>CM028131.1:908355000-910971250 GCA_016271365.2 Neoceratodus forsteri | reverse complement strand
AACAGGCTTAGGTTCATGTATAGATTAGGATTCACAGAACAATTTGGAGATGCTTAACCAGTACCATAACATATATATCATTAGCTTGTTACATCACTATACCTTTCAATATACTTCACATTACTACATCCATATTGACAATACTTGGAATGTTTTATACAGGTAATACTGATTCCACTATGATTAACACATTAGTAACATCACAATACTTCTTCAGGTAAAACTTCTTGCACATTAAACAATGAAGTGGGCCCTTCCCTGTCAGCTAACTTGGGGCGGATGGGCAGGGGCACCATGGTGAGAGGGAAAACAAGTAACCTGGAATTGGCCATCAAGCTCAGTTTGGGCAGTGAGATTGGTGAGGCATAAACCCCTTTGTGAACCAAGCTCCTGTAGGCAGGCTCCATTTTAGAGTCCCAAATGTACTGATTGGCCCATTTCAGCAGTCCAGGACCAAGATGATGGAAACCTTTCAATATACTTCACATTACTACATCCATATTGACAATACTTATGCATGTTTCATATAGGTAATACTGATTCCACTATGATTCCCAAAAAGTCTTCCCGAAAAGTCTTCCTTGAGCTTGCTTAAATGCTTACTGCCAGGCTGGTGTCCTGCACCTCTTTGGCACCGAAGCTGTGGTGCCCTTAATCAACCTAATGTTGGGGTCCCTCTTCATTTCTGGCCCATAGCCTTGACAATGTCCGTTGGACTGCTCCCCCTTTTTTTCCTTTTCCTAACCCTGCTCCCACACCCTTCCACATAGGTTATTTCCCGATACAACCAGGGTTGTGACTTTTACTATTGTTGTACTTTATACGATTGCTATTTACTGCATGTAACTTTATTCCATAAACCACTGCTATATTGTGTTCTTTTGTTATCTGTATTGCACCTGTATGTTACCACTGTTGTATCTCACACTGTAACCATGTCTACCCTCCCTGCAATGAGGTTTGTAAATGAGTCCTTGACTCAAAGGTTGTAGATAGGACTTTCAAAATAAAATAAATAAATAAAATAAGAACCACATTGAAAGGCAAATCCACTGGCCTCAAGGGAATCATAACTAAAGCGCAGTACTGGCTTGACAGCTCGGCCAGTCTTTATGGGGAGCAACCACAGTCTCTGTACTTTCAGCACTAACTTTGGAGCTTTCGGCACTTGTAGGGGTGCCTCTACATGGATGGAATGTCCAAACCGGAGCACTGTCAGCTCATTGCTCTGTAGGCTCTGTTTCTCAACACTTTGCTCATTATTATCCTCTGATAAAGGCCCAGGTTGCTCATTTTTAGGAGGTTCTAGCACAATTAGGCTTTGCCGCACTGAAGTGGGGCTGTCAACACTCTCACATTGTTCTTCAGGGTCTGGTGTGTCACCAGGGAGACTCAGACCATCACCCTCTTCTTTGGGCAATTCACACAGTACCACAAAACACAGAGAGTCCACAACCTCACACGTAATACTTTGCACTTCACTTTCAGGGAGCATTGGCTCCAAGGACGAAGCTGAGGGGATTAGGCAGTCCAGAAAGTCCAGCTTCATCCCCATGATTCTGCATAGGATTTTCACGAAACAGCTGACTCAGTTCATAGGAGGGATAATATGCATTACCATAGTCACTTTCATCAGAGGTGGACTGGCAGTCACTATCATTCTGGGCCTGCCGTGGGGGAAACCTTAAATCTGTAACTACTGGGGTAGGTTGACTGTCTCTTTTTTGCAGCAGCATGAGTCACCGGCCCAGGGAAGGCAATGTCTGCTGGCTCAGCTTCAATAATAACTTGGCCAATAGGCAGCAAGTGGTTACGGTGCATGGTATTGACAGCTTTGGAGTTATCCTCTGGGCGTACCTTGTATACTGGTAGATCATCCAACTTTCCAACTACTACATGAGGAAGATGGTGCCACCTAACAGCAATTTTGTGCTTGCCATGTAGTCCCAAATTGCACAACAACACACGGTCTCCGGGCCATAGCTCTTGAGCCTTTACTTTCTTGTCGTGCCTCTCTTTGTTGGCGAGATTTCTTTTAGTGGCCATTGTCTGGGCCAGTTGATATGCATGGTTCAATTGAGCTTTCAGTTTCTGTACATACTGCAGGTAGTTTTCAGCTCAGACCCAATCTGGAGAGACCCCAAAACAGACATCAACTGACAGGTGGGCCTCCCTCCCAAACATGAGGTGGTAGGGGGAGAACCCAGTAGCATCATTTTTGGTGCAATTGTATGCATGTACCAAGGTGCTAATCTGCTGGCTCCACTTATGTTTGTCTTTTGGGTGGAGGGTGCCCAGGACAGGGTGCATGTCTAAAGTAATAATAATAATAATAATCTTTATTTTTAATGCGCCTTTCAAAAATCAAGGCGCAGAACATGATTAAAATCAGGTCAGAATAAAACATCATAATAAAGCCAATAAGATAAATAACATCAGACATCATAATGGAAACTATAAGATCAAACCAAGTTGGCACCATCCCCAAATGCCTTAATCCACAAAAAGGGTTTTAATGCTTGTTTAAAGCCCTCCACAGTCATGCACTCTCTGATCCAATGGGGTTGAGAATTCCAGAGGGTCTGCGCCATGAACATAAAAGCCCGGGCGCCAGAAGATTTTAAAACTACCATCGGAATCTCCAGCAATCCCTCGTTGGCCGAGCGGAGTGGTCGCTCCAGGAGGTAAGGAACCAGGAGCTCTTTCAGGTAGTCAGGGCCCAAACTGTGTAGGGCTAGGTAAGTCAGTAAACTGACTTTAAAGGTGATAGAAGGGTGCAGTTAAAACGTTCTGGTTGAGGGTTCCCCTGCAGGTGCTAGGGGCTGGTTCTTGACTTCTGCACCCCCCACAGAGAGAGAGAGCATTTCTTTCATTAGCTGACTTTCAAAGTCTCTGCCTTGGTCAGAGTGGATCTGCTGGGGGGCACCATAGTGGACAAAGAATTTTTCCACTAGCACCTTGGCCACGGTAGAGGCTTTTTGATCTTTAGTTGGAAAAGCTTGTGCATACCATGTGAAATGATCCATAACCACTAACACATTGCCAATATTCTGTTGATCAGGTTCTAAACCCAAAAAGTCTATGCAGACCAGTTCCATGGGGGCACTGGTAGTGATATCAACAAGGGGGGCAACCCTCTGAGGCAGAGCTTTTCTTTGGAGGCAATGACTTCTGGTCTTTACATGGTGCTCAACATCGGCCCCCACCTTGGGCCAATAGAATTGAGATCATACCAGGTCGAGAGTCCTGTCAATGCCGAGGTGCCCCATGTGATTGTGGAGGGACCTTATACCAAGTGTTTAAAGGCTGTGGGCAGGACCAATTGTTGCTTGTCTACTTGACCACTATGATCCACTGTCTCTCTGTATAACAACTGATTGAGTAACTTCAACCTGGGGCCTTCTTTAAACAATAGGGCAGTTCGCAAGTCAGGGGAACGCAACTTAGACACATCTTTCCCTGCACGTAGGGCATCAAGTGCCGGTTGAATCATAGAATCTTGGGACTGAGCCCACTGAATACAGTCACTGTCAAGTTGAGGTAGTGCACTAATATCTAGAGCAGAGAAATGGCAATAGGCAGCTGGTATGCAGGTATCAGGAGGGCCCAAGCAATGTAATAGACAATCCACTGTGTCCGCAGACATCTGTTCATTTCTGTCAAACTTTTGGCACAATGCTCAGGTTCAGACAGCCTGACCCAATCACTCTTAGGCAGCTGCCTCGTGACAGGGCATCAGCATCAATATGGTTCAGTCCGGTCTATATTCAACAACATAATCATAGGTTGATAAGGCGAGAGCCACTGGTGCCCAGTGGCGTCTAACTAGCTGAAGTCTGTGCATAGGTCAATGGGTTATTGTCGGTCTTCACCAATATCTTTGACCCATAGAGGTACTCATGAAACTGATCAACGATGACCCATTTTAGGGCAAGGTACTCCAGCTTTTGCACAGGATAGTTTTGCTCCAACGGGGTCAAACTCCTGCTGGCGAAAGCGATTGGTCTCAAACCATCCTCATGGTCTTGATACAGCACAACTCCTAGGCCTTGCAGACTAGCATCCGTATGCAGCACATAGGGCTTGGTAGAGTCAGCATAGGCGAGCATGGGGGCATGGGTGAGCTGGTATATGACTTTGTGGAAGGCTGCTTCACATTCGGGTGTCCAACAGGGCCAAAAGGTTCACCTGTGCGGAAGTACACTTTCTCTAGTTCTTTGACAGCCCCTTCCTTGTATTTATGGTTGGTAGGGGGGTAACCCTGGGTAAGATTCAGGAGCAGGCGAATCATCTTTGAATAGTCTTTTATGAACCTATGGTAGTAGCCACAGAACCCCAGAAAATGTTGTAGTTCTTTCAAGTTATGGGGCTGGGGCCAAGTAGTCAGTAACTTAACCTTACTGGGATCGGTCTCTATTCCTTCTGCAGATACTGTGTGCCCCACATACTTCAAGGAGGTTTGAAAAAATGACACTTGTCAATGGACAGCTTGAGGCGAAGTCTTCCAATCAGTCCAGCACTTTAAACAGTCAGGTCTCATGCTCCTTTAATGTGTCTGAACACAATGACATCATCTAGGAACACTAGACATTCCAGCAAGTTCATATCTCCCACTGCACATTCCATCAGTTGCTGAAAGGTGGCCGGGGTGACTGAAATCCCCTGTGGCATTCTCAGGAATTTGTAGAACCCCAAAGGACAGATGAAGGCTGTTTTCTTATGGTCCTCTGGGGACATCGGAATCTGGTAATATCGCTGTGAAGATCCAATACTGAGAATCATTTGCTCCCATTCAACCAATCCAGGGCATCTTGTATATGGGGCATGGTGTACTGATCTGGGATGGCCCGCCGGTTCAGGGTTCGATAATCAACACACATCCTCATGGACCAATTCTTCTTATGCACAGCCACAATGGGAGAGGCATATGGGCTCCTTGATTATTGTATAATGCCAGCAGTGAGCATTTCCTGCAGGTGCCTCCTAACATCATCTATGTCCGCTGGGGTGAGGCGTCGGGGTCTCTCTTGAAATGGCCGGTCATCATGCAGGCGTATGTGATGCTCTGCACCCTGGACACACCCCATGTCCCATTCTTTTAATGAAAACATTTGGTCTCTCTGGGCGAGTTTCTTACTAATTCTAGCCTTCCATTCAGCTGGCAAAGGGGAATCACCAAAGTCGAATAAGTCAAGGGTCACTCCTTTTCACCAGAGTACTTGTTTCTGAATAATTTAGCAGTGTCTGCACAGTGTACTGTAGCTAGGGCGCACCTTCTGTTCAACCGGACCTCCTGATCTGGCACATTCTGAATCTGGACCATCACTCATCATGCATAGGCATGGGCGCGGGCAGGCAAAATGCTGGGTTTAACCAATAATCCCTCTGGCAGCTTTCCATCACCTGGTGCATCCAACATTAATATTTTATTTTTCACTTCCTTTCTAATGCGAACCTCTCCCTGAATGGTGTACTGAGTATTGGGAGATAGTACTAGAAAATCAGGATCTTTCTTCAACACTATCCCCACTGGATTATCTCCATCAGACTCGATAGTCCATTTTGCATATCATAGGCTCTCTTTATCAGGGCTGGGAGTCTCAGTGCCCGCCTAGTCCATTACCTTGTTTTTCATGACACAACTGCGCTAGTCTTCCAAACATGTGGGCGTTGGTTCCATTGATCAAGGAATCCATCATACAATCCGTAGGAAGGCACACCAGGGCTAGTGTCTCTACTTGTTCATCTACACCAGTTACAGTCACAGGGAAAGACAACCAGAGCCAGACATATCCTACATAGGCATAAGACTTGTCGCTCAGGCCCCACATGCAAACCTTCCAGAGATTGTAGTGGCACATCAGATAAGTGTTTGTCATACCAGTCCTGGAATACAATGGTCACTTGTGACCCGTTATCGAGCACATGGATGCCGTTGACAGTCACAGAAGTCTCCATCAAAGAGCCCACTATTCTGGACCAGTCTGGAGAGGCAATAGCAGAGGCCTGGACAGATGATTTAGCCACAAAGAAATTTGAGTTAGGATTTCTCAGTCCTGCACTGTGGTCATTTCTGGTGCTCCTCGGCCATGGTCTTGCTTTCCGGAGCTCCCCTTGAAGTCTGTATACAACTTTATCTAGGACTTTTAGGGACCGGCATTCTCTCTTCATGTGCCCATCCTTCCCACAATTATGGCAAAATATGCTTTCTGGGATCTGGTGTGGCCAAGACATCACATTGGGAGCTAAGGCAGGGGTACTAACAACAGAAAACCTTGGTTCCACCGCTGTCTGTGGTGTGGCGAGCATTTGGAGACATCTCATCAATTCTCTCACTTCCATAGTCAAGACATCAATTTTTGAGCTGCTGTCAGTGGGAGATGCCTGGGTGTGCGCCCCCAACCCCATAGCAGATGCAGTCTGATAAGGATCAGGGCCTGCACTTGCAGGAGCGGCCTTCATAAAGAGAATGTTTTTTGTTTCACTGAACTCCCTCAGCAGTTCATCCCATGGTGGAGCATCTGTAGCAGTCCCTCTCTGGCTGGGCCCCCAGGGGCTGACATTTAGTTCTCGGATTCCATCATGTGATTGTGGTGATGCCAGGCCATCAGCGACTGACCTCGCGCCTGGAGCAGGGGTTGCAGCAGCTATGACTGTGCAGGGCTCTGAAAAGCCTTCCTCCTCCCCCTCAACTTCCGTACCTCCTTCATCAACCTATGGAAGGGCAAGGGACCAGATTTCCTTTGATGCAGTTGCAATTTGAGCAACACACAGCTGGAGTGCGGGCAGAGGAGTATATGATCCAGTCTTACCCGTCCACTTCACTAGGGCCCAGCCTCCTTTCAAAAAATGGTTTGTGGATTCCCTCTAACTCATTCCTTCCTGATGGCGCTATATGGCGTCATAAAAACATACCTCTTTTCCTGATGACGTCATATGGCGTCCTAAATCATATGCTGTAGTGCCTGATGACGCCAATTGGCGTCCATATCTTTCTCTTGGTGCAGCTCAAGCATTTGTTTACATTTGACGAACTGAGTTGTACCAGCTAATAGGGGACATCGTACCTTTATTGATTTTACCTAATATAATATGCATTCCCATTGGCTATTTTTGAGAAAACAAGCCTTAATACATAAATAAATAAATTTACTATTTTTTGCATGTGCTGTGAAAAATGTATTATGTTTATTCTGCCATTAGTTTGTATTGTAACAACAAATCATTTTGTTTTAGTGCAACATGTTAAGCTGATCAAGTTGATACTATAATTAATTTTGTAACTTACATTTTTTTTATTTAATCCGATTGGCCATCACCACTTTGGCATATTTTTTTTCTGTCTTTTGGGGTATTTTCTACAATAACATGTTGTCACTGATACCATAATTGTTAAAACTATTAGTCCATTTATACCACTAAGTGAGCTGAATATTTCTGTATTTAAAAATCGAGCTCTGTGATTGGTCGGATTTTCTGACATCATCAGTTCTGAATTTAATTGGTATAAAGGGATTGTCTTAGATGCAGGTATCATCCCCCTGATGAAGCCTTAGTTGTCGAAGCACCAGGGAACCTGCACGCAGATCTTTTGTTGTGCCTGCCACTATTCTATTCAATGTGTGTGCCTGAAACGTTAGACTAAATCCTTATTTAGCATTCAAGCAAGGACTCATATTTTTTTACAACCATCACTGGAGGGAAAGTGGCTCTCAGGGCTCTGGAGTGTACAGTGTTTTTTTTTTTTTTTTTTTTTTAGTTAGGGGTCGCAGCCCTCACCTACACCTGCCCTAGCTCTGTAGTGCATCACCATTTGGTCATATTGATCCTCACTGTTGCCATGCTTGCTCTATGCTTATTGTACACGTCACTATTTCCATTAACCAGTCAGAGCACACACTGGTGCAGGAAGAGCATGGTGACTGGAAACTTAGTTTCAAGATGGCGGTGCTGCGCTCGTCCTAAAATACTCACTTCATTTCAGTGCCAAAACCTTGATTTGTAATCTGTATTTACTTTATTTGTTTTCATTTTTATTTATGATAAAAGTTTTCATAGTTGTTACTTTGTTCATTTTGGGATAATGTGTGATCACATCTTATGGATCCGGCTGGCATTCGTGATGGGAGAGTGTTTCTTGTGCATGTACTAGATGAGGTCACATGAATTCAGCACCTTTTGTTACTTTTTAAAGGGTTTATGTTCAGATTATGGCTATGTTAAAATGTATGTGGCATGTTGCTCCCTGCGTTATGGATGATAAGTGGGTTAGGGTCAGTAGCATGTTTGTGTCATGCTCTGCACTTGAGTTTTCTCCCTAATACGCAGTTGCTGATTGTTTAAAATGAAAAAATAATGGTGACGCCTTCAACTTATCTGGCATCAGTCCAGCCCCAATCTCTGATGCATTGTAAAGGCCAAATCAGTTTGAATCCCTCCACAGTCACTGGTGTTGTCCATTGACTCGTATGACTTTGTTCCAGACTCAACCTCTGATGCACTGTAAAGTGGTGTTCAGGTTAAAATTCCTCCACAGCCACTTGTAAGATCTAGCTCCTTACCATGCATCAGTCGAGCCCCAAACTGTAGTGAACAGTGAAGTGCATTTCAGGTTCAGATCCCTCCTCAACTGATGGTGTTGTCCATCGACTTACCATGCATCAGTCCAGACCAATCCCATAATGCACTGTGAAGTGCATTTCATGTTCAAAACCCTCCACATCCACTGGTGTAGTCCATCAATTCACATGACATCAGTTCAGCCCCAGTCTGTGGTGCACTGTAAAGTATTCTTCAGGTTCAAATCCCTCCACAGCCACTTGTAAGATCTGTCTCCTTATCATGTCTCAGTCAAGCCCCAAACTGTAGTGAACAGTGAAGTGCATTTCAGGTTCAGATCCCTCCACAGCTGATGGTGTTGTCCATCGACTTACCATGCATCAGTTCAGACCAATCCCATAATGCACTGTGAAGTGCATTTGATGTTCAAAACCCTCCACATCAACTGGTGTAGCCCATCAATTCATATGACATCAGTTCAGCCCCAGTCTCTAATGCGCCGTAAAGTATTATTCAGGCTCAGGTCCCTCCACAGCCACTTGTAAAACATCTCCTTATTATGCATCCGTCGAGCTCCAAACTGTAGTGAACAGTGAAGTGCATTTCAGGTTCAGATCCCTTCACAGCCAATGGTGTTGTCCATTGACTGATCTGGTGTCAGTCCAGCCCCAACCTCTACTGCACTGTAAAGTGCTGTTCAGGTTCAGATCCCACCAGAGTCACTGATTTAGTCCATCTGTTCATCAGTCTTCAGTCCAACCTTTATCTTTGACACTCTGTGATGTGCATTACTGATATGGATCCCTCAGTCACCATGGTGTAGTCCATTGTGCACATCAAGATTCATTCCAGCACTACCCTCAGAGGCACTGTAATGTTCTATTCAAGTTCGAATCGCTCCACAACCACTTTAGTCCCTTGTGCTCATAATGGTTCAGACCATCCCTTACCTCTGATGCACTGTGATGTGATCAGTGCCAGTGTATGACTTATACAGTCCATTCAAATGAAACATAGCACACAGTACACATGTGCACCAATGAGCATCATTCCATGGTGCAGGCATACCACCTCCTTCCCACCCACACAGTCGCCATACTGATTGTTGAAGCATATCACATGTGTATGCAGGCAAACCATGTGACACAGCACATAGTACACAACCTTTACAGGTGCCCATGTCATCACCCTGTATGTGTACCCACAATGTTTCTGCATGGCATATGAACACCATTACCAGGTGCAGGCAGCCCCACCTGCTTCCCTACAACTGAGTATACCTCAAGGACGGGTGCCAGTTCATGACACAAAATGACTGCAGTGCCTATGAGCATCATTCCTTGGTATGGGCACACCCACCCCCTTCCCCATGACACAGTATACCCCAAATTACCAGTGCCTTTTCAGCAATTTCATCATCCTATACATATACCCGTAATGTATCTACAGTGTCTGTTAGCACCATTATTACATGCATACAGTCCCTCTCATTTCCCCAGAACATATGAAGTGCATCTGAGCCTGTATTATGAATGCAGGACCCCCCCCCCACTAACACACAGTGCTTCATCATACAGTCATTCCCTCACCTTAAACCATCCCATAATACAACCCCAAAAATAAACTATGCAGGAAATTAAATAATACACAGATGTATGTAACATGATGTTTACTGAAAGACTGTGAACCTTTACATGAACAACATCATGCTTCATTTACAGTATGATAAAGCAAACAGCACAAATAAAATACAGTTTCCTATACTTATTATAGGATTTTACTATAAAATATATATGTATATACAAAAATACAGTAAAATGGTTTATTCAATGAAATAACACATTTTAACTACAACACATATGCAATTAATCATAGAGAGACCTCCAGCACTAATAAATGTATCCATTTCCTGTGTCAGCTCACTGACCCTACGCTGGAAGTGTTCTTCCTATTGACATCACTTGACCTCACAAAGCACTTCCTTCCTGCATCACTTCCTGATATGGGCCTTCTAAGGTAATGTGTAAATATGTTCTTACTAAACTAGGGGAAAAACAAAGAAATTGATAATCAGATTCATAAACTAAAATCAATGGGTAAGAAGAATTAAACACTACACACATTCCAACTAGTGGAGTGGAACAAAAAACTCAAACTGTAATAACAAGAGATTCAGATATTGATTTCTGACTAAAAAAATGGTAAAAACTTGCAAAATTTACATTTAGACAATGACAGATGTTTATTGTACATTTTAACAATTTTAATCAACAATTTTACAGACATTTAATATTTTGTATGACTAAGTAAACAGAGCATAATTATATTTAGATAAAATCATCAGAATTTATTAAAAAATGAAAACAACCTTACACAGCATTAAATCTAGTTAAATAGACATTACCAAACCTCACTCATTTTCAAAAACTTTTTGTCTGAAAAACTTTTTATTTACAGTTTTAAAATCGGATGTATGGTTTTTAAGATATGTAGGTTTACACAGTGTGTTTGTATGAATGCTGCAGATCTAAAACCCTTCAGGCACACAGGTGTTCTAGCAGCAGGCAGAGGCTACCTGAACATTCTAAGTGACAATAGGATTGAATGAGTTAATCGATCCATGTAGGCAGATAACAATTCCCCCAGCTGTTGTCTAATATCTTTAAGTTTCCATTTCAAAGCCTCAACACTAGCGGTGCCCCCAAACACATTTTCAAGGGTGACTACATACTCTTGGGCTTTGGCGTCAGGGTCAGAGGACCTCAGGGAGTGAAAAATACATAGGGCAGGTCCCTGGAGGTTTTCCCCCAGGTGGCCCTGATTCATCAAGCTGCTAGCAGTAGTTTTCCTAATTTTCTCCCATTCCCCAGGGTGTCGATGTAAGGGAGCACTAAGCACATGCATACGCACGGTACCTGTCAATGTCATCCCACCCATGAGCTGCTTCACCTGCACTGCCACCTGGGGTCATCCACGTGGCAGTATCACAGTGGAGCTGACTGCCCCCGATGATGAGCAAGCATCCTTTTGGACACTTGATCCTCCTCCCCAGGCTGGCTCTCTAAAACCCATGCTTGTTCCCAAATGCAGATCACCATCTTTGTGAGTTGTAGCACTACTGCTCTGATGACAGGCTGGCTATTATTTCCATTTCTCATATAGTATTTTCTTAATAAGGTATAATTGTTGTTTATGCATTTTACATTATATATTTAATTTTCACTATTCATTGTGATAGAGCAATAAAGTCCAAATTCGAATGCTAGAGAGCTGGAGGGTTTGAAGTGAGATCTTTGCCCTCTTACAGATTGTGGACACCTTTGCAAAGTTCGCAGGCTACAAACTAAACATAAACAAGTCAGAGATTATGTATATAGGAAAAGGGATGAAGGTAGATGAGAGGATACTTGGGGCTTAGTGCAGTTCATAAGGCATTCACATGTAACCCTAGATGGCGCTATCCCAGGGCTACTACCCTTGCCTGATTTGCCACTAACAGGTTGAGGGGCCTGGATCCAATGAGGGTGCCTCCACCCAGAGGTCAGGGTTTGCAATAGTTAAACTTACTTGGTCACAGCCCTCTGGGACACTGCAACCCCTTTCTTCCCACTAGTGGCCCACACAATATATCAGAATTACCTTCACAGTATACACTTACCCCCAGGACTAGTTCCGGCACTGGGACCTCCTGTGAAATAAGATACAGTGCAACAATCACAGTACAGTACTTTAACATAGACAAATACCTCAGGCAGTATAACTTTGCTGAAACAAGCAGCTCTGATTTATTTAGGGGATATAACAAGGACAGGGAAATCAGGTTAATTAGCTATCACTTTACTCATCTACCTATGGCTCTGTGCAGGCCTATCCCTACCAGTTACTGTCCCTGGGTACCCAAGCCCTAGTGGCTAGTCCAAACCGTGGCAGCTGGTAGGGCCCTTTCACAGATGAAAAGAAAATTAGTTTAAACAGTCAGCAGTACAGTGATTCCATTTGGATTTAATGTGGCAATTCAACAGGGGCGACCCTGAATTAGTACTCCACGACCTCCAAACAAGATAGGGTCCTTCAATGTCAGCAGGGCTACTCTTGAGCTCCACGAGACTCTTCACACATTTATATGGTAAAAAGAAGTACTATACCAGGCAGGCTGCTTCTCTATCCCGATCACAATTGCTGCACAATACCGGAGAACACACAGCAGATTCAGTTCCTGACAGACCAAGTGCAATTCAACAATTTCTCCAGTCTTCTACAGGGTGAGCCTGGTTTCTACTCTTCAGAGATCCTTTGATTCTTTTCACAGGACGGATTCAGTCCTAACAAGCAGTTACACAAACTCTGGGCCTTACACGTTTCCGACTAAAACTGCACACTGAAAAGCACAGGGCTCCTTCCTTCTTCACTGCCAGAGCTCAACTGAAACTCCAACAGACAAAACCGAGCACTTCCTTTGAGTTCCTCCCAGTTCTTGACTGGATTGGCTGTCACTCACAATAGACTGCTGCTGTTGGTCCAAAAGGCGTCAAGTCTAAACTACATCTCCCAGAGTCACTGCCCATACAATCCTCTTGTGGCTGGCTCAGATTATGAGTCCAAGTTCTGATTCGTCCAAGGCACCATTTTAGAGCTAGCTTACCCCACACTGATTGGTCCAGTTCAGCAGTTCAAAACCAGAATGGGGAACTAGGCAGACACAGTTCTGACTGCAAAGAAAGCAGGTTAGACAAACTGTCATTTCATTATTACTCTAAATGATTTCTGGCAAACAGTTACATCTTTCAGATAGGTTCCCTTTGCACTCCCAGTGACTGCAAAATGGAGTGAATTGGCAGCAGCTCAGGTGGTACTCAATCAAAGAAACACACAGTCCCCATACAAACTAATTATGTCTGCAAGCAGACAGCTCTTAAAGAGACAGTACCAGAGGCTCTAAAAACACTCACTGATAAATGGCTTAAACGCCAAACACCATTCAGGCTTGGAGCATTCAAGCAAGCTCCTGGAAGTCTTTTGGGAACCCCCATTTGCAGGGGGGGTTACACACATATCTCGGTATCAAGATGGGGAGGGATTTAAGGGAAATGTATGTGCTAAATTATATATCCCTAATGGGGACAATCCTATGAGACCTTCAGAGATGGAGGGCACTACCGGTATCATGGCTAGGGAGGATTAACCTTCTAAAGATAAATATCTTACCCAGAATTCTATATGTTGTATAAATGATGCCAATGGGCCTCAGGAGAAAAGAAAATCAAGAGCCTCGAAAGAGGCTTTGTGGTTATATGGCAAGGGAAAAAATGTCGGATCAGCCTGACAAGATTAAAAGCACCTAATGCGAAAGGGGGTCTGAATTTCCCAGATATAAAGGGATACTGCCTAGCCACTCAATATAGATATATACATAACTGGATTAACAGAGGGGAAACCACCACTTGGCTGGACTTGGAAGAGATAGGGTGCCCATGGAGGTTTCAGCTTACTTGGGAGAAAATGGATTACGGCATATAAATGTCTCAGAGCCCTAATCCCTAGTTGTATCCTTGTAGAGGCTTGGAGAGACATCAAGAAAAGATGGGGTGGAAAGCAGGTGAACACTCTCGGTCCCAGTGGCAGGTAACCCTGACTTCTTACCATGGTTTACAGACGATGGATTTAGGATATGGCAAGAGAAAGAATCCAATGCATAGGGGACTTAATCACTAGAACAGGGATGCATGATTTTCAGGACATTCAGAGGGAATAGGTATACCACCTTCACACCTCTTTAGGTTTTTCAGATCAGAGACTACGGAGAAAATTAACCAGACCCTTCCTGGATGACCCCATAATGGGAGAGGTGGAGAAGGAAATCTTAGGGCAAGGAACATGAAAAGGACTGGTCAGTAGAACAGAAAGGCTGGATAGGATCTATTTTAAAGGAGAAACCTCTCAGGTGAAACATTAGTGGGAAAGAGACTTTACTGTGACTATCACTGACACAAATTGGGATACAATACTTAACTGGCATATGTGATTACTCTTATGTAACAGATTTAAGGAAATGCAATATAATTTTTTACACAGATTATATTATCCACACAGTGTGGCCCACAGATTCTGCCCTGGGGTCTCCACCATGTGTGGGAAATGTGGGGTTACTAGAGGTACCCTGATACATTATTATTGGGAATGCACTGGAATCCAAAAATATTGGAACGGAGTTGCTGAGGAGATTTCCCAAATGGAGGGACATCCCATAGAGGTATCCCTGTGGTCACTTTTATTTGGGATAGAGGTACAAGAGGATGGAGAATGGGAGTTCAACCCTAGGTGGATAAGGGCTCTCGTGGTGGTAGCCAGACAGGAATACAGAATTTATGGATAACATAGAGAACCCCAACAGTAGGAACAGTGGAAGAGTCTGACCCTGAAGGCGCTGGTGGTAGGCAGACTAACATATATATTAAGGGTAAGTAAGAGATTCTTAAATACATGGGAAATATCTGAAGGCCCTTTCCCAGGGAAGCAGCACTGCTGAGGGAGGGGAGTGCTGCATAGAGACCAGCAGCAGGAACAGTAAAGCAAGGGTTTGCTGGGAGAATGATCCCAGAGAGTAAATACGAGGTGAAACTGAAAGATAAAACTGAAATTAAACCAACCACTTAAACCAGAATCCCTAGCTAGATATGGAACTTGGACCTATGACAAAGCAAAATCATCATTTTTTAATTATTAATTTTATTTTTTATAGCACTATTTCTGTCTTTCTTTTACTTTGTCTTTTAAATAGACACTTGTATTATATACATGATTACACTGTTGTCTAGTAGTGGTCAAATAAACCTTGCTGTAGGTACACAAGATTTTATCTGTGTGTAAATCTTGAGAAAGGATACAAAGAAATGGAGAACTGTAAGAAATGAAATCTTAATGGTCATAACAACTCCCATGTATGTTATTGTATTGTATTTGAAAATCTTCCATATAAATATTATACAAAAAAAAAGTGAGATCTTCAATATGTAAAGTCTAAGGAAGTGCAGATACAGAGCCTTACTATGGACCGTCATGTGAAGGTGAAAAAACACATGCAGGAAAATGAGTCATTCATGCATCTGCCATTGACTTGCCCTTTGGCATGTTGCAAAAGTTGTTATAGACTTTTTAACACATTTTATTACCCACTGCTTGCGGGGCATGGTGGTGTAGTACTGACAATCCATGCTCCATCCCTTCAGCTTGTCAGGGATTATGCTGCATGGCAGTGGGGGCTAGATTTTGTATTTCTGTCCTGTGGCTTTTTGTTCCCTGAACCCCACCCCTGAGGATGCCAGTGTGAAGGATGAGAATCCAGGCTGTAGACGTGTTGACACATACACTACCAGGTTAAGATAGCACAGATAAAACCACGCATGCAAAACAGTGCTGAAAGAAGCACTAATGGCTCTACAGTGACAGGGTTTTTAGAGTGTGCGGTAGAAACTGCTACCCCTGTAGCTGTAGGCTACCAGTGAGGGAGGTTAAGGATGCCATCGGAATGGTGCCTGGTCGAGCTTGCCTGTGTTGGAGCGGCTAGAGCACCTGCCTCCAGTGGTGTCAGGGACCTTGGGCTGCAGTTCAGTTCTCCCCAGGTCCCACTATGCTGCGGCATTCTCCCCCTGCCCCGGAATGGGAATTGCATTAGAGGCGCAGTTTTTTCTTACCTTCGACATCCACGACCCCCAGAGTTGATTATAATAAGTCCAGCTGCTAGGGGAGCACAGCCCATGTCAGGAGGTGCACGGGCTCTGGGGGTGTGGGGGCAGAACCCCTGCAAAAACAAAGATGTTCCTGTGGTGCGTGCTCTTTGTGCACTGTTCAGCCAGAGTGTGCTAATGTTGTTTTGCTGCACACTGTTTTGTGTGCGGCATTGTTGTGGTGCATAGTTTTGCCCATGACATTATGACTCCATGCCCCTAGTCAAGTGCCTAACGGTGTCCTCCCCTCCCCACACCTTGAGTCCTGTGCTACCACCCATGCATCCACAGGCAGCAGTAATGGAGAAGTGTAACAGTCCTCCCACCTCAGAGGAAGACCACATCCTATGGGACACTAAAATCTCCTCTCCCCGGCCAGCCCCTGATTACTCATGCTCAGTATCAAATCCAGGTCACCAGCATCATGTCCGGTAGCAGTACGGCTGCACTGATGGGCTGGCCCAAGTTGTTATAGATTTCATTAATTTCTGACAATGAAGTAGTTTGATCCAAGCCTGTTGTTTGCAGCTTGTAAATGATTTCATTGTTTACATACGAACACAGGAACATGTGAAGAAGCCAGCAGAAGGTCATCTGGTCTCTCTAGTCTGCTTGCATAGCAGGGTCCACAGCTTGAGCTACTGTCCCTGTCCCCCTCCCCACTTCTCCCATCCTCCCTACCCATGATCCTTATCTTGCCTATCCCAGCCTCTCTTAAAGCTGCCCACTGTCTTCAACAAGACCACCTCTTCTGGCAGTGCATTCCAAGTGTCCATCACCCTTTCTGTGAAGAAGTGCTTCCTGACCTCCCTCCTAAACACCCACTGGCTTAAGACTGTGCCTCCTCATGTTATGGTTGCCACTCAGCTAAAAGAGACCCTCCTTATCCACCTTATTTATCCCTTTCAAGTAGTTGAAGGTCCCAATCATGTCCCCTTTATCTCTCTCTCTCTCTCTCTCTCTCTCCTTTCCTCCAGGGAGTACATGTTCAGTGCCCTCAACCTCTCCTTGTGTGCCTTACCCTGCTGATACACTATCATCTTTGTAGCCCTCCACTGGACCTTTTCCAGCAGATTAATGTCCTTTTTGAAGTGTGGGCACCAGTACTGAGCTCCATACTCTAGATGCAGCCTCACCAGTGACCTGTACAAGGGTAGTATAACCTCCTCACTCCTGCTACACATCCGCCTAGCTATGCATCCCAGCATCATGTAAATGTCAATTATTGAATGTTTTGTTTGTTAATCAGTAATACATGACATGCTGTGTGCTTTAGTTGTATAAAGTGCTTCCACGGGTGTGAAGCACAAGTCTAAACGAACGATTTCACCACCAGCAAATTAAGCAATAAGGCATTACTGGGAGTGTATTATGGTGGGTTATGGTGAGAAGTGCTGTTAGCTAACTATAAGGTATCCCCTGGAGTGCCTTATTGTGATTATGAAATGGGTAATTTATAAGCAAATTGGTTGTATTTACCGAATATATTATCTTTTGATATACTTTCTGCCAAGCTGTTGTGCTGTGATAATGGCATGGCTGAAGGTGCCTGAGGGAAGGGAGGATGCCACGCTCATGGTCTGTCATGAACCATGCATTGAACTGAGTGATCTTATAAACTGCTCATATTGGCACAAGGCATGTAAGAGTTTACATGCTTGGCCATGCACCTCCCGTGCACAGTGCCACAGATAGCAGATGCCATGAAGAAAAATAATAGAAATCTATGTGCTTGTTTGGACTTGGATGACAACACTAACATTCTCTGGTTTATAGCTGCATGGATCCATGCATAAGGGACGGGGTAAGGGGACTGACATCTGTGGGTGCTAATGCTGTTCTGAAGGCCTCAAGCATGTGTACGTGGCCCCCATGCCCAAACAATTGTTATGTGAAAAAAAATCTTTGCACTACATTTTAGTGGGTAAACGCATGGAAGTGATACTGAAGGAGCGACTGGTGTCATTTCTCTAGGTGAATGGCCTCCAGGATGGGTAGCAGCATAGGTTCGCATCAGGGAACTCTTGTCAGATCAATCTAACAGACTATTATGATTGGGTAACAAGTGAGCTGGATAAGAGCCACGCAGTGGACATCCTATATTTGGACTTCAGCAAGGCCTTCGATTCAGTGCCTCGTGGGTGGCTAGGGGTAAAACTGAAATCTGTGGGTGTGGGGGCAAAGCTGGTTAACTGGATTGTGAACTGGCTGAAGGGGAGGCAGCAATGGGTGGTGGTGGTGGGGGAATGCTCAGCACCTAGGCCAGTGATGAGTGGAGTGCCACAAGGCTCTGTGCTGGGTCCGGTGTTGTTTGGGCTATTCATATTGGATATCTCACATGGAGTTGAGTGCAGGATCAGTCTGTTCATAGATAATACTGAAAATGGTAGTAGATGAAGTTGATGGGTGGAAACAGCTATGGGGGGGGGCATAACCAAACTAAAGAAGTGGTCAGTGAAGTAGCAGCTGGGCTTCAATGTGAAGAAGTGCAAGATTATGCACTTCAGGGCCAAGAACACAAGGAGGAAATATTGGTTGGGGAGTGTGAGGCTGGGGGGGTCACTGAGGAAGAGAAGGACTTAGTGGTGATAGTAACAGAGAGCATGAACAACTCTGCTCAATGTAAGAAAGCTGCTAAGGCTGATAGGATGCTAGGGTGTATTGCAAGGGGATTCTCATCCAGTCATAGGAAAGTGATCCTGCCCCTCTACAGGTCCTTGGTCAGGCTGTACTTGGAGTACTGCATGCAGTACTGGTGTCCGTATCTGAAGAAGGATATTAGATTGTTAGAGGGTGTGCAGTGAAGGGTGACAAAAATGATATGGGGGTTGGAAGGAAAACCCTATGAGGACAGGCTGAGTGATCTGAGTTTGTACACCCTGGAGGAGAGGAAAGATAGGAGGGATATGATTGAAACGTTCAAGTACTGGAAAATGATTAACAAATCTAGCACTGATGGGTTATTTAAGCTGAGGAAGGGAAGGGATATGAGACGACATGGGCTAAGATTGGAGGCGGCAGATTTAGGAGAGAGATGAGGAGACATTACTTTACAGAGAGGGTGATGTTGAAATGGAATGCCCTACCAGAGGGGGTGATTTCATGTAAGACAGTGTTTAGTTTTAAAAGGGCATGGGACAGGGCATGGGGGAAGAGTCTGGGTAAGCAGTGCTGAGAACTTCCTGGAGGTGAGAGGGGGTTATCTACAGGATGGACACGGAGGGTAGAAGAGGAGGAGGAGGAGCTCTCTATGTAAGGGAAGGGATCAAAGCAATGAAACTAAAGAGTAAACAGGGAGGAGAGGAGGCACTGTGGGTCACCCTGGAGACTGGAAATGGCACCACAGTCCGCACAGGGGTTGTATACAGACCCCCGTCTCAGGGGGAAGAAATGGACAAGAAAATGATAAAAGGCATCCTTAGCATGGCAGAGAAAGGGGAGATATTACTGATGGGGGACCTGAATATGCCAGATGTTAACTGGAGCACCTTTGGTGCAGCCACATCCAAGAGCGGGGCCATTCTCGATGCCCTAAAGGGGGCATGCCTCAGACAGCTAGTGTTGAAACCCACTCAGGAGGGAACAGTCTTAGACCTGGTAATCTCAAATGGGGATGAAGAGAGGATCTCAGATCTAGGAGTAGGTAGTCATCTGGGAACAAGTGACCACCAAACAGTGTGGTTCACGATAAACTCAGCTGTAGTCAAGCCACACAAAAGTGAAGGTGCTTGACTTTAGGAGTGCTAATTTTGTCAAAATGGGAGAGCGCCTCAGAAAAGCACTCGCAAATAGGCAAGAAGGAGGGGTGGAGCAACAATGGGGAAATATCAAAACTGCCATCACAGAGGCAACAAGCCTTTGTGTGAAGCAAATAAACAAATCAAAATGAAAGAAAAAAATCACTATGGTTCTCAAAAGAGGTGGCGGGGAAGGTTAGGGAGAAAAATATAGCATTCAGGAAGTATAAGGAAACACAGAAGGAGCAGGACAGAGAACTGTACCAGTTAAAGCAGAAGGAAGTGGGGAAGGCAGTCAGAATAGCAAAGGCCCAAACCAAGGAAAAGATAGCTAACTCTGTTAAGAAGGGGGATGAAATGTTTTATAGTACATTAGGAGCAAAGAAAGACAAAGGGGGGATACTGAGACTGAATAAAGAGGAGGGTGGTGGGCAGAGAGGGACAGTGAAAAGCAGGATACTGAATGAATATTTCTGCTTAGTATTCACAAAGGAAGGGGGAGTACCTAATCCAGTCAATAGAAGCACTCTGAATAGGGGGTCAATATCAGTCCTTTCACAGAAGAAAGGGTTCTGAAAGAACTCCTAAAACTGAAGGCAGATAAAGCAATTGGGCTTGATGGGATTCACCCCAGAATTCTAAAAGAACTAAGGGGAGAACTAGTAACACCATTGACTACCCTTTTTAACAAATCATGAGAGGATGGTGTGGTACCTGAGGACAGGAGGATGGATGTGATTCTCCTTCACAAAAGTGGGAGCAAGACAGAGCCAAGAAACTTCAGACCTGTCAGTTTAACGTCAGTGGTAGGGAAAATGATGGAGTCACTTCTGAATGAAAGAATTGTTGAGTACCTAGAGGCCAGTGGGCACAGGACCCAAGGCAGCATGGAGTCACTGTGGGAAGGTCATGTCAGATGAACTAATCAATTTCTTTGACTGGGTAACCAAAGTAGTAGACCAGGGAGGGGCTGTGGATATGGCCTACCTAGACTTTAACAAGGCATTTGGCACAGTCCTGCACGAAAGATTAATAAACAAATTAGTCAGCCTGGGAGTGGGTCCCAGGGTAGTAGCCTGGGTAAAACATTGGCTGGACAACAGGACGCAGAGGGTAATAGTAAATGGAGTCCACAGTGAAGAAAAGGAGGTTACTAGTGGGGTACCATAGGGTTCAGTACTGGGTCCGGTTCTTTTTAATGTCTTTATAAGTGACATTGCAGAAGGACTGGCAGGAAAAGTATGTCTTTTTGCAGGTGACACAAATATCTGCAACAGGGTTGAAACACAAGTTGGGGTGGAAAGGATGAGAAGGGACTTGGCAAGGTTGGAGGAATGGTTAAATGTATGGCAGCTTAGATTCAATGCAAATAAGTGTAAAGTAATGCACCTGGGAAACAAAAACCCAGGGGAAGAGTACCCATTGGGGGTGAGATACTGATAACAGCAAAAATGGAAAGGGACCATGGGGTAGTTATATCAGATGACCTAATGGTAGGCAAGCAATGTGAGAAGGTGGTAAGGAGGGCTGGGGGGATACTGGGATGCATAGGGAGAGGCATCACCAGTAGAAAACAATAAGTTGTTATCCCTCTGTACAGACAGTTAGTGAGACCCCATCTGGAGTACTGCATACAATTCTGAAGACCCCATCTCCGCAAAGACATAGACAGGGTGGAGGCTGTCCAGAGGAGGGCAACCAAAATGGTGCAGGGTCTGCACCAGAAGACATACGAAGAGAGACTAAAGGAGCTTAATATGTATATCCTTGAGGGAAGGAGGGAGAGGGGGGACATGATAGAAACTTTCAAATACCTCAAGGGAATCAACAAAATCCAAGATAGTAGCATCTTTCAGAAAAAGAGATGTGCGAGAACAAGGAGGCACAATTTGAAGATTGAGGGGGGATGGCTCAGAGGTAATGTGAAGAAGTATTTTTTCATGGAGAGGGTTGTGGATGCATGGAATAGCCTTCTTGAGGAGGTTGTGGAGTCAAAAACAAGTGGGGAATTCTAGAATGCATGGGACAGACATAAGCCAATTCTAGTAGGGCATAGGAGGAAGTAGGCTATTGGTTAACTAGGATCTGCAGCTTATCCATTAGTTAGAGAAATGGGCAGACTAGGTGGACGAAGCAGTCTTTATCTGCCATCAGATTCTATATTTCTATGTTTCTATAGGGGAGGGGTGGGGCAACGGCAATCTAGGGGTGCAAGCTGTGCACTCGAGCAGGCTTGATAGACCATGAGGCCTGTTTCTGCTGGCAGATTTGTATGTTCGTATGTATTTTGCAAACATTTGTTCATACTATATTTTTATAAACCAAACTAAGGTTAACATATATAGGTATGAAGGTAAAATAAATCTTTCTCATTTATTAGCAAAAACACAGTTCCAATTTTTACACAATCTAATGTTAAATTTGTGTTTGCACAGGTATCAGAAAAGTCTTGAGTGAAAAGGCAAATGAAAGGGTTGCATTTAGCTGAAGGAGGGGACAAAATCAGTGACCGATCATATGTACTAATGTGCCTCATCCAGTGAGGGTAATGATGAAGTGGTGCTTGTAAATGGATATCTGTTGGCAATCATATTGCCAATATACATCAGGGGTATGGAGGAATATATAACGAATGCCATCATGGTCCCATAGAAGACAGATACTGGATCAGTAAATATAATTAATTGTTTTTTAATATATGGATAGGCCATTTTAATATCACCGCAAAGCATACAAAAATATTCCGGTAATCTCACTGTTGCAAAAGCAATAACACCATCAATGCATACTGATAGTAATATCATTCAGAGCCTGTAATACTATCAAATCAGAGCTCTGAACGATACTATTATCAGTAAAATTGAAAAGCGCAAGCACAGGAGTCTTCCTACACAAGGCTATGCTAGCAGTGTCAATCAAACAGTACCCTCTATGTGACTCATGATTGGCCACTTTTTCTCTGGGGATGAGCAGAACACTTCCAAAAACATGGCGTCTTTCTCTCACTTAGAGTGTACTGTGTCCACGATATTTCTCTGTTTTTTTTCCTTTTATTAAAAAAATGATCTGGTTGATCCTGCATTAGGGTAAAGAAAAAAAAAAGGTAGAAATGACTACCAAATGTAACAAACTTTCGTGGTGTACCCTGCTTATGGGGGGGGGGGGGGCAAAACAGTGTGGTGGTTGGCCAGGACCGAGAGTGTCCTTCACTGCAGCTGCTGACTGCCACTTGCAAAATGCTGAAAAAATAAAAATAAAAGTAGGATCCATTTATTTAAAGAAATAACAAATAGGTTAGTGTACATTGCAAGTCAATAATTCCATCTCGAGGTTCTGGGGACATGGGAACCTCTCAAGCTTTGCTTTCAAGGTTCCCATGACTGCAGAACCTCTTGATGGAATTACTGCCTTGTAATGTACACTAACCTGTCTATTATTCTCTTTTTAATAAATAATAATATTTGAAATTATTAACCATGATGTACACTAACACCTTTTTCAGTGTTGTTGATCTGCAAGTACATTTGAACAAAAGCTTTTTCTGGTAAACAGAAAGTACACTGACCACAAAGCAACAAGTAATATGGACTTGTATTCAACAAAAGCACTTACACCAGTTGGGTTTTCCTTGTTTGTGCTTTTGCACTACTATGCCACTTAGCATATTAATAGTTTTGCCTTGTATTATTGGCATTGCAAGTGTCTAGACAATGTTACAAATACTAGAATTATGGTAATACATTGAAGGTATTTATCACTGATTGAGTAACTTAGCTTCCAGACTTCATGAATGACACATGAAGCTGGTATTGTCCCTCTGCACCCGCTCATAACATTTTTGTAATAAAATCGACATACATGAACATTGATTTTTCATTTGTAATTTCTTAAAAGGTGGATTTAAGACTTGATAGTTTTGTTTCATCGTTGAGATTATGACGTTATTTTATTGTTTTTCAGCAAGCAAGGTATTCAAGGAGTTTGAAAAAATTGCCTTCAACAAACTTCTTACTTAGGATAAACCAGAGTTGTCACCAGTAGAGCAGACTTCCCCCGGAGTCATGTCACTGCATAGGGACCTTTTTTTGCACTCAAAGAGTATACATTTGTTTTGTAACAGTATGGAAGCAAGGTATATATAACATGTATTGGGTACATGCTGTACTACTGGGCTGGCAGTAGAGCCTAGAGATTGGAGTAATGGGCTGTGAATGAGGTTGGTACATTCAGAAGACCTGGGTTTGATTCCCACAGCCTCCACTTGCACACTGTATGGCTCTGAACAAGTCAGTTAACCACCCAAGTGCTCCCAGGTCACCCCTGAAAACATGCACTTGTGCCTAGTGGACCTTACCTGGTTACCAAAAGAGTTAAAAAAAAGTACCGTTGTTCAATCCCTGTGCTTGTAACAGGTAGCCAGTAACATTACTTGACTATGTGCCTGTGTCTGATTGATGTTTTCCATGAGGTTGATTAATGCTGTTGTTGGTTTTAGAATATCAGAGAAGCAGCACCATGAAGGTCAATGCATTAGTACTTACAATAGTTTAAAAATTTGTTGACCTGTTTTTATGCAACATACATCTGCCGTTGTAAAGTTATTTTCATGGAATAAAATGAAATTATGAGTCAGTGTTTCTTTGTATGTGAATACTGATTTATGTAAAACAGACACTGCATTAAATTCTAGAAATATTAAATAATATGTATATATATTTATGTATATACTGTAGATATATATGCATATAAGCAGTGACATATACACCTATCTAGATATTTCAATTAATCAGCATAGTCAATCTTTTGTTGACAATTCCTTTTTCCTTTTAGGTTATTCCAGATTGTTGTTTGCATTACTGCATTTCAATGAAGATTCTGCAAGAGCACAATGTGAAACCAATTAAAGTTGTACCTACATATGATACATTTTACTTTGTTTACATATATATTGGTACAGCTGATGTTTATTTGCTTTGAAAGCTGTTTCTAGCTGTGTCAATCATACTTGTGTAGCTGACAACAAAAAATAAACACAATGAATGGTGGATTCAGTGGTGGTACATTGTGTCAACCCATCCCCGATGGCCCAGTAAATCAGGTTACAAGATTCACTGGGGACAAGTGGGTCCACAGTTCCTACACCCGCTAACAAGAGACTGAAAATGCAATCAGAATAGCACTGTATGGTGTTGTCACACTGTACCACCATGGCTCAAATTCCAGTACTGAAAGCTGTGATAATGGTCAGTGGTGGCAACTGTCCAACATGTAAATGAGCCCATACTAGGAATGCGAATGGCTCATTAGTGCCTTACATGTCCAGTGTGTTCACATGCATGCTAGTGCTGAGTGCATACTGAGTGCTAGCTTATGCTGAATGTTTCTGCATGAGAGAGCCACTTGTTATCCATTTGAATATCGCAGAAACTGTGGGGATCACAGAGGCAAGCGAATACATAGGAAAGTGCACTGATTTAACTGTGCGATCAAAGTATGAACTACTGATGTACATTGTCACACATTTTGTTTTCAGGCTGTGTGGTCTCTATTAAATTTAGTAAATGAAAATATATACTCTTGTTTTTCTATTCAGGGTATGTTCATTCACTGTTCAATGAGGTTATCTCTTGCGAACAGTTTACCCAATGTATAAGAGTGCCAAGCCAAGTTGTCAGCAGCAGAACTATTCCACGATCAATTGCCAATCATTTTCAGAAACACAACAAAAATGAACTTATGAGGAATCATCATAGCCATTTCAGCTTCAGTGCATGCAACATGAGGTGAGCCCACAAATGTTACTGCGTCAGTGATGTAATATATATTCATCAGTGATACTGGAAAAAAAATCCAGGTCAGGTTGTGTCTCTTCATAGATGTCACAAAGTTCTGTGGGCGGGTGGACAGCGATGAGTGAATTTTTGAGACAGAGAGACCTGAATAGACTGGAGATATGGTCTAAAGTCTGGAATTTTAGATTCAGTGCTAAAAGTGCAAATTGATGCGCCTAGGAGTAAGAACCCCAGGACACAGTACTGTATGGGAAGGGTTAAGCTTGAGCAGTACAACTGAGTAACAATATCTAGAAGTCGTCATTGATGACACCCTCAAACATTCAAGCATGTGCAATACAGCCATTAGTTATGCAATAGGATATTGGGATATATCAGAAGGAACCTAGACAGTAGAAGGAAAAAGGTAATATTACCTCTTAATAGACTATTCTGTCCATATTGAAGAGCTACTTAAAAAGCTAAGACAGAGGCTCGGACTATTTTTTAGAATAAAACATTACCTAAACAGTGATTCGAAAAAAAGGTTAATTCAGGCCTCATTCCTATCCCTCATTGATTATGCTGATTTTCTCTACTGCCATTGTTCAAGTCATCTCTTACATAAACTGGACACCCTGTATCACAGGTCCATAAGATTTATTACTGACCTTCCTCCAGCACCCATCATTGCTCCTTTATATGGCAGTCAACTGGACATCATTGCAACACAGAAGAAATAGGAATGCTGTTATGTGGATATTCAAAGCGTTAACAGGCAAACTACCAACCTATATCACTGATTGCTTTACCCAAATTACAACTAGGCCATACACCTTAAGGATCAGTAAACTCATCATATTAAAGGTCCCCAATGCCTGCACCGGTATGGGAGGCTGCTTTCAGCTATTCCTTAGCAGTTGCATGGAACTCTCTCCAAAAATCCATGAAGCTAGATAGCCTACTACCTCTGGCATCCTTCAAAAGATTGTTCTCCGCCCTTTTCCAGAGCTCTGCAATTGCTTTTATAAAGCCTAATCCCCTACCTATCTGACTCACCTTCCTTTTTCCATCCATTATATTAATTCAATTTCTTTCTTCCGAATCACCTATTATATTCTCATAAAAACTAGTTAGACCATATTATTTTTATTTTATGCCTGCTATACCCTTTTTCCCTTTTTCCTACAGGCTAAATGGTTCTACTGTTACTTGTATATATGTAAATTGTTGTATATAATCATTTCATGCCATTGTATTGCTATTTATTCTATTTCTTGTCTATGTAATAATACTTGTATCCTCATTTGTATGACCACTCAGGTCCATCTTGTAAATGAGCTTTGCTCAATGATGTTCGCCTGAATAAATAAAGATTTTGATTGAAATGGTAAGGCCGCACCTGGAGTGCTGCACCCAGTTCTGGAGTCCTCACCTCAGGAAGGATTTTGATAGGTTAAAGGTGGTGCCACGAAGGGTGACTAGGATAATACAGGGCCAGCAGGGAAGATCTTATGAAAAATAAAATGGTAGGTAGCAGACTTTGTATAACAATAATTCAACTGTTTTTTTCTTTATGCAGCTCAAATTCTCAAACTTGGATGTCAGTACAGAGGAAGAAAGTAGTACTCTTTGCATTTGGTGTTACGTATACATGTAATCCATATGCAACTGATGATTTAAGAAACACACAAAATAGTGTTTACACTATATGACAAGGTTTTAGAGCATCTTTACAGTATCCCGATTAACAACAAAGATTTATGAGGACAGTATATGTCAAAATGCTCCTGTTGAAGTAGAAAATGAATAAACACAGTCAGTGAAATGGACAATTATTTTAGGCACGCAGCCACAATGACCATCTAATACTGCTGATCATTACTAACTTCAACTTCAACATTATCAATACTGTATTACAGGCTTGATGAGGAGTCATTTGTTGTATTATAGTCGATGTAATGGGTAATGTGCATATTTTTTTCTGTTATGGTGTGATACCTCCATCAGCTATACACAAGTTAATTTGTGGTTGCACAGTAAATCCATGACCGATTATACCAATTAAGATGGGTCAAGTGAAGGTTATAGGGTGACTGATGCAGACAGCATACTACCAAACAAGAGAGTAAT
Source organism: Neoceratodus forsteri (assembly GCA_016271365.2). Taxonomy (NCBI): domain Eukaryota; kingdom Metazoa; phylum Chordata; order Ceratodontiformes; family Ceratodontidae; genus Neoceratodus; species Neoceratodus forsteri. The sequence continues at coordinate 910,943,326 of CM028131.1, read as the reverse complement.
TCAACCTAAAGAAACTGAATATTGTTCTTTCAAGATACAACATGTTCAAACATAATGAAACAATGGCTCTTTCTTTTATGCTGTACTTCACATATTAAATTGATTTGTACAGTACTGATGTACAAAATACTGTAATTGTAAGCACAAACCATGATACAATATACATGCATTCTGCAAGGCAGTGTGTGCATACGTTACCCATAAGGTGCATGCGTTCATGCACGTGAATACAAACTTTTGACATGCCATGCTTCTGGAACCATAATAACACTGAGTTACGTGTACTTTCAGAATAGAATGACTTACTATATCTGGTGACCACAACACACTGAATCAACATAGTAACACAGAATCACATGCACTCACCATAGTCCATGCTGTCCGGTCAGAAAAGCACTTATTTCAGCAAATGTAATGACCACACAAATTTTGAAGTTACAGTAGTTTACATTTGGGAACAGCACATTGAAAGTGCATTTTCCAGTAGTACACAACAAAATATTAAAACGTGAAACAAATGCACAACACATGCTGCACTTTGTGTGACACCCCTGAGATTAGATCTGAGCCCTTTGTACAGTGCGTTGGAGAGTATGCCATTGGAGAATGTGCAACATGTATTCGTCTTTTGTTTCTCATTAGCAACTTGCATTGAATACTTTTTTCAATTTACTGTGACCCCATTGTTGAAAAATACAACCACACTGTACTTCAAAATTTGAAGGGACATTTATTTCTGTATACGAAGAGCTTGTGTGACCAGCCTACCTGTACTCATAGAAACATAGGCAATGATGCCAGAAAGAAACCACTGGTCTATCCAGTCTACCTATAAACTCTAACAAACCTGGGATCTATAGTCCATACAGGGTTCTAACTAGGGATGGGGGTTGACTGTAACTCAATTCCAATTCCAGCTCTGATGTTTCCAAAAGGTTCTGATTTACTCTGATGAATTGTAAACCATTTGAGTCTATTTACGTATGAGAGCTGCATCAGTATTATTATTTTAGATGCCTCTGTTAAACTGTTAAAAAAATGCAATTTAAAAAAATAAATTGTGTCTGTAATTTTGTGTCCTTTTTCAAGGTCAGCAAACAGCCAGTGGCAATAAAATAAACTGACTTTTGTTCTTGGCAAGCCTGTGTGTCAGCCACCACATGGCATTTGTAGGAAACAGTGGTCTGGGTTCACAAAACTCATTAAAATCCCACAGCTGCGGGAAAAACTTGGTGCAAGTGAGTTGCCACTTGCAGAACAACAATTTCTCCTCAAAGTAGAGCCAGTTTAAGACTGACTCCATGATTTAGGGCAGCTTGGGGTGGTGTTGCTGTGAAACCCCAAGTAAGGAAAAAGTTTATTGCCAGTGGGACCGGTAGTAACATCTTCTGCAGCTGCTGCAGATGTGATGGCAATCTCTGCAGCTGCAGAGATTTTGGTGCACTACTGTAGTTGTAGTATGGGACTTAGTCCCAAAACGTTTGTGAATCTAGCCTAGTGTATGCAGGTGATTTGGGACTTTGCAATGAAAGGAGGTAGTGTATCAAATGTTAGAGAGAGAGAGAGAGAGAGAGAGAGAGAGAGAGAACATTAAACAGCAGAAAGATAACAGCACAGTGCAAACCTTCACTGACTCTGGCATGCATTTTGGTGGAGATATGCAACATGAACAAGATATGTGATGTGCCCCAGCCATTCCTCCTGCCCTTTGACTTGAGATGTTATTTTTATTTGTAATTATTTTGCTTGCCTACTTGATGTTATAGCAAGCATCATAGGCTCCAAATCATCCTGCACACTCCTGCCTGATTGGCCAATTCCTTTTTTTATCACTTGTGTTTTGTAACTTATGTGGTTGATCTTGGCCCCCCACCCCCCAACCCTGGCATTACAGATTTTGGATATATATCCTATAAACTTCCACAACTAATTGCAATCATAATTTTGGCCCCAACCACCACTTGCTCCTGACATGAAGCCCACTTGTCAGTCTCAGCTCCCATCACAGCTCCCCATCATCAAGCCATCAGGGATCTGCATGGTGTGGGACCCGAGGACCCAGTGGGGGTGGCGGCATTCATGGTGACTGTGCATGCACATAAGTATTTTTCCTTTGTGTTTTCCCGTTGGTCCTGCCTTCCACCCCAGACATCCAACAATTCACTGCCTGTGCACTGTTTGTATTTTTAACTTGCTGAATACACAAATTACACTCCAACTGGGTTCCCAAATGAATGTGAAAGACACATACAGCAATATGATGTAATTTACACCGTGACCTCACAAGAAGGATTTTTTTTATTTCATAGGTTTATAGGTTCATAGCTGAATTCTAGTCCTATAGACAGATTGTCCTTTTTGAACTCATCACCATTATTTTCTATTGGTGGAACAAATACTTTTTTCACCCATATATTGATCTAGTCTGTGTTTGAACAGAGCAATGCTTTTACTTTCTAATGTGTGAATAGGTAATGAATTCCAGCTACTTAGTATCCTTTGTGTAAAGAAGTCAGATCGTTACTTGGTTGCACTTATGTCTCCTTTCAATCTGTACCTATGAGATCTTGCTTTTTTGATTGGTTCTTGACATTTTTGCAATCCAATACTTTCCATCAAACTAGGATCCTGAAATGTTTTGAAAGTAAGACATAGATCACCTCTTAAGTGCCTATATTCAGTGGAATATGGTCCAAGATGTATTAACCTACCATTATAGCTATGTGCTCACAACAGAGGGAGGTGAACTTTTACAATTTGCAATTGTCTTTGGTTTGAAGCAGATTCTTAGGAAAGTTAAGATTCTTCAGGTGGAGGCTACTTCTAACTGAAGGGTGAAATAAGCAACTTAGAATTATCAGAAAAGGCAGTCTTTCAATCAACAGAGGGAGGTGGAGTTTGCTTTACTTGTTACAATTGTTAAGATTTTACTGTTTTCTGTGTTTCTGCCCTTCTGACTTGATTGGAGTTAGTGATTGACTGTTTGCATTGCAATATTTGTAATACTGTGAGTATTCACTGGGCTAAGAATTTGTCATAAGCCCTGAATTGAGAGCAGGTTACAGGCTGTGTATTGGACCCAGACAGTCCCTAGGGGGTGGAAACTGGTTTTTCTTTTGTTTACCTCAGCGTGCCTTATAAGGCCAAGCCAGACTGTGTCAGGAAGTGCTTACATCACAGCTACTTAACAGCCAATAGCTCTGGAAGAATCTTACAGACCTTGATAAAAGTACTAATTTTAGCAGGCTCATCAGATAACCTCATAGTCTTCAGGTGAAGCTACCTCTGGCTGCAAGCTGCAACACTGGACTTAAGATTTGCAAGAAAGTGAGTAGTGCTCACAACAGAGGGAGGTGAACTTTACAATTTACAATTGTCTTTGGTTTGAAGCAGATTCCTTAGGAAAGTTAAGATTCTTCAGGTGGAGGCTACTTCTAACTGAAGGGTGAAATAAGCAACTTAGAATTATCAGAAAAGGCAGTCTTTCAATCAACAGAGGGAGGTGGAGTTTGCTTTACTTGTGTTACAAGTGTTAAGGTTTTCAGTGCAGGAAGAGTTTAAACCCACATAGGCTAAATACTGTTTTCTGTGTCTGCCCTTCTGCACAGCTGACGTGGTTTTGGGGCTGACTGTTTTCAGAGCACAAGTCACCAGGCTCTTTGGGGCTGGGGAGGTTTACCTGTGTCTGACTTGGATGTTTGGATTTTTCTGTTTGATTAGCAGGGTATTTTCTCTGTCAAATTGGTTTGAAGCAGTAAGCAAATTGCGTATGGCATCATGGACAGGCACTCTATTGCATCGTAGGTCAGAGCTTAACTGATTGTTTCATGAGGGCACAGTTTAGCTTCCTGAATTAGTGGCCTTGATGGAGGAGGAAGATCTGATATTGGCAGTCACAGAAACATGGTACACACAGAACCATGACTGGGACGTAAACATACCAGGATACACTATCTACAGGAGGGACAGGGAGGGTAAAAGAGGAGGAGGAGTAGCTCTCTACATAAGAGAAGAAATCAAAGCAACAGAACAAAAGGGTTAACAGGGAGGAGAAGAAGCACTGTGGGTCAATTTGGAGGCAGGCAATGGCACCACAATTCGCACAGGGGTTGTATACAGACCTCCTTCTCAGGGGGAGGAAATGGACAAGGAAATGATAGAAAGTATACTTAGAATGGCAGATAAAGGGGAGATATTGCTGATGGGTGATCTGAATATGCCAGATGTTAACTGGAGTGCAGTTGCAGCAGCCACTTCTAAGAGTGGGGTTATTCTAGATGCCCTACAGGGGGCATGCCTTAGACAACTAGTATTGGAGCCCACTCGAGAGGGAGCAATCTTAGACCTGGTTCTCTCAAACGGAAATGAAGAGAGGATCACAGATGTAGAAGTGGGTAGCCATCTGGGAACTAGCGACCATCGAACAGTATGGTTCACAATAAACACAGCAATAGAGTCAAGCCATACAAAGACAAAGGTACTGGATTTTAGGAGGGCTGACTTTGTCAAAATGGGTGAGTGCCTAAGGAAGGCACTAGCAAATGGGCAGGAAGGAGGGTGAAGAACAATGGGGAATAATAAAACTGCCATCACAGAGGTAACAAGCCTTTGTGTAAAGCAAATAAACAAAACAAAACGAGGTAAGAAACCACTATGGTTCTCAAAGGAAGTGGCAGTGAAGGTTCAAGAGAAAAAGAAAGCATTCAGGAAGTACAAGGAATCACAGAAGGAACAGGGCAGAGAACTGTATCAGTTAAAGCAAAAGGAAGCTGGAAAGGCAGTCAGAACAGCAAAGGCCCAAACCAAGGAAAAGATAGCCAACTCAGTTAAGAAGGGGGATAAAACCTTTTATAGGTACATCAGGGAGCAAAGGAAGACCAAGGAGGGATAGTGAGGCTTAATAGAGGGAGGAGAGTGGGCAGAGGGTGACTGTGAAAGGCAGAGATACTAAACAAATATTTTGCTCAGTATTTACAAAGGAAGAGGGAGGTACCAAAACAAACAGTAGAAACACTCTGGATACAGAAGTTGATACCAGCCCATTTACAGAAGAAAGAGTTGTGAAAGAGCTCTTAAAACTGAAGGTGGACAAAGCAATGGGGCCTGATGGGATTCATCACATAATTCTAAAAGAACTAAGGATAGAACTAGTGACACCACTGACTACCCTCTTTAACAAATCATGGGAGGATGGGTGGGTACCGAGGACTGGAGGAGGGCAGATGTGATTCCCCTTCACAAAAGTGGGAGAAAGGCAGAAGCAGGAAACTACAGACCTGTTAGTTTAACCTCAGTGGTAGGGAAAATGATGGAATCACTTCTGAAGGAAAGAATTGTTGAGTATCTAGAGGCCAGAGGGGCACAGGACCCAAGGCAGCATGGATTCACTGCGGGAAGGTCATGCCAGACAAATCTGATAGATTTCTTTGACTGGGTGACCAAAGTAGTAGATCAGGGAGGGGCTGTGGACATGGCCTACCTAGACTTTAGCAAGGCATTTGACACAGTCCCACACAAAAGATTAATATACAAGTTAGCCAGCCTGGGAGTGGGTCCCAAGATGACAGCCTGGGTAAAGAATTGGCTGGAGAATAGGACACAGAGAGTAATAGTAAATGGAGTCCACTCTGAAAAAAGGGGGTTAGCAGGGTGCCACAGGGTCCAGTATTAGGACGGTCCTCTTCAATGCCTTTATAGCTGACATTGCAGAGGACTGGAAGGAAAGTATGTCTCTTTGCAGACGACACAAAGATCTGCAACAGAGTTGATGCACAAGGTGGGGTGGAAAGGATGAGAAGGGACTTGGCAAGGTTAGAGGAATGGTCAAATGTATGGCAGCTTAGATTCAATGCTAAGAAGTGCAGGTAATGCACCTGGGAAACAAAACCCAGGGAAGAGTACACAATGGTGGGTGAGATACTAACAACTACAAAATGGAAAGGGACCTGGGGGTAGTCATATCAGATGACCTAAAGGTGGGCAAGCAATGTGAGAGGGCAGCAAGGAGGGCTGGGGATACTGGGATGCATAGGAGAGGCATCACCAGCAGAAAACAAGTTATTATCCCTCTGTACAGACAGCTGGTGAGATCACATCTGGAGTACTGCGTGCAGTTCTGAGATCCAATCTCATAAAGACATAAACAGGATGGAAGCTGTCCAGAGGAAGGCAACTAAAATGGTGCAGGGTCTGCACGGAAGACATATGAAGAGAGACTTAAGGAGCTTAATATGTATAGCCTCGAGGAAAGGAGGGAGAGGGAGACATGATAGAAACTTTCCAGTACCTCAAGGAATCAACAAAGTCCAAGAGGGTAGCATCTTTCAAAAAAAGAGGTGTGCAAGAACAAGGGGGCACAATTTGAAGATAGAAGGGGGGCTCAGAGGTAATTTAAGGAAGTATTTTTTCACAGAGAGGGTTGTGGATTTATGGAACAGCCTTCCAGAGGAGGTTGTGGAGTCAAAAACAGTGGTGGAATTCAAGCATGCATGGGACAGTCATAAGGCAATTCTAGGGGGTTGGGGTAGGAAGAAGTAGGCTGCTGGTTAACTAGGATCTGCAGCTTATCCATCAGGTAGGGAAATGGGCAGACTGGGTGGGCCAAGCGGTCCTTATCTGCTGTCAAATTCTATGTTTCTATGTTTCTATGTTGTTGTAAGCCCTTAATTTTATGTTTGCTTGCACGCATGCACAAGAAACATTTTCAGCCACAGCTTGGGAGAGAAGTGGGGCTTTGGAGATGGGCACTGAGGGGGCCAATGCCTCCAGTGCCTTTTGAGGCTTGGCCCACTTTCCCCAATGCGGGGGCACGCTGCTGCTGATTGTAGTTCAGCCAGCATGCCACCACCTTGAAAGGAATCCACCACTGCAATGAGGGAGTGACCCGTCAATGCAGGGCAGTCTCTTGCCTGGTGTAAAATTTCATATAATATGGTGGCGGGCGGCAACAATCGCCGCCTGCCTCAGAGTCCCCATGAAAGCCAACTTGGGGGTTCCCAGTCCCCCTATCAGCATGTCTCCATCCCCAGTTTATTTGCTGATAGGTAGCCCAATCCCCATCGGCATGATGCACCCCCCCATTTGTTATGTGCCGAGGGGGTGCCCAATCCCCCTCGGCTCATGCCCTCCCACTCCCCCCACCACACTGTATGGTCAATGGGGGTGCCCAATCCCCATTGGCTCCAGTATCCACTGCCCAACAAACACCTGGCCAGGTGGCATGCTGGGAGCCCACCCAGCATGCCAAAAGTGTCCCGAATGTCTTTTAAATTTTAAATCCTGTAAAAAGATAACGGTCCCCGTTAAGCCCCATGCCCTCCTAACCAAGACTCACCCGGGCTGTGTACTCTACCTCCCCATACCCCCAACCCCATACTTACCTCTGGAGCACAGTGCTAATTTATCTTCGGTGGACCGAACATGTCTGCTCTTCAAAGCTGACCCGCGAAATGAAGAAATGCTGGTGAGCTGTATAGTGGCATAAATGTTTTTTCAACTTTGTGCATATCTCGACATTTCTTTGGATTTTGGCACCAAATTTTCAACATGGGGTTCTTGGAACCCTACCTCATGAATCCAATCACTGTCATCTCATTATTCAGTCCTGAAAGGAGATTTTGCAGTCACTGCACGGAATTACCTTTCTGGACCGATTAACGAAATAACAGTGTCACTGTTCATGAGGTGGGCTCTCAAAAAGACTATGTTGCAAATTTGGTGAACAAAATTCAAAAAAATGACTGCATTCTGAGCATGCATTGCCCAGTTTCTACACATGCTCGTAACTTCATGAATTTGTAATATTTTCACTCCAGGTTTCCAACATTGCAATTTTCCATACCTCCTTATGAACAGCAGAGCTGTCATTTTTCACATCTTGGCCTAAATGTGTTTTCACACTCCAGGCACAGAATAGCATGATTGCTTGTGGGAAATCAGTGTTCGGGACAGGTTAAGAAAATTACAGTGACACTGTTCATGAGCAGAGGACCTAAAATGCCTGTGTTAAAAATGTGGTGATAGAAGTCCATAAAATTACTGTGTTACAAGCGTGCGTAGCACAGTTTCCACGCACCCTCATAAATTTGCAAATTTGTAATATTTTCACTCCAGATTTTCAACATTGGCATTTTTCCACACCTCCTTATGAACAGTACAGCTGTCATTTTTCATATCCTGCCTGAAATATGCATTGCACATCTGAGACACAATGGCGCGGTCGCTGTGGGAAATTAATGTTTCTGACAGATTGAGAAAATCATAGTGACAATGTTCATGAGCACAGGTCACAAATGCCTATGTTGAAAATTTGGTGAAATAATCCCACTAAATGACTACTGCACAAGCATGTATGCAGTTTCCACGTATGCTTGGAACTCGAGCATTTTTATATTTTCACTACAGATTTTCAACGTTGCCATCTCTTCACACCTCACTATGAATGGTACAGCTGTCACTCTTCACATCCTGCCTGATCTGTGTTTTTGCATATCTGGCACAGAATGGCACGGTTGCTATGGGAACTCAAAGTTCGGGACACATTAACAAAATCACAGTGCCACTGTTCATGAGACGAAGTCCCAAATGCTTTCATGAGGTGGGGGTCACAAAAAGGCCGTGTTGAAAATGTGTACTGCAAAGACCAACACATGGGGATGTGGCTAGCCTGGCAAACATGGTGGTTGCTTTTTAGGCTAGCTCCCTGGGGCAATGCCCGTAAAAATGATATTACAGCTGATTTAACATTTTGGTGGCTATATTTTATGCATCATCCTCCTTTCGTGCTCTGAAGGCATCAGAAAAATTAAAAAATAAGCCGGGGAAACTACAGTTTGAAGCCAGAAATTTGGCGAAATGAACTGAGTGGGAGACACGCAGCTCAGAGCCTTCATCTCCGGGCGCTGGCCTGGAAAGCACTGTGGCAGACGTTGAACTAATGGAACTCACTAAATCCCTTACGGGTATACCAGATACCCTGTTCCAAATGCAGAGGGATATGAAATCTGGATTCAATAATCTTAATGCACAATTTACACATTTACAATCTGTGGTCACTAGCCTCACTGAGACTACAATCACACACACCTCTCAAATCTACGAGCTGGAGCAGAGAGTTAGCGACAAAGATCAGATGCTGGGGCATCCGTGGAAAGGAATGGTCTTCTGACAATGATCTGGAGCTTCAGCAGCACCTGGATGACCAGGAGAACCGATCTTGATGCTCTAATCTCTGGATTGTTGGTCTACCTGAAGGGACAGAGGGGTAAAATACTAATGTAGAGCTTTATAGGTGGTTGTTAACACATCTTGGCCTCCCGGAGGAGGTGTGCTGACTTTTGAAATCAAAAGAGTCCATCATGTAGGCCTGCTGCCAAAACCTGGGGATCGACCTCATCATTGCCTTGTTAAGTACCTGCGTTATGGGGACAAGGAGACGGTGTTGGGGAAAGCTAAATTACATAGGCTTATCAGCTTTAATAATGCTAAAGTATCCATCTTTCAAGATTTCAGCTGGGAATTGCGGTCTAAATGCCAGAAATTTAATCAAGCCAAAAATCAGCTCTTTAGACTCGAATGGAAATTTTCATTCTCTTACCCAGTGAAACTCTGGGTAGATAGACTGGGTCAGAGCCCACGATACTTCTATTGCCATATAACTGCTGAAAAATGGATCAAGGAGGAGGAGGAGGAGGAGGAGGCCAGGAGGGAGGAAGTGCAGCCAAATGCAGATTAAGGTACTGATTAATCTAAATTATGGTTTTGAGTGTTTGGTCTACGGGCTTTAAGACTCTGATGTTCTCTCTTTAAGTTCTTGGTCCCTCTCTGATGCTCTAATTTCCCCTTGGCTAAGAGGAATTAACTTGGGGAGATGAATGAGTCCTAAATGAGTACTTTGCCTCAGTTTTTACCAGGGGGGATGGAGAGGCTATGTCTTGTGAGGGGAGCAGGGGAAACTGGAGCAAGGGGTGGGACCAGTAGAGATCAGGGGCCCTGATGGGTCTGGGGAAAGGGAGTGACCACCACAGACAGGTGGGGGCCCAGCAGTGCAGAGTGAAAAGGGGGAGGACGTGGAGGCTGAAATCCCTGTAGAGAGAGTAAGGGAAGCCCTCAGGTCCCTTCAGATGGAGAAACACCTGGGCCAGATGAGATACATCCCAGGGTGCTGAGGGAAATGGTGGATGTCCTGGCAGTCCCTTAGTGGAGCTTTTCAACATCTCTCTGAGGACTGGGTAGGTGTTCCAAGACTGGCAGGTGGCTCATGTTGTGCCAATCCACAAGGGGGGATCAAGAGAGGAGGTGGGAAATTGAAGGCTCATTAGCCTGACATCGGTGGTCGGCAAGGTGATGGAGGGTATTGTCAAGGAAAGGCTAGGGGGATTACTGGAGCAAACTGGGTACTTGGACAATAGGCAGCATGGCTTTGTCATGGGAAGATCATGCCAGACAAACCTTGTTGAGTTCTATGACTGGGTAATGAGGGCCATGAACCAGGGTAGGCCAGTGGACGTCCTCTTTCTGGACTTTAGCAAGATGTTTGATTTGGTACCCCACAGTGGCCTGCTGGCTAAGCTGAAGGAAATGGGGGTAGGGAGACAGTTATTAAAACTGATAGGAAATTGGCTCTCTGAGCATACTCAGAAGGTAGTAGTTGGAGGATTAGCCTCATCCCCAAGGTGGGTTACTAGTGGGGTTTCCCAGGGGTCAGTGCTGGGGCCACTCCTGTTCAATGCCTGTATCTCAGACATCAGGAGGGGGATCAGGAGTGAGATGAACCTCTTTGCAGATGACTCAAAGCTGGGTGCAGTGGTGGATGGGGAGGAGGGGAGGGTGGCCTTGCAGGAGGACCTGGAGACTCTGGAAAGGTGGTCAGGAAAATGGAAACCAAAATTCAATGTGGGGAAGTGCAAGGTTCTGCACCTGGGAGTCAGAAATCCAGGCCATGGGTACACCCTGGGAGGAGACATGATTCAAGTCACGGAGGGTGAGAGGGACCTGGGGGTAGTGGTAGATGTCAAAATGAACAATTCAGAGACCTGTAGGAGGGCAGTGGCAAGAGCAAATAGGATGCTGGGATACATTGCAAGGGTGATTACCTCCGCCATCCCAATCTCCCACTGTGCTTCTAGCTGGACTACATCTACCAGCACTCAGGGACAATCCCCACTGGGCTACGCCCTCCATATCTAACCACTGCCAGGACAGGCTTGCACCACTCCTGGAATCAAGATGGGGTGATTTACGTCATTGTTCCCACTCTCACTTCTGGCTCTATGTCACCACTTACCGGGGATCATCACATAGAGTAGCTTTCTCCAATAAGAAACGGTCGAATAAAATCTTTATCAAACAGCTATGCTGGTGCACCCTGAAACTCGTGCTTCTACTACTACTGTCTGTCAATATTCACCCTAACCCTGGCCCCACAATACCAAGCTCCAACCTCCAGCAGAGTCACTCTGGGAGACTCACCTTTGCAACGATTAACATCTGTAGCTTTCTACCCAAACTTGATGCCCTACAATTATTTGCACACCAACACAACCCTGATGTTCTTGTGATTGTCAAAACCTGGCTCACTCCAAAAATACCCAACAGTGCAATTACCCTACCAGGATATAACATATTCAGAATTGACAGGGCCACTAAAAAAGGCGGTGGATGTGCTGTTTACCTCAAAGACTCTCTCTTGGGGCACCGTGTTAAACCCCCTGCCTCAATCTCTACCACTCAGATACTACCCATCAGAATTCTACTCGGGGTTCACAACAAGGCACTGACTATTGCTGCTGTCTACATCCCTCCCAAGGATCAAGGTAAAGGTCTCAGCTCTGTCCTTGACCTTGTCTGCTCCCAACCACCAGGCACCAAGATAATCCTAATGGGCGATTTCAACATAAATTGGTTTGGATCAGATACAGGTGGCTACAAGGATGCCAGCTCAGCTGCCAGCCTCACTCAGCTGGTTGTCTCCCCCACCAGACTCAACAATAAGACTGGGGCAAGCACCCTCCTAGACTGGATACTGACCAGCCACCCATCCCGCATCTCAAAAGTCTCCGTTCTCCCAGAAATGCTAAATGACCACTCCCCAGTCACATGTGAATGGTCTAACAAATTCAGCCCACCACCACCCAAACTAATAAACAGCAGAATCCTTCCACGTGGTCAATTGAAGCACCTCAAATTACTCCTTAGACAACAAGACTGGTCTCCTATCTTCCATGCATCTGATGTCAACTCTGCGGTTGACTTCTTCATCAGCTCCTTCAATGCTGCCTATGACATTTACGCCCCTTTCAAAAAGAGGAAAGTAAAAGGCCTTAGCAATCCATGGCTCACTGCTGATCTCCTTACACTGCTGAAAGCTAGGGACCACCTCTGGTTTCAGGCCCGGGCCACTGGTAGGCAAGTAGATATACAAAACTACAAATGTGCCCAAAATGACTGCACCAAAGAAATATGCCTGAAGAAAAGTAACTATTACAAAGATGCCCTTACAAACACCTGGGGAAAGGGGAAGTCCTTCTGGAGTAATCTCAAGGAAGTTACAGGAATACTGCCCAAAACATTACCTTGAATGTTGGATGTGGATGGGGCTATAACTCTTGCCCCTTCCACTATAGCTAACTCGTTCAATAACGCATTCACTGACCTCAGTAGTATTCTTCCTCCAGACTTCTTTGATGAAGACCTCGCTCCTGCACCCTTCCCCACCCCCGCCCCCTTTTTCAAGTCGCCCCCACCTTTTTACTTCAGAGCAGTCAGGACACATGAAGTTCATAGATATGTCTGTAAAGCAATTGCTGGCTCTAGAATAAGTGGAGACTCACTCAACCTCAAACTGCTGTCCCTTACTCTTGATGAAGTGCTATCTCCTCAAACCTGGATTTTCAACCTCTCCTCATCCTTGGCCTTGTTCCCAGACAGATGGAAATCTGCCACCATGACACCAGTCCACAAGAGGACAAGGCCCTTCTTGGAAATTATAGGCCTATATCCTTACTAACCCTCCTCTCTAAAGCCATTGAATGTCTGTATCTGACCAGCTAATGGAATATCTGGACAAGTACAACATCCTTTGTAAACAACAGCACAGCTTCAGAAAAGGCCACAGCACCACATCTGCCCTCCTAGAATTCACAGGAGCAATTCACAACTCCCTGGACAATAATTCCTCACTGGTTCGGTCTTCATAGACCTGACTCAGGCGCTTTTGACACTGTCCATCATCGAATACTCCACACAGAACTGTTAAAAGCTGGGCCTCCCCTGAGTCTACAACTTGGTTTAAGAGCTACCTGGAAAACAATTCCCAAAGAGTGAAAATTGCTGATGTCTTCTCAGATGCTAGACCAGTACACTCAGGAATCCCCAGGGATCCATTCTTGGGCCACTCTCTTCAGCCTGTTTTTAAACAATCTTCCACAGTCCTGTCCAGAACAAATCCTACTCTATGCTGATGACACTGTCATTTACACCACCCAACAGGACCCATAGGCTTCACCCTTAATATTGCAACTGTCTTGGTGCTGTTCTCAAACAGGCTCACTCCTTTAAATATCTGGGGATCACCATAGACAGCAACCTGTCATACAGCATTCACATAGATGGCATTGCCAAAGCTACAAACACACACATTGGTCTCCTCTACAGGCACAGGCAATACTTACCTTGGATGCCTTAAGGATAGCAGTACAGATTTTGTCGGTCTCTGTAATCGACTATGGTCTGATTATTTATGGCTCTGCAACTGACACAACCCTCAGGTGCTTATCCTTGGCCCTAAACAAAGCCTGCCGACTCATCACAGGATTCCACTGACTCACCCATAATGTGACCTCTATGCTCAAACAGGGTGTCTCCAGTCATCAAACCGTAGCAAGTACCAAACTTGTCTAATGGCTAAGAAAATTATGCTACATCTTGCTTCCTCCAGAGTCCAAAGTCTTCTCCATACAGCACGCAACCCCCGCCTCACCAGGGCTTCAGAAAATCGAATGATGCACATTCCTTGGTGCTGCACCACACAGGGCCGAAGATCCTTTGTGTACTGAGCTTCTAGCTGGATTAATGGACTCAACAAAGACATTCCTCTCTGCAAAAGCTAGGCCTGTTCAAAGTCAGCCTTTGTCTCCACCTAGCTGCCTCTAGCTCCTGCGACCATCCCTCATAATCTGATTTCCCTCCTAGCACTTCTACTCCTACCCCTCTCTCCTCTTCCTACAGCCTACCCTCCCATCCCTCCCTCCTGTTTTTGCCACTACCCCAAGCACTTTTGAGGCCTGACATATGCCCATGCCTGCACTGCTCTTTTGTGTCCATTCCAAGCCTCAGTTACCTCTGGTTTTCCTGCCCTGGTACTCACTTTCCCTCAATGTAATGTATTTCAGCTGCTTAAAAATATCTTTGCACCATTTCTGCATTGTTACTCAACTCTATGTTATGTTTGTATTGTACCTCAATTGACGTGGAACCTTTGTAAAAGAGCCTTGGCTGAAAAGTACTTGTAATCTAAACAAAAAATATATAAAATAAAGAAAGAAAGGCAGAAGTGATCCTTCCACTATACAACTGCCTGGTTAGGCCACACCTCGAGTATTGTGTATAGTTTTGGAGACCGCACTTAAAGAGGGAGATTACACTCCTAGAGAGGGTCCAAAGGAGGGCAACCAAAATGATCTGGGCCTGGGGGAGAGGACCATGAGGAGAGTTTCAAGGAGCTCGACATGTACACCCTGGATGAGAGGAGGGACAGGGGGGACATGATGGAGGTCTTTAAGTACATGAAAGGGATCAATAAAGGAGACCCAGTCAGGGTGCTCCAAAGGAAGGAGGGCAGGGCAACAAGAGGTCACGGGTGTAAGCTGGAAGAGGGCAGGTGCAGAAGGGAGAGGAGGAGATGTTATTTCCCTGAAAGGGTGGTGGAGCCATGGAATGCACTGCCCAGGGAACTGGTAGAGGTGGAGACTGTGGACAGGTTTAAGAGGGGATGGAACAGGTACAGGGGAAGGGAAAATCTGACCAGACCCAATACAGGTGGAACATCTGGGACTGGGGACAGTATAACCCAAGGGGGAAGGGAGACACCAAACTCGGCCCTCAGTGCGGGTGCTGAAAATTGAGCAGACTTGAGAGACTGTTAGGCCTATTCTGCTGGCATTTTAGTATGTTAATATATGAAAGGTGGCAGTTCTCCTATGTCCCAGAGTTTGGAGGTTTTTTTTCTTAGTGCCCCCAACCGAGACTGGGGACCCAGGTAACAATGGGGTTGTGCTATCAGGAATTATCACAAATCAGAGGTTTTGGAGGACCTAGCTGGTAATGGCTGGTAACGTTGTCTGTAACTCTAGTAAGGAATTGTGGGGAGTTTGGAAATTATGAGACTGTCATCTGGATGTCTAGAGGGAAATCTACTTGCTGTCATGCCTGTTTTAGTGGACTCAGCTGTGGACTGTTTGCTGATGGGGCCAGAAGGGGAAATCTTGGCGTCCCTTCCCAACCACTTGTGCGCTTTATTATGCACAGCAACTGCCTATGTTGTTTAATAGGCGCCATGAAGGAAAAACTCAGTACAAGTGGCAGCCATTGCCTTTGCTTGAAAACCTGTAGACACTTATTGTCTGTTATGTAGTTCTTATGCCTTAATGTTGTTGTTGTCTCCTTTATGAGGCTGTTTCCTCTAGTAAATTGGTTTAATTTGACACTTTAAATACTTAATTAATGCAGTTGATTTTTAAAGTTCGGCTGTAATTACATACTGGTATTATATTTCTTTGGGACGTTGTCCCACCAAGTATGGTTATGAATGCAGGCAAGATGGTTTATCCTTGCCTTTTGTTTGCAGTAGGAGTATGGCAGGGTTATATTTGCAGTGGGAGAGGAATGGGATTGAATAGGTAAACCATGGGAATCACTGCACATGTTGGTGGGTGGGCAGGAGGCCATTTCATATTGGGGGAAGCAGATGTTGCTTAAAGAACCTTCTGTATGTCTGTTATGTTGGTCTGGGGGAACCATCAGGGTTGTACCTAATCTTGCTGTCTGTGGTGTATGTCTGGTGGAGACCCCACTAGGACATATTTTATTTGATCAAACTATTTGGAGTTATTGTTGGGGTAACAAGGGGTTTCATTATGGTTAACTCTAAGGGTGGGGGAGGAGAGGAAAATGGAGTAAAACGTGTGGATATGTGCTTGCTATATAGTGGATTGCAACTTGTCCTAAACAAGATTTGGTATGATAGCAGATGACCTTGGTGTTTGTCTTGGAACATCAGTGGTCTTAAGTCCATCATAAAGCGTAAGAAGACTGCTGCAGAGGTCCGTAGACAAAAAGGTTCCATCATACTTTTACAAGAAACACATTTCTCCCATACAGAGTCGTTAAAAACTGCTGAATTTTTGGGGGGTACATGGGTGTCCTCGACTTTCTCTTCTAAAGCATGAGGGGCTTCTGTCTGGTTACCCAAGGGGGCACAGGTTCAGCTTTTGGATAAACTGGTGGACAGCATGGGCCGGTATACCTTGGCCAAGGTACTGGTACCGGATAGAGGAGTTCTGTTGGTTGGCTCTGTATACGTCCCAAATGTGGAGGACCCCAGTTTCTTTCAGAGACTGGCTTTAAACATGGCTAGCTGGGAGGGTCCATGGATCCCTATGGGGGACTATAATTGCATCCTTGATATGATGCTTGATCGGTCAAGGCAGACCTCTGTGCCTCAGTCTCAAAATGCAAAGTCTCTGGCAGTATTACAAACTGAGTTGGACCTTGTTGATGTGAGGAGGCATCTCTATCTTACAACAAGGGAATATAGTTTTTACTCCCATGCTCATAATTCCTATGCATGCATCGATAGACTACTTGTCTCCAGCACCCTGGTGGTGGATGTGGGTGAGGCTGGATATCTGCCCATACCAATTTGGTTCCATGCATTGCACTACCTGTCAATTCATGGCACCAGAGCCCTGGCCACCACCAGGGCATGGAAGTTAGACCTCTTACTTTTGAAGAATCAAAATTATCTCTCTCACATGGGTAAATGATTGCAGGAGTTTCTGGTATTTAATCATTTGGGTGAGACCTCCCACTCCACTCGCTGGGAGGCTCTAAAGGCCTATGTTAGGGGGCAGACTATTTCCTTCGCCTCTCATGCTAGGAGGAATGATAGTAGAGAATTAAAGCTTCTAAGAAAGAAAATTGCTGCGTTATGAGAAAGTGCATATGTTAAATAATACAGCAGCACTGTATAACATAGTCCAGAAGTTAAAATGGAGGTTCAATACTTTGTCCAGTGCACAGTTAGAGAGGATTATACTGTTATCTAACTCAGATGCCTACTTCAATGGGGATAGAGCAGGGAATTATTTAGCTTGGCTGCTGAAACAGAAGGAAACAGCTAAAACAATTGCTCAGGTACAGGATGAAGGGGGGAGATAGTGCGTGGGTCGAAGCTGATAGGAGATACATTTGGCGCGTCTACAAGTCCCTCTATACCTTTGAATGTGACCCCTCCTGGGTTGAGCTGGATACTTTCTTTAAGGGACTCCATCTAGGCAGGATTAGTGGGAAGAAGAAATGAGACTAGATGCCCTTTGGATAAACAGGAACTTCAGAGGGTTATGCGTCACTAAAAAGTGGTAAGGCCCTGGGACTTGATGGCCTCCTGACTGACTTTTTAAAACATTTGAGAACTACCTACTGGACCCTTTATTTGAGGCTGTGACAGAGGGTTTGGTGAAATGTGAGATGCCCTCCTCCACATGGTCTGCGACTATCACAATATTGCCTAAACCAGGAGCAGATCTGAACAAATGTGCCTCCTATAGACCAATTTCCCTCCTCACATGATTATAAAATTGTAGCAAAGGCCTTAGCTTCCCAACTAGAAACAGTGCTACCTAAAATTATTCATCCCTACCAATCTGGCTTTGTTAAGGGTTGCATGGGAAAGCACAATATCTGACAGATGCTTAGTATTATGCTTAGTTGGGCTTGCACTAAAAGGTGGTGGTGGCCTTGGATGCAGAGAAGGCATTTGACCATGTGGAGTGGGGCTATTTGTTCTACACCCTGGGTAGATTTGGGGTGGGTCATTCTTTTTGCTCCTGAGTCCAAGCTCTATGCCAGGGCCATATGGTGCAGGTTTTACTGAATAATGAATTATCTGGGCCCTTCCAGCTGAGTAGGGTACTCATCAAGGCAGACCCTTTTCCCATTGCTTTGTGTTGGCCCTGGAACCCTTAGGGGTCACTTTAAGGGCACACAAGGAATTAGAGGTTTTTCGGGGAGGTGGGAGCATAAATAGCAATGTATGCCGATGATCAATTACTTTACCTGCAATACCCATTTGAGGACCTGCCTGAGATTCATAAGTTAATGATGGCGTTGGTGCTATTTCAGGGCACAAGGTCAACTAGTTGAAAAGTGAACTGATGCCAGTGGGCCTGATGGAACGAGCCTAGCTCATAGCCCATCTGGGTGGCCTTCAAATGGTGTATCATTTATGACACTTAGAGTGCAGATTTCTACGTCAGTGAGTGACCAGTACAGATTGAACTTCAACCCCTGCTTGCTAGTATTGCTGATGACTGTGAGAGGTGGATGACTCTGCCCATCTCCCTATTAGGGAGAGTGAGGTTATTAAAATGACTATACTACCTAGGGTTTTGTACTTCCATAAGGCCCTTCCCATTAAACTACTGCAAATACATTTCAAGCAAGTTTATGCACTACACATAAATTGTTATGGTAGGGAGCGTGCCAAGATTTCAAGAGCTGTGTTGCAGAGGTTGCCAGAAAAGGGGGGAGCTAGTCTGCCAAATTTTAAACTCTATTTCTGGGCAGCCCAGCTGGGTTTTCTCCCTCCTGGAGACTTGGGGTTCGACTGTCCTTGGATAGGCCTTGAGGAGGATATGTTGCAGGGTACCCTTGGTCACGATCTCCTTGTTGGATACCTGCAGAATATGAAGAAATGCATTTAAGTAACCCCTTTACTGCAACTATTCTTTGGGTCTGGAATTGGGCACATGCACATATAGGGCACTGAAGGGGCCATTTGCCAAATCTTAGTTTGCTACGCGTCATGCAGTCCAGTGGGAATTGTACTATAATGATGATTCAGCGGCTGTGGGCATGGAGAAAGAAGAGTCTTCTTACGATTAATCAAATATTTGAAGGGGGGTTATTGAAGAATTTTACACAGATCCGTGCAGAATGGAAGATCCCAGTCGGAGACTTCTTTTTATGTCTGACAATACATCAAAGGTGTGGGAACACCCTTTCGTTATGAACACATGGGTTGACCTTCACCCATTGAACAGCAACTGTTTCAACCTCAACCTGGGGTAAACCTATGTCCATTTATTACCACATGCTCCACAGTGCCCAAGTCCCCGAGTGAACATCGAGTATGACAGGATGGAGTGATTATCTTCTGGTACCCTTAAGTCATAAGACCTGGTCTTTGGCCTGTACACACTATCAACAGTGTTCGCGCAAATGACAATGAGGGAAGTAGCGAGCTAGAGATACAGGCAAGGTTCAGGGAGCTTGCCAGGGTCTGTCATGACATAGGATGCAGTTTCCTTCTCAGAAATCCTGCCGGTGCCAAGGGCTAGTGGGGAACACAAAAGAAAGATTAGGGAGATAAACCAGTGGCTCAGGGAGTGGTGTGAGGCTAGAGGGTATGGGTTGATGGGGGATTGGGGGGAGACCTGGGAGGATAAGGAGCTGTATGCTAGAGATAGGTTCAATCTCAATTTGGAGGGGAAGGGAATACTTAAGTTGAAAATAGAGGGGTTCATTGGTGAAAAGTGGGGTTTAAACTTGTGATGGGGGGAGGGATGAGAGAAAAGGCTGTCGAGGGAGGGACAATAAAGGAGGAACTCTGTCTCCACCCTGGGGAGCTGGAGGAATGTGGGAAAAGGCCGACTGGTAAAGTGCAGACCAGGGGAAAACAGAATCCCCATGGGAACATGAGCAGGGGAAATAGAAGTATAGGGAAAGGGTGGAAGGTAGTCCTGCTAAATGCCAGGAGCTTGGGCAATAAAATGCCTGCGCTCCAGGTGATGCTAACTGAGGGAGCGGTGGATGTGGCAGCGGTCACTGAGACCTGGGCCACCGCAGGACATGACTGGGACCTGAACCTGGAGGGTTACACTATGTTCAGGAAGGACAGGGGGAGAGAAGGGGAGGGGAGGAGAGGTAGCAATGATAGTCAAAAGCTGCATTGGCATAGGGGCAGTAGAGGAGGTGGAGGGAACTGTGGAGGTGATTTGGGTCACCTTGATAATAAGGGGGGGGGCAAGAGAGTAAAAATAGGAGTGATGTATAGACCCCCTGAACTGGTGGAGGAGCTGGAGGAGGGTCTGGTGGCAGATGTTTGGAGACACTGCAGACTGGGCAGGGGAAGGGTGGTGGTGTTGGGGGACTTAAACATGCCAGGAACAGACTGGGAGACTATGACATCCTTGGTGGCCAGGGAACAGAGGTTGTTGGATGTCTTTCAAGATGCGTTACTAACTCAGCAGGTGGGGGAACCAACCAGGGAGGTGTGGGTACTGGATGTGGTCCTGGCAGACAGTGACCAGATTGGGGGCTTGAGGTAAGGGACCCATTGGTGGGGAGTGACCATGCCATGGTCTGGTTCTGCCTGGACCTAGGAGGGGTAGAAGGCTGCACAAAGATGGAGGTAACTGACTTCAGGGGGGCAGATTTTAAGGAAATGGGAAGGATCCTTAAGGAGCATTTGGATGGGATTGGGTCAGACATGGACGCTGATAGTAGGTGGGAAATCATCAGGAGAGGGGTGCAGGATGCTACCAGCACCTGTGCAAGAGTAAGACGAAAATGCGGTAGGGCCCAAAAACCCTGCTGGTGGACCAGGGAGGTCCAGGAGGTGGTGCGGGGAAAGAAGGCAGCCTATAGGCAATTCAAGTGCTCAAGGAGTGAAAGGGATCGAGGGGAGTACGAGCTGATGGCTAGAAGGGCCACTAGGGTGGTGAGGGTGGCTAAGGCAAGGAAGGAGCAGAACCTGGCCAGGGAAATTAGGAGCGGAAACAAGGGGTCCTTTAGATACACTGGGGAAAAATGAAGGGTCAAGGGGCAGATTAGCAGGATTAAAACAGGGGAGAGATGGGCACAAAACCTGGGGGAGCAGGCTGAGGTACTAAATGAGTACTTCAACTCAGTTTTCACCAAGGAAAATGGGGGTACTGCATCATACATGAGAGGAGACAGAGATACTGAGGAGGGTGGGACCCTTACCGACCGACGGGTCTGGGGGGGGAGGCATCACTGGCAGGAGGGGAAGGCTAAGCAGGGAGAAGAGGTGCGGAAGTGGAAATCACAGTAGAAAGAGGAGGGAAGTCCTCAGGTTCCTTAAGACAGAGAAAGCACGGGGCCAGATAAATTACATCCCAGAGTGCTGAAGGAACTTGGGGATGTCCTAGTGAAACCCTGGTGGAGATTTTCACCATCTCTCTGAGGACAGGGTGGGTGCCCCAGGACTGAAGGCGGAGCATATAGTGCCTATCCACAAGGGGGGACCAAGGAAGGTGGCAGGGAACTACAGGCCTGTCAGCCTGACATTGGTGGTGGGCAAGGTGATGGAGGGCATTGTCAAGAAGCTGGGGGGACCTGGAAAAGTCAGGGTGCCTGGATGATAGACAGTATGGATTCATCCCGGGGAAATCATGTCAGACAAACCTTGTGGAGTTCTATGACTGGGTCATGAGTGCCTTGTACCTGGGTAGACCAGTGGACATCCTCTTTCTAGACTTCAGCAAGGCATTTGACTCTGTTCCTCACGTGGGCCTGTTGGATAAGCTGGGAGAAATGGGGGTGGGGAACCAGATGATCAGATGGATAGGCAATTGGCTCCAGGACTGGACCCAGAGGGTTTTAGTTGGCAGGATAGTCTCATCCCCAAGGAGGGTCATAAGTGGGATCCCACAGGGATCAGTCCTTGGGCCCCTCCTGTTCAACGCCTATGTCTCTGACAGGTATCAGGAGTGAGATGAGTCTCTTTGCGGATGACTCAAAACTAGGGATGGTGGTGGATGGGCAGGAGGGGAAGGTGGCCCTTCAGGGGGACCAGAAGGCTCTGGAAAGATGGCCCAGAAAGTGGAAGCTGAGGTTCAATGCAGGGAAATGCCAGGTACTGCACCTGGGGGCCAGAAACCTGGGCCAAGTGTACACCGGGGTTGGGGATGCTACAAGTCTCGATGGCTGAGAGGGACCTGGTGGTGGTGGTGGTGGATGTCAAAATGAACAACCGGAGACTTGTAGGAGGGCAGCAGCCAAGGTCAACAGGATGCTGGGATGCATTGCTAGGGGATTACCTCCAGAAGGAGGAAGTGATACTCCCTCTGTATAACTGTTTGGGGAGCCACACCTCGAGTACTGCATGCAGTTTTGGAGGCCACACTTAAAGAGGGACATTAAACTCCTGGAGAGGGTCCAGAGGAGGGCAACCAAATTGATTTGGAGCTTGGGGGACAGGACCTATGAGAAGAGGCTCGAAGAGCTAAATATGAACACATTGGAAGAGAGAAGGGACTGGGGAGACATGATAGAGGTCTTCAGGTACATAAAGTGGGTAAATAGGGGAGGAAAAGTCAGGATACTTCGAAGGAAGGAGGAGGGGGCCACTAGAGGGCATGGGTGGAAGCTGGAGGGGGGAAGATTCAGGGGAGAAAGGAGGAGGTGCTACTTCACTGAGAGGGTGGTGGAGTCATGGAATGCGCTGCCTAGAGGGCTGGTGGAGGCAGAGACGGTGGAGGGGTTCAAGAGGGGGTGGTACAGGTACAGGGGAAGGGTTCTGGAAGCAAAATCCAATTCAGCGAGAATATATGGAACTGGGAAGGGAGAAGCCAGAGAAGGCGAGGGGGGCAGCAAGGTCAGCTCCCAGGTGGGGGCTGACCAAACGAGCAGATGCAAAAGACCACTAGGCCTATTCTGCTGGCATTTTAGTATGTTAATATGTTAGTAATAAATTGCAGCAAGTACAGCTGTACTTTCTGCACTGGGCCTACATGACTCCCTTGTGCCTTCATGTAATGGATGCTAATAAATCACATCAATGCCCTACATGTGTGGCTGACAGGGCAGATTTTCCCCACCTGGCATTGGTGTGCCCATGAGTAGCTTCATTTTGGCATGCAATGTATAATATTATGTCCAAAGTCTTTGGACATAGCCTTTTTTCTTACTAATTGCCCTCCATCCCACCCTTCCACCCACCCCCCTAAGCCATTTCTACTTTTATAGCCACTGGATTTGACTGTCAACAGGAACTTCCTGTTTGGCAATAGGAAGGGAGGGATCATAGAGAAACATTGATTTTGTCAACCCTAAAGAAAAAAAGTAGCTCACTCTCCCCCCAGCTGTTGGTGGTCTGACACTGAGCAAGGAAGAAGGGGGCTACTGAAGAATATAGGAAGTTACTGTCCCAGAGCAGGAAGAGCGAGAGTTGTAAGGAGAGGAGAGAGTAAGCATACAGAGAAACAGGAGAGGGGACACAAAATAAGACATGATAGGAGTGGTGCAGTGCAATGGCTGTGGGGTGGCAGCGTTCTGGGAGACATTCTGGAGGCTGCGATGCTGCCCTATTTGCAGGCACCTCTCTGGTCTATAGAAACATAGAAGTTGACGGCAGATAAGGACCGTAAGGCCCATCCAGTCTGCCCATTTCTTTTTCTACCTTATAAATGTGCCATTGGCCTTTGCTCTGTCAGTGGCCTATCTATTCATACTCATTTGTATTGCTCCCTTATGCCTATCCCATGCCTGTTTGAAGCCCTGCACTGTATTCATAGCCACCACTTCTTGAGGTAGGCCATTCCATGCATCCACCACCCTTTCTGTGAAAAGAATTTCACATTCTACCTTAATCGCCCCCTAATCTCATGCTGTGCCCTCTTGTCCTGCTATTTTTCTTATATCTAAACATGTTAGACTCTTTCACCTTGTTAATGCCCTTAAGGTGTTTGAATGCCTCGATCATATCACCTCTCTCCCTCCTTTGCTCAAGGGTATACATATTGAGCTGTGTTAATCTGTCCTTATATGTCTTCTGATGCAGTCCCTGAACCATTTTGGTTGCCTTCTCTGGACTGCCTCAATTTAGTTAATGTCCTTGTGAAGGTGTGGCCTCCAATACTGCATGCAGTACTCCAGATGAGAGCCTAACCAGTGTCTTGTAAAGAGGGATTATTACCTCCCTCTTCTGACTTGTGATACCCTACTAGCACACCCTAACATCCCCCTAGCCTTACCTACTGCTTTAGAGGTCTGCTTGGATGATTTCAGGTCATCAGTGATGATGATGCCCAAGTCTCTTTCTTCCTTTGTGACTGCTAGCAACTCCCCTCCCAGCCTATAGGTGGCTTCAGGGTTTCTCTTCCCTATGTGCATGATCTTGCACTTCTTTGCATTAAATCCCAGTTGCCACTCTTCTGACCATTTTTCTAGTTTATCCAGATCTCTTCTCATTCTGCCCACCCCATCTGGATCATCTACTCTGTTGCAAATCTTGGTGTCATCTGCAAACAGACAAGCCTTACCCTCTAGTCCATCTGCAAGGTCACTAATGAAGATGTTGAAGAGGACTGGCCCCAGGACTGATCCCTGAGGTATCCCACTTGTGACTTGCATCTCTTCTGACTGTATACCATTTACCCACCACTCTCTGTTTTCTGCCTGTCAACCAGTTTGCCACCCAGTTGACCAACTTCTGACCCACCCCAAGCCTACTCAGCTTATTTATCAATCTTCTATGTGGAACAGTGTCAAAAGCTTTGCTGAAGTCAAGGTAGGCGACATCAACTGCTCCCCCTTGGTCCACCACTCTGGTTACCCAGTCAAAGAAATCTATGAGATTAGTTTGACAGGACCTTCCTTTGTAAACCCATGCTGTCTTGGATCCTGTGCCCTATGGATTCCAGGTGTTGCACTATCCTTTCCTTATGGAGCGCCCATAATCTTGCCCACTACTGAGGTAAGACTGACTGGTCTGTAGTTCCCTGCCTCCTCCCTGTACCACTCTTGTGGAGCGGGATCACATGAGCCCTTCTCCAGTCTTCTGGGACCTCTCCTGTGCTCAGAGACTCACTAAACAGTTCTGATAATGGCTCTGCTAGTTCCACCCTTAGCTCCTTTAGTACCCTGGGATGTATGCCATCAGGTCCCATTGCCTTCTCCACCCTGAGCTTAGCGAGCTCTTGTAGGACCCTTTCTTTTGTGAAGGGAGTAGTGCTCACCTCCCTCCCCACTGTGTCCATGGTGCTGAGCTGTGGGCCCTGCCCTACCTTCTCTTCAGTAAATACTGAGCAAAAGTATCTATTTAGGATAGATGCTTTTACATGGTCCTCCTCCTCACATGCTCCCTTTTCTCCATTAAGCTTAGCAATACCCCTCTGGACTTTCTCCTTTCACTAATGTATCTATAGAAAGTCTTGTCACCTTCTTTTACTGTTCGTGCTAGTGTTTCCTCAGTTTGGGACTTTGCCTGCCTTACTGCCTTCCCTGCTTCCCTTAGGGCAGTTTGGTATGCCTCCCTATCTTCACCTCGCTGTGTTCCCTTATATTTTCTGAAGGCCAGCCTTTTGTCTCTGACCTTTTCTGCTACTGTATTTGAGAACCAAAGTGGTTTCCTTCTTCTTTTGCACTTCCTTTTCTGTCTAACACAATGGGATGTTGCTTCAAGTATTGCATCCTTAATGCTTGCCCACTTTGCCTGTACCCCTCACCTGTGTTTCTTTTTGCCAGGGCTAGCTTAACTCTGTTGGCCATCTTATCAAAGTCAGCTCCTCTGAAGTCCCATATTTTTGCCTTGGAATGGGATGATTTAGATGTAGTTGCCAAATTGAACCATACCATGTGATGGTCACTGGCCCCCAGGTGACCTTCTACCTGGAGATCTGTGATCCCTTCCCTGTTAGTCAGTACTAGATCTAGGATAGCCCTGTCTCTTGTGTGTTGTTGTACCAGTTGTTTGAGGCCCTCCCCCTGCAGGGAATCCACTATGTGTCTAGTTCTGGCAGATGTTCCTGCTGGTATTGACCAATCTGTATCCGGCATGTTGAAGTCTCCCATTATCAGAACCTCCCCTTTAGCTGTCATGTTTTGTATATCTTCTAACAGTAATGTGTCTATGTCCTCCCCTGGTCTGGGGGCCTGTAGACAACCCCAGTTCTTATGGCTGTCCCATTTCCTGTTTCAGGGTGACCCACAGTTCTTCTGGCTCCTTATGTGTATTCTGAATTTCTGTAGCTTTGATATTTTCATTGACATACAGGGCCACTCCTCCCCTTTTGCACCTCGGTCTCTTCTGAACAATACATAGCCAGGTACTGAAGTCTCCCAAGTGTGGTTACTGGTAAACCACGTCTCACTAATTGCTACTATGTCCAGTTTAGCCTCTGACATTATTGCCTGCAGGTCTGAGATCTTATTTCCCAGGCTGTGAGCATTTGTGTACATGATTTTCCATTGCCAGATTTTGGTGTGTTGGTTGTTGGGTGAGGTTTGGCATTACCCCCAAAGCGTATGGGAGACAAACCTTTTTCTTACCTGGTGATGCAAATGAACTGCAAACATGCTGAATCCCTGTTTGACCACTAGCTGAGGGGGAGGGTGTTCTTCCCATTCGACATATGGGGTGCTGCACCCTCTCCCCATTGCTAGTTTAAATATTCTGCAAAGACATCAAACTTCTGCCCCAATGCACTGATTCCTCCTTAGTCAGATGCAGTCCATCAAATTTAAAGAACTTTGCTCCCAGAACTGTTGCCAGTTCCCTACAAATCTGTGTCCTTTTCCTGGCACCAGCCTTGAGCCACGTGTTTAGCTCCCCATCTCCCTTCTCTGACCTTCCATCCATCTGCTCCCTCTCCCAGACTGGCAGGATCTCAGAGAAGGAGATGCCGGACGAAATAGATGATAGTTTGTCACCCAGCCTGGTCAGGTGCTCCTTGGTCTCCACAACTGACCGGCTGGTGAGATCATTAGTCCCTATGTGTACCAGGACATCAATGTTTTCTCCTGCTTTGTGAACAATTTTAGCAATGCGGTCAGTGTCTCTCCATGCTGATGTACCTGGGAGACATCTGACCATTACCCCTGGCTGGAGATGGGTATCAACTCCTCGAATCATGGAGTCTCCTATGATCAGAAGTTTTTTGGATTTCCTTTTTGCTTTTTTTGTTTTGGTTCCTGATTTGGGTGAGTTTTGTTGTGCTAGCTCCTGTGGCATGAGTGTCCTGCTCTGCAGTGTCTTCTGCCTCTTTGTTTGATTTCAGAGATAGAGGCAGATACCTGTTTTAGTGTTTATATGGTTTTGGAGGTAATATGTTGGAGAGCAGAGAGTGATGGGGCACCGATTTGCCCTCCTAACCACCTGCCAACCTCCTGGTCCAACTACCTCTGCGGTCGAGGTTTTTTCTGTTGGATGCTGGGGAAATGGCGGGTGGTTCTTATAATGTATTTCCTCTTGAATATGAAATTTGAAGCGTGCAATCTCTGCCCATGCTGCCGGAGCTGAGCCCTAAGATCTCCAATGGCCCAGCATGTAGGACAGTGTCCTAAATCCTGTAAGACTGTCCTTCTGAAAATTGTTCCACAGTACCTGCCGTTAATGATATCCATTCCAGATAAGTTGCTGGGTTTATAACCTAGTCAAAGTAATTAGAAGGAAAAAAATGCAAGTAATGGTTTGATTGTGTTTTGTTTTTGTTTAACTTGTTATAACCAGTTAAATTACTAGTGCCCCTGTAAATGAGCTCACCTTGTGGATGCCCCACTGATCAGCCCCTTCCTGCTCTGCCACAGGAAATGTCACAACTGTGGTACCCTATAAAAGGAGTGTAGTGTGGGGTGGTTGGGGATGGGGGTGGGTGGCTGGGCCCTTCCCCTGCTGAAAAAGAAGAACCACGGACGAAAGAACAAGGAGGTAAGAGCAGAAACAATCAGTCAACAACAAATGCAGTAACCCTGAAAGCTTAACCTAATGTTAGATAAAACTGTAAAACCTGTAAAGCACCACCTGTAATAATTTCAGAGAAGATATACGCTGTAAGAAACACTTTGCTATAGAGAAAAATAAAGCAATGAAATGTTAGCAACAAACAGTAGGTCTGATGGAGGAGGTTGCCCATCTCCAGACTGACCTGACTAGGATTCGTGAAACCTCCTCCCCCACCCAGGGACCACCAGGGCCAATGTCACTACCTCAGAGGTTGCCAAGAAAGAGGAGAGGCTGGACCAGGGTGGGCTCAGGGAGGGAGAGGGTGGTGGAATAGAGTTGCATCCCTCCAGCTGTACCTCTCCACAATTCATTCGCTGTTCTGGTGGATAGTGGTTCCTCTACAGAGGCACCTGCAGTGGAGACCAAGGAGGATGCTGGGAACCTTCACAAAGGAGACCCACAGGAGGGTGGCATGAGACCCCACAGGGAAGAAACAACTCCTTGTGGGGACTCAATCATTAGGGGGTAGAAATGGGAAGGAAGAGGAGGGAGGTAAGATGCCTGCCTGGTGTCACGGCTTGGAGGACAGGAAGAATCCTAGGATGTGGGGAGTAGTTGTACAAGGGAGGGAGCTGGATGTCATTGTCCACCTAGGGACAAATGACCTGGCTAGGAATGGGATCAGAGCAGTGCAAGAGGAGTTTGTAGAGTTGGGGAGGGGCCTTAGACAAGTAGCGCATACAGTAACCTTCTCAGAGGTGCTGCCTGTCTATGGCAAGGGTGATGCTAGGTTACTCCTCACCAGGGAATTCAATGAATGGTTGAAAAACTGGTGTGGAGCTCAGGGTTTTGGCTTCATTGGGGACTGGGGAGCCACCTGGAGGGATGCAGACCTATACTGGTGTGATGGTCTGCATCTGTCCAGGGGGGAACCAGGATCCTAGGTGAGAGGTTTAAATGCTTCATTGGCAAGCATTTAAACTAGCCAAGGGGGGAGGCACTGAAAAGGAGCAGGGGAAATCCAGCCTCCCCCCACAAACAACAGTAGTTAGTGAGGTAAACACCAAGGTAGAGAAGTCATTAGGGAGCAGGACAGAAGTAAATGTAAAAAAAGGCAAAGGCAGTAAGGACAGGAATGGGGCTAAAAGGGATAAGGCCATCAATAAGTGGAGGGTGATGAGTACCAATGCCCATAGTCTGTGTAACAAGCTCGCTGAACTAGTGGCCTTGATGGAAGAGGGTTGCCTGGATATTGTGGCAGTCACAGAAACATGGTACACAGAGAACCATGACTGGGATGTCAACATACCAGGATATACAATCTACAGGAGGGACAGGGAGGGTAAAAGAGGAGGAGGAGTAGCTATTTATGTAAAGGAAGGGATCAAAGCAACAGAACTAAAGAGTAAACAGGGAGCAGATGAGACACTCTGGGTCACCCTGGAGACAGGAAATGGCACCACAATCCGCATGAGGGTTGTATACAGACCCCCATCTCAGGGGGAAGGAATGGACAAGGAAATGATAGAAGGTTTTCTTAGAATGGCAGAAAAAGGGGAGATATTGTTGATGGGGGACCTGAATATGCCAGATGTTAACTGGAGCACCTTTGCTGCTGGCACATCCAAGAGCAGGGTAATTCTTGATGCCCTACAGGGGGCATGCTTCAGACAGCTAGTATTGGAACCCACTCAGGAGGGAGCAATCTTAGACCTGGTATTCTCAAATGGGGATGGAGAAAGAATCTCAGATTTAGAAGTGGGTAGCCATCTGGGAACAAGCGACCACCAAACTGTGGTTCACGATAAACACAGCCATACAATCAAGCCATACAAAAGCAAGAGTATTGGACTTTAGGAGGGCTGACTTCGGGAAAATGAGAGAGTGCCTCAGAAAAGCACTGGCTAACAGGCAAGAAGGAGGGGTGGAGGAACAATGGGGAGTAATCAAAACAGCCATCACAGAGGGCAACAAGCCTTGTGTAAAGCAAATCAACAAAACACAATGAAAGAAAAAACGCTATGGTTCTCAAAAGATGGCAAGAAAGGTTAAGGAGAAAAGGATAGCATTCAGGAAATATAAGGAAACACAGAAAGAGAGGACAGAAACTTTATCAGTTAAAGCAGAAAGAGGCTGGGAAGGCAGTCAGAATAGCAAAGGCCCAAACCGAGGAAAGAATAGCCAACTCTGTTAAGAAGGGGGATAAGACCTTTTATAGGTACATTAGGGAGCGAAGAAAGACCAAAGAAGGGATACTGAGGCTTAATAAAGGGGAGGGAATGAGGGTAGAGGGTGACAATGAAAAAGCAGGGATACTGAACGAATATTTCTGCTCAGTATTACAAAGGAAGAGGAGGGGAGGTACCTAAACCAAACAGGAAAACACTGTGAAGACGGGGTCGATACCAGTCCATTTACAGAAGAAAGGGTTCTGGAAAGAACTAATAAAATTGAAGGTGGACAAAGCAATGAGGCCTGATGGGATTCACCAGAATTCTAAAAAACTAAGTGTAGAACTAATGACACCACTACTACTCTCTTTAACAAATCATGGGAGGATGGGGTGGTACCTGAGGACTGGAGGAGGCGGATGTGAGTCCTGTTCGCAAAAGTGGGAGCAGGACAGAGGTAGGAAACTACAGGCCAGTTAGTTTGACCTCAGTGGTAGGTAAAATGATGCAATCACTTCTGAAGGAAAGAATTGTGGAGTACCTAGAGGCCAGTGGGGCACAGGACCCAAGGCAGCATGGATTCATGATGGGAAGGTCGTGTCAGATGAATCTAATAGATTTCTTTGACTGGGTGACCAAAGTAGTAGACCAGGGAGGGGCTGTGGACATGGCTTACCTAGTTTTTAGCAGGGCATTTGATACAGTCCCACACAAAAGATTAATACACAAGTTAGGCAGCCTTGGAGTGGGTCCCAAGGTGGTAGCCTGGATAAAAAATTGGCTAGACAACAGGATGCAAAGGGTAGTAGTAAATGGAGTCCACAGTGAAGAAAGGACGGTTACTAGCGGGGTACCGCAGGGTTCAGTACTGGGACCGGTCCTTTTTAATGTCTTTATAAGTGACATTGCAGAGGAACTGGAAGGAAAAGTATGTCTCTTTGCAGATGACACAAAGATCTGCAACAGGGTTGATACACCAGATGGAGTGGAAAGGATAAGAAGGGACTTGGCAAGGTTGGAGGAATGGTCAAATGTATGGCAGCTCAGATTCAATGCAAAGAAGTGCTAGATAATGCACCTGGGAAACAAAAACCCAGGGCAAGAGTACAAAATTGGGTGTGAGATACTGACAACAGTAAAAATGGAAAGGGACCTGGGGGTAATTATATCAGATGAACTTAAGGTGGGCAAGCAATGTGAGAGGGCAGTAAGGAAGGCTGGAGGGATACTGGGATGCGTAGGAAGAGGCATCAATAGTAGAAAACAGGAAGTTGTTATCCCTCTGTACAGACAGTTTGTGAGACCCCACGTGGAGTACTGTGTGCAGTTCTGGAGACCCCATGTCCGCAAAGACATAGACAGAGTGGAAGCTGTCCAGAGGAGGGCAACCAAAATGGTGCAGGGTCTGCACCAGAAGACAAGAAGAAAGACTAAAGGAGCTTAATATGTATTCCCTTGAGGAAAGGAGGGAGAGAGAGGACATGATAGAAACTTTCAAGTACCTCAAGGGAATCAACAAAGTCCAAGAGGGTGGCATCTTTCAGAAAAAGAGATGTGCAAGAACAAGGGGGCACAATTTGAAGATAGAGGGGGGACAGCTCAGAGGCAATGTGAGGAAGTATTTTTTCACAGAGAGGGTTGTGAATGCGTGGAACAGCCTCCCTGGGGAGGCTGTGGAGTCAAGAACAGTGGAGGAATTCAAGAATGCATGGGACAGACATAAGGCAGTCCTACTTGGGGTAGGAGGAAGTAAGCTGTTGGTTAATTAGGATCTGCAGCTTATCTGTTAGGTAGGAAAATGTGCAGACTAGGTGGGCCAAGCAGTCCTTATATGCCGTCACATTCTATGTTTCTATGTTTCTATCTAAATCCCCGGTGGAGTTGATGCTTGGGGCAGACCCAAATCACCCTGGTCATCGGATGGCAAACCCCCTTTGGTCCATTGCACTTATAAATGCATGGAGAACCATAGCACAGCTTTGAATGTCGCTAGCCCCCAACCCCCATATGCAGGTGGGTACAAAATGTTAAATCTTGCATGACTCTTGAACAGGTACAAATGTGTGCCCAGGGTAGGAGAACCCAGTTCTGGGAAGTGTGGCATCAATGGCTGTCAGCTATTGAGCCATTATTCCAGGCTGAGGTGTGATGCCCTTATACATTGGGGAGCAGTCTTGGTCATAGGAGGGACTATAGTTCACATTGCCTTTATTTGTGATACATTATATCACTTCTATTCAATTTTTGTTACAGAAGTATGTCACACTGATGGGCAATTTAAATATCAATTCTGTCTGTATCCTCTATGATGTATATAATCTCTACTTTGCATTCTGCACGTATTGTAAGCTTATCCATATATTTAATAAAATATTTAACAAAAAAAAAATACTACACGCCCAGGGCATTAGGGTTTCTAACCATAACATCCCACCCTGTACAGACTGACGGGCATCAGAGGTGTAACTTTGGATCGCTGGCTGTGATGTTCATGCCATCCCATCCCCACCCTGAAGCCAGTGACAGGCATTGAGGTGTGCCTTGCACTTTTCAGCCCCAGCCTTCACCCCATTCTCCTGTACTGCACCCATTTCAGCATATGTCCTTGTGAAATGGGATGACTGTGAAGCTGAACACCCCAAGGCACACCTCAGCACTTGGTGGTGTCTACAGGATAGGGTGAGGTGAAATGCTCTGAGCATTGTGGACAGTGACCCACAGGCCCACCCCAATGCCTGTCCATCTCCGCAGGGTGGAGGTGGGATTGGCATGAGTTCAATGCTAATGCCACTCCTATTCTGCATCTGTCTAACTCCTGCAGTCCAATGCTAATATCAGCAAGCAAACATTCAGCATTGACAAATGCTTGTTTTTTTGTTATTTTCCTTTGCACACCTTCCTTTAATTTTTACTTTTGACTGTGTTTGCTGCTGAAAACTGTGAACAATACTCCAGATGTAGATGTACTAGGCTGGTGTATAATGAGATAATTATTTTTTCTTCTCTACTTTTAATGTTAGATAAAATACAACCCAGAATTTTATGACTTTTTTTTTACCATCATTTTGAATGAATGCCTGAGAAATGTTTATTTGTTATTGTTAAACCCAGGTCTTGTTCTTCTGTCGCAGTTTGTAGTACGTGGTTTCCATTTTATATATACAAAGTGGGTTTCTGGATCCAAAATGCATGACCTTACATTTTGCTATGTTAAACATCATTTTATTGGGCTGGATATTCAAAGGGTTGCGCCTGCAAGTCGAAATTGCACCATTCTGCCATATTCAGCAGGAGGCGTTAGCCCCCAAGGCAAGCTGAGCAACAGCGCAATGCAAATGAATGCATGCTGAACTGGAGGGAGGAACCATGCATAAACTGCAGCCTGATATTCAGCCCGGGCTGTGCAGAGTTATCAGGCGCAACCCCAACCTGCATGCACAACTTGAGCCCCCAAAAAAGTAGTAAGTCAAGGCCACACGGTGAGCTGCTGCATTGCAGGGTGCAGCACAGCAGCTGCCACCGTGGCCAGCCTCAACCTACCCCTGTGCCCCTCTGCAGCCCGATGCGCTTGAACAAAGTGTAACCCCCCGACTGGCCCGATTGCGGGCAAAAGCATAAAACTTCCCCCTCCCCGGCTGGCCCGATCATGGGTATAGGATTAAATACCCCCCACAAGCCCGATCGTGGGCATAAGCTTGAATAACCCCACTAGCCCTATCGGCGGGCATAATTGTAAAATACCCCCCACCAGCCCGATCGCGGGCGGCACAGAATCAACCCCCCAGGACATATCCCCAGTGGTCCAGTGGACCGCTAAGCCCGTCGCAGGCTGCAAATGAGCAGCACCCCCAAGGACAGATCCCTGAGTGGTCCGGTGGACTGCTAAAGCCCGATAAGTGGGCTGCATAATGTGGCAACACACCCCCAAGACCATATCCCCTGGTGATCTGAGTGTCCCCCACACCACCCACCGAAGCCCAGCCCACTTCCCCGGCGGCGGCGGGTGGCAGCATCCCACCCGCCTGCGCTAACCTGCCGACTGTTGCCCGGTATGGCTGCAGCCCATTGGTGCAGAGCAAGAGCCAATGAGTACGTACTCGGCCTGAGGCGTCCAGATATGTGATTCGCCACATATACAGGCTACTGCTGTATGTAATAGACTGCATGCCACCTTCTCCTCTGGGAGGAAAACTTTCCCATTAGTTTACTGCTCGCTGGCTGACCACAGGTGGCAATGCAGCAGAGGAAGTAGTATGGGAGGGAATGATGTTGGCCAGTGACCCATGTTTTGCATGCACAACTTCTGCATGTGCACTGGTCCCCACGCACTGACATAATCTGGGATCTGGGGAGAAAACTAGGAAACTGGCCCTGGTCTTGGCTCTCTATGAGGCCTTGTACACTTGGGACAGCTCTACCTTTGTGACCTGCTGTCCAATACATTGCTCAGTAAGGGTATATCCAGCAACCCATACATAATCTTGGGGGATCCAAGGCTCCATGGGGGCAAAAGCAGAGTCTGAGGTAAGGGAGAGGTTGGCTGGTGGTAGAAGGAATCTGGGGCAGGCAGGGACTGGTGGAGGAAGGATAAACTGACATTTAAAAGTGGTTTACCCTGTGGATGTGCAGGAGTACAGGTGCAACTCAAGTGGGTTTTGCAGATTCTGAAAGAATACAGGCAGGTCGATGGGTTTGATTCAAAGTGAATTTAGACATCACCTGAGGCACAGTCTGAGGATGAGTCCTAAAGGGTAGCCTATCTAGATGAAAGGTTAGATAAAGGTTCAACTACCATAGCTTGATTAGTGGCGGAGCCAGGTTTGGGAGCATTTGGGAGCCTGGGGGAGCCATTCGGTCAATCATGGGCTCCACAGTGGGCACCAAACAGTGAATAAAGATGGTGGTGGGGAACCACTACTCACACTGGGACAGCCAGGAGGAGCAAATGCCCCCCAGCCCCCCTAGCTACACCACTGAGTTTGATGCTCAAATACCCGATGTGATTATGTGATTGCAACCAAAGATGGGGTCTTCCAAGGCCAAAACCCGAGATTACAGGAGGTAACAGGTTTGAACGGAGGCTTGATCAAAAATTCCAGAACCAGGACTTACAGACAAGGGGGTTCCTGTGCAAAATATCAATGAGAAATCTGAGGGAACTCTCCAGTTGAGCCACAGATTTCCTGTCTATAAGTGCATGATAGGCTGAGAAGGTTGGCAGAAGTACTTTCACAGAAGAGTACTGCATCTCTGACTGGGACAGGAAGAGAAGATACTCCACAACATTCTGGATCAGACAAGTGGAAGGCCCAGGAGAACACACCTGACATCAGATGCTAAAGGGGTTCCTTCATAAACAAATGGTGGGGGAGGAATTGTTTAACCAGGAAAGACACATTAAGCTGGGGCTCATTTGCAGGTGCAACCTGAGAGCACAAGGAAGTTGCGACTTGCTCAGGGTCACACAGTATACAAGTGGGGGCTGAGGCATTCAAACCCAGGTTTGCAACTTATAGCCTTAAACCACTGCACTATACTGCCCCAGCTTCTCAATTTCTGAGGACATCTGTATGAAAATAATGTCTACACACAATATCTGCTTTTGCTGCTTCTTTGCAGGGAAAGTTAGTAATAGGGGAAGGAGGCAGTATAGCACGGTGGTTTAAACCTGAAGACCTGGGTTTGAATCCCATCCCACAGCCCCCACTTGCATACTGTGATTAGTGTCATGGTTATATTTATTAATTAGTGTATGTGTTTGTCTTTTCCTCAATGGTGGTAGTGTGTTTTTTATATTACTTATGTTGTCAGTCAATGGAAAAAGCAAATATGGCTGTTTATGTAGCCATTTGTTTCATGATTCCTGTTGTGACTTCAGGAAAGTGAGTCAGGCAGCTAAATGGTGACTGATCATTTATGGTTCCATGAGCTCACTCACACAAGTGAAACTGACAGCTGGCAGCAATTGATTTCCTGATTTATGGTAAGTACAGTACAACTACGATAATCTGAACTGCTTGAGGGGACATTGGAAAAGTTCACACAATCGGAAGCCCAGATAATCACGATTCCCATCAGACTGCATAGAAATGCAGTCAACACTGCAGAAAATGTGAAGTGCTTTATTGAACATACATCAGAAGATGAAAAACACACATGAAGTTTAGCAAATACAGTAAATAAATAACACATGAAATGTTAAAACAATTTGAAAATCAGTGCTAAATCAGATGCTACATTCAGTTACGAAAGTTGCTGTGGCATTTAACAACAGTATTTATTTGTTGGTAATAAACAGTCTGTAACCTGCTTTTTCCTCAGACTGGAGAAGCACACCCTGCTGGCATAGGTTTGCTGGTTTCAAAGAAGCATAAGTACAACTGAATTGCAGGCAGACTGCAACTCCATGTAGTGGAGACACTTCGCAAAATGAAACAGAGCACACAGGACACTCTCCACAAGTAACAAGATCCTGGATCTCTACCATGTGTTTTGCATAGTCTCACTATGAAGGTTGTGCCATGCGTCAGTTGTCATGTAGATAAAATCCTTGAGTGAGAGTGAGATTTTTGTATTGTGGCAGTCAAGGGGATTTGCATCGTTTTCCTTGACAACACATGTTGCAACAAATGCTTGCGATAGTTTATTTTAAAAACCTCCAGTATGCCCTGGTCAAGAGGCTCAATTTTAGAGGTTGTGTTGGATGGCAGGAAAAAATATTTTATACTACCATTAAGAGTCTGCATTGTCTGGCTCGCCAGGTGAGCTGGCAAATTGTTCAACAGTAGTAAAGCACGAATGGGCAGTTTCTGTGCACTTGGATGTCTCATTACTTGTTAGACAACATGTTCGGTAAACCACTTGCTGAACAAGTTCAAGTCAATCCAGGCATTTTTTGGGCTGCATAGTGACAGAGAAGACTAGCCATATTAAAACAAAGACACATGCACGCACACACACACACACACACACACAAACAGAGTCTGAAAATCCTCTTAAAGTTCCTTCAGTTGTTCTTGGGGTTATGCAATGGTTATTCTGCACTGCAATTTCCACAGTCAAGCTCAAGAAGTGTCATGGGCCACACTGGGAGATGTCAGTCTGTAGCATGGTTTAGTGTGAGGTCGCTAATCCCCGCCACCCACAAACACACACAACTGGCCCAACATCACACCCTAAAACTACAGACAACTGATGCACAAAAACTGCGGGTCATTCGGGAAGGGACCAATTCACTAAAGTGTCAGGTGCAACATTTCAGAATGCCAACAGCATTATGGGTTCACACTACCTATATGAACTTGCCGGTGTCCCACGAGTAGTGACAGTTTCAATACAGTTAGTTTAGAAGTTGAAATAAACAGCCACCC
The DNA here is from genome assembly GCA_016271365.2 of Neoceratodus forsteri. Taxonomy (NCBI): domain Eukaryota; kingdom Metazoa; phylum Chordata; order Ceratodontiformes; family Ceratodontidae; genus Neoceratodus; species Neoceratodus forsteri. The sequence continues at coordinate 910,905,821 of CM028131.1, read as the reverse complement.
ATTCCCCACCACACACAAACCACCCCCTAAAAATTAATAATCTTCATAGGGAGCATCATTTCATTTGCATTTGTTTTCAGTAAATGAAATTAAAACTTTGGGAGCCATGGGAGAACAAAGAATAAACATGGATCCTCAGTACATGCATACTGTAAATGGGTAGTTGAATACATATGGACTAATCGGAGACTTTCAGCAAGGCAGGTAATCATCTACTACTCCCACAACATGTCTTACTGCAACAGGGAAATGGTAAATAACCACAAACCCTAAAGTGCACAGAACTGTGCATCCAGTCTCATTTCGATGTGTTGGACAGTGGATGGGGGATAGGCAGTTGGGATGGGGATGGGGTTGCAACATGTTATGTAGAGATTGCAGCTACAAGACTAAATAAATTAAAAAATAGGTAAATAAAATATTAATAAATTAACTAAATAAAAAACGGAACAAAATTTGTAGGGCGCCCATAATGGCATGTATAATTTCTGCTGCCATGGAATGAGTCTGGGCAGAGAGAATGTGTGTAGCATTATTAAAAACGGATGAAGAAAATGCAGCGAGTCTTATGCTGGGCCGAGATCACTGTGGTGGTAAATCAAGGGAATCACTGGAGAATGGCACACATTTTGTTACATTGCTTTCTGTGGCACCTTATAACGAAAAGCAAGCAAAGAGCAGAATACTGCACTATGGAACTAGTGCGTCATAGGGCAAGTACCTGAGAGAGAAAACTAACATATTTGCTTTATAAGAAACAAGTGCCGTAAATGTAAGACATGCCATTCTCGAATGTCCCAGTTGATGTACCACAAACCACTTCTGTACTCGGACAACTCATGCAACAGACTGTCTAAAAATGGTGTGCTGTTCCCTTGCCCACATAGAACCCTCCCGCATGCATATAGTGAAGAAATCCTGACATGTTCATCAATTTACTCCAGGTCAACCAAAACTAAACATATAACTATTGTGGTCTGGACTTGACTTCCGACCCACAATAGTTGTTGACAGCTTCTTTGTGTGTCTGTGTGTGTGTTTGTGGGGGGAAGGGCAATGTAATAGATCTGCACTGTTTCTTCCCTGTTTTAGCGGTCAGACATTTTTATTGGTACTATCTGCAGTTCAAGAGGTAGCCAGACTGGATATTTAAGTATTTGTTTGTTTACATTTGCACAACAATTTAACTTTCTTATTTTGTGGGACTACTATTCAATGTCTGATGCACTTTCTTCTCCAATTAAATGCTGTTTTTTTTCACCAGCACCACTATGTGGATTTGATGACCCCCACCGCTTTTCCTACAGAAAAACAAAACATTTTTCTCTTTGACTTGCTTCACATAAAGTAGAACAGATTGATCCTGATGCCCTCGGACAGCTCCATGCTTTCACTCCTGCCTCTTTTTGAGGTGATGGTTTGGATGTTTCTCTCCCGGCACAGCATCCCTCTCCCCACACAGTGAAGCAACAACCTTCTTGTGAGAGGCACTTTTGGAGAGCAGGGCACAGAAATAGGGTGCTCTTTCTGTGTTGCACCGTGAGCTGCAGCTGCATCTAGGAGGGGGCATTGTGTCTATTGGGGGACATAATCTGTGTGCAGGAATGTAAGCACGCCTCTCTCTCTCTCGCTCCCTTTGTACAGCTCTTTACTTGGTTGCTGCACTGTCTCTCACAAATGTTGATCATTGGGTTACGGGAATAAGATAAAGTTCAGCTATCCTTGATGTCTGATTGCAGTAACTAAATAACTGCATAAAAAAACATTAAGCATTAGTAACTAACATTTACTGTGTTTTTTACAGTTATTTAGTCACTGCAATCAGTTTGCCAAATGCAACACTCAACTTGTATCCCCCAAGGTAGTTTAAACAAATAATTACAAAATCACCCAATGCAGCTGGAAGCTAATTAAATGCTGGGAATTGTCTAACATTTTTAATTCCTTTAACAGTTATTTACTAGGGCACCAGGAGCATAACATTTTCCTAAAGGGACGTTTCTATAATAGAGAGAGAGAGAGAGAGAGAGAGAGAGAGAGAAAGAGAGAGAGAGATAGGAGCACTCCCGTTAGCAGCATAAAGAACTCCTTTTCTCTCTGGGGTATACAAGTCTCTTCCTTATAAAAACATTGAGGAAGCACACTGTTGCAGGAAGCAGTCCTGTTTTAATCTCAATTATGTACTAAATTGTATGAATCAGGTAAACTAACAGCAGTGCAGTTCTCAGGCTATGCTCTGAGTTTTGTGACTTGAGCGGGAGCGTGTTGGCAATGAGTGAGTTGTTATAGGAGTGTGCTGTCAGTGGAGCGAATTGCCGGGAGTGAGTAGTCACTGGGAGAATTATCGGAGCCAATTGTCATGTGCCAGAGCTGCTTGACTGCAAGATTGAGATAGGAGATGCAGTTGTTTGGACATAAGTATAATAGCAAGAACTATCCAGGATTAGGTATCAGTGTTAGAAATGAGGTAATGTACTGGTAAAAAAGGGTACAGTTGGAGGGTCTGGCCAGAGTCGGCGATATTTCTAATGCAAGTCAAACAAAACTAGTTTTACATTTTAGCTCGCTGCTAATGTAAGATTTGTAACCAATTAAAGCCAACTGCAAGGTAGCAGACTTGACAGCTGATTTCAAGCGGGGGACACAGCGCAGGTTCATTAGACAGAAAGAGTCTAATTGAACTATATATAAAACATGCCAAAAGTATAGTCTGTCAGCAATAAATAACTGCATTGGTAGGAACTCACCTTCCACATAATCAGTTAGGAACCTAGAGGTATAGTGATTACTGCAGCACCGGCAACATAAAGGAGATGGAAATACTTGGGCACAGGTGTCAAAATAAGTTATATGTCAGTTACAGCGTGAGACTGTGACACCACTGCGTAGGGGGTGTAACTACAGAATAGAAGGTTTATTTGGGGACCCGAGGAGATACACAAAATGGGTGAAAATAAGAAAATTTGAAACCTAATAAAGCAAATGAAGGCATGTTAAGGTAAGGGGTGGGGCACACTTTCTGAAATGTTCTTTATTTAAAAGATACAGTAACCTTACGAAAACGGTGGACACAGGCTGACAGTGCAGCTTTAATTGGTTCCAGAGTTTAAAGTTTTGAAATTTGGATTCTGAGCATGTTCAGTAGGGTTTTAGGATGCCTTTTTGGTACTCTGGCTGTCATTTTACTGAAATGGATGATTTTCATATCATGAGCTTCAGATTTTACTGTCACACATTTAAGTATGATACTAAAACATTAGTATCGCAAATGTTACTGTCACACATTAATGTTGCACTTAAATGTGCAGCATAAGAATTCCATTTTTGTGTGTCATATACTTATAACTTGACCATTTTACAATATTTTAGTCCCAAATTTTGAATATACTATTTTCATGACCCTACCTCTTGAGCAAGGATGGTGGGAACTTTCAAGTACAGATCAAAAGGTAAAGTGCAATACTAACAATTTTTTTTAATTCAAATTTTATTGAAGATTAAAATACGAGCATTTACATATATAACATAAGTCATCAAGTACATAAATAACAATTATTCAATGAAATCAGCTGATTCTTAAATAGTGAGATATATAAATACATTGAAAAATTATTTCTGTAAAACCGTTAAAAGGTAGATTAGTTGTAATAATATTCTTTGCTACAACAAGACCTTTAGAATTAAAATCAGAGTGTTCCCTTTTTCCTTTGTAAACATTTATATAAATAATAAATAGACAAGTAGATTAGGTTGTGAACATATTCCTATAAGTTTCCCAAATATCTATGAATTTATCTAAACGATTTATATTTACATAGCCAACCCTTTCATAACTGGCTCTAGTAGATCAGTCTTGCATTCATTCTTTGAGTGTTGGGATTGTTTGACTGTTCCAATATCTGAGGATTGCATTCTTTGCTGTGATAAATGCCACAATCAGCCATAGCTGCTGACATTCAGTTAGATCAGTGAATTCAGAGCAGATACCAAGCATTGCAAATTTAGCTTAACATTTAAATGTATAATCAAGAACCTTACTGCATCATTCTAGCACATCATCCCAAAATGGCAGATGCCAGAACATAACCATTGAATATGGGAAAGCATACCTTTTTCTTGTAAGCATCTCCAGCATATATCTGTGGGGGCTATACCAAGCTTAGCCATCTTGCTGGGCGTACAATACCAGCTATGTGTTATCTTGTAATGTGTAAGTCTGCCTTTAGCTTCTCAGCAAGCCTTTAAAATCATTGTACACATTGTTTGCCATTCTTCAGATGAAATTGTAGAATTTAATTCCTGTTGCCAACTATCCAAAAGTGTTAAAACTGGATCAGGGTGTGAGTATAACATTAAAGAATATATTTTTTATGGCCACTATTAGTAGAGCAGATTTTATCTAAATGATGAAGTTGGGGACTAGGTTCACCCATTAAGTTTAGAACTTCTCTAAGTTACAAATAATTATAGAATTCAGTCCTGGGCAGTTTAAATTTCGAAGACATCTGAGCAAAGGACATTAATGTTAAGTTACTGGAATCCAAAATGTCCTCCAAAAATGAGATACCTGCATTATTCCAACATGGCCACATTATGCAATTGCCTTCTAATTTAATTAAGAGGTTTCCCCATGATGGACAATGAGATGATGTTTTTGGAGACCAATCTAGCAAGGAGGCCAGTGAGTTCCAGAAACTATATACCTGGCTTAATACAGGATTAGAAGCAAACGTTTTGGAGGTGATAGAAAAAAGAACAATTTTTGGATGGCTATCCTTCAGTATATTCTTTTCTAGAGATACCCACCCTGGGATGTCATGGTTTTTGTTTAACCAAAGTGATTTAATACATTGTGCAGCAATAAAAGCGTCATGCCTCAGTATAAAATCTGGTAGGCCGAAGCCTCCTTTCAATTTCTGTTGTTAAAGCTTACTTAAGGAAATCTTTGGTGGTTTGTTCTCCCACAAGAATTTCCTGATCAAGGTGTAGACCTTGTTAAAGTAAATTCTAGGAATCTTAATAGTTAGGTGGTATAAAAAATAATAAATCACTGGCGCTAACATCATATTAAAAGCTTGAATTTTTCCCCATAAGGACAAACATATCTTTCCCCACCTAGTGAAATCTGTTGTCATTCTTTCTAGAATATATTTAAAGTTAGTTGGAATGATTTGGGAGATAGAAGGGGAAATGAGTATACCCAGAAATTTAATGTTTTGAGTCGCAGTCTTAATATTTGAAGATCAAAAATGGATTTGTTAAAGATTTTTGTTAGCGGAAGAGCCTCAGATTTCTCAAAGTTAATTTTGAAGCCTGAGAAAGTAGTAAATTTCGGGAGAATATTTAATATTTGAGGAACAGTATTCTGTGGGTTAGTTATTGAGAGCAGAATGTCATCCGCATAAGCTGAAATTTTTTGTTCCTTCCCCATTTTAATACCAGTCAATCCAGGAAAAGTTTGGAATTTAATGAGTAGAGGTTCTATGGCTAATAGAAATAAAAGGGGGGATAGAGAACAGCCTTGACGTGTACCTCTATGTATTTGGAACTTATTAGGTGATGTGCCATTAACTTTAACCCTTGCATGTACCTCAGAATAGAGAATCTGAACCCATTTGCAGAAGTGATGCCCTAAATTATATCTTGCCAATATTTCCATTAAATAGCCCATTCTATCCTATCAAATGCTTTATCAGCATCCAAGGATGGTGGAGTTGGAGAATATGGGTTGCGTCTTGCTTCATGTATGATATGAATAATTTTACGGAAAAGATCTGAACTGCTGTACCCACTTACAAATCCAATTTGATCTGGATGAATTAGATTCTGAATAACTGGGTTTAATCTCTTTGCCATAATTTTAGCAACAATTTTACAATCTACATTAATTAGAGATATTGGCCTGTAGTTGCTGCAAAGTGTAGGGTCCCTGTCTTTCTTGGGGAGAACTACAATAGATGCTTCTCTCATAGAAGGAGGTAAAGATTCAGTTTCTAATCTATCACAAAATACTTTGTGTAAAATTGGGGCTACCAAATGAGTGGTAACTTTATAAAAATCATTTGAAAGGCCATCTGGTCCAGAAGCTTTAGCCCCAGGGAGGGATTGGATCACTTTATGAATCTCTCCTACAGTGAAGGTTTTTTGTCCAATTTAACATTGTTTTGTTTAGAAATCTTAGGTAAATTAAAATCAGTTAGAAATTGTTCTATTGCAGTCTGATTAGCTTGTCCTTTGGATTTATATATGTAACCCCCTTGTTCCCAGTAATTCCTCATGAAATATGGAAAAGTCTCCTAGTACTGGCTGAAAGTGCCTAGTCATGGGAAATGTACCAGGTCTGACCATGTGGGCCAATCTCCATTCATAACAAGAGAGAGTTTGCTGTGTAATTCAGAATCAGAGAGTGTTCACTGTTTCCATTTCAGAACCTGAGGGTTCGCAGTGTGTGTGTGTGTGCTCTGTACCTCAGTAGTCTGCATTACCAGAGGGAGTAGCCCTGTGAGGGTCCATCTTCGCTTGTTATTATTCTCTTTGTATGTGAATAAAAGCCATACTCTAGAATCCCAGCCTGGTTTGGACAGTACTGTTATTGTTTCCACTGTGTCTGGATTTATTTGAGTGCCACTGACCAGAAGTGCAAACCTAGCATAATAGTAAGCAAACGTTTTCTCCCAGGGACCCAGGTTGATGGCCATGGTAAATGATCCCCCGAGGTGTGAGCCAGGTAGTTGTTACATTTGGTTTGCCTGTCTGAGGATGGCAGGCTCCGAAGTAGATGTATTGGTAAACAGAACTGTTGTAGTGACAACCCCCATTCCTCTCGTTAGTGCCATGTGTGAGAGGAGCAGCCCTGCTAGTTGAACAAGGGGGGGGTGCTGGTGGAGGTGGGTTACATATAGATTAGGATAACAATCTATAAAGGCTTCTAAAATCTGTTCAGTTTTATGTACATGTGTGCCATTTTTATTTTTAAATGAGGGAACCTTATTAGCTTCAGATAATTTCTTAAGCTTATGAGCCAGTAGTTTTCCTTTGCACCTCACCTGCTTCCCAGTAAGCTTGTTTGATTCTGAATAAAGCATATTCTGCTTTTTGATTATATATTGTATTAATTTCATATTTAGTATCAACAATTCCTTTGTATAAGATGAGATCTTTGGAGCCCGAGGAAATAAATGTCCTTTCCTTATCTTTTAAATCCTCTTCTAGTTTGCCAAGTTTTTCTTCCCTCAATTTCTTTTTATGCAAAGAATAGGAAATTATGCAACGTCTGATATAGGCCTTGAAAGAATCCCATAACATAGGAGTGGAAACCTTCCCATTGTCCTTTAGTTGGAAAAACATCTTGATTTCTTCCTGTAACTACCCTGGAAAGTCTGGAGAATTAAGTAAGCTACCATTAAATTTCCAGCTTCTTTCAGATGGCAAAATGTTCCCAAGGAGAGAGAGATTAATAGAAACGGGAGCATGGTCAGACAAGACAAGACAATATTACCAGTGTGACTTGTAGAAAGGCCCAGTAGCAATGACTTGGTAATAAAAATGTAATCTAACCTGTTATGCGAGCCATGTCGATTAGAAGCAAAGGTGTAATCTCTCTCTTTAGGGTTTATAATTCTCCAAGTATCAATTACCCCAAACTCATCACAGAAACCATTTAAGGCCTTGGAGGAAGCCAAGTAATTAATCAGATGTGAATATATACTGTCAACAAACACATCCATAACCGTGTTCATATCCCAAGTAACTATTAAGTTGCCATTTTTATTTTTTTAAGATTTTATCAGCTAAAGTGGCAAAGAACCCAGCTTGAGTAGTATTAGGAGCATAAACATTTACTGGGGTTAGTAATCTGTCTTCTACTTTAACGTTTGCAATAATAAATCTACCATCAAGGTCAAGAATGGTGGACTGTACCGTAACATTTAAATTCTTATGAAGTAAAATACAAACCCTTTTACTTTTTGAATTAGATGAACTTCCATATACTGAGCCAACCCAAGCCCACTTAAACTTGACAGTTTCTTCTGGTGATAAACGCATTTCTTTTAAGAAGGCAATAACTGTTTTCAATGTTTTTAAATATGCTAGAACTTTAGACCTTTTAATGTAATTATTACAACCTTACATGTTCCAGGAGGTTATCTTAATAGACTGATTTAGATTAGACAGACATGTGTGCAAAACTTACCCAACTAGTAGCTGCAGTTATGAGTACTAGAGTTATTTTGCACTCTGAGGGAACACCTCTGAAATTTAGCTAGAGTTAAAGTTATAAGTATCCTTTGAATGAGCCAAAAGGATTAGAATGTGGATTAGTAGTATCACTTAGACTATCTTAAACTTGTTTCTATCTATATTCTATAACTCAATGGATTGTAAATATAAAGGAAAGGTGAAAATATGCGACACCTATTAGCACACTCCCTTTAAACAGGTTACAAATGGATAAAATAGTACTAACAAATAGATGCAAGAAAAGAACTAGCTAGTAAGTTACCACTGGTGATATATGTAGTCAACTAAACCATGTTGCCACACCTGTTTGAGACTGTATAGATATCATACAATACTTGCTTACACAAACATTTGTGACACTAAAATCTTAGTGCTGTTCTTTAGTGTTGCACCTAAATGTGCAACACAAGAATTCCATTTTTGTTTCTCACATACTTCCACTCATAATGTGGCCATGTTACAATATTTTAGTCACACATTTTGAGTATATTGCTTACATGACCCTACCCCAAGAACAAGTCTGGTGGGAATTTTCAAGTATAGGTCAGAAGGTGATTTTGCAGTCACCTGTAAAGCCACCTTTAGGGTGGGATTTAATGCATTCTAGAAACCATGGGCAGCATTTTCAAAGATGTGCTGAGGGCATCTGAGATGTGCACAGCTGTGATATTCAAACAGCTGAGATGCTCCAGTGCATCTCAGATGCGTCCTAGGGAAAGATAATTATATTCAGCCCATCTGGAGGGGACGTTCCCATGAATACACAGAGCATTCAAACATTCAAAGCAGAAATTGATCCCCTCTACAGTGCATCTCCCCAAATGGGATCAAGTGACTTAGGTATAAGAGGAGTAGACCCAAGTTCAATTCCCCAGCAGAAAGCAGGCAGAATGTCATCTGGGGAAGGCCCACACACACAAACAAGGGTAGCACAGCAGTACAGAGGACATGGATGGGGCACCATTCCTGATAGTAGTGATAATGAGGGAGCTGAGGAGGCAACAGAAACAGTGATGTGGACAGGGAAGGGCCTGTAGGCGGTATGCCCAGAGGTGGTACCGTATCCGTGTAACATTTGAACAACTTACAGACACAGAAATAGTGGGCCATTACCGACTCAACAGGGCAAATCTGAGGCAGTTCTGCTAGCTGTGCCATGATGAACTGCAAGCTCCCACCAGAAGGTCTCACGCCATGATGATGGAGACCAAGGTGACAGCAGCAATGTGCCTGCTCACCACAGGCATCTTCCAGATGCCAGTGGGTGACACCACTAGCATTACTCAGTTGGCCATGCCCCACCTCCTCAACCAGTTCCTCACCACAATGCTGCCACATGCTTGAGTTCATATGATTTCCAAGCACACAGACAGAGTGAACAGAGATCATGCAGCAGTTCCACAGGGCTGCACGCATGCCAGGCATGAGAGGGACCATTGACTGCACCCATGTGGCAATCCATGCACCACTTGGTGATGATGTAGCAACTTACATCAACAGAAAGGGGTACCACTCCGTCAATTGCCAGGTGGTGTGCACTGCTACAGGGTGCATCATCAATGTCTGTGCCTTGCTCCCTGGAAGCACACACAATGCTTACATATGGCACCAGTCATCCCTGTGCCACCAGTTCAAAACTGGGAACATCCCTAGTGGCCACCTAGTGGGTGAGTGGGGCAGGACACCAAGCTCAAACACACACATTGCACACAATGCTATATCAGCTATATCACATGTGTGGATTAACCAGGAGGGGCAGTGCCACAAACAGCACATGACACAACAGATAGAGGAGACAGTGGATTTGGCATGGCACATGAATGCCACACACAAACAGGGTGTGCCACCATAGGGGTACTGTGGGCTTCTGGGGCACACTAGCAGACAAAAAAGACAGACAGTCACACGTGACACCAGGGAAATGCAGGGGCACAGGGATGAACAGGGCAGTAGCAGACAAATACAGATGCAGGGATGATGGGGTACAGTGCGGAACAGGGCAGCCACCATATGCAGGGCTGGGTGCAGATAGCCAAACAGGCGTTGATGCCCAGCAAGGTGTGAGGGCAAGAGGGGGGACAAAGGTGCTCAGACAGCAGATGTGAGGCCAGGCAAGTGTGGTATTAGTATGTGGCAATGTGCATGCATGTGTGATGCTAATATTCTCTGACCTCCCCACAGGTGACGCTGCGTACCCCCTCAGGCTACGGCTGCTCACCTCCATAAGACAGCCAGGAATGGTGGCCAAGGAAAGATACAATGAGGCACACATCGCAACATGCAGTATCATTGAGTGTGTGTTCGGGATCCTGAAAATGCGCTTCAGATGCCTGGACGGGTCCAGTGGTGCCCTACGGTACAGCCCAGACAAGGCCTGTGGCATGTTCCTGGCATGTTGTATACTGCACAACATGGCCATTGAATGTGGAATACTCATCCAGGTTAAGGAGGGCAACAGTGCTGCCGAGGGGGAAGAGGAGGAGGAGGATGAAGATACACAGGGTGGGGGTGGGCAGCCCCGCCGCCGTGAAAGGACCCACACCTGGCAGACAGGGCCCTGTGACACAGGGACAACATTGTACAAGAGCATTTTGGCAACCGCACATGAGTAACAGGGGTGGGCCAACACAGTGCTGCCACATAGACAGACATACACACACATGCACGCACAGACAACCAGTGGACAATGAAGGAGGAAGGAAGGGACACAAGTACACACAGATACACAGCAGTGCACCACACAGCTGTCACAGAGGATAATGTATGGGACAGACAGGAAGAAACAGGTGCAATGGGGACAAGAGAGGGTAGTGTCAGTGCTGGGACTGGCATTTACCAGCACACAAGCACTGAGGTGTTGAATCTGCACTCATAACGCCCATGCCCCATAGCCAAACACTGTTGCCCCCAGCCATGTCCCCTGCAATACACAGGCAGCCCAGCAGGTCGCAGGCCCAGGGTGTACGCATGCCACAGCATGCAGCCCCAGGCATTGCCAGCCTGGTGTGTGGGCAAGGACAGCAGCAGAGCATGGTGAAACATACAAACCACACTGCCAGGGATCACTGTGAGCCATCGCAGCCACCGCAGCCATGGGGGCAGCCACATGCTCGCCTGGTGTTCACTGGAGGGGTGACACCGGACATGCAGGGGGAGTCCACTTCCAGTGCTGGAGTAGACCCACAAGACTGTGACCATCTGCTCACAGGGGTGTCCAACCCAAAGTCCAGGTAGGATCCGGGAGTGTTGGGGATGGCGTAGGCCAGTGATGGTGTCAGCAACAGTGGGGTCACCTGACACTGTGATCTTGGGGTGCTAGTGGCACTACACAGAGTACTGCAGGTACCACAGCATCCACATCATGCCAGGCTGGCACTTATCACCTCAAGCACCACTGCTATCCACTCAAATGCTGCGGTCAAGGCCACCTGCATCTGATGCTGTTCGCCAAGCATTGGAGTGCACCACGCAGAGGCCTCCTCCTCTTGGAGGCCCTGCAGCATCCGCATGCCCTTGAGCACCTCCCTGAGTACCATGTGCCCCTCCACGGTTGCCTGCAGGAGGCAGTCATGCTCCTCCAGCCTGTCATTGGGGGATGCTGCACGTGCTGGGCGACGATGGGCAGGGGATGAACCGGCCTGCTGTGCTGCCTCCACCGGCCATGGACGCCACACAGCAGCATGCTGTCTGGATGGGGACTGGGCAATGGCATCCTTGGTGGTCCTAGGGGTGGGTGCAGACCTGTGACCGGCTGCCATTCCATGTGCCACAGCACCCTGCTGGGCAGAGGCTGCAGACCTTTGTCTCATACCATCACCCAGCCCCTGGCCACCCACAACCGCAGAGACAGCGGCAGGTCAGGGTGCCAAAAGTGGGGAAGGGGTGGGGCAACAGGTACGCCAATGCTGGCTGGATCCACTCATGTGTGCACAGGGACATTGGCTGGCACAATGTTGCCTGAGGTGTCAAATACCTGGGTGGTGTCATCATCATCATTCTTGCCATCTGTTGCCAGGCATGGTGAGGTCATCTGCATTGTCATGCCCAGACACTAGGTCAACATCAGCCAGACCCAGGAGCAAATCCAATATATCAGGGGCTGCCCAACCACCTGCCTTCTTGGCCCTGGATGTGGAGGGGTTGGAGAGTCCAGGCTGATCCCACTCAGTCCTCCTGCTGATCCCCAGACCCTGCAGCACCAAGGAAGTGTGATGGAGCTGTAATAGAAAAGGTGTACATGGTTAGTGATGTGTAGATGCTGTGCATGGGTGTCTGCCTGGGGGCATGCCCATTTGCTATGGGTGTACATGTGGCATCACACAGGCCTGTACATGCTGGTGCAGCACACAAGCACCAAGGAGCCTGGCATGTGCATGGTCTGGGGTGTGCACATGTGGAGGCATGTGCAGTGTGGTGGTACATGGCCCAGTTGCCCCCCCACATCGCCACATACTGGTGTCTCTGTATGGACAGGTTGCATACTGTGTAGGACCCGTGCACCTAGGACACCAGCATAGTCTGCTGACTGCCAGCACAGCCCCCTGGGCCACACACAGTCAAGCAACTGCACTGCCTCCCACACTGCACCGTGGTGCACTGTCTCAACCCTGATTGCCCTCCCACACCACCATGCTTGCTCATTGGCCAAAAGGTCATCATGTGTGTCCAGGGCTTCACTGCCTGATGATGTGAGCTGTGCACAGGCAGCATGTGCCCCTAGCAGGGCCTGGTCTGTCATGTGATGGCCACCCATGACTTGCAATGGCGCACCCACCATTTGGAGCTATGGATGTATACTCACAGTGCTGCAAGGGACTGCCACCGGTCTGGAATCCTCTGCCAGGGACACCAGCGACAGTGGCCTCGCCCATGGTGGCAATGACAAGCTGCTCCTGTGTGGTGAGTGGTGTGACATTTGATGGTCCACCCCTTGTCTGTCTCAGGGAGGCCCTTATGGATGCCACGCACTCTTTTACCCTCATCTTCATGGAGTTCCAATGCTTGCGGCACTCTTTAGCAGGCCGGTTGAAGACACTGTGGGCATTGTCATGCTCTGCCACCTCATCCCATTGCTGGTCCTACAGCTGCCTGTTGCCACCCCTGCCACCAAGGATCTTGTGGCGGAGGTAGTACGCCTCCACAAGGGCATGCTCCTCATCCTCTGTAAAGTTGGGTCTGTGCCTACTGGTTGAAACTTCCACATTGGACATGCTGGTACCTGTAGAGGAACGTGCATCACCCATCAGAGTTATGTCAACAGGTATGCGGTTGTGCCTGCATGGCAGCAGGCTGCTGCACTATGTGCCCAGCATTCAGATATGTAGCCAGACAGTATAGATATGTACGCCAGGCCTCTGTCTGCTTGCCTATGTGGCACAATTCAAACCTGTGCACTCCATGACACTGGTTGTTGCCTCCCCCCCATGCATGGGTACCTACACATGCCATACATTGCTCCCCCATACATCCATGTACCACCCCTGGTCCTGTATAGCTGTATAGTCCCTGTGGCACAAGTACAACATTCATGACCATTCCAGCCAATCCCTCTGCATTTGCCTACCACAGGAATGTTTAGCAGGTTCTGTGTTACACTGTCATGGACAACAGAGGCAGCTCAGAACTTCTTTGCCCCACCCCCATATGTAACAGCAATACACCATGGAGCACATGGAGAAAGCCTGACTACACCCATGCCAGCACTGTCTGTGTACCATTACTGTAGCACGCAGTTGTGCAGAGTATGAACCATGGATGTATGTCAGGTTGTGTGCATGTTGCTGCGGTGTTTGTGCAGCCTGACTGCCAGCAGAACACCACTGTGTGCAGTGCCTACACAGCTGTCTGTTGTGGCATGTACGCAAACCTACCTTCAAGATTTCAATATCTCTCGGTCACCTGCTGAGTGTGGTGGTGCATTCAGTCCCAATTTATGGCTCAGCACTTGCAAATGTGGTTTGGAGCAACTGCAATGAGATGCTAATCAGGTGAGATGAGCCTGAACTGGGCCATGAGCTGATTTGCATGTTCTGGCTGAATATACCAAATTTGCTCCCAGCCCATCTCAATCAACTGGCATCCTACCAGTTCAGCTCATCATTGAGCTCAGCACATCTTGTATGGTGCATCACTGCACATGTGCAATGTGGTTGGGTACACTCTGAGCTCAGCGCATCTCATATGGCACATTCCTGTGCATGCATGTATGGCCGTGCATGTTTTCCAGGGTGTTTTACCATCACCGTGCATCCAGTTGCAACTTTGGGGATGTGCGGCTGACCACTGCCTGGCTGTCACATGCGCCATCCACAACATGACATGCCACGTGTTACACGTGCATGACTTTTGATTCCTGACCCATGTTTCCCACCTGGACATATGTTAATCATGCATGCACGGTCCTGCATAATGAACACTAATAGTGCATCCATGCAGTGCACTGTGCACATGCACGGGCCTATGCAGGCCGCCTATCATGCATCCAGCATCACTGTTCCATTACACCATCTGCTGCCATCCTGTACAGTAGCATCACAGCTGTACACTGCATGACAATGGCCAGAGTGAGTTGTGCAACACAGAGCTCCCTGAGCTGAATGGAGGTGGAGCTTGCTAACCTCGTCCAGCTTGTGCTCCCACTGGAGGACCAGCTGTTTGGGGCACAAGACCCGGGGGGGAGCCCAGGTCTGCAGTGTGGGCCAGGGTTGCCAACAGGCTGTTCACACAGATGGGGTTGCCAAGGACTGGAGAACAGTAAAGGCACTGTTATGGTGACCTGCAGTGGAGGGACCCAGCCAGGCTGAGGAACCTGCAGGCACAGGCCAGGAGGGGACAGGTGCCATGCCCAGGTATGTCTGTGTAATATTTCTCATGCTGCATCAGGGCCTGGGGGAGTTGCCTGGTGGTGTGGGTTGAGGTTAGGGGTTGGGAGTGCACTGTTTGGGGTATTTGGTTTGTGGGGAAGGGGTCTGGTTTGTGTTTGTGTGAGATTTGGTGGGTTGGGGGGCCTGTTGGTGTGGGTGTTGTGGGTTGTTGGGGGTGATTGAGGGCTTCAGGGGTGTCTGAGGGGTGGTGGGTGATTTCGGGTGTTGTGTGTACATGCTTCTGATGATGCTGTTCCATTGTGTTTGCATTTCAGGGAGGACCACAGCTGTAGCATCTGCCAGGGCAGGTGATGCCCCAGCTGGACTAGTGCACCCCAGGCAGCAAGCGGATGGTAGGTGGGATGCGTGTGCATCACCAGTTTCATACTGTGGCTTGGGTGGTGTGTGGGCAGATAGCCATGTGGCCCTACGTGGCCCATTGCCCATGGCATGTGCATGTGCATGTTGTCCCTGTCAGTCACACACTTCAGTTCTCTCAGTGGCAGTGTGTCCTGTGGCCACTGTGTCCATGGTGGCTGTGTGTGTCTCTCCATACACAGCTTATGCCATTGCCTACGGACATCAGGCAGTGTTCCACTGTGGTCACACGTGGTGTGCACATTGGTGCACACAGTTGGCATCGGGATCTGCTGTGGGGGTTGTGTTCACATGTCCCGCAGAGTATCCCACACATGCACATGTAGGCTGAGGCTGTTCCCTGTGCCTTCCACCAGTCACTGTGTGACTGTCAGTGCCATCCTGTTGCTGGTGTGTGTGTGTGTGTGTGTGTGTGTGTGTGTGTGTGTGTGTGTGGTGCATGGTGGGCTGCCGGCATATTGCTGGTCCACGGCCTACATCATGCCTGCGCAAGGCATGGGGGGGCTGCTGCTGTGGGCCTTGTAACTGAGTCCCTGTTCTCTGTGTCCCCATTGTAGGTCAGAGGACATTGGGCACTGCATGTGATGGATTCTGGAGGAGCGTGGCAAGGACACTGGGTGGAGGCAGAATGGAGTCAACGGACAACCTGCTGGCAGCAATGTACCAGAGGCAAGGGGCACTCATGTGAGTGTGCCAGATGATCCTTTTGACCATTCTGGACATGAGTAGGTGGACAGCAGGGTGCCATGGCACCTCAGGGGCGCTAGGTCACCTAGGACAGTGACATACGTACATAGCCCCAATACATCAACCCAGCCCCCCTTTACTGCCCCATTGTACTCATTTGCCCTTCCTACCCATTTCAACCTTCCCTGCTGCCCTAACCCCTGTTGTACAGACCCCCATTGCTGCATTTGGATGTTGTGTTTGCTGTTGATTTTCTTTTTTCAATATACAGTCAGTAGTGTTTTGTTGTACCTGCCTGTGTCTGCAGCTCATCCTTTCTTGTGTTGTTGGTCACCTGTAGTGTTGCTTGGTTGTCACAATACCCATGCTTCCCATGGGCCCTTTGTGTCTGTGGCATTGACCATCCAGTCACACTGTCCACCTGATGGCACCCACAGTGTATGTCCCCTGGGCTGGGTCTGCCCTGTTTGGTGTCCCTTCACACTTGTTGGTTGCACATTGGTCTTGTTCTGGGCCAGGCCTTGCTTGTCTGGCTGTGCTGCTCCGCGAGCTGCATTGCTGGCCTGCCTGCTGTGCACATGTTCTGTGGGCATATGCTGCCTGTGTGGCATACCAGCTGCGGGATTTGTCCCATTATGCCTGTTTTGTGGGTTCTGTGTCCATCCTGTGGGTGTCCTGTGCATTGGTGCATGTTTGTACAGCTGTGACATGCTGTGTGTTGCACCTCTGGTGCTGTGGTATCTCTTCATGCCGCACCAGTGTGCATTCCCTCTGGGCCTGTTGCTCCCCTGGGTATGTGTTGTTTGTGTGCTGTGGCTTGCTGTGCCTCTGGGTGATCTGTCTGTGTGCTTTTGGTGCATGGTGTGTGCTCTGCAGTCCTTTGTTGTTTGCAGCAGCACATGCGCCAGGGGTTTCACTGGCTTCAGTGTTCCATCTGTTGCACCACCCTTTTTTTCCTGGCTGGGTTGCTCCTGGTTGCTATAGTCAGTGCTCACAGTGGAGCTTGGCTCTTCTGGGATGAGTCGAACTGGATGATTGGAATTTTCAGAGGGAGATGGGCTGGCACATCTCCCAGCCCATCTTCTGAATATACCACTGTCCAACTTGGGCCCACCTCACTGGGGCTGGCTCATCTGAGATGAGCCGAGTGCATCTTCTTTGAAAATGCCACCCCACATTCATGATACAGGGCTGAAATAATTTTCATGCCACATATTTTAGTATGACACTAAACTGAGACATTTACATTTTCTGTGTGCACCAAAAATGAAATTCTTGAGTCACACTTAAACGTGTGACCCAAGAATTCTATTTTTAGTGTGCACAATAAATTCTTACCTGTAAACACACACATTTCATTTTTGTGCCTTATATACTTTTACTCGTAATTGGTCTGTTTGGCAATATTTTAGTCCCAAGTTTTGAATATACCATTTACATGATCCTACCTCATGAATAGAGGTAGGCGAAGTGCCTAAAATTCACTACATGTAGTATTTTGCGTACAACCTGAATGTCACTTCATTTTCAGCATAGCAAAGTGAATAACTTCGCATCTTGAAGTAATGCGAAGTTCCCATTATTCTCTATGGACTTTGTGTTACTTCACCTTTGTTTTTTTTTGCTCTTTAAGGTGAATTTTGCAGTGGTTCATGGGATGTAAGGTCACATGGGCTCTATACTGTTTTGCACAGCCTCAGTTCAGCGTAGTGTGTGTAGTGGAAAGCTGGAGACAGTTTGCTCTCAGAGCTCTGAGATTCAAACCATCGAAAAACCTTTAAAATCACATTTTTGCCATAAAATTTTGTGTCAAAATTTAGTACATCGATTGTAGAAAACCCTTATGTGTTTATAACTTTGAGAATTTATAGATTTTGTGTCAATATTTAATGTTAATTTAGTACATTCAGTCTCTGTACTGCCAGACACTATAGAAGTGTGCTTCGGTGGAGGGGTGGATCTGTGGTGTAGAAGGGAGATTAGTGAGAAAGGAAGTTTTTCCAACTTTTGTTGGCTAGTTTTTTATTTGTGTGTTCAGGTACACACAGTACAGCTTTACTTAATTTAAAGTTTTTTCTGTTTGCTGGGCATTTTTCAGTCGTTTTAAAAGACTGTCTGTATTGTAGTTTACCAAAAAGCTAAAGTTTCGGTGCCTGACCTTCAATCTGTGTGCGTGGTGTAAATTGACACGCATTTTATTGCGACACAGCAATAGCAGAACTCTGAATTTCTCAGTCTGTCTCCGCCATCATCACTCCCATCCTAAAGAGCAGTGATCGAGGGACCCCGGGTAACTATCAACCTATCTCCATCCTCCCCCCCACTCTCTAAGGCCCTTGAAAAAGTAGTTGCCAACCAGCTTGCCGAATACCTGGCCATGCACAATATCCTGTGCCCTGAACAGCATGGCTTTCATGCAGGTCACAGCACCACAACCACGCTACTTGAATTCTCCAACTTCCTACACTCTGCTCTTGATACCGGAAGTCCTGCCGGTGCCGTGTTCATTGACCTCTCCAAGGCCTTTGACACGGTTTGCCATCCTCTCCTGCTTGACTCCTTCAGATGCCTTAGTTTCTCCCCCGGCCCCCTTGCATGGTTCACCAGCTACCTCTCTGCCAGAACTTAGTGTGTAAAAATCAATAGCACCCTATCTGACACGCGACCTGTCCGCTCTGGGGTTCCCCAGGGCTCCATTTTAGGCCCTCTCCTCTTCAGTTTCTACCTCAACTCCCTCCTCTTGGCCTGCCCAAATAAGATCCTCCTCTATGCGGATGACGCTGTGTTCTTCGCTGCTGACCCCAACCCCAACACACTCCAGGCCACCCTCCAACAAGCTTTTGATAGAGCTGAGCATTGGTTCACATCACGAAGTCTGGTCCTGAACCTAAAAAAAGACCAAAGCTATGCTCTTCTTGCATCGCCAAAGCAAAGCCACTGGTGCCCCTCTCGTGATACTGCCTAGCACACTAAACCCCATTGAGCAGGTTTCCTCCTACAAGTATCTGGGCATTACCTTTGATTCAGCACTCTCCTTCCATTCCTATATCAATGCCCTTTCTGCTGCCACCAATGTCAGGATTGGACTGTTATACCACCATAGGGACTGCCTACCACAAGAGGCCCTTAGATTGGCAATCACCTCCTTTGTCCTGTCGCTAATCGACTATGGGCTGCCCATGTATGCTGCAGCTGACAACACTGTGCTTGCAAGAATCCAGCTCTCTATAAACAAGGCCTGCAGGCTAATGCTGGGAGCCCCTAGGCACACCCATGCGTGCCTGCTGTACTCCACCACCAACTTCCTCAACCTTGAAGAAAGACTCCGCTTCCAAACCTGCCTTCTTGTCAAAAAGACCCTGCTAGGGCTCTCCCCCCCTGAGGTCACCACCTCCCTGCAGCGTGCCTCCCCCTCATTCTCCACCCACAGCACTGTCGAAACCTCCCTTATTGTCCCCAGGGTAAGGACCTCTATAGCCCAGAGATCCTTTTGCTATCGGGCTCCCTCCTGGTTCAATTCCCTCCCAGCCAATATAGCTGACTCCACTAAGCTTGGTCCCTTCAAGGTCTCCCTCAGAAGCCATCTGACAAGCATTCACTGCTGCAATTGCACATAATCCCCCACCTGCCCCTTACCCACACCCCTAGGCTGGGTCTGCCCTGTCTACTTTTGCTGTATATACCTGGGATCTCATGCAACATCTGCTGACTAATATAATAAAATATCTCTGGTTACTACCTGACATGGTACTCGTGTACCTATATTACGACTACTGTGATCTACCCATTACCAAGTGTGTACCACCAGTGAGTGCCTGTAACACTGGTTGCTTTTTTAACCTAAGCGTTATGTACTGTACTGTTTGTTTGTTGTGATGTATTGCTCTCTTGATGAGGTGTCTTTGTAAATGAGTCTATGACTCAAAGATCTGTAAACCAATGCTCTAATAAATAAATAAATTTAATATTTTTCCCTGCTTTTGTCTGTGTAGCTAAAGTTGTACCCCTCCCCACCCCCGCAAAACAAGATATTGTTTTTTGACTTTTGTATTTTTGAAGACTGGTTAAGGTCTTGTGTTACTTGTGCCTGTGCGGCTGCATCTTTTGTTTTTTGCTTCCCATCCCCCCAAAACAGCAGAAATAATAAGTTGCTGTTAATTGTCTGTGTAATTTTAAAAAAATGCCCATTAAGAGACGGTCACGCGAAGCTGTTTCTGGCTGTGGTGCTCCTGCCAAGAAGACTATTAGCAGTAGAAGTTGTTGTGATAATGAGGCAGGTTCATCAGGGGCTAGTAGCGAGTCTAACAGTGTTAAGAGTAATGGTCGTGGCCATGGTAGTATGCAGCAGAAGTGAAAGGTAGCAGTTGTTGCAAGTAAAGGGATTTCTCCTACTCTGTTTTTCAAAGCAAAATAAGTCACTTCAATGCTTGTTGGAGATGCTGTTGTCCATGCTGGTAGTAAAGTTAGTAATGGCATGGTTGATAACAGCATGAGTATTGTTACAAGTTAAACTCGGGGAAAACTTATCAGGTGGGAAAAATGTTGAACCTGCAGACTTGAGTGTAGTTGATGTCCCACTCCCCACAGTAGTTGAACATGATTCTGATCATGCTAATGACTCACAGTCTCATGTTTCCACTGATCTTGAGGTTAGGCCATCCAAACATTCAGATGTTGATGAAAAAAGTGTGGATGATAGTATTGAGGCTGTGGTTGGAAAATCTACACAGGAGGACAGCACTCAAAGTGAATTTGTGGATGATGATTATGATGATGATGATGCTAGCAACCCCGTTTGGGAACCAGACAAAAAAAGTGAAGGTGGCTGTTTGTAAACAATCTGTTAGTCAGCCCCCCTACCAAAGTTCTGATGTAGCTGTGTCTGTTGCTGACCCTGAAGTAATAATCATTGACTATGATGTTCAGTCAAAGTCCAAGTGTGCACAACACCAGAAGTCATGCAGTACACCCCCCATTACATTGCCAACAAAACTGTTGTTTCATATGCAACCCCAGAAGCGACATATGAAGAGTAGGGTGTCAAAATCCCTAGTTTGGGATTTTTTCATACAAGATGATAGCGATGAAACTGTATGCTGTGATATGGGGCACTAGCAAGTGGGCGCCTGCAAAACGGTGACCCACTTCGGCTAGTGCCCAGCAGGCGGGGCTCGTGACGGATGGGGCAGGTCGCGAAAGGTGACAGGATGTGCGCTTGTATATGCTCGCAGGGGGGTGGAAGTGAGCCCGATGAATGCGGAACAGAAGGGTATGTGAGGGGTGGTGCCGTGGGGTTCCAGTGAGGTGGCGTTATGGTGTGGTGGGTTAGGTACTGGCTTGGGGTGGCAGGAACACAGGGTTCGGGACTGGGCGCTGGTAGTTTTTGTTGTGCCAGCCAGAGACAGGCTTTTTTTGGGGGGGAGACATGTACTCCCCGGGAGTTGAGAATCCCAAATTGGGGGGGTGCAGGGGTTGTAGCCTCACATAAAACAAAAACAAAGGTTTTGCACCACGCTTAATGTCGTTTGTTTCCGCATAGTCAAATTCAATTTCGGCAATGTGGGGTTGTCAAAAGAGCATTCGATATGCCAAATTCACCCTTATAACATAGAACTAATGAAACAGTGGCAATCTGCCAGCTGTGCCAAGCACGTGTGAAGTGTGGTAAAAAGGGTAGCCATCTGGGTACTGAGGGCCAGCATTCTCATCACAAGAGCAGGCACATGGCACTGTGGACTCGGCACCAGAGGGGAGCTAATGCCATAGTGGGGTGTTCACCCTCATCCACCTTAGTGGGCATGGTATCCTTTGCCTTCAGTGTAAGTAGCCATGTTGGTAAAAGTGGTGAAATAACACTGGAGGATTACTACAGGCATGAGGAGAGGAGGATTTAAATATTCAAGTAGTGGTTAGAGTAGCAGTGATTCATGTAGTAATTCTAGTACATCAACCCCTGTGCTTAAAACAGGTAAAATAACCACATTTATTGGCTTGTCACCTGTGCAGCCACCATCACATGTCAAAGGTACCCCATCCATGTCAGTTCGCAGAGGAGAACCATTTGGCATGCCACTTGCAAAACACCAAACAATGCAGCCCATGTTGCACAGCCTTTTGGCCCGGAACAGTAAATACCCACCAAATCATGCAATTGCATGGGAACTCAATACTGCCATAGCGGAAATGCTGGTAATTGACCTTTTGCCATTCTCCTCTGTGGAGAATGTGGGATTCCAGCATTTTGCTGTCCACGCCTATCCTAAATGGAAGATTCCATCCAGGACATATTTTTCCACCTGTGCTGTCCCTGAGTTATATTGGATGTGACAGAGTTTGTAAGACATGCCCTTCAACATTCCGCATCACTTTACATTCACTTAAGCATGGATATGTGGACAAGTGACAAAACAGCGGGTAGTTCCTATCTGTGTATTACTGCACATTGGGCGCAGCTACCTGGGGTTGTCTGTGATGGTGGGATGGGAAAGCAGTGTAATAAGTCAGACTGTGGTGGTAGCAACCTTCATGGCATTAGACAGCATGCCACATTTGCAATGCGTAGTGTAGCAGGGTCACATATAGGCAAAAACATGCTAGACTTTCTACTGACAGAAACTGATGAGTGGCTGCACCCACTGTCCCTAAACGTTGTCTTCATAGCTAGTGATAATGGATCAGATATTGTTAATTGTATCAGCAATGGTGGCTTTATGAGGGTTCCCTGCATGGCCCACTGTTTAAATCTTGTGGTACAGGAGTTTCTGCAGCACCCTGAAATAAAGCAAATGCTGGCTTTTGCGCATTGCATCTGTGCCCACTTTGCATGCTCTGGAAGGGCCCGTGACAGCTGCAGATTCAAAACATCTAAGCACTGCCTTACAGGTATGCTTGAAGTTGTCTTGAGATAGAACTCAATACTTTACATGGAGAGTGGTTGTATGAGCAGTACAAAGCCATCTCCGAATACCTAGTTATGCACACTAGCCATGACAGTTCAGGGGCCTCAATGTCTATGAAAACCAGGGGCAAACACACCCCAAAATTACACCCGAAATTAGAAACATAGACTTTGATGGCAGATAAGGACCGCTTGGCCACCTAGTCTGCCCATTTCCCTACCTACAGGATAGGCCGCAAATCCTAGTTAACCAACAGCCTATTTCTTCCTACCCCCCACAAGAATTGCCTTATGTCTGTCCCATGCATTCTTGAATTCTCCCAGAGTTTTAGACCCCCACAACCTCCTCAGGAAGGCTGTTATTAATTTAGACTTTATTTTTTCAGATTCAGTGCAGCCGCATTGTCCCTTTAAATAATGTCCCTTGTTAAACGAGATCTGAATGCTGGCTGGGCTGGGAGCAGAAAGCAGGTTGCATGTCTGTGAGGTAGGGGTGAGGGGGAGGCAGCATTATCAGTTTGTCAGTCCTCCATCTCTGCTCTGCCTCCTCTATGGATAAGACTGACAATAAAGTTCTGCGGCTGGAATTTGGCGGCTTGGTGCTTTAATGTGCACCGGTGCACAGCACGCACTGCCACACCACCCACACAATGCACAGCCAAGGAGTGAACTGGGAGGTTATGGGTGAACTCAGCTAGAGGAGGAGGAGGACTCTTTTGTGCTGTTGTTCGGAGCTGAGAAAACGCTGCATGTTGCGACTGGCGGCAAAGAACAAAATCTTTTAATTAGAATAATGGGAGGGAGAGTGAGTCAGACGTCGCGGTCGGTGGTGATAGTGAGCTGAAGAGGAGCACTGAGAGGCGAGCTGGAGGAGTACTAGCAGGAACTTGGGGAAGATGGTCTGGAGTTGTGGCCTGCCTGCCCTGGCCTTGACGGCCACTATTCTCAGGTAAAATTTATTCAATTCAGGGTTCAGTAAGGCAGGCAGACTGAGCAATGCAGCATATATGTATTTTTCCCTACCCTGTAGGCAGCAGACTCATTCTCCAGTTTGGGTGCCATTCTATGCCTAGGTTTGGTGTTTCCAGGGGCTAAGGCTTTAATTTTACCTATTTATGTTAATATTTTTCCAGCACCTTGGAAGAGAGCGCTAACTCAGTCAAATAAGATCAATGCTAAATGCTGTATGATATCATGTGATCACTGTCTCAAACCCCAGGGAATACCATGCTGCAGACTCAACAAGGCCAAGAGAGTTTCAAGTCAAAAATTGCATTTCTTTACAGATGATTTTGTGGCATGTGTGGTAAATGGCAATTTTTGCAGTGACTACTGTGTGCAGTAAGGGTAAGAGCTGCTGTGTATGGGTTGTCTCTTGTTCAGTCTAGTAAAGAGTCAGGTGGATCTAATCTACTGTACACGTATACAATACTAAAAGACAGCAAACTCATGAAGATAAAAAGATACTGATTTGATCACCCCAGACAGACCCACTTATGATGGTATGTGTTCTAGAATATATTAGCACAAGGGTCAGTTTGCACAGTATTTATTGAAGAGGGACTTGCCTACATGATGACTAAAATTTAATGTGATGATGTCTGGAGACTGGAAGGAACTGAATGCTACTACCCATGATTAATTAAAGGCTTTAGCAGCTAATTGCAGAGTTCTAATTTTTCTGCTATTTTTGCAAAGAAATGTTACTGTGCAAAGGTCTTCTGTCATAATAATCAGGAAAGAGCTTGACAATTATGTGGCCTGGTGGCTGATGCTGTTTTCATAGTTGACTGCTTCGGTACCAGTTGTTCCACCCAGAGATCCATGTCTGTCTTGATCCTTCTTTTTTTGAGACAAGAACTTCATTCATCATTTCATAGCCTGATGCATTTGGGCCCCAAATGCATCAGGCTATAGGGCTGGTGGCTGATCATGGCAATGTTGGTCAGTCAGTTGTACACCACAGTTTCATGCAGCTGCATATTGTGGTTTTCTGAGTGGGCCCCTGGATTTTCTTAATTTTTACAGGGGTCCAATGTTTTTTTCCTGCAGCTGACACCTGCCATGCCAAATGTATCACCGGCGCGGCTGGGGGTGGGGGCACTTGACACGCCATGCATATCCCTACTCGCTATTTAAAATGTTATGGTACCTCCAGTCTCTTGAAGACAAGTTGTCCACGGACTTCCAGTCCACTAGTCAGACTCTGTTTCACTCTGCCCTGAACTGATGTATCTCATCTGTAGGCGCTGTAGCATGCGCTGCCCCATTGTCCCATCGCAGACCCAGATAGTCGGTGATGCCCGGCATTTCACTGCCAGTCACCGCCAACAAGTTACACTAGTCAGCCAACCACGCCCCAATAGCCTGCACCTTGCTGCTGTCCTTTGTTTCCTTACGGGTGCTTTTTCAGGTGGACCCCGCCGACCGTGCATACATCATCAGACGTGATGATGTAAGACCCAGCTACCAATTAGAGCTGCCTGCTGGGTCCTTTCCTGTTTTTGGCACCTCCGCCCACTGGACCTAAACTTTTCTGTCCCCCCTCAGGTCCGTGTGCTGTACTTAAAAGGAGCCTCTCCAGCACTCTGGGAACAACTACAGCCGAGGAGAGTTCCAGAGCACTGGACAGAAAATCACCTGAGAAGCTGCTGACTGCTCTCATTTGAGAGAGTTATACTGCCGTATCGTTCGCTGCTGATTGACTGCCTCCACAGTTTCGATGCTGACCTGGACCTTCCCTTCCTCATTAGTCGCATCCTGTGCTGCTGCTAGCTGTGCAAGAAAGAGCTGTAAATTCATTTTTATTGAAATAAAATACTGTCTTGCCCCCAAAAAAGAAGGAAAAAGTGAGGGAGCAGCAGCAGCCAGTGAGGGGGCAGCAGCAACAAGTGAGTGCCAGCAGTGTCCCAGTCCGCCAGCTAGCAACTGGAGAGAGAAAGAAAACAGGAGCCAGATAATTATTTTACTTGTCTTGAGGCAAGATTTAAGATCTGGTCTGGAAGGGCTGGGGATTTATTATTTTTTACAGGCTCATGACAGCATATTCATATTCCTGACCGGTGCCCACCTACAGTGTATGCTTGCAGCCTTTGCTGATTCATAGATTCATTTTGCTGGGGTTTTTTTTGTTGGTTATTTAAATTGTGGTGATTGGGTCTGGGCAGTGGGCTGGGCATTTATTTATGTTATTTATGTGTTTGTTAACCTCTGGTATGTAACATCCCCCCCCAATTATATAGCAGGGGGGATCTGGGGGTTTTGATGCTCGGTGCTTGATTTTTTTTGGTGCTTTTTTTTTTGAGTATAAAGTACCTCCACCACACCTGACTTCCAGCTGTTGTTAGTCATGCTGGTAGGGGGTCTAAGTGATCAGTGATGTAATAAAATGTTCATGCTGTAAACTCCAGCAACTTGTGGGAGACTCAGACTTGTAAGCCACCACTGATTATGTACCCTGTGAGTTTGGGGGGGGGGGTCGATCTGGGGTTTATGGTCTGCACTGTGGACTGGGTGATTTTTTTCCTTCTTTTTTGAGTATCTTGAGCCACCACTGATTATATTGGTTTAAGGCAGTCTGGGGTTTTAGATGTTCTGACAGTTCTGTGGTTGATTTTGATGCTTAACAGAAGTGTGCTTTATGTTCAGATTAACCACCAAAATCCGCCACAGTGCATCTAAACCCCCAGACCGCCCCCAAACTCACAGACCATATAATCAGTAGTGGCTCCAAGTCTCCCACATTTTCTATAGCATTTTACTGCATCACTGATCACTCAGACCTCCGCTAGCATAATTAACAATAGCATACTGAGCTGGAGGTCAGGTGTGGCATGGGTACTTACCAGAAGTGTGCTTTATGTTCAGATTAAGTACCCCCACCACACTTAACCTCCAGCTCAGTATCAAACATTGAAACATAGACTTTGACAGCAGATAAGGACCGCTTGACCCACCTAGTCTGCCCATTCCCTACCTATTGGTTAAGCAGCTCCTAATTAACCAACAGCCTACTTCTTCCTACCCCCCCCCCCCAGGTATTGCCTTATGTCTGTCCCATGCATTTTTGAATTCCCCCACTGTTTTTGACCCCATGACCTCCTCAGGAAGGCTGTTCCATGTGTCCACCACCCTCTCTGTGAAAGAAAACTACTTCACATTGCCCCTGAGCCGCCCCATCTTCAAATTGTCACCTTGTCACTTTTCTGAAAAGATGCTACCCTCTGGACTTTGATTCCCTTAAGGTACTTGAAAGTTTCTATCATGCCCCCCCCCTTCCTTTTCTCTCTGTGTATGGCTTCTGTTGCAGACCCTGCACCATTTTAGTTGCCCTTCTCTGGACTGCCTCAGAACTGCCTCCATCCTGTCTATGTCCTTGTGGAGATGGGATCTCCAGAACCACACAGCATTCCAAATGGGGCCTCACCAACAGAGAGGAATAACAACTTTCTGTTTTCTACTGTTGATGCCTCTCCCTATATATACCAGTATCCCCCCAGCCATCTCTACTGCATTCTCACATTGCTTGTTTACCTTTAGGTCATCTGATATCCCTATCCCTAGGTCTCTTTCCATTTTTGGTGTTACTACCCCCAAATTGTGTATGTCATTGTTCCTTATGCTGACGGGGACATCTGAGTGATCAATGATACCGTAGACCCCAACGAAATGTGGGAGACTTGGAGCCACTACTGATCATATAGGCTGTGAATTAGTAGGTTATAACAAAATATGGGTAAAATCTGACCAGCCTTATTTTAAAATAGTCACTATCTTATGGTTGTTTTATTGCAACTGTATCTGTCACCCCTTTTGCTGCTTTTATACTGGGCTATTCTGTGATAGCTACTCTACATTTGTCTCCTCACTACTCAGCAGTATGATAATGCTGAGTAGTGTAGCGACAAATGACATAGTCTAAATACCGATCTGTGTTGTTAGTGATGGTTGGTACCTCTGAGCTAAATGGAGTAGGTCAGGCTAAGCTACTATAATGTCTGCCTTTCTTTGTCAATATTCATTATACTGTTATTTTCAACTAGGTTTCCAAGTATTACCAGCTAATAGTTTTGCATGCAGAACATTGAAAACTTCATTATAATAAAATATTAAATGTGCATAATGCTTTGCGAGGTTGCATTCTGTAGTCACTGAAGTTAGAGTTCTTATGTTTTGTAATATTCAGTAATATTCTTTCTGTGGGTGCACTTCACCATCCACACACCCCGGGTAAAAAAAAAAAAATACAACTTCATCGGTGCACCCCAGGGGTGGGGGGGGCCGGAGCGTCCCCACAGGAAGAACAATAGCACTGAATATTACAAAACATAAGAAACAAAACCATAAAAACTGAATAACTTTCACTTGTGGCACCAATGACATACTGTGTGTGTGTGTGTGTGTGTGTAGTTTCCAGAAAAGTGCACCACCGGTCTAGTGTCCTCCACAAGTGCCTTGGAGGTTATTATAGTAACTGGATAAAGTACTACGGGGAGGTTCTGTACCACCAGTGCAGAATTTAATTCTTTATGAGCTGACTTGTGCGTCAGTCATTGTGGACTTCTGTGCATTGCAGTGGAACTTAGGTTGTGGAGTGACTACATTTGCCATCTACTAAAGAGTTGCCCTGCCCAGATTTCACCACTGTCAGTAACAATGAAAATGGGAAAGGAATGGGATTTGGTTTTAATTTCTTTCATGCCTTGTATTCCAAGGTGCTTTACAGTCTTGGGGGCTGCTGACATTTTGAGGACACGGCATTCAAACCAACCAGAACCTGCTTAAAGTCAAACTGTGGGGAGGTTACACAATTCGGTACAGGGAGGTTAAGTTACTTGCTCAGAATCACATGTGTCACTGTGTCACTAGCAGTTGTGGTTTCAGTCTCTTGGTTCACAGAGCTGTGCTTTAGGCAGTATCCTGGGGGGCAGCTCAGTTAAGTGCATTTCATTTCAGCGCCATACTCTTCAGCGCTTTTCAATCAGTCGCCGTTCATTTCAGCGCTTCCACAATTGGCAGGTGTTTCAGTTCAGCGCTAATCATTTCAGTGCTTTCCATCTGGGGATCATGAAGGAATGATGATAAATTGTGTTAAAGAGCTTCTGGAGATTAATCCAAAGGGGAAATGAGGCAATAAAAATGTTGTAGAATTCACTGTTTGTGAAAAATATTAGATATGGGATTTTATAGCAAGTGTGCTCTATTTACTACATACAGTACGCAGGGCAGCATTGGGGATGAGGCGGGGGTCCACTACACAACACTACAAGGGAAAGTGTTTTTTTTTTTTTATTAATTAAACAGTGGGGGGACTGGGGGATCTGGGTATCGGAGAGGAGAGATGCTAAATTGTGTTTAAGAGCTTATTTTGATTAATCAAAAGTGAATGGCACGACATCTGCTGGTACATTTTGAGGGAGCATGTATTTATTTAAAATCAGTTAAAGATACAATAAACAAAATGTGACAAATGCAATTCAGACTGTATACATTCATCATTCATCAAACACAGCAACCTTCTGTTTTGATCAAGATGACCTGGTCATACTCTTGTACGTGTTTCAGTGAGAGGAATGCGATAACTAAGATAACACTAAAAGATTCAAAGGCAGGCATTTTTATTGCATTTCACTGAACTGCTGGCGCTGAAGTCAGATGGTGCTGTACTAAGACAGTGCTCAATCGGGTGGTGCTAGAATGATGGTGCTATATTACCCAGCACTAAAGTATGAAGCGCTGAAGTGGGCTACACCCGTATCCTGGTGGTTAAGAACACTGAACTGGAAACCTGCAGACCTGGGTTTGAACCCCATCAGTGCCCACACAGTGTGCATGATGTGTACTGTGTGACCCTGAGCAAGTCATATTAACTTCCTTGTTGTCCCAGGTTTTACATGGAAAAAATGGCTGGCTTAGTGTACCTTTACCTGCCTGGTTAAACAGTTCCCCTCCCCCCTTTCCACTCTAACTGAAACAATGAATACTATTTTCAGAGCACATACATGCTGTTAAACAGAGTTAAATGGCCCACCTAGATGGAAATTTGCAGGTGTGTCAGTAGTCCCCCCTCACTCTGGGTACCTTGCTACCCTCTGAACTCTTAAACGTATAATTAAATGGTGTAGTTTGGGCACTGCAAATAAATTTAAAATGCAAATATAGAGCCAGTGCATCCAATATAATTGGAATACTGATAAGAATGTGTCACAATGGTCAGGGGCCCTCCCTTGCTGATATTTCCACATGAGCCCACGGCACCTCGGTGCAATGACTCTGCTGTTTGAAATATGTACATACCTCTCAGGCTATTGCTCAGTACACTGTAGACAAAAAAATGTATCTGCTCTATTACTGGATAGCAACCCCACCCTTTCCCTTCCACTAACAAAGTTGACATTCTGTTTGTCTCCACCCTTGAAAGTCCTCGGGGATACCTGCTGTGACACTGTGGGAGCACCATTGTTCAGAAGAAGCTGCTGCCATGGTACATTTTCCCCAAAAAGGCAATGGGAATCCAGTCTAACTAGCACACAGTGTACTCAGCAACATAAAATGTGGAGTGTATGACTGTAGTCTAACAAATCTGCTGATTCTGAGAGTGTGTGGAGGTGGGCTTTGTAGAAGCATAACCAATCAAAATATGGTTGCTGTCCTGCAAAGCTCTGCTTCCCCTTCACTTTCAGAGCCAGCATCTTTGTTGGACAGCAGATAGTGAGAGGTGGATCCTGACTGTGCACTGTGCATGGACAACTGCCTTTTGGAAAATGTGAGGTGCCAAGCGATATGGTTAAATATATCTTAATTTCTTTTTGCTATTTAGGGGTCCCTGCCCTGACTCAAAGAACAGGGGATCCCAAAGAGTCAGGACAGGGACCCCTAAATAGCAAAAAGAAATTAGAATACAGGGTGGGTTTAAGTTGGCTGTGGGAAGAAGGTGAGAACCCTGACAGTGAGGTGGCCTGGGCCTTTCAACAAAAACATAAACTGGAAACAAAATTGCTTCTAAGAAATTAGTATGGCCATAACAAACCAATGCGTGACAAAATGTGACTAAGAAGTCTACTTGGGTTATTATAAGCAACTGCTTCATGTATCTTAATAGGTGGCAGTTAGCACCTCTCATGGCAAGAAGGGTCTGTTGGAGACTGCTATTATCACTAACTGTGCTGTGTAACTACCTGATAATACTGACAAGTTATCAGGCAGTTACAGCACAGTTGTTGACAACAGTAGTCTCCAAGTGACAGAGGCTGCCATGAGAGGTGCGAACTGCCACCTATTCCTTCAGCTGAAGTGAAATCTAAAGCCTAATTGTGTGCTTCCTGCAGTTATTGTGTTTTTTTTTGTTTTTTTTTTTTGCATGCAAACTAGCAAATGGGGAGAGGGATGCAGCACCTCATACGTCAAATGGGAAGAACACCTCTCCCCCCTCAGCTAGTGGTCAAACAGGGATTCAGTATGTTTGCAGTTCATTTGCATCACCAGGTAAGAAAAAAGGTTTGTCTCCCCATACGACGCACAGGGGTAATGCCAAACCTCACCCAACAACTAACACACCAAAATCTGGCCAATGGAAAATCATGTACACAAATGCTCACAGCCTGGGAAATAAGATCCCAGACCTGCAGGCAATAATGTCAGAGGCTAAACTGGACATAGTAGCAATTAGTGAGACATGGTTTACCAGTAACCACACTTGGGAGACTTCAGTACCTGGCTATGTACTGTTCAGAAGAGACCGAAGTGCAAAAAGGGGGGGAGGAGTGGCCCTGTATGTCAATGAAAATATCAAAGCTACAGAAATTCAGACTACACATAAGGAGCCAGAAGAACTGTGGGTCACCCTGGAAACAGGAAATGGGACAGCCATAAGAACTGGGGTTGTCTACAGACTCCCAGACCAGGGGGAAGACATAGACACATTACTGTTAGAAGATATACAAAACATGACAGCTAAAGGGGAGGTTCTGATAATGGGAGACTTCAACATGCCGGATACAGATTGGTCAATACCAGCAGGAACATCTGCCAGAACTAGACACATAGTGGATTCCCTGCAGGGGGAGGGCCTCAAACAACTGGTACAGCAACCCACAAGAGACAGGGCTATCCTAGATCTAGTACTGACTAACAAGGAAGGGATCACAGATCTCCAGGTAGAAGGTCACCTGGGGGCCAGTGACCATCACATGGTATGGTTCAATTTGGCTACTACATCTAAATCATCCCATTCCAAGTCAAAAATATGGGACTTCAGAGGAGCTGACTTTGATAAGATGGCCAACAGAGTTATGCTAGCCCTGGCAAAAAGAAACACAGGTGAGGGGGTACAGGCAAAGTGGGCAAGCATTAAGGATGCAATACTTGAAGCAACATCCCATTGTGTTAGACAGAAAAGGAAGTGCAAAAGAAGAAGGAAACCACTTTGGTTCTCAAATATAGTAGCAGAAAAGGTCAGAGCCAAAAGGCTGACCTTCAGGAAATATAAGGGAACACAGCGGGATGAAGATAGGGAGGCATACCAAACTGCCCTAAGGGAAGCAGGGAAGGCAGTAAGGCAGGCAAAGTCCCAAACTGAGAAAACACTAGCACGAACAGTAAAAGAAGGTGACAAGACTTTCTATAGATACGTTAGTGAAAGGAGAAAGTCCAGAGGGGTATTGCTAAGCTTAATGGAGAAAAGGAGCATGTGAGGAGGAGGACCCTGTAAAGGCATCTATCCTAAATAGATACTTTTGCTCAGTATTTACTGAAGAGAAGGTAGGACAGGGTCCACAGCTCAGCATCATGGACACAGGGGGGAGGGAGGTGAGCACTACTCCCTTCATAAAAGAAAGGGTCCTACAAGAGCTTGCTAAGCTCAGGGTGGATAAGGCAATGGGACCTGATGGCATACATCCCAGGGTACTTAAGGAGCTAAAGGTGGATGCATGGAATGGCTTACCACAAGAAGTGGTGGCTATGAATACAGTGCAGGGCTTCAAACAGGCATGGGATAGGCATAAGGGAGCAATACAAATGACTATGAATAGATAGGCCACTGACAGAGCAAAGGCCGATGGCACATTTATAAGGTAGAAAAAGAAATGGGCAGACTGGATGGGCCTTGCGGTCCTTATCTGCTGTCAACTTCTATGTTTCTATGCATGTTTTCCAAGGGTCTCCTCCTTTGGAGAAAGTCATTGTGTCTCAACATGGTGTCTGCTTCTGAAGGATTGCAGTAACCTGACCTTGAAGATGGTGTTGCATCTGATTTGGAAATGGGCACTGCAAAATATCCAGAAACCTGGTTGCCACTGGCAGAGGATCTTGGAACCCAGTGTTGCCAAGAGCACTGGAAACTGTAAATCTCTAGAAACCCATGCTCAATCCTGCAGCAGTGCTTTGCTTGCACAAAAAGACAGTGAGTGCATGGAATAACATGTACCACATTTTGCAGATGTAAGGCCCGGGGGAGCATTGGGGATAAGCAGTGCCACCACAAGGTCCTCCCCCATGGGCAGTGGTCATGGCCAAAAAGAAAACAGACATGCTGGAAAAAATTGCTGTCAGTGTCTCAGCAAGTATGCACATTTGTATTGGAGGCCAGAAGACCAATATTAGGAGCCTAGTGTTCAGTCCCAGTAACACTGCAAAGCAGTGTGAGATGGGCGATGCATTTCTAGGGTGATGTCTTTCAGCTGAGACAGTAAACCAAGGCCCATGTGCCTGTTCTGGTGGTGGTTCAGGTGCACCATAAAAGTCCCAGGCACTTCTCTGCAAAAAGACAGTGAATTTTACCCAGAGTACAGGACAAATTCAATTCACTAACCGAATAACACTTACAACTGAATGTTTCTCCATCTCTGAGTCTGGACAAAGCTGAAAATAATTTCATAGATCTCCTCTCCTATGCCAGTCAACCAAATATATATATATAAAAAATACTTGACCTTGAGATCAAATCAAAAGCTTTACTACACTTAGGTTGGCAAAATCCTGATGTTGCTCATCCTGTTGTGTGCAGAAAGCTAAACACTGAACGATCATCACCCATGCCACCAAGCGGATAATTACTTTGAAAAACTAATGCAGGCAGTGGAGCTGATGATAAATGGCACTGTTGACACATGGGTTATTTTTTTCCAGATTTGGACTTTGGTCCACTTAGTACTATACTTATAACTTTTTTTGGCATTAGCAAAGTACTGTACTTTAAGCCTCATCAGTGTAAATGTTCTTTACTTTTTGCTTTTGGACTCAGACTCCTGTTGGATGCTCTGAGATTTATTGGTTGTTATGGCCTGCCTCACCTGCTCTCCCACACTTGTTTGCATTATAGGTGTGAGGTATCAAAGATGTCATCTGCCAAAATATATGGTAGTGGTGCCAAGAAGAGAAAATTGCAGCAGGAAAAATGCCTACAAGAAGAAGCCAGCTTATAAAAAAATGCTCGATTGACATCCTATTTCAAACTTCCCTGCAAGCCTGCCAGTGCTGATGACACAGGATCAATGTTCATATCTTGCGAGGCATCTACACCTGCCAGTGTTGAAGACCTAGGATTAACTGCCACATACTGTGAGGAATCTACACCTGCCAGTGCAGAAGACATTGCAGTAATGGCCAAATCTTGTGAGGCATCTACATCTGAATTACATAGGTCCACTTCACCAACACCTTCTTCTGAAGGCTTGCCACACTCCATCTTGAACTGCAGTGATGAGACAAATGAAAATCCCACAATGACAGACTGTTACAAAAGCACAGACCCAGCTCTTTGGGGACCTCTAAATGACTGCATGAAATTGTATTGGGTAAGAAAGGGGCCTTCCAGCTGCCAGAACAAAAACACCAACTTCATAGCTTCAGAATGGACGTACCAAAACAAAAAGCGGTACTTATCAAAGAGCATCTTTATGCAGAAACTTCAGAATGGAGAGCCCATACCAAGAGATTGGCTATTATACTCTCCTTCCAATGGTTCTGTCTTATGCTTTGTGTGCCGCCTATTCACAGACCACTCACATTCACCAATGTTCAGCAATCAAGGCTTCAGTGATTGGAAACATGCCAGAGAATGTGTTGCAGAACATGGAAACAGTTCACAGCATTGAAATGCAATGTTTACTTGGATCACATGAACAAAAGCAAGTGGACTTATTGACTCAGAAATGGAAAAACAGTTTCAAAATGAGAGTGGCTACTGGAGAGAAGTGCTAAAGCAGGTTGTTGCTGTTATAAAGTTAATTTCCGAAAGAGGTCTTGCTCTGCGTGGTGATGATGAACTACTTGGCTCACCTCACAATGGAAATTTCCTTGGAATCCTTGAACTGTTGGGCCAGTTTGATCCCTTTTTGGCTAACCATATATCGAAGTATGGAAATACAGGCGGAGGGGTGCCTTCCTATTTATCGTCTACCATTTGTGAAGAATTAATTGGTTTAATGGGCTCTAAAGTTCATTTAGCAATCACCCATGCAGTTCAAAAAGCAAGTACTTTTTAATCAGTGTGGATTCTACACCACATATAGCCCACATTGATCAACTTACATTTATTGTCCACTATATCACTGTTGAGGGCAGAATCCAGGAGTGGTTTATGCAGTCCTTGCCAATTGATAGTCATACAGGAGAATCACTGTTTGAGTATGTAAAATCCATCTTGGAAGAAATGAATATTGACATTGCCAACTGCCGAGGACAGACATAGACAATGTCAGCAATATGTCTGGAATGTACAAGGGCCTGCAAGCAAGGATTCAAGAAGTTAATCCATTGGCTGAGTGGGTACCTTGTGCAGCACATTCGCTCAATTTAGTTGGGACAAATAGCATTGATTGCTGCCCTGAAGCAATCAACTTCTTTGGTTTCCTACAGGCCCTGTATGTGTTTTGTCTTTCCTCTACCCATAGATGGAAAATAATAATAGACGGGATGGAATCAAAGGATGCAACCAAGATACACACACACTGAAGAACTTGTCTAGCACAAGAATGTCTTGCCATGCCCAAGCAACAAAAGCACTTGTTCTGAACTACCAAAATATTCGAAACTCATTAAAGGGTTTAGCAGATGACCCATATCAGAAGGCTGAAAGTAGAAATGAGGCTCAGGCCTTGTATAATAAAATGGACTTGCTGGAGACTGCATTCGTGGCAATCTTTTGGAACACTATTTTATAGAGATTCCAGGCAACCAGTGCAGCACTTCTGGCAGTTGAGCTGGATCTATCTAATGCAGTAAAGTCGATAGATTCATTATTATGCTTCGTGTCTGGACTCCGAGATCACTTTGATATTTTTGAGCTTCAAGCTAAATCCACAACAGACACGGTAGCACAAAGCTACAGGACTGAGGGATCTCAGATCAAGAAAAGAAAAAAACAAGCTGATGACTCCATTGAACCAGATGTACAGCTGAGAGGTCACATTAAATTTCGTGCTGAGGTCTACAATGTCATAATCAACAAACTGGTTACGGGCCTGAAGCATCACCAGTCAGCATATGACAGAACAAGTAATCTGTTGCATTCCTTTCAAAATTTAATCAGTTTTTACAACATGATATTCATGCTGCTGCAGCAAATCTACAAGCAAAGTACTCTGTGGACTTGGAATCAGAATTTATCAATGAATGTGTCTAGTTCTGTGAATTCGTAAGAGAGGAGAAGGACACGTCTCCGATCCATATATGCAAACTTTTAAGATCAAACTGCCTACAGTCAAGTTTTCCCAATGTGGATATTGCTCTTAGAATCTACCTGACTCTCCCTGTCACAAACTGTGAAGGTGAGCGCTCTTTTTCCAAACTTGCACTGATTAAAAACTGACTGAAAGCGACCATGGGACAGCAAAGACTAAATGCATTAACATTAATGTCCATCGAGAGTGTCTTTGTTCAGTAGTTGGATTTTAATAATCTTATTGATGACTTTGCAGCATTGAAAAGCAGAAGGAAGCGCCTATAGTACAGGGAAAAATGATACGCTGCTACCATTTGATATGGTCCCTATCAATACAGCCACAAAATCTAAACATGTACTCTGCTCTCAAAGTGTTACAAATGGTTCAGAAGCTTGTTGCAATTAAAATTTCAAACTGGGGTTGGTGGTGGTGTATCTAGAAAATAGGGTGTAGTTGTGTCTAGAAAATGCAATAATGGTAGATGTGTAAGTGTGTAGTTGTGTCTAGAAAATTTAATAATGCTAAAAGTGTAAGTGTGTAGGTGTTGTGTCTGATAAACATGTTTTTTTTTTTAATTATAACTCCTAGTGTTCTGTTTGGTCTTGTGTGTATCACATTATAGTAACTAATTCCTTAAAAGTTTTCTTCCCTAGTCACTCGTACTGCCTTCATCTGTGGCTGTAACTTCCAAATCTACTTTCTTTCACTCACTTCCATTTATCCACCCCGAACTCTACAGGTCTGTGCCCACTCCCAGGTTGGAGACCTTGGGGGTCAGGATTGCTCCCAGCTACAGGGAAGGCTACGGTCTGATCAGGCAGTGGGATATTGGTGTGAAGGGGCCAGTAATGCATGGTGTGCTTTAGTGCTGACACTCTGTGGGAATGTATTCCAGCCATTCAACAGTAAACTAGTATTTCAACCCCAAGAATGGCATGCAGAATAGCTGGAAACCACTCCAAATGCATTTTAAAACATCAAAAAACTATTGGTTTTCGGAGCCCTACGCGGCCCCTGAAACCCCGGCATCTTGGTTAAGTCACAGGGGGCCATACAATTCCAAGTGCCCAGGGCACCATAACTTGTTAATCCAGCCCTGAGCAGCCCCCAGACCCCCAGTCTTTATGTAGAAATATTTCATAGTATTGCAAAAACTGCATATGGGGTGGGTGGTTGATGGCACTGTTTGATAGCCAGTTGTTAACAACCATTGGAGGTGTAGACTCTAGTGCCAGCCAGAGTCTCCAACTCACCTGATTCAATGGGGAAAAAAATTCCCCTGAAATTAGGGGTAGAAAAGATGTAACAAAAGTGTTTTTTTTTTCTTAAAGAAAAACCCTAAAACTCACCACAGAGTCTGTAAAAACCCCAGAGCTTCTGGGGGCCTAGCAGCCCCCAGACCCCTGGCTTTTATTTGTCCTAATTCATAAATCCAAGCACCCCCAAAAGAATTCTGCCTACGCCACTGATGACAACTGAACAAAGGAGACTCATGGACTCAGTAATAATAATTTTGAGGCCATTTGAACATGCCACACAGCTTTGAGTGGTGACACTGTATCCGTTAGTCAAGCCATTCCACTGCTGAGGGTGCTGAGGAAGACTTTGTTGAATCTGCAGCCTAGCCTTGATGTGACCAGGATCAGGCAAGCTGTGTATTACTGAAACACTACTACCATATTAGACAGCAATCGACACATCACCACTATACAGCAATTTCCAGAATTTGGAATAGCCACAATGCTGGAACCACACTACAAGCATGACATTGCATCCATACTGGAGAATGGGCATGATCAGATTCAAAATCTGACTGTACAGCTGGTCTGATTGCTTCATGGGGCATAGAAGTCACATACAAAGTTCTGCAAACCACAGTACAACAAGGCTGAAGGTCACTGTTGACCGAGCACATCCAGTAAAGTGGCTGAGGGGCAAGGGGTGGTGTCAGCTGCACAGTTGTATATTAATCCACTTTGGGGTGCCTTGTCCTAAGTAGGAATTTGTGACAGATGAATGTTGTGAACACATGGACGATTTATCAGGAATGCAAACACCACAGACCATGGTTGAGGCCTATTTGGCAGAAAACAGGCATCTGACATTATTGCATGATCCTTTGATGTACTGGAGTGGCAAGGTGAATGAATAGCCAGAGCTGACATCAGTAGCACTGAAGTACCTGACCTGCCCACCCTCCAGTGCAAGTGTGGAGAGGGTATTTAGTTCTGCGGGGGCCATAGTGTGTGACCATCATACTAACCTATCACCTACGAATGGCAGCATGCTGACATTTATCAAAATGAATAAAGGTCACATACCAAGTCAGACAACCACATCTGTGTTTGTACCCCATCATGATAATGGTTGTGCTGATGATGCAGGCAAAGCAGACCATCCTGGTGATAACATCAAAAGGTGCCCCTTTGAGGTTGATGATACCGTCATGGAAAAATAATTTCCAAGTCGGTACAACTCCAGCATTGGGGATTGAGAGATCTGCTTCCTCCTTGATGATGATGATGAGGAGGTGTTGGTGGGAGGGAGTAATGGCAAAATTACCAGGGTGAAGGCTGTCACAGTTCCATAATGTTACCATTTTTTTCTCATTAAAAAATTAAAAACAGTGGCCTTGACTATAATATGACAACTGGCAAATAAATACTGAAGACATGTCGTTATATTTCAACTTCCCCTTTCTTGATTTTTAGGGCACAGTTCACAGAATGTGTGCAGTCATTATTACCCACAGTCCTCTAAACACAAATGTCAACTTGTAGCCATTTAAATCCTGCTGATTGATAGACAGGTATCCTCCTGACACTGAAAAACAATAACACACCCTAGTCAGCCACCCACCCTGCTTCTTACGAGATACACAGACATTGTACCTGTGCCCAAGCTATGAACCCGCATCTAGTCACTGCCACCCTGCATCTTGAGAGTGAGAGAGACATTAAACCTGTCCCCAAGCTATAAAATCACAGCCAGTCACTGCCACCCTGCTTCTTGAGAGTGAGCGAGAGAGAGAGAGAGAGAGAGAGAGAGAGACATTGTATCTGTGATCAAGCTATGAACCCTCTGCCAGCCACAGCCACCCTGCTTTTTGAGAGTGAGAGAGAGAGAGACATTGTACCTGTGACCAGGCTATGAACCCACACCCAACCACAGCCACCCTGCTTCTTATCATTTACAGTAAGTACGTACTAATGTCATGTACTATGGTTTTTATTTGCACTGTGGTGTGAATCCTTCCTTTACCATTTTAAAGATGCCACTGTCACCTCACCAAATACAGGCAACTGATTTTCATTTTGTTTTCACAGTTTACAGACTGTGTAAACTTGCAGGACTGCAGTACTCCTACCACCTAAAGGATAACATCTACAGGTAAGTATCACTCTTATTTCCTCTTTCATTTTTTTTATATAATTTATTTCCACTGGTGTGAAGCATTCAACAGCAGTGACATACAGGCCAGATAATATATTTTTCTTCATAGATGGGACAGGCACACTTCAGTATGCCAGGGTTGTACAACATGTTATCCTAGTGCTGAAAACCCATGATGTAATGTAAGTATGACAGTGGACCAGTGCGTGTCACTCACTAAATGTGTTAATTTTTTTAAGGGCTTTACTAAATAGCTTGGTATTTTAAGCTGCATAAGGGGTTTGTAATAGCTTGGTATTTTAATCTGGATAAGGGGTTAAGTAATAGCTTGGTATTTTAAGCTGCATAAGGGGTTTTGTAAAATCTTGGTATTTTAATCTGGATAAGGGGTTTACTAATAGCTTGGTATTTTAAGCTGGATATAAAAGAAGACAGGGACAGCCACGCTGGGAATTAAATGTGGTCATGCAATGAACTCCTAATAATTTCTTCTTCATCTGTTTTAAGGTAACATTGAGGTGCTGTGGACTGCCATCAGTGGTATCTTCCAATCTGAAGACAGACAACAGTTAGGAAAGGATATGCTGAAGACCTGGAAAGAAGAGACAAAAACATTAATGAAACGTGTTTTTAAATGTGCCCCCGTGGCACTTGGACAGCTGGTTCTGATTAATCTATGCTTTTTGTAATATAAAAAATGTAGTATGATTGTCTGTCATGAGAAATGCTGTGCCTGGATACCCCCCCCCCCAGGTTTCAGTTCTAACAGGACAGAATATATGTTAAACAACAGATCTCTGTGATAAGATTCACTTCTAGAACTCACATTTTATATCCTTATTTAGGATCTGGGGTTGTTTGAAGCTAAGAACTAATATATCCATTGTATGACGTCCTCAGGAAAGTCGGTTAATTGCACCTGGTGTCATAAGGAAGTTGAATATCCATTTTACGACATCCTCAGGAAAGTCAGTTAATTGCACCTGGTGTCATAAAAAGTCCTTTGATGTGTTTGAGAAAGGAAACTGCTCATGGATCAAAGGGACTGAGAAATCACAGTCTTAATTAAGAGTGTCATCATTTGGAAAATGAGTCTTGCTGGAGTCACAGAATTCAGTACCTTGATGGGACTTCCTGTTTTGTATATATATATATTTTTTATGTATCCCGAAAGGGAGGAGCTAGATGATGACATCATGAAGAGGGTTGAAACACAGCATTTTTAAACAATAGTCTGTATTCCATTGAGACACACACATGTTTGGACTCTGAAGCTACAACCTCTTTCAGCACTGTAAGAATATAAGAATACATTAGCTAGGCAAGGCTAAGTGTATGGTTAATAGGAAATTGCACTTTTAAAACTGTTTTTTAAGTGATTTGTATGTTTTGTGATGTATGGTTCTGTATTTACATTTTACATTGTTATCTATTTTTAAGTAAACATCTCATTTTAGAGACTACGTGGTGTGCCTTTGAAATTCTTTCTTTGACAAGTGAAGCATATGTGGTTAAAGCCGAAACTGTGCATAGCTTACTGGTTTACCAAACAGGAAAAGTTAAGTGTTTATTCTGAGGTCTTCAATAGAGTTTTTAAGGGTTCATTTTGTATGCCTGGTTAGGAGTCCATAGGCAAAAGATATCTGGCCCCCCTGAAGAGCAGAACTATCTGAGCCTGTACATTGGGTACGCTAGCAGAGGTTCACAGTTTGAATCCCTCCAAGAACTTGAGAACAAATGTTGATTCGAACCCACAAAACAGACAGGAAAGTTACCCTGTTCTGTTACCTGTTCACAATACTGCACTCAGAGGTTGGCACTGTGGGAGCATAGGGCCTGACCTGCTGAGTGGGGTTGTGACAGATCGGTTGGCAGTGGTGTGCATAAGTTTGCTATTACAAGCTTTTATTGTTCAGTGTGTCGGCTGAGACTGTCAACTCACTTGCAAAGAAAGAAAAAGGCAGTGATTTATTTTTAAAAAGGAAACAGAACTATATCACTTGGCTTATAGTCAAGTTCCTACCTGTTTTATGTTTTTTCTAAAGTGCAAGTCAGAGTAGCCATAGTTCTGGAAGAAGATGGCGTCCAACTACAGCAGGTACACTATAGACTACTTAAAGCAGTTGTGCAGGGACAGAGGAGTCCTGTTCTAGGTGAAAGCCACCAAGCAGAACCTCATGGATGCCCTGATGGTAGCAGATACCCAGAGCATCGAGTCACAGACAGTGACTGCAAAAGACTGAACCTTAAGTGTGGAAGGGCTAGCGGCCAGTGCGGTGTTCAGATCCAATGAGGAGGGCAACGGGGCCAGTGCCAGCGAAGGGCCACAGCAGCAGGGGAAGGTCACCAGTATCCTGGATCCAGAAGTACTCAGGCTGCAAATTAAGTTGTGCAGAATGGAGCTGGAGTTCCAGAGGGAGAGGGACCGTGAACAGTGGGAGGCAGACCGTGAGGAGCATGAGTGCCAGAGGCAACATGATCTGGAGAAGCTACGACTCCAACCATCAGCACCAGAGCAGGTAAGTGGCTTGGGTTTAACTGGGGCTACAGGACTGGGTTACAAATTGAATTCCAAATTGATAGCCGAATTTAAAGGGGGGGAAGATATGGATGCCTTTTTTAATTATTTTGAAAACATTTGTATTCAGGCTAAAATTCCTAGGGAGTTCTGGAGCTTCCAGCTATCCCCACTACTTACCAGGAAAGCTCATGATGCATTGGGTCAAATGAACAATGAGGACAGTGATGATTACAGCAAACTTAAAGCTGCACTGTTAAAGAAATTTGAATTAACTGCTGAATCATACAGAGCTAA
The DNA here is from genome assembly GCA_016271365.2 of Neoceratodus forsteri. NCBI lineage: Eukaryota > Metazoa > Chordata > Ceratodontiformes > Ceratodontidae > Neoceratodus > Neoceratodus forsteri. The sequence goes on along the minus strand of CM028131.1, from coordinate 910,862,882 downwards.
ATTCTGTAAGCTCAGGAGAAGCCCTGACATGAGCTATGAGGAGCTAGCCACAAAACAATGTCAGTTTTTAAAACATTGGTGGGAAGAAATTGAAGCAAACTCTGTTGAAAATTTAAAATGTGATTTTGTTAGAACAGTTTTTCTGGGCATGCCCAGCAGAGCTGAAAACCTGGCTGGAGCACCGAAATCCCAAAACAGTGCAAGAGGCTGCTGAACTCTCAGACCGCTATGACAAGAGCAGACCTGCTCTGAGAGCAAATGGGGCAGCCGTGGCAGTGCAGAAAGGGAAAAGCGCACCTTCAGGGCAGCTAAAACCCTCACTGCCTCCACCAAAACCAGTTAGCCCCAGGTTTCAGAGAAAAGATTTCTCTGAGAAAAGGAATGAATGTTGGTTGTGTAAAGAAACTGGGCATATTGCCAGACAGTGTCCCAAATGGACGAGCAATAATATGCAAGGTGGTGCTAGGAAAGAAGTGGGTTATTTGTGTGTCCCTGGAAGCATGCCTGTGAACATGAGGGAACACACACACCTAGTCATGGTAAATGGTGTACAGATGCAAGGGTTAAGGGACACAGGGGCCTCCCTGACCTTGCTAAAGGGGCATCTAGTAGAGCCGGGTCAGCTTATACCCACTAAATACGTCACTGTACAGGACTTTACTGATGAAGAGAAAAAATTGCCCCTTGCTAGTGTTCTCCTAGACTGGGATGAAATAGGGGGAACTGTGCAACAGGTGGCTATAGCCAAAACCTTAGCAGTGGATGTGATCCTGGGCAACAATCTCAAACAAGGGATGGTGTGTACAGTTACCCCTTAGCTAAGCAACAAGGGAATACTGTAGTTCCCTGAACCCCACAGAAGCCATTGTGGAAACCACTGAGAGGCTGGTTCCCCAGCCTGTGTCTCCTGATATGGAGACTAATGAAAAGGGGGTAGACATTTCCCCAGTAGCAGTTAACCACACAGCTATAGAGGGTTACTCCAAAGAGGGAGGGGTGACCCACTGTCAGAGGGTTAGGGATGACAGGGATCCTGAGTGCCCTGATGCTAGTGCTAGGGACCCTAGTTTAGTGACTGAAGGGGACCTGTACCATGCCTTGGGAATGGGTGAGGAGTTTGCAGCTGCTCAGAGAAGTGACCCTAGTCTAGAGAAGCTGAGGGCTTGGTCAGACTCTGATGGAGCACAGGGAGGTGACGGCAGACTTAAGGTTTACTGGGAAAATGGACTGATGTATACTCAGGCTGTGCAGACAGAGGGAGGAGTGCTAGGCAGGCAGCTTGTCATTACCCAGGGGTATCGTGAACAGTTGCTCAAGATTGCACATGATATTCCCTTATCTGGTCATCTGGGAATCATGTGCACTATGCAGCGGTTGACCCAGAATTTCTACTGGCCTAACTTCACCCAGCAGGTGAAGGAGTCTTACAGGTCTTGTCACCAGTGCCAAGAAATAGGGAAGGCGGGCAAGAAAACCCAAGCCGTTCTGATTCCATTGCCCATAGTGGAGGAGCCATTCCAAAGGGTGGGAATGGATATTGTGGGGCCTTTAAATACCTCCAGCTCCTCAGGGAAGAGATTCATCCTGACTGTGGTGGATTATGCCACCCGGCACCCAGAGGCAGTTGCCCTATCCTCACTGAGGACAGACAAAGTGGCAGATGCCTTACTTGGGATTTTCTCCCATGTTGGATTTCCACAGGAGGTTATCACCGATTGAGGGGGTTCCTTCATGTTGGACCTGATGAAATGTTTATGGGAGAAGTGTGGAGTGGTGCAGAGATGCACAACATCGTATCACCCACAAGCCAATGGGCTTGTGGAAAGAGTCAGTTGTACCCTGAAGTTAGTGCTCCATGCGTTTGCTGAACAGCATGGGAGGGACTGGGAGAAATACCTTCCCCATCTGTTGTTTGCATACAGGGAGGTGCCCCAAGAGTCAATGGGATATTCCCCCTTCAAACTCTTATATGGATGCTGGGTATGTGGGCCCCTAGACTTGATCCAGGAGGACTGGGAAGGCAAGCATGCCACCCAGGGAACTCCCATTATGGATTACATCCTTAGGTTTAGGGAAAGGCTGAAGGAGCTTATGGGGACAGCCCAGAGCAACCTGGCAGCCACCCAACAGAAACAAAAAGTGTGGTACAACCGCAGAGCCAGAGCTCACTCATACATGGTGGGTCAGGAAGTCATGATCCTTATTCTGGTATGGAAAGACAAGCTGCAGGCTGAATGGGCAGAACCACATAAAGTGGTTAGGAAGGTAAATGACATGAACTATATTATAGAGTTACCTCACAGAAGACAGACAGAAAAGATGTACCATGTCAACATGATGAAGCCATATGCAAATAGGGCTGACATGGTGTTTGCAGTGTGTAGTCCTGGGGAGGGGATGAATGAAGGAGACCCCCTTCTGGACTTGCTGGAAGAAAGTAAGCAGGAGCCCTCTGTGGAGGCAGTTAAATTGTCTCCCCAGCTGACCCTGGACCAGATCCAAGAAGTAAGGGAGGTTTTAGCAGACTTTACCCCCTTGTTTAGCACCAAGCCTGGACTAATCCCTTAGTGACACATGATGTAGAGACAGGGACACAGATGCCCATATGGCAGACAGCATATCGGGTATCAGAGGCTGTCCAAAAGGACATTAGGAGAGAAGTGGAGGAGATGCTGGATTTAGGGGTAATCCAGAGATCCCACAGCCCCTGGGCCTCACCCATAGTCCTTGTGTCTAAGCCAGATGGCTCTACTCATTTCTGTGTGGACTATCATGGACTGAATGCAATTACAAAGTCAGACACCCACCCGATGCCCCGGACAGATGAACTGCTGGACAAGTTGGGAGGGGTGACCTACCTTACGACCAGTGACCTGACCAAGAGGTATTGGCAGGTAGAGTTGACAGACAGAGCTAGGGACAGTTTGGCCTTCATCACTCCAATAGTCTTATTTGAATTTAAAGTAATGCCTTTTGGAATGAAGAACGCCCAGGCCACTTTCCAAAGGTTGGTGAACCAGGTGTTGAATGGTGCTGAGGAGTACGCTGTGGCATACCTGGATGACATTGCCATCTTTAGTACCAGCTGGGAGGAACACCTGTCCCAGCTTAGGGAAGTGCTGGGCAGGATACAGAGGGTCAGGCTAACTGTCAAAGCCGGGAAGTGCCAGGTGGCCATGGGAGAAGTGGCATACCTCAGGCATGTGGTAGGCAAGGGACAGCTCCATCATAACCAAATAAAAATAGAGGTAATCCAGCAATGGCCCAGACCAGAAATGCAGAAGCAGGTCAGGAGTTTTCTCGGGACAGCAGGGTATTATAGAAAATTTGTACCCAATTACAGTACCCTGGCTGCTCCCCTATCTGACCTGATAAAGAAAAGGATGCCAAAGAAAATTATGTGGGGGCCAGCCTGTGAAGGAGCCTTTACCAGATTGAAGGAGGCACTGTGCAGTGCTCCTGTTTTGACAAGTCCTGACCATAGCAGACCCTTTATAGTTCAGACTGGTGCCTCAGATGTGGGTATTGGGGCAGAACTGAGTCAGACATCCAGCCAAGGGTAAGATCACCCTGTAGCATATCTGAGTAAAAAGTTACTTCCCAGGGGGCAGGCCTACTCCACTGTGGAAAAGGAGTGTCTTGCCATAGTGTGGGCCCTAAAGAAGTTGGAGCCATACTTGTATGGGCAGCGTTTTGTGGTGCAGACTGACCACAGCCCCCTAGTTTGGCTGATACAGATGGTAAAAAACAATGGGAGATTGTTAAGATGGAGTCTTGCTTTGCAAGGGTATGACATGACAATTCTACATAGGGCTGGAGTGACCAATCAGAACTCAGATGGGTTGTCTCATGTCTATGAGGAGTGAACTGACTTGGGAAGCTCATCCCATGCAGGGGACAGAGCCCCCAAATTCAGTCTAGGTGGGGAGGAATTGTGGCACTTGGACAGCTGGTTCTGATTAATCTATGATTTTTGTAATATAAAAAAATGTAGTGTGATCGTCTGTCATGAGAAATGCTGTACCTGGATAACCCACCCAGATTTCGGTTCTAACAGGACAGGATATATGTTAAACAGCAGACCTCTGTGATGAGATTAACTTCTAGAACTCACATTTTACATCCTTATTTAGGATCTGGGTTGTTTGACGCTAAGAACTAATATATCATTTTATGACGTCCTCAGAAAAGTCAGTTAATTGCATCTGGTGTCATAAGGAAGTTGAATATCCATTTTATGACATCCTCAGGAAAGTCAGTTAATTGCACCTGGTGTCAAAAAAAGTCCTTTGATGTGTTTGAGAAAGGAAACTGCTCATGGATCAAAGGGACTGAGAAATCACAGTCTTAATTAAGAGTGTCATCATTTGGAAAATGAGTCTTGCTAGAGTCACAGAATTCAATACCTTGATGGGACTTCCTGTTTTGTATATATATATTTTTTTATTTTTTTTTATGTATCCTGAAAGGGAGGAGCTAGATGATGACATCATGAAGAGGGTTGAAACAGAGCATTTGTAAACTGTAGTCTGTATTCCATTTAGACACACACGTTTGGACTCTGAAGCTACAACCTCTTTCAGCACTGTAAGAATATAAGAATACATTAGCTAGGCAAGGCTAAGTGTATGTTTGGTAGGAAATTGCACTTTTAAAACTGTTTTTTAAGTGATTTGTATGTTTTGTGATGTATGGTTCTGTATTTACATTTTACATTGTTATCTATTTTTAAGTAAACATCTCATTTTAGAGACTACTTGGTGTGCCTTTGAAATTCTTTCTTTGACAAGTGAAGCATATGTGGTTAAAGCTGTCACTGAGCATAGCTTACTGATTTACCAAACTGGAAAAGGTAAGCATTTATTCTGAGGTCTTTAATAGAGTTTTTAAGGGTTCATTCTGTATGCCTGTTTACGTGCCCATAGGCAAAAAATATCTAGCCCCCATGAAGAGTAGAATTATCTAGCCTATATTTTGGGTACGCTAGCAAGAGGTTCACAGTTTGAATCCCTCCAAGAACTTGAGACCAAAGGTTGATTCAAACACATAAAACAGAGAGGAGGGTTACCCTGTACTGTTAACTGTTCACAATACTGTGCTCGGAGGTTGGCACTGTGGAAGCAGAGGGCCTGACCTGCTGAGTGGGGTTGTGACACCCCCCCATAAAAGAATTAATACTTACCTTGCATGGCTTGCCAGTTTCTGTACAGCCAAAGTCATCAACCCCCCCAAACATGTGGAACACAAGTGTGCATATGACCTGAGGGAAAAAAAAAGTAATCAGAATGAAATGATAATATTTCAGTCAACCACAGCAGTTACGCCCCACCTCCCTGAATAAAAATTAAATGTAACAGTACCACATCAGGTGTCAGACTCATAACATATGTCTGACTTCACGTCCAACAGGGTCAAATGGAATCATTCCATATGTATTATGATTCCCTGAAAAGGAACAACATAACAGACTGCTTACAACATAGAACAAGATTCAATACACATTAAATGACTGTGTCTATGCCAAAAAAAAATTCACTGGGGCAAACAATGACTCACCATTGTGGTATGAAGGAACACATAAAGGGCAGCATGTATCAGTGATGCAGCAGGCGTCAACCTCACCACCAGACAATGGTCTCACTAGCGAGGCGCTGTGATGCATTTCTGGCCTTAGTCTTCATCAGGACTTTTCATGACATTAAAGCAGTGGAACAACAACAGCAGCAACTGGCGTCACCCACCAACAGGCAATGGTCTCACTTAAGGTGGGACACTGTGATGCATTTCTTGTTTTATTCTTCATCTGTACTTTTCATGACATTAAGATGGCAGGACTTTCACAGTACAGGACATTTGGTGGGGTTGGGGTATGGTAGGTGATTTAATGGTATTCTGATTATTGCACTGCTGCTTTAACCAAATAAAAGGAAAAAAGTCATAATTCCAATCTAAATCCCACCTCTCACAAATGTATCATACCGTTATGCTTTTTACAATACAAAGGCAGTTTCTAAGAGCTCTTACTTACTTTCATTTATTTTTAAAAGGTCATCGCAGGATCTGCACAATTTTGGACACTGTGCACTCTCACTACAGGTGACACTAAGGCGATGCACCGCCTGCTTCAATAAAAGTGTATTGCAGCTTGCGGTTCTGTGCAGCAAATGCAAAGTAAATGAAAGCACACGGCATCTGAAAAGTTGGTGACCATGGGGATTTTAAAAAATACAATAAAGAAAGTAATAAGAAAAAAATTGTTTCTTTTGCAGAAACCGTATTGGGGTGGAACATTAGGGGAAGCTGTGGATTTACAATTATGAGCATCACAAAATTCTTGTTCATTTTATGAACATTTTTTTCAGGGGATTATTATTCACATCTGGACACTATTATTGCATGCTGAATGATGTATACTATAAGGTGGCAACATTCAGAAGAGAGGGAAATTATGGGGGTTGTCATGGTAGGTGAGGTGACTTCAGGTGACTTTAGGGTATTTAGATTGTAATTGTTGTTGGTATGTATATCATCAAACTTTAACACAGTAAACAGTATCCAAAAAGTAATAAAGCCTGACAATGAAAGCATCAGTGCAAGAATGCAGTTACAATTTTGACCAATACTTTTTAATTCTATTTTACATCGCCACCTCATCTAATAACTTGTGTATATGAACAATACCATTCTTTCAACAATTTAAGTATGCAGCACTACATTTTTTTCAGACTTGGAAGTAAAACAAGCATTTGTCAATGCCGAATGTTTGCTTGCTGGCATTGGCATTGGTAGTGTAGGAGTTACAGAGCTGCATAATAGGAATGGCAGTGAAGTTTTGAACTGAAGCCAACCCCACCACCACCCTGCAGAGACTGACAGGCATTGGGGTGTGCCTTTGGGTCATCAGGCATAACGGCCATGCCATTTCACCACACCCTACCCTGCAGACACCGACAAGTGTCACGGTGTGCCTTGGGGTCTTTGGCCCTTATGCGCACCCCATTCCATCAGAAAATACAGTGAGATGGGTGTGGCATAGGAGAATGGGGTGAACTTTGGGGCCAAAGAGTCCAAGGCACACCTCGATGCCTCTCACTGGCTGCAGGGTGTGGAATGGTATGAGCATTACAGGCGAGAATCCCAAGTCACACCCCTGATGCCCGTCATTCTCTACAGGGTGGGGCATTATGGTCGAAAACCCTAATGCCTCAGGCATTTGTTGGTATTTTCACTCCAAATTTTCAACATGGTTTTTCTGTGACCCCCACCTCGTGAACAGTGGCAATATCAGTTTGTTAGCCAAAAGCTGCTTTTGCACAATGACTACGGCATTTAGCACCACAGGTGCAAAAACACATTCTGAACAGGATGTAAAAAATGACAGCTGTACTGTTCATGGGGAGGTGTAAAAAATGGCAATGTTGAAAATCTGCAGTGAAAATATTAAAAAAACTGGTGAAGTCACGCACATGCATAGAAACTGTGCGACGCACACCCGTAATGTAATTAGTTTGGGGATATTTTACAGCAGATTGTCAATACAGGCATTTTGGGACCTCCGATCATGAACAGTGTCACTGTGATTTTCTTTATCTGTCCCGAACAATGATTTCCCACAGCGAACACGCATTTCTGCACTGAAAGTGTGAAAACACATTTTGGCCATGTTGTGAAAAATGACAGCTGCACTGTTCATAAGGAAGTGTGGAAAAATACCACTGTTGAAAATCTGGACTGAAAATATTACAAATTCATGAATTTACAAGGGTGCATGGAAACTGCGCAATGCTCATTCATAACACAGTCATTCTATGAGATTTTGTCACCAAATTTTCAACATAGCCATTTTAAGACCTCTGCTCATGAACAGTGTCACTGTGATTTTCTTAATCTGTCCCAGACGTTGCTTTCGCACACCAACTGCACCATTGTGCACTACATGTGCGGAAACACATTTTGAGCGAGATGTGAAAAATGGCAGCTGTACTGCTCATAAGGAAGTGTAATAAAATGTCAATGTTGAAAATCTGGCTTGCAATATTAAAAAATTATTTAACCAACGAAAGGCAGCATAGGGAACTGCACGACTCACGCCAGAAACAGTCATTTTTAGGAATTTTTTCACCAACTTTTCAATATAGCCATTTTAAGACCTCTGTTCATGAACAGTGTCACTATGATTTTCTTAATGTGTCCCATACACTGATTTAGCACACCAACTGCGCCATTTGTGCTACATGCGAGAAACACATTTGGGTGACATTTGAAAAATGACAGCTGTACTGCTCATAAGGAGGTGTGGTAAAATGGCAATATTGAAAAACTGGAGTGCAAATATTAAAAATTGCAAACTTAAGAGCATGAGGAATCATGAATGACAAACAGAAGATAGTCATTTTTAGACTTTTTTCATCAATTTGCAACATAGGCTTTTTTAGAACCCACCTTATGAACACTAGCACTGTCGTTTCATTAATTATTCCCAAAAGGTGATTTCACGCAGTGACTGCGAAATCACCCTTCGGGCCCGGTTAACGCCATGACAGTTCCAGAATTCATGAGGAGGGGTCTCAAAAACCCCATGTTGAAAATTTGGGGCTAAAATTCCCCAAAATGCCTGAGATATGCATTAAAGTTGAAAAAACCCTATTTATTGCATTATACAGCTTACCGGCATTTCCTCAGTTCGCGATCGGCTTTAAAGAGTGCAGACGTGTTCCCAGTCCACTGAAGATCATCGCGCCGAGCTCCAGAGGTAAGTATGGGGTGGGGGGTGTGTGGCGAGGTAGGGTGCACCGATGGTGGGCGCAGGTGGTCAGGGAGACCGCCGAGGGAACTTTTTATTTGTTTACAGGGTTGTTATTTTTAATGAAGATGACGCAGGATGATTGCCACGCTGGGGTGGGCTCCAGTGTGGCAGCTGGAAGATGGTTTGGGGGCCTGGGCCGATGGGGGATTGGGCACCCCCGCCATAACAATTTTTGCCGCGGTGGGGTGGGCTCTCAGCGTGGCACCTGGAAAGTTTTTGGGGGGCGTGATCGAGGGATTGGGCACCCCATCTGCCATATAGTGTGTACGTGGGGTGGGGGGAAGCGCATGAGCACACAATGTGCGTGTGTGCATGTGGAGGGGGGAGCGCTGCTCACTGAAGTGGAGCTTTCCCTTTCAACTGTATGCCACTGCATTTTCAACTGCTGTCACAGACAGCTGCAGCATTCATTGGTGAACTGCGGCCGCACCTGCAAACACACTGCCTGAACTGGAAGACGGGTGCCACACTTCCGAAAACTCGGATGATGGCACTATGTTTCTTGCATATGCATGCAAGCAAACATAAAAAATGGAGCAGTCATTTTAATCGGTCTTGCACCAGTTGGGATTAATATTCTCACATGCTTTTTTGACAGCAACTATTTAAATTCAGTTCTGTTGAGACTACAATGAAGTCACATGCAACAGACAGTGCTACATGACATAATGGAACAGTGTCTGTTCAAAAACAACTGGGAATATTGAAGAAAACCGGGTCACACAGTAACATTACAATGAACACTACTTTCATTAGTTCTCATTTAAAAAAATGGAGTAATGCAGAGTAACATACATTGTTGAAAGAAGGGTAGCATACACATACACACAAGTTATTTGATAAGGGGCAATGTAAAATTGAATAAAAAATTATCAGTCAAAATTGTAACCGCATTCTTGCACTGATGCTTTAATTGTCATGCTGTCTTAATTTTTGGTTACTGTTTCATGAGTTACATACATTTTACAACTACAATTAAAATACCATTAAGTCACATACCATGACAATCAACCACCCACCATAATTTACTCTATTATGAATATGGCCGGATTATACTGATGATTTGCTACATCATTCAGCATGCTGTACTAGTGTCCAGTCCACATGTGAGGAATAATCCCCTATAAAAACAATCAGAAAAGTAACAAGTATTTTTGGAGTTGTGACTTAATTTAGTTTATTTTTTACATGACAGAGGGTCGGCAAAACGATGGACGCTGCATGCATTCATTACAGGTGAAACTGTGGCAGTGGTGCAGTAACGCATGATAAAATAAAAGTGTCCTTAAGAGGGAGTTTTGGTGCCACAATTTCAAATAAAATGGAAGCACGGAGTGTATGCAAAGCTGCCTACCACATGACTCATTCCATAAAATAACGTAAAGCATAGGAACAAAAACATTTCTATTGCGGAACACAGAATGGGGTGGGGGGCATTTGGGGGAGGTGGGGAATCAAGAAATACAGGATTAAGAAAATTCACAAAAGGAAGGAAACATTAATTGAATATAAATTACATAACTAGGCTGTAATAAAAAAAGAATTGCATAAGAAAAAAGTAAAATCAGAAGACAGGTTTTTTTGGGGGGGAGATTTTGTGACATAATATTTTTTTACTGGGCCTATGGGGGCTGGGGCTGACCACCAGTAATTGTTGTTGGCATTCTAATTATCTCCGCATTTTGTTCCTTAGTGCGGTTGAGCTGCTGCACTGCACCCTCCACAACATTTTTTTATTGCTTCAACCTCTGCCCACAGCACAGCAAGGTCAGCCTGTTTGGCACACTGTTGTGAGGGGTTGCACTCAAGGCAGGCAGCTGCAGGAGCCACCACTTCTGCTGCCCTGGCCATCTGTCTGTGACACTATGCAGGTGGACATGCTATTGCTTCATTCTCAGCTGCAGGAGTGACTGATACCTCATGCAGCTTTACTTCCCACTCTGTACGGTGGTGCCCCAAAAGGTGTGTTTTCTGACCACCTATGCTCAAGTGGCCTCCCTTGCACCCCCGATGTTTCCAGTAGGTCACAAAGCTTACACCTGACTACCATCTGGTCACCAGGGAGGCTGATAAAAAACTGCCAGATGGGAGAGCTGCTGGGAGGACAAGGCATAGGCAGTAGGGGGCACCACATAATATCACCTGCTGTGCTGCTGTTGGTGGAGGGGCAACAACAAGCTGCTGCTGTACTTGCCGCTGCTGCTGCTGCTGCTGTTCTGGTTGCTGCAGCTGCATTTCCTGCTGCTGTTCCACTGCTGCAGGGATGGTAGCGGCTGAAACATTAGCAGCAGCTGCTGCAGCTTCTGGCACTACATGGCCATTATTGTGCTGCTGTGCCTGTGAGGGACCACTCATGGATGTGGTCGAAAGAGGACCACGGTTAAGGTGAAATGGTCATCCCAGGCCACCGCACATTCAGAGGCCCCCACTGCCCACCACTATGGCCAACTCTCTCCATGTTAAGTAAAACTGAATGTAAATCAAAACTCAAGCAAAAAAAATACTAGTTGAAATACTAGCAAAAAAACAACACTAACTAAACTAAGCAACTAAAACAACATTCTTTAACTAAACAAAGTTTTAAAATAAACTCAAAACTTTACAAACACAATACAAAAATGTAAAGGCACAAGAAAAGCACAATATCTCAAATACTTTATACAAAAAAGCACACTGTCCACAGACTCCACACAATGCTGTCTACACAGCTCCTTCCCAGAGAGAAAGTGTAACTAATGCACTGACTTCCTGTCTATTTAACTGCCTGCCTGTATCATGAGACCTGCAGACAGTCAGACATGTGATATGTGGGCTGTTTCATGCCAACTTTGCCTTCTCAAAATGTAATGCGAAGTGAAGTCAAAGTGAACAACGTGAAGTCCATTAAAGCCAAACATTGACCTTTTAATGGAAATTTCATGTAGTGCTACGTAAGTTCGAAGTTGCCCAATTCGAGTTAACTTTGCAGGTGAATTTAAACTTTGCTGCATCTCTACTCATGAACAAGGATGGTGGGAATTTCCAAGTAGAGGTCAAAAGGTGATTTTGCAGTCGTTTTGTGAAACCACCTTTTCAGGTGGGATTTAACACATCCTAGAGACCAAGCTCATGGCATAGGGTCAAAATGTCAAGCAAAACATTGTGAAGAAATATTGTATGTAATTCCATCTTTTGATCCAGCAGGTAGTGTATTGTGATTCCGTGCTTGTGAGCTGAGTACGGGGGGAAGCTCAGTGAGCCATCTCAATGGACCAAGGCTGGGGAACAGCACTGCTGTGTGGCACTCTCCAGCCTGGGAAAGGATTGTGCAGTGTTAGTCAAGTGAGCAACAAGTAACCATATTATAAAGAGAGGTCTTCTCTTGGCATAAAACCCAGAGGGCCCAGCACCTCTGCACCCATAGCTACATGAAAGTGCAGGGCCTCCACAACCGGATGGATTCTTGGCCCTGTGCATCTGCATCAGTAGCCATCTGTATGCACAGGTCCCAGAGGGCTCTGCACTTATGCAATATCCAAGACAGCCCCATGAACTCTTTGCTTCCATAACCACATGGAGGTGTAGGGCCCAGAGGGTGCTGCACTTCTGCATCCAAATAGATGGACTCATCCCTTGGTGCAAGGCCCAGAAGGCCCTGCACATCAATTCAACTATATCAAAAGGGACATTCATTGCAAAAAAAAACTGCATTATTGTTCCAGTTAGAGTTCACCTTAATGCCACAAAAGTAGAGAACTCCGGCTGTAGAGTTTTCAACCCTAATAACACTCACTTCTGGCTGCAGAAAGAACTGCAACCACATATGCAAATCCATGATACCCACATTACAAGAGTTATTCTGTCTATAAACGCACAGGTTCCAAAGGGGCATGCAATTCTGTAGCCACAGATGCTAATGCACACTGTAAGACATAAACACACTTCTGACTGCAGAAGCGCAGATCCCTGAAATGGTACCCCCCATAGACTGCCCCACATCAGGGATAGAAGAGAAAGTGATATTCCCCCTTGACTGTTAGCCAGTTTGGCAGTCAGTTGCCTTGTTGGTGCTGCAGGGTGTGTGAATGTCGGGGGCTTTATCCTGCCTTGTGTCAGTCTATGAGTGGAATAAGTTGCCCTCCAAGAGGAGTGTGGTCCCAGAGATGCTGAATTTTGTCCATATCCTTCACGCTTGCCTCCAAGATTGACCCAAGTCATTACTGAACCCAGGTCACAGCTGTGGTACCAATATATACCTTCCCAACCAATCCACTTTAAACCCTCAAAATAAACCTGCAATCCCTTTTCACCTAGCACAGCTGGTCAGTATTTTTATTACTCATACTAACCCATTTTCCACTTTATGGCTACAGGTCCATCGGAACAATGAACACGGTGCAACAAGATGCCAACCCCCACATTGGAGGAAACGGCGATGTGTATCAGATAAGTATTGTTTTATGTTTAAAGCTTTTTGTCTCATTTAGTTACTAAAGAGATGCAGCTCCTTTTTGATCTCATTGCTATTCTTATTTTACAGGTATGACTGATGTTCCCTCGAGTCACCCAAACCCCATCCCAGAATCCTGAGGACCCAGGTAAGAAATCTTTATTATTAGTACTGTATCTAACCTACTGTAGGACTGTATAGTGTAACAGTACATCTACAATTAAGACACGTTTATCTTTCAGTTGTTGGTTGGTGAAGTAGGGCTGGAAATATCTCCACAATTCTGTTTATTTTATTTTGCGCAGGTCCCAAAGGGACAAGCACAAATTAGGATATGAGTCCAATATCACAAAAAAAGGTGGTAATGTGTTGCAAAAAACTATGCTGATGCAGATATTATGGTTGAAGAATACAAAAGGAAAATAAAAAATAGGATTTTGCATCTCAGGAGTCTTGGTGAATCTGTGGTGGGGGTTTTCTTGCGGCTGTCAACCCTTATGTGTACTCCTCCCATAAAAAAACAAGGTCATACATGGTTTTATTTCTTCACAAAGGGACCTTGAAGAAAGCTACAGCTGGTTCTGTTGGTCACATATGGAAGCTATAGTTTTCTACCTCAAAAAAGTATACCATTATGAGGCACTGGCTTGGAGCTGTACCTTGTACTTCAGACAGGAAGGAGACTATGGGCTAAGGGGGTGGGTGGGTATTAGGTTTGACAACCACAAGGAACACCACACCACAGATTCACCAAGACTCCTAAAACCCAAAAACCTAAGGTTTTTCATGCCCCTAATTTGTGTGCTTTGTGTTCTTCTATCCTAATGTTCACATTAATATAGTTTTTTGCAATGAATATATATTATAAGTTATTTAACCTCTCTGTGTTTCAGTCCACTCTGCTGTAAAAATGGGTAGAAGATGCAGGATCCCACTAAAACAAGATGTCACATTTCAACTGCACTACCTAGGTAAATAAATTGTAAAAAAGCAAAAAAAGTTGGTTTACTCTAGTTATAGTAATTGTGTAACGTTTGTTCATGTTTTACTAACATCAGGCTTTAAAGTTTAGATCCATTTTTACTCTCAGTCTGAAACATGTCACTGCCACGCAGGGGAAGACCATCTTCTGATAGCTTTCATGTGGTTCTTGTTACTCTGGAAACCATTTCCTCTACATCAGTGTGGTGAACACGTCTGTTTTACTTTGTGTGGCTGTCAAGAATGGCAAGATCATACTCAAGCATAAAGAGAAACATTATCTCAGTTTCAAAAACTTCTCCAAACCCTTTCAGAAATTCAAAAACATGCTATATGGGCAAATAGTTACACACCAAACAGTAGTTTTCATTTACTTGTGTAACCCCTCACCCCTGCCTTTTTACTAAAATGACAGGTGACATGCTGTTGGCATTGGCAGCAATACCTGGTGGGGACCTGGGTTCGGGAAGGATGAGGTTACCTGGCACAAGGGGACCTAGGTTTGGCTACTCTGCACCGGGGCACCCAAGTAAATCTGAACACAGGAAGCAATAACTGTAATGTCCTGAACCAGGATTGGGATTTTTCAGTGTGGCTTTTATTCATAACTAGTTGAACATAACAAAGCATAGATGGACCCCCAAGGGGCTATGTTTACTGTAAATGCAGATTAGAGACTACAAGGCGGTCCACTTAAAGAATGAACCCATTTCTACTGTTTTCTGGCTCTGGACCCACCAGGCACTCAGCCCGGACTTGCATGCACTTTGGATACACAGCCCGACTGGCCCAGCTCCCCTGTCGGCCACTTGACTGATGGTCCACTTAAAGAATGAACCCAATTTACTTGTTGTGGCTCCCATCAAACGAGAATTATTTTCCCACGTTATGGCTCCCCACACCACTTAGAGTCTGAGACTCCTAGAGAGATTTGTTTTCTTACTTCCTTCTGACTTCCATCAAACAAGGAGAATTATTTTCCCAAGTTGTGGCTCCCCACACCACTTAGAGTTTGCGACTCCTAGAGAGATTTTCCAATTTGCAACCCACGTCTGGGTACCTACCTCATCATTGGCCAGGCACATGAGGCAAGTAGCAATCACAGTAGAAATCCGAGAGGTGGACCTGGTTACTAAAGAGGGTGTTCCACCTCCAGCTCCCACAGCCCATACCAGGCCATTTTCTGGGCAAACAGAAACTAAAACTTAGAAATGTAGATTAAACGGTGGATGGTCTGTAGCACCCCCTCTACAACATTACTTGAATCCATAAAGACTTTAAATTTTGAACCTACTCCATTTGTTTGTCCTAGTACAATAGGCCTCCCAAATAGTAGTTCACATCCCAGCTTTCTTCACATTTTCCAAACTGAAGAAACATATTGTTTGCCCTCTCAAAATTAGAGCAAAACACTCACCCTTTAGTTGCAGGTGCCCCGCAGGCGAAGTACAACTTCTTTCACTGTTATCAGACCAAAACAGAAACTGTAGAAAAAAGGCAGCTTTCTTCTTGTAGTAGATATTAGGGGATTGCCCCTGGAATCCACAGAGGGACACTTTACTCCCCGAGGGAGGGGGCACTGAGACCTGGACAGCGGTCTCCACCACTTAAAACTGGACACTGATCTTCTCCCAAGGAGGTAAACAGAAAACACTTCCTTCTTCTTCAAAACAAACAGAAGACTGACTTTGAAAACTCCCAACATTCTATCTCACTCCCTGTGCTGCAGATTCCAATGTGGCTTATGCAGCTGCGACAGTTCTATGGTGATGTCATCTCTCAGTCTCAGCTGTGACTGAGAACAGAGTGAGACAGTGTGAAACCCATTTAACTGGAGTTTCACAAGCTACCTTCCCTGCCTACCACTAGGTCTTACTGGGATTCTAGTAACCCCGGGTATCAAGGTGGTTACACTGGCCCTTGACCAGGAAAATGACTGTCCCCAGTCATTATGCACCCGGCCTTAGGCCATCCCACTCTATGTGCTACCTGCGGAGGGGGGTGATCAGGCCCCCTCCTACCATGTGCAAGCACAGGCAGGCAACACTAAGGGCCTAGAGGCCTATAGCTGACATCTCAGTCTCTACTCTATCCACTTACTAAGGACACCTAGTGGCTCTGGTAGGACCGTCCAGAGCATAGCCCTGATAGATCAGTACTGCAGTCCCTATGGCCACTGAGGACCACAGCCTGTCTATCCCCCCTAACCCTCTAGGGAAAACCTATCTGCCTCTAACATAACATCCCAAAACAAAAACAAAACCCGGGGACCTCCCCGACCTTGGGCAACCTGCAACTACGCCATTAAAATACCAATTACTGTCTCCTCCCTACCCCCACAACCACACCTGTGGAAGGAAAAGGGTTAATACAGTAACAACCATAACAATAACAACACAGTACTTTAAATTCTACACAATAAAGCACTGACAAGGAACTCCGATGAGCCCCTCCTCCTCTTCTTGTCTTCTCTTCTGTCTTCCCAGGAACACCTGTAAGAAAAAGAAAGACAAAACACACTCCTAATCTACATACACAGTCTACCTAACAACAACCCCTACCATACAAAAACACAGAACAATCCCAAAAAGATTTTTTAGAAAAAAAGATAGAAAAACAGTATTTACATTAGAGTACAATAATGACATTATTTACAATACACATTTGGGGGGATGGAGTGCCCTAAAAGTCCCAACTAGTGACCACAAGGCCCGAAGGCTAGTCCAATAATGAGTCTCTCATGGGCCGGAGCCCCATGAAGCACAGTTCTAAAAGGCCAAAGCCCCGAAGGGGAGAGTCTTTGCGGACAGTTCACACATTTTTGAAGTCTGTAGTGTAGGGTGTGTACTGCAACGTCATAAAGATAGAAAAGGGTTTCGGACTTACCAGCCATTTGTAGTATACGAACTGCACAAACCTGGTCCACGGCCGAAGACTCTCCCTGGCAGCATTTCTTCTGATACAGCTGGGCGCACATCTTCCAGGAACCACAGGAGGGCACATCTGGAAACAGCTGAGCTGATGTCATCTCTGGAGAAGGAACCTTAGAACAGGAACAAAAAGAAAAACAGCTGGTCCGCGTCATCCGATTACCAGGCGATGAACAGGAAACAGCTAGGCTGGTGTCCTCTCTGAATCTGAAGTCATCTGGTGGGCCAGTAGATGGTTGCTGAACAGGACAGTACACTGTAGACTGATGAATGTGGAGCACCTGAGTCCTTGGTTATTCATATTGGCAGATCAATAAGGGCACTTCACAGTCTGGTGTGGCAGTATTGACTACCACTGCTCGGCTCTCCATTTTGTAGGCACGGGCTTAATTACTGGGAGGTCCTTGCACTGAGGCCAATAGTACCGGGGGTCAGGGGCTTGAATTATTACCCCATCTGGGCGCATATAATTCACACAGTGGGAGATTTCATGTCCCTCTCCGTCCACTATTCTCACTCTGTCCATAAACAGTGTCCTGCCTCTCTTCCACTGCGTATAGTTTTTGTGGAACAGTCTATTTTTTGCATGCTGGTTGGCCCCAGGATGCACATGTTTCATTGCTTCATCCCAGATCCAGGATTTCCTGCAGTCCTCAATCTCCTCCCAGACTCTCCGAGGAAAGATAGGAAAGGTCATACCATAGATTTCATTGGCCTTTCTACGAACCAGTCTCTCCTCTTTACTTGCTTTGGTCAATCTAAGACTGCTGGCCTGGCTTGGGGGTGGCCAGTCCTGGTTCTGCCAGCTTCGCATTCTCAAAGAAATTAAAATGGATCCCTGACTTCTTCTTCTTGTAAAGCCAGGGCAGTGGCATCACCACCTTCTTCAACACATTCCTCCGAGGCAAGATCTTGAGGCTGTGTACCCGTTCCTTTCTCACAAGGCCACATAGATTCCCCCTCATCTTCCTCTTCACTGTGGATCTGAGCCCAGGAGTGAGCAGTCGTTCTCACCCCTGAGACTATCCATTCATCACTAGGAGCGGAGATTGACACCTCCCATTCAAAGGCTTCCCGCATCTCATCTTCATCTAAGAGACTTGGGCTAGGCCCCCCCCCCACCCAGGGGTCTATTGATGCTTTATCCAAACTTTCTTTCTGAGATCCAGCATCCAAAACTTCAACTTCAGGTTCAGTCTCTAATTCTGCACCCTATAGCTTTATGCCACACTCCCCCGAGGGACCTTGTTCCACAGGCTCCGCCTGGTGCTGTGTGCTGCCAACTGCAGATTCCTGAATTTTTGTCCATGTGGGGAGCCAAACAAATTGGAGGTGCTTTATACAAGCCATATTTTTGAAGGCATCCAGCACAGTGAGGAATCATGAAGACATCCCTTCCAGCACTCAAGCATATTTGGCATACACGCACTGGATAATTAGGAATTGCCACATCAGGAGGCAGTTGCCCTCCATAGCACCACTTTTCAATATCTCTCAGTCTATTTACTGCTGCTGTTACTGCAACCAGGGCATGATCCGGGTAATGAGCTGGTCCTGGGGCTATAACTGCAGAAAAATAAACAAAAGTTCGCTGAAACTGAAAGTCCCACTTTAATGAACACACTCTGTAGTTTTAAAATGGCTCCTCTGCTGCTGTGTTTACTTTACTACCCCACCCTGTAATGGTGGTGGCAGCACTCCTGTGCATCAACATTTAGAATCTGGGTCAAGCCACTGCGCATCCGATTTACACCAGCTACTGATAACTTTTACTCAAACTGCACAACTTGCTCTGATCTGACTTTGCACACATTTACAGGATTTTACTTGGACTTTTCACAAGCTGGTAACACTCATTTATTCACAGTCCCTTTAAAAGCTTCAGGTTTCAGCTCAGAATTGCCTGCTTCTACTAGTGTTGCATTTTGCTACAACCCACAGTTTCTCTCTGGCTGCAGACTTTAAACTGAGGCTACTTTCACTTCCATGCACACATTCAATGGCTTTACAGACTTGCACTTGCTGGCAGGACATCACATAGTCGTTACTTGCAAAGTGACTATACTGCTGCACACACATTTTATATAGCATTACTGAAAATCACTGATTGAGCAGTTTTTGGGACATTTACTCACTGTTATTGTAGCAACTTGCTGCTATGGGGTAAAACGGCCTGCAGCCAGATTTATGGCCTCCTGGTATGCAAATCCATGGCAGTCCCCATGATCACATTTTCAACACTAAATTCACTATTTCCACTTATAGATTTGCGGGTTGAGCCCAATTTTAAACTTAGAAGTCACTTTTTTACTGTTTACAGTGCTTTGAATACCTTCGCGACGCTCCTCCACTGCCAGTACACGCACTACTCTCTGTCTCCCTCTCGAATGCTGAGGCAGTCTCAGAAGAGCTGGCTGAGGGGCGGGACTAATTTCAATCTGACCAACCACACGACGCCATGCAAATGAGCCTCTTCTTCCTCGCAAGGGCTCCTCTCCCCACGGCGATCGTCCAGCAGTCAAATTCAAACTGTAAAATGCACTTTTATTTTTTTTTCATCAACTGACTCCATGACGGGAGCCCATTTCAACCATGTAACATTGCCATTAACTCTGCAGTCTCTCCATTTACACAGAAAGCATTTCCAACGTCCAGGGCATAATTTCTCTGTTGTTACCCCTAGTTTTCCACACTTTTCTTCACAGAATTCATTTTAAAAACTGACAAAAACGCTGTAAACTTTTTTGATGCAAGACAAGGGCACCCTCTTTGGCTTTACAGCTCCTTGGTAAACAGTTGGCATTTATTAATCAGCAGCACAAGATTCACAGCACACAGCAACACACTAGGGAAATTGCTTCAGCTTTTGGGCTACCCACTGCCAGATAACCAAAATGCTAGCCACCGTGCCCAAGCACCTTCCTTCCTGAACAAAGCCAAAGCGGTGCCTCCATTTTTGTAACCCCTCACCCCTGCCTTTTTACTAAAATGACAGGTGGCATGCTGTTGGTGTTGGCAGCAATACCTGGTGGGGACCAGGGTTCGGGGAGGATGAGGTTACCTGGCACAAGGGGACCTAGGTTTGGCTACTCACTACTAAGGGCACCCAAGTAAATCCAACACAGGAAGCAATAACTGTAATGTCCTCAACCAGGATTGGGATTTTCAGTGTGGCTTTATTCATAACTAGCTGAACATAACAAGATAGATGGACCTCCTAAGGCTAATGCATTATAAATGCAGATTAGAGACTACAAGGTGGTCCACTTAAAGAATGAACCTTTCTACTGTTTTCTGGCTCTGGACCCACCAGGCACTCAGCCCAGACTTGCATGCGCTTTGGATACACAGCCCGACTGGCCCAGATCCCCTGTCGGCCACTTGACTGATGGTCCACTTAAAGAATGAACCCAATTTACTTGTTGTGGCTCCCATCAAACAAGGAGAATTATTTTCCCACATTGTGGCTCCCCACACCACTTAGAGTCTGCGACTCCTAGAGAGATTTGTTTTCTTACTTCCTTCTGACTCTCATCAAACAAAAATAATTATTTTCCCAAGTTGTGGCTCCCCACACCACTTAGAGTTTGCGACTCCTAGAGAGATTTTCCAATTTGCGACCCACGTCTGGGTACCTACCTCATCACTGGCCAGGCGCATGAGGTAAGTAGCAATCACAGTAGAAATCCATAGAGGTGGACCTGGTTACTAAAGATGGGGGGTGTTCCCACCTCCAGCTCCCACAGCCCATACCAGGCCATTTCTCTGGACAAACAGAAACTAAAACTTCGAAATGTAGATTAAATGGTGGATGGCCTGTAGCACCTCCTCTACAACATTACTTGAATCCATAAAGACTTTAAATTTTGAACCTACTCCATTTGTTTGTCCTAGTACAATAGGCCTCCCAAATAATAGTTCACATCCCAGCTTTCTTCACATTTTCCAAACTGAAGAAACATATTGCTTGCCCTCCCAAAATTAGATCAAAACACTCACCCTTTCGTTGCAGGTGCCCCACAAGCGAAGTACAACTTCTTTCACTGTTATCAGACCAAAACAGAAACTGTAGAAAAAAAAGAAGCTTTCTTCTTGTAGTAGATATTAGAGGATTGCCCCTGGAATCCACAGAGGGACACTTTACTCCCCCTTCCCGGAGGGAGGGGGCACTGAGACCTGGACAGCGGTCTCCACCACTTAAAACTGGACACTGATCTTCTCCCAAGGAGGTAAACAGAAAACACTTCCTTCTTCTTCAAAACAAACAGAAGACTGACTTTGAAAACTCCCAACATTCTATCTCACTCCCTGTGCTGCAGATTCCAATGTGGCTTATGCAGCTGCGACAGTTCTATGGCGATGTCATCTCTCAGTCTCAGCTGTGACTGAGAACAGAGTGAGACAGTGTGAAACCCATTTAACTGGAGTTTCACAAGCTGCCTTCCCTGCCTACCACTAGGTCTTACTGGGATTCTAGTAACTCCAGGTAACAAGGGGGTTACACTTGCTCTACACTGTCTCTTAATTTTTCCTTCATTGTGTTGTGCTCAAATGTTGATGTGGGCAGACATGCCTTGGCGTGTGTGTGTGTGTGTGTGTGTGTGTGTGTGTGTGTGTGTGTGTATCCCTCTCCCCCCTCCATAGCCCCTTCTCTCTCTCTCTAGTTTCTCAGTTTCTTACAAAACATTGTTTTCTCCTTTTGGTGTGAGTAATGCCAAAAAGTTGCCAGACACAATAAATATGAAAAGTTAAACAACTTTATTGAGAATTTAGCAATTAATTCATAATGGAAGAGTGTTATAAGAAGGTAGTTGATAAAATGTGTATAAAAGAAGGGCAGACAAAAATATATGACCTTAATCAAACTTAGAATCATCATAGGATCCCCATATTCAAACGGTTAGCATGACACTAACTAGGTTAGCACTGCACTAGACATGAATAGCACTGGCTGATTGGGTGGGGGCCATACTCAAAGGTCCATGGTATATTGCAGTGATCCAGTAGTGTTACCACTGTGCCCACACAAAATGGATCGCACCACATTGGTCACTCCTCCATCTTTACAGTGTGTGCCATTTACCACCACCCTCTGTATCCTATCTATTAACCAGTTTCTTACCCAGTTTATCACGTTGTATTCTACCCCTAGACTGTCATGTGGCACAGTGTTGAAGACCTTGCTGAAGACCAAATAAGCCACATCCACTGCCCCTTCTTGATCTATTTCCCTGGTCACCCAGTTGAAGAAATCGATCAGATTTTTCTGGCATGACCTACCCATGAATCCATGCTGCATTTGGTCTTGTAACCCATTGGATTCAAGATATTCCACTAGCTTTTCTTTTAACAGTTTTCCCATTTTTTTTCACAACCACTGATGTGAGACTGACCAGTCTATAGTTGCTAGTCTCCTCCCTGTTGCTACTCTTATGGAGCAGAACTACATCGGCTCTCCTCCTGTCCTCTGCAACCACTCCTGTTTCAAATGAGTTGTTGAATAAGACTGTCAGTGGTACAGCAAACTCCTCCCTGAGTTCCCTTAGCACCCTTGGGTGTATCCCATCCGGTTCCATGGCCTTGTCCACTTTCAGGTTTGCAAGTCCCTTCAGGGCTCTTTCCTCTGTAAATGAACTTGTGTTCACCTCCCAACCCCCACCAGTGTTCCTGTTGCTCCTCAGTGGTCCTTCCCCCTCTCCTTCCATTGAGAAGACTGAGCAGAAGTACCTGTTTGGGATGTTAGCTTTTTCCTGATTCTCCTCTGGGTAGTTACACTCTGCTGTCCTCCTTATCCTCACTATCCCTCCCCTTGCCTTCATCTTCTCACTTATGTACCTGAAGAAAATCTTGTCCTCTTTATCCTACCCTTTGGCTAGCCTTTCCTCTGTTTGTGCCTTTGCTTGTCTTACTTCCCTCCCTGATTCCTTGTGTTTTACCTGGTACTTCTCCCTATCCTCCTCCCTCTGTGTTTCTTTTTACTTCCAGAATGCCACCCTTTTTTCCTTCACTTTCATGGCCACTTCCCCAGAGTACCACAGTAGTCTTTTTTCCCTCTGGCTTTTGCTTACCTCCTTCATGCAGAGGCTGGTTATCTTCAGTACGCCTTCCCTTAATTTTCTTCAGTATTCCCCTACCTCTCCCTGGCAATCCATCCCTGCTTGGCTGCTTCTAAAGCAGTCCCCCCTTCTTTATAATCCACCTTTCTAAAGTCAAGTCTCCTTGTCCTTGTGTGGTTTGCCTCTCTACCCATCTTAATGCTGAACCACACTGTATGGTGCTTACTGGTCCCAATGGGACTACCCACTGTGACATCTGTAATACTGTCTGTGGTAGTGAACACTGTGACAGGGTGACCCCTGTCATAGTGGACACCCCTGGGATAAATTGAAACCCCTTCTCCAAGCAGTTTATATGTTTTGTATGATGTCCAACATGCTGGTTGGCTGGTTATAACCTGAGTGCTGAAGTACTTATAAATGTTTCTGTGCGTATTAACCTAAAAACAAAACTGAGTACAGTTACACAAATGAGAGGGTAGTTTTCATATAAGAATAACAAAAGTTTGTGTCTTCTTTTTCTAGATGTTAGCAGCCCTCTTCTAAGATATAGTTTGCAGCAGACAGCATAAGGTAATATGACCCTGCAAGAAAGTTTTAAGTGAGCACAGAATGTTCTGACCTCTGGTCTGACCTTTAACAATGTTATAAACAAGTTATGTAATGTTCTCCAGGTGCCAAATAACTGTTCTCTGTGGTGCAACAGTGGCTCCCTAGTAGCTAGTTTTATGTTATGTCTGCTGTTAATCAAAAGGCAAGGGAAATTGTTTTTCCAACGTCTAGTGAGCTTATAAAAAGCCCTATCAATGCTGAGAGAGGAGAGATAGGGTGGTCAGTTGGATACTGACTGAGGAAGGTGGAAGACCTCCTGGTAGTGCATACTTTCACACTGTCAGGCTGAAAAAAAGCCTTAGAAACTGTTGAAGCTAAGCACCTGTCTGACTTACCATTTTTCTTTCTGTATATTTTACTTGATGAAAATAAAATAATAAATGCAACCTTGCATTTTTTATGCACCTGACTTGTGGTCTGCCTGAAATTGTGTTATCCTATACCCATGCCCGGTGACAAGCACCAGGTCCAGTATTGCTTCATCCCTAATAGGTTCACTGACTAGCTGCCTGAAAAACATCTCTTTCATGGAGACAAAGATTGCCCTGTTTCTAGCTGAAGCTGCAGCTAAAAGACTTCAGTCTTCATCTAGCAGACTGAAGTCCCCAACCAGCAGCACCTCCCCTTAGTTGTCATTCTGCTAATGGTTTCTCATAATGCTTTACCCAACTCTTACCCCAGCGCTGGAGGTTTGTATATCACCCAGTGTGACTAGTGGGCCCAACTAGTGTCTTCAGGGTGACCCACCACACCTCCAGTCCATACATTACCTTTGGGTTCCCTTGCACTTCCATAGCCCTGATACCCTGCTTCACATACAGAACAACCCCTCTTCTCTTTCCTATCTCTTCTGAACTGACAGTAGCCTGGTATGACCATAATCCAGTCGTGATTTTCTGTGTATCACGACTCAGTTATAACCACTAGATCCAGGTCTGCCTCCTCCATAATGGCCTACAGGTCCAGAATTTTACTGCCTAGACTCCTTGTATTGCCACACATGGCTCTCCAAACCTTGCTCTATCCCTTCCTGAAACCCCATTTTCCTCCCCTCTTTCTGCCTGTGAAGCTCCCTGAAATTCTTCTTCACTCCCCCTTCCCTTGTTGCTCCCTCTGTTTCTTGTTTCCTCTACATCTTTCTTTCTGCAGCCTATGTTAGTACTCCCCTTGTCCTCCACCTTGTCTAACTCACCTTTATCTTGACCTGGGGGTGTTTTCTCCCTTCAGGATCTCCCACCTAGTTGCTTCAACATGCGGGGGGGAGGCTATTCATGCCTCCCTTGGTAATACTGCCTCCCCCTTCGCTAGTTTAAATGTTCATCTAAGCAAAATTTAACCCTTCCATTGAGTACTGAGGTCTCCTTCCTGGAGAGATGCAGGACATCACCTCTGTATGGGCCCATATCCTTCCAGATCAGCCTCCAATCCCCAATGAAGATGAATCCCTCCTCTGCATCATGCCTTCAACCAACTGTTGATGTTTCTGGTGCAGAGTTCCCCATCTTCCCCTCAGCCCTATACAGGTAGCACCTTGGCAAATCCCACCATTCTTGCTACTTGTTTAAGGCTCCTCCACAGTTCCCTGAATTGCCCCTGCACTACCCCTGATCCATCCCTCACCAGGTCATTAGTCCCTAGGTGGGCAATGACATCTGGCTCCCTCCCATGACCTGCCACCCTAGCAATCCTTAGGATCCCCTGTCTGTCTGAGCTGAAATGCCAGGTAGGCACTTTACTTCCCTCTCACCTCCCCTTCCTGCTCCTAAGTCTATCCCCCTCATGACTGAGTCCCCCACTAGCAGTTGCTTCCTCCTTTGCTAGGGCCCTCTTCCTTCCACCATGAAGCCTCCACTTATGAGGACCCCCCACACACACTCCCTTGCCACCATACCTGGTGTCGCCTTCTAGCTGTCCTGTACCACCAGAATGACTAAGGAATTTTGTAGTGGCATAGGCTGAGGATTGTGTATCCTATCACCCCCACTGTCCCAGAGCCCACCAAGATGCTGCCATCCTTCCTCTGTCTATGCATCCTCTGAGGCAGATGTGGCAGACTCAGTGACCACTGGGTGAGGCAAGAGATCCATCCTTGCCAGTTCAGCTTGGAGTCCAATGACCTCCACCCTCAGCCCAGAGAGAGGTGTGTAAATGAGGCAGCACCTCAGCCTCCAGAATGTATCCTAAAAAAACGCGGTGGCACACCACTTCCATACTCGGTTACCTGCTTGCCTTTCTTAACCACTGACCCTAGCCTGACTCCTTCTTTTTTTTATTCTATTGAATGGCAAAATCTTTTCATAAAGGACAATAAAATAAACTATATATAAAATACATTAAAACCATGTTATGACATAACATCAAATTTAAATTAGTTTATAAGTTTACAATATAACCTCAGGTTATTGTACCACTGAAACATTTAAAAACAGACAAGTGAAATGTCGTAAAATCAGACAAACATATTCCTTTGTATACAAATATGAAGCAGAAAACAGTATAAAAATAATCAACCTTTTGAAAACATATAATTCTTGAATTCATACCTAAATCATAAAATATCATAATACAAATTTCGTAATAATTCATTAATTATCATGAGATGGCCAAGTCCAAAAGACACAGGATTTTAATATTTGGTAGTCAATCAGGATCTATCTTTTAGCTATCCGGAACCAGGAGTAAACAAGACATATTAGGTAATATGGATTGGGTCTGGTTACCTACAGCCCCATAAGGGCCAGCACCTGTAGTCTCAAATTCCCTTAGGGGAGTAGAGGCCATTCAAGGCATAAAAAAGAAAGATGCAGATGTACCACCTCTGAGGCTTTTGATTTATCATAATCTGATAGATTTCAGAAAAGTAACTAATGTTGTCAATACAAAAGGATTGTAAGTGTTATATAGTTCACAAATTATCTGATCTGGCAAACTATAAATATCTGCCAGTAAGGATCCTAACCAATAATCTGTCTTTTTCTGATATTTTGGGCAAAACAATAAGTTATATGTTTAAGATCATCAATTACTTTTGAACCACATCTACAATATTCAGATAGAATACCAGCACATTTTTGTCTAAAATGAATATAACTAGCGCTATACAGTTCCATTCTATATCTAGAGTTATAAAATGGGCTAATAAAATCCAGAATGCTGATCGGCTAAAACCTACTTTTAGCCATGTCCTTATCAGCATGTATTGTGCCAATTGGCACTAATTCTGCCAACCTCAGCCTTACCACACAAAAATATCACTGTCCCCAACATCATCCTCCGAAAAAAAAAATCAACCTGCTGCTCCATGACACATTAAACAGATGTGAAACCACTGTGCACAGTACTCCTGTAATCTACAAAGCACTCCCCGATGTGGCACTCTCCCCTCAACCAATACAATCCCGAACATAATTTTTTTCATTAAAAACTCAGATTGACCTTTTCTTTCTTTCTTGCCTCCCATCCGATCAAATCGAAAGTGACTTGTACTGTGCTTCCCGACTGTATTTAAAGCTGCCCATGACTTTCAACTACGGTTACAGACCCACAAGTCCAACTACAGAAATTCAGACCTGCTCCTCTGCCATTTTTTTTCCAAACTGTAAAAACATTTTAAATCCTATAACACAGATTAGCCACGCATCATAAGCACAATCTAGAAACCACAATTTCTCACACTGTGCAGTGCTCGAGGACACCACATGAATTCCTCACGTCTCCATCCCACTAGTTTCGCCGCAGAAACTACAAACTTCCCATTTTGTTTATGTTTGATACTCTCCCCTCAATCTCTTCTTCTGCAGTCCTTCATGATCTTAATTCTTAATCCTCTATGACTAAAAACAATAACTTTCCACCCCATACTATACCGCATTACTGAACCGCGAAGAACAAAACTGTTGCATATGGCGGCCGGTAACGGACACGCTTGCTTCACTTCACAACCTGTCCTATTAAAAAAAAAAAAAAGATAAAACTGCATAAAAAAAGTCAACAAACTAAGCTTTCTTTATTTCTGCCACCGTTTATTTCACACTTTGTCTATCTGGCACAAGGCACTTACAGACAGCAACATTTCCACACACTCGCTACTATAACTAAAAGCAAACACTTGCTGTCAAAGAAAAAAAAACTGACCATATCAACAAAGAAAAAAGCACGAAAAAAACAGTCTGACACAGAAATGTTATACTACAAAAAAAAACAATGATAGAAATAATCTCAGGATGGGACACATAAGGACCCTCTGCTTCCAATGAAACACATTACAAAGTAACTTAATAGGGGGACTATTTTTTTTTTTTTTACTATTTCAGTTTTTGAAACCATTTTTATATTTTTGACTTTTTTATATATATTTTTTTTACCGTTCAATAATTATTTGGGGAGCCCATTTTATAAGCGCAATAACACACTCCAAGGTATGGGTTATCACCTGATAAGAGCACACCCATGGGATATAAGGCACTCAGCACAAGTGCCTCTTGCCTTATTACACCCCTGGGCATGCCCTTATCAGGCAACAACCCACACCTCATTGTGTGTTAGTGCTTGCATAATCCAACGATCACTAGTCAAAAATTGTTGCCAAAAAGTAAGTTTCCCAATTTCTTAGGCTGCTTATCTCAGTAGCAGCATGGTACCATTTAAATGGATGAAAAGCATGCTGAAACTGCTGATCACCCTTCTAGTAGTGTCCAGTCAAGTCTTCCTGGTCTGCCCTGATCAGCCATCCATGGTCACATGGTGTTCCTTACCTCTCTGACCCCAAAATGGTTCCAATGCTGTTTCCTGCTGAAAAGCACACTGAAACCACTGACTGCCGCATTGGCTTTCTTAGGCTGCTTGCCTCAGTAGCTCAGTATTGCTGTTGGAAATTTTCACCAACTCACAAATGCTGCTGCTTTAAGGTAGGGGAAAAATAATAACTCAGGGGTTGCCAAAAGGCTTCTCTTCCACCCGTCTTGGTGGTGCTGGCAAGTGCATTGCACTTACATGTGAGAAATCTAGGTGTATGTCCCTAACCCCACTCCCATGCTCCAGGCTGGTGGAGACTGGGAACACTAGGGTAGCAGTGCATTCTATCACTTGGGGCCTGGTGGTGCAAGTTTTACTGCTTGAGTGTCTCCGGCAGCAGGAAGGCAGAGCAACCTCGATGTCATGGGTGACTACACAGCATTTTCCCTCCCCTATGCAGACAGGGCTTCAATGTGACAGCTTACAAACAGCAGTGGGTGAACTTAAGAAGCAAGAGTGAATGTACCCAAGTACTGTAAATGAAATCCCTGATCATTGTGCACATCACTAGGCTTGGATCCTGCCTTGGCCCCTCTTTACAACCATGAACATTGGTAATGCCACCCTAAAGCATGGGCCCTGGAGATCTAAGAAGGAAGACCCATCAGGTGAGGACCATTGTCCTGAGGCTGGCCAGTGGTGGAGGCTATGGCAAGGTAGGAGGAAGGAAACAACTGTCCTGGAGTGAGTACAAAATGTGAACTATAAAACATAAAAACATGAGTAGGCTGGCACGGTATACTGTCGCTACAGCAACACCGATACACAGAACCCCCCACAGTGAAACCCCCAGCATGCCTATATCGGCAGCAACAGGGGTTTTGCATCAAGACACTGTAGGGCAATGGGGGATATATATCTAACTCCACTGTCTGTGTGACGTGCAGTTAGATATCTTTAGTAGAGGGGTGCAGGGGGCACAGCCCCTTGCATGGGGGTGTGGGGGTGCTGTGTCCCCCGCATTGTGCATCATGGGCTCATGTTGCAGTCGGGGATGTCAATGGGTTTCTGGTGTGGTCAAGGATATTGGTGTTTTTGTTGTCACGCCGACATTGTAGATCCAGCTGGCACTACCAAATGCTGGTCCTATTGGTGCAATTACAGATGTATGTGCATACACATGCACACACACATGCAGAGAAGTCTGGTCATGGATGGCAATCCCCCTGCTGCAAGACTCAAAGATGGACTATCTATGTGGAGATACATTCTGTGGACCTCACCTTACTATCAGACAGGTGCTGTGAAGAAGCATCTGGTTCTGAATGCTCTCCCCTTCTGCTCCTAAGATGGGCTACGAGAGACAGTCTGGCTGTGGATGAGATGCCCACCCTTCTGACTCTTTGATGACTGTGGGGGAGAGTCTGGCTACCAGTGCCTGCATGCCCAGCTCTCATCATTGACTGTGGAGGAGAGTCTTCCTGCTGATACTCACACTCTCAGCTGTCAAGATGGGCTGTAGGGACAGTATAGTTGCAGATGATCACTGCTTAAGCACTCAAGATGGTAGTCACAGTTGTAATCTGCAATTATAAGGAGCCCTTCTATGAACTCAGAGCACTAGAAAATTACAATTCAAAGTAGAGAAGGAAAAGACACATCAGTTAAACACACAATAGCAACAAACAGGGGGACAAGATTGCCGACAGTGGCAGCAGTTTGATCTAATGTTCCTGTGACTGTGGGGAAAACTAGCATCTGTTGTGGAGACTGTTTGGTTTTCAACTTACTCCTTTAACTGTATTCCTTCAGTTTTGAAATAGACGGCTTTATAGATTCATGAAGGAGCAAAGCGGGGTCTGTGTTGGAGTTTATTTCCCCAAAGTCAGGTCTGCTCAAGCAGCGGCACCTTCCTGGTAAACCAAGCCCAGAAAGTGGCAGCGGGGGTGCGAGGAGTGCATCAGCCACCCTGCAGGCTGTCGGAAAAATGTTCTCCTCCACACCATAAAGAACCCCGGAGATGTCTGCAACAAGTAAGTAGCAAAACATACAACCAGACCATTTGCAAAGACAAAGTGAACCTTCTCAACCATTCTCTCCCGTTGAAGCAGGGGGGTATACAATGGAGAAGCTGGGTTTAACGCTGAAGAAAATCTTAACATGGACTGAATGCAGCGATCGTCAATTTGAGGTGTTAATGAAAAAGAAAGAGTTTTTGCAAACAGAATTGAGTAGTGTTAAAGTTATGGCAGAGATGACGAAGGGAGCTACTTTGGATAATTCAGCAAAATTAGATGAGCACGCTGCTAAATTAATGACCACAGAAGCGAACTGTGTGAGCCTGATGTGGGACAACTTTAATATCAATAGAAAATTGGAGAGTGCAGAAAATTTGTTACGCTATAAAAACATTCAAATGTTGGGATTTCCAGATCGGTTGGAGGCAGATTTTGACACTACGAGGGATTTAGTTAACGATATACTGATCATCACCTTTGATTTACCGCAGGAGAATCCCCCTCTAATTACGAAGGCATTCCGATTATTCAAACGAGAGAGAAATGCAACATCCCCAATGAAAACAACAGTTTTGGCTACTTTTGGCTTGGATTCTGATTGTGATTATAGCTTTAAACTAGTCAGGGTCAAGGGGACTTTGGAATACAAAGGTTCTAAGTACTACATTTACCCTGACTTTTGCTATGCTACACAACAATGGAGAAGAAAGTTTTTGTTCTATCTCCAAGACATTTTGGAAATCGGTGCACAATTTTCTTTGTTGTCTCCTGCCAAGGTAAAAGTTGTCAAGGATGGAAAAGTTAACATATTTTTTGATGTAGACCAGCTTATAGCTTATCTTCATGCTCATTATTCTACCTAGGGGACCGAGGAGTCACTTGTTTTATCACCTACATCATCAGAACATGAAATTCTAGGGAATCTGGAAAAAAATGTATCTATAAGAGATTTAAGGCTTGCTTGATTGGACTGACTTGGAGGGCAATATGGAATAAATAAAAATTTAAAAGTAATGAGGTCTTTTTGGGAGGCATTTGATATGTCATAGTAATAATTTTGTGGAGTATTAAATATACAAGGCTACTATTATTGGCTTTGTATTGATTATGTATGTTTTATTTTTCATTCCCCCCTTGTTTTGGTCTGGGTCTATCCTTTTATGTTTAAAGGTATGCACCAAGGAAAATGATGTGTGAATTGATGTTTAAAGACTTTGTATGGACTGAGGGGCTTTGAGGCTTATGGGTTCATTTATGTATCATGATTTTGTTTATGTGAGTGGTGTACATGTGTGCATATTGATCTTGTATACATAAAATATGAAATTAAAATATTATATAGTAAAAAAACAATAGCAACAACCGACAAACAACATATAAAAACAGCTTGCAATAAATTGCAATGTGCAGAGATAGCATTAAAGATGCATATTAACAGATAACTAAACTATACCTCCTCTAGTTCTAAAACTGATCAGCTAATAAGCGTCCATGTTGCAGGAGACCAGGGATGGCCAGGCACAGTAGATGTTTCTTCAGCTTGGCATTGAGTACTTACAGGATTGTGGACTGGCAGGCATAATGATAGTGTTACATAATGCATTCCACAG
The DNA here is from genome assembly GCA_016271365.2 of Neoceratodus forsteri. NCBI lineage: Eukaryota > Metazoa > Chordata > Ceratodontiformes > Ceratodontidae > Neoceratodus > Neoceratodus forsteri. Next base: position 910,830,706 of record CM028131.1, on the reverse strand, counting down.
GGCAGGTGTTGCCACTGGTGTGAGCTGTTGAAATGAGTTGAGAAGAAGAGTCAAGCCAAGGATGCCCACTCTCTCAGTTCTTATGACAAGCTATGGGGGAATGTTTGGCTGCCAATGTTCACCCTCTAAGTTCTCAGAGAGATGGGTTGTGAGGGAGTCTGGCTGTAGGCAACCAGCCTCCCAGCTGTCACAGAGGCTGTTTCTGGCTATGGCTGGCAAGTGCTATTCAGTCTGGGGCACACTTCCTGCATCAACTGTATGCATGTATGTATTATGTATGCCCCCCCCCCCCGCAGGGTGGGTTTACCAGCCTTTATTTTGGATCTCCCCTCTCTGGTAGGGCCCCTGTTCTTCTGTAGCATTTTACATAGAAACATAGACTTTGACTGAAGTTGAACACTGCTGGCCCACCCAGTCAGCCCATTTCCCTACCTATTGGATAGGCTGCAGATCCTAGTTAACCAACAGCCTACTTCCTCCAACCCCCCCCACTAGAATTGCCTTATGTCTGTCCCATGCATTCTTAGATTTCACCACTGTTTTTGACCCCACAACCTCCTTAGGAAGGCTGTTCTATGCATCCACCACCCTTTCCGTGAAAAAATACTTCCTCACATTGCCCCTGAGCTGTCCCTCCATCTTCAAATTGTGCCCCTTTTTCTTGCACATGTCTTTTTCTGAAAGATGCTACCCTCTTGGACTTTGTTGATTCCATTGAGGTACTTGAAAGTTGTTATCATGTCCCCCCTCTCCCTCCTTTTCTTGAGGGTATACATATTAAGCTCTTTTAGTCTCTCTTCATATTGCTTCTGGTACAGATCCTGCAGCATTTTAGTTGCCCTCCTCTTGACTGTCTCTATCCTGTCTATGTCCTTGTGGAGATGGGGTCTCCAGAACTGCACACAGTACTCCAGACAGGGCCTCACCAACTGTCCATTCAGAGGGATAACAACTTCCTGTTTTCTACTGGTGATGCCTCTCCCTATGCACCCCAGTATCCCCCCAGCCCTCCTTACTGCCTTCTCACATTGCTTGCCTAACTTTAGGTCATGTGATATGACTACAACCAGGTCCCTTTCAAGTTTTGTTGTTGTTTATACCCTCCGCCCACACACTGTATACTCTTCCCTTGGGGTTTTGTTTCCTAGGTGCATTACTTTGCACTTCTTTGCATTGACTCTAAGCTGCCATACTTTTGACCATTCTTCCAACCTTTCCAGGTCCCTTCTCATCCTTTCCACCACCCCCCCCACTCCCCACCTCTGTGTATCAACCATGTTGCAGATCTTTATGTCATCTGCAAAGAGGCAAACTTTTCTTTCCCATCCCTCCGCAATGTCACCTATAAAGATATTAAAGAGAACCGGTCCAAGTACTGAACCCTGTGGTGGACTCCGTTTACTATTACCTCTGTGTCCTTTTGTCCAGCCAATTTTTTACCCTGGTTACCACCTTGGGACCCACTCTCTAGCTGGCTAACTTGTTTATTAATCTTTTGTGTGGGACTGTGTAAAATGCTTTGCTAACATCTAAGTAGGCCAAGTCCACAGCCCCTCCCGGGTCTACTACTTGGGTCACTCAGTCAAATAAATCTATTAGATTAATCTGACATGACCTCCCCACTGTAAATCCATGCTGCCTTGAGTTCTGTGCCCCACTGGCCTTTAGGTACCCAACAATTCTTTCTTTCAGAAGTGATTCCATCATTTTCCCTACCACTGAGGTCAAACTAACAGGTCTGTAGTTTCCTGCCTCTGCCTTGCTCCCACTTTTGTGAAAGGGAATCACATCTGCCCTCCTGCAGTCCTCAGATGCCACATCACCCTCCCATAATTTGTTAACAAGGGTAGTCAGTGGTGTCACTAGTTCTCACCTTAGTTCTTTTAGAATTCTGGGGTGAATTCTGTCAGGCTCCGTTGCTTTGTCCACCTTGAGTTTTAGGAGTTATTTCAGGACCCTTTCTTCTGTGAATGGACTGGTATTGAACCCCCTATCCAGAGTGCTTTTATTGATTGGTTTAGGTACCTTCCCCTCCTCTTCTTTTGTGAATAATGAGCAGAGGTATTCGTTCAGTATCCCTGCTTTTTCACTGTCACTCTCTGCCCACCCCTTCCCCTTTATTAAGCCTCACTATCCCTCCCTTGGTCTTTCTTTGCTCTCTAATGTATTTATAAAAGGTTTTATCACCCTTCTTAACTGAGTTGACTATCTTTTCCTAGGCTTGTGCCTTTGCTATTCTGACTGCCTTCCCCGCTTCCTTCTGCTTTAACTGGTACAATTCTCTGTCCTGCTCCTTCTGTGTTTCCTTATACAGTACTCCCTGAATGCTGTCTTTTTCTCCCTAACCTTCCCTGCCACCCCTTTTGAGAACCATAGTGTTTTTTTTCCCTTCATTTTTGTTATGTGCATTTGTTTTGTTTATTTGTTTCACACAAAGACTTGTTGACTCTGTGATGGCAGTTTAGATTTTTTTCCCCATTGTTCCTCCACCCTTCCTTCTTGCCCATTTGCTAGTGCTTTTCTAAGGCACTCTCCCATTTTGACAAAGTCAGCCCTCCTAAAGTCCAGTACCCTCACTTTTGTATGGCTTGACTCTACAGCTGTGTTTATCATGAACCACACTGTTTGGTGGTCACTTGTTCCCAGAAGGCAACCCACTTCTAAATCTGAGATCCTCTCTCCATCCCCATTTGAGAGTACCAGGTCTAAGATTGCTCCCCCCCCAAATGGGTTCCAACACTAGCTGTCTGAAACATGCCCCCTGTAGGACATAAAGAATGGTCCTCCTCTTGGATGTGGCTGCAGCAAAGGTGTACCAGTTAACAACTGGCATATTCAGGTCCCCCATCAACAATATCTCCCCTTTTTCTGCCATTCTACAGATGCCTTCTATCATGTCTTTGTCCATTTCCTCCCCCTGAGACGGGTGCCTATATACAACCCCAGTACAGATTGTGGTGCCATTTCCTGTCTCCAGGGTGTCCCACTGTGCCTCCCCTCCTAACTGTTAACCCTTTAGGTTTGTTGCTTTCATTCCTTCAATTACGTAGAGAGCTACTCCTCCTCTTTTACCTTCCCTGTCCCTCCTGTTCACTGTGTACCCTGGTATGTTGACATCCCAGTCATGGTTCTCTGTGTACCATGTTTCTGTGACTGCCATGATATCCATGATATCCATGATATCCAGACATTCCTCCTCCATCAAGGCCACTAGTTCAGGGATCTTGTTACCCAGACTATGGGCATTGGTACTCATCGCCTTCCAATTTTTGATGGTCTTACCCCTTTTAGCCCCATCCCTGTCCTTACTGCCTTTGCATTTTTCTCCATTTACCCCATCCTGCCCCCTATCAACTTCTCTAACTTGGTGTTTACTTCACTAACTACCCTGTTTTGTGTGTGGGGGAGCTGGGATTTCTGTTCTCCTTTTCAGTGCCTCCCCCTTGGCTAGTTTAAATGCTTGCCAATGAAGCACTTAAACCTGTCACCTAGGATCCTGGCTCCCCTCCTGGACAGATGTAGACCATTGCACCAGTATAAGCCTGTATCCCTCCAGGTGAACCCCCTGTCCCCAGTGAAGCCAACCCCCTGAGCTCCACACTAGTTTTTCAACAATTCATTGAATCCCATGGTGTAGAGTACCCTAGCCTCACCCATGCCATAGACAGGCAGCACCTCTGAGAAGGTTAACGTGTGTGCTACTTGTCTAAAGCCCCTCCCCAACTCCACAAACTCCTCCTGCACCTGCTCTGATCCCATTCCCAGCCAGGATATTTGTCCCTAGATGGACAATGATGTCCAGTTCCCTCTCCTGTACAACAGCTCATGCAATCCTAAGTATTCACTTTCTGTCCCTCCAAGCCATGGTGCTGGGCAGGCACCTTACTTCCCTCTCCCATCCCTCCCCCAGTTCTACCCTCCTAATGATTGAGCCCTCCACTAGGAGTTGTTTCCTTCCTCTGTGAGGTCCTGCACCACCCTCCTGTGGGTCTCCTTTGTACAGGTTTCCAGCATTCTCCTTTCTCTCCACTGTTGGTGCCTCTATAGATGAACCATGCTCTGCTAGAATGGCATATGAATTGTGGAGAGGTATAACTAGAGGGATGCACCTCTGTTCCACCACCCTCACCCTCCCTGAGCTCACTGTGGTTCATTCACTCCTCTTTCTTGGCAACCTCTGAGGCAGTGGAGGCAGCTCTTGTGGTTCCTGGTTGGGGGAGGAGGTTTCCCAAATCCTTGCCAGGTCAGCCTGGAGATAGGAAACCTCCTCCCTCAGACCAGAGAGGTGTCTGAAAATAGGGCAGCATAGCAGCTTCCAGAACATCCCCTGGAAGACTGCCACCTCACAGCCAGTGCATTGCATCACTCCCCACATGTTTCTCTCCCTTTCTGTTTTTTTGTTGCTATTTATTAACCAGGAGAAATACACTAAGCTGAAGCTTATTTACAGGTGCGACCTGGGAGGACAAGGAATTAAGTGACTTGCTCAGGGTCACACAGTATGCAAATGGGGGCTGTGGGATTCAGACCCAGGTCTCCAGGTTTGCAGCTCACAGCCTTACACCACTGCACTATACTGTCTCCGGTTATTTTTTTTTTCTTTTTTGTTAGTGTGGGGAAATGTGTGAGGACATTTAGCCCCTACACAGCATACTGGCTATTAAGGTTATGACAGGTGTATGTTCTTTGCCCTTTTGGGGAAGTGATGTTAGAACCTCTGGTATAAAGGGAATGATGCACTTGGGGTGGGTAGGTGAGGGGCAGGGGTGGTGGGACCAAGCCCATGCCCTCCAGAAACAATCAGCTACAGCTCTGACCCACCACCCTGGTACATGCTTTCCTTCCTTTCAGCAAGGTGACTTGCACAACAATTTAACAGAAAATATATGCTGCAAAAAACAATTTCAATCAGAGAGAAGTAAAGCAGTAAACTGTAAAACCTGTAAGCACAAAACAGTAACAAAACCTGCAAGCACAACCTGTAACAATTTAAAAAGAAAATATACCTTGCTAAAACCAATTTCAATCAGAGAAAAATACATCAGTAAACTGTAAAACCTGTAAGCACAAAATAAAATTGTAGCAAAACAGTAACTCTGCTTAGCCAAAAGAAACTTTAATGTTTCTCCTTGCTCTGTTAATGTTGCTCTTTGCTCTGTCCTTTCAAGCAAACCTAGAAAAAACAAAGTTCAGGTGAAGTTACTGGATAGGTGCTTTTTACCAGTAAACCTAGTCTTCTATGTCGTCGAGGCACAGGTCAGGAACCATAGGAAAACCAGGAGCAGTTGTAAAATTTGCAAAAAGCATTTTATTATTAATAACAGCAAAATAAAAAATAAAAATTGTTCAGTATAACTATTTACAATGGCAGTACAAACTTAGAATACAGTCCTTCTTCTGAGTTTTTCTTCTCAATTTCCAATCTCAGTCTCTCAGTCTCTGTTTCTCCCTCTTGCAAAACATTGCTGCTTTTTTATAACAAGTCTTTGCAGCGAGCTTGTTAAGAGAACATTCTGCTTCTCACGCAGTGTTCTTGTCAGTTTCAGCAGGTGCAGCAAAAGAAAATAGTGACCCAGAACTGACCTCTTGTTTACATCTCTGCAAAAGGCTTAAAAACTGCATCTCAGGTTAACCCCATGAGTTCCAAATAGCTTTTTGCAATCATTTCAACAGTACAACATAACTATATACATTTTTAAACAAAGGGATCCCAGTATCAGTGACATTTCTATATTAAGATTCACGTGTATTTTTATACCCACAGATATGCAAGGGGGAAGAAAAGACAGAACAGCAAGGGAAGGCAGAACATAGAAACATAGAAACATAGAAACATAGACTTTGACGGCAGATAAGGACCGCTAGGCCCATCTAGTCTGCCCATTTCCCTACCTACAGGATAGGCCGCAGATCCTAGTTAACCAACAGCCTTTATCTTCCTGCCCCCCACAAGAATTGCCTTATGTCTGTCCCATGCATTCTTGAATTCTCCCACAGTTTTAGACCCCACAACTTCCTCAGGAAGGCTGTTCCATGCATCCACTACCCTCTCTGTGAAATAATACTTCCTCACATTGCCCCTGAACCACCCTCCTTCTATCTTTAATTGTGTCCCCTTGTTCTTGCAAGTCTCTTTTTCTGAAAGATGCTACCCTCTTGGACTTTGTTGATTCCCTTGAGGTACTTGAAAGTTTCTATCATGTCCCCCCTCTCCCTTCTTTCCTCAAGGGTATACATATTAAGCTCCTTTAGTCTCTCCTCATACGGCTTCTCTTGCAGACCCTGCACCATTTTAGTTGCCCTCCTCTGGACTGCCTCTATCCTGTCTATGTCCTTGTGGAGATGGGGTCTCCAGAACTGGACACAGTATTCCAGATGGGGTCTCACCAACTGTCTGTACAGAGGGATAACAACCTCCTGTTTTCTGCTGCTGATGCCTCCCTATACATCCCAGTATACCCCGCCCTCCCTACTGCCTTCTCACATTGCTTGCTAACCTTAAGGTCATCTGATATGATTACCCCAGGTCCCTTTCCTGTTTTGTTGTTGTTACTAGCTCCCCACCCATTGTGTATTCTTCCCCTGGGTTCTTGTTTCCCAGGTGCATTATTTTGCACTTTTTTGCATTGAATCCTAGCTGCCATACGTCTGACCATTCCTCCAACCTTGCTAAGTCCCTTTTCATCCTTTCCGCGCCTCCTTGTGTATCAACCCTGTTGCAGATCTTTGTGTCATCTGCAAAAAGGCATACTTTTCCTTCCAGTCCCTCTGCAATGTCACTGATGAAGACATTAAAAAGGACTGGACCCAATACTGAACCCTTAAGTGTACCCCACTAGTAACCGCCTCTTTCTTCAGAGTGGACTCCATTTACAATTACCTTCTGTGTCCTGTTGTCCAGCCAATGTTTTACCAGGCTACCACCCTGGGACCCACCCCAGGCTGGTTAATTTGACTGTCAATCTTTGTGTGGGACTGTGTCAAATGCCTTGCTAAAGTCTAGGTAGGCCATGTCCACAGCCCCTCCCTGGTCTACTACTTTGGTCACCCAGTCAAAGAAATCTATTAGGATTCATCTGACATGACCTTCCCGCTGTGAACCCATGCTGCCTTGGATCCTGTGCTCCACTGACCTCTAGGTACTCAACTATTCTTTCCTTCAGAAGTGACTCCATCACTTTCCCTACCACAGAGGTCGACTGACAGGTCTGTAGTTTCCTGCCTCTGTCTTGGTCCCACTTTTGTGAAGGGAATCACATCCGCCTTTTTCCAGTCCTCGGGTACCACACCATCCTCCCATGATTTATTAAAAAGAGTAGCCAGTGGTTTCACTAGTACCTTCCTTAATTCTTTAGAATTCTGGGGTGAATTCCATCAGGACCCATTGCTTTGTCCACCTTCAGTTTTAGGAGTTCTTGCAGAACCCTTTCTTCTGTGAAAGGACTGGGATCGACCCCCTCAAAGTGCTTCTGTTAATTGGATTAGGCACTTCCCCTCCTCTTTTGTGAATACTGAGCAGAAATATTCGTTCAGTATTCCTGCTTTTCACTGTCCCCTCTGCCCACCCACCGTTTATTCTATTCAGCCTCACTATCCTCCTTTGTCTTTCTACACTCGCTGATGTACCCTATAAAAGGTTTTATCCCTTCTTAACTGAGTTGGCTATCTTTTCCTCAGTTTGGGCCTTTGCTATTCTGACTTCCTCCTGCTTCTTTCTGCCTTAACTGGTACAGCTCTCTGTCCTGCTCCTTCTGTGTTTCTTATACTTCCGAATGCTATCTTTTTCTTCCTGACTTTCACAGCCACCTCTCTTGAGAACCATAGTGGCTTTTTCTTTCATTTTGATTTGTTTATTTGTTTCACACAAAGGCTTGTTGTGTCTGTGATGGCAGTTTTGATAATTCCCCATTGTTGCTCCACACCTCCTTCTAGCCTGTTTGCTAGTGCTTTCTGAGGCACTCTCCCATCTTGCCAAAGTCAGCCCTCCTAAAGTCCAGTACCTCACTTTTGTATGGCTTGACTCTGTAGCTGAGTTTAACATGAACCACACTGTTTGATGGTCACTTGTCCCTAGATGGCAACCTACTTCTAGATCTGAGATCCTCTCACTGCCCCCATTTGAGAGTCTGAGGTCTAAGATTGCTCCTCACGAGTGGGTTCCAAACTAGCTGTCTAATGTCTGCCACCTGTAGGGCATCAAGAATGGCCCTGTCTTGGATGTGGCTGCAGCAAATGTGCTCCAGTTAACATCTGGCATATTCAGGTCTCCCATCAACAGTATCTCCCTTTCTCTGCCATTCTAAGAATGCCTTCCATCATATCCTTGTCCATTCCTTCCCCTGACATGGGGGTCTGTAACACTAACCCTGTGCGGATTGTGGTGCCCTTCCAGTCCCCAAGGTGACCCACAGTGCCTCCCTCCTCCTGTTTACTCTTTTGTTCAGTTGCTTTTATCCCTTCCTTTACATAGAGAGCTACTCCTCCCTCTTCTCCCTTGCCTGTCTCTCCTTGTATTGTGTACCCTGGTATGTTAACATCCCAGTCATGGTTCTCTGTGTCACCATGTTTCTGTGACTGCCATGATATCCAGGCATCCCTCTTCCATTAAGGCCACCAGCTCAGGGAGCTTGTTGCCCAGACTACGGGCATTGGTACTCATTACCCTCCATTTCCTGATGGCCTTACCCCCTTTTGCCCCATCTCTGTCCTTCTTGCCTTTGTCACTTTCTCCATTTACCCCTGCCCTTCTCCCTGTTGACACCTCCGTGTTGGTGTTTGCCACACTTATTACCGTGATTGTTTGGGGGGGCTAGGATTTTTCTGCTCCTTTCCAGTGCCTCCCCCCTTGGCTAGAACGATAGTGGGAGGTGAAGAATTGTGAGACCATTGATCAGAGACGAGAGATTGTGAGACGATCAGTTCCCTAAGTCTCACAAGAAAATTTGGTTGTGCAACCAGACAGAGAAGAGACAGAAAAGGTGAGGATATAACAGACCCTTGCATTTAAACTCTTTCTGCATAACAAATGGGACAGGGCATTATTCAACCCTGTCACATTCCACCTCAATACACCAACTAACTTGACCTTTTAAATCTTCCTTCTGTTGGAATGCACTAAGCCTTTGTCAGCTCCACCACCAGTTACACTCCTAATCCTGTGGAAGAGCTGTGGATGAAAAGCAATTAGCTACTTCAACATGTGAAAGAGACTGCAAAACGTGTAAGACTCAAAAAAGTCTGTATGCATATGCGGTGATGGGGTACAGTTTGGATGTGTTTTCCATGATCTGTGACAGGAGGGGAAGGTTCAAAACAAGAAGACAAAATGAGAAGAGCTGGTATCTCTCCTATACGCAGGGGTTCCGGTATTCCATTTTGGTGTGACTTGTGGTGGGGTTGTTGCACTGGTGACAGGACTGAAGCAGGGTCACCAGAGGTGGCAGCTCTAGTGGGCCTTTCCTATGTGGCATGCTGCCAGGAGGGAGAGTTCAGGAGGGGAGTGCAGTCTGGAATTCACTATGGGACCTGCCGTGCCCATGTCTTGGGCAGGCCCTGGGGCATGCCATGCCATGCCTGTGTCTGGGGTAGGCTCATCAGACCCATTAAGGGCTATAACTTCTGGAAAACTGGTGTTTTGGGAAGGAGAGAGCTGTCATAAATGCTTAGAGTTCAACCCAGAACAGTTTTGGAAAAAGGAGTAGGAAATCAGCACCATCTGCTTGTCTCGGGAATTCTAAGAGGGACATTTACTGGGAGCGGCCACAGGAGGCTTAGGCTGAAATTGCTCCGAGGTCAGGTCTTGGCTCAGCCAGCATGGGAGGAGTAAGGCACTCCTCCACTGCAAGATTAAAGGATCAGAAAGGGTTATGGGAAGAAAAATCTGGCTTGAATATGGTTAAAATCTCTGCCCAAGGGAAAAGTAAATGTGGAGCCAGAGTGGTCTTCATTCTAGGCCTTGTAAAAAATCTATGGTTGCTGTGGCCATCTCATATGTGCCCTTTGAAAGCCGTTGTACTCATGTACCTGATCTCTCAGCCCCAAGGAGCTGCTCCTAGTTAATCAATTTGGGTGTTTTGGATTTTGGATGCAATCATTTCACATCCAGAATAAAGAGTTTTATAGTTCCTGTGATCTTGATTGTGGTGAGTGATTATGTCAATTAATGAAATCCACATGCTCAATATTATTTCTTGCTTTAGAGAAAATGTCAGCCCCCCCATTATAAAGATCGGCAGAGATGCCACCTGGAGCTGAGAGCTGCTGCAAGGGTAAAGGAAGACCAACATGAGTAAGAAGAGATCTGCAGGTAAGGCCTACCTGTCCTCCATTTTGATATGAAAGAGCCAGGAAGGTTTTAGGTCTGTGCCCCCTCCCCCCATAATATCAGGGCCCCTAGACAAAATTTGAGGACTAGGAGCTGGTTACAGATGTGGGGGCTCATCCGAGATTTCTTTGCTTGTACCCAAAGAGGAAAGGACTGGTGGAACCACTGATGTGGGGGAGTTGGAGGAGCCAGTTGAAGTGCAGGGCCCACTGGGTGATGGTGCAGTTTGGTAGGCCGCAGTGCATGGCTGCAAGCTCCTTTAAGATGTGGCACGCTCTATGATACCTCTATGTCTGGAACTGTGTCAGGTGGTACAGGAGGACGTCTGTGATTGGTTGGCTCTGTGGAAGTAACTGGAAGGACATTGAGCTGGAGGCGCCATTTTGTTCAGGTCAGCGAAAGGAGTGGACAAAAGTGCAGAGATGATAACTAAGGCAAAAAATCTTTTCAATCAAGGAAACATGGCAAAAAGATTTCCATCAGAGGGGGAGCCCCATGCTACCGTACCGGCCTCCCTTCTTACCTGGTTATGGAATTTTGCAGGGAGAGGAAAGGCCACAGAGTGATGTGTGCAGTGTGGTTACCATGGTGAGGGGATAGTAAAGCTACCGTTATCTTCTCTTTGCTCCAGTGCCATGCCAGGGAGCCTATCCTAAGGTTCACCTCTTGGGTACCCCTGGTATTACCCCACTAGTGCATAAGTGGGCATGGCCTCCCTACTCTCCCAGAGAAGCCTGGACCTGGGAGCTGAGGTGAATTTGGGGGTGCAACCAAGTGAAGAAATGGCAGCAGAGCCAAAGTGGGAGTCTACAGTTATCAAAGTTGAAGTAGTGGAGGAGCCATCTGAGGGCGGCAAGGGGGAGCATAGCCATCTGCCCAGCTCCACCCCATTGGCCATCAACTATCCCCATGGCAGAGGGAAAGGCATGAATCTGCAAATGTAAGCAGGGGACTACCCAGAGCCTGGGGGGTCATCAATTGGATTCCTGTCTGGCAATGGCATTCCCACTGTTGTGGTGCAAGGTGAGGCTCCTCCACCTTACGAACATACGAACATGCGAAATTTGCCAGCAGATAAAGGCCTAGAGGTCTATCAAGTCTGCTCAAATGTGCAGCTAGCACCCCTTATTCTGCAGCTGCCCCGCCCTTCCACCCTTCCCATTCATTAACCTTCCCCCTTGTCCTGTCCCATCCTCGTTTGAAGCAGTCCACTGTTCTATTGCATGCCACTTCAGCAGGTAATGCATTCCACCCAGCCACCACCCTCTCTGTAAAAAAGTGTCTCCTCATCTCCCTCCTGAACCTTCCTCGCTCCAGTCTCATATCATGGGCCCTGGTGGCCCTCCCTTCCCTTACTTTGAACAGCCCCTCTATACCCGTCTTGTTTATTCCTTTCATGTATTTAAAGGTTTCAATCATGTCACCCCTGTCTCTCCTCTCCTCCAGTGAGTACATGTTCAACTCCTTCAACCTCCTCTTGTATGATAAGTCCCCCAGCCCCTTGATCATCTTTGTTGCTCTGCACTGCACCCCCTCCAGTAACTTAATGTCCCTCTTCAAATACGGACACCAGTACTGCATGCAGTACTCCAGGTGTGGTCTAACTAATGACCTATACAGTTGCAGAATCACCTCCTCCCTCCTCGAGGATATACCCCTTGCAATGCAACCCAGCATTTTGTTGACCTTTGCAGCTGCCTTCCTACATTGTGCCGAGTTGTTCATTGACCCTGTAATGAGCACACCCAGATCCTTCTCCTCCTCTGTCTGGGCTAGCTGCACTCCCCCTAGCTGGTAACTCCTCCTTGATTCTTCATCCCAAATGCAGCACCTGCACTTTTGGCATTAAAGCCCAGTTGCCAGGTGTCTGACCAGGTTTCAAGCTTTGCCAGATCATCCTGCAACCTCAAGCATCCCCCTAGGTCATCCACCACTGCGCCTACCTTGGTATCATCAGCAAACAGACTGATCTTGCTCTTGATGTCCCACGATATGTCTGCAATGAATATCCCAAACAACACTGGTCCCAACACTGAGCCCTGTGGAACACCGCTATCACTGCCCTGGGTGTGAGAGCTCCCCCACCACCACCACCCTCTGTTGCCTTCCCTGCAGCCAGTTTCCTACCCATCTCACCAGCTTTGCACCTGCCCCTGTGCCTACTAACTTCCTTCCCAGCCTTCCATGTGGCACTGAGTCGAATGCCTTACTGAAGTCCAGATACAGGACATCCACTGCATGGGCCCTGTCCAGTTGCCTAGTTACCCAGTCATAGAACTCGACCAGGTTGGTTTGGCAGGATCTGCCACGTATGAAGCCATGTTGTCTGCTGTCCTGTAGTCCTTTGGCCTCTAGGAGGACCACCAGCCTCTCCTTCAGGATAGTCTCCATTAGCTTACCCACGATGGATTTGAGGCTCACTGGTCTGTAGTTTCCCGGTTCATCCTTGGGGCCACTCTTGTGGAAGGGCACCACATGAGCCATCATCCAGTCCTGAGGTACACACCCCGAATGTAGTGAGGCATTAAATAGGTCTACCAAAGGTCCTGCAAGGACTTCTGCCAGCTTCTTCAGTACCCTGGGGTGGATGCCATCTGGGCCTGGCGCCTTGTCCACCTTCAGTGCCTTTTAAACCCTCTCGAACTCTGATCTCCATGATTTCCCATCTGTCACCACTCCCCCGCTTCTGCCATTTCTCCACCTTGATGTCACCCCTCTTCTTAGTAAAACACTGAGCAGAAGTATCTACTTAGTGCTTTCACTTTATCGCACCTTGCTTCCACCAAACCCCCCTCCTTCCTAATCCTTACTATGTGGTCCTTACAGCTCCCTTTCTCCCTGATGTACTTAAAGAAGTCCTTCTCCCCCTTCTTAATGCCTTGTATACCTTAATACCTTATACCACATGACCTGTTATGAAGGTAGAGACCAGGAAAGAGGAGGCTGGGAGGTAGCTGCTCCCTTGCCCCAAGAAGGGCAACTAAAATGCTATCAATTTGCTGACCATTAAATTCAAAGAACAATTCCATGGCCTTACCATCAGCCTGCCATTACCTAGCCAGATAACATTCAGTGCCTGGCGGTGCAGTGCAAAACTCTCAGGGATAGGATGGATGGCCTTTTAAGGAGTGACCCAGCAAACATTGTGTACCGGACCCAGGTGTGGTTGGAGCTGGGAGCCACCTGGCGCACTAGCAAGCGGGCTCTACTTGAGTGGTCCCATGCCAAGCAGTGGGTGAGGAAAAGGATACATATGGAATACCCCACCATGGAATATTCCTACATTTCAGAGCAGCTATGGGATATTATTGAAGACAAAGGGTCTGACTGGATGTTCAGAAGGATGCTCAACAAGATACAGTCATGGCCTGGAGGTTTGGGGCATGCCACTCAGCAGATCATTCAGAAGGCCAGAGCAATGTGTTTTTCTACCCTCTGGGCCAGTCTTACCCTGTTTAAGAAATTCACCTTAGTGCAGGATCTGGCTAGATGCTGAGTCAAGTACTATGTCATCGCTAAGGACTCTTTCGGGGAAGAAGCAACAAAATGAGATCCAGATTATTATTTCCCCCAGGGCAGTGGGCCTCCTATTTCAAAGCCGGAAAGACTATGAGTTTCAAGTAATTGCCAGGACTGTCCACTTTGTTTGGGAAGTTTCAAAGAAGATTGTTTAAAAGTATAAACTGATCTGGACTAAAAGAGTAATGTGCCCCAGGGGAGGAACTGTAATGTTTTAAAGATCTGGAACTGTGGCTGATTTCCCCATTCTCCATTGAGACTGTAAAGTTGGTTTCTGTTTTAAAAAAATATCTTTTAAATATAAACATCAGCTAGAGCTGTGACTGCTTCCATTTGGAGTAGTCAAGAAAAACCTTTTTTCAATACAGCTGCTATCTCTGTGTGGCTGGAGAGTGATTGAGAGTGTGAATGGTGTGTGAATGTATGGGTAAGCTTAAGCAATAAAGAATGACAGATTTAATGTGTATGTTTATGTGGCTACTAGTTTGGTTAAGAGATTTAAAGACAGCCTGACAAGAGTGAGAAGTAGCTTACCATTTTAAAGAAAAATTGTATTAACTTTTATTTTATGACAGAGATTTAAATTTTGATAGTAGTAGGAATGCTTGGACCAAACTTGATCCATTGAGTGGTAGGTAGTCACTTAGGAGGGTGGGGGTTAGGTATGCCCAGGAGTACCTCCAGGTGGGTGGGAAGTGCAAATACTCACCTGGCCCTGGGAGGGCCTCTTAAAGGCATCTAGCTGCCCATTTCCAGTAAGAAATTGTTTTTAAGGGAGGAGAGAGTGGAAGCCCCCCCCTCGCGGGGTGGGCTTACTAGCCTTTATTTTGGATCCCCCTTCTCTGGTACGGCCCCATTCTCCTGTAGCGTTTTAGGTGATACCATTTTTCTTCCACCAAAGGACAGTGGTTTTGCCCTCTATTTAGGCCCTGGTCCCATAGGGATGGAGGGGAGATGGGAAGTCAGTGACTCTGAGTAGGGCATGGCAGCGTCGGTGTGATGAGGGGGTATGGTCTCCAAGGGAGGACAGGTAGGAGTTTGCAGCCATGGGGTCGGGTTTGGATGTGTTTTCCATCATCTGTGACAGAAGAGGAAGGCTGGAAGCAAGAAGGCAAAAGGAGAAGAGCCATTATATCTCCCATATGCAGGGGTTCCACTACCCCATTTTGGCGTGGGGCATCCTGTTGGTGGGACTGTTGCAGTGGTGGCAGGACTGCAGTGGGGTCGCCGGAGGTGACAGCTCCAGTGGGCCATTTCCATGTGGCACGCTGCCTGGATGGAGAGTTCAGGATGGGAGTGCGATCTTGGATTTGCTATGGGGCCTTCCATGCCCATGTCTGGGGCAGGCCTGTCAGACCTGTTAAGGGCCATAACTTCTGAGAACTGGGTATTTTGGGAAGGAGGGAGCCGCTGCTAAAGCCTTGAGTTCAGCCCAGAACAGGTTCAGAGAAAGGAGGAGGAAATCAGCACTATCTGGCTCAGGAAATCTAGGAGGGACATTTACTGGGAATAACCATGGGAGACTTAGGCCACAGTTGCCCTGAGGTCAAGTCTTGGCTTGTCTAGCATGGGAGGAGTAAGGCACTCCCCCACTGGAAGGTTAAAGGATCAGAAAGTGTTATGGGAAGACAAATCTGACTTGAATATGGATAAAATCCCCACCCAAGGGAAAAGTAAATGTGGAGCCAGAGTGGTCTACATTCTAGGCCTTGTAAAAAATCTGTAGTTGCTGTGGCCATCTCATGTGTGCCCTTTGAAAACCATTGTACTCCTGTACCTGATCTCTCAGCCCCAAGGAGCTGCTCCTAGTTAATCAATTTGGAAGTTTTGGATTTTGGACGCAATCATTTCACATCCAAAATAAAGAGTTTTATAGTTCCTGTGATCTTGACTGTGCTGAGTGATTATTTCCATGAATGAAATTCTATTGCTCAACATCATTTTTTTTTTGCCAAGAAAATGCCCCCCATTATGAAGATCGGCAGACATGCCACCTGGAGCTGAGAGCTGCTGCAAGAAGGGAAGGACTGCATGAGTGAGAAGACATCTGCAGGTAAGGCCTCCCTTTCCTCTGTTTTGGTCTGAAAGAGCCAGGAAGGTTTCAGGTCTGTGGACCATGGGCAGGTTACATGTATATAATACTGAGTTTCTCTGTTCCTGGTTACCTGAGCTCCCACTCCTCTCCTTCTGCTTTTCCTAGTCATGGTCACTCTCCTTTTTTAACCCATGCTGGGCTCTTTAAGGATAACAGGAGCCAGGCAGCAAACTCTGCAATGTGGAGAGAGCAATCCTGAACTGTCAGTATTAGCATCTTCTGCTCCCCTGACAGCACTGCAGGCTATCCAGAAACAGTCGCTTCATGCTTAACCCATACTTCAGGTCAATGAACCTCAGCAGGGTGCATCCTAAAGTGTAAGAGACTCCAAATGTGAGATTTGGCTGAGAGGACTATGAAGCTGAGTGGTTCTGGCAGCCCAATCCTCATAAGAGGAGTCTCATATATGATGAGACACCCATGATAAGAGACCCTATTAACTTATTATAAATCACTCAAGTTAGCTAGAACCATTTATAATAGGTTTTATGTATTTTTTGTTAATTTAAAAAGTTAAATTGAAGAGCAGGTTTATACCTTCCAACCCCCAGCATATAAGAAAGTTTACTTGGCCCCAAGTAGTCTGCTATGAAAATTGACATTTATTTCTGCCAGGTTTAAAAAATCCAGAAGATCATATTTGACTCTGTGGAGCTAAAAGCTAAAATGGTGCCCCTTTTGTATTACTGAGACATGCCCCCACACTCACACGTTTTGTGATGTCAGTAAGTGAAGAGTGTGGGGGGGGGGCTCCAAAGGTTAGCATAGGGACAGTTTTAACAAGCATTTTATTATGATTTAGAGTTCTGATTATAACATATCAAGGCCACCACCTGACTAACTAGAACCCAGTTAATCAAGCAGTGACCATGATTTGGGAGGTTAAGAAGCATGGGGTTGCCTTAAGCCATTCTCTCCCCGGCTGTAAAATGTAATCCTCTACTGATAACATTCCTGGATGACAGACCACTATAAACAGGATAAGAGGGATAGTCGCTCTGTGCACTGATTGACCAATATCACATGTTTCATAATACAATTTATAGGCAGGTGCATATAACTTGTATTTAAATATAGTAATTGGTGACCCTCAATATCAACTCTTTTTTGAGAGTTGTAGAAAGCCATATCAACCCGGGCAGCCATCAGAATGGGTTAATACGAGGAGTCACGTGATGCAGTGCTCTTGCTAGCTGCACTCTCAGAGAGCTCTGCCTAACCCCTGTCCAAAATCGTTATTAATTACTCATCTTTAAGGAATCTGCATTCAAAATTGGACTACTTGCAGCCTGGATACACTGGAGCATCTGACTGGGACGCTGATGGAAGCAGAAATGCCGAAAGCACCCCCTAAACATACCCCACCAGCAACCCTCGAGAAGGCCCTGAAGAAATCACGGGCCTCATCGCAGCAGCCTTCCCAGTCCTGCAGCCCTGGCACTGGAGGAGGAGAAGAGCCGCTAACTGTGGCAAGATTCCTAGAAGAATTCCACCCCTTTAAGGCTGAAATGGCGGAGATGGCCTCTGAAATTAAGAATATCACCTCTGCCCTGGACGACCTGGCAAGGAAAACCTCAGATAACGAAGCGCGGTTAAAATCCCTGGAGAATCGAGCTGATAAGATCGACCGATGCTCATGCACATAAACCACCATATTGCAAAACTGGACTCGAAGGTGGAAGACCTCGAGGGCAGAAGCCAACGAAATAATGTTGTTCTTATTGGCCTACCTGAAAAGGAGGAAGGAGGAGACCCGGTGAAATTCTTCCAAAAGTTTGTGGAGAAAATAGCAGGCCCCTCGCCTTTTGGTCCCTGCTATAGCATTGAAAGAGCACATCATGCCCTCCGACCTATCCCACCTCAGGGAGCACCCCTCGCATCTGTATGGCTAAATTTCTAAATTACCAAGAGAGACAGCTCTTTTTGCAGAAAGTAAAGGAGGCTAAGGATCTGCAGTGGGAAGGAATAAGTCTTAGAGTGACTCAAGATCTACCACTATCGGTTCAACAACGGAGGGCCTCCTTTCACCCGCTTGTTTCCAAGTTAATTGCAGCGGGCATTAAGTTTAGAATGTCGTACCCGGCCAAATTGCCTGTTTTCATGGCTGATTCCTGGAAGATGTATGAAGATTTAGAATCGTCTTCTGCTGCACTCCAACTGGCATTACCCACCTTATTTAAACCGAAATGAGGGCTTGGCTTGTTCCTTTTGTAAACTTTCCCTCCTCATTGGTTAAAAGTTTCAGAACTTTCTGACTTTTTGTATTACGGAGAAGGTGTGCTATCCCCTCCCAATTTACCTGGGGCAAGATTATTAAGGGAGAATCGGTGGTGTGCGCCTGAATCTCTCGAGGGTTCTTTTAGACATCAGGGAACTGTGTGCATGGTGGTGCTATGTTAACTCGGCTGCTGCTTATCGGAACTTTGCCATGGAGGAGTGCTTCCGAAACCTAAGACTGACTACTCTTACTTGTGTTCAAGGGCATCACTTGGGTTGATGTATAAACAATGGAATAGTTGCAACCAATGTTCTCGGGGGTGGGACTTGCAGCTTTTAATGGGGTTGTGGTACATGGGTCCCTCCATTATTCTTCTGTTGCACTGCTGGGGTTCCGCAGTTCGAGGGAGCCAGAACCGCACATATAGGCACACCTTCATTTTGATTTGCTGTGGGTATGTTTGGGTGCTGCAATAATGGGATGGGTGTTTTGATCCCTTTTTTGTTTAAAATTTATCCTTTAGGAATTGGAGCGTGGTCGCTCATGGTGCTTGAATTACCCTAAGGCATTATAGGGGAGCACTGGCCATTTTCAAATGGGCTGAACATGATTCTATGGGAGTATTCCCGGGCCCACAATTCCGGAGCTGCATCTTATCCGGGTAAGCTGTGATGTGAGGCAGTGTAGAATTGGAGATATGTTGGTCCAGAAGGCACGAGTGTCCCAGGGGTACAAACCTGAGTTTAGTCAGGTGTCAGTTAGGAGGGCCCTGGCATAGGTTTTGGATTTCATGTCCAGTGCCCTCGAGTAATAGCTCTATTTTATTTGTTAAAGGTTTTTTGGTACTTCATTCAGGGCATAGTAAGTATAGGGCATACAATAGTCTGGTTTTGGAAGGACAGGGGTGGCAGCTGAGAGGATACAGCGGTGCAGCTGTGGGTTATAGACCGTGATAATGTGGGCGGGTTAGAGGGATGGGGTGGGGTTGGGGTTAGATGTAGCTGGAGAGGTATTTTGTTTTGGGGTTTTATCTGGGCAGGGCGTAGGGGGGGAGCACAAGACTTTAGGCTTAGAAGCTGGGGATGTTGGGTAGGACTTAGTAGGTTACTGTACCGAGTTATCATTAAGAATCATGGCATCACATAGGGTTATTAAATTCCTAAGTTTGAATGTCAAAGGGGCGTGACAGAAGTCCAAACAGTACCAAATTCTGAAGCATGTAGATGTTTTGAAAGCAGACATAGTGTTTTTACAAGAGGCACATCTACTTCACATGGAGAGCAATAGTATGAGACGTTTGCAAATGGGGATGGTCTTTTCTTCACAAGGCAATACGCAAAGTAGGGGTGTTATGGTGCTAGTGCTTAGGTCTGTCCCCTTACCCCCCTCCAGGTCATCCAGGACAATGAGGGTAGATACGTTCTTGTTAGGGGGAAACTGCAAAACACAGAGAACTTAGTGGGATCTATTTATGACCCCAATACTGACAAGCAGGGTTTCTTTGTAAAATTGTTGGAGGCATTAGTGCCCTTTGTACAGGTCCCTATGATTCTGGGGGGAGATCTTAACCTTGTTTTGGACCCCTTAATGGACAGGTCTAAACCCTCTAATTTGGCTCTCTCACCGGCCCAAAGGGCCATGAGGGAATTACTGAACCAGCTTGGCCTATCAGATGTGTGGAGGGTTCTCCACCCAAAGTCTCGGGAATACACTTTTATTTCACAGGTTCATGGTACAGCATCCCATATTGATTATATATTACTTTCCCGAATTCTCCTTCCAGGCATGATGGATACTGTAATTTTGGCAGGACCTCCCTTAGACCATGCAGCAGTGTCGGTGTCAATTTCCTTCTCATCCCTACCTAAGAGGGGTAACAGGTGGAAATTAAATAACCAGATTTTGAGGAGCCCCAATACGGTTAAATACATCTCGATGCAAATAGAGGAATTTATATCCAATAATTTGAAGGATAATATCCGGCCAGACATGGTTTGGGGGGGCGTTCAAAGCCTTTATGAGGGGCATTTTAATTGATAAAACAGTTAAAAAGAAAAGAGAAAAGGAATGAGTTATGTCAGAATTAGTGACTCGGATAAGGCTCAGGGAGGCTAATTTATTCCCCCACTCCACGGAGAAGGATAAACAGGAACTAGTTAAACTGAAAGATTTGTACTTAAACTTGCTAGAGGAGCAAGCTGAACTTACACTAATTGAAACCAAGGCCAATTATCTGGATCAGGGGGAAAAGGCGGGTAGGCTCCTGGAGAGATGTATTAAGCAGTTAGAATCCTCTCGAATAATTTCAGGATCCAATCCAGGGAGGATGGCCAGATTAAGACTTCCCCCGGAGAGACAGTACAGGAATTCAGAAAGTATTTTGAAACCCTGTATGGTGCTATGGCGAACCCTCCTACCGAAATGGAGATACTATCCTTTCTGGAGGATCTGGACCTCCCTTCGCTGGTAGAGTCCCAACGGGCACATCTGGTTGCTGTTATTACTCAAGATGAAATTGAGATGGTCATTAAGGGTCTCCCGCTGGATAAAACACTGGGCCCAGACGGATTCTCATCCAACTTTTATAAAAAGTTCCCTATGCAGCTATCCCCATTACTGCTTATGTTATTTCAGTATATTCTCAACTGCCAGATGTTGAACCAGTCGTTATTTGAGGCGCTTATTATTCTAATCCCAAAACCAGATAAACCCCCTGAGTAACTTGCTAGTTACAGGCCTATTTCATTGCTTAATTATGATATTAAAATCCTGGTGAAGTTACTAGCGGACCGAATAAATAGGGTTCTACCCGAACTTATTGGGGCAGAACAGGTCGGCTTTATGAGGGGTAGATCTGCCACCGACCATCTCAGGACGTTGGCACACGTCTTCTCGGCATCTGAGGAGAGCAGCTCTGCCATGGCCCTGGTCTCGTTGGACGCCGAGAAGGCCTTCGATAGGGTCCACTGGAGGTTCCTGCTAACCACAATGGGAAAGTTTGGATTTCCAGAGGTGTTCCTAAAATGGGTAGGCTCCCTTTATCTAAACCCCACAGCCAGGGCCTCTTGCAACGGGGTTGTCTCAGATCCCTTTGATCTGCACGTGGGTACCAGGCAGGGATGTCCTTTGTCCCCCCTCCTCTTTAATTTGTATCTGGAGCCCCTCATTAGAAGTACAGTGCTCAACCAAGAAATAAGTGGCATTAAAATTCTGGACAATGTTATTAAAGTAACAGCATATGCAGATGATCTCTTGGTATATATTTCAAAGCTGAGTGTATCCATCCCAGCTTTACTGGAAACCATACGGGAATATAGCCATTTGGCCAACTACAAATTAAACTTAGACAAGTCTGTGGTGTACCCCCTTAATAAGAATCTTTTTAATTAAGAGATTACCGAGCTAGGCCTAGCTTGGAAGTCTGAATCCATTAAATATTTAGGTCTCACCCTGACTAGGAGCATGACACGAATACGCCAGTTGAATCTGGACTCCCTGGTGCATACAATTGACTTAGATTTGAAAAGATGGGCATAGCTTCCAATTTCCTTATGGGGAAGGATAAATTTAGTTAAGATGAATGTATTTCCCCGGTTGTTTTATCCCTTTAGTATGTTAAATATCTGGTTATCGCTCTCATGGTTCAAGAAACTTCACGGGCTTATAGCCAATTTCGTGTGGGGATACAAGAAAGCGAGGATGGCCTGCCATAAGTTGGCTGCACCTAAACCACTGGGGGGATTAAGGTTGCCACATTTTGCTCTTTATTTTTGGGCGGGTCATGTTAATAAATATCTTAGGTGGGTGCAGGGCATGGATCCTTTAACCCAACTACCGTATGTCCCTTTGTGGATACAAATTGAGTTAGCGTTCATTAAGAAACATGGTCTCACACCGGAGGCCTTGCTTTACCTTAGTCCTAAACTCCTCCCCCCCTCATAAAATCTCCGATAGGGATCTCTGTGAGGACCCACACGCAGCTTTGTAGGTTTCTAAAATATGATCATCTCAGGGATCTGTAACAACCCATTAGAGGCAACCCACGCTTCCTAATTGATAATAAGCTCTTTAGTGCCACCTGGTTGGCTCAGCCTGATGAGTGCCACTTAAAAGATTTCCTTGCAGTTGATGGAAAGGTACTCTCTTCGCCGGAGATCCTGAATAAATTTAAATTGCCCACTACAGTGATTTTTAAAGTGTATCAGCTTCGTCACCTTTTACTTAGCAAAATGGGCATGACGCCAATACAGACCCCAAGAGTAGAATTTCATGGGACCCTGAGTCCTCTGGTGGGCCTTCCACATGCGGTCTCCAGGTTAAACAACATTTTATTTAATTGGGCCTATTCTCAGAATTTGGCCCTGAGCTCTTATTGGGTCTCAGTGTTCCCCAAGGAGGAACTCAATTGGACTGCCCTTTGGCAAAATTGCCACAAATTCATTCTGCAAGATCGTTTGAAACTGATGCAATTTAAAATACTTCATAACATTTACTATTCTCCTCAGAAGATGGCAAGTTTAAAAATGGTGGCGGCCCCAACATGTACTAGGTGTCATCTAGGGAAGGGGGACCTGATGCACATTTTCTGGAATTGTCCAAAGATAACCCAGCTTTGGACAGCCATTAAAAAGAGAGTGGATCCGTTACTGGGTCTGGAGGATCTCTTCACACCCGAAATTTGCCTGTTGGGGGATGTAACTCATATCCCAGTCAGGAATAGGAAGTTCCATATGGCTCTAATCTCGGCTACCCTTAAAAAGTTGTTCTCAGGCACTGGAAAGATTCTGTCGTGATCAGCTATACTGAATGGCTGGAGGAACTACTTGCCAGCCTGAGGGTTGAGAGGATGATAGCCATCCTTCAGAACAAACTCTCTAGGTTTGATAGGATTTGGGGTCCCCTTTACACTACTTATTCATTATAGGGTATAAAGGTCCCCTTCTGGGTAAAGAGGGTATGATAGGGTGTATTGTGCTGGGGGGATGGTAGGGGGTGATGGATGGGGTTGGGAGGGGGTTTTGGGGTCATGGCAGAGGATGGATCCTGTCATTATCTGTGATATGTATGATTGTATACTCAAATGGACATATATGTTTCTCCTGGATGCATTCTCTGTAATTATATCTGTAATAAAATTTTAATGGAAAAAAAAAAAGAATGGGTTAATACGGCTTTCACAGTCTCAAGCCATGTTATTATGACTTTTTCAGGCTCACGCTGAACTGCATATGGTAGCTTGAAACACACTGCATGCTGGTTTTCAAACCTGTAACTGTCACAGAAAGGAGCACATAAAGTTTGCATACTAGGCTGAGCAGAATAAGAAAAATATTTTCTTACCGATGCCGATAATGTACAATACTCGCTAGGAAACAAAAAAAAGAGTAAGTGCAAAGGGGTCCTTTGTGAGCAGCATGGGTGGCTAGTGCCATGCCTGCCTGCATTTTGGCTCACTGTTAACAGGGTGTAGGACCAGTTATTATGAAAAATAAAACAGATATAACTGTGCTTATGAGGTTTTTTTTAAGCTCCCCCAGTGTGCGATGACTGTATAAACTTCTCAAGTTTTGCTCTCGAGGTTTATGGGTCATCGCATACTTCAGGAGTGTAAAACAAATATCACACAGTTATTATTTATTTATTTAGATTTTGTTTACCAGGTAAGCCCACTGAGACCAATGGTCCCTTTTTCAGGAGTGAACCAGAGTTAGTTACAGAAAAGGACATTTGGAAACAGTTATATACAGTAGTTACATTTGTTACACAGTTTTACATTAGCAACATTATACAGGGGTAGCAGTCAGGTTCATGTTCAGACTCACACATTATATACAGTAGGTACATTAGTTACACAGGTGTACATTGGTAGCAGTATATAGGGATGGCAATCAGTTACACAAACTGGCCCATATTAGTATTAGTTACATATGCATTATTCTCTATACAAATTATAGAAACCAATAAACATACCAAGATTTTGAAAAATAAATCAGAAAAGGTTTTACATGGTATTTATTGATCTTAGTGTGATATATAGCGTTCCAGACTTCTTAAAGCAGTTATGCACGATAGCAGTGAAACTTTTGGCCTATATTTTTTTATTTTATCTTAGATTGCTACATATCTCCTGACTTATATGATGCCCTTTTTCCCACATTTTGAATCTGCTTTACCACATTATTTTCAGCTGAAATAATAAAATGAGTGCTCCTTTTAATATGGCTCAGACCAGCGTTACATTAGTATTCTTTGTTGTTTTTGATCACCCATTATTTACAATCATGTTTCATGTGACTATAACAAACTAGTATGCAGTAGACACTATTCCCTGACCTTACAGAACAACAGGTGTACAAAAACAGCATAGAATGCTGGCCCAGCAGCTCTGAGGGTTGAGGCACTGGGTGCCACACCTCGTGCCATGACAGCGACCCAGGTTCAGGAATGAGCCCGGGTCGCTGAGGGTTGGCAGGGGAGAGAGAGAGAGAGGATCGAGTGTCTGGAGGATGTCTCTCCTCTCTCGGGGGGCATCCAGGGTTAGTCTGACACCGCAGCGGCCCCCGGTGGATGTAGGATAAACTGCAATGCCTGCGGGCTCAGTAGTGGGTTGCAGAGTTGCTACAGACATCCCTGGCATCATTGCATGCTTGGGCTCTGCTGGGAGGGAGAGGAGAGGGCATAACCCAGCAAGAAAGAAAAACCCCAGCTTACCAGGTGAGGTGACAGTGACCTTCAGGGGTAGATGCTCCACACGCCCAATGCCAGGCAAGAATTCTGACTCTACCCCCTGGGGATCTTCAGCCTTCTTCTCTGGGGTTGGGAGGTAAGGTGGAGATCCTAATACCAATGTGAGTGCCAGAAGAATGGGTTCAAGTGGGCAGGTAGGGGCCAACAGCTGAGTGAGCAAACCTGAGAGATGCCCCGGGATAGCTGGCAAGAAAAAAGAGTTGTAAAAAAAAAAAAGGCAGCACAAAATAGTGATGAAAACATGGTCAATGCTGACTGTGGTGCCAAGTGATGGGGCATCGTCCTGGCACTCTGGCAACCTGGGTTCAGGTCCCAAGCCCGGATGTCAGGAGTGGAGACCAGCAGGGAGGAAGAGTGTCCTCTAGACACTTCCATCCCGGGGGGGCCATGCTGGACTGTTCTACAGGAGGCTCCTGCAGGTGGCTAGTGGAGGTGATCTAGGTGGCGTGGACCACCACACATTGCCAAATGCCCCATCCTCAGGATGCCGCTGTGGCCACATGATTGTGGGAAGAGGAAGGGGCACCATAAAAGCATAAATCACCTGCCCAGCTGCAAGACAACAGCCAACTTGCTCCCCCATGCCATGTAGCCTCTCACAGTGCCCCCTTCAATCCCCCAGCCTCCTCATGTTCCTGGTCAAGGTAGTGAACTACCTACCCTCCACTGTCTTCCCCCGTCATGTGGGGGGGCCCCTTGGCAGAGTTACGCCAGGTCTACCAGGATGTACGACCAATGGGGATGAAGCAGATAACAACAGGGAATGGCCCGGCAGGTGAGGGTTACAGCACTGTGCAGCCCAAAGATGTTGCTGGCTTTGAGGTGAGGGCAAGGGAAGGTGGAAAAAAATTGAACACAAAACAAAGCAAAAAATAGAAGAAAACCTGGTCTAAGTCATATTCTAAAGAGCACTTTTATTATTTCAAATGAAAAACTAAGTGCTAAAACAGACTCAAAACTGGAAAAGAAGTATATCACATAAGTCAAGAGATATAAGAAGCAATCAAAAACAGAATAAGAAAGAATGAAAAAATTTTCTTCACTTTTTTTTGTTAAGCCTATTTTATCTCCCACTGCCGGCGGAGCTTGGTGGTGGAAATACTGACCATCAGTGCTTTGTTCCCCCTCCAGCTGTCAGGGATTATGTTGTGTGACAGTGGGGGCTTGGTTTTACCTTTTTTGTGATTTTTCTGTTGCTTTGCTTTCATGACACTCCACCCCTGAAGATACCAGCACGTAGGACATAAATCCAGCTGTAGACATGCTAGCACATGTCTCATTTAAGCACCTCATGGCAGTCTCCCATCCCCACACCGTGAGTCCTGTACCACCACCCATGCATTCACAGGCAGCAGTGAGGGACTGCTGTAACAGCCTTCCCCCCTCAAAGGAGGAGAGTATCTTATGGAATGCTCAAACCTCCTCCCCCAGCCATCCCCCAATAACCCAAGCTCATTCCCAAACCTAGGTTGCCAGTGTTGTGGACAGTAGCACTACTGCCATGCCAGCAGGCCAGCACATGCACTGCTGCTTTAAATGAAAAAATAAACCACAAATATTTGGCCCCTCGTATAGCTGTCAAAATTAGCAAATGCTAAAATGCTCTAGTTCCAAATGGAGATTTCAAAAATATTTGTTTTAACTTCCCCAAGCATGTTAAAAAGCTTTATAACATGGGGACATATGCAGTGGATTCTTGATTGGTGGAGGGCTTCCACATGATCATGCATTAATGCATGATATACTTCCAGTTCATGTTATCAGATCACCTCCTAAATCAGTGGGCAGCATGTGTCTTTTATGTTCATGCCGACGGCAAAAGCGTCCTAAGCAGACATTTGTACTTGGCAGCTTAGCAGCAGTTACTGATCTTCCCACCCACGCAGCCCAGGTGTCTGTGAAGTCCTTTCGGACACTCCATTAGGAGAGTGTGTGCTGAATGTGTAGTCTTTGTGTCTGTGTCCCACCCCAGGCAAGAGAAACTGCATGCAATCACCAACAGTAACACCCAACCGGGAAACCGTTTGTCAGAGAGAGACTGGATAGACAGAGCATGAGGAGTGCAATGAATCACAATATGTGCCCCATTGCCAGAAGTACTGTAAATGGCATGTGTGGCAGTTGTCGCACTGTCCTGTGTGTGTCTCGCTGTACTCTGCCGTCCCCCATTTACCTGTATCACAGAAAGAGACTGAGAGGCACACATTGGGACAAGAAAGTGATGGTTATGCTAACAGTAATTAGCAGAACCAAACAAATTTATTCTTATCTGACATGTGACCTGTACTGACAGTACCCAACGGGCAACCTTCCCCCTCAGAAGTCTGACAGGAGTGACAGACAGCTCCCTATATGATGCAGCAAACTTCTTGTCTCTCTGTCTCTCTCTCTCTCTGTGCAGGAAGAGTAGCAAGAAAGAGAGACACAGCTGAGGAGGAGAGAGCGGCACCTGGCTGCTAAGATAAGGATGATCATTGGCCCCCACTCCCATCATCCAGTGAGCGAGTGAGCGGAATCAGAAAGAATATTGTGCCCTGCATGGCAGCAAAGTGAGAGAGAGGGAGACAGAGAGTAAGTTTGCCGGTACACGGTAATCGGGACTGCATGGATGTTACCCTCAAGACACACAGGGAGGGACAGCACGAGCCATGGTGCTGACAGGACATGGAGCACCGTGGCTTGCAGCAAGGTATTGTGTTCAGTTCCTCGATCTCTCTCTGGGAACAGTAGGATAGCAGTTTCAAACTGTGGTATGTTAGTGAGTGACAGAGTGAATCAGTGCCAGATCTAGGGTAGAAACGGCAGCACATAGGAAGAGAGCGAGAGAGAGAGCAACAGCATGAGAGAGAAACAGAGAGAGAGAGAGAGAGAGAGAGAGCCAAAGGAGGAAAGGTCACAGAGCTGCAGTATTAGTTGTTGGGAGTATGCTGGGACAGTAAAACTCATAGGCACAGTTATGTTGTGAAGCAGAAATGGCAGCAATGTAGTAATAGTACATTTCTACCATTTGTCTATTCATAACAAGTGTGGTATACGTAATATCTTGAGGACTACTTTCTCAGGTGGCAGCAAACAGTACAATTTCCTCATTTTAAACATTAATAAAAGTGTTTCTGTAAATTATATTCCTCTTGTTGAAAGACCCCGTGTTATAAGTGCAATAGCCCACTCCGGGGTGTGCGGGTATTGGGGATTAATCAACACTCTGGGTGCTGTGGGGGCACTTGGGCTGTGCCCTCATGCCTCACAACACACCCGGGGTGTTGATTAGTCCCCAATACCGGCACACCCTGTTGTGGGCTATTGCTTACAAAACTTCTCCCCACCCCATCTACTCCTGTCAGCCCCCTTCCTGGCCCTCTCCTGTCAGACTCCTTACCATCCTTGGTGTCAGGCCTCCTGCTGGATTCTACTTCGGCCTGCAACAGGCTTCGTCCTAATCTACATCTGCACTGCTGTAATTCCACCTGCTCTGGTCTTTCTGTTTGCACATCAATACTGTTCATTGTACCTTAATTATTTACTTCTACTTTTTATTCACAGTTGTACCATATTAAATGGTATTCTCATTGCACATCACTTTGTACTGATCAATGATACTGTGTATGCTTTATTGTATTTTCCCATTTCCTTCCCCTGGGTAGTACCTAGAAGCAAGCCTTGGCTCGGTATGCCTTTCCTAGTTGCCAATTTTCAAATAAATAAAAACATGAACAAACAGCAGCAATTCTAAACTACACCATCAACAATCACCAATATTGCCACACCAGAGAATTGGGTGAAACAATATCCCACCTGGAGTATTGTGTCTAGTTATGGAGCCTGTACCTCAGAAAGGACATAGACAGAATGGAGACAGTCCAGAAGAAGGCAACTAAAATGGTGCAGGGTTGCAAAATTCCTACAAGAAGCAACTGAGGCCAGTTAGGGTCTGTGGAGACAGACTAGGCAGTGACCATCTGGTCAGACTGGCTGTGCCAAGCAGTCCTCTTCTGCTACCAAATTTTGTGTTTCTATGTTTCTAATACTTAAAGCAGCAGTGCAACAAAATATTTTTTCCAAAATGCTATTTTCAGCTACAGTTAAGAAAAATACTAGCATACCTGTCAAATGTTGTTGTCTAAGTACTTCCTATGCTGTTCACATGAAACCCTTTTTTTTATTTTTTCAATCCTAACCCTTGCCAGGTCTACAATGCTATTTCTATGTAAAATGTGGCAGCCATTTTTTTTCTTGAGAAAAAAATCAAATAAAACATTTATAAAATACTAAAATTTTGGTGAAATTAGAAAATTGCTCTACCAAATTAAACTGGAGGATGCCTGGCATCTTTTATCGTGAAAAAGGGCAGGATCAAATTGTTTGCCCCATTTTCATTGCACTGTTGCTTTAAATAAAGAACAAATATAATGAAAGAAAATACAAGTTGGTAAATATTGGATTTATAAATAGGGGATACATAATGGGCTACATGGGGATAATCATATTTATCTCCACATTAAGAGCTGTAACTCATGAATGTGTAATGAGCCCTTTTTCTTATTAGAAGTGATAAGTAAGCAATGTGATTACTACAGTACATCCCATTACAGTACATGTGCTGTTTAAACAGTTATATTTTAAAAAGTATAGTTTTTAAATTAACTCTTTAATGAAGACTAAACTGTTTCTACCCAAGTTCAGATGCTGAAAAAATTGAAAGCAGCAAGTATTTTCAGAGCTACTCTCACATTGTTTAAGAATGTCATTATTACATTTTTGCATGGATACATTATTGTTTTATGTACGGTATGTGTGGCATCAGGTCCAGCTCACAGGATGTATTTAAACTGGTTATTCCCACTCCAGTGGTACAGATAAAGACATAAAATGATGTGTCCTCTTGTTAGTCCAGAGAGCGATGGTCAAATCTATGGCTACGTCAGGCACCCACCAGAAGCCACATGGGGGTGTCTCATTAGCAAGCTCCGCTGATACTTTTTTAAATTTAAAATGTGGCTGTGTCAGAGCTTAGGCAGAGGTCGGAGAAGACTTCTCCCATCTTCCCTAACTCTGTAGACTCAGGAAGACCTCTCCACATTCCTTGTTTTAGTAAACCATGAGAGCGCTGCCTTTCTATGCTTCCACAGCACAGAAAAGTGCTGACACGCTGCCAACATTTGAAAAAATGGCTTCAACAGCCACCAGCAGGCTCATGCTGGAAAAGAGCACAGGGCTGACTAGCAGCCCTTGTTGTTGATTAGTTGTTCATCCAAGCAGTAGATTTGCATCAGCAAAAAGCATCACCCCTTCTGCAGTTAATCAGGGGGTTCCCCCAGGGTATCCACCCCCTCTCTCTACAGTATAAAAGGAGTACTTCATACCTAGAAACAGAAGTTTGATGCTGGGCAGCAGATAGGCCAGAAGAGTTCCAGAAGAACAGCAGCCTGAAGAGAAGCCCAAGGAAAGGTTCCATGTGATATGCGTGATGGCACAATAGCGAACTCCACATGAGCGAGTGCACATCGCCAAAAACAAAAATGGCAGCATGCACTACATCAAAACCAAAAAGAGCAGTGATTGTCATCATGCTCTCCTGGGCTGATATTAACTGCATTTTTTATGTGGGGGTGCTATGCCCTCAAACCCAAAATTATAATTATAATCAACACCGGGGGGGCCTGACACTGGAGTACAGGAAAAAATTCAGGAGGGGCTATGGAGGGATTATAGGTCATCAGGGGAGAGAACACTTATAGGGGGCAACCTTTGGATGGGGGACCTCGTTCAGGAGGGTGGGGGAGTATACTGCACTAAGTTGAGAGATTGGGAAACATAGGGAAAAAAAAACATTAAGTCCCAAACAGCACAAAATAAGATTATACACACACACAGCTAGCTCCGATCCCAGAACCTCTCACACTGCAAGCATACACTCCTAACACAATGCCAAATGGCCAACTGGGAACTGCCTGGCCAAACTACCTTCTATATCCTGATTAACTATACCTCTCTCTCACAGTCACTGTATTCTTCCTTTCGCGATTCTTGTCCCCTCACACTCGCTGTTACCCCCCTCGCTATCCTTCCCCACTCGCTCTTATCACAGGTGGTCAAACTGAGTCACTCAAATTGAGTCACTCAATTTGACTCACCCATATCATGGAATACCCAGGAAAGAACATAAAAGAAACCTGCAGAGGTAGTTGGGGGAGTGCTGCTACTGGAGAGTGTGCTTTCCTGGTAGTGTTTTTAAGGGCTTAAAGACTATATAGCCAGGCAAGGCAGTTGACTCAGGTGGCCAGCAGAGGGAAGCTGATGCAGTCAGGTTGCTCACCCTAGAGTCTTGCAGATGTCCAAGTGGTTCATTTGGCAAGTCGGTCAATGGCAAAGTGGTGGAGGCCAAGCCAGGGTGGCCCCCTCAAGAAGAAACCTGTGAAGGTTGTGTCCTGTAATCAGATACCCCCAGACTGATTTGCCAGCAAACTGGCTAGCAGTGAAGAGGCGTAACCTGCCACCAGGCTTCTTCTGGTGGATAGGCTAGCAAGTGAGTGACAAAAGTGTGCAAACTGCCACCTGGTGCATTGGCTAGCAAGTCAAATAGCATCAACAGTAGGCAGCCAGCCACTTGGCACCCCAGCTGAATCAGCTAGTAAGTTGGCTTGTGGAAAATAGTGTGGCCTGTCAACAGGTACAACCAGAGAGGAACCCATCAGACTTAGTTGGTACATCATCCAGTAGCAGGGGAACCAACCTAGTGGAAACAGACCTAAGCATTTGTGGTTGGCACAGTAGTCAACTAACAGGAAAGAGTGGTCTACCATCAGGCATCCTTGAAGTATAGGAGACTCAGGAAGCAGGTCAACCAGCAGCAGTAAGCACAGAAATTCAGCTAGAAGGTCCACTAGCAATGAGATGCAAAGGGGACTCAGATATCAGGTCATCTAGTGGCATGAGGCAGCAAAGACTTGGCTGACATATCAACCAGCTATGAATTCATGCCACCACTTGTATCCTTTTAAAGTTAGAACCTTCAGGGCCACCTTTTAAGATGTTGTCTCCGTGGAGAAGGTTTGGCACCCAGAGAGAGATTTCTAGGTAGGTGGTTTTGTGCAGTGGGAACCAATAAACCAGGTGCCTTTATCCTAGTGCAGGGGGGTGCTAGTAAGTGCACCTCATGCCTAGCCAATTGGCTATTGGGCCAAAGTTCCCAGGACTGGTATGATCAGTCACAAGCCTTTCAGCTTCTCAAGGCTGATAACTACCCATAGTCCCACATAGTTGCTGTCAATTTTACCGGGACAGTAGGGGTGAGACCTACTCCTGGTTTCTCTTATATTTGTGAGGCCTTGAAGGATGGCACTAGTTTAGTGTTACCCCCAACCAATCACTGTCAAAACTCCCTTCCCCAGCACACCCCTTCAGCAACCACCCCCTCCACCCCCTGTCAGTACCTAACTCACCATCTATCTGTAGATGAAATACCATTAGGTCCTCAAACAATGATTGGCACAGACCCCCCAATTACTGCCTCAGCCATAGAAACATAGAAAAGTGATTGCAGAAGGGGGCCTTACGATCCATGTAGTCTGCCCATTTTAGAGTAACTACCCACCTCCTCATATTCATTGCCGAGTGTTATGATGCCTTTGTATTTATCCCATGTGTGTTTGAAACTTCCAACCATCCTGACCTCTACCACCTCCTGGAGGAGACTATTCCATGGGTTCACCACTCTATCCGTGAAGAATGTCCTCGCATTACTCAGTGTCATCCCTCACTCAGTCTTCATACAATGCCCTCTGGTTTTTCTGTAACACCTACCCAGGAACAAGTCATGCACCTGAGTTTTGTTGATACCTTTTAGGTATTTGAAGGTCTCTATCATGCCACCCCCATCCTTCCTCTGTTCAACAGAATACATGTTGAGTTCCCTCAGTCTATCTTCCTATGGTGCCTCATGCAGCCCTTGTATCATTTTAGTTGCTCTGTGCTGAACCCTCCCTAATCTATCTATGTACTTTTTGAGATTTGGTCACCAGAACTGTACACAGTACTCCAGCTGCAGCCTCATCAGAGATCTGTACAGCTGGAGCACCACCTCCCTTTTCCAGCTGGAGATTCCCCTACTTATGCAACCCAGCATCCTAGTTGCCCTAAGCACTGCCTTTTCACACTGTTTGCTTGTTTTTAGGTCATCCATAATAATCACCCCGCAGGTCCCTCTCCTGCTTCATGGTCTCCAGTCTTACTCCTCCCATGAAGTATTCCTCCTTCAGGTTTCCCTTCCTCAAGTGCATGACCTTGCACTTTTTCGCATTGAAATTCAGTTGCCAGGTCCAAGACCATTGTTCCAATTTCTTTAGATCAGATTTCATCCTTTGCACACACAAAGGATAGCGCAGTGGTTTAAGGCTCTGAGCTGTAAATCTGGTGACATCCAGCAGACCAGACCTGGGTTTGAATCCCACAGCTTCCACTTGCATACTGTGTGACCCTGAGCAAGTCACTTAACTTCCCTGTGCTCCCAGGTTGCGCCTGTAAAAAAGCTTTCAGCTTAGTGTGTCTCACCTGGCTAAATAACTAAAAAAAAAAAAAAAAAATCCCCCCCGGGAGTTTCTACCCTGTTACTGATCTTTGTGTTGTCTGCGAACAGACACACTTTACCCTCTAAACCATTAGCTATGTCACTAATGAAGATGTTAAATAGGATAGGACCTAAAACTGACCCCTGAGGCACCCCACTGGTCACCTCTTTTTCCTCCGATGGTGTGCCATTTACTATACCCTCTGAGTTCTCCCACTCAGCCAGTTTTGCACCCTGTTTACTACTTTCAGACCCACTCCTAGGTTGGCTAGCTTATTTAGTAGCCTTCTGTGTGGACTGGAGTCAAATGCTTTACTGAAATCTAGATACATTAAGTCCAGTGCTCCACCCAGGTTCGCTGTCTTGAACACCGAGTTAAAGAAGTCTATTAAATTTGTTTGGCACAATATCCCCATCATAAACCCATGTTGTCTAGGATCTAATGTTGCATTCTCTTCCAGATAGGAGATGATTCTTTCTTTGAGGAGTGCTTCCATAATCTTGCCTGCAATCTATATGAGGCTTACCAGTCTATAGTTACCCATGACTTCCCTACTCCCACTCCTATGAAGAGGAACCACAGTGGCTCTTCTCCAATCCTTGGGAACAACTCTTTGTTCCAAAGATAGGTTGAAGAGTTCTGCCAGGGGTTCTGCCAGCTCTTCCCTCAGTTCCTTGAGTATCCAGGGGTGTATTTCGTCAGGCCCCATTGCTTTGTTTAGCTTGAGTTTTCTTACTTCGTCTAGGACTCTCTCCTTTGTGAATGGTCCTGAGCCTACCTCCTTACCAGAGGTGCTGTCCCCACTAGCTTGGGTCCACTACCATCTCTTTTCTTAGTAAAAACCGAGCAAAAGTAGCAAATCAGTAACTCGGCTTTTTCCCTGTCATCCTCTGTGGGCCCCCCTGTTTCCTTTGCTATTCTGACTATACCGCCTCCCTTCCTTCTTCTTTTACTGATATATCTAAAGAAGGCTTTGTCCCCCTTCTTTACCCGTTTAGCTATCCTTTGCAAATCTGATTGTTATCCTTACTTCCCTCAACTTCTCCTTGTATGTATCACTGTCTTGATCAGTTTTAGTGTCTTTGTACCTTTTAAAATCTGTCTTTTTTTCTCAGGTTTTGGCAGCCACTTCCCTGGAAAACCAAATTAGTTTTCTCCTTCTTTTAGTTTTACTCACTCTTTTTAGGCACTGATTTGAGGCTTCGGTTGTCATCTTGATCCTTATCCAGTGTTCTTCTACCCCCTCCCCCCCACTTACTGTGCCTAGAGGGTTCTGTTTAAGATGTTCTTTCATTTCATTAAAGTCTGCCCTCTTAAAGTCCAGGACATTAGTTTTGGAGTGTTTAGTTTCCCGACTTGTATTCACCTGAAACCACACCATGCGGTGGTCGTTAGTTTTGTGATGACTGCCTGCTATTACTTCCGAGATGTTTTTGCTATTCATGAACAGTAGGTATATTGATACTTAGACAGTGTCAGTAGATAAAGGCCTATGGCCCACTCAGTCTGCCCATTTGAGCTTGTAAGTTCACTTTATGTTTTCCTAGAAGTCTGTTGACCCTTAACCCTGACCTCCAGAATTCCTTTATGTCTATCCCATGCATTCTTAAATCCCGTGATTGTTTCAGCCCCCACCACTTCCTCTGGCAGGGCATTCCACTTGTCCAGAACCTGTTATGTGAAGAAATTCTTCCTTATGTTTCCTCTGAATCGTCCTCCCTCCAACTTCATCCCATGCCCTCTAGTCCTGGAACATCTTTTTCGCTTAAAAATAGTATATTCCTGCACCCTGTTCCTCCCTGTAAGATACTTGTATGTCTCTATCATATCCCCTATCCCCCTTCTCTCCTCCAGGGAGTACATATTCAATTCCTTCAACCTATCTTCATAGGACTTGTGATGCATCCATGCACCGTCTTTGTTGCCCTCCTCTGAACTTTCTCTACCCTGTCTATGTTCTTACATAAGTACGGTCTCCAGAACTGTACACTGTACTCCAGGTGGGGCCTCACTAGTGTCTTGTATAGTGGAATTATGACCTCCCTTTTCCTGCTGGTGATGCCCCTGCCTATGCATCCCAGCATCCTATTTGCTTTACCTGCTGCCTTGTCACACTGTTTCCCTACCTTGAGGTCATCAGAGATGATAACCCCAAGATCCCTTTCCTGCTTGGTGCATGCCATATCCTCACCCCCAAATTGATATATTGTGCCAGGGTTTTTGTGCACCATATGCATTATCTTGCACTTCTTTGCATTGAATTTCAACTGCCAAACCCCTGACCATTCTTCAAGTTTCTGCAGGTCCCTTCTCATTCTGTCTACACCCTCTGGTGTGTCTACTCTGTTACAGAGCTTTGTGTCATCAGCGAACAGGGAAATTCTGCCTTCTAGGTCCTGTGCAATGTCACTGATGAAGATGTTGAATAGAACCGGTCCCAGCACTGATCCCTGTGGTACCCCACTGGTCACTCTTCCCTCTGTAGAGTGACAGAAATTTGCCACCACCCTCTGTGTCCTGCTGCCCAGCCAGTTACCTACCAACCACACTACTGTCCTGCCCACACCCATATTCCCCAGTTTGTGTAATAGTCTTCGTGTCAAAGACCTTGCTGAAGTCCAGATAGGCCATGTCCACTGCCCTCCTCTGATTCACCTCCCTAGTCACCCAGTCAAAAAATTCAATGAGGTTGGTCTGACATGACTTCCCCCTGGTGAAACCATGCTGCCTTGGGTCCTGTAGCCCACTGACAATCAGATGTTTCACCAATCTCTCCTTCAGTAGTGCTTCCATGATCTTCCCCACTACCGAGATGAGACTGACTGGTCCGTAGTTCCCTGCTTCCTCTTTGTTCCCACTTTTGTATAAGGGGACTACATCTGCTGTCCTCCAGTCTTTGGGTACCTCCCCTGTGTCCAGTGATCAGCTAAACAGGATTGCCAGAGGTTCAGCCACTGCCTCTCTTAGTTCTTTAAGGATCCTGGGGTGCACCCCATCTGGCCCCATTGCTTTTTATCAACTCTTATTACTTTCAGTTCCCTCAAGACCCTTTCTCATGTAAGGGACTCGTGTCCATTTCTGCACCATTCCCATCCCTTGTACTCCCTTCAGACCCATTACCCTCCTCTTCCTCACTAAAGACTGAGCAGAAATACCTGTTCATTATGTCATCTTTACTGTTGTCATCCTCTACACGGCCTCCATCCTCCCTCTTCAGTCTCATTATCCCTCCCTTTGCCTTTGTTTTTTCACTTATGTACCTGTAAAAGCTTTTGTCCCTTCTACCCACTGATTTTGCAATGTGCTCTTCTGTCAGAGCACAGACCACTTCCCCTCTAGTTGATTCCTTGACTACCTGTCTTAATTCTGATCCCCCTAGAGCATCAAGAAAGCTTTTCCTCTTAGATGAGTTTGTTGAGTGGGAACTCCAATTTATGACAAGTTGAAGTCTCCCATCAGTATCACTTCACCCTTGTCTGCCATTTTGGGTATGGATTCTATAAGCTCTTTGTCACTTTCCAAGCCCTGCACCAGTGTCTGTAGATCACGTCGACCCCAGTCACCACACCGGTCCCCGCCTTAAGTCCAACCCAAAGTGCCTTTGGATCATTGTGGCATTGATCCCCACTCACATACAATGCTACTCCTCCTCCCTTTTTGCCCTCTCTGTCTTTCCAGAAGAGGCTGAAACCAGGGATAGTTGTTTCCCAGTCATGGTTTTTACTGTACCAGGTTTCAGTCATTGCAACCAGTCTACGTCCACCTCTACAATGATTGCTGAGAGATCTTCTACTTTGTTGGTTGTGCTCTGAGCATTATTGAACATATGCTTCCATATCTTTTTCCCCTGTTTTTTATTGTCTGGCCCTCCATTTTATCCAGTATTTTCTTTCACATTTCTCCCAACCCATGTCACGATTGTCCTTGGTTTAGTTTTGATTGTCCAAAAGTACCTTATTTGTTGCTTTGGGGGAGCAGTAACAGGACCCTGTGGTGTTGTTTCCATCACTCCATAATCTAGTTTAAATGCCCTATGATCTGCCATCTGACTGATAACTAGTGAGCATGTGCATACTATAGCAGCAGTTGTTTCTACAATATGTATGCAGTCACTCCTTGTCAGTCAGACAATGGCCTTCTGAGGTGGAGAGAGGAGGGTCTGTACCAGTTGTTATCTGAGGACCAGATGGCACTCACCTATAGACAGGTGGGTGAGTAAGGAGCTGACAAAGGGTGTCAATGGTGGGTGCTCAATGGGTGAGTGGGGAGGAGCTTTAATTGCAATCCATGGGGGGATAACACTAGACTGCCTGGAATAGGCTTCAGGGCATTTCCTCAATACCAGATTAGGTGAGGGGGGGGTCTACTAGATTGCCATGAAAAGGCTTTTTTACAGTGCCAAAATAATGAGAGGGATTGGGTGAGGAAAGGGGTTCACCAGGCTGCAAGGGAAGTGCTTTACTACAGTTCCACAATAGTCATAGGGTTCAATTAATGTAGTGGGTCTACTACACTGCCAGGCAAGGATTTTAGTACGGTTCCACAATACTGTCAGGGACTGGGTGAGGGAGGGGTCCATTAGACCACCAGGGCTCAGATCTTTAATACTGCATACACTGACAGCAATTGGGGTGGGGGATCCACTAGACTGCCAGGATTGGGATCTGCAGTATACTTCTATACTAACAGGATGTTGGAGAGGGAGCGAGGATAGCACCAGTGCTGCTGGAGGTGGCAAGCATTACACACCATTGCACGCATTGATAAAAGCAGGGTTTCATGAGTATTAATTAGGGCTGCCTTGACTGCCTGTTAATGTACCATTGCATCCTATAAGCAAGAAGGTACCCTCATTGCAAGTTTGCAGTGGTGTAGTCTGTGTATCAGTGTTATCCACTGTGTGCAGTGCCAGATAACCCTTTAGATATGACCCCCCCCCCCAGATGCACTGAGTCTGGTTAGCTTGGCGGTATGCTTGTTTTTTTGTTTTTTTAACTATTCTGTTTGTAGCTCCCCGGCACCGGAACTCTCTCGGGCCTCTCCGCTCACCATGCCACTCTACCGCCCACTGTGAACCCTGCCATCTTCAAGGTCATTACTTTCCCCCGAGCCCTGAGGGGACATAGGGCCCAAGGAGATTGAAGGGACAAAGAGAGGGCTCCAGTGTTGGGCATGTGGTGGGATGGCAGTAGGAGGACCGTCGTCTATCCGGGCCGGAGGGAATTTTTATGTGAAGTTGACATCCCCGATGTGGGATGTGCAGTGCCACCCAATGTGCAATGTGGGTGCTCCCACCCACATCCAGAAGGCAACTGCCCAATGTCTTCCCCCTCACTTGTGAGCTCCTGTGCATCGCATTGCTTCTGGCCTCCACAGGGGGCCACTGCTGCACCAGGCTGTCCCTGGATCCCTCCCAGATAGAGAGGAGAGCAGTCCTCTGGATGCTTGATCCTCTCTCTTCCCTGCCAACCCCCAGCAGTCCGGGCTCATTCCCGAACCTGGGTATCTGGCATGGCGCGAGGTGTGGCATCCAGTGCCTCAACCCTCAGCGCCACCGGGCCAACTGGTATGCTTGTTAATGCTGCACTAATGTTCATTATATGAGAGTCATTATGTGTCTCATTCTTCCTCTCCCTCACAAACACTAAAGTATCAGCTTTAACATTAAAGTATTTACTGAGTGATCTTACTTTAAAGTTTTTAGTTACATTGAACTTAAACACTAACTAAAGCCAGCAAGGTGGTGCTGAGGGTTGAGGCATGGGATGCCACACCTCGCATCATGCCAGCGATCTTGGTTCGGATGCGGGTTTGGGCCCCGGGGGGTTGGCCAGGGGATGAGGAGTGGATTAAGCAGCCACCAGGCAGCTCTCCTCCTTGTGGAGGGACGTGGAATTTCCCTGGCACTTGGCTGCCACCCAGTGGAGGCTAAGTGGCAGTGCCACACCAGAGAGGGAACCTGGCAATAGGCTGGGAGGGCAGAAGGGCTGTCACCAGAGCCGCGGTGCGCATGCGCACCTCCATGCACATGGACAACCGCATCCTGGGGCTTTAAATAACAGGGGAGAAAAGGAGAAAAATTGGGGGCCATGGCTGGATGAAGCCCCCAGGCTGGCTCTGGTGGTCTGCTGGAGCATGAGACGGAGGGTGCTACAAACAACTGTGGAGTACAGTACGGTCAGCTGACACGGGACTGCCGCCTGCTGCAGAGGATAAACAATGGATGGAAAAAAAACTAACTAAAAACCTTCACTCAGCAAGCAAGTGGATTTTGAAAACCACTGTGCAGCATGTAGATTTTGAAAACTATCGTACATCCAGAACATTTTGAAAACCTTCGTGTAGGATATCTGTTTTGTGAAAACTATTGAACAGCAAGTAGATTCTGAAAACCATCATGCAGCACAAAGATTTTGGAAATCATTATGCAGCACATAAGTTTGAAAAGGTATCATGTCACAACAGTGGCGGGAATACAGTAAAGACCATCACAGAGACATTTCCAGCAGTTAGCTGTGATGATTAAGCCTGAGTTCTGACATGTTTACCTCTGAGTCTTCACCTCCCAACCAACTCTGACTCAGAGTTGGTTATTTTGAGTCTGGGGGTGTAGGGGGCAAAGCCTCCCATAGAAAACACAATTTACTACAGTGACTGCACAATACCAATTGACGGTGTTGTGCCATCGCTATACTGATGGTCACTGTGCTCCATGTTGCCGCGGCATGATGGAACCAATTGAAAACCATCTAGCAGCATACAGATTTTGAAAACCATATTGCAGCATGAATATTTTAAAAAACATTGTGTAGATGTTCAAAATATTCATGCAGCAGGTTGATTTTTTAAAGAATTTGTGAGGTATTCCTTTACAAACATTTTTTTTTTCATTCAAGGTGTCTAAATACAGGCCAGCCCAGTGGCACAATGGTAGAACTTTTATTTTATTTATTTATTTATTTATTTGAAAAAGTTTCACCAGGAAAGACAACATGAGCTACAAAGAGCTAGTTTCCAGAAGCATCCTGGGGGAAGAGGGGAATGGGATAATAATAATAATAATACTTTATTTATTATGCGCCTTTCAAATATCAAGGCGCAATACAACAAGATAAAAATACAGAAATCAACATTATAAAACCAAACAGAAACAGATCAATGAACAGTAAAACCATAGGCTTTTTCCCACAAGAAGGATTTCAAAGCCTGTTTAAAACCCTCCACAGTCATGCACTCCCTAATCTGACAGGGTAGAGAATTCCAAAGGGAAGGGGCCGCAAACATAAAAGCATGGGCCCCAGCAGATTTTAAAATCACCCTTGAAATCTCTAGCAACCCCTCATCGGCTGAGCGGAGCGATCTCACAGGTTGGTAAGGGATCAGGAGTTCTTTCAGGTAATCAGAGCCCAGATCATGCAGGGCTTTAAAAGTCAGTAATCCGACTTTGAAGGTGATCCACCACTGAACTGGCAGCCAGTGCAATTCCCACAGCACCGGTGTAATATGGGAAGATCTAGGAATACCCATCAACACCTGAGCTGTGGAATTCTACACCAGCTGCAAGCGGTGGATATCAACCACCAGAAGCCCAAAGTAAAACAAGTTGCAGTAGTCTAGGAGCGAGGTCACAAAGGAATGGATTAAGGTTAGTAGATCACCAGATGGAACAAGGTGCTTGATCCTAGCGATGTTTCTTAGATGGTAGAAAAAAGACTTAACCACCTCTGCCACCTGGGACCAAAAAGTCAGCCCCACATCTAATATCACCCCCCAGATCTCACGCCCGTTCAGAGACCTGTAGCTCAACATCCCCAAAATACAGCCCAGATGGGGAGCCGGCCTCAGGTCCCCCTATCCAGCGATTCGGATCCAATACCAACACCTCCGTCTTCCCAGAGTTCAACTTCATAGTTCTTCCTAAAATTTAGTATCTTACCTGTGGATTATATACAAGGCAGCTTGTATTTTAGGGTGGCTTTTTTTGTAAAATCAGATTTTTAAAAGGGACACTGTCAGCTTTAATGCCCATTTTCAAGGTGTTATAATGAGTGTGCCTGAGCAGGCACTAGCAATATAAAATGCATAAATGGTAAAAGATTTGCACACTGGTGCAAGATACTCATAATGGGACCTATGCAAGAAAGGGTGGGAATTATGCACCTGAGGAGCATATCCGCCCCCATAGATCCATGGCCCTGGACACACACTGGGGTGTGCAGTGTTCACTACATCATGCACCGTGGGGTGCCTGTCTGTGGCCCCACCCCCCAGTGTGCAGGACTGCATGGGGTGGCCAGGGTGGAGTAGCAGACCAAGGCAGGCATCCAATCGGAGGCCAATCCAGGGTCCAGAAGTGGATCCCTAGTCCAGGTAGGCGTGGGTCCAGGTGTGTGAATACCTAGAGTAGGCACCTAGACCTGCGCAGCTGTGTCCCAATGTCCAGCACTCCCCCCCCACCCAATACCGGGCACCCATGTCACATCATGCCTCACAGCTGTAAACCCCACCCCCACCCCATGTACATGCACATACACACACATGCACTGAACCACTCTATCCACATGTGGCCAGATATCCCCTACACAACTGAGCCCCATCCTGTGCATACAATGAACACCCTCTCAACACATGGTGGTTCTGACCCCATATGTTATTGACCCCCAAAACACAGAACGACCTGACCTCATTAGTGCTAAGCATCCCCCCCACATGTATGCCAGGTCCCCGTGGAAATACAGGATACGCCCCCGAACACACAGTTATGCCCTGTCCTCATTAGTACCAATCACCCCCCAACATGCCAGTCCCATCTCCGTATGTGGGAATGCAGTCACTGCCCCACACACACACATACAGTGTTGCCCCGGGCAACTGTATCCTGATCCTTGATCCTGTAACCCGTGCAGATATATTGGTGGCCAGTGGCCAGTGGCCCCCCAACCCCTGTGGTACCAACAACCCCCACCCCCTGGTCCCAGTACCTTCCAGTTGGTGCCGTGGCTTGGGACAGCCAGCGGCACAGCCCTCCACAACCTCTTCAGCCACCGGCTGTCCAAGTAATGTTGGGAACACAACACCTATATATAGAGGCACGCTCCCAACATAACTTGGATGGCCTGCGGCAGAGAAGGTGTGCAGAGGGCTGTGCCGCTGGACGTCCAGAGCAGCAGCACTGACTGGAAGATACAGGGACTGGGGTGGTGGGTGTTATTGGTGCTGGGGGGTTGGGGGCCACCCACTGGCCACCACTGTATCTACAGAGGATACGGGATCGAGAGTTGGGGTATAGTTGCCCAGGGCAACGCTGGTGTGTGTGGGGGGGGTTCTGGTACACCGCCAGGGTCAGGGATCACATGTTCCTTGGGGAGTGGGTATGACTGGAACTTACAGGGATGGGGTGTACATGTGTTTGGGGGGCTGCAATCTCACGTATGGGGATGGGGCTGGCTTGTCAAGGTGGGTGAATGGCACGTACAGGGACCAGGCAAACCTGTATGTTCGGGAGGGTTGTCTTGAATGTCAACATGGGGACTGGGTGCATGTGTTGGGGGTGGATGCTTGGCACTAACCTGGTCAAGGTTGTCCTGTGTTTGGGGGAATCAATGGCACATATGGGGCTGGGGCCGCCATGTGCTGGGGGGTATGTTAGGTGCTACCAGGGATTGAGCAGACAGGTGCATGGCAGAGGTGTGGATCTGTGACTGGAGAGCACTATTCCACTACAATACAGGCATCACCAGAACAGCTGCCCCAGCCCCCCCCAACAGCCTTGTGGGCTGGGGTGGCATGGGGGGGTCATTTCACAGCCCTACCGCAACCAGTGGGTGGAGTTTGTAGGGGAGCGCAATGGGTTATGACAGGGTCCTAGCTGCCTTAACCTCTGCCCCCCATGTACCTGGCACTAAACACCTTAGTGAATGGCATGCAGTGCAGGAACACCCCAGATATACCCCCTGCCCACCCTGGCATGTTGCTCACCTTGCACATGGTTTCTGAATGCTACCAGGGGTCTGCTGGACCCCTGCTGTGCAGCAT
The DNA here is from genome assembly GCA_016271365.2 of Neoceratodus forsteri. NCBI lineage: Eukaryota > Metazoa > Chordata > Ceratodontiformes > Ceratodontidae > Neoceratodus > Neoceratodus forsteri. Next base: position 910,787,201 of record CM028131.1, on the reverse strand, counting down.
TCCAAATTAGTGTTGACTATGCACCTCGGATATGTGCCTACGCAGCATGTAGGCAATCTTTTTTGGGGGCATAGGCCCCAATATTTGTAAAATGTTTATTTTGGACAGCCCAACCAAAATGTTCGTGGTACCGTCCATGAGCAGGAATGGCACTGAGCCACAGGTAAAATTTTACATGAGTTGTTATCAGATGAGATGGCAGTAAGGTGCAGTCTGTTACTGTTCCTTCTAGGAACTGCTGTACAGATATTCTCCTTCAGAAATGGGTGCTCTAATCCATTTTATTTTCTGTAAAAAAATTGAAGCCTTGACTTCAGGCATGTGCATTAGAGTTGACACTAATGTACATGCCCAGAGTCACGGCTTCAGTATTTTTACAGAAAAAAAATGGATTAGAGCACTTGTTTCTGATCTTTACAGCACTCCCTAGCAGGAATGGTAACAGACTGCACCTTTTACTGCCATCTGACAAAAACTAGCTAACTCATTTGTGACAAAGTTTACCTGCAGCTTGGCACCATTCCAGCTCATGAACACGAGCCACGGACATTTTGATTGGGCCTACCAAACTAAACATTTTACAGATATGGGCCACAATTCATGAAATGCCTACCCGCCACGCAAGGGCAGCACATAGGCATTCCCATGATAGAATGCCATGTGGTGGTGCCCTGCGCATCCCTGGCAGCATTCACCCATGGGGCACCACACCAGCGGTGGGACAGGGCATGCTAGTGGAGCACCCTGCAGTGGCACCCATTCACAATGGCACTGCATGCCGTTTGGGGCTTCATCCTCTATGCTGGGGGGACATAGGCATAGCCATTGCACTCCCTCATGGTGCCGCCACTGGCTGTGGCAAAGCATTGCTAGCCACTTCTCCATGCTGTCCCTGGCTCAGGGACTGGAGGGGGGCTGGGGGCAGCCACCCAGGCACTTGCACGGTGTCCCTTCACAGTCGCTGTGTGCAGCTATCAGAACTCCTGCACCATCAGGGGTTGGGGATCCACGAGCAGATTGGGTAAAGGCATCCCATTGGCTGCCCACCTGTGTCCGCCGATCCATCCTTACATATTAGTGTGCAGGGGATAGGGTCCATGGATGGAAGGTGCGCGGTGGCTGATGATCATGAATGCCAACCACCGTGCACATGTCTGTGGGTGCAGAGCTGCGCGGATGGATTACGCGTGTTTCACGCATGAAACCCACACCTTAATCAGGGTCCCTAGTGCTCTGTGGCAGAATTTTCTGACTTCTGCAGCAGGGCTCTTAGGCTTCTGCAGCAGCATTTTCTAATTTCTACGGCATGATTTATTCATTTCTGTGGCAGAATGCAGCCCTGCCATTGGCTAAAATATGAAGTGATGTCACTGATGACATCACCTACCAAGCACAGAGGAGGGGCTTCAGGATAAACAAGATGGGTATGGGAGCCTGGCACTGTGGAAAAACTGTATATCTGAATGAAAATTCGCCAAAAACAATGAATTCTGCGGCACTGTATAAATTCTGCGGCTTTCATTAAAAGCATTCATTTTGACCTGCAGCATGTATTAGTGGGTGTTTGTTTTTTTCATTTGATGTGGCTTCTGTGCAATGAAATATGATATTTAACTATATTTATTTGCAGTGAACTGAGCATGAACGAACAGTAAATCATTAACTTCAAAATGAAGTAACATTTTTTTAACCAAACCACAAAAAGGACCAATAGCTCCATGACATCTAACAAGCCTGTAAGTTTCAAAATGTAACCAGATTTTTTTTTGAGCTATTGCTTTATCGATTGACTGAATTTTGTTAACCGGATAGGCCTCCTGAGACTGAAAGCCCCTTTTTCAGTATTGACCCAGAATTAATTACCGAGAAGACTACAACTGCATAAGAATCGGTGCAGCAAACAATCTGGTACATGAATTGGACATCATTTCTTACAATACAATGTTAAAAAACTTGTAGGAATTTATAACAGTATGAGAGCAGGCAAAAATACAAGGGACAGGTCAAGGCTACAGCAGGTAATAAGGGACTGAAACATATAGGTACAGTACAGTTCAATGGTGACAGATACACTGGCAGCACTCTAGTAGAAGGGTTTTTATCCCTCTCTGAAAGCCCTCAAGTGAAGAAAAGTTTTATAGTGTATGTTAGAACGTTATATTTGTTAAAAATCTAGGTTTCCCTAGTGTTGTTGTACCATCGATTTTGACATCACAATGTTGTACCATCGTGGGCACGTCACATCAATGATACAACAGATTTTACAACGTCTACGCATGTGTGACTCGCGGTTCATGGCGTCGAGAAAATGGGCAGTGTGCTTCAGGGTAGGCACTGGTGGACATCCCAATATGAAAGTGTCATTTTGTTAATATTTTACCCGGCACACTGCAGAGCCCAATTATTTAATTTATAATGCAAAGGAGTGTTGTCACCGACTCGGGCTAAGCGGAGGGGTGGGTCCCGACATCACAGCGCGACCGCAAAACAAACCACAAGTTTTTTTTCCTCGTTACTTTTGCCCATACGCTATAAAAGACAGTGTATCGGCAACAGTGAACAACAACAGTGCTGCTCACTCGAGAGGTGTCATGACATTCTCAAACCCTTCCCGAGCTTCGCCCGAGGTTTCAACGGTTATCATGACAACCTCTCGAAGTGAACAACACTGTTGTTGTTCACTGTTGCCCATACACTATCTTCTATGTAGTGCAGCTGGGAAAGTATTCCAAAGGGATGGAGCGTAGGTAACAATGGAGCACACAGGAGACTTAGATACATAGATACAAAGATACATAGATACATAGACAGTGTCGGCAGATAAGGGCCTATGGCCCACCCAGTCTGCCCATTTGAGCTTGTAAGTTCAGTTTGTTTTCCTAGAAGTCTGTTGCCCCTTACCCCTGACCTTCAGAATTCCTTTATGTCTATCCCATGCATTCTTAAATCCCGTGATTGTTTCAGCCCCCACCACTTCCTCTAGCAGGGTGTTCCACTTGTCCACCACCCGTTCTGTGAAGAAATTCTTCTCATGTTTCCTCTGAATCGTCCTCCCTCCAACTTCATCCCATGCCCTCTAGTCCTGGAACATCTTTATCACTTAAAAATAGTGTTTTCCTGCACCCTGTTCCTCCCTGTAAGATACTTGTATGTCTCTATCATATCCCCTCTCTCCCTCCTCTCCTCCAGGGAGTACATGTTCAGTTCCTTCAACCTGTCTTCATAGGACTTGTGATGCAATCCATGCACCATCTTTGTTGCCCTCCTCTGAATCTTCTCTACCCTGTCTATGTCCTTACATAGGTATGGTCTCCAGAACTGTACATTGTACTCCAGGTGGGGCCTCACTAGTGTTTTGTATAGCGGAATTATGACCTCCCTTTTCCTGCTGGTGATGCCCCTGCCTATACATCCCAGCATCCTATTTGCTTTACCTGCTGCCTTGTCACACTGTTTCCCTACCTTGAGGTCATCAGAGATGATAACCCCAAGATCCCTTTCCTGCTTGGTGCATGCTATATCCTCACCCCCAACTGATATATTGTGCCAAGGTTTTTGTGCCCCATATGCATTATCTTGCACTTCTTTGCATTGAATTTCAACTGCCAAACCCTTGACCATTCTTCAAGTTTCTCCAGGTCGCTTCTCATTCTGTCTACACCCTCTGGTGTGTCTACTCTGTTACAGAGCTTTGTGTCATCAGCGAACAGTGAAATTCTGCCTTCTAGGTCCTGCGCAATGTCACTGATGAAGATGTTGAATAGGACCGGTCCCAGCACTGATCCCTGTGGTACCCCACTGGTCACTCTTCCCTCTGTGGAGTGACAGCCATTTATCACCACCCTCTGTGTCCTGCCACCCAGCCAGTTACCTACCCACCACACTACTGTCCTGCCCACACCCATATTCCCCAGTTTGACTGGAGACTTAGCGCTCACAGTAACACAGTCAGAGTTGGTTCAAAAAACACCTCAGAGCTTGAGCCCAGGTAACCGCACACTGACCAGTCAATTAAAACAATAAAATGTAAACTGCTACTCTTGGTCTATTTATAAGTGCAACATAAGGAAAACCCCAGCATTTTAGATCTAAGTGTGAAACTTCCTCAGGAAATGTGGCTATAAGTTCAAACAATTGTATTTAAATATAATACTATGTGTTTACATATCAACATGAAATCAGCAAAAAGGTTCAGTTTCTAAAGCACTGCGTTCATGTCATAGTAAACTGAGTAGCCACATGGATCTTATTTATGAAGCGCTTCGTTAAAACACCCTAGTGCAATAAAAAATAATTACAAAAATACCAAAACTGCATAATAAAAATAAATTGCTAGAGATACACTTAGAATAGATACATAGTATTATTACATATATCCACTAAATGCTGCTAGCTATTCAGTTACAGTAAACATCCAGGAGGAGGGAGGGGCCCAACTCAGGGGGTACAGCTATGAAACTACTAGTGATATGGGACAGTTCTATGTGATCATGGTGAGGTGCCGAGCTGCCACCATAATAGTCATAAGCCAGGGCTGCGAAAACAATTTCTCACACCCCTGACAACCTCGGCGCATAGAAGAATGGCACCAGAGACTCATTACATTTGATTTCTGTGAGGGGGGGCTGTGCTCCCCTCATACCCCTACTTAAGGATTCTGAACTCCAGGGAGGTACATGTCGGGGGGGGCGAAAACAAAAAAAAAACAAGTTTTGGGCTGGGCACAACAAAAACACAGTACTGCCCAGACCCAGACCCGAACCCGGAACTCCACACACCACAAGCAGAGGCCAACCCCTGACACCACAGCGCTGCTCGGCAGCTGACCACAGTGCCACCCCCTACATCCCCTCTGCCCCCTCCCAGGCCACACTCGCCGTGCTTGCTCCCCTCCGTGTACATGTACATACAGTGACATCCTGTCGCTAGGGTCACCCACCCCACCACATCCAGTCGCCTTCCCTGCCCCCTCATCTTTTGGGCTTTTACCCACATCACGTCGCCGTTTCGGACAGCGCCTTGATTCAGGTGCCCACGTCACAGGCTACCATATGGGACAGAAAAGGAGGAGTCTAAAAAGAAAAGAATGATCATATGATCTAGAGGAGAATCATAGCTTCATGATATGAACTAGAATTTATGACTATATTTAATCATCTGGAAAAATTGGAGTGTTTTGGAAATTTGAATGCTACTTTAGCTCCATCTCTGCTTTTACCCAGGACAACCAAATGTTATGCAGAAACCTGGTTTAATGCAAGATGTAGGTAACAAAAGGTGAAATTAAATAACATAAGGTTGGTTAAGCATAATGAGACAATGTTGACAACAAGAGAATTAAAGTAAGGAAACTCATAAACTCATTTTGCAGCAGAAAAATCTCATTATCGACAAAATAAAGAGGGAAGGATTCACAAAGCAGATGCGCTGGGCACAAATGAGATGCACCCGGCACAAATGAGATGAACCAGCACAACTCGGAAATGTGCCATGTAGCCATTAACAGACAGCACAGATGCCCTGGTGCAACCCAGATGTGCTACGCCGAACAGGATGTGCTGGAGACAGGAAGTAATGATATGCGGTGCATCTTGAGGGGGAGTGTAACTGCATATACAGAGCAGAGCCACTCACAGAGTAAAATGAATGCACAACTAAGGAGCATCCACAGTACAAGTACCAAATGCCCTATGTGGAGATAAGTATAAAAGAAGTAGACTTAAGTGCAAGCCCCCAGCAGGCTGACCACAGGACAGCAGCAGTAAGCAGGAGAAGAGCAGCAGCAGAATAACAGAATGGATGGAGCACCATTCCTGATGGTGGGAATGTTAATGGTGATGAGGAGACAGGTGAACCAGCAATATGGTGGTGGAAGGCACCGTAGGTGGCCAGCCCTGCGTTGGTATCGTACTAGACTGATGCTTGAACAGCTGATGGACACCGAAACAGTCGTCCGATACCACCTCAACAGGGCTATTCTGAGGCAGCTCTGTGAGCTGTGCCATGACAAAATGCAGGCACCCACTGGAAGAGGTCATGCCACATCAGTGGAGACCAAGGTAACAATAGCAGTGTGCCTGCTCACCACGGGAACCTTCCAGAGGCCTGCCGGAGACACCACTGGCATATGCCAGTCATCCATGTCCCGTTTCCTCACACAGTTTCTCACCGCACTGCTCCCACATGCTTTGGAATTCATCCATTTCCTAAGCACACAGGCAGAGCAGACAGAAACCATGCAGCAGTTCTACAGGGTGGCATGCATGCCAGGTGTCATAGGGGCCATTGACTACACCCATGCGGCAATCCGAGCACCACCTGACAATGATGCCGTGATATAAGTCAAATGCAAGAGCTACCACTCAGTCAACTGCCAGATAGTGTGTAATGCCACTGGGTCCATCAGCAATGTCTGTGCCACACACCCTGGGAGTACACATGATGCTTTCATATGACACCAGTCCACCCTTTGCTGCCGATTTGAGACTGGAAACATACCCAGCAGCCAACTTGTAGGTGGGTGGGGCAAGCAGAACTGAACATGAACAGGCCACCATGGTGCAACAAATGAAGGGAGAGGGAGCAGGTGTGTGATTGCCATGAAACAAAATGCGAAGGGGGATATGCACAGGCGGGACAATGAAGGGGGAACACTGATGGAACCGTGCACACAGTGGGACAGTGCTGCAGAACAGCAATGCATACGAACATATGAGTGTACGAAATTTGCCAGCAGATAAAGGCCTAGAGGTCTATCAAGTCTGTTCAAATGTGCAGCTAGCTCCCTTATTCTGCAGCTGCCCTCCCTCCTCCCACCCTCCATTGACCCTCCCCTGCCCTGTCCCAGCCCTTTGAAGCAGTCCACTGTTCTACTGCATACCACTTCTGCCAGTAACACATTCCATCCAGCTACCACCCTCTCTGTAAAAAAGTGACTCCTCATCTCCCTCCTGAACCTTCCTCCCTCCAGTCTCATATCATGGCCCCTGATGTCCCTCCCCTCCAGTCCCTTGCTTTGAACAGCCCCTCCATACCAGTCTCGTTTATTCTTTTCATGTACTTCAAGTTTTCAATCATGTCCCCCCGTCCCTCCTCTCTTCCAGCGAGTACATGTTCAACTCCCTCAGCCTCCTCTCACATGGTAAGTCCTCCAACCCGTTGATCATCTTTGTCGCCCTGTGCTGCACCCCCTCCAGTAACTTAATGTTCCTCTTCAGATACAGGCGCTAGTACTGCATGCAGTACTCCAGGTGCGGTCTAACTAATGACCTATACAGTGGCAGAGACACATCCCCCCTCCTCGAGGATATAACCCTTGCAATGCAACCCAGCATTTTGTTGGCCTTTGCAGCTGCCTTCCTACATTGTGCTGAGTTGTTCATTGCTCCTGTAATGAGCACCCCCAGGTCCTTGTCTTCCTCTGTCTGGGCTAGCTGCACTCCTCCCAGCTGGTAACTCCTCCTTGGGTTCTTCACCCCAAAATGCAGCACCTTGCACTTTTTGGCATTAAACCCCAGTTGCCAGGTGTCTGACCAGGTTTCCAGTTTTTTCAGATCATCCTGCAACCCCTGCCATCCCCCTATGTTGTCCACCACCACTCCCATCTTGGTGACATCAGCAAACAGACTGATCTTGCTTTTGATGGCCAATGATATGTCTGTAATGATTATCCCAAACAACACTGGTCCCAATACCGAGCCCTGTGGAATGCCACTCATCACTACCCTTGGGGATGAGAGCTCCCAACCCCCCCACACCCTCTGTTGCCTTCCCTGAAGCCAGTTCCCTACCCATCTCACCAGCTTTGCACCCATCCCTGTGCCTTCTAGCTTACTTCCCAGCCTCCCATGTGGCACCGAGTCGAATGCCTAACTGAAGTCCAGATACAGGACATCCACTACATGGCCCCCATCCAGTTGCCTAGTTACCCAGTCATAGAACCCCACCAGGTTGGTTTGGCAGGATCTGCCACACATGAAGCCATGCTGTCTGCTGTCCTGTAGTCCTTTGGCCTCCAAGAAAGCCACCAGCCTCTCCTTCAGGATAGTGTCCATCAGCTTACACATGATGGATGTGAGGCTCACCAGTCTGTAGTTCCATAGTTCATCCTTGGGGCCACTCTTAAGGAGAGGCACCACATAAGCCATCTTCCAATCCTGAGGTACACACCCTGAGTGTAGTGAGGCATTAAATAGGTCTGCCAAAGTTCCCGCAAAGACCTCTGCCAGCTCCTTCAGTACCCTGGGGTGGATGCCATCTGGGCCTGGCCCCTTGTCCACCCTTAGTGCCCTCAAACCCTCCAGAACTCTGCCTTCCATGATTTCCCCATCTGTCACCCCCCCCCCATTTCTGCTGTTCCTTCCCCCTTCGGTATCACCCTCTTCCCCTTAGTAATTACCATGCACAAGTAATCATTTAGCTCTGCCTTATCACCCCCTGCTTCCACCCAACCCCCCTCCTTCCTAATCCCTACTATGTGGTCCTTACAGTTCCTTTTCTCCCTGATGTACCTGAAGAAGTCATTCTCTCCCTTCTTAATGCCTTGTGCCAGCCTGACCTTCGTAGATACCTTGGCTCCCCTTACTGCCCGTATCACTTCCTTCGATTCCTTCAGGGACTCCTCCCTGTCCTCCCCCTTCCCTGTTTTCTTGTACCTCCTAAAGGCAGCTCTTTTTCTCCTTACCTTTTGCATGACCTCCCTGCTCACCCAGCTCAGTTTCTTAGCCCTAGCCTTTTTGCTTTAGGCTTTGCTGCAGGTTCTGGTTGCCTCCACTTTCCCCAGCTTTACGAGCTCCCACCCCTGGTTAGTGCCCATACTAGGTTGAATTCTGGCCAGGTATCCCTTTACCACTTAGCCCATCCTCCCAAAGTCAGCCCTCCTGAAATCCAGCACATTTGTGCCAGATTCTACTCCTCCCTTGCCCATATCCAATGTGAGCCATACTGAGTGGTGGTCACTCCCTGCCAGCGGTTCTTCTACCCTAAATTCCCTCACAAACTCCCCATTTGCCAGCACAAGGTCAAGAGTATTCCCTAATCTGGTTGGTTCACTGACCATTTGCATCAGGAAGCTGTCCTGGAAGGCTTCCAGCAGTACCTGCTCCCTTCTATTCCTGGTTGTTGGGGTTCTCCAGTCCACTCCTGGCATGTTGAAGTCCCCCACAATCACCACACTACCCTTCTCACAGGTTCTCCTGATGTGTCCCACTAGTTATTTGTCTAACTCCTCCGTCTGAGAGGGTGGCCTGTACACCACTCCGATTCGGGGTGTCCTATTCTTGGAATCCTGGATCTGCATCCAAAGTGACTCCGTACTACCCTCCTCCCCTTCCTCCCTTACACACTTCAGTCTTTCCTTCACATATAGTGCCGCCCCCCCCCTTTCCAATCACTCTATCCCAATGAAATAACCTGTACCCTGCTACAGACGTATCTCAGTCATTGTATTGGGTGGCCCATGTTTCTATGATGGCTGCAATGTCCACCTCTCCCTCTGCCATGAGCACCTGCAGCTCTGCAGTTTTCCTCCCAAGGCTGCTAGCATTAAGGGTGACCACCTTTACAAGCATCATCAATAGTACTTGCCATTTGTCCTTTGTCACTGTTATGGGGGGTAAGTTCATATGGCTTCCCAAACTGTGTTCTCTGCATGTCCCTTGCCCACTTGCCACTCCCCACTCCTAGTTTAAATTCCCAGCTTCCTCTATGTACTCCTCCATCCTCTGTTTCAACACTTTCTTTCCCTTCTCGCTCAAGTGTAGTCTGTCCATGGCATAGAGACTACTGTCCTCTCAGGTTCCTCCCCACCCCCCACCAGCCCATACCCTGTAGCATGACACCAGGTACTTAGTTAAATTCCTCTATTCTCAGCTTTCTTGCTGTGCTTGCCTTGGTCACTGGAAGTAACTCTGAAAAAGTTACTGATCTTCCTGACCCCTGACATAATTGTCCTAGTTCCTCAAACCTCCTCTGGACCATATCTACCGTCTTGTCAGCCAGGTCGTTTGTTCCTAGATGTATAATTAAATGAGGCTTGTCCCTACCCCTTCTAGCATATTTTAGAACAGATTGTCCCACCTTTTCCACTGTCATTCCTGGCATGGCCTCCACCCAGATGCAACTATGCCTCTCCTCTTTGCTACCCCACCTGACTCCTCTTAGTATTGAGTCCCCCAGCACTAAGATTCCACCCCTCTTACTCACTGCTTGCTTCCATTCCTCTCCATCTCTCAAGCCCAGCTCCTCCTCTTCCTCCTGCACAGTACTTTCCCCCTCTGCCCCTGTTGTAATTCACCCAGCAGAACTTCCCCCTGCTCCAGTTTGATCCAGGCATCTATCAGTTACTCCTCAAATTTCATCACCTCCCTCCTCCTCCTTCCCCTCTAGTACTGCAAAATAGATTTCTGAAGACCCTTCACCAATACCTGCTTCCTCTCTCCTCATAGTAACCCATTCACTCCTTTCCACTCCATGACTGTTGCCACTTCTCCTCCTTCCCTCACAAGTACCTTTCTCCTCCTTCCATTTGTCTTTTGTCCCCTGACCTGGTTTCCCCAATTCCGTTCTTCTTGGCCTGGGCCCTTTAGTCTCTGCTTCCCATTTTCTGGCCCTCTCCTCAAAACTGTTGGCTCAAATTGTCCTCCCTCATCTCCCCTCCTCTTTTCCTCCAATATTGGACTATAACCTCCTCCAGTCTGTCTTGCCTGTCTTAGTTCTTCCTGCAGACCCTCAATCTCCTCTCTAAGTTTCTCTATGTGGTTGCATACTAAACATTCCCCCACCCTCCAGGTAATTTTTAGAAAGATTGGCGCACTGCTGTTGTTGCAGCCTACCACCCTACCCATTGCTCTCATTGCCCACCAGCAACCCCCTACCCTTCCAGATGAAGAAAACCAAACACTCCCCCAAGTCTCCCCAACCCCTTCTATCAGTGCTAAACATTCTCCTTTTCTTAATTTCCCTTACCCATTTTGCCATACACTTCTAGACAGATTGAGCAACTGCTTTTTACATTTCTATCCCTCCTGTCCACACCCAAAAAGAGACTTTAAGCAACTATTGCACAGCCTTCTTCAAACTCCTACCCCTCCTTTCCACAATGCAAATACCAATGCAAACAGGTAACAATGAAAACTCCTTGTTTTGCAGTTACTTCCCTTCCACTGAGATAGCAGTCACCTCTTCACTCGCTGATGTTCCTTTCTTGGATGTCTGCTTCCGCTACGACAGGTGCATGTCCTTTGCCCTTCTGGGGAAGTGATGCTAGAACCCCCGGTATAAAGGAAATCACATACCTGGGGTGAGTAGGGTGAGGGGCAGGAAGGGTGAAACCAGCCCGTGCCTTCCAGAAACAATCAGGAAGCTGAGGACCCTGGTCAGACCACTAGCACCCTTTTCCCCCTGCTGCAGTTTGATCTGGGCATCTATCAGTTACTCCTCCAATTTCATCACCTCCCCGCTCCCTCCTCCTCTTTCTCCTCTAGTACTGCAAAAACATTTCTGAAGACCCTTCACCAATGCCTGCTTCCTCTCTCCTCATAGTAACCTGTTCACTCCTTTCTATTCCATGACTGTTGCCCCTTCTCCTCCTCCTTCCCTCACAAGTCCCTATCTTCTCCTTCCATTTGTCTTTTGTCTCCTGACCTGGTTTCCCCGACACTGTTCTTCTTGGCCTGGGCCCTTTTGTCTCTGCTTCCCTTCTTCTGACCCTCTCCTCACCACTGTTGGCTCCAATTGCCCTCCCTCATCTCCCATCCTCCCTTCTCCCTCCTCTCTCCCTCCAGTATTGGGCTATAACCTCCTCCAGCCTGCCTTGCCTGTCTTAACTCCTCCTGCAGACCCTCAATCTCTTTTCTAAGTTTCTCTATGTGGTTGCACACTAAACGTCCCCCCACCCTCCAGACAATTTTTAGAAAGATTGGCGCAATGCAGTTGTTGCAGACTACCACCCTACCCATTGCTCTTGTTGCCCTCCACTGACCCCCTACCTTTCCAGATGAAGGATACCAAACACTCCCCCAAGTCTCCCCCTCACCCTTCTATTGGTGCTAAACATTCTCCTTTTCTTAATTTCCCTTACCCCTTTTGCCATACACTTCTAGATAGACTGAGCAACTGCTTTTTACATTCCTATCCCTCCTGTCCACACCCAAAAAGAGACTTTAAGCAACTATTGCACAGCCTTCTTCAAACTCCTACCCCTTCTTTCCACAATGCAAATACCAACACAAACAGGTAACAATGAAAACTCCTTGTTTTGCAGTAATTCCCTTCCACTGAGATAACAGTCACCTCTTCACTCACTGATGTTCCTTTCTTGGATGTCTGCTTCTGCTATGACAGGTGCATGTCCTCTGCCCTTCTGGGGAAGTGATGCCTGAACCCCCGGTATGAAGGAAATCACATACCTGGGGTGAGCAGGGTGAGGGACAGGGAGGGTGGGACCAGCCCGTGCCTTCCAGAAACAATCAGGTGGCTGAGGACCCTGGTCAGACCACTAGCACCCTTCCCCCTGCTCCAGTTTAATCTGGGCATCTATCAGTTACTCCTCAAATTTCATCACCTCCCACCTCCTCCTTCCCCTCTAGTACTGCAAAAAAAATTTCTGAAGACCCTTCACCATAGCCTGCTTCCTCTCTCCTCATAGTAACCCATTCCCTCCTTTCCACTCCATGACTGTTGCTCCTTCTCCTCCTCCCCTCACAAGTCCCTATCTCCTCTTTCCATTTGTCTTTTGTCCCCTGACCTGGTATTCCTGACACCGTTCTTCTTGGTCTGGGATTTTTTGTCTCTGCTTCCCTTCTCCTCACCGCTGTTGGCTCAAATTGCCCTCTCTCATCTCCCCTCCTCCCTCCTTCCAATATTGGGCTATAACCTCCTCCAGTCTGCCTTGCCTATCTTAGTTCCTCCTGCAGACCCTCAATCTCCTTTCTAAGTTTCTCTGTGTGATCACACTAAACATCCCCACACCCTCCAGGCAATTTTTAGAAAGACTGGCACCCTGCAGTTGTTGCAGCCTACCACCCTACCCATTGCTCTCGTTGCCCACCAGATGAAGGATACCAAACACTCCCCCAAGTCTCCCCCTCCCCAAGCACGTAACACTGCATAGGTGACCCACACAGGCAACACACCGGGGCAGGCACATGCCACCCATGCCACCCCAGGCACAGGTAGCTAGGTGAGCAGGCTGCAAAGGGAGCAGGTGATGGGGCCATGTGAGCTGTCACCCAGGCATCAGTGGGAGGCACCACAGCTGCCATGGACACGTGGGTGGCCATGCCCATGACCAGTGGTCGCTAATGTAGCATCACTGGCCATGGGGGGGGTAGCCAATATCCCTGAGACTGTGAATGGGTGTTCGCTGTTGTGTTGCCCCCATGATCCATGTCGGATGCAGGGACGATGGGGATGAATCGCACTATCTGGGGTTGGCACATCCAGGTTGCGCCGACGCATCTAATTTGTGCCCAGCACATCTGCTTTGTGAATATTACCCTGAGAGTTAAATGAAGCTGTGAGGACTAAAATATGAAAAGCTTTGGTTATGAGTTTAAAAAGGACACGCTTCATACTCTTCCACAATAGATGCTAATATATCACCAGTTGCCTGAGAAGAGCATTTCCAGAATCTCTTTTTGACAATATGGAGGAAATGAGAGTTGGAGTTCAGGACAAGAATAGAAACAATGTTGGCTTTGACCTGTACACTGGTTCTTGGTGCAACTTTATAGAGGAAATGGTTTCGACCATTCTTTCCACTACACAGAATAAGGTCCCTGAGCCTGAAAGCCTGATAGGATTTCATCATCTATTGTTTTGCATTATCTTGGTGGCTTTCAGTCTTACATCACTTATTTAACTTCTTCATACAACAGAAAAAAACATTCCATCATCCTGGTTAGGAACAATTGTTTTCCCCATATTTAAAAAAAGGCTCATTAGCTGATCCAAAAATGTGCCATCCAATAAACTTACTAGACCCATCCCGAAAATATTTGCAAGGATTTTGTTAGAAAGACTAGCAAACTGGATAGAAGAATAAAATATTTGCTCCAGTCCACCAGCATAGCAGTAATGCTACTGTTCACAATACTCGGAAACGAGCCTGGGCTGCAGAGGGCCGGCCAGGGGGAGAAGGATCAAGCATCCCATTGGACACTCTCCTCCAGAGATGGGGGTTATCACTTCCCCCTGCACTATCTCCACTTGGGTGACCACAGGTGGCAGTGCAGGGAAATAGTAATTGAGTTCCGGCACCACTGGAGCACACCTGTGGATTGGCTGTGTCAGGCCTTGCTGACAGCCAATTGCATTATGCACTCCTGGTGGGAGGTGGGGAGAACAAGAAAAAAGTGTGCATCGCACCAGGAGGATGACGCACCACAAGAGTCCGACGTGTCTCAAGTTGCAGGGTAATATCCTCACCTTCAATTCCACCTTGGTGCCCAGATGTCTGCAGAAGAGAAATGCTGAAGGAGCTGAAGACCTATCCCATCCCATGGGTAAGCTAGAAGTCAGCACAGATGTGTGTCTTGGGTGGGCTGGGGGACCAGGGGTAGTGGCAACAGAGCTTTGGAAGGGTGGGCAGCATGTCATGGTGGCCGCAGAAGGAGGTTCTAGTCTGCCAGAGGAGGAAAAATATGTTTGAAAGAAAAAAGATTCAAGTCTTTTATTAGACTCACAAAATGGCTTCAAGACAGAGCAAAAAATAGGAGCACCGGAAATCGACTGATGGTGCTATGTTAAACCAATTAGTTAATTTGTAACCAATTATTAAGTGGCATCTGCATTCCAGGCAAAACATTTGCCAGATATGTTAATTCCATAATTAACTAATCTAGCCAATACATAGGTAAATCACATATATTCCTACAGTAATTACAGATAACATATAAAAAATGTATATATACCTAAAGTTTCTCAGCTGACTAATAGGCTGAAATATAAACAAATAAAACAAATTCATGCTCTTAACAATGTAGGTAACCCATACAGATAAATAACTAGTACAAAATCTGACTCACTATTTAGTTAATTGGTTTAAACATGGGTATATAAATACACATGATTGTGGGTAGTGGATCAGCTCTGATGAAGCCCAGCAGTTAGCTGGGTGAAATGTCTTTCCGATGTTAGCACCAGCCTTTTAATCTTTTGCCGGTTGATGTTCTGCCACAGTGTAAAATAAAACTTATTGACACTATTTAGTGTCTTCATCTTAGTCCATGTGATGGGTGCTTTTTTTCTGGTTGCCTGATTACAAAATGGCTTCCAATCGAAATGGTCTACAACCCAACACAGTTTTATTTTTAAACAAATAATATAGAAATATACAGTTATTTAAAAAAACTGGATTATTTTGCTGTTTTGTGGATTTACAAACAGC
This sequence comes from Neoceratodus forsteri, assembly GCA_016271365.2. Classification (NCBI taxonomy): domain Eukaryota; kingdom Metazoa; phylum Chordata; order Ceratodontiformes; family Ceratodontidae; genus Neoceratodus; species Neoceratodus forsteri. The sequence continues at coordinate 910,771,813 of CM028131.1, read as the reverse complement.
ATTCAATAGCATAAGCATGAAATTATTATGGCAACATCTGTATGATTTAGGATAGATCAGCACTTTTGGTGGCCATATCTTAAGAAGGATATCGACTTGCTGAAGATGGTCCAGATAAGGGCAGCCAAGATTATCCAGGGTCAGTAGGGTAATACCTATGAGGAGAGGCTCAGGGAGCTCAACATGTACTCTCTTGAGAAAAGACAGGAGAGGAGAGACATAACTGAGGCCTTCAAGTACCTCAAGGGTATTAGCAGGAATAAAGGAATATTAGAGATAGGAAGAAAAAGCTAAAGCCAATGACCAGATAGGGACACTGGCCACTTCATCAGGTAGCATAAACGGGCAGACTGGATGGGCCTGGCTGCCTTTATCTGCCAATAGTAGTTATGTATGTATCTATGTATGTATCTAACACTGAGGGTGTCTTTAGCCTTAGTGGGAACAAGACCACTGGGGGCACAGCCTAAAGCTGATGAGGGAAAGGTTTATGAAGGAGATGAGGAGGCACTTTTTTACTGAGAGGGTGCTGGCCAAATGAAATGCACTGCCAGAGGAGGGGTATCCCTAATGTAAGCCCCCAGTCCCCACTGTCTAGGGGCCTGATGGACAAGCCGGGGGGAGGGGGGCTCCAGTTCACAGAAACACATCCCAGAACTCTAAATAAGATGGCACATACCTAGGTCCAATGTCTTCTCCCAACACAGTGGTTGCTGGGCATGGCCTCAGGGGTTCAGCACAGGGCTGAAAACAAGGGGTTGTGGGGGAAAACTATTAGTTGACCAGCATAAAAGTTCTTAAAACAGGCCAATGTCCACTCCAGAAAGTGTTTTTTTTTAAATGCAAAATTTAATTTAGAACATGAAATAGAACAAGAAACTGCTCCCAGGAGCAGGGGGTATGGCTTCACAGAGGGTACTTCAGTGGCACAGGGCCATGGCACAAACTTGTGGCCATACAGGGCGAGGTTACAGAGTCCAAAGGAACTGAAACAGCTCCTCTGACACAGATGGCAGCAACACATACCCAGGCCTTCTTCAAATGCCTTAGGCCTCCCAGATTAAACCTTGGGCCACTGCTCTTTCCTGTTTCCTGGAACCAGCAGATACTAGGCTGGATGCCCCTTTCCTCCCTGACCTCTTCCTCCTGCCAACTAGGACCTATGTGTCCAGGCGCCCAGCATACCTGCACATCCCAGGCACAGGCAATCAGGCAGAATAATCGACCACTTTTCTTACTCCCTGCAGGCACTCTAACACTCGGGCGGAGTGCCACACAGAAAGGGGAATTGGGCTGCTGCCACCACCACACTCACCATGGCACAGGCTGTCACCACTATGCCGTCCTACCACCCAAGTCTTTACTTGCTACTGGATCCAGTCCTACCCCACCCCAGTGCCACAGTGCAGGAAGGCGGGCTATAATTCTCCCAGGCCATGGCTCCCAAACAGACCAGGCTTCAGTGTCAGCTGCCACATCCCCCAACCACTGGTACCAGACACTCCCTAGGCAGACTGCCACTGACAGACCACTGAGACCCCAAACAGGCCAGGGCAAATGCCCCCCCGGCCTCACTCAGCTCTCACAGACTTCTGCTCCACCGGCCTCCTTCAACCCTGCCAAAACCTTCCTTAAATACTCACCAAGTGCACAGCTCTGCCCACCCAGCAGGTGGGCCAGACTCAGCTCTACAAAAAAGGGGAGGTGGGAGGTTTTTTAGTAAGCATCCCCAATGTGGGTGCTTATACTAAAACTGCAGACAGCTTCAGGACTGATTGGGACATGGTGAGGGGAAAGTTACAGGTAGGAGGGGGGCTATTGGGGGAGCGGGAAAGTCGAGGGAGATCAAAAGGGAAATGAAGAGGGGGCAGTTCCCTTTGTAAATGCATAGGGAGCTGCACAATCAAGCAGACTAGATAGACCATAAGGGCTTTATCTGCTGGCATGTTCATATGTACAATGCATTAGACATTCTTGCAAGATTACATAATGAAGCAGGTCATCTTGCCCAAAGAACTGAAACAAATGTTGGAGTTATGCAAGGATGCGTCCTTGCCCCAGTGTTGTTTAGTATCTTTTTTAATGCAGTTCGGCTTCCTCTCATGCAGCCTGATTGTCATCTGCCTAAAATTCTTGGTGTTCCAGTAAGTGACGTAGCATATGCAGATAATTTAATCTCGATTTCCATTTCATTAGTAGGGCTGCAAAGGCAGATAACTAGATTCAGTGACTTATGTAAACAGTAGTATCTCCATTTTAACAGACCTAAAAGCAATATGTTTTTTTTAGAAATAGAAAGACAGGAATGTCGTTCCCAAATAATTTTAAATCCTAAACCTATAGTTTAGTTTTCATGATTAGTAAGGTGTTTGCTTCGAGAATGTATCTTAGGAAAAATGACAGCAGGAGGCAGTAGTAATAAGAAGCTCTGCAGAGTGTTTGAGAAAAAGTGCCTTAAAAGAGAATTGTGTTGAATTTATAAGTCATTTCTTCCTGTAGAAGCTGTTTTTATGGATGCAGGGAGTGTAGCCCTGTAGCCGTCTTGGGAGCACAGTAGAGAAAAGGGAGCTTTCCGAATATCGAACAGACTTTTAATAGTGGAGGTGAACGATAATCACTGCATGTTCACCGGACTATTCGTCTGTCCGTAGAACATGGCACTGTTCACCATGTCCAAGATGGCCACCGGAATTTTCTGCACATGCATGTGACTCACACATGTGTACTGAACTCCAACGGCATGGTGGCACAGTCCACTGTATCCAAGATGGCTGCTGGAGTCCATTGCGCATGCCTGAGTCGTTGCACATGTGTAGAAAACTCTAGCAGCCATCTTGGAAATGGCGGACAGTGCTCTGCTCCATAACCTCATTCATAATAGGAGTCCTGGGTCTGATTACAGCTGTGTGGGAGAACCAGCAAACATAACTCAGTTGGCAGCCCCTGGTAATAGGTGGTTGCACTCTCATCATGCAAGCATGTGAAATACAAAATCTCTCAGCAAACCTTCCATTATTATCAATGATAAGTGCATTCCACAACTGAAATATGTCTGCCTCCAAAACTAATGATTTTCTGCCTAGAGGAAACACAAGTTACATTATCAAGTTCAAGATCAATTCAAAATGAAATGTGTGACCAGTAAGCTGCAACAACAGCTAATTTATGTAGAAATGTCCCTCGCTGGTCAGAATGCCTTCTCTTTCCACTTTCCTTTTATCTGGAACTCTCTTCTCCTAACAATTCACTCTGCCTCCTCCAAATGCTCTCTTTCCTCGCTGCTTTAAGCCCACACCACTCCATCCTGCAAATGCCCATAGCCAAATGTCCTGCTTCCACTCTTTTCTTCTTTCCTTATCCACTACCTGTTCCTAAGCTGTTACACCTCTCTGCAACTCCCATTTCCATAACTAAAGTATTACAACTCTCTCATCCATCCCTCCTCAATCCTCCTTTTTCCTCCCCTCCTTTTTCCTCCCCTCCTTCCCCTACCATTCCTCCTTCCTCCTCCCTCCATCCCTTTCCCTCTCTATCTTTACCCCTCCTCACTCCCCTCACCTACTACCTTAACACCATTCCCACTCTTCCTTCATCCACTCCCTCTTCTGCCGCTTCCTTCTCCACTGTACTCTCCTTCCCCTTATCCTATGCCCTTCACTTTGTCCCTCTCCACACTCCCTTCACTTCCACCTGTCTTCCTCTCCTTTCTTCCCTTCTCCCCTTCTATCTGTCTACCTGCCTCCCTCTCTTTCCACTCTCATATTTCGCTCCAGTTGCTCCTCCCTGTTGCCCCTTCTGATTTATGACCACTTCCTTCCCTGTCCTGTTCCTAACATCAAAGCCCACAATTGCCTGTTACCCCACGCTCCTGATATAATCAATTTGTATTATAATTAATTATGCCAGTATGATACTATGTATTCTGTACGTTGCTGTGCCTTATTGATGTATAATATCATTGTGCTTTTTACTTGTATTTTGTACTTATCCACTTCCCCTCCCCCCAGGATGCATCTGGAACTTAGCTTTATGGCTCAGTATGTCTTTCCTGGTAAATCTCTTTTAAATAAATAAAATGTAAAAAAAAAACTGAAGCGCTCAAGTATTCTTTTCTAACATGTTATATCTGATCCCTATTCCTTGTTTCCCTCACCCACCCCACCCCCAAGTATGGGAGCTAGGCTTGAATGAAGCAGCTTGAGAAAAAAAAAACAACGGCCACACTCTTGAGCTTTTCATGTTCTTCACAGTCCTGTTGAAAGAAATGAAATACTGACCCTGTTAAAATGAAAAATATGTTAGGTATAGATGATTAATTTATTGAGCAATCAGAGAAATGATGACCACATTGCTGTCATTCAGGAAACATATCTAATACCAGACAAAGCTGAGATACACTGTAAATGGGTTTGACAAGAAATTGGTATTTCATATGATGGAAGAAACAGAGTCCTCATATTTCTGCTTGCCACCAACCCACATCCAGAAGGTATATTTAGGTTCCCTGCCGTTAGTATTTGGGGAACAGTGTACTCTGTAAATTGGGGGTGTCCCCAGTTACAGTCATTCAGCTTTCTTTCAGGATCTGCTAGAGAAACTTAAAGCCAGACAATTCATCAGCTGGATTTTTAGAAGTGGGAGCATAGCAAAGTGCTAGATACTGAATTCAACTGGCTGGAACTTGGTTGGTGAAACAGAGGATAGGTCCAAGGAAAAAAGCAATACAGGACCTTGCAATCAACACACCGTAGTGGATAGCTGGGAACTTATAAATTTGTTTAAGTCTGATTGCATGTGTTTCTCCCACCTTTAAATAACAACTCATCGATACATAGATACATAGATGCTGTCGGCAGATAAGAACCACTGGGCCCATCCAGTCTGCCCGTTTAAGCTGCCTAATGAAGCATCCAGTGACTCTATCTGGTCGTTGGTTTTAACTTTTTCTTCCTATCGCTATTATTCCGTTGTTTCTGTCCCATGCATGTTTGAAGCCCGCCTCTGTATGGGCTGCCACCACCTCCTGGGGCAGGCTATTCCATGCATCCATGATAACTCATATTTTCTGCTGAGAGGAAACACAAGTTACAGTATCAAGACTGAGATCAATTCAACATTAAATGTGTGACCAATAAGCTGCAATGACAGTTAATTCGTGTAGAAATGCCACTCGCTGGTCAGAAGGGCTGGCCTTCTCTGCCTGTGCTACCCTACCCACCCCTTGTGCAACTAAACCCCCTTCCTCATTCTATCGCTCCCGGCGTAAACTCTCCATCTGCCCCCCTCTGACCAGAGCACTTCTCCTCCTTCTACTCCTAACAGGGAACATACATCCCAACCCAGGCCCTGCCCCCTCCCATCCACCCACTCAGCCCACAGGTCTTCAAGTAGCCTCCATGAACATATGCAGCCTGCTGAAGAAATTTGACGCCCTACAGTGCTGGGCCTTGGCTCACCAACCAGACATCATAGCCCTGGTTGAAACCTGGCTGTCCAAATCAACTTCTGACTCATTTGTCTCCCTCCCAGGCTATACCTTATACAGGGAGGACCGAGTAGCAAACGAGGGGAGGCTGTGCACTCACACCAGGGACACAATACCTGGACACGCACTCCCACCCCTGCCCTCATAAATGGGACCCAGGCTCTACCCTCAGACTCACCCCAGACCCTCTAGGAGCCCTCTCTATCTCACCACAGCCCACGTTCCCCAAAGAACCAGCACCCAGCACTGGTATCTTTAACGGACTACCTGGCCACCCTCCACCATAAGGCAGAACAAACCTAGTGGGGACCTTAATATAAATTGGCCTCAGCAGCTCCTCATCCACCACCAGAGACTCCATTTGCCGCCCAAGATCTGACACAACTCATCACCCAGCCCACGAGATTTAACCTCAAGAGTGGTACCAGCACCCTTCTGGATGTTATTATAACTAACCGACTCTCATAAAATCCAAAACATCCAGGTCTCCCAGACCCCTGAGTGACCACCCCTATCCTATTCCACTGGGTAGCCCCAATCCCAAACCCAAAGCCCAGACCACCCTCCGCAGGCGCCTCCGCCCTGGTGGGCTGAAGAAACTTAAAGCACTCCTCACCCAGATAGACTGGTCCCCCATTCAGCAGGCAATCAACATTGACACTGCCCTCACCTTCTTCACTCACACCTTCAACATGGCCTGTGATCTCTTTGCACCCTTAACCAAAATCCGGTCCAAAAAACGGAACACACCCTGGGTTAGCCCAGCCCTCCTACAATTACTTAGAAACCGGGATAACCTCTGGCACCTTGCCACTGAAACAGGTCGTCTGTCTGATAGGCAAGCATACAATGCAGCCGGAATAAGTGCTCATGAGCCATCAGGAAGGCCAAGGCAGACCATTACCAGGCCTCCCTTACCTCCTCCTGGGGCTCAGCCCGGACCTTCTGGGATAGTATTAAGCAACTCAATGGTAAAGCTTGCTCCCCTGTCCCATCCCAGCTCACCAGAAATGGCACCACCTCCACCGAGCCTGCCACCATAGCTAACTGGTTCAACACCACTTTCACTGACCTTAGCTCAGTCCTCCCTAGTAATTTCCTTTGACCCTCCCCCAGCCAACCTCCCTGTCCTCCAGCACCCCAGCTTCCTCCTGCGAAGATTTCCACCCTGGAAGCCAGACCCATCCTAATCAAAGCCTCAATGGCAACAATCCCGGCAGTGACTCACTGACCCCAGCATCCTCAGGCTGGTGCTAGATGAAGTCCTTGCACCACTCACAAGCCTAATTAACCAGTCACTCTGCCTGGGACAATTTCCCACAGCCTGGAAAACAGCCATTATCACACCTATTCATAAAGGGCGACAGGTCATTGGCCAACAACTACCGGCCAATCTCCATCCTCCTTCCCCTCTCTAAAGCCCTGGAGAAAGTGGTGGCCATTCAAATCACTGATTATCTGGCTAAGCATAACATTTTATGCCCAGAGCAACATGGTTTCCATGCGGGTCACAGTACCAGCACTGCCCTTATTGAATTCTCCAACTTTCTACACTCCTCCTTGGATACCAGCTCCCTAGCTGGTGCAGTGTTCATTGACCTCTCAAAGGCTTTTGACACTGTCTCCCATCCACTTCTGCTGAATGCACTCTGCCACACTGGTCTCTTGGCTGGCCCCCTGGCATGGTGTGCTAGCTATCTTGACACCCGATCTCAGTGTGTCAAAATTAATAGCACACTCTCCGATACCGGTCCCATTCTCTCTGGGGTCCCCCAAGGCTCCATCCTGGGCCCCTTCTTCTCGCTGTATCTGAACACCCTGCCCAGTGCATGCCCTGGCAAAATTCTGCTGTATGCAGATGACGCTGTCCTTTTTGCCACCCACCGCAATCCCATCTCCCTACAGGACTCCCTACAGCAGTCTTTCAACAGTGCCGAGGCTTGGTTTAAGGAGCGCAGACTCGTCATCAATCTTAAGAAAACCAAAACTATGCTCTTTTCCCACCCCCAAAACAAAGCTAGCAACCACCCACTCTATATCCTTCCGAGTACCAACCAGCCACTGGAACAAGTCTGTTCTACAAATACCTTGGGGTTACCTTCGATTCAGCCCTCACATTTCACAACCACATCGACGCCCTAACATCCGCCACCAACACACGGCTTGGCATCCTATTCCGCCATAAAACCTGCCTTCCCCCAAATGCTCTCCGGCTAGCTGTTACATCATCCGTGCTGTCCCTTGTAGACTATGGTCTACCAGTATATGGTGCTGCCGACACCACTGCACTCAACAAAATTCACCTAACCCTGAATAAAGCATGCAGATTGATTACTGGTGCCCCCAGGCTCACACACACCTGTCAGCTGTATGTCGATGCTAACCTGCTTACCCTGGATGAACGGCTCCAATACCAAACCTGTCTCCTCACCAAAAAAACCCTACTCGGGCTCTCTGGGTAATGGCATCCATCCACCAGAACCCTCCCACTGTTGCAACACGGTCTTCCCACAAGACACACTCTAAAGGTCCCCAGACCTAGAACCAGCCATGGCCTAGAGGTCCTTCTGCTATAGAGCCCCAACCTGGTTTAACTCTCTCCCTGCCACCATCACCAATGCCATCACCATCTCCAAGTTCAAAACCACACTTGAACCACATCTTCAGCACTGTGAACTGCTCCTGTCTCTGAACATAGCCTCCACCTCTGCTTCTCTTGACAATGCCCCCGGCAGCTCTCCACCTAACCATCCTCCACCACTTCCTGTACACCATGCCTATATGTTTAACCTGGCCAGTGCCAGCTGTTTCAGTGTTTACCTACCAGAATGCTCACTTGATACCAACTTATGGAACACCTGTTATCAATTACATGTACCCTGTACCCAATTTGTATTTGTCTGTCCACAATGTGACGTGGCGCCTCTGTTGAACGCCTATTGTTTTGCAAATCTTTGCTATGTAACCAAAACACAATGTATGTCTTTATGTGACGAAGTACCTTTGGAAACGAGCCTCTGGCTCAAAGGTTGTAAACTGATTCTTAAATAAATAAAATAAATAAATAAATAGAATGCTCTCTCTTTCTGCTTTCCTTTTGTCTGGAACTCATATTGTTTATATCCAAGTGGACTGGACAAATCTATTTTTTAATCCAACTTTTTCTTCATTATTATGGTCTGCCCCATCTGATAACACCCTCGCAGCCCTGTTACCTACCTTCTCATGGACTTATGCATCATCCACTGCTTGCTCTGGACCACTACACTGGCGAGTGGTTAGCTAGGTTGGTGATGCATTAGACTCTAGGTGGGGAGTGTACCAGTGTCACCCTTGGCTGACTGGGGTCTGTTTTCTGTTTTTTTATGGCTATAGTGGGCATAGCCCTGCAGACGTCTTGCGCTCACAGTAGAGAAAAGGAAGCTTACTGGATACCGAATGGACTTTTAAATAGTGGAGGTGAACAACAATCACTGTGCATCCACCACACTATTTTGTCCATCGGTGGAACACGGCACTGTCTGCCATGTCCAAGATGGCCAATGGAATTCTCTGCACATGCGCACCAACTCGTGCATGCACACTGATCTCCAGTGGCACAGTCCACCATGTCCAAGATGGCTGCTGGAGCCCAGTGTGCATACACAAGTCATCATGCATGCACAGAGAACTCTGGCAGCCATCTTGGACATGGCAGACAGTGCCATGTTCCTCCGTGACCTCAGCTGCAGCCGTACCAGCTCTGGCCAGAATTTGTTTAAATACTGGTTCAAATTCTGTTTTTGCTCTATCTATCCAGGCCTTTTAATAATCCTAGTGGATATTTCTGATTTACATGCTGCAGGTAAGAACCATTTTAGAACTGTCTGACACAGTTTATGTCCATGTTCTAATTGCCTGCTGTTGGCATAATGCATCCATGTTCTACTTTATAACTCTGTGGCTAAGAGGGACATAAACTACATCATACAGTTCTAAAATGGTACTTAACACCAGACTGCAAAGCAGAAACACCTACTGGCGTTACTAAAAGGCCTATATAGATGAACCAATAACAGAACTGCAACCAGCACTGAAGAAATAACTTCTACAGGGAAAATGACCTCAAAATTCAGTGCAGTTTTTCTTTAAAATCTCTTCTTGAAAACTAAGAACTTGCAAGTTTGATGGTAGTGGCTCTTTCATCACTTGATCTTTCAAAATTATTGAAAAAATAGACAAAAACGTACCTTAGAGAGAGCGAGAGAGAAAAGAAACAAAAAAAGAAAAGAGGAAGAACTGAGCATTTCTCCTCAGATCAGCAGCAGCAGCAACAATCAGATAAGTGAGAATGCACAGGGCTATTAGATAAGTAACTAGCAGATATATTGTATACTCGGGTAGCCCCGGAAGAGATGGTTCATCAGCCATGGCTGAAACCACAAGTCCCAGTCCTGACAAAAAGCAGCTATGTCAACATCAACTGCTAAGTCAAATGGAGCCTCTGAAACAGTCCAAATTCCCCCTGGCAGACTTGACTCCTTTGAGGTAATCAACAAGTCATACAATACGTTACTCACAGCCATAGCCAAGCTTGGTGCTAAGAGGGAACAGGTTGCCACAAATTGTGAATCTGACTAACTCCAACTCAGAGTCTGAACAAGCAATGACTGAACATAGCTAAAAATTAAACCACCACCACAGTAAAAGTTGACTCTTACACTGCACTTCTCTTGGCTGTTCTGAGCGAAAAATGTACAGCAATCCAGAAAACTGAAAACCTCAAAAATAAGCTGGAATTCAACAGCCTCCATGTGGTGAGTCTCTCCTGTTTAAAATAGCTAAGACAATAACATGGGATTTAATTCAAGAGCTTTTCATGGAAGCATTGGGCTTTACCCGTGATAACTTATTGCCTTTGGTCAGGGATTTTCATTTACCTGTGATGTCTAAAAGCAAACAGGTACCATTAACTAATGAATCCTAAAAGCTCTGCGTTAGCCCCCCCCCACTCTGTCTTAATTTAATTTGCCCTTTACAGTGATCATGATTACATGATAAAGAAGGCCGCATGAAACGAGTCTTAACTTTCTGACAATGTAAGGTTTACCTGTACCTTGATGTGAGCCCACAGTCTCAGGCGAGACAACAGTTAGTTTCACTCAGAAATAATGGACATACAGTATGTGGACCTTTTTTTTGCTGTATCCATGCAAAGGTAGGATTATTCCAAATTTAGTAAAGTACATCTTTTTTTACCCTAACCAGTTTGCATCTTTTGCTAGACTGCTCAGCTGTAGCCAATAAGTATGAATCTTCCTCAGAAGATGATAATTATTCTGATTTTGATATCCCTAAAACAGCTGGGCTAGAAGCCAAAAGCACTGTGGTACAATGAATGAACTGGTCTGATTACATGATTAGGAAGCCTAAAATGGTTTTCCTCACTTGTGCTGATATTCAGCTTTCTACCTTTTAAATTAACCTATTTGTTTTTATTCACAGATTCCAGACTCAGTGCTTTAGCATTTTCTTGTGTAAGCCCCCATCCCCATGTCTAGGGGTAAGATGCTGAAAGTCCATGGAAGGGGGTGCTATACAACAGAAAGAGTCCACATATCTGGTCAGCCTGGCTTACCAGACCTGATGAAGCTGGGGTACCCCATTCTTCCTGGTGTAGAGCTGGAGGCTCGAGAGATAAGGAACACTGGTCTTCACCTGCCTGACCTTGCCATCCTCGCCACAGAGGCCGTTGTGAATGGACTTCACCAGACATGCCTCTCAACATCTTCTTCCTTGTTTCTCTGGTTCTCCTGATACCCACCCTGGAACATACCCAAGGGGCTGGGCTGTGAAGACAAACTTCTTGTAAGCAGTGGATCATTCATCCAAACAAAACAAGGCAAACACCAAACTGCAGGAATGAAGGGATCCCATTTAATGAACAATTATTGCAGAACAGGTAACAGTCACTCCATGGAGTAATAAAACATAAGCAAGGTGCTCTGGATTGGTAGATCATATCCAAATCTAATTAGTGCTCTGTACCATGGAGGTCACAACAAAGCACGTAATCCAAGCAGCTACCTGTTTGGCAAGGTAGCCACAGTCCAATACATGGGCAGCTTACACTGTGGCCGAATCAGACTTTTAATCAAGCAGCAACAGTTCTTCCTTTAGACAGAACCTGAATCAGTCTCTAAGACTGGAGCTATGTAGAACCAGAGGACTGTCCCAGGACCCCCTGGAACCAACTGTCACCCCTATACACAGTCTCTTCATAAGTGATGCAATAAAAACAGAGTCTGGGACCAGGGGCTTGGCTGAACCCCCAGATCCCTTCATCTCACTGGTGCCAGTCTCTTCCTGATTTTTTTCCCTTTTCTCCATTGTCCTTTTTTTTCCTTCCCTGCCATCTGACAGAGCTTTTCCCTTGCTCCCTCTGATGCTATTTCCCACACCAACTCATATTCGGGGCCGGGCAAGACCCCAGACCGCCCCAAGAAATGGTGTTCCAGTACTACACAGCCACCGCCATGTCCTTCACACCTTCGGATCCACAGAGAGAAAAAAAACAAACTGCTGCACCTCTGAGTGGACAATCACCCCCACTCAGACTTCTCTCTACTTCTTCCTCCTTTGAATCTCCCCAATTATTGTTTTTGATATAATCTCTATAACTGGACTTAGCCTGAGATGTGCCTCTGCTTTGAAATACACTGTTTAAAATGTAGTTCAGATACTAAAAAGTAGAAAATTGATGTAAGCACAAAGTATGTGTAAGAATGAACTGCATGTAGCAATCTTTATAGAAATACAAGTTTGTTTCTTAATAATAGTATATTTTTCAGTGTTATCCTGCACCCTCCCATTTTTCTAGGCATTTAAATACATGTGATCCTAAGTACCTTTTAAATGTTTATGAATTTGTTGTAGATGTCTGATATATTATCTGTTTTTGAAAGTTAAAAAACATGAGATTAACTGGACATGTGACCCATGATGCGTACTTAAGGAGGGACTATACCCCATAGAGGGACACACCCCCTGAGGAAGACCTTGAGTGGTCAAAGCACTGGGGAGACCTATCAGTGTACCTTGATTTGCTGGTTACACCATTAAACATTATTTGGTACTTGCCTAGTGGACTTCTATCACTTATTTGCCCCTTGAGTTCAGTTTTGTCTACTTTGCTCTTCAGTTCTAGAGGGTTAGCTGCCCTTATCACTGCACCAACTGTTGCAGGACCTGAGCACACCTTTTTGTTTGTCATTTTGTCTATTAGCTTTAGAGGTGCAGTTGGCCAAGCTAAGCAGTGTTTTGGATAAAATGGTTGGAACAAGCCACAAACCACTCGTTATCAACAAACAACACTGTGACAGGCGATACCAGCGATTTGGTGATGATCCCAGGACCCAACATCAGACTGTGAGTACAAACTACTTGCTAAATAAAGTGCAGTATATTATGAGCCATTTACCTTCTACTGGAGTCGATAACTCAATGGGTTCTATAGCTGGGCAGCACTGTTTGGAGGACACTGTATCTGTTTCATTACACAGGGAAAGAGCTTGGCGGTCAATTTGGAACTTACGGGGAATCAGGAAATAGAAGACCTGTTTCAAGCCTTTGCCAAACTAAGACTCACTGAACTTACCCACTTCTATAACAGAATTACATAGGAAAAATATATTGAATTGGGGAGATCTTCGAGTGGTCTCAGAATCAATAAAGAACCTTCGTGTGGTTTTCCAGAAGAGGAGCCAGAATTCAAGGCAGAGTGTAGAGAACTAGCACTTACGGAGTGCACAGAATGCTTATGGAAAGCCTTAACTAGAAGAGATAAGAGACATGAAGAAAGACTCATTAAGGAGATAGAGGACCTGCAAATCAAGTTAGGAGCACACAAAGATGATGCACAGTTTAATGATTTGAATAGACACTTGGCTAATAAGATTAAGAAACACAAACAAGAATTGTTTCAATGTAAAACAACTAAACTAACACTAGATGCCAAGGATTTTGAGCATGGTAAGGTGTTCACCTGGGAACAGAAAACATACCCCTTTAGCCAAACATGCTACAGAGGGAGAAGCAATAGCAGAAGACCTAACCATCATTCTAATAGAAAAACAGGTGTACACTTTCAATCTAAAACTGGAAGAGAGACAGTGACTACCAGTTCTGTGGAAGAGTCAGAAAACAGACAACAAAAGAAGACGATGATACAGCATCACCCCCAACCAGGAAGCACTAAAACAAGCTAAAAAATTGAAAGCTTCCAAAAACAATCAGTCAAAAAACGGTTCAAGCAACAAAAAATACATGAAAAAAACAAGGAGGGGCAGGCGGGGATGGGGGAAGAAAGGGAGCATAATCCAGGTACCCAACCAGACGCAAATAAATGTTATAAACTTGACAAATGTCCAGCCAATGGAGGGTCAAATTAGTCTATTAACAAGAGGACTGTCCTTTGTACTGGTCCAAAAAATTGATGTCTTTTAGATAAAAGTGAACATTTATAAGCTTATTTGAAAATTAAACTACACTTCTTCTTTAAGGACAAAATAAATACTAACATGGCACCACGTGGTCTAATGGATTCTGCAGGGACCGAACCTGAAATGGAGAGAACAAATGTTTACTTAGATCTGGACATACAGAACTCTGTGTGCTCACTTGATATTATCCAAACAACATCATATTATGAAGAATTTGCAGAATTTGAACCTCCAAACCTGAATCTTGAACATGAATATGATGTCATGGACACTAACTATGAGCATCTCTGGGGACAGAACCATATTGATCAAGTCAATTTGGAGGAACTTTTGGATGAACAAGAAGATTATCAGAATATGCAAAACTCGACAATTGGCAACTTTGAAAGGACTATCAACCGTGAACTGGACATTATTTCTGATCAGCGCAGATATTCTCATAATAACAATTTCTCTCAAGTAGAACAGGAAGCCTTGAAGCAGCTGTGGGATCAGCCAAGTATGGTTATCAAACCCTCGGACAAGGGGGGAATATTGTCCTGATGTCTGAAGATTTTTATGTTGAAAAAGTTAATGAATGACTGTTATTGAATGATAATGTAAGCTATGAAAACTTGAGTTCAAATCCAGTAAAAATCTTTCAGATAGAACTTTTCAATTTTGTGGATAATGGACTAGAGACACATTTCATTACTGCAGAAGAAGCAGCGTTTCTTAAAACAGAACTTTCAGTGGTTTCCACTTTCTATATGTTGCCCAAAATCCACAAAAGTTTAGTAAACCCGCCCGGATGTCCTATCATCTCAGGTGTAGGGTCACTTACTCAGAATTTGAATCTATACCTGCATCATTTCCTTCAACCATGTGTACTTTCTTTGCCCTCCTATATTCATGACACCATGGATTTGTTGAGCAAACTCCAGAATTACAAGTGGAAAACTGAATATAGATGGGCAACAATCAATGTTAATAGTTTATGCACGTCTATACTGCATACTAAGGGTGTAGCTGCAGTTAGGAATGCAATGCAAGATCAATGCCCAGTACCCCTCCCATTCATTTTGGGAGGTTTAGAATTTTTCCTCAATAAAAATGTCTTTATTTTTTATAAAAAATATTATCTATAATGTTGTGGCACTGCAAGGGGGCAGTATTTGCCCCCTCCTATGCCAATATCTATATGGGGGAGTGGGAACAACAATATATCTACAATGTTAACAACAGTAGATTCTTGGGCAAGATTGTTTGTTGGCTATGATTTATCGATGATGTTTTGTGCATATGGAATGAAAACAACCAGGAATTTATAGAATTCATAGAATTTTTGAATCAGAATGATTTCAATCTCCAATTTACCTACGCTTTGTCGGAATCTGAGGCTAACTTCTTAGATGTGACATTAATCGGCAATACAGATTCAATAATTTTGAGTAAGGGATATAGAAAAAGTAATGCAGCAAATAGCATCTGGCATAACACAGTTACAATCCAAGGAAACTGTTCAGTTCCATTCCATGTGCATAGTTTTTGAGAATTAGGAGAAATTGTTCTAATAATGAGATATTTGAAAACCAGGTGACTGACTTAACTGAGAGACTTGTCATGAGGGGTTACAATGAAGGCCTTCTATCTGAAGCATTAGAGATGGCAAGGGGCCTGAATAGAGAAAACCTGTTGCTAGTAAGGAAAATTGCTGAAACAGAGACACCATGTACTTTTAGTACAGATTATAGGCCTGTGGCTGGGGTATTAGGAGGAGCCATACACAAATACTGGCCACTATTATTGAGTGATAAAAATTTGGCTCCATTGGTGGGAGAAAAAACAAGAATAACTTTTAGAAAGAGCAAAAATTTGGGGGATATTCTAACAAATAGCCACTTCAAAAGAACCCCCATCAATATGGAACCTAATTACAATTGGCTACCATACAGACCACCTGGTTTTCATCAATGTGGGTTTTGTAATGTATGCAAATATGTAGAAATGGGGAATTTATACCTGAACCCTATAGAACATGATAGAAAAGTAGCCAATAAACAGTTCATGACTTGTCGAAGTACATTTGTCATTTATATCATATGGTGTACATGTGGACTACAATATGTGGGTATGACCACTAGAATGGTAAAAATCAGGGTGCAAGAACATATAAGAGTGATTGTCATTAAAAACCTAGACAACCCAATAGGGGCCCACTTTGCAGCAGCACATAGATCAAGTCCAACAGGCTTTAAAATATATGGCCCTCAAACAAATTCCCCACTTATCGCACAAACCTTTTAAAGAAAAAAAGAAAGTAGATGGATAAGCACCCTTGGAGCCCTGAATCCAGAGAGAATGAATGAATAACTAGATCTCAAACCCTGTCTAAAAGATGATTGAATGATTTTGCTTTTTGTCTTTAATTTGTTTACTGATATATAAATGTCACTGTAAGGGTGACCTTTGGAGCAGTGAAACCCCTAATGTGAATTATCAATGAACTGTGCCATGAGGAATTTTGTTGAAATATGACTAAGATATAATGGAACTTTGTTTGGTTCTGTATTTGCTGTCCCCTATCTCCTTGCAGTCACACCTTGAGCTTTATATTTCGTTGCAGCAAAATAAAGCGCCTATTCCCCTTTCCCTTCCCTTTTTTCCTTCCTCTTCCCCCTCCTTTTCTTCCTTTTCTCCTTTCCTTTCCTTTCCCTCCCTTCTTTCCTTCTTCTTTTCCCCTCACCCTTTCCCCTCCTTTCCCTCCCTATCACCCACTTTTCTTTCCTTTTTCTTCCCTCACCTCTCCTTTCTTCCCTCCCTCCTCCCCTTCCCTTCTTCCTCCACCCTTCTTCCCTATAAACCCCCACTTCCTCCCATCCCTTTCCTACTGCCTTTGAGGTCTATATTATTCCCTAATATAATGACCTTCTGTGTCAAATTTATTTTATTTTGAAGTGTTTTAAGCTAAAAACCAGTTGTATGATACAAATATAAAGAATATAATATTCTCTTAAAAAGTTAAAAAAGATAAACATTTTTGACTTAAAGGGTACCTAAACAAGCAGTTTTTTAAAACTGCAAAGTCCAAAATCTGGCTTCACAGTAGGGTAAAGTAAAGGCTGTTGTTTACATTTATTCTAAAACTGCATTTATGTAAATAACATAAATGCAGTTTCATAGCTTTTGAAAAATGTAAACATCAGCCGTTCACTTTCAAAAAAAGCATTGGTTTCTCCCTAAGATGTCTGCCAAGTGTATTAAGTAATGAGTCATAATGACATAATCGGAACCAGAGACAGAGACCCACATATATTTCTATAGTACTAACTAGTTCTTCTTTCCCCTCTTTGTTTTGAATTGTTGAACCAGAATGATTAACACCATGTGTTAACTTGTGGATTATTTTGATCAGTACTCATGTTAGGCTATGATTTTGTTTGTTTTGTATACTTTAACTTGCGGAAAATGTTTTGCAATCCAACTGACTTTCTCTTTGGCAAACCGCAGTACAGTACAACACTTCAAATACCTGATGATCTAGTGGTTATATGATGCCCTGAATTTTGTTTTTTGTTAATCAGGAGAGACACACTAAGCTGAAAGCTCATTTACAGGTGTGACCTGAGAGCACAAGGAAGTTTAGTGACTTGCTCAGGATCACACAGCAAAGTACCGGTCTGGTTCAATTACAAAGCTCATGCTCACTTGTTAATCCACAAATAAGGCTTTCTTTTTCCACGTGAACACCCTGCACCTAGCCTGCCTTCTGTTGAGAACCCCACCATCCATACACTGTCCTTAGTACTGCCTGGGGCTGAATATGTGCTTACAGTCTCATGAAGAGAATTATCACACCTCAGATTGTAATCTTGCACCTCAGAGAGTTATGCACACCTATACCGATATGCATCATCAGCTGGCTCTGTTAAAAAATGTCTCCCAGATCACTCTCCAGTCCACTTTCTCAATGTTTGACTTCTGCTCCCACAGTAAACATTAAGTGGATCACCACCCTCCTGCACAGTGAAGGTAGTATGTACACTTCCCCAGTTGTGTTTTTTCCCCGCCTCATTAACCAACAACTAGGTCTTCCCGGAGGGTCAAGCAATAAGCATCATGACCCACCAGAAAAACTGCTGTTCATGCCCTCATAAGAGCTACACTTACAATGGATAACAATATTACTAGCAAGAGTATCAGTCTACTCGTTTACCTGCGATCTGCAGAACCCCACAGGACAGTTCCCAGCAATTTATTTTTATTTTATTTATTTATTTATTTATTTATTTATTAATATCTCGGATAACGCCACTTGAGTTCGGAGCTCTTTACATGGTGTCCATGTCATGATCACAATACAAACAGAGTAGTACATTATTACAGTGGGAGTAGATACAACAGATATACCAGAGTAGTACATGTTACACAGGAGGTTAGGATAAGGAAAACGGGGACTAACTAACACACTTAGGAGTATAAGATGCCTGATGGTGAAACCAGTCCTTTTTTTGCAGAAAATAGGGTTCTAGGGGTGGAATGGAACAATATGTTGAGGGGGAGGAGCCCCAAGTGCCAAAAGATGAGCGAGCAATATTGCAAGGTTGCTGGGGGGAGTATGAGGGCAGCAGGTGAGGGAGGGGGAGGCCAGGGAGGGAGGGGAAGGGTTAGGGAAGAGATAGTAGGGGCAAAAGAGAGGGGTGGCGAAGCTAAGGATGACAGTTGCAACGGGCGTCATTTAGCAGGCATTGCTTGAGTCAGACTTTGAAAGCACCCAATGTAGGCATATGCACCAGGTCTTCCCGAATGAAGTTGAACCAAAGCGGGGCACGGTGCACAAAAGACCTCTGGCCTTGGGAAGTACGCCATCTTGGTGTAATGAAGGTCTGACATTCAGAGTTACGTGTGTGCCGCTGGTTAGTGCAAGGCATCAGGAGTTGACTAACCCCAGGAGGGAGTGTTCCAAGGCTGGCTTTTTTTGCTAGAAGGCAGCTTTGGAATTTAAGTTGACTATTAAGTGGAAGCCATTGAGCAGTGGTATACAGGTCACACGTCTGAGTCAGCCTAGATGCCCCAGCGGTTCGTCGGCAGGCTTTGTTTAAGGCAGTTTTTAAGTGCCGGAGGGCAATGCCACTGGCAGAGCCATATATAGGTAGACCGTAGTCAACGAGGGAGCTCACAGTACTGTGGACAGCTACTTTAAGGGCTTTGGGGGTCAGACTGTGCCTATGATGATAAAGCAGCCCAATACGTTTATTGATTGCTTTGGCCGTGCTGTCAATATGGAGAGTGTAGGACAACAAGTTGTCAATAGTGATCCCGAGATATTTAAAATGTTGGACCAGATTAAGGGGGCCCCTGCAAGACTGCATATTGATAGGGGGTAGCAATGATGCTTGTTAAGATGGCTGGAGAACAACATAGATTTCATTTTTTTATAGTTCAGGATTAGTTTATGATCCAGGAACCACTTCTCAAGACTAGCAAAGTCACTTTGAAGTTGCTGCTCAAGTTCAACTGGATTTGAGCCATGCCTGAAGACAACTGCATCATTGGCATAGAGTAGAATGCAGCACTGGCTGGCTTGAGGGAGACTATTCAGGAATAAACTGAATAGGGGAGGACCCAGTATAGACCACTGTGGGACACCCGAGCAGCAGGCTTGCTGTCCAAGAGGTTGAGCCGATTCTAACTTGCTGGGATCTGCTGTCCAGATAGCTACCAAACCACGAAACTGCCTCTGGAGACAGGCCCGTTGTGGCAAGCTGCTCAGTTAGATGGGCATGATTAATAGTATCGAATGCTTTAGTCAGATTGATAAAGATTGCCCTGGAGAGTTGTCCATGATCAAGAGATTTGTGAATGTGACCCGTGAACTCCAGAAGGGCTGTGGTGCTGCTATGCCCAGTTCTAAAGCCATGCTGCTCGGGGCAGAGGAGTTTGTATTTGTCAAAGCATTCAACCAGTTGGTCTGCAACTATTGGTTCAAGGGCTTTTGACAGTGGCAGAAGCAAGGAGATGGGTCTATAGTTCTCTGTAAGGGCTCAATCCCCACTCTTATGTACAGGAGTGACTATCACGGCTTTCCATTTTTGAGAGAACACCGCTAGTCTAAGCAACAAGTTAAGGATGTGGGTGAGTGGAGACAGGACTTCTTCCAAGGAGAGTGCAATTAATTTCAGATCAAGGGAGTCCCCACTGAATCTCCCCTTACCGAGTACCTTTGGGAGGTATTTCCTTGCATCCCCTAGGGAGATGGCCTTGAACAAAAGAGGGGATATGCAGAGGACTGATGGCCTGCAACAGGGTTGCCTGGGTGGAAGAAGTCGGGGGGAGGACATGACTGAGGTCCATGAAGGCTAGGTTGAAGATGTCGGCTATTGTTTTAGGGTCAAGGATGGGGGAGCCATCTATACTGATCATGTCAGGGGCAGTTTTTGGCTCCTTACCAGTAGCCTCCTTAAGATTTGCCCAGAATGTGCA
Organism: Neoceratodus forsteri; assembly: GCA_016271365.2. Lineage (NCBI taxonomy): Eukaryota > Metazoa > Chordata > Ceratodontiformes > Ceratodontidae > Neoceratodus > Neoceratodus forsteri. The sequence continues at coordinate 910,751,386 of CM028131.1, read as the reverse complement.
TCCATCATTCCAGTGTTTGGACAGGGCCACCTTGTAGTAGCGGTTTTTGGCTGTGCGGATGGCCCAGGTGCATTTATTTCTAGCTTGTTTGTACTTTATAATGCCTGACTGCTTCCCTGTGGCTCTAGCTATGTGCCAGATATGATCTTGGTATTTCATTAGTCCCAGGATGTCAGAGCTCATCCAGGGGCTGTAATGGCCCTTGATTTTCTGCTTTTTTATAGGGGCATAAATATCACAGATAGTGTTGAAGAGGAGGATGAAGTGGTCCAGTGCACTATCCACGTCAGGAGCCCCATACACTGCAGACCAACTGGCGTTCTGAAGATCAGCTCTTAGCCTGTCAGCTTGACCTGGCCTTAGGACTCTGTTTGTGACTGTTCTGGGGGGGGGTTTGGTGAATTTATTGGTCCAGTTGAACATGATAGGGGACTGGTCACTGATACTGTCTGGGAGGACAGTGGCATTAGAGGTATACTCAGGATGGTTGGTGAGTGCCCAATCAAGAAGTGTGCTAATACCGGTCCGGTAGTTAGTCCTGGTAGGGGCTTCTATGAGCTGTGTGAAGTGGATGGCCTGGACAGCATCCTTGAAATGGTTTGCCTCTGGGGCAAGCCAGTTAATATTAAAGTCTCCTAGTAGTATAACCTCAGAGCATGGGGTTAGGCTACCTAGGCAGTCAATGACAGCTTCAAGACCCAAGGACAAGTCCTTTGGGAGGGATGTAGATGGACAACAGTGTAAGAGACTTGCTTTGTGCCCCAAGAAGAAACTTAATGGCAAGAGCCTGAGTAGGGGTCCCAAGACTAGGAAAATTTAGAGATACGCCCTGAATGCAATCCTTGAGTTAGAATGCACTGCCTCCTCCTCTTTTAGACAGCTGGTCTTGCCTGAAGATCCTATAGCCAGGGATGCTGATGTCAGCATCAGGAATCCTTGGGAAGAGCCTTGTTTCTACAGTTGACAGTACATCAGGGCTATGGAGGGCTACCCAGGCCTGGAGGTTAGTAAAATTAGCTACTAGACTGAAGATATTTAGTGAGGCAATTGTGAGCATACCTGACTTATGGGCACTCATCCCATGGGTGTGTGGGGGGCCTGGGTTGGGGTGTATGTTGCCTGAGAGTAGAAGCAGCAGGAAGGCTAGTCTTAACAGGTAACTTTTGAGGTGTTTAACACTGCCTTTGTGATGCCTCCTGGTGCATATACTAATAGGTTTTCTGTCAGTGTTCAGGATCAGTACTTTTCTGTGCTCTACTCCACAGTGTGAGTTGGGTGGCTTCCACCCTTCCAAATCTTGAGTGAGCTACTGTCCTAAAAATGTCAACATCCTCCCCACCCAAGGATAATCTCCCTACACTGAATTCAAGTAACAGTTTAGGTGCGGCCCTGCCACTCTGAGAATTTGTCATCACTGGCTACTCTCCCCCACAGTCAGGTAGTGATCACGTTGCCGGCAGCCCCACATTTCAGATCTCACAGTGATCTGTTCAACATTCTCCTTCCTGTCTTCAACTAACCTGAATATAGCTGTACCCTGCTGGAATGGCCTCTTCAGTCCCTCTCAGGCATTCATTCTTCACATCTGGTCCCCACACCAAAAACTGCTGAGTTCACTACTCTTCCGCATCATGAATGTGGTTAGTACAGTCTCCTGTGTTATTTTCACATATTAATAATAAACATGATCTTCTGATAAACCAGGCTGATAGCAATATGGCACAAGTGGAAAAATAGGCTTTCCTTCCCATATAAGATCTAAGCCACCTTTGATTAGACACTGTTAAATGACATGCATAATGATGTGCACACCCATCATTCAATAGTGCCAAATCAAAGGTAGTCTAGATCTTTTAAGGATAGGAAAGCCCATCATTCCCCTTGTTCCCTGCTGCTATCAGCCTGACTTACTGGAAAGATATATTTATATTTGATATATCAAAAAAATACGGGGACTGTACCACTTGCATTCATGATGCAGTGGGGGTGATGAGCTCATCATTTTTCGGTGTGAGGAGGAATAGGCAAGAATGAATTCTAGAGGGGGATGGAGAGGGCCACTCTTGCAAGGTACTGCTATATTCAGGGAAGGGAGAAGACTGAAGAAGAGAAATATGAGCAGATTATTGTGAGAAATAAGATGTAGGGCTGCCAGCACCATGATCACTACCTAACCTCATTGTCCAGACCAACATTCCCCTTCCCATGAAACCAGTTCATGCAATTGTCCAAGACTGTGTGTGGATATTAATGTATGAAATGGCTGCCACTACACATTCAGTCACTTCACTACTAGTCTAGTATTGCTTGTAAAGCACTTTGGGATACACTGTGTATGAAAACCACTATATAAATGCAGATTCTTATTATTATTATTTCACATGGAAAAAGAAGACAAGAAAAGGATATATTTGATTTTCAAGAAAGTATGAACTGTAATATTGGACTACACAAGAACTTTGCTACAAAAAAGTGGTGAATCTAGGGGGTAGTGAAGGGTGTGGCTGCAACCCCGGCCCCCACACATTGTAACATACTTGCTTGCTGCATTTCACTTTGTTGAAGAAGTCTGATTTATTGATTGTATAAATGTTTACATTCAAACAATGGATTACATTTGTAGGGTCTGTTAAAAATGTACTAGAAAAGACTAATAGCAGAAAATATAAAGGTTTAATAAAAATGTTAAAAAGTGCATATTAAATATGCACACCACACCAGCACCTCCATTGTAGCATCCTGGATCCACCATAACCACATGACCACCAGGTTATTCAAAATTTGTACTGCACTGTGGTGTGCCACAGAGAAAGTCGGTTGGTTTAAAACACAATTTCAGCGTGTTAAAGTAAACAAAATGAACAAAACCATAGCTTAACATTTGTATTATGCAAACTAATGCACATAGTTTTGACCATTTGGGTGAAACAATTCTATACAAAGGGAAAAAAAGAACTAGTTAGCACTATAGCGAGCCATGTAGCTCTCTGACTTTGGCTCCAATGATGTCATCACATAACACATTTGGTGGCCATTTTAGGAAACAGGTAAAACACTTTCTTTTGAAATTGGAAGGCTGATTTTACAATTTTCAAATGCTCTGGAACCACATTTAGGTAAATTACAGTATATAAATACAGTTTTAGCATTAATGAATACAGCAACCTTTCCTTTAGTCACCTACGGAGTCTGATTTGTGAATAGTTTGTTGTCAAAATGTTGTTTAGGTATCCTTTAACTTCATATCTTGGAAATATTAAGTATTAATCTGGAATGAATTGGAATGGCTTTCTACAGTAATATTTCCTAGTTGTGAATTTATTGTTTTTGATATAATCTCTATAACTGGACTTAGCCTGAGATGTGCCTCCGCTTTGAAATACACTGTTTAAAATATAGTTCAGTAACTAAAAAGTAAAACACTGATGTAAGCACAAAGTATGTGTAAGAATGAACTACATGTAGCAATCTTTATATAAATACAAGAATGCTTATTAATAACAGTATATTTTTCAGTGTTATCTGGCACCCTCCCATTTTTCTAGGAATTTAAATACATGTGATCCTAAGTACATTTTAAATGTTTATGAATTTGTTGTATATGTCTGATATATTATCTGTTTTTGAATGTTAAAAAACATGAGATTAACTGGACATGTGACCCATGATGCGTGCTTAAGGAGGGACTATACCTCCTAGAGGGACACCCCATGAGGAAGACCTTGAGTGATCGAAGCACTGGAGAGACCTATCAGTGTACCTTGATTTGCTGGTTACACCATTAAAAGTTATTTAGAACTTGCCTAGTGGACTTGTATCGGTTTTTGCTCCTCGAGTGCAGTTTTGTCTACTTTGCTCTTCAATTCTAGAGGGTTAGCTACCCTTATCAAGGCACAGACTGATGCAGGACCTGAGTGCACCTTTTTGTTTGTCATTTGGAGAGATAAGTAATGTTGGTCTTCACCTGCCTGACCTTGCCATCTTTGCCACAGTGGCCTTTGTGAATGGACCTCACCAGGCAGGCCCCTCGATGTCTTCCTCCTTGTTTCTCTGGTTCTCCCGATACCCACCCTGGAACACACCCAAGGGGTCGGGCTGTAAAGACAAATTTCATGTTAGCAGCGAATCGTTCATCCAAACAAAACAAGGCAAACACCAAACTGCAGGAATGAAGGGATCCCATTTAATGAACAATTATTGCAGAACAGGAAAAAGTCTCTCCATGGAGTAGTAAAACACAAACAAAGTGCTCTGGACCAATAGGTAACACCCAAAGCTAATTAGTGCTTTGGACCATGAAGGTCACATCAAAGCACAGTATCCAGGCAGCTACATGTTTGTCAAGGTAGCCACAGTCTAATACACAGGCAGCCTACACTGTGGCCGAATCAGGCCTTTAATTGGGTTTAATTTAATTTAATTTAATTTAATTGGGTCTGCACCAGAAGATATATGAAGAAAGACTAAAGGAGCTTAATATGTATACCCTTGAGGAAAGAAGGAAGAGAGGGGACATGATAGAAACTTTCAAGTACCTCAAGGGAATTAACAAAGTCCAAGAGGGTAGCATCTTCCAGAAAAAGAGATGTGCAAGAACAAGGGGGCACAATTTGAAGATAGAAGGGGGATGGCTCAGAGGTAATGTGAGGAAGTATTTTTCACTGAGAGGGTTGTGGATGCATGGAACAGCCTCCTGAAGAGGTCGGGGTCAAGAACAGTGGGGACTTCAAGAATGCATGGGACAGGCATAGGGCAGTCCTAGTGGGGGGTAGGAGGAATTAAGCTGTTGGTTAACTAGGATCTGCAGCTTATCTGTTAGGTAGGAAAACAGGCAGACTAGGTGGGCCAAGTGGTCCTTATCTGCCGTCAAATTCTATGTTTCTATGTTTCTATGTTTCTATGTTAATCAAGCAGCAACAGTTCTTCCTTTAGACAGAACCTGAATCAGTCTCTAAGACTGGGACTATGTGGAACCAGGGGGTTGTCTCTGGACCCCCTAGAACCAACTGGCACCCCTATACACAGTCTCTTCGTAAGTGGTGCAATGAAAACAGAGTCTGGGACCAGGGGCTTGGCCGAACCCCTGAATCCCTTCATCTCACCGGTGCCGGTCTCTTCCTGATTTTTTTCCCTTTTCTCCATTGTCCTTTTTTCCTTCCCTGCTATCCAACAGAGCTTTTCCCTTGCTCCCTCTGATGCTATTTCCCACACCATCTCATATTCAGGGGGGCAAGATCCCAGACCGCCCCAAGAAATGGCGTCCCAGTACTACACAACCACCACCATGTGCCTTACACCTTCTGAGCCACAGACAGAAAAAAAACAAACTGCTGCCTCCAAGCAGACAATCACACCCACTCAGACTTCTCTCTACTTCTTCCTCCTCTGAATCTCCCAACTGGTGCCAAACACCCCCTTTTATTCACTTCACTGGTGGCACCAAAACTTGTCCGCCAACTCAGAGGTCCAATCCTGGACCAAATCCCAGGTGCAAAAAACAACTGTGCCCCAAAACTGTAGTCCCAAAACAACTATTTACAAATTGTGCCCTTCTGCACCAGCTGGTGCCGAAACTACTGGAGCAGATGTTTCATCCCATCTCCCCTCCAAAGCAGCCGGCATGCTCACCAGCATCTACTGCCAAAACATATTTACAATTATTTTTTATCCTTCTCTCTCTTATTTTTTATTTTTTCAATTTACATTTCATGGTGCCCTGGGCCAGGCTGACCCCAGAAAAACTGGACCCAGGACCTGGAGCAGCCACGCCAACAAATTTGCTTTTGTTGGCAGCCATGCATATGCCCTAAGACATGACCACCATCAATATTTACAGAACCCAAGGTCCCATCACCACAGCAACCCACTGGGACTAGAATCACTCCAAACTGTGCCCAGAGGAGTGGACAAATTTGGCCTGGACACCACCATAGGATAACCAGAGCTGCAAAGGACCAACCATGGACCAAACCAGGTCCAAATTCCACCAGAGCCACTAAACACACCATGGGAAAATGGAGATGAAGTTCCCAAATATAAGTCAGTTTTGGGAGGCTTACATTTGAATTATGGCTTTCGTATGTATGCTTTTTAGTATAGAATATATATATATATATATATATATATATATATGTATATATACTTCTCAAAAAACTCTGTTAATACATCAGTTAGAGTTCTAGCTACAAGTTTGAACTTTCCTACCTTAACACCCAACCCCCACCGTGCAGGCAGCAACAGGTGTGGGGAGTGTGCCTTGGAGTTGTCAACCCTAATGTTTACCCCATTCCATGTGTAAATAAGCTGACATGTGTACTGTATAGGAGAATGGGGTGAGTGCAGAGCTCAAAATAACCAGCTGTCCGCCTGTCTCAGACACTGGTTTTCATTAGGGACAGCTGTTTTTGAAAGTGTGCCCGTCCCATGGATAGGCAGTTTAGTTTTCCCCTTGAGATGGTATTTGCTGGTGCTAGGACCCCACAGAATACTTCAAGGTGGTGGCGGGGAAGAGAAGATCATGACACCAGGGACATTGAGATGTCAGAAACAACATACCGCCACCTGCCCTGCCCGCTGCTGTCACTGTGAGTCTCATAATCACAGATTGTCTGTGTCACCTGACTGCATGATCCAGACAAGGTGGCAGGCAGGAATTACCATCCCCAAGTAACAGTAGAACATATCAACTGCACATGCGCGATCATCGTTGCACATGCTCAGTTGACATGTCCTTGCTTGTTCTTATCATTCTTTGTGGTGTCTGTGCTCCGGGAAGATGTCGGAGAGCAGGAGAGCAAGTTTTCAGAGACTGTGTGAGTGCATTCATTTTCAAAGCAGTACAAAAAAAAGAACACACTCAGAGCACTTGCTTGGGAAAATAAAAGTATAAAAAAAAAAGAAAGAAACATGAAAACAGGTCTGAACCTGCTGCTTTAAGGCTGCAGTGTCAGCTCTTACAAGGGGAGAAAAGTGGACTGAATAGAGTAGAGACTGATACTATGTACAGGCAGGGATTAATAATAAATAAAAAAAATCAGATAAGGCAGGTTTGTCTGCCTTTTGGGACTGCATGCTTGGGGAGAGGAGGGTGACTGAATAAAGTCTGATTTAACAAGCATCCCTCCAGGGTTTTGGGGGTCAGAATTTGTCTTAGCATAAATAGCCTTTTACAGGACTCTTGGAGGGGGTGGAGAACACAATTAAAGCAGGGCTACAGTGTGGACTGTGCAAGTGGAGGGGGAATGAACAAGGTGTATGCTTCAGCGAACAGCCCTTCAGTGTTTTGGGCAGCAGAAAGTCTTAGTCTAAATAGCCCTTACAGGACTCATGGGGGGGGATGGCTCAGTTAAGGCAGAGATACAGTGTGGTTCTGCAAGTGGATGGGAGAGGAGGGAGACTAAAGAAAGTCTGTGCTTAAGCAAACACCCGTAAGTGATTTTTGGGGGTCAGAAAGCTTTAGGCTAAACAGTCCTTTACAGGACTATTGGGGGGTAAAAAAAAGTATTCAGGTTAGGGCAGGGCAGGCTACAGTGTGGGCTCTGCAAGTGCAGGTTGAGGGGAGAGGAGGGACTGAATAACATTTGTGGGGAGACTGAATAAAGTCTGCTGTAGCAATCATCCCTCGGCTCTAATGTTTTGGGGGCAGAAAGCTCTTTAATGTTTTCCTCTTTACAGTCTGCTTTCTGTTAGATATTTTAAAAATTCACTTTATAACAATGTGAACAGGTAAAACTTTCATGGGACTGGAACAATTTACACCTCACCTGTCCCTCGGACAGGCATCTCAAAAAATGTATTTCTAGCCCTGCATGAGCGCTAGGGCTGACAACCCCAAGGCACAACCGCAGGCCTGTTGCTGCCTACACAGTGGGGATGGGTTGTTAGGGCTGGAAACCCTAACAACACATTTCCAAACTTTTGTCACTGGAACCCTATTTGATGCATTAATGAAGTTTTTTGCCAATAATTTCCTTTTTGAGAAAGTATAATTGTAGTCCCTCCATAGATGCAAACATGTATGTTGCTGTACAAGCATTTAAGTCAAAACAGCAACCAGACTGTCAGTATAGCCTTGTTATTACCCAACCTCATGAACGCTGGGCTGAGAATTTTTAAATGTCTGCCAAAACATCATAGTGCGCCACTGCAATGTCATTTCACGCCATAAGTGACAAAACACATTTTGGCCAGAAACTGAAAACTCACAGCTGTCATATTCATGAGGTGATGTAAAGAAATGACTATGTTGAAAATTTGGTGTGAAAATATTGAAAATTACAAAAGTTAGGGGAGAGCGTAGTGAAATGTAAGCAGCTTCACAGAACTTTGCCATTTTTACACATTTTGACCCCAAATTTTCAATATACCCTTCTTATGGCCCCACCTAATGGACAAGTATGGTGAACATTTTGAAATCTAGCCAGAAAGGTGATTTTGGCAACCAACCATGAAAGCACCTTTTGAGCAGGATTTGGGAAATGACACCAATGTTTTTCATGAGGCGGTGTCTCAAAAAAGGGTATGTTGAAAATCTGGTGTCAAAATCTTTCAAAATGACAAAGTTTTGCACCGAAGTTGTAAATTCCGTTGAAATACATTGAACTACATTAATCTTAGTTTCTGAATTCCATGGTAGTCTAGTGGTCCCTCCCCCTCCTCGTCTCCATCCCCATCCCCATATAAAAATAGATATAATTCCCTGGTAGTGTAGTGGTCCCTCCCTCTCCCATGTTCAACAATCGCCATCCCCGTATAAAAATTAAGCAATAAGCCATGAGGGGGTGTGGGTAATCAGGGGATTTACCACGGCTGGAGTGGTCTTACCTCAAGGCGCAGCTGAGTGGGTAAATCCTCACCAGCCATGGTAAATCCCTTGACAACCCACATCCTCCGAGTGGCTTATTGCGATTATACCAAGGTTCATTTTTTTTTTACTATAATAAAATACAAATATTAAAGAGGTTGCTTTGTTTTTTTTTATTTTTATTGTATTTATTCCTATGCTATAGATACATTGGATACATTGGATTATAATCTCATCAACAGCCGCTGATTATCAGAGGATTTACCCTGGTGGTAAACTGACAGTCTGACCATTTCATTGGCTGTTCAGTTATGTCCATGGTATAATACATAATATTTCTCTGGTTGTCTAGTGCTCCCTCCCCCTCCCCCCGATGTCCAGTTGCCCTCCCGTTGCCATACTAGTAAAATTCCCTGGTAGTCCAGTGGTCCCACCCCCCCCAATGTCAGATTGATATCCTCTTATTACCAAAAATATTCACTGGTAGTCTAGTGGTCCCTCAAGTGTCCATACAGTAGAACAGAATAATCAGTAAACTACTGAAAACTGCCATTGCAGGAGAGAACTCTGAGAAAAGCAACTGCATGCCCCAATGGAACCCTTCAATCTCTGAAATTGTTGCATAACAAGACAACAAACTGAACTTCCAGGTGCCTCCACAGGCATAGTTAAGGGAATAAAACTTTCCACATGTAATAAAAGTTATGATCAGTAATGGCAAACAATAGGGTTTAAGAGATGATGCAGCTAAAGAACAACAGCTGCTCCTACTTAATCAGTTACCTCTGCAACTATCTGCATATATTGCACATCCTTTAAATAACATTACTCAGGGCAAGGGGGCAGAGGAGCCAATGAAACTAGGGTAGGTTCTCAAGAAGATATAACAAATGCTAGGCTAAGCATTACATAAAAGAAGCACCTAAATCCTGTGATATTTGGCTGTCAGTGTGAATCCACAGATCAAGGAAAAATCCCCAGTTCACCAGTATCATGGAAATAAGGGAAGATCAAGGCAAAACCAACTGACCTAGTGGATTAAGGGCCAATGGTGGATAAGGGATTGCAAGATGGAAGCAGTCTAGGGGGCCACTGGGGATGTTTCCCAGTCAGGGAGCTCCTGTTACTGGAGGTCAGAATAGGTCCTGAAGTGTGGAAGGAGTACTGTCTACAGTGGATGCCCTGTTTGTCTCTCATCCCCCGAAGATTCAATAGCAGTGAGAGTGTTTTAACTTCTTTTTATGTTGTCTGACATGAATTTGCCCTGCCTATGTGAGAGATAGGCTGGGGGATTATGCTATCATGTCATTATGGACTGTAAACTGAAGATACTTGTTTAAGTTTCTTTGCCTACCAGCACATGGTCAGACTTCAACTTTTTATTATTCTGCTTGACTTATTGTCTGACAGGCAGTGAGAGTGCCTGTATCTTTTGCTGGTTCCCCAGGGTGTGAGAGGGCCTGGGGACTGGAAACACTTATATTCTCAGTATTATTTTGTAACAGACAGTGAGAGTGTCTGTATGTCGTTAAGCCCCCGAGGCAGTGAGAGGGCCCGGGGAGCCGAATACTTTTGTCTGAAGACATTTGTTATCTATACTTGGCTTGCTTTTTGTATCTGAGTTTTATTTATAGTATCAGTGTTCTATTATCCATTTGTGACTGCAAATCCATTTCTGCCTAAGATATTGATTTGTTCATATTTTAGAGTTCAGTATTTTTCGTTTGGGGAGGGTTAATTGAGGGTTATTTATTTTATGGTACGGCTTAGGAGTAGTTTTTTGGTGATTTATTTGCTTAAATAAGTGTTGTGGGTTCATATTTTGTTGGGTTTTTATGTTATTTTGTTTTGTTCTTAGTTTCATTAGTTTGTGGGTTAGCTAAGTGAGCATTGTCTGATAATCTGATTGTTAGAATGTGTCAGAGGTCTGCCCCCACAGTTGTGCGCTTTTCACCTTCTGCTGTCCATGCCCTCCATCACTTTATTCCTCCCCATTGCAGTTTACAACTTACCAGCACTGTAAGGCATTGGGTATTACTTGTAAGGGGAGGAGTGGGGCAGGGGTAGTGAACAGTGGAGGGTGAATGAGTGGGGCCACCACATCGAGGTCGTGAGATCCAGGAGACATCCTAGGGTGAAATGGAATCTAGAACGTGGTTTGCCATGTCTGGTTTCCATACCCAAGGGCACCACCAATATTGGTGGGCAGGTGGCTCGGTTGGCCCTGGAGGTTCATCCAACTCAGGCTGTGTTATGCAATGCCAGGTCCACTAAAAACAAGACTGCAATTATTGCAGATCTTGTAGAAATGGTGGATCTGGCTTGCATCACCGAGACCTGGCTGGATGAGAATTCTGGCCTCATTTTGGAGGCTTTAACTGCAGCTGGGTGCTCAGTGATTCACTGCCCAAGATTGGATCGCAGGGGGGTGGGGTTGTGGTCTGTTATAAGACTGAACTCAACCTCAAGAGTATACCAGTTGAGGAGACTGAGTCAATAGAGTGTACCATGGTAGCAGGTATAGGTTGTAGGATCGCCCTCATCTACCATCCATCCGGAGATGAGAAGCGGTTCCTTCAGGAAGTGGCGGACTTCATCATTGACATGGCATTTGAGTTGCCCAGACTGATGGTTCTGGGTGACTTCAATGCTTGGGTCAATAATGAATTCTCACAGTTTGGACAACACTTCCTCCAGCTGATGTCATCTCTGGGCCTCACACAGATAGTTACCACTGCTACCCATAAACATAGTCACTCCATTGACTTAGTCTTTCTCCTGGGGATCGAGGCCTCTTATTTGAGGGTGGAACCAGTTGGATGGTCCAATCACTACACTGTGGGGTTTAGTTTTAGTGCCCCCCTTCACAGGCCTACCCCTGTGGAGATGGTCAGGTATCGCCCTTTATGAGATGTTAGCTCTGAAGGCCTGGCGGCAGTACTTGACCTATCGACCCTTCCGGTGGCAAACAGTGACCCAGAAGCTCTCGTGGTAGCCTATAATATGGCTATCTTGGTGGCCCTGGATGTCATTGCTCCTGTCCATGTTGGCCCTATCTCCCTTCGCCCTTGGTCCCTATGGTTTGATGGGACCTTGAGGGAGATGCAGTGACTAGGACGAAGGTTAGAGCACTGCTGGCAGAGATCCTCCCTTGATGCCAATCACCTTAGATTAATGGAGCATTAGCAAGCCTATCAATCTACAGTCACCCATAAGAAGGTAGAGTTCCTGTCCTGGGAGATTGCGGCTGCTCAGAACCGACCAGCTCAGCTCTTTCGCACTGTAGACAGACTGTGCAACCCAGCCTGCCTACAGGTTCAAAAGTCCTTTTCACAAATAGAGTGCAATGAGCTTGTTTGATTCTTTGCAACTAAGGTGGCTGACATTAGGGTGGTGCTCCAACCAGCACACATTAAGGGTGTTGCTTTGGATCAGCATGTGGCTGCTGCTCCTCAGCTTTCCTGGAGTACCGTCAACTGAATATAGTTCATGGATGTCATGAGGATTGTCCAGGGTGCGCGCCCTACCTGCTGTAGTTTGGATCCTGGACCAACTTCCCTGATCTTAGGTTGTACTGATTCCATTGGTCCAGTCCTAGCATGGATAGTCTGGTGCCCCTTGGAAATAGGTGAGTTTCCTAGCTCCTTGAAGGAGGCGGTGGTAACACCCCTCTTGAAGAAAGCTTCTTTGGACCCTGACTGCCATGCAAACTACAGACCAATCTCTAACCTTCCCTTTTAAGGAAGGTGATTGAGAAGGTAGTGGCTGTACAGCTGGAGAACCATTTGACCATCCATGATATCTATGAACCCCTCCAGTCTGGTTTTCGAAAGAGGCACAGTACTAAGACAGAGCTGGTTCGGGTACTCAACGATCTCCTGATGGCTAGGGACTGGAAGAACCATTCCATCTTGGTTCTTCTAGATCTCTCATCATTTTTTGACACTGTGGACCATGGAGTTCTACTTGAGTGCCTGAGGTTCATCTGTGGATTATCAAGTGTAGCCCTCAGGTGATTTACATGTTACCTCACTGGAAGAATGCAGAGAGTGGTTTCCGGGGTTTATTCCTCAGACCCAGTTTCTCAGTCTTGTGATGTTCCTCAGGGTTCGGTATTGTCCCACATGTTGTTCGCAGTGTACATGCTGCCTCTCAGAGACATTGTAAGAAGGTATGGGCTGAGGTTTCACTGCTATGCTGATGATACCCAGCTCTACCTTTCTTTCGCACCCGACTAGGATGGCGCTCTCTCGGTCTTTAATAACTGCTTAAAAAAAAGACAGGAGTGGATGGGCTCGAGTTGGCTGAAGTTGAACTCATAAAAGAGAGGTGCTGGTTGTGGATCCAGCGTGTCAGATGAGGAGGCCAGGGGTTGGTTCACCCTCCGGGCTCTATCTTGGGGGTGTTTCACTCCTGACCTCTGAACAAGTGTGCAACCTGGGGGTAATTTTTGATGAAGGGCTGACTCTGCATTCGCAGGTGTTTGCCATCATCAAGTCCTCATTCTACCATCTGAGGAATATCTCCAGGATTAGGCACCTTGTTCTGTCTGGTGATCTTCCTATGCTGGTTCATGCCTTTGTGTCCTCACATTTGGACTATTGCAATTCCCTTTACCTAGGGCTTTCTGGGGTAGAAATCTGCTGCCTGCAGCTGGTGCAGAATGCTGTGGCCCTTCTTTTGACTGGTACCTCCAAGTCCAGTCATATTTCACCAGTGCTACGCAGCCTGCACTGGCTGGTGGATCACCTTTAAAGTCAGTCTTCTGACTTTTAAAGCCCAACATGGACTTGGCCCGGACTACCTAGAAGAGCTCCTGGTCCCTTACTGCCCTGGGCGATTGCTCCGCTCAGCTGATGAGAGGTTACTAGAGATCCCGAGGGTGTGCTTGAAATCCTCGGGGCCAGTGCATTTATGCAAGCAGCCCTACCTTCTGGAATTCTCTACCCCATCAGTTACGGGAGTGCACGACCATGGAGGGATTTAAATAGGCCCTGAAAACATAATTATGGATTCAAGCATTTGGTGATTGACTTTATTCGCCTAACTGTATCACCTGTTTTATATATTTTAAGATTTGAAATGTTTGATATGTTTTTAAACTCTGTAAGGTGCCTTGGTTTTTGAAAGGCGCCATAGAAATGAAGCTTATTATTATTATTATTATTATTATTATTTCTGGTGTAAGGGATATATGGGGGGTAAAAGTACGGCCTGAATGTGGCTTGGAAACCATAAACTGCACCTCCACCCTTGTAATGAATTACAAAGTTCTCATAAGAGCTGGTACAAGGGTGCCTAGCCTTCCCTTGTAAGAAGGGGAGCAGAGGCGAGGGCACTGGTAATGATCAGAGAAGGAGCTACAGTACATTTGCTATTGGTGGCTTTTTGTATCTTTCCATCAAGTCATTAACAGCCAGGTCAGCATCAGCAGCACCCTCTAATCAATCGGGGTTGTATACTGAGGCAGGAACTAAGGTACAGAGCAAACTATTGGTGGGAATAAACCAAGTTAAAAATATACAGGGAGGTGCATAAATAAGGGTCATACCATCAGCCACGTGTATTTTCTAGCAGTGGTAACCATTGCAGCAGTTGTTAACAATGGATCTCATATTTTGCCACTGCATGTTACAACAACCTCTCCCTGCATCACACAAGGATAGGTTCAATCACCCAGAGGCCACCAGAACAGTAAAAAGGCTGAATGATGGATACTGTGTGTTTACTCTACTTGCCCCAGCAAGTGAAAGACTGCATGAAGCAAGGATAACCTGAAAGCCACTGAAACCCCAGGTATGAATAGAACATAGAGTGCACCGAGGGGCTGGAAGGATGTAGGAAAGCTCACTTTGAGTGCCTTATTACAATATGCAGTAGAGAAGAAAGATTGTTACCTGAGCAAAGTGAAGGGGGGGGGGTGTGTGAAGTAAAACCAATACCAAAATAACACCTGAAGCCCATATTCTAATCGCACCCTGAGTCACCACTAGTATGCAGGTCCCTGGTCAAGGGGAAGAAAGGCTGTGGTGGTAATGAAAAGTAAACAGGTGGTTACAATCCATAGTGCCACTTTACATAGTGCCACTGAAGGAGAGTGTGCTCCCAAAGCAAAGCAGTGAAGTATGCACAAATTGATAAGGGCAATTTCAGACAAACACAGGGGGAGGCGGAGGGAAGGGGGGAGCCAGGGTTAATTTCTAGAAAATAAATACTTAGATGATGGCCCTACCTCTATATCAGTTCTGCCTAACAGCAGTCCTGCTACTACAGCTTAAGCTTCCCAAGCAAAAATCATGCAGAACTGATAAACTGGAAGGCTTCAGAGGGTTACCTTACAGGAGGGCAGCACTGCATCCACCCCCCCCCAACCTTTACCTCATACTGCATTGACCTGATTTGTAAATTTACAAAGCTTTTGTGAGTGGCTGCTCGCTCCATAAATGACAGCTTGAAGTAGCTGGCAGGTGACAGGGTAGGGAGAGCTCTTAAAGAGATTCACCAAGTTAAAACTTGGGAGATTTGTACCACCTAGTTTGGTGCCTTACATTCTAAAATGTTGCTATGGTTAATGTGGCCTCAAATTTCCCAATCTTTATTAAGATACAGCGCTCATAAAATTGAATTTACCAGGTCTCCTGTATTTCCTAGTTCAAAGACCCTCCCTCATGCCATCCCCGTGCACAGCAAAGTTATGGCATGATGCCAGGGAGAGCGCAGGGATGAGCTCCATTATAGTCTATGGGGGGCTACTTTAACATCAAGTTTATGTGTTACAATGACCATCTGGTGATCAATTAAGGGCATCGAGTGACTAACAAGGCTCATGTTACTTTTGTATACAATTTTATTATATTTCTTCTGTATATTTATTGTAATGGCCAATGATAGTTGAACAAACAAATAATTAACCAAAAACTGAAAAAGGGAGGCTTCAGGGTTGAACTGGATGATCAGAAAGCCAAAATCCTAAATGAATATTTTTGCTCTGTCTTTACAATGGAAAAAAGTGCCCTCTCCTGGACTGCAGCATACAAACTAAGGAAGAGCTGATATGGACTAAGGGAACTAGCTCCCTTTGCCTGGGCTGCCCCAGCAACCAAACGCCCCCCTTTTGTTCTCTAAAATTGAGCCCTTATAAGTCCTGGACCAACTGGTCCACTTAAAAGACAGGAAAAGCAGTGGACCAGATGGTCTGGACACCGACCTGCTAAAACCTGCTGCCACAGAAATTGTCAGTCCTTTGACCTACTCCTTCAATCATTGCTTAGAGCTATCTCATGTTCTGGATGGCTGTAAAACTGCCAGCAGGGTGCTCATCCAGAAAGGAGGACACCAGGACAACCTAAACAACTTCAAACCTAGCTTCTTCTTGCAAAGGTCTCCAAAGTACTTGAGTGCAAACTACACAACCAAATCATTAAATTCCTGTACAAAACTTCACTGCTCAATGAATACCAGTCAGAATTTAGAACAGTGCACTGTACAGTCACCACTGCCCCAGGGTTCTTGATGATATCAGTGTGGCTATAGATGGAAGAAAATAAGTTGACACTATCTTCATCAACCAATTGAAAGTGTTCGGCACAGTGAACCACAGAACAGTATGGACCAGACTAGCCGAGCTGCACAAGAGCTCAGAGGTAGCCACTGCCAGCTGGTTTAGCAGTTATCTAATTAATCACAAACACAGCAGCAAGATACATGGCATCAAGTCGGACTCCTCCAAGTTACTAAAGGTGAACCACAAGGCTCAGTACCCAGCCAGACCATTACTGTTCTCTTCATCTGTAAGACATGGGTACACATGTCAGAGGGATAAATTACCAGTTGTACATGGAAGACACTGTGCTCTGTGCCTCTGGCGCCAACATCCCTGCTGTGCAGACTGCTCTCAAAAAGGGATTTCATGACTTACAAGCCTTTCTGCTCAACTCAAAACTGTCTTTAAATGTAGGAAAGATTATAGCTATGGTATCTGAGTCTACCGCATGATTGAAGAGCTGTGCCAGATGTGCCCCACTTGTCACTGCAATCAAAGATGGATCTCCCTGGAAGTGGTTAGTGAATACAGAAATTTGGGTTTCTGGGTTGATTCACTTCTCACAGGGAACATCCACATTAGCAAACTTTTCAAAAGCCTAGGTCCAACTGCCAGCCTGTGGACACAGCAGTAGCACTATTACTTGTGGCTTTGATGACCCAGGTTCAGGAGCAAACGTGAGTTAGGGGAAGGAGGGTCAAGCATTCAAGGCCTGCTTTCCTTCTCCTCTGGGATGAAAATGTTGTGGAGCTCAAAGTAACACTGCCCCCTATTGGAGGCTAGTGTCAAGTGCACCTTGGCAGCAGAGGAGTGGCAGATGGCCAGCATGTCATGCATGCGAGCATGTGTGGTGCTGCTATTGACGTCATTCCACGCTGATCCTCCGGGCCACAGAGAGGGAGAAGGGAGGCACAGAAAACAGAAAAACAAGTCCAGGCTGGCGTGGAAGACCACCACCACACAGGCTCTGCACACGGTGACATGGGCATGATCACCAGATCCTAGACCAGTGGGATTGTGTGTGCTCCCTGCCACCCCTGCCATGGATGGTAAGCCGCATAAGAAGGCCAAGTAAGACCCAAGAGAAGCCGGGATGATGGGGCTGGGGGGTGGTGAGGACAGCCAAACCTGGACAGGGAAAACAGGAATAACAAAAAAAAAAAACTCTGGTCAGAGCCACAATGGCTGCTAATGCATTAATGTGATAAAAGGTATTGAATTAATGTGTGTCTTACTTGTACTTGTAATATTGTAATGTAAAAGGCCCACATTTACACCTCAATAGCAGAAAATTGAAAAGAAAACCATAAAGATTAAAATGCAATGTCTCATTTTTACTGGTGTGCTGCTTTTATTCATGTTTACAATGTAATTAACCAGGATGGCTCAGCTAACATTCGATATCTCATTTCCAATCGGGTCCCGATTGTACCCATTGTTACAATGTATTTTTACAATAGTGATGAGCTGAGATGCAATATCTTGTTTTCAGAGGGATCCTGCTTTTGGGTAATGCTAGTAGTTATTTACACAATGGGCCAGATATTCAAAACTTTGTGCAGGGAGAAAACCATTTGTGCTTGGTTTGCATCGGGTTTGCTCAGGTCTGCTATATTCAAAAGGCCAAATTGCTTGGGCAAACTGCATTAGCACAAAAGTCTAATGTATGCAAGGGGCAAAAACAGGGGGCGTGTACATGAATACAGGAGCAGTGCTATATTCAGTGCAATAACACTGCACAAAGTGTTTTTGCACGACTTAGAGTGACACTTTGCATGGTACAAATTACCGCCCCGGAAAAGGTAGTCTTAACTCTGGGCAAACCAGCTTTGCATGACTTTGTGGCTTTGCACGGCTTTGTGCGACATAGAACCATGGTTTATGGAACTCTGTAATTCACAAGTGTGAATTTTGAAGTTTACAAGGGTCTTCCAGTGGTGGTTTATTGACCCTAACCAGTAAATATTAAATATACAAAGAAACCATAGAAGAAATATGCTGCACATGGATGGCACCTCCTATGTTGCCATTATCTGCCACCGGTTTCAGCCATGCCAGACATTAAATGGTGACCCGGCACCCGGTGGACACCATGGCAGTGTGTCCATACAGCACACACCTGCAGACCACCCTTTGGTGGACTCCAACAGAATCCAGCACAGACATGCAGCACTGAGGTCGTGAAGGGTGTTGAGGGGAGGGTGATCAGATGGCCAGGCTGCACTACATATTGGGTGATACCACAAGGCTGGGACAATCCATGAAGGGCAAATGGTCCAGTATACAGAATACCCCAACACTAGTGTGCCTGTCTGATGGTATGTGCCCCCTCAGCCACATACCACACATCTGTACAGACACCACAGCACACAGCCAGCCATGTATATGTCACTGTGAGTGTCCCATGCCAGTGGTACATCATCTGTGGGTCTCACAACAGCATAACAGTAATGTCCACTGTCAGTACACACCTGCAAGATGGGTCTGTCACTGTGAAAAGTGCAGCAGTCATTGATGCCCTACACACTATAGGCTTTGCTGTGTCCCTCACTCTACTGGCCCCCTTGTTACTGTAGTGTCTGCTGTGCACTGTAGCAGGGGCTACAGTGTGACTACTGCATGCAGCACCACCACCTGTGCCTGTGCTGTGTAGTCCCCTGGGCACAATATTCTATGCAGTTCTGTACAAATGTAGCCTGCAGCTACCACCATGTATTTCCAGACCGACCTACAGGTGGAGCTGTGGACAGACCCAGCCAGCCTCTGTACTACCAGACTGACCTAAAGGTGGAGCTGTGGGACCCTACAATAGCGCTGGGCAAACTGCATGCAAATCAGGACATAATGAGATGCATATCTGTATGTTTGCCCATAGACTGCCTATGTAGGCTCATTTGCATGTCACTTTTGAATATAGCAACATTTGCCTCAGGCAGACGTGATAGTGCCAGGCAAATGTCTTAGCTCCATGCAAAACCTGAGCAAATGTGTCTGTGCCATGCAAATGATTCGGAAATATGGTACATTTCTGCAGAATTTCACATGCGGTGGTGCTTGCAGCTTTAATGAATCTACTCCTTTGCTAGCACACACATTGGCCACATAGTTTACCTTTACCTTCCTTCATGTCACTGGGCTTCTGTTGTGGTTTGCACTTCCCTGGGTACTATATTCAGAGCTGCCTTTTTCCCGGGCTATTTTTGTACTGCACTCCCAGCCCAGTTTGTTTCCTTAGCACACTATATTCAGCAGGTTTAGCACTGGGGCTATCCCTTTTGAATATAGCGGGCTATTGGTTATGGGCTAATTTGGCACACTGGGCAGTGCTAACTTAGCCCCGGGCAAAGTTTTGAATATCTGGCTTAATGTGTCATTTCAGTAGAAGATGGGGATTTATGATGTTAGCATGGCAATGAGGAACTGGTGAGGTGCTGACATCATAGAAAGCATCTTAATGTTATTTACAATTTATTTGCCCAGGACAGCTCAAATGAGTTGCAACATCTCACTTTTACTGGAAAACTGCTTCTATCTGCAGTGTGAAGTATAACAACCCCTGATACAGGACTGTGGAGCAGTCCGTACACTATTGGTTTAGCACTGACACACTGATGACAAATACTTTACAATTACAATGCAAAAAATAAATCAATTATTGTAAAAAAGTAAAACTTTCTGTTTATTATTTTGGTTGCATTAACATAGTACTTTGGTACCAGTCCTCAAATTCTTCAATTATCAGCTGGTTTGGTCAGTTGGCATTTCATTTGGATTCATATGCTCATAGCCCCCCTCCCCATCCCACATTTAAGGTACCATCATTTCAATTTCTCTGATGTCCTCCAGGGTTTGGCTCATGTCGGATAAACAGTCTAATACAATCAGACAGGCTTACATAATGGAATAAGTGATACAAATAAAAAAAGGTAGTGTGTGTGTGTGTGTGTGTGTGTGTTTTAGGGTAGAGGAGCAGATCCAACCATACCTCTCATTTGTCCTCGATTTTCAGGGATGTCCTTTATTTTGCCTCAAGCTTTTACTCTGTCTCTCCTTAAATTTGTGTTTCTGTGACCAAACAATGAAGACTATAAGCACAGAATAATGTCAAGCATTAAACTTATACACTTGTTCTTCTTTTCAAAATGCATTTTACACTAAGGCCCTTATTCTACCAGCTTCATGAGTGAATGTCACCAGTTTTGAAAATGTATCCTTGATTTGGTCCATTGTACCTGATTCCTGATTTTTTTAAAGAGCAACTCTCTATTACAATAAAAAGCTTACAAACACTAGATTTACACCAGTCATGGTTTCACTTTATTGTGTTCTAGTTATTTATAGTTATTTATTTATTTTGCTGTTCCCCTTCTATTAGTCTACTAAATATTGTAGATAAAGCAGCAATTGTTTCACTGAATCTTTCAAAATGTATCTGACTGTCCCATGCTAACCACACAATTGCTGTTTGTGGTATCACATTCTGTTGTCATGGTGAGCACTACAGGTCATAAACAAAGGCAATGTGAGGTTAACAGGGTAGAAGCAAATGTTTTCAACTGTCTTCTATACAGACCTTTTAGATGGACTACCAAGATAAGCTGTAAATCTTGGAAAGGAACATTGAAAATGAAAAAAAATGTCTTCGCTAGTAAACTGTAACAGCTGAAGCATTTTATTTATGAAAACACATGTGAAGTGCAGAGCTGCTCTTTAAGCCTTGTCCCTGATTTATGAGGCAGGAGGTTGAGAGGTATGGATCCAACTGTGAGCTTGAAGTGCTAGCAAACTTTGACAGACATGCAGTGATGCTGTTTAGCCCCAGCTATGATCTGAGCAATGAGTAAAAAAAAAGGGGGGGGTATCATACTCTGCCATCCTGATATCAGATTACAATTACTGGTACTTTCTTTCCAATTTAGTTGAATCAGAGGTGCCAGAACCGGGAAGGGGGGGACGAGGGGTGATGGCCGCCTCTCTAGTTTTTTGGGGCCAAAACAGTTTTCCCTTTTCATTTATTTCATAGTTGCAGATGATCAGGTCAGTGCGTGACAGTTCAGACAGTGCCTTACCCATTTGAATCTGCACCATGGCCCACCCACCCCCGCCCCAGGGCCCCACATAAAATAACAAAAAATTAAAGAAGAAACAAACTGTCCAGCCTCAGTGTCAGTGTTGAGTGCCTCCCAGGCTCAGTAGAGTTGTAAAGTAGAGTAGTCCTGTTAAATGACTACAAAGCTGGCTGATAACAGCTCTACTTTACAACTTCAGAACTTCAGTTCCCCTATCCTGTTCATTTAAGCAGTGCATCAGCCCTGTCCTTAACACCTCTTTGTTCTGGAGATTCAGGATTTAACACCTAGCTTGTCCTCCTGCTTTAGCTCGTGCCTCCAGGTCTGCTCTCTGCAGCAACAACAGAAAGGAATTGGTGAGAAATTACTTAATTTTAATTGGATCATGTCCCACGTGAAGTTCCCACTTGAGCCCAAGAAGCCACTGCCAGGCTAGCAAGGGGGTATAAAAGTAACCCCATATCACCACATCCATCCTATTTCTCCTGCTCCTGACTGACTGACTCCTACCTTGTTAAGTTTACCTGGCTTTGTTGAGGTTGTTCTGTTCAGTAAGGTTGTGGACCAGTGGTTGCCTGCTGCAGCTGCCCTGCTGCAACTGTGTACTGACTACTACTCTCTGTCTCCATGGCTTATGCAAAATTATTTTTTTCTATTTAATTTAATTTGACTATTATTTTGGTGAAGGACAGTTAAGTGAAACAATTTCCCAACCCCAGACTGGACCCCTGTGTTGGTGAGTGGTGTCTTATTCAAGTGTGAGTGAGTTCCAAGGGGTCAACAGTCCCTGTAGTGCAGCTATATAGCCGCTGCCCGCCAGCCACACTCTTTCAACTCTCGCTTGCTTTCCCAGTTGGCCAAAGGGCAGTCCAGTCCACTCCAGTCCATGTACCATGTCTGTGTGAGTGGGACTGACTGCAGGTCAGTCAGTGTGGTCCATATGTAGCTAGCATGTTCCTTTGCCCTTCGGTCCAGTCGGGACTCGGGATCTCAGCTCAAAAGAAGAACTGAAGAAGATTCGGTGAACTTAAGAAATCCGCTCTGCTGCTGCTACCAACAGATACACTGATTTTTTATTTTATTTTTCTTTCTGGTGGTAGTCAGGTAAGGACTGGAGGTCCACGAGGGGCACAGGTGCTGGTTGTTGTTTTTTTCAGAGGATGGTGACTTGGCTGGGAGCATTGACCATTAGGGTAGGTGGCTAAGTGACTTGCCTAGAGTGGCTTCAAATCTTATACAGGTAGTTATCAACCTATTTCCTTAGTACCTTTTCTAGCTAAGCTTTTTGAAAACATTTTTCATAGCCAAATTGTGTTGTTTCCTTCTCAGTGTGATATTCTTTCTCATTTCCACGCTGCATGTCTGCCACTCTGGTTTTCGGTCTAAATTTTCCACTCAGACCATTCTGATTGACTTTCACAACCAGATATCTTGTTCTTTCAGAATCAGATTCTTTGGGTGGCTCTATTTTGATTGATCTTTCAAAAGCTTTTCATTTAATAAATCATTCTGTTGTTCTGAACTGTTTTGCTTATTATGGTTTCTCTAATAATATTATTATTGATTGGTTTTTGCCTTATTTATCCAGCCACTCACAAAGCGTTTCTTGGTGCGGTTTATATTTTTACATTTCTTCCTGTGTCACTCTGTATCCATCAGGGTTCTATTCTTGATCCTGTGCTGTTGTTTTTCATTACTTATTAACCCTCTTCCTGCTGTTATTCAATCCTGCTGAATGAGGCCTACACTGATGAAGTAGTTTTATTTTTAATCAGCAGATCTACTGACAGTATTAATATTCACCTTAAGTCCAAGTTCAAACAACTTAATTTTTATGTTGTCTTGCACGTGCAGCGCAAGCAATATTTTGTGGCAGCTTGCTGGAGTAGCAGGTTGTGGAGGTGCAGCAATGTTGTGACCAATGGTGCCACTGCTTTTTGGGCTGGTCTCTGTGGCACCAATGAATGCGCACACTGTCTATGACATTGGCTGAGAAGCATGCCACCAACTTGAAAGAATTTCACCGCCGCATTAAGGGAGCACCCCATCATTGCAGGGTGTGCCTTGCCTGCTGAAACATTTCGATAAACATGGCAGTGGCTGCCTCAGTCCACCTCTCACAGTCCCTAGAAAGCCAACATCGGGGGTTCCAAATCCCCCTGTCAGCATGCCCCCTTCCCAGTTCATTTGTCAACAGGGGAGCCCAATCCCCATCAGCATAATGTTCCCCTTTGTTTTATTTGTCTGCTGAGAGGGGTGCCCAATCCCCCTCAGCGTCATGCCCCCCAAACACAGACATGCTTTCTTTGCTGACAGGGGGCCCACTCCCCATCGGTTTCAGTCCCCTGTCCCCAAAAAACACAGGTGACACACTGGAAGTCCACCCCAGTGTGCCCAAAGCAAACCTGTAAAAAAAAAACTTCCTGCAACATCCTTTTTGTCCCCTATAACACAGAAAATGGTCCCTCTTGATCACAATGCCCCCTCCCCCAACCCACACCTACTCTCTGTGCACCCCAGCTGCTCACACCCCACCCCCCCAACACCGCATACCTACCTCCGGAGCCTGGCGCGATGATCTTCAGTGTAGCAGGAGACGTCTGAACTCTTCAAAAGCCGACCATCAACTGAAGAAAATCACGGTAAGCTGTATAATGGCATCAATGGGGGGGGTTCAACTTAGGTGGATAACTTGGCCATTTTTGTGACTTTTGGCTCCAAACTTTCAACAAGGGGTTCTTGGGGCTGTACCGCATGAACTCAGTCACTGACATTTTGTTATTCAGTCCCGAAAGGTGATTTCAAGGTCACTGTGTGGAATCACCTTTCAGGACCAAGTAACAAAATAACAGTGTCACTCTTCATGAGGTAGGCTCCCAAAAAGCCTGTGTTGCAAATTTGGTGAAAAAAGTCCAAAAAAATGACTGTGTTACAAGCATGCATTGCGCAGTTTCTACACACACTCATAGGTTCCAGGATTTTTGACATTTTCACTCCAGATTTTCAGCATTGCCATTTCTTCACACCTCCTTATGAATGGTATAGATGTCATTTTTCACATCCTGCCCAAAATGTGTTTTTGCACATCTGGCACAGACTGGCGTGGTCGCTGTGGGAAATCAATGTTCGCGACAGATTAACAAAATCACAGTGCCACTGTTCATAAGTGGAGATCCCAAATGTTTTCATGAGGTGGGGTCACAAAAAGCCCATGTTGAAAATTTCCACCTTGCAGAGACTGACAGATGTCAGGGGTGTGACTTTGGATTGTCGGCTCATGCCATTCCACCCCCACCCCCACCCTGCAGCCAGTGACAGACATCAAGGTGTGCCTTGGACTCTTTGGCCCCAAAGTTCACCCCATTCTCCTATACTGCACCCATCTCAATGATTTCCTTGTGGAATGGGGGTGAGCATAAGGCCCAATGACTCCAAGGCACAACACACTTGTCAGAGTCTGTAGGGTAGGGTGAGGTGAAATGGCATGAGCATTATGGCCAATGACCCAAAGGCACACCCCAATGCCTATCAGTCTCTGCAGGGTGGGGTGGGGTTGGCGTCAGTTCCATACTTCACTGCCATTCCTATTATGTGTCTCTCTAACTCCTGCACTGCCAATGCCAGCAAGACAACATTCGGCATTGACAAATGCTTGTTTGTTTTGTAATAATCAATTAGTAATCAAGGCTACAAAAAAAAAAACCTCAATGCATGTTTTTCAAGCTCCACTTTTTTAAACATTAATCTGGCTTTCTGTCTGTTTCAATTGGTGAAATCCTCTTGGAAAATGTATTTAATTGTTCCTAATTAAATTATGTTGTTTAAGTGTGCTATAGCCATTTTGTTTTGTAATAATCAAGTAGTAATCAATGACAGAAAAACTGAATACACGCTTATGGTGCTCCATTTTTTAAACATTAATCTGGCTTTCTGTCTATTTCAATTGGTGAAATCCTTTTGGAAAATGTGTCTAATTGTTCCTAATTGCATTCTGTTTTTTATGTGTGTTTCAATAATTGCTTGTGAGTCCTTTCTTTAAGAAATAGGTTGCTATAGTACATAGTGGTTTAAACAGTCTGGTGTGCTTTCATTAATTGCTATATACCACTATGTACTATAGCAGCCTATTTCTAAAAAGAAGACTCAAAAGCAATTAATGATTAAGTACTGACACAGTAGAAGGTTGCTGGGGAAGTGGCAGGGGTGGCTGGGCTAGCCTGGAATAAAAGTACAGGACTACTAGGCTTGCTTCCCACCAAGCACTCTCCAAGTCAAGTATTGGTGATCCGGGATTTGGGGGGTAAGATGCTTCAGGCATACAAAGCGGCAGAATGGTGGAAGAAAGAGGGCATCTAAAACAGTGTCAAAAGGGAGGGAAGACTGGCAGGAGGCCAGCTATATATTTTTGTTTAGTGGGCTGCCCAGTAGGGGTAGATTGAATAGGGTGGTTGCCCAGTACAGGCTGTTTAGTCTAATGATTAGAGTGGAACTGTGAACCTAGAAACTCAGATTTGAGTCCCAGCACTTCTACTTAGTGTGTGACCTTGCCCCGCTCACTTAACTGACCTTTACTTAACCTCCCTGTGATCTGTCTGGTACAATAAGAAGAGGCTGGTTTCCAGGTGCGACCAAGGGAAGAGTATTGCAGTAAGGGAGGACATTATAATATATCACAGCAGAATAGTAAACTACAAGACACTGAAAATAGCCATAATTTGAAATACCCTTTGTTTCAACAAAGTGATGTAATTCCAAACTTGCAGTGAGTGTGCAGAGCACAAAGAGAACTCATGGCCTCTGTAAAAATATTTAATATAGAAAAATAAACAAAAAGCACTTATATATTGCAGTGCAAAAATGACACAACAAATATAATTCAGCTAATTCCAGCACTTCAGCATTTTGCAGTAAAACTGTTAAAAATGCTCATTGTTAATCCAGTGTAGAAAATGGGATTTTGTAGCTGGCACTGATAAACAAAATATGTGCCACATCTGCGCAAATAATGAACAGCCCTCTTTCCTTAAAAGTGGTTAGTGCCTGTTCTCTCTCTCTCTCTCTCTCTCTCTCTCTCTCTATCTCTCTCTCTCTCTCTCTCTCTCTCCCCCACACAATCACACACTCCGTACTGTCTTTCCCAGGGGTTAGTAGCTGGATTTTAGTTTATTACATATCAGATAATTGGTGAAGGATGTTTTCTGTGTGAAAGCTGCAGAAGTACTGGGGCTGGCAATGATAATACTTAGTGGTTCTTTGACAGTGTTTATTTTTTGACACAGTATCAGTCAAGGGTTCCTAAATATACAGTGTCAAGGACTTTGTCATTTGCCATAGTTCTGTAAGGCTGAGTGCAACAATCAAATCATGCAATGAATGTTTTAAGGATTGTGGCTGGGCAGTGTCTGGTTGGACTAGTAAGCACCTGCGACAATGTTAGGGTCTTGAATTGGATTAACATAGATTTGTCAGTTTGTTTGAATCAGTTTCACATCGGTCTCCTAGAATGATATGTCTACAGTTTATTTCACTGGCCCTGGGAAAAAATATATAAATATTATATATGTATATGAATATATGAAGATCAACAACAGAGTCCACACTTTTCCCCGGGGAACAGTTTACACTGTACTAGGCATTACACAGAGTAATAAAATATAATTTTACCAATCAGAACTTTGTGGCTTTGGGTACATATTTATGTTAAACAGGTAGAAGATTTAGCAAGGAGGAGGAGACCTAAAGTCCATCTCCCATACTATGTGAATGCCAGTATGTAATTACTTGGTTTGCCAGGGCTGATGTCTCAGAAAACTAGGGAGCATTATTTGCATTTAAGAAGCGATGCAGTGCAAATGAGAACTGAGTTGGTCATAAAAGCTGCTGCAAAGAGTGCTTAGAATTTTGTCCCAGCAGTGGATAGGGGAAAGAAGAAATTGTTTAACCAGGAGAGGCACACTAAGCCAAAGCTTGATTCCAGGTGCGACCAGGGAGCACAAGGAAGTTAGGTGACTTGCTTAGGGTCTCACAGTATGCAAGTGGGGGCTGTGGGATTCAATCCAAGGTCTCCAACTCAGAGCCTTAAACCACTGCACCATACTGTCATGTAGGAAAACATTAAAGTGTAAATTTGTTATATTGAAGTCCAGGGTCAGGCTGCTGTAAAGGAAATTATATGGGGGGGAATGTTGCATATTGATGTTTAATGTTAAGTCAAAATATGCACCATACCCTTTGCAACACCATATTTAGGTTCATTATAAAAGACCTCAACAGCATCGCTATTCTGGAAATAAAAGTAACATATACACTTCAGGGAAACTGAAGTTATACATATTTAAATGACAAAAACATGACAAGACTGCATGTACTACTGAGGTATAGCAGAACAAGAGTCTTATTAACTTTCATTTTTGGTCGAAAGTGATACTTTTCCTGTGAATGGGTGAATATAAGTAGCTTATGTTCACTCTTTCGTTTTTTAAAAGGGGCATGTAGTTTTGTCTTTTTAGTAAAGAAAGAAAAGAAATTTGGATTTGGTTCTTATAATTATACAGAGTGCCTTTCTACACGTTGTGGGAATTTCAAAGGCCAGGACACAGGTGCAAGAATAAATGCTATTTCAATATGTTGAATGCATTTGTGATAGTTTCCCATGCTTTACAGCACCTTGAGTCAAGACAGTGACATGTGTCACTTTTTTAATGCAAGTTGAACCAAAGGTGATGCAAACTGTGACACCTGCAAAGAGATATAGTTTGCAAGGTATGGAGTCAACTTTTTTAGCTTAGCAATATCTTGTCATTTGGTGATACATATAAAGTCGTGACACTCATTTTGATTTTACTGGGCTGGACATGTTTATCACAGGAGTAATGTTTGTTTTTTTTCTCATCTCACTAAACCCATAAATTGCTTTTGTTTCTATAAAAATCAGATTATGACGGGGGGGTATTAATATTTCTGGATTAGTTCAATCCCCCTTCTCTTGAGCAACATACCTGCGGTAGATGATTACAAATAATGGGAAAATCAAGGGCTCGGGGGTTTGCAATGAAATTATTTCACCTGGTGCCAGAACTGAATAAGTGGTGTCAGACATAAGAGTGCATGGGGCAGTATAATAAACCTGTGGTATATAAAGGACTTTTCTTGTTTTAAAGCTTAGAAATCCTCACAGATCAATAGGATTCTATTCTGCTAAAAAGGTGTTTTGTTTTTCTACGATCGCTACAAAGAGCATAAAGTGTTGTTACTATATGACAGGGTGTGTTTGTTTGTTTGTTTATTTGTTTGTTTTTATTTGTTAACTCGGTCATGTTGCCAGAACCATCACATGAAGGATGCAGTGTGGCTGCATCCAAACATTCTATATTACCTTATTAGTAGTCTAACTTTAAAGCACAAATTGCAGGAATGTGTGGGTGTCCTGGTATGAAGGCCCATGAGGGCATTGAACCCCCCCCCCCTTGTATGTCAAAGTGCTTTACAAGAAATGAATAACTGCATCAGCCATAAGATGAGTTCAGGACATTAAGGGAGATTGCAGGAGGTCAAATAGTTAAGTTACATTCAAGATTACACAGTATGTGGCAGTGGTGGGATTGAAACCTGGGTCTCCACATTCACGGCTCTCTATATTAACTACTGGGCTTGACAGTCTCCAAAAGGCTTTTAATAATGTTTCTGAATATTGTGTGTATATATTTTTTTAATTTTTTGGTTTGGCCCAGCCCCTGATCCTTATCTGATCTCAGCCCCCTCCCTGCCAACCGTCCCCACCATGCCCAGGCTGGCCCCCCTGGGTGGGGCTGCTGGGCATGCACCCCCTCCTAATGAACACTATTTGGCAAACCTACCCTCCAAGTCAGGGCCACAGGAGCCAGACCACCCCCCTGCAGGCATTATTTGGCAATGGAGACGGTGGCAGGGTGTCATACCCAGGGGCCGGCTTTTTCTTGATGTTGTGATAGTTCCCTTTGGGGGGGTGGGACATGCAATGATGTCAACAGGACTAACCCAATGTCTGTCCCACCTCCCACACATCTTGAGTGCTAGTCACAGCAGATCCCCTGGCCTCCGCCAGGAGTCTCTAATG
This sequence comes from Neoceratodus forsteri, assembly GCA_016271365.2. Classification (NCBI taxonomy): domain Eukaryota; kingdom Metazoa; phylum Chordata; order Ceratodontiformes; family Ceratodontidae; genus Neoceratodus; species Neoceratodus forsteri. Next base: position 910,721,876 of record CM028131.1, on the reverse strand, counting down.
CATCGGACACTTGCACCCCTCCACCCCGGAGGAGAACCATCCTCTAGATACTCAATCCTTCTCCACCCAGCCAGCCCTCTGACTCCCAGGTCCATTCCCGAACCTGGGATGTTGGCGACGCAAGTGGACATCTTTCCGCTGTACTGGCAGGTAAGCATATTTTTTGTATATTTATCTTCTACTTCATTTCTAGTTGTCAAAAGTTCATTTATGATTAAGCAGCTTGTTTTGATTTCATTTACTTATTTATTTGGTAGTAAAGGTAGTTAATGTGGTCTGCAATAAGACTTGGTGCCAGTAATATATTTAGTTTTTCCTTCTCTGCATTGTTTCGAACAATTGGATACATCAATGTATAAAGGGTAGCCCATGACATGGGCATCAGCGATTGGGCACCTGCAATAATGGCGACCCAATCCCCAGCATATGTCATCAGGGCTACTGACGGGGTAGGGTGACCGGATGGAGAGGGTCGGCAAATGTAGCGATGGGATGTCGCTATACATACATGCACGGGGGGGGGGGAGCGAGTCTACACAGCGAGGGGTGGGAGGGATTGTGAGGGGTGGTGTCACAGTGGGTTGCTGAGCTGGCCCTGTGGTGTGGTGGGTGGGTTGACAGCTTTGGTGGGCAAGGTGCTGGGTTCAGGTCCGGGCACTGGTGCGTTTTTGTTGTGCCTGGCCTGAATTTATTTATTTTTTGCAAGTTTTTGCACTCACACCCATAACATGCACCCTTCTCCGGAGTTGAGAATTCTTAAGTAGGGGTTGCAGGGGGGCACAGTCCCCCACATAAAACATTTAAAAAACAAGTACCCGGTGCCATTTTGCTCTGCTCTGGGGAGTCAGAGTGCAAAAATTGATTTTCGGCACTCTGGCTTTCGCCGTTATCACATAGAACCATATAAAGTACACGCTGACTTCAACGTTCAAAGTAAAAATGCCTTTGTGGAAATGTGCTATGGAAGAAAAATATCAAAATGCAATACGTAAGGCAATCTAGCAGAATACCTCCTGCCTCAGATCTCTTTATCTGAACCTCTCCTCCTAACAGGAGAGATCATTATTTTTTTTAATTTATGACTTTGTTAACCGGGTAGGTGCACTGATCCCAGGGACCATTTTCAAGCATGACCCTAGGTCCAATTATCCAATAAACTGCATTCCTCAGCACCATTACTAAGATGTAGCTCATGGTGGTTTAATGCATAATTTATTTTATTTTAGGAAAAATGCCTGTCTGGCAGTTTAGTACAGAATAAAATGAAACAAAAGAAATAACTCTATATATACATCAATCTAGCAGGTCTTCTCTTGATTCAAATATTTGATAAACATACCTAAATTAAGATGACTAGAGTGATATCCACCAATCTGCCCTAGATATCACCAGGCTTGCATGAACTTTTTAAATTAAGTGATATGATCTGTTCAAAGAACTGGAGCCTCAGATAGGCTCACCTAGGCTATAATAGGCCACTAGGCCTCATAATGTATCTATCAGTGTCACCATAAAAATTAAGTCTGCTTATTGTTGGGCAAAATAAAATGTATTCAGGATACTTCTGATTCCAGTAGGTTCCAGAGTGCAGTAAACCTGTTTAATTTTAAGGTTTTAGTTTAGTGACAGTACTCTCATTTCTATAGCCAAGTCTGGTATTGTTGCTGTTATACTATAAATGTGTTTTTATTTACGTAGCATGGCGCTTGTTGGTAGTGGCAGGCAATGGCATGGATTCTGTATTGTAGCTTGGACTGGAATATGGCACTGATGTGTTTGGGGATGGTAAATGAAGTTTTCACTTTGCATGACTTGGGTGAGATAAACCACTGTGAGTGGTATAGGGAGCATTGGTAAAAAACAGTGCCACTACGTCAAAGTCCTTCCTGTGGGCACTGTTTATGAAAAATTGAGGATAGATGTGATCCTCATATTAAAACAATTCATTGTTGGGTGAATAGTGTCTAGTGCTTGTGTGAATTTAACTTTGACCTTCTGTGTTCCCACCCTTGGTAGAGGAGCCGGGTAGTGATAAGGAATAGATGACCCAGCAGCAAGGGGAGAAAGAGTGCCAGAGAAGGAGGAGGAGGTGGGGAAGATGTAGGGCATTTGAAAATTCTGGGAGAGGCTGGCTTTTTGTGATGAGTGGGAGGAGTCAATTTTTCCCAACATTGAATCACGAGCAAAAGCCCTCTCATTGTAACTGTTGGGCAGTTGAAAAAGTAAAGGACTGCTGCAAAAATAATCAAACATAATGGCATACAAAAATACCAGTTTTGTTGGTGCCAGCCAAATCATGTATTATGTATTTTATTGGACCAACATGTCGTGTACAATAGTGGTGTAGTACACAAGCATTTTGACCCATGGGTCACTAGCCAATAATATAATGCCAAATCAAAGTAGGTGCAGTAGTTGAGAATAAATATTAACTATTGACAAAGACATTAGGGGAAAAAAGAGATGGCAAGATATAAAAAAATTATTTAATTTTGCCATGACACTTCATTGCTAGCTGGCTTAACAATGTTCATGTAGCAGTGCCTTGTTGGAAGATGGTAACCAGATATGGGTTCACTAAATTTTGTACACAAAATTCATTCTCAGAGCCTGCACTCTCTGTCACATTGCATTCAAATATGCCAAGGTCCAAGAGATGAAGAAGACAGACGGAGAAACAACTGGCTGATATTTATTTATTTTATTTAGTTATTTGTTGAAATGTTTCACCATATTGATATTGATATTGCTGCCAAGATACCAAGAAAACTAAATTACTGGTTTGGGAGTGCCCAGATACCAACAGCTTCAGAGCTTGCATGTGACATCACTGCTGAGAACAGTACCACTGACACTGCCACAAGCACTGCAACTGTCAGTTGTACCAGTTCAGTAAATGACAATGCAACTGCATACAGTTTCGCTGCCAATGGTTTTTTACAGAGTCAGATGCAGCCACACTTGTTCCAAATGTTGCATCAGTGCCAGAACTGACGTGTTCTTTGGCTGATGTTGATTGTCTTGCAGCTGCTATTCCAGTGACCCTGGATGATAAGACCTGCTCTGATACAGAAAACAGAGCTGCAGAGCTGTTACCCATGAACAGCAATAGTGATGGCAACATCACACATGTCTCTGAGAATACCTGGGTCACTGCAATTGACCCAGTGTCTGAATCTGCTGTCTTTTTTTCTCTCCCCTCCTGTTCTGAGAATACTCGGGTCACAGTGCAGTTGACCCAGTGCCTTTATCTGCTGTCTCTTTGTCTCTCACCTCCTGCTCTTCTGTTTGTTGCCAATATAACAGTGTTTTTTTCAGCCAAGCAGTGTTACAGACACATCCATCAAAGTCATTTTGAGAACCAATGGGAGAATTGAAACAAGAACTTGTCAAGCACAGTGGTTTTCATCTTTCAGCTGGTTAACATATTGTGTTTCAAAAGGATGTGTATTCTGCTACTACTGTCAGGCAACAGTGGAAAGAAAAATCATCACAGGCAGTCGTTTTAGTGAACCAACCTTCACTTCATCAGGATTTGGTGATTGGAAGAAAGCAATAGAAAAATTTAAGAAACATCAGGCAGCATTATTCCACCATGAAGCTGTTGAGAAGTATAGTGCATTGAACAACACAAGGATGAATGTTGGTGCTCAGTTCAGCCAGTATCATGCACAACAGCAGGTGAGAAAACAAGAAATGTTCCTGAAACAACTAAATGCAATACAGTTTCTAGTCTGGCAAGGACTATCAATTTGTGGCAAAGAAGAAGAGGAAAGCAACCTGAGGCAGCTGCCGCTGAGTAAGGCAGGTGATGTACCAGAACTACTGAAATAGATCCAGGAAGAGAAATATTAGAGTTCAGATATTGTAAATGAAGTCATGGAACTCATGGCACATCAGCTGCTAAGAAACCTACTGGAAGAGATACGCAAGGAAGAAAAGCTCTATGCAGTTATAGCAGATGCATCTTGGGATATCAGCCAACATGAACAGATGACAATATGTATACAATGGGTTTCCCCTGGCCCATTTTGTTATACATGAAGACTTTATTGGGATGTATGAAATAGCAAAGACAGATGCAGAATCCATCACCTGTTCCATTAAAGATATTTTATTAAGATGTAATTTACCAATCAATGACATGAGTGAGCAGGTGTATGATGGAGCAGCAAATATGAGTGGATGTATTTCTGGAACTGCAACATGAATTAGAAGAGAAAATCCACTAGCACTGAATGTCCATTGTGTAAATCATTCATTAGACCTGGTGTTGCAAAACTGTGGCAAAAGAAGCACTTCCATTGAAAATGCTCTCAAATTTGTACAGGATGCAAGTGTGTTGATTCTTGCTTCACCACAGAGATTAGCTCTTTATGAAAATATTGCAACAAACAACAGTGAGGACCCTTATGTGATGATAGAAGGCCTGCACTTACTTTGTCCAACAAGATGGACAGCAAGAACAAACAGCAACAAGTCAGTTCTTACAAACTATGGAACACTTTATGAAACCTTACAAGAGTTGTAAGAAGACAGATCTACTGATGTACAAAGTAAAGTCAGGGGCATGTTGTCAATGATGAAAAAGTTTCTGACCTGTTTTGGACTTGCTGCATCATACAATGTATTCAGTGAATCAGAATGAATGGCTTCAATATTGCAAACAAAAACACTGACAGCAGAAAATACAATGATGACTGTAAACTCCCTGAAGCAAAATTTACAAAGCCAGCACAATGACTTTGACCAGGTCTATGAAGGCATCAAAGAGAAAGCACAACTATTGAAAATTGTGAAAGAGACAAAACTCCCCAGACAGTGCTGTGTCCTAGCAAGGCTGCAATATGGTAGTGCACCTCAACACCATCCTGAATCTGTTAAGGACTGTATCGACAAATGTATTATGAATCCATTGATGCTTGTCTTGTCAAACTAGACCAACATTTTGATCAAGAAACCTACGCCTTGCTGTCATCCATGTAGAATTTGTTGCTTCAGGCAGCCAATGCAAAGTCATTTTCAGTTCCTCCTTTGGTCATAGAGTTATATGGAGATGAAGGCTTGGACATTGACAATCTGAATGCACAACTGAACTTACAACCAGGACTTGTGCAGCAGGTTTGCCAGAGGTGAAGGCAGTAACTTCAGTCAACACCACTATTAATGCCTTAGTGGGAAAGGACTGCCAGCAGCAGACACAGTATTCAGAAGTAGTGAAGCTCATTCAAATTTACCTTGGTGTTCCAATGAGTACAGCAACTGGGGAAATATCATTTTCAACACAATGGAGAATAAAGTCTTGCTTACGAAGCACCATGACCGAGAAGAGGTACAATCACCCAGTGCTGTTGAACATTTACAAGGAGTGAGGCAAAATGTTTTCAACTGTTTTCTATGCAGGCCGTTTAGATGGACTACCAACATATGCTGTTAATCTTGGAAAGGAACATTGACAATGAAAAAAATGTATTCTCTAGTAAGTTGTAACAGCTGAAATATCTTATTTATGAAAGCACATGTGAAGTGCAGAGTTGCTCTTTAAGCCTTGTCCCTGATTTATGAGGCAGGAGGTTGAGAGGTATGGATCCAACTATGAGCATGAACTGCTAGCAAACTTTGACAGAGATGCAGTGATGCTGTTTAGTCCCGGCTATGATCTGAGCAATGAGTAAAAAAAAGGGGGTGGGGGTATCATATGTTGCCATCTTGATATTAGATTACAATTACCACCACTTTCTTTCCAGTTTAGCTGATGACACAGGATGCTTGGCAAACACATTTTTCAGAATATCATGATGAGAGAATTGTAATTTGCAGAGTGAGGACAGAGAGATCACAATCATGATTCCGATATGCACTTTTACATATTGTTCCTCAAGTGTATTCGTTTTTTAGATGCTAGGAAACTGAGTACAACTGTGAATTTTAGAAGGGAGATGATTGAATTAATCAGAGTTGCCTCAGTAGCCCCCAGTACCCCTGTTTGTTTTTCACACCAAGTGGAGAATCCAGCAGTTTTAAGCATCGACCATCATCTCTTCTGGGAGTGGGTTATTTAAATCAGGTCTCTATTTTCCTGTATGCTCTGCCCTGCTGTGAAACCTGTCTACAAGGGTGCAGGAAATGGGGGTGGGGTAGGGGTGTGGCTGCACTTCACTTTTTGGGGCTGAAGATATTGCCCTTTTCAATTTTCATTTGTATTTATTCAGTTTTTCACACTGCCTGCATCTGCGCATGATATTTAGCAGTGATTGTCTTCTTCTGACCTCCTTGCCTTTAATCTACTGCTGCACCTCGAGTCGCCCCCATACTAAACACAACAGAAGACGAGATCATTAATGGAAACATCTGCTTCAAGTTGGTGTTGTCCTTCTCTCAGAGTGTAAATGTTAGTGCCTCCCAGTCTCAGCGGCATTGTAAAGTACAGTCATTATCTCTTACATGACTGCAAAGCTGGTTGATAACGGCCTAATTTACAACTCCAGTTGAACATTTATCTCATCCAAGGGCCCATCCATGAGATCAACAGCTCTGCCCTAACAAATCTTTGTTCCTGGATTCTGGACTTGACACCAAGCTTGTCCTCCTGCATGTGTTGGTGCCTCCTGGTATGTATTCCCTCTGCTGCAACAACTGGGGAAATAAATTAATTTAATTTAATTTGAAAGAATGTTCTACTCCGACGCGAAGTTCCATGCAGAGAGGCTGGGGGGGGGGTATAAAGAGAGCCTCTTATCACTGCAGTGATCCCATTTGCTCCAGACTTCCTTGCTTAACAACTGGCTTTGTGGTGTTCTTCTGTTTATAAGGTTGTTCGGAGTTGGACATAGACAGGCTTAGTGGATTCTTCTTCTTGCTTACTGGTCTGACTGCCCTCCCTCCCCTGTTGTGCCACAAATACTCGAACTCTCCGTGGGTCTCTGGTCGATTCATCTAGCATCATCCCACATCTCCAGGCTGTGGCTCCTTTAAAATATATTTTTTAAGTGTTTCTATTTTGCTGCTCAGCCTGAGATGTGCAAAGTCATGCGACGGCAGTGATATTTATTTCCCCTGCCCTCACCCTGCACTTGCCGCCCACCAGACCAGGACCCCTGTGTGAGTGAGTGCTGCTGCTGTTGTGAATTCCGACTTCCTCAGGATAGACAGCCCCTCAGATCAGAGCCAGATTCATTCTGTCCTCCTTGTAGCATTCTAGCCTCCTAGGGCAACTAGCAGAGCTGAACCTGTATGCCCCCCCCCCCGTGAGCCAGCCACACTTGCGTGCTTAAATTAATCACTGATTGGTCGCCGGTCGGGATGGTCCGGAAGTCATCCAATTAAGTCCAGCACTAGCTGCAGGACTGTGCGAGACTCGTCCACTCAACCATCCAGACCAGTCCATGTCTGTGAGACTTGGTGTGGGCGGCCCGTGTATAGGCTCATACCACTATTGGTTCCTTGTGACTGTCCAGACAGTTTGCTTGCAGTGCAAGTTGTTGTTTCTTGCCGACTAGTTTTTTTCCCTCAGATGGGACAGCTGCGCCAGTTACGGGTTGGGTTGGGTCACAGGATGCCCGGTCCCGACTCAAGTCGAGAAGTCCAAAGTGAAGAACAGAACAGCTGCAGCACTCCTGATAACCAATGAGGACTCCACTGTCTGTATAGCTGGCTTGCCTGCCTGCTGCTTCTCCTACTGCTACTGCTCGTTTGCTACTGCCATCAACCAAACAGGTACACACTGATTTTTTAAATTAATTTTTATTATGTTGTAGAGCCAGGTAGTTGAGAAGGTTAGGTAAGGAGGTCAGGTCAGGTGGTCAGTTGGACTCAGTGGACAGACTGATCCAGGAGGCAGGCTTTTGATACACATTAATTATTTTTTAATTAATTTTATTATGTTGTGGAGGTAGCTGGGTTAGGTAAGGGCCTAGGAGGTCAGGGCACGGTGGTCTGACTCAGTGGACAGACTGATCCAGGAGGCAGGCAGGCTGCTTTTTCCCCAGAGGTGGGTTACCTGGGAGGGAGCAGACTAGTGGGCGCCCTCTATATTATTCATCTGGTATTGTGTATGATGCTGCACATTACAGAGTCTATAATGCAGCATCATGCTCAGTACCAGATGATATTTATTATCACAGCATTGCACACAGTTACACTAAACACTACAGTGCAAATACTACACTAGTTTACAGTATACTGGGCTAATGAGGGAGCATCGTGGGATTGGCCACGGGGGCGGGGTAAGTGAAGTGAGTGACTTTGTAGTCAGAGCTTGGCAAACTAAATTTTGAAGCTAATAATGCAGAACTTAGTTTATACTGTACCAGAGTCCCCCCTGCTAACCACACACTGTGGGTTGCTGGGGTGATCATTATAGAATGGATTCCATTTTCAGTAAAACTATACTGTTATACCATTTGGCACTGGCACAACCATGGTATACTTTCCTATTGGCTGGCATACTATTCATCTTGTACTGAGCATGAAGCATGATACTGGATATTAGAGAAGAATGAAGCCCATAGCGCGTGTTCAAAATCAGTTTCCCTTTCTAAGAGGGCAAGGCCTGCTAGGGGTGTTTGATCAGCACTTGTCTACCTCTCCTACATGCACTTTTCTGAACCATGGGGATTTAGGCATCGACCATCGCTCAGGTTGTATTTGTGGTGGTTCTGTGTATGAAGGAGTACTGTTCCATAGGTGGGAAATATGGAGTGCTAGATGGGGAACAGTTGTATTTGGTTTTCATGAACCAAACCTGTTTATATGGGTTTGCATGCAGTACATTACCTTTTACCTGCTTGATATGGAAGTGAGGGATACTGTAGGAATTAGGAATGAGTGCTTTTGTCAAAGAGTCCATGCAGCAAGCGAGTGAGTAGCAGACATGTGCACAATAAATGCTATAGTACAGCAAAATCCAGTGGCCACAGCAGGTCATGGATACGTCCTTTTTCTAGTATTGGAATGGAATGGAAAGAGAGCTAATACTATAAATTTGCTGTGGGATGTCATGGTGGGAAATTGTTATGGATGGTGTTGGCTGACACTTTATTTGATCGACTCTACTTTTGAATGTTTCTAGTTTATGTGCTTACTGCTATGGTAAGGATTTCAGAAGTATTGTAATGGAAGCCTCACATGTATGCCCCGTAAAGTGATGCCAATTGCTTTCCTTGACCAGCTTGCAACGTTTAAACCAGCCTTTTACCTGTGCTGCCTTTTCACAAGCTACAGTATCTCACACTGATGCCCTTCTTTTAAGTCTGCTGTTATATAACTAAAATCCCTCTCTTAATTAGCGTTCTTAGTTCATCAACATCATTTAAATAATAGCTCCTTAGTGTTGTTCTTTCCTAGATGCAATAGCAGCACAGTGGATTTACTGTCATAAAATTTCATGTCCCACAACTTTCCCAGCTTGACTATTGTATGCAAATCTCTATTATAGATACTTTTAGAAGCATTCTCTTAGTCTGTTGCATCCTAATCTCAGTGTCAATTGAAAACTTGTGAGCCCCATTTTCTGCCTGCCCCTTTATTCAGTTACTTGATATAAATTGTGTACAAGTAGAGAGAGCTATTATGGGTGTTGGGACAGTGAGTCAGGGACACTGCATTTCTGCACACAGAACAGCCTGTTGGTGCCTTCAGCATTCATCACACTGATATGAAAGCCACTGAGTTTGATTGACCATGGGGATTTCATTGCTTCCTTGTCTAGCCTCCTGAAGCAGCCAGCCAGCTAAAGGGTGAACTATATACTGGATGGGGCAATAAAAAAATCCTGGTAAGAAAGAAACTCAATACCATGCCTTAATGTTTTGTCACTGAAGTGACAAGTGGGGGACAGAGAAAGAAGTGACAGGTGAGAGACAGAGATACTCAAATATACTTGAAAATAAATGACAATGAACAATGTGGGTCTGGGGCACTGGTCCATGGAATGGATTATGTGAGTGCGGTTTTGAGTTTGCATCTTCATGGTTGATTATGTCTAATGCGTCACTCATATAATCCATTCTGATCCATGGACCAGTGCCCCAGCCCCGCACTGTTCATCATCATTTAATTTATTTTTGAGCATCTCTGTCCTGCCTCACTTCAGTGACAAAAGATTCAGTATGGTATTCTGCTTGTTTCAATGCTTATAGCTGTTCAAAGTTAACGTTATACTATCATTGTATAATGTGAACAATTTCTGCTTTAAGGTCTGAGTTTACAGTAGCTTTTCTACTGTGGGACTGTGCACTTGGTTTTTTGTTTTTGATGGGTACCATATGAGACATTTGAGAGGTATTCTTGAAAACCTGTTTGCTGCTTCTGCCATGCAAAGAGTGAGTAAATACAGGCTTGTAGAAGGGAAACTGATTGAAGGAGTGTGATATGTGATTAATAAACTTTATGACGGTTGTGAGATGCAAGGCCAGATGCTTGCCAAAAGGTTCAAGCACGTAACTAAAAGGTAACATTCATTCATTTATTTTTTACCTGTAAGTGGACTGGGACACACAGTCGCTTTACATCCACAACTGATCTGGGGCAGAGCTGGACATCCTCCAGCTACAAAAGTCTACATTCTTTATTTGCTAGCCTTCTCATGCACTGCTTCTAGAATCCACTGACTGGGCAAAACGAAGTGCCAAAAAAAGCCCATGTATCTACAGGGAAAAGTACTTGTGATGACTGGGATTGAGGTATAACATTTAAAACCTGTAATCCAGAAGATTGTGGTTGGATTGAGTGTTAACCTGTGCTGTGCTGTGCTGTGACTGACCGTTCAACCGCCTTGTGTTTCAGTTTTCCCAGTTATGAAACTGCGTGGAAGCCAGAGAGGCTGAGCACATTGGAATTAATAGTCTGTTATTGATAATAAATAATCATCTATGTCAGAGTTTTAATACAAACAGCTAACAGTAAAGTACTGTAATTCTTAGCATAAAATGAAAACAAATGCTTCTCTTCCACCCTGTAGATGGGATGGGATTTTGATAACTCCTACTGGCCTATTGGGTCCCAGAAGCAGTGCAGTGAAGGCTGGCGAATAAATTTTGTGTAGGAGACTGTTGTAGTTGGAGAATGTCTAGCTCTTTCAATGAGGGAATTCATTTTGACTATGAGCTAATTAGATGTTTTTTATTCTGTACGTGATCAGATAAGATTTACTTTATCAATGTTTCCAGACCCCAGGCCTTGCATGGAATGCCATTCTTTTCAATGTATTATAACTGTGCATAATTAAGTTGAGCATGAGTACCAGTTTTCAGCCTTCATTGCTATGCTTAATATATGGCAGCCAAGTCAATAAATACAACATTGTCTCTTAGGGGAAAAACAATTGTTCATAATTAAACCCAGTTCTTTATGGGTGCTTCGTTAATTTCTTTTCTTAGTCCTTTTCTTAGAAATAGGCTGTTATAGTACTGTAGAATAGGAAAAGAATGTATCAATTATATTTAGCGCTAGCCACAAAGTGGCCATATTTGTGTAGATTTATTTTCACTCTAAACTAAAAGTCTTCCATTCATCTTAATGGAAAAAGTGCTAATTAGAGTAATTTTATTTTCACACTTCAGAGCACTTCAGTGAATATAGTGAAACTTTATGTACAGTGAATATTTCCTATTCTACAGTATACAGCAGTTAAAATAGTCTGGTGTGATTTTATTAACTGTTTTTTAGTTTGACTCCTCTTCTTAGGAATAGGCTGCTACAGTATATAGTGGATGTGGTTTAAACAACCTGGTGTGGTTTAAACACTTTGTTGCAATCTGTTCAACTGAGCCTATCAATGTCTACTCCCTTGGGATGGTAGCTGTGGCCTGGCTCAAAACCAAATTGTGTGAAGGTGAAGGCAGCAAACTCGTCAGCATTTCATTGTTAACCAAGAGAAGAAACAAAATGTCAAAGCCTAAATGAGATACAGCACAGTATGTTATCAGTTCAAGGCTGTTTAGTCTAGTGCAGGGGTCTGCAACCTTTTCAGGTCCGGGAGCCAAATGTCCACCTGCCATGACAGATCTGATCACCAGAAAGCCTTATGAGTGCATGCATAGCAGATGTCTTTTGCAATGCTTAATTTTACCTCAAATTATCTCCAAGTGTTTTTGAGTAAAATAAATGTTATTTAATTGGAGCACTGCTCAAAGCAAACCACTAAAAAGTGTAACTTACCAATTGTTTTCAACAACAGTGATGCATTTATCATCCTATGTAAATGTGCAAACATTTCAGTTTACAGGATATGCCAGTTTACAAAGCACAATGTGCCAAAGGTTACTTTGAGAGGCTCAAGCTTCTGTCTCACTTGATATGGAGTATTATGCTACAGTAGATGCACAGTCTGTCAGACATTAACCAAGTGTATCCATGGATAGCTTCTCATTCTCCCAACCCTCTCTGAGAAAACTGAAAAACGTTAACACTGATCCTGTTGTCACGAGGGTAACTAGTTAGTAACTCATCCTTAATTCCTAATACATTCAAACAGTAGAATGGACTACAAGTGCCAGCTGTGCTGTATAATATATTTGTTAACTATCGGTTTGTCAAGCACAAGAGAGACGTAGTAAGTTAACCTCATATCACAAACACGGATAAGAATCCATATTCCACAAAATGTTCTTTGCATGGTCTTTCGTGGTCTTGAGTTCAAGAAAAGCCTGTGCCAAATCTAGCATACAGTAAAATTCTGCTCTGCTCTGTTCCTTGAGATCTACAGACAAGTGCAGGCCCATTTTGAAAACTGCATCCTTCGTAACCTCTCCATCTAGAAAACTTTTGCCTGTACAAAGCAAGTGCAGGGCTCTGTGGAAGCTGGACAGATGCATGCCATGAAGTCTAAGCAACCTTCTCTTGGCCCAGTTTATTTTTGAGTGCTGAAATGTGTTTCTTGCATACCTCTCTTTCATATTTTATGGCATTTGTAAAATGTTTTATTTTGACATGCCCTTGCAGTTTAACTTCTTATTTCTTGTAAAAACTTTCCCTGCACATCACATGGAACATATGTCCATCTCTGTTGATGAAACCAAAATCACTCAAGTTTTCTAAAAATATTACACTCATGTACTATTTCTCTCTTCTTTGTTGGATGTGACATTTTTATCTTAAGCTATATAGCTGATTCACTGGTACCAGTGCCATGTTAAGAATACAAGAAAAACGTAAACAAAAAAAAACACTATTTCTTGCAGTTTTATGACCCATGTCTTGACTCAGTCCTCCTTCCATCTTGACAATCTCTTATCCCACCCAAGGAACCACTGTCTTCCTCACATTCTGGCCACTGCACATCATCCTGAAGTAACTGTGGTTGTCCCCTCCACCTCACTCCTCACACTCATTGAGACATCTGATATGGGGCTAGATCCCAACTGATGTGGGATAACCCAAGAAAGCATATAGAATGTTCAGCATTTGCTAAGGGACAAGGAAGAATGATAAAAGAATTGGCTGGCCAATCCTGTGTGGTAGATGGTAAGACTTAATCTTGCTGGCCAATCCTATTACATTTCCTACTTTCATCTCAACTCTCTCCCTCCCACTTGGGGCACAAATGTCTTGGACAAGTGTGACTGGGCATGGCCATCCACAAGCCCTGCCTGTTTACATAAACACACCTAACTTGATGTCTAGTACCTCTGCATCAAATTATAGGCATCACAAGTCCTGCTGACATTTGGCAACATGTCTAGCACTGCACATCCCTGCCAACATGATCCCTCCTTGGGCTACAAGGAAGCAAATGTGTAGAGTCAGGACAGGAGGCATCCAAACTGGATTCTTATTGACATTACTACTTAATGTGCTATGTTTTGGTACCAACCTAGGTCACCAAATTGGCGAACAGTAATCCTTACCACTATGCCATCAAGCAGTTCTTCAGCAAGCTTTTAAAAGTTTGCTGGCTCACCTCGTACTGGCCAAGATCTACAACACAGATGGGAATATTGATACAGACTTAAAATATGGGAGACACTGCAGAGTCAATAGCCTCCCCTATATAACTATTCTTGATTACCTCTAGCTGCCCCAGCATCATGCACATCAGTGTATATGTGATGTTCATATACAAGACCTTTAAAAGGTGGACTTACATAAGTAAATTGCTAAAAAGCCTACATTCAGTGTTCCAGATTCTTTTATTATGGAGCACAGTAGCAGTGATGTATGGAACCATAAATGCTGGACCTTTGAGGAGTAAGGAGCTACTGAGCCACATGAACACAGCAAAGAGCCACAAGTGGCTCCCGAACCTCAAGTAGGAAGGGTAGTGGAACTTAGCACCAGTGATTCAGCAGGGGAAATGAATTGTCAGGGGAACGACAGCTAGTTAACAGTTGCCATAGTCACAAGACAACAGGAAACGACAAACAAGAAAAACTAGTAGGTAAATGAATCATGGTATAGGTAAAACCTCAGCAGCAACCTGTTGAACATAACTATTTACAGATTGTTGCAACATTAATTCCTGGTAACAAATTAAGTGACTGATGATATAATTAGGACTTCAGAAATAGCCAGTTGTGCACAGCTATTTACAGAGTGTGTAACATTACACACTACTCACAAGGGAAGGCAGCCAGTGCCTGTTATGTACCATTGGGATCCTAGGGATCATTAGCAAAGGGACATGCATGCACCAGCAATGTGAGGGGAATGCATAAGCTGTTCCAGAGTAACATATCTGCCTGAACTCTAAGGTTTCATTTAACTAGCTAAGCTTCTAGCACCTCTGGTTTCAAAGTTATCTCCTTTAAAGAGATCGTACTGATTTCCCTGTCGGAATTGTTTGGACTGGGAAATGGGTGCACACAGTGTGTGCCATCCAAAAAATATTGTTTAGCTGAGAACTAAAGATTTGTCCCAGGGGTTGAGACCCAACAGCATAGATCTTAATATTTAAAGTGGGCTGATGTTACTTTGCAAAACGTGGTTTGTGCACAGAAAAGGTGCACGGTACCAGTTCATGCATCTATGTGCATGATGCAGTACTATGCATATACATGCATGAGCTGATTCATTTCCACTACGTACCCTTGCCCCCACCCAACCCGTACCTTTGGACTTCTTCTGGCTCTCCCCTAATGACACACTCACTGTCCACTCATATTCTCTTTGGGAGTACAAACTGCCATAAACTGGTTCCATTCATAAATCCATTCCTGGTAGTCCAGTGGTACCCCCTCCTTACACCCCATCTGTGTGTGTGTTCTGCTTCTGCAACTATTCTGTCCCATGCTGATGTACAGTTGCAGCCAAAGATACAGAAATATATTTCTAGATATTTTGCAATACAGTGGATGCCACTTATAACGTACCCGGATACTTCAGACATCCGTTTGTAGAGGACAAAATCTCTCTACCCAAATTAAATCATATACGTTATCATGTTAAATCCACCCCTTAGAATGGACCTTGTGGGCCCTTTTTAGGTGACATCAAGTCCCTTGTATGGAGTTCTGTAACACTCATAACTTACTGTCTACAGTCAGTAATAACTCAATAAAGTGCAAATCGGCAATAATTCTCTGCTGCATTGCTCCTATTTAAGCTGCCATTTCCTGCCTATTCAACTGTTTCACTCTTTCTGTTTCATTGTGTTTGAGTGCGTTACTGTCAGCTTTGTCCCAAGTTTGGCATCATTTCGTAGTAGTGTTCAAGCACACACTAAACAAACTACCAGTGTAAAATAACCCTACATGTCAAAAAGTAATATTTTACCTGCTTTCCATGATTTAACATTCTTTTCTGTCTGACTGACCCGAACATAAGTCAGCGACCTCCGGAAGCTTACATCGATCCCAAAGACACTGCGTCTGTAACAGAGCGCATGTACGCTGTGCAATTTTTAGCATGCCCTATGAACAGAGCTGCTTAAATGAAGTATTTCAAGACCCTAAATCGAACTGTGCCTCTTGTGACAAGAAACGAGGCATAATACAGCTAAAAAATACACTTAAAAAGTGAAGTCTAAATCCCGCACATGTGCAATAACATCTTGGAGCAGAGATCCGGCACAAGCGCAGGAACATGCCGCTATTGCACATGCGCAGGATTTAGACTCCGCTTTTTAAGTGTATTTTTAGCTGTATTATGCCTCGTTTCTTGTTACAAGAGCCACAGTTCAATTTAGGGTCTTGAAATACTTCATTTAAGCAGCTCTATTCATAGGTCATGCTAAGAATTGCACAGCGTACATGCGCTCTGTTACAGATGCACGTCTTTCGAATGGATGTACTTCCGGAGGTCGGCTGACACGTTCAGACAGAAAAATAATGTAAAATTGTGAAAAGTAGGTAAAAATGTTACTTTTCAGACATGCAGCACCATTTGACACTGGTAGTTTGTTTAGTGTGTGCCTCGGGGGACACTGATAAGAAATTATGAAAACCATAGGGACAAAACTGACAGTGTCCCTTTAAGCTACCTTCTGCTGTTCTTGTTGCTCTTATTTTTTTGTTGAGAACTGAAATGTTAAAACAGTCATGTGCTGCAGCAACATGGTTAGTTCTGAGAAACTAACTTCTAGCCATGGGGAAATCTGCAAAACCAAGGTGTTTCCACAGTGTAGCCCACTTGCCTGTCCAATATTGCAGCAATAAGACAGATTGAATGATCTGTGAAATTTTCATGAGGTGGGTCCATCAGCGGGACAACATCTCTGGAAGAAAAACTGTTCTACTCTAGATAATTTCACTGGTCATCCAAATGTCCAAGGGCTAAGAAACATTCATTTAATTTTTACATGCAAACATGAACTCAATAATCCAACTCCTTGATCAGGGATCATTTATGCCATGAAGAGGCATTACATCAAAGCAATGCGAACAGAGGTGTTAGCTGAGATGGACACCAGAGTCAGGGCTGAACTGACAGCTACTGAATGCATCAAAACAATCAACATTCTAGATGCAATCAGGCTTCTGAAAACTGCCTGGGAAGCCATCACTGCAGAGACAATCAACTGCTTCAGAAAAGCAGGATTCCCTGTTGCAGCAAGAAGGGTCGAGGAGCAGCTTACACCCTGCTTGACAAAGAGATCACACCACCTAATCACCTAACTGGAATAGAATTCTGAAGCTGTGTCATATCGGTGATAAAGACCCCAACCCCAAGTCACAACAAGACCCCACAAAATAAGATGTCGCCCATGTCATCAAAGCCATTCACCCCTCTTTACCTGACACTGCTGAGGATTCAGAAGAAATGGAAAGTGAGGATGCCTAGGTTCTAGTTCCAGTGACTTGTATCGATGTGCAAGAAGCCCTGCTAACATTACGAAAAACTATGGAGCAGAGAGCAGCGATTGCTCTCGAATGGCAGCTTATTGAAGCAACCTAGTGTAATTTGTACAAATACGCTGTGCCACAAAAGAAGCAAGTTAAAATCACTATCTTCATGCAAAAGAAAGCAAAAGCAAAGACTGACAGCAAACGTTAGCCAAACAGGGCTAAGACTGTTTAAAAAAAAGTAAAAGCTATGTTTTAAGTTAAACACAATCACAGTTCCCCAAATGAGTGAGACATCAGTGAGCAACATAAAACAGTACAGTACTGTATAAAAAAATAATAAAAGTTACATTTTAAATTAAGCATAAGCACACATTACCCCCAAACAAGTGAGACATCAGTGATGGGCAGTACAAAACAGTACTGTATAAAAAAGCAAATAAAACATGGAACTAGAAACTTAGAATATAGAAATATAGAATTTGATGGCAGATAGGGACTGTATGGCCCACCTAGTCTGCCCATTTTCCCTACCTGTTTCATATACCATAGATCCTAAATGAGCTGCAGCTTACCTCTCTTTGCTATCACTAGAGTTCCTTTATGTCTGTCCCATGTTTTGAATTCCTCACTGTTTTTGCCCATTCAGCCTCTCCTGGAGGCTGTTCCATGGATCCACCACCTTTCCATGAAAAAATACTTTCTTATGTTACCCCTATGTCTCCTGCTCTATCTTCATATCAATGCCCCTTGTTCTTGAACATCTTTTTTTTTTGAAAGATGCTACCCTCTTTCATCTTATTTACACCCTTGAGGTGTTTGAAAGTCTTTAGCATGTTCCCCTCTCTCCTCCAGAGAATACATATTGAGATCCTCCAGTCTCCCCTCATATGACTTTTGGTGCAGGCTCTGCACTATTGCTGTCACCCTTCTCTGAACCATTTCTGCTCTGTCTATGTCCTTCCAGAGATGCAGCCTCCAGCATAGGCACCGGGTTATATGGGCCCATGGAGCATGAGCTCCAGCAATATTTTTTGAAATGGGCCCAGCCCCACCAATAATTTTTAGTGAGTGAGGTTTTTAACAAAATAAGGCTTTTTCCTTTATTTGTGATCCTGTGCACATGCTGTCCTCTGTGACCTGCCCCCCCCTCCCGAGGAGCAATGTCCTGTGTTCATTGAGGCATTTTTGAAACTGGTGGTCTTTCCGTGTACACAATCCAGTGCGCATATGAGATAGCAGGGAATGTCATCGGGCAACGGGTGAGAGGTGCACGAGGGGAGTGAATTGGATCGATGTGCGGCAGTGCCAGCAAACAACCAGATTCCTGCAGGTCAGGAGGAGAACATCATCTATTTCAGGCAGACAGCAGCCAGTGGAGAGAGCTGGGTCAGTCAGAAGTAAACCAGGCACAGTGCGACTCAAGGAGAGAGTCATGCATTGCCACTCGGGAAGTTCTGCAGCGTGACCGTTGCTGATGGAGTCAGTATAGGTTGTGAGCAGCCGGGCTGGTCATCGCGCCAATGAATTGGGCAGGCAACTGCTGAGAAGTCTGAAGAGGAGGAGTTGTGAGTCAGAGATTCACCAGACAGAGGAGGACTGGACCAGCAGTCAGACAACCGCCGTGACCCATCAGGTAACGGTAAAGTATCCACCAAGCCAAGAGCTGCCAGAGCAGATAAAGTCAGAGAAGCAATTGGGGAAGGAACCCGAGTCGAGTAGACACCAGCTGGGAGACAAAAATTTAATATCTTGTTTTTATTGAAGCAATACAGTAGGTGTGTGTTTCTAATGCACTGCCGCTAACCAATGCTAAAGGTTATTGTTAGCCAGATGGGATTTGAGTCTAGTTGGATCAGACCTCACCATATGGGGATGGAATCATGGGATGAGGGTAAGGCCATGGGAAACCCATGGGCTTAACAGCAGAGAAAATAAGTGTAATCCTCTCTGAAGGGCTTACCCTACCTGTCTGCCTCCTGACACCCACCCAAGGCTCCAAGACCATTGTTACTGGTAATGCTGGCTCCCTCCTCTCATTGTGCATGTGGCATGGTGAGGGACAGCCAGACTACAGCCACCTCTTGGTGCTTCCTGCACCTTTATAATTTGGATATATCTGAGATGCCATTGAAGAGAGGGCCCTTTATTTAACCCATTTGTAGACATCACCCCAATGATCAATACTTAACTAGTGTATTAGACTTTGTATCAATTATTAGTGTGATGCCCACACATAGGGTAAATTAAGGTCCAAGGAGGAAGATTCATGGGAAACCACAGAACTACTTCACAGAAGCAGTGGTAAGTGTACTTGAATATAGTTTTACAACAGGTACTGTCAGCTGATACTATAATAACCATCAAGTTCAGACTCAAAGTGCTCTTAAGAAATAGGGGTAACAGGGTCCTTCCATTGAGCTTCGGAGGGACGGACATTCTGAGCCAATCATCCTTGCCACCCTAAAGCTGTATGCACAATGTAAAATAGAACAGACATGAAGCACTCTGCACACAAAACAACTGAAAAAAAAATCTACCTGGTGTGCAAATATTTTGTATCATTTTAGTTGGCAACTTGCTGTTTGTTTTCCTGCTGAGGTTCACTCTTACAAAATATGTTTTAAAGGGTTTAATACTCTGACCGAGACAGCTGTCTGCAATTGAAAAAAACTATATCTCATTTTATCCATGAAGGTAGGGTTTATTTTTTGTCCTGTGTCACATCTGACTTAGTCTTTCTTTCCTAAGAAGTTTTGTTATTAAAATCTGACTGTAGAAGAGCTTAAAGACGAGGCCAGATACTTTGCTTTGCTTACAAGAAAGTATTTGCTGTGGAGCTATTGGCATTACCCTAATTTTGGCAATCTCTTGTCAAAGTAGAACCCTGACATAGCAATACTGGAACAGAGGGTGCTGAAATGATGGTTACCAGCACTACATCACATGATTGTAAAAACCTCGAGGAACAACTCACCACAGATTTGGAAAGGTTCTGGGGACCTTTTGCCCTAATTTTCATTTCCTTCTTTTAATGCTTTTACCCTATATACTCAGTGTATTTTTTATTATTTGTCTTTCTGTCTGTCTTAATAGGAATATGTGGACTTCTCTTTGATAATGTTGTTTCTCAGTACTAACCTGAGAAGTGTTACCATTTATGTATGACAGGTGAGGTCTTCGACTGCTTATGAAGGTATTCTGGCTTGGCTGAAAAGATGTAAAAGCAAACTGCAAGCAAATATGAACATACGAAACTGCCAGCAGATGCAGGCCAAATGGTCTAACACATCTGCTCGATTGGACAGCACAGAGCTTAGACTCCTGCTGTCCTTCCCACCCCTTGCCCCACTTCCCCCCTCATCTTCCCATCGACTAGTATCTTGCCCTTAATCTTATCCCACCCCTTTTAAAGCTCTCCACTGTTTAAAGAGATACCACTTCTCCAGGGAGTGTGTTCCATCCCCCTACCACACTCTCCGAGAAGTAATGCTTCCTCATCTCCCTCCTGACTCTACCCCCCCCACCAACTTCAGCCTGCACTCCCTAGTAATCCCTTCTCCCTTTGATCAAAAACATGCCCTCAGGTACTAACCCTTGTGATGTCCTTTAAGTACTTGAAGGTTTCGATTATATTACCTCTTTCCCTTCTCTCCTCCAATGAGTACATGTTGAGGTCTCTCAACCTGTCCTCATAGGGCTTCCCCTCCATACCTCTGATCTTTTTAGTCACCCTCCACTGTACCTCCTCAGTAACCTGATGTTCTTCTTTAAGTATGGGTTCCAGAACTGTACACAGTACTCCATGTGTGGTCTCACCAGTGATCTGTACAGTGGCAGAATGACTTCCTCCCTCCTAGAGGTGATTCCTCTAGCAATACACCCCAGCATTCTATTGGCTTTTGCCACTGCTCTCCTACATTGAGATGAGTGGTTCATATTCTTTGTGACCATTACCCCCAAATCCTTTTCCTTCTCAGAGACGGACAGCTGAACCCCTCCCAGATGGTACCTGCATCCAGGATTCCTTGCTCCAAAGTGCATGACCATGCACTTCTTAGCACTGAAACCCAGTTGCCAAGTGTCTGACCACTGCTCAAGCCTTCCCAAATCTTCTTGGAGGTCTTTTCCTCCTCCTACCCCATCCACAACTGCCCCTATATTGGTGTCATCCATGAATAGACTGATTCTGCTCTTAACTCCAACTGCCATATTGGCTATGAAGATGTTAAACAGCACTGGCCCCAACACTGAACTCCATGGGACCCCACTGGTGACTGCCTTGTGAGCTGAGTCATCCCAACCCCCACAACCACCCTTTGATGTCTGTCCCCAACCAGTTAATAACCCACTTAAGCAGTTTCTCCCCTGCTCCCAGGTTCCTCAATTTACTAGTTAATCTGCCATGTGGTACTGAGTCAAAGGCCTTGCTGAAATCCAGATACAGGACATTTATGGCCTGACCAGTGTCTAGTTGTTTTGTCACCCAGTCAAAAAAGTGAACCAGATTTGTTTGACATGATCTCCCGGAGATGAACCTATGCTGTTTGTTGTCCATAAGACTGTTCACCTCCAAGAAGGTCACCAACATTTCCTTCAGGATCGTTTCCATAAGCTTACCCACAGTGGATGTCAGACTGACTGGTCTATAGTTACTAGGCTCATCGTTGGGACCGCTCTTGTGTGGGGGTACCACATGTGCCATCCTCCAGTCCTGAGGCACACTCTCCGTCTGCAGAGAGGTATTGAACAAGTCTGCCAGTGGCGCCACCAGGAACTCAGCCAACTCCCTAAGGACTCTAGGGTGCAGCCCTTTCAGCCCTTGAGGCTTGTCCATGTTCAAGTGACTTAAGGCCCTCAAGCACTCTGCTCACAGGGATCTCCCCATCCATTACCCTAGCTCCTCCCATGCCAGTGTTGCCCTGCCCCTGCAGTATTTGCCCATCTCTGTCCCTGGTAAAAACTGAGCAGAAGTACTCATTGTGCACCTCTGCCTTTTCAACCCCCTTCTGTACCCAACCTTTATCCTTCTTTATCCTGGTGATTTGCTTCTTTCAGTTCCTCTTCTCCCATATGTACTTGAAATCCTTGTCCCCCTCCTTAATTCCCTCTGCTAATCCTAGCTCCTTTGAAGCATTGGTAGCCCTCACAGCCCTGCTCCCCTCCCTGATTTTTCTTGTGTACTCCTCCTTATAGTCCTCTCTTTTGGACCCCTTCCATCTTCTGAAGGCTGTCTTTTTCTCCCTCACTCTTATCTTCACCTCCTTTGACCACCAACATGGCTTCTTGGTCCCTGGGCAGGATTTCTCATTAACTAAGCCTTGATTGTTGACTACTGAACAGTGAATATTGAATATTGCTCCCTAGTGTTCTCCATGTCCTCATCACTTTTTTCTCATTTAAATATCACTTATAACTGTATCTGTTGCTTTGCCCTTCAGGTCCCTTCCTCCACTCATCACTGCTCTCTATATCAGTCCTTAGGCTGGCTGTCTCTGCAGGGCAGTTATCAATATGCTATGTGCTGTCTAGTCAACTCATCTCTCAGGAACTCACATAAGTCCCCATACTCCTTGCTTCTCACTGACAGGGTGGTAACTAGGTGTCTCACGGTCTCTACCATTCCCCCCGGTACTCCCCCATGTATCTACTGTCATGGGGAGCAATGCTTTCTCTGTCTCTGCCCCCTCCTTCTGGAACAGAATACCACCTGCTATCCGTGTGTTACTCTCTCATCAGTCCTTCAAATCGAAACTAAGAGATTGGCTCAAGCTACCTTTGCCTGCTTCCTTGGAAACACCCTTGCCAGAAATCCACCTTAGGGGCCCACTGCACCATTTGTCTTACTTCTGAAGTACTGGCTATTACATACACAATTGACACGTTTTTGATTCCATTGTGAAAATGTTGATTGCTTCAGTGCAATCCCTTATGCACGTTATTGTAAACCTTGGACTGGCTGAATAATGTCTTGATTTTCTGTAAGTGTATGTCATTGTTTCTCTGCAAGCAGAGAAGCGTTGCTTTATTTGTCATGAACTTGTTTTTTGTGTCCTTAACCCCTATTTTTAAAATATGATGTTTATGTATCACTGTGTCTGATATCACTGTACTCACTGTATTATATGTACCTACTGGATTAAAACTTGTACCTATTGTCTGTGCCACTGAATGGCCCAGGTCGCAACTGAAAATGGTCCTTTGGATCAGTTTATTCACCCCTTTTACCAAAAACATGAATAAATTGTCTTGGGGGGGCCCTTGCAATACATTAACTGATAATTATCAGGTGCTATTACTCCACAACAAATACTTCCTTGTAAGCAAAGTACAGTCAGTGTCTAGCCTCCTCTTTATGGTACTAAGCGCTGTCAAGCTGCCCTAAGCAGGAGTGCGGTTTGTGCTGTGCCACAGTGGTGTGGTGGGCTGCCTGGCGGCAGAGTGCTGAAGGGGGAATGTCCAGAGAGAAGTTTGAAGTTTAGTTTAACAGTTGAGAGAAAGAAAAAAATGAGGAGAGGGGTCAATCAGTCCCCCTGGCTGTAGGGTGAGGTGACTGTGTTGGGCTGGTGGCTGTTGGCCTGTCACTGAGTGGGGAAGGGGGCAGACAGACAAATGGAAACAGACCGTGAGGCAGAAAAAAACAGAGGTCCATCTAGTCTGCCACACCTCTTGACCTTTTGTCACTGAAATGAAGTTCATGGTCCGTGGACACTCAAAATGTGGGACAGTGAGGGGACACTGACCTTCATAATGAGAGACACATCAAGGCTCAAACATGGAGATAAAAAGCAACTGGGGGGTTTCATGTCACACACACAGGGAAAAAAAGGCTTTCAGATGAGCTGCACAATAAATAGGGAGGGGGCTGCTGTCTGTCCAAAGAAGTTATGGGGCCTGTTCAGCCAGACTGACAACTTCAACAACAGATTATGAGAGTAGAGAGTATATCTTTACAACAAGAGATAGAATAGAGGTTGCCTAGCCTAACAATGGGATGTGCCAGGAGAGAAAAAAATTTACCGTTTTATTCAACACCTGAAAGAGCAATGTTTTCTCTCTTGACAGTTTGTAGGTTTAACAAATGTATGATGTTAAAGTTTGCTGAAATGTCTCCAATATCATCTGTCTGGCTTGTTTAGTGAGTGTGTAGACTATGGGATGACCGCTATTAGCGTAGTGCAAAGATACAGAGAATACAGTGTAATTTTGTGTGCTTGTTGTGCTGTACTGTAGCTGTGTTAAGCTACTTTTGTTGCATGTTTGCTGTTGATTTCGACTTTGTCAATTTATTTGAGTTGGGGGGGCTCTGCCCCCTACACCACCTTGTTTAACAAGGGGGGTGTGGTGAGTGAAGCCCCCCCAACGCAAATAAAGTAATAAAAAGTAACTGACAGTCCAATGTGTTTTAGAGTGTGCTATAAGTGAGGTATTGTGGTATTTGAGTTGATGGGCTCTGCCCCCACACACCTTTGTTTGTTTTTTTTTAACATGGGGGTGTTGGGGGGAACCTCCCCAATGCAAATTGACTAATGAAAATTACTGACAGTCCATGGTGTAGGGCGTGCCGTGAGGTTTTGTTCATTTTATTTGAGTTTAAGGGCTCTGCTGTCCCCTGTTTTTTAACATGCAGATGTGGGGGCAAAGCCCCTCAACTCAAATAAATAAATAAAAAATAACCAACAGGCCGACATTGCACAGAGCATGCTGTAAGCGGGCAAGTAGCATAACTAGAGTGCTACACTAATAGCGGAGGTCCGATTGTTGTCCAGCCTAACTCCCTGAACCCACATATAGGGCCATCTGCTCCCATAGACATCCACTTGGGGCTGTGACCCCCGACCCCTGGGCCCCACCAAAAATTTTACAAACCCGGCTCCTATGGGTGGTATACAGAGAGGCCCAGTCAATTCAGAATAGGTCATGGACAAAATCAATGGCGTTACTCCTTGGCAAGATCTCTGAAGAGAACAATTTTGGGCGGGAGGTTTTGGTGGATTGGCACCCCAGATGCAAAAGAAGTGGGTGAGTCATCATTAATGAAGTCAGATAAGATACCCACATAAGCAATCCTGTTAGGTTTATTAGTGAGAATCCCCTCTATGAGGGAGTGGTGACAACCAGAATCCCCTCTATGTGGGAGTAGTGACATCTAGTATTAGATTACTTTGTCTGAGAAGTAACAATCTGGATCAGCTTTAATTTGTTTAGACTAGATTCAAATGACTTACAGGACCTACTTGGTTGAAACTGAAGCCACCCACTAAGATAGTCTCTTTTCTCAAGATGATGGGTGCGACATAATCCAGCAATGAGATGAGCCTGGTTTGACTAACCCACATGGAGTCATAAACATATACAATATTCAGTTTCATAGCATTATCCCATAATAAATAAGAGTGAAAGAGTGAATACATTTACAATGATAACTGGGGATAACATGAGTCGATTTGATAGAGAGGTTAATGTGATCTTTGTAATACAGTAAAATCCCACCTCCACTTTGAGGCAGCATCTGTCACTTCATAGAAAACTGCACCCAAATATAAAATAACAAAATCTAATAAATAATATATACTCAACATTCTAAAACAACAATACTACTTATCATTACTTAGTCCCCAAAGGCTTGTTGAAAAAGAAATGGCTTCAATTTTCTTTTAAATATTTCTAGGAAGGGGACCTTCCTCAGGTGCACAGGCAGCTAGTTCCAGAGGGTTGGTGCAGTCACCTCGAAATCCCAATCCCCCAAAGACTTCAATCTCCCACTGGGGACCTCCAGGAAGCCCTCCCTTGTTGACTGAAGAGAGCTTCTTGGGGTGCAGGGATGCATAAGATCCCTTAAGTAACCCAGACCTAGCCCACGCAAGGCCTTATAGATCAACAGATCTATTTTAAAGGAGATGCACCTGCACATCAGCAGCCAGTGCAGTTTGTGCATTACTGGTGTAATATGACAAGATCTTGAAAGATCTAGCAATAGCCATACCACAGCATTCTGAGGCAGTTATAGGCACTGCAGCACACCCCCTCTGAGAGCACCTTACAGTTATTAGTCATTAAACTAGAGGTATTAATATGAGCAGTTGAAATTTCATTACATATATTCCATTGAGGGGGAATGCAAGTGTGAAGACAGGACGGACAAGAATTAAGCTCAACATTATCTAAAAGATAAAGGATCCATTTTCAAAAACCCTGCATATGCCGCAAGCCACTGGAGTGCTGAACATATGGCGCTTGGAGTTTGATCAAGATTTTCATCCCTGTGCACCAAACAAGTTAGACCAGCTCCACCCTGGTCTAACTTGCGCCATTTGGGGGACCTTTTTACAGGGCTTGCGCCAAATGTTTGGTGTAAGCTGCTGTAAAGTGTGGAAACTGTCGCAACTGTGCCCAAGGTGCTAAAATTGAGCACAGTTGCATCAAAGAAGATTGGCACCGTTGAACCAAACATTGGGGGTTGATGCAGGGCTTGATTCAAGTCTTGCGTCGACTTTTGAATATCAGGCCCGATGTTTAAGAGAGAAATTAGTATGTGTATAACTGATGTGGTCTTTGAAGGAGTAGGACAGATGAAGTAATAAGACATAGAAACAAAGAAACACAGAACTTCATGGCAGATAAAGACTGCTTAGCCCATCCTGTCTGCCCATTTCTTCCTACCTACTCTATCATCACAAACCCCACCTGACCTACAGCTCTTTCTCTCTCCCCCTTTCCTTCCACTAAAAATAATTTCTCCCCATCAGGAAATTGAACCCTACTTTCCCACATGACAGGCAGGGATACTAACCACTGTACTAATGAGGACTACTAAATGGCTGTTTTCAGGGGTGACCTGGGAGCACTGGGAAGGTTAAGTGACTAGCTCAGGATCATACAGTATGCAAATGGAGGCTGTGGGAAACAAATCCAGGTCTGCTGAATGTATCAAGCTCATTCTCAGCTTGTTACTCTAGCATCTAGGCTATACGGCCAGCCCCAAGACTATAAATAAAGAGACAGAACGGATGTTTCTTAGAAAAGAATTCAATGAGTGGTTGAAAAACTGGGGTGGAGCTCAGGGTTTTGGGTTCATTGGGGTCTGGGGAGCCACCTGGAGGGATGCAGACCTATACTGGCACGATGGTCTGCATCTGTCCAGTGGGAGAACCAGGATCCTTGGTGAGAGGTTTAAATGCTTCATTGGCAAGCATTTAAACAAGCCAATGGGAGAGGCACTGAAAAGGAACAGGGAAATCCCAGTCTCCCCCCACAAAACACGGTAATTAGTGAGATAAACACCAAGGTAGAGAAGTCATTAGGGAGCAGGACAGAGGTAAATGTAAAAAAAGGCAGAGGCAGTAAGGACAGGGATGGGGCTAAAAGGGGTAAGGCCATCAAAAAGTGGAGGGTGATGAGTACCAATGCCCATAGTCTGTGTAACAAGCTCCCTCTACTAGTGGCCTTGATGGAAGAGGGTTGCCTGGATATTGTGGCAGTCACAGAAACATGGTACACAGAGAACCATGACTGGATGTCAACATACCAGGATACACAATCTACAGGAGAGACAGGGAGGGTAAAAGAGGAGGAGGAGGAGGAGGAGTAGCTCTCTATGTAAAGGAAGGGATCAAAGCAACAGAACTAAAGAGCAAACAGGGAGCAGATGAGGCACTCTGGGTCACCCTGGAGACAGAAAATGGCACCACAATCTGCATGGGGGTTGTATACAGACCCCATCTCAGGGGGAGGGAATGGACAAGGAAATGATAGAAGGCATCCTTAGAATGGCAGAAAAAGGGGAGATATTGTTGATGAGGGACCTGAATATGCCAGATGTTAACTGGAGCACCTTTGCTGCAGGCACATCTAAGAGCAGGGTCATTCTTGATGCCCTACAAGGGGCATCCCTCAGACAGCTAGTATTGGAAGCCACTTGGGAGGGAGCAATCTTAAACCTGGCACTCTCAAATGGGTACGGAGAAAGAATCTCAGATTTAGAAGTGGGTAGCCATCTGGGAACAAGCGACCACCAAACAGTGTGGTTCACGATAAACACAGCCATACAATCAAGCCATACAAAAGCAAGAGTATTGGACTTTAGGAGGGCTGACTTTGGGAAAATTAGACACTGCCTCAGAAAGGCACTAGCAAACAGGCAAGAAGAAAGGGTGGAGGAGCAATGGGGAGTAATCAAAACAGCCATCACAGAGGCAACAAGCCTTTGTGTAAAGCAAATCAACAAAACACAATGAAGGAAAAAAATGCAATGGTTCACAAAAGAGTTGGCAGGGAAGGTTAAGTAGAAAAGGATAGCATTCAGGAAATATAAGGAAACATAGAAGGAGCAGGACAGAGAACTTTATCAGTTAAAGCAGAAAGAGGAAGGGAATGCAGTCAGAATAACAAAGGGCCAAACCAAGGAAAGGGTAGCCAACTCTGTTAAGAAGGGGGATAAGACCTTTTATAGGTACATTAGGGAGTGAAGAAAAACCAAAGGAGGGATACTGAGGCCTAATAAAGGGAAGGGAATTTGGGCAGAGGGAGCAGTGAAAAAGCAGAGATACTGAACAAATATTTCTGCTCAGTATTCACAAAAGAAGAGGAGGGGGAGGTGCGTAAACCAAACAAGAGAAACACTCTAAAGACGGGGGTCGATACCAGTCCATTTACAGAAGAAAGAGTTCTGAAAGAACTAATAAAATTGAAGGTGAACAAAGCAATGGGGCCTGATGGGATTCACCCAAGAATTCTAAAATAACTAAGGGTAGAACTAGTGACACAGGTGACTACTCTCTTTAACAAATCATGGGAGGATGGGGTGGTACCTGAGGATTGGAGGAGGGCGGATGTGATTCCTCTTCACAAAAGTGGGAGCAGGACAGAGGCAGAAAACTACAGACCAGTTAGTTTGACCTCAGTGGTAGGGAAAATGATGGAATCACTTCTGAAGGAAAGAATTGTTGAGTACCTAGAGACCAGTGGGCACAGGACCCAAGGCAGCATGGATTCACGATGGGAAGGTCATGTCAGACGAATCTAATAGATTTCTTTGACTGGGTGACCAAAGTAGTAGACCAGGGAGGGGCTGTGGACGTGGCCTACCTAGATTTTAGCAAGGTATTTGATACAGTTCCACACAAGAGATTAATACACAAGTTAGCCAGCCTTGGAGTGGGTCCCAAGGTGGTAGCCTGGATAAAAATTGGCTAAACAACAGAACGCAAAGGGTAGTAGTAAACGGAGTCCACAGTGAAGAAAGGAGGGTTACTAGCGGGGTACCGCAGGGTTCAGTACTGGTACCGGTCCTTTTTAATGTCTTTATAATTGGCATTGCATAGGTACTGGAAGGAAAGTATGTCTCTTTGCAGACAACACAAAGATCTGCAACAGGGTTGATACACAAGATGGAGTGGAAAGGATGAGAAGGGACTTGGCAAGGTTGGAGGAATTGTCATATGTATGGCAGCTTAGATTCAATGCAAAGAAGGGCAAGGTAATGCACCTGGGAAACGAAAGCCCAGGGGAAGAGTATACAATGGGGGGTGAGATACTGACAACAGTAAAATAGGAAAGGGACCTGGGGGTAATGATATCAGATGACCTAAAGGTTGGCAAGCAATGTGAAAAGGCAGTATGGAAAGCTGGGGGGATACTGGTGTAACCCCTAGGTGGCACTATCCCAAGGTCTACTATCCCTGCCTGCTTGACTACTAACAGGTTGAGGGGCCTAGGTTCTATGGCGGGTGCCTCCACCCAGAGATCAAGGTTTGCAGTGGTTAGACTAGCTTGGTCACAGCCCTCTGGGACACTGAGACCCCCTTTTATCCCTTCTAGTGGCTCACACAATACACCATGAGTATCTTCACTATTTACACTTACTCACAGGACTGGCTCTGTCAGCTTGACTCTGGTGACCCCCTGTAAAACAAGATGATGCAGTACAATAGCCACAGTGCACTACCTTAACATAAACGGACACCATAGCCAGTGTAACTTTGCTGAAACAAACAGATCTGATTTATTTAAGGAGTTGTAACAAGGAAAGGGGGAATCAGGTTAATTAGGTGAGACACATTAATAATCACAGTACTGTGCGCATACTCAGAGTCCCAAATGTCACTCTCACTGGGTACCCAGGATGGTGGGAGCTAGCCAAGATCAGTGCAGCTGGTGGGGGCCCTGTAGAGGAAAATATGCATGGCTCAGTTCATGAAGAAAGGAAGGAAAAGAAATCAGATGAAACACTTGCAATTTGATAGTCAGATGGCAGGGAGCTACCCTGATTTGTACTCACAGATTCAATGCTGAAAACTGGATGGAATGCAGATTGTCCTGGATTGCCAGGAGAAACAGAATAGCTGGCCCAGCCCTCGTGGCAGGGCTCACTAGCACTCAATATAGGCAGATGCAGTCCGAGTGATGCTGGCTATGACTTTCAGCTCACTGCACATTTATATGTACACAGAACACAACCAGGCAAGCAGCTGGTCACTTCAGGAGATTGACCCTGGCTACAGAGGCATTCTTCTCTGACTCAAACTCGGATTCAGTCCGAACATTACTTTTGCTCTCGCTCTCTGCTCGGATTCAGTCCGAACCTTGCTAGGGAATCACACTCCCAGCACAGCACACAGTTTACAACATGGGGAATTACTCAAATCTCAATCCCCACAAGCACTAAGCACATTTATATGTAAAGGTCACTTACTGTGCCAGACCACAGAGTCCTGACAGGTCGATCGCAATTCTGCACACTTTCGGTCTTCTTCAGGTTAAGTCTGGTCCCAAAATGACTTCTGCTTCTTCTTTCAGTCTGAAAGCTCGGATTCAGTCTGAATTACGCTTTTACTAATGACTGCAGGCCGACTTTGGGGCCTCACACGCACTTCCCACACGAACTATTGCGCACAACGGCTGCAGGAACACTCAGGGCGGTTTCCCTCTCAGCTTCCAACTTCAAACAGTTCTTTTCACCCCAAACCTCAGGACACATCAACATTCTCATTCCGTTCAGAGTCGCAGTCCGAAATAACACAGGTTCCTTTTCTTTGTTTCTTCTCCACACATGGTGCCCATGAATCTGGCCTCAATTGCAGCTTTCCTTTTCACACACACAAGTCGGAGACTTGATCTGAGAAAACAGTCCTTTTCTCTCCCTCCAGGAGAGCTGAAGACAGACAGGCCATTTACAGGCCTTCCGTGCAGTTACCGCACTACCCCGTGGGCAGCAGCCCCACAAGCTGCTCATTCTTCCAGCTCCATGCTCAGACTGACTCTCTCAGCAGGCAGTCCGGGCATTTCCCCCAAATCCAAAAGGTTTCAGTTGGCTGAGTCTCCTCGTCAGTCACAACAGGCTCTCTCTATTGGTGAAAAAAAGGTGCCAATGTCTAAACTACATTTCCCAGAGGCTCTCTTCATACAATCCTCTTCTGGCTCGCTCCACTTGAGAGTCCAAGTTCTGATTTGCCAGCAGGCTCCATTTTAAGGAACCCCTCCCCATTGGTTGGACCCCTTTAGCAGTTCAAATCCAAAATGGAGGGGCAAAACACACAGAGTCCCAGCTGCAAGTAAGGCAGGTTAGACAAACTGCATTTTACTTAACACTCTAACTGGTTTCAGGCAAACAGTTAAATCTTTTGGAAGGGCTCCCTCTGCGCACATAGCAACTGCAGAAATGGAGCGATTTGCTCAGTGGCCCAGGTGGGACTCAAGCAGGGAAGCACACAGACCCCCCATTGCAAATTAATTATACTGCAGTTTGGCAGCTCTTAGAGTGACAGTACATGGAGGGATTAGGCGCTCTCACTCAATTATTTTTTAAATCAGCTGAAATACAGGACACCAGCCATCCGGAGAGCATTTAGGCTCACCCAAAGAAGGCTTTTTAGTGACCCCCATTTGTAGGGGGGTTACACCGGGATGCATAGGGAGAGTCATCAATAGTAGAAAACAGGAAGTTGTTATCCCTCTGTACAGACAGTTGGTGAGACCCCATCTGGAGTACTGTGTGCAGTTCTGGAGACCCCATCTCCGCAAAGACATAGACAGAGTGGAGGCTGTCCAGAGGAGGGCAACCAAAATGGTGCAGGGTCTACACAAGAAGACATACGAAGAAAGACTAAAGGAGCTTAACATGTATACACTTGAGGAAAGAAGGGAGAGAGGAGACATGATAGAAACTTTCAAGTACCTCAAGGGAATCAACAAAGTCCAAGAGGGTAGCATCTTTCAGAAAAAGAGATGTGCAAGAACAAGGGGGCACAATTTGAAGATAGAGGGGGGACGGCTCAGAGGTAATGTGAGGAAGTATTTTTTCATGGAGAGGGTTGTGGATGCATGGAACAGCCTCCCTGAGGAGGTCGAGGAGTCAAGAACAGTGGGGGAATTCAAGAATGCATGGGACAGACAGAAGGCAGTCCTAGTGGGGGGGGTAGAAGGAAGTAAGCTGTTGGTCAACTAGGATCTGCAGCATATCTGTTAGGTAGGAAAATGGGCAGACTAGGCAGGTCAAGCGGTCCTTATTTGCCGTCAAATTCTAT
Organism: Neoceratodus forsteri; assembly: GCA_016271365.2. Classification (NCBI taxonomy): domain Eukaryota; kingdom Metazoa; phylum Chordata; order Ceratodontiformes; family Ceratodontidae; genus Neoceratodus; species Neoceratodus forsteri. The sequence goes on along the minus strand of CM028131.1, from coordinate 910,689,133 downwards.
GTTTCTATGTTTCTAAGATGAGGATGGAAACAGGAAGATGAAGATGAGACTCAATTAGGGTATTAGAAAAGACGTCTGAGACAGAGAATGAAATACAGTTTTCAGTGATGTCACAAGACAGTGGGAAAATGCAACAAAGGACAGTGGGACCAAATAAGATGGGTATGAGTAGGAATGAGGAAGAAGGCAATCTTGGAAATCATGTAGAGCAAAGGGTAACAGTGGCAGTCAGAGGGAACCACAGAATCAAGCGACAAAAGATATAAAATGCCACTTGATACAGGCAAGATAAATAACTTGCAAGTAGGAAGGCTAGTGGAACTTAGCACCAGTGATTCAGCAGGGGAAATGATTTGTCAGGGAAACGACAACTAGTTAACAGTTGCCATAGTCACAAGACAGCAGGAAATGCACAATAAAGAAAACTAGTAGGTAAATGAATCATGGTAGAGGTACAACCTCAGCAGCAACCTGTTGAACATAGCTGTTTACAGATTGTTGCAACATTAATTCCTGGTAACAAATTAAGTGACTTATGATATAAGTAGAACTTCAGAAATAGCCAGTTGTACACAGCTATTTACAGACTGTGTAACATTACACACCACTCACATGGGAAGGCAGCCAATGCCTGTTATGTACCATCAGGATCCTATGGGATCATTAGCAAAGGGACATGCATGCACTAGCAATGTGAGGGGAATGCATAAGCTGTTCCAGAGTAACATATCTGCCTTAACTCTAGGGTTTCATTTAACTAGCTAAGCTTCTAACACCTCTGGTTTCAAAGTTATCTCCTTTAAAGAGATCGTACTGATTTCCCTGTCGTAATTGTTTGGACTGGGAAACAGTGCACACAGTGTGTGCCATCCAAAAAATATTGTTTAACTGAGAACTAAAGATTTGTCCCAGGGGTTGAGACCCAACAGCATAGATCTTAATATTTAAAGTGGGCTGATGTTACTTTGCGAAACATGGTTTGTGCACAGAAAAGGTGCCAGTTCATGCATCTATGTGCATGATGCAGTACTATGCATATACATTCATGAGCTGATTCATTTCCACTACATACCCTTGCCCCCACCCAACCCATACCTTTGGACTTCTTCTGGCTCTCCTCTAATGACACTCTCACTGTCCACTCGTATTCTCTTTGGGAGTACAAACTGCCATAAACTGGTTCCATTCAAAAATCCATTCCTGGTAGTCCAGTGGTAACCCCTCCTTACCCCCCCCCCATGTGTGTGTGTGTGTGTTGTGGTTCTGCAACTATTCTGTCCCATGCTGATGTACAGTTGCAGCCAAAGATACAGACAAATATTTCTAGATATTTTGCAATACAGTGGATGCCACTTATAACATACCCAGATACTTCAGACATCCGTTTGTAGAGGACAAAATCTCTCTACCCAAATTAAATCATATACTTTATCATGTTAAATCCACCCTTTAGAATGGACCTTGTGGGCCCTTTTTAGGTGACATCAAGTCCCTTGTATGAAGTTATGTAACACTCATACCTGTAAATTCCTGTCTACAGTCAGTAATAACTCAATCAAGTGCAAATCGGCAATAATTCTCTGCTGCATTGCTCCTGTTAAAGCTGCCATTTCCTGCCTACTCAACTGTTTCACTCTTTCTGTCTCATTGTGTTTGGTGTGTTAAAGGGACACTGTCAACTTTGTCCCTAAGTTTGGCATCATTTCGTAGCAGTGTTCCCCAAAGCACACACTAAACAAACTACCAGTGTAAAATGACCCTGCATGTCTGAAAAGTAGTATTTTTACCTGCTTTCCATGATTTAACATTATTTTTCTGTCTGAACAACCCGAACATAAGTCAGCAACCTCCAGAAGCACATCAATCCCAAAGACACATGCCTGTAACAGAGCGCATGTACGCGGTGCAATTTTTAGCATGCCCTACGAACAGAGCTGCTTAAATGAAGTATTTCAAGACCCTAAATCGAACTGTGCCTCTTGTGACAAGAAACAAATGGATGTAATTCTGGAGGTCAGCAGACACGTTTGGACAGAAAAATAATGTAATGTAAAATTGTGAAAAGTAGGTAAAAATATTACTTTTGGGACATGCATTTGACACTGGTAGTTTGTTTAGTCTGTGCCTCGGGGTACACTGATAAGAAATTATGAAAACCATAGGCACAAAACTGACAGTGGCCCTCCAAGCTACCTTCTACTGTTCTTGTTGCTGTTATTTTTTTGTTGAGAACTAAAATGTTAGAGCAGTCATGTGCTGCAACAACACAGTGGCAGAGCTGGGGGGGGCTGGGGGGGCGTTCGCCCCTCCTGGCTGCCCCAGTGTAAGCAGTGGTGCCCCACGACCATCTTTATTTACAGTTTAGTGCTCATTGTGGAGCCCATGATTTACTGAATGGCCCCCTCCGGCTCCCAAATGCTCCCAAACCTGGCTCCGCCACTGCAACAACATGGATAGTTCTGAGAAACTAACTTCTAGCCATGGGGAAATCTGCAAAACCAAGGTGTTTCCACAGTGTGGCCCACTTACCTGTCCAATACTGCAGCAATAAGACAGATTGAATGATCTGTGAAATTTTCATGGAGTGGGTCCATCAGTGGGACAACGCCTTTGGAAGAAAAACTGTACTGCTCCTAGATAATTTCACTGGTCATCCAAATGTCCAGGGGCTAAGAAAACATTCATTTAATTTTTTTACATTCAAACATGACCTCAACAATCCAACCCCTTGATCGGGGGATCATTTATGCCATGAAGAGGCATTACATCAAGGCAGTGCGAATGCAGGTGTTAGCCGAGATGGACACCAGAGTCGGGGCTGAACTGACAGCTACTGAATGCATCAAAACAATCAACATTCTAGATGCAATCAGGCTTCTGAAAACTGCCTGGGAAGCCATCACTGCAGAGACAATCAACTGCTTCAGAAAAGCAGGATTCCCTGTGGCAGTAAGTAGGGTCGAGGAGCAGTTTACATCCCTGCTTGACAAAGAGATCACACCACCTAATCACCTGACTGGAACAGAATTCTGAAGCTGTGTCACATCGGTGATAAAGACCCCAAGTCGCAACAACAACCCACAAAATAAGATGTCTCCCATGTCATCAAAGCCATTCACCCCTCTTTACCTGACACTGCTGAGGAAAGTGAGGATGCCCAGGTTCTAGTTCCAGTGACATGTACTGATGTGCGAGAAGCCCTGCTAACATTACGAAAAGCTATGGAGCAGAGAGCAGCAATTGCTCTCGAATGGCAGCTTATTGAAGCAACCTAGTGTAATTTGTACAAATACACTGTGCCACAAAAGAAACAAGTTAAAATCACTATCTTCATGTAAAAAGAAAGCAAAAGCAAAGACTGACAGCAAACGTTAGCCAAACAGGGATAAGACTTTAAAAAAAAAAAGTAAAAGCTATGTTTTAAGTTAAACACAATCACACAGTTCCCCAAACGAGTGAGACATCATTGGTGAGCAGTACAAAACAGTACAGTACTGTATAAAAAAATAATAAAAGTTACATTTTAAATTAAGCATAAGCACACATTACCCCCAAACAAGTGAGACATCAGCGATGGGCAGTACAAAACAGTACTGTATAAAAAAAGCAAGTAAAACATAGAACATAGAAACTTAGAACACAGAAATATAGAATTTAATGGCAGATAAGGACTGTATGGCCCACCTAGCCTGCTCATTTTCCCTACCTGTTTCATATACCATAGATCCTAAATGATCTGCAGCTTACCCTCTCTTTCCTATCACTAGAGTTCCTTTATGTCTGTCCCATGTTTTGAATTCCCCTACTGTTTTTGCCCATTCAGCCTCTCCTGGGAGGCTGTACCATGGATCTACCACCCTTTCCATGAAAAAATACTTTCTCATGTTACCCCTAAGTCTCCCCCTCTATCTTCATATCAATGCCCCTTGTTCTTGAACATCTTTTTTCTTGAAAGATGCTACCCTCTTTTACCTTATTTACACCCTTGAGGTGTTTGAAAGTCTTTATCATGTTCCCCTCTCTCCTCCAGAGAATACATATTGAGATCCTCCAGTCTCCCCTCATATGACTTTTGGTGCAGGCTCTGCACTATTGCTGTCACCCTTCTCTGAACCATTTCTACTCTGTCCATGTCCTTCCAGAGATGCAGCCTCCAGAACTGGACACAGCACTCTAGCTAAGGTCTCACCAATGTTCTATACAGTGGCATCACCACCTCCTTCCTTCTGCTGGAGATACCTCTACCTATGCACCCCAGCATTCCACTGGCTCCCCTCTCAGCCTTCTCACATTGTTTGGCAATCTTTAGTTAATCAGATATGATTACTCATAGGTTCCTTTCCTGTTTGGTGGCCATCAGTACCTCCCCACTCCCCATCATGTACTCCTCCCCCCCTGCATTTCTGTGCTCCAAGTACATGATCTTGCATATTTCTGCATTGAATCTTAGCTGCCACACCCTTGACCACTTCTCAAGCTTGCTTAGGCCCCTTCTCATTTTCTCTACCCCTCCAGGAGTGTCAACTCTCTTGCAGATCTTCGTGTCATCTGCACAGAGACACACCTTCCCTTCCAGCCCCTCTGCAATGTTGCTTATGAAGACTTTAAAGTGGACTGGTCTAGCCACCCTGCTGATCACCCCCTCTCTTTGGATTGAACTCCGTTCACCACCACCACCCTCTGTGCCCTATCGCTCAGCCAATTTTTGACCCAGTTTACCACCCTGGGACCCACTCCCAGGCTGTCCAGCTTGTTTGCTAGCCTCCAATGTGAAACGGTGTCAAAGGCCTTGTTGAAATCCAGGTAGGCCAAATCCACCACCCTTCCCTGATCCACCTCTGTAGTGACCCAGTCAAAGAAATCTATCAGATTTGTTTGACAAGACCTTCCCACTGTGAATCCATGCTGCCTCGGATCCTGTGCTCCACTGGATTCAAGATATATCACAAACCTTTCTTTTAGTAGTGATTCCATTAGTTTCCCCACTACCGAGGTCAAGCTAACTGGCCTGTAAATGCCAGCCTCATCCCTGCTCTCACTTTTGTGGAGAGGGACTACATTCGACCTTCTCCAGTTCATTGGTACCACACCAGTTTCCAGTGGACTGTTGAACAGGGCTGTCAGTGGTGTGCCAGCACATCCCTGAGGTCTCTTAATACTCTGGGATGTATCCCATCCAGCCCCATTGCATTGTCCACTTTCAGATTAGCAAGTCCCTTTAAGACTCTCTCCTCCTTAAATGGACTGGTATCCACCTTCCTCCCAGTGGTGCTTCCAATGCCTGATTTTGGTTCTTCTCCTTCTCTGAATACTGAACAAAAATACTTGTTCAGGATTTCTGCTTTTTCTTGGTCCCCCTCTGCACAGTTCCCTCCTTCCCTTTTTAGTCTCACAATCCCACCCTTAGTCATTTTTCTTTCACTGACTTACCTAAAAAAGTTCTTGTCCCCTTTTGTTATTGCCTGGGCTATTTTTGCTTCTGTGTATGCCTTTGTGTTCCTGACTGCTTATCCCACCTCCCTCTGCTTTTCCAGATACAGTTCCCTGTCTTCTTCCCTCAGTGTTTCATTGCACCTGCTAAATGCCACCCTTTTAGCCCTTACCTTCTTGGCCACTTCCTTTGAAAACCATAGTGTTTTTTTTCTTTCTCTTTGTTTTGCTTACTTGCCTAATGCAATGGCTTGTTGCCTCTGCCATGGTTCCCTTAAGATTCTTCCATTGACTCTCCACTCCCTCTTTTCTACTTCCCTGCCAGTGATTTCCTAAGACATTCCCCAATCTTTGCAAAGTCAGCCCACCTGAAATCCAGGACCTTTGCTTTTGTGTGGTTTGACTCTTCTGCTGTTCTCACATTGAACCACACCGTACTGTGATAAATTGATCCCAGATGGCTTCCCACTTTTACGTCTGTAATTCTGTCCCTGTTGGTGAGTACCAGGTCCAAAGATGCTCCCTTTCAGGTGGGTTTTATCACTACCTATCTTTGACATGCCCCCTGCAGGGCTTCCAGGATGTCTCTGTTCCTGGCTGAGGCTGCAGCCTGGTTGCTCCAATCCATATCTGGCAGATTGAAGTCTGATACCAGGAGCACCTCCCCTTTAGCTGTCATTCTGTGGATGGTTTCTACAAGTACCCTGTCCATCTCTTCACCTTGTATGGGTGGTCTGTAGATCACACCAGTGTGAATGGCAATGCCATTTCCCATCTCCAAGGTGCTTCCACCTCTCCCTGCATTCCCTGTACCTCAGTTACCTTAATTCCTTCACTGACATAGACAGCCGCTCTTCCACTCTTTTTTACCCACTCTGTCACTCCTGAATAGAGTGTAACCTGGTATTGTCATATCCCACTCTTGGTTCCCCATGAAACATGTCTCAGTAACAGCGACAATGTCCAGGTCTGCTTCAGCCATTAGGGCCACTAGGTCTAGGATTTTGTTTCACAGACATTTGTGCACATGGCCTTCTAATTTTTATTGCCTCCTTTCCTAATAACTCCCCTCCTATCCCATGTCTTTCCTCCATACCCCTCTTGCCCTTACTCTCATTGTGCCTTTTCTCTGCATTTTTACCTGTTTGGGTTTTAGTTATATTTGGTGATTTCTCAACCTTAGGGTCCTCTCTGCCATCTGTATCATTTTGTGAGGGGGGAGCAGTTTGCTTCACCCAGCTTATTTCCACCACCAGCATTGGCTAGTTTAAATGCTTGCTGATGAAATATTTAAACCTCTCACTGAGGATCCTGGATCCCCCCTGGATGGATGCAGGCCATCGCCCCTGTATAGGCCTGCATCCCTCCAGGTGGAACCCCAGTCCCCAGTGAAGCCAAATCCCTCCACTCCACACCAGTCCTTTAGCCATATGTTGAATCTCTTGGTGTGGAGTACCCTATTCTCCCCCTTGCCCTCAACAGGCAACACCTCTGAAAAGGTTACAGAGCATGCCTCCTGTCTAAGGCCCCTCCCCAACTCCCTGAACTGCTCCTGCACTACCCTAGCCTCACCACTTGCCAGGTCATTCATCCCCAGGTGGACAATGCTGTTTAGCTCACCCTGTTGGTCTGCTGCCCCAGCGATCCTTAGCATGCGCTGGCCATCACTCCAAGTCATGGTGCCAGGTAGGCACCTGACTTCCCCCACTCTTTCCCCTCCTGTCCCCAAGTCTACCCCTAATGATAGAGTCCCCCACCAGGAGTTACTTCCTCCTCCTCCAATGGGGTCCTCTGCCTCCCCTCGGGGTCTCTGCCATGGAGAACCCCCATGTCCTGCTTGATTACCACTGCAGGTGCCTCTCTGGGACAGTCCCACCCTGTCAGAGTAGCATAGGAGTTATGGAGTGGAACCGTAGAAGGGATGTGTCTCTTTCCCACTGCCCTCACCCTTCTTAAGCCCACCATTGTCCAGCTGCTCTTCTTCCTTGGCAACCATTGAGGTGGGGGTGGGCAGACTTGGTAGTCCATGGGTGGGGAGGGAGGTCTCCAAAAACCCGGCCAACTTGGCCTGTAGATGGGCTGCCTCCACCCTCAGCCCAGAGAGGTGCCTACAGATGGGACAGCACCACAGCCTCCAGAAAGTCTCCCTGAAGACCGTCGCCTCACAGCCGCTGCAGGGCACCACTCCCATTATGTCTGTAAGTGTCCTGACCATCCTGCTTTAGGGTATTCTCTCTCTCTCTCTCTCTTTTCTCTTTCTCTCCTCCCTACTCTACTTTCTACTCTGTACAGAAACACCTTTGCTTAGTTGCCTTCGTGCCCTGTAGATGTTTATATTTGTTCCAGTGAACCCTCCCTTCTAAGAGGCTAATTTATTTCAGTCAGTCATCACATCAATCAAAACAGTACAATTTGCAATTTTCAGTTCATGAATGTTATTACATATGCATATTTTCTACATTCATTGCATAAATTCATGGCTAGTTATTGAGTTACCATGTACTAAATATATTCCCTACTTTTAAGTGCTGGTCAATAAACATTTTAAAAAGCAATAAAAGTTGTGGCTTTTACCGTATGGTGTTACATTTTATTGATTGTAAGTGAAGCTTGATGAACACTGTTGCAGTGAACAGGTACATTCACAACCCTATAAACCTTAACAAACTTGTACTTCACATCATGCATGGCATAGCACAGGGACTGTGTTACTATGGCAGCCAACACGAACCCTCCAGAATCATAATCACAAACTGTTGCTCATATCATTCAAACAGCTTCACAGAATTATGTACACTCACCTGAGCAGTGGTAGAGAAGGGTAAGGGGGATCAGTGGATGTTGGAACACTTGGGTACAAATGATCTGGGGACCAGCCTGTGGAGACAGTGAAACAGAACATATTGAAGGTGCACTCAGCTTCCTTGGCCTTTTCCAAGGTCCTTCTCATGTGGAATAAGGGGAATGGGTATGACAGAGTCAAGGAAGGAGAGACTGAGGAGTTTAATGAGGGGTTGAAGGGATGGTGTCAGGAGGAGGAGGAATACCTATTTGAAAGGGACTGGGGGCCTTCTAGGACAGGATGCTCTTCAAGAGTGATGGTCTTCACCTGACAAGAGAGGCAGGCAGTGATCTGGGACAGAAGTTTGACCTTTACATTGAACAGTTAAATTGACTGCAGGGGAGATGTAGGCAAGGAGAACGACTGAGAAAGGAGAGCAGGTGCGAAATCAAACTAGGGCTAGGGGACTAGTAGCAGCGAGGTGAAGGTTAGGGGAAGATGCCAATGAGGGAGGGCTGACAAAGCCTACATTCAGCTTGAAAAATAAAAAATAAGGAGACTAGGGTAGAATAAAGGAGAAGGAACAGGAAAATACAGAGGAGATCAGGAGAAAGTTGGAAAGGAGTCCGCCTTAATGCCAGAGTCTGAGAAATACAATTAGGGAGTTCAAGACAATGGTGGCAGACACTAAGATGGATCTAATAGCCATCACAGACATTTGGGCCACAGAGAACAACAATTGAAACTCGACAGTCCCAGCCTACACCATGTTTAGATGGGACAGAGGAAAAGGCAAAGGAGGCACAGCCCTATATGTCAGGGAAGGTACTGAGGCAATGGAGGATAGAAACATCAGGGGAAGTAATGGAGAAACAATCACTGTGGGTTCAGCTCATGACATCCTCAGTCAAGAAACTACAAATAGAGGTGATCTATAGACCTCTAGGACAAGGGGAAAAGAGAGATAAGGAACTAGGGGCAAAATTGGAAAGGGGGTGACAATGGAGAAGATGGTGGTGGTGAGAGATCTAAACTTGCCAGATATTTATTGGGTCATTCCTGTGGCCAGGAGCTACAGAAATCAAGTCCAACTGGGTACATTGCAGGACTGCCTGCTGGTACAGCTAGGTAAGGAACCACTAGGCAGGCTGCCATTCTAGATGTGGTGCTCACCAACTCAAAAGTGGTATGAGGAGTGAGGGTGGGGGAGCCACTAGGATCCAATGACCATAACTCCATATTTATTTATTTATTTTTATTTATTTATTTAAGAGATTTACCAGGAAGGAATGCTGAGCAGAGTACCGCTCGATTCCAGATGCGCCCTGGGGGTAGGGAGTTACAATGGTACAGTAATACAGCAGGAAACAAAACATACATAATGTGTTTAGGACAAGCAATGGATGAAGCAGTTATAATACAGTTGCGTAGGTACAATATCTTATTTCATTACAATATGTAAGGTACAGACCGAAAAATGGAGGAACAGACTGGTGCTAACAGCTGGAAAGTTATGAAGTGAGGGGGTGCTAGGGGGTTACAAGAGCAGTTGGTAGAGAAGTGCGTTTTGAGAAGGGCATTTCATTGTGGAGTACTTGTGGAGTGTCTAATATCGGCTGTCAGGGAATTCCATAATTTGGGCAACCTGAAGCTGAAAGCAGCCTGGCCGGACCGGGTGGATCTGTGTGGAATGTGCAGGAGCCAAGCATCTATGTTTCTGAGAGCATAGACAGGTGGGGAGAGGGTGGTTAGGGAGGATGACAGGTAGGAAGGGAGTGTCTGTGACCAGAATTTAGCAGAGGTTCTAGTGCAGTGAAGCAATCGTCGGTTGTATAGAGAGGGGAGGTCCAAGGATTGGTAGAGGACACAGTGATGGGTGTTGGGAGGACAGTCCAACGAGAACCGGCAGAAGGAGTTAAAAAGGGGATCTAGCCTAGCTAAGGAAGTTTGGGGGGCGGCACAGTAGACAACATCACCATAATCAATAATAGGGAGGATCATTTTTTGGACTATTGCTTGTCTGGTTGGTAGAGGTATGCAATTTTTGTTACGGTAGAGGGCTCCCAACATGGGATGCAATTTTTTGTGTAGAGCATCAATATGCGCTGAAAAGTCAAGGTGTTGATCTAACCAGACACCGAGATAGCGATATGAGGTGCAGGCCTCTAGTGGGGAGCTATCCAGAGTGTAGAACGTAGGTGGCGCTGTAAGCCGGGTTAGTTTGGACCGAGAGCAGAAGGTGAGGGAGACTGTTTTTTTTTGAGTTTAGGAATAGTTGGTTAGAGGTGAACCAACGTTGGATGGAGTCGAAATCCTTCTGTAGGCAGGCTGTCATGGCACTAGTGGATGGGCCAGAGGCAAACAGCACTGTATCGTCTGCGTACATATGGATAGCTGTTTGTGGGCAGGCAGCAGGCAGGTCATTAAGAAAAATAGAGAACAACAGCGGGCTGAGTACAGACCCTTTGGGAACTCCACTGGTGACAGGGAGTGAGGTGGATCTAGCCGAGCCAATGCGGACTGATTGGGACCTACCTGTCAGGTATGAGTGGAACCAGTTATTTGCATTCTCAGACAGTCCAGCTTGAGTGAGTTTAGCCAGCAACAGGGGATGGGAGACTGTGTCGAAGGCTTACGCCAGGTCGATAAATATGGCTGCTGTTATTTCCCCTTTGTCCATGCCCGTAAGGATGGCATTAGTGAGGTGAAGGAGGGAGGTGGTGGTGGAGTGATTTTTTCTGAAGTTGGCCTGGTAGGGGGTGAAAAATGATATGGTATCTAGATAGTGGTGGAGCTAGGAGAGTACAAGGCGCTCTTGAATTTTGGCTAGGATGGGGAGCAGGGATATAGGACGGTAGTTGGATGGTGAGGGGAGGTCCCCTCCTTTGGGTAGGGGAATGACTGTGGCTTTTTGCCATAAGTTGGGGACTGCCCTGAGTTTAAAAGACAGGTTATAGAGCAAGGTTAGCGGGTGGGCTATGGCAGGTGCTGAGAGCATTTTGGAATCAAGGCCCGATGGACATTTACCTTTGGTTGGGTTGAGTGACTGCAGTAATTTTAGCACCTGGCCAGGTGAGACTGGGCAGAGAGAGAAGGAGGCTGGGGGGGTACAGTAGGGGGAACAATGGACAGGGGATGAGGATATGAGAAGAGTAGGGAAGAAGCAGTGGAGGAGAAATATGAATTAAACTCAGTGGCTACCAAACTAGGATCCGTGATGATTTTCCCTTCTAGGTTGAGAGTGGGAGTGGGGGGTTGGGTCGGTAGGGAAAGAAGGGATTTTATTGACTTCCAGAATTGAGTAGGGTGAGTGAAGCTATTGTTGAATGCAGTTTTAAAGTAATTTGATTTGGCCTGTCGTATGAGTCTTGTACAGGCATTTCTTAGTGGCCGGTAGTGTTGCTGAGCCGTTTGTCCACCTGTGGCCTTGAAAGATTTCCAGGCATGGTCTCTGGCTCATAGATGTTCCATGAGGTTAGTTGTTACCCACGGTAAGTGGGATCCTCTTCCTCGGGATCTCCTGAGTGTAGCATGGAGGTCCCAGATGGCTAGAAAGTTTGTAGAAAAAAATTTCAGGGCCTCGTCCATGGAGGTGGCCCTAGGGATGAAAGACCAGTCAATGCTGGTGAGGTTGTTTAGGAGAGCTGTCAGATCAAGGGATTTATAAACTCTGTTGTGAAGCATGCGGGTTGGGGGGGCCATGGGTCGGAAGATTTTACGCACCATATAAATCATATGGTGGTCACTAAGGGAGTCAAGTAGTAGGCCAGCTTTAACGATCTGATGAGGATGGGTAGTTAGTGCCCAATCCAGGAGTGTGTGTTTGTTGGATTTGTGGTTTAGGGGAGTGGGTTCCACTATTTGCTGGGACAAATTTAGGGTATTTATTTGGTTTCACGATTTGGAGGCTGCGCTGCCTAGCCAGTTCTGATTGAAATCACCAAGGATGTGAAGTTCGCCGCCTTCCGTATGGGACCTCAGGTTGCCAAGGTGGTCAAGAATGCAACCCAGTGGTGTATCTGGCAGGCAGTATGACCCTGCTATGTATACTGGGATGGAGTGGGGCAGTGGGATTTTGATTAGAAGGGAATCTATAGATTATATGGGGGCCGTTGGGGTGATTCTGGAAAATTGGAGATTGGAGGAGATGTACATGGCAGTGCCGCCACCCTTCTTTTTGCCCTGTCTGTCTTGGCGGATTAGGGAGAAACCGGGTATTGAGAATTCTACATCCCAGCTGTGTGGCTTCAGCCAAGATTCAGTGATGATTACAATATCAGGGCGAAGGGCAAGGACAGTGGTTTGTAGGGCTGCTATTTTGTTTAGGATGCTGCATATGTTTAGGTGGACAATCTTAAGACCTTTAGGGAGGTGCATAGCTGATGCGGGGGTTTGAGCAGCTATGGTTGCAGGTGGCCCTGGGCTACGTTCAATGTCCCCAGCTATAAGGAGAAGGAGAGCCAGGGTGTGCCTTAATAAGCACATGGTCTTTGGTGATAACCCGCATTGAGTGGAGTAGTTGGGAGTTAGTAAGTTAGTCTTAGGGTCTGAGAAGAGGGGGATATATAGGGCAGGCTTCTCAGCATGGAAAGAGGGAGGGAGGATAGAGGCTCCCAGGGACCAATTATGCCAATGGTACTGGTTGTGGTCCACTAGTGCCTAGGAGGAGTGGAGGGGTGGCTTGGTAACTGTAGAGAGAAGTGGCAATGAATCAGGTAGAATAGGATAGGATGAAGGCGGAAGGGAAGATAAGGTTAGGCAAAGCATAATGATTGTTAATGTGAGGAGCTGCATTTTTTTTTTTCACTGTAGTAGATAGAAATCTGCTCTGCGGTTGCCACTAGTGGCTGAATAATATAAGGAGCTAATGGGAAAGTGGGCTGATTGGTTTAGGAGCTCACGAGGTCAACGCTATATAAGGAGGAGCTCACCAAGGGTGGTGGTGGGGCGGTGGGGAGCCTGTGCATAGCGCAGGCAGGGCTAGAGCTCCCTGAAGCAGCTGTAAGCTGGGATCACTACCTGGTGCTCTGAGCAGCTCCATTGTCCGCGGGGGAAATTCGGTGGCTGTGGGGAGGGCTGAACAGCTCGTCCTCGCGACCGCACTGCAGGAAGGGACAAAAAAGGTAGCTTTAAATAGAGGTAGGGAGGAGAGGAGCTAATTACTTCTATGCAGCAATTTATAATTATGCAGTTTTATCTCAAAAGCAGTGATACAGGCTGTAGTTTACAGAAACAGTACATGGGATTCAGGTTTGTATTAAAACAGTCTGGTGCACAGCAGCATAGCCAGGTAGGAGATCTTGTACACGCAGATTTCACTTTCCAAATAGCATAGAAGCAGTACAGCTCAGTTCCCCTAGGTGATTTTGTGCCTAATTTAAAGTGAAATGGCAGTACCACTCTATCCCTTAGTGCTTTTGTTTCTAAGAAAGTAAGGTGCACGGCAGTATTGCTCTGATTCCCCTTGGTGTTTTGGTTCTTAATTTCAGTAAAGGCTGTACCTCTAGGTTTCCCTTAAAGTACTAAGCTGTGTGGCCCTAATCCCCTTTAACAATACTGTTTCACAGGTTCAAATTTGGTCGGTTTAGGAGGCAGAGTGCTGTGAATAAAAACTATCAGCACTGCTCCACCGATACAAATTCAAAGGCACAGTCAGTCTTTCTGCGGGAGCAAAAAAAGCGCCAAGTTTGAAATTCTGTGGTGCAGCTCCCTGAAGCAGCTGTAAGCTGGGATCGCTACCTGGTGCTCTGAGCAGCTCCATTGTCCATGGGGGAAATTCGGTAGCTGTGGGGAGGGCTTAACAGCTCGCCCTCACGACTGCATTGGTGCTCTGAGCAGCTCCGTTGTCCACGGGGGAAATTCGGTGGCTGTGGGGAGGGCTGAACAACCTGGCCCTTGGGACAAGTAAGCCTTCATCAAAGGCTGAATGAAGTTCTAGATTTAAGAAGGGCAGAATTCAACTGGATGAGGGAGCTGGTCCAGGGCATGTTAGTCGGAGTGGACAGCATCAGGGATGGGGAAGAAAGATGGGGGGCAATCAAGGGAGACATTCAGGAGGCAACAAAGTCTTGCATGAGGATCATAATCAAAAGAAAAAGGTACAAGAGACCAATATTTTTGTCTGAAAAGGGCAGGGAAGCAGTAGGAGCCAGAAAGAAGGCCTTCACCAGGTACAAGGAAAATTAGGGGCATGAAGAATGGGGAGAGAACCAAATCAGAACATAGGAAACCAAAAGGGTGGTCAGAGAAGCAAAGGCAGACACAGAGCTGCATATTGTGGAGGGGGGTCATGGGTGAGGAAAAACAGTTCTTTAGATATATTAGGTAAAAAAGAGGAGGGGTAAGAGAAATTATTATGCTAACACAGGGAAGTAGGGTAACTAAGGGGGAGGGCAAAAAGCAGCCATTCGTAAAGACTACTTTCACTCTGCATTCACAAGGGAAGACAGAAGGTCTCTGCCAGAGAGTGGTATTAAGGCAGCTGTAAGTGTGATCCTTACATGAGGCAGCAAGTATTTACCAGTGAAAGGGTTTGGAAAGAGTTTGCAGTCCTTAAGATTGCCCAAGGGCTAGATGGGATGCATTCAAGGGTGTTCAAGGAATTGGTAACAGAACCAAGTGAACACCTGGTGAGGCTATTCAATAACTCAGTTCAGACAGGGGTAGTTCCAAAAGACTGCAGGGTGGCTCCTTGGGGGGTGGGTGTCAAGGAACAACTATTCAACTACTGACCAATCAGTTTTACCTCTATTGTGGGTTGTTGAAGACACTGGTCAAAAAAGACCTCATAAACTACCTAGACAGCAATGGACTCCAAGATAGTAAACAGCACGGGTTTGTGGCAGAAAGGTCTTGGCAGATCAATCTGATAGTATTCTTTGACTGGGTAACAAGAGTAGTGGATAAGGACCATGCTGTGGATTTACTCTACTTTGATATCAGCAAGGCTTTTGACTGGGTGCCGCACAGAAGGTTGCTGAAGAAGCTGGAGGATCTGGGTACAGTGAAAGACAAAGTTAGATGGGTGTGAAACTAGCTGAAAGGGAGACAGCAGAGGGTTGTGGTTAATGGAGTCAAATCAGTAGAGAGGGAGATCACCAGTGGTGTGCCACAAGGACTGGTCCTGGGTCCATTCCTCTTCAAACTGTGCCTCAGCAGCATGGGAGAAGAAATCCAAGGCAAGATGTATCCCTTTTCAGATGACACAAAGCTATGTGGTGGGGTAGACAGCAAGTAGGGGGTCAGTGAGATGCAAAGAGACTTGAAAAAGCTAGAGAGGCGGTCAAAGGTATGGCTGTTGAAATTCAATGCAAAGAAGTGCAAGGTGATGCACATAGGAGGACAGAGTAATGGATGGGGGGGGGTAAAGCTGTGCATGACCTCTGAGGAAAGAGACCAATGGGTCACCATCAGTGACTCCCTAAAACAATCAAACCAGTGTAACAAGTACAGTAAGGCAAACAGGATGCTAGGGTGTATAGGAAGAGGTATTGACAGCACAAAGAAGGAGGTATTACCACCTCTCCATAGATCACTGGTGAGGCCCCACCTGGAGTACTGTGCCCAATTCTTGAGTACTTACCTAAGGAAAGATAAGGACAGGCTAGAGACAGTTCTGCACAAGGAGACCAAAATGATTCAGGACCAGCAGGGCAGATCACATGAGGATCAGCTCAAGGCACTGAACGTGTATTTGCTGGAGGCCAGACAAGAGAGGGGGAGATATGATAGAGACCTTCAGGTTCCTGAAAGGAATGAACAAGATAAACTGCAAATAACTATTTATCATAAGTAGTAGTTCAAGAATACGGGGGCATGAGCATTTGTTTTAAATCTAGCCTGACCTTCACCGTGCACCCGGTGGGAACCCCAGGTTCGTTTGAGTGTGTGGCTGTCCGTGGAGGATTCGGCATTGGCTGCAGGATCCTCCTCATCTAGCGCCCTCCTGGCCCGGTGGGGAGTTTCCTGCAGGAATTTGCTGAGTTTGTAGCCAGCGAGACGTTGGATTCCCCTAGATGTGTTTTTCTGGGGGACTTCAATGTCTGGGCTGAGGATAAAACTCAAAGATGTACCAGTGAATTTCTGCAAAATATGTCCTTATTAGGGCTTTTGCAGTTTGTTGATGTACCTACCCATCGGGATGGCCACACATTGGACCTGGTGTTCTCACTGGGGATTGAGATCTCGGATCTCATGATTGACCAAGTATTTTGGTCTGACCACAGCACGGTGAGGTTCATGCTTGGGGCTCCCGCCGTAAGTCTCGCCCCTGCTGAGATGATTCGCTGCCACCCTTTAGGTGATCTTACCCCTGAGGGTTTTATGGCGGCAGCTGATCTATCTAGTTTAGGTGGTCTATGTGTTGGAGCTGTTGGTGTCGGTGTGGATACCTATAATAAGGTGCTATCCGATGCCATCAACTCCCTCGCACCTATCCGTGTACAACCCAGAACTTCATACCTGAGGTCTCCATGGTATGATGGAGATCTCAGGGAAATGAAGAAGATGGGTCGGAGATTGGAGCGCTGCTGGAGGAAGTCCCGCCTGGAGACAGACAAACTGGTCCTGCGTGCACATTTATTGTGCATATCAGGAGGCAGTCAACCGAAAAAAGACATTATTTTTGTCTCGGGAGATTGCTGCTGGGAGAAACCAATCAGCCTCACTCTTCCGGACTGTCAACAGACTTCTTCATCCTCTCTGTCTTCAGCCCAGAAGAGTTTCCTCAAATGAGGATTGTGAGGATTTCGCTCGGTTTTTCTTGGACAGGGTGTCTTTGATCCGGTGGGAGGTTTCTTCAGCCAGCAATACCATTGCTGTCAGTGGTCACCAGTCGTGTGCTGAGTGCACTCCACCTAGTTGGGGAGAGTTTAGGCCAGTGGAGGACCGTGAGGTTATTGAGGTGGCAGTCAATCTGAAGCATACCTTCTGTGAACTGGACCCAGTGACAACGCATTTCTTAATGAGATGCATTGACTCTGTTGGCCCGGTGTTTGCCCTGATTGTCCGGTGCTCCTTAAGTCTGGGTGTCTTTCCGGATGCCTTGAAGGAGGATCTGGTTAGACCCCTTTTAAAGAAATCTTCTTTGGACCCGGAGGTCAGGGCAAATTACCGTCCTATCTCTAATCTCCCATTTTTGGGGAAGATTGTTGAGAAGGTGGTATCGCTTCAGTTGGAGGAACAGCTCATGACTCACGAGTTATACGATCCCTTCCAGTCGGCTTTTCGGGCCAGATATAGCACTGAAACTGCGTTAGTTTGGGTGCAAAATGACCTCCCCAGGGCTAGAGACTGAGGGGACAAGACAATTCTTGTTCTCCTTGATCTCTCTTCAGCATT
Source organism: Neoceratodus forsteri (assembly GCA_016271365.2). Lineage (NCBI taxonomy): Eukaryota > Metazoa > Chordata > Ceratodontiformes > Ceratodontidae > Neoceratodus > Neoceratodus forsteri. The sequence goes on along the minus strand of CM028131.1, from coordinate 910,671,582 downwards.
TGATACTGTGAACCATTGTGTGTTGCTTCTCCGCCTGAGGGAATTATGTGGACTCACCGGTACTGTCATCAAGTGGTTTGAGTCCTTTCTCACCAATAGGAGACAGCGGGTTGTGATGGGAAATTTCTCATCAACACCCAGTCTCCTTTTGTGTGGAGTCCCTCAGGGTTCGGTGTTGGCCCCAATGTTGTTCGCAGTATATATGCTGCCCTTGGGGGGGATCATTAGAAAGTATGATCTGAGTTTTCATTGATATGCTGATGATACTCAGCTATACTTATCTTTTGCCCCAGGAACACCCAACGCAGTAGATGTGTTAAATATCTGTCTGGCTGAGATTAGTGACTGGATGGCCTCCAGTTGGCTTCGACTGAACCCTGACAAGACTGAGGTATTGGTAGTGGAGTTGAACAGAGTTCGTGATGGAATGGCCTCTGACTCTGCAACTGGCCTTGTGCTAGGAGCTGCGTCATTGATGGCCTCCCCTTGGGTCCGAAATCTTGGCGTGATGTTTGACAGGAATTTGTCCATGGAGGTTCAGATATCTTCTGTGGTTCATTCCTGTTTTTTTCATCTTTGAAACATTGCCAGGATTAAGCCCCTTGTTCCATCTCTGGACCTCCCTACCTTGATACACGCCTTAGTCACTTCTAGGCTCGACTACTGTAATGCCCTCTATCTCGGGGTCTCTAGGGGTTCTCTCCGCAGACTGCAGCTTGTGCAGAACACTGCTGCCTGGCTGTTAACTGGGCAGAGTAAATTTTGTCACATTACACCTGTGCTGTGTGACCTGCACTGGCTGCCTGTCAGGTGGAGAGTGCTCTTCAAGGTGGGGTTTCTCACCTATAAGGCCCTACACGGACAGGGCCCTGGTTACCTGTCAGCTCTCCTGGTACCTTCCTCCTCTTCCCGTAATTTCCGCTCCTCTAGTGGTGGCCTCCTAACTGTTCCAAGAGCGAGATTAAAATCTGCAGGCGATCGAACATTTAGTGCTGCCGCCCCCGCTTTTTGGAATTCTTTGCCAGCTGCAGTTAGGGAGGCCCCCACTATAACTGCCTTTAAGGTCTGCCTTAAGACCTACTTATTTTTGCAAGCTTTTGGGGTTTAATTTTGATGATTTATATGTATTATATTCTTTTTATGTATTTATGTGGTATGAAATGCTATAAATTTTTTGTGCGGCACCCAGAGCCTCTGGGATTGGGCATCTTTTACATAAATATGACTTGACTTGACTTGACATGAGTGGAAACTGAGGGGGGATTCAAGAGGGAAGTGAGAACATTTTTTTTTACGGAAAGGATAGTGGAGCCATGGAACAATCTGCCATCTGATGTGGTGAGTGTCAAACTTATCAAGTTTCAAACTTGTCTGGGATAGAGTGAAGGGCTTAGTGGTTGCTCAGGGTGACAGCGGTAGGGTGGGGAGCATGGGGGTTGATACTGTGGGTTAGAACTAGGGATGGGTGAACCAGCTCTGCTGCACTTCCAAACCCCTCCCAGACCAGGCCGACACAGCTCTGACTGGGAAAACCAAACCTTTCATGGCTCAACCCAAGTTGCCAAGTTTGGCCAGTTTGGAAGTGTGGTCCAGTCTGGAAATAACACTCTCACCACCAATACTGCAGGCAAGCCACTAAACTAGGCAGGGCAGGTTGCTGATGCAAAAAGAAAAGCATTTTGTTTTCCCAGTCTCTAATGAATACTCCTGAGTCAAAGGCAAATACTCGTGATACTGTAGCACTGAAGGAAGTCAACCAATGAGGGACTCTGTGATTGACTCATGTTCTAGTCAATTCTGTGTGTCAGCCACCACAGAACATCCCTAGGAAGCAGTGTATCAAACACATCTGTGGCTTTGCATCGACAGGAGACAGTTGTGCATATGTGTGTGTGTGTGCTATTTGCATAGAGAGTTCCCCCTCAAAAAAACCCAGTGAAAACTAAACAACCTTTTTCATTTTTTCCCTTTCCTTAGCCAGAAAAAAGGGAGAGAGAGTAGAGATACCAATGAATTCAGCAACAGACAACAGAAGAGTGCAGATGTTGCAGCAGAGTACTCTGTAAAAAACTGAAATGCTTTGTTAGAAAGAGAAAGAGAGGCCGGCCCGGTGGTGCTGAGGGTTGAGGTGCTGGATGCCACACCTTGCACCATGCCAGCAACCCAGGTTCAGGAATGAGCCACAGTTGCTGGGGGTTGGCAGGGGAGGGAGAGGATCGAGCATCCAGAGAATAGCTCTCCTCTCCAGGGAGGGAGGGGGGTCCCTGGTCAGCGTTTGGCTGGCCTCTGGCAGAAGCCGGAGGCACAGCAAGTGCCAGAGCATAGAGAAGGGGCAGGGAGTGGCAGATGTTGGCGGCAACACCTTGATGTCAGGGCACTAGCCACTCCCTAGAACAGGGGAAAATGCCCTTCCAGCTCAGACGGAGATGGAGCACTGGAGCTTGCCTCAATTTGCGGCCACCCTCCTGGAACTCGGCTGACCAACGCCACCAGAGAAGTTCAGGGTGTTGGGACCCACCTCATGCCCACCCGGGGTGTAAACCATGGCTACATGGGCAAAGGAGGGTTGACCAGGTGGAGTGGACCATAGAAGGATGACTCCTAGGTGCTCCAGAGGAGACCAGAGCTAGAGGGGAGAGGAGGAAAAATAGAAACTAAAAAAGATTTTGAAGGGGGGGGTGACACTCAGGTGTTAGACTCTGTATTGCCTATCTCTGTGATGTCCTGAAAGGTCATACTTAGAGATACAGCAAAATTAAATTCTGCCGGCGAAGTGAACATGAAGTGGCCACTTCATGCTAGCCTAACGCTACGCATAGTGGCCAATGGAAAGTGCTTACTTCACTTTGTTATTATGAATTTGCATTGTTATTCCAACTTTACACGAAGTAAGGTGGAATGACAACAATATAGGCAGCCTTCCCACACATCACATGGCTTGCAGTACTCTAAGTCACATGCTTTAGCCAGGCAGGAAGAAAGTGAGTCATACAAGCAGATACTTTAACTTTCTCCTTTGCAGAGGTAGAGAGAGGAAGTATTTTGTGTAGGAGAGAAGAGTTAGTGTTAACAAGTTTCTTTCTTGAGTAAATTCCAAAAACCCAAAAGCTTTTTTAAAAGCTAATTCTTTAGGTTTTTTTGTACTGTTTTGTCAGTTCTTTTTGGTGACCAATTTCTTTGTTTTATAAGTTTTGTTTTGTGTGTGTGTGTGTGCCTGTGTTGTGTGAATGTGTGTGAAGTCACTCGTCGCATCAGAGAGGGAAGGTGTGTTTTTTTTGTGTGATAGACCGGGGACAGTATGTGGCCTGTGGCCGAAGGGGAGTGTGCACATATGGGGGGTCATAGCCGGGAGGTGTTGGACTGCTCCAGACTCTTTGGTCCTGCCTCACCCCCCTTCAGAAGCAGCAGCAGCACCACCAGTGCCACCACCATGTCCACCACCACTACCATCAGTAGCAGCTGCAAGAGCTCCAGTAGCACCACCTCAACAGCAGCAGGTGGAGCCACAGGTGTGTGACCATGCTGCCGGCACTGCATCTGCCACTCCTATGCCTAGTCCCCTCCTTGCAGCTCCCCAGTTTGGCAGTTTTTCAGGGGGGACAACTTGTGGTGTGTTTGCTTTTGTGGCGTGCAGGTGCACCGTGGCCCCAGGGAGACACATCTGGGGACTGAGGGCCAGTGCACACATATGTTAAACCACCACAAGGTGGAGTGGCAGGCTGCCATGGAACAGGCCAGGCCTCCACCTGCTGGCCCTTCTGTGGCAGTGGCAGAGGGTGCTGCTGTTGTGCATTGCTGAAGCAGAAAGAGGGCCACAGCAGCAGCTGCTCTACCACCACCCCCACCACCCCTACCACCACCACCAGCACCACCCTCACCACCACCACTACCTGGTTTCCCCTCCCCACCAGTGGACCCCACAATGCCTGCAATTCAGGCAGACATAGCACTTTTGTGGGTCATGATGGAAGAAAATAACGAGAGAGTGGGTGCTGTCCAACAGCAGGTGGAGCAGATAGAGTGACACCAGTTACAGATTTGCTGCTGGAACATCGGGGGAACCCCAATTAGCTTTTTTTTTTCAGCACCCCCCCCACTGCTGTATTATTTTGTCTTTTGTTTATATTTAATAACAGACAAAGGGAAAGCCACAGTATTACTTTAAAGAGAAGCAGTCAGCAACAGGAGGTCCTGCCCCCTGCAAGACTTACCCTCCAGTTAAGTCTTTTAAGTATGTTGCAGCATTTTTCTCATGTCACAACATACTTTATTTTAATAAAGAAAAGTCAGTGGCCCATAACTATAGTGGATGCTATGAGAGCTCCATTATATGAAGCGCATAGTGCATCGCCGCCTCACCTTTACACATAATAGAGTATGTTGCAACACAAGAAAAATGCCGCAACATACTTAAAAGACTTAACCAGAGGGAAAGCCTTGCAGGGGGCAGGAGCTCCTGTTGCTGAATGCTTCCCTTTAAATATATACTGTACATACACATACAGACATACATGCTCCTTATTGCCCTGTTATTATAATCCAGTTCCTCAGTAATGTTTACTTTCTGTTGTGGAGTGGTTGTGGAAGAGCAGGTGTGAGCAGTGCAAGTATGATGTGCTAAATTGCATGTGTGCAGTCAGTGTTGTTTCGTGTGTGTGTGTGTGTGTGTGTGTGTGTGATGTCAGACATTGTCCAGCTTCTTGTAAACATATATATGCTGACTTGTTGCAGTGTTTATGGTATAAAGAATAGAGATAAGAATAACATATATTTTATTGTCACCATCATCATCAGCGGACTAAGTGATATGATATTTTTTCAGAGGTGTCTGGCCAGAGTGCACCTTAGTCACATACTGCACACATGACTTTCAGGAGATCATGTGTTTTTTTGTGCTATGATCTCCACAAAGTCATGTGTGCATTGTGAGTGGCTGAGGTGCACAGTGACCCGATACCTCTGAAAAAATATCATATCATGTACTCCGCTGGTGCTGATGGTACAAATAAAATATGCATCATATATTCTTTCTTATTTTTATTCTTTACATACTGCAACAAGTCACACCATATATATGTTTGAACGAAGCTGGACAATGTCTGCACAAACAGGAAAAAAAAGAACATTATTGCTTACCTTTGAGTTTAGCACAACATACTTGCATTGCTCAGTCCTGCTTTTTGCGAAACACTTCATGAGTCCCGACACAAAGTAAACATTACTGAGGATCCAAAAATATTTCTTTTTTGAAATAGACATTAAAGCAGCAGTGCAACAATCTGATGAAAATTTTGACCTATACTTTTTTATGCTATTTTACATTGCCACTTTACTTACCTCCTGACTTGTATGATACCGTTCATTAACGTATCTGAGTCTGCTTTAGTACTTTTTTCATGTCTGAAATAATAAAAGGAGCACTCCTTTTAATATGGTGCAGACCAGGTCTTCATCAGTATTTTCCGCTGTTTTTCTCTATCAATTGTTTATATATTACTTCTGTTGTAAAATTAACAATTATGCATCAGGCAGTGTTTTATGACCTCACAGAACAACATTTGTTCAAAAACAGCTGCAAATAGTGATGAAAACCTGGTCAGAGCCATATTAAAAGGTGTGCTCCTTTATTTTTTCAGACATTAGAAAAAGTAGTAAAGCAGAAACAAATTGTGAAAAGAAGGGTATCATACAAGTCAGGAGGTAACTAGTGGCTGGCAATCTAAAATAGCATAAAAAAGTATAGGTCACAATTTTCACCACATTGTTGCACTGCTGCTTTAATTTATAATTTAAGTGTGACATTGTGTGCTCACAATCACAACACACAAAATGCAATTGTCTTGTGTCCAGAAAATTCCCAAGTGCTGACAAAGTGAAATGAGAGTGGTACACCACATGCAAAGTCCCCCAGAATGTATTGCGCAGTCACTCATGCACGCAGTGGTCACACAGAGTCCCCAGAATTTTTTCTGCATCCTCAAAATGCAACTGCCTTGTGTCCAGAAAATTCCCAAATGCTGATGAAGTGAAATGGGAGCGGTACACCACATGCAAAGTCCCCCAGAATTTATTGTGCAGTCACTCATGCGCGCAGTGGTCCCACAGAGTCCCCAGAATTTTTCTGCATCCCCAAAATGCAACTGTCTTGTGTCCAGAAAATTCCCAAGTGCTGACAAAGTGAAATGGGAGTGGTACACCACATGCAAAGTCCCCCAGAATTTATTGTGCAGTCACTCATGCGCGCAGTGGTCCCACAGAGTCCCCAGAATTTTTCTGCATCCCCAAAATGCAACTGTCTTGTGTCCAGAAAATTCCCAAGTGCTGACAAAGTGAAGTGGGAGCATTACACCACATGCAAAGTGCCCCAGAATGTATTGTACAATAACTCATGCTCACAGTGGTCACACAGAGTCCCCAGAATTGTTCTGCATCCCCAAAATGCAACTGTTTTGTGTCCAGAAAATTTACAAACTCTGTGATGATGATGTCATGATGCACAGTGTCTTGCCAAACCATGTGAAGGAGGGATAACATGACATGAATCCATTCAGTGTTCCATCAGAAATGATGACCGTGAGAGAATTGATGCTGGTCCAAAGTGTGCTGCGAGTCCTGCGAATACAATGCGATCACCTCAACCGGATGGAAGGGTGTCCTTTGTGTGTACACTAATAGTAGCCTTGGTGAGTTGATATTGATATATATATATATTTTTTTTTTTTCTAGGTGGAGGGTTGACATATATATACATGTACTCGTATTGTTTTGTATCACAGGTCGCGTACTGTTGGTGTACACATTCCAGTGCTTGATGAGAAATTTTGGCATTAAAAATGGAAATGGAATACTCTCAAACTAATGAAGGTAAGTATTTTTTTTGAAGGGGGAAGCATGTTTGCTAGTAGGTCTCATTAATGGTTTATTATTTGGTTACTTCTTTACAGATTTCATCTGCATCCTTCTCCAGTCCGGTAATGATGGTCATGGTCATCAATTGAAATGAATTCTGCTTGTTGCATGTCTATCCCAGCCCAGCGGGGCATGATATTGAAGAAGTTCTTTGGGTAAGGCAACTATGACACAACAAAGCATCTGTAAGTTTCCTAAAAAAAAAGAAATGAAGGACTTATTACAACTTGATTGCAGCAGTAAGACATTATGTTTAAGCCATAGCTGTTGCACCATGGATATCTGGATTAACACAGATAGCAAGCTGTCCCACTGCAATCATCAGATCACAATTTAATTTAGTACCAGGCTGTGTAACAAATACACTGTGTCAGTGTCCCTGCATCTCAACTCAAGTTACATTTAAAACCACATCTTGTCAAGTAACACAACCTGGATCCAACTTTTTCAGAGTTGGAATATAGTGCATGATATGTTGCAGAAATATGCTTTGTGACGTACATGTCACCTAGTTTATGAATCATCAATTGGATTTGTTGCACTCTTATGAAAAAAAGGAACAGATGAAATAAAATTTATATACTTACCAGTATGGATTGGAAATGGATATCCCATAGGTTCCTGCAGACAGTACCACTGCTGTACCACTGAAGTTAAAACCTGCCAACATTAACCTCATCATCATTCATCATCATCCTCAGAAAGAAAGCTGCCCTTGCAGTCTTTTATGTCTGAATTCTGACCATGGGGAGATTCTTTCTCCATTGTGTTATCGTCTTAATCATGGTAGGCTGCTTTATGCTGTCACTGCCACTGCCACCAGGATGCTCCCTTTCTTCAACATCAGCAAAACCATGGGCATGCCAGGGTATGAATACTGAGGTTGCTGTCTGAGCTGCTATGTGCCTCTCATTTATTTTTATGAATGTCATCAATCTGACATTTGCAGAAGAGAGGTTTGTACAATGATCCTGAGTTATCGCACATGCTGAGCTGAATTCCCTCTCAACACTCACACTGGAGGGTGGGCAGTCAGGTACTTCAGTGCCACAGCAGTCAGCTCTGGCGATTCAATGACCTTTCCACTCCAGTATAAAAGGGGATCATCAGTGATTGACAGATGCCTGTTTTCAGACACATATGACTCAACCATTTGCTGTGCTGCTCTAAGTCCAGTGGTTGATGCATCATCCGCTTCTCTGGAATAATTTATGTCACAAATCCCCACTTGGGACAAAGCCTGCAAAAGTGGGTTAACGCCCGCCACTTTTGATGAGAGACCACCTGGAACTGCAGTCCCCTTCCCCTTACAGGCTATGCTTGATACTACTCCTCCAGGTTCACCTTAAGCCGGATTATGCTGCTCAGGTTTCCTGAGCTTGTCACGTGACTTCTGTGCCCCATGAACCAAGCGCACCAGTTGCCCACTGACAGTTTTTACCTGTTCAGGACCACCCTCCAGTACTGAGACAACTCCACGTTTGTATCGTGGGTCCAGCATTGTTGCTATTGCAAAGTTGTCACTACACTGAATGCTCAAGATGTGACAATTCTGGTCGAATTCTGTTAGCATGTATTTCAGCAACACACTGCTAGCACTGTCTCCGGTAACATCAAGGTTATGCTGTACATTCACCAATGTCTGCCTCAGCACCTGCAGCAGTGGAGTTGATTGGCAAATGAAGGCAGACTCGCTTCTCACTGCCTGTGTGGCATGTTCAAAAGGCCTCAATATTGTTATTATAGAGTCCATGAAGAGCCACTGTTCAGTCATCATAGACATGGAGGCCCCAGAACTGTCACGACTAGTGTGCATGACAAGATATCCTGAGATGGCTTTGTACCATTCATACAACCTCTCTGCCATGTATAAAGTGGAGTTCCACCAGGTGACAACTTCCAGCTTCAAGCGGTGCTGTGGGAGGCTGTTTTGGATCTGCAACTGCTGAAGTTGGTCACGGGCCTTTGCAGAGCATGAAAAGTGAGAACAGATACGGCGTGCAACTGTCAGTATTTCCTTTATATCAGGGTACTGCAGAAACTCCTGTACCACAAGATTTAAACAGAGGGCCATGCATGGAACCTGAAAAAATCCACCATTTTTGATGCATTTCACCATATTTGACCCATTGTCACTTGCTGTGAACCCAGCTCTCAGGGACACTTGCCACTTGTCAATTTCAGTCAGTACCAGGCCCAACATATTTTCACCAGTGTGTGAACATGTCACATTGAGCATAGCAATCGTGGCATGCTCTCGAATTCCTGGAAGATTGCTACCATGACACTCCACCTTACTACACTGATTATTCACACTACCAACAGCACAAACAACCCCCGGCACCTGCGCCCAGAGTGCAGTTATACACAGATAAGAACTCCCCGCTGTTTTGCCACTTGTCCACATATCCATACTTAAATGAATGAATAAGAGGAGGAATGTTGAAAGGCATATCCTACTGAGTCAGACACAGTATGGTACAACTCGCGGACAGCACGGGTCAAAAAGTATGTCCTGGATGGGACTTTCCATTTTGGACAGACACATGCAGCAAACCACAGGAACTTAGGAAAACCCCTAACACAGTCTAGCGATTCATAATTCAGTGAGAGGAGGGGAGACTATTGCATCATGAGTAGCTGCAATGTTTTGAGGTGTTTCTACTGTTCAGAAAGTATGCAGTATGAGTAGATCAGGAGTCTGAAACAAAACAAAGGTGGGTATAACTATAAATGAGCATGCATTTCAGTTCTGCTAGTCAAGAATGGAAATAAAACAACCAGCAACATCAATGAATTTTAGAGAAGGTAAGCAATTATAAAATTTGGGGTTTTAACTAGAAATAATATAATGCAAAAAAGGTTGACAGTGTCCCTTTAATAGTGGTGGGTGGTAGGGGTAGTATTGATTTTTATAAAGCACCCTTTCATCTGCTTACCACAAGTGACCCTTGTGGTAAGCAGATGAAAATAGTTGAATAAAATACTCCGGAGATAGAGAACAACAGCGAAAAAAGATGTAACAAATTCAAAATATTTATTGCTGAGCCAACTTGCTCTAAAGTAAATGTTGGTCAATTACACAGACATGGAATACCCCAAGCATCCCTGCTTCTCCCCTAAGGCTACCATGCTGGGTGTTCCATGCCTGTCTCATCATTAACATTTACTTTAAACAAAGTTGACTCAGCAATAAATAATTTGAATTTGGTACATCTTTTTTGCTGTTGTTCTCTATCTTTGGAGTGCAGTTAATATTCTTTTTCATTATATTTGGGACTGGCCTCCTATAACTGCACCCACCAACTTAACAACAGGACGCTGGGACTGAGTTTTGGAAAACGGTATGTAGTGGATTGGGTGCACCGTCCTACAGTGGCCAGCTGGGTCGATCTAAAACAGTGGGACTGTTCAGGCCACTTACCGGCATACCTACGTAGTAAAGGCCTTAAAGTTTATTTCACTCAGGGTGGAGGTAACCCGGTAGTGTTGAAAGCATGGGACCATCTTAGGAAGAGGAAGGAAATCAAAGGGGACACCATCCTGCTATCAGTGGTAGGGAACCACTTTTTCCTCCCAGGACTGGAAGATAAGGAATTTCAGGAGTGGGAAAATAAGGGGGCACAGTGTGTAGGGAGTTTGTTGAGGAATCAGGTGTTGAGCCCGTTGGGAGATATCATTCAGGGGTCAGGACTGAAAGGGCAACAATTATTCCGATACATGCAGCTTAAGGCATTCATTTTGAGTATGGGAAGGGATGGGGCTCAGGCACATGGGTGGCATATGACAGAGGCTTTAATAAACCTGGCACAAAAGGACTCCAAGGGTTTTATCCAGAAAGCGGCGAAGTTGGGGAAACAAGATTACCCAGATCATACTTATAAAGTCAAGCAACTGTAGGAGAGAGATTTAGGCTGGGAAATCACAAAGGAGAATTGGCAGCTTTTGTTAGAGAGACAGGCGGGTCCCTTGGTATGTAATAGATTTAAAGAAGCCTTTTATAAATTTTTACATAGGCTCTATTATCCCCCTGTTGTAGACCATAAGGCACACCCCTCAGTCTCCCCTATGTGTGGCCGGTGTGGAGAGGACAGGGGAACATACATACATTGCTTTTGGACATGTAGGGTGTTATAGATCTTTTGAGGAGGGGTATTGGAGGAGGTTTCTAACATGGCAGGGTTCCCCCTTCCAGTGGACCCAATCACAGGCCTCTTTGGAATGACCCAAGGGGAGGAAGAAGAAATGGAAATGCTACCAAGATGGAGCAGAGTGCTATTGATGTTAGCTAGACATTGCATACAGGATACGTGGGTGAATTGCGGAGTTCCTACCATTCAGCAATGGCGTAGTCTGTATCCAGACCTTAGCCTTGGAACGGTTAACCCTGATGATTAAGGATAGGGAGGAAGCCTTTTATAGAGAATGCACCCTCTTCTTAGCCTCGATTAGTAAGGAGGAAGAAACCACACTTCAAATGGGCCTTGTTTAGGAAGACCTATTATGAGTAATACCCAGTCATAACTTAAATAAATGGTTAATAGTTAATTACTGCATGTCTGGAATGCATATGAGATTATATCTGTGTGGCAATGATTGGAAGGAAATAAGTATGATATGATTTAAGTGATTGAATTGTAACTGTACCATGGACCACACCTATATGTTTGCGTGTTCTATGTCTGTATTGTGCTTGTTGTTAATTTTTTTCTCAAAAATTTTATAAAAAGATTATACAAAAAAAAAAAAAAAAGGACAGATCCGATGACAATTCTCTACAGCTCTATATCTGAGAAAGCCAGAGCAAACAAAAAAGTCTTTAGGCAGCCCTTAAAGACCTCAACTGAAGAGGCCTGGTTAACAAAAACAATAAAATTAAATAAATAAGGAGAAGCCATAGAAAGTTGGCAATTAAAGGGTAAATACATGTAATGGGAGAGGTGGAACATAAAAGGCAAGGCAATAGGTGAAAATAGAACTGAAAATGGGGAAGTGAAAATTAAAAAAAACACTTAAAGGAAGAGCTGGGAAAACAGCGAAGGTAGTGTAGGGATGGTAACAGAATGGGAAGAGATCTACAGCAGAGAAAGATGGAAATATAAAAAGGGAGAAAATAATCCAGACCTAGGACTGGGGAGTGATGAGACTGACAACTTAAATTCTGATGCATTTTGTAACGCAATAGTTATTGCCTAAAAAAGCACTAAACTGCACCATTTAGCTCCTAAATTTTCCAGGGGAGCATGCCCCCAGACCTACCTAGAAATATTTTGCCCCCCCCAAACAAACACCAAATTCTGGCTATGCCCCTGATGTACTCCTTCATCTACACTGGGTAATCCTACACAAAGTCCTTTTCACAGCCCTTGAAAAAGGCATGTAATTCTGAAAATCACATAGATGAGATGACTCTCACACATTGTAGTCAAACTCATGGAAACTGATAATTCAGATGTGTCTGTCATGGAGCCACCTTCTTTCTCTTTGTCTTTGTCTGATATTGTGGATGCCTATTTATGAGAACCACTCATTAATATTATTTATGACCCTTTTGAGCACTATCTGGAAAAACATCTGGCAGCACTAACTGCCTTTGCTGTCTTTGCCTTTGCTTTGCTGACATTGCTTTGCTTTGCTATGTTCTGTCTTCACTAGGGAGAAGAATGAATCAGTGTCTTCAGGAAGGAAAAGAGAATCGGGGAGAGGGGAACACAGATGAAGTGATAGAGGAGGATATAGTGAGGGAGGGGCTGCTGGCATTGAAGGTGAACAAATCACCAGGCCTGGACAGAGTACATCCAAGGGTACTAAAGGAACTGGCCGAGGAGCTGGCTGGGCCACTGGCAGACCTATTTAATTGTTCTCTAGAATCAGGTGTGGTACCGCAGGACTGGAGAACAGCACATGTAGTGCCCCTCCACAAATGTGGTCCCAAGGAAGACCCAGGGAATTACAGACCAGTCAGTCTGACCTCCATTTGGGATGGCAAGCTCATGGAGACCATACTAAAGGAAAGGTTGGTGGAATATCTAGAGGAGCTTGGTCTCCAGGATACAAGGCAGTATGGGTTCATGGGGGGAGGTCATGTCAAACAAATCTGATTTACTTCTTTGACTCTGTCACTAAGACAGTAGACAGGGACCAAGCGGTAGACATCCTCTATCTTGATTTCAGTAAGGCCTTTGACTCTGTGCCCCACAAAAGGTAGATCAGGAAGTTGGTGGATCTCAGGGTTGGGAAAAATATGGCCAGATGGGTGGAAAACTGGCTGAGGGACAGAACCCAGAGGGTGGTTTGAGGGGGAGTTATCTGGCACCAGAGGGATCTCACCGGGCTCAGTGCTGGGGCCAGTATTGTTCCGTGTCTTCATAAATGACACTGGAGATGGCATCAAGGGCAAAATGTACCTATTTGTGGATGACACCAAGATCTGTGGGAGAGTGGACACAGCTGAAGGGATACAGGACCTACAGGATGATCTGGAAAAGCTGGGGAGGTGGTGCAGGATCTGGCATATTGGCTTCAATGCCAAGAAATGCAAAGTTATGCATACCGGAGCCAAGAATCCCAGGACAGAATTCTACCTGGGTGGAGTCAAAATATCTGCATCAGAGGAGGAGAAAGACCTGGGAGTGATAATCACTAGTGACCTAAAGCACTCCACACAGTGCAAGAAAGCAGCAGCAAATGCAAACAAGATGCTGGGATGCATATCTAGGGGGATGAGTAGTAGGAGAGAGGAGGTTATACTGCCCTTGTACAGGTCTCTGGTAAGGTCTCATCTAGAGTATGGGGTTCAGTACTGGTGCACACACCTCAAAAAGGACATTAACCTGCTGGAGAAGGTCCAGAGGAAGGCTACACAGATGATAGTGGGTCAGCAGGTTAAGGCATATAAGAAGAGACTGAGGGTACTGAACATGTAGTCCCTGGAAGACAGGAGAGAGGGGGGGACATGATTGGGACATTTAAGTACTTGAAAGGGATAAATAAGGTTGATAAGGAGAGTCTCTATAAGCTGAGTGGCAACCATAACACGAGGGGGCTCAGTCTTACACTGGAGGGTGGGAGATTTAGGAGAGAGGTCAGGAAGCATTTCTTCACAGAGAGGGTGGTGGACACTTGAAATGCGCCGCTGGAAGAGGTGATCTCATTGAAGACACTGGGCAGCTTTAAGAGAGGCTGGGACAGGCATAGGGGGAAGGTAAGGATCATGGGTAGGGAGGATGGGCAGTGTGGGGAGGGACAGCAAGAACAGTAGCTCAAGTTGTGAACCCTGCAATACAAGCAAACTAGATAGACCAAATGGCCTTCTTCTGCTGGCTTCTTTGTATGTATGTTGGTATACTATTAAGCTTTTTAGTTTCCCTCCCACTAGTGTTTACTGTGAGTATATATTTAGAACTGCTGGAAATGTTGTCTCTGATGGCCACACAAGGCTTAGTCCTGAAAAAGTACAGCTCCTTACCTTCTTAAAAGTCAGCCGCAACCAATTTTCTTACCAGTTCAATGAACAGTGGCAGAAACATAAAAGCAATGATGACAAACAGCTGCAACAGGTGTCTCCTAATAAGAGTGCTTCCTTGGTGATGTTTGAAGATAATGGTGATAATGTTTTTTTAATTTAATGATTTATTTCTTTGAATTCAGAGGACAAAGGTCAACAACCATAACAGAAAGATTGAGTATATATACTGTATATATATATATATATATATATATATATATATATATATACAGCGAGAGAGAGAGAGAGAGTAAAACTAAAACCACCCCTTAGAGACAGTGACCAGCAAGTTATTGAATTTTCATATAAAGCAAATCAAAAAATAACAAAGGTGTAATTAGTATTAAAAACTATCCTGGGGCAAATTATAAGAAAATAAAAGAATACCTATCATCGTGGAAATGGAATGAAGAACTTCTGAACAAAGACCTAAAATTGATATGGATGAACATAGAAAATAATTTAGACTACTGCATAGACAAATGGGTCCCAGTGATGAGGAAATACAAAAATAATAGGAGATGTCCTCCCCGGTGGAATAAAAATATCAAGAAACTAATTAGAAAACAGAAGAAACTATTTGCTAAGTTTAAAAAAAAGTATTTTAAATGGTAAAGAAAAACTCAAACACTGTAACAAAAAACTAAAATATCTTATTAGAGATTCAAAAAAAGAATATGTAACAAAAAATGATAAAGTGAAAAACAATAAAAACAGTTTTTCAATTACATAGGTGCTCTTAAAGGAAATCAAAAGGGGTTTGGACCTATTATAACACAAACTGGGACTATTACAGATGAAACAGAGAGATAGCAATAGAATTGAATAAATACTTTCTAAGCATGTATGAACCAAAAGAAAACATGGATAAACCTATCATAAATCCAAAATATGATTATATTCCAGTAACAGAAAATGAAATTGGCAAAATTATAAAAGGCCTCAAAACAAACAGTTCAGTGGGTTCACATGGCATAACACCCAAATTACTTCAGGAACTAGAAACTGAACTAATGGGACCCTTAGCTGTCTTACTCAATCAGTCACTAAAAAGTGGTGAAGTACTGCAAGAATGGAAACAGGCTCTTATAACTCCAATACATAAGACTGGCCCTAGATCAGAAACTAAAAATTGTAGACTCATAAGTTTCATCTCGGTGGTACAGTAGCTAAAATACTGGAAAGAGTAGTTCAACGACAAATTACAGATGACTATTTAGGGAACAAAAAATAGACATCTCACAGCATGGATTTATAACAGGATGATCTTGCCTTACAAACCTGATTTCCTTCTTTGAACCAGTAAGTACAGCCCTGGATAAAGGGATAACAGTGGATGTGATATACCTGGACTTTGGCAAAGGCATTTGACAAGGTATCACATAAAATGTTGATCGAACTGCTTTATCAAATCAAATTACAACCAGATATAGTGGGATGGATATTAGATGGTTGCAAAACAGAAAACAAAAAGTATCAATAAAGGTATATCAGTCTGAGGTGATGTAACAAGTGGGGTCCCACAAGGCTCTGTACTGGGACCAACATTATTTAATATTTTGGTAACATCATTGAAAACAACAGAAAATGCATGGTTGAGTAAGTACACAGATGATTGTAAACTAGGGGGTCTGGTACAGAATCAAAATGATGGAAAAAAACTTCAAGCCAATCTGGACAACTTAATTGTGTGGGCAAAACATAATGGGCTGGATATTCAAACTGCGCTATTTTGTGGCGCAAACCCTTGCACTGCACAAAATAGTTGCGCAGGGGTGTTGCCGGGGCGATATTTAAAGGAGTTGCGCTATTGAGCAACTCCTTTGAATATCACCCCGACCACAGACCACTGTGCATGGATGCAGTGGAACTTGCGCTACCGCAAGTGGTGTCAGAGTGAGCATATGCTGCGGGTATGCGCAGTACCATTGCATCATGCTCAAATTTCCCATATTCAGCAGTGACATGCAAATGGGGCCATAATTCATGCAAGAGGCAGGGGGCCATTTGCATCTATTTATGGCCCATTTGCATGCCATTAGCATGCAGGTGCGTAATCCCGAGGACCTGCGCCTGGCGCCTGCCAGGCAGCAGCCGTCGGGACCAATGCCCTGCAGCCCAATCGCTGGCAAAATGTAAAAAATCCCCTCCTCCCGACTGGCCCAATCCAGGGCATTGCTAATAACCCCCAGTAGCCGGTCGCGGGCATAAAGCTGATTAAACCCTCACCAGTCCGCATCGCGGGCATAATTGTAAAATACCCCTCACCAGCCCAATGCGCAGACAGCACAGAGTCCAACCCCCAAGGACATATCCCTGGTGGTCCAGTGGACCGCTAAGCCCACGATCGCGGGCTGCAAAATGTGGCAACACCCCCATGAACAGATCCCTGGTGGTCCAGTGGACCGCTAAGCCAATGGGCTGCATAGTAATGACAACACCCCCCACACCATATCCCTGGTGATCTAGTGTCCCCACCCAACCCACTCCACGAAGCCCCTACCACCACTTCCCCCGCAGCCGGGCGGGGTGGCGGCAACCCACCCGCCTGCCGCCCATCGACTGATCGTTGGTGGGGCTTGCCTTATTGGTGCAGAGCAAGAGCCATTGGGCATGCAGTCTATATTGCGGAGCAGTAGTCCTGATATGTGTATGAATTAACACATATCTGACTGTCGCCCTCAGGCCGAGTACGTACTCATTGGCTCTTGCTCTGCACCAATGGGCTGCAGCCATACCTGGCAGTCAGTCGGCAGGCGTTAGCGCAGGCGGGTGGGATGCTGCCACCCGCCGCCGCCGGGGAAGTGGGTGGGGCTTCAGGGTGGGTGGGGTGGGGACACCAGATCACCAGGGATATGGTCTTGGGGGTGTGTTGCCACATTATGCAGCCCACTATCGGGCTTAGCAGTCCACCTGACCACCAGGGATCTGTCCTTGGGGTGCTGCCATTTTGCAGCCTGCGATCGGGCTTAGCGGTCCACTGGACCACTGGGGATATGTCCTGGGGGGTTGATTCTGTGCCGCCCGCGATCGGGCTGGTGGGGGTATTTTACAATTATGCCCGCCGATAGGGCTAGTGGGGTTATCCAGCTTATGCCCACGATCGGGCTTGTGGGGGGTATTTAACCTATACCCATGATCGGGCCAGCCGGGGAGGGGAAGTTTTATGCTTTTGCCCGCAATCGGGCCAGTCGGGGGGTTACACTTTGTTCAAGCGCATCGGGCTGCAGAGGGGCACAGGGAGTAGGTTGAGGCTGTGCCAGGTGGCAGCTGCTGTGCTGCACCCTGCAATGCAGCAGCTCACCTGTGGGTGGCCTTGACTTACTACTTTTTGGGGGCTTGTTGTGCAGGCAGGTTGGGGTTGCGCCTGATAACTCTGCACAGCCCGGGCTGAATATCAGGCTGTGCAGTTTATGCATGGTTCCTCCCCCTCCAGTTCAGCATGCATTCATTTGCATTGCGCTGTTGCTCAGCTTGCCTTGGGGGGTGCAACGCCTCCTGCTGAATATGGCAGAATGGTGCAATTTCGGACTTGCGCAGGCGCAACCCTTTTGAATATCCAGCCCAATAAAATGATGTTTAACATAGCAAAATGTAAGGTCATGCATTTTGGATCCAGAAACCCACTTTGTATATATAAAATGGAAACCACGTACTACAAACTGCGACAGAAGAACAAGACCTGGGTTTAACAATAACAAATAAACATTTCTCAGGCATTCATTCAAAATGATGGTAAAAAAAAAGTCATAAAATTCTGGGTTGTATTTTATCTAACATTAAAAGTAGAGAAGAAAAAATAATTATCTCATTATACACCAGCCTAGTACATCTACATCTGGAGTATTGTTCACAGTTTTCAGCAGCAAACACAGTCAAAAGTAAAAAATAAAGGAAGGTGTGCAAAGGAAAATAACAAAAAAACAAGCATTTGTCAATGCTGAATGTTTGCTTGCTGATATTAGCATTGGACGTGCAGGAGTTAGACAGATGCAGAATAGGAGTGGCAATTAAGCATTGAACTCATGCCAATCCCACCTCCACCCTGCAGAGATGGACAGGCATTGGGGTGGGCCTGTGGGTCACTGTCCACAATGCTCAGAGCATTTCACCTCACCCTATCCTGTAGACACCACCAAGTGCTGAGGTGTGCCTTGGGGTGTTCAGCTTCACAGTCATCCCATTTCACAAGGACATATGCTGAAATGGGTGCAGTACAGGAGAATGGGGTGAAGGCTGGGGCTGAAAAGTGCAAGGCACACCTCAATGCCTGTCACTGGCTTCAGGGTGGGGATGGGATGGCATGAACATCACAGCCAGCGATCCAAAGTTACACCTCTGATGCCCGTCAGTCTGTACAGGGTGGGATGTTATGGTTAGAAACCCTAATGCCCTGGGCGTGTGTTAGTATTTTTTTTTTTTTGTTAAATATTTTTATTAAATATATGGATAAGCTTACAATACGTGCAGAATGCAAAAGTAGAGATTATATACATCATAGAGGATACAGACAGAATTGATATTTAAATTGCCCATCAGTGTGACATACTTCTGTAACAAAAAATTGAATAGAAGTGATATAATGTACTCACAAATAAAAGGCAATGTGAACTATAGTCCCTCCTATGACCAAGACTGCTCCCCAATGTATAAGGGCATCACACCTCAGCCTGGAATAATGGCTCAATAGCTGACAGCCATTGATGCCACACTTCCCAGAACTGGGTTCTCCTACCCTGGGCACACATTTGTACCTGTTCAAGAGTCATGCAAGATTTAACATTTTGTACCCACCTGCATATGGGGGTTGGGGGCTAGCGACATTCAAAGCTGTGCTATGGTTCTCCATGCATTTATAAGTGCAATGGACCAAAGGGGGTTTGCCATCCGATGACCAGGGTGATTTGGGTCTGCCCCAAGCATCAACTCCACCGGGGATTTAGATAGAAACATAGAAACATAGAATGTGACGGCATATAAGGACTGCTTGGCCCACCTAGTCTGCACATTTCCTACCTAACAGATAAGCTGCAGATCCTAATTAACCAACAGCTTACTTCCTCCTACCCCAAGTAGGACTGCCTTATGTCTGTCCCATGCATTCTTGAATTCCTCCACTGTTCTTGACTCCACAGCCTCCCCAGGGAGGCTGTTCCACGCATTCACAACCTCTCTGTGAAAAATACTTCTCACATTGCCTCTGAGCTGTCCCCTCTATCTTCAAATTGTGCCCCCTTGTTCTTGCACATCTCTTTTTCTGAAAGATGCCACCCTCTTGGACTTTGTTGATTCCCTTGAGGTACTTGAAAGTTTCTATCATGTCCTCTCTCTCCCTCCTTTCCTCAAGGGAATACATATTAAGCTCCTTTAGTCTTTCTTCTTATGTCTTCTGGTGCAGACCCTGCACCATTTTGGTTGCCCTCCTCTGGACAGCTTCCACTCTGTCTATGTCTTTGCGGACATGGGGTCTCCAGAACTGCACACAGTACTCCACGTGGGGTCTCACAAACTGTCTGTACAGAGGGATAACAACTTCCTGTTTTCTACTATTGATGCCTCTTCCTACGCATCCCAGTATCCCTCCAGCCTTCCTTACTGCCCTCTCACATTGCTTGCCCACCTTAAGTTCATCTGATATAATTACCCCCAGGTCCCTTTCCATTTTTACTGTTGTCAGTATCTCACACCCATTTGTACTCTTGCCCTGGGTTTTGTTTCCCAGGTGCATTATCTAACACTTCTTTGCATTGAATCTGAGCTGCCAGCATTTGACCATTCCTCCAACCTTGCCAGTCCCTTCTTATCCTTTCCACTCCATCTGGTGTATCAACCCTGTTGCAGATCTTTGTGTCATCTGCAAAGAGACATACTTTTCCTTCCAGTTCCTCTGCAATGTCACTTATAAAGACATTAAAAAGGACCGGTCCCAGTACTGAACCCTGCGGTACCCCGCTAGTAACCGTCCTTTCTTCACTGTGGACTCCATTTACTACTACCCTTTGCATCCTGTTGTCTAGCCAATTTTTTATCCAGGCTACCACCTTGGGACCCACTCCAAGGCTGCCTAACTTGTGTATTAATCTTTTGTGTGGGACTGTATCAAATGCCCTGCTAAAAACTAGGTAAGCCATGTCCACAGCCCCTCCCTGGTCTACTACTTTGGTCACCCAGTCAAAGAAATCTATTAGATTCATCTGACACGACCTTCCCATCATGAATCCATGCTGCCTTGGGTCCTGTGCCCCACTGGCCTCTAGGTACTCCACAATTCTTTCCTTCAGAAGTGATTGCATCATTTTACCTACCACTGAGGTCAAACTAACTGGCCTGTAGTTTCCTACCTCTGTCCTGCTCCCACTTTTGCGAACAGGACTCACATCCGCCCTCCTCCAGTCCTCAGGTACCACCCCATCCTCCCATGATTTGTTAAAGAGAGTAGTCAGTGGTGTCATTAGTTCTACACTTAGTTTTTTTAGAATTCTTGGGTGAATCCCATCAGGCCTCATTGCTTTGTCCACCTTCAATTTTATTAGTTCTTTCAGAACCCTTTCTTCTGTAAATGGACTGGTATCGACCCCCGTCTTCACAGTGTTTCTCCTGTTTGGTTTAGGTACCTCCCCCTCCTCTTCCTTTGTGAATACTGAGCAGAAATATTCGTTCAGTATCCCTGCTTTTTCATTGTCACCCTCTACCCTCATTCCCTCCCCTTTATTAAGCCTCAGTATCCCTTCTTTGGTCTTTCTTCGCTCCCTAATGTACCTATAAAAGGTCTTATCCCCCTTCTTAACAGAGTTGGCTATTCTTTCCTCGGTTTGGGCCTTTGCTATTCTGACTGCCTTCCCAGCCTCTTTCTGCTTTAACTGATAAAGTTCTCTGTCCCTCTCTTTCTGTGTTTCCTTATATTTCCTGAATGCTATCCTTTTCTCCTTAACCTTTCTTGCCACCTCTTTTGAGAACCATAGCGGTTTTTTCTTTCATTGTGTTTTGTTGATTTGCTTTACACAAAGGCTTGTTGCCTCTGTGATGGCTGTTTTGATTACTCCCCATTGTTCCTCCACCCCTCCTTCTTGCCTGTTAGCCAGTGCTTTTCTGAGGCACTCTCTCATTTTCCCGAAGTCAGCCCTCCTAAAGTCCAATACTCTTGCTTTTGTATGGCTTGATTGTATGGCTGTGTTTATCGTGAACCACAGTTTGGTGGTCGCTTGTTCCCAGATGGCTACCCACTTCTAAATCTGAGATTCTTTCTCCATCCCCATTTGAGAATACCAGGTCTAAGATTGCTCCCTCCTGAGTGGGTTCCAATACTAGCTGTCTGAAGCATGCCCCCTGTAGGGCATCAAGAATTACCCTGCTCTTGGATGTGCCAGCAGCAAAGGTGCTCCAGTTAACATCTGGCATATTCAGGTCCCCCATCAACAATATCTCCCCTTTTTCTGCCATTCTAAGAAAACCTTCTATCATTTCCTTGTCCATTCCTTCCCCCTGAGATGGGGGTCTGTATACAACCCTCATGCGGATTGTGGTGCCATTTCCTGTCTCCGGGGTGACCCAGAGTGTCTCATCTGCTCCCTGTTTACTCTTTAGTTCTGTTGCTTTGATCCCTTCCTTTACATAAATAGCTACTCCTCCTCCTCTTTTACCCTCCCTGTCCCTCCTGTAGATTGTATATCCTGGTATGTTGACATCCCAGTCATGGTTCTCTGTGTACCATGTTTCTGTGACTGCCACAATATCCAGGCAACCCTCTTCCATCAAGGCCACTAGTTCAGCGAGCTTGTTACACAGACTATGGGCATTGGTACTCATCACCCTCCACTTATTGATGGCCTTATCCCTTTTAGCCCCATTCCTGTCCTTACTGCCTTTGCCTTTTTTTACATTTACTTCTGTCCTGCTCCCTAATGACTTCTCTACCTTGGTGTTTACCTCACTAACTACTGTTGTTTGTGGGGGGAGGCTGGGATTTCCCTGCTCCTTTTCAGTGCCTCCCCCCTTGGCTAGTTTAAATGCTTGCCAATGAAGCATTTAAACCTCTCACCTAGGATCCTGGTTCCCCCCTGGACAGATGCAGACCATCACACCAGTATAGGTCTGCATCCCTCCAGGTGGCTCCCCAGTCCCCAATGAAGCCAAAACCCTGAGCTCCACACCAGTTTTTCAACCATTCATTGAATTCCCTGGTGAGGAGTACCCTAGCATCACCCTTGCCATAGACAGGCAGCACCTCTGAGAAGGTTACTGTATGCGCTACTTGTCTAAGGCCCCTCCCCAACTCTACAAACTCCTCTTGCACTGCTCTGATCCCATTCCTAGCCAGGTCATTTGTCCCTAGGTGGACAATGACATCCAGCTCCCTCCCTTGTACAACTACTCCCACGATCCTAAGGATTCGCTTCCTGTCCCTCCAAGCCGTGACACCAGGCAGGCATCTTACCTCCCTCTCCTCTTCCTTCCCCATTTCTACCCCCCTAATGATTGAGTCCCCCACAAGGAGTTGTTTCCTTCCCCTGTGGGGTCTCATGCCACCCTCCTGTGGGTCTCCTTTGTGAAGGTTCCCAGCATCCTCCTTGGTCTCCACTGCAGGTGCCTCTGTAGAGGAACCACTATCCACCAGAACAGAATGAATTGTGGAGAGTACAGCTGGAGGATGCAACTCTATTCCACCACTCCTCCTCCCTGAGCCCACCCTGGTCCAGCCTCTCCTCTTTCTTGGCAACCTCTGAGGTAGTGACATTGGCCCTGGTGGTCCCTGGGTGGGGAGGAGGTTTCACAGATCCTAGTCAGGTCAGTCTGGAGATGGGCAACCTCCTCCATCAGACCTACTGTTTGTTGCTAACATTTCATTGCTTTATTTTTCTCTATAGCAAAGTGTTTCTTACAGCGTATATCTTCTCTGAAATTATTACAGGTGGTGCTTTACAGGTTTTACAGTTTTATCTAACATTAGGTTAAGCTTTCAGGGTTACTGCATTTGTTGTTGACTGATTGTTTCTGCTCTACCTCCTTGTTCTTTCGTCCGTGGTTCTTCTTTTCAGCAGGGAAGGGCCCAGCCACCACCCATCCCCAACCACCCCACACTACACTCCTTTTATAGGGTACCACAGTTGTGACATTTCCTGTGGCAGAGCAGGAAGGGGCTGATCAGTGGGGCATCCACAAGGTGAGCTCATTTACAGGGGCACTAGTAATTTAACTGGTTATAACAAGTTAAACAAAAACAAAACACAATCAAACCATTACTTGCATTTTTTTTCCTTCTAATTACTTTGACTAGGTTATAAACCAGGCAACTTATCTGGAATGGATATCATTAACGGCAGGTACTGTGGAACAATTTTCAGAAGGACAGTCTTACAGGATTTAGGACACTGTCCTACATGCTGGGCCATTGGAGATCTTAGGGCTCAGCTCCGGCAGCATGGGCAGAGATTGCACGCTTCAAATTTCATATTCAAGAGGAAATACATTATAAGAACCACCCGCCATTTCCCCAGCATCCAACAGAAAACCTCGACCGCAGAGGTAGTTGGACCAGGAGGTTGGCAGGTGGTTAGAGGGCAAATCGGTGCCCCATCACTCTCTGCTCTCCAACATATTACCTCCAAAACCATATAAACACTACAAACAGGTATCTGCCTCTATCTCTGAAATCAAACAAAGAGGCAGAAGACACTGCAGAGCAGGACACTGCGGCACAGGAGCTAGCACAACAAAACTCACCCAAATCAGGAACCAAAACAAAAAAAGCAAACAGGAAATCCAAAAAACTTCTGATCATAGGAGACTCCATGATTCGAGGAGTTGATACCCATCTCCAGCCAGGGGTAATGGTCAGATGTCTCCCAGGTACATCAGCATGGAGAGACACTGACCGCATTGCTAAAATTGTTCACAAAGCAGGAGAAAACATTGATGTCCTGGTACACATAGGGACTAATGATCTCGCCAGCCGGTCAGTTGTGGAGACCAAGGAGCACCTGACCAGGCTGGGTGACAAACTATCATCTATTTCGTCCGGCATCTCCTTCTCTGAGATCCTGCCAGTCTGGGAGAGGGAGCAGATGGATGGAAGGTCAGAGAAGGGAGATGGGGAGCTAAACACGTGGCTCAAGGGCTGGTGCCAGGAAAAGGACACAGATTTGTAGGGAACTGGCAACAGTTCTGGGAGCAAAGTTCTTTAAATTTGATGGACTGCATCTGACTAAGGAGGAATCAGTGCATTGGGGCAGAAGTTTGATGTCTTTGCAGAATATTTAAACTAGCAATGGGGAGAGGGTGCAGCACCCCATATGTCGAATGGGAAGAACACCCTCCCCCTCAGCTAGTGGTCAAACAGGGATTCAGCATGTTTGCAGTTCATTTGCATCACCAGGTAAGAAAAAGGTTTGTCTCCCATACGGCCTTTGGGGTAATGCCAAACCTCACCCAACAACCAACACACCAAAATCTGGCAATGGAAAATCATGTACACAAATGCTCACAGCCTGGGAAATAAGATCTCAGACCTGCAGGCAATAATGTCAGAGGCTAAACTGGACATAGTAGCATTAGTGAGACGTGGTTTACCAGTAACCACACTTGGGAGACTTCAGTACCTGGCTATGTATTGTTCAGAAGAGACCGAGGTGCAAAAGGGAGGAGTGGCCCTGTATGTCAATGAAAATATCAAAGCTACAGAAATTCAGAATACACATAAGGAGCCAGAAGAACTGTGGGTCACCCTGGAAACAGGAAATGGGACAGCCATAAGAACTGGGGTTGTCTACAGGCCCCCAGACCAGGGGAGGACATAGACACATTACTGTTAGAAGATATACAAAACATGACAGCTAAAGGGGAGGTTCTGATAATGGGAGACTTCAACATGCCGGATACAGATTGGTCAATACCAGCAGGAACATCTGCCAGAACTAGACACATAGTGGATTCCCTGCAGGGGGAGGGCCTCAAACAACTGGTACAACAACACACAAGAGACAGGGCTATCCTAGATCTAGTACTGACTAACAGGGAAGGGATCACAGATCTCCAGGTAGAAGGTCACCTGGGGGCCAGTGACCATCACATGGTATGGTTCAATTTGGCAACTACATCTAAATCATCCCATTCCAAGGCAAAAATATGGGACTTCAGAGGAGCTGACTTTGATAAGATGGCCAACAGAGTTAAGCTAGCCTGGCAAAAGAAACACAGGTGAGGGTACAGGCAAAGTGGGCAAGCATTAAGGATGCAATACTTGAAGCAACATCCCATTGTGTTAGACAGAAAAGAAGTGCAAAAGAAGAAGGAAACCACTTTGGTTCTCAAATACAGTAGCAGAAAAGGTCAGAGACAAAAGGCTGGCCTTCAGAAAATATAAGGGAACACAGCGAGGTGAAGATAGGGAGGCATACCAAACTGCCCTAAGGGAAGCAGGGAAGGCAGGCAGGCAAAGTCCCAAACTGAGGAAACACTAGCACGCTAACAGTAAAGAAGGTGACAAGACTTTCTATAGATACATTAGTGAAAGGAGAAAGTCCAGAGGGGGTATTGCTAAGCTTAATGGAGAAAAGGGAGCATGTGAGGAGGAGACCATGTAAAAGCATCCATCCTAAATAGATACTTTTGCTCAGTATTTACTGAAGAGAAGGTAGGGCAGGGCCCACAGCTCAGCACCATGGACACAGGGGGGAGGGAGGTGAGCACTACTCCCTTCACAAAAGAAAGGGTCCTACAAGAGCTTGCTAAGCTCAGGGTGGATAAGGCAATGGGACCTGATGGCATACATCCCAGGGTACTTAAGGAGCTAAAGGTGGAACTAGCAGAGCCATTAGCAGAACTGTTTAGTGAGTCTCTGAGCACAGGAGAGGTCCCAGAAGACTGGAGAAGGGCTTATGTGATCCCGCTCCACAAGAGTGGTAGCAGGGGGGAGGCAGGGAACTACAGACCAGTCAGTCTTACCTCAGTAGTGGGCAAGAATTGGGCTCCATAAGGAAAGGATAGTGCAACACCTGGAATCCATAGGGCACAGGATCCAAGACAGCATGGGTTTACAAAGGAAGGTCCTGTCAAACTAATCTCATAGATTTCTTTGACTGGGTAACCAGAGTGGTGGACCAAGGGGAGCAGTTGATGTCGCCTACCTTGACTTCAGCAAAGCTTTGACACTGTTCCACATAGAAGATTGATAAATAAGCTGAGTAGGCTTGGGGTGGGTCAGAAGTTGGTCAACTGGGTGGCAAACTGGTTGACAGGCAGAAAACAGAGAGTGGTGGGTAAATGGTATACAGTCAGAAGAGATGCAAGTCACAAGTGGGATACCTCAGGATCAGTCCTGGGGCCAGTCCTCTTCAACATCTTCATTAGTGACCTTGCAGATGGACTAGAGGGTAAAGGCTTGTCTGTTTGCAGATGACACCAAGATTTGCAACAGAGTAGATGATCCAGATGGGGTGGGCAGAATGAGAAGAGATCTGGATAAACTAGAAAAATGGTCAGAAGAGTGGCAACTGGGATTTAATGCAAAGAAGTGCAAGATCATGCACATAGGGAAGAGAAACCCTGAAGCCACCTATAGGCTGGGAGGGGAGTTGCTAGCAGTCACAAAGGAAGAAAGAGACTTGGGCATCATCATCACTGATGACCTAAAATCATCCAAGCAGACCTCTATAGCAGTAGGTAAGGCTAGGGGTGTTAGGGTGTGTTAGTAGGGTATCACAAGTCGGAAGAGGGAGGTAATAATCCCTCTTTACAAGACACTGGTTAGGTCTCATCTGGAGTACTGCATGCAGTATTGGAGGCCACACCTTCACAAGGACATTAACCAAATTGAGGCAGTCCAGAGAAGGGCAACCAAAATGGTTCAGGGACTGCATCAGAAGACATATAAGGACAGACTAACACAGCTCAATATGTATACCCTTGAGCAAAGGAGGGAGAGAGGTGATATGATCGAGGCATTCAAACACCTTAAGGGCATTAACAAGGTGAAAGAGTCTAACATGTTTAGATATAAGAAAAATAGCAGGACAAGAGGGCACAGCATGAGATTAGAGGGGGGCCGATTAAGGGCGAATGTGAGGAAATTCTTTTTCACAGAAAGGGTGGTGGATGCATGGAATGGCCTACCTCAAGAAGTGGTGGCTATGAATACAGTGCAGGGCTTCAAACAGGCATGGATAGGCATAATGGGAGCAATACAAATGAGTATGAATAGATAGGCCACTGACAGAGCAAAGGCCAATGGCACATTTATAAGGTAGAAAAGAAATGGGCAGACTGGATGGGCCTTATGTCCTTATCTGCCGTCAACTTCTATGTTTCTATAGACCAGAGAGGTGCCTGCAAATAGGGCAGCATCGCAGCCTCCAGAATGTCTCCCAGAACGCTGCCACCCCACAGCCATTGCACTGCACCACTCCTATCATGTCTTATTTTGTGTCCCCTCTCCTGTTTCTCTGTATGCTTACTCTCTCCTCTCCTTACAACTCTCGCTCTTCCTGCTCTGGGACAGTAACTTCCTATATTCTTCAGTAGCCCCTTCTTCCTTGCTCAGTGTCAGACCACCAACAGCTGGGGAGAGTGAGCTACTTTTTTCTTTAGGGTTGACAAAATCAATGTTTCTCTATGATCCCTCCTTCCTATTGCCAAACAGGAAGTTCCTGTTGACAGTCAAACCAGTGGCTATAAAAGTAGAAATGGCTTAGGGTGGGTGGGTGGAAGGTGGGATGGAGGGCAATTAGTAAGAAAGGCTATGTCCAAAGACTTTGGACATAATATTATACATTGCATGCCAAAATGAAGCTACTCATGGGCACACCAATGCCAGGTGGGGAAAATCTGCCCTGTCAGCCACACATGTAGGGCATTGATGTGATTTATTAGCATCCATTACATGAAGGCACAAGGGAGTCATGTAGGCCCAGTGCAGAAAGGTACAGCTGTACTTGCTGCAATTTATTACTAACATATTAACATACTAAAATGCCAGCAGAATAGGCCTAGTGGTCTTTTGCATCTGCTCGTTTGGTCAGCCCCACCTGGGAGCTGACCTTGCTG
Organism: Neoceratodus forsteri; assembly: GCA_016271365.2. Lineage (NCBI taxonomy): Eukaryota > Metazoa > Chordata > Ceratodontiformes > Ceratodontidae > Neoceratodus > Neoceratodus forsteri. Next base: position 910,643,129 of record CM028131.1, on the reverse strand, counting down.
CCCTCGCCTTCTCTGGCTTCTCCTTCCCAGTTCCATATATTCTCGCTGAATTGGATTTTGCTTCCAGAACCCTTCCCTGTACCTGTACCACCCCTCTTGAACCCCTCCACCCGTCTCTGCCTCCACCAGCCCTCTCAGCGCATCTCCATGACTCCACCACCCTCTCAGTGAAGTAGCACCTCCTCCTTCTCCCTGAATCTTCCCCTCCAGCTTCCACCCATGCCCTCTAGTGGCCCCTCCTCCTTCCTTCAAGTATCCTGACTTTCCTCCCCTATTTACCCACTTTATGTACCTGAAGACCTCTATCATGTCTCCCCAGTCCCTTCTCTCTTCCAATGTGTTCATATTTAGCTCTTGAGCCTCTTCTCATAGGTCCTGTCCCCAAGCTCCAAATCAATTTGGTTGCCCTCCCTCTGGACCCTCTCCAGGAGTTTAATGTCCTCTTTAAGTGTGGCCTCCAAAACTGCATGCAGTACTCGAGGTGCGGCCTCCCCAAACAGTTATACAGAGGGAGTATCACTTCCTCCTTCTGGAGGTAATCCCCTAGCAATGCATCCCAGCATCCTGTTGACCTTGGCTGCTGCCCTCCTACAAGTCTCCGAGTTGTTCATTTTGACATCCACCACCACCACCACCAGGTCCCTCTCAGCCATCGAGACTTGTAGCATCCCCAACCCCGGTGTACACTTGGCCCAGGTTTCTGGCCCCCAGGTGCAGTACCTTGCATTTCCCTGCATTGAACCTCAGCTTCCACTTTCTGGGCCATCTTTCCAGAGCCTTCTGGTCCCCTGTAGGCCACCTCCCTCCTGCCCATCCACCACCATCCCTAGTTTTGAGTCATCCGCAAGAGACTCATCTCACTCCTGATACCTGTCAGAATATAGGCGTTGAACAGGAGGGGCCCAAGGACTGATCCTGTGGGATCCCACTTATGACCCTCCTTGGGGATGAGACTATCCTGCCAACTAAAACCCTCTGGGTCCAGTCCTGGAGCCAATTGCCTATCCATCTGATCATCTGGTTCCCCACCCCCATTTCTCCCAGCTTATCCAACAGGCCCACGTGAGGAACAGAGTCAAATGCCTTGCTGAAGTCTAGAAAGAGGATGTCCACTGGTCTACCCAGGTACAAGGCACTCATGACCCAGTCATAGAACTCCACAAGGTTTGTCTGACATGATTTCCCCGGGATGAATCCATACTGTCTATCATCCAGGCACCCTGACTTTTCCAGGTCCCCCCAGCTTCTTGACAATGCCCTCCATCACCTTGCCCACCACCAATGTCAGGCTGACAGGCCTGTAGTTCCCTGCCACCTTCCTTGGTCCCCCCTTGTGGATAGGCACTATATGCTCCGCCTTCCAGTCCTGGGGCACCCACCCTGTCCTCAGAGAGATGGTGAAAATCTCCACCAGGGGTTTCACTAGGACATCCCCAAGTTCCTTCAGCACTCTGGGATGTAATTTATCTGGCCCCGGTGCTTTCTCTGTCTTAAGGAACCTGAGGACTTCCCTCACTCTTTCTACTGTGATTTCCACTTCCGCTACCTCTTCTCCCTGCTTAGCCTTCCCCCTCCTGCCAGTGATGCCTCCCCCCCCAGACCCGCCGATCGGTAAGGGTCCCACCCTCCTCAGTATCTCTGTCTCCTCTCATGTATGATGCAGTACCCCCATTTTCCTTGGTGAAAACTGAGTTGAAGTACTCATTTAGTACCTCAGCCTGCTCCCCAGGTTTTGTGCCCATCTCTCCCTGTTTTAATCCTGCTAATCTGCCCCTTACCTTCATTTTCCCAAGTGTATCTAAAGGACCCCTTGTTTCCGCTCCTAATTTCCCTGGCCAGGTTCTGCTCCTTCCTTGCCTTAGCCACCCTCACCACCCTAGTGGCCCTTCTAGCCATCAGGCTCAGTACTCACTCGATCCCTTTCCTCCTTGAGCACTTGAATTGCCTATAGGCTGCCTTCTTTCCCCGCACCACCTCCTGGACCTCCCTGGTCCACCAGCAGGGTTTTTGGGCCCTACCGCATTTTCGTCTTACTCTTGCACAGGTGCTGGTAGCATCCTGCACCCCTCTCCTGATGATTTCCCACCTACTATCAGCTTCCATGTCTGACCCAATCCCATCCAAATGCTCCTTAAGGATCCTTCCCATTTCCTTAAAATCTGCCCCCCTGAAGTCAGTTACCTCCATCTTTGTGCAGCCTTCTACCCCTCCTAGGTCCAGGCAGAACCAGACCATGGCATGGTCACTCCCCACCAATGGGTCCCTTACCTCCAGGCCCCCAATCTGGTCACTGTCTGCCAGGACCACATCCAGTACCCACACCTCCCTGGTTGGTTCCCCCACCTGCTGAGTTAGTAACGCATCTTGAAAGACATCCAACAACCTCTGTTCCCTGGCCACCAAGGATGTCATAGTCTCCCAGTCTGTTCCTGGCATGTTTAAGTCCCCCAACACCACCACCCTTCCCCTGCCCAGTCTGCAGTGTCTCCAAACATCTGCCACCAGACCCTCCTCCAGCTCCTCCACCAGTTCAGGGGGTCTATACATCACTCCTATTTTTACTCTCTTGCCCCCCTATTATCAAGGTGACCCAAATCACCTCCACAGTTCCCTCCACCTCCTCTACTGCCCCTATGCCAATGCAGCTTTGACTATCATTGCTACCTCTCCTCCCCTCCCTTCTCTCCCTGTCCTTCCTGAACATAGTGTAACCCTCCAGGTTCAGGTCCTAGTCATGTCTCTGTGTGGCCCAGGTCTCAGTGACCGCTGCCACATCCACCGCCTCCCTCAGTTAGCATCACCTGGAGCAGGCATTTTATTGCCCAAGCTCCTGGCATTTAGCAGGACTACCTTCCACCCTTTCCCTATACTTCTATTTCCCTGCTCATGTTCCCATGGGGATTCTGTTTTCCCTGGTCTGCACTTTACCAGTCGGCCTTTTCCCACATTCCTCCAGCTCCCCAGGGTGGAGACAGAGTTCCTCCTTTATTGTCCCTCCTCGACAGCCTTTTTCTCATCCCTCCCCATCACAAGTTTAAACCCACTTTTCACCAATGAACCCTCTATTTTCAACTTAAGTATTCCCTCCCTCCAAATTGAGATTGAACCTATCTCTAGCATACAGCTCCTTATCCTCCCAGGTCTCCCCAATCCCCATCAACCCATACCCTCTAGCCTCACACCACTCCCTGAGCCACTGGTTTATCTCCCTAATCTTTCTTTGTGTTCCCCACTAGCCCTTGGCACCGCAGGATTTCTGAGAAGGAAACTGCATCCTATGTCATGACAGACCCTGGCAAGCTCCCTGAACCTTGCCTTGTATCTCTAGCTCGCTACTTCCCTCATTGTCATTTGCCTAACACTGTTGATAGTGTGTACAGGCCAAAGACCAGGTCTTATGACTTAAGGGTACCAGAAGATAATCACTCCATCCTGTCATACTCGATGTTCACTCGGGGACTTGGGCACTGTGGAGCATGTGGTAATAAATGGACATAGGTTTACCCCCAGGTTGAGGTTGAAACAGTTGCTGTTCAATGGGTGAAGGGTCAACCCATGTGTTCGCAAACGAAAGGGTGTTCCCACACCTTTGATGTATTGTCAGACATAAAAAGAAGTCTCCGACTGGGATCTTCCATTCTGCACGGATCTGTGTAAAATTCTTCAATAACCCCCCTTCAAATATTTGATTAATCGTAAGAAGACTCTTCTTTCTCCATGCCCACAGCCGCTGAATCATCATTATAGTACAATTCCACTGGACTGCATGAGCTGTAGCAAACTAAGATTTGGCAATTGCCCTTCAGTGCCCTATATGCATGTGCCCAATTTCCAGACCCAAAGAATAGTTGCAGTAAAGGGGTTACTTAAATGCATTTCTTCATATTCTGCAGGTATCCAACAAGGAGATCGTGACCAAGGTACCCTGCAACATATCCTCCTCAAGGCCTATCCAAGGACAGTCGAACCCCAAGTCTCCAGGAGGGAGAAAACCCAGCTGGGCTGCCCAGAAATAGAGTTTAAAATTTGGCAGACTAGCTCCCCCCTTTTCTGGCAACCTCTGCAACACAGCTCTTGAAATCTTGGCACGCCCTCCCTACCATAACAATTTATGTGTAAGCGCATAAACTTGCTTGAAATGTATTTGCAGTAGTTTAAAGGGAAGGGCCTGATAGAAGTACAAAAGTATAGGTAGTATAGTCAGTTTAATAACCCCCACTTTCCCTAATAGGGAGATGGGCAGAGTCCTCCACCTTTCACAGTCATCAGCAATACTAGCAAGCAGGGGGTTGAAGTTCAATCTGTACTGGTCACTCACTGACGTAGAAATCTGCACTCCTAAGTGTCATAAATGATACACCATTTGAAGGCCACCCAGATGGGCTATGAGCTAGGCTCGTTCCATCAGGCCCACTGGCATCAGTTCACTTTTCAACTAGTTGACCTTGTGCCCTGAAATAGCACCAAACGCCATCATTAACTTATGAATCTCAGGCAGGTCCTCAAATGGGTATTGCAGGTAAAGTAATTGATCATCGGCATACATTGCTATTTTATGCTCCCCACCTCCCCGCGAAAAACCTCTAATTCCCTTGTGTGCCCTTAAAGTGACCCCTAAGGGTTCCAGGGCCAACACATAAAGCAATGGGAAAAGGGTCTGCCTTGATGAGTACCCCTACTCAGCTGGAAGGGCCCAGATAATTCATTATTCAGTAAAACCTGCACCATATGGCCCTGGCATAGAGCTTGGACTCAGGAGCAAAAAGAATGACCCACCCCAAATCTACCCAGGGTGTAGAACAAATAGCCCCACTCCACATGGTCAAATGCCTTCTCTGCATCCAAGGCCACCACCACCTTTTAGTGCAGGCCCAACTAAGCATAATACTAAGCATCTGTCAGATATTGTGCTTTCCCATGCAACCCTTAACAAAGCCAGATTGGTAGGGATGAATAATTTTAGGTAGCACTGTTTCTAGTTGGGAAGCTAAGGCCTTTGCTACAATTTTATAATCTGCGGTGAGGAGGGAAATTGGTCTATAGGAGGCACATTTGTTCAGATCGTTCCCTGGTTTAGGCAATATTGTGATAGTCGCAGACCATGTGGAGGAGGGCATCTCACATTTCACCAAACCCTCTGTCACAGCCTCAAATAAAGGGTCCAGTAGGTAGTTCTCAAATGTTTTAAAAAAGTCAGTCAGGAGGCCATCAAGTCCCAGGGCCTTACCACTTTTTAGTGACGTCATAACCCTCTGAAGTTCCTGTTTATCCAAAGGGGCATCTAGTCTCATTTCTTCTTCCCCACTAATCCTGCCTAGATGGAGTCCCTTAAAGAAAGTATCCAGCTCAACCCAGGAGGGGTCACATTCAAAGGTATAGAGGGACTTGTAGACGCGCCAAATGTATCTCCTATCAGCTTCGACCACGACTATCTCCCCTTCATCCTGTACCTGAGCAATTGTTTTAGCTGTTTCCTTCTGTTTCAGCAGCAGCCAAGCTAAATAATTCCTGCTCTATCCCCATTGAAGTAGGCATCTGAGTTAGATAACAGTATAATCCTCTCTAACTGTGCACTGGACAAAGTATTGAACCTCCATTTTAACTTCTGGACTATGTTATACAGTGCTGCTGTATTATTTAACATATGCACTTTCTCATAACGCAGCAATTTTCTTTCTTAGAAGCTTTAATTCTCTACTATCATTCCTCCTAGCATGAGAGGCGAAGGAAATAGTCTGCCCCCTAACATAGGCCTTTAGAGCCTCCCAGCGAGTGGAGTGGGAGGTCTCACCCAAATGATTAAATACCAGAAACTCCTGCAATCATTTACCCATGTGAGAGAGATAATTTTGATTCTTCAAAAGTAAGAGGTCTAACTTCCATGCCCTGGTGGTGGCCTAGGAATCATGCCGATATCCCTGCTAGTACAATGCCAGAATTTGGCATTGTGTCTGCCGCTGTGAGGGATGTTGGCATCAGTGCTGTTACAGCACTATAGGTAAACCTACTACATGCACCTCAGCAGTGCAGTACCCCCTTTGTACTTTAATACAGGCACCTCAGCAGTGCAGTACACCCCTCATACTGCACTACAGGCACCTCAACAGTGCAATATCCCCCTCGTACTGCACTACAGGCACCTCAACAATGCAATACTCCCTTCGTACTGAACTACAGGCACCTCAGCAGTGCAGTACCCCCTTGGCACTGCACTACGGGCACCTCAATAATGCAGTACCCCCCCTCGTACTGCACTGCAGGTACCTCAACAGTGCAGTACCCCCTTTGTACTGCACTACAGGCACCTCAACAGTGCAGTACTCCCTCATACTGCACTACAGTGTCATCTATGGGTATTACCCATATACCTGGGGTTGGGCTACAACCCAGGACGTTCCAGTCTTCTGGACCCAGAGGTAAATATGCTGCTTACTGGGCCACTGACACTGATAAAAGGGGACCCCTGATAAAAAAAGCATGAATATTTCTTAGAAGCCATACTGGTTTTGAACTATATTTTGAGCACAGTGAGTGTGGGAGAGGTCCAGGAAGGATCAATATTCACTTATTTTGTCTTCCTTTACATAGCAGGTAAGGCTTGAAGCAAAACTATGGGCTATGGCCTGCATTTCATTGCCAAAAGAAACAGAAGAAACATGTTGTGATCCAGCCTTAAACCAAGTCTTTTTGGTCTCCATTTTCCCTGACAGGAAGAGATAGGAAAAACCAACCAACAACTCCCTTCTCCTCACTGTGAACTGTCAGCAACACCTGTTTATAAAAGTCTTCACTAAAGCTCTGAACAGTTGGCCAGATCCGGTCTCTGGTACCAGGTTAGTAGCTTGCAGCCTCCTTCATCCTCCTCCTCCTCTTCCTTCAACTTAACAGATGGGCCACTGACAGCATCTGTGTCCAATGGTCTTCACTAAATCTCCAAACTGTCCACCAGTTTGTGTCTTTAGTATCAGAGTATCAGCCAGTACATCTTCTTCTCATATCAAACCAACAGCAGCACCTGTATACAAAATTCTTCACTAAAGCTCCAAACTGTCAGCCAGATCCTGTCACTAGATCAGCACAGTTGCCAGCGCATCCTTTGTTCTCTTCCTCCTTCAAGGCTTTCAGCAGCAACACCTGTCCGCAGGTCTTCAGTAAAGGTCTGAACTGTCAGCCAAAATTTGTCTCTGATCCCAACACAGCAGCCAGCAGCAGCAGCAGCATCCTTTGTTCTCTTCCTCCTTCAGGGCTTTCAGCAGCAACACCTGTCCACAGGTCTTCAGTAAAGGTCTGAACTGTCAGCCAAATTTTGTCTCTGATCCCAGCGTAGCAGCCAGCAGCATCCTTTGCCTTGTCCTCCTTTACCTCAGTGGCTGGGCCACTACTGACAACAGCACCTGTATCCAAAAGTACTCACTAAATTTCTGAACTGTCAGCCAATTGCTTTCTCTGGTGCCCACGTAGCAGCCAGCAACACCATCCTCCTCCTCCTCCTCCTCCTCCTCCTTCATCTTAACAGATGCACCACTGATGGCAGCACTTTTGTCCAAAGGTCTATACTAAGGCTCCAAATGGTCAGCCAAATCCTGTATCTGGTACTAGTGTGGCAGTGAGCCAGGCTCTCCACCTCCTCACCTCAAACCATCATCAGCATCTGTGTACAAATGTTTTCATTTAACTGCAAAATCTCAGCAAAATGCTGACTTTGCTGCAGTTGTAGCATCCAGCAGCATTCTTTGCCCTCCTATCATTCACCTTAGCATGTGGGCAGTCACCAATAGAAGCACCTGTGTCCAAAGGTCTTCATTAATGATCTGAACTGTCAGCCAGACCCTGTGTCTGGTACCAGTGTAGCAAGCAGCAGCTCCTTCTCCTCACATCAAGCCATCAGTAACACCTGTGTACCAATGCTGGAATTATGCTTTATGAGCTTTGGGAGCTAGGAGGGTCTATAAGGGCCCTATCTGTAAAGCTGAGTCCCTTTGCCATTGTAAATTAGTGGTAGTGTTGCGTGAGCTACCAGGGCTCACTTCAGAGCAATGGGGGCTGAGCCCTGGTAAGCACTCCCTGTAATTCCAACACTGCAGAGTGTATAAAAGTCTTCACTAAAGCTGTAAACTGTCACCCAGATCTTTTCTCTTGTACCAGCATAGCAGCCAGCGGTATCTTTCATCCTACTCCTCCTACTCCACCTTAACAGATAGGCCATCAACAGCAGCACCTGTATTCAAATGTCTTCACTAAAGCTCTGAACTGTCAATCATACCCTTTCTCTGGTACCAGAATGCAGCCTGCAGCTCCTTCTCTCACCTCTGACAGCAGAACCTGTGTCCAAAGATCTTCCCTAAAATTCTAAGCTGTCAGCCAAATTCTGTTTGTGGTTCAGGCATAATAGCTAGCAGCATCCTTCATCATCCTCCTCCTTCATGTCAACAGATGGGCACTGACTGCAGCTTCTGTTTCCAAATGTTCCACTAAAGTTCTGAAATGTCAAATTCATTCATATTCTGTCTCTGGTACCAGTGTAGCAGCCAATAACTTACTGTTCTCACCTCAAACTTTCAGCAGCACCTGTGTACAAAGGACTTCACTAAAGCAGTGAACTATTGGCCAAACCCTGGGGCAGATTTTCAAAGCATGGCCCAAGGCTTGCATCAAGCCCTGTGGCTACAACACTTAGGTTCTAACAGTGCACCAAACCCCTTTGCCGCAGCTGTGCCTGATTTTACAATCTCTTGGGCACAGTTGTGACAGTTTCCACATTTTATGGCAGCTTGCACCAAATATTCGGCACAAACACTGCAAAAAAGGCCCCAGGATTGCTGCAAGCTAGACCAGAAAAAGCTGGTCTAACCCATGGCATTCAGCACACGGGACAGGAAACCCTGATTGCCAAGTGGGAGAATGACGCACGCTTCATGCGTCACATGGGTGGTGTACCCAGGGCTTGCGGTATTCAGCCGCGTTTGAAAACCCAGCCCCCTGTCTCTGGTAGCACTGTAGCAGCCAGCTCCTTCTACACATCTCATACCATCAGCAGTACCTATGTACAAAAGTGTTGACTAAGGCTCCAGCCAGTCAGACAAATCCTATCTCTGGTACTAGCTTACTGGCCAGCAGATCTTTCTCCTTACATCAACTGCCCATCTGCACTAATTGCAATTGAATTTTTAATAGGGTAGAGTTGTCTGGACCACCAAAGAAACTATTGAGTAAGGTAGGTAAAACTTGGGGACACCATTATTAAAAGGAGCACTTGCTTGCTTTCATAACCTTTTTTTGTATTCTTTGGTAACGGGTAAGGCCCACTGGGCAAAAGGCCCATTACAGGGACAACCCAGGAGCACAGAAAACAAGTGACTTATGCAGGATCACCCAGTAAGCATGTGGAGGCTCTGGGAATCAAACCCAGGTCTGCTGGATGTACCAAGATTGTTCGCAGCTTGTTGCTCCAACCTATAGACTATATTGCCATCCCCAGGCTCCTGAGTGTGTAACTGAAAAATCACTAAACTGGTTCCCTTGGTAGTTATAATTAACAGTATTGATTTACAACAGAGGTCAGCAGTAATAAAACATAGCATGAACCTGCCATAAAACCAACCACAGTATAAAAAAAAACTCTTGTCAGAGCCGAAATGACTGCGAACACAGTAAACTGATTTATATTTTGTGAGTAATGGTAGTGTTGTCTGGCCAGTAGATGGCAGCAGAGAGGCATTAGTTGGTACATCAGCCCTACAAGACACGTTACAAAGGATGTCCACTTGTGAAATGAGCTGTTAATATGTGTTAGGTCTGTAATAACTGTCTTGCTTGTCACCCCAGAAGGGTGGTGTTGCTCTCTGAGGGGAGCATAAGTGATGACTTTAACCCAAAACATAGTCTTCTACTAGCTATGTTGGAGGAGCATAGGGAGGGATGGGTGCTGGGACTGAGATTTTGCTTATTATGTTGTTTGACTGTTTCCTTTCTTATGGTTATGTAGTTGGAATGTTTTGTTGCCTTGAAATTAATAAGTATTTTAAAATTTAAAAAAGGGCTGCTCCATTAGCGCACCCACATCGCTCTTGTTTGGGAATCAGGCAGGGGTGTCACTAGAGGTAGGAATTAGGGGATGGCGCTCTGAATCTTTGTTCAGCAGCCCCAAATAAAAGATTTCCAATTATTAAAACTGACCTGGTCTATTTGTTTGTTTATTCACAGGGTGGGGGGAATGGGGGCTCAAGACCCTAATCTTTTAGCCCCTAAGAACACCCCCAGAATCAAGAGACTATGAAACTGAATTCTGCTGTGCATCACCTGTTCATTATAGCAAGCAGCATCACTTGATCTGTCAAACCTCATAGCCTTTCATGCTGCTTTTAACCTTCATTTAGCACAGCTACTTACCATACTAGCCAGAAAAACATAGCTCTTGAATGTCTTTGTGTATGTCCATGATGTCCAAGCCAGTGTAGGGTTTACTTGGTGTTGGTTTCAAATATGAGGCTGATTTCAGTCTAAGGTGACTGTGTGAGCCCTTGATTATTTATTTATTTATTTATTTATTTGAACATCAGTTTACAACCTTTGAGCCAGATGCTCATTTCCAAAGGTACCTCTTCACATTGAGGACAAATACATTACATTACAGGCTTGTTGTTATATCACATTGAGGACAAATACATTATAAGGACCTCTCCAAGCCCGCCAGGGCTTCGGACCCGCTCCTCCAAGGTCCTAAGGACCCACCGCTGCACCCAAAGAAGCCTCTGGGGTCTCCGCTTGCCCAGCGGTCCTCACTGAAGAAAAGCCACGCTCCTCCAGGAAGCCTGTTGTCAGGGGCCGCACCGCCGCACACTCACCGAGGAAGGGAACCAGGAGCTCGGCCACTCACTGGTACCTTGTGCTGCTAAAGGCGTTAAAGCCGTAAGGACCTCTCCAAGCCCACCAGGGCTTTGGACCCGCTCCTCCAAGGACCTAAGGACCCACCACTGCACCCAAAGAAGCCTCTGGGGTCTCCGCTTGCCCAGCGGCCCCCACCGAAGAAAAGCCACGCTCCTCCAGGAAGCCTGTTGTCAGGGGCCTCACCGCCGCACGCTCGCCAAAGAAGTGAACCAGGAGCTCGGCCGCTCACTGGTACCTTGTGCCGCTAAAGGCGTTAAAGCTGTAAGGTACGTTCTCACCGATTTCTTCCCACCTGCTCTCTCCAGTAGGGGTTGGGGCTCTAGCTGGTTCCACCCTTCACTGAAAGCAGCTGTTTCACCTTATTTTTGGGACTTTGGACTGCCTAGCGACCCCGGAACTGTGAGCACGTCTCAGGCTAAGTGTACAGCTCCTCATGGTGAACATTTAGACCTACTGCCTACTGTGCTTTTATTGTAAATCAGTTATTTCTGTCTCATTTAAGCGTAAAGTCCTAAACTAGCCACCCTAAACCTGTATTTTGACCTAAAACTGTCCTCTGCTGCAAACTACTCTCTTCCCGCCTTTTCTCTATTTGAATTTTTGCATTCTGTTGTTAAAGCTCTGCTGGTAACCTAAAATCGTAAAAACAAGCTGCCTAACTGCTGAAACTGCCTCCCTCTAAGCTAATCTCCACCTTTTTCTCACCTCCTGCTCTCTCCTTTTGTTCTGCTTTACCTGGCTTACCTACTTAACAACCTCTCCCTGCTACTCTCTTTAGGACCTCTCCAAGCCCGCCAGGGCTTTGGATCCACTCCTCTAAGGACCTAAGGACCCACTGCTGCACCCAAAGAAGCTTCTGGGGTCTCTGCTTGCCCAGCAGCCCCCACCAAAGAAAAGCTGCCCTCCTCCAGGAAGCCTGTTGTCAGAAGGCCTCACGCTCGCCAAGGAAGGGAACCAGGAGCTCGGCCGCTCACTGGTACCTTGTGCCACCAAAGGCGTTAAAGCCGTAAGGTACGTTCTCACCGATTTCTTCCCACTGGCTCTCTCCAGTAGGGGTTGGGGGCTCTAGCTGGTTCCACCCTTCACTGAAAGTGGCTGTTTTCACCTTATTTTTGGGACTTTGGACTGCCTAAGCGACCCCTGGGACTGTGACGCCGTCTCCATGGCTAAGTGTTACAGCTCCTCCGTGAACACTGTCCTGCCGGCGCCTCGTACGGCTCCCCACCCACCCTGGTTGACCCTTTAGCTATATAGGCATCTGTTGGTCATATGACTAAGTGTCCACTTTCCCATTGGCTCCTTATACTCTCTAACCACTGGGGGCGTTAGTCCTACACACCGGCAGATAGCACTTTTCTATTATAGCTATACGGTCTGGTCTTGGCCCTTTCCCTTAACCTTTATTCCACATCTCCCCCATTCACCTTTCCAGGACGCCACTCCTTCGCTGAGTTCTTGCTCTCCCAAACCTACCATATTTCTACGTGGTTTTCCTAAAACTGCCATATATATTCCTTACCTCACCCTCTAGCCTCCCCCCTTTTTTCTGCTACTCCTTCTAAATCTTGCTCTCCTCTCCAAAATCACTATCATGCTCCTCCTTCACGAGAGTCCGTACGCCTCGTGTGTTAGACTAAAAGTACTGACCCTCTTGCTCTGCCTTCTTTTCCTGCTTGTACTAACAGAATCTCTCTGTCTTTACCCTTGGCTACAACAGACACCCATCACTCAGTGACACAGTTTCTCTAACCTCCTCTCCAATCGCTACCCAAATACCTTTCACTGCTTGCCAAGGATGCCGTACCTGGTTCTCTGCCTCTGCCACAGAGCATCTCAGATTCTCTAAACAGGGCACAGCTTAAATTCACCTCTTGACTACTGCTGGCAGGCGACACTGAACAAACTGGCCTCACCAAAGCAGCACCCGATAAACCCTCATGCAAGCCAAGGTCTAAATTGCTCACAGATAGTAGAGTCTTCAAACCATCTGACTGAACTTGAGGCCTGGATCAAAATGGTTGGTCCTGACATTCTGTGCCTCATGGAAACATGGCTAAAACCCCATATCCTGGATGCCCAGTGTACCCTGCCTGGATACTTTATTATCCGACAGGACAGGACAGGGTCTAAATGGGGCAGGGTGTTGCCATTACCACAAAACCTACCTCCTCTAAAGTGGCTCATGTCCTAGTCCCCAATGGCTCTGTGGTCCTTGCATAACCCTGTCCTAGGTGCGAAAAACCTGCACATAATATGTCTCTACAATTCACCCACTGGTGGGGTGGAAAGTCTCCAGGAACTACTCCAACAAACATCACAAGCTGTTAACATGAATGAGACCATCATGCTTGGTGATGTAAATCTAAACTGGCTAGGCCCATCTCATAGCACTCTGGCATCACTAGTCCAAAGGCACAACTTCCACCAGCTTATAATTGAGAACACAAGGATGACCAACTCCCTATCGGGAACACTGTTAGATTGGATCCTCACAAACAGACCAGATCATGTGACAAAGGCATCCGTACTAGCAGACACTATAACTGACCACTCGCCCACTATCTGCCACTGGCGCTCTTGTCCATCACCCGCTCCTCAGTCCCACCCGGTCACATTTACTAACTTGCAGATTTGGATCTAAACACCTTTCTCCTAGACATAGCCAACATTGACTGGACTGAAATCTACCAAGCAACAAAGTTGAAGATGCCTAGATGTGTTCCTGACCAGGTTCAGGAGGTACAAAATCGGCATCACCTAAAGTGAAAAAGAAGGTCAGAGGTCAACAAGCGAGATGGCTCAATAAAGATCTACTCAGTCAACTCAGAACTAGGGATAATCTCTGGAAGCAGTTCAAGACCACCGGCCTACCAGGGATCACTTAATCTACAAACAACATAGAAGTTTCTGCAAAAAACAAATCAGGCTTGCAAAAGCAAATACTGCCAAAATCTGCTAACCAGCTCTGCAAATGATCCATGAGTTCTGGAGTCATATCAAGACCTTCTTGGGCACCCCTAATCAGTCACCCCTTCGGAAATGATTCTACAAGGTAACCACTGCAATGACTCCTCACCATAGCAAATGCCTTCAATCAACAGTTCTCTGACCTGTCTACACGTCCACACTAACAACTGCACTGCTGCCCTCAGCCCTTTCTACCAATGAAACAGCCTGCCCTTCGACCAATAAACCTGTGCCAGCAGCAATCAAGACATTCTACTTCAAAGCTGTGTCTAGAATACAAGTTTTGAAACTACAAACACCATATCCGACAATACCAGCCTGGCTCCGACTCACTGGAACCACGTCTGCTGAAGGCTGCTGCTCACCTCATCTCCTATCCACTAGCCAGGGTTTCCACATTCTCCTCAAACCGCCTGTCCCAAGTATATAAGTCTGCAAAGAATTACCCCATTTTCAAAAGAAACAAGACGAAATCTCAAACTACAGACCTATAGCCATTCTCTCTGTCCTCAGCAAAATCCTAGAAAAAATTGTAGCCACCTAGGCCATAGAATTCCTTGAATCCTCAGATTTGCTCTGCGAAGCACAACATGGATTTAGGAAAAACCACAGCACCACAACAGCGTTAGCAAAGTTCACCTCTGATACTCTTACAAACATGGACGAAGACCAGCTTACTGGGGCTGTGTTCATCGACCTCACCAAGGCCTTCGACCTCGTGGATCACCCCCTACTACTGTCTACCCTCAAAGATCTTGGCTTCTCATCCCCTGTAATGAGCTAGTTCAGAAGCTACTTAACTGATAGGACCCAAACTGTCAAACTCAACTCTGCAATCTCTGACAGCACCACTATCAATATTGGAGTGCCTCAAGACTCAATACTGGGCCCTCTCCTGTTCTCATTGTTCATAAACAATCTTCCCATCAGTATAGTATCAGGTGCCTCACCTCTCTATGCAGATGACCTGGTCATCTATGCTTGGTCAGACAATACTGACCACCTAAGTGCGACTCTGACATCTGCTTTCCACTCTGCTCAACATTGGCTAAGTGGACATCGCCTTATCCTAAACGCCAGCAAAACCAAAGCGATGCTACTGGGTACTGCCCACAAGCTAAGATCCTGCTCATCTCCCTTAAATATACTTGACCTTGAAGGAACCCCTCTTGAGGTTGCTAGCACGTTCCACTATCTGGGCATACTGCTCAACCAATCCCTGGACCTGAACCTGCATATTCAAGAAACCTGCAAATCTGTAAACTGCAAACTGGGGGCTGCCTACAGAACCAGCTATATGCTTACACCTGCTGCCAAACTGGCCATTGCCAGGGGAATCCTCCTTCCCACTCTAACCTACTGTGCCCCCATCCTGTCAATGGCGCATAAAACCACACTGCAAAAATGGGATGTCACCTACAACAATGTTTGCCGGTATGCTTCAAAGGCCCCCCGTCTCAAGCATCACTGCCAACTGTACAAAGACCTAGGTTGGCTCTCCCCCTCTGCCACCAGACTGTACTATCTATGCTGTCTCTCAGACTCCATCATTAGAGTGAATAGACCAGCTTCACTATCGGAACTGTTTCAGCCCAATGTCTCTTCACATGAACTGAGATCATCTGATAAATCTCTCCTGAAAGTTCCCCTCTGCCGCACCTCAAAGGGTTCAGGTGTGTTCGGGCATGCTGCCCCACAAATGTGCAACTTGCTACCACTCGACCTAAGGCATGCCTCCTCAGACTACATTTTCAAGCGAAGGCTATGCAACCACCTAACTTCTATGGACCAATGTGCCTGTTATGACCCTACCTGAGCCTGTCCTTCATGCCCCCTTTTCTCCCCAATGTGTTTAGGACCCCTGCTTCAATCACCTCCTTGTCTCCCATCGCTCCTTATCCTATCTATCTACTGACTGTCTATATTTCCTGTCTGCCTTATATGTCAGTTAGCCTATTTGCACTTTTAATGATGATGCTAAAAATACATGACCTTACTATTTTATGCCTCTACAATGCCTATGTGTCTGACGATGCCTCTCGCCACCCACACTGTTTGCCTGTTGTTTCAACTTGCTGCCTATACAATTTGAGGTGAAAGTTTTTGTATTGGGTACTGGTACACCTAATGATCTCAGCCTCCTCTGTTCCCCCCACCCGACTAAGCCCAGATCTATTACGGCAATCAGGTCCATGAGCCCAGGCTTCTTCCTCACCCACGGCTGCTAAAGCCACCTTTTGCAGTACTTCACCTCGGACCCTGCCTCCTGCACTCGCTCTCGCCGGTGAACAGTTCCATGAGCCCGGATGCAGATCCTAGCAACTGCCGCAATTGCCGTAAAAATTCCCTCTCACACCCCGCCCGAATTCCTCGGCTCCTATAACTGAAATAAGAATCAGTGGCCAGGACTTCGTCCTTGTTCCCGTTCCAGCCCCCTAACTTTGTGGGTCTCCCCCTGGCTTAACCTGTTACAGCCAGCTTGACTCTGTTTTTGGTCCCCCTCCTACAATGTCTTCACTATACCAAGCTATGTGTCTCTCCTGTTGCCCTGCGATGGAACTGTTCAGTAGTTACTATCCGGCTTCCTAAGCCACCTGTCCACCATAACCCCCCCATCTCTGACTTATTCACTGGTACCTGACCCAGGAACGAAACCGTGGGACCGGGTACTCCTCACACGTTTGGCCGCTCAAGCTGTTTTGCCGTCCATGACCCTGCATCCTGAACACCCTCTAGCCGGCTAACGGTTCCATGACTCAGGTCGCAGACCCCTGCCTTCTTCTGCAAAAGCTGTAATCCCTCATTGTCGCCTAACTGTAGCTCAACTCCCACAGAAGCTAAACTCCAACGCCTGGTCACAGAACCAGCAGCCTGGACACTTTTCTCAATATCATCCACTGATGCCACAAGCTTTTGCCGTCTTTCACCCCGTCCCCCGCCTCCCGAATCACTCCAAGCTGGCAATCAGTTCCATGACCCCGGTTGCAGGCCCTAGCCTTCTGCTGCAAACGCCGTAATTTCTCATCCCACCCGACTGGAGTCTGCTCCCTCGCCCGGCTTTAAACCAGCAGCCCGAACACTTTTCTTGCTCTCAGCAGCCGATGCCACAGGTTACACAGTATCTCGTCCCGAACCCTTGCCCCCACCTGCACTGCTAGCTGGTAAGCCAACCTCTGACTCCAGTCTCTAGCCCCTCCACCTCCCGCTGAACTTAGCTGTGCACTTACCATACCTATCCTTGACTCCCTCCTTTATCATGCCCCTTCCTTTTTCTCTCTTTCCTCTCTCCTCTACTCTGAAGTCTATCCCAGCACCAGTACCGCTGTTCTCTCCTGTTTATTTGTAAACAATGTCTGATTACTTCAATGCACCTTATCATGTAACTGCCTTATTGTCTTTGCACTGTACTATGTATTGTTCCTGTACCTCCCGGATCGTGCCTGAAAATAGTCACTTACTGGCTAGTGCACCTACCCGATTAACAAAAACTAAATAAATATTACAGGCTCATTGTTACATCACAAAGTTTCAAGTTGTAATAAAATGACAAACAATTAAATTGACAGCCATATATATTTACAGGTATTTATAGAGCGAAGGAACCATTCTAGTTACAGTGGTGCCGCTCATGTGAGCATTGTCAGTGTGTGGTGGACTAAGTCACGACTAGTGGCTGCTGCTGACAAAAGGCTGCTTCAACATTCTCCTTTGAACCAATATCCTTAAAAGAAGTAGAAGACCTCCTATCCAATTTAGATACTTCTAAGAGTGCAGGTGCAGACTCCCTGGACCCCTACTTTCTTAAAGTAGCATTGCACGCCTTATCTGCCCCCCTCACTCACCTCTTCAATCTTTCCCAGCTACTGGTTCCATCCCTCCATATGGAAAACAGCTCAAGTAGTTCCACTACTTAAATCAGGTGATCCCATGGACCTTAACAATTACAGGCCCATTCCCATCCTACCGGTACTATCCAAGATGCTTGAAAAATTAGTAAATTCACAGTTAAGGGCCTATCTGGACACTAACAACCTCCTAAATCCAGCACAATCTGGATTTAGATCAATGCATAGCACCATCTCTGCCTAGCCAAAGTCACTAACGATTGGCAGACTGCCTTGGATAAAAAGAATAGTACCTTGCTGTGTTCCTGGATTTGAGTAAAGCATTTGATACAGTGGATCATGAATCATTAATCTCCTCTCTTAGCTCTGTAGGCCTTGATTCACTCTCACTCAATTGGTTTAGGTGCTATCTCTCTGGAAGGTTACAATTGGTAAAAAATGAAAATTACCTATCTACCTCTAAACCACTGCTAAGAGGTGTACCACAAGGCTCTATCCTAGGCCCCATCCTCTTTGCCATTTATATTAATAACATTGATGCCAACCTCTCTCAATCTAACATTCATCTGTTTGCTGATGATACTGTATTATATGTCAGCAATCCCTCACCATCAAAAGCCAGAACTGTTACAGTCAGAATTCTCCATCCTACAACATAACCTATTGGAAAAAAATTACTTCTAAATGCCAAAAAAAAAGCTATGTTCTTTGCAAAAAGAATTGCTCTGCCACTACCCATCATTCATCACCCACAATTATCCACCTTATTTGGAGAAAAGCTGGAATTTGTGGATAAATTCAAATATCTTGAGTCTGGATTGACAATAAGCTTACTACTCTGTCCACATTGAAGAGCTATTAAAAGTTGAGACAAAGGCTTGGCTTTTACAGAATAAAACACTACCTTACCAGAGACTCCAAACAAAGATTAATCCAGGCATCATTCCTATCCCTTATTGACTATGCTGACTTTCTCTAGGGCCATTGCTCACTCTCCTCTTAAATAAGCTGGACACCCTGTATCATAGAGCCATCAGATTTATTACAGACCTTCCCTCCAGCACCCATCATTGCTCTCTTTACATGGCAGTCAATTGGACATCCCTACAGCACAGAAGAAAAGGAATGCTGCAATCTGGATCTTTAAAGCTTTATCAGACAAACTCCCCTCCTATATCTCAGACTGTTTCACCCGAATCACATCTAGGCCATACACCTTAAGGATCAATAAGCTCATTATGCTAAAGATTCCCATTACCTGCACCCGGTTTAGGAGGGCTGCTATCAGCTATTCCCTTGCATTTGTCTGGAACTCACTCCAAAAATCTATGAATCTGAATACCCTCTTACCCTTATCATCCTTCAAAAGATTATACACCGCCCTTTTTCCAGAGTTGTGCAACTGCTTCCATAAGGCCTAGTCTCCATCCAACCTACACCCTCCCTTCTGTAATCCACTATGTTTAGTTTCCTTCTTCACCCAGTCAGTTATCACATTTCATATAAAAGCTACAAAAGCCCTATTATTTGATTATTATCCCTGCTATATCTATTATCCTCTTCATTTTACAGGTTAGGTTATTTTACTGTGCCTTGTATATCTGTAAATTTTGTATATCTCTTATTTATTTGATTGTACTAATGTTATGCTATTCTCATGTCTTTGTAAAAAAAACTTGTACCCTTATTTGTATGACCACTCAGGTCCATCTTGTAAATGAGCTCGCTCAATGATGTTCGCCTGAATAAATAAAAGATTTTGATTGATTGATTGATTGATTGATAGTGACAGGTGCAATCATGTGCATTAAATAGCTGGTTCCACGAGTGCAGTTTTGAAGGTGGAGATAGTAATGGTGTCAGAGATAGCTGGTGGGAGCGTTAAACCAGGCTGGGGCTCTATAACAGAAAGATCTCTGTCCATGGCTTGTCCTGGTTCTAGTGATCAGAAGGGTGATTTTGCAGGAGGTTGGGTTATTAATCAAGGGTTTGGCTTGGTGGATGGAGGCTGTCAGCCCAGGAGGATAGCCAGAAGGTTTTTTCGAGAATGAGGCTGGTTTGGTATTGAAGTCGCCGTCCAGATTTAGTAGCCTTGCCAAGTCATATAGCTGACATGTGTGAGTGAGCCTGGGGCCCCTGTAACAAGCCTTCACACCTTATTCAGGACAACGCGGATTTTGTTGAGGGCAGTGAAATAGCCACAACGTAAACAGGTAGGTCAGAGTCCACCTTAGGGACAGTATAGGATGTAACTGCTAGTCGGAAGGCAATGGGGGGCAGTTTTATAGCAGTAGGGATACCTAGTCACAGATTAGTAGCAGAGGCAAGTGCCCCAATATGGGTGTGGAAGGAGAGGGCAGTGTCGAAGATGATCCCAAGGTACTTGTACGAGCGGACTACTTCAAGGGGTTGCTTGGAGCTGGGGAGGATGTGTAGTGGAGAAGTTCTGCTTTGTTTTGAGGGTGGGCAAAGAGCATTGATTTGTTTTTTTTGAGGTTGATGACAACTCGGTGCTCTTTGAACCAGGTTTCTGCATCATTGAAGGCGAGTTGTAGGGAGTCCTGGAGGGCATTGGGGTTGCGGTGGGTGGCAAAGAGGATGGCATCATCTGCATATAACAGAATTCTACCAGTGCAAGCACTGGGTAGGGTGTTTAGGTAGATTGAGAAGAGTAGCAGTCCCAGGATGGAGCCCTGGGGGACACCTGAGCAGATGGGACAGGTTGTAGAAAGTGTCCCATTGATTTTGACACATTGGAGGCGGTCAGATAGGTAGCTTGTGCACCAAGAGATCAGTCCAGTAGATAGGCCTGTATGGGAGAGGGCTTCCAGTAGGAGGATGGGAGACAGTGTCAAAGCCTTTGAGAGATCTACAAACACTGCACCAGCAAGGCGCCGACATCTAGGAGGAGGCAGAAATTTGAAAACTCAATTAGAGCGTTTGGTACTATCCCTGCCCGGAAGCAGTGCTGTTCTGGACAGAGGATGTTGTACTTGGTTAGGTACTCAGTGATTTGAGAGGCCACCAGCTTTTCAAGGGATTTGAGAGGGTGGGAGGATGGAGATAGGTCTGTAGTTCCTGCATTAGACCTGTCACACGCCTTTGTGGATGAGGCGTAACTATGGCTGCTTTCCTGCAGTTGGGAATTGCCCCAGGCAGAGGGATTTGTTGAGTAGGGTGGTGAGCAGAGCATGTACCTGGTCCAGCACCTGACGGAGAATGCTGGGTCCAGGAGTCACTGCCAGGACTGTTGCTCTTTAAAGCTTTGAGCAGGTGTAGTCTGGCTTCCTGGTCGGTTACCCTGCGTAGATGGAAACAAGGGCGTTGGATGACAGGGGCCGGCTGGGAGGGGAGAGGATTGAAGAAATTACTGGGGAGGACCGAGCTAAGGTCCGTGAAGGTAGTGTTTAGGAATTTGGCTATGCAGGCCGGGTCAGTGGAGGTAGCCCCGTCCATGGTGATCTGGGCTGTGGGGGTCAGACACTCCCATTCAATTGTTTAACATTGTCCCAGAAGGGGTACGATACCCCAGGAGGAGGTGAGTGGCCTGGTAATGGTCGGCCTTTGCTTTGCAGATAGCCCAGGTGCACTTGTTCCATGCTGCATTATAAGCCTGTCTGTCAGCTACCCAGCCTGTTTCTGTGGCAAGGTGCCATGAATTATCCTGTGCTTGAGCAGTTGACGAGAGCAGGGGTAACCCAGGGCGACTGAGCTTTTTGGTATGTGTTCTGCAAGGTGCATAGAGGTCACAGGCTTTGTTGAAAGTCTGGGAAAAAAGGTGAGAGCTGTGTCTATGTCAGGAGCATGCTGTATGGGTGACCAGTTAATCTGGGCAGAAGTCGTTTGAGACTTTGTAGCCCCCAGGTCTGGAGGCGCCTGGAGTGTGGTTGGGCTTTAAGTAGGGGATGGGGCGACCCTGTGAATAGGGATTGGGAGTGATCACTGAGTGAGTCTGGGAGGACCTGGATATCTTGGATTTTTTGGGGGCGGTTTGTGATGATTACATCTAGAAGGGTACTGGTACCTCTCTTGGAGTTTACTCTTGTGGGTTGGGAAATGAGTTGTGTCAGATCCATAGCCATGAAGGTATCTCAGGTGGTGGAAGAGGAGGCACTAAGCCAGTTCACGTTTAGGTCCCCGACAAGGATGTGATCAACCTTGTGTTGGAGGGTAGCGAGACAGTCGGTTAAGGATAATATCGCCGGAGTTTGGTGCTTTGGTGGAATGTATGCCATAGTGAGATATAGCGGGCCCCTGGTGGGGTCAGGTGTAAGTTTAAGGGTGAGGGCCTGAGCCCCATTTGCAAGAACCGGGCATGGAGTGCTAGCCCAGTAAATGAGTCTCTGGTATAGATAGCACAGCCTTCCCCACATTTGCCAACACGATCCTCTCAGTAAAGGGTGTATCCAGGTAGTGAGACAAAGTGGTCGGGGGTGGATTTTGATAGCCAGGTTTCTACCAGAGCTATGACATCTGGTTTATGCAGCATGACCCAGCATTGGAGGGAATCACATTTTTTGAGTATGCTGAATATATTCATGGAGGCTATATGGAGAGCGGTGGTCCCCCCATTGTGGGGCTGGTCTGGGGTGCTGGGGCTGGTCTGGGGGTCCTGGGTTGGGATGTATATTGCCTGTGAGTAGTAGTAGGAGGATCATGGCTCTAGCTAGAGGGTGGAGTTTAGCGACCTTTCGGTGAGTATTCGGGGTGGGGTATCAGAGAGGAGGGATGGGTAGGGTCAGCACGGTCGGGAGGGCAGGGATGATTAGTCGCCAGTGGGCGCCAGGGTAAGCGGAGGGGAGGTAACCTGGGGATGGGTGCTGTGGGTAGGGGCACATAGTCATTGTAGGGTGGGATCTTATTATATCCAGGGGAATTGATGCTAGGGCTGGCATACTGGATGGGCTGCCTGGTAGCTGGGTTATAGGTACCAGGGTAAGTAAAAGGGGGAAGCATAGTAGGAGAGGGTGGACTGACATGGTGTTTGCCGTAGCAGCAGGGAAGAAAGGTAGAAGTACTTTGGGTGTTGTTCAGTAAGCGTAGATACCACTTTGGCTTAGTGGCAGTGTCCCGGACTCTGGTACAGAGGGTACCAGGTTCAAGTCTCAGCCAGGGCAGCTGGAGAAGGGACCAAGGTGGGAGCTGAGCTCTGCGTTCTGGGGCTTGAGACACACTGCGTTGGAGCCAGAAACAGGGTGAGAAATAGCGACTCCTAGTGTTCACAGGGCGCAGGCTAGGAGGTTAGGCAGGGAGTCAGGATGTATGATGAACTATGGGGTGGGGGCTGGAGAAGATGTAGACAGGGATTAGAAGTAGGTAGAGGAGGGTCAATGTGGCCAGAGATTTGAGGTAAGCAGAAGCAGTGGAGGAGTGAAGTGGCACAGGCTGATAGAAGGACCCAGGAGGTTTGTGGTTAGAGGTTTGTATGACTGTACCTGAGGTAAGGTCTGAAGGTCCCTCTAGTGGCTGGCAGGTATAACCTGCAAATGGGAAAGTGGGACTAAGTAATTCAGCAGCCAAGAAGTGATGTCAAGGAAATTATGTCATCAAAGAGGGTCAATAAAGGAAGGACATCCTGGGGGTCTTATGTCTGTCCAGTGGAAGTCAGGGTCTATGTTGCTTGAATGCACATTTTTAGGCAGCAAACTGAACAGTGTGCATACAAGCGAATCCTAGGTGTACCAGAATCAGTAGCAGCAATGGTCACTTTCCTGCAAGTAGATCCCATTGGAATTATAATCAGTAGCAGCTATGGCCGCTTTGATACAGAAACATCTCTAGTGCACCAGGATCAGCAGTAGCAATTGCCACTTTACTACATGTGCATCCCAGGTGCACCCCGATCAGTAGCGGCAAAGTTTGCTTTTCCATGAGTCCATCCCAGCTGAACCAGGAAGTGTAGCAGCAATGTTCACGGTTAAAAAGTGCATCCATGTGCATCAGAAACAGTAGCAGCAATGGTTGCTTTGCTACAAGCACATCCCATATGCACGAGGGATTAGTAGCTGAAATGTAAGCTTTGTTACAAGCGCATCCCAGGTGCACTAGAATGAGTAGCAGCAATGGCCGCTTTGCTACAAGTGCATGCAGGTGCACTGGGATCATCACCCAGTCACCTGAGGTGTATATGCACTGTCTGTAGAGGCAATGGCCTCTTTGTTAAAGCAAAGACTGATTCAAAAGAGAGTTTCCTACTAATTAACCAAGTAGAGCTGCTCCTTTAGCTCACCCACAAAACACTGGTGTGAATCAAAAGACTATGAGCGGATTTCAACTGCCCATTAATGCCATGCGACGTCTCTGTGTGCCAAACATATGGCACATGGGGCTTGTGGCATTCATCGTCAGCTCATTCTGGATTTTCCATCCTTGTGCCTGGTTCCACCCATAGACCACAATTTCTCATGATCTAGCGGCACCACTCCTGGGGACAAAGTACCAGTGCTTGGCGCCAGATATGTGGTGCAACCTGCCAGCAAGCAGGGAAACTGTCACAACTGAACTCAACATTGAAAATCGGGCATAGTTGCAGCAAAGGGACTGGCACACAGCTGAATTCAGAGTCCCATGGTGCAGGACTGGACTCACACCCGCGCCACCATTTGAAAATTCTACCCTATGAATTTGACTCTGCCTGTGCATCTCCTGTTCATTATGGTGAGCAGCAGCAGCAGTTTTTAACTTCATAAAGCTGATAAAGTTGTTTTTATCCTACATTAAGCGCAGTTCCTTTACAGTACCATAACAGTTTGGAAAAAACATAGCTCTTGAATGTAACTGTGTATATCCATAATATCCCAGCCAGTGTAGAGTACTAGGTGTTGGTTTCAAATACAAGGCTGATTTCAGCTTAAAGAGACTATGTGTGAGCCCTTGATTCTTAAGTCACTCTAGTGAAAATAGGGTTTTTATGTTGTGGAAAGCACATTTTTTAGCAGTAAATTGTTGGGTTTTTTTGTACCTCCCAACCCCCCCCCCAATTGGCCACTCCTTTGGGTCACCAATGGTAACCCCTGCCCACCAAGTCATCCTCCATTGCGATTGTCACTGTCCCTCCTGTGTCATGCCCTGATCAACCCAGTATATTCCTTCACCAGGAGGGGCCCCTGCTGGGACCCATGAGAGGGGAGATAGGGTCAAATACCATACTGGGTGCATGGCAGGGGATCAGTCCAGAAGACTGCTGCCAAGGCTGCATAGTGTGAGGGGAACCAGGTGACCATCATCTGGTCAGCCAAGTGGGCAATTTTCAATTTCACCTCACCCCCCCTCATGTTGCGGCCGCATATATGGCATCCCGAGAAAGACATGTGGCAGCTGTGGTCACCCATGCTGCCAAGTGCACCTCCACCGTGACTGTCAGGAACCACTCTAGAAGTGATGCAGGCTTGTGCCTTCCATCCCAGAAAGGAGAGTGTCCAAGCAGCTGCTCCTAACTCTCCCTGCTGGTCTCCTCTCCTGTCATCCAGGCATGAGCAAGAACCGGGTCGCCAGCCTGTGGAGCGATCTCCCATTGCTCCAGCATCACAGAGCTGGCATGGCAGTAAACTACTTGAACACTGTGCTGGAATACAAGTGGATGCTGGCTGTACTAGAATCAGTAGCAGCAAGGACACTTTGCTACAAGTGGATCCCAGTGCACAGGTGCACAAAGATCAGTAGCATCTATGGTTGCTTTGCTACAAGTGCACCCCAGGTGCACCAGAATCTGTAGCAGCAATGGCCACATTGCTGCAAGCACATCCAGGGTGCACTAGGATCAGTAGTGGCAGTAGTGGAGCCAGGTTTGGGATCATTTGGGAGCCAGGGAGGGCCATTCAGTCAATGACAGGCTCCACAATGGGCACTAAACAGTGAATAAAGATGGTGGCAGGGCGCCACTACTCACACTGGGGCAGCCAGGAGGGGCGACCGCCCCAGCCCTCCCCTGGCTCCACCACTGAGTAGTGGCCATTTTACTACAAGGGTATCCCTGGTGCACTGGGACACTAGCAATAATGGCTTCTTTGCTTTATGTGCATCCTGGGTGCACCAGGATCATCACTCAGTCACCTGTGCAGCAGATGTTGTGTTTTCTCCTCAGAGTGGTTAAAATAGTGTAGTTTGCCTTTTCCAGTAGCAGCTCCACCAAACAGACTGCTAACAAAAGTTTGCTTTTAACTTCACTAGGTAAGCAATAAGACAAATGGGGCATTGGTTGGACTTTTTTTACTCCACACTCAGGAGCATAGTAAGGCATGAGGCCACACGCCAAGAGTCTTTAGCACCTGGAACTGTGATAAACCAAGTACAACCTACAACTCAAAGTGTCTCATTGCATTTAGAAAATCAGTCCATAGGCAACTTTTAAAAAACAAACACTCAAAGTTTAATAAGATGCAAACAATATAATAAAATACTGCTAGAAAATATAAAACAGTCCCTCCACAGTGAGTTTCCACCTGTCAGTCATTTGTCTTTCATAAACAATAAGACACAACAGGGTGCTGGTTTCTTTTACTGAATCACATGCCCAGGTGCACTGTAAGATACAAGGTGCTTGTGCCAAGTGCCTTCAACCACCCGAAAGTGCAGTTCAGCGAATGAAATCCACAGCCTGGAGTGATTTTATTGTGCTTATGAAATGGGTTTCTAATTAAAATACAAAATAATGTTTTTGTGAAATAATGAAGTAAATTAAAGGAATAAAAAAGTCTTAAATAAGAAAAGACCCTATTAAGACTTCCTGGCTGTGTGCTATTTTAATTATATCAGTGGAGGGAGCTAAAGCAGTTACTGGCTGCTGAGGTGATATGTGGTGTGATATGATCCCCCCAACACGCCACTCCCACTCTCACTCTCCCTGCATATTTGCATGCTCCAATAGAGGTCTTAATAAATCGATAATTTCCCACCCCATGCACTACAGCAGACTCCCACCAACCTCTTCTCCTGCTGTAGCGCTGACTCTGTCTTTCCTACTGTAGCATCTTGTTGTTCTAGTGAAGCATGATATGTTGTTTCAGCATTTCCTTTTTTAAATGCTGTTATCTTGCTCTTGATCTATTTCTTGATTTGAGCATGCTGTCAGTATTGTGATAGGGCTGTATTTGAAATTTTAAAAATTCTTTCAGGGGCCTTGAGAGTGAATACCTGAGGAGCAGGAAGATGCCTGGAGGCTGAGGTCTGTTGCCCTGTGGTACTATGACAGAGACTGCTGACATGGGAGAGGTTTTGTACTGTACATTGAAGCAAATGAGGCCTATATTTAAAAAGGAAGAAAAAAAAGATAACATTGGAGCTATTTTACAAACACTTCATTTCACTGTGTTATGTTGTTGAACTGTGGGTGGGAGAATTAAAAACATTTTTATTTATTTATTGAAATGCTTCACCAGGAAGGCACACTGAGTGACAAGTCACTCGTCTCCCAGTGCAACCTGGGGGGAAGGGGTACAACAGGAATGAGACATTAAACCTTCAAGTTACAAGATCAACATTAACATACAGTTGTAAGGCAGGTGTTACAAGCAGCATTACAACAGTGTTGCGCATAATAGGTAGAAAGAGTGGACAATGATAAGTACCAGGTTAATAAGTAAACAAGTGCTTGCATGAAAGAAGAGGTGGAAAGGAGAGGAAGGGGGGAGGTGGGGGGAGGGGAAAGAGTCATGTTCAAGTTACATTCAAATTACAAGATCAGCATTAACATACAGTTATAAGGCAGGTAATACAAACAGTGTTAAAACAGTATAGTATATGGTTAAGGATTATTGTGGATGGAATTCAAATGCTTTCTAAATCTTGTTGTAGGACAGTTCAAAGGTCAAAAAAGCTGTTGTGCTACTGCTCTGACGTTACAGCGATAGTACAACAACTTTTGATCCTTTTTCTGCCACCTGATTGGCAATCCTGACGAGGTCCAAAGGAGAAAAAAAACATAACATGTCAGCCCGATTCTCCTACTCTTGGCGGTGCCAGGAATGCAGTCTTCCCATTCTTGAACGGAAAAGCCTCCCACAATGCCAGGTCAAAAAAGTAATTTTTAAAAACATTTTAAAATAATCCATGCTGGAAAGTGAGAGAGAGAGAGAGAGAGAGAGAGAGTGTGGGAAGAAGCCACTGCAGAGAGAGTGAGAGCACGTGGTAGTGAGGAGAAGCCACAGCGAGTGAGACTGAGAAGAGGCAGCAGACGGAGTGGGAGCAACAGCAGCAGATGACAAAGTTTGTCTGTTTTTTTTTTTCAAAACTACTGCAGCAAATATGTTTAGTGTGCAACTATATACTACATAAAACAGTGGATGGTCGCCCATCCACAACTAAAGCTGTGTTTTCCCTCTCGGGAGTTAATGATATCAGTGAGACCTCTTGAGCTTCACTCTCGAGGTCTCTATGATGTCATCAACTCCCTCAAGGGAAACACAGCCTTGTTGTGGATGGTCGCCCATCCACTATTCTATATGTTGCGCATAATATGTAGAAAGAGTGGACAATAATAAGTGCCGGGTTAATAAGTAAATATGCGCTTACATGATAGAAAAGGGGAAAGGAGAGGAAAGGGTGAGGTGGGTGGGAAAAGTCATGTCCCTGGAGACCCCTTCAAGATGTGAAGAACCCTGCAAGGAGATCATGGGAGCCAGAGAGAAGAGGATAAGCAGTGACCCAGTGAGACCCCTTCAGGATGTGGGAACCCTGAAAGGGGGCTATGTGGCTAGACAGAAAGGGTATACGGCTGTAGGGATTTGAAGATGGAGGAGAAAGACAAGGAGAAGGTGTGACTTAAGGCTAGGAGGGGGAATAGGACCTAACCCAAGAATGAACCCTTCAGGATGCGGGTATCCTGTCAGGAAGTCAGGATGCATGGACACATGGGGAGTCATTCAGGTCCCTTACATTCTGTGAGAGATCAAGGGAGGTCAGTAAGGGAAGCAATTTGGGGAAAGGGAGAGAGCTAGAAATTTGGAGGATGTAGATGCACAGGGTAAAAATGAAGGTGATGGTAGAGGGGTAGGATTTATCCAGGGTTTAGAGGAGGGAATTAGGTAGGGACATAACAGGAGCAGCTAGGTGCAAGGCAATTATTGAAGGCAGAGCTGATGGAGTAGGCAAAGGATGAGTATCAGATTTGAGGGGGGAGGGAATTCCAAATTTTTGGAAGGTGGTGAGAGTAACCGGATTGGCCAATTAGGGTGGATCTGCAGGGGACTACCAGACTGTGGGAGTCAGTTGATCTAAGGAATGGGAGGTTGGGGGAGTTGTTATAAAGGAGGAGGTGAGGTAGGAAGGGAGCTCACCCAATCAGTGCTTGGAGGTGATTTAGCACAGTGGGAGAGTCACCTATTTTTAAGAGAGTGGAAAGATAGGGCACGATAAAGATTTCAGTGGTGGGTGCGAGGGAGACATCCAGGGCAAAGCAGCAGAAGAAATTGAAGAGGGTGTCCAGTCTGGCCAGGGATGACTTGGGGCAGCACCATAGACTACATCACAGTAGTTAAAAATGGACAGTATCATCTTCTGAACAAGTTCACACCTAGCCATAGGAGGGATGCAGCTATGGTTCCTGAACAGGGCACCAAGCTTCGGGCACATTTTTTTCTGGATGACGTCAATATGTCCAGAGAAGTTTAGGAGCTGGTCCAATCAAACACCTAAGTACCTGAAGGAGGATGTGTCCTCAAGTAAAGTCCCATCAAGGGTGTGGAAAATGGGTAGGAGGGAAGCCAAGAGAGTCTTTGCCTAGTGCCAAAGGTCATGGAAACAGTCTTCATGGTGTTGAGGAAAAGTTGATGGTTAGCAAACCAGAGCTGAAACTTGTCAAAGTCTTGCTGTAAATTGGCTATAACCTCAGCAGTACAGGAGCAAGATGCAAACATGACTGTATCATCGGCATGCATATATATATATAGCAGAGGAGGGGGAGCAAACAGAGGGAAGGTCATTTAAGAAGATAGAGAATAGGAGGGGCCCTAATACAGAGCCCTGGGGGATGCCAGTACTAATTGGGAGGGAATGAGAAGTGGCGTCCAAGATCTTAACTGATTGGGTTCTGCCAATAAGGTAGGCCTTAAACCAGTCAGTGGCAGAGGGAGGAGATAGGCCAGCTGTTGGGAGTGAGTAGAGAAGGGAGTAATAGACAGTGACAAAGGCCTTATCCAGGTTAACAGAAATGGCAGAGGTAATTTAGCCATTGTGCATTCCAGTTAGGATGGAGTTTGTGAGCCATAGGAGAGAGGTGGTGGTTGAGTGCTTTTTCCTGAAACCAGACTTGGAAGGGGTGAAAAAGGAGGTGTCAGATAGAAAAGAGGTGAGTTGGAAGAGAACAATGTGTTCATGAAGCTTGGTAAGGGTAGGAGGAGAGAAATGGGGCAATAGTTGCCAGGGGACGAGGGGTCACCCCTTTTTGTAGAGGAGTACTACTGCATGTTTCCATGAACAGTGGACTGAGGAAGTAGAAAATGAGAGATTTAGGATTATTAGAGAGGGTAGGCATTGGCCAAAGTGGAGAAGAAGAGGAGTTTTGGGTCAATGCCATCAGGAAGAGCACCTTTAGAGGGTTGATGGTGAGGAGGGCACTTAGGGCATCATTTGGGATTGCAGTAGCGAAAGAGAAGGGGAGGTGGGAGAGTGGTGGATTTGGTACACCGGTAGAGGGTGGGGAAGGTGATGGGTAGGAAGGGAGGGATTTCAGTAGCTCATTGGCACAGGAGGTATAGTAGAAGTTAAATTCCATAGCTACAGCTGGTGGGTCGGACACTAACAAGATATTTACTTTAAGTATCGGGGGGACGAGAATGTGTTTTAGTTATTTGTAAAGTAAAGGCAAGTATTGATTTTACATTTTAAACAAGGTTGCCATGCATGTTGTTTTTTTTTGTTTTTTTTATAAGTTTGGACACATTAATTTTGCAGTCGCTGCATCCCAATTACTGAAAAAGTGTAAAGTCATGGGTTTCTTTTCCTGAAACCCATGGCATTAGAATCTTCTCAGCCAGTCAGGATGAAGGATTTTCCTTTCCCTGTATAATACACATTCAATATATGGTGTGTTTGCAAACCATGGAATACAAGAATTAAAAATTCTGCAGTATTCTACTAGTAGAATGCTCCCCCCCTCACACACACACACACACACACACACACACACACACACACACACACACAGAATGGTATCGTGGAAAACATGAATTCAAAATTCTGCAGAATTCCACTGACTTACACTTACAGACATGCACACAGGCCTCAAGTGGAGACAGAGACTCAATTTTATCTGTTGCAGGGTAATCAGTAGGGAGTTCTCTGGCAAACTAATAAGCATAAGAGAGGCGGTATTCATGATCATCATCAAAAAACACCAGAAATGAAATTTACATAGAAACATGGGAAACATAGAAGTTGACGGCAGATAAGGACCCTGGGCCCATCCAGTCTGCCCTTTCTTTTCTACCTTATAAATGTGCCATCGGCCTTTGCTATGTCAGTGACCTATCTATTCATAGTCATTTGTATTGCTCCTTATGCCTATCCCATGCCTGTTTGAAGCCCTGCACTGTATTCATAGCTCACCACTTCTTGTGGTAAGCCATTCATGCATCTACCACCTTTC
This sequence comes from Neoceratodus forsteri, assembly GCA_016271365.2. Classification (NCBI taxonomy): domain Eukaryota; kingdom Metazoa; phylum Chordata; order Ceratodontiformes; family Ceratodontidae; genus Neoceratodus; species Neoceratodus forsteri. The sequence continues at coordinate 910,611,848 of CM028131.1, read as the reverse complement.
TGTGAAAAAGAATTTCCTCACATTCCCCTTAATCGGCCTCCTCTAATCTCATGCTGTGTCCTCTTGTCCTGCTATTTTCTTATATTTAAACATGTTAGACTCTTTCACCTTGTTTATGCCCTTAAGGTGTTTAAATGTCTCGATCATATCACTCTCTCCTCCTTTGCTCAAGGGTATACATATTGAGCTCTGTCAATCTGTCATATGTCTTCTGATGCAGTCCCTGCACCATTTGGTTGCCCTTCTCTGGACTGCCTCAATTTGGTTAATGTCCTTGTGAAGGTGTGGCCTCCAATACTGCTGAAGTACTCCAGATGGGGCCTAACCAATGTCTTGTACAGAGGGATTATTACCTCCTCTTACGACTCTAGATACCCCTACTAATACACCCTAACACCCCCCTAGCCTTACCTACTGCTTTAGAGGTCTGCTTGGATGATTTCAGGTCACCAGTGATGATGATGCCCAAGTCTCTTTCTTCCTTTGTGACTGCTAGCAACTCCCTCCCAGCCTATAAGTGGCTTCAGGGTTTCTCTTCCTATGTGCATGATTTTGCACTTCTTGCATTAAATCCCAGTTGCCACTCTTCTGACCATTCTGCTAGTTTATCTAGATCTCTTCTCATTCTGCCCCCCATCTGGATCATCTACTCTGTTGCAGATCTTGGTGTCATCTGCAAACAGACAAGCCTTACCCTCTAGTCCATCTGCGAGGTCACTAATGAAGATGTTGAATAGGACTGGCCCCAGGACTGATCCCTGAGGTACCCCACTTGTGACTTGCATCTCTTCTGACTGTATACCATTTACCACCACTCTCTGTTTTCTGCCAGTCAACCAGTTTGCCACCCAGTTGACCAACTTCTGACCCACCCGAGCCTACCTAGCTTATTTATCAATCTTCTATGTGGAACAGTGTCAAAAGCTTTGCTGAAGTCAAGGTAGGCGACATCAACTGCTCCCCCTTGGTCCACCACTCTGGTTACCCAGTCAAAGAAATCTATGAGATTAGTTTGACAGGACCTTCCCTTTTGTAAACCCATGCTGTCTTGGATCCTGTGCCCCTATGGATTCCAGGTGTTGCACTATCCTTTCCTTAAGGAGTGCTTCCATAATCTTGCCCACTACTGAGGTAAGACTGACCGGTCTGTAGTTCCCCGCCTCCTCCCTGCTACCACTCTTGTGGAGTGGGATCACATGAGCCCTTCTCCAGTCTTCTGGGACCTATCCTGTGCTCAGAGACTCACTAAACAATTCTGCTAATGGCTCTGCTAGTTCCTCCTTTAGCTCCTTAAGTACCCTGGGATGTATGCCATCAGGTCCCATTGCCTTATCCACCCTGAGCTTAGCAAGCTCTTGTAGGACCCTTTCTTTTGTGAAGGAGTAGTGCTCACCTCCCTCCCCTGTGTCCATGATGCCGAGCTGTGGGCCCTGCCCTACCTTCTCTTCAGTAAATACTGAGCAAAAGTATCTATTTAGGATAGATGCCTTTACAGGGTCCTCCTCCTCACATGCTCCCTTTTCTCCATTAAGCTTAGCAATACCCCTCTGGACTTTCTCCTTTCACTAATGTATCTATAGAAAGTCTTGTCACCTTCTTTTACTGTTCGTGCTAGTGTTTCCTCAGTTTGGGACTTTGCCTGCCTTACTGCCTTACCTGCTTCCCTTAGGGCAGTTTGGTATGCCCCTATCTTCATCCCGCTGTGTTCCTTATATTTTCTGAAGGCCAGCCTTTGGCTCTGACCTTTTCTGCTACTGTATTTGAGAACCAAAGTGGTTTCCTCCTCTTTGCACTTCCTTTCTGTCTAACACAATGGATGTTGCTTCAAGCATGTATCCTTAATGCCTGCCCACTTTGCCTGTACCTCCTCACCTGTGTTTCTTTTGCCAGGGCTAGCTTAACTCTGTTGGCCATCTTATCAAAGTCAGCTCCTCTGAAGTCCCATATTTTTGCCTTGGAATGGGATGATTTAGATGTAGTAGCCAAATTGAACCATACCATGTGATGGTCACTGGCCCCAGGTGACCTTCTACCTGGAGATCTGTGATCCCTTCTTTGTTAGTCAGTACTAGATCTAGGATAGCCCTGTCTCTTGTGGGTTGCTGTACCAGTTGTTTGAGGCCCTCCCCTGCAGGAATCCACTATGAGTCTAGTTCTGGCAGATGTTCCTGCTGGTATTGACCAATCTGTATCTGGCATGTTGAAGTCTCCCATTATCAGAACCTCCCCTTTAGCTGTCATGTTTTGTATATCTTCTAACAGTAATGTGTCTATGTCCTCCCTCTGGTCTGGGGGCCTGTAGACAACCCCAGTTCTTATGGCTGTCCCATTTTCTGTTTCCAGGGTGACCCACAGTTCTTCTGGCTCCTTATGTGTAATTTTGACTAGTACTTTCTTTTTTTTAATGTGTTTATATGTGTATGGAGGGGATTATAAGTGAAAAGAACATTCAGTTAGTTTGGCAGTCCTGTAGGTAGGTAGTTTGTGTAATTTAAGGGAGTTTTATTTTTAACACCTAGTTCAAGGTTTTCATATACGAGTAAAGGTGACAGCCATGTTGTGGTGGCAATCAGTTATGAGTTATGCGGCTCATGAATTCTGTATCTGAGTGGCCCAAATTTCAAATCACACTGCCTAACTTTTTCCAACCTGTGTTACTGTGGAGAATAAAGACAGGGGACTCAGAAGTTGCTCACCCAGTCAGGAAGAGGATATTTCTAACCCATTTTCTTATTTCAGAAGTAGAAAGGGTATATAGCACAGAGCTACAAAATGATTAGATGGTTATAGTTGGTGAGCCATGGGCAGCGATTTGAATCCCCACTTAACTTACTCAACCTAGACAAAAGAAGGACAAGGTAGGACATGATAATGGTTTAGAAGGGAATTATTAGTAGGACTGGGTGGACTGTTGCGCCCAAGATCCAAACCCATGGATTGAACCCTGAAACCACGGTCCTGGATAAATACGGACTTGACAGAAGTCTGGTTCCAGATCCATGTGAGCCATAGAGATTGTGCTTTCCCCAGTGTGTTGACTGTTGCCATGGGGATGCCATTGTTGTGCTGGCTTGACATACAGGTAGTCAGCGGCATCCAATCAGGCAACAGTCACGTGATGCCTGCAGGGGAAAGTAACGTTACGCAATCACTCATGAGTATATAACCATGGTGAGAGCACAGCATGGCCCAGAAGTGCAGCAGGCACAGAGAAAGACAGAGTGGGGAGCATTATTGGGAGAGCCAGTGTGGAGGAAGGTTTTATAAAGAGCAGCAGACTTTGGGTGGCTGTGGACCTTAGTGGTGACTGGCAACAACAGTTCCCGGAGGAGGGGAGAAAAAAAGAGAGAGCGAAAGAGACTTACTGGTGTGAAGAGACTTACTGGGGTGGGGGTCAAGAGAAAGTAATCAGGGGAGGGAGGGAGAGGAGAGAAATTGGACTCGAAGAGAGAGAGAGAGAGAGAATGGGTGGGAGGCCACTTGGGGGCTAACAGGCCAAGAAATAAAAAAAAAAAAAAAAAATGCCTCATATACACACAATCATTTAGGCCTGTGTGGAAACTTTTGACATTTTTTGACTTGTTCCTCCGTGACCCACCCATATACTCCAGAGAAGAAAGAGATGGAGAGAGACTAATGGGGTCAAATATTACAGTCATAGAAATCACAGAATTCATTTTGGCCTCAGTGTGTGGTTGTGTGTGTGTGTACAGGGCAGAGGGCACTAGGGTACTGGGCAGGCTGGCAAAATAAATCTTTGACTTGTGCCATGTAGAGGAGAAAGAGAGAGAGAGAGAGACACTACTGGGGGGACAAAGAGAAATTTTACAGTAACAGAAATCACAAATAAATTAATCTTGGCTCTAGTGTACAGTAGTGTGTGTACACTGTACAGGGCAGGTAGGCAAAGTAGATATTTAACTTTATTCTTGATCCACCCAGATGAATCATGAGAGAGAGAGAGAGAAAGAGTACTGTGGGCCAAATACAATTATAGTCACATAAATCACAAGTAAAATAAACACATCTTCTGTATGTTCTTGTTATTCCTTCAGGAGAGAGAGAGAGACTTATGGGGGCATAGATTATCACAAATAAAATAAATCTGTTTTCTTGTTGTTCCATCCACCTCAATGAGAAGAGTCACTCATGTCATGAGAGAGAGAGAGAGATTTGCTGGGGACATAAAAAGAAAACATGATTATTTTGAGCCAAAGGCTGACCCTGTTGCACGGTAGACGCACTGCTGTTGGTTGGGGCCCTGTGGAGGGCAAAGTGACAGACTGGTACTGCTTGGGCCATCACTAATTATTATTAATATTCATTCACGTAAAACAAATACATACAAAAAATTATACTTTTCTGTCAAAAACACAAGTTGCTGCACCTGTGCTGTTGACTGTGGGGGGCCCAGGGGACACAGTAAATTTGTGACTCACAGCAGTCTATTTTGTTTATTTTTTTGTTTAACACAGAGAACAAAAAAGTAAAAGCCACAAGGTGTTTTCATTCATTAATTTATATAGACTAAACAGACACAGAAACACAAGTAAAGTACACGCAAGTGTCATCAGCGCTCCTTCCACTCATTCCATCCATTACTCCACCTCCTTATCCTTCTTATCTTTATTGTATACCGTATAACCACTAACCAAACCCAGTGTGGCACTGTGCGTGCAGCTGTGTGCCAGATGTGTCGGCATCACCAATTTAAATTCTGAGGCACACTTTTGAGTAACAGTTGTTGAATACAGTTGGTCACTGAACAGTGACAGTAAAAGTCACTCATTGAGCTTAGCTTGGAAGGAAGTGGTGGTGGACTGCTGTCTGTGTGCTGTACAGTAAATTCTGCCCTGGCCTGTAGACGTGAGTGTGGGAGTCATCAGAGGATGTTAGGTAGAGAGATTTTACAGATTAGAATTGGAAATAAGAAACAATTGATCAAAGTGTTGATGAGGTTTATTCTCAGGTAGGCAGTGGCACTGCAAAGGACAGCAGTCAGCCTGCAAATGGAAAACAAAATCAAACTAAAAAATGAATCTTTTAAGTGTACAGTTTCATCTTTCAAGCGAATGTCTGAATCCAAAAAGGTACATCTGTCGAATCAGTCCCAAGTAAAAAAGCTATGTAGTTAAAACCAAAGACTGGTGGTGGCACCCAAAGGCATGGAACAATTGCATACTATACTACTGCCAGTCCCACACAGTTATCTGATTCTTCTGAGGTTGAACCTGATGAGGGTAATAAAGATGAAGATGATGAAGAGAATCATGAAGAGAATCATCAGGCAGCAAAAGGTTTACTGGAGGGATGGAAATTGCAGATGAGGAAGAAAGAAAAATAAATGTTTGTTAAAGCTGCACTGTCAGCTTTCTTCGTTTTTGGTAAAAACGAGCAGTATACCTCTTGTCACATAGCATAGGGAGATGCTTGAAATGCCCATATGGATATAAAATAAATGAATGTTTACCTGCTTCTTAATTTTCTATAAATAGGTATTCTACCAGCCACCATAACCCGCACATTCTGGAAGTATTTTAGGTCAGGACCGAGTCTCGCCACAAGTGCGGTCCGATGTACGATTATTTCAAGGAATACAATCATGTCGCGTTTATTCCTGTGTATTTCTCAACTTACATCTATCTGGCACCACAAACCGAACTCTGGAAATGCAATATTTTCTTTTTGTATGAAATCCCGTGCATGCGCACCAATGGCACACTCTTGCGCATGCGCGGGATCTTTTGGTCTTGCATCTAGTACACATGCACGGGATTTCGGCCGCAGCTTAAAAATGAAAATATTACATTTTCGATGCTCGGTTTGTGGTGCCAGATAGATGAGTTGAGAAATATGCAAGGAATAAGTGCGACATGATTGTTCTTTATCCATGTGAAAATAATCGTACATGGGGGCCGCGCTTGTGGCAGACGCGCGGTCCTGACCTAGAAATACTTACGGAATGTATGGGGTTACGGGTAGGCTGGTAGAATACCTATTTATAGAAAAATTAAGAAGACAGGTGAACATTCATTTATTTTATATCCCTATGGGCATTCCAAGCATCTCCCTAAGTGGTATGTAGCCAAGAGGCATACTGCTCATTTTTACCAAAAAACGAAGGGGAAAAGCTGACAGTGCAGCTTTAAGGAGGAGGGCAGTGGGAATAAATCACAAGAGTTACAGACCCAAGAAAAATCTGGGGCTGAAAAGGTGAATGAGGTGCAGTGCCTTCTGGGGGAAAAAAAATAAAAATATATCATCTTTTGTTTGGTCATACTTCTCTATTAGTGCTTTAATGAGTTGGTGGCAACATGCACTGTTTGTAAATGACCAATCAGCAGGAATAAAAAGAAAGGAGCACTGGGAACGTCAGCATTGAAAAGGCACCTAGAAAGATGTCATAACATTACTGAGAACTCCAGTCATGACACTCAAAGAGAAAGTGACAGTGATAACTCACTACACTCAGGAGTAATTCCGATAGATGAAAGTAGTGGCAGCCCATGCAGCACTGCAGAGACACCTCCACCACTTGCTCCCATTTGAAGGACTCCTGCTGTTACTGAATGTGACCATGTGTTCAAAAGCTCCCAGCCCCCTTTAAGGAGACAGACAGCTTACCATTTCAGAAACATACGAACGTAAAGCTAAATGTGCCTCAACCCACCCCATTGCTGTTACAATAACTAAGAAAATTTCAGAAATAATAGCTGTTGATTTGCTACTGTATAACGTGGTTGAACACGTAGGATTCAGGTGGCTGCCTGAGAACCTCGAACCTCAATATAGTACACCATCGAGAAAATATTCCTCCTCAACAGGGATTCCAAAACTCTACGATGTTGTATGTAAAAATTGAGACATGTTTTGTGCAGTGCTGTTTGGAAGGTGGTGCATCTCACAACAGATATCTGGACAGGTTGTCAGACTGAACCCTTTATGTCTGTCACTGCACATTGGTCATGTTGTGATAATTCTTGTGGGGACACTGAAACACAGTCTGCTGTTCTTAGAATGTTTTATTTTCCAGCTGAACATACCTCGTACAACATCAACGAAGAGCTCCAAAAACCAGTACAGCAGTGGTTTACTTCACAGGGACTGTCAGTTGGTTATAAAGATGAAGATAATGGGGCCAACATCAGGAAGGTCTTGGAGAAGGGGGACTTTGTTTACATCTGCTGCTTTGCACTTTGCTAAAATGTAATAGTTCATAGTTTTTTTGATGAAGGCAGGGAAATTAAAGGTCTTGTTAACATTGCTAAAAGAATACGCACTCACTTCAGTCACTCAAGCAAAACCCATCACTTGTTTGAAAAACTACAGCAGGAGCACAATTTACCTTTGCACAGACATTTCTACTTGATGGAATTTGACCTTTCTTATATTCCAAAGGCTGCTGGAACAAAAGAAAACTGCCAGACAAACATTGAAATACGAAATTGGTGATGCAAACGTCTATATTACTCCACCACAGTGGGCCATGCTGGAATTTCTAATTTCATTCCTCCAGCCATTTGAGGAAATCACCAGCGAGGTGAGTGCAAACACAACAACTCTAAGCCAGGTGATACCCCTAATAAAAATGTTAAAATTCAGATTGAATCTGATTTGGGAAAAGTTAAAGAACCAAGGCAGTTCTATCACACAGGCTGCCAGGGGTGCTGCTGACACATACAGGTTGCCCCCCAGAATACACAAGATCTAACGAGATGTATGATCAAAAAAGTTGATAAAGATGACAAACTACAGTATGTAAAATGCTTCATTCTGAGTACTACATTGAAGCAAGTCTTGGACCCACAATACAAATCAAAGCAACTATTGAGTGATGATGACACTTCTGATGAGATAAACAAATAAGAAATAATTGATGAGGTGCATGCTGTCACGGAACAGAGTACAACAGCAGCACATTCAGAATCATCTTCACATTCACAATACAGCACAGCATGAGGCAGACCATCTTCTAGTGTTGCAGCATTTTCTTCCTCTTCCTCGTCGGCCACTGCAGCAGGATCTTCTTTGCACCACTATCCAAACATAGCACTTTACCACAGTCACTTGATTTAGCTTCATGTCTCTGGAGTCACTTACAAGATGTAATTGTAACATGTTCTTCATCTACTTCTTCTAACACAGCCTCAGCACAGATCATTGTTGAAATGTACCTGGCAGAGCCCAATATCAACTGGAATGCTGATCCTTTGAAATACTGGAAATTCAAATGAAGTATGAACCCTGCTTTAGTAAACATTGCAATGAAGAACATGAATTGCCTCCTGACTTGCATCTATTCAGAACGATTGTTTAGTTCAGCTGGTAACATCATTACTGACACACGATCCTGTTTAACACCAGAAAATGCTGAGTGTTTGACATTTCTGAAAGTCAGCATTCCTCACTTGAATTTCAAATACGAAACCTGCATGAAATGTATAGTCTGAGTGAGCAGGCCCTATCCACAAAACACTTTCAAGAATTTATTTTGTGCCTGTGGTGAAAATCTTTGTGAATGTGGTCTACAACATGAGGCAGCAATTAATTGCAACAGGTCAGGTAAGGAGGACGGACTAGGCTAGACCAGAATTACTTGAATGATCACAATGAGCACAGATACATGAAAAATAATATCAGTGGTTCAGAGTCCAAACACAGTAAGCAACTGTATTTCATGTCACAAACATACTTAGTGGTACTAGGTACTACTCTGATCTGAAAGGAGGGTACTGCTGTCTACTACTACTACTACTCATCACTTTTTGTCCTCACTACTACAACTACTACTTGTGATTTTTGTCCTCATATCTAATACTACTACTCATCACTTTTTGTCCTCACTACTGCAACTACTACTTGTGATTTTTGTCCTCATATCTAATACTACTACATGTCACTTTTGTCCTCACTACTGCTACTACTTGTCACTTTTTGTCCTCGGCAACTAATTAACACAAATATTTCTACCACCAACCTGACTGTACTGCACTATTACTGTTTTAATTTTCATATAATGGATGGCTTAGCAGAAGTCTGGACCCTGAAATTGAATGCTCTTCATATATTTCTCATGCCCACTTATTTGGCTGTGATTACTTCACAAAAATGTAAATTCATTTTGTGTGTGTGTGTGTGTGTTATGCTAGCCTGGCTGTAACAACACTACATCTCACTTACAGTAACTGGGCTGAGATTATAATTTTTGAATTTTTACTTACTTAAATTACTTGCCACTGGTTGGCAGCAATTGTGGAACTAGGAAGCCTGTAACTGTGTATCATCTGGTTTTTGGGTGGCAGTGGCAACCTTTATTTTATAACTGCACTTGACCAATGTGATGTGACTGGCTGCCTGGGTGGTGATCAAGTTTATGTCTTTCATTTTTTGTTTAATAAATGCATTGCATGTTGATTAGTAGAAGTAGTTGTAAACACTACCATCTGTTGGACCAGGTAGTGTACCATACCACAGTAAACCTGGCACATGTGATGCAGTTCCATCATTTACATGAGCAGGGTGGGTGGGCTCTTACTGCTGCTCATTTTGACCATTCATTTCTTTGATCTGGTTTGCTCTGACTGGAACATCCATCAAAATAATACCCACACAGTCAGCAGCATTAATAAAAAATATCTTTGCTGCCTGCAGTGCTTGGTATTGCTTTGTGGTACAATAGTACTTGCCTCTGCCTGTATCTCTATCTCTCTCTCTCTCTTTTTCCGCACACTCACGTCATGAGCCTGAGCTGGATATGCCACTAGTACAGGCCAGCCATGAAGGACCTAGTAGGCATTGCTTTTATTTATCAGTTTTACTGTAATTGTTATACATATAATGCATAATTATTTCCTTTGGGCCTCTGTGTTAAATATGATTAACTGTTGCCACTTTTATGCATTTTTTCAAATATTTACTGTATAAATAATCAAAACTAATCAGAATAAACTGGAACTCCACTGTGTTCCGGTTCTTATTTAATAAGGGTCAGAACTTCATCAAGTTCACCCAGCCCTAATTATTAGAGTGCATAAGGGGAAGCTGTTCAACTAATATGGCATAGCAGAAAAGGGGAAAACTAATGTTATGATCATAGGTATCATAGGTGATTTCAGAGCAAAGAAGACTTACATCCATTGTGCTCACTTGTTAATTCTAATTTTGAAACCCCCCTATTTTATTTGCTTTGCAATACTTATCCAGTTTCTTCTTGAACTCAACTGTCGTCTTACTTGTGACTACCTCCTCAGGTAGATTATTCCATACTGGGAAAACTCTAACACTAAACCAGTGCCTTCTTTTCGTGGTCTTAAAATTATGCCCTTAAGTTGCCATGAATGTGACCTAGTGTCATATTGCTGTTCCCTCATGGTAAGTCCCATTTGACCCTTAGCTTTGAATCTTTAAGTGCATTATACACCATACACATATCCCCTCTTAGGCGCCCTATACTCCAACGTGAACATCCCCAAGTCCTCCAATCGATCCCCATAGTCCTGGTCCCTAACATCCGCTACTAACCTGGTAGCCCTCCTCTGAACCCTCCAATCTTCCTTTGTCCAACCTGTAACCAGGTGACCAGAACTGTGCACAATACTCCAGCTGTGGCCTCACTCAGTGCAATCAAGAGAGGCACAATCACTTCCTCTTCCTACTCTTTATATGTTTTTGATATTTATAAGAGTACTACTAGCAGATTTTATAACCTGACTGCAATGCTGGTGGAACTTGAAATCACATGTCACTTTAACCCCAAATCTCTTTCCTCCACTACTTTGTCCAATTTCTGTCCATTTAAGAAGTAGTCAGCTTGATTATTTTTATTCCCAAAGTGCATCACCACACATTTGTCGGTGTTAAAGGATAATTTCTTATCCCTTGCCCAGCTTTCCATTTTGAGTAAGGCTTTTTGCAACTTTGTCACATCCTCATCATTTCTGATAGTAATGCCAATTCTAGTGTCATCTGCAAATTTGTTTTCCCAGACATCCTCTCCTCCAGATAATGCGTATATAGATATTAAACAAGCAGGCCCCAGAACAGATCTCTAGGAACTCCACCTCCACTCCCAACCAATCAGAGTAAACCCATTTAAACAGACCCTCTGTTTTCCTCACTCAGCCATGCCTTAACCCAAGTTGTAATATACCCGGTATTTTATGTTCAATCAGAGCATCAATCAATTCACTATGTGGGACCTTGTCAAATGCCTTCGAGAAATCCAAGGACACCACATCCACAGAAACACCCTCGTCCAATGCTCTGCTCACATGCTCATAAAACTCCAAGAGATTAGTTTGGCATGATAACCCCTTTTTAAAACCATGCTGAGCATCGTCACAATCCCCTACTGAATCCTGAAACCCCCATTTGATCCTTTACAATAGATTTCAACATTTTCCCAGTACAGTAGTCAAGCTGACAGGCCTATAGTTGCCCACCTCCTATCTAGATCCTTTTTTATAAATAGGGATCACATTTGCCTTTCGCCAAACCTCAATCACCTCCCCGTTATCCAAAGATTTATGAAACAGTGATGTTATAGGTCCTGCCAATTCTGTTGCCAATTCCCTTAGGACCCTAGGATGGATTCCATCTGGTCCTTGAGATTTATTTGGGTCCAGGTGCTTTAGTCTATCCTCAATATCATTTTTGTTTAAAACAATTTTATAATTTATTTTAGTCAGATGATCTCTAATATTTTTAGACTTATTATTAAATACTGATGAGAAACAAGTATTGAAAAGCCTTGCCACAGTTTGGCAATCCTCAACTAATATACCATGCTGATCCATAATGGGCCCCACTGAAGTTTGACATCCTTTTTGTTATTGATATATGTGTAAAGGATTTATGGTTATCTTTCACTTTTGTAACCAGGTTTAGTTCATGTTTTCGAGTTGCCTGTTTTATGGCACTTTTAGTTTCTTTTAATAATTTTTTATACAAGGCTCAATTTTTTGCACACTCACTTTTCCTGGCTTTTATATAAGCTCTTTTTTTTCTTTTGATCAATTTGCTAATTTTGGGAGATAACCACAGGGGAATTTTTCCTAAAGCATTGTACTTCTTTCTTAATGGGACATACTTATCAATTAAATCCATAATTTTATTCTCCAAACTATCCCAGTTTTCCACTAATGATCTATTTTCAAAAACCTTTTTCCATCCCCAATTCGAGAGTTCTGTTCTCATATCATTAAATTTAGCCTTATTAAAATTTTGAACCATGGTTAAGCCAAAAGTGTTTGAACAGACCCCACTTAAATCAAAATTTATCACACAGTGATCACTTGAGCCGAGTGGTGATGAAGTACTACAATTCTTTATTTGGTCTCCCATATTGCTTAACACAAGGTCTAATATTTTATCCCCTCTGGTGTTATTTCCTATATACTGATCAAATCCAGCCAATAAAAAGGAATCCAGATACTTTAGCTCGTAGGATGTCTCCTCTGTTTGCCTAGTCCAATTAATACCTGGAAGGTTAAAATCTCCTAAAAGTATATTTTCTGTAATCTCTAAGGAGTCCAAAAATGTTAGCACTGCCTCATCATCTTGGGTAGAAATTGAAGGAGGTCGATAAATTACCCGAATTTTAATATTGGGTCCCTTAGCTGGCAATACCCTAATCCACACATGCTCTATGCCTGGTATTTTTGGGACTTCAATAGCTACTGATTTTATTTTGTTGGATACATACAGTGCAACACCACCACCCTTTTTATCCTCCCTATCCATATGATAAAGATCATATCCCTGTATGTGATGGTCCCAGGTGTCAGTGGATGTCCACCAAGTCTCTGTTATGGCACATATCTGGATGTTGTCAGTATTTAGTAAACAGGTTAATCCTCAAATTTGTTTGTAAGACTCCTGGCATTTAGGGAGAGGCATTTCCAGTCCTGAGAGCCCTTAGAGTTCTCATGTGTAGTTGAATTCTTCACAGATGTCCTTAAAGTTTGATGGCTGCCCCTCACCCCTTCAGATTTAGTTTAAAAAGTTAACCACTTGATTTTGGATTTCCTTAGCTAATATTCTAGACCCATGTTTGTTTAAATGTAGTCCATCTTTCCCAAATAACCTAGGTCCCTGAAGATGTTCCAGTGTTCGATAAAGACAAAACCTTCCCTATGATACCACCTTTTCAACCACCCATTCAGCTGTATAATGTCCCTTTGTTTGTTCACCCCTCACGAGGTATGGGCAAGATCCTGATATTGGATACTGGATCCATGTAACCTTAGCTTTTCCCCAATGGCCTCAAAATCCCTTTGGATTTCTAATAATGCCCTTTTTCCAACATCATTTGTACCTACATGCAGTACTGTGACTGGATTTTTAGTATTTTCCAACAGTCCTAGTAGCATTTTACAAACATCCCCTATCCCTGCTCCTGGTAGGATACTAACAGTAGTTGACTCATTCCTACCCTGACATATTATCCTATCGATATTTCTAATCATGGAATCACCGATAACCAAAAGGTCTTTTTTTGTTATTTGATCTCCTTGCCCTTCCTGCTTATTATGCCCAGTCATGACCACATGACCTTCCCTACAGTCACTAATAATTGAAACCCCTTTAGTAGTGTCATCTTGGTCTAGCTCTGTATTAAGAACACTATATTTATTTTTCGGCTCAATCTGACCATGACCACCAATATTTCTCGTTCCATTTTTAATGCCCTTTTCTACTCTACACCAATCATCATTAGAGTCAAAACAACTTGTTGCTGCCTGTATTGTGTCATTTCTTTCTATGTTAACAGCCCCTGCTAGCTGAGCACGATCCTGCTGTTCAGCACAGTCATCTAGAGCTGAGTCTATAAATTCTTCCAGTGAAGAAATCTCTAATTGGAGTTTGATTCTATTTTGCAATGATTCAATTTCTTGCTTCATAATGTCAATTAGTAAGCATTTATCACAGATAAAGGAATCAACCTTTTCCCCCCTCCTCATACATTTTACAAGTAATACAAGCGTTCAGAGAAACGATAATCCTATCTTGTTTGGCCATTATAATCTCCTTAGTTACACAACAGGAATAGCTACACAACAATGTTACTTACGTCCCTTATATATTTAGTTATCTGACTCGACAGGGGTTTCTGGCTCCTTCCCATGACTGATGCCGACAGACGCCGCTGGCCTCTGCCCGATGTAACTGAAGAAAAGGGAACCAACAGAAACATTATTTTTCACTCAAAGTGTAATAGGCCCTAAAAATGTTGCTAGAGGATACTATAGAATTGGGGAGTGTGGATCATTTTAAAATTAGGTTAGATAAGCTTTTATTAGGAAAGAAGATTACTGGGTATAGGAGTTGAACAACAGTTATGGATATTTTTTAATTTCATGTACTCTCTCACAAGTTGCTTCTTCCTGTCTCAGAGTCATCCATTTGAGAAGTTCCATCAGAAGGGGTGTCTTCTCCACAATGTGGTTTTTCTTCTTTCTTTTCCTCTTCTCCTCCTGTGTCCTCCTTGGTTGCTGTTGCACCCATCAGCCTTGAAGGGTCCTTAGGATGAACCACTGGCTCCTCCTCAAAGTTTGTATCCATGCTTCTGCTCATCACACTCAGAGGAACAGATGGAGCCCTTCTTCTGGTACCATGCCCTTGTCTTTGCAGCATCCTACATGTGCTTTCCTTGTTGCTTGTCTCAGCACCTTATCAGTCCAATGGTCAGTAAAATCCCACTGCTAAAACCAAATTGCTGCAGCATGGGTGTTCAGAAAGCACACAGACAGGCAAGTCCTGAGGAAAATGCAGTAGGCATGTATTTATGTGAAGAAGAAGCAAAATAAAATAACAAAGATTGGTGTATCACAGTGGTCTTTATCAAATTCTGGGACTGTGGAACCTTTCTGGGATATTAGGTGACAAGTCTGAAGTCTCTGTGAAGAAACTCTGAGATTCACAATTTCATCTTTCAGTACCTTCAGCAAATAATCTTTCCTTTGCAGTGGCCAGACCCCAACTGACTCAAGTCCTATCAGCAGGGATTTCTTCAAAGAAAAAATCCTGTCTCCCAGTTCCTATAGGCTCCACAGAACATCAGTCTTCACAGAACTTACTAGAATGTACACAACAGTAATAAGGCATTGCATAACAATCAGATAATGTGTTTAGTACAATCAGTGTGTTATTCAATATCAAAACTGCCTTATTACTATAAATATATAAAAAACAGGCAAACACCTAAGAAACATTTTCTAGCTTAAAGTGATTTCAGGAACATAAGGTACCACTTCCGGGATATGGTACCTTAAGTGTGTGATTGTCCCTCAGTGTACATTTTAATATTTATTTTCTAAGTGTTTTTAAGTGGTAAGGGATTGTATTTTGGCTGATAAGGTGGCCAGCCAATCCCTTCCACTTCCTGATTGCTGAACACACCCCAACACTATGACATCCAGCAAGGGAAAGTATGGGGGTGAGCCCCATGGAAATGAATGGGACTGATTTACATATTGTTTAATACAATATGATGGCAACTTGGAGATTAATAAGGGCCACCAATCAACTAACAGGTAGCTGCACTCCTGCAGACAGAAATGCTGTCTCAATTTGTGTTTTGTAGATTTCTATATGCAGTTGCAGAAATGCAGACCCCATAGGGGTCTGTGCTTCTGCAGTTGAAGTCAGTGGGTATGCTTTATACCTGTGACTGCAGAAGTGCAGGCTCCTTATGGCTCTACGCTTCTGCAGCCAAATGGTGTGTTTGTCTTACAGTGTTTATGAGTACCTGTGGCTACAGAAGTGCTGGCCCCATAGGAACCTGCACTTCTACAAACAAAAAAACTCTTGTAATTTTGCTATCATAAATTTGAATGTGTGGCTGCAAGGTCTGTGCTTTTGCACATATAAGTAGAGCTGTGAATTGAGTATCGTGCATTTCTGTCTTCAACCAGAAGAGAGTGTGTATGTCTTGCAGTGTGCTTACAACAGAAACAAATCAATAAAGGCCACACATAAGTGTTACTTCACTAGTGTCAGCTGGAAACAGTTGTGTGTTGTTTGTCTTACCTGAGGATAGCTGTCTGTGGTTGCTCGTGTGATCTTGTTCTTTTGTTGCTGGGTTGTGGGGGATGGGGGCATTAGGATTGGAAACATAGATAGATAGATAGATACAGATAGGTAGATAGATAGATAGATAGATAGATAGATAGATAGATAGATAGATAGATAGATTGATTGATTTGCATTTGGGTGGTAGCACAAGTATAGTCAGGGTTGAGTAGAGATCTCCATGTTAAACCCCAAATTTTGCACCTTGATAACTTTGGTGGTGTTCAACGTAATTGCCCAAAATGTGGCATGTGTTGTCTGGATGGCAAGTTCTCAAGCCATGAGAAGTTTTGTGATGGTGTTTATCCAGAGTCTGACATCCGTATGTATCTAAATACAGAAAAAGCATTACTTCTGATTCTTCAGGTGGAAGCTACCTCTAACTGAAAGCTAAAATACTGAACTAAAAGCTGAAATACTGAACTTAGAATCAGCAGGAAAGACGGTCTTGCTCACAGCAGAGGGAGGTGTACCTTACTTTACATTTTACAATTGTTATTGTTCCTTTCGGTGAAGGGGCTTGCAATACTGCTTTGGAGATTGGGAGTTTAAACCCAGAGGGATTGAAATACTGTTTACTGTGTCTTTCCTTGTGCACAGCTGACCTGTTTTGGGGCTGATTGCTTTCAGAGAACAAATCACCAGGCTGTATTGGGGCTGGGGAGGTTTACCTGTGTTTGACTAAGCTGTTTGGTTTTTTTCTCTGTTTAGTGGGGTATTTTCTCTGTTAAATTGTTGTGTAGGTCATCTTGCTGACAGGAAAGTCAACACTTATCATAGTGGTGGATCAGAGCTTTTAGCTGATTGTTTCGAATGGGCACAGTTTGGGCCCAAAAACCCCACCTCTTCCCCTCACCCCACCCACCTCTGGTACCATTTCCTTTATACCAGGGGTTCTGACATCATTTCCGCAAGAGGGCAAGGTGCATACCACTGTCACATCCTTTCCAGCACACTGCACTGACAATATAAGCATAAATATTATATAATATATATATATATATATATATATATATATATATATACATGTGACCCCCTTGCAAATGGGGGTTCCTAATAGCTTCCCGGAGCTAGGTTCTATGCTCCATGCCTGGTTGTTGATCGGCATAAA
The DNA here is from genome assembly GCA_016271365.2 of Neoceratodus forsteri. Classification (NCBI taxonomy): domain Eukaryota; kingdom Metazoa; phylum Chordata; order Ceratodontiformes; family Ceratodontidae; genus Neoceratodus; species Neoceratodus forsteri. Next base: position 910,594,666 of record CM028131.1, on the reverse strand, counting down.
GCCATTTAAATGGGCAGCTGGTGAGTTTTTTTGAAGCCTCCGTATGCTGTCTCTTTGGGGACTGCCTGTTGCAGTCAAAATTGATTGAAATAGGAGGGGGGCTGTGTGGTTGTATGCCCGAGTCCCACCAAGGACGCTGAAAAAACAACTTCCTTCTGCCATCGCTAGTTGTGCAGAGGGAGTCCCGTCGGAGAATGCAATTGTTTGTGGAGTATAACGTAAAATAATAATGATAATGTGGTTATTCTAACCTGCCTTCCTTTTGCAGTGGGGACTGTTTCGGTTGTCTCCTCCATTTTTGTCCAGAACTACTGAATTGGACCAAATCAGTACCTTGGGACCCTACAGAGTCGACTGACCAATGGGGAAACCCCTTGTAATTTGGGGAAAGGCATTATGGACTATGGCGCTTTTTTCACACCACTGAGAGCCGGAGGAAGTGACTGGCATGTTCAGCCAGCCAATGGAGCAGGTAGCGCCCGAACTGACAGAAGAGCCCCTGGCTGTTGGGGGCAGATGCATTGTGGCTTGGGAGAGGAAAGGAGCTCTGTGCTTCTGCGCTGGAGTAGTGTTCGCACGGGAAGCGCGTGAAGGCCTGCGGTGGCCGTTTTCTCTGCCTTGTGGAAATTCGGACTAAATCCGCTGGCGTGCAGTTGGAGGAGGCTGGTGCCAGCCCAGCTACCTACCAGGCTCGACCTGAGAGGACTGGAGAGGATTGCTGAAGTACGCTCAGTCCATCCGTGATGCTGAAGCTGCAGTTTGCTGCCTGAGTTTTCTGCAAGTTAATAGAAGTTTGAAAGCAGCTGCCTGGTATGGTACCCCTCTGTTGTTTGCCATATGAATGTGTGAGGAGGCTAGTGAAAATTCAGGCTTAGCCTGCTGGTGGTGACGGAGATGGTATTTGATGGAGCCGTGAGTACTGAATCAGGGTAGCTCCCTGCCAAGTTCTGCACACAGTGGTTTCAAGTTGACTCGTTATATTGCTGACTGCCTAACTGAACTTTTTTTTCCCCTTCTGACCTGCTCAGGATTTTAAAGGTTATCTGTGTAAGGGCCCCAACCAACTGCCACGATGGACTAGCCATTAGGGCTTGGGTACCCAGGGACGGCAAATCTTAGGTTTAGGCCTGTGCACAGAGCCCTAGGTAGACAGGTATAGTGATAAGCCAATCATCCTGATTTCCCCCTGCCCCTGTTGTTTGTCTCCCTTGAATAAATCAGATTGTTCTTTTTGCAACTACACCCTGGCTACTGTGTACATTACTGGTGAACTGCTGCATAGTGACTGTGATATAACTGTACCTTGCTTTACAGGGGGTCTCCGGAGTGAGCAGAGAGATACTAGCTGGGGGGTAAGTGTACTGGTGGAAAGTATTATTGGTACCCAGTGTGAGCCACTAGTGGGACAAAAGGGGGGTTGCAGTAGCCCAGAGGGCTGTGACTGAAGCAATCTCTACAGTATTGGCCCTGACCTCTGGGTGGAGGCACCCATCAATGGATCCGGGCACCTCACCCTACCTCAGTGGAGGAAGACAGGGGTAGTAGCCCTAAGGGTAGCGCCCCCTGGGGGTTACATACATAAAACAAAACAATAACTGGAAAAAAAACTTACACAGGATAAACATGAAGGAAGAGAGACATGTGGGGAGTAGTGCAATGTACTAGCTGTGGGTCAGCAGTATTCTGGGAGTCTTTCTGGAGGCTGAGATGCTGCCCTATTTGCAGGCAACTCTCTGCCTTGAGGGAGGAGATTGCCTGTCTTCAGGCCACACTGGACAGTAGTAAGGGAACCTCCCCCATCCAGGGAACACCAGGGCCACCACCACTACCTCAGAGATTGCCAAGAAAGCACAGCAGTTGGACCACAGTGGGCTCAGAGAGGGTGAGGGTGGTGGAACAGAGACACACCCAGTCAGTTGTACCACTTCACAACCTATACACCATTCTGATGGAGAATATCTCCCTCTGGATGCACCCATAGAGGAGACTAAGGAGGTTGTGGACAACTGTCGCAAGGGAGCTCCACAAGGAGGAGGCAGAGGACACCACAGGGAAAGGAAGCAGCTCCTGGTGGGGGACTCAATTATTAGGGGGATAGAACTTTGGGGAGCAGGGAAAACTGAAGTAAGGTTCCTGCCTGGTGCCATGGCTTGGAGGGACAGGAAGCACATCCTCAGGATCACGAGAACAACTGCACAGGAGACTGAGCTGGACATCATTGTCCACCTAGGGATGAATGACTTGGCTCAACATGAGATTAGAGCAGTGCAGGAGGAGGTTTATGGAGTTGGGGAGGGGCCTAAGGCAAGTAGAATACATAGTATCCTTCTCAGAGCTGCTGCCTGTCTATTGCAAGGGTGAGGTGAGGGTACTTCACACCTTGCAATTCAATGAATGGTTGAAAAACTGGTGCAGAGCACAGGGGTTTGGCTTCATTGGGGACTGGGGTTCCACCTGGAGGGATACCAGCCTATACTGGCAGGATGGTCTGCATCTGTTCAGGAAGGGAACAAGTCTTCTGGGCAATTGGTTTAAATGCTTCATTGGCAAGCTTTTAAACTAGTCAAGAGGGGAGGCACTGATAAGCAGCAGGGAATTCCCAGCCTCCCCTACAAAACAGGGTACTAAATGAGGTAAAGACCAAGGTAGGAATGTCAGTAGGGAGCAGGCATGGGGTAAATGGAGAAAGCAAAGTTAATGAGGATGGGGATGGTGCTACAAGAGGTAAAGCCATCAAGAAATGGACAGCAATGAGTACCAATGCCCATTGTCTGGTTAACAAGCTTCCTGCATTAGTGGCCTTGATGGAGGAGGAATATCTGGATATTGTGGCAGTCACAGAAACATGGTACACACATAACCATGACTGGGACATAAACATACCAGGATACACTATCTACAGGAGGGACAGGGAGGGTAAAAGAGGAGGAGGAGTAGCTCTCTACATAAGGGAAGGAATCAAAGCAACAGAACAAAAGGGTAAACAGGGAGGAGAGGAAGCACTGTGGGTCAATCTGGAGACAGGCAATGGCACCACAATCCGCACAGTGGTTGTATACAGACCGCCATCTCAGGGAGAAGAAATGGACAAGGAAATGATAGAAAGTATCCTTAGAATGGCAGAAAAAGGGGAGCTATTGCTGATGGGGGATCTGAATATGCCAGATGTTAACTGAATGGTTGAGAAACTGGTGCAGAGCACAGGGGTTTGGCTTCATTGGGGACTGGGGTTCCACCTGGAGGGATAGTAGTAGTAGGTGAGGCGGAATCGTTTGAGTGCACAGTTGTAGCAGGTGTAGGTGTTCAAATCATTCTCATCTACCGTCCACCTGGAGATGGGAAACATTTCTTACAGGAAGTAGCAGACTTCCTTATCGATATGTCGTTTGAGTCTCCCAGATTGATGGTTCTGGGTGACTTTAATGCCTGGATCGACGATGAACTCTCACAATTTGGTAATTACTTCCTCCAACTTATGTCTTCTTTGGGCCTTACACAGGTAGTTTCCACTGCTACACATAGATCTGGGCACTCTTTGGATTTAGTCTTCCTCTTAGGGTCTGATTCATCCGATGTGGGGGTGGAACCAGTCGCTTGGTCTGTCCACCACACTGTGAGGTTCAATTTTTGCACCCCCCTGAGAAGGCCTTCCCCTGTGGAGATGGTCAGGTACCACCCATTACGGAAGATCACTTCCCAGGGCCTTGCTGCAGTCCTTGATCTCTCATCCCCCGTGTTGGCTAGCAGTAATCCTGGGGAACTGGTGTTGGCTTATAATACGGCCATTACGGTGGCCCTGGATCTTATTGCACCTGTTCATGAGTGCCCCTTATCCCTTCACCCCAGGTCCCCTTGGTTTGATGGGACACTGAGGGAGTTGTGGAGACAGGGGCGAAGGTTAGAGCAGTGCTGGCGCAAGTCCACCCTTGATGCCGACCACCTTAGATTGATGGAACATTATTTTATCTGTCAATCTGCAATCACCCATAAGAAGGCAGAATTCCTGTCCAGGGAGATGGCAGCTGCACAGAATTGACCGGCCCAGCTGTTTCGGACTGTGGACAGACTGTGCAACCCAGCCTGTCTACAAGTCTGAAAAGCTTTTTCGCAATTGGAGTGCGATGAGCTCACTTGGTTCTTTGCAAATAAGGTGGCTGACATCAGGGCGGGCTTGTGTCCGGCAATCTCTAAGGGTGATGTTGTGGAACAGTGCGAGTTCACAATGCCTAAATTCTCTTGGAGGTACTTTTACCAACCGGAGGTCGTGGATATTATGAGGATCATCCATAGTGTGCAGCCCACGAGCTGTAGTTTAGATCCTGGACCAACTCCCCTAATTTTGGGCTGTCTTGAGATCATCGGTCCAGTTATGGTGCAAATAGTCTGGTGCTCCTTAGAGTCAGGTGAGTTTCCTAACTCCCTGAAAGAAGCAGTGGTTACACCCCTACTGAAGAAAGCTACTTTGGACCCAGACTGTTTCTCAAACTACAGACCTATCTCTAACCTTCCCTTTATTGGGAAGGTTATTGAGAAGGTAGTGGCAGCCCAATTGGAAGACCATTTAACCATCCATAATGTCTACGAATCCTTCCAATCTGGTTTTCGTAACAACAGCACCGAAACTGCGCTGGTTTCGGTGCTTAATGATCTTCTGAGGGCGAGGGATCAGAAGAGATGTTCCATACTAGTTCTTCTTGATCTCTCGTCAGCCTTTGACACTGTGGATCACCTGGTGTTGTTAGCACGCCTGAGGCAAATATGTGGAATGTCGGGAACTGTTTTAAAATGGTTCACTTCATTCCTTACTGGGAGATCACAAAGAGTTGTGTCGGGGGTCCATTCCTCCGGCCCAACTTCTTTGTTGTGTGGGGTGCCTCAGGGTTCAGTGCTGTCACCCATGTTATTTGCAGTGTATATACTGCCCCTCGGAGACATTATAAGATGGTATGGGCTGAGGTTTCACTGCTATGCAGATGATACCCAGCTATACCTGTCTTTCGCGCCTGACCAGGATGGAGCTCTCTCGGTGTTCAATAACCATCTGGAAGAAATCCAAGGGTGGATGGATTCTAGTTGGTTGAAGTTGAACTCAAAGAAGACAGAGGTATTGGTGGTGGACCCGGGCGGTCAGATAGTGAGGTCGCATGATGGCTCACCCTCTGGAATTTTTCTTGATGGCATGTCACTTCTGACCTCTGAACGGGTGCACAACCTGGGGATTGTCCTAGATGACAGGCTGACCCTTCAATCTCAAGTGTCGGCCATTGTCAGGACTTCCTTTTACCATCTTAGGAATATTGCCAGGGTGCGTTACCATGTTCCATCTGACTCTTTGCCAACATTGGTCCACTCCTTTGTGTCCTCGCGTCTGGACTACTGCAACACCCTTTACTTTGGGCTTTCTGGGGTTGAAATCCATCACCTACAGCTGGTGCAGAATGCTGCAGCCAGGGTGCTGACTGGGAAAAGGAGATCCAGTCATATTACCCCGGTACTGTGCGAACTGCACTGGCTTCCCATACGGTGGCGGATCACCTTTAAAGTAATTTTATTGACTTTTAAAGCCCTTCATGATCAGGGTCCAACCTATCTGAAAGAACTCCTGGTGCCTTACTGCCCTGGCCGATCACTACGCTCAGCTGACGAGGGGTTGTTAGAGATTCCAAGAGTGAGTTTAAAATCTTCTGGTAGTAGAGCTTTCTCTTATCCTGCTCCCACTCTTTGGAATTCTCTACCTCACCGGTTAAAGGAGTGCACCTCCCTGGAGGTATTTAAGAAAAACTTGAAAACCTAGCTGTGGCATATGGCCTTCTTGGAAGATTAATCGATATCTGAATACAAATATTATTTTTGATTGCATGGATGATTTTATTGTTGGTTTTTAGCATATGATGTTGCTATGTATTTATTGTATTTATATGTTTTTAATTGATATTTTATATTGTGGCTTCTGATATATAAAGCGCCTTGATATTTTGAAAGGCACTTTAAAAATAAGGTTATTATTATTATTATTAATTGGAGTGCATTTGCAGCAGCCACTTCTAAGAGTGGGGTCATTCTAGATGCCCTATAGGGAGCATGCCTTAGACAACTAGTATTGGAACCCACTCGAGAGGGAGCAATCTTAGACCTGGTACTCACGACCTGGTACTTACAAATGGAGATGGCAAGAGGATCACAGATTTAGAAGTGGGTAGCCATCTGGGAACTAGTGACCATCGAACAGTATGGTTCACGATAAACACAGCAGTAGAGTCAAGCCATACAAAGGCAAAGGTACTGGACTTCAGGAGGGCTGACTTTGCCAAAATGGGTGAATGCCTAAGGAATGCACTAGCAAATGGGCAGGAAGGAGGGGTGGAAGAACAATGGGGAATAATCAAAACTGCCATCACAGAGGCAACAAACATTTGTGTGAAGCAAATAAAATAAAAAAATGTAAGAAACCACTATGGTTCTCAAAGGAGGTGGCAGGAAAGGTTAGGGAGAAAAAGAAAGGATTCAGGAAGTACAAGGAATCACAGAAGGAGCAGGACAGAGAACTGTATCAGTTAAAGCAAAAGGAAGCAGGGAAGGCAGTCAGAACAGCAAGGGCCCAAACTGAGGAAAAGATAGCCAACTTAGTTAAGAAGGGGGATAAAACCTTTTATAGGTACATCAGGGAGTGATGGAAGACCAAGGGAGGGATAGTGAGGCTTAATAAAGGGAAGGGGGTGGGCAGAGGGTGACTGTGAAAAGGCAGAGATACTAAACAAATATTTTTGCTCAATATTCACAAATGAAGAGGGGAAAGTACCTAAACCAAACAATAGAAACACTCTGGATATGGCGGTTGATACCAGCCCATTCACAGAAGAAAGAGTTCTGAAAGAACTCTTAAAACTGAAGATGGATAAAGAAATGGGGCCTGATGGGATTCATCCCAGAATTCTAAAAGAACTAAGGGTAGAACTAGTGACACCACTGACTACCCTCTTTAACAAATCATGGGAGGATGGGGTGGTACCCAAGGACTGGAGGAGGGCAGATGTTATTCCACTTCACAAAAGTGGGAGCAGGGCAGAAGCAGGAAACTACAGACCTGTTAGTTTAACCTCAGTGATTGGGAAAATGATAGAATCACTTCTGAAGGAAAGAATTGTTGAGTACATAGAGGCCAGAGGGGCACAGGACCCAAGCCAGCATGGATTCACAGTGGGAAGGTCATGTCAGACTAATCTAATAGATTTCTTTGACTGGGTGACCAAAGTAGAAGATCAGGGAGGGGCTGTGGACATGGCCTACAGAGACTTTAGTAAGGTATTTGACACAGTCTCACATAAAAGATTAATATACAAGTTGGCCAGCCTGGGAGTGGGTCCTAAGATGGTAGCCTGGGTAAAGAATTGGCTGGAGAACAGGACACAGAGGGTAATAGTAAATGGAGTCCACTCTGAAGAAGGAGGTTCTGTGAGGAAAATCGCAGGTTCAGATAGGACCGTCCTCTTTAATGTCTTTTTAAGCAACATTGCAGAGGGACCGGAAGGAAAAGAATGTCTCTTTGCAGATGACACAAAGATCTGCAACAGAGTTGATACACAAGGTGGGGTGGAAGGGATGAGAAAGGACTTGGCAAGGTTGGAGGCATGGTCAAAAGAATGGCAGCTTAGATTCAATGCTAAGAAGTGCAAAGTAATGCACCTGGGAAACAAAAACCCAGGGGAAGAGTACACAATGGGGGTGAGATACTAACAACAACAAAAATGGAAAAGGACTTGGAGGTAGTCATATCAGATGACCTAAAGATGGGCAAGCAATGTGAAAGGGCAGTAAGGGGGGGCTGGGGGGATACTGGGATGCATAGGGAGAGGAATCACCAGTAGAAAACAGGAAGTTGTTATCCCTCTGTACAGACAGCTGGTGAGACCCCATCTGGAGTACTGCATGCAGTTCTGGAGACCCAATCTCCACAAAGACATAGACATGATCGAGGCAGTCCAGAGGAAGGCAACTAAAATGGTGCAGGGTCTGCACCAGAAGACATATGAAGAGAGAGAGAGAGAGAGAGTTAAGGAGCTTAATATGTATAGCCTTGAGAAAAGGAGGGAGAGAAGGGACATGTTAGAAACTTTCAAATACCTCAAGGGAATGAACAAAGTTCAAGAGTGTGGCATCTTTCAGAAAAAGAGGTGTGCAAGAACAAAAGGGCATGATTTGAAGATAGAGTGGGGATGGCTCAGAGGTAATATGAAGAAGTATTTTTTCATGGAGAGGGTTGTGGGATGCATGGAACAGCCTTCCTGAGGAGGTTCTGGAGTCAAAAACAGTGGTGGAATACAATAATGCATGGGACAGTCATAAGGCAATTCTAGGGGGTGTGGTAGGAAGAAGTAGGCTGTTGGTTAACTAGAATCTGCAGCTTAGCCATTAGGCAGGGAAATGGGCAGACTGGGTGGGCCAAGTGGTCCTTATCTGCCATCAAATTCTATGTTTCTATGTTACTTCTGGCCCTTTTTGTCTTTTTTTTTTTTTTTTCTCTCACCTACAGCTTAGATGATATTGAATTTCATTTTTAAACCTTCAGGGCTGAAGGGGCTTGTGCCTCTCGAAGGTTTCAAGAAAATATTAAAGCTGCACTGTCAGATTTTTCAAAGAATCTGTAATCTCACTCACCATTCTGAATTTAGACTCTGTGGTGCTCCATATTTAATTCATCAAGACACAACCATTTGTTTGTTTTTCTTCCTTGTACTTTAGTAAGAAATCCAAATATAACTTTGCCATTCTCTGCTGTGTGAGACCCCACCTTTGGTTTGATAAGAACCTGCCATTGGTTCTGCCTGCACTTCTAACAATGTCTAAAGCAGGTGGGGAGTGTGCACCACTATCAGTAACCTGCCTACTTCCTTCCCTCCTTCAGTCCCTCTATAGTTACTTCCCCATTTCTGTCCCATTCTCCTTTTGCATGACAGCTAGTGTCATCCTGCCTACAAGCTTCCCTGAAGTCCTGCAATTTCTCCACAGAATGGCTAGAGAATTGGTAATTACAAATGATCTAATGCACAATGAAACCTATTATGTATAGCTTTATTTCTCTATTATTTCTGTTGTACTGTAGCCTGCTGCACTTTTCACTATTCGTATTTATTAGTTATCAGTGTGTCAGTGAGCACCCCGTGAGCTTTAGGTGTGTACAGGTGCACTGATAATGAGACACACATTTGTTGTAACACTGCCTTGTAACACAGCCCATTTATACTTTTTGTAATGCACTCCTATGTCATGTTCCCTAATGCAGCACTTAATATTTTTTGCATTTATGCTATCTCCCTCCTCAGAGTCTTAATTGTTTCTTGATGTAATAAATCCCACATTTCAGCACCCTGATTTAGTGCTTACTAATATTGATATGCAATCACTCTCTCAATGTCCGCATCTCCAACCACAGTATAGTGTTCTGCTCCTTGCTGATGTTTGTGATACAGATGATTATTAAAAATCCATGTTCCATTTCCATGATGCTGACCTGTACTTCTTTGAGATCACCCTCCCTTACGTCCGAGGCCACCAGTTCATGTGCCATATATACCCCCCCAAAAAAGCAAATGTTCTGTGGTTTACTTGACTGAACCACCTGCTATCATGCATGATGTACCCACCACCTTCCACGAAACCCCATGCCATCACCTTGACACATTGCCCCTATCACCAACACCTCTGTTTGGTGACTGCGCTGTGCATGTGTACTGTTGCAGTTCACTATATGGCTAATGCACTGTACATTCCCACTCACTGACAGTCAGTCGTCAGCTCATGGTGGTGGTGAGAGGATGATATGCTGTGTGCACCTCCTTTAGGGTTCTGTTGTAGTAAGTGTTGTGAGGTGGTGTGAGGGTGGTTGCACTAGATCACCGTTAATTTGTTGTGTGGAGAATTTGTATTACTGTATACATTTTTTTTTGTTGGTGTTGGTGGGCACAGGAACATGAAGATTTTCCATACCAGTTTGTGAATGACATTACCCAAATTCAACTATCTGTGCAATGTAAAGATGCATTGAATAGTGTTGCATCACTTATCTCCTTTGTTTACAGGCAATGCATTTCAACATGTTCTACCACTTCTGACACAGCATGGTGAGAATGAGATTCACAAATTAAACTATTGCTGCTGCTTGGTGCATATTCTCATTTTCCTAAGTGTAGCCCCTTTATAAATTGGGGTTTACTAGAATGCCTCTAGTGATCTCTTTAAGAGCTGCCAGCTTGCTGACCCAGTCAGTTTACTAAGTTGGCAACTGGGTTTAGTGCTAAGAAGTGCATGGTCATGCACTTTGGAGCAAGGAATCCTGGATGCAGGTACCATCTGGGAGGGGTTCAGCTGTCCGTCTCTGAGAAGGAAAAGGATTTGGGGGTAATGGTCACAAAGAATATGAACCACTCATCTCAATGTAGGAGAGCAGTGGCAAAAGCCAATAGAATGCTGGGGTGTATTGCTAGAGGAATCACCTCTAGGAGGGAGGAAGTCATTCTGCCACTGTACAGATCACTGGTGAGACCACACATGGAGTACTGTGTACAGTTCTGGAACCCATACTTAAAGAAGAACATCAGGTTACTGAGGAGGTACAGTGGAGGGTGACTAAAAAGATCAGAGGTATGGAGGGGAGTCTTATGAGGACAGGTTGAGAGACCTCAACATGTACTCATTGGAGGAGAGAAGGGAAAGAGGTAATATAATCGAAACCTTCAAGTACTTAAAGGACATCACAAGGGTTAGTACCTGAGGGCATGTTTTTGATCAAAGGGAGAAGGGATTACTGGGAGTGCAGGCTGAAGTTGGTGGGGGTAGAGTCAGGAGGAGATGAGGAAGCATTACTCGGAGAGTGTGGTAGGGGATGGAACACACTCCCTGGAGAAGTGGTATCTCTTTAAACAGTGGAGAGCTTTAAAAGGGGTGGATAAGATTAAGGGCAAGATACTAGTCGATGGGAAGATGAGGGGAAGTGGGGCAAGGGGGGGGAAGGACAGCAGGAGTCTAAGCTCTGTGCTGTCCAATCGAGCAGATGTGTTAGACCATTTGGCCTGCATCTGCTGGCAGTTTCGTATGTTCATATTTGCTTGCAGTTTGCTTTTACATCTTTTCAGCCAAGCCAGAATACCTTCATAAGCAGTCGAAGACCTCACCTGTCATACATAAATGGTAACACTTCCTCAGGTTAGTACTGAGAAACAACATTATCAAAGAGAAGTCCACATATTCCCTATTAAGACAGACAGAAAGACAAATAATAAAAAAATACACTGAGTATATAGGGTAAAAGCATTAAAAGAAGGGAAATGAAAAATTAGGGCAAAAGGTCCCCAGAACCTTTCCAAATCTGTGGTGAGTTGTTCCTCGAGGTTTTTACAATCATGTGATGTAGTGCTGGTAACCATCATTTCAGCACCCTCTGTTCCAGTATTGCTATGTCAGGGTTCTACTTTGACAAGAGATTGCCAAAATTAGGGTAATGCCAATAGCTCCACAGCAAATACTTTCTTGTAAGTAAAGCAAAGTATCTGGCCCGCCTTTAAGCTCTTCTACAGTCAGATTTTAATAACAAAACTTTAGGAAAGAAAGACTAAGTCAGATGTGACACAGGACAAAAATAAACCCTACCTTCATGGATAAAATGAGATATAGTTTTTTCAATTGCAGACAGCTGTCTCGGTCAGAGTATTAAACCCTTTAAAACATATTTTGTAAGAGTGAACCTCAGCAGGAAAACAAACAGCAAGTTGCCAACTAAAATGATACAAAATATTTGCACACCAGGTAGATTTTTTTTCAGTTGTTTTGTGTGCAGAGTGCTTCATGTCTGTTCTATTTTACATTGTGCATACAGCTTTAGGGTGGCAAGGATGATTGGCTCAGAAATGTCCGTCCCTCCAAGCTCAATGGAAGGACCCTGTTACCCCTATTTCTTAAGAGCACTTTGAGTCTGAACTTGATGGTTATTATAGTATCAGCTGACAGTACCTGTTGTAAAACTATATTCAAGTACACTTACCACTGCTTCTGTGAAGTAGTTCTGTGGTTTCCCATGAATCTTCCTCCTTGGACCTTAATTTACCCTATGTGTGGGCATCACACTAATAATTGATACAAAGTCTAATACACTAGTTAAGTATTGATCATTGGGGTGATGTCTACAAATGGGTTAAATAAAGGGCCCTCTCTTCAATGGCACCCCAGATATATCCAAATTATAAAAGGTGCAGGAAGCACCCAAGAGGTGGCTGTAGTCTGGCTGTCCCTCACCATGCCACATGCACAATGAGAGGAGGGAGCCAGCATTACCAGTAACAATGGTCTTGGAGCCTTGGGTGGGTGTCAGGAGGCAGACAGGTAGGGTAAGCCCCTTCAGAGAGGATTACACTTATTTTCTCTGCTGTTAAGCCCATGGGTTTCCCATGGCCTTACCCTCATCCCATGATTCCCATCCCCCATATGGTGAGGTCTGATCGAACTAGACTCAAATCCCCATCTGGCTAACAATAACCTTTTAGCATTGGTTAGCGGCAGTGCATTAGAAACACACACCTACTGTATTGCTTCAATAAAAACAAGATATTAAATTTTTGTCTCCCAGCTGGTGTCTACTCGACTCGGGTTCCTTCCCCAATTGCTTCTCTGACTTTATCTGCTCTGGCAGCTCTTGGCTTGGTGGATACTTTACCGTTACCTGATGGGTCACGGCGGTTGTCTGACTGCTGGTCCAGTCCTCCTCTGTCTGGTGAATCTCTGACTCACAACTCCTCCTCTTCAGACTTCTCAGCAGTTGCCTGCCCAATTCATTGGCGCGATGACCAGCCCGCTGCTCACAACCTATACTGACTCCATCAGCAACGGTCACGCTTGCAGAACTTCCCGAGTGGCAATGCATGACCTCTCCTTGAGTCGCACTGTGCCTGGTTTACTTCTGACTGACCCAGCTCTCCACTGGCTGCTGTCTGCCTGAAATAGATGATGTTCTCCTCCTGACCTGCAGGAATCTGGTTGTTTGCTGCACGCCGCACATCGATCCAATTCACTCCTCGTGCACCTCTCACCCGTTGCCCGATGACATTCCCTGCTATCTCATATGCGCACTGGATTGTGTACACGGAAAGACCACCAGTTTCAAAAATGCCTCAATGAACACAGGACATTGCTCCTCGGGAAGGGGGGGCAGGTCACAGAGGACAGCATGTGCACAGGATCACAAATAAAGGAAAAAGCCTTATTTTGTTAAAAACCTCACTCACTAAAAATTATTGGTGGGGCTGGGCCCATTTCAAAAAATATTGCTGGAGCTCATGCTCCATGGGCCCATATAACCCGGTGCCTATGCTGGAGGCTGCATCTCTGGAAGGACATAGACAGAGCAGAAATGGTTCAGAGAAGGGTGACAGCAATAGTGCAGAGCCTGCACCAAAAGTCATATGAGGAGACTGAGGATCTCAATATGTATTCTCTGGAGGAGAGAGGGGAACATGCTAAAGACTTTCAAACACCTCAAGGGTGTAAATAAGATGAAAGAGGGTAGCATCTTTCAAAAAAAAAAGATGTTCAAGAACAAGGGGCATTGATATGAAGATAGAGCAGGAGACATAGGGGTAACATAAGAAAGTATTTTTTCATGGAAAGGGTGGTGGATCCATGGAACAGCCTCCCAGGAGAGGCTGAATGGGCAAAAACAGTAGGGGAATTCAAAACATGGGACAGACATAAAGGAACTCTAGTGATAGCAAAGAGAGGGTAAGCTGCAGCTCATTTAGGATCTATGGTATATGAAACAGGTAGGGAAAATGGGCAGACTAGGTGGGCCATACAGTCCCTATCTGCCATCAAATTCTATATTTCTATATTCTAAGTTTCTATGTTCCATGTTTTATTTGCTTTTTTTATACAGTACTGTTTTGTACTGCCCATCACTGATGTCTCACTTGTTTGGGGGTAATGTGTGCTTATGCTTAATTTAAAATGTAACTTTTATTATTTTTTTATACAGTACTGTACTGTTTTATGTTGCTCACTGATGTCTCACTCATTTGGGGAACTGTGTGATTGTGTTTAACTTAAAACATAGCTTTTACTTTTTTTTTTAAACAGTCTTAGCCCTGTTTGGCTAACGTTTGCTGTCAGTCTTTGCTTTTGCTTTCTTTTTGCATGAAGATAGTGATTTTAACTTGCTTCTTTTGTGGCACAGCGTATTTGTACAAATTACACTAGGTTGCTTCAATAAGCTGCCATTCGAGAGCAATCGCTGCTCTCTGCTCCATAGTTTTTCGTAATGTTAGCAGGGCTTCTTGCACATCGATACAAGTCACTGGAACTAGAACCTAGGCATCCTCACTTTCCATTTCTTCTGAATCCTCAGCAGTGTCAGGTAAAGAGGGGTGAATGGCTTTGATGACATGGGCGACATCTTATTTTGTGGGGTCTTGTTGTGACTTGGGGTTGGGGTCTTTATCACCGATATGACACAGCTTCAGAATTCTATTCCAGTTAGGTGATTAGGTGGTGTGATCTCTTTGTCAAGCAGGGGTGTAAGCTGCTCCTCGACCCTTCTTGCTGCAACAGGGAATCCTGCTTTTCTGAAGCAGTTGATTGTCTCTGCAGTGATGGCTTCCCAGGCAGTTTTCAGAAGCCTGATTGCATCTAGAATGTTGATTGTTTTGATGCATTCAGTAGCTGTCAGTTCAGCCCTGACTCTGGTGTCCATCTCAGCTAACACCTCTGTTCGCATTGCTTTGATGTAATGCCTCTTCATGGCATAAATGATCCCCTGATCAAGGAGTTGGATTATTGAGTTCATGTTTGCATGTAAAAAAATTAAATGAATGTTTCTTAGCCCCTGGACATTTGGATGACCAGTGAAATTATCTAGGAGTAGAACAGTTTTTCTTCCAGAGATGTTGTCCCGCTGATGGACCCACTCCATGAAAATTTCACAGATCATTCAATCTGTCTTATTGCTGCAATATTGGACAGGCAAGTGGGCTACACTGTGGAAACACCTTGGTTTTGCAGATTTCCCCATGGCTAGAAGTTAGTTTCTCAGAACTAACCATGTTGCTGCAGCACATGACTGTTTTAACATTTCAGTTCTCAACAAAAAAATAAGAGCAACAAGAACAGCAGAAGGTAGCTTAAAGGACACTGTCAGTTTTGTCCCTATGGTTTCTATAATTTCTTATCAGTGTCCTCGAGGCACACACTAAACAAACTACCAGTGTCAATGGTGCTGCATGTCTGAAAGTAACATTTTACCTACTTTTCACAATTTACATTATTTTTCCAGTCTGAACGCAGAACAAGCGAATCCTCCGAAGTACATCCATTCGAAGACGCAGTATCTACAGAGTTACATGGGGACAGCTGTGAATTCTTAGTACGACCTATGATGACAAAGCAATGAAGAGCTAAGATTCCTAAATTGAACTGTGGTTTTTGTAAAAGACATTACAGCAAAATACACTTAAAAGCGGAGTCTAAATCCCTGCGCATGTGCAACAGCGGCATGTTCCTGCGCTTGTGCCGGATCTCTGCTCCAAGATGTTATTGCACATGTGCGGGATTTAGACTTCACTTTTAAGTGTATTTTTAGCTGTATTATGCCTCGCTTCTTTGTCACAAGAGGCACAGTTCGATTTAGGGTCTTGAAATACTTCATTTAAGCAGCTCTGTTCATAGGGCATGCTAAAAATTGCACAGCGTACATGCGCTCTGTTACAGACGTGTGTCTTTGGGATCGATGTGCTTCCGGAGGTCGCTGACTTATGTTCGGGTCAGTCAGACAGAAAAAGAATGTTAAATCATGGAAAGCAGGTAAAAATATTACTTTTTGGACATGTAGGGTTATTTTACACTGGTAGTTTGTTTAGTGTGTGCTTTGGGGAACACTACTACGAAATGATGCCAAACTTAGGGACAAAGCTGACAGTAACGCACCAAACACAATGAAACAGAAAGAGTGAAACAGTTGAATAGGCAGGAAATGGCAGCTTAAATAGGAGCAATGCAGCAGAGAATTATTGCCGATTTGCACTTTATTGAGTTATTACTGACTGTAGACAGTAAGTTATGAGTGTTACAGAACTCCATACAAGGGACTTGATGTCACCTAAAAAGGGCCCACAAGGTCCATTCTAAGGGGTGGATTTAACATGATAACGTATATGATTTAATTTGGTAGAGATTTTGTCCTCTACAAACGGATGTCTGAAGTATCCGGGTACGTTATAAGTGGCATCCACTGTATTGCAAAATATCTAGAAATATATTTCTGTATCTTTGGCTGCAACTGTACATCAGCATGGGACAGAATAGTTGCAGAAGCAGAACACACACACAGATGGGGTGTAAGGAGGGGGTACCACTGGACTACCAGGAATGGATTTATGAATGGAACCAGTTTATGGCAGTTTGTACTCCCAAAGAGAATATGAGTGGACAGTGAGTGTGTCATTAGGGGAGAGCCAGAAGAAGTCCAAAGGTACGGGTTGGGTGGGGGCAAGGCGTGAGTGGAAATGAATCAGCTCATGCATGTATATGCATAGTACTGCATCATGCACATAGATGCATGAACTGGTACCGTGCACCTTTTCTGTGCACAAACCACGTTTTGCAAAGTAACATCAGCCCACTTTAAATATTAAGATCTATGCTGTTGGGTCTCAACCCCTGGGACAAATCTTTAGTTCTCAGCTAAACAATATTTTTTGGATGGCACACACTGTGTGCACCATTTCCCAGTCCAAACAATTCCGACAGGGAAATCAGTACGATCTCTTTAAAGGAGATAACTTTGAAACCAGAGGTGCTAGAAGCTTAGCTAGTTAAATGAAACCTTAGAGTTCAGGCAGATATGTTACTCTGGAACAGCTTATGCATTCCCCTTACATTGCTGGTGCATGCATGTCCCTTTGCTAATGATCCCTAGGATCCCAATGGTACATAACAGGCACTGGCTGCCTTCCCTTGTGAGTAGTGTGTAATGTTACACACTCTGTAAATAGCTGTGCACAACTGGCTATTTCTGAAGTCCTAATTATATCATCAGTCACTTAATTTGTTACCAGGAATTAATGTTGCAACAATCTGTAAATAGTTATGTTCAACAGGTTGCTGCTGAGGTTTTACCTATACCATGATTCATTTACCTACTAGTTTTCTTGTTTGTGCGTTTCCTGTTGTCTTGTGACTATGGCAACTGTTAACTAGCTGTCGTTCCCCTGACAATTCATTTCCCCTGCTGAATCACTGGTGCTAAGTTCCACTACCCTTCCTACTTGAGGTTCGGGAGCCACTTGTGGCTCTTTGCTGTGTTCATGTGGCTCAGTAGCTCCTTACTCCTCAAAGGTCCAGCATTTATGGTTCCATACATCACTGCTACTGTGCTCCATAATAAAAGAATCTGGAACACTGAATGTAGGCTTTTTAGCAATTTACTTATGTAAGTCCACCTTTTAAAGGTCTTGTATATGAACATCACATATACACTGATGTGCATGATGCTGGGGCAGCTAGAGAGGTAATCAAGAATAGTTATATAGGGAGGCTATTGACTCTGCAGTGTCTCCCATATTTTAAGTCTGTATCAATATTCCCATCTGTGTTGTAGATCTTGGCCAGTACGAGGTGAGCCAGCAAACTTTTAAAAGCTTGCTGAAGAACTGCTTGATGGCATAGTGGTAAGGATTACTGTTCGCCAATTTGGTGACCTAGGTTGGTACCAAAACATAGCACATTAAGTAGTAATGTCAATAAGAATCCAGTTTGGATGCCTCCTGTCCTGACTCTACACATTTGCTTCCCTTGTAGCCCAAGGGGAGGGATCATGTTGGCAGGGATGTGCAGTGCTAGACATGTTGCCAAATGTCAGCAGGACTTGTGATGCCTATAATTTGATGCAGAGGTACTAGACATCAAGTTAGGTGTGTTTATGTAAACAGGCAGGGCTTGTGGATGGCCATGCCCAGTCACACTTGTCCAAGACATTTGTGCCCCAAGTGGGAGGGAGAGAGTTGAGATGAAAGTAGGAAATGTAATAGGATTGGCCAGCAAGATTAAGTCTTACCATCTACCACACAGGATTGGCCAGCCAATTCTTTTATCATTCTTCCTTGTCCCTTAGCAAATGCTGAACATTCTATATGCTTTCTTGGGTTATCCCCACATCAGTTGGGATCTAGCCCCATATCAGATGTCTCAATGAGTGTGAGGAGTGAGGTGGAGGGGGACAACCACAGTTACTTCAGGATGATGTGCAGTGGCCAGAATGTGAGGAAGACAGTGGTTCCTTGGGTGGGATAAGAGATTGTCAAGATGGAAGGAGGACTGAGTCAAGACATGGGTCATAAAACTGCAAGAAATAGTGTTTTTTTTTGTTTACGTTTTCTTGTATTCTTAACATGGCACTGTACCAGTGAATCAGCTATATAGCTTAAGATAAAAATGTCACATCCAACAAAGAAGAGAGAAATAGTACATGAGTGTAATATTTTTAGAAAACTTGAGTGATTTTGGTTTCATCAACAGAGATGGACATATGTTCCATGTGATGTGCAGGGAAAGTTTTTACAAGAAATAAGAAGTTAAACTGCAAGGGCATGTCAAAATAAAACATTTTACAAATGCCATAAAATATGAAAGAGAGGTATGCAAGAAACACATTTCAGCACTCAAAAGTAAACTGGGCCAAGAGAAGGTTGCTTAGACTTCATGGCATGCATCTGTCCAGCTTCACAGAGCCCTGCACTTGCTTTGTACAGGCAAAAGTTTTCTAGATGGAGAGGTTACGAAGGATGCAGTTTTCAAAATGGGCCTGCACTTGTCTGTAGATCTCAAGGAACAGAGCAGAGCAGAATTTTACTGTATGCTAGATTTGGCACAGGCTTTTCTTGAACTCAAGACCACGAAAGACCATGCAAAGAACATTTTGTGGAATATGGATTCTTATCCGTGTTTGTGATATGAGGTTAACTTACTACGCTCTCTTGTGCTTGACAAACCGATAGTTAACAAATATATTATACAGCACAGCTGGCACTTGTAGTCCATTCTACTGTTTGAATGTATTAGGAATTAGGATGAGTTACTAACTAGTTACCCTCGTGACAACAGGATCAGTGTTAACGTTTTTCAGTTTTCTCAGAGAGGGTTGGGAGAATGAAAAGCTATCCATGGATACACTTGGTTAATGTCTGACAGACTGTGCATCTACTGTAGCATAATACTCCATATCAAGTGAGACAGAAGCTTGAGCCTCTCAAAGTAACCTTTGGCACATTGTGCTTTGTAAACTGGCATATCCTGTAAACTGAAATGTTTGCACATTTACATAGGATGATAAATGCATCACTGTTGTTGAAAACAATTGGTAAGTTACACTTTTAGTGGTTTGCTTTGAGCAGTGCTCCAATTAAATAACATTTATTTTACTCAAAACACTTGGAGATAATTTGAGGTAAAATTAAGCATTACAAAAGACATCTGCTATGCATGCACTCATAAGGCTTTCTGGTGATCAGATCTGTCATGGCAGGTGGACATTTGGCTCCCCGGACCTGAAAAGGTTGCAGACCCCTGCACTAGACTAAACAGCCTTGAACTGATAACATACTGTGCTGTATCTCATTTAGGCTTTGACATTTTGTTTCTTCTCTTGGTTAACAATGAAATGCTGAGCAGTTTGCTGCCTTCACCTTCCACAATTTGGTTTGAGCCAGGCCACAGCTACCATCCCAAGGAGTAGACATTGATAGGCTCAGTTGAACAGATTGCAACAAAGTGTTTAAACCACACCAGGTTGTTTAAACCACATCCACTATATACTGTAGCAGCCTATTCCTAAGAAGAGGAGTCAAACTAAAAAACAGTTAATAAAATCACACCAGACTATTTTAACTGCTGTATACTGTAGAATAGGAAATATTCACTGTACATAAAGTTTCACTATATTCACTGAAGTGCTCTGAAGTGTGAAAATAAAATTACTCTAATTAGCACTTTTTCCATTAAGATGAATGGAAGACTTTTAGTTTAGAGTGAAAATAAATCTACACAAATATGGCCACTTTGTGGCTAGCGCTAAATATAATTGATACATTCTTTTCCTATTCTACAGTACTATAACAGCCTATTTCTAAGAAAAGGACTAAGAAAAGAAATTAACGAAGCACCCATAAAGAACTGGGTTTAATTATGAACAATTGTTTTTCCCCTAAGAGACAATGTTGTATTTATTGACTTGGCTGCCATATATTAAGCATAGCAATGAAGGCTGAAAACTGGTACTCATGCTCAACTTAATTATGCACAGTTATAATACATTGAAAAGAATGGCATTCCATGCAAGGCCTGGGGTCTGGAAACATTGATAAAGTAAATCTTATCTGATCACTGACAGAATAAAAACATCTAATTAGCTCATAGTCAAAATGAATTCCTCATTGAAAGAGCTAGACATTCTCCAACTACAACAGTCTCCTACACAAAATTTATTCGCAGCCTTCACTGCACTGCTTCTGGGACCCAATAGGCCAGTAGGAGTTATCAAAATCCCATCCCATCTACAGGGTGGAAGAGAAGCATTTGTTTTCATTTTATGCTAAGAATTACAGTACTTTACTGTTAGCTGTTTGTATTAAAACTCTGACATAGATGATTATTTATTATCAATAACAGACTATTAATTCCAATGTGCTCAGCCTCTCTGGCTTCCACGCAGTTTCATAACTGGGAAAACTGAAACACAAGGCGGTTGAACGGTCAGTCACAGCACAGCACAGCACAGGTTAACACTCAATCCAACCACAATCTTCTGGATTACAGGTTTTAAATGTTATACCTCAATCAGTCATCACAAGTACTTTTCCTGTAGATACATGGGCTTTTTTGGCACTTCGTTTGCCCAGTCAGTGGATTCTAGAAGCAGTGCATGAGAAGGGTAGCAATAAAGAATGTAGACTTTTGTAGCTGGAGGATGTCCAGCTCTGCCCCAGATCAGTTGTGGATGTAAAGCGACTGTGTGTCCCAGTCCACTTACAGGTAAAAATAAATGAATGAATGTTACCTTTTAGTTACGTGCTTGAACCTTTTGGCAAGCATCTGGCCTTGCATCTCACAACCGTCATAAAGTTTATTAATCACATATCACACTCCTTCAATCAGTTTCCTTCTACAAGCCTGTATTTACTCACTCTTTGCATGGCAGAAGCAGCAAACAGGTTTTCAAGAATACCTCTCAAATGTCTCATATGGTACCCATCAAAACAAAAACAAAGTACTACAGTCCCACAGTAGAAAAGCTACTGTAAACTCAGACAATAAAGCAGAAATTGTTCACATTATACAATGATAGTATAACGTTAACTTTGAACAGCTATAAGCATTGAAACAAGCAGAATACCATACTGAATCTTTTGTCACTGAAGTGAGGCAGGACAGAGATGCTCAAAAATAAATTAAATGATGATGAACAGTGCGGGGCTGGGGCACTGGTCCATGGATCAGAATGGATTATATGAGTGGCGCATTAGACATAATCAACCATGAAGATGCAAACTCAAAACCGCACCACATAATCCATTCCATGGACCAGTGCCCCAGACCCACATTGTTCATTGTCATTTATTTTCAAGTATATTTGAGTATCTCTGTCTCTCACCTGTCACTTCTTTTCTCTGTCTCCCCACTTGTCACTTCAGTGACAAAACATTAAGGCATGGTATTGAGTTTCTTTCTTACCAGGATTTTTATTGCCCCATCCAGTATATAGTTCACCCTTTAGCTGGCTGGCTGCTTCAGGAGGCTAGACAAGGAAGCAATGAAATCCCATGGTCAATCAAACTCAGTGGCTTTCATATCAGTGTGATGAATGCTGAAGGCACCAACAGGCTGTTCTGTGTGCAGAAATGCAGTGTCCTGACTCACTGTCCCAACACCCTAATAGCTCTCTCTACTTGTACACAATTTATATCAAGTAACTGAATAAAGGGCAGGCAGAAAATGGGGCTCACAAGTTTTCAATTGACACTGAGATTAGGATGCAACAGACTAAGAGAATGCTTCTAAAAGTATCTATAATAGAGATTTGCATACAATAGTCAAGCTGGGAAAGTTGTGGGACATGAAATTTTATGACAGTAAATCCACTGTGCTGCTATTGCATCTAGGAAAGAACAACACTAAGGCCAGCTATTATTTAAATGATGTTGATGAACTAAGAACGCTTAATTAAGAGAGGGATTTTAGTTATATAACAGCAGACTTAAAAGAAGGGCATCAGTGTGAGATACTGTAGCTTGTGAAAAGGCAGCACAGGTAAAAGGCTGGTTTAAACGTTGCAAGCTGGTCAAGGAAAGCAATTGGCATCACTTTACGGGGCATACATGTGAGGCTTCCATTACAATACTTCTGAAATCCTTACCATAGCAGTAAGCACATAAACTAGAAACATTCAAAAGTAGAGTCGATCAAATAAAGTGTCAGCCAACACCATCCATAACAATTTCCCACCATGACATCCCACAGCAAATTTATAGTATTAGCTCTCTTTCCATTCCATTCCAATACTAGAAAAGGACGTATCCATGACCTGCTGTGGCCACTGGATTTTGCTGTACTATAGCATTTATTGTGCACATGTCTGCTACTCACTCGCTTGCTGCATGGACTCTTTGACAAAAAGCACTCATTCCTAATTCCTACAGTATCCCTCACTTCCATATCAAGCAGGTAAAAGGTAATGTACTGCATGCAAACCCATATAAACAGGTTTGGTTCATGAAAACCAAATACAACTGTTCCCCATCTAGCACTCCATATTTCCCACCTATGGAACAGTACTCCTTCATACACAGAACCACCACAAATACAACCTGAGCGATGGTCGATGCCTAAATCCCCATGGTTCAGAAAAGTGCATGTAGGAGAGGTAGACAAGTGCTGATCAAACACCCCTAGCAGGCCTTGCCCTCTTAGAAAGGGAAACTGATTTTGAACACGCGCTATGGGCTTCATTCTTCTCTAATATCCAGTATCATGCTTCATGCTCAGTACAAGATGAATAGTATGCCAGCCAATAGGAAAGTATACCATGGTTGTGCCAGTGCCAAATGGTATAACAGTATAGTTTTACTGAAAATGGAATCCATTCTATAATGATCACCCCAGCAACCCACAGTGTGTGGTTAGCAGGGGGGACTCTGGTACAGTATAAACTAAGTTCTGCATTATTAGCTTCAAAATTTAGTTTGCCAAGCTCTGACTACAAAGTCACTCACTTCACTTACCCCGCCCCCGTGGCCAATCCCACGATGCTCCCTCATTAGCCCAGTATACTGTAAACTAGTGTAGTATTTGCACTGTAGTGTTTAGTGTAACTGTGTGCAATGCTGTGATATTAAATATCATCTGGTACTGAGCATGATGCTGCACATTATAGACTCTGTAATGTGCAGCATCATACACAGTACCAGATGAATAGTATAGAGGGGACGCCCACTAGTCTGCTCCCTCCCAGGTAACCCACCTCTGGGGGAAAAAGCAGCCTGCCTGCCTCCTGGATCAGTCTGTCCACTGAGTCAGACCACCGTGCCCTGACCTCCTAGGCTCCTTACCTAACCCAGCTACCTCCACAACATAATAAAAATTAATTAAAAAAAATAATTAATGTGTATCAAAAGCCTGCCTCCTGGATCAGTCTGTCCACTGAGTCCAACTGACCACCCTGACCTGACCTCCTTACCTAACCTTCTCAACTACCTGGCTCTACAACATAATAAAAATTAATTTAAAAAAATCAGTGTGTACCTGTTTGGTTGATGGCAGTAGCAAACGAGCAGTAGCAGTAGGAGAAGCAGCAGGCAGGCAAGCAGCAGCTATACAGACAGTGGAGTCCTCATTGGTTATCAGGAGTGCTGCAGCTGTTCTGTTCTTCACTTTGGACTTCTCGACTTGAGTCAGGGACCGGGCATCCTGTGACCCAACCCAACCCGTAACTGGAGCAGCTGTCCCATCTGAGGGAAAAAAACTAGTCGGCAAGAAACAACAACTTGCACTGCAAGCAAACTGTCTGGACAGTCACAAGGAACCAATAGTGGTATGAGCCTATACACGGGCCGCCCACACCAAGTCTCACAGACATGGACTGGTCTGGATGGTTGAGTGGACAGTAGTCTACGCACAGTCCCTGCAGCTAGTGCTGGACTTAATTGGATGACTTCCGGACCATCCCGACCGGCGACCGATCAGTGATTAATTTAAGCACGCAAGTGTGGCTGGCTCAATGGGGGTATACAGGTTCAGCTCTGCTAGCTGCCCTAGGAGGCTAGAATGCTACAAGGAGGACAGAATGAATCTGGCTCTGATCTGAGGGGCTGTCTATCCTGAGGAAGTCGGAATTCACAGCAGCAGCACTCACTCACACAGGGTCCTGGTCTGGTGGGCGGCAAGTGCAGGGTGAGGGCAGGGAAATAAATATCACTGCCGTCGCATGACTTTGCACATCTCAGGCTGAGCAGCAAAATAGAAACACTTAAAAAATATATTTTAAAGGAGCCACAGCCTGGAGATGTGGGATGATGCTAGATGAATCGACCAGAGACCCACGGAGAGTTCGGTATTTGTGGCACAACAGGGGAGGAGGGCAGTCAGACCAGTAAGCAAGAAGAAGAATCCACTAAGCCTGTCTATGTCCAACTCCGAACAACCTTATAAACAGAAGAACACCACAAAGCCAGTTGTTAAGCAAGGAAGTCTGGAGCAAATGGGATCACTGCAGTGATAAGAGGCTCTCTTTATACCCCCCCCCCAGCCTCTCTGCATGGAACTTCGCGTCGGAGTAGAACATTCTTTCAAATTAAATTAAATTAATTTATTTCCCCAGTTGTTGCAGCAGAGGGAATACATACCAGGAGGCACCAACACATGCAGGAGGACAAGCTTGGTGTCAAGTCCAGAATCCAGGGAACAAAGATTTGTTAGGGCAGAGCTGTTGAATCTCATGGATGGGCTCCTTGGATGAGATAAATGTTCAACTGGAGTTGTAAATTAGGGCCGTTATCAACCAGCTTTGCAGTCATGTAAGAGATAATGACTGTACTTTACAATGCCGCTGAGACTGGGAGGCACTAACATTTACACTCTGAGAGAAGGACAACACCAACTTGAAGCAGATGTTTCCCATTAATGATCTCGTCTTCTGTTGTGTTTAGTATGGGGGGCGACTCGAGGTGCAGCAGTAGATTAAAGGCAAGGAGGTCAGAAGAAGACAATCACTGCTAAATATCATGCGCAGATGCAGGCAGTGTGAAAAACTGAATAAATACAAATGAAAATTGAAAAGGGCAATATCTTCAGCCCCAAAAAAGTGAAGGTGCAGCCACACCCCTACCCCACCCCCATTTCCTGCACCCTTGTAGACAGGTTTCACAGCAGGGCAGAGCATACAGGAAAATAGAGACCTGATTTAAATAACCCACTCCCAGAAGAGATGATGGTCGATGCTTAAAACTGCTGGATTCTCCACTTGGTGTGAAAAACAAACAGGGGTACTGGGGGCTACTGAGGCAACTCTGATTAATTCAATCATCTCCCTTCTAAAATTCACAGTTGTACTCAGTTTCCTAGCATCTAAAAACGAATACACTTGAGGAACAATATGTAAAAGTGCATATCGGAATCATGATTGTGATCTTTCCAGGGCCAAACATAAAGCAATGGGAAAAGGGTCTGCCTTGATGAGTACCCCTACCAGCTGGAAGGGCCCAGATAATTCATTATTCAGTAAAACCTGCACCATATGGCCCTGGCATAGAGCTTGGACTCAGGAGCAAAAAGAATGACCCACCCCAAATCTACCCAGGGTGTAGAACAAATAGCCCCACTCCACATGGTCAAATGCCTTCTCTGCATCCAAGGCCACCACCACCTTTTAGTGCAAGCCCAACTAAGCATAATACTAAGCATCTGTCAGATATTGTGCTTTCCCATGCAACCCTTAACAAAGCCAGATTGGTAGGAGGAACAATTTTTGGTAGCACTGTTTCTAATCAGGAAGCTAAGGCCTTTGCTACAATTTTATAATCCATGGTGAGGAGGGAAACTGGTCTATAGGAGGCACATTTGTTCAGATCGTTCCCTGGTTTAGGCAATATTGTGATAGTCGCAGACCATGTGGAGGAGGGCATCTCACATTTCACCAAACCCTCTGTCACAGCCTCAAATAAAGGGTCCAGTAGGTAGTTCTCAAATGTTTTAAAAAAGTCAGTCAGGAGGCCATCAAGTCCCAGGGCCTTACCACTTTTTAGTGACGTCATAACCCTCTGAAGTTCCTGTTTATCCAAAGGGGCATCTAGTCTCATTTCTTCTTCCCCACTAATCCTGCCTAGATGGAGTCCCTTAAAGAAAGTATCCAGCTCAACCCAGGAGGGGTCACATTCAAAGGTATAGAGGGACTTGTAGACGCGCCAAATGTATCTCCTATCAGCTTCGACCCACGCACTATCTCCCCCCTTCATCCTGTACCTGAGCAATTGTTTTAGCTGTTTCCTTCTGTTTCAGCAGCCAAGCTAAATAATTCCCTGCTCTATCCCCATTGAAGTAGGCATCTGAGTTAGATAACAGTATAATCCTCTCTAACTGTGCACTGGACAAAGTATTGAACCTCCATTTTAACTTCTGGACTATGTTATACAGTGCTGCTGTATTATTTAACATATGCACTTTCTCATAACGCAGCAATTTTCTTTCTTAGAAGCTTTAATTTCTACTATCATTCCTCCTAGCATGAGAGGCTGAAGGAAATAGTCTGCCCCTAACATAGGCTCTTTAGAGCCTCCCAGCTAGTGGAGGGAGGTCTCACCCAAATGATTAAATACCAGAAACTCCTGCAATCATTTACCCATGTGAGAGAGATAATTTTGATTCTTCAAAAGTAAGAGGTCTAACTTCCATGCCCTGGTGGTGGCCAGGGCTCTGGTGCCATGAATTGACAGGTAGTGCAATGCATGGAACCAAATTGGTATGGGCAGATATCCAGCCTCACCCACATCCACCACCAGGGTGCTGGAGACAAGTAGTCTATCGATGCATGCATAGGAATTATGAGCATGGGAGTAAAAACTATATTCCCTTGTTGTAAGATAGAGATGCCTCCTCACATCAACAAGGTCCAACTCAGTTTGTAATACTGCCAGAGACTTTGCATTTTGAGACTGAGGCACAGAGGTCTGCCTTGACCGATCAAGCATCATATCAAGGATGCAATTATAGTCCCCCATAGGGATCCATGGACCCTCCCAGCTAGCCATGTTTAAAGCCAGTCTCTGAAAGAAACTGGGGTCCTCCACATTTGGGACGATACAGAGCCAACCAACAGAACTCCTCTATCCGTACCAGTACCTTGGCCAGGTATACCGCCCATGCTGTCCACCAGTTTATCCAAAAGCTGAACCTGTGCCCCTTGGGTAACCAGACAAGAAGCCCCTCATGCTTTAGAAGAGAAATCGAGGACACCCATGTACCCCCAAAAAATTCAGCAGTTTTTAACGACTCTGTATGGGAGAAATGTGTTTCTTGTAAAAGTATGATGGAACCTTTTTGTCTACGGACCTCTGCAGCAGTCTTCTTACGCTTTATGATGGACTTAAGACCACTGATGTTCCAAGACAAACACCGAAGGTCATCTGCTATCATACCAAATCTTGTTTAGGACAAGTTGCAATCCACTATATAGCAAGCACATATCCACACGTTTTACTCCATTTTCCCTCTCCTCCCCCACCCTTAGAGTTAACCATAATGAAACCCCTTAGTTACCCCAACAATAACTCCAAATAGTTTGATCAAATAAAATATGTCCTAGTGGGGGTCTCCACCAGACATACACCACAGACAGCAAGATTAGGTACAACCCTGATGGTTCCCCCCCCAGACCAACATAACAGACATACAGAAGGTTCTTTAAGCAACATCTGCTTCCCCCAATATGAAATGGCCTCCCTGCCCACCCACCAACATGTGCAGTGATTCCCATGGTTTACCTATTCAATCCCATTCCCTCTCCCCACTGCAAATATAACCCTGCCATACTCCCACTGCAAACAAAAGGCAAGGATAAACCATCTTGCCTGCATTCATAACCATACTTGGTGGGACAACGTCCCAAAGAAATATAATACCAGTATGTAATTACAGCCGAACTTTAAAAATCAACTGCATTAATTAAGTATTTAAAGTGTCAAATTAAACCAATTTACTAGAGGAAACAGCCTCATAAAGGAGACAACAACAACATTAAGGCATAAGAACTACATAACAGACAATAAGTGTCTACAGGTTTTCAAGCAAAGGCAATGGCTGCCACTTGTACTGAGTTTTTCCTTCATGGCGCCTATTAAACAACATAGGCAGTTGCTGTGCATAATAAAGCGCACAAGTGGTTGGGAAGGGACGCCAAGATTTCCCCTTCTGGCCCCATCAGCAAACAGTCCACAGCTGAGTCCACTAAAACAGGCATGACAGCAAGTAGATTTCCTCTAGACATCCAGATGACAGTCTCATAATTTCCAAACTCCCACAATTCCTTACTAGAGTTACAGACAACGTTACCAGCCATTACCAGCTAGGTCCTCCAAAACCTCTGATTTGTGATAATTCCTGATAGCACAACCCCATTGTTACCTGGGTCCCCAGTCTCGGTTGGGGACTAAAAAAAAACCTCCAAACTCTGGGACATAGGAGAACTGCCACCTTTCATATATTAACATACTAAAATGCCAGCAGAATAGGCCCTAACAGTCTCTCAAGTCTGCTCAATTTTCAGCACCCGACTGAGGGCCGAGTTTGGTGTCTCCTTCCCCTTGGGTTATACTGTCCCCAGTCCCAGATGTTCCACCTGTATTGGGTCTGGTCAGATTTTCCTTCCCTGTACCTGTTCCATCCCTCTTAAACCTGTCCACAGTCTCCACCTCTACCAGTTCCCTGGGCAGTGCATTCCATGGCTCCACCACCCTTTCAGGAAATAACATCTCCTCCTCTCCTTCTGCACCTGCCTCTTCCAGCTTACACCGTGACCTCTTGTTGCCCTGCCTCCTTCCTTTGGAGCACCCTGACTGGGTCTCCTTTATTGATCCCTTTCATGTACTTAAGACCTCCATCATGTCCCCTGTCCCTCCTCTCATCCAGGGTGTACATGTCGAGCTCTTGAAACTCTCCTCATGGTCCTCTCCCCAGGCCCAGATCATTTTGGTTGCCCTCCTTTGACCCTCTCTAGAGTGTAATCTCCCTCTTTAAGTGCGGTCTCCAAAACTATACACAATACTCGAGGTGTGGCCTAACCAGGCAGTTGTATAGTGGAAGGATCACTTCGCCTTTCTTTCTTTATTTTATATATTTTTGTTTAGATTACAAGTACTTTTCAGCCAAGGCTCTTTTACAAAGGTTCCACGTCAATTGAGGTACAATACAAACATAACATAGAGTTGAGTAACAATGCAGAAATGGTGCAAAGATATTTTTAAGCAGCTGAAATACATTACATTGAGGGAAAGTGAGTACCAGGGGCAGGAAAACCAGAGGTAACTGAGGCTTGGAATGGACACAAAAAGAGCAGTGCAGGCATGGGCATATGTCAGGCCTCAAAAAAGTGCTTGGGGGTAGTGGCAAAAACAGGAGGGGAAGGGATGGGAGGGTAGGCTGTAGGAAGAGGAAGAGAGGGGGTAGGAGTAGAAGTGCTAGGAGGGAAATCAGATTATGAGGGATGGTCGCAGGAGCTAGAGGCAGCTAGGTGGAGACAAAGGCTGACTTTGAACAGGCCTAGCTTTTGCAGAGAGGAATGTCTTTGTTGAGTCCATTAATCCAGCTAGAAGCTCAGTACACAAAGGATCTTCGGCCCTGTGTGGTGCAGCACCAAGGAATGTGCATCATTCGATTTTCTGAAGCCCTGGTGAGGCGGGGGTTGCGTGCTGTATGGAGAAGACTTTGGACTCTGGAGGAAGCAAGATGTAGCATAATTTTCTTAGCCATTAGACAAGTTTGGTACTTGCTACGGTTTGATGACTGGAGACACCCTGTTTGAGCATAGAGGTCACACGTATGGGTGAGTCAGTGGAATCCTGTGATGAGTCGGCAGGCTTTGTTTAGGGCCAAGGATAAGCACCTGAGGGTTGTGTCAGTTGCAGAGCCATAAATAATCAGACCATAGTCGATTACAGAGACCGACAAAATCTGTACTGCTATCCTTAAGGCATCCAAGGTAAGGCATTGCCTGTGCCTGTAGAGGAGACCAATGTGTGTGTTTGTAGCTTTGGCAATGCCATCTATGTGAATGCTGTATGACAGGTTGCTGTCTATGGTGATCCCCAGATATTTAAAGGAGTGAGCCTGTTTGAGAACAGCACCAAGACAGTTTTGCAATATTAAGGGGGTGAAGCCTATGGGTCCTGTTGGGTGGTGTAAATGACAGTGTCATCAGCATAGAGTAGGATTTGTTCTGGACAGGACTGTGGAAGATTGTTTAAAAAACAGGCTGAAGAGGAGTGGCCCAAGAATGGATCCCTGGGGGGATTCCTGAGTGTACTGGTCTAGCATCTGAGAAGACATCAGCAATTTTCACTCTTTGGGAATTGTTTTCCAGGTAGCTCTTAAACCAAGTTGTAGACTCAGGGGAGAGCCCAGCTTTTAACAGTTCTGTGTGGAGTATTCGATGATGGACAGTGTCAAAAGCCTTGGTCAGGTCTATGAAGACCGAACCAGTGAGGTAATTATTGTCCAGGGAGTTGTGAATTGCTCCTGTGAATTCTAGGAGGGCAGATGTGGTGCTGTGGCCTTTTCTGAAGCTGTGCTGTTGTTTACAAAGGATGTTGTACTTGTCCAGATATTCCATTAGCTGGTCAGATACCAGACATTCAATGGCTTTAGAGAGGAGGGTTAGTAAGGATATAGGCCTATAATTTCCAAGAAGGGCCTTGTCCCCACTCTTGTGGACTGGTGTCATGGTGGCAGATTTCCATCTGTCTGGGAACAAGGCCAAGGATGAGGGAGAGGTTGAAAATCCAGGTTTGAGGAGATAGCACTTCATCAAGAGTAAGGGACAGCAGTTTGAGGTTGAGTGAGTCTCCACTTATTCTAGAGCCAGCAATTGCTTTACAGACATATCTATGAACTTCATGTGTCCTGACTGCTCTGAAGTAAAAAGGTGGGGCGACTTGAAAAGGGGCGGGGTGGGGAAGGTGCAGGAGCGAGGTCTTCATCAAAGAAGTCTGGAGGAAGAATACTACTGAGGTCAGTGAATGCTATTGAAATCCAGTTAGGCTATAGTGGAAGGGCAAGAGTTATAGCCCCATCCACATCCAACATTCAAGGTAATGTTTTGGGCAGTATTCCTGTAACTTCCTTGAGATTACTCCAGAAGGACTTCCCCTTTCCCCAGGTGTTTGTAAGGGCATCTTTGTAATAGTTACTTTTCTTCAGGCATATTTCTTTGGTGCAGTCATTTTGGGCACATTTGTAGTTTTGTATATCTACTTGCCTACCAGTGGCCCGGGCCTGAAACCAGAGGTGGTCCCTAGCTTTCAGCAGTGTAAGGAGATCAGCAGTGAGCCATGGATTGCTAAGGCCTTTTACTTTCCTCTTTTTGAAAGGGGCGTAAATGTCATAGGCAGCATTGAAGGAGCTGATGAAGAAGTCAACCGCAGAGTTGACATCAGATGCATGGAAGATAGGAGACCAGTCTTGTTGTCTAAGGAGTAATTTGAGGTGCTTCAATTGACCACGTGGAAGGATTCTGCTGTTTATTAGTTTGGGTGGTGGTGGGCTGAATTTGTTAGACCATTCACATGTGACTGGGGAGTGGTCATTTAGCATTTCTGGGAGAACGGAGACTTTTGAGATGCGGGATGGGTGGCTGGTCAGTATCCAGTCTAGGAGGGTGCTTGCCCCAGTCTTATTGTTGAGTCTGGTGGGAGACAACCAGCTGAGTGAGGCTGGCAGCTGAGCTGGCATCCTTGTAGCCACCTGTATCTGATCCAAACCAATTTATGTTGAAATCGCCATTAGGATTATCTTGGTGCCTGGTGGTTGGGGAGCAGACAAGGTCAAGGACAGAGCTGAGACCTTTACCTTGATCCTTGGGAGGGATGTAGACAGCAGCAATAGTCAGTGCCTTGTTGTGAACCCCGAGTAGAATTCTGATGGGTAGTATCTGAGTGGTAGAGATTGAGGCAGGGGTTTAACACGGTGCCCCAAGAGAGAGTCTTTGAGGTAAACAGCACATCCACCGCCTTTTTAGTGGCCTGTCAATTCTGAATATGTTATATCCTGGTAGGGTAATTGCACTGTTAGGGTATTTTTGGAGTGAGCCAGGTTTGACAATCACAAGAACATCAGGGTTGTGTTGGTGTGCAAATAATTGTATGAGGCATCAAGTTTGGGTAGAAAGCTACAGATGTTAATCGTTGCAAGGTGAGTCTCCCAGAGTGACTCTGCTGGAGGTTGGAGCTTGGTATTGTGGGGCCAGGGTTAGGGTGAATATTGACAGACAGTAGTAGTAGAAGCACGAGTTTCAGGGTTACCAACATAGCTGTTTGATAAAGATTTTATTCGACCGTTTCTTATTGGAGAAAGCTACTCTATGTGATGATCCCCGGTAAGTGGTGACATGAGCCAGAAG
The DNA here is from genome assembly GCA_016271365.2 of Neoceratodus forsteri. Classification (NCBI taxonomy): domain Eukaryota; kingdom Metazoa; phylum Chordata; order Ceratodontiformes; family Ceratodontidae; genus Neoceratodus; species Neoceratodus forsteri. Next base: position 910,561,980 of record CM028131.1, on the reverse strand, counting down.
TGAGAGTGGGAACAGTCGACGTAAATCACCCCATCTTGATTCCAGGAGTGGTAGCAAGCCTGTCCTGGCAGTGGTTAGATATGGAGGCGTAGCCCAGTGGTGTGTCCTGAGTGCTGGTAGATGTAGTCCAGCTAGAAGCACAGTGGGAGATTGGGATGGCGGAGGTAATCACCCTTGCAATGTATCCCAGCATCCTATTTGCTCTTGCCACTGCCCTCCTACAGGTCTCTGAATTGTTCATTTGACATCTACCACTACCCCCAGGTCCCTCTCACCCTCCGTGACTTGAATCATGTCTCCTCCCAGGGTGTACCATGGCCTGGATTTCTGACTCCCAGGTGCAGAACCTTGCACTTCCCCATTGAATTTTGGTTTCCATTTTCCTGACCACCTTTCAGAGTCTCCAGGTCCTCCTGCAAGGCCACCCTCCCCCTCCCCATCCACCACTGCACCCAGCTTTGAGTCATCTGCAAAGAGGTTCATCTCACTCCTGATCCCCCTCCTGATGTCTGAGATACAGGCATTGAACAGGAGTGGCCCCAGCACTGACCCCTGGGAAACCCCACTAGTAACCCACCTTGGGGATGAGGCTAATCCTCCAACTACTACCTTCTGAGTATGCTCAGAGAGCCAATTTCCTATCAGTTTTAATAACTGTCTCCCTACCCCCATTTCCTTCAGCTTAGCCAGCAGGCCACTGTGGGGTACCAAATCAAACATCTTGCTAAAGTCCAGAAAGAGGACGTCCACTGGCCTACCCTGGTTCATGGCCCTCATTACCCAGTCATAGAACTCAACAAGGTTTGTCTGGCATGATCTTCCCATGACAAAGCCATGCTACCCCTGTGTCCAAGTACCCAGTTTGCTCCAGTAATCCCCTAGCCTTTCCTTGACAATACCCTCCATCACCTTGCCGACCACCCGATGTCAGGCTAATGAGCCTTCAATTTCCACCTCTCTCTTGATCCCCCTCAGGATTGGCACAACATGAGCCACCTGCCAGTCTTGGAACACCTACCCAGTCCTCAGAGAGATGTTGAAAAGCTCCACTAAGGGACTGCCAGGACATCCACCATTTCCTCAGCACCTTGGGATGTATCTCATCTGGCCCAGGTGTTTCTCCATCTGAAGGGACCTGAGGGCTTCCTTACTCTCTCTACAGGGATTTCAGCCTCCACGTCCCTCCCCTTTTCACTCTGCACTGCTGGGCCCCCACCTGTCTGTGGTGGTCACTCCCTTTCCCCAGACCCATCAGGGCCCCTGATCTCTACTGGTCCCACCCCTTGCTCCAGTTTCCCCTGCTCCCCTCACAAGACCTGCCTCTCCATCCCCCTGGTAAAACTGAGGCAAAGTACTCATTTAGGACTCATTCATCTCCCCAAGTTAATTCCTCTTAGCCAAGGGGAAATTAGAGCATCAGAGAGGACCAAGAACTTAAGAGAACATCAGAGTCTTAAAGCCGTAGACCAAACACTCAAAACCATAATTTAGATTAATCAGTACCTTAATCTGCATTTGGCTGCACTTCCTCCCTCCTGGCCTCCTCCTCCTCCTCCTCCTCCTTGATCCATTTTTCAGCAGTTATATGGCAATAGAAGTATCGTGGGCTCTGACCCAGTCTATCTACCCAGAGTTTCACTGGGTAAGAGAATGAAAATTTCCATTCGAGTCTAAAGAGCTGATTTTTGGCTTGATTAAATTTCTGGCATTTAGACCGCAATTCCCAGCTGAAATCTTGAAAGATGGATACTTTAGCATTATTAAAGCTGATAAGCCTATGTAATTTAGCTTTCCCCAACACCGTCTCCTTGTCCCCATAGAGCAGGTACTTAACAAGGCAATGATGAGGTCGATCCCCAGGTTTTGGCAGCAGGCCTACATGATGGACTCTTTTGATTTCAAAAGTCAGCACACCTCCTCCGGGAGGCCAAGATGTGTTAACAACCACCTATAAAGCTCTACATTAGTATTTTACCCCTCTGTCCCTTCAGGTAGACCAACAATCCAGAGATTAGAGCATCAAGATCGGTTCTCCTGGTCATCCAGGTGCTGCTGAAGCTCCGCGATCATTGTCAGAAGACCATTCCTTTCCACGGATGCCCCAGCATACGAATCTTCCATGTCGCTAACTCTCTGCTCCAGCTCGTAGATTTGAGAGGTGTGTGTGATTGTAGTCTCAGTGAGGCTAGTGACCACAGATTGTAAATGTGTAAATTGTGCATTAAGATTATTGAATCCAGATTTCATATCCCTCTGCATTTGGAACAGGGTATCTGGTATACCCGTAAGGGATTTAGTGAGTTCCATTAGTTCAACGTCTGCCACAGTGCTTTCCAGGCCAGCGCCGGAGATGAAGGCTCTGAGCTGCGTGTCTCCCTCAGTTCATTTCGCCAAATTTCTGGCTTCAAACTGTAGTTTCCGGCTTATTTTTAATTTTCTCGATGCCTTCAGAGCACGTAAAGGAGGATGATGCATAAAATATAGCCACCAAAATGTTAAATCAGCTGTAATATCATTTTTACGGGCATTGCCCCAGGGAGCTAGCCTAAAAAGCAACCACCATGTTTGCCAGGCTAGCCACATCCCCATGTGTTGGTCTTTGCAGTACACATTTTCAACACGGCCTTTTTGTGACCCCCACCTCATGAAAGCATTTGGGACTTCGTCTCATGAACAGTGGCACTGTGATTTTGTTAATGTGTCCCGAACTTTGAGTTCCCATAGCAACCGTGCCATTCTGTGCCAGATATGCAAAACACAGATCAGGCAGGATGTGAAGAGTGACAGCTGTACCATTCATAGTGAGGTGTGAAGAGATGGCAACGTTGAAAATCTGTAGTGAAAATATAAAAAATGCTCGAAGTTCCAAGCATACGTGGAAACTGCGCAACACATGCTTGTACCGTAGTCATTTAGTGGAATTATTTCACCAAATTTTCAACATAGGCATTTTGTGACCTGTGCTCATGAACATTGTCACTATGATTTTCTCAATCTGTCAGAAACATTAATTTCCCACAGCGACCGCGCCATTGTGCTCCAGATGTGCAATGCATATTTCAGGCAGGATATGAAAAATGACAGCTGTACTGTTCATAAGGAGGTGTGGAAAAATGCCAATGTTGAAAATCTGGAGTGAAAATATTACAAATTTGCAAATTTATGAGGGTCACGTGGAACTGTACTCACATACGCTTGTAACACAGTAATTTTATGGACTTCTATCACACATTTTTAACACAGGCATTTAGGTCCTCTGCTCATGAACAGTGTCACTGTAATTTTCTTAACCTGTCCGAACACTGATTTCCCACAAGCAATCATGCTATTCTGTGCCTGGAGTGTGAAAACACATTTAGGCCAAGATGTGAAAATGACAGCTCTGCTGTTCATAAGGAGGTATGGAAAATTGCAATGTTGGAAACCTGGGTGAAAATATTACATTCATGAAGTTATGAGCATGTGTAGAAACTGGGCAATGCATGCTCAGAATGCAGTCATTTTTTGAATTTTGTTCACCAAATTTGCAACATAGTCTTTTTGAGAGCCCACCTCATGAACAGTGACACTGTTATTTCGTTAATCGGTCCAGAAAGGTAATTCCGTGCAGTGACTGCAAAATCTCCTTTCAGGACTGAATAATGAGATGACAGTGATTGGATTCATGAGGTAGGGTTTCAAGAACCCCATGTTGAAAATTTGGTGCCAAAATCCAAAGAAATGTCCGAGATATGCACCAAAGTTGAAAAAAAACATTTATGCCACTATACAGCTCACCAGCATTTCTTCATTTCGCGGTCAGCTTTGAAGAGGCAGACATGTTCCCGGTCCACCGAAGATCGTCGCACTGTGCTCCAGAGGTAAGTATGGGGTTGGGGGTATGGGGAGGTAGAGTACACAGCCCGGGTGAGTCTTGGTTAGGAGGGCATGGGGCTTAACGAGGACCGTTATCTTTTTACAGGATTTAAAATTTAAAAGACATTCGCAGGACACTTTTGGCATGCTGGTGGGCTCCCAGCATGCCACCTGGCCAGGTGTTTGTTGGGCAGGTGGATACTGGAGCCAATGGGTTGGGCACCCCATTGACCATACAGTGTGGTGGGGGGAGTGGGAGGGCATGAGCCGAGGGGGATTGGGCACCCCCTCGGCACATAACAAATGGGGGGGTGCATCATGCCGATGGGGATTGGGCTACCTATCAGCAAATAAACTGGGGATGGAGACATGCTGATAGGGGGACTGGAACCCCCAAGTTGGCTTTCATGGGGACTCTGAGGCAGGCGGCGATTGTTGCCGCCCGCCACCATATTATATGAAATTTTACACCAGGCAAGAGACTGCCCTGCATTGACGGGTCACTCCCTCATTGCAGTGGTGGATTCCTTTCAAGGTGGTGGCATGCTGGCTGAACTACAATCAGCAGCAGCGTGCCCCCGCATTGGGGAAAGTGGGCCAAGCCTCAAAAGGCACTGGAGGCATTGGCCCCCTCAGTGCCCCATCTCCAAAACCCCACTTCTCTCCCAAGCTGTGACGAAATGTTTCTTGTGCATGCGTGCAAGCAAACATAAAAATTAAGGGCTTACAACAACATAGAAACATAGAAACATAGAATTTGACAGCAGATAAGGACCGCTTGGCCCACCCAGTCTGCCCATTTCCCTACCTGATGGATAAGCTGCAGATCCTAGTTAACCAGCAGCCTACTTCTTCCTACCCCCAACCCCTAGAATTGCCTTATGACTGTCCCATGCATGCTTGAATTCCACCACTGTTTTTGACTCCACAACCTCCTCTGGAAGGCTGTTCCATAAATCCACAACCCTCTCTGTGAAAAAATACTTCCTTAAATTACCTCTGAGCCTCCCCCCTTCTATCTTCAAATTGTGCCCCCTTGTTCTTGCACACCTCTTTTTTTGAAAGATGCTACCCTCTTGGACTTTGTTGATTCCCTTGAGGTACTTGAAAGTTTCTATCATGTCTCCCTCTCCCTCCTTTCCTCGAGGCTATACATATTAAGCTCCTTAAGTCTCTCTTCATATGTCTTCCGGTGCAGACCCTGCACCATTTTAGTTGCCTTCCTCTGGACAGCTTCCATCCTGTTTATGTCTTTGCGAGATTGGGTCTCAGAACTGCACGAGTACTCCAGATGTGATCTCACCAGCTGTCTGTACAGAGGATAATAACTTGTTTTCTGCTGGTGATGCCTCTCCTATGCATCCCAGTATCCCCCAGCCCTCCTTGCTGCCCTCTCACATTGCTTGCCCACCTTTAGGTCATCTGATATGACTACCCCCAGGTCCCTTTCCATTTTTGTAGTTGTTAGTATCTCACCCACCATTGTGTACTCTTCCCCTGGGTTTTTGTTTCCCAGGTGCATTACCTTGCACTTCTTAGCATTGAATCTAAGCTGCCATACATTTGACCATTCCTCTAACCTTGCCAAGTCCCTTCTCATCCTTTCCACCCCACCTTGTGCATCAACTCTGTTGCAGATCTTTGTGTCGTCTGCAAAGAGACATACTTTTCCTTCCAGTCCCTCTGCAATGTCACTTATAAAGGCATTGAAGAGGACCGGTCCTAATACTGGACCCTGTGGTACCCCACTGCTAACCCCCCTTTTTTTCAGAGTGGACTCCATTTACTATTACTCTCTGTGTCCTATTCTCCAGCCAATTCTTTACCCAGGCTGTCATCTTGGGACCCACTCCCAGGCTGGCTAACTTGTATATTAATCTTTTGTGTGGGACTGTGTCAAATGCCTTGCTAAAGTCTAGGTAGGCCATGTCCACAGCCCCTCCCTGATCTACTACTTTGGTCACCCAGTCAAAGAAATCTATCAGATTTGTCTGGCATGACCTTCCCGCAGTGAATCCATGCTGCCTTGGGTCCTGTGCCCCTCTGGCCTCTAGATACTCAACAATTCTTTCCTTCAGAAGTGATTCCATCATTTTCCCTACCACTGAGGTTAAACTAACAGGTCTGTAGTTTCCTGCTTCTGCCTTGCTCCCACTTTTGTGAAGGGAATCACATCTGCCCTCCTCCAGTCCTCAGGTACCACCCCATCCTCCCATGATTTGTTAAAGAGGGTAGTCAGTGGTGTCACTAGTTCTATCCTTAGTTCTTTTAGAATTATGTGATGAATCCCATCAGGCCCCATTGCTTTGTCCACCTTCAGTTTTAAGAGCTCTTTCACAACTCTTTCTTCTGTAAATGGGCTGGTATCAACTTCTGTATCCAGAGTGTTTCTACTGTTTGTTTTAGGTACCTCCCCCTCTTCCTTTGTAAATACTGAGCAAAAATATTTGTTTAGTATCTCTGCCTTTTCACAGTCACCTCTGCCCACTCTCCTCCCCTCTATTAAGCCTCACTATCCCTCCTTGAGTCTTCCTTTGCTCCTGCCATGTACCTATAAAGGTTTTATCCCCTTCTTAACTGAGTTGGCTATCTTTTCCTTGGTTTGGGCCTTTGCTGTTCTGACTGCCTTTCCAGCTTCCTTTTGCTTTAACTGATACAGTTCTCTGCCCTGTTCCTTCTGTGATTCCTTGTACTTCCTGAATGCTTTCTTTTTCTCTTGAACCTTCACTGCCACTTCCCTTGAGAACCATAGTGGTTTCTTACCTCGTTTCGTTTTGTTTATTTGCTTTACACAAAGGCTTGTTACCTCTGTGATGGCAGTTTTTATTATTCCCCATTGTTCTTCCACCCCTCCTTCCTGCCCATTTGCTAGTGCCTTCCTTAGGCACTCGCCCATTTTGGCAAAGTCAGCCCTCCTAAAATCCAGTACCTTTGTCTTTGATGCTTGACTCTATTGCTGTGTTTATTGTGAACCATACTGTTCGATGGTCGCTAGTTCCCAGATGGCTACCCACTTCTACATCTGTGATCCTCTCTTCATTTCCGTTTGAGAGAACCAGGTCTAAGATTGCTCCCTCTCGAGTGGGCTCCAATACTAGTTGTCTAAGGCATGCCCCTGTAGGGCATCTAGAATAACCCCACTCTTAGAAGTGGCTGCTGCAACTGCACTCAGTTAACATCTGGCATATTCAGATCACCCATCAGCAATATCTCCCTTTATCTGCCATTCTAAGTATACTTTCTATCATTTCCTTGTCCATTTCCTCCCCCTGAGAAGGGGGTCTGTATACAACCCCTGTGCGGATTGTGGTGCCATTGCCTGCCTCCAAATTGACCCACAGTGCTTCTTCTCCTCCCTGTTAACCCTTTTGTTCTGTTGCTTTGATTTCTTCTCTTATGTAGAGAGCTACTCCTCCTCCTCTTTTACCCTCCCTGTCCCTCCTGTAGATAGTGTATCCTGGTATGTTTACGTCCCAGTCATGGTTCTGTGTGTACCATGTTTCTGTGACTGCCACAATATCCCAGATCTTCCTCCTCCATCAAGGCCACTAATTCAGGAAGCTAAACTGTGCCCTCATGAAACAATCAGTTAAACGCTCTGACCTACCGATGCAATGAGTGCCTTCCTGTCAGCAAGATGCCATACACGACAATTTGTAATACTGCTTCAAACCAATTTGACAGAGAAAATACCCTGCTAATCAAACAGAGAAAAAATCCAAACATCCAAGTCAGACACAGGTAAACCTCCCCAGCCCCAAAAGAGCCTGGTGACTTGTGCTCTGAAAACAGTCAGCCCCAAAACACGTCAGCTGTGCAGAAGGGCAGACACAGAAAACAGTATTTAGCCTATGTGGGTTTAAACTCTTCCTGCACTGAAAACCTTAACACTTGTAACACAAGTAAAGCAAACTCCACCTCCCTCTGTTGATTGAAAGACTGCCTTTTCTGATAATTCTAAGTTGCTTATTTCACCCTTCAGTTAGAAGTAGCCTCCACCTGAAGAATCTTAACTTTCCTAAGGAATCTGCTTCAAACCAAAGACAATTGTAAATTGTAAAGTTCACCTCCCTCTGTTGTGAGCACTACTCACTTTCTTGCAAATCTTAAGTCCAGTGTTGCAGCTTGCAGCCAGAGGTAGCTTCACCTGAAGACTATGAGGTTATCTGATGAGCCTGCTAAAATTAGTACTTTTATCAAGGTCTGTAAGATTCTTCCGAGCTATTGGCTGTTAAGTAGCTGTGATGTAAGCACTTCCTGACACAGTCTGGCTTGGCCTTATAAGGCACGCTGAGGTAAACAAAAGAAAAACCAGTTTCCACCCCCTAGGGACTGTCTGGGTCCAATACACAGCCTGTAACCTGCTCTCAATTCAGGGCTTATGACAAATTCTTAGCCCAGTGAATACTCACAGTATTACAAATATTGCAATGCAAACAGTCAATCACTAACTCCAATCAAGTCAGAAGGGCAGAAACACAGAAAACAGTAAAATCTTAACAATTGTAACAAGTAAAGCAAACTCCACCTCCCTCTGTTGATTGAAAGACTGCCTTTTCTGATAATTCTAAGTTGCTTATTTCACCCTTCAGTTAGAAGTAGCCTCCACCTGAAGAATCTTAACTTTCCTAAGGAATCTGCTTCAAACCAAAGACAATTGCAAATTGTAAAGTTCACCTCCCTCTGTTGTGAGCACATAGCTATAATGGTAGGTTAATACATCTTGGACCATATTCCACTGAATATAGGCACTTAAGAGGTGATCTATGTCTTACTTTCAAAACATTTCAGGATCCTAGTTTGATGGAAAGTATTGGATTGCAAAAATGTCAAGAACCAATCAAAAAAGCAAGATCTCATAGGGTACAGATTGAAAGGAGACATAAGTGCAACCAAATGGCGATCTGACTTCTTTACACAAAGGATACTAAGTAGCTGGAATTCATTACCTATTCACACATTAGAAAGTAAAAGCATTGCTCTGTTCAAACACAGACTAGATCAATATATGGGTGAAAAAAGTATTTGTTCCACCAATAGAAAATAATGGTGATGAGTTCAAAAAGGACAATCTGTCTATAGGACTAGAATTCAGCTATGAACCTATAAACCTATGAAATAAAAAAAAAATCCTTCTTGTGAGGTCACGGTGTAAATTACATCATATTGCTGTATGTGTCTTTCACATTCATTTGGGAACCCAGTTGGAGTGTAATTTGTGTATTCAGCAAGTTAAAAATACAAACAGTGCACAGGCAGTGAATTGTTGGATGTCTGGGGTGGAAGGCAGGACCAACGGGAAAACACAAAGGAAAAATACTTATGTGCATGCACAGTCACCATGAATGCCCCCCCCCCACTGGGTCCTCGGGTCCCACACCATGCAGATCCCTGATGGCTTGATGATGGGGGAGCTGTGATGGGGCTGGGGACTGACAAGTGGGCTTCATGTCAGGAGCAAGTGGTGGTTGGGGCCAAAATTATGATTGCAATTAGTTGTGGAAGTTTATAGGATATATATCCAAAATCTGTAATGCCAGGGTTGGGGGGTTGGGGGCCAAGATCAACCACATAAGTTACAAAACACAAGTGATAAAAAAAGGAATTGGCCAATCAGGCAGGAGTGTGCAGGATGATTTGGAGCCTATGATGCTTGCTATAACATCAAGTAGGCAAGCAAAATAATTACAAATAAAAAAATAACATCTCAAGTCAAAAGGGCAGGAGGAATGGCTGGGGCACATCACATATCTTGTTCATGTTGCATATCTCCCACCAAAATGCATGCCAGAGTCAGTGAAGGTTTGCACTGTGCTGTTATCTTTCTGCTGTTTAATGTTCTCTCTCTCTCTCTCTCTCTCTCTCTCTCTCTCTCTCTCTCTAACATTTGATACACTACCTCCTTTCATTGCAAAGTCCCAAATCACCTGCATACACTAGGCTAGATTCACAAACGTTTTTGGGACTAAGTCCCATACTACAACTACAGTAGTGCACCAAAATCTCTGCAGCTGCAGAGATTGCCATTCACATCTGCAGCAGCTGCAGAAGATGTTACGACCGGTCCCACTGGCAATAAACTTTTTCCTTACTTGCGGGGATTTCCACAGCAACACCACCCCCAAGCTGCCCTAAATCATGGAGTCAGTCTTAAACTGGCTCTACTTTTGAGGAGAAATTGTTGTTCTGCAAGTGGCAACTCACTTGCACCAAGTTTTTCCCGCAGCTGTGGGATTTTAATGAGTTTTGTGAACCCAGACCACTGTTTCCTACAAATGCCATGTGGTGGCTGACACACAGGCTTGCCAAGAACAAAAGTCAGTTTATTTTATTGCCACTGGCTGTTTGCTGACCTTGAAAAAGGACACAAAATTACAGACACAATTTATTTTTTTAAATTGCATTTTTTTAACAGTTTAACAGAGGCATCTAAAATAATAATACTGATGCAGCTCTCATACGTAAATAGACTCAAATGGTTTACAATTCATCAGAGTAAATCAGAACCTTTTGGAAAACATCAGAGCTGGAATTGGAATTGAGTTACAGTCAACCCCCATCCCTAGTTAGAACCCTGTATGGACTATAGATCCCAGGTTTGTTAGAGTTTATAGGTAGACTGGATAGACCAGTGGTTTCTTTCTGGCATCATTGCCTATGTTTCTATGAGTACAGGTAGGCTGGTCACACAAGCTCTTCAGATACAGAAATAAATGTCCCTTCAAATTTTGAAGTACAGTGTGGTTGTATTTTCAACAATGGGGTCACAGTAAATTGAAAAAAGTATTCAATGCAAGTTGCTAATGAGAAACAAAAGACTGAATACATGTTGCACATTCTCCAATGGCATACCTCCAACGCACTGTACAAAGGGCTCAGATCTAATCTCAGGGTGTCACACAAAGTGCATGTGTTGTGCATTTGTTTCACGCTTTAATATTTTGTTGTGTACTACTGGAAAATGCACTTTCAATGTGCTGTTCTCAAATGTAAACTACTGTAACTTCAAAATTTGTGTGGTCATTACATTTGCTGAAATAAGTGCTTTTCTGACCGGACACTGGCATGGTGAGTGCATGTGATTCTGTGTTACTATGTTGATTCAGTGTGTTGTGGTCACCAGATATAGTAAGTCATTCTATTCTGAAAGTACACGTAACTCAGTGTTATTATGGTTCCAGAAGCATGGCATGTCAAAAGTTTGTATTCACGTGCATGAACGCATGCACCTTATGGGTAACGTATGCACACACTGCCTTGCAGAATGCATGTATATTGTATCATGGTTTGTGCTTACAATTACAGTATTTTGTACATCAGTACTGTACAAATCAATTTAATATGTGAAGTACAGCATAAAAAGAAAGAGCCATTGTTTCATTATGTTTGAACATGTTGTATCTTGAAAGAACAATATTCAGTTTCTTTAGGTTGAATTACTCTCTTGTTTGGTAGTATGCTGTCTGCATCAGTCACCCTATAACCTTCACTTGACCCATCTTAATTGGTATAATCGGTCATGGATTTACTGTGCAACCACAAATTAACTTGTGTATAGCTGATGGAGGTATCACACCATAACAGAAAAAAATATGCACATTACCCATTACATCGACTATAATACAACAAATGACTCCCTCATCAAGCCTGTAATACAGTATTGATAATGTTGAAGTTGAAGTTAGTAATGATCAGCAGTATTAGATGGTCATTGTGGCTGCGTGCCTAAAATAATTGTCCATTTCACTGACTGTGTTTATTCATTTTTCTACTTCAACAGGAGCATTTTGACATATACTGTCCTCATAAATCTTTGTTGTTAATCGGGGATACTGTAAAGATGCTCTAAAACCTTGTCATATAGTGTAAACACTATTTTTGTGTGTTTCTTAAATCATCAGTTGCATATGGATTACATGTATACGTAACACCAAATGCAAAGAGTACTACTTCTCTTCCTCTGTACTGACATCCAAGTTTGAGGAATTTGAGCTGCATAAAGAAAAAAAACAGTTGAATTATTGTTATACAAAGTCTGCTACCTACCATTTTTATTTTTCATAAGATCTTCCCTGCTGGCCCTGTATTATCCTAGTCACCCTTCGTGGCACCACCTTTAACCTATCAAAATCCTTCCTGAGGTGAGGACTCCAGAACTGGGTGCAGCACTCCAGGTGCGGCCTTACCATTTCAATCAAAATCTTTATTTATTCAGGCGAACATCATTGAGCAAAGCTCATTTACAAGATGGACCTGAGTGGTCATACAAATGAGGATACAAGTATTATTACATAGACAAGAAATAGAATAAATAGCAATACAATGGCATGAAATGATTATATACAACAATTTACATATATACAAGTAACAGTAGAACCATTTAGCCTGTAGGAAAAAGGGGAAAAAAGGGTATAGCAGGCATAAAATAAAAAATAATATGGTCTAACTAGTTTTTATGAGAATATAATAGGTGATTCGGAAGAAAGAAATTGAATTAATATAATGGATGGAAAAAGGAAGGTGAGTCAGATAGGTAGGGGATTAGGCTTTATAAAAGCAATTGCAGAGCTCTGGAAAAGGGCGGAGAACAATCTTTTGAAGGATGCCAGAGGTAGTGGGCTATCTAGCTTCATGGATTTTGGAGAGAGTTCCATGCAACTGCTAAGGAATAGCTGAAAGCAGCCCTCCCATACGGGTGCAGGCATTGGGGACCTTTAATATGATGAGTTTACTGATCCTTAAGGTGTATGGCCTAGTTGTAATTTGGGTAAAGCAATCAGTGATATAGGTTGGTAGTTTGCCTGTTAACGCTTTGAATATCCACATAACAGCATTCCTATTTCTTCTGTGTTGCAATGATGTCCAGTTGACTGCCATATAAAGGGAGCAATGATGGGTGCTGGAGGGAAGGTCAGTAATAAATCTTATGGACCTGTGATACAGGGTGTCCAGTTTATGTAAGAGATGACTTGAACAATGGCAGTAGAGAAAATCAGCATAATCAATGAGGGATAGGAATGAGGCCTGAATTAACCTTTTTTTCCAATCACTGTTTAGGTAATGTTTTATTCTAAAAAATAGTCCGAGCCTCTGTCTTAGCTTTTTAAGTAGCTCTTCAATATGGACAGAATAGTCTATTAAGAGGTAATATTACCTTTTTCCTTCTACTGTCTAGGTTCCTTCTGATATATCCCAATATCCTATTGCATAACTAATGGCTGTATTGCACATGCTTGAATGTTTGAGGGTGTCATCAATGACGACTTCTAGATATTGTTACTCAGTTGTACTGCTCAGCTTAACCCTTCCCATACAGTACTGTGTCCTGGGGTTCTTACTCCCTAGGCGCATCAATTTGCACTTTTTAGCACTGAATCTAAAATTCCAGACTTTAGACCATATCTCCAGTCTATTCAGGTCTCTCTGTCTCAAAAATTCACTCATCGCTGTCCACCCGCCCACAGAACTTTGTGACATCTATGAAGAGACACAACCTGACCTGGATTTTTTTTCCAGTATCACTGATGAATATATATTACATCACTGACGCAGTAACATTTGTGGGCTCACCTCATGTTGCATGCACTGAAGCTGAAATGGCTATGATGATTCCTCATAAGTTCATTTTTGTTGTGTTTCTGAAAATGATTGGCAATTGATCGTGGAATAGTTCTGCTGCTGACAACTTGGCTTGGCACTCTTATACATTGGGTAAACTGTTCGCAAAGAGATAACCTCATTGAACAGTGAATGAACATACCCTGAATAGAAAAACAAGAGTATATATATTTTCATTTACTAAATTTAATAGAGACCACACAGCCTGAAAACAAAATGTGTGACAATGTACATCAGTAGTTCATACTTTGATCGCACAGTTAAATCAGTGCACTTTCCTATGTATTCGCTTGCCTCTGTGATCCCCACAGTTTCTGCGATATTCAAATGGATAACAAGTGGCTCTCTCATGCAGAAACATTCAGCATAAGCTAGCACTCAGTATGCACTCAGCACTAGCATGCATGTGAACACACTGGACATGTAAGGCACTAATGAGCCATTCGCATTCCTAGTATGGGCTCATTTACATGTTGGACAGTTGCCACCACTGACCATTATCACAGCTTTCAGTACTGGAATTTGAGCCATGGTGGTACAGTGTGACAACACCATACAATTGCTATTCTGATTGCATTTTCAGTCTGCGGTAGCGGGTGTAGAACTGTGGACCCACTTGTCCCCCAGTGAATCTTGTAACCTGATTTACTGGGCCATCGGGGGATGGGTTGACACAATGTACCACCACTGAATCCACCATTCATTGTGTTTATTTTTTGTTGTCAGCTACACAAGTATGATTGACACAGCTAGAAACAGCTTTCAAAGCAAATAAACATCAGCTGTACCAATATATATGTAAACAAAGTAAAATGTATCATATGTAGGTACAACTTTAATTGGTTTCACATTGTGCTCTTGCAGAATCTTCATTGAAATGCAGTAATGCAAACAACAATCTGGAATAACCTAAAAAGGAAAAGGAATTGTCAACAAAAGATTGACTATGCTGATTAATTGAAATATCTAGATAGGTGTATATGTCACTGCTTATATGCATATATATCTACAGTATATACATAAATATATATACATATTATTTAATATTTCTAGAATTTAATGCAGTGTCTGTTTTACATAAATCAGTATTCACATACAAGAAACACTGACTCATAATTTCATTTTATTCCATGAAAATAACTTTACAACGGCAGATGTATGTTGCATAAAAACAGGTCAACAAATTTTAAACTATTGTAAGTACTAATGCATTGACCTTCATGGTGCTGCTTCTCTGATATTCTAAAACCAACAACAGCATTAATCAACCTCATGGAAAACATCAATCAGACACAGGCACATAGTCAAGTAATGTTACTGGCTACCTGTTACAAAGCACAGGGATTGAACAACGGACTTTTTTAACTCTTTTGGTAACCAGGTAAGGTCCACTAGGCACAAGTGCATGTTTTCAGGGGTGACCTGGGAGCACTTGGGTGGTTAACTGACTTGTTCAGAGCCATACAGTGTGCAAGTGGAGGCTGTGGAATCAAACCCAGGTCTTCTGAATGTACCAACCTCATTCACAGCCCATTACTCCAATCTCTAGGCTCTACTGCCAGCCCAGTAGTACAGCATGTACCCAATACATGTTATATATACCTTGCTTCCATACTGTTACAAAACAAATGTATACTCTTTGAGTGCAAAAAAAGGTCCCTATGCAGTGACATGACTCCGGGGGAAGTCTGCTCTACTGGTGACAACTCTGGTTTATCCTAAGTAAGAAGTTTGTTGAAGGCAATTTTTTCAAACTCCTTGAATACCTTGCTTGCTGAAAAACAATAAAATAACGTCATAATCTCAACGATGAAACAAAACTATCAAGTCTTAAATCCACCTTTTAAGAAATTACAAATGAAAAATCAATGTTCATGTATGTCGATTTTATTACAAAAATGTTATGGCGGGTGCAGAGGACAATACCAGCTTCATGTGTCATTCATGAAGTCTGGAAGCTAAGTTACTCAATCAGTGATAAATACCTTCAATGTATTACCATAATTCTAGTATTTGTAACATTGTCTAGACACTTGCAATGCCAATAATACAAGGCAAAACTATTAATATGCTAAGTGGCATAGTAGTGCAAAAGCACAAACAAGGAAAACCCAACTGGTGTAAGTGCTTTTGTTGAATACAAGTCCATATTACTTGTTGCTTTGTGGTCAGTGTACTCTTCTGTTTACCAGAAAAAAGCTTTTGTTCAAATGTACTTGCAGATCAACAACACTGAAAAAGGTGTTAGTGTACATCATGGTTAATAATTTCAAATATTATTATTTATTAAAAGAGAATAATAGACAGGTTAGTGTACATTACAAAGGCAGTAAATTCCATCAAGAGGTTCTGCAGTCATTGAGAACCTTGAAAGCAAAGCTTGAGAGGTTCCCATGTCCCGAACTCTCGAGATGGAATTATTACTGCTGCAATGTACACTAACCTATTGTTATTTCTTTAAATAAATGGATCCTACTTTTATTTTTATTTTTTCAGCATTTTGCAAGTGGCAGTCAGCAGCTGCAGTGAAGGACACTCTGGTCCTGGCCAACCACCACACTGTTTTGCCCCATAAGCAGGGTACACCACGAAGTTTGTTACATTTGGTAGTCATTTCTACCTTTTTTTTTTTACCTAATGCAGGATCAACCAGATTTTTTTAATAAAAAGAAAAAAACAGAGAATATAATGGACACAGTACACTCTAAGTGAGAGAAAAGGCATATGTTTTTGGAAGTGTTCTGCTCATCCCCAGAGAAAAAGTGGCCAATCATGAGTCACATAGAGGGTACTGTTTGATTGACACTGCTAGCATAGCCTTGTGTAGGAAGACTCCTGTGCTTGCGCTTTTCAATTTTACTGATAATAGTATCGTTCAGAGCTCTGATTTGATAGTATTACAGGCTCTGAATGATATTACTATCAGTATGCATTGATGGTGTTATTGCTTTTGCAACAGTGAGATTACCGGAATATTTTTGTATGCTTTGAGGTGATATTAAAATGGCCTATCCATATATTAAAAAACAATTAATTATATTTACTGATCCAGTATCTGTCTTCTATGGGACCATGATGGCATTCGTTATATATTCCTCCATACCCCTGATGTATATTGGCAATATGATTGCCAACAGATATCCATTTTACAAGCACCACTTCATCATTACCCTCACTGGATGAGGCACATTAGTACATATGATCGGTCACTGATTTTGTCCCCTCCTTCAGCTAAATGCAACCCTTTCATTTGCCTTTTCACTCAAGACTTTTCTGATACCTGTGCAAACACAAATTTAACATTAGATTGTGTAAAAATTGGAACTGTGTTTTTGCTAATAAATGAGAAAGATTTATTTTACCTTCATACCTATATATGTTAACCTTAGTTTGGTTTATAAAAATATAGTATGAACAAATGTTTGCAAAATACATACGAACATACAAATCTGCCAGCAGAAACAGGCCTCATGGTCTATCAAGCCTGCTCGAGTGCACAGCTTGCACCCCTAGATTGCCGTTGCCCCACCCCTTCCCTATAGAAACATAGAAATATAGAATCTGATGGCAGATAAAGACTGCTTCGTCCACCTAGTCTGCCCATTTCTCTAACTAATGGATAAGCTGCAGATCCTAGTTAACCAATAGCCTACTTCCTCCTATGCCCTACTAGAATTGGCTTATGTCTGTCCCATGCATTCTAGAATTCCCCCACTGTTTTTGACTCCACAACCTCCTCAAGAAGGCTATTCCATGCATCCACAACCCTCTCCATGAAAAAATACTTCTTCACATTACCTCTGAGCCATCCCCCCTCAATCTTCAAATTGTGCCTCCTTGTTCTCGCACATCTCTTTTTCTGAAAGATGCTACTATCTTGGATTTTGTTGATTCCCTTGAGGTATTTGAAAGTTTCTATCATGTCCCCCCTCTCCCTCCTTCCCTCAAGGATATACATATTAAGCTCCTTTAGTCTCTCTTCGTATGTCTTCTGGTGCAGACCCTGCACCATTTTGGTTGCCCTCCTCTGGACAGCCTCCACCCTGTCTATGTCTTTGCGGAGATGGGGTCTTCAGAATTGTATGCAGTACTCCAGATGGGGTCTCACTAACTGTCTGTACAGAGGGATAACAACTTATTGTTTTCTACTGGTGATGCCTCTCCCTATGCATCCCAGTATCCCCCCAGCCCTCCTTACCACCTTCTCACATTGCTTGCCTACCATTAGGTCATCTGATATAACTACCCCATGGTCCCTTTCCATTTTTGCTGTTATCAGTATCTCACCCCCAATGGGTACTCTTCCCCTGGGTTTTTGTTTCCCAGGTGCATTACTTTACACTTATTTGCATTGAATCTAAGCTGCCATACATTTAACCATTCCTCCAACCTTGCCAAGTCCCTTCTCATCCTTTCCACCCCAACTTGTGTTTCAACCCTGTTGCAGATATTTGTGTCACCTGCAAAAAGACATACTTTTCCTGCCAGTCCTTCTGCAATGTCACTTATAAAGACATTAAAAAGAACCGGACCCAGTACTGAACCCTATGGTACCCCACTAGTAACCTCCTTTTTTCACTGTGGACTCCATTTACTATTACCCTCTGTGTCCTGTTGTCCAGCCAATGTTTTACCCAGGCTACTACCCTGGGACCCACTCCCAGGCTGACTAATTTGTTTATTAATCTTTCGTGCAGGACTGTGCCAAATGCCTTGTTAAAGTCTAGGTAGGCCATATCCACAGCCCCTCCCTGGTCTACTACTTTGGTTACCCAGTCAAAGAAATTGATTAGTTCATCTGACATGACCTTCCCACAGTGACTCCATGCTGCCTTGGGTCCTGTGCCCCACTGGCCTCTAGGTACTCAACAATTCTTTCATTCAGAAGTGACTCCATCATTTTCCCTACCACTGACGTTAAACTGACAGGTCTGAAGTTTCTTGGCTCTGTCTTGCTCCCACTTTTGTGAAGGAGAATCACATCCATCCTCCTGTCCTCAGGTACCACACCATCCTCTCATGATTTGTTAAAAAGGGTAGTCAATGGTGTTACTAGTTCTCCCCTTAGTTCTTTTAGAATTCTGGGGTGAATCCCATCAAGCCCAATTGCTTTATCTGCCTTCAGTTTTAGGAGTTCTTTCAGAACCCTTTCTTCTGTGAAAGGACTGATATTGACCCCCTATTCAGAGTGCTTCTATTGACTGGATTAGGTACCCCCCCTTCCTTTGTGAATACTAAGCAGAAATATTCATTCAGTATCCCTGCTTTTTCACTGTCCCTCTCTGCCCACCCACCCTCCTCTTTATTCAGTCTCAGTATCCCCCCCTTTGTCTTTCTTTGCTCCCTAATGTACCTATAAAACATTTCATCCCCCTTCTTAACAGAGTTAGCTATCTTCTTTTCCTTGGTTTGGGCCTTTGCTATTCTGACTGCCTTCCCCACTTCCTTCTGCTTTAACTGGTACAGTTCTCTGTCCTGCTCCTTCTGTGTTTCCTTATACTTCCTGAATGCTATATTTTCTCCCTAACCTTCCCCGCCACCTCTTTTGAGAACCATAGTGATTTTTTTCTTTCATTTTGATTTGTTTATTTGCTTCACACAAAGGCTTGTTGCCTCTGTGATGGCAGTTTGATATTTCCCCATTGTTGCTCCACCCTCCTTCTTGCCTATTTGCAGTGCTTTTCTGAGCGCCTCTTATTTTGGAGGGTTAGACTTTAAAGTTGGCATTTTTGCTTTTTTGTGTGGTGGATTATAGTTGAGTTATTGTGAATTACATTTTGGTGGTTCTTGTTTTGTGATGATTGGCATTTGTGATTTGAGATTCTTCTTTTCTTATTTTGAGAGTTGGCTAGGTTTGCATTGTTTCCTTTTCTTGAGGTTTTTGGTTATTTAGTTGTTTGAGTATGTTTTTAGGGGTATGAATGGTTTCTGCTTGATGGGTGTATTAAAGGTGTTTAGTATATTGCATGTTTTGTTCTATTGTATTATTATTTTTCAAGTAAGCAGTGATGCTTTTTATTATTTTTTTTGTTCTATTTCTTTCTTGAGATGGGGTTTTATATAAATTTCCTGTGTGATTGTGTTATTTCTAGTTCTAGGTGACTTTTGGTAGTGCTTCTTTCTTCTTCCTTGTTTATTTTTAGTTTTATTATGATTCTTTATATAGAGTTTCTTTTATTTTCTGTGTTCATTCTTTAGATACCTTTCACTTCTGGGAAGTTTTTGTGTATTGTTATTTGATTTTTCTATGTTTTGTTCTTATGTTTTTAAATTAAATATTGTTTTATATGAAATGTTTCTGTAGGGGTTTTGTTTTTAACATTACTTTTGGGGTAATGTTTCTTTATTTCTTGGGCCTGTTGCTTAATTTTAGTTTATGTTGTTTCATATTCTTTTTCTTTAAATAATTTGGTCAGTGTTAGATGGTAATTGTTTTTCTGTGTATTTGAATGTTTTCAATTGTATTCCTTTCTTATTTTTCTTCTCTCTAGGGTGTAGGTAAATTTCAGATTACTTAGTTTGTTCTCATAGGGTTTTTTTCTTCTAAATTTCTATATTGTTTTTTGTTACTTTTACTGTACATTTTCTAATAATTTAATATTCTTTTTCAGATATGGGATACTAGTGGCTGTATGTAGTATTTGGTATAGCTTTGGATTAAGTGACTCTGTAGAGGGGTAGGATTACTTTTCTGGTGACTTGGATGAGAATTTTGTAATACACTAAGTATCTTGGTCATTTTAGTAGTTATATGGAGTAGAGTTGTTTTATGTTTTGTTATTACTATTTAAGTTCTTTTCTTTTCTCAGTGACTTACATTTTAAATCTAATATTTTGTTTTGCCTTTGGTGTAGTAATTTGTATTTTCATGAAGTTTAGCCATTGGATTACTTTTTAGTTTGTTATGTTTCTATGTTGTTTCTACTATCAATGGTTTGGCCATTATTTTTTGTGTATTATTTGTGAATAGACTGGATTTTGCATTTCAATTTATGTGAGATATTCCACATGAATAGTTTAAATAATACGGGATTTGTTAGAGTTTTTGTGGTACTTACTATTACTGGGTTTAGGTGTGAGTATTTCTACTAATACTAATTTATTATGTTTTTCAGTTGTGTTTTACAATCTAGTTAATTGAAGTTTTGCTTTGCTACCTACAGATTTTAAGTTACTTTAGCACTTGGTGAGGGTACTGAATGGCAAGTTTTGTTGAAGTTCATAAATATAGATTACTGGTGTGGTTTTTATTCAGTTTGGCTTTGTTACTTCAATTGCATAGTTTGTTAGATTGATTTGGACAAGAGTTTCTTGATGTGAATTTATGTATTTCTATTCTTGGAGTGCTATTTTACTTAGAGAAATGACACTCGTTTTTCAGTATTATTTATGGCATTTACCAAATGTAGTGTAAAGATTTTTTTTCACATAACAATTGTTTGGGTCATGGGGGCCATTTACACATGCTTGAGGCCTTCAGAACAGCATTAGCACCCACAGATGTCAGTCCCCTTACCCCGTCCCTTATGCATGGATCCATGCAGCTATAAACCAGAGAATGTTAGTGTTGTCATCCAAGTCCAAACAAGCACATAGATTTCTATTATTTTTCTTCATGGCATCTGCTATCTGTGGCACTGTGCACGGGAGGTGCATGGCCAAGCATGTAAACTCTTACATGCCTTGTGCCAATATGAGCAGTTTATAAGATCACTCAGTTCAATGCATGGTTCATGACAGACCATGAGCGTGGCATCCTCCCTTCCCTCAGGCACCTTCAGCCATGCCATTATCACAGCACAACAGCTTGGCAGAAAGTATATCAAAAGATAATATATTCGGTAAATACAACCAATTTGCTTATAAATTACCCATTTCATAATCACAATAAGGCACTCCAGGGGATACCTTATAGTTAGCTAACAGCACTTCTCACCATAACCCACCATAATACACTCCCAGTAATGCCTTATTGCTTAATTTGCTGGTGGTGAAATCGTTCTGCCTAGACTTGTGCTTCACACCCGTGGAAGCACTTTATACAACTAAAGCACACAGCATGTCATGTATTACTGATTAACAAACAAAACATTCAATAATTGACATTTACATGATGCTGGGATGCATAGCTAGGCGGATGTGTAGCAGGAGTGAGGAGGTTATACTACCCTTGTACAGGTCACTGGTGAGGCTGCATCTAGAGTATGGAGCTCAGTGCTGGTGCCCACACTTCAAAAAGGACATTAATCTGCTGGAAAAGGTCCAGTGGAGGGCTACAAAGATGATAGTGTATCAGCAGGGTAAGGCACACAAGGAGAGGTTGAGGGCACTGAACATGTACTCCCTGGAGGAAAGGAGAGAGAGAGAGAGAGAGAGAGAGAGAGATAAAGGGGACATGATTGGGACCTTCAACTACTTGAAAGGGATAAATAAGGTGGATAAGGAGGGTCTCTTTTAGCTGAGTGGCAACCATAACATGAGGAGGCACAGTCTTAAGCCAGTGGGTGTTTAGGAGGGAGGTCAGGAAGCACTTCTTCACAGAAAGGGTGATGGACACTTGGAATGCACTGCCAGAAGAGGTGGTCTTGTTGAAGACAGTGGGCAGCTTTAAGAGAGGCTGGGATAGGCAAGATAAGGATCATGGGTAGGGAGGATGGGAGAAGTGGGGAGGGGGACAGGGACAGTAGCTCAAGCTGTGGACCCTGCTATGCAAGCAGACTAGAGAGACCAGATGACCTTCTGCTGGCTTCTTCACATGTTCCTGTGTTCGTATGTAAACAATGAAATCATTTACAAGCTGCAAACAACAGGCTTGGATCAAACTACTTCATTGTCAGAAATTAATGAAATCTATAACAACTTGGGCCAGCCCATCAGTGCAGCCGTACTGCTACCGGACATGATGCTGGTGACCTGGATTTGATACTGAGCATGAGTAATCAGGGGCTGGCCGGGGAGAGGAGATTTTAGTGTCCCATAGGATGTGGTCTTCCTCTGAGGTGGGAGGACTGTTACACTTCTCCATTACTGCTGCCTGTGGATGCATGGGTGGTAGCACAGGACTCAAGGTGTGGGGAGGGGAGGACACCGTTAGGCACTTGACTAGGGGCATGGAGTCATAATGTCATGGGCAAAACTATGCACCACAACAATGCCGCACACAAAACAGTGTGCAGCAAAACAACATTGGCACACTACGCTGAACAGTGCACAAAGAGCACGCACCACAGGAACATCTTTGTTTTTGCAGGGGGTTCTGCCCCCCACACCCCAGAGCCCCGTGCACCTCCTGACATGGAAGCTGTGCTCCCCACAACGCTGGACTTATTATAATCAACTCTGGGGGGTCGTGGATGTCGAAGGTAAGAAAAAACTCGCCTCTAATGCAATTCCCATTCCGGGGCAGGGGGAGAATGCCGCAGCATAGTGGGACCTGGGGAGAACTGAACTGCAGCCCAAGGTCCCTGACACCACTGGAGGCAGGTGCTCTAGCCGCTCCAACACAGGCAAGCTCGACCAGGCACCATTCCGATGGCATCCTTAACCTCCCTCACTGGTAGCCTACAGCTACAGGGGTAGCAGTTTCTACCGCACACTCTAAAAACCCCTGTCACTGTAGAGCCATTAGTGCTTCTTTCAGCACTGTTTTGCATGCGTGGTTTTATCTGTGCTATCTTAACCTGGTAGGTGTATGTGTCAACACGTCTACAGCCTGGATTCTCATCCTTCACACTGGCATCCTCAGGGGTGGGGTTCAGGGAACAAAAAAGCCACAGGACAGAAATACAAAAATCTAGCCCCCACTGCCATGCAGCATAATCCCTGACAAGCTGAAGGGGATGGAGCATGGATTGTCAGTACTACCACCACCATGCCCCGCAAGCAGTGGGTAATAAAATGTGTTAAAAAAAGTCTATAACAACCTTTTGCAACATGCCAAAGGGCAAGTCAATGGCAGATGCATGAATGACTCATTTTCCTGCATGTGTTTTTTCACCTTCACATGACGGTCCATAGTAAGGCTCTGTATCTGCACTTCCTTAGACTTTACATATTGAAGATCTCACTTTTTTTTTTGTATAATATTTATATGGAAGATTTTTCAAATACAATACAATAACATACATGGGAGTTGTTATGACCATTAAGATTTCATTTTCTTACAGTTCTCCATTTCTTTGTATCCTTTCTCAAGATTTACACACAGATAAAATCTTGTGTACCTACAGCAAGGTTTATTTGACCACTACTAGACAACAGTGTAATCATGTATATAATACAAGTGTCTATTTAAAAGACAAAGTAAAGAAAGACAGAAATAGTGCTATAAAAATAAAATTAATAATTAAAAATGATGATTTTGCTTTGTCATAGGTCCAAGTTCCATATCTAGCTAGGGATTCTGGTTTAAGTGGTTGGTTTAATTTCAGTTTTATCTTTCAGTTTCACCTCGTATTTACTCTCTGGGATCATTCTCCCAGCAAACCCTTGCTTTACTGTTCCTGCTGCTGGTCTCTATGCAGCACTCCCCTCCCTCAGCAGTGCTGCTTCCCCTGGGGAAAGGGCCTTCAGATATTTCCCCCATGTATTTAAGAATCCTTCTTACTTACCCTTTAATACATATGTTAGTCTGCCTACCACCAGCGCCTTCAGGGTCAGACTCTTCCACTGTTCCTACTGTTGGGGTTCTCTATGTTATCCATAAATTCTGTATTCCCTGTCTGGCTACCACCACGAGAGCCCTTATCCACCTAGGGTTGAACTCCCATTCTCCATCCTCTTGTACCTCTATCCCAAATAAAAGTGACCACAGGGATACCTCTATGGGATGTCCCTCCATTTGGGAAATCTCCTCAGCAACTCCGTTCCAATATTTTTGGATTCCAGTGCATTCCCAATAATAATGTATCAGGGTACCTCTAGTAACCCACATTTCCCACACATGGTGGAGACCCAGGGCAGAATCTGTGGGCCACACTGTGTGGATAATATAATCTGTGTAAAAAATTATATTGCATTTCCTTAAATCTGTTACATAAGAGTAATCACATATGCCAGTTAAGTATTGTATCCCAATTTGTGTCAGTGATAGTCACAGTAAAGTCTCTTTCCCACTAATGTTTCACCTGAGAGGTTTCTCCTTTAAAATAGATCCTATCCAGCCTTTCTGTTCTACTGACCAGTCCTTTTTCATGTTCCCTTGCCCCTAAGATTTCCTTCTCCACCTCTCCCATTATGGGGTCATCCAGGAAGGGTCTGGTTAATTTTCTCCGGTAGTCTCTGATCTGAAAAAACCTAAAGAGGTGTGAAGGTGGTATACCTATTCCCCTCTGAATGTCCTGAAAATCATGCATCCCTGTTCTAGTGATTAAGTCCCCTATGCATTGGATTCCTTTCTCTTGCCATATCCTAAATCCATCGTCTGTAAACCATGGTAAGAAGTCAGGGTTACCTGCCACTGGGACCGGGAGAGTGTTCACCTGCTTTCCACCCCATCTTTTCTTGATGTCTCTCCAAGCCTCTACACAGGATACAACTAGGGGATTAGGGCTCTCGAGACATTTATATGCCCGTAATCCATTTTCTCCCAAGTAAGCTGAAACCCTCCATGGGCACCCTATCTCTTCCAAGTCCAGCCAAGTGGTGGTTTCCCCTCTGTTAATCCAGTTATGTATATATCTATATTGAGTGGCTAGGCAGTATCCCTTTATATCTGGGAAATTAGACCTCTTCGCATTAGGTGCTTTTAATCTTGTCAGGCTTGATCCGACATTTTTCCCTTGCCATATAACCACAAGCCTCTTTCGAGGCTCTTGATTTCTTTCTCCTGAGGCCCATTGGCATCATTTATACAACATATAGAATTCTGGGTAAGATATTTATCTTTAGAAGGTTAATCCTCCTAGCCATGATACCGTAGTGCCTCCATCTCTGAAGGTCTCATAGGATTGTCCCCATTAGGGATATATAATTTAGCACATACATTTCCTTAAATCCTCCCCATCTTGATACCTGAGATATGTGTAACCCTCTGCAAATGGGGGTTCCCAAAAGACTTCAGGAGCTTGCTTGAATGCTCCAAGCCTGAATGGTGTTTGCGTTGCTTAATTTATCAGTGAGTGTTTTAGAGCCTCTGGTACTGTCTCTTTAAGAGCTGTCTGCTTGCAGACATAATTAGTTTGTATGGGGACTGTGTGTTTCTTTGATTGAGTACCACCTGAGCTGCTGCCAATTCACTCCATTTTGCAGTCACTGGGAGTGCAAAGGGAACCTATCTGAAAGATGTAACTGTTTGCCAGAAATCATTTAGAGTAATAATGAAATGACAGTTTGTCTAACCTGCTTTCTTTGCAGTCAGAACTGTGTCTGCCTAGTTCCCCATTCTGGTTTTGAACTGCTGAACTGGACCAATCAGTGTGGGGTAAGCTAGCTCTAAAATGGTGCCTTGGACGAATCAGAACTTGGACTCATAATCTGAGCCAGCCACAAGAGGATTGTATGGGCAGTGACTCTGGGAGATGTAGTTTAGACTTCGCCTTTTGGACCAACAGCAGCAGTCTATTGTGAGTGACAGCCAATCCAGTCAAGAACTGGGAGGAACTCAAAGGAAGTGCTCGGTTTTGTCTGTTGGAGTTTCAGTTGAGCTCTGGCAGTGAAGAAGGAAGGAGCCCTGTGCTTTTTCAGTGTGCAGTTTTAGTCGGGAAACGTGTGTAAGGCCCAGAGTTTGTGTAACTGCTTGTTAGGACTGAATCCGTCCTGTGAAAAGAATCAAAGGATCTCTGAAGAGTAGAAACCAGGCTCACCCTGTAGAAGACTGGAGAAATTGTTGAATTGCACTTGGTCTGTCAGGAACTGAATCTGCTGTGTGTTCTCCCGGGTATTGTGCAGCAATTGTGATCGGGATAGAGAAGCAGCCTGCCTGGTATAGTACTTTCTTTTTTACCATATAAATGTGTGAAGAGTCTCGTGGAGCTCAAGAGTAGCCCTGCTGACATTGAAGGACCCTATCTTGTTTGGAGGTCGTGAGTACTAATTCAGGGTCGCTCCTGTTGAATTGCCACATTAAATCCAAATGGAATCACTGTACTGCTGACTGTTTAAACTAATTTTCTTTTCACTGTGTGAAAGGGCCCCTACCAGCTGCCACGGTTTGGACTAGCCACTAGGGCTTGGGTACCAGGACAGTAACTGGTAGGGATAGGCCTGCACAGAGCCATAGGTAGATGAGTAAAGTGATAAGCTAATTAACCTGATTTCCCTGTCCTTGTTATATCCCCTAAATAAATCAGAGCTGCTTGTTTCAGCAAAGTTATACTGCCTGAGGTATTTGTCTATGTTAAAGTACTGTACTGTGATTGTTGCACTGTATCTTATTTCACAGGAGGTCCCAGTGCCGGAACTAGTCCTGGGGGTAAGTGTATACTGTGAAGGTAATTCTGATATATTGTGTGGGCCACTAGTGGGAAGAAAGGGGGGTTGCAGTGTCCCAGAGGGCTGTGACCAAGTAAGTTTAACTATTGCAAACCCTGACCTCTGGGTGGAGGCACCCGCCATTGGATCCAGGCCCCTCAACCTGTTAGTGGCAAATCAGGCAAGGGTAGTAGCCCCTGGGATAGCGCCATCTAGGGGTTACATGTGAATGCCTTATGAACTGCACTAAGCCCCCAAGTATCCTCTCATCTACCTTCATCCCCTTTTCCTATATACATAATCTCTGACTTGTTTATGTTTAGTTTGTAGCCTGCGAACTTTGCAAAGGTGTCCACAATCTGTAAGAGGGCAAAGATCTCACTTCAAACCCTCCAGCTCTCTAGCATTCGAATTTGGACTTTATTGCTCTATCACAATGAATAGTGAAAATTAAATATATAATGTAAAAATGCATAAACAACAATTATACCTTATTAAGAAAATACTATATGAGAAATGGAAATAATAGCCAGCCTGTCATCAGAGCAGTAGTGCTACAACTCACAAAGATGGTGATCTGCATTTGGGAACAAGCATGGGTTTTAGAGAGCCAGCCTGGGGGAGGAGGATCAAGTGTCCAAAAGGATGCTTGCTCTCATCATCGGGGGGGGGCAGTCAGCTCCACTGTGATACTGCCACGTGGATGACCCCAGGTGGCAGTGCAGGTGAAGCAGCTCATGGGTGGGATGACATTGACAGGTACCGTGCGTATGCATGTGCTTAGTGCTCCCTTACATCGACACCCTGGGGAATGGGAGAAAATTAGGAAAACTACTGCTAGCAGCTTGATGAATCAGGGCCACCTGGAGGAAAACCTCCAGGGACCTGCCCTATGTATTTTTCACTCCCTGAGGTCCTCTGACCCTGACGCCAAAGCCCAAGAGTATGTAGTCACCCTTGAAAATGTGTTTGGGGGCACCGCTAGTGTTGAGGCTTTGAAATGGAAACTTAAAGATATTAGACAACAGCTGGGGGAATTGTTATCTGCCTACATGGATCGATTAACTCATTCAATCCTATTGTCACTTAGAATGTTCAGGTAGCCTCTGCCTGCTGCTAGAACACCTGTGTGCCTGAAGGGGTTTTAGATCTGCAGCATTCATACAAACACACTGTGCTTAAACCTACATATCTTAAAAACCATACATCCGATTTTAAAACTGTAAATAAAAAAGTTTTTCAGGACAAAAAGTTTTTGAAAATGAGTGAGGTTTGGTAATGTCTATTTAACTAGATTTAATGCTGTGTAAGGTTGTTTTCATTTTTTTAATAAATTCTGATGATTTTATCTAAATATAATTATGCTCTGTTTACTTAGTCATACAAAAATATTAAATGTCTGTAAAATTGTTGATTAAAATTGTTAAAAATGTACAATAAACATCTGTCATTGTCTAAATGTAAATTTTGCAAGTTTTTTACCATTTTTTTAGTCAGAAATCAATATCTGAATCTCTTGTTATTACAGTTTGAGTTTTTTGTTCCACTCCACTAGTTGGAATGTGTGTAGTGTTTAATTCTTCTTACCCATTGATTTTAGTTTATGAATCTGATTATCAATTTCTTTGTTTTTCCCCTAGTTTAGTAAGAACATATTTACACATTACCTTAGAAGGCCCATATCAGGAAGTGATGCAGGAAGGAAGTGCTTTGTGAGGTCAAGTGATGTCAATAGGAAGAACACTTCCAGCGTAGGTCAGTGAGCTGACACAGGAAATGGATACATTTATTAGTGCTGGAGGTCTCTCTATGATTAATTGCATATGTGCTGTAGTTAAAATGTGTTATTTCATTGAAATAAACCATTTTACTGTATTTTTGTATATACATATATATTTTATAGTAAAATCCCATAATAAGTATAGGAAACTGTATTTTATTTGTGCTGTTTGCTTTATCATACTGTAAATGAAGCATGATGTTGTTCATGTAAAGGTTCACAGTCTTTCAGTAAACATCATGTTACATACATCTGTGTATTATTTAATTTCCTGGCATAGTTTATTTTTTGGGGGTTGTATTATGGGATGGTTTAAGGTGAGGGAATGACTGTATGATGAAGCACTGTGTGTTAGTGGGGGGGGGTCCTGCATTCATAATACAGGCTCAGATGCACTTCATATGTTCTGGGGAAATGAGAGGGACTGTATGCATGTAATAATGGTGCTAACAGACACTGTAGATACATTACGGGTATATGTATAGGATGATGAAATTGCTGAAAAGGCACTGGTAATTTGGGGTATACTGTGTCATGGGGAAGGGGGTTGGTGTGCCCATACCAAGGAATGATGCTCATAGGCACTGCAGTCATTTTGTGTCATGAACTGGCACCCGTCCTTGAGGTATACTCAGTTGTAGGGAAGCAGGTGGGGCTGCCTGCACCTGGTAATGGTGTTCATATGCCATGCAGAAACATTGTGGGTACACATACAGGGTGATGACATGGGCACCTGTAAAGGTTGTGTACTATGTGCTGTGTCACATGGTTTGCCTGCATACACATGTGATATGCTTCAACAATCAGTATGGCGCACTGTGTGGGTGGGAAGGAGTGTGGGTATGCCTGCACCATGGAATGATGCTCATTGGTGCACATGTGTACTGTGTGCTATGTTTCATTTGAATGGACTGTATAAGTCATACACTGGCACTGATCACATCACAGTGCATCAGAGGTAAGGGATGGTCTGAACCATTATGAGCACAAGGGACTAAAGTGGTTGTGGAGCGATTCGAACTTGAATAGAACATTACAGTGCCTCTGAGGGTAGTGCTGGAATGAATCTTGATGTGCACAATGGACTACACCATGGTGACTGAGGGATCCATATCAGTAATGCACATCACAGAGTGTCAAAGATAAAGGTTGGACTGAAGACTGATGAACAGATGGACTAAATCAGTGACTCTGGTGGGATCTGAACCTGAACAGCACTTTACAGTGCAGTAGAGGTTGGGGCTGGACTGACACCAGATCAGTCAATGGACAACACCATTGGCTGTGAAGGGATCTGAACCTGAAATGCACTTCACTGTTCACTACAGTTTGGAGCTCGACGGATGCATAATAAGGAGATGTTTTACAAGTGGCTGTGGAGGGACCTGAGCCTGAATAATACTTTACGGCGCATTAGAGACTGGGGCTGAACTGATGTCATATGAATTGATGGGCTACACCAGTTGATGTGGAGGGTTTTGAACATCAAATGCACTTCACAGTGCATTATGGGATTGGTCTGAACTGATGCATGGTAAGTCGATGGACAACACCATCAGCTGTGGAGGGATCTGAACCTGAAATGCACTTCACTGTTCACTACAGTTTGGGGCTCCGACTGATGCATGGTAAGGAGCTAGATCTTACAAGTGGCTGTGGAGGAATTTTAACCTGAACACCACTTTACAGTGCATCAGAGGTTGAGTCTGGAACAAAGTCATACGAGTCAATGGACAACACCAGTGACTGTGGAGGGATTCAAAACTGATTTGGCCTTTACAATGCATCAGAGATTGGGGCTGGACTGATGCCAGATAAGTTGAAGGCGTCACCATTATTTTTTCATTTTAAACAATCAGCAACTGCGTATTAGGGAGAAAACTCAAGTGCAGAGCATGACACAAACATGCTACTGACCCTAACCCACTTATCATCCATAACGCAGGGAGCAACATGCCACATACATTTTAACATAGCCATAATCTGAACATAAACCTTTAAAAAGTAACAAAAGGTGCTGAATTCATGTGACCTCATCTAGTACATGCACAAGAAACACTCTCCCATCACGAATGCCAGCCGGATCCATAAGATGTGATCACACATTATCCCAAAATGAACAAAGTAACAACTATGAAAACTTTTATCATAAATAAAAATGAAAACAAATAAAGTAAATACTGATTACAAATCAAGGTTTTGGCACTGAAATGAAGTGAGTATTTTAGGACGAGCGCAGCACCGCCATCTTGAAACTAAGTTTCCAGTCACCATGCTCTTCCTGCACCAGTGTGTGCTCTGACTGGTTAATGGAAATAGTGACGTGTACAATAAGCATAGAGCAAGCATGGCAACAGTGAGGATCAATATGACCAAATGGTGATGCACTACAGAGCTAGGGCAGGTGTAGGTGAGGGCTGCGACCCCTAACTAAAAACATAAAAAAAAAAAAACACTGTACACTCCAGAGCCCTGAGAGCCACTTTCCTCCAGTGATGGTTGTAAAAATATGAGTCCTTGCTTGAATGCTAAATAAGGATTTAGTCTAACGTTTCAGGCACACACATTGAATAGAATAGTGGCAGGCACAACAAAAGATCTGCGTGCAGGTTCCCTGGTGCTTCGACAACTAAGGCTTCATCAGGGGGATGATACCTGCATCTAAGACAATCCCTTTATACCAATTAAATTCAGAACTGATGATGTCAGAAAATCCGACCAATCACAGAGCTCGATTTTTAAATACAGAAATATTCAGCTCACTTAGTGGTATAAATGGACTAATAGTTTTAACAATTATGGTATCAGTGACAACATGTTATTGTAGAAAAATACCCCAAAAGACAGAAAAAAAATACGCCAAAGTGGTGATGGCCAATCGGATTAAATAAAAAAAATGTAAGTTACAAAATTAATTATAGTATCAACTTGATCAGCTTAACATGTTGCACTAAAACAAAATGATTTGTTGTTACAATACAAACTAATGGCAGAATAAACATAATACATTTTTCACAGCACATGCAAAAAATAGTAAATTTATTTATTTATGTATTAAGGCTTGTTTTCTCAAAAATAGCCAATGGGAATGCATATTATATTAGGTAAAATCAATAAAGGTACGATGTCCCCCTATTAGCTGGTACAACTCAGTTCGTCAAATGTAAACAAATGCTTGAGCTGCACCAAGAGAAAGATATGGACGCCAATTGGCGTCATCAGGCACTACAGCATATGATTTAGGACGCCATATGACGTCATCAGGAAAAAGAGGTATGTTTTTTTATGACGCCATATAGCGTCATCAGGAAGGAATGAGTTAGAGGGAATCCTACAAACCATTTTTTGGAAAGGAGGCTGGGCCTCTAGTGAAGTGGACGGGGTAAGACTGGATCATATACTCTCCTCTGCCCGGCACTCCAGCTGTGTGTTGCTCAAATTGCAACTGCATCAAAGGAAATCTGGTCCCTTGCCCTTCCATAGGTTGATGAAGGAGGTACGGAAGTTGAGGGGGGAGGAGGAAGGCTTTTCAGAGCCCTGCACAGTCATAGCTGCTGCAACCCCTGCTCCAGGCGCGAGGTCAGTCGCTGATGGCCTGGCATCACCACAATCACATGATGGAATCCGAGAACTAAATGTCAGCCCTGGGGCCCAGCCAGAGAGGGACTGCTACAGATGCTCCACCATGGGATGAACTGCTGAGGGAGTTCAGTGAAACAAAAAACATTCTCTTTATGAAGGCCGCTCCTGCAAGTGCAGGCCCTGATCCTTATCAGACTGCATCTGCTATGGGGGTTGGGGCGCACACCCAGGCATCTCCCACTGACAGCAGCTCAAAAATTGATGTCTTGACTATGGAAGTGAGAGAATTGATGAGATGTCTCCAAATGCTCGCCACACCACAGACAGCGGTGGAACCAAGGTTTTCTGTTGTTAGTACCCCTGCCTTAGCTCCCAATGTGATGTCTTGGCCACACCAGATCCCAGAAAGCATATTTTGCCATAATTGTGGGAAGGATGGGCACATGAAGAGAGAATGCCGGTCCCTAAAAGTCCTAGATAAAGTTGTATACAGACTTCAAGGGGAGCTCGAAAGCAAGACCATGGCCGAGGAGCACCAGAAATGACCACAGTGCAGGACTGAGAAATCCTAACTCAAATTTCTTTGTGGCTAAATCATCTGTCCAGGCCTCTGCTATTGCCTCTCCAGACTGGTCCAGAATAGTGGGCTCTTTGATGGAGACTTCTGTGACTGTCAACGGCATCCATGTGCTCGATAGCGGGTCACAAGTGACCATTGTATTCCAGGACTGGTATGACAAACACTTATCTGATGTGCCACTACAATCTCTGGAAGGTTTGCATGTGTGGGGCCTGAGCGACAAGTCTTATGCCTATGTAGGATATGTCTGGCTCTGGTTGTCTTTCCCTGTGACTGTAACTGGTGTAGATGAACAAGTAGAGACACTAGCCCTGGTGTGCCTTCCTACGGGATTGTATGATGGGATTCCCTTGATCAATGGAACCAACGCCCACATGTTTGGAAGACTAGCGCAGTTGTGTCATGAAAAACAAGGTAAATGGACTAGGCGGGCACTGAGACTCCCAGCCCTGATAAAGAGAGCCTATGATATGCAAAAATGGACTATCGAAGCCGACGGAGATAATCCAGTGGGGATAGTGTTGAAGAAAGATCCTGATTTTCTAGTACTATCTCCCAATACTCAGTACACCATTCAGGGAGAGGTTCGCATTAGAAAGGAAGTGAAAAATAAAATATTAATGTTGGATGCACCAGGTGATGGAAAGCTGCCAGAGGGATTATTGGTTAAACCCAGCATTTTGCCTGCCCGCGCCCATGCCTATGCATGATGAGTGATGGTCCAGATTCAGAATGTGCCAGATCAGGAGGTCCGTTGAACAGAAGGTGCTCTAGCTACAGTACACTGTGCAGACACTGCTAAATTATTCAGAAACAAGTACTCTGGTGAAAAGGGTGACCCTTGACTTATTCGACTTTGGTGATTCCCTTGCCAGCTGAATGGAAGGCTAGAATTAGTAAGAAACTCGCCCAGAGAGACCAAATGTTTTCATTAAAAGAATGGGACATGGGTGTGTCCAGGGTGCAGAGCATCACATACGCCTGCATGATGACCGCCATTTCAAGAGAGACCCCACGCCTCACCCCAGCGGACATAGATGATGTTAGAGGCACCTGCAGGAAATGCTCACTGCTGGCATTATACAATAATCAAGGAGCCCATATGCCTCTCCATTGTGGCTGTGCATAAGAAGAATTGGTCCATGAGGATGTGTGTTGATTATCAGACCCTGAACGGCCCAGGCCATCCCAGATCAGTACACCATGCCTATATACAAGATGCCCTGGATTGGTTGAATGGGAGCAAATGATTCTCAGTATTGGATCTTCACAGCGATATTACCAGATTCCGATGTCCCCAGAAGGACCATAAGAAAACAGCCTTCATCTGTCCTTTGGGGTTCTACAAATTCCTGAGAATGCCACAGGGGATTTCAGTCACCCCGGCCACCTTTCAGCAACTGATGGAATGTGCAGTGGGAGATATGAACTTGCTGGAATGTCTAGTGTTCCTAGATGATGTCATTGTGTTCAGACACACATTAAAGGAGCATGAGACCTGACTGTTTAAAGTGCTGGACTGATTGGAAGACTTCGGCCTCAAGCTGTCCATTGACAAGTGTCAGTTTTTTCAAACCTCCTTGAAGTATGTGGGGCACACAGTATCTGCAGAAGGAATAGAGACCGATCCCAGTAAGGTTAAGTTACTGACTACTTGGCCCCAGCCCCATAACTTGAAAGAACTACAACATTTTCTGGGGTTCTGTGGCTACTACCATAGGTTCATAAAAGACTATTCAAAGATGATTCGCCTGCTCCTGAATCTTACCCAGGGTTACCCCCCTACCAACCATAAATACAAGGAAGGGGCTGTCAAAGAACTAGAGAAAGTGTACTTCCGCACAGGTGAACCTTTTGGCCCTGTTGGACACCCGAATGTGAAGCAGCCTTCCACAAAGTCATATACCAGCTCACCCATGCCCCCATGCTCGCCTATGCTGACTCTACCAAGCCCTATGTGCTGCACACAGGATGCTAGTCTGCAAGGCCTAGGAGTTGTGCTGTATCAAGACCATGAGGATGGTTTGAGACCAATCGCTTTCGCCAGCAGGAGTTTGACCCCGTTGGAGCAAAACTATCCTGTGCAAAAGCTGGAGTACCTTGCCCTAAAATGGGTCATCGTTGATCAGTTTCATGAGTACCTCTATGGGTCAAAGATATTGGTGAAGACCGACAATAACCCATTGACCTATGCACAGACTTCAGCTAAGTTAGACGCCACTGGGCACCAGTGGCTCTCTGCCTTATCAACCTATGATTATGTTGTTGAATATAGACCGGGACTGAACCATATTGATGCTGATGCCCTGTCACGAAGGCCCGCTTCCAAGAGTGATTGGGTCAGGCTGTCTGAACCTGAGCATTGTGCCAAAAGTTTGACAGAAATGAACAGATGTCTGCGGACACAGTGGATTGTCTATTACATTGCTTGGGCCCTCCTGATACCTGCATACCAGCTGCCTATTGCCATTTCTCTGCTCTAGATATTAGTGCACTACCTCAACTTGACAGTGACTGTATTCAGTGGGCTCAGTCCCAAGATTCTATGATTCAACGGCACTTGATGCCCTGCGTGCAGGAAAGATGTCTAAGTTCGTTCCTCCTGACTTGCGAACTGCCCTATTGTTTAAAGAGGCCCAGGTTGAAGTTACTCAATCAGTTGTTATACAGAGAGACAGTGGATCATGGTCAAGTAGACAAGCAACAATTGGTCCTGCCCACAGCCTTTAAACACTTGGTATAAGGTCCCTCCACAATCACATGGGGCACCTCGGCATTGACAGGACTCTCGACCTGGTATGATCTCAATTCTATTGGCCCAAGGTGGGGACGATGTTGAGCACCATGTAAAGACCAGAAGTCATTGCCTCCAAAGAAAAGCTCTGCCTCAGAGGTTGCCCCTTGTTGATATCACTACCAGTGCCCCCATGGAACTGGTCTGCATAGACTTTTGGGTTTAGAACCTGATCAACAGAATATTGGCAATGTGTTAGTGGTTATGGATCATTTCACATGGTATGCACAAGCTTTTCCAACTAAAGATCAAAAAGCCTCTACCGTGGCCAAGGTGCTAGTGGAAAAATTCTTTGTCCACTATGGTGCCCCCCAGCAGATCCACTCTGACCAAGGCAGAGACTTTGAAAGTCAGCTAATGAAAGAAATGCTCTCTCTCTCTGTGGGGGGTGCAGAAGTCAAGAACCAGCCCCTAGCACCTGCAGGGGGACCCTCAACCAGAACGTTTAACTGCACCTTCTATCACCTTTAAAGTCAGTTTACTGACTTACCTAGCCCTACACAGTTTGGGCCCTGACTACCTGAAAGAGCTCCTGGTTCCTTACCTCCTGGAGCGACCACTCCGCTCGGCCAACGAGGGATTGCTGGAGATTCCGATGGTAGTTTTAAAATCTTCTGGCGCCCGGGCTTTTATGTTCATGGCGCCGACCCTCTGGAATTCTCTACCCCATTGGATCAGAGAGTGCATGACTGTGGAGGGCTTTAAACAAGCATTAAAATCCTTTTTGGGGATTAAGGCATTTGGGGATGGTGCCAACTTGGTTTGATCTTATAGTTTCCATTATGATGTCTGATGTTATTTATCTTATTGGCTTTATTATGATGTTTTATTCTGACCTGATTTTAATCATGTTCTGCGCTTGATTTTGAAAGGCGATTAAAAATAAAGATTATTATTATTATTATTACTTTAGACATGCACTCCTGTCCTGGGCACCCTCCACCCAAAAGACAAACATAAGTGGAGCCAGCAGATTAGCACCTTGGTACATGCATACAATTGCACAAAAATGATGCTACTGGGTTCTCCCCTACCACCTCATGTTTGGGAGGCCCACCTGTCAGTTGATGTCTGTTTTGGGGTCTCTCCAGATTGGGTCTGAGCTGAAAACTACCTGCAGTATGTACAGAAACTGAAAGCTCAATTGAACCATGCATATCAACTGGCCCAGACAATGGCCACTAAAAGAAATCTCGCCAACAAAGAGAGGCACGACAAGAAAGTAAAGGCTCAAGAGCTATGGCCCGGAGACCGTGTGTTGTTGTGCAATTTGGGACTACATGGCAAGCACAAAATTGCTGTTAGGTGGCACCATCTTCCTCATGTAGTAGTTGGAAAGTTGGATGATCTACCAGTATACAAGGTACGCCCAGAGGATAACTCCAAAGCTGTCAATACCATGCACCGTAACACTTGCTGCCTATTGGCCAAGTTATTATTGAAAGCTGAGCCAGCAGACATTGCCTTCCCTGGGCGGTGACTCATGCTGCTGCAAAAGAGACAGTCAACCTACCCCAGTAGTTACAGATTTAAGGTTTCCCCGGCAGGCCCAGAATGATAGTGACTGCCAGTCCACCTCTGATGAAAGTGACTATGGTAATGCATATTATCCTCCTATGAACTGAGTCAGCTGTTTCGTGAAAATCCTATGCAGAATCATGGGATGAAGCTGGACTTTCTGGACTGCCTAATCCCCAGCTTAGTCCTTGAGCCAATGCTCCTGAAAGTGAAGTGCAAAGTATTACGTGTGAGGTTGTGGACTCTCTGTGTTTTGTGGTACTGTGTGAATTGCCCAAAGAAGAGGGTGATGGTCTGAGTCTCCCTGGTGACACACCAGACCCTGAAGAACAATGTGAGAGTGTTGACAGCCCCACTTCAGTGCGGCAAAGCCTAATTGTGCTAGAACCTCCTAAAAATGAGCAACCTGGGCCTTTATCAGAGGATAATAATGAGCAAAGTGTTGTAGAAACAGAGCCTACAGAGCAATGAGCTGACAGTGCTCCCGGTTTGGACATTCCCATCCATGTAGAGGCACCCCTACAAGTGCCGAAAGCTCCAAAGTTAGTGCTGAAAGTACAGAGACTGTGGCTGCTCCCCCATAAAGACTGGCCGAGCTGTCAAGCCAGTACTGCGCTTTAGTTATGATTCCCCTTGGAGGCCAGTGGATTTGCCTTTCAATGTGGTTCTTATTTTATTTATTTATTTTATTTTTGAAAGTCCTATCTACAACCTTTGAGTCAAGGACTCATTTACAAAGGCACCTCATTGCAGGGAGGGTAGACATGGTTACAGTGTGAGATACAACAGTGGTAACATACAGGTGCAATACAGATAACAAAAGAACACAATATAGCAGTGGTTTATGGAATAAAGTTACATGCAGTAAATAGCAATCGTATAAAGTACAACAATAGTAAAAGTCACAACCCTGGTTGTATCGGGGAAATACCTATGTGGAAGGGTGTGGGGAGCAGGGGTTAGGAAAAGGAAAAAAAAAGGGGGGAGCAGTCCAACGGACATTGTCAAGGCTATGGGCCAGAAATGAAGAGGGACCCCAACATTAGGTTGATTAAGGGCAACTACAGCTTCGGGTGCCAAAGAGGTGCAGGACACCAGCCTGGCAGTAAGCATTTAAGCAAGCTCA
Source organism: Neoceratodus forsteri (assembly GCA_016271365.2). Classification (NCBI taxonomy): domain Eukaryota; kingdom Metazoa; phylum Chordata; order Ceratodontiformes; family Ceratodontidae; genus Neoceratodus; species Neoceratodus forsteri. The sequence goes on along the minus strand of CM028131.1, from coordinate 910,523,717 downwards.
AGGAAGACTTTTCGGGAAGACTTTTTGGGAATCATAGTGGAATCAGTATTACCTATATGAAACATGCATAAGTATTGTCAATATGGATGTAGTAATGTGAAGTATATTGAAAGGTTTCCATCATCTTGGTCCTGGACTGCTGAAATGGGCCAATCAGTACATTTGGGACTCTAAAATGGAGCCTGCCTACAGGAGCTTGGTTCACAAAGGGGTTTATGCCTCACCAATCTCACTGCCCAAACTGAGCTTGATGGCCAATTCCAGGTTACTTGTTTTCCCTTTCACCATGGTGCCCCTGCCCCATCCGGCCCCAAGTTAGCTGACAGGGAAGGGCCCACTCTTACATTGTTTAATGTGCAAGAAGTTTTTACCTGAAGAAGTATTGTGATGTTACTAATGTGTTAATCATAGTGGAATCAGTATTACCTGTATAAAACATTCTCAAGTATTGTCAATATGGATGTAGTAATGTGAAGTATATTGAAAGGTATAGTGATGTAACAAGCTAATGATATATATGTTATGGTACTGGTTAAGCATCTCCAAATTGTTCTGTGAATCCTAATCTATACATGAACCTAAGCCTGTTTACAGCAATTTTGTCACCGAAGGGTAGTTTGAAGTGCAAGTTCTTTTAGGCTGCAGGTTTGTAGATTTAAAAGTATTACAGCTCTCTCTTTGTTTTACTGTCCAGCTAATCTACCCTGGAGCAGAAACTAACTTTAAAGTGATACAGTTTTTCTGTCTAGACTAGATTTCATTTGGGTCACAGTTGTAAGTTTTGCCTGCAAAATCCAATTTCTGCTTCACTTTCTCTCCTAGTGCCTCCTCCTTGCTTGAATTTTTATGCCCACCCCTCCCCACCTCCAGCCTTCCCCACCTCCAGCCTTTATTAAATACTCTCCCTCCCCTTGGCACCACCCCTATGCAATCTTCTTCCTTCCTTCTCACTAATATTGCAACTACACTTAAAGATACACAGTGCACATATTAGGCCTAACACTTGTCCTGTCCTCCCCTTAAAGACATCTTCCTTTTTAGATCTCCGCCAAACTGTGTTGGTGTAGGTTATACGCCGCCTCCCCTCTTAAACAGAGTCTCCTCCCCCTGTATTTGACTGGCACTGCATGCCCATCCTCCCTGCCTACTGATTCACCTCTAATCTAATGGCTCCACTGACAACTATTCTTGTCCTCAGTTGCTTCCCTACTCTCACTTATGACCTCATTGTTAAACATACTGAGAATACAGTCCTGCAAGACATGCCCAAGTACCAAGAGCTACATGGTACGGTGTTAGCTCACTATCTGTCCTACTCCAAAGGTACTGACCTCCACACACTCACTGTATCTCCCCTCCAGCCTAGATCTTCCATCCATACCCACTTATAATTCCTCCTCCCAGTTAGAGTGCCGATCTATGCCCTGCCCCTCTCTTGTTGTTTTGCTACCTCCAGCAATTCAAATCGCAAAATCTTGCACACTAAGCATTGGAATAAACTTGAGTTAAAAACAATTATAAACTGCCTTAGGAAACGATTAGTTCTTCTTCTACTCTGCTCAGGGAGTGTGGAATTAAACTCCGGTCCACCCCTTTTTATAGATGCACCCTCTGACTTCCCTCTGCTGAAAGGTCTCAGCTTTCTACATATGAATATCTGTAGCTTGCCTAAAAAAATTTGACATGGTCCAAGCCTGGGTACTACATACGGCTCCAGATATCGCTATGTTTTCAGAAACATGGCTCACGAACAACATTCCCAACAAAATTGCTAATATCCTCGATTATAATTTATTCAGGTGCGACAGGCCAACAAGGGGCAGTGGAGTTGCCATCTATACCAAAACCAAGCTCTCTATCTCTGATACTGTTTGCACCTCTATACTGAAGGAATTTGACTGCCTAGCTGTGAAACTGACCTTATCTTCTGGAGCGGCCCTCTTAATATCTGCTGTTATAGGCCCCTTCTGTGGGATTTGGCATACTGGGTCGCCTTCACTCCCTGCTGGAAAAAACAAACTTAGAATGCATAATAATGGGGGACTTTAATCTCAATTGGAATGATGCCTGCTCCAACAAAATTAAGGAGTTCTGTGATGATCGTGGCCTAACCCAGATTACCTCGGAGAATACCTGTCCTAATAAGAAATCCCCTGACCACAGTTCATTAGTGGATTTTATGCTGGTTAATAAGACACACAATATCTGTCACACAGGGGTTTTCAACAGTGACCTGAGTGACCGCTGTGCTACTGCCTGTATTAGAAGCTCCCCTTACTGGCCTCCTACCTCCACTTTTAAACTAAAACGAAATCTAAAACATTTCTACCAACCTGCCTTCCTGGCAGACCTAGGGAATATTAACCGGCAGGATTTTTACCTGGCACCCTCTGTCTCAGAAGCCTATGATATCTTCCAAAACCTGGTACTGAAGGTGATTGATAAACATGTACCGCTTAGAAAAATCAAATCTAGGAAAAAGTCAACCGACTGTTTTACACCCACCCTAAAGAAAGCTCTGAGGGACAGGGATGTACTGTGGAAAAGGGCACAGAAAAAAATTGGATTCTGACTGGCTGTCCTTTCGGGTTGCCAGGAATGCCTGCACCAAACTTGTTAGAACTGGAAAATCACGTTATTTCCAGTCTGCTCTTGAAGAAAAAAAAATTGTTCCACTAAATTCTGGAAAGTTATTAGAGAAGTAGTTAGTCACTCGTCAGTCTCACCTTTGCCTGCCAAGATTGTGGTAGGAGACGTTTCCTACACGGACAGGGTGGACATCCTAGAAAAGCTAAATAGCCACTTTGACACCACAGGCCTTGCATTTGATGCCTCATTCACCAGTAAAGTGAGTGTCTGCAGTGATGACAATGACGGCCCTAGCCCTGTTACCACAGCTATCCCGGGGCGCTTCTCCTTCAGCTTTCATCCAGTAACCTTTAAACAGGTGTAGGACCTCCTGCTAACCTTGGACACTAAAAAGTGTGCCGTGCTGACCTCTTAGAACTGTTCTTCTTGAAACTTGGCTGCTATCACCTGACAGCTCCAATCGTTCACCTTTTTAATATTTCCTTGGATCATGGTGAGTTGCCACCACTTTGGAAAATAGCACACAATATTCCTCTTTTTAAATCTGGTGACCCAACTGATCTGAACAATTACCGCCCAATTTCCTTTCTCCCAATCCTATCAAAGACCCTGGAAAAAATTGTTAACTCTCAACTCAGAGAGTTCCTTGACACCGAAAACATCCTAAACCCCGCCCAATCAGGATTTAGGCCCAAGCACAGGACTGTATCAGCCCTTGCCAAAGTGTCCAACAAATGGCAAACCGCCCTGGATACTAAGCAATACATCTATGCCCTCTTTCTAGATCTTAGCAAGGCCTTCGATACAGTGGATCATCATATTCTACTTAACATCTTGAGCAGCATCGGGGTAAACAACACTGCCTTAAAGTGGTTTGTTACCTCACCAACCGAATGCAACAAATCAAAGATCAAGGGGAACTGTCTCAGTTAAAGTCCCTGCTGCATGGTGTGCCACAAGGCTCCATCTTGGGCCCTATTCTCTTTGCTATTTATATAAACCATAAAGACTCCTATATATGCACAAGTAACATTCATCTATTTGCTGATGATACCGTGCTCTAAACTATTAACACCTCCTTAGACGAAGCCAACAAGGAGCTTCAGTTAGACTTTGACATCCTTCAATGCAACTTAGTAAGGCTCAAGCTTCTGCTTAATGCCAAAGACCAAAGCTATGATTATCTCACCTTGTGCTTCCCACTAAACAGGACCATCTTGAGCTTCCAGATTTATACCTTGCTTGGTGAAGCCCTGGAACTAGTAGAAAAATTAAAGTACCTGGGTGTTTGGCTGGATAACAGGCTCAATTTCTTGGCTCACCTTAATGAACTATCTAAAAAGCTAAGACAACATCTAAGCATATTTTATCGGATAAGACACCTCCTTACTCTTGAAGCAAGGAAATGACTTGTCCAAACAACTTTTCTACCACTGCTGGATTATGCTGACTTTCTCTATAGTCACTGTCCTATTCAGGCACTATGTAAACTTGACACCCTCTACCATTGCACGCTAAGATTTATCCTAAACATGCCATTATGCACCCACCACTGCCTGTTCTATCAGGCACTAGACTACTCCCTCACTCTGAGGAGGTGAAAAAATGCTCTCATGAGGACATACTGGGCCCTAACCGATAAACTACCGACCTATATTTCTACGCTGTTTCAGTGTACTGAAGGAACGTATGGTCTAAGGAGTTTGTCTCTTGTCTCTCTTAAAGTACCCAAAATAAGGACATGACATGGCTCAGCAGCTATCATCTTTTCTCTGTCCACCCTTTGAAATGTCATGCAAAAAACTCTCAGGCTGTTCTCCCTCCCTCCTTGGGCCTCACTCTTTCAGGAGGCTGCTCGTTCTCAAACTGAGAGCCCTGTGTGTATGCCACAAATAACCACCTCCTCCATCTCCTGTGGCTCCCCAAACTCTTGGCACTTACATGTATTCCCCTAGTACTTCTCTTCTTCTTTCCACCTTGGGTTTATTCTGCCAACTCCCACCTGTTTGTTTAACTACATCTATTTCCACCACTCACCGATCCTTTCCTTTGTTTTTCCCCCACCCATAAACCTTCGATTGTTGTTCCCTCACTTACCTTACTTGGTATCCTTTGTCTTATTGTAACGTTGTGACCTTTGTCTGAATAATCCCATGTCTTGAGGGAATCCTTTCTATCTGCAGTCAATTATCAACCCAGATAGTGTTCACTATATGTACTCACCAGCCCTGATCTTACCTGTTTCTTTGTAACTATCTATTATTTACCCATTGTGTGCACACTGCTTATCTGGTAATTTTACTGTAGTTGTATATGTCCTACTTGTCCAGGACCATCTTGCAAATGAACTTGCTCAAGGATGATTTTGCCTGGTTAAATAAAGTTTGATAGATTGATAGATTGATGTCTCATTTATATTGCAATTTTGATATTGTGATGGTACAGAGTTGATGTGGACACCAAGTTTTCTCCAGGCAGGGAAGGGTGTAACCCCCCTACAAATGGGGGTTCCCAAAAAGTCCTCCTTGAGCTTGCTTAAATGCTCACTGCCAGGCTGGTGTCCTGCATTTTAGCAGTTTAAAGATATTGCCAGAGAGTGCCTGTATAGCCTCTGTGTACTGTCTCTTTAAGAGCTGCCCGGATTGCAGTCATAATTAATCTAAAGCTCTGTTAGAAGATGTACTTGTTTGCTGATCATTTGTTAGAGCAGTAACAATATTGCAGTTTGTTCTAACCTGCCTTCTTTGCAGCATGGATAATTCTGTTTGTTTCCATCATCTTTGTCCTGGACTGCTGAAATGGGCAAATCAGTACATTTGGGACTCTAAAATGTAGCCTGCCTACAGGGGCTTGGTGGGGCCAAAACTTGTAGGAATGTAGTTTTTGGGCTTTTGGTGCCTAAAATAACCTGGAGGGGAGCCCTTGTAGTGACTGACAGATAGATTAGCCAACCGAAACTTTTGGATCTTGGGGAAAGTCCCACACTGCTTGCAGTTTCAGTTAGATCTCAATTGGGAAGTGAAGAAGTAACAGCTCGAGATAGTTCAAGCAGCAATCCATAGTGTTCATGCAGGAGTACTGTGGAAAGGCCTGAGTTTGGACTGCATGTCTGCCTGCTATTCCTGAGAGGAACTTGTGCTTTTTTAGACTGAATCCCAATTTGGAGAGCGAATTAAGCCACTGAATTGTGACCAGGCTTTAACCTGAAGAAGACTGAAGATTTGCTGAAAGCCATCAGCCTGTCAGGACTTCCAGCTACCTTTGAACTCCCAGATTGTGAAGAGACTCTGTAATTGCGACCGGAGAGCCATTTGCCTGGTACAGTGGAATTTCCTTACATGTGAATGTGCTATGTACTTATCGTGGGTCGTGATTTGGTTCCCCACTGTGTGTCTGAACTGTGTTTTGCTTGCTGGAGGCTGCATCCAGCTCCACAGACTGAATCCATATCCATTTCCATTTGCCTGGGCCCTGCTTCACTGGCCCAGCCAGAATACCTGCTACGTAGAGAAAGTCATCGATGAGAGACTGGCCTGGGGATCAGCCCCTGCTCAATGCCTTGAACTGGAATGACACCTCAGTGATTCGTGTGGGCCCTGCTTCTCCAGGCACTCCAGCTCAACAGCCTGCAGTCTTAATTTCATCCTACCTGTGTCCAGTATTGGGTTTCATGAGTAAACATCAGGGTAGCTCCCTGCAACAACAGCTAAATCTAAAAGTGTTGTCATCTGATTGTCTTGTTGCCTTTTCTTTCATGAACTGAGCCCTCCGGCTCCACATTACAAATAGTGTGTGTTGTGCATGTTGCTTTCTTCCATCACAGGGCTCCAACCAGCTACAATGTTCCTGGCTAGCCCACCGTTTTCCTGCCTGGGTACCCAGAGTGTGTGACTGTGTAGGGACTCTGAACTGCATGCATAACTGTCTGATTAATATAGCTTTTAAGCAAATCAACCTGATTATGCCCCTCCCTTGTTCAAGTCCCCTGAATAAATCAGATTTAACTTTGTTTGCATTAAACCTGACTGTGGTTCCAGTTTCCACCAAAAGTATTGTACTGTTGCTATTTGCTGTGCTTAACCTTGTTTTACAGGGGGTCCCCAGGGTCAAGCTAGAGGAACCAGCCCTGTTGGTATGTGCAAACAGTGTGGGTAATCACCTGATGAATAAGGGTAATTGTGAAAGTAATTATTGTATATTGTTCAGGCCACTAGAAGGGAAATAGGGGGGTTACAGTGTCCCGCAGGGCTATGCCCAGGTTAGCTTGGTCACTAACAATCCTGACCTCTGGGTGGAGGCACCTGTTTCATTACCCAGGCCCCTTAACCTGCTACTAGCCAAGCAGGCAGGGGTAGTAGCCCTTGGGATAGTGCCATCTAAGGGTTACATATGGATGTGTGGATAAGTGGCAAAACAGCAGATAGTTCCTATCAGCGTATTACTGAACATTGGGCACAGGTACCAGGGGTTGTCTGTGATGGCGAGATTGGAAAGCACTGTATAAAGTTAGACTGACGTGGTAGCAACCTTCATGGAATTAGGCAGCATGCAATGCTTGCTATGCATAGTGTAGCAGGGTTGCATACAGATGAAAAGATGCTAGACTTGCTACTGACAGAACTTGATCAGTGGCTGCACTTCATGTCATTAAAAGCTGGCTTTATAGCTTGTGACAATGGATCAAACATCGTTAAGTGTATCAGCAATGGTGGCTTTGTCAGGGTTCCCCTGCATGGCACACTGTTTAAATCTTGTGGTACATGAGTTTCTGAAGCACCCTGACATCAAGCAAATGCTGACTGTTGCTCACCACATCTGTGCACACTTTGTACGCTCTGGAAAGGTCCGTGATCAACTTACGCAGCTGCAGGTTCAAAACAGCCTCCCGCAGCACCGCCTCAAGCTTGAAGTTGTCAAGTGCTGGAACTCGACACTTTACATGGCAGAATGGTTATATGAACAGTGCAAAGCCATCTCTGAATACCTAGTAATGCACACTAGCCGTGACAGTTCAGTGGCCTCAATGTCTATGACAACTGAACAATGGAGGCTCTTGGGCTCAATGATATTAATTTTGAGGCCTTTTAAACATGCCACACAGGCAGTGAGTGGTGACACAGCATCCATTAGTCAAGCCATTCCACTGCTGTGCTTGCTTTTCGGAAGACTTTGTTGAATCTGCAGCCTAGCCTTCATGTGTCTGGACTCAGAGATAGGTCAAGCAGTGCCTTACTGAAACACATGCTTACAGTATTCAACCACAATTGACTCACTGCCACTATTCAGCAAAGTGCAGAATTTGGAATAGCAACAATGCTGGACCCACGCTACAAACATGGCATTGCATCCTTACTGGAGGGAGGGTCTGATCAGGTTTAAAATCTGACTGAACAGCTGGTCCAATTGGTTCATGGAGCACAGAAGTCACGTGCAAAGTTCTGCAAACTGTAGCATAACAAGGCAGAAGGTCACTGTGAAGTAAGCATATCCAGTAAGATGGCTGAGGGGCAAGGGGGAGGTGTCAGCAAAACAGGTTGCCATTAACCCACTTTGGGGTGCCTTGTCGCAGGTAGGAATCTGTGACCTCGATGAATCCTGTGAACAGGTGGATGACTCATCAGGACTGCATGCATCACAGAGCATGGTTGATGCCTATTTGGCAGAAAACATGTATCTGTCAGTACTTGATGATTCTCTGGTGTACTGGAGTGGCAAGGTGAATGAATGGCCAGAGCTGATGTCAGTAGCACTGAAGTACCTGACCAGCCCACCCTCCAGTGTAAGTGTGGACAGGGTATTCTTTTCTGTGGGGGAAAAAGTGTGTGACTGTCATACTAACCTATCACCAACAAATATCAGCATGCTGACATTTATAACAAGCATTTGTCAATGCCGAATGTTTGCTTGCTGGCATTGGCATTGGTAGTGTAGGAGTTAGAGAGCTGCATAATAGGAATGGCAGTGAAGTATTGAACTGAAGCCAACCCCACCACCACCCTGCAGAGACTGATAGGCACTGGGGTGTGCCTTTAGGTCATCAGACATAACGGCCACATCATTTCACCACACCCTAGCCTGCAGACACCGACAAGTGTCACGTGTGCCTTGGGGTCTTTAGCTTTAATACTCACCCCATTCCATCAGGAAACATGGTATAATGGGTGCTGTATAGGAGAATAGGGTGAATTTTGGGTCCAAAGAGTCCAAGGTACACCTCGATGCCTCTCACTGGCTGCAGGATGTGGAATGGAATGAGCATTACAGGCAAGAATCCCAAGTCACACCCCTGATACCTGCCAATCTCTACAGGGTGGTGCGTTATGGCCGGAAACCCTAATGCCTCAGGCATTCATTGGCATTTTCACTCCAAATTTTCAACATAGGTTTTTTGTGACCCCCACCTTATGAGCAGTGGCAATATCAGTTCATTAGCCGAAAGCTGACTTTGCACAGCGACTACGCCATTTGGCACCACAGGTATGAAAACACATTTCGAACAGGATGTGAAAAATGACAGCTGTAGTGTTCATGGGGAGGTGCAAAAAATGGCAATGTTGAAAATCTGCAGTGAAAATATTTAAAAAAAACTGGTGAAGTCACGAGTGTGCGTAGAACCGTAATGCAATTAGTTTGGGGATTTTTTACAGCAGATTGTCAACACAGGCATTTTGGAACCTCCGCTCATGAACAGTGTCACTGTGATTTTCTTAATCTGTCCCGAACAGTGATTTCCCACAGCGACCACACATTCTGCTCTGGAAGTGCGAAAACACATTTTGGCCATGGTGTGAAAAATGACAGCTGTACTGTCCATAAGGAAGTGTGGAAAAATGACAGTGGTGAAAATCTGAACTGAAAATATTAGAAATCCATGAACTTATGAGGGTGCATGGAAACTGCACAATGGTCACTCATTAACACAGTCATTTTGTGGACTTTTTCACCAAATTTTTAACATAGCCATTTTAACAGCTCTGCTCATCAACAGTGTCACTGTGATTTTCTTACTCTGTCCCAAACATTGATTTCGCACACAGACTGCGCCATTGTGCGCTACATGTGCAGAAACACATTTTGGGTGAGATGTAAAAAATAACAGTTGTACTATCATAAGGAGGTGTGGTAAAATGGCAATGTTGAAAATCTGGAGTGAAAATATTGAAAATTCATGAACTTACGAGGGTGCGTAGGAACAGCACAACACATGCTCGTAAAACAGTCATTTTGGGAATTTTTTCACCAAATTTTTAACATAGCCATTTTAACACCTCTGCTCATGAACACTGTCACTATGACTTTCTTAATCTATCCCAAACATTGATTTTGCACACCAACTGCACCATTGTGCGCTACATGAGCGGAAACAAATTTTGGGCGAGATGTGAAAAATGACAGCTGTACTGCTCATAAGGAGGTGTGATAAAATGGCAATGTTGAAAATCTGGAGTGAAAATATTGAAAATTCACGAACGTATGAGCGTGCGTAGGAACAGCGCAACTCATGCTCATAAAACAGTCATTTTGGGGAATTTTTTCACCAAATTTTCAACATAGGGTTTTTGGGGACCTACCTCATGAACTGTGACACTGTTGGTTCATAAATTGGTCCCAAAAGGTGGTTCCACCCAGTGACCGTGAAATCACCTTTCGGGGCCGATTAACAAAAAGACAGTGACAGAATTCATGAGGCAGGGTCCCAAAAAACCCCATGTTGAAAATTTGGTGAACAAATTCCCCAAACTGCCTGAGATATGCATCAAAGTTGAAAAAACCCTATTTATTCCATTATACAGCTTACCGGCATTTCCTCAGTCCGTGGTCAACTTTGAAGAGTGCAGACGTGTTCCCGGTCCAACGAAGATCGTCGGCGCGGACTCGGAGGTGAGAGTATGGGGTAAGATGGGGTGGGGAGACAAGTACAGGGGATTGATGCGGATGGGGGAGGGGTCAGGACAGTCAGCGAGGGAAGGTTTTTTTCTTGCAGGTTTTTGTTTTCCTTGACAATGCAGGACTTGTGCCACGCTGAGGTGGGCTCCCAGCATGGCAGCTGGAAGGCTGTTTGGGGGGGCAGTGGAGCCAACGGGGGATTGGGCACCTTCATCGGCCACATGGGCTGTTGCCACGCTGGGTTGGGCTCCCAGCATAGCACCTGGTAGTCTGTTGGGAGGAGAAACAGTGGAGCTGACGGGGGATTGGGCACCCCCGTCAGCCATACGGACTGCTGCCACGCTAGGGTGAACTCCCAGCATGGCACCTGGAACTCTGTTGGGGGGGAGCACAGCAGAGCTGATGGGGGATTGGGCACCCCTGTCGGCTATACAGTGTGTGCGTGGGGGGACCACATGAGCATGCATTATGCATGTGTGTGGGGGGGGAGCACATGAGCACGCACAAGCATGCACAAGCATGCACTATGTTATTGCTGCTCACTGAAGTGGAGCTCTCCCTTTCAACTGTAGGGCTCTGCATTTTCAACTGCTGTCATAGACAGCTGTAGCATTCATTGGTGAACTGTGGCTGCACCTGCAAACACACTGACTGAATTGGAAGATGGTGCCACAATCTCCAAAAACTTGAATGATGGCACTATGTTTCTTGCATATGCTGCAAGCAAACATAAAAATGAATGAAGGTCACATACCAAGTCAAACAATGACATCTCTATTTGTACCCCATTATGATGATGGTTGTGCTGATGATGTGGGCGAAGCAGACCATCCAGGTGGCAACGTCAAACAGTATACCATTGAGGCTGATGATGCAGTCTTGGAAAAATTATTTTCTAGTGGGTACAACTCCAACCTTGACGACTATGAGGGTAGCTTCCTCCATGATCAGGATGAGGAGAATGTTGGTGGTAGTGCATAATGGGGTTTAAAGACTGTCACAGTTCTGTAATGGTAACATTGTTTTGTGTTTCATCAAAGAAAAACAGTTTCTTTGACTGTCATTCCATATGACAGATATGTACAAATAATGATCCGGCATTCTATTTTACCTTCCACTTTGTAGATTTTGTAAGTACAGTTAACCGAATGTGTGCTGTCATTGTCAAACACAGTCAGCCTCATAAACACAAATGTCAACTTGATGTAGCCACTTAAATCATGCTAATTAAAGGACAGATATCCTCCTCCTCCTGACACTGAAAGACTGTAACAAACCATATCCAGCCACACACCTTCATGACAGTGAGAGGCAGTAATACTGTACCCATGCCCAATGTATGAACCCGCAGCCATCCACAGCCACCTGTCTCCATGAGAGTGAGAGAGAATGTGTACCTGTGTCCATGCCCAATGTAGGAACCCTCAGCCAGCCATAGCCACCATGTAAGTAAGTAAGTAAGTAAAACTTTATTTTTAAGCGCTTTTCGAAATCAAAGCGCTGTACAATAAAACAGTTTAATACATATAAAACATACATACAGCATAACAAAAACAATAAAATATAATTTCAATACAGTGCAATAACTACTCCCCTATACGCCTTTTGAAATAAATAGGTTTTCAGTTCTGACTTAAAGCTTTCAAGCTTCTTACAAGTAATTTACAGTGAGTATGTACTAATTTTACATGCTGTACTATGGTTTTTCCTTGAACTGTGATGTGAATGCTTCCTTAACCTTTTTATAGATGCCTTTATTACCAAATACCAGCAACTGATTTTCATTTTGTTTTCACAGGTTCCAATTACAAGCAGTGCAACAGGACAGGACTACTGTAGTACTATGACCACCTAAAGCATATCATTTTCAGGTAAGTATCAGTCTTATTTCATCTGTCCTTTCTGTGTTTCATTTTTTCCAGCCAGTGTAAAGCATGCAACGGAGGTGACATACAGGTCAGATAATACATTTTTCATGCACATCTATCACTGGCATACTTGGGCACGCCATGGTTGTACAGCATTTTATCCTTGTCATGAAAACATATCATGTAATATAACTTAAGACAGTTGGCCAGTGCATGTCACACGCACTAAACGTGTTAGTTGGTCTTGGACTTGTTTACTAATAGCTTGGTATTTTAAGCTGGATATAACAGACAGGAACAGCCACACATGGAACAGAATGTGGTAGTGCAATGAAGTCCGAATAATTTCTTCTTCATCTGTTTGCAGGTAACACTTAGGAGCTGTGTGCTGCCGTTGGTGCTTTATTCAAATCTGAAGACATGCAACTGGTGTGAATCTGGACTGTAAAGAAGACAAAAACATTAAAGAAACTTGTTTTCAAATGATGCCCCACCCCACCCCCAAAATACTTTCCTTTCATGGCTTGACAGTTTTCATACAGCCAAAGTCATCAGCAAGTCGAAATGTGCACAACCAAAGTAGGACTCTATGACCTGTGACAGAAAAAAAAAAGAAATGATTACATATATAGAAAGTAAATGTCTGGGTCTCTGAAAAAACATGAGCGTGACATGTACAGTAACTTACCAATGGTGGTATGAATACACACACATAGGGCTGCATGTTTCAGTCAGTGCAGCAGATTAATGATCAAGAACATCAAATTATGGTTCACCCCATGGTCATCTATGGCTGTCATCATTTGGCAACATACTGCACATCAGCTCAGTCAGCAGCAGCAGCAGAAAATAGAAGGACAACAGCAGCAGCAGGCGCCAGCACATCATTTTCTCACTTGGGACACTTATGTATGGAAGGTGCTGGTGCCCACTTTAATCAGTGTGTCCTGAAATAATTCTGACTTTTCTGAACAGTTTCTCATTTTATTCTTCATTGGGAGTTGAGACACTAATATTGCATGTTGAATGATGTAGCAAGATAGCAGTATAAGCATGCTACATTCCCAAAACATACTAATTTTTTTTCGGGGGGTTGAAAAGTAGTTGTGTTGGGTGACGGTAGGTTATTTTTATTGTGGCTGTTGTGGGTGTGCTAAGAAAACTGAACACAGTCAACAGTATCCAAAAACTTATATTGCATGACAACTACAGCAGCAGTGCAATAATCTGTTGACAATTTTTACCTGTACTTTTTTATTCAATTTTCGATTGGTAGTAGTTATCTACTGGCTTGTCTATATGATACCTTATTTCCACAATTTATGACTGCTGGACTACGTTTTTCATATATGACATAATAAACACATGGCTACTTTTAGTCTTGTTTATGTAGGTTTCCATTAGTATTCATACCTGTCTTTGTATATCTATCATTTCAAATCATTTCCTTTGTAACTCAAACAAAGTACAATGCAATCCAGCAGGACATGGTACACCACCATTACATAACAGAGCAGTAGGTGTTCAAAAAACTGCTGGGTATACTGATGAAAACAATGGTTCAGAACAAGATTAAAAGGAGCACTACTGTTATTTAATATCCGAAAAAAGGGAGTAAGCATGCTAGAAATAACCTATGACAGAACATGGGTGTATCAGGGAATTAATGCATGTTCTGGGTGTGTTGTGAGGCACAAAGGCTTGCCAGAGTGACTTACGCCAGCTGGGAAGTGCATTAATGCCCTGATACACCCATGAGCTGGAGTGGGTTATATTGTACTTACAAAATGGGCTCGCTAACTGTAAAAAAGCAAAAAATAGAAACCTTTTTACAATAATCATGCCAACTGTTGGTCAAGCGGGGCATTAATGAATGGCCTGGTGACATTTCTTGCCAAATGGCAACTCGTCACATTTGAACTTTCATTAATAACCTTTTTATAATGCAGAAGAACATTAATTGTGGAAAGAATGGTATCATACATACAAGTCAGTAAATAAGGGACAATTGAAAATAGAATAAAACTGTATAGGTCAAAATTTTTAAAGAGCAGTGTGCATAGTCAGGTGGTTACCCAGCACCCCTCAAACATATATGATAGCTGACATGCTCCAGTGTTGAAGGGTATTAATAATACCATGTGGTCCAGTCCAGTAAAACAGTTAGAGCACCTGGAATGTGTCCCCAGAAAAACAGAGCAGTGTCCAAACCAGTTAACATGCCCCAGGCAGGCACCCACAGCCACCTTTTGTGATGTCAGTAAATTAATTCAGAGTTGGACTCCACTTATTTTATTTATTTATTATTTAGTTTTTGTTGACTGGGTAAGTGCACTAGATAAATTTCGCCTATTTTCAGGCATGACCCAAGGGAGAGGGATACAGATGAATGCCAACTGACTTTGAACCAGATTAAGCTGTTGGTGGCATTTTAGTGAATGGGGGGAAATTTGGCCAGGGCACCGGGGAAATTCCCCTACTCTCCAGTAGGAGAACTTTTGCTAGATCACCACTTGAGCTGGAATGCTTGAGCAGGATGGAGGTACCGGAGGAGCGGGTCTTACCCGAGGTAGCACCTGCAATGGAGATCGAAGTTTTTTCGATGCCAAAGGCACTGAGATGATTACGGACATCATGGAACAGGAGCTTAATGGCAGTTACATAGATACATAGACAGTGTCGGCAGATAAGGGCCTGCGGCCCATCCAGTCTGCCTATTTGAGCTTGTAAGTTTACTTTATGTTTTCCTAGAAGTCTGTTGGCCCTTAACCCTGACTTCCAGAATTCCTTTATGTCTATCCCATGCATTCTTAAATCCTGTGATTGTTTCAGCCCCCACCACTTCCTCTGGCAGGGTGTTCCACTTGTCTACCACCCATTCTGTGAAGAAATTCTTCCTCACGTTTCCTCTGAATCATCCCCCTCCAACTTCATCCCATGCCCTTTAGTTCTGGAACATCTTTTTTGCTTAAAAATGGTGTATTCTTGCACCCTGTTCCTCCCTGTAAGATACTTGTATGTCTCTATCATATCCCCTCTCTCCCTCCTCAGAGAATGTGCATGAGACTCCGCAGCGAGTTTCAGAAACTGGCTCTATGGATTTACCCGAGACGTCGGAGCAGGAGATTATGTTAGAGGATTCTGCTATGGAACTGCAATTACTACTGCAGAAGGAAGAGGCTTGTTATATAGCAAGAAGATTAGTATTGCAAAAAGCCCTTGCAGTAGCGCAACAACAGGATTCAGCTAAGCAGGCTGGCAAACCAGATGTGGAGGTACCGCAGCAAGGTGCTGATGTGGCAGACCCTATCACTTCTCCATGGCTAGCATCTCCAATTGCAGTTGCAGAGGACAATACAAGTGCACAGCAGAAGGTACCGCAAACATTTTCATTAAAACCAGGTATGAGTAAATCACCTCTTTTTGTGTTTGCAGGCAATTTGAACAATGATTGTAGTGGAGTCTCAACAGGAATAGCAAGCGGGGGTACTACTAGGCCCTGTTTCGAGTGGGTGATTTTTTTTTTTCCTACAGATCAGCACCAGATGATGGGTGGGGGGTGTACTTCTCAGTCCCCTGTGCAGGAGATTACCAGAGTGCAGTAGAGTTTTAAAAAAATGAAATCTGGTGCTGACAATCTATGAATGATCCACAATGGTTGTGGAATTTGCTTCACCTTCACTTTATGAAACTACTGCCCTTAAATGCAGAGAGCCAGCGGGTGGGGGAGAAATCTTCATTGATCATCTGCACTACAGCTTTTCACTGCTGCTATGCAAGCTTAAAGCTAGGTACAATTGAGTTGTGTTCTCTCTTACAATGCTAATGAAAACCTTTGGTGGAGAGACTATTTTACATCAATAATTGAGCATATCTGAAATTAATAAAGTAAATAATTGCAAACCTGCAAGAAAACACAACCAATTATAAAACATAACCCTGCTCATACCTTATTGCTTAAATCTATGGGTAGTCAAGCTTCTCTACTCAATATAAACATATGGGTGAATACCCTGTAGTGTCACTCTTTATGCAATTTATGCATGTACCAGAGAGTTCACTTATTGTCTGTACTTGGACTTGCACACCATTACCTCCCTCTGTACTAGTATACTTTTGCATCTAATCTACTATCCCCAATTTTTGCTACCCTCACTATCCCCTATCCCCTATCCCCTATCTCTCTCACTTAGGTTCACCACTCTACACCGTTTTCTCTTCCCTTAACTCTCCTGCTAATCTGGGGTTATTGATGTTTATTAAATTGTTCTTTATTTGTTCTGTGAAGGACAAGAACTTGTAGTGTTTTCATTTGCTTTTGGTGGGTGTGCAATTGTTATTTAATATGTTCACTGTCATTTGTTTACTAATGTATTTGCCTAATTTTAATACTACATTTCACGTGTTTGTAATTCTTTCATTGCTGTTTTTGTTACACTTGACGTGGAACATTTGTAAATGAGCCAATGGCTCAAAGGTGTTTGTAATCTGAGATTTTATAAATGGGTTCTGAAACAGTTCCTGGATTTATATTTGGAGTCTAAGGGGGCCCTGGCATTAATAGTGTTTTGTTAAACCTTTCTGGTTGAGGATCACCTTGAGTGTTATAATTGGATAACGGGTGGTTCTGGATTTACATATCCCACACAGGGATAATAATTCCTGAACAGTTCTGCTCTTGAAATCTTAACCTGATCTGAGTAGAACCAGTGGTTTGCCAATCTGAAGTGAATAGTAAAGCTTTCTATAAGGACTCTGGAAACTTCCTTTTGATCCTTGGTCATGTAAGCTTCTGTGTGTCTTGAGAAGTGGTCTGTTGACACCCAGATATTGGCAATGTTGCAAATGTCAGGCTCTAGACTTTGGAAATCAATACATACAGTTCCACTGGGACAATGGTAGAAATGATCATTATGAGTCATTAGAACGGTGCCCTATTTGACAATGTCTTGTACTGCACACACCTACTTAAGAAACCCCATCCAGTAGTTATAATAAAAAAAAATGAAGTACTTAGTTAGACAAGGCCTATGTGTGGTAGTATACAGCATACAGGCACGCTCTAGGTACTTCATAATCTGGTACTCAATTTAGGCTGTAACCATGCACATTGGTAGTCATTACCTTTGATGCATGTGGCATGACCTAAAATAAAAATACCTCTGGTTTTTTGTACCTGTGCATTTGTCTTCTAAACATAAGGATGAGTGGCAGCTTGCTACTCATCATGTTATTTTGCTAGAAAAAAGGCTCAGATTGCACTTCAGAACTTTAAAAATCTAAAATGTTTCAAGTTGGGTATTTCACAGTCTCAAGCCCCCTTAGCTGTGTACCCAAATGTCCACCAGTGCCTCTACGTGCATCTTCTGTTTTGTGACATCCTTAACTGTTATAAGCGATAGAATCCCCTTCACCATCCATGTGCCCCTAAATCACTGTGTGAAAGCCAAAATTGCTGTCACCTCCTCCCCCACACCAAATTAGCAGAGATGACTTGCTTCATCATCTCTCACACCTTGTCCCAAGTTTTCTGTTCTGTCCTCTCTCAGGTTACTTGAAGCATACTCCTCGACAAGACTACCACTTACTTCTGATGTTTCCAAACTTTTAACTTGATGCTATTTAGCGGGCATGTCAGATGCTTTAGTTATGGATTACCTGAGTTTTTCTTCTCCCTGTACCTTCCTGCTTAGAACATAGTTTAAAATGTTACCTTCAACCGAGAGTGACTATCTCCTCAGCAGCGTTTCAAGTAATGGGGAAAGTAGAGTAGAGTCTGCATCTAGGAGATTCAGTAAGCTCGAAGAAAGAAAACCAGAAGGGCCCGTAGACTCTGGTGTTGCTTTTCGGTGTCTTTTCCTGGAAGTGTCTGTGAGTAATATCCTTTACATGGCACACTGTTTTTGACATGCTGCAGGATACATAAGAGAGGAACGGTGCTGTACAGGGTCAGAATTTTTAGTATAATGTTACAGGCTACCAAAAATGTTACCCTCTTAGATTCTTTTTCTCCTTGTGCCAGTGGCATGGGGTGATGTTACGATTGGTCCTTCATCTTGGAAAGCAATGTCACTTCCTCCTACCACTCAGTGAACTCTTCACACTGCTGTCATCATCACGGTCTTCATCATCAGAAGAGGATGTGGAAACACGGTCACTGTCATCATAAACAAAAGGTTTTCTATGCTGACTTTCAAATGATATGTCGCATTGTGTACCAGTACCATACTCAACAAACCTGTTAACCCTATTGATTTTGTCAGAAAACTTGGTAGGGTTTGTGTTCCTGTAGAGAATCTTTGTTTCCCACTGTAATATTATACATATTTTTAATGACTGTGTACAATGATCAATCACTTCCTAAAAAGGATTTGTCATTCATTACAGCTGTGTTGTAACAGGGTTAAGTGTATAAATTGATTTGATGATGATAGATGCATACCAAATCAGTCTGTGTCTCAGCATTTACAAAATTTTATGACACATTTTCAGAAATGCTTTCTTCAGTCAACTCTGTGTCAACATCATGACTGATTAATATAATACAGGAGATTCTGGTATGTTCCCTTTATTAGTACTTTTAACAATCTGTAATGAAAATAGTTAGTTTTATTGCATAAAAACAGACCATCACAATTACAGGTAAAAAATATATGCATTATATAAGCATAAAACATGTCAGTCTTTTGGGATGAAACAGGATGTTTATGGGTGTTCAACATTGATGACAATGAGATGGTGCATGTGGATGCAGACAAAACAAAGCTCTGCAGCAGGGTTGACACTCCAGGAGGGTAGAGAAATGAAAGGGACCTAAGCAAGCTTGAGGAGTGGTCAAGGTATGACAGCTAAGATTCAGTGCAAAAAGTGCAAGATCATGTACTTTGGGCACAGAAATATGGGGGAGAAGTACATGATGGGGTGGTACTGATGGCCACCAAACAGGAAAGGGACTGGGAGGTAATCACATCTGATCTTCTAAAGGTTACCAAACTATATGAGAAGGCTGTGAGTAGAGCCAGTGGAATGCTGAGGTGCATAGGGAGAGGTATCTCCAGCAAAAGAATGGAGGTAGTGATACCACTATATGGAACATTGGCGAAACCTCATCTAGAATACTGTGTCCACTTCTGGAGGCTGCATCTCTGGAAGGACATAGACAGAGCAGAAGAAGTTCAGAGAAGGGTGACAAAAATGGTGCAGGGACTGCACCAAAAATCATATGAGGGGAGACTGGAGGATCTCAATATATATTCCCTGGAGGAGAGAAGAGACGGGGTGGGGGGGATATGACAGAGACTTCCAAATACCTTAAGGGCATAAGGCACAAGAGGGTAGCATCTTTCAAAAAAAAAAGATGTTCAAAAACAAGGGGGCATGATATGGAAAAGGGAGGCAGACTTAGGGTAACGTGGAGAAAGCATTTATTTCATGGAAAGGGTGGTGGGTCCATGGTTGTAGGGGCAAAACAGTAGGGAACTCAAAATGCATGGGACACACATGAAGGAACTCTAGCAATAGGAAAGAGAGGGTAAGCTGCAGATCGTTTAGCATCTGCTGTAAATTTCATGGATTTTCATAGATTTCATAGATAATACAAGCTGTAACAGACTTTTGTCCTTTTGCTTGCCATTAATAAATATTATAGCCCAAATTTTGTCTCATCGTCCATTTCGTTATCTAGTCTTATTTTAAAGATATTTACAACCTCACTGTCTATCACTTCTTGTGGGAGACTATTCCAGAGAGTAATAACCCTTTGGCTGTACCAATATTTTCTAGATAGTGTGTTCCATTTATTCAGATGCATTTGTTTTGAGTGCTTTCTGTTGCTGACCCTATTCACATTGCAACTTAGTCCTAGTTCCCACATTAAGGTATTATCTCTAATTACTTTGTGTAACATACACATATCTCTCCTTATTCTTCTATGTTGTAAAGTATATAGGTTATGTAATTTCAGCCTTTGTTTATAAGTTATTGATTTAAGTTCTGGTATAAGCCTTGTAAATAGGTGTTGTACGGCTTCCACCTTTCTGATGTCTTCCTTTTTGTATGGTGACCATACTTGGACACAATACTCTAAATGAGGCCTAACCAGTGCCACATAGAGGGGGAGCAACACCTCACTAGCTCTACTAGAAATGTGCCTAGTGATACAATTTAATAACTGGTTAGCTTTTTTTACCTGCTTTCTACAAAGAGAACTGAATTTCAAATCATGTGTAACTGTTATTCCTAAGTCTCTCTCTGCTCAGTGGTTACCATTAAGGGATTATTGTTTAGAGTATATTTGTAGTATCTGTTCTTAGTACCCAAATGCATTACCTTATAATATTAAGTTCTAATTTGTTCTGCATAGTCCAAAATGAAATGTAATTCAAAGCATTCTGTAAATTAATATTGTTTTCTGTAGTTTTTACCACTGCACCTAGTCTGCAGTCATCCGCAAATTTGGATATCCAAACATTAGGAGCATTTATTTTTAGTGATGAAACATAAATATTGAACAAAACTGGGCCCAACACAGACCCCTGAGGTACCCCACTCGCCACTTCAGCCCAATCAGAAAGAGATCCATTCACCACCACCCTCTGCATTCTTCCCCTCAGCCAGTTTGAAATCCAGTATACTATATTAGTGCTCAACTTTAAAGTTTTTGTTAGTTTGATTAATTCCAAGTGAGGTAATTTGTCAAAGGCTTTTGCGAAATTTAAAATATTATATCAGCTGAGTTTTTCTTATCTATTTCCTGTTTGCCTTTCGTAAAAACCCAATAGGTTTGTTAGACATGATCTATCCTTAATGAACCCATGCTGATACGGGTCAATATAACCTATAGTTGTTAGATATTGCTGGATATGATCCTTAATTATTTCTTCAAGTATTTTACCGGGAGAAGTCAGGCTAATTGGTTTAAAATGTTCTCGTCTAGTTCTTGAACCTTGTTTATGAGTGGTACTACAATAGCTACTTTCCAACTAAGGGGATTATGCCAGAGTCTAATGAGTGTTGGAACACGTTGGTCAATGGTTTGTAAATGCAGTCCACTGATTCTTTCAGTACTCTCGGGTGGATATCATCCGGGCCTGGGGATTTGTTGATATCCAACTTAATCAACCTTTCATAAATGTCAGTTGGATTAATTAAAGTTTGTCCTGGTGTGGGTGCAAACAGGTAAGGAAAATGGGCAGACTAGGTGGGCCAAGGGGTCCCTATCTGCCATCAAATTCTATGTTTCTTTGACATACTGTATTTATCAGTTTGTGGAGAGATGGCAAACAGACAACATTCAGAAGGATGCTTTTATATCATTCAGTTGAAAAATGAGCACGAATGCAGTGTCATTACCTTGAGGTACAAATATTTTTTTCAAAGATGCTGATTCTGCCACGTGTACATGGATCTGCCATCAGCCCAAACCACACACCACTGGCACATGCTGAATCCAGCAATTATTAGCCTTAGTCACCAACAGATTTCAAACTCTAAAGGGGACGTGAAATGCTTACACTGCCATTGGTGCTGTCTGAACCAGCTCCAGAGTCTGATCACTAATCAGGGTCAACTGCATGGGACAGTAGAGTGCTACCCACTGGCCCATGGATCAGACAATCTTTTTTTATTTGGGTCTCCAAACTCTCAAACCGGACAAACAACACTTATTCAGATACCCCTGGCCTTGCACTAACACCATCACAGCACATTCTACCATGACTCACTCACCTCATCATGAGTCGAACAGTGGTATGCACTACCCACAGTGAATTATGGCACTAGTGAACATGGTACAGTATTGCCAGTTGGCAATATTTGATAACCCATGATGTTTACCATGATTGCAGAAGCAGGGTCTGCATGCAGGCAGTTGTGTTCTACAAAGCTCTAATGGCTTTTTTTTTTTTTAATTTTACACCTCAGGCTATCTCAGCACCTGTCTCCACCTCACCTCAAACAGCACCCACCTCACATGGACCTACCATGGAGTGAGTACCTGGATTTCCACCCATGATGGGGCTCTGGAGGAGAGGGCCTACCCCCACAACAGTACACATATGCAGATGGCTTCAGGTGTCAGTGCAGTGGAGTGTCCCGAGGAGGCGTACAGGGCTTCATTATAGCCTCACATCATTTTCAGTTTTCTCCTCAAGCCACCAACATAGCATCACAGTATGATGTGTGCGTGCAGGCACGTGCATCATGCAGATTCGCAGCACTAATAATAGACCTGCTCATTCCCTGCACTACCACTGTACCTCCACTCAATGGCACTCAAGGGCACATACAACTGGACACCCCTCAGTGGGATAGGAGAGCAGTCTCTGGGACCCTCGATTCTCTACCATCATGCAGACACCTGGCAACCCATGCTCGTTCACAATCATGGGTTGCTGACATGGCAGGATGTAAGACATTTAGTTCCTTAGCCCTCCATGCCACAGGTCCAGCCAAACTTTTTCAGTTTTTTATGTTTCATGTACTCATCACCAACACACAAACAACACCCAACAAATTCTGATAGTGGACTGATGCAAGGTGTAGTAAGCCACTTTGACAAAAACTAACTTTGCTAACAACACTATTACTTGTTCTGCCATGCACAGCAACCAACTACTACATTACAGTTACTGCTTCTCGTCACTGTTTCTGCTTGCTTATGCTTCTTGTTGCCTCCTTTTTGGGGATGATACTACTCTTTTGGGGGATTCCTAAGGTACCTTTAGCCATGGGAACCATCCCGATGCACCTCTAGGGATGGAACCCTCTCTGAGGGTTCCTTGCCTTCATACCCTACAGGGTGATAATTCCTTTGGAATAGAGAGTGCGAAAGCCAAAAACTAAATTAACACAGTTGCACAAGCATAACACTATACTGGCTGCGTAGGTCAGTGAACTGTACATTCATGAGGTTACTTGAGGTCAATGGCAACTACACCAGATAAATACTGTATCACACAATCGTCCCTCCCACATCCATACTATACTGAGGTTCATGCTAAGGTGAAAGGAGCAGAGGAGGTGGTGAGCCCATGTGTGCACCTACCACATTACCCACTTGAATGTGAGTGTTTATCCTCTTTTTGAACTAGTTTTATCTTTACTGATTATTATTTCGATTGGTGGTTTGTTCCACGGGTTCACCACTCTCTGGGTGAAGAATGACTTTCTATTGTTGGTTACAAACCTTTTTCTCAGCTGTAATGGATGTCATCTTGTGCCTAAGTTATCATTTTTAATTCAAAATGTAATTCATTCAACAGATAATTATCCTTGCATGATATCATTACATAATACTAGGTCTGCTCGAATCCTTCTGGTGTCTAAGGACATTAGGTTCAATTTTTGTAATTGTTCATTATATGTTATGGTTCTAATACTATAAATAATTTTAGTCGCTTGTCTCTGGATTTTTTCAATCCTATCCAAGATACCCTTCATTGCTATTCCCCAAGCTTGATTTCTACAATCAAGTAGTGGTCTAACATAGGATCTCTACTTCTAAAAGTTATTTTTATTGTTCACAGTAATCTCTTTGCCTTTCCTATTTGTATGTTACAGTGTGTGTCACAAGTTATTTTGTCTGTTATTGTTATTCCTAAATCTCTTTCTTCATTTGTTGTTCTTAAGAGCAGACCATTTAGAAAGTAAATGACTTCCTTATTGTGTCGTGCCAAATGCATAACACAACACTTGTCAGTGTTGAAACTTATTCCCCATGTATTGATCCAGTCTGATATCATGTCTAGGTCCCTTTGTAGTGTGTCTATGCCTTCTTGTGTTTGTACTTCCCTTGCTATTTTTGTGTCATCTGCATATTTACTTAGCCAACTTGTAGTTAGATTATCCATATCTGACATAAATAATTGAAACAATACTGGTCCCAGAACCGAACCCTGGAGAACCCCCACTCATCACTGGCACCTCATCAGATAGAAAGCCATTAATGGTGACCCTCTGACTCCTGTTTCTCAGCCAACTCCCAGTCCAGTTGGTAATTCTATGGTCCAGTTTAATGTCTATCAGTTTCTGTATTATAGCTCTATGTGGGACTTTATCAAATGCTTTAGCCAGGTCCAAGAAGATACAATCCACTGATGTGCCAGTGTCGAGTGACTGAGAAATGTTTTCATAAAAACCCAACAGGTTTGTTACACATGATCTGCTTGCTATGAATTCATGCTGTTCCCTATCTCTGAGATTATGTTTTTCTATATGCTGATTGATCATATCCATTAGGATGGACTCCATATTCTTCCCCAGCACAGAGGTCAGACTAATCGGTCTGTAATTTGTACAATCATCTGTGCTTCCCTTTTTATGGATAGGGACCACAATAGCTGACAGCCAATCTAAGGGGATTTGATTGTTTGATTGCACTCTTAAATATAGTATTCTTAATGGAATGGCTATGTTAGGTGCTAAGAACTTTAGCATATTTGATGAGATATTATCTGGTCCTGCAGAATTTGTCTTTTTTGGTGCTTTAAGTTTTAAATTTATACAGTCTTCACTTATTTCTATCCCTGGTATAGCATTTTCTGTATTTGCTCTTATATAGGGGTTGTTTGGTGAGAATACAGTTTCAAAGTACGTGTTAAAGGTATCAGCTATCTGTTTTGGATCTTCAATCTGTTGGTCATTAGATATTATATTGCATAGTTCACCATTTTATTTCTGTAGGAAGATTACATAGCATTCTGCGCTAGGCTCATCTCCATTTTTGGTTTGCTTTTTTTAATCTTATTTTTACATTGTTTTTGTGCATTTAGATAGATTTCTCAGTTTTCTTTAATTATATTCCTGTAGTATTTATCATAGAATTTGCGTTTTTTCTGTATTTCTGTTTTTATACTTTTAGTAAGCCATTTTGTTTTTTCCTCTGTTGTATTTTTTTATTTTCTCATTATGCTTACCACATAGTGATATAATATGTGTTTTGATTATGTCCCACATTGCTGAAGCAGTTTTGTTACTTAGTTCTCTTTCCCAGTTTATCTTTGGTAGGTCTTCTTGAATTGTTCTGTGGTTTGCCAAGTTGAAACTGTAAATACTGTATTATTGTTGCTATTTCAAGCTGTGCTGTTGTTTACAGTTTGTAACAGAGCGTTGTTAGGACCAGAACACTGGGGCTACGGCCACAAATGTTTTGCCTGGAGCCCTGAACCTTGTGCTGCACACCATCCAAGTACTGGGGCCCTGAACCGTGTCCTGAT
This sequence comes from Neoceratodus forsteri, assembly GCA_016271365.2. Lineage (NCBI taxonomy): Eukaryota > Metazoa > Chordata > Ceratodontiformes > Ceratodontidae > Neoceratodus > Neoceratodus forsteri. Next base: position 910,498,159 of record CM028131.1, on the reverse strand, counting down.
TCCCGACTCAGCCCCGGTGCACAGATCTCCTTTTTTTTAAATTAATGAACATCCTTTTTGGACCATGTGTGGCTGTATGCATGTCTGTAGCTTGCCCCCCTCCCCGTTCTGAATAACAGCCGGTGGCCACACTGCTGGTGAAGGTAAACCACCACCAGTCTGCTTCTTTTGTGCACTACGTCAGCAGTATAAACAGCAGCAACAGCAGTCCCATATGCAGCAAAGTGCTGTATTATGAACAGAGGGACATCAGCCAGCACCTTCATGGACAAGTGGTATATGGGATGACACTTTGAAGAAGTTACAGAGACTGTACTCAGTAACTCTGATTTATTAAGACATATAGTTTGGAAATCTGAGTGTGTAACATACTGCTTAAAAATTCAGCTGCCTGGGAGAATGGCTTACAGTAAATCATGTAATGGTGACACTGACGGTGTATATCGTAGGGCATTTCCCTGTACCGTGTCCCTTTGCACCTGCGATATTCATTCATGTTCAGTATTTCATACTTCTTTTAGTTCCCTATTTTGTTATCAAGTTTTGTTTAGTTTCTGGATGTTAGGATACTGCAGCTCTTCCAACAGTTCTTCCAACATTCTAGGTGTTGAGGTCCATGATACATCAGAGTATTATTTTCCTACTCTATTTACAGATTTTTTTTCAAAGATGATCCCACACACACATACATCTGGACTGAGCATCTGCAATGCTTTCTTATAGGATATCCAGAAGTATCAATAAACATAATGGGCCCAATTCCAAGAGTGGCATACGCCAGCGCAAGCCGAGTTATGCCAAACCCCATTGCATAACTCATGACTTGCACCATGCATTAGGTCATTCCCTATTCCAAATGGCGCCTTGCGTCATGTCAGCTGTGAGCTACGCCAATCATGGGAGACATCACCCACTATGTCACAACCCGCAATGACATGGCGCAAGGGTGGGTTACAGCAGTAACTGCACCCTATTCCAGAAGCACGGCTACCGTAACCCACTACAGCAATTTCAGGAGCCACACTGGTGGAGCTAACTTAGAACATCTTGGAGATGCTCTAAGGGGCATCTGTCAGTGCCATCTGATGGATGCCCACTCCACAGCACTGCGGCAAAGGTCCTGCTGTGCTCCCCATGCCTCTAACAAACATGAGCATGCCCCAACCCCCCAACTGTCAGGGACCCTTGGGGGTCTGTTCTCCACTGTGCTTCCCTGGACTCCTGTGCCACCTGTGCAGCCCCCCATGCCCCCTGGTGTATGCCGTGGTGTTCATGGGTGGAGGAGCTCTGGGGGGGGGCAGTCAGCAGTGCACTGCGACTTGTGACATGCAGGACTATTATGCCACACCAGTGGTGTTAGCCTACGTCTGTTACAAATTGCACGTCATAAGTGCCATGACCTTGCTACTCTTAGAATACAGTGCAGGGTTCCCAGCACAGCAGCGAATGTCGCAACTGGCATATGCCTGCGAGTTGCGACATTCGTCCTGGAACTGGCCCCAATGCCATTATGTTTACTGACATTTCTGGATATCCTATAAGAAAGCAGTGATGCCATTGGGAACTATCGAGTCCATACACAAGTATCATCTTTTGATTGCATTCAATTAACTGATTTGGATTTTTCATTGTACTTCTTATTCTTCTTAGAGATAGCCAGATACAGAATTGCAACTTTTGCCAGACTGATAGCTCATGATTTCTTTGGTCAGTGAAAAATTAAATAATTTAATTTGTATTGTATCCTACTGAGAGACTCATTTTATGCCATGGAGCACCCATAAACTCTGGGACAATATATAACTAACCTCCATTTTAAACTAAATAATTGTTTGAGTGAAGGAACATGTATAAGGTTTCTGTCCTTATTGGAACTGACAATTGAATGTGTGTATGCAGTGAAGAGCCACAAAGATGATCCAGGGATCAGAGAGCAAGCCCTATGAGGATAGACTGGGATATTTGAATATGTATTCACTGTAGGGCAGAAGGGATGGGGGGATATGATTGAGGCCTTTAAGTATTTGAAGGAGATAAACAAGACCAACATGGAAGGGATTTTCCAGATGAGAAGGGGGAGGGACACGAGAGGGCATGGACTGAGATTGGAGGGGAAAAGATTCAGGAGGGAGGTGAGGAGATATTTTTTCACTGAAAGAGTGGTGGACAAGTGGAACACCTTACCAGATGAGATAGTGTCCTGTAAGATGTTGGGCAGTTTCAAGAGGGGTTGGGACAGGGTAAGGGGAAGGGATACTGGGAAGAGAGGGGCAGGAGGGGCAGCTGTGAGGTGATATGCTAGCTGCACACTTGAGCAGACTTGACAGACTGTGAGGCCTGTTTCTGCTGGCAATTTCGTATGTTCGTGTGTGTGTAGGTAACTATACATTGGCATATACATACATACATACACATACACAGGAAAATAAAGTGCACCAACTAACCCTGATATTTTTGCTTATAAACAGTAGCTGACCTTTTTTCACTTTATTGTACTTTCTAATGAGTTGCACAACAGTGAAACAGCTTCACGTAACATTTAAATGACTCATTAGATTATTCTGTTACCCAAGACTGACATGACTAATTATATGTTTTAATGTCTTGCAAAAGTACATTTGGTAACGATGTGAACAAATGACAAAGTATATTTTTGATCAGTTTCTATCATTTCAACATTTCTTGTACAGTCTGTAAAATACTTTATTTCAACAGGAAGATCAAGGTCATCAAAAGATAACCAGTGGCTCCTGAGCACAGTGGGACAATGACATTTGTAATGGGGGAGGAGTATTCCAGTAACAGTGCATTGCACTTTCTGCTTCACCTTATTGACAGTCTGTTCCCATGCTGGATGCTAATCCAGGGGAACAGAATGGATGGACATTATTTTCCTGGATACTGCTGTTATTAAAGTTTTAGGATTAGTTTCACAATGCAGCTACATTGATACATTCCTTATAACAGTTTATAAGCTTCTTCAAAGAAATTACTTACATTCTTGTTAGCAGAGAACTACTGTAACTGACTGATTGCTGTATTATACAAACTGACATGGTTTTACATGCAAAGATGTGCCACATGATCTATCAGGGGAACAGTTCCTTGGTTTCTTTATCATATTAGGAATCATCATAGCTAACTGTGAAGCAGTTATTTATCCAGAAATATGGTAGGAGAACCCTCTTACTATGACCTCTGAGATTCTGTTTTATAGCATAAAGGGAAATGCTGCAGAAGCTGTGAGGGAGAGCAGCTACCAGATACCCTACAGCAAGGAGGACATTTACTGAGTACATTGCACTGAATTCTTAATTCAGGGGCCTTGTCACAGGCTGTGGGAACATACGAACATACGAAATTTGCCAGCAGATAAAGGCCTAGAGGTCTATCAAGTCTGCTCGAATGTGCAGCTAGTACCCCTTATTCTGCAGCTGCCCCTTCCTTCCACCCTTCCCCTTCATTAACCCTCACCCTTGTCCTGTCCCATCCCCTTTTGAAGCAGTCCACTGTTCTACTGGATACCACTTCTGCAGGTAACGCATTCCATCCAGTCACCCGCTCTCTGTAAAAAAGTGTCTCCTCATCTCCCTCCTGAACCATCCTCCCTCCAGTCTCATATCATGGCCCCTGGTGGCCCTCCCTTCCCTTACTTTGAACAGCCCCTCTGTACCTGTCTTGTTTATTCCTTTCATGTATTTAAAGGTTTCAATCTTGTCACCCCTGTCCCTCCTCTCCTCCAGTGAGTACATGTTCAACTCCTTCAGCCTCCTCTCATATGATAAGTCCCCAGCCCCTTGATCATCTTTGTCACCCTGCACTGCACCCCTCCAGTAACTTAATGTCCCTCTTCGAGATCACGGGCACCAGTACTGCATGCAGTACTCAGGTGTGGTCTAACTAATGACCTATACAGTGGCAGAATCCTCCTCCCTCCTCGAGGATATACCCCTTGCAATACAACCCAGCATTTTGTTGGCCTTTGCAGCTGCCTTCACATTGTGCCGAGTTGTTCATTGACCCTGTAATGAACACACCCAGATCCTTCTCCTCCTCTGTCTGGGCTAGCTGCACTCCCAGCTGGTAACTCCTGCTTGGGTTCTTCATCCCAAAATGCAGCACCTTGCACTTTTGGCATTAAACTCAGTTGCCAGGTGTCTGACCAGGTTTCAAGTTTTGCCAGATCATCCTGCAACCCTGCCATCCCCTAGGTCATCCACCACTCGCCTACCTTGGTATCATCAGCAAACAGACTGATCTTGCTCTTGATGTCCCATGATATGTCTGCAATGAATATCCCAAACAAAACTGGTCCCAACACCGAGCCCTGTGAACACCATGTCACTGCCCTTGGGTGTGAGCTCCCCCACCACCACCTCTGCTGCCTTCCCAGAAGCCAGTTTCCTACCCATCTCACCAGCTTTGCACCCGCCCCTGTGCCTACTAACTTCCTTCCCAGCCTTCCATGCGGCACCAAGTCAAATGCCTTACTGAAGTCCAGATCAGGGACATCCACTGCATGGCCCTGTCCAGTTGCCTAGTTACCCAGTCATAGAACTCCACCAGGCTGGTTTGGCAGGATCTGCCACGTATGAAACCATGCTGTCTGCTGTCCTGTAGTCCTTTGGCCTCTAGGAGGGCCACCAGCCTCTCCTTCAGGATAGTCTCCATTAGCTTACCCACGATGAATGTGAGGCTCACTGGTCTGTAGTTTCCCGGTTCATCCTTGGGGCCACTCTTGTGGAGGGGCACCACAAGAGCCATCCTCCAGTCCTGAGGTACACACCCCGAATGTAGTGAGGCATTAAATAGATCTGCCAAAGGTCCTGCAAGGACCTCTGCCAGCTCCTTCAGTACCCTGGGGTGGATGCCATCTGGGCCTGGCGCCTTGTCCACCCTCAGTGCCTTCAAACACTCTCGAACTCTGCCCTCCATGATTTCCCCATCTGTCACCCTTCCCCCCTGTTTCTGCCATTTCTCCCACCTTGGGTGTCACCCCTCTTCTCTTTAGTAACTACTGAGCAGAAGTACTCATTTAGTGCTTCTGCCTTATCGCACCCTGCTTCCACCCAACCCCCCTCCTTCCTAATCCTTACTATGTGGTCCTTACAGCTCCTTTTCTCCCTGATGTACTTAAAGAAGTCCTTTTCCCCCTTCTTAATGCCTTGTGCCAGCCTGAGTTCCATAGATGCTTTGGCTCCCCTTACTGCCTTTGTCACCTCCTTCGTTCTGTCAAGTACTCCTCCCTGACCTCCCCCCTCCCTGTTTTCTTGTACTTCCTAAAGGCAGCTCTTTTCCTCCTTACCTTTTCCATGACCTCCTTGCTGAACCAGCTCGGTTTCTTAGCCCTAGCCTTTTTGCTCTGGGCTTTGCAGCACACGTTTTGGTTGCCTCCACTATCCCAGCTTTATGAGCTCCCACCTCGGTTAGTGTCCATACTAGATTGAATTCTGGCCAGTGCCTACCACTTCCCCATCCTCCCAAAAGTCGGCCCTCCTGAAGTCCAGCACTCTTGTGCCAGATTCCCTCCTTCCTTGCCCATATCCAATGTGAGCCATACTGAGTGGTGGTCACTCCCTGACAGCGGTTCCTCCACTGTAAGTTCTCTCACAAAGTCCCCATTTGCCAGCACAAGGTCAAGGGTATTCCCTAACCTGGTTGGTTCCTGACCATTTGCAGCAGGAAGCTGTCCTGGAAGGCATCCAGCAGTACCTGCTCCCTTCTGTTCCTAGTTGTTGGGGTACTCCAGTCCACTCCTGGCATGTTGAAGTCCCCACACAATCACCACACTACCCTTCTCGCAGGTCCTCCTGATTTGTCCCGCTAGTTCCTGTCTAACTTCTCCATCTGAGATGGTGGCATCACACCACTCCCATTTAGGAATTCTATTCTTGGAATCCTGGTTGCATCAAAGTGACTCTGTACCCTCTCCCTTCCTCCCTTGCGCTTCAGTCCTTCCTTCACATATATTGCCACCCTTCCCAATCACTCTGTCCCTAAGAAATAACCTGTACCCGTACAGAACAGGTCCCAGTCATTGTATTAGGTGGCCCATGTTTCTGATGGCTGCGATGTCCACCTCTCCCTCTGCCATGAGCACCTGTAACTCTAAGTTTTCCTCCCAGGCTCCTAGCATTAAGGGTAACCACCTTCCACCCTTTCCCCTCCCATCCTGCCCCCTGTCCTAGCATCACCAATAGTACTTGCCATTTGTCCTTTGTCACTGTTATGGGGGTAAGCTCATATGTTTCCCAACCTGTGGTCTCTGCATATCTCTTCCCAATTGCCACCCCCTCCCTAGTTTAAATTCCCAACTTCCTCTATGTATTCCTCCATCCTCTGTTTCAACACCTTCTTTCCTCCTCACTCAAGTGTAGTCTGTCCTTGGCATAGAGACTACTGTCCTCCCAGGTCCCTCCCACTCCCCAACAGCCCATACCCTTTAGCACAACACCAGGTTCTTAACCATCCGTTAAATTCCTCTATTCTCAGCTTTCTTGTTGTGCTTGCCTTTGGCACAGTATCCCTGAAGAAGTTGCTGATCTTCCTGCCCCCTCACATAATTGTGCTAGTTCCTCAAACCTCCTCTGGACTATGTCTACTGTCTTGTCAGCCAGGTCATTTGTCCCAAGATGTATAATTAAATGAGGCTTGTCCCTACCCCTTCTAGCATATTTCAGAACAGATTGTCCCACCCTTTCCACTGTCATTCCTGGCATGGCCTCCACCCAAATGCGACTATGCCTCTCCCCCTTGCTATCCCACCTGACTCCTCTTAGTATTGAGTCCCAGCACAAATATTCCACCTTCTTACTCCCTGCTTGCTTCCCATTCATCTCCCTCTCTCATTTCCAGCTCCTCTTCTTCCTCCTGCACATTATTTCCCTTTTACCCCTGTTGCAATTCTCCCAGCAGAATTTCCCCTGCTCCAGTTTGGTCCAGGCATTTATCAATTACTCCTCTAATTTCATCATTTCCCTCCTCCACCTTCTTCCTCTCTAGCAGTGCAAAACTATTTTCTGAAGACCCTTCTCAAATGCCCGCTCCCTCTCTCTTCATAGTAACCTGTTCTCTCCTTTCCACTCCATGACTTTTGCCACTTCTTCGCCTCAGCTCACAAGTCCCTACCTCCTCCTTCCATTTGTCTTTTGTCTCTGAGCTGGTTTCCTGGCAATTGTTCTTCCTGGCTTAGGCCCCTTGTCTCTGCTTCCCTTTCTGACCCTCTCTCACCACTGTTGGCTTAAATCGCGCCTCCCTCATCTCCCTTCTTCCTCCCTCCAGTATTGGGCTAAACCCACCCCCAATCTGCCTTGCCTGTCTTAGTTCCTCCTGCAGACCCTCAATCTCATTTCTAAGTTTTTCTATGTAGTTGCACACTAAACATCCTCCCACACTCCAGGCAATTTTTAGAAAGATTGGTGCACCGCAGTTATTGCAGCTAGCCTACCACCTACCCATTGCTGTTGTTGCCCACCAGCGACCCCCCACCCTTCCAGATGCAGGATACCAAACACTCCCCCAAGTCTCCCCTCTCCCCCTTATCAGTGCAAAATATTCTTTTCTTTATTCCCTTACCCCCTTTGTTATACACGTTTAGATATATTGAGCAACTGCTTTTTATATTCCTATCCTTCCTATCCACACTCAGAAAGAGACTTTAAGTAGCCATTGCACAACCTTCTTCAAACTCCTACTCCTCCTTTCCCCAATGCAATATCAATGCAAAGAAATAATAATGAAAGCTCCTAGATTTACATTTACTTCCCTTCCACTGAGAGAGCAGTCACCTCTTCACTTGCTGCTGTTCCTTTCCTGGACATCTGCTTTTGCTATGACAGGTGCATATCCTTTGCCTGTTTGAGGAAGTGATGTCAGAACCCCTGGTATAAAGGAAATCATGGACCAGGGGTGAGGGGTGGGACCAGCCCAAGTCTTCCAGTAACAATCAGGTAGCTGAGGCCTCTGGTCAGACCATTAGCACCCTTCCCCCACTCTGCACTAAAACTTTGCAGCTAGTGAAGCCAGCAACAATGAATCACAACTCTACTCTAAGCCCCCAAAATAGGTTTGCTACCCAAAGAAACAGGGCTCCAATTCAAACAGCTTCACCAACAACACATCAAAATAGGCTTGAAATTAGAAGATACAACTCTCCAATTCAAAGAAACAGACCCAGTAAATCACACCAATTATATTTTAAAACAGAAGAAATAGGCCTCTACAAATGCAGCCTGCTACACAGTGAATCATCAAACAAATGAGCCCACTTACAGCTACCAAAACAGGTTTCAAAATTCCAACAGCCCCACACAATACCCTGCTAGCCCCTTAGTAGTAAGAAAGGAAAGAAATAACCTTCAACCAAGTAGAATCCACAAGAAACAATGTAAAAACAACAAGAAGAAACTACTGTACTGTAGATCTGATCCTGTCCCCCTTCTAGTTCCTTCCAAGGACCAAGGAGGCAGCTTTGAAGTAGCAAACTCAAAAAAAATATTTATTCAAACATTAACAAAGAACGAACTGAACATGACAAAATTAAGAGGAGCAAAGCAAATGAATAACAACAATCATGAGCTAGCAAACACTAGCGTCCTAGGATGCTTACAACACCACTTCCAGGTCTGATCTCTTAAGATCAATTGAACTGAATTAGACTGAGAACACAGGATTTATATACTGTCCAGAGGTCATGTGACTACTCAGCTCCTCCTCTGAGCCTTTTCTGGAACAAAAGTTCTTTAATTACAATACACTTAAATTATTTCCAACATTACAACATCTTTATTTCAATATAGCAACATATTACAATGAAAAAAAAATGATGTACAGCCCTTTTAAGTGATTTTAGAATCAATGATAGCTGAAGCAGCCACTGCCCCTTTAAGCCAGTGCATAAAATCAGCTGACTAAAGGCCGGCCAGCTCTTAGAGAGCTTACTGCAACAGGGAGAGACATACAGGGCTTTAGTGAGGAGCCAGAAATACTACAAAGCCCTCGTTTCTCAGGCAGTCCATAAAAGAGATGCAATCTCTGCATTCCACATCCTAAAGGTATGCAGAGACAATTTTAATCAATAGAAAACAGCACTCTTCCTATTTGGGCTATTAGAGACAACGCATTCACAAATGTGTGCTGCGATCAACTATTAAATTTACCGGCCCATTCATACGCTGAGAAGGACTTCAGCAATGCAACCAGGATAGGACAACCGCTTTCACAAGGCCATATAGAAAAAGAGCTTACTGGGGCTAAAACTAACAGGCTACACAATTAATTTTTTCTTTCACCAGCCTAAAAAATTGAAAAAGCGGAATAATGGCTATTCAGAACCTGAAACAGGGAATCTTAAAGAGAGAGCCCTGCTATACTATAAAAAAAAACGGCTTTATTATATTTATATGGAACTTTCTCTTGCCTATATTTATTTTAATTTATACTGATGAGTGCTTGTACCATGTAAAGGGGTTTGTAAACCCTATACTTTAGTAAAAGAAGAAAAAAAAAGTTTCTGCAGAAACCATCTTTTTATAATTATTTAAGTCTGAGATGTGTTTTAACGCAGTTAGTCCTGACATCAGCAACTGTTTACAACTATGATTAATGCCACTTTTCCTTTATTACAGGCATGACAATGGGACCTTAATGTACTGGAAAGGATGCAAAAATGCAAGCAATAGAGAAACATATATATATATACAACAAAGTGGGTGGCCAGCCCAACAAACAAACATATAACCCACAGGACAAGGACAAGAAGCAGTAGTACATTCCAGACCCATTATCATTCCTATAAGGAAGAAAAAAAAAATGTGGGAGTACTTCCTCTTTCACAGGCCTGTTATAGTAAGCAGAAGCCAGTGTTATGGTTCTCTGTTTTTGGTGTTGTCTTTACTTAGTGTAACTTTAATTTGTCAAGGAGGTAATCTAGCTGGGAGAATATATACAGTCATCTGTGACTAGAGCTGTTACTGAAACTCTGTGAAAGAAGTACCTGATAAGGGGAGGAGCTGAAGAAGGTTTGAGAGACTATGGATTACAAACAGGAGCTGACTGTGGACTTTGTTTGCTGCAGACGCTGAGAGGGAGAGCAGCTACCAGCTACCTTGAACTAGAGCTTTGTTTTTGCCCCGTAGTTTACAGAAGAAAGTATTTTTTTACTTGATTGTTTTTTTAGACACCGAGTACGAAAAGAGCAACCCCTTCAACCAGCCCATTCCCCAACCACCCCCTGGTGCTCTACCTTTATATTGGAAAGCCAAGCCACAACTTCTTAAAGACACAGGAACAGTTAGGGAGCACAGCACAAGCAATAGCCTAGCTGGTATATAGGCAGAATTACAAAGGGTGTAGCTAGCAACTAGGTCCACAAGGGCACATACAAGAGGAGGAGAGTGAAGCTGTAAGTCACTACAGACGGAAAGAAAGACAGGGAGAGAAGGAGAAGGAGAAAAAGGGTTAGGAGGGGAAGAATATCAGAAAGCACAGGATGATGCAGGGAGTGGTGCAGTGCTCTGGCTGTGGTACAGCAGCCTTCAGAAACACATTCTGGTTACTGCGGTGCTGCCCCATTTGCAGGCACCTCTCTGGGCTGAGGGCGGAGGTTGCCAGTCTCCAGGCTGAGCTGGCAGGAATACTGAGGACTTTTGCCCCCACCCAGAGACCACCAGTTCCAGAGCCAGTGCCACAATGGCCACCTATGCAGTTGACAGGATGAACTATGGTGGTCTCAAGAAGGTTCAGGGGAAGGGGGCAGAGACACATGCCCCATCCAGTCCAGCTCATGAACCCCTGCACAATGCTGGAGGAACAGAACAGCCCTGCAAAGGAACCTGAGGCTGAGACCAGGGAGGAGGTGAGGGTCCTGCAGCTGGGAGACTGTAGCAGAGTTGGGATAGAAGGATACAATCTACAAGGTGGACATGTAGATTTCATGCATAAAAAGTGCCATGATGACACTTATCATTTTATTGTTTCTTTAAAATGATAACTTGCACAGAAAATAAAAAAAATAGTTAAGTATTAGTGTAACCAGGCCTCTCTCCAGAACATGAGCCACATTTTTAAACAGATTCTGTTTTTTATTCAGGTGCAGCTCGTGCTTTCAAAACGCAAAAGGCACCCTACTCCATTTTACCTTATTTGGGGTTTCATAAATCAGCATCTCCATGGCTTTATCTGATGCCATATTCTTACTGGTCCCCTCGGTCATATCTTAAACCCCATATTTATTTATTTATTTATTATGCTGCATTTTATCATTTCCAAATGCACTTTCCATTTCTTTCTTTCTTCATTTTCTACTGGAAGGGGGGGGTAAGGGAAGATGTTCATCTTTTTACTGGGGCACCCATCCTTGACAGGGGTCACCCTGTCACATTCCTCCCCACCTAAGAGGGCAACCATCTACTGGTTGTCCAAAGACCCATACCCATCCCAACATAGGGTATGGTGCAGCCCTCCCTCACCTGGAAGCTCCACCCCAGGGTCCCTTAAATCTTTCTAGTAAGGATGTGAAGCATCTCAAAAACTATCTAATCTTTAGCCCTGGGGCTGTTATCCTCCAGTTAAACATAGTAGACGTCTATGTTTAACTGACATACGAGCCACATAACATCAATCCTTATACATATTACATATTCGTGCCCCTTTTATAAGTACTCCTAGTACCTGTTTCAAAGTTATATCACATTCTTTAACAACAGAGGTACGTCATAAACTTCTTCCTTAAAATTTAGAAAAAGAAAATATAGACTTAGATCAAAAAGTGTAGAAAGATCAATAGAAAAAGAGAAGAATCGCCCAAAAGTGGCCAACTCATTGGACATTGGGGGATATTTGAAAACATTAATAAAGAAAGATTGCTGCAGCAGAGAAGGAGAACCAAATAAGGAAAAAAATTGTACATTGTATACCAATTCACCTTCCCACCTTCTTGGAAGGGGATGGAGCTATGGCCCTCCCTCATCCATTAGCTCCACCCCAGGGTCCTTCAAACAGATTTTTCACAGTATAAGTTATCATTTCAAACTTTTCCTAACCTGTCTTTACCCTGGGGCTGATATTCAGTAACTTTACTGTATATTTTGCACTACCAATACTAGCTACCTTAATGCACCCAAACATTACCATCACAGGCTTGTTACATTTAATAAAGAAACTGTACTCTCAGCACTCTATATCTATATTCCCATTTATCCATTCTATGCATGAGGTCAGGCAACCTATATCAATAGGGTACAATGTTTACCTTAACTATTGAATTCTCCTAGAGGTCACCTTTTTTTCTACCTCAACCCAATAGCTCTCAGAGATCTTATTATATCCCTAGCTGTACTCCGTGTGTTCTCCACCTTGTACCTCCTAACATATATTGGAGGCAGTATAGCGCAGTGGTCTAAGGCTCTGAGCTGCAAATTTGGTGACATCTAGCAGACCTGACCTGGGTTTGAATCCCACAGCTTACACTTGCATACTGTGTGACCCTGAGCAAGTCACTTAACCTCCTTGTGCTCCCAGGTTGCTCCTGTAAAAAAGCTTTCAGCTTAGTGTGCTGTACCTGGTTAAACAACTAATAAATAAATAAATAAATAAAAATATAGTGGTTCCTTCCCTTTTCCCATGGTTGCCATCTCTTCCAGCCCTCACATTTTTGGGTATTACCTCCCATGCATCTGGCAGATACACTTTGTTTCACACACCTGCATTCTACTTACTCAGCAATCTGTCGGTACATACCTGGCCAAAAGAAAGTTGAGGTTAGCTCTGTCAGTACTTTCTCAGCTTGCAATGGTTTGGACTGGTTGGAGCAGACGTTCCCCATTACCGCCTCCCTGTATGATATAGGCACCACTATGCTTGCACACAACCTTTTTGCCTGTGGGTAAGGTTTAATGTGGTAGAAGGTCCCCTGTTTGTATTCAACCCACCACAAGGGTTTTACTTTTGATGGACTTGTACCTCCACCTTCTTCCTGGTTTTTAATATATGACATCAACTTGGCTATGTCCGGGTCACCCACCTGTAACCTTCCCCATGTTATACTTGGGTTATTACATTCTGATGTTTGCTCAGGGAAAACAACATTTATAGGTACATGAGTCCCTTCAGCTTTTAGTGCCTTTTCTTTGTTGATTGGAGTCTCACACTTCACCCCTAAGTTTACTAGAACAGTCCTACCTGGGAACTTCTGTGAGGTCATAGTTCCAATGTCCTCTAGCCAGTACATTCCTGGGAACATGGGCAAGATCAGAAAGTCTGACTTGAAGCATTCCATTGGGGCTTCTTCTGGTTCCAAAATTGTAGGCCCTTCCCTTCTCGGTACATCCATGGCATGATCCATCTGGGCCCTCAGCTTGGGATACTTCCACTCTGCTGCTTTCCAGTGGCATTCAGCATCCAGCCAACAATCATGCCACCAGTGCATCAGGCTCCTCTGGTCCATCCTGTGGTCTCATGGTACCTCACCCAGGCCACTGTCTCCATCCATGGGTCACATCCTTTTGTCTGGCACTATGCACTGTGCCACCCGTACTCTGTGGTGCCTGTTCTGACACCCCAACTGAATTCCATGGGCTTACTCGGACATTCAGCTGGTATCCCACTCTCACACCAATTGTAGTGGGGTTGGGATAACAGGATACAATTTACAAGGTGGACACGTAGATTTAGTGCATAAAAAGCACAATGATGACACATCATTTTATTGGTTCTTTAAAATGATAACTTGTACAGAAAATAAAAAATTGTCAGGTATTAGTGTAATCAGGCCTATCTCCAGAACATGAGTCACATTTTTAAACAGATTCTATTTTCTGTTCAGGTGCAACTCGCGCTTTCAAAATGCAAAAGGCACTCTACTCCATTTTACCTTATTCGGGATTTATAAATCAGCATCTCCATGGCTTAATCTGATGTCGTATTCTTACCGGTCCCCTCAGTCATATCTTAAACCCCATATTTATTTATTTATTATGCTGCATTTTATCATTTCCATTTCTTTCTTCATTTTCTACTGGAAAGGGAGGGTAAGGGAAGACTTTAGTCTTCTTACTGGGGCACCCATCCTTGACAGGGGTCACCCTGTCACAGAGAGCCAGTGATGGGAGAAAGAGAACCCCATAGGAAGAAGAAGTTACTCCTGTTGGGGGACTCCTTTGTCCAGGGAATGGATTTGGGCACAGATAGCAGAGAGGAAAGGGAGGTAAAATCCCTTCCAGGAGACACAGCTCAGAAGGAGGGGGAGCATATCCAGAGGATCTCTGAAGCTGTGCAAGGAGTGGAGGGCTGAGGTCATTATCCACTTGGGGACAAATGACCTATCCAAGGATAAGGCAAGCTTGGAGCAGGTGAAGGAGGACTTTACAATGTTGGGAGGGTGCCTAGGGAAGGCAGCAAGCTCCATGACATTTTCGAAGGTGCTGCCAGTCCACGGCGGGGGGGATGAATCTCTGCATTAGTAACTTCTACACACAGTTGAAAGGCTGATAAAATGAGAAGAGGTATGGCTTCATTGAGGACTGGGGACCCACCTGGAGTGATGCAGCCCTGTGCAGTGGGGACAGACTGCATCTGTCCAGCAGGGGGAAGATAGTCCTCAATGGATGGTTTAAATGCTTTGCTGATGAGCATTTAAACTAGTTGAGGGAGGGAGGGCAACAGGAGCAGAGATACTCAGTTAGCCCACTCCCACATGGTAGAGAAAGTAGAACAATGGAGCAGGAAGAGGAGTTGATAACAAGGTCACCGGAGTCAGGCACAACTGGATTAGGAAAGGAATCTGGAACACAAGAGAAAACTATCTGGAAAGGGGGGAAGATGCAGGTGACCAAAAACAGGAAGAGAGAGGTCAGGCAGTAAAACTTGGAAGGTCATTATGACAAATGCACGCAGCCTGGGAAATAAAGTCCCAGACATGGAGGCCTTAATAACTGATGGAGACCTGGCCATAGTAGCAATAACTGAAACCTGTTACACAGCTAATTATGAGTGGGAAACAAATGTACCAGGATATGTTCTATTCAGGAGGGATAGGGAGGGCAAAAAGGAAGGGGAGTAACCCTGTATGTCAGAGAGAGTATAATGGCAACACAGGTATAGGGTAGGCAGGGGGAGGCTGGCGCACTGTGGGTCACCCTTCAACCTGGAAATGGTACAGCAATATGCACATGGGTGATATACAGGCCTGCAGGACAGGGAGAGAAACTGGACAGGGAGCTAGTGGAGGAAATACACAAGATCACAATCAAAGGTGAAATTCTACTGATGGGGGATATCAATATGCCAGACATGGATTGGAACACCAGTGTATCTGCTTCAGGCAGAAGCAGAGGCATTCTTGATTCACTCCAGGAGGCTGGACTCCGGCAGATTGTGCTTGATCCCACCAGAGACAGGGCAATTCCAGATCTAGTCATGACCAACGGGGATTGAATTGCAGATGTCCAGGTAGAAGGGCAACTCAGAACAGGCTATCACAACATTGTGTGGTTCAGCATAGGGACAGAGACTCACTCAAGTCATACTAGCACAAAGGTTGTGGCTTTTATAAATGCTGGCTTTGCTGAAATGGGAAGGGATATCAAAAGAGCCCTGGAGAGAACGGGGGCAAGAGGGGGAGTGGAGGAACAGTGGAAGCATCTAAAGGAACCCTTACTGGAAGTAACAAACAAATGCGTCAGAGTGGTATCCAAAGGCAAGAGAAGGAGAAAGCTTCTGTGGTTCTCAAGAGAGGTGGTGGTAAAGGTCAGGGCGAAAAAGAAAGGGTTCAGGAATTATAAGGAGACCCAAAGGGAGAAGGACAGGGAGGAGTTCCCAGAGTGTCTATGGGAAGCGGGAAAGGCAGTAAGGAGAACAAAGGCACGGACTGCGGAAGGTTTAGCACAGTCAGTTAAGAAAGATACAAGACGTTCTTCAGATACATCAGTGAAAGGAGGAAAAACAAGTGGGGACTGCAAGGCTCAAGGGAGAGGGAGGGGAATGCAAGGAGGGGGACATGGAAAAGTTAGAAATACTGAATAAATATTTCTGTTCAGTATTCACAGACGAGAGGGAGTGGCAGGGGCCACAGCAGTACAGCAATTGCAAAGGGGGTGAAGAGGTGGACAATAGTCCATTCACAAGGGAAAAGAGTCCTGAGGAGCTCACTTAATTAAAGGTGGACAAAGCGATGGGACCAGATGGCATACACCCAAGGATATTAAGAGAACTGCGAAGGAAGACAGCAGAAACTCTGGCAGCTATGTTCACCGAGTCATTCAACACAGGTGTGGTACCAGAGGATTGGAGGAGGGCACATGTGGTCTCTCTGCACAAATTTGGCAGCAAGGAGGAGGCAAGGAACTATAGGCTGGTCAGCCTCACCTCAGTAGTGGGGAAGATCATGGAGACATTGCTTAAAGAAAGGATAGTGGGGCATTTAGAAGTCATTGGAGCCCAGGACCATAGGTAATATGGATTCACAGCAGGGAGGTCATGGTAGACAAATCTGGCTGATTTCTACGACTGGGTGACAAAGGAAGTAAATCAGGATGGGGCAGTGGACATCGCTGACCTTGATTTCAGCAAAGCCTTTGACACCATCCCACATAGGAGGTTGATAAAAATGCTGGGTAGGCTGGGCATGGGGGACAGGGTGGCAAACTGGGTAAGAAGCTGGCCAACAGTCAGGAGGCAGAGCATGGTGGTAAATGGGGTGCAGTCTGGGTAGAGGGGGTGACAAGTGGGGTGCCTCAGGGATTGGTCCTGGGGCCAGTCCTGTTCAATGTCTTCATTAGTGACATTGCAGAAGAGGTAGAGGGGAAAGGTCTGCCTGTTTGCAGATGACACCAAGATCTGTAACAGAGTGGACACCCCAGAGGGGGTGGAGAAAATGAGGAGGGACCCGGGGAAGCTTGAAAAATGGTCTGAGGACTGGCAACTGAAGTTTAATTCAAAAACATGCAAAATTATGCACCTGGGACACAGAAACCCCAGGGAGAGCTACAGGATGGGGGGGGGTTGCTGACAGTCACAAAGGAGGAAAGGGACCTGGGGGTTATTATTTCGAATGACCTGAAAATGTCAAAGCAAAGTGCTAAGCTGGGAGGGCCAGTGACATGCTTGGGTGCATAGGCAGGGGTATCACCAGCAGAAGGAGAGAGGTAGTGATGCTATTATATAAAACCATGGTCAGACCTCACATGGAGTACTGTGTGCAGTTCTGGAGGCCGCACCTTTGTAAGGACATTAACAGGCTGGAGACAGTCCAGAGAAGGGTAACTAAGATGGTATAGGGCTTGCAACACAAGACTTATGAGGAGACATTAAGGTACCTCAATATGTACTCGCTGGAATAGAGGAGGGAAAGAGGGGACATGATAGAAACATTCAACTACTTCAAGGGTATACACAAGGTGCAGGGGGAGACATTTTACAATACAGGAGGAGCACAAGAACGATAGGGCATGACATGAAACTGGAAGGTGGGAGGTTAAGAGGGAATGTAAGGGAGTTCTTCTTCACAGAGAGTCTGGTGCATGCAAGGAATGGCCTGCCTCAGGAGGTGGTGGGAGTGAGCACTGTGGATGGATTCAAGCATGCTTGGGACAGGCATAAGGGAACCATAGAGATTCTGCAGCAGGTGGGTCGGAAGCAGCAATCCAGTATAAGGGCTTACGGGTGGACTAGATGGGCAAGGCGGTCCTTATCTGCCAACAATTTCTATTTCCATGTTTCTACGAAATAAGTTGCACCATATTGGCCTATACTTGGTAGTTGGAGTACACGTTCTAGTATTTATATGTACACTGTTCCAAGTTGGTTCCAAACCACGTCCTGTAGTTTATAAATATATAATTATTCACCTTTCAAATTTCCTGCTGGAAGAGTTTGCTTTTGTATAAAATGGTGTACATACTGTAGCTACTGTATGAAAGGCAAACTCTTACAGTGAAAATCCTCAACTATAAATAGTAATATATGGTTGGATGTATGTTTGCGCTGTGATAGATGGGCATCAAGATGGTGCCAATATGAGGTGTAGCAGAGTGCCTATAAAACACCCTAGCTGACTCTATACAGCACAAACCTACAGTACATCCCAAATCATATACAGTATTATTACACTTATAAAACAGACCCTTAAACTCAGGATTAGACATAAACTACATGCAAGTGAAGCACATAAAATTTATAAGGAACAGAAACCATTTGGAAGTATAATGCCTCTATTTTTTAAAGAAATACTGTAGTAACAGTTTTCAATTTAAATTCAGTTGTAAGTTATTTTTCAGCATAAGAATGAACTCATACCGTTTGTTTTATTTTCTTTGGGTGTTCTGTGCTTTGGAAATTTTAGTTATGTGTCTTCTAGAGGTTAAGTGTAACCCCTGGGTGGCGCTGTCACCAGTGTTACACCCCTGCAGCACTACCCTGGATATAGGCTGAGGAGGCTGGGTTTGCTAGCTAATAACATTTTTTAAAACCTTTGTGCAGTGCCTCCACTCAGGGTGCTTTACGTGGGTGAGATGGTGATGGGTGTAGCCCCCTGAGATGCTACACCACCCACGATGACCATTTACCTTCCCCAGACATGCCCCAATACACAGTTCCCCACATTTCAACATTTTTGATTTAAAGGCTATCTCTAATAATATGCTCATACAGAATTTCAAACAACAAATAAGATATTTATTTCAGAGGTAATATAGGCCCTAGATAGGGGAAACAGGAGGTGTAGAGGTTATCTTATCCTATTTACAAAATGTACAGAGTTATTTGATTTTGCTGGTGAATCCTCCAGCTGGGCAGCTACATGCTAACAGGCAGACATAAGTAAACACTTTGACATTCGACTTAAGATGTTCAATGCCCTGGCTATCTAGCTGCTGACAAATCAGATGTTAAACATAATTATTATTATTATTAACACCCACACTGGTACCAGTACCCAGATCAATATGAGACCCCACAATCTCATACCATACTGGTTAAACAGATAACACAGTCCAAGATGTCGCAGGCCTGAAGAATGGTGCAGCTGGATGAGGTGTCCGGCTATTGGTTTGAGGGTGGGGACAACTTGGAAACAGATTCTGGTAAAGCTGCAGATTACTATTTACAACCACGGCAGGGTTTGCACTACACTCTAGCAGACATGGCAGGGATTGCCCTGCACTTTCAGACTTCTGAACATTCCAAGACAAGATAGGTGGATCTTACATCCAGAACATTCAGCACAATATTTGAAAGTCCCATCCAATGCAATGAGGGTGATACTTTTGTCAAGCATCCTATATGCAATTTAAACACGGTCACATCCAGTACTTTATATACCAAAAGGCATCAATTCAAAGTAAGCTGGCAGTGTCACTTTTATCAAGTATCCCATACTTTAGTTACAGGCAGTCACATCCAGTACATTCTATATACCAAGAACATTATTCACAAGCAAAGTCTTATCCAACACGTCTAAGATTGTACACTTATACCAAGCACTCTCTGACGAAATTCTGGTCAGACACAGGTAAATTTTCTTCAGGGTAACTTAGACATAATATGCTCTAAGGCCTCCTGTCTCATGAAGTGGCAAAAGCGGATTGGCAGTCAGCTCCACAAAGGCAGGACTCTAACCCTTAGCTACAACAACTTGCAACACATTTATATGATTCACTATGCCAGGCATCTTGCTGCAACTGCAACTGCAACTTAGCCATTTGGGCCACAGACAAGATGCATCCATTTACTTGAACTAGGCAGTCCCTTATGTGGGTTAGTAGCCCAGCTGGATAATTTCAATACTTCAGACTTAACAGCACATATTTCTTAGTGGGGTTTGGGGCCCCCAAGATTACTTGCTCAGCTTCTCCCTCGCACCGGAGGGTACGAGGGTACTCACTCAGGTCCGCCATGGGTTTGTTCCGCAATCGAAGGCATCATGAAGACTTCTTCAGCTCTCTCACCGCTGATGTACTCGGTCAGCACTCTCACCACTGCATGATGTCATCTGGTCTGGTCAGCGCTCTCACCGCTGCTGGACATCTGATCTTTGGTCCACATCCTTCCCCGATGTGAGAGGGAGGGCTAGCCTCTGGAGGACATAACTGTCAACCTCCATACTAGCTGTTGCAGGATCTACAATTACTTTAACTGGTAACTTTAACTTAAGAAAATAATAAATGCCCCCTGAAGACTGAAGGGGCTTGGATTAAGTGGCCCAGGCCTGGTGGCATGGCAGGGGCCTGAGCCCCACCCCTGTGGGGCTCCCAGTAGGCTGGAGCCTGCTCTCCTTCTCTCTCTCTCTCTCTAATCTCTGAATCTCCAAGTCTCCAGACAAACTGGCAACACTGTCTCTTTATAGAGCTCCTAGTTTAACTCCTGATTGGTAGCAGAGATGGGCTGACATGTCTCCACGTGGCTGAGGCATCTGTCAATCAGAACACATGAGGCACAATTGGACTCTATACTTGGCATCTAAAAATAATGTTCCTGTAAGTCCCCATGAGCACTTGGGTAATTACCCATGAGGTGCAGTGAATGTCCCACAAGTCCTGGCTTTCTATTGCTGGCTTCCAGTTGGCTTTGTTGCTGGCAATGGCTGCTTAACCCACTGTATCTTATAGCAGATTGGATACAGTCCTGAATAATGTCCTGGTGCAGCCAGAAAGAAATAATTATTTGCCCCAAATGCCCCACAGTTCTGTAGCTTAAAGGCTGTACTTGCAGTCACTGCACAGGTGAAGAATGTGGCTCCTTTACTTTTTCTGTCGCTACTGCGTTTAGCAAGCTCCCCCTGCAGCAGTTGACAGGCTGACACACAAGAGTCCCAAAATACTGGAATTGCCAGGGAAATAGTATTAATTTTAACTTTAAACATTTTCCCCCACATGTACAGTATATTCCCAACAAGCAGCAACAGGTTCCATTATTTAAAACATTTATTTCCTTTACTTTTCATCTGAAGCCAAACATAGCTACCCTGGAGGCAGCCAGGGACACAGTTATTATTTATTCAGATGACCGGGGCCTTTCTCAGGCATACTTAAATGAGCCCCAGTCAAAACTCCTTAAATTTTCACAGGAACGGCCCCCCAGCAGGCTGTCCGTGGTCACCGGGTCCCAATTAGGTGGAAGGGATCCTGGGACCCATGGCATATGCCCCAAGGCGACCGCAACACAAGCAGCTCCACATCAAAGGCGCTTTGTGCACCAACGTGACTCCCGCTGCCCTGTAAGCAGCACTTTTGCAGCGGGAGATCGTGGTCAGCATTTTAAGCCCCAAGGGGTTGGGTTTCAATTGGGCTGCATGGCAGGGGCAATCAGAAAGGCAAAGCAGGACCTAGGGAGCCAGAAAAATTAGGGGCCAAGTTGGGAGAAGCCCGGGAGACAGCAGCAGCAGAAGGAGAACAGAACAAAACGGGCTAAGGTAAGCCCAGACTGGCAAATTAGGAACTCCCATTTGGAAGGGGGTTACATAAGTTTACATGGTTTCAGTTTCAGTTGAAGAGTCAGCATGGTAGATTTGAATTTAAATGAGATATAGATATTAAAATGGTGGATTTGTGGGTTTTGCAGTCAGGTGCAGTAATTTGGGATTGAGGACATGAAAGTCCTTAAACTGTGTGCTTTTCTACACACTTATTAAGAGTTGTACTGAGAAGTTTCCAACTGTGTATTTATACTCATGTAAGCATGATACACCAAGGGACGTACACAGTGTGTACGTCCCTTGGTGTATCATACTATGCTCAGATATGGACCTGTGTGCACCATAATTTCATAAGGGCCACACAGGAAGGCCGCCTGCCAGCACCAGACACCCAACACTTCTCCATGAATCTCACCAACATTTACCAATATTTATGAAGTAAGGTATTGATTTTATGACCTTTAATCCACAACATGAAGGCTTTACCTGACAACTGACAAGTCGACAAAAAAAAAAAGAAAAGACACAAAATAATGGAACAGGAGCGGGAAGAAAACAAGGCTAAAGTAGCAGAAATGTGTTATTTTGCACCAGAGAACACCAAGATTTCTACAGCTTCTGGGGGCCAACTAGGCCCCCAGACCACCGACCTTTTGATTTGGGGCCTGGGCCTTGAATAATATCTCATGCTAGCAATGCCTCTGGTTTGTAATATTAATATCATTTGTGTTCAGGACTATATCTAAAATATTTCCACCTCTAGCTGGGGTTGTTATATGTTGTTTTAGTCCTAATTGCTCAGTGATGTTTATAAAGGCAATATTATTTGATTTAGTAGCTGTCATGTTATTCCATTTTATATACACTAAAGTTGAGGTCTCCTAGCAATACCACATGTCCCAGTTCACATGCCTTTTCTATCTCACAATTTATTTCTTCTACTATTTCTATTTCATTGTTTGGGGGGGTCTATAGCATAGGCCTATTATGATACGGAATTTCCCTGCAGTATCTGTTTGGACCCATAATGATTCTACCTTACTATCTTCTAATTTAATTCTTTCTGATATTAGTTTTGAGTTTATGTGATTCGATATATATAGATGCTATTCCACCTCCCCTTTTGTCGACTCTGTCAAAGTGATAAAAATAATATCCGGGAATGTCTTTTCCCCTTTCATCGTCTATTGTCCACCATGTTTCTGTAATAAAGGTCATGTCAGCCATGCCATTTGGCTTTAATAGGACTGGTAGTTCATCCTTTTTGTTTCGTAGGCTCCTGGCATTTATTAAATGGCAGAGTAAGTTGTCTAAGTTTATGGATTTTTTTAATTTTTTTGTTTAGTTTTTGAATACTTTTATTTCCATCTTGTGGGGCACCTCCCCCTCGCCATTTAGTTTAAATGATCTGTCATTGTTTTTTCAGTTATCATAGTAGCTAGGATCTTTGGTCCCGATTCCAAGACAGCGGGGAGAGCATGGTGCAATGTACACCAGTGCATAAAGTTACACCAAAAACCCTGCGACATGCGAGCTACGCCATATTCCAAGAGAATCACCAGATACAATGGAAAAAGCCAAATTACGCATGTCGCAACAGTGTAGCACTATGCATGTCACAACCCAATGACCATATAAAAAAGTGCAAGATGCAAACATGGCATAGGAGCTACGGGAAAGGTGGTGGGTAGTGGTGGAGAGGCAGTAAGTGGGAATAAAAACCGCAAGAGGAACTGAACACATGAGGAGACTGAGGTTCTCCTGGATGGACTGCAGGCCCAACCAGAACTGCTCATGGGCAAGGAAGGGGAATGGGAGCAGTGCCTCAGATGGAAGGAGGCATGGGAGGAGGTGGCTAAGAAGGTCAATGCCGTCGCAAATGTAAGGTGCACTGTGCGTGATTTACAGAAGCGCCTAAGTATCCTGAAGTGCCATGCCAAGGCCAAGGAGGCACAGAACAAGTGGCAGGTGGCAACCACAGGAGGTGTGCTACAGGAGGTGAGACCCATCAGTGGCCACAAAGAGAGGGTGCTGGCATTCATGAGTCAGCACAGTGTCCATGGGGACATGGACCTCGACACGGCATGGATGGACTCAGAGACGGGTAAGTGGATGGCCAGCACTGCCAGCAGTGAGTGGGATGGCTCTGCAGGGGTGTGAATGGTGGCATGCAAGCAGAACTCCCTACCAGCTGTCCCCCTAATGTTGAAAAATGCCCCACACAATGTGGAACAATTGGGCAATATGTGGAACACCAAAGCAAACGTTCCCTAAGAAGCCCAGGGCACTGTGTAAATGTGTGCTGTATGGTCAGAATGTCTATTATGAAGGAAAGGAACAATGCCCAACAGAGAGGGTGATATGCTGGGATAACAGGCCACTCGAGAGGTGTGGCCTGAGGCCACAGGCTGAGTGCATGCAACACCCGAGTAGTGATGTTATCCCAGCAGAACACCCACCCTGGAGGGCAGTATGCCTATCATATAATAGCATGGTATAGTATACAGACAACAATAATGTCCAAGAATGTGTTAGGTAGTGTGTAACAATACTGACAAGTCTAAAGAGACAATGCAAACAATCATCATGTGGCAACAGCCAATGTGGCAATAAATCAGCAAGGTGAGCAGCAGGGATGTAATGTCAGGATAACATCTCTCCTGTGATGGTCAACTGACCAATCAGAAGTGAGGAGTTGTGCATGCCATTGTATAATGCATACTATAACATATTTATTTATTTAGCTTTTGTTAACCAGGTAGGTACACTAGAAAAGACATTTGCCTATTTTCAGGTATGACCCAGGAGAGTACAGGAAATTCGACATGGTACAAGACACACTTAAGGCAGTTACAGAGTCAGAGAAAATAGAAAGCATAACATAGTCAGCAGGTACAGTGGTCATACAAATACATCAGAACACCAAGACTGTAAGCTGCGCATTATGTACAAGTCATTACATAGTAAGAGTCCACTTATATACAGAATTATATACAGTATAAATCCCCAGAAAAGGGGCACCGACAGAGCAGTACCTCACACCCTATGAATTGAATTGAGTGCAGGACAGAATCCATGCAGAAAGTTTGTGCAATAGGAGTAATGTTTAGCAGGGTCCGAGTGAGATTACAGAGGCTTAGGACAGCCACAAACTGAACAGAGCTTCAAATGTCTCCAAAGGGAGGTTTGGAGGCAAGCCTGTGAGGGGGAGGTGCAAACCTGGACTGAAAGGGAGTTCCGGAGTCTAGGGACACACGATGCAAAATCCCTGTCCCCCATTTGAGTGTGTGTGGCAGGAATCCTTAAAGCAGGACCAAGGGATCTGAGGGAGTACGGGGGGGGCCGCCAGCACAAGTAGCTCCGCCAAACCAGGTGGGGTGCCAGTCCCAAAGACCTTGCCCATGAAGCAGCCCAGGACAAAATTTATGTGATTGGATGCTGGAGCCAGTTAGGCTTCTGTATAGGTCACAGTGGTGGGTGAGTTGAGGGGCAGCAAGTGCAAAGGGGCAGATATTGTTATAGGCAACGGCCCACCTGGCAAGGTGGGTTTTGGATGTGGGGCCAAACAGGAGAAGCCCATAGCAGAGAGAAGGTAGGAACACACCTCTAGCCAGTGCAAGGCAGGCTGCAGGTGTAAGATTGTTCTTGGCACGATAGGCTAGACCCGATTTGGACTTAATGGCTCTGCAGACACTAAGGATATGGAGTCCAAGGTCAAGCTGAAGGTCAAGTGTAACTCCAAGGTATTTGATGGAGTCAGTGATAAGGACTGGGGCTCCATCAAGACCAGTGATATACAAGGGTACAGGGGAAGACTTAATCTTGGCATGGGTTTTTTGAGGTTGAGGACCAGCTTGTGGGACGTTATCCAATACTGGACACTCCTAAAGTCCTCGCTCAGCTGCTGGTTAATGACCCCAATGTCCCAGGAGTGGGTTAGGATGACAAAGTCATCTGCATATAGAATGGACCTGGAATGGGAAATGGTAGCAGGTAAGTTGTTCACAAAGATGGAAAAGAGCAGGGGGCCCCAGAACTGAGCCTTGGGGAACACCTGAGGACACAGCAGTGGTGTCCAAGAGCACCTTGTTGTATTTGATCAGTTGCTGTCGGCTCTGTAAGTAGTTGGAGAAACTGGAAGAGTACAGGGGGTGACAAGCCAAACGACCCAAGCTGAGCGCAGAGCAGGGCATGGTCAACTAGATCGAAGGCTCTTGAGAGATTGATGAAAATTGCACCCGAGAGTTTACCCTGGTCCACAGTGGTTCTGATCCCAGATGCGACAGTGACAAGAGCCGAGGATGTGCTGTGCCCTTTATGAAAACCATACTGCTCAGGAGACAGAAGCCCATGAGACTGGATGCACTCCCTGAGTTGCCCTGCCACAACTTTCTCTAGGAGTTTACTGATTGCGGACAGAATGGCTATCGGACGGTAGTTGTCCAGAATCTTAGAGTTGCCCCGTTTAAGTATGGGGACAACCCTAGCCACCTTCCATATGTCAGGTATGACCCTAGAGGCTAGGGATAAGTTGAAGATATGGGCCACAGGGGAGGCAATGTAAGAGGCCCCAAGACAGAGAAGCTTAGGTTCCATGCCATCATGGCCAGCACTGGAGAAGGGGGAGAGACCAGAGAGCAATCTCTGCATCTCTTGTGCCATCACAGACTGGAAATAGAATAACAGTCAGGAGGTGGTCACCAGTTGTGAAGCAGGGCCCTGGTCACAGCTATCTCCTCCACTGGAGGAGAAGAGGGAGGTGAAGCCAGACAGGTCCGAGAAGTGAGTGTTAAATGCGTTGGCGATGATGAGTGGATTGTTACAACTAATACCATCGATGACCATATCAGGGGCCTCACCATTGGAGGAACAACTAACTATGTTTTTTATGTTTCTCCAGAAAGTCCTGGGGTCTTTTGCTGAATTCAGCAGAGCCACTTTGCAGAATTCACTGTTTGCAGCCCTGATCGATTTCTTATACTCATTGCGGAGCCTCCTATACTGTTGAAATATTTCCTGGTCCATTGTGACCTTGAAATTGGCCCAGCACTTACTGTATCCCTAGCCCTCATGAGGGTAATAAGGCTCCCGTGTAGCCACTTGGTAGCTGACCCCCTTACCCTCCACCTAATGAGAGGAGTGTGCCTATCCTGCAGCGCCCTGAAGGCCCTGAGAAAGTGACTGACTGCAGAAGCTGGGTCCTGGGCATTCCAAACCCCAGACCAGTCAGTAAGCCTGAGATCATTATGGAAAGACCCCAGGTCGAACCGGGAGAAGTTCTGGATTTGGATGACTTTGTGTGGAATTTTCAAGGAGGGGACCTTCCAAATGCAGAACAGAGGGGAGTGGTTGGAGATTGAATCAGGGAGCGTTCCAGAAGAGCTAATGCTCTCTGGCCTATTGGACAGGACCCAGTCTAGGAGAGAGCCCGGCCCACCAATGGAGGACCACCTAGTGGGTTCCTTTATGAACTGGGACAATGAGAGCCCAACCAGCAGGGGCTCGTACATCTTGGCATTACCTCTGAGCCAATTCAGGTTAAGATCACCCAGAATCATCAGCTCATTGTTCCCAGCCAGTGACCCAACCGTGTCAAGGAGGGTGGGCAGCCCCGATATGCCCCACAGGAGGTACTAGGTACAGGCAATGTAGAGCTTTTTTGTATTCCTGGCAACAGAACTGTGTGCAGCACCAGGGTGACTCGCGGAGACTGTTGTCTGGGTAAGACTGTTAGATTATGGTGGCTCTGTTATAGACCAGGATACCACCACCACCCACCCCACCCCGCTTTCCCTGGATGGTCCTGCCTAACAAGGTCAAAGCCAGGAAGTGCACAAGCCAAGTCAGGAGTTGACGGCTTAAGCCAGGTTTCCTTAATTCCAAGGATGTCTGGCCTATGGAGAGTGACCTACACAAGGAGGTCAGCCAGGTTGGGCAGGAGGCTACAGATATTGAGGTGGGCTATTTTCAACCCTTTGCCTTTCGACCAGCCCACAGATGGGGAGGAGGGTTGATGGGGGCCAGGACTGAGCTCAATATCCCCCAAGAGGGCTAGAGTCACAAGTAAAAGCCATAGGAGAAGTCTCAATGGGGGGAGGCCACACCTGCCACGTGATTTGTGGCCAGAGATACTGCCCATTATAACAGGATACCAAAAACTCCTAAGATCAAGGCAGCAGATGGGGGGGGGCATGGCCAAGCTGGCATCCAGAATGGCTGCTTAGTTCTGGAGCTCTGAGCCTAAACCGTCAGGAATCTCCTTTTCCCCCGTTCCCCAGGACATACTGAGGAAAAAAAAACGTGGGACTTGGTAGGGAAAACAGTTATGCCACCAAATATCTCGAAAAAACAGGGACAACTTCCATTTAAAAGTGCCAACAATGGGCTTAAAGATCTGGGCCTGGAGGCGCTGCCACCATGAGGAGAAAATGCTGGTAATGGGGCTGCAACAACCTCAGCAGGGACTGTGGAAGACAACGCGTATAGCCCTCAGTTTTGGTATTGGAAAAATTATTTAACGATTTAAAATACGACCCAACAAGTAAAATGAATGCTGGGTTTGAAAATGTATCTGCACAGTTTGCCCTCCTGCAAACAACAGTAAACAACTTGGGGGAGATAGTAGAACAACCCTCGGCTCGATTAACGGAGGTGGAAGAAAGGGTTAGTACACAAGAAGACCGTTATAATCAGTGAAGCCCCCAATTGCAAGCGGCAATGACTGAAATAGAGAAGTTAAAAACAATACTAGACGACTATGAAAATAGGGAGAGGCGAGCAAATGTAAGAATAGTGGGCATGGCTGAAGGAGTGGAAGGCAGAGACTGTGTAACTTTTTCCCAGACATGGTTAAGAGCAAAGCTAGACCTGCCAGCGGAATGCTCCTTGGAGATACAGCGGGCACATAGAACTCCCGGTCGTCGACCACCCTCAAATGAAAGGCCTTGCCACATTATTGTAAAATTTTTGAAATATCAGGACAGAATGACGGTATTGAATGCAGCACAAAAGGCGGGTGCCATTAGAGAAGGCTCTCAAACTGTTAGTATATTCCAAGACTTTTCACGGTAGGTACAAACAGATTGGAATGCATTTATGCCTGTGAAGAGGAGGTTACATCAATTGGAGTGGCCTTTTGCACTTGTCTACCCTGCTCGACTGATCATAAGGAGAAAAGGCGCTACACCGAAGGTGTTTACAAACCCAGAAGCGGCAATGCAGTATATCGAACATGAATCGAAGCAACAAGAAAATGCAGATGAGTGAACTTTACTTTGGACTTGGGCTAAATCATTAGTACTTTTATCCTTGTCGTTCAACATTACACAGGATGCGGATAGAGGGAGTGGGGTTGGGGGGGTGGAGTTTTTTTGCTTGGTCTGCTCCGAAACTCCTAGGAGGCCTATTAAGGCTGGAGCGGGTGGCCTTCCCCATTTCCCCCCTTGCTGTAGCTCTGGGCAGGACCTTTTTGCTCCTATCCTCTAAGGAGGTGATCCAGAGTGACCTTACAGAGAACTAAATGATATCTAATGACTCTATATTATATGCTGGGACAAATCTTTAGTTCATTTTATTTATACGTTTATAGTACCACGTTACATTAATGGTCTGATTAGCAGAATGTAGTCAATGGGGGGCTGAAAAACTGTCCTGCCTATCTCTGCACATTAATTGTGCAGTGGGTTGATCTACGATGTACAGGGCATTAAGGTGGATGAGGGTATGGGAGTTTGGGGGAGAGGAGCATTTTCTGGGTCTGTTCGAAACTCTTATGAGGCCTATAATGGCTGGAGCGGTGGCCTTCCCACCTCCCCTGATGCCATCCCCGGGGCCTAGAGTGGCTTTACAGTGCTCCACCTGCAGCTACTGAATTTTGCTTTGATTGTTATACTTGGGTCCCAGAGGCTGTTTTATTTCTTGTTTTAGCTACAATAGAATACAGAATCAAGGACAAGTTTAATCAAATTAATAGGGGGATGTAAACCTATCCTCTTGCTTCATTTCTGTCTGCAGGAAGATGATGTGGGTAGGGAATGTGTGCCTGATTTTAACTAGTGAAATGGTTTTCCTTGAATATATGGACACAACATATGTCCCGGGGGGGGTGATTCAGTTGGTTTTATTTTTGTATGTGTTCCAGGTGGGGTGGGCGAGGGCCAGCGCAGGAGACCAGTTTTATGCTGGTCATCCCCTCCTAATGAGGCAGGAGGTTATTTTCTCACGACCCAGGGATCAAAAGTGGGACGTAACACTTGGAGAATGACAGGATGTATGAGCAATAAAAAGACTGTATGCTAAATTAGGTGGGGGCCTGCCCACTCTGTTGGGCTCCTCATTCGGAGGAGGTTCCTGGGGGTGGACCCCTAAGTGTTCTCGATTAGCCCAGACTATATATCTACTTGATCTGGACAGTTGTTGTGGGAAATTACATTTTATGTTTAGCAGTTCTTGGGGGTCTCCTGGGTCGCTGGCACCGCCACACCTGGCTTTATGGAGAAGATAATGATGGTTTGGCCAGTAGGCTATTCCACGATAGTAAAGGGGTTTAATTAGAGGTATCTTGGGGGAAGGGAAGCTAGGTGGTGAATAAAGTTGGATACCACCTGCTAGATTCCTGACACAAGGGTTTAGTTTTCTAATAATTAGATAAGTTTAGTTACAGAGGTCTCTTACCTTTCTTTTCCTTTTTTTTTTTCTTTATCTTTTCTGGTCTTTTTGTGGGGATCTCTGAAATGTTACAGATGAGAGGGGTGGGGAGGGGTTTGTTAATTGGGAGAAAAAATAAAAGGTCAAGAGTCGGGTGATGCGAGGGGCTCGGGTAGCTGCAATGCAATGTGCTTGGGAGATCCTAGATCTAGGAACATATTTGATGCCACTGAATGGCTAGTTTAAAAATGTTATCCTGGAATGTAAATGGCTCAAAAACTACAGTGAAACAAAACGTATGGGCATATATTAAGAAAAGAATGCAGATATTGTGATGCTACAAGAATTGCATTTAACATGTGATGAGATTAGCGTTAATAGAAAAAATGGGGGGTACGATGATAGCATCTTATTTCACGTCCAAGGCCAGAGGAACATGCGTGTGGTTCAGACCGAGGGTCAAGGTTCAAATTCATACAACCCAAAGAGACAGTCAGGGAAGGTATGTTATTGTGAAGGCTACGGTGGAGGAGGAATTGTTAGTTCTGGGATCCTTGTATGGGCCTACATTTGATTGTCCAGAATTTTTTGAGCACCTGGCTATTATGTTAGCAGTGTTCCCAGATAAAATGATCATGGGGTGATTACATTACCTATTGGGACCCCTTCCTGACCATTCTAAACCCAGATTTAGGCGTTCCCCAGGAGTGTGGGGCCCTCTAGAGACTGGCGGAGGAAAGGGCCTTCAGGAATTGTGGAGATTTAAACACCCAGATACAGAGGAATTCTCTTTTACTCCTGTGCACATAAGGTCTATACAAGACTAGACTATTTTCTGGCTTCTCCTGCCTTTTGGGGCGTAATAAGGAGACAGAATATGGTCCTATTATAGTATCAGATCATGTTCCATTATATTTAGAGATGGAGAAAGAGACAGATATGGGAGGGATGCGACAATGGAGAATGGATCCTACATTACTGTTAGATCCCCAATACATGCAACAAATGTCCAAGAAACTAAAGGAGTTCCTTGAAAATTATAAGGTGGACAACACCTCAGCAAGAACTACATGGGAGGCCCTGAAAGCTTTTGTGAGGGGGGAGACTATCTCATATGCAGCCTTTAAAGGCAAAAAAGAGAAACGAAGAGAGAATGAACTAGAAGCTAATATACTGAGGTTAGAAAAGCAGATTATGGGTAGACAGTCACCTGAGGATCTGGTGAAATTGAAGAGCATGAAGGGGGAATACAACCAACTGTGTAGTAAGCGTATAGAAAGGGATATTCTAATGTCTATAGCGGGACAGTATTTCGAGGGGGACAAGTCAGGGAGATGGATGGCCTGGCTAATTAAAAACAAAGAGCAGAAAGAACAATCTTAACAATAGAAAATGAGAATGGGGAATGTACTTCTTCTGCCTGAAAGATAAATACAATTTTCAAATCTTTCTATGAAAAGCTGTATACATCTGAATTCCCACAAGGGACGAATTTAGATAGTTTCCTAGAAAATATACCCCTTCCTGAGATATCTGTTCAGATAAATGAGATGCTGGGACAGGAACTTAAAGTGCAGGAGATTAAGGAGGCAATCTGGGCGTCTAGGTCGGGGAGTGCTCAGGGCCTGATGACCTGCCCATGGAATTCTACCAGAAATTTTGGGATGATTTGGGCCAGCTTTTCCAGTATATGGTGAGGGAAGTACTGGGGGGAGGGGGGCTGACCATCTCAGCAGTTAGCTATTATAATAATTTTACCCAGACAGGACAAGGACCCCAAAAAATGTGGCTCATATCTTCCGATCTCTTTACTAAACGCTGACTATAAGATCATAGCGAAAATATTGGCAAGGAGGTTGGAGGGGGTTCTACCCCAGATCATCCATCATGATCAGGGGGGCTTTGTTAAGGGGAGGCAAGCAAGGCACAATTTAAGACAGGTAATGAATATTATTTGGCTAGGATCCAGAGGAAGGAAAGCTTATGGAGGCCTCCTTGCATTAGATGCAGAAAAGGCCTTTGACATGGTCGAATGGCTGTTTATGTTTGCAGTGCTAAGCAAGTTTGGTCTGTACCCGGTCTTTAGACAGTGGGTGGAGTGGCTATATCAATCCCCATAGGCTCAAATTCTTACAAATAATACTTTATCACCCCCCTTTCAGTTCCATAGAGGGACGAGACAGGGGTGCCCCCTTTCGCCATTGATATATGTGCTGACCATTGAGGTCTTGGCGTCAGCCATTAGACATCATCGGGAAATAGAAGGCTATAGAGTGAATGGAGAGGAGCACGTTATCTTTCTTTTTGCGGATGATGTGCTTCTATTCTTAGCCGATCCAGTGAGAGCAATGCCTGCCTTGACTTCCCTTTTTAGGGAATATGATCCCATTTCAGGGCATAAGATCGACTGGAACAAGAGCAAATGGCTCCCTCTGGCGGATGGTGGAGAGTCCATATAAGTGGTATAGACATTACTCCTAGAACAGTAATTAAATATCTGGGAATACTGCTACCACGTAGAATAGCAGATGTGGGGTACATAAATTACAGCCCATTAGCAACAAAAATTAAGGAACAATGTAGTAGATGGAAGTCGCTCCCCTTGTCATTGTTGGGAAGAGTAAACTTGGTAAAAATGCAAATTCTACCTCAGTGCCTTTACCTTTTTCAGACCCTTCCTATTATGCCTCCACCGGGCTGCCTTAAGTCCCTTGAGGGATCTATTACTTCCTTAATTTGGTCCAATCGGAGACCTAGGATCAGGAAGGAGGTGTTGTGGCAGCCACTTCATAGAAGGGCCTGACACTCCAATTTGAAGCTATATGCTTTAGCAACTCAACTAACATATATTATGGATTGCCAGGAAATAGGAGGAAGAGCGAGAGCTTGGGTCACTATGGAGTCACAATCTAGGGTGTGCTCCCCCTACGCCTTATGTCTCCTCCCATCATGATTGAGGGAAGGAGAGGGTGAGAAGCCTAAGAATCCATTCACCAAATGTATGCTTAAAGCCTGGGGGAGGGCTTCACTGTTGATGGGGGACAAGGGAGGTATGTCACCAGAGGGATCCATCTTGTTTAGTTTGTGGAAGGATGGAGGGCTCCCACCCGATCAAACAGGCTCTGAGGCAGTGGGAGGGGAAGGGTCTTTTCTCCTGTCCCACTCATTCAGTGATGGGACCTTTTCTAGTTTCTCCAGTTGAGACAAACATTTGACATTCATCCATCATACTACCTTACTTATGTGGTAATAAGATCCAGAATGCTTAAGTTAACTGAAATAAAGGGGGGGGGGTCTTCCTTGAGCAGAACATCTTTGGAGGAAATTTTTCAACACTGTAAAAAACATGTGGGTGTGAGACCACTGTCTGTACTATACAAAGCTTTGTTGGGAGCACAGCCAGACAAGCTGCAAAAGTTAAAAGACAGCTGGGAAAGGTATTTGGGTGTGGACAGGTTAACAGGAGGGGACTGGAATTTGGCCCTGCAGAGTAGCAAGGCTGTTTCGTAAATAACAGATTGCTAATAATTAATTATAACATTGTGCATAGAATCTATCATATCCTGCTTTGCACAACAAGATTAAACCCCAGATTTCAGACCAATGTCCTAAATGCTATGCTCAGAGATGTACCTTTTACCACATGGTTTGGGCATGCCCAAAAGTGTAAACATACTGGAATGAGATAAATCACATCTTAAATAAGGTTTTGAAAGTGAGATTCAATTAGACCCTGTGGATATTTTACTCGGAGTACCAAGAAATGGAGGGGCAGTCAGTAGCTTCACATCCTTTGAGAAGACTGGCAATAGTAGTGGGCAAGCAGATTTTAGCTCAAAACTGGATGGCTTCAGGCCATGCCTACCATCGCTCAGTG
The DNA here is from genome assembly GCA_016271365.2 of Neoceratodus forsteri. NCBI lineage: Eukaryota > Metazoa > Chordata > Ceratodontiformes > Ceratodontidae > Neoceratodus > Neoceratodus forsteri. The sequence goes on along the minus strand of CM028131.1, from coordinate 910,464,230 downwards.
GGCAAATGCCCTCCCAAGCAACATGAAGCTAGAACATATCCAATATAAAGTTCTGGAATGATTAGACAAATATGATAAGATCTGGTCCCCTGGAAAGGGCCTTGGGAAAGAATGGTTTCCGCTCTTTTAGGTAACCACATGTACTGAAGGCATTGTTTTCAGAAGGTGGAAGGAGTTCCTCTGGTGCCGGACTGGGCAGGGGTCTATAATAAAAGGGGGGTTGCATTGGTATCCTCATATAAAAATGGAGGAATTCCAGAAATAGAAGGTAATGGTAAGAACACAATGACTACAGATGATTAGTTTCACTGTATAGTAAGGTGTTTCTCTAGTTGGATCATGGATTGTACCCAAGCTATGTGTACATGTATTATATTGTAATTGAACGAGATGTCACTGATTATCTGACTATGTAGAGCTCTCCTCGCCCCGATGGCTCTTCTATAAATAAAGTTTAAAAAAAAAAAAGACAGCAGATGGACCAGGGGAGCTGCCTGTCACAAGCAATTAGGTTCGAGAATGTGAAGCCAGACATATCATACTGTCCCAGCAAAACCCAGGGGCTCTCCATGGGAGGAGCATAGTCAGCAAATAACAGAGGAAGCATAGCATGGTAAGCAGTCCGAGGGCAATGGTAATATTGAGAAGCGACGGCATGGCTCCCATCATAAGGAGCTTAGTATCTCCCATGTCATGTGACAGTGTCCAGCTAAAGAAACAAAAATGGGGGGGGGGGACTGGGTGTGGGACAGAGCAGGCCAGAAAGCAAGGGCCCCAGACAGGAGGACTCAGGGTTGCTTGCACAACGGTCCCCACTGAGGCTGCGCAAGTGTTGACACAGTTTAACCCACAATGCTCCACAGAGTTGCACCATGTACCATAGAGTGTTACAGTATGGTCGGAACAGTGAAGGTGAGGCAGGGCCAAGCAATATGGAACAGAGACCAGATGGGAGGTAATATGAGGGACTGGGCCCCGTAATGTGGTACAGCCAAGAGGAATGCATGTAGTGTAGTCAAGACATGGGGAGGCAGCACTGATGCACTGTTGTGTCCCCCATAGGTGCAGCAGCAGTGGATACAGGGGCAGGTAAGCTGATGGCCAGTGCTGCCTGCAGTGCATGGGACATTGACGCGGGGTGGGAATGGAGGCAAGCATTGTGGGCATGATATGGTGTGGTAGCATTGATGCACTGTCATTCCACCACAGGTGCGGTGCCAACGGACACGGGCAGGTAAGCCAATGGCCAGCGCTGCCCCCACTGTGCGAGACAGTGATGCAGGGGTTGGGATGGTGGCAGGCATAGTAGGCATGACTTGGGAGGTATCACTGATGCACTGATGTCTCCCCACAAGTGCAGCAGCAGTGGATACAGGGCTGGTGGACAGTGGTGACATAGGTGGTGAGCGAGACCAGAGGCACCCAACCACCCGATAGGCCACTGCGATGCACACCCCAGGTGGTGCTGACGTGGCACAGTAGGACACAGCCAGGACACCAGTGGTGGGGAAGCATGAGGCATTGGAGGAGCAACAGCAGGAGGAAAGGGGCTTGACCTCACTGACTTCCTCAGCTGTGGAAGCATAGGGGAAGAAGTTGCCCCAGACCTGTGCCCCGCATCATACCGCAGGCTGGAGGAGGCCCTGGATGGGACCATGCCATCCCCAGAGGAGGACCGCCCACAGATAACCACCGACTACACAGGGTTCTGCTAGACACTAGTAATGGCACACGCAGAACAGGGGAAGATGCTGTGCTGCATCTGGTTCAGCATGGATCTGCACCACACCACGTTGAATGAGCACATAGGAACCCTGATAGGGGTGCTTGAGACAGGGACATGCACCACGGAGGCAGCCATTTATCCCTTGGTGGACAGTCCATGGTCGCCACCCAGGCCTGTGCACAGGCACAGATGACAGCCATCACCCACCTGGCCATGGCTATGGAGGGATTGGTGGCCCAGCAGATGAAACAGGTGGAAGCACTGTCCACCATGCTAAGGAGCCCATGAGGCCTGCACCCACGAGGCACTGTGGAGGGACACCACCACACAGGCACCACAGGAGGTGCACCTGCTACCTGCACTACCACAACTGCCACCAACAGCAGTGGCAACAACACTGCCACTGCCAGGGTGGAGGGCCCAGCAGCAGCACCCTTCCCACCACTGCCACCACCATTGGCACCCCTGAGCAGCAGTACCCACCACTGCCACCAACACCCCACATGCGCCAGTGCAGGCAACTCCACCACTGCCACCATCAGCACCACTGGCAACACCTGCACCACAGGCACCTCTGCCCCTTTGCCATCAACACCTGCAGTGCTGGTGCTACAGCAGCCATCACCACCCATGACAACAGCACCAGTGGCACCACAGGTGGCCAGAGCACCAGGGCATAGGGCCACAGCAACACCCACTGCCATGGCCATGGGGTGGAAGCCACTGGGCACAGAGCACAGGATCAGTGCCAAACAGCTGGAGGCAGCACAAGTGGCAGTGCACCAGCAGGCCATGGAAGGCAGTGGGCCACAGGTTACAGGACCGGGACCTGTGCAGAACATGCACCAATCACCCCAGGGGTTGCAGTAGACCTCGGAGGCGGCATTGCCACCAGAACCATTGAACAGTGGTGGCCCAGTGGTCCTGCACCGGGGGCAGGGTGGGCCCAGTGCTACCACTGGGGCAGCCAAGCACAAGAGGACTGGGTGGTAGCAACAAGCGACAGACTGCCATGCCACTTTGGCACACCGCTGCTATGGGGGGGTGGGCAGTGGGCGGTGTGGCTGTCCGGAAGGGCACCAGGTCCTGACGTGTGGTGTGTGTGTGGAGTGTGCATGAGCGTGTTCATGTGTGTGTGTGTGGGTGCACTGTGTGGGGGGGTGGGCACCGTCGCGCAGCACATGTGTGTGTGTGTGCATTCCACTGTCACTGGGTGTGGGTATGTTGTGTGTGGGATTGACACTACTGTAATGTTACACTGCACTGTGTCATCTACTATGTCAGCTGCACTGAGTAAATCACTATGCACTATACATCTGTGTGGAGTCCCTCATTACAACCGCTGTGATGGTGCATATCGCATGTCACACACATCCAGTGCCTATGTGAGAGGCATACCACATGTCGCATAAGCATGACCTGTGCGTAGGCCGCACATGCGGGCCGCAGTTGCGTATCTGAGGTATGTGCCAGTGCATGACGCATATGTGTGGTGCCACTCTGCAATGCATGTGTAGCCTGTACATGCGACATGGGTGAGGCGAGGCACGTAGGGCAGAACCTAGGCTGCAGACCGAACACGCTGGAGAGATGGGTGGATCTGGCAGCAGTTGTAGGCAGCAAATACCACATTGGATCCACACAGGTCCCTGACACACAGTAGGCCCAGGTGGGACACACCCTGCAAACTGGTAAGTACTGGGACAGTGCAGTCCTGAACCTATGCCACAAACAGTACTACATACATTTGCTAATGTTGTGTAAATATTTGTTTCTCCAGGAGAGTCACACCCTCACTATTGGTGAATACTGGGACAGTGCACCACCTGATCCTATGCTACAGCCAGTACTACATACAGTTGCTAATATTGTGTTAAACTCTGTTTATCCAGGAGAGCCACGCCCTGACCATTGATGAGTACTGGAACAGTGCACTACCTGCACATATTCACCTGACTGTACTACATACAGTTGCTGATGTTGTGGTCCATTGTGTTTGTCCAGGAAAGACACACCCTGAATGTTGGCAGGTAGTAGGATAGTGCAATACCACCACATATGCACGGTTACTGTATATACTGGTTGTTAATGCTGTGTTGCCAATTGTTTATTCAGGAGGGACACGATAGGCTGCAGGCCTGCCCACAGGTGCAAGCGGCACATGGAAGGTAGGTGCCTTGCTCAGATTCACACTGTGTGCATGTGGGGTGGTGGGATTGCAACCCTGGGCACAGGTGTCTTGGCGCAGTGCCATATACCGCTGCGCATGCAGCTGCACATCACAACTGCAGGGTGGTGAGTACGGGTGTCACAAGCCATTCACATTGTACACAGCTGTGCTCTGGTGGGCTATGCGACTATTGTGTAACATTTGCCATGCCGTGTGCCACCACATGACAGCCAGGTATTGTACAGCTGGACTAGGCCATTACACACGGACACAGTGCACGCTGCTGGCTTGTGGTGGACTGCCATGTGCCCAGGCACACCTGTGCATGGGAATGGCAACAGGGCGGTGCATGGCTGGGTATGGCGGGTAGTGGTGTGGGGGAGTGCATTGCAGGCAGCAGACGTGGGGTCACCCATTGCACACTGTATGCGCATGGCACCACACAGCCCTGTTATGCAGTGTGCGGTGTGTGGTGGCAGTGTGTACACTATCAATAGGGGGCATAGCACGCAGGGGCATGTATGTGCAGCACAGCACTGCCATGCCACACACCGGGGATGGTGCATGGGGTGCACTGCTGCACCCATTGCCGCTGTACCCCAGCCCTGTACGTTGTGCTGTCCACTGCCGGTCATGCGGGCAGCATGCAGGGGGAATGACTGTATGGTCACCACACTACCATGCACTGGCACGTGTGCTGTGCCTTATTGCCTTGCAGGTCTATAACGCACATGCCGACACCCCTGTGCCAGGTGCCACACAGCGGAAAGCATGCCATGGAACAGTGGCCTGAGTCTCAGTGGGAGGGCCCCCAACTTCACCCCAACAGAAAAAGCACAGCTTGTGAACTTAGTCCAGCAGTGGGGGATGACACTCCTCGTGCCTGATGCAGGAGACACACTGCAGAGTGTGCCAGTGTGTGGAAAGCAATAGGGGCACACCTGGGTGCCAGCAGCGGCATGCCCCACACCATTAGGCAGCTACAGCACCATTGGCAGGACCTGGCATGGCGGGACACAGGATCCTGCAGCAGCTGGTGGACATGGCATGCAGGAGGGATGCAGAGATGCACGGTCCAGAACACAGGTGCAGGTGGGTATACCAACATCTAGCGCACATCAGTGCTATGCTGCAACATTGGCCATGGCCTGCACTGGGTGCACATGTAACTGTGTTCCCCATCCCCACAGGTGCAGGATGCGCAACCAGGGTCCAAGGGGTCAGCCGGATGGTGACGAGCAGCAGCGTAGCAGGACTACACAGGTGGGGCACAGGAGGTCTGGTAGGTGCATGCAATTTTGCCATGCATTGTGTCCATGCATGGTGGCCCATGAGGGCGGGTGGTGGCTGTCTGTTTTTGTGTGTGTGTGTGTGTGTGTGTGTGTGTGTGTGTGTGCACGTGTGTCCCGGACCAGCACTGGCTTCAGCCTTTGCTTCCTTACAGGTGTGTCGTGCAGACTGACACCCAGGGCCCTGCTGCAGGTGATGGCAGCTGATGGCGGAGGGACGTGGAGCCATACTGGCACAGCACCCAATGCTGGCTGCAAGGTCGGCCCTCCTACCATCGTTATCATCATCGGAGGTGGAGGAGGCGGTGGAGGAGGTAGAGGTGGTGGAGGAGGATGTGGAGGAGGCAGTGGAGGAGGTGGTGAGGTGCGGATGCCACAGACAGTGGGCAGCAGGGTCCGTGGAGTTGCCAGAGCAGAGGAAGCCATGATTCAGCCTGCTGCGGGCCAGTGGCAGTACAGGTGCTGCTGCGAGGCCAGTGAAGGAGAAGCAGATGGAGGAGGCACAGGAGCCAGCGGCCCCTCAATGTGCAGGCAGAGGATGTGGCCATGCAGGCCGTGGACATTGACAGGGACCTGGCCGATGGCAGTGGACTGGAATGGCCACAGCGGAGATGTGGATGCCAGTGTTGGGTCACCTGGGGTGAGCCTGGGCCACAGGTTTTGATGTACCCGGGCAGCCCTGCAGGTGACCAGAAGCTCATAGTGCTGGTGATCACCATCATGGCCGATGTGGCGTGCCTTGCACAGCTCCTAGGTGCCCTCCTAGTGGCAGCTTCAGAGGTGCTAGCACGCACACTGGACCCGGCCATGAACAGTGGACCTACAGCCTTGGGCCAGTTGGCTGATATGGGCCTGTGGGGGGTGGGGACAGCCTGTTGTGGGTATGTGGGTTGGGGGACCGTGGGCGGTGTGTGGTGTTCGGGGCTGCATATCATGTTGGGGGGCAGTGGGGGCCATGCCTGGGTGGGGTCCATATGGGGTGGGGCCTTCAGCTGGGTGTTCATGTTTGTTGGGGTGGGATTATACAGATGGGGTGGGAGGGCCTTGTACATATGGGGGCCATGTACATATGGGTTTAGGGGATGGCCACCTGGGCTGGTGTGGGTGGGCTGTACAGGGCGGGTGTTTTGGGGGGGTCGTGGGTGTTCCTGCTGTTGTTGATGTTGTAGATGATGTTGTTGTTCTTGTTAATGTTTACCTTGTTTGATACTGTGTTTTAATGTTCATTAAATGTTATTTATGCATACCTGGCTCTGCTCGTCATTCTCTGGTATGAATGGGCGTGCGTGTGTGTGTGTGTGCATGTTGCCGTGCACATTGGGGCACGCCTGTGGCGGTTCTGCACTGTTCCCTGTGCATCCTCTCCATGCATATGGTATCTGTGTGCCAGCTGTGCAGCTCACAGCCATGGGCGAACACGGTGGTCGTGGCTGCATGGTGCCTTTAGTGCTGCAGCACACTGTGCCTGGTCCAGATCACATGCCACATGCCACCACACCATGCTTGTCTTGGCTGTATGGCGGCCATGGGCCTGTACAGCTCTCCCATCCATCCAGAGGACCAGTGATCCCTGTGGTTGGCACCAGTGGCACACCACAATGATGCGTCTCACCACCATACATTTGCAGGTCTGTGCAACCCGGTGCTGTGTGCCAGTTGTGGTTTCACTGTTTCATATATCAGTGGCCATGGCAGGGGCAATGTGCCTGGTAGCACCATTGTCATAGCGTTGTTCCTCTGGCCTGTGTGTGTCCTTTGCCTCCTGTGACACCATGCCCCTCACCCGTGTGTGATGTAGTCCTCTGCATGTGCCTGTGGTGCCATCCCACGTTTGCGGTCCTGCCTCACGGCTGCTGTATGGCACGTTGCTTTGTGATACATTGTCCCACATTTAGTGTTGGGCTATTGTTGCTACATGCTATGGTACATGTTGCACCACATATGTGATTCACTTACTCATGGCCTGTCTGGCCATGCTGCTACCTATTTCACTGTATCCTGGGCTTCCTAGGGCACATTTGCTTTGGTGTTCCACTGTTTGCCCATTTGTTCCACATTTGGGCCTACTGGTTGGGTGGTATGCTGCAGTCTGGCTTTGTGAGGGGGTGTTTCTATGGCCTGTGCTCTGGTTAGGACAGCTATTCCTTGTTCTAACTTACCTTCCTCTGGCTTCTTTCCTTATCCCACCTGTTCTGGAATAGCAGTTCTATGGTGCTGGTGTGTTACGCATGACGCAAGCCGCATTATGCAGTAGTGTAGGCTTTCTTTGGCGTAACTGCGTCATTACTTGCGTTTGTCGTAGCCGTTGCAGGTTGCGGTGTAAGTGTTCTTTTGGAATCGCGCATGTCTCAAGTCACTGGCGTAACTTGTGAGTTGCACTTTCGGGACCGGTATACTGCATTTACACCTGACGTACCTGTCTTGGAATCAGGCCCCTTGTCCCTAACGTGCTTAGGTATAATTCATCTTTTGAATATAAATGCTTTTGTCTGTAAAAAGACTCCCAGGTAATTATAAAGCAGATTCCCTCCATATTACAAACATACAAAGAAGCCAGCAGAAGAAGGCCATTTGGTCTATCAAGTCTGCTCGTACTGTAGGGTCCACAGTTTGAGTTACTGTCCCTACCTTCCCTCATCACTCCTTCCATCCTCCCTGCATATGGTCCTTATCATCCCCCTATATCTATCACAGCCTTTCTTAAAGCTGCCCACTGTCTTCAATGAGATGACCTCTTCTGGCAGCGCATTCCAAGTGGCCACCACCCTCTCTGTGAGGAAGTGCTTCCTGACCTCCCTCCTAAACTTCCCGACCTGCAGCTTAAGACTGTGCTCCCTCGTGTTATGGTTGCCACTCAGCTTAAAGAGACTCTCCTTATCAACCTTATTTATCCCTTTCAAGTACCTGAAGGTCCCAATCATGTCCCCTCTCTCTCCTGTCTTCTAGGGAGTACATGTTCAGTGCCCCAACCTCTCCTCATATGCCTTACCCTGCTGACCCACTATCAACTCTATAGTACATTTGTTTTCCAATCTTATGTTTATCCTTTGGATTGTTTTATTTTTTCCTATTTAGTGTTCGGGGAAATTATTTGCACTGTCTCAGAGCGAGTACTAGGCTCTACTTCTGGGTCAGGCCACATAAAAGCTAAGTCTCTAGCGAGTGCCGCAGTTACTAATGCTCTCTTCCCTGTGTGTCGGCCAAAAGCTGAGTGACAGGGCGGGAATGCTGTGGTTGTTGGCGTTTGCAGTTTAAATTGTATGACATATTCCTTGATATCTGCCAGGCTGAAATGAACTATAGGGTAGAGAGAAGATAGGAAGTACATCTGTAGCCCAGTAGTTCAGTGAAAAGCAACTACAGGACTAGCAGAACAAGACCCAGTCAGTGCTATTTTAATTGAGAAGTAGTCCCAGGGTGCTGACAGTACCTTGTGTAAACTGGGGCTATCTGCTGATTTTATTTAGTATTTGGGGAAATTATTTGCACTGTCTTGGAGCAAGTACTAGGCTGTACTTCTGGGTTGGGCTACATAAAAGCTAAGCCTCTAGCGAGCACGTGGTGCCGATGCATGGAGACACACGCAGAGACATATGCATCATAGCACGTGTCTGGTGTGTCAGGCGAGGAAGGGGAGGAGAACGAAGAAGTGACAAGGTCCAAGAGCATGCACCAAAAAAACAGCATAGGTAGGATATATGCTAAAGTTGGGAGTAAGAGTGAGATTATGAATGTAATAAAATAGAGTTCTACCCTGTGAATCAGAGACCCCAAATTCACCAGGAGAAATGGCACTGGGAGTTGTAGTAAACAATATAGTGTGTCGCTGGATAAATCAGAGCATGAAGGGGATAGCAAGAACGTGATACACTACCGACGGTGGCGAAGCCTGATAGAATAAGGAAAATATATAGTCGAGTGTAATAACAAGGACTAAGACCAAAACAATACAATTTGCAGCATAAATAGTGATAGGAAAGGAAATGGATGAAAATGTCATTAGATTAGAGGGAGGAAACCTGGGTTTAAGGTGTATTCTATGCAATGATATTTGCACAGAAGTGGTAAATGAGGTCCTGATCTACACCTGTAAAGAATGCTTTCTTATTAAAGAACTGCAGCAGAGAATTTTAGAACTGGAAATTAAACTGATAACTGTAAAACAATATAATGTAATGCGCGATACCAAGAGCAGTCAGTGGAGAAAGAAAGTAATGAGATCTAAATAACCAAGCACAGAAAAGAGACAGAGAGACAGATGAAGAGGAGTTGCAAGTAGAAACACACAAATATAAAAAGAAAGACAGGCTATGGGGTTTAGTTTGGAGACAGAGTAGATAGAACATCTCATGCTAATTAATTTGGAAGCTGAAACACATCAGAAATGGATCAGGATATGGATAATATGAAGAGACAGGATAGGAAGAATAGTGAAGAAATCAGTATGGAGTTACTGGAGGAAAGGAATACTACTAAAACAGATGGAAATAAGGGCCACAGCACAGTAGTGAAACAAGATATATCTGAAAGTATGGCACAGGAAGATAATAATGGTGTAGGGATAGGAGCAGCAACAAAAAAGCAACAGAAATGGGAAGTAGAATTACCCAAACAATGCTTGAAAAAAAGATGGGCCACTGACAAGAAATAGCTCAGAAGTAAGTGAGGCTACAGGCATAAGAGGGGAAAATTTAGACATCACAATTCAGGAAGGTAAAGAGGACACACTAGAAAAACAGGAAGAAAGTGAGGATCCATCAGAAAGAAATATGCACTTCCCACAAAATCCTGAACCTGATAGAGAGTGAGTAGAGAGAGTATGGAAGTAGTAGATATGGCTACTACACCGCAAGGAGATAGAGAGATTAATGTAGAGGGAAATAATAGGATGAATGCATATGTTCTAGGAGACTCTATCTTAAAGGACATGGATAGGTACACTTCATTGGGGAATAAGGAAAATATATCGACTAGCTACTTTCAGGAGCTAAGATCAAGGATATGCAGGAAATGTTACCTAATATAATTAGAGGACATAAGGGAAATGATGTTCTAATTCTGCACTTAGGAGTCAATAACATCAAGAGGCAAAATATTAGTGAAATAAAGGAAAAATATAAGAACATAAGGGAGGAAGCAGACAGGCTTGGATGCAAAATTTAAAGTCTGGTAACTGAATGCTAGCAGCCTTCATATCTTAAAAAGTCAGAGTTAGAAACAAGATTACAAGCAGAAGATGTAGACATTTGTTTCATCACAGAAACATGGGGGGGAAAAGGAAGTTCTGTGGAATAGGAGTATAGAAGATTATGATCTCTTCAAAAGAAAGGAAACATAAAAAAGATGGGGGGACTGCCATTTATGTAAAAACTGGCATCAAAAGCTTGTTATATAACAAATACGACCAAAAGGATGAAATTGAATCTTTATGGATGACCATACAAGATGCAAGGAATCATAAAAACTTCTTCTAGGCCTGTATTACTGCCTACCATCTACTAATAAAATTATTGATGGATTGCATTGAAGCAGAAATCAAACAGCTATGCAGGAGGATGTGTTACTAACAGGAGATTTCAATCCACCTGATATTGATTGGAGAGAAAAAACAGCAAAAAACAGAATACACTATAGATATCTGGAATTGATTAAAGAATGTAGTCTCAATCAATTAGTTTATAAGCCCACTGGGGGTACGTTAGATTGGGTAGTTACAAATAGAGAAGATATAACAACAAAAATCAGTATCAGAGATAGTTTGAACAACAGTGACCATAACATCATTGAATTCTATATAAAAAGAAAACTGGTACTGGATAGAGGGGCAAATATTGTAACTACAATAAGGCAGACTTTAACAAAATTAGGAAGTATTTGGCTGATTGGAAGTGGGAATATGGATTTAAAAATAATACAGTAGGAGATATGTGGAATGTATTTTAAAGACAAATTACATGAGGAGGAAGAAAAATTTATACCAAAAAGAAGGACTTATACAAGCAGTGGTAAAAGACCTATGTAGTGTACAAATAGAATCATAAATTTATGTAAAAACAAGAAGAAAGTATATGATATAATGAAAAGCATGAACATATAGAAACTGTTACAGAATACAAAAAGTATTGCTGAAGTTAAAATCAAAATAAAGGAAGAAAGAATTAAACTAGAAACAAACAGTATTTAGAAAGGATAATGGAATAGGATTGTATTCTTACAGCAACAGTAATAAGAGAACATCAAATCAAATAGGACCACTGCTTTGCAAATGGAAATTAAGTTTCAGAAATAAAGGATATGGTGGAACATTTAAATGATTACTTTAGCTCTGTTTATGATAAGAAAGAACAAGATTACATTATTGTCGAGAAAAACATTATTCCTAATGTGAATTTAGAAATCAGTGCCACTGAAATAGAAAATGTGTTAAATAAATTAAAACCACATAAAGTCTGGGCCTGATCAAATGCACCCAAGATTGCTTAAAGAAATAAAACATAGATAGCCAAGACATTGGCATATCTGTTTAAGAGATCATTTTCTATAGGAGAGGTTCTGAGGATTGGAGAAGGACTACTGTAATCTCACTGTATAAAAAGCGGGTTTAAACATCAGTATCTAACTACAGACCAGTCAGCTTAATGGTTGTACCTGTAAGATAGCAGAGAGTTTCTTGAAGGAAAAGCTTGAAGAAAATCTAGATATGTTAAGTTATAAAGATGTCAAGCAGCATGGGTTTAGAAGAAACAGGTCGTGTCTCGACAAATCAGCTCAGCTTCTATTAGCAAATAAATAAAGACTTATACAATAACAACCCAGTGGACATCTTTTCTTAGATTTCCGAAGGTGTTTGTTAAAAGTGCCACATAATCAACTTATTAATAAAATGGCTAAGATAAGGGTAGATAGTAAACTTGTGATGTGGATTCAAAATTGGCTGAGGAAAGGAAACAGAGGGTTAGAGTTAGGGGATGTATTCAAATTGCGCTGATGTTATCAGTGGGTGCCACAGGGGTCGGTGCTGGGTCCAGCACTTTTCATTATATATTGGGGATATACACCATGGAATAAAAATACAATGGTCAAGTTCGCTGATGATATAAAGTTAGGAGGCTCCGTGAAATCAGCAGAGGGTATTCAGGGTTTGGAAAGAGATCTTCAGAAGGTAGAAACATGGTCCAGGGAAAATAAATGCCCTTTAGTACAGAAAAATGTAGAGTGATGCATCTGGAGAAAAAGAACCCAAGAAATGCATATCAATTAAAGAGCATGCAATTGCAATCATCCAATAAGGAAAAAGACTGTGGACTCGTAATAGATGAAAATATGAATTTTAAAGCTCAAAGGATGCAGGTAATTAGAAAAGCAAACTTTATGACAAAGAATATAAAAATAAACTTTATTAGTAGATCTAAACAATGTCTTCTGGTACTATATAAGGTATCTGTTAGACCCATATCAATTACTGGTCCTCCATTGTGGAAACCATATGCAAAGGGAGAGATAAACAAGATAGAGAAAATTCAGAGAACATTTACCAAGATGATAAGATCTATAAAATAAGTCAGCTACGAGGTAGATTACAGAAGTTACAGCTGTACACCTTCGAGGATAGAAGGAAAGAGAGGACCTACTGCAATTGTTTAAAATAGTGAAAGATCAAGAGTTAGTTAAAGAAATGGGCTAGAACTAGTGGACAAGCCACAAGGTCTGAGAGCACATACATTTCAAATAAAGATGAAGACTGCAAAACTAACGCTATGCATTTTCATTTCTGAATAGAACAGCTAGAAGTTGGAACAATCTGCCAAAGTATATTGTGCTGAGCACTACTTTAAACAAATTCAAAGGGAAGATTGATCAATTGATAGGTAATAAAGGGATAAAATTAGCCCATTATACGGGAATGTTGCAATGGGCAAATTGCCTTCTTCCATTCTAATACCCAGTATAAGTACCAATAAGTGACCTTTGAGTATAGGTAGAATAGCTGAGACAACTGGCATCTGTCCGGTTTTTTATAATGTATGTTAATTCCATAATTTCATCAACAGTATCCATCTCATGGTCCTTCCCCACATTATTTATACCTATATGAACCATCACTGTTTGTTTGTTGATGTATTATTTTGGGCAGTATGTTTTTTATATCTCTAGTTTTTGCCCGGCAAACTCTTCACCTCTCTGTTCGCTTTATCCGTTCCACATACAATGGTATCAGTTTTCTTAAGGATAGAGTCACCTTTTACTAATAACATTCTATCCCCAGACTCTTCCTCTGTTTCACTGAATTCCATAAGTGGGGAATAGCTGTTGGGTAAAGTTTTGTTATTTTTACTCATAGCTCTCCTTCCTTTTTTTTTTTTTTGATTTGTTGGTACTGTGGCCAACTCTACAGTAGGTCACTATCTGTATAATTTTCTATCTGTATAGCCTCTTCATCTGGTTCCTCTATATCTTTATCCTTTGGTGTATCTCTTTCTTTTCTTTGGTGTAGCATTGATTGTTTTTAGTGTGGTACTCTTTGCCTGCTCTTTTAGGGTATTCACACAATAATTGCTCCATTTATATATTTCTGGCAAATAGACGCTGTTGGACTTTGTTCCACCATGCTTGTGGTGTACGTCCTACAACTGCAACAGCTTATTATTGAACCATCATTACACAGCAGTGTTAGAAAATCATCTGTTGGTTTATAAGTCTCTGTGTTTTTTCAGCAACTATAGAAGCTTTCTCCAGCAGTAAAAACTGTGGGTTTATTTGCTGTTTTGCACACTTTTTTATTTACTTTCCTGACTGCTGCTTAACTTCTCACCCAGTCTCCTTCTCCCCGCAGGACATGCTAGAAATGCACCAACGCATGTGTCTCTGCACGTGTCTCAGCATGCGACAAACACGCGCTCACCCCACTCGGGCTCGCCTTTAGCGTTTCTTTTGAGTCTGTGAGCCGGAAGTGCACTCCCAGGTCACGTGACCTTGCTGGTACAAAAAAAACCTCTTAGTTCATGTTTTTTACTGATTTTTGCCCTTATATTTTTATGCAAAACAAAATGGTTATATTAAATGCACGCTGAAAATAGAGTTAAAAATCTACGTTTCGACCTTAGGTCTTCTTCAGGAAATATCTAAAAGAGAAAAAAAACAAAGTTAGTGTAGAGGGGAGGTAAAATGAGTGATATATATATGTGGGGAAAGAAGAAAGGGGAGACTCAGGGAGAAGAAGTGATAAATGGTAAGATTAAGAGAGAATCTGTGAAACAAAAAGGTGAAGATGGGAAAGATAAAGCATAATAGGAGTGAAAGAGCTAGGGAAGTTCCCAGGTGGGGACTAATTAACAGGGCCTAGTAAGAAGGCTGAAAGGTGACAAATGTGTGGGAAGGAGACAGCGATGGAGACTTGTGGTGAAAATGAAAAATAAATGAGTACAAAAACAAATAGACTTTAGGGAAAAAAAGGGATGGCTGAAAGATGTTAGTGGAAAATAAGTCTATCATTTAAACCAGGGGGCTGCTTGGAGCCAAGGCGGATGATTAGCTTGGCTTCCATGTTTTTTCTATGGTCAGGATCCCAGAAGCCCTGCTGAAGGACACAAACAGAAAGGTCATTGACATTGTGGTCCCTGGAGATAAAGTGGGATACAATGGGTTTAGCAGTTTCACCATTCCTGACTGCTCTGTAATGTTCCTTGAAACGGTCAGCAAGACGCCTACCAGTTTATATTTTTATGTTAAATATGTCCTTCAGTCTCCACTTTAGTTAGGAGCTTATTTTTATTTAGATATCTCACTGCTGCAGTCCACAAGATATCAGTATGGACTACCAAACCTCCCACTTCCTGTCTTGGTGTACTGTTGCCTAGCTTCCTAGCTTGTACCCCTTGCTACTTCAAGTTTAGGAAAAAATTGTTTAAATTCATTTTTAGTGTAGCACTGCTATCTCACAGCCTGATGCTCTCTCATAGACTCTGTACCACATAGAATCCATTATTTATAAAATAAATAAAAATAATAAAACTGTAACAGTAAAATAACAATGCAAACATCACACTGCAGAGGAAACATCAGAAATATTTCACTGAGTAACTTTAACATACGAGCATTCCACTGCTGAGGTAGGGAGAATGGTCTACAATGGTGGCCAGTCAGAGCAGAACTGAAGAAGGGGGAGGGCACCATAGCAAGCTGAAGCTTAGCCAGAGCAACAAGTTCTCTAGTGCAGGGAAGGAGAAGAGAGGGAAGAATGGTTAGCAGCTGGAGGGTACCCAGAATAAGATCTGCATGTAATAAGACATTATTCAAAACTGAATGCGTGGCATGGTAAACAACACATAAGGAATATTCATGTTTTTGGTGTCTTACATACACCCTGAGAGGAGGCAAAAAAACTTTTGTCGGAACATGGTATATCAGGTGCACTTTCTACGGAAGATAAACAGTACCTGAAGCATAAATGTTAAGCAAGATATATGATATTACATGAAGAACACTATGCAGCACATGAAAATAACTAATGAAAACGGTGAACTTGGGAACAATATCCCAGTGCAGAAAATAATTTAGTACAGTATATGCAGTACCACTTAGAAAAGGTTTGCAGAGACACAGGTACATTACAACATTTATTGCATAAGTATAATTTAGCATGGTCAGTAAGAATACCATAGGCAAGAAAAGCAATATAGTCCCAAGAAAGACTGAGTATGGTGCATAAAAGTTCAGGACTTACATCAACTTTACTGGTGAGTTGGAATGGTACTGTGTGAGTTGCCTGAACCTGTTCCTGACATGAAGGAATAAGGTCTGCAAAAGCAATCCAGGAGTTACTCTGCATGTCCAGGATCCATTCAAAAAATGTTTTAAATAATCTTCTCGACCTGGTGCATAACGATGCGCATGAGAGAATCCTGATATGAAGAAGAGGTCTGAGAAGTCTCAGGAAGTTCATCTGAATGACATTCAAGTACAACAGAGCCTGTCAGGAGGTAGTCAGGAGAGTGAGAATCCAAAAGGACTGGTTACAGGTTATCAGGAGGAAGTTCAGACTCTAAAAGGATGGCAGGCTCAAGTGCAGCTTTGTTGCAGGAAAGACCAGGATCTTCTGTGAGGGTGTTGCTCAAGTACCCATGCTTCAGACAATTGATGTGGACTTTGCTTAAGCACAAGCTTTCCATCTGACTTGCATTGCAGACTAACATAAACTGGAAAGCTTTTCCACAATTTAAAATGGACCAGTCCAAGGACAGAGCAATTTCTTTGTGGTGCCTAGAACTAAGACAGGTCAATAGAAGTAGGCAGTGTTCCCCACAGAAAATGAAGATTCATGTGACTTGGCCAATGACATTTGCTACATGTCAGATGTTCTCTGTCCCAGTGTGGTTTTGCCACAGGTCTGGCAAGTTCAGTCTGTTTGACACTGGGATAATATACAAGGATGTTGATTTTGGAACATGTAGCAGTGAGAGATCCATATCTAGTGGAGTTCTTGGATGGTGTTCCTGGATCAGGAAGATCCATTCACATATCTGGAATGTGTAGTACGGTATGGGCTGCACGCCCATTGGCTCATGCTGTGGACCAATGGGCGTACAGCCCTACTGATGGTGTCAGTCAGCGGGCAGTGGGGCAGCAGGCGGGTGGGGTGCTGCCGCCCGCCGCTTACTGGGGGGGAGCGGGGCAGTGGTGATCAGTGGGCAGGTGGGAAGGGGGTCCACTGGACCACCAGGGATGATAGGTTTCGTTTAATTCTACTTCAGCCCACGATCGGGCAGTCAGGTCCACTGGACCACCAGGGATATTGGATTTATCATTTATTTACTTAGCCCTCAGTCAGGCAGACAGGTCCACTGGACCACCAGGGATATAGGATATATATTTTATTTACTTAGCCCGCGATCGGGTGGGCAGCGGTGCACTGGACCACCAGGGATTTTAGATTACTCTTTTTTTACTGATGCCCGCAATCGGGCATGGGGGGGCCACCACCACGGAGGTGCAGCTGGAGCTCGAGTGGCCACCCATAGGTGGCAGCTGCCGTGTTGCACCATGCAATGCAGCAGCTCACCTGTGGGTGGCCATCTGTTGTTCCCTTTTTTTTTGGATCAACTTTGTGCTGGCGCAGGTAGGAGTTGCGCATGCATGGCTCCGCACATCCGGGCTGAATATCGGGCTGTGCAGAATATGTATGCGACACGCCCACATCCCCACCTGCACCTGCATATAATACTGATGCACTCGGCACATCGGATTTGTGCTGCCGTGACTTTCCCTTTTGAATGTCGCTACTGGGCACATCAGTGGGTTAAGAGTTGCAACACTGTTGCAGCATGTGCAACCCTTTTGAATATCTGGGCCACAAGGTACAAAATGGTATTTGAATTCATTAATCCCAATATAAAATACAAGCATTGTACTGTAGCCCAGCAACTGAGGCTGCTGGGAGATGTAGTTTACTGCTGCACTGGGTGAACTGTATTAGGGAGCTGAAAGTGCATTGCATGTGAGCTGCTTCTGAGCTGATGGATGGTTGAAACAGAGTTTGTATTTTAAGCATTTAGAGTTGCCACTGCATTTTCCGCATATAAAAACAATGCCAGAGCAGTGAGCTGGAGGAACAGTTTATTGTGACTCATACAGTACTTCACGTCAGCTGGAGAGACATGAGGAAACTGGCAGAGCTCTGCTGTTCAGGATTCTGGTGTTGATAACTGAGATGTCTGCTCCAGTGTCAATAAAGGCATGCAAGGACCAATCGCCGATGTTCACTGAGATGTAGTTAGCTAGAAGTGGTGATCCGATGACAGGTATAGCTGCTCCTTTAGGCAAGATGGTGCCATCACCGATACAGGTGGTTGGAGGATGCTGCCTGTGTGAATTGAGAGAGTCAGGGTGCAGTCAGTTGAAATGTTCCTCTGCCCAAGAAAGGACACTGATTTGTTGTGTGGCACTAATTTCCCAATCCTTTTCAAAGTTGAATTCATCCTGCTAATGGCACAGGGGTGGACGTTTCTGTTTTCTCTTATTCTGATGTCCATATTTCGGTTTTCTGTTTCAGTTTTCTACAAACTGTAGCTGTACACTCTCTGAATCAACACCACTGGCAGATGATGGGCTCTCCAAAAGGTGGTGGTTGATCAGGTGGCTGTCAAGAAGATTGCAGAGCCTTAAAAGATGTAACAGGATAAAGAAGTCTGGCTAAGAGGTAAGACAATGACAAACTCTTGATGAGCTTGTCTAGCGCTATCTGTTGCTGCTGGAGATAGAGTATACTGTGCATGCAGATATTTGTGATGACTGGGGTTCTTGTTCACTGGTGGGCTAGAGCATGGAATGCACTTATGCACCTTAAATATTATCCATCCTGGTTTTCAGCTTCTGTTGAATAATGAAAGGATGACGTTGTGGGAGCAGTCCCTGGATGAAGTCTGTGATTTGATCCCTTTCTGTTTTCTGCATATGTTTGTGGTGTGATTCAGTGTCTATTTTTTATCCTATGTTTGTTGCCCTGGGTCTGCCTGACCGCATTCCCCAGCCCCGTCACTGACCTTCTCTCGGACTTATCAATTATCCACCACTTATACTGAACCCTTTGAGTGGTGGCCAGCCATGTCAGTTGTGTGAGAGCTTGCAGGCTGCAGGAGGTGCCGATTGGGGGCAGCCTGGCATCCATCTTCCTCTTTGATTTTCCTTACCAGGGCTGAGCATCAGGACGTGTGTGCCAGCACATCACACTCTAGCCCTCCCCCTCACTAGCATGCACTCCCACTGTGCTACTACCCAGCCTCCACCAGGTGGCAGTCCCCACAGTAGGAAATGGTGTCCCCCTCCCTGAGGAAGGAAGACTGCCATCAAGCACTCGATCCTCCCTCACCTCACTAGCCCACTGAGTGACCTGCATCTGTTCCCAAACCTGGGTCACCAGCATGGAGAGCAGATGTGCAACCAGTCCTCCACTAGGCCAGCCTAATTCATTGTCCCTTTTGAAGGATTCTAAGGATTGGAGGTCTGCATGGTATGTTCCCACAGCTGTTGTTCTAGTTACCAAGGAGGTTAAGTTTGGACGAAGTGAACTTTGAAAGTTACACAGCAAATGTAGTGACGCTGTTTTGATGCTGGTACGGTCATCACAGATGGACTGGATAGCAGATACTCCCTGGAAGTGATGACGGACTGGATAGCTGATACTCCCTGGAAGTGATGACGGACTGGATATCTGCAATAGGGTTTACATTTTGTTGTTCTAGTTGGATGTTGGGAGTACACCAGATGTGCCCATATTTCCCTCATTGTAAGCATGGTCACCATGGGTAATCTTCACGTGACAGAACGGAGGTTGTAAGGATGAAGCAAAACTGCACTCATGTAGAGAACGAGAGACAACATGAAGTAGATGAACTGCCACTGAGAAAATGTAGTTTTTGTAAAAGTACAAATATTTGTATGCAAAATCCATTATGAGATGTCCAAATAAACAGCTCATAGAAACATAGAATATGACAGCAGATAAGGACCATTTAGCCACATAGCCTACCCATTTTCCCTACCTACAGTATAACGGCTGATCCTACTTGCTCTCCAGCCCATTCTCCCTCCCCTTTCCCTAAGATTTCTTAATGTAATTTCCATGCATTCTTAAACCCCTTCACTGTTTTCACCCCAAAACTCAACTGGAAGGCTGTTCCAGGAATCTACCACTCTTTCTGTGAAGAAGTGCTTCCCACATCTCTCCTGAATCTACCCACCAGCTTCATAGCATGTCCTCTTGTTCAAGAGCGCCTTATTTTCTGAAAATACTTCCCTCCTGTACCTCATGTACCCCTGTGAGTTATTTAATTTTTCAATCTACATTTTTCCCCAGTTTTCCATACCCCTATTTACTCCGCCCATGTTGAGTGGAGGCACACACACACTGCAGTTCCGGCACCTCTCTCTCCATGCTGCTCCCATCCACCTACACTACCCTTAGGCCCCTCCTGGGTGCAGTGGAAATACGGTGGGTGACAGGATCCATCCCGGAGGAGGAGGCTTGCCTTGTAGCTGGTCTATCCTGCTCAGCCCCCCACTGGCTCTCAATGATCCTGCCTCGGGTCACTGGCATGGCATAAGGTAAGGCATCTAGTGCTTCAGCCCTCAGTGATGAGGTATTTAATTTTAAAGGTCTCTATCATAGCCCCCCTCCCTCCTCTATTCCAGGGTGCTTATTTAATTCGTTAGTCTCCCTAACTCCAGTTCAATCTCAATCCTTGCTATCTGTTATTCAAATAAAGATTCCTTTGAAAAATCAGTTACTTGGTGTCAGTGTCCATTTATTTCAATGGGGTGCACTCTTTAGAGATAGATGCCAGTATTTGGAATATGGAGAAGCGGTGCTGAAAGATGGCTGATGCCCTGAACAAATTTGGTCACTGGAAATAGGAATAGAGTTGTATATTTCTTATAGATTTCCTCTCTCAAGATGGCAGCCATCAGAGGTTAGAGTTCACTTCTTTTTTGTAGTGTGTGCACAAAAAAGATGGCTGCCACTGCCATGAAACTGTCTGTGAGCTACTATATTCCATCAGTACAAAGGGATTCAGCTACAGACATCCACCTCCCATGGTACTGATGGAATGGTGGCTGTGTTTCAAGCAGAGTGGCAGTAGTTCAGGTATTTTATGTATTTTGTTCCTAGTGTGCTTGTTTTTCTTCTTTTCCTTTTTGCCTGACTTTTTTTTTTATTTATTTTACTTATTGCCCTATTTGGCCTTCTGTGGATGTCTTTTTTTTGGGGGAGTGCTGAAGCCCGAGGTTCAATGTGGAGGCATAGCTCCTTCTACATTTCAAATAAAGCCCAGCCTCCTTCAGTAGTTCCCCACTTAGCGGATTGTGACACACCTTGACTCCTGCATGGCTTGTGTAGCTGAGCCTCCTTTCGTTTCTGCTCTGTTCCCTGCCTTTGCTTCCTCCCTTTGCTCCCTCCTGTGCCTCTCCTTCCTCTGTTTCCCTTTTCCTTCTCTCTAGTTGTCCACCCCTCCTTTTCCCCTCATGCTGCATTGTGTTATTTTTGCTCTCTGTCCCCCATTCTTATTGTCTCCCTCCTTCTGTGCCGCATCCTATTCCTCCCTTCTACCGGTCCCTTCCCCCTTCCCCATACCTTGTCTTGTGCCCAGTCCCTTGTTTTCCCTTTTTCTTTGGGTGTTTTGCTCAGTCAGGGTGCTGCTCTGCTTGGGGCCACTGTTCCATTTCCCTGCCAGCTCTTCTGGGATGTGCTATCACCCATGGTGCTGCTGCTGCGCTTGTTCATTTGGTTCCTGTCATTGACCTTTCCAGTGCAGTTTTGTATGTCGAACTAGATTTGACACTGGTAACCGTAGTTTATGTTTTCCTACATTGCCCTGCTACCTTTCTTCTACACCATGTTGGAGGAACCTCATGCAAGTGAGTGGATGTTCTGATTTGCACTGATTCTGTCCATGGCTTCCTGTTCTGCTGAAGGCAACCTACAAAGGTACCATTTACTACTGCCTGCTGTTCCTATTGGCATCCTTTTGTAGTGTGTACTCATCTCCTCCTTAACTTACCTGCAACCGCCACAGTTCATTTCATCTTGGCCACCACACTGCAATTCCATGGCCACCTGGGTAGGATTTTAATTGATCAGTGCCAATGGGCGTAAGCCACCCTACCCCTGTGTTTATTCATGGAATCATCCAATCTTCGTATATTCCTCTGTGTTGATTAAGCTGTCTTTCCTCTATTGATGTAGGCATCCAAACAACAACAAAAAAAACATTTCCTTGTTGCTTTTTGGCCATTTCCCTGTTTCAGGTCTCCGCTCCAGTGCTTCCAGGGTGTGACATCACCCCCTGGTGCTCAGCCCTCTGCTGCAACACTTTACATGCCCATTCCATTTCCTTCCCATACTCCTGCTGAACCCTACCTTGTGCATGTTTCCCTGTTGTTTTATTCACTTTGTCCTGCCTTCTTCGTCACCTATTTCATCAGTTAATCCCTATGCCTCATTCCAATGATTTTCCCACATATTTCTACCTTTCTGTGAACCATGATATCTTGTGCAGCTTGTTTACCTCCTTATTACTCCTGATTTGTCTACGTATTGCTCCTGTTTACTCTGCCTTTGTTGGTTCCCTTAGATTTTGTCTGGCAGTGTATGTTGCCCCCTTGGCTGCTCTCTACCCTCTTTCCCTGCTCCCTATGACATTCTACCCTCTTGTACGGCATTCCTTCCCATCAAGTGGTCTCAGCTTCTCTTTCCTCACTCAGCCCAAAACTAGCAGTCCAACAGCCTTGGTCCCTAACTCTGCATACTGAGGCATAGCAGTGCAGGTAGGCTTCCCCTGTTTACCAGGGATAGGAGCCTGTTTCCTCTAACTACACTCTCAACCGGTTATATTCCCTTCCAGCTGCTGGGAGTCTCCAGGCCTAACTTCCCATTGTGGCACAGAGTAATGGTTAGCTCGCCCCAAGCCTGTGTCCTCTATCTACTGTCTCCACCAACTGCATTGTATACCAGTAATCTGGTTCAGGAATGGGACCACTGTACTCCATCAGCCTCCAGTCTCCTGACTCAACCAACTAAATTTTATACCAGAATTCTGGGTTCTCCACTCCCTTCTGGAATGGGACCCTGTACCCCATCAGCTTTCAGAACATCTGTACCAGGGCCTTGCCTCCAGTCTTTGCTGCATGTCTCCTCAGTCTCTCAAGCTTTCTTATTCTGCTCCTCCAGCCCATCCCTGGGCTTTGGCTTCCAGCTACCCTGTGAAAGATTGGACTGCTTTTGCCTCATCGTGGTCCTTTCCCTCCTGGCCTCTTTTGCTTGGTTTTCTTTGCACCTGGAATTTGTGTCCTTGTCTTCCTCACATTCTGGATTTAGACTCTGTCAGCTCATTTAGCCCTGAATGTTATCCAGTCCATCGGAATTCCGGACTTCATTGCTACTTGCCTTCCAATTGTTATCCGGTGCTCATGTGCATTGTTGCCTGTGGCTTGCCTTCCGGCTCAGCCTTTTCCAGTCTCCAGATCATCAGCTCCATGCTGCTGCCTCCTCGATCATTGCTACTCCAGACATTTCTGTCCCCCTACATCCTTCATCCTGGACTTGTCTCTGCCCACGTCCTTCCTTGCCTCCTTCTGGGTATAAGAAGATGTACCTGTCTTCAGGGATGGGAGCCAATGGCTTCTATAGCTTTTCCCCCTAATGCTACCCTTATCTCAAACCATAGGTCTACTATCAGGATTCAAATTCACCATCTCCTTTGGAGGTGGGAACCTCATACCCCATCACTGCAGCACCTTTTACTATCGGCAATTCAAGTTTGCCATCTCCTTCAGTGATGGGAACCTCATACCTCATCGCCACTGCAACTTTTACTATCAGCAATTCAGGTTCACTATCTCCTTCAGAGGTGGAAACCTCATGCCCCAACTCTGCAGCTCCTTTGTGCTTGGATCGTCCCATCAGTTTTACCTGGATCTAACACCTGAGGGCTATTCTGGCTTCCATACATTCTATCTCCCCCATATCATGGCAAGTACCCCATCGTCCAATACCTTACATGCAACTCCTGAAGACGATACTGCTTGGCCTCAGTGGACTTCCAGTCAAGCTCCATCCTCCCATCAGCAGACTTTCAAATACAATTTTCCATCTCAGATTGGACTATTCCCTGCTTAGTTGCCAACCTAAAAAAATGGGGCATCCACCACTCAGCTGCAGCTCACAAGAAAGAATTATATGACCTATTCCTTGCCTGTCAATCTCAAGCCTGGAATCTTCCTCCCATGCAGCTGATTCCTCCTTCAGATCCTTCCCCCATGTCAGAAATCTGGCACATTTGGCCCAGCTTTCCTCTTCAGTTTCAGTCAACCACGCTCGACTGTCTGCAATCAAGCCCACATCCACATTTCTACTTCTCCTGCTTCTGCCCAGTCCTCTTCAGTGACCATCCCATCCACCAGTCATGCTCACAGCATTCCAGCTCTGGTTCTTCTAGTCATTCCTCCTTCATCATCAGTGATCCATTGCCTCTCCTGCCTTCAGGGCCATCATTGATGGGAAGGACACAGCCTAGTTTCCTTTCTTATCTCCACTCAAGAGGTTGTTAAAATTGGCTGGCCTGCTGTTGAGTCAAGCAACTTCCCTCTCTCCACTCTGATGGCTTGGGGCTCCTCCACATTTGCTGCTATGTATTTTTTGGGGGGGCATTCTTCACAACTGCTGATGTCCAGCACCCACTCACACGTTCAATTTTTTCTACTGGTTCATCTGCCCCATACTCCTACCTCAGCTGGCATTACTGCTGCCGTCCAGTGCTCCAAGAATTACCAGTTCTTTTTACCTAAAGAAAACCCTCATCCAGTGACATTCTTCAAATAGCATGGCATATGTAGTCTAAGTCAGTATACAAAATATTGGTACTTCCCCGTTATCTCCCCAGGATCAATTTCCAGAATCCCATTTGACTGGACCATAAATGATCTTATCTCTAAATCAACTCTGCAGGATCATTCCTTAAATATTTCATTTAATCCAAACAGTATGGACTTTATTACCTTCCAGTATCTTCCACAGGATCCAAGCTGTAGTGGAGTCTTCTTCACAGTACCCCATCAAGTGGCGCTACCAGAATGGCATTGGACTATATGGCGTAGTCTGGTAGCGCTCATGGTGATGAGCAACGGTTACAGCACTTGCTGTAAGCATTCCCCTGATCGCTGTCTGGGGTCTAAAAGAACAAGATCACCAGGAGCCAGGAGGCTGGCCGAGCTGCTCCCATGGTGTGGAGAGCTGTGGCATCGAGCAGCTCAGCCAGCACTATGGGAAACCAGGGTTCTAATCCTGGTTCCCTACATGTTTTGCTGTACTTGGGGCTTAAACTTATTAATGTGGGGCTGTGGAAACAATATTCCACAGCCCCATGATTTTTAACTTTCCCCAATATCCGCTCCTCCGGAGTTAGAATCCTTTAGTTCGGGGGATGTGGGGGGCAGAGCCTCCCATGTTAGAGTGAGCAGGAGCACAGCCACCTGCAAAAGAAAAATCGGTGCAATTTTTACCATACAGTCCTTGACCACGCTATTCTTGTTGGTGCTGTTTGGACCCAGTGCCCTTCTTCATGCCCATTATCTTACACTGGAATTGTGAACTTATTTCCCTCCTGGGATATACCAACTTCATAATAGCCATACCTTTCAAGGATAACAGGAACCACAGTATACTACATAGCGGTACTGGCATCATCCATTATACCTTCCACTTATAGTCTAGACTACAGTGCTGACTCAGATCAACCACATTATCTGACTTGTATTTTCTGAAATAGCCATTGGATGCTCTCCTAAGACCTTTCTTTCTTGTAGTATCTCAGAATATGTATCAACGGATCTCCAGTACATAGCTACCCTGCTAAATGTACGTAATCCCAAGTCACTGCTCTCTGGCCTCTGGACATCACCATACTTCATGAAGTTATCTTCACCTCTTTGTCATGACATTCTAATCATGCCAGCCACCTATCTAGTGGTCTTTATAACTCATCTGACAGGATCTCTCCCCTTCATACTCCTTCCAGCGAATACCATCACCAAGAGCACACCTTCATTTGATTCATCATCCTGCACATGCGCAACTGACCTGGCTATCTCCCTATCATAGTTACACTCCACAACAATTCTACACTGGACTAAGCAGTCAACACACTGGTTAAGTTCTACTTTTGATATCAACTCCTTATTGCCTCATCAGTCAGTAGACTCGGTGAAAGACACATCTTTCCCAGACACTCCCACAGCATACTGATATTGGATCCACCACCAAGTCAATGCCATGAGGCCCACTCAAGTTCCTGCCACAGGGCTACTACACTACAACAACAACCGTATCCATCATCCTGCAGTAACAGTCCTTCCTGAATATGTGCCCATGTAAACCTCATCATAGCAACTCTAACTCGACTTCAAACCTCAAATCTATCATACTGAATAATTCAATTATACCTATCGGTATCCAGTTACTGGCTTTACAGCATATTTCATCCTTGCCTTCATTGGTCTGAAATCTTTCAACTACCCTCTCCTACTTGGTACCCAAAGCTTCACTCCTACTGAATCCTTGATTGTGTCTCTATAGACGCTAAATAGTGAAACATTGCAAATTTACTGAACTTAAAGCATTAGACTCTACTTTGAATGTCAGAGCATCTATTACCTTGTTGTCCAGCTTTTATTTGATTCCTGCATTTTCTTCCTAAACAATACTGAGAACAAGCACTTCTGAGAACCTTGCAAACATCTGAAACATTTGCCAATCTGCAAAAGGAATGAAGCATTTCATCCTGCCCTCACCTTCTTCAAGTCCAACAGATTACCATAAGGATTTCATAACCCATCATACATCCCATAATTTGGAGCCTGGCAGCCCATTTAAATAAATTTGTGCTCCTCATGCTCACATTGATTATATACCTTCATTCAATATCAGCTAACATCACAAATAAACCCTGGATCTTCGACCCCTTTTAACAGCCAGACATAAATCCATATTCAGGATCTGGACATTCCTTTGGACAAGAATCAACCCTCCCGAACTCAACATGCAACAGACTCAGAAGATAGAACTTCAACTATGAACATTACACCCTACACTAGAATTAGAACTTAGTTCTAAGCATCTAGGATCATCTCCTCTTAGTTTACCCTGAGGATGGGCAAGTCAGTAGCATGGATCCTCAGAGGTTTCCTCCATCTGGGTTTTCCTCTCCTGCATGCTACTGGTCATGCTCTCCATGAGTTGGAGTAGTTAATCTTTTGGGCCTCCTATTACTTACTTGCTACCCGCTTATCTACCAAGGGTAGGAATCTCAGAAAGGCCAAACTCCAAACCTTATTAGTATACAAACACTACTCCATTCACCAAAACATTGAATGGGAGGGCTGAAGCCTGAGGTTCAGTGTGGGGAATAACTCCTACCATAACCCAAATAAAGGCCAGCCTCCCTCAGCAGTTCAGCGCTTTGGGCATTGTGACACACCAACCATCCTCCCCTGCCTCCTCCTCCTCCTCCTCCTCCTCTGGCACTCAGCTCACCCTTAATGCCGGGCCTTCTGTTCCCTACTTGCTACCCAGCTTACCAACCAAAGGTGGGAACAGAGAAGGGCCAAAGTTCAAACCTTGTAAGTATACACAAGCACTACTCTAGTCACCAAAACATTGAACGACTTCAATTTAGTTATTTATTGCACTCTGTTTATTAATTTGTACTGCTCTGTATTATGTTCAAATGACTACTGTCTTTTTTGTTATTTAGTCATGTATTTTTTTGTATTGCCTTGTTATAGGCTTTATGCCAGTTGTTTCAAGGGGGGAGGAGTTCTGAACAGGCTGGTAGCACAACTTATTTCCCCCAGTACTATTTTCTTTCTGGGCCCCTGTGGCTCTTTGTGGTCATTTGTTTTATTTATGTTATGATCCATAATGAAAGTAGTGTGTCTCAGTGAGAAGCAAAGGCTCTGTGTGGCAGTCACAATGAGCACACATGCTCAAAGAACTGGCCAGTGCAAACCCAGGTACAGGAAACACAAGAAACGACAAAAGGCTGCACTCGGGAGAAAATAAAATGCAGATAAACCACTAGTAGTGATAGACTGAAACTAACTGATGAGATGCAAAAAGCAGCTTTGTTCCAAAGTGGTGAGAGCATTTGCACCATCTCCAGCACTTTAACTCTAAACCAATTCTTCATCAGGGGAGATGAAAACTTTATTTAAAGTTGAAGCACCAGGGTTAGTGCATATGCTCTGTGTGGCAGCAGCAGAGAGTCAGGGAGGGCAGAGCACAGAGCAGAGCTGAGCTGCATGGCGTGATATGATTGGGACAGATGGAAAGAAAAAGAGAGTCCTGTTGCGTCCAGGTGGATGTGTGGATGTTCCAGAGCATGATGGATGGTGTTAAAAGTAGCTGGCTGGAGATTACTGGTGAGCAAGTGAGGCAGAAGAGTGAAGCCACAATCCTAAGCCACTATTGCAGTGGCAGACACCCTTTTGCTGTTTTGGGGGTATATGCATGTTGCAGCCACATTGTTGGGAGGCAGGGCCAAGGTAGCATCACCAGAGGCACAG
Source organism: Neoceratodus forsteri (assembly GCA_016271365.2). Classification (NCBI taxonomy): domain Eukaryota; kingdom Metazoa; phylum Chordata; order Ceratodontiformes; family Ceratodontidae; genus Neoceratodus; species Neoceratodus forsteri. The sequence goes on along the minus strand of CM028131.1, from coordinate 910,435,933 downwards.
CATGGAGCACCAGGCAGATTTACTGGGCCTGCAGTTGCTGGGAGCTATCATTTTGAAGGTAGCAGAATGTGTGGCTGCAGCTGGGAAGTAAAGAAATATCAGCACTGAGCCAAATACAGCAGTTTGAAACTGGTAGGGAGTTACAGGCATCCCTGAGCTGCCATGACGTGAATGTTGCTGTAGTGGAGACAATTTTGTTGATATCAGTCCAGTTTATTTGCCGTACTAGCAAGGTCCCACATGCAGTTTCCAGTGTAAGGGGAATCAGTTGTTGTACTGCATGTATTTGATTTTCATTTTCACTGTCCTCGTGCCTCTGTTTTGTAGGAGGGCTGCTGATGAAAGCAGTATACATTTTTTCTCTACTGTCAGGGTTGTACTGCAGATACCCAGGGATCTAGATTTAAAAATGGCTGGACTAGGGAGGAATACTGGGAAGCCAGCGACACATGAGCGGTTCGGACCAGTGTAAGAAGTCAAGATGGAGCAAGATCAGGAGAAGGCCAACATTCTCCACCATATAGGGTGTTTTGTACTTCTGCCACTGAGACCCTTACCTTCTCTTCGTGCCATGCCCATCTCTTTCTGCACCCATGGACTTCATCTTGCTGGACCTGATCAGAAAAGACTTTGGTGGACACAAGACTACAGTAGCAGAAGCTTTCTTTTTATTCGGCAGCAGGGACCACTGCACACCATGAGGCATTGCCTCCATCTCAGGGATTTGCTGGTGCCCTGGCATCTAAATGTTCAGCAGTAGTGTTCCAAGTGCTGAAGGGGATGACAGTTAAAGGGGGAAGCCCAGAGCTTAAAAGTACTCCGCAATATTACACACAGTAACAGCATTAGCTGTTTTGGAAAAGCAACAACAAACTTAATATGAAAAATGAATTTGCTCTGCTTCAACAGATAAAGTAAGTTGTAATTAAAATAAATATGCAGTAAGCAAGGCAACCATGCTAGTCTGCATAAAATAGGAGTAGTGGATAGTACAAAGGAGTGTTATTTCCCTATATAAGGCACTAATGAGGCCATATATAAAATCCTATGTGCAGTTTTGGTCGCAATACAAAAAGTGTGTTGCTGGAGTAGAAAAGAGTACAGCATGGGACTACAAACGACCAGAGAGGGTTAGAGGTGCTGATTTGCAATGTGAGAATGGGAAACTTATTGTAGGTGCGTTATGTTTGTACAGTTTTTTTTTCACAGGTAAGTGCTCCAGACAAAGCAAATGCCTCTTTTCAGGCACGACCTAGAAATGTTCACAGTGAGAAGAAACAGATCAGGAGGGACATGACAATGGTATTTAAAATTTGTAAGAGGATTGAAAGAGGGGGGTGGGAAAGCTTTTCCTGCTAGGATACACAAACAATGGGCTACAAACTAAGCAAACTGAAAAGATTTAAGGAAATGTCAGAAAACATGTTTGCACTCAGTTGATGAGCTGGTGGACTAGGCTACCAAAGTAGATTGTAGAAACAGGGAGTGTGAAACATTTAACATAAGGTTAAATGAGTTAGTTTATATTGCAGTAGAATATCACGAGAACTAAGATTCCAACAAGCAAAAGTATAGGAGAATTGCCAGCTGAATTTTTAAAATAACATTTTAAATGTACAGACAGTTGGTAAGACCACATCTGGAGTACTGTGTACAGTTCTGGAGACCCCATCTCTGCAAAGACATAGACAGGGTGGAGGCTGTCCAGAGGAGGGCAACCAAAATGGTGCAGGGTCTGCACCAGAAGACATATGAAGAAAGACTAAAGGAGCTTAAGATGTATAGCCTCCAGGAAAGGAGGGTGAGGGGGGACATGATGGAAACTTTCAAATACCTCAAGGGAATCAACAAAGTTCAAGAGGGTAGCATCTTTCAGAAAAAGAGATGTGCAAGAACAAGGGGCACAATTTGAAGATAATGGGGAGATGGCTCAGAGGTAATGTGAGGAAGTATTTCTTCACAGAGAGGGTTGTAGATGCATGGAACAGCCTTCCTGAGGAGGTTGTAGAGTCAGAAACAGTGGGGGAATTCAAGAATGCATGGGACAGACATAAGGCAATTCTAGTGGAGGTAGAAGGAAGTAGGCTGTTGGTTAACTAGGTTCTTCAGCTTATCTGTTAAGTAGGGGAATGGGCAGACTAGGTGGGCCAAGCAGTCCTCATCTGCCATCAAATTCTATGTTTCTGTGATTATGGCTACCATAAGGACAGGGAACAAATAGAATGGACTGCAATCTAATTTCAACTTGCAGATTCTATGCAATTACAGTATATAAATACTTGTAATGCTATATTTTTCTATGCCATAGCAAACTGTTTTGTGATAGTTATAGGTCTTGAATTATACAAAAGTATTGTTACCATCATGATATACAGATTCACGCAAACTTTCCTAGCAATGGTGGCAGCTATCTTAGACATGATGTCTGCAGTCTTGGCATATAAAAAACTTGTCCAATGCCTCATACGTCTCCAGGGTAACGCCCTTTTACCAAGCAGAGACAATCTCCTCAGAAATACACATCACACTTATCCACATTGAATTTAATTTGCCAGTTGTGTTGGTCCAGTCCCCAGTATATTTAAGTCCTCCAGACTGTCTCCCTCTTCCCAGGAATCCACTACCCTATGCAAATGTAATTATCTTATGTGAGACACTGATCCCAGGTCTTCAATAGAAATATTGAACAGTAGGAATCCCAATGTGGACCACTAGCGAGCCCCACTAGGGACTTTCTTTCAATCTGTTATTAACCAATGCTGAACCCATCAGTGTTTATAATGCAATTATAATAACTGTGGAATGCTTTCTACCGTTGGGAAACTAGGTAATAATTCCATTGTTATAACCAGCTGGTTATAACGACGAACACGCACCCAGTTTCCCTAGTTCATGCATGCACCAAATACGATCTTCCACTTCTCTGCCCCATTCCCCACCCTTCCCCACTCCTCAGCATGGCCTGCAAACTTCCCTGATGGAAGAAGTCAGCAGTAAGTGCTCTTTTTTTTTTTTTGAAAAACAAAAATTATTGCTGGGCACAGAAAACCTTCACTAATGGGACTGCAAAAAAAAAAGCTTCCATTTAGGAGCCACTACAGACCACACTAAAAACCCCAATGGTCAGTGGCTTGACTTGCCAAGACAAATACTTATTTTATGTAATTGCTGTGGTGAAAAAATTATCCCCAGCAATTACACAAAATAAGAGATGGGTGAGTGTGTAAAACTCTGATTTTACACACCCTCTGGGTGGGATGCCCTAATAAACCCCTCGAGCTTCGCTCTCAGGGTTTTTGTGGCATCCAACCCCTTGGGGGGTGTAAAATCCTCATTATAACCACCTACCCATCCATTATTCTCCATTTATTTGCCTTATCTATTTATTAAAGTGAGTCTATCACATTTTGAAAAGCTTAGACACAATCCAACTTACTTTATATAGATTTTCTGTATTTCTGTTCTATTTCTTCTTTATTACTAGGTTCATTTTCATGAGAACAGGATCCTTATCCTATATAGTTGATCTACTCAAGGGCAAATGTAATGTCCCTTGATTGCAGTGTGCACTGATGTATTCTGTATTTATTCTGTATTGTTGCTCTTGTTTACATCTACTGGTCCCCCTTGCAAATGGATATATAATACTCTTTGATCCTACCTGGTTAACAAATTTCAACTAAAAGAAAAGTAAATAAGTAAATAAAATGAAACACTCCTGCCATCTAATCTTTTGCTGAATTCAGAGTCCTCTATTTTTGACTTCACAATGATTTCCACAGCAGAAAACTTATAATGCCACAGAGAATTGTGATTTCAACAAAGGATTAAGCAGCTGAAACAGAAAAACTTCAGGGGAAAAAGATCCTTGTTCTTTTTATTTGTATTCCCCCCATCTCAGTTGGCCCACATTCAGGAGGGAGCCCCAGCCCATCCCCCCAATGTTCGCCGTCAGTGCAGACCATCTTCCCCCAGGGCTTCCCCCCTGGTGGGGTCAGCGGGGCCTCTCCAGTCCCTCACCAAAGACCAGATCCAGTTCCAGTCAGTGCCCAGCTGGTCAGGGAATGGGACCTGTGAGCCCCTACTTCATCCAACCACTGGAGACATTTTTCCTCTTTCTTTGAGAGGAAGGGAATGCAATGACACCAATGGCAGTGTTGTGCACACTCCTGAGCATGGCACGCTGGGCATCTGTCCCACCCCAACCCACCTTGTAGAGTTTCAGTGTGCCATCCCCCAGCTTCCACTAGGAGCCAGGCAAGCACTGATCGCTGATGCTTTCCCTGTCTGGAGGAGGAGAGCTGCCCCTGGGATGCTCAATCCTGCTCCTCTCCAGATGACCCCCGGCAACCACAGACACAGGTTGCCGGCATGGCAGGAGATAAGGCATGATGCCTCAGACCTCCACACCACTGGGCCAGCTAAAGATCCTTGTTCTAGGGAAATTTAATGAAGAATAAAGAAAAATGAAATAAAAATTAAAAATATATATATATATATCCCCTAGGTGGTGCTATTCTAAGGGTTACTACCCCTGCCTGTAGGGCAATGCAAAGGTTGAGTGGCCTGAGTTTGCAAATTGGGTGCCTCCACCCAGAGGAATGGTATTGGGGTAGCTTAACTGCTCTGGTATAGCGCTATGGGACAGTATAACCACCCACCAACCCTTCTAGTGGCCTAAGTAATAACACAATGGTACATTCACAAACAATAGGCAGTAACAAAAATTTGCTCACACCTTTCTTACTTACCACCAGGGCTGGATCTGCTGCAACTACCCTGGAGAACCCCTGGAAAATACGATCAACAATGCAACATTAATACTGTAACCCAACTAATAATATGCACACTAGCCAGAAACATAGACTTTGACGGCAGATAAGGACCGCTTGGCCCATCTAGTCTGCCCATTTCCCTACCTACAGGATAGTCTGCAGATCCTAGTTAACCAACAGCCTATTTCTTCCTACCCCCCACAAGAATTGCCTTATGTCTGTCCCATGCATTCTTGAATTCTCTCACAGTTTTAGACCCCACAACCTCCTTAGGAAGGCTGTTCCATGCATCCACTACCCTCTCTGTGAAATAATACTTCCTCACATTGCCCCTGAACTGCCCCCGCCCCCATCTTTTAATTGTGTCCCCTTGTTCTTGCACATCTCTTTTTCTGAAAGATGCTACCCTCTTGGACTTTGTTGATTCCACTGAGGTACTTGAAAGTTTCTATCATTTCCCCCCTCCCATCTTTCCTCAAGGGTATACATATTAGGCTCCTTTAGTCTCTCCTCATATGGCTTCTCTTGCAGACCCTGCACCATTTTAGTTGCCCTCCTCTGGACTGCCTCTATCCTGTCTATGTCACTGCGGAGATGGGGTCTTCAGAACTAGATGCAGTACTCCAGATGGGGTCTCACCAACTGTCTGTACAGAGGGATAACAACTTCCTGTTTTCTGCTGCTGATGCCTCTCCCTATGCATCCCAGTATACCCCCAGCCCTCCCTACTGCCTTCTCACGTTGCTTGCTAACCTTAAGGTCATCTGATAAGATTACCCCCAGGTAGCTTTCCTTTTTGTTGTTATTTCCTCCCCCATTGTGTATTCTTCCCTGGGTTCTTGTTTCCCAGGTGCATTATTTGCACTTCTTTGCATTGAATCCTAGCTGCCATACTTCTGACCATTCCTCCAACCTTGCCAAGTCCCTTCTCATCCTTTCCACACCTCCTTGTGTATCAACCCTGTTGCAGATCTTTGTGTCATCTGCAAAGAGGCATACTTTTCCTTCCAGTCCCTCTGCAATGTCACTTATGAAGACATTAAAAAGGACTGAACCCAATACTGAACCCTGCGGTACCCCACTAGTAACCCCTCTTTCTTGAGTGGACTCCATTTACAATTACCTTCTGTGTCCTGTTGTCCAGCCAATGTTTTGCAGGCTACCACCTGGGACCCACTCCCAGGCTGGTTAATTTGACTATTAATCTTTTGTGTGGGACTGTGTCAAATGCCTTGCTAAAATCTAGGTAGGCCATGTCACAGCCCCTCCCTGGTCTACTACTTTGGTCACCCAGTCAAAGAAGTCTATTAGATTCATCTGACATGACCTTCCGCTGTGAACCCATGCTGCCTTGGGTCCTGTGCCCCACTGGCCTCTAGGTACTCAACTATTCTTTCCTTCAGAAGTGACTCCATCACTTTCCCTACCACACAGGTCAAACTGACAGGTCTGTAGTTTCCTGACTCTGTCTTGGTCCCACTTTTGTGAAGGGGAATCACATCTGCCTTCCTCCAGTCCTCGGGTACCACACCATTCTCCCATGATTTATTAAAAAGAGTAGCCAGTGGTTTCACTAGTTCCCCCCTTAATTCTTTTCAAATTCTGGGGTGAATTCCATCAGGCCCCATTGCTTTGTCTGCCTTCAGTTTTAGGAGTTCTTGCAGAACCCTTTCTTCTGTGAAAGGACTGGGATCGACCCCCCTATCATGAGTGCTTCTGTTTATTGGATTAGGCACTTCCCCCTCCTCTTTTGTGAATACTGAACAGAAATATTCATTCAGTATCCCTGCTTTTTCACTGTCCCCCTCTGCCCACCCACCGTTCATTCTATTCAGCCTCACTATCCCTCCCTTTGTCTTTCTACGCTCGCTGATGTACCTATAAAAGGTTTTATCCCCCTTCTTAACCAAGTTGACTATCTTTTCCTCAGTTTGGGCCTTTGCTATTCTGACTTCCCTCTCTGCTTCCTTCTGCCTTAACTGGTACAGCTCTCTGTCCTGCTCCTTCTGTATTTCCTTATACTTCCAGAATGCTATCTTTTTCTTCCTGACTTTAACAGCCACCTCTTTTGAGAACCACAGTGGCTTTTTCTTTCATTTTAATTTGTTTATTTGCTTCACACAAAGGCTTGTTGCCTCTGTGATGGCAGTTTGATGATTCCCCATTGTTGCTCCACACCTCCTTCTAGCCTGTTTGCTAGTGCTTTTCTGAGGCACTCTCCCATCTTGCCAAAGTCAGCCCTCCTGAAGTCCAGTACCCTCTCTTTTGTATGGCTAGACTCTGTAGCTGAGTTTAACGTGAACCACACTGTTTGATGGTCACTTGTTCCCAAATGGAAACCCACTTCTAGATTGGAGATCCTCTCACTGCCCCCGTTTGAGAGTACGAGGTCTAAGATTGCTCCCTCATGAGTGGGTTCCGAAACTAGCTGTCTGAGGCCTGCCACCTGTAGAGCATCAAGAATGGCTCTGCTCTTGGATGTGGCTGCAGCAAATGTGCTCCAGTTAACATCTGGCATATTCAGGTCTCCCATCAACAGTATCCCCCCTTTCTCTGCTGTTCTAATAATGCCTTCTATCATATCCTTGTCCATTCCCTCCCCTGACATGGGGGTCTGTACACAACCCTGTGCGATTGTGGTGCCCTTTCCAGTCTCCAAGGTGACCCACAGTGCCTCCTCTCCTCCCTGTTTACTCTTTTGTTCAGTTGCTTTTATCCCTTCCTTTACATAGAGAGCTACTCCTCCCCCTCTTCTCCCCTGCCTGTCTCTCCTGTAGGTTATGTACCCTGGTATGTTAACATCCCAGTCATGGTTTTCTGTAGACCATGTTTCTGTGACTGCTATGATATCCAGGCATCCCTCTTCCATCAAGGCCACCAGCTCAGGGAGCTTGTTGCCCAGACTATGGGCATTAGTACTCATTACCCTCCATTTCCTGATGACCTTACTCCTTTTTGCCCCATCTCTGTCCTTCTTGCCTTTGTCACTTTCTCCATTTACCCTGCCCTTCTCCCTATCGACACCTCTTTGTTGGTGTTTACACACTACTACCGTGATTTTTGGGGGCTAGGATTTCCTGCTCCTTTCAGTGCCTCCCCTTGGCTGGTTTAAATGCTTGCCAATCAAGCATTTAAACCTATCCTAGGATCCTAGTTCCCCTCCTGGACAGATGCAGCCCATCATGCCGCTATAGGTTGCATCACTCCAGGTGGACCCCCAGTCCTCAATGAAGTCAAATCCCTGAGCTCTACACCAGTTTTTCAACCACTAATTGAATCCCATAGTGTGGAACACCCTAGCCTCTCCTACGCCATAGCTGGGCAGCACCTCCGAGAAGGTTACCGTGCGTGCTACTTGTCTAAGGCCCCTCCCAATTCCACAAACTCTTCCTGCACTTCTCTAATCCCTTTCTTAGCAAGGTCATTTGTCCCTAGGTGCAGACATCCAGCTCCTCCCTGTGCAGCTGCTCCGCAATTCTGAGGATTCGCTCCTGTCCCTCCAAGCCATGGCGCAGGCAGGCATCTTACCTCTCTCCCTTCCTCCCCAGTTCTACCTCCTAACAATGGAGTCCCCACCAGGGTTGTTTCCTTCCTGCAGGGTCCCCTGCCACCCTCCTGTGGGTCTCCTTTGTGGAGGTTCCCAGCATCTTCCTTGGTCTCCACTGCGGGTGCCTCCATAGAGGAACCACACTTTGCCATAATGTCATAGGAATTGTGGAGAGGTACAACTGGAGGGATGTGCCTCTGTTCCACCACCCTCACCATCCCTGAGCCCACTGTGGTCCAACCACTCCTCTTTCTCAGCAACCTCTGAGGCAACGGCAGTGGCACTGGTGGTCCCTTGATGGAAGAGGAGGTCCCTCAAATCCTGGCCAACTCAGCCTGGAGATGAGCAACCTCTTCCCTCAGCCCAGAGAGGTGCCCGCAGATGAGACAACACCGCATCCTCCAGAATGTCTCCCGGAAGACTGCTGCTCCACAGCCACTGCACTGCACCACTCCCATCATGTCTTATTTCTGGCCCCTTAATTGTTTACAATCCTTATTCTTTCCTCTGTTTGTTTGTTTTTTCTTTCTCCTTACTTTCTGCCTGTGTGCCCTTTAAGCTCCTCATTGTCCTGAGACAAGAATGTCCTATATTTCTCAGTAGACCCCTTACTTGCTCAGAGGCAGACCTCCAGCAGCTAGAGGGGGCCGGAGAGCTACTCTTGCCCTTCCAGGTTAAATGTGAACCAAGAAAATCAGGTTTATTTAGGGGCAGTGAACAAGGGAGGGGCATGAATCTACCAGAATGATAAGCGATCTGATTTAAATCTGGACTGTCTGGCATGCACTTTAAGTACCAATGAAATAGTCTAACAACCCTGGATACCCAGTATGTCATGTAGCTTAGCATGAGCGTTGCCGGGGTGGCAGGCATTGCAGCTGTTGTTGAGACCCTTAAGAAAGGAAAAACAGTTAAACATGCACACAACCAATTATTTGTAATTCAAGTTGGATGGCTCTATCTGTTGCAAGAACCCAGTAAAGAAATAATTAGTTAGTACCACAATGATTTTTGCTTTTGTTGCAGGAGCTACCTAATTTGCAGTCACACTTCCAGAATCTGGATGCAGGATAGGTGAGATGTAGACCTCATGGTGATGCTCAGGAATGCCAGAGGAAGCAGGGCCATTACAGCTCACCTTCAGGTGGTCACTACCTACTCAATGGTGTTGGGCAGGGGGTGAATCTCCAGGCTGGTCTTTCACCAAGAAGGTCCCTGATGCAGGGGTGCCGACAACGCGGGTGCTCAGGTGCTGGAGCACCCACAAAGTTGAACTGAGCACCCACAAAACTGGACTGTTCATATTCTCCGAGAATATAATGGTCCTCCAGCCCAGCGGTTTTAATTATGCCACTCTAAAGAAGTTAATACAGTCAGACCGACAGTCTGAGTCTGTGAGTTTCACTCACTGTGAATGAAGCACGTCCGGGAAGCACATCTTGTTCTTCTCTAGCCTAGCAGTGTGGGGGGGGGGGTTACAATCAGATTTATCTTTTCTTTTGGTGATTTTCCTTTAAATGTCTCCGTTCTGCTGCTCTGTGTAACATGATCCATCTCTTGGAGTCTCAGGGTCAGGTCGGGTCATGTGACGCACACTGCTGCTCGTCTTTGCCTGCTACGATTTAAGGTCTGAGGCTCTCAGCAAGACAGCAACACTTGAGTAAACATTCCCGCACTGGCATTGCTGCAAACGGTCAGTGTGAATTGAAATAAAAGTACTTTGTTTATACGGAACAACTGGAAATCTTTTTTCAATAGCTGATGACATCATGACAACTCAGTCTGGAAAATTGCTTGTTTTTGTAACGGGGGTCTAAATATTACTGTCTGTTTGAATGTGACCATGACCAGTAACATGTTGAAAACAATGAATGAAGAACTGTGTAATACAAGATTGTTAGAAATGGAGGGGTGTTTGGTGACAACGTGACATCAATTTAAATCAACAAAGCTTCAGATGATTTAACACAGACCCGATATACCCTAGCAATGGGAAGGGGGGCTTATAAACTAACAGTGCAGTTTGTTGCTCTCTGAGAGCTCAGCTGTATTGGTCAGAGGAGCCACCTACCCAGTGTAGTGCAATACTAACGGACAGGTCTGTAAGCCTAGTTGTGTTGTTTATCTTTTAAAGTGAGCTGATTGTGCTGCTGTGTAGGGGTTGGGGAAAGTACTGTGGTAGGTTGCAAGGTGTGAATTTAGGCTGCTGGCTGGTAGTGCAGTTATGTTATGGAAAACAACATGAAATGGTGACACTAAACAAGTGCCAGCTGTCTGAAGCAAAACAAAAATGACTGTTTTTTTCTTCCACTGTTACAGCTTACCTGAAGTGTTGCAGTGCTGAGAGGGCTGGTGGCCAAGTTATATTGTTTGTTTAGTGCTGCAGTGGTGAAGGGCTGTGGGCCAGGTTTTGTTGTATACTTTTGTAAAGCTGAGCTGATTCTGCTGCTGTGTGGGGGTTACAGGAGGTTGCGTGGTGGGAAGGTAGTGTGAAAAATTGCAGTGCAGGACTCTAGGCTTCTGACTCTGCAACATTAAGGTGAGGAGCCCACATGACTTGCTAGGACCAAGTGAACCCTATTAGTCCAGTTTTTATTTCCCAAAGGAGTAAGTGAATCCATAGTGTTAGGGACCATTGAGCATAAGGACCACATAGCAGGAAGACTATCTGCAGGGCATCCACTGGGTAGTACACAGACATATCTTCACAACACCCTTCCCATATTCTGGTCCAGGTGGCACCTATCTGGATTCACCAAGGGATAATCCTCACTGGTCATCGTTATTATAACTGTAATTGTGTTGGTAGGTTCTTATCTAGAAACAAATGCATTTCTGCTAAATAAACAAAGAAAAAAATGAATATCAGCAAAATCCTAGCCTGGAGAATAGAGATTATGTTTTAGTGAACACAGAGTCTCTCTCTCTCTCAGTCTAAAGTGGAATGTAATCAATTTGGTACATACCCCTGTAAACTGTGATGTTATCCTACTATACGAAGAATGCACTTTAAGAAGTGGGTGCAGAAAATGACATGCAAAATTCAAGTCCCATTAAAAATCCAGCTCTCCCAACCACTGAATTTGCATATCTCAAGGTATGTGATAAATATCAGTGAGCAAAAGTGCATTGATATGCACTTGGCACATTGGACTGTTATTTATTTGTATTGACTATTCCCGTGTGCAGTTCAAGCTGGAAGTGGGACTTCCGTTTATCACAGTCAGATGCTGAAGGGACTGCTTTCCTCTGTGTTAGTTCAGCTAAAATACTTTGATTTTAAGAAATCAGTAACATTCTTTGTGAGTGTTTTGACTGGGGGGTTCTGACTCACAGGACACTGCCTGTTGTTACAGTCCTTCTCATGTCCAATCAAAGTCAGACACTGCCTAGGAAAAGTAGGGAGGAGCTACAGAAATGCTTAGTCCTCAGAGTGTGAGCTGGGGGGATGGGCTGATTCCTGAACTTGTCAGTGTGTATTCTGACTGTCCTGTCCAGTCACAAGTGTCTACCATCCCACCCCACCCCCCAAAAAATTTAAATTCATTAGGACATTAAAGAGACACTATCAGCTCCCTTAGGCCTCAAAGTGTCCCTAGTTTAAAAAAACACATGTTATGATTGTTCATATTCTGTAGAGACTGTTGGTGCAGCTGGTAGTTTGATTCAAATCCCTTTTTCTTTTGAAAAGTGAAAAATGACTGCTCACCATACTGGTGTTCGACACCAAAACATGTTTGTTTACATTTCTTGACCAGCTCCCATTGCATCTTTCCTGGACTCAGGAACACCCCAACACAATATAGCCACTCATTATGCAGTGGGAGTAGACAAGACCATTATTTTGTGTGTGGCTGCACTGTTTGAGGGTGTTTCTAATGTTCAGGAAATATGCACTAAGAGTAATTAAATGATTTGAAGCAAAACAAAACTGAGCATAACTATACTTCATTACAATGCATTTGGTTCCAATAAGCAAGGAGGCAGATAAAACAACTAGCATCATCAATTAATTTTCAGAAAGTTAGCATTCATAAAATATGGGTTATTGCCTAAAAATAATATGCTGACAGCGTCCTTTAAAAAAAAATTGGCAATCTGTCTGCGTTTGTGTGTGAGGTGTGGGCAGGCAGTGTTTGTTGGGGTTTGGTTGCTTGGTGCCTAACAAAACTCAGCCAGTAAGGTTAAGAAATGACAAAGCGGACAACAGAACCACCTGAGCTTGAAGCTTGGACACTCTTGCACCTTTGGGGAGGTAGCACCGTAACATAAAGTCCTATTTGGAGTATCCTTGCACCTGGGGCATCATAGAGCCTTCAGGGCACTCTTCTATGGTCATTGGCACCTCTGGGCATCAAAGCACTCTTCAAGGCATTCTCACACCTTGTGGGGTGTGCACTGTAACCTGAAATCCATATGTGGGGCATGCTGGCAACACCTGGGACAATACAGATTCTTCCAGAGCACTCTCCCATGGGTCCTGCTTCTTGTCTGGCATCAAAGAGCCCCCAAGGCACCTTGCATATCTGTAGTGGAATAGTGGTAGTGGTGCATATATATTCTAAAATATATCAAAATGCACCACAAAGCATGAAAAAATCCTGTAGCTTATGGCGCCTAGGCGGCCCCAAGACCTCGGGCCTTTTATAATTTCCCTGAGCACCCACAACATTTTTTCAAAACTTGGCACCCTGCCCTGATGCATGAGTAGTGGCCTAGGTCAAGATGGCAGGGCTCAGGCAGGATGAACAGTTCTGCAAGAGTTCATGATCTTCTGCTAGTGAAGCCTCCAGGTGGCATAATGGATCTGACCACGGTGAACCAAATTGTGACACCGAGAAACACATTCCAGCACATTTACTGCACTAACTACTTTGAACAACAGTTCGGATACCATCTGGTTGCAAATTGACAGCTGCACTTCATCAAACCTTCTGATCTGAGGATAACTGTCTTACAAACTGGGACGATCGCTTCTGAAGCAAGTCTTCAGTCCAAATCACAAGTCGCAGTGACACTTTTTCTTTCTTCTGTCACAGTTCCAAAGCTGGAAATCAGACAGGTCCAACTTCTATGGTAGGCAGTTCGGTTATTGGAAAATGGAGCAGGAAGGCCAGAAAAGCCTCTTCTTACCAATTCCCCTCGCTCCTTCAGGGACTAGCTGCTTGCAAGCTCATGCATTCACTCATCAACCTCCAACTCTAACTGATCCACTACTCAGGCAGTTCTGGGCTTTGCTTTGATAATCCAAAAGAGTCTGTCGGCTGAGGGAACTGTCAATCACAGCAAGGGCTCCTCCAGGTCCATTTGGGCACCAACACTAAAAACTACAAAAAACTACAGAATTCCTTCCCACAAGACCACTGGGGACAGTTTCCATTTTAGGTCCCCAGTGGTTTGACTGATCCAATTGCTGGAAGTCCAGAACCTAACATGGTGGCTCCCATTCAAATGTTCGAGCTGCAATAAAAGCAGGTTAGACAAACTTGTCTAGCTATACTATAACAGCAAATAAGCAATAAACAATTATAGTTCCTAAAAGGGCTCCCTCTGTGCAAGTAGTGACTGCAGAATGGAGCAACATAACAAACTGTCTGGCCAGTCGCAAGCCTTAATTACTCGGACCCAGCCCAGACCACTTTCTAAACACAGATCAGCTAGGCTCTTAAAGAGACAGGCACAGAGGCTCACTAGGGCACTCTCACACAAATAGATAGCACTGCTTAAGACCGGACACCAGCCTGACAGTGGGCATTTAGGAGCCCAGGAAGACATTACAGTAAGCTCCAGTTTGTAGGAGGGTTACTGTCTTCCCTGCCTTGGAAAACTTGGTGTCTGCGTCAAGTCTATACTTACTATAAAAGTCTATATATAAAGACATTATACAATGATGCATGTATGTTCTATTAGCATACTATAAGAATAAAATGTGATGCATCAGTAAGACAAATATATCATAACAACAGTATTGCTATATTTTCCACTTTAGCAATGACAGTCCCATAAGGACACATTTCATAACATTTCCATAAACAGCTTAACACATTCAAGTACTCAGACACATTACCCTTACAGCACTGGTCTGCTTTACTGCATACTAACCCATATGGCTAGGGCCTATCTTTATCAGCTACACTAAGGCTGCAATGGGCAAGGGCATTAGTACATTGGTCTGAAGGCTTTACTAGTAACTTGGATGTGGCAGAAAAACTCAGTTTTGGAAGGCAGCATTCAGAAATATACATCCCATTGTGATGTACATGTAATGGGAGATCTACAGGCCTTCCTAGGGAGTCATAACTGAGGCGTATCACTGGCTTTGTGTCTCTTCCAGACTTCCTGGGAGGGACAGGCATGGGTTCAGTTCTTTCAACATTGCTTATCAATAAGTCTGCTTCTGAGAAAAGGGGGTAGAGGTGGGCAAAGTGGCCAACATTTGCTCCATCAAGCAATTTGCAGAGTAGTGCTAATGCTGCGAAGTATTCCTGAATGTGAAGCGGAGTGCTTCGCGTCATAATAAGGATCATAAAGTCATTGATTTTAATGCATTTCATGCTACTCCACCTTTCCCCAACCACTTCTGAGTAGATTTAGTGCCAAGTACATTGAAATCAATGTACTTCGCATCACTTCGCCTAGTTACTGAGCTCCAAAGCAAATTTTGCTGTGATTCATGGGATTGCAGGTCACATGAGCTCTAGATTGTTCAGCACAGCCTCAGTTCTGTGTAGTGTGTGTGTAGTGGTAGCTGGAGACAGTTTGCTCTCAGAGCTTTGCTATTCAAACCCTATAAAGGCTGTTAAAAAAGCCTTTTTGAGCCTTGCTTTTGTTGCTCAAAACATAGTACATCAATTATAGGAAACCCTTCTGTGCTCATATCATCGAGTGTTTATTGTTTGTGTGGGGATTTTGAATGGTAATTTCAAACATTCAGTCTGGGTACTGACAAACACTTGAAGTGTGCTTTGGAGGAGTAGCGTATCTGTGTGGTGTAGGTAGATTAACTGGGAGAAAAAAGCAGTCTGTGTTTTGGTTATATTTTCGTTGTATGATTGTGTCATTGTACACACAGTAATATTTTCCTTAATTCTTGACATTTTTTTGTTGATTTTTGTGGTGCAGCAGTGCATAATTTCAGTTTGTTGAAAAGATTTGGTTATATTACTGAAGTTTTCTATTTGCCATGCATTACTTGTAAAGTGAGTGTGTGTGTGACGCGTGCCATCAAATCACAGACACCTTTTATTGTGCCACAGAGTAATTGCAGCAGTGTAAACATGCAATCCACCACAGCTACGTGATTTTGTACTGCTTTGTGGATTGTGCTATCTTGATTTTGGACTGTTACTGCAGTGCACTGCCCCCCCCCCCCAAACTGGCAAAAGGCGTTCTTTTCCAGATTGGATTGCGACTTTTGAGCAGCAGTGGCTAAGGTGTTGTTGTGACTTTGCATCTGCATCTTTTCTTGACTGCACAGTGCAATCTAATCTGTCTGTGCCTTTGCATCTGTTTAGTGCCCAATCTCCATCTGCAAGCCACAGTTGTTTTTTGGGCTTCACATCCACCGGACCAGACTGAAAGTTCCAAAATCTCCATTTGTTTACAATTTTCTTTGCTATCCCCCAAAATGCCTGCAAACAGACGTGCAAGCAAAGCTGTTTCTCACCATGGCACTGCTGCCAGTGGCAAGATTGTGTGTGGGCGTGGTAGTACGCAGAAGTGCATAGCTGATGTGAGTAAAGGGATTTCTCTCTTACTGTTTTTTTACAGTGCAGTCTGTAGCTTCACTCATAGTTGGAGAAGATTATGTTGTCCTAGCTGGTGGCATTAGTGCAGTTTCTGCTGGCATGAGTATTGCTGCCTCAGGTTCCACTTCTGACCAGTAAACTGTTTCAAAAAATATAGTTGAGTCTAAAGCTGTGATGGACAGTGTAGATGATGTCACACTCCCCAGTAACATCCCCATGGTAGTTGAACATGATTCTGATCCTGGTGACAATAACTCACAATGTCATATTTCTTCCACCGTGGTTGAGGTCATGCATTTGCCATCCAATGATTCAGTGTGGTGCAAAAATATTGGGTGATGATGATGATGATGTTGCAGTGGTTTCAAAATGTAGTCCACATGACGCATCAAGCAGAATATGTGGATGGGATGATGTTCATGAATATGATGATGATGTCAGTAACCCCTGTTAGGAACTGGAGAAAAAGAAAGTCAAGGTGGCTGTGTCTGGGTCTGTTGACATTAAATCCCCCCCTCCTCAAAAATGTTGTGATTTAGTGGTTCCAGTTGATGTTGATGATGATGATGATGATGACCCAGTAATAATCATAGGTAAAAAAACTGGAGTCCAATAGGCCGCATCAGGGACATGTTAAAAGTAGTGGATTATAATCCCTTATTTGGGATTTTTTTGTGTGAGATGCAAATGATGAGTCAGTTACAATTTGCCAGCTTTGCCATGCGCATATGAGTCGAGGTAAAAGGAGTCATCTGGGCGGGGAGGGCCATACACATCTTAAGAACAGGCACATGGCACTGTGGACCCAGCACCAGATGGCAGCTATTGCCATAGTGGGGCATTCACCCTCTTCATCAACCTTAATGAACATGTTAGCCCTTCCATGAGTGTAAGACCAAGTAGGAATGTCTGCAGCAGCAATGAAATAACAGCAGAGGATGGCTACAGGCATTATGAGGGGAGGATAATGATTTGAAATCTTCTCAAGTGGTGGTGAAAGTAGCAGTGGTGGTGGTCAATGCAGTACATCTAGTGCAAGTGGTACATCAACCCCTGTACGTAAATTGGGGAAAATAACTTCAATTGTGGATTTGTCAACTGTACAGCCCTCTTCATCATCACACATCCAAACCCCACCCCTGGCCATTTGCAGAACACAGCCATTTGTCACACCCCGTGCAAAACGAGTAAGTCAGCCCACGTTGGAGAATGTTTTTGTCCATAACCTGAAGTACTCACCCAATCATGCAGTGTCACGCAAACTTAATGCTGCTGTAGCTGAAATGCTGGCAGTTGATCTTTTGCCCTTCTCCTTCATGAAGAATTCCAGATTTCAGTGGTTTGTGGCACCCACCTGTCCAAAATGGAAAGTCCTATCCAGGATATACTTTTCTACCCATGCTGTCCCCGAGTTATACCATACTGTAGCTGACTCTGTAAGACATGCCTTCAACATTCCTCCTCTCCATTCATCCATTTAAGTATGGATATGTGGACAAGTGGCAAAACAGCAGGAAGTTCATATCTGTGTGTAACTGCATATTGGGCATGGGTGCCAGGGGTTGTTTGTGCTGGTGGTAGTGTGAATAATCAGTGTAGTAAGGTGGACTGTTATGGTAGCAATCTTCCAGGAATTTGACAGCATGCTATGCTTGCTTTGCACAGTATGACCTGTTCACACACTGGTGAAAACATGCTGAACTTGCTTTTGACCGAAATTGATGAGTGGCTGGACCCCCTGTCCCTGAGAGCTGGGTTTATAGCAAGTGACAATGGGTTTAATGTTGATAAATGTATCACAAATGGTGGCTCTGTTCAGGTTCCATGCATGGCCCACTGTTTAAATCTTGTGGTGCAGGAGTTTCTGCAGCAACCTGATATAAAGGTATTGTTGACAGTTGCATAGCACATCAGTTCTCACTTTTCAAGTTCTGCAAGGCCCGTGACCAACTTTGGCAGTTGCAGATCCAAGACAACCTCCACAGCACTGCCTCAAGCTGGAAGTTGTCACCTGGTGGAATTCCACTTTATACATGGCAGAGAGGTTGTATGAACAATACAAAGCCATCTCAGAATATCTTGTGATGCACACTAACAGTGACAGTTCCAGAGCCTCCATGTCTCTCATAACTGAAAAGTGGTGCCTCATGGACTCTGTAATAACAGTTTTGAGGCCTTTTGAACACCCAACACAGGCAGTGAGTGGCGAGTCTGCCTTCATTAGCCAATCAATTCCACTGCTGCAGGTGTTGAGGCAGACATTGCTGAATCTACAGCATAGCCTTGATGGCTCCAGAGGCTGTGCTAGCAGTGTGTTGCTGAAACACATGCTGACACTATTCGACCACAAATGGCACATCGTGAGCATTCAGCAGAGTGATGACTTTGCAATAGCAGCAATGCTGCTCTCACGATACAAATGTGGAATTGCCTCACTACTGGAGAAGGCCTGAACAGGTAAAAAATCTCAGTGGGCAACTGGTGTGCTTGGTTCATAGGGCACAGAAGTCATGTGCCAAGGTCAGCAAACCTCAGCAGCATAACCAGGCTGAAGGTCAGTTTGGAGTAGTATCAAGCATATCCTGTAAGGGGCTGCAGTTCCAGGTGGTCTGTCATCAAAAGCGGTTGTCTTTAAGCTACTTTGGGTGCTTTATGCCATGAAGTCGGGATTTGTGACATAAATGAATCTGGAGAACAGGATGATGCATCAACCACAGACTTTTGCAGCACAGCGAATGGTTGACTCATATTTGGCTGAAAACAGGCACCTGTCAGTAACTAATGACCCTCTTTAATACTGAAGTGGAAAGGTCAGTGAATGGCCAGAGCTGACCTCAGTGGCACTGAAGTACCTGACATGCCCACCCTCCAGTGTAAGTGTTGAGAGGGTATTCAGTTCAGTGGTGCAATAGTTCAGGATGATCATACAAACCTCTCTCCTTCCAATGTCAGCTTGCTGACATCTCAAAATGAATCAGGGGCACATACCAGCTCAAACTGTAACCTCTGTATTTGTACCCCGGCATGGTCATGGTTGTGCTGATGCTGGAGAAATGGACCCTCCTGGTGGCACTGGCAGCATGAAACATCTTACCAGTGAGGCAGATGATGACATGATGGAGAAAGAATTCCCTGGTGGGCACAATTCAGACATTGATGACTGTGAGGGCAGCTTTCTGTATTATGATGATGATGATGAGGAGGTTGATGTTGGTAGGTTTTAAGTGAAGTGGTTAAAAGGCTGTCACATTTTTTCTATGGTACATTTTGTTTTTCATAAAGTTAAATCAGGATCCCACTCAGAATGACTCAAATTCCATATGTCATATTGTAACACAGTGCACACTATAACCCACCCGCCACCCACCCGTGTGTGTCTGACAGCGATAGTGAATGTGTTGCAGGCTGCAGCTGTTCCCATGACCACCACCAGAAAACAGCTGTTAACCAAAGCCACCAGGTGCTGAGAGGGAATGTCATCATGTACCCCCATGGCCACCACCTGAAAACTGCTGTTAGCCAAAGCCACTAGATACTGAGAGGGAATGTCACCATGTGCCCCCATGACCACCACTAGAAAACCGCTGTTAGCGAAAGCCACCAGATACTGAGAGGGACTGTCATCATGGGTCCATGACCACCACCAGAAAACTGCTGTTAGCCAAAGCCACTAGATACTGAGAGGGACTGTCATCATGGGCCCCCATGGCCACCACTAGAAAACTGCTGTTAGCCAAAGCCACCATATACTGAGAGGGAATGTCAGCATGTGCCCCATGACCACCACTAGAAAACTGCTGTTAGCCAAAGCCACCAGGTGCTGAGAGGGAATGTCATCATGGGCCCCCATGACCACCACCTGAAAACTGCTGTTAGCCAAAGCCACCATATACTAAGAGGGAATGTCAACATCATGTGCCCATAACCACCACCAGTATGCCAATGTTTTCCATCCTGTGTCCTGCCCATGCCATGGCTGACGGAGTCAGAGAGACCACATCCATCATCCACAGCCACAAGGCTTCTTACTATCAATACTTTAAAGTGAAGTATGTGTACTAATGTTTCATACTATGGAACTTCCTTGAGCTGTGTTATGTTTCCTGTTGCTTTTCTGAGATGTAGTGGTGAAACACATATGGTAAACTTATTTTCTTTTTTTTAAAAGTTAACAGTTTCAAGTACTTTCCATTGCTGGAGGACTATGGTACTGCAGTACTGTATACAACCACCTACAGGATATCCATTTCCGGTAAGTATATACGTTTTATTTGATCAGTTCTTTTTTTGTTGTTCATTCTTTCAAAAGAGTGCAAATCATATAAAGCAGGTGACATGCTCGTCACATAATATATTTGTCCCTCTTGCACATCACACACTGTATTGCTGCAGCAGCCATGCCAGAGTTGAGCAAAGTTTTATCCAGGACGTGACTTGACAAAATGTGTTTTACAATGTAACTTGAGTTAAGACATGGGGACAGTGACACAGTGTATGGGTCACAGGTACTAAATTTTACATTGCGATTTGTGATGATTTGGTCTTCATGTGGCTTAGTGAGACAGCTTGCTATCTGTTACTCAGCATGTATGACAGGATGGAATAGCCACACTTTAAACATAATGTATTACTGCAATCAAGTACTAATAACTCCTTCTTCATCTCTTTTAGCAAGAAACTTTCTGATGCTGTGTGTTGTCATTGTTGCTTTCTCCAAATAACAAGTTCAACCTCATACCCCAGGCGGGGAGACAAGCAACAAGTAGTATGAATCCATAACCATCATTACTGGACTGGAGAATGCAGCTAAAACCTGTGAAGAATTAACCAAACAACAAACCATTACTGAAACGTGCTTGCAAATGCCCCTCCCCCCCAAAAAAATCAAATACTTACCTTCACTGGCTTGACAGAATTCCAATGTCAAAATTCCTCATCAAGCACGTAATGCGCACAACAGCTGCAACTATGTGACCTGTGATACAAAACAAAACAATGATTACATGTATATATATTGAAAGCAACTTCTATATATGTGTGTGTGTATATATAGATAAACATATGCATATATATATGTAATAGATATACCACTCTAGGGTGTGCAGTCATGCTCTGATATCGCCTGCGCCTTGGTGTGCGTTGTGATGCCGCGAGGCCGCGGGCGATTATTCACAAAGGCGTCGCGTATATCAAGCGCCCACCCTACACCTAGTGGTATATCTATCTTATAAAATAGCCACACATGTTTTTGGAGGGAGGGTGGGTGGAAAAATAATCCCTTTGTCTAGGTGGGAAATGATATGCTGGCAGAGTTGAAAGTAAGTCCTGTGTTTAAAAGGATGAAAAGTGTGCCTCCTGTTAGGTTGTGTTAGTTTATTGTAATGGCTCTTTGTATGTAGTAAATTATATGTTGGCAGAGTTTAGAAAGTAGTCCGAGTGAGAAAGCAGTGATTAAGTATAAGCGTGACGGCGGTGCGCATTGCAAGCTATTCGAATTGACAGTAAGTCGTTTTGTGTTTAAAAGATATAAAGTGCTTTCCCTCTTGTTAGTTTGTCTTAATTTCAGTAATACAAGGTGCAGAGTGTATTAGGCGGGCGAGGCGCCCGTGTGGTCGGCAGCTACGAAGGTAGGCATGAGGCAGGTGAGGTTGTCATAGCAACACTCGCTCACAGCTTCGCGATCTGCTGCTAAAACTGCCAAGAGCTCACTCAACATCTCGCTCAATCTAATACACTCTGCATCTTCTGTTACTAGTGGGCAAATAACTGAGGAGAAAAATTTTATATCTTTAAACACAAAAGTTTCTATTTCAACTCTGGCTTGCTAGTAAAAGCTGCCGACTCACTCGAGCATCGCCTCGCTCGATCTAAATACACTCTGCACCTTGTATTACTGAAATTAAGAGAAGTAACAGGAGGAAAAGGACTTTATATGTTTTTAACACAAGGACTTAGTTTCAACTGGTAACAGCTTGTTACTTCTCATAATCACGTACCGCTCGGTCACGCTATACTTCAGGTAGGAAAAGTGAAAGTGGTAAGCGATCAGCAAGTCTGTGTAGAAAGGAGATTTTTAACAGAAAGTGAGAGTAGGATGTAAGAGAACTGTAGTTTCTCTTGTTTTTATACACAGTTAGGTTTCTGTTAAATGGGCTGTATTATGTTGTTTTTTAGAATTTAGGGTGGTGAGACAGTGTGCAGTAGTAACAGTGTGTGTGTGTGTGTTTGTATGTGGCTGCTTAACTGCATTCGTGGAGTGATCTCACTGCTGGTGAGAAGGTTTGAGGCTGGAAAGTAGTTTGAGGCATGCGGTCGTACTGGGGCGTGCGGTCATTGGGAAATAATGCGGTCATGTGATGCATTCTGTCCAATCATGTTACTGGAATTTCTATGATTTTACCACACCATTTTATAAATATATATATATATATATATATATATAACATTTAAGATGAGGTTCTGTGCAAAACAATGATAATTGTCAGGCAAGTACATTAATTAACTTACCAAGGGTACTGTTACTGTACACACAAGGGCATCCTTCCTGTTGTGGTCAGTGTAGCACACTTTGGGCAACCAACAACGTTATCAGTCACATCATCTTGGATGGTTGTTTCAGTAGTCAGTCATCCTTCTAGCACACCATTTGGCAAGACACTGTGCATCAACCAGTCAGGTCAACAGCAGCATTACATGAAATTCCAACAGCAGCAGAAGGACACTTAGTTCTTATTGGAGTGTGTGCACTCTTGACTGAGTGCGCCATTAATTAATGGAGACCTTTCATTCCATATTATGCTCTCATTTCTCTTCGTCCGTAGTGGAGAATTTTCTGAACACAAGATAGCAGCATTTTGGGGGGGACACATTAATTCTGGGGACTGTGTGGCAGCACTGCACACATGACTTAGTGTGCCATTAATTAATTCCCTTCCTTGTTATATTCTGACTTAAAATTGTCTCTTTTCCAAAAATAAATCATTTTAGTGGTCTCAGTAATGTTTTATTTCTGTCTTGCTGTGTGCGTGTGTGCAAAAGCAGGAATGAGTAGTGTAATAATCGGCTAAACAGCATGTGTGCACTGTGCAGTGCACTGTCACGTGCACACACTGTCCAGCTCCCTGAAAACATATATGATGATGATGACTTGTTCCAATGTTGATGGTATAAAAAATAAAGTTAAGAATATATAATGTATATTTTATTTGTATCATCATCAACAATGGGCCAAGTCATATAATATGTTTTTCAGAGGGCTCGGTGTGCATTGTGCACATCACAGTGCACACATGCAGTTTAGCTGATCATAGCACTGCTCACTCCTGCTTTTCAACAAATCCGACAGAAATGAAATATTGCTGAGACACCCAAAATATTTCCTGGTAAACAGACATTATTAAGTATGAATATAACAGGTCCAGTCCAGTAGCACGCTGCGCTAACACTGGGGCTGGGTGCTGGTGGAGAGCAGCTAGCTGCAAAACTGCCATTGCCAGACTAAACCAGAAAGCCAGCACTCCAGACGAATAAATGCAAACAAAAAATGTTCATAGTCTGCTACTGCAAATTTCTTGATGGAAAAAGAAGACACACAAAAATTACCCCTGTGCTTCAGTGCTTAGGCCTTCTTTATGGGGCCACCAAAAGAAGGCCTAACCACTGAAAACAGAAGGTCATTTCTGTGCTGTGTTTTGCTATGAATAACTTTGCAGTACAGACCATGAACTGTTTTTTCTTTGCATTTATTCATCTGGAGTGCTGGCTTTTCTGTTTAATTCTGGCGATATTTTGCAGCTTATGCTCCACCAGCTGCCTGCCACTGTTAGCGCCAGCATGCTACTGGACTGGACCTGTTATATTCCTACTTAATAATGTCTAGTATCATGAAATATTTTGGATGCCTCAGCAATATTTCATTTCTGTCGAGTTTGTTGAAAAGCAGGAGTGAGCAGTGCAATGATCTGCTAAACCGTATGTGTGCACTGTGAGGTGCCCACTGCCCACAAGCCCTCTGAAAACATATTATATGACTTGGTCTGCTGTTGATGATGGTACAAGTAAAATATACATTATATATTCTTATCTTTATTCTTTATACCATCAACAGTGGAACAAGTCATCATATATGTTTTCACGGAGCTGGACAGTGTGCGCATGATAGTGCACTGCACACATGCTGTTTAGTACATTATTATTGCACTACTCAATCCTGATTTTAAAAACAAACCTCCACAACAGAAAGGAAACATTACTAAGGCACAAAAATATTTCAGGGTAAACAGACATTGTTAAGTAGGAATGTTACAGGGTGCAAGAAGCATGCTGCACTATGTGGACGGATGCTGGTACACAGTAGCTGGCTCCAAAAGTGCAAGGCAAAACCACAAAGCCACCAATCTGTGAATACTTGCCAAGAAAAACTGTTCAGTGGTATTGCAACTTTATTGATGGCAAAACAAGACACACACAATGCCCATTGTGCTTTGGCGCTTAGGCCTTCATTAGGGACACACTAATGAAAGCCCTATACTAAAAGCATGAATCGTGTTACTGTGTGGCTTGTTTGCCACTCATACATTGCACTTGCAGTGAAAATATTTTATCGGCATTTATTCAGGTGGCATTATGGCTTTCTGGTTTTGTTAAGTTGAATATAATGAGGGCAAGGACAACCCTTTTTACTTAATTTTATTTCACCTGTTTTTGGGCATGGTTATCACTATTTTTGGGAGTTAAACAAGGTTATGCAAAACAAAACAGAACATACACTTAACATTTTATACACATAAAGGTGCACAATGGGCGTGGAGACAAACAACAACAAAAATGGATAATAAAATCTGTGTCAGATTACCTAAAAGTATGCAGGATAAATGCCAGAAGGAACCAGGTGGGATGAGAACAGGGTATACTGGGATGTATTGGGAGCCATCACATCAAAATGAAGTCAGAAAAGGGCTGTACAAAGGAGGAGAGCTAATATGCTGAAGGGTATGCACCAGAATGAAGACAGGCGAAGATACACTAAAGGACATTACATACAAACACAAGGAAGTGGGGGGGGCAGGATAGAAACTATTAAGTATAGAAATGGACTCAACAAAAGGGCAGACACATCCAGAACAAAATATTTGCATGAAAAAGTGACCACAATTTCAAGATAGAGGGCAGAAGGATCACGGTCAAGATCGGGAAATATTTTTTCACACAGAGGGCAGTGGTGGTAAGTGCAAGCCAGGACAAACTAAAAAACTAATAGTCAATGTTATGGTGTGGCTGCACTGTTTGAGGGTGTTTCTAATGTTCAGGAAATATGCACTAAGAGTAATTAAATGATTTGAAGCAAAACAAAACTGAGCATAACTATACTTCATTACAATGCATTTTGGTTCCAATAAGCAAGGAGGCAGATAAAACAACTAGCATCATCAATTAATTTTCAGAAAGTTAGCATTCATAAAATATGGGTTATTGCCTAAAAATAATATGCTGACAGCGTCCTTAAAAAGGAAATAAAATTGGCAATCTGTCTGCGTTTGTGTGTGAGGTGTGGGCAGGCAGTGTTTGTTGGGGTTTAGTTGCTTGGTGCCTAACAAAACTCAGCCAGTAAGGTTAAGAAATGACAAAACGGACAACAGAACCACCTGAGCTTGAAGCTTGGACACTCTTGCACCTTTGGGGGAGGTAGCACCGTAACATAAAAGTCCTATTTGGAGTATCCTTGCAGCACCTGGGGGCATCATAGAGCCTTCCAGGGCACTCTTCTATGGTCATTGGCACCTCTGGGCATCAAAGCACTCTTCAAGGCATTCTCACACCTTGTGGGGTGCTGGCACTGTAACCTGAAATCCATATGTGGGGCATGCTGGCAACACCTGGGACAATACAGATTCTTCCAGAGCACTCTCCCATGGGTCCTGGCTTCTTGTCTGGCATCAAAGAGCCCCCAAGGGCACCCTTGCATATCTGTAGTGGAATAGTGGTAGTGGTGCATATATATTCTAAAATATATCAAAATGCACCACAAAGCATAAAAATCCTGTAGCTTATGGCCTAAGGCGGCCCCAAGACCTCAGGCCTTTATATAATTTCCCTGAGCACCCACAACATTTTTTCAAAACTTGGCACCCTGCCCCTGATGCATGAGTAGTGGCCTAGGTCAAGATGGCAGGCTCAGGCAGGATGAACAGTTCTGCAAGAGTTCATGATCTTCTGCTAGTGAAGCCTCCAGGTGGCATAATGGATCTGACCACGGTGAACCAAATTGTGACACACGAAACACATTCAGCACATTTACTGCACTAACTACTTTGAACAACAGTTCGGATACCATCTGGTTGCAAATTGACAGCTGCACTCGCAAACCTTCTGATCTGAGGATAACTGTCTTACAAACTGGGGCGATAACTTCTGAAGCAAGTCTTCAGTCCAAATCACAAGTCGATGACACTTTTTCTTTCTTCTGTCACAGTTCCAAAGCTGGAAATCAGACAGGTCCAACTTCTATGGTAGGCAGTTCGGGTTATTGAAAATGGAGCAGGAAGGCCAGAAAAGCCTCTTCTTACCAATTCCCCACGCTCCTTCAGGGACTAGCTGCTTGCAAGCTCATGCCATTCACTCATCAACCTCCAACTCTAACTGATCCACTACTCAGGCAGTTCTGGGCTTTGCTTTGATAATCCAAAAGAGTCTGTCGGCTGAGGGAACTGTCAATCACAGCAAGGGCTCCTCCAGGTCCATTTGGGCACCAACACTAAAAACTACAAAAACTACAGAATTCCTTCCCACAAGACCACTGGGGACAGTTTCCATTTAGGTCCCCAGTGGTTTGACTGATCAATTGCTGGAAGTCCAGAACCCTAACATGGTGGCTCCCATTCAAATGTTCGAGCTGCAATAAAAGCAGGTTAGACAAACTTGTCTAGCTATACTATAACAGCAAATAAGCAATAAACAATTATAGTTCCTAAAGGGCTCCCTCTGTCGCAGTAGTGACTGCAGAATGGAGCAACATAACAAACTGTCTGGCCAGTCGCAAGCCTTAATTACTCGGACCCAGCCCAGACCACTTTCTAAACACAGATCAGCTAGGCTCTTAAAGAGAGAGGCACAGAGGCTCACTAGGGCACTCTCACACAAATAGATAGCACTGCTTAAGACGGACACCAGCCTGACAGTGGGCATTTAGGAGCCCAGGAAGACATTACAGTAAGCTCCAGTTTGTAGGAAGGTTACTGTCTTCCTACTGTAGAGAAAACTTGGTGTCTCGTCAAGTCTATACTTACTATAAAGTCTATATATAAAGACATTATACAATGATGCATGTATGTTCTATTAGCATACTATAAGAATAAAATGTGATGCATCAGTAAGACAAATATATCATAACAACAGTATTGCTATATTTTCCACTTTAGCAATGACAGTCCCATAAGGACACATTTTCATAACATTTTCCATAAACAGCTTAACACATTCAAGTACTCAGACACATTACCCTTACAGCACTGGTCTGCTTTACGCTGCATACTAACCCATATGGCTTAGGGCCTATCTTTATCAGCTACACTAAGGCTGCAATGGGCAAGGGCATTAGTACATTGGTCTGAAGGCTTTACTAGTAACTTGGACGTGGCAGAAAACTCAGTTTTGAAGGCAGCATTCAGAAATATACATCCCATTGTGATGTACATGTAATGGGAGATCTACAGGCCTTCCTAGGGAGTCATAACTGAGGCGTATCACTGGCTTTGTGTCTCTTCCAGACTTCCTGGGAGGGACAGGCATGGGTTCAGTTCTTTCAACATTGCTTATCAATAAGTCTGCTTCTGAGAAAAGGGGGTAGAGGTGGGCAAAGTGGCCAACATTTGCTCCATCAAGCAATTTGCAGAGTAGTGCTAATGCTGCGAAGTATTCCTGAATGTGGCGGAGTGTTGCGTCATAATAAGGATCATAAAGTCATTGATTTTAATGCATTTCATGCTACTCCACCTTTCCCCAACCACTTCTGAGTAGATTTAGTGCCAAGTACATTGAAATCAATGTACTTCATCATCAACTAGTTACTGAGCTCCAAAGCAAATTTTGCTGTGATTCATGGGATTGCAGGTCACATGAGCTCTAGATTGTTCAGCACAGCCTCAGTTCTGTGTAGTGTGTGTGTAGTGGTAGCTGGAGACAGTTTGCTCTCAGAGCTTTGCTATTCAAACCCTATAAAGGCTGTTAAAAAGTTTTGAGCCTTGCTTTTGTTGCTCAAAACATAGTACATCAATTATAGGAAACCCTTCTGTGCTCATATCATCGAGTGTTTATTGTTTGTGTGGGGATTTTGAATGGTAATTTCAAACATTCAGTCTGGGTACTGACAAACACTTGAAGTGTGCTTTGGAGGAGTAGCGTATCTGTGTGGTGTAGGTAGATTAACTGGGAGAAAAAAGCAGTCTGTGTTTTGGTTATATTTTCGTTGTATGATTGTGTCATTGTACACACAGTAATATTTTCCTTAATTCTTGACATTTTTTTGTTGATTTTTGTGGTGCAGCAGTGCATAATTTCAGTTTGTTGAAAAGATTTGGTTATATTACTGAAGTTTTCTATTTGCCATGCATTACTTGTAAAGTGAGTTGTGTTTGTGTGCGTGCCATCAAATCACAGACACCTTTTATTGTGCCACAGAGTAATTGCAGCAGTGTAAACATACAATCCACCACAACCTACGTGATTTGTACTGCTTTGTGGATTGTGCTATCTTATTTTGGACTGTTACTGCAGTGCACTGCCCCCAAACTGGCAAAAGGCGTTCTTTTCCAGATTGGATTCGACTTTGAGCAGCAGTGGCTAAGGTGTTGTTGTGACTTTGCATCTGCATCTTTTCTTGACTCACAGTGCAATCTAATCTGTCTGTGCCTTTGCATCTGTTTAGTGCCCAATCTCCATCTGCAAGCCACAGTTGTTTTTGGGCTTACATCCACCGGACCAGACTGAAAGTTCCAAAATCTCCATTTGTTTACAATTTTCTTTGCTATCCCCAAAATGCCTGCAAACAGACGTGCAAGCAAAGCTGTTTCTCACCATGGCACTGCTGCCAGTGGCAAGATTGTGTGTGGGCGTGGTAGTACGCAGAAGTGCATAGCTGATGTGAGTAAAGGGATTTCTCTCTTACTGTTTTTTTACAGTGCAGTCTGTAGCTTCACTCATAGTTGGAGAAGATTATGTTGTCCTAGCTGGTGGCATTAGTGCAGTTTCTGCTGGCATGAGTATTGCTGCCTCAGGTTCCACTTCTGACCAGTAAACTGTTTCAAAAAATATAGTTGAGTCTAAAGCTGTGATGGACAGTGTAGATGATGTCACACTCCCCAGTAACATCCCCATGGTAGTTGAACATGATTCTGATCCTGGTGACAATAACTCACAATGTCATATTTCTTCCACCGTGGTTGAGGTCATGCATTTGCCATCCAATGATTCAGTGTGGTGCAAAAATATTGGGTGATGATGATGATGATGTTGCAGTGGTTTCAAAATGTAGTCCACATGACAGCATCCAAGCAGAATATGTGGATGCGGATGATGTTCATGAATATGATGATGATGTCAGTAACCCCTGTTAGGAACTGGAGAAAAAGAAAGTCAAGGTGGCTGTGTCTGGGTCTGTTGACATTAAATCCCCCCCTCCTCAAAAATGTTGTGATTTAGTGGTTCCAGTTGATGTTGATGATGATGATGATGATGACCCAGTAATAATCATAGGTAAAAAAACTGGAGTCCAATAGGCCGCATCAGGGACATGTTAAAAGTAGTGGATTATAATCCTTATTTGGGATTTTTGTGTGAGATGCAAATGATGAGTCAGTTACAATTTGCCAGCTTTGCCATGCGCATATGAGTCGAGGTAAAAAGGGGAGTCATCTGGGCACGGGGGAGGGGCCAGCATACACATCTTAAGAACAGGCACATGGCACTGTGGACCCAGCACCAGATGGCAGCTATTGCCATAGTGGGGCATTCACCCTCTTCATCAACCTTAATGAACATGTTAGCCCCTTCCATGAGTGTAAGACCAAGTAGGAATGTCTGCAGCAGCAATGAAATAACAGCAGAGGATGGCTACAGGCATTATGAGGGGGAGGATAATGATTTTGAAATCTTCTCAAGTGGTGGTGAAAGTAGCAGTGGTGGTGGTCAATGCAGTACATCTAGTGCAAGTGGTACATCAACCCCTGTACGTAAATTGGGGAAAATAACTTCAATTGTGGATTTGTCAACTGTACAGCCCTCTTCATCATCACACATCCAAACCCCACCCCTGGCCATTTGCAGAACACAGCCATTTGTCACACCCCGTGCAAAACGAGTAAGTCAGCCCACGTTGGAGAATGTTTTTGTCCATAACCTGAAGTACTCACCCAATCATGCAGTGTCCGCGAAACTTAATGCTGCTGTAGCTGAAATGCTGGCGTTGATCTTTGCCCTTCTCCTTCATGAAGAATTCCAGATTTCAGTGGTTTGTGGCACCCACCTGTCCAAAATGGAAAGTCCTATCCAGGATATACTTTTCTACCCATGCTGTCCCCGAGTTATACCATACTGTAGCTGACTCTGTAAGACATGCCCTTCAACATTCCTCCTCTCCATTCATCCATTTAAGTATGGATATGTGGACAAGTGGCAAAACAGCAGGAAGTTCATATCTGTGTGTAACTGCATATTGGGCATGGTACTTGAGGGATGTTTGTGCTGGTGGTAGTGTGAATAATCAGTGTAAGGTGGACTGTTATGGTAGCAATCTTCCAGGAATTTGACAGCATGCTATGCTTGCTTTGCACAGTATGACCTGTTCACACTGGTGAAAACATGCTGAACTTGCTTTGACCGAAATTGATGAGTGGCTGGACCCCTGTCCCTGAGAGCTGGGTTTTATAGCAAGTGACAATGGGTTTAATGTTGATAAATGTATCACAAATGGTGGCTCTGTTCAGGTTCCATGCATGGCCCACTGTTTAAATCTTGTGGTGCAGGGTTTCTGCAGCAACCTGATATAAAGGTATTGTTGACAGTTGCATAGCACATCAGTTCTCACTTTTCAAGTTCTGCAAAGGCCCGTGACCAACTTTGGCAGTTGCAGATCCAAGACAACCTCCACAGCACTGCCTCAAGCTGGAAGTTGTCACCTGGTGGAATTCCACTTTATACATGGCAGAGAGGTTGTATGAACAATACAAAGCCATCTCAGAATATCTTGTGATGCACACTAACAGTGACAGTTCCAGAGCCTCCATGTCTCTCATAACTGAAAAGTGGTGCCTCATGGACTCTGTAATAACAGTTTTGAGGCCTTTTGAACACCAACACAGGCAGTGAGTGGCGAGTCTGCCTTCATTAGCCAATCAATTCCACTGCTGCAGGTGTTGAGGCAGACATTGCTGAATCTACAGCATAGCCTTGATGGCTCCAGAGGCTGTGCTAGCAGTGTGTTGCTGAAACACATGCTGACACTATTCGACCACAAATGGCACATCGTGAGCATTCAGCAGAGTGATGACTTTGCAATAGCAGCAATGCTGCTCTCACGATACAAATGTGGAATTGCCTCACTACTGGAGAGAGAGCCTGAACAGGTAAAAAATCTCAGTGGGCAACTGGTGTGCTTGGTTCATGGGGCACAGAAGTCATGTGGGTCAGCAAACCTCAGCAGCATAACCAGGCTGAAGGTCAGTTTGGAGTAGTATCAAGCATATCCTGTAAGGGGCTGCAGTTCCAGGTGGTCTGTCATCAAAAGCGGTTGTCTTTAAGCTACTTTGGGTGCTTGTCGCTAAGTCGGGATTTGTGACATAAATGAATCTGGAGAACAGGATGATGCATCAACCACCAGACTTTTTGCAGCACAACGAATGGTTGACTCATATTTGGCTGAAAACAGGCACCTGTCAGTAACTAATGACCCTCTTTAATACTGAAGTGGAAAGGTCAGTGAATGGCCAGAGCTGACCTCAGTGGCACTGAAGTACCTGACATGCCCACCCTCCAGTGTAAGTGTTGAGAGGGTATTCAGTTCAGTGGGTGCAATAGTTCAGGATGATCATACAAACCTCTCTCCTTCCAATGTCAGCTTGCTGACATTCATAAAAATGAATCAGGGGCACATACCAGCTCAAACTGTAACCTCTGTATTTGTACCCCGGCATGGTCATGGTTGTGCTGATGCTGGAGAAATGGACCCTCCTGGTGGCACTGGCAGCATGAAACATCTTACCAGTGAGGCAGATGATGACATGATGGAGAAAAGAATTCCCTGGTGGGCACAATTCAGACATTGATGACTGTGAGGGCAGCTTTCTGTATTATGATGATGATGATGAGGAGGTTGATGTTGGTAGGTTTTAAGTGAAGTGGTTAAAAGGCTGTCACATTTTTCTATGGTACATTTTGTTTTCATAAGTTAAATCAGGATCCCACTCAGAATGACTCAAATTCCATATGTCATATTGTAACACAGTGCACACTATAACCCACCGCCACCCACCGTGTGTGTCTGACAGCGATAGTGAATGTGTTGCAGGCTGCAGCTGTTCCCATGACCACCACCAGAAAACAGCTGTTAACCAAAGCCACCAGGTGCTGAGAGGGAATGTCATCATGTACCCCCATGGCCACCACCTGAAAACTGCTGTTAGCCAAAGCCACTAGATACTGAGAGGGAATGTCACCATGTGCCCCCATGACCACCACTAGAAAACCGCTGTTAGCGAAAGCCACCAGATACCAGAGAGGACTGTCATCACGTGCCCCATGACCACCACCAGAAAACTGCTGTTAGCCAAAGCCACTAGATACTGAGAGGGACTGTCATCATGGGCCCCCATGGCCACCACTAGAAAACTGCTGTTAGCCAAGCCACCATATACTGAGAGGAATGTCAGCATGTGCCCCATGACCACCACTAGAAAACTGCTGTTAGCCAAAGCCACCAGGTGCTGAGAGGGAATGTCATCATGGGCCCCCATGACCACCACCTGAAAACTGCTGTTAGCCAAAGCCACCATATACTAAGAGGGAATGTCAACATCATGTGCCCATAACCACCACCAGTATGCCAATGTTTTCCATCCTGTGTCCTGCCCATGCCATGGCTGACGGAGTCAGAGAGGAGACCACATCCATCATCCACAGCCACAAGGCTTCTTACTATCAATACTTTAAAGTGAGTATGTGTACTAATGTTTCATACTATGGAACTTCCTTGAGCTGTGTTATGTTTCCTGTTGCTTTTCTGAGATGTAGTGGTGAAACACATATGGTAAACTTATTTTCTTTTTTTAAAAGTTAACAGTTTCAAGTACTTTCCATTGCTGGAGGACTATGGTACTGCAGTACTGTATACAACCACCTACAGGATATCCATTTCCGGTAAGTATATACGTTTTATTTGATCAGTTCTTTTTTGTTGTTCATTCTTTCAAAAGAGTGCAAATCATATAAAGCAGGTGACATGCTCGTCACATAATATATTTGTCCCTCTTGCACATCACACACTGTATTGCTGCAGCAGCCATGCCAGAGTTGAGCAAAGTTTTATCCAGGACGTGACTTGACAAAATGTGTTTTACAATGTAACTTGAGTTAAGACATGGGACAGTGACACAGTGTATGGGTCACAGGTACTAAATTTTACATTGCGATTTGTGATGATTTGGTCTTCATGTGGCTTAGTGAGACAGCTTGCTATCTGTTACTCAGCATGTATGACAGGATGGAATAGCCACACTTTAAACATAATGTATTACTGCAATCAAGTACTAATAACTCCTTCTTCATCTCTTTTAGCAAGAAACTTTCTGATGCTGTGTGTTGTCATTGTTGCTTTCTCCAAATAACAAGTTCAACCTCATACCCCAGGCGGAGACAAGCAACAAGTAGTATGAATCCATAACCATCATTACTGGACTGGAGAATGCAGCTAAAACCTGTGAAGAATTAACCAAACAACAAACCATTACTGAAACGTGCTTGCAAATGCCCTCCCCAAAAAAATCAAATACTTACCTTCACTGGCTTGACAGAATTCCAATGTCAAAATTCCTCATCAAGCACAAGTGTTCGCACAACAGCTGCAACTATGTGACCTGTGATACAAAAACAAAACAATGATTACATATATATATATTGAAAGCAACTTCTATATATGTGTGTGTGTATATATAGATAAACATATGCATATATATATGTATAATAGATATACCACTCTAGGGTGTGCAGTCATGCTCTGATATCGCCGCGCCTTGGTGTGCGTTGTGATGCCGCGGGCCGCGGGCGAGTATTCACAAAGGCGTCACGCGTATATCAAGCGCCCCCACACCCAAGAGTGGTATATCTATCTTATAAAATGGCCACACATGTTTTGGAGGGAGGGTGGGTGGAAAAATAATCCCTTTGTCTAGGTGGGAAATGATATGCTGGCAGAGTTGAAAGTAAGTCCTGTGTTTAAAAAGGATGAAAAGTGTGTGCCTCCTGTTAGGTTGTGTTAGTTTATTGTAATGGCTCTTTGTATGTAGTAAATTATATGTTGGCAGAGTTTAGAAAGTAGTCCGAAGTGAGAAGCAGTGATTAAGTATAGCGTGACGGCGGTGCGCATTACAAGCTATTCTGAATTGACAGTAAGTCGTTTTGTGTTTAAAAAGATATAAAGTGCTTTCCCTCTTGTTAGTTTGTCTTAATTTCAGTAATACAAGGTGCAGAGTGTATTTAGGCGGGCGAGGCGCCCGTGTGGTCGGCAGCTACGAAGGTAGGCATGAGGCAGGTGAGGTTGTCATAGCAACACTCGCTCACAGCTTCGCGATCTGCTGCTAAAACTGCCAAGAGCTCACTCAACATCTCGCTCAATCTAATACACTCTGCATCTTCTGTTACTAGTTAGCAAATAACTGAGGAGAAAAATTTTATATCTTTAAACACAAAAGTTTCTATTTCAACTCTGGCTTGCTAGTAAAAGCTGCCGACTCACTCGGCATCGCCTCGCTCGATCTAATACACTCTGCACCTTGTATTACTGAAATTAAGAAAGTAACAGGAGGAAAGGACTTTATATGTTTTTAACACAAAAGGACTTAGTTTCAACTGGTAACAGCTTGTTACTTCTCATAATCACGTACCGCTCGGTCACGCTATACTTCAGGTAGGAAAAGTGAAAGTGGTAAGCGATCAGGCAAGTCTGTGTAGAAAGGAGATTTTTAACAGAAAGTGAGAGTAGGATGTAGAGAACTGTAGTTTCTCTTGTTTTTATACACAGTTAGGTTTCTGTTAAATGGGCTGTATTATGTTGTTTTTTAGAATTTAGGGTGGTGAGACAGTGTGCAGTAGTAACAGTGTGTGTGTGTGTGTTTGTATGTGGCTGCTTAACTGCATTAGGCGTGGAGTGATCTCACTGCTGGTGAGAAGGTTTTGAGGGCTGGAAAGTAGTTTAGCATTGCGGTCGTACTGGGAGGCGTGCGGTCATTGGGAAATAATGCACGGTCATGTGATGCATTCTGTCCAATCATGTTACTGGAATTTCTATGATTTTACCACACCATTTTATAAATATATATATATATATATATATATATAACATTTAAGATGAGTTCTGTGCAAAACAATGATAATTGTCAGGCAAGTACATTAATTAACTTACCAAGGGTACTGTTACTGTACACACAAGGGCATCCTTCCTGTTGTGGTCAGTGTAGCACACTTTGGGCAACCAACAACGTTATCAGTCACATCATCTTGGATGGTTGTTTCAGTAGTCAGTCATCCTTCTAGCACACCATTTGGCAAGACACTGTGCATCAACAGTCAGGTCAACAGCAGCATTACATGAAATTCCAACAGCAGCAGAGGACACTTAGTTCTTATTGGGTGTGTGCACTCTTGACTGAGTCGCCATTAATTAATGGAGACCTTTCATTCCATATTATGCTCTCATTTCTCTTAGTCCGTAGTGGAGAATTTTCTGAACACAAGATAGCAGCATTTTGGGGACACATTAATTCTGGGGACTGTGTGGCAGCACTCACACATGACTTAGTGTGCCATTAATTAATTCCTTCCTTGTTATATTCTGACTTAAAATTGTCTCTTTCCAAAAATAAATCATTTTAGTGGTCTCAGTAATGTTTTATTTCTGTCTTGCTGTAGTTGTGTGCAAAAGCAGGAATGAGTAGTGTAATATCGGCTAAACAGCATGTGTGCACTGTGCAGTGCACTGTCACGTCACACACTGTCCAGCTCCTGAAAACATATATGATGATGATGACTTGTTCCAATGTTGATGGTATAAAAAATAAAGTTAAGAATATATAATGTATATTTTATTTGTATCATCATCAACAATGGGCCAAGTCATATAATATGTTTTCAGAGGGCTCGGTGTGCATTGTGCATCACAGTGCACACATGCAGTTTAGCTGATCATAGCACTGCTCACTCCTGCTTTTCAACAAATCGACAGAAATGAAATATTGCGAACACAAAAATATTCCTGGTAAACAGACATTATTAAGTATGAATATAACAGGTCAGATCCAGTACGCTGCGCTAACACTGGGGCTGGGTGCTGGTGGAGAGCAGCTAGCTGCAAAACTGCCATTGCCAGACTAAACCAGAAAGCCAGCACTCCAGACGAATAAATGCAAACAAAAAATGTTCATAGTCTGCTACTGCAAATTTCTTGATGGAAAAAGAAGACACACAAAAATTACCCCTGTGCTTCAGTGCTTAGGCCTTCTTTATGGGGCCACAAAGAAGGCCTAACCACTGAAAACAGAAGGTCATTTCTGTGCTGTGTTTTGCTATGAATAACTTTGCAGTAGCAGACCATGAACTGTTTTTCTTTGCATTTATTCATCTGGAGTGCTGTTTAGTCTGGCGGTGGCAGTTTTGCAGCTAGTTGCTTCCACCAGCTGCCTGCCCCACTGTTAGCGCAGCATGCTACTGGACTGGACCTGTTATATTCCTACTTAATAATGTCTGTATCATGAAATATTTTGGATGCCTCAGCAATATTTCATTTCTGTCGAGTTTGTTGAAAAGCAGGAGTGAGCAGTGCAATGATCTGCTAAACCGTATGTGTGCACTGTGAGGTGCCCACTGCCCACCAAGCCCTCTGAAAACATATTATATGACTTGGTCTGCTGTTGATGATGGTACAAGTAAAATATACATTATATATTCTTATCTTTATTCTTTATACCATCAACAGTGGAACAAGTCATCATATATGTGTTTTCACGGAGCTGGACAGTGTGTGCGCATGATAGTGCACTGCACACATGCTGTTTAGTACATTATTATTGCACTACTCAATCCTGATTTTTAAAAAACAAACCCTCCACAACAGAAAGGAAACATTACTAAGGCACAAAAAATATTTCAGGGTAAACAGACATTGTTAAGTAGGAATGTTACAGGGGTGCAAGAAGCATGCTGCACTATGTGGACGGATGCTGGTACACAGTAGCTGGCTCCCAAAAGTGCAAGGCAAAACCACAAAGCCACCAATCTATGTGAATACTTGCCAAGAAAAACTGTTCAGTGGTATTGCAACTTTATTGATGGCAAAACAAGACACACACAAATGCCCATTGTGCTTTGGCGCTTAGGCCTTCATTAGGGGACACACTAATGAAGGCCTAACTGCTAAAGCGCAAGGGTCATTAATTTACTGTGTGGCTTGTTTTGCCATAAATACATTTGCACTTGCAGTGAAAATATTTTATCGGCATTTATTCGTGTGGCATTATGGCTTTCTGGTTTTGTTAAGTTGGAATATAATGAGGGCAAGGACAACCCTTTTTTACTTAATTTTATTTCACCTGTTTTTGGGCATGGTTATCACTATTTTTGGGAGTTAAACAAGGTTATGCAAAACAAAAACAGAACATACACTTAACATTTTTATACACATAAAGGTGCACAATGGGCGTGGAGACAAACAACAACAAAAATGGATAATAAAATCTGTGTCAGATTACCTAAAAGTATGCAGGATAAATGCCAGAAGGAACCAGGGTGGGATGGGGAACAGGGTATACTGGGATGTATTGGGAGCCATCACATCAAAATGAAGTCAGAAAAGGGCTGTACAAAGGAGGAGAGCTAATATGCTGAAGGGTATGCACCAGAATGAAGACAGGCGAAGATACACTAAAGGACATTACATACAAACACAAGGAAGTGGGGGGGGCAGGATAGAAACTATTAAGTATAGAAATGGACTCAACAAAAGGGCAGACACATCCAGAACAAAATATTTGCATGAAAAAGTGACCACAATTTCAAGATAGAGGGCAGAAGGATCACGGTCAAGATCGGAAATATTTTTTCACACAGAGGGCAGTGGTGGTAAGTGCAAGCCAGGACAAACTAAAAACTAATAGTCAATGTTATGGTGTGACAGCAGTTGAAGCATCCCCATGATTTGAAGTTGGTGACCTCGATTCGTTCTAACTGCTGCTCAACATTGTCAAGCCGGTGGTTTGCAGCATCCACTTCGCTCCACAGCAGGCCCAAACTGGTCTCTGTGGTAGGCAGTTCCAGAGGGTTGCCACCCTCAGCAGGAGGTGCTGCAGGTTGTGGTGGTGGTGGTGGAACAGCAGGTTCTATCATGGCCTTCCCCCACTTCACACCACACACAGGTTAGTGCCATTCTGCCCTCTTTTCCCCAGCATGGCCAGCATGTGCATTGCTGGCCTGTTCTGTGACCTTAGCCTGCCACTCTAGGTGGTGGTGATTGTACATATGGGTGTGCTGATCCCCTGTGCCGAGCAGACTTCCTTGGGGGCCACGACGCACCTCCACACTGCACAAATTGCTCCTAACTACATTGCTGTCCCCAGGCAGTACAGTAACAAAAGCCCACACTAGGGAGGTGTGGGGAGGACAAGGCACAGGCATGGGGAGGCCCAAATGGTGTGGGAGCCAGGTGCTACGGTTCTACAGTTGGGGTTGGGGGCATAGAAACCTGCTGCTGCATTTGCTGCTGTGGCTTCTCCTCCTCCTCCCTCACTTTTCTGCTGCTCAGCTGCTGGCACAGGGGACATAGGTGCTGCTGGCACTGGGGGGACACTGATCGGTGGTGCCACAGGAGGTGGTGGTTCCATGGCAGCGGTTACCCCCCCCAACAGCGACATTTCTGTGAGGTCCCCACAGCGACTACAGGCGCCAAGCCGGGTGGGAGACCACTGGAACCGGCACTGACTGTCAGGGATCCTGCACCCGTCAGCTCCGACTGAAGTTGAGAAACCTTAAGTGGGGGTGTCGGAGGCACAGCCCCCAAGATGAGGTCTAGGGCAAGCCCCCGGAAGAAAACAAGAGAACAAAGTGCGAACCGCAGCTGACTGCAGAATGCGGTTGACCTGCTGGTGTTGCTGACGGGCATTCAACAAAATTATGGTCGGGACTCCCGTCATGGATCCCAGCAAGCAGCACCAACTCCAGTATCTCTGGCTTCAGGGGGCGCCCTCAAGATGGTGCTGTGGTCCAGACGGCAGCCACCATGGCTGCGCACACCCACCCGATCTCTGCAACATCTACTAAAACCCCATGCTCACCCTCCATTGTGAGATCACTGAAGCTCTCCACAACAAACAGCACACACATACACACACACACACGGACACACAGAAACAATTAATAAAACAAATACTAAAGAAATACTGCACAAACACAAATCCAGACAACAAATACTCAAACAAAAGCACCTAGAGCAAAAAACAAGATTTAAAGTTCTCTTTTAAGCAGTTTTATTCTCTCTCACTCTCAAGTTCTCCCAACCTCTTTCTCCTAATGCAAGGTGAAAGTGAAACTCTCTTCAAGCATGATTCACTTCCTGCCTGCCTGGCTGAAGCAGGTGACTTACACTAGTGTAAACCACGTGATGTGTGTGGGCTGCCAATAGACTTCTCACTCTGCCTTAAAGTGAATTAAGGTGGAGTAAACAACACAAAGTCATAGTTACAACATGAAGTGGCAAAGTGGGACTTCACAATGGGCAT
Organism: Neoceratodus forsteri; assembly: GCA_016271365.2. Classification (NCBI taxonomy): domain Eukaryota; kingdom Metazoa; phylum Chordata; order Ceratodontiformes; family Ceratodontidae; genus Neoceratodus; species Neoceratodus forsteri. The sequence goes on along the minus strand of CM028131.1, from coordinate 910,395,834 downwards.
TTCACGTTGTGGGATGTTAGCGTGAAGTGCCCAGGCCACTTCGTGGGTAGAATTTTACTTCGCTGCATCTCTAGAAAGGGATACCTCTGCACTGGGTGTCTGTTCTGCACTGGAAGCACTATCAGCTTCTTGCTCTGTTCTGGTTCAACAATATTACTTTCATTACTTTATCTGAAGGAATTCCAGGTTCATCATCTAGAGGAAAATCCATGGAATTCAAATCTTTCAACACATTACTGATACTGCCAGAATCATTATCTTCATTGACATTAATGTCCACAACATTTTCAGAATCATTAGTAGCAAATAGTTCTGAACTTTCTGTACTGTATGTCACGTGGTGCTTTCTAGCAATGGCTATAGTCAGATCGAGACCTAGATGATTTGGGGTTCGTCACCGGCTAGCTGTGCAGCTGAGATCTCCAATCAGCTATTATTTATTTATTTTTTATTGTTTTTATTTAGTATTTGTTGACCAAGTAAGTGCACTAGACAAATCCTGCCAATTTTTAGGCACGACCTGGGGAGGGATACAGATGAATGCCAACTGACCTTGAATTAGATTAAGCTGTTGGCTTATCGTTAGATTAGGCAGATAACTACTCTGCCCAGATCAGCTGAAGACTGGTACATGACCATGATATCAATTCACAAAGTTCTCAAAGTAGCATCGTTGTAGTGTGGACGTCAAATAGCAGTGAGGTGGGATTTGAAGCTTTACTGCTACAGGCTTGGCATCTCCGGCATTAGTGGGAACCTTTGGGTGCGAATTATATCGAGCAATACTCCACACAATCAAACAGATTTGGTCTCCAATTTACTTAGCTGGTCTTCCAGAGAGTCTTTTGTGGGGGTCACAATACACCCCTGCCTCGGCATGAGAACTTCCGGTCTGCTCTGGATCCTGGGTGACAACCGAGGGTTTAGGTGCAGGCAGCACAGATGAATCTTCCTTAGGTGGGCATTCGGCCCTTTGCACCGCCCACGTTAGCGCAAGAAACCTGACAGCATCCTCCAAGCAGAGCTGGGTCTGTAACTGAAACATTAAGGACTGGGGTTTTTTGACTGAAGTCAATAGGTGGTCAATTCGGATCCGATGCATCTTCCGTAAAGTGACTCCCCCTTGGTCTAGTATTTCATGCAGGGTGGCCTCTATCCTTAAAACATAGGCCAACAACAATTCTGCAGATGATTGACGCATGGCTTTAAACTCCCACATTAGCTGATTCACATCCTTAGGTGGGTCAAGAACAGAAGTTAACGCATCCAGATACTGCTGTGCAGATGTGGTGGACTCAGTAGATAGAAGCCCCCAGAGAACATGTAGAGCAGGCCCCCAAAGGGCCATCAGAATTTCCAGTCACTTCTGCTTCTCTGTTCCAGGCCATTTGTGCAGCATCCACGTAGCATGGGCTTTCCAGGTCTCCCAGTCCCTTTCTCCACTAAGGGTCGGGGTAACTCCAGAAAATATGCCATCCTTAGCAAGAATACACCTATGGAAAGTGTGGGGAAGAGTGTGAACCTGTGTTCCCACCAGTTTCACAGGTAGCATAGACTTGGGCCACTAGGGGGTGCTAATCCCAGTGGTGCCTCCAAGATCTAACCCTAGGTGGTGCTATTCTAAGGGCTACTACCCTGCCTCTAGAGCAATTCACACTTTGAGGGTCTGACTTTGAAAATCGGTGCCTCCGCCCAGAAGGAATAGAAACATAGACATAGAAACATAGCATTTGATGGCAGATAAGGACCACTTGGCCCACCTAGTCTGCCCATTTCCCCTAATGCACAGGCTGCAGATCCTAATTAACCAACAGCCTGCTTCCTCTACCCCCACTAGAAGTGCCTTATGTCTGTCCCATGCATTTTGAATTCCCCCACTGTTTTTGAGTCCACTACCTCCTCAGAAAGGATGTTACATGTATCCACAACCCTCTCTGTGAAAGAATACTTCCTCACATTACCTTTGAACCATCCCCCTCTATCTTCAAATTGTGCCCCTTGTCCTTGTGCATCTTTTTTTCTGAAAGATGCCACCATCTCCGACTCTGTTGATTCCCTTGATGTACTTGAAAGTTTCTATTATGTCCCCCCTCGCCCCCCTCTCCTCGAGTGTATACATATTAAGCTTCTTTAATCTCTCTTCGTATGTCTTCTGGTGCAGACCCTGCACCATTTTAGTTGCCCTCCTCTGAACAGACTCCATCCTGTCTATGTCCTTGTGGAGATGGGGTCTCCAGAACTAGATGCAGAACTCCAGATGGGGTCTCACCAACTGTCTGCACAGAGGGATAACAACTTCCTGTTTTCTACTGGTGATGCCTGTCCATATGCATCCCAGTATCCCACCAGCCCTCCTTACTGCCTTCTCACATTGTTTGCACACCTTAAGGTCATCTGATATGACTACCCCCAGGTCCCTTTCCATTTCTGTTGCTGTTATTATCACACCCCCATTGTGTACCCTTCCCCTGTATTTTTGTTTCCCAGGTGCATTACTTTGCACTTCTTTGCATTGCATCTAAGCTGTGATATATTTGACCATTCCTCCAACCTTGCCAAGTCCCTTTGCATCCTCTCCACCCCACCTTCTGTATCAACCCTGTTGCAGATCTTTGTGTCATCTGCAAAGAGACATACTTTTCCTTCCAGTCCCTCTGCAATGTCACTTATAAAGACAGAGGACTGGTCCCAGTACCGAACCCTGTGGTACCCCACTAGTAACCCCACTTTCTTCAGCGTAAACTCTATTTACTATTACCCTCTGTATCCTGTTGTCCAGCCAATTTTTAACCCAGGCTACCACCTTGGGACTCACTCCAAGGCTGGCTAACTTGTACATGAATCTTTTGTATGGGACTGTGTCAAATGCCTTGCTAAAGCCTAAGTAGGCCATGTCCACTTCTCCTCCCTGGTCTACCACATTGGTCACCCATTCAAAGAAATCTAGTAGATTCGTCTGACATGACTTTTCTTCTGTGAATCCATGCTACCTTGGGTCTTGTGCCCCACTGGCCTCTAGGAACTCAACAATTCTTTCCTTTAGAAGTGATTCCATAATTTTCCTACCACTGAGGTTAAACTAACAGGTCTGTATTTCCTGCCTCTGTCTTGCTCCCACTTTTGTGAAGGGAATCACGTCTGCCCTCCTCCAGCCCTCTGGTACTACACCATCCTCCCATGATTTGTTAAAAGGGTAGTCAGTGGTATCATTAACTCTACCCTTAGTTCTTTTTAAATTCTTGGGTGAATTTCATCAGACCCCATTGCTTTGTCCACCTTCAGTTTAAGAGTTCTTTCAGGACCCTTTCTTCTGTGAATGGACTGGAATCAACCTTCGTATACAGAGTGCTTCTACTGTTTGATTTAGGTACCTCCCTCCTCCTTCTTTTTGTGAATGCTGAGCAGAAGTATTTATTCAATATCCCTGCTTTTCACTGTCATCCTCTGCCCACCTTCCCTTCCCTTTAGTAAGCCTCACTATCACTTCCTTCAGCTTTCTTAGCTCCCTAATGTACCTATAAAAGTTTTTATCCCCTTCTTAACTGAGTTGGTTATCTGTTCCTCAGTTTGGGCCTTTTGTTCTCTGAAAGCAATCAGCCCCAAAACAGGTCAGCTGTGCACAAGGAAAGACACAGTAAACAGTATTTCAATCCTCTGGGTTTAAACTCCCAATCTCCAAAGCAGTATTGCAAGCCCCTTCACCGAAAGGAACAATAACAATTGTAAAATGTAAAGTAAGGTACACCTCCCTCTGCTGTGAGCAAGACCGTCTTTCCTGCTGATTCTAAGTTCAGTATTTCAGCTTTTAGTTCAGTATTTTAGCTTTCAGTTAGAGGTAGCTTCCACCTGAAGAATCAGAAGTAATGCTTTTTCTGTATTTACGATACATACGGATGTCAGACTCTGGATAAACACCATCACAAAACTTCTCATGGCTTGAGAACTTGCCATCCAGACAACACATGCCACATTTTGGGCAATTACGTTGAACACCACCAAAGTTATCAAGGTGCAAAATTTGGGGTTTAACATGGAGATCTCTACTCAACCCTGACTATACTTGTGCTACCACCCAATGCAAATCAATCAATCTATCTATCTATCTATCTATCTATCTATCTATCTATCTATCTATCTATCTACCTATCTGTATCTATCTATCTATCTATGTTTCCAATCCTAATGCCCCATCCCCACAACCCAGCAACAAAAGAACAAGATCACACGAGCAACCACAGACAGCTATCCTCAGGTAAGACAAACAACACACAACTGTTTCCAGCTGACACTAGTGAAGTAACACTTATGTGTGGCCTTTATTGATTTGTTTCTGTTGTAAGCACACTGCAAGACATACACACTCTCTTCTGGTTGAAGACAGAAATGCAGATACTCAATTCACAGCTCTACTTATATGTGCAAAGCACAGACCTTGCAGCCACACATTCAAATTTATGATAGCAAAATTACAAGAGTTTTTTTGTTTGTAGAAGTGCAGGTTCCTATGGGGCCAGCACTTCTGTAGCCACAGGTACTCATAAACACTGTAAGACAAACACACCATTTTGGCTGCAGAAGCACAGGCCATAGAGGAGCCTGCACTTCTGCAGTCACAGGTATAAAGCATACCCACTGACTTCAACTGCAGAAGCACAGACCCCTATGGGGTCTGCATTTCTGCAACTGCATATAGAAATCTACAAAACACAAATTGCGACAGCATTTCTGTCTGCAGGAGTGCAGCTACCTGTTAGTTGATTGGTGGCCCTTATTAATCTCCATGTTGCCATCATATTGTATTAAACAATATGTAAATCAGTCCCATTCATTTCCATGGGGCTCACCCCATACTTTCCCTTGCTGGATGTCATAGTGTTGGGGTGTGTTCAGCAATCAGGAAGTGGAAGGGATTGGCTGGCCACTTTATCAGCCAAAATACAATCCCTTACCACTTAAAAACACTTAGAAAATAAATATTAAAATGTACACTGAGGGACAATCACACACTTAAGGTACCATATCCTGAAGTGGTACCTTATGTTCCTGAAATCACTTTAAGCTAGAAAATGTTTCTTAGGTGTTTGCCTGTTTTTTATATATTTATAGTAATAAGGCAGTTTTGATATTGAATAACACACTGATTGTACTAAACACATTATCTGATTGTTATGCAATGCCTTATTACTGTTGTGTACATTCTAGTAAGTTCTGTGAAGACTGATGTTCTGTGGAGCCTATAGGAACTGGGAGACAGGATTTTTTCTTTGAAGAAATCCCTGCTGATTGGGACTTGAGTCAGTTGGGGTCTGGCCACTGCAAAGGAAAGATTATTTGCTGAAGGTACTGAAAGATGAAATTGTGAATCTCAGAGTTTCTTCACAGAGACTTCAGACTTGTCACCTAATATCCCAGAAAGGTTCCACAGTCCCAGAATTTGATAAAGACCACTGTGATACACCAATCTTTGTTATTTTATTTTGCTTCTTCTTCACATAAATACATGCCTACTGCATTTTCCTCAGGACTTGCCTGTCTGTGTGCTTTCTGAACACCCATGCTGCAGCAATTTGGTTTTAGCAGTGGGATTTTACTGACCATTGGACTGATAAGGTGCTGAGACAAGCAACAAGGAAAGCACATGTAGGATGCTGCAAAGACAAGGGCATGGTACCAGAAGAAGGGCTCCATCTGTTCCTCTGAGTGTGATGAGCAGAAGCATGGATACAAACTTTGAGGAGGAGCCAGTGGTTCATCCTAAGGACCCTTCAAGGCTGATGGGTGCAACAGCAACCAAGGAGGACACAGGAGGAGAAGAGGAAAAGAAAGAAGAAAAACCACATTGTGGAGAAGACACCCCTTCTGATGGAACTTCTCAAATGGATGACTCTGAGACAGGAAGAAGCAACTTGTGAGAGAGTACATGAAATTAAAATATCCATAACTGTTGTTCAACTCCTATACCCAGTAATCTTCTTTCCTATAAAAGCTTATCTAACCTAATTTTAAAATGATCCACACTCCCCAATTCTATAGTATCCTCTAGCAACATTTTTAGGGCCTATTACACTTTGAGTGAAAATAATGTTTCTGTTGGTTCCTTTTCTTCAGTTACATCGGCAGAGGCCAGCGCGCCTGTCGGCATCAGTCATGGGAAGGAGCCAGAAACCCTGTCGAGTCAGATAACTAAATATATAAGGGACGTAGTAACATTGTTGTGTAGCTATTCCTGTTGTGTAACTAAGGAGATTATAATGGCCAAACAAGATAGGATTATCGTTTCTCTGAACGCTTGTATTACTTGTAAAATGTATGAGGAGGGGAAAAGGTTGATTCCTTTATCTGTGATAAATGCTTACTAATTGACATTATGAAGCAAGAAATTGAATCACAAAATAGAATCAAACTCAATTAGAGATTTCTTCACTGGAAGAATTTATAGACTCAGCTCTAGATGACTGTGCTGAACAGCAGGATCGTGCTCAGCTAGCAGGGGCTGTTAACATAGAAAGAAATGACACAATACAGGCAGCAACAAGTTGTTTTGACTCTAATGATGATTGGTGTAGAGTAGAAAAGGGCATTAAAAATGGAACGAGAAATATTGGTGGTCATGGTCAGATTGAGCCGAAAAATAAATATAGTGTTCTTAATACAGAGCTAGACCAAGATGACACTACTAAAGGGGTTTCAATTATTAGTGACTGTAGGGAAGGTCATGTGGTCATGACTGGGCATAATAAGCAGGAAGGGCAAGGAGATCAAATAACAAAAAAAGACCTTTTGGTTATCGGTGATTCCATGATTAGAAATATCGATAGGATAATATGTCAGGGTAGGAATGAGTCAACTACTGTTAGTATCCTACCAGGAGCAGGGATAGGGGATGTTTGTAAAATGCTACTAGGACTGTTGGAAAATACTAAAAATCCAGTCACAGTACTGCATGTAGGTACAAATGATGTTGGAAAAAGGGCATTATTAGAAATCCAAAGGGATTTTGAGGCCATTGGGGAAAAGCTAAGGTTACATGGATCCCGTATCCTAATATCAAGGATCTTGCCCATACCTCGTGAGGGGGTGAACAAACAAAGGGACATTATACAGCTGAATGGGTGGTTGAAAAGGTGGTATCATAGGGAAGGTTTTGTCTTTATCGAACACTGGAACATCTTCAGGGACCTAGGGTTATTTGGGAAAGATGGACTACATTTAAACAAACATGGGTCTAGAATATTAGCTAAGGAAATCCAAAATCAAGTGGTTAACTTTTTAAACTAAGTACGAAGGGGGTAGGGGGCAGCCATCAAACTTTAAGGACATCTGTGAAGAATTCAACTTCACATGAGAACTCTAAGGCTCTCAGGACTGGAAATGCCTCTCCCTAAATGCCAGGAGTCTTACAAACAAATTTGAGGGATTAACCTGTTTACTAAATACTGACAACATCCAGATATGTGCCATAACAGAGACTTGGTGGACATCCACTGACACCTGGGACCATCACATACAGGGATATGATCTTTATCATATGGATAGGGAGGATAAAAAGGGTGGTGGTGTTGCACTGTATGTATCCAACAAAATAAAATCAGTAGCTATTGAAGTCCCAAAAATACCAGGCATAGAGCATGTGTGGATTAGGGTATTGCCAGCTAAGGGACCCAATATTAAAATTCGGGTAATTTATCGACCTCCTTCAATTTCTACCCAAGATGATGAGGCAGTGCTAACATTTTTGGACTCCTTAGAGATTACAGAAAATATACTTTTAGGAGATTTTAACCTTCCAGGTATTAATTGGACTAGGCAAACAGAGGAGACATCCTACGAGCTAAAGTATCTGGATTCCTTTTTATTAGCTGGATTTGATCAGTATATAGGAAATAACACCAGAGGGGATAAAATATTAGACCTTGTGTTAAGCAATATGGGAGACCAAATAAAGAATTGTAGTACTTCATCACCACTGGCTCAAGTGATCACTGTGTGATAAATTTTGATTTAAGTGGGGTCTGTTCAAACACTTTTGGCTTAACCATGGTTCAAAATTTTAATAAGGCTAAATTTAATGATATGAGAACAGAACTCTCGAATTGGGGATGGAAAAGGTTTTTGAAAATAGATCATTAGTGGAAAACTGGGATAGTTTGGAGAATAAAATTATGGATTTAATTGATAAGTATGTCCCATTAAAAAGAAGTACAATGCTTTAGGAAAAATTCCTGTGGTTATCTCCCAAAATTAGCAACTTGATCAAAAGAAAAAAAAGAGCTTATATAAAAGCCAGGAAAAGTGAGTGTGCAAAAATTGAGCCTTGTATAAAAAATTATTAAAAGAAACTAAAAGTGCCATAAAACAGGCAACTCTGAAAACATGAACTAAACCTGGTTACAAAGTGAAAGATAACTATAAATCCTTACACATATATCAATAACAAAAGGATGTCAAACTTCAGTGGGCCCATTATGGATCAGCATGGTATATTAGTTGAGGATTGCCAAACTGTGGCAGGGCTTTTCAATACTTGTTTCTCATCAGTATTTAATAATAAGTCTAAAAATATTAGAGATCATCTGACTAAAATAAATTATAAAATTGTTTTAAACAAAATGATATTGAGGATAGACTAAAGCACCTGGACCCAATAATCTCAAGGACCAGATGGAATCCATCCTAGGGTCCTAAGGAATTGGCAACAGAATTGGCAGGACCTATAACATCACTGTTTCATAAATCTTTGGATAACGGGGAGGTGATTGAGGTTTGGCGAAAGGCAAATGTGATCCCTATTTATAAAAAAGGATCTAGATAGGAGGTGGGCAACTATAGGCCTGTCAGCTTGACTACTGTACTGGGGAAAATGTTGAAATCTATTGTAAAGGATCAAATGGGGGAGTTTCAGGATTCAGTAGGGGATTGTGACGATGCTCAGCATGGTTTTAAAAAGGGGTTATCATGCCAAACTAATCTCTTGGAGTTTTATGAGCATGTGAGCAGAGCATTGGACGAGGGTGTCTCTGTGGATGTGGTGTTCTTGGATTTCTTGAAGGCATTTGACAAGGTCCCACATGGTGAATTGATTGATGCTCTGATTGAACATAAAATACCGGGGTATATTACAACTTGGGTTAAGGCATGGCTGAGTGAGAGAAAACAGAGGGTCTGTTTAAATGGAGTTTACTCTGATTGGTTGGGAGTGGAGAGTGGAGTTCCCTAGAGATCTGTTCTGGGGCCCTGCTTGTTTAATATCTATATACACGCATTATCTGGAGGAGAGGATGTCTGGGAAAACAAATTTGCAGATGACACTAGAATTGGCATTACTATCAGAAATGATGAGGATGTGACAAAGTTGCAAAAAGCCTTACTCAAAATGGAAAGCTGGGCAAGGGATAAGAAATTATCCTTTAACACCGACAAATGTGTGGTGATGCACTTTGGGAATAAAAATAATCAAGCTGACTACTTCTTAAATGGACAGAAATTGGACAAAGTAGTGGAGGAAAGAGATTTGGGGGTTAAAGTGACATGTGATTTCAAGTTCCACCAGCATTGCAGTCAGGTTATAAAATCTGCTAGTAGTACTCTTATAAATATCAAAAAACATATAAAGAGTAGGAAGAGGGAAGTGATTGTGCCTCTCTTCGGTGCACTGGTGAGGCCACAGCTGGAGTATTGTGCACAGTTCTGGTCACCTGGTTACAGGTTGGACAAAGGAAGATTGGAGAGGGTTCAGAGGAGGGCTACCAGGTTAGTAGCGGATGTTAGGGACCAGGACTATGGGGATCGATTGGAGGACTTGGGGATGTTCACGTTGGAGTATAGGCGCCTAAGAGGGGATATGTGTATGGTGTATAATGCACTTAAAGATTCAAAGCTAAGGGTCAAATTGGGACTTACCATGAGGGAACAGCAATATGACACTAGGTCACATTCATGGCAACTTAAGGGGCATAATTTTAAGACCACGAAAAGAAGGCACTGGTTTAGTGTTAGAGTTTTCCCAGTATGGAATAATCTACCTGAGGAGGTAGTCACAAGTAAGACGACAGTTGAGTTCAAGAAGAAACTGGATAAGTATTGCAAAGCAAATAAAATAGGGGGGTTTCAAAATTAGAATTAACAAGTGAGCACAATGGATGTAAGTCTTCTTTGCTCTGAAATCACCTATGATACCTATGATCATAACATTAGTTTTCCCTTTTCTGCTATGCCATATTAGTTGAACAGCTTCCTTATGCACTCTAATAATTAGGGCTGGGTGAACTTGATGAAGTTCTGACCCTTATTAAATAAGAACCGGAACACAGTGGAGTTCCAGTTTATTCTGATTAGTTTTGATTATTTATACAGTAAATATTTGAAAAAATGCATAAAAGTGGCAACAGTTAATCATATTTAACACAGAGGCCCAAAGGAAATAATTATGCATTATATGTATAACAATTACAGTAAAACTGATAAATAAAAGCAATGCCTACTAGGTCCTTCATGGCTGGCCTGTACTAGTGGCATATCCAGCTCAGGCTCATGACGTGAGTGCAGGAAAAGAGAGAGAGAGAGATAGAGACAGGCAGAGGCAAGTACTATTGTACCACAAAGCAATACCAAGCACTGCAGGCAGCAAAGATATTTTTATTAATGCTGCTGACTGTGTGGGTATTATTTTGATGGATGTTCCAGTCAGAGCAAACCAGATCAAAGAAATGAATGGTCAAAATGAGCAGCAGTAAGAGCCCACCCACCCTGCTCATGTAATGATGGAACTGCATCACATGTGCCAGGTTTACTGTGGTATGGTACACTACCTGGTCCAACAGATGGTAGTGTTTACAACTACTTCTACTAATCAACATGCAATGCATTTATTAAACAAAAAATGAAAGACATAAACTTGATCACCACCCAGGCAGCCAGTCACATCACATTGGTCAAGTGCAGTTATAAAATAAAGGTTGCCACTGCCACCCAAAACCAGATGATACACAGTTACAGGCTTCCTAGTTCCACAATTGCTGCCAACCAGTGGCAAGTAATTTAAGTAAGTAAAATTCAAAATTATAATCTCAGCCCAGTTACTGTAAGTGAGATGAGTGTTGTTACAGCCAGGCTAGCATAACACACACACACACACACAAAATGAATTTACATTTTTGTGAAGTAATCACAGCCAAATAAGTGGGCATGAGAAATATATGAAGAGCATTCAATTTCAGGGTCCAGACTTCTGCTAAGCCATCCATTATATGAAAATTAAAACAGTAATAGTGCAGTACAGTCAGGTTGGTGGTAAGAAATATTTGTGTTAATTAGTTGCCGAGGACAAAAAAGTGACAAGTAGTAGCAGTAGTGAGGACAAAAAGTGACATGTAGTAGTATTAGATATGAGGACAAAAAATCACAAGTAGTAGTTGCAGTAGTGAGGACAAAAAGTGATGAGTAGTAGTATTAGATATGAGGACAAAAAATCACAAGTAGTAGTTGTAGTAGTGAGGACAAAAAGTGATGAGTAGTAGTAGTAGTAGACAGCAGTACCCCTCCTTTCAGATCAGAGTAGTACCTAGTACCACTAAGTATGTTTGTGACATGAAATACAGTTGCTTACTGTATTTGGACTCTGAACCCACTGATATTATTTTTCATGTATCTGTGCTCATTGTGATCATTCAAGTAATTCTGGTCTAGCCTAGTCCGTCCTCCTTACCTGACCTGTTGCAATTAATTGCTGCCTCATGTTGTAGACCACATTCACAAAGATTTTCACCACAGGCACAAAATAAATTCTTGAAAGTGTTTTTGTGGATAGGGCCTGCTCACTCAGACTATACATTTCATGCAGGTTTCTATTTGAAATTCAAGTGAGGAATGCTGACTTCAGAAATGTCAAACACTCAGCATTTTCTGGTGTTAAACAGGATCGTGTGTCAGTAATGATGTTACCAGCTGAACTAAACAATCGTTCTGAATAGATGCAAGTCAGGAGGCAATTCATGTTCTTCATTGCAATGTTTACTAAAGCAGGGTTCATACTTCATTTGAATTTCCAGTATTTCAAAGGATCAGCATTCCAGTTGATATTGGGCTCTGCCAGGTACATTTCAACAATGATCTGTGCTGAGGCTGTGTTAGAAGAAGTAGATGAAGAACATGTTACAATTACATCTTGTAAGTGACTCCAGAGACATGAAGCTAAATCAAGTGACTGTGGTAAAGTGCTATGTTTGGATAGTGGTGCAAAGAAGATCCTGCTGCAGTGGCCGACGAGGAAGAGGAAGAAATGCTGCAACACTAGAAGATGGTCTGCCTCATGCTGTGCTGTATTGAATGTGAAGATGATTCTGAATGTGCTGCTGTTGTACTCTGTTCCGTGACAGCATGCACCTCATCAATTATTTCTTATTTGTTTATCTCATCAGAAGTGTCATCATCACTCAATAGTTGCTTTGATTTGTATTGTGGGTCCAAGACTTGCTTCAATGTAGTACTCAGAATGAAGCATTTTACATACTGTAGTTTGTCATCTTTATCAACTTTTTGATCATACATCTCGTTAGATCTTGTGTATTCTGGGGCAACCTGTGTGTCAGCAGCACCCTGGCAGCCTGTGTGATAGAACTGCCTTGGTTCTTTAACTTTTCCCAAATCAGATTCAATCTGAATTTTAACATTTTATTAGGGTATCACCTGGCTTAGAGTTGTTGTGTTTGCACTCACCTCGCTGGTGATTTCCTCAAATGGCTGGAGGAATGAAATTAGAAATTCCAGCATGGCCCACTGTGGTGGAGTAATATAGACGTTTGCATCACCAATTTCGTATTTCAATGTTTGTCTGGCAGTTTTCTTTTGTTCCAGCAGCCTTTGGAATATAAGAAAGGTCAAATTCCATCAAGTAGAAATGTCTGTGCAAAGGTAAATTGTGCTCCTGCTGTAGTTTTTCAAACAAGTGATGGGTTTTGCTTGAGTGACTGAAGTGAGTGCGTATTCTTTAGCAATGTTAACAAGACCTTTAATTTCCTGCCTTCATCAAAAACTATGAACTATTACATTTTAGCAAAGTGCAAAGCAGCAGATGTAAACAAAGTCCCCTTCTCCAAGACCTTCCTGATGTTGGCCCCATTATCTTCATCTTTATAACCAACTGACAGTCCCTGTGAAGTAAACCACTGCTGTACTGGTTTTTGGAGCTCTTCGTTGATGTTGTACGAGGTATGTTCAGCTGGAAAATAAAACATTCTAAGAACAGCAGACTGTGTTTCAGTGTCCCCACAAGAATTATCACAACATGACCAATGTGCAGTGACAGACATAAAGGGTTCAGTCTGACAACCTGTCCAGATATCTGTTGTGAGATGCACCACCTTCCAAACAGCACTGCACAAAACATGTCTCAATTTTTACATACAACATCGTAGAGTTTTGGAATCCCTGTTGAGGAGGAATATTTTCTCGATGGTGTACTATATTGAGGTTCGAGGTTCTCAGGCAGCCACCTGAATCCTACGTGTTCAACCACGTTATACAGTAGCAAATCAACAGCTATTATTTCTGAAATTTTCTTAGTTATTGTAACAGCAATGGGGTGGGTTGAGGCACATTTAGCTTTACGTTCGTATGTTTCTGAAATGGTAAGCTGTCTGTCTCCTTAAAGGGGGCTGGGAGCTTTTGAACACATGGTCACATTCAGTAACAGCAGGAGTCCTTCAAATGGGAGCAAGTGGTGGAGGTGTCTCTGCAGTGCTGCATGGGCTGCCACTACTTTCATCTATCGGAATTACTCCTGAGTGTAGTGAGTTATCACTGTCACTTTCTCTTTGAGTGTCATGACTGGAGTTCTCAGTAATGTTATGACATCTTTCTAGGTGCCTTTTCAATGCTGACGTTCCCAGTGCTCCTTTCTTTTTATTCCTGCTGATTGGTCATTTACAAACAGTGCATGTTGCCACCAACTCATTAAAGCACTAATAGAGAAGTATGACCAAACAAAAGATGATATATTTTTATTTTTTTTCCCCCAGAAGGCACTGCACCTCATTCACCTTTTCAGCCCCAGATTTTTCTTGGGTCTGTAACTCTTGTGATTTATTCCCACCTGCCTCCCTCTGAAACAGACTGTCGCTTCGTTTTGGTAGAGAGATGCCCTGTTACACACGTGAGACAAAGCTGAATGCTCATAGACAGAATGACGTTCACCTGTTTCATTCTTTTCAACAGAGCCCCACCAGCTCACCTGCATCCACACTGCAGCATGAAACAACGCTGGCTGCCTGCGCCGCGCGTCTTCATGTACCCACAGAACAACGATACCGCACTTATTCTGCATATTTTCAACTGTTTATAATCACTAAACTGAAGATCGAAAATGTAATATTCTATTTTAAGCTGCGGCCGAAATCCCGTGCATGTGTACTAGATGCAAGACCAAAAGATCCCGCGCATGCGCAAGAGTGTGCCATTGGTGCGCATGCACGGGATTTCCGCCACAACTTAAAAATGAAAATATTACATTTCCAGAGTTCGGTTTGTGGTGCCAGATAGATGTAAGAGTTGAGAAATACACAAGGAATAAGCACGACATGATTGTTCTTTATCCCTGTGAAAATAATCGTACATCGGGACCGCACTTGTGGCAGACTCGAGGTCCTGACCTAGAAATACTTCCAGAATGTACGGGGTTATGGGTGGCTGGTAGAATACCTATTTATAGAAAAATTAAGAAGCCAGGTAAACATTCATTTATTTTATATCCATATGGGCATTTCAAGCATCTCCCTAAGTGCTATGTGGCCAAGAGGCATACTGCTCGTTTTTACCAAAAAACGAAGGGGAAAAGCTGACAGTGCAGCTTTAACCAAAACATTTATTTTTCTTTCTTCCTCATCTGCAATTTCCATCCCCTCCAGTAAACCTTTTGCTGCCTGATGATTCTCTTCATGATTCTCTTCATCATCTTCATCTTTATTACCCTCATCAGGTTCAACCTCAGAAGAATCAGATAACTGTGTGGGACTGGCAGTAGTATAGTATGCAATTGTTCCATGCCTTTGGGTGCCACCACCAGTCTTTGGTTTTAACTACATAGCTTTTTTTTTACTTGGGACTGATTCGACAGATGTACCTTTTTTGGATTCAGACATTCGCTTGAAAGATGAAACTGTACACTTAAAAGATTCATTTTTTTAGTTTGATTTTGTTTTCCATTTGCAGGCTGACTGCTGTCCTTTGCAGTGCCACTGCCTACCTGAGAATAAACCTCATCAACACTTTGATCAATTGTTTCTTATTTCCAATTCTAATCTGTAAAAATCTCTCTCTACCTAACATCCTCTGATGACTCCCACACTCACGTCTACAGGCCAGGGCAGAATTTACTGTACACAGCACACAGACAGCAGTCCACCACCACTTCCTTCCAAGCTAAGCTCAATGAGTGACTTTTACTGTCACTGTTCAGTGACCAACTGTATTCAACAACTGTTACTCAAAAGTGTGCCTCAGAATTTAAATTGGTGATGCCGACACATCTGGCGCACAGCTGCACGCACAGTGCCACACTGGGTTTGGTTAGTGGTTATACGGTATACAATAAAGATAAGAAGGATAAGGAGGTGGAGTAATGGATGGAATGAGTGGAAGGGCGCTGATGACACTTGCTGTACTTTACTTGTGTTTCTGTGTCTGTTTAGTCTATATAAATTAATGAATGAAAACACCTTGTGGCTTTTACTTTTTTGTTCTCTGTGTTAAACAAAAAAATAAACAAAATAGACTGCTGTGAGTCACAAATTTACTGTGTCCCCTGGGCCCCCCACAGTCAACAGCACAGGTGCAGCAACTTGTGTTTTTTGACAGAAAAGTATAATTTTTTTGTATGTATTTGTTTTACACGTGAATGAATGTTAATGTGGTCGTGATGGCCCCAGCAGTACCAGTCTGTCACTTTGCCCTCCACAGGGCCCCCCCCCCCAGCCAACAGCAGTGCGTCTACCGTGCAACAGGGTCAGCCTTTGGCTCAAAATAATCATGTTTTCTTTTATGTCCCCAGCAAATCTCTCTCTCTCTGACATGAGTGACTCTTCTCATTGAGGTGGATGGAACAACAAGAAAACAGATTTATTTTATTTTGATAATCTATGCCCCCATAAGTCTCTCTCTCTCCTGAAGGAATAACAAGAACATACAGAAGATGTGTTTATTTTACTTGTGATTTATGTGACTATAATTGTATTTGGCCCACAGTACTCTTTCTCTCTCTCTCTCTCATGATTCATCTGGGTGGATCAAGAATAAAGTTAAATATCTACTTTGCCTACCTGCCCTGTACAGTGTACACACACTGCACAGCCACACTGAGGCCAAGATTAATTTATTTGTGATTTCTGTTACTGTAAAATTTCTCTTTGTCCCCCCAGTAGTGTCTCTCTCTCTCTCTCTTTCTCCTCTACATGGCACAAGTCAAAGATTTATTTTGCCAGCCTGCCCAGTACCCTAGTGCCCTCTGCCCTGTACACACACACACAACCACACACTGAGGCCAAAATGAATTCTGTGATTTCTATGACTGTAATATTTGACCCCAGTAGTCTCTCTCCATCTCTTTCTTCTCTGGAGTATATGGGTGGGTCACGGAGGAACAAGTCAAAAAATGTCAAAAGTTTCCACACAGGCCTAAATGATTGTGTGTATATGAGGCATTTTTTTTTTTTTTTTATTTCTTGGCCTGTTAGCCCCCAAGTGGCCTCCCACCCATTCTCTCTCTCTCTCTCTCTTCGAGTCCAATTTCTCTCTCTCCCTCCTCCCTGATTACTTTCTCTTGACCCCCCACCCAGTAAGTCTCTTCACACCAGTAAGTCTCTTTGCCTCTCTTTTTTCTCCCTCCTCCGGGAACTGTTGTTGCCAGTCACCACTAAGGTCCACAGCCACCCAAAGTCTGCTGCTCTTTATAAAACCTTCCTCCACACTGGCTCTCCCAATAATGCTCCCCACTCTGTCTTTCTCTGTACCTGCTGCACTTCTGGGCCATGCTGTGCTCTCACCATGGTTATATACTCATGAGTGATTGCGTCGCTGTCTTTCCCTGCAGGCATCACGTGACTGTTGCCTGATTGGATGCCGCTGACTACCTGTATGTCAAGCCAGCACAACAATGGCATCCCCATGGCAACAGTCAACACACTGGGGAAAGCAC
This sequence comes from Neoceratodus forsteri, assembly GCA_016271365.2. Classification (NCBI taxonomy): domain Eukaryota; kingdom Metazoa; phylum Chordata; order Ceratodontiformes; family Ceratodontidae; genus Neoceratodus; species Neoceratodus forsteri. The sequence continues at coordinate 910,378,649 of CM028131.1, read as the reverse complement.
AATCTCTATGGCTCACATGGATCTGGAACCAGACTTCTGTGGCGAAGTCCGTATTTATCCAGGACCGTGGTTTCAGGGTTCAATCCATGGGTTTGGATCTTGGGCGCAACAGTCCACCCAGTCCTACTAATAATTCCCTTCTAAACCATTATCATGTCCTACCTTGTCCTTCTTTTGTCTAGGTTGAGTAAGTTAAGTGGGGATTCAAATCGCTGCCCATGGCTCACCAACTATAACCATCTAATCATTTTGTAGCTCTGTGCTATATACCCTTTCTACTTCTGAAATAAGAAAATGGGTTAGAAATATCCTCTTCCTGACTGGGTGAGCAACTTCTGAGTCCCCTGTCTTTATTCTCCACAGTAACACAGGTTGGAAAAAGTTAGGCAGTGTGATTTGAAATTTGGGCCACTCAGATACAGAATTCATGAGCCGCATAACTCATAACTGATTGCCACCACAACATGGCTGTCACCTTTACTCAGATATGAAAACCTTGAACTAGGTGTTAAAATAAACTCCTTAAATTACACAAACTACCTACCTACAGGACTGCCAAACTAACTGAATGTTCTTTCACTTATAATCCCTCCATACATATAAACACATTAAAAAAAGTACTAGTCAAAATTACACATAAGGAGCCAGAAGAACTGTGGGTCACCCTGGAAACAGAAAATGGGACAGCCATAAGAACTGGGGTTGTCTACAGGCCCCCAGACCAGAGGGAGGACATAGACACATTACTGTTAGAAGATATACAAAACATGACAGCTAAAGGGGAGGTTCTGATAATGGGAGACTTCAACATGCCAGATACAGATTGGTCAATACCAGCAGGAACATCTGCCAGAACTAGACTCATAGTGGATTCCCTGCAGGGAGGGCCTCAAACAACTGGTACAGCAACCCACAAGAGACAGGGCTATCCTAGATCTAGTACTGACTAACAAAGAAGGGATCACAGATCTCCAGGTAGAAGGTCACCTGGGGGCCAGTGACCATCACATGGTATGGTTCAATTGGCTACTACATCTAAATCATCCCATTCCAAGGCAAAAATATGGGACTTCAGAGGAGCTGACTTTGATAAGATGGCCAACAGAGTTAAGCTAGCCCTGGCAAAAGAAACACAGGTGAGGAGGTACAGGCAAAGTGGGCAAGCATTAAGGATACAATACTTGAAGCAACATCCATTGTGTTAGACAGAAAGGAAGTGCAAAAGAAGAAGGAAACCACTTTGGTTCTCAAATACAGTAGCAGAAAAGGTCAGAGCCAAAGGCTGGCCTTCAGAAAATATAAGGAACACAGCGGGATGAAGATAGGGGCACCAAACTGCCCTAAGGGAAGCAGGTAAGGCAGTAAGGCAGGCAAAGTCCCAAACTGAGGAAACACTAGCACGAACAGTAAAAGAAGGTGACAAGACTTTCTATAGATACATTAGTGAAAGGAGAAAGTCCAGAGGGGTATTGCTAAGCTTAATGGAGAAAAGGGAGCATGTGAGGAGGAGGACCCTGTAAAGGCATCTATCCTAAATAGATACTTTTGCTCAGTATTTACTGAAGAGAAGGTAGGGCAGGGCCCACAGCTCGGCATCATGGACACAGGGGGGAGGGAGGTGAGCACTACTCCCTTCACAAAAGAAAGGGTCCTACAAGAGCTTGCTAAGCTCAGGGTGGATAAGGCAATGGGACCTGATGGCATACATCCCAGGGTACTTAAGGAGCTAAAGGAGGAACTAGCAGAGCCATTAGCAGAATTGTTTAGTGAGTCTCTGAGCACAGGATAGGTCCCAGAAGACTGGAGAAGGGCTCATGTGATCCCACTCCACAAGAGTGGTAGCAGGGAGGAGGCGGGGAACTACAGACCGGTCAGTCTTACCTCAGTAGTGGGCAAGATTATGGAAGCACTCCTTAAGGAAAGGATAGTGCAACACCTGGAATCCATAGGGGCACATGATCCAAGACAGCATGGGTTTACAAAAGGAAGGTCCTGTCAAACTAATCTCATAGATTTCTTTGACTGGGTAACCAGAGTGGTGGACCAAGGGGGAGCAGTTGATGTCGCCTACCTTGACTTCAGCAAAGCTTTTGACACTGTTCCACATAGAAGATTGATAAATAAGCTAGGTAGGCTCGGGGTGGGTCAGAAGTTGGTCAACTGGGTGGCAAACTGGTTGACTGGCAGAAAACAGAGAGTGGTGGTAAATGGTATACAGTCAGAAGAGATGCAAGTCACAAGTGGGGTACTCAGGGATCAGTCCTGGGGCCAGTCCTATTCAACATCTTCATTAGTGACCTCGCAGATGGACTAGAGGTAGAGCTTGTCTGTTTGCAGATGACACCAAGATCTGCAACAGAGTAGATGATCCAGATGGGGGCAGAATGAGAAGAGATCTAGATAAACTAGCAGAATGGTCAGAAGAGTGGCAACTGGATTTAATGCAAAGAAGTGCAAAATCATGCACATAGGGAAGAGAAACCCTGAAGCCACTTATAGGCTGGGAGGGGTTGCTAGCAGTCACAAAGGAAGAAAGAGACTTGGGCATCATCATCACTGGTGACCTGAAATCATCCAAGCAGACCTCTAAAGCAGTAGGTAAGGCTAGGGGGGTGTTAGGGTGTATTAGTAGGGGTATCAAGTCGTAAGAGGAGGTAATAATCCCTCTGTACAAGACATTGGTTAGGCCCCATCTGGAGTAACTGCGGCAGTATTGGAGGCCACACCTTCACAAGGACATTAACCAAATTGAGGCAGTCCAGAGAAGGGCAACCAAATGGTGCAGGGACTGCATCAGAAGACATATGAGGACAGATTAACAGAGCTCAATATGTATACCCTTGAGCAAAGGAGGGGAGAGGTGATATGATCGAGACATTTAAACACCTTAAGGGCATAAACAAGGTGAAAGAGTCTAACATGTTTAAATATAAGAAAAATAGCAGGACAAGAGGACACAGCATGAGATTAGGGAGGCCGATTAAGGGGAATGTGAGGAAATTCTTTTTCACAGAAAGGTGGTAGATGCATGGAATGGCTTACCACAAGTGAGTGGCTATGAATACAGTGCAGGGCTTCAAACAGGCATGGGATAGGCATAAGGGAGCAATACAAATGACTATGAATAGATAGGTCACTGACATAGCAAAGGCCGATGGCACATTTATAAGGTAGAAAAAGAAATGGGCAGACTGGATGGGCCTTGCGGTCCTTATCTGCCGTCAACTTCTATGTTTCTATGTTTCTATGTAAATTTCCATTTCTGGTGTTTTTTGGATGATGATCATGAATACCGCCCTCTTATGCTTATTAGTTTGCCAGAGAACTCCCTACTGATTACCCTGCAACAGATAAAATTGAGTCTCTGTCTCCACTTGAGGCCTGTGTGCATGTCTGTAAGTGTAAGTCAGTGGAATTCTGCAGAATTTTGAATTCATGTTTTCCACGATACCATTCCGTGTGTGTGTGTGTGTGTGTGTGTGTGTGTGTGTGTGTGTGTGTGGGGGGGAGCATTCTACTAGTAGAATACTGCAGAATTTTTAATTCTTGTATTCCATGGTTTGCAAACACACCATATATTGAATGTGTATTATACAGTGGGAAAGGAAAATCCTTCATCCTGACTGGCTGAGAAGATTCCAATGCCATGGGTTTCAGGAAAAGAAACCCATGACTTTACACTTTTTTCAGTAATTGGGATGCAGCGTACTGCAAAATTAATGTGTCCAAACTTATAAAAAAAACAAAAAAAAACAACATGCATGGCAACCTTGTTTAAAATGTAAAATCAATACTTGCCTTTACTTTACAAATAACTAAAACACATTCTCGTCCCCCCGATACTTAAAGTAAATATCTTGTTAGTGTCCGACCCACCAGCTGTAGCTATGGAATTTAACTTCTACTATACCTCCTGTGCCAATGAGCTACTGAAATCCCTCCCTTCCTACCCATCACCTTCCCCACCCTCTACCGGTGTACCAAATCCACCACTCTCCCACCTCCCCTTCTCTTTCGCTACTGCAATCCCAAATGATGCCCTAAGTGCCCTCCTCACCATCAACCCCTCTAAAGGTGCCTTCCCTGATGGCATTGACCCAAAACTCCTCTTCTTCTCCACTTTGGCCAATGCCTACCCCCTCTCAATAATCCTAAATCTCTCATTTTCTACTTCCTCAGTCCACTGTTCATGGAAACATGCAGTAGTACTCCCTCTACAAAAAAGGGGGTGACCCCTCGTCCCCTGGCAACTATTGCCCCATTTCTCTCCTCCCTACCCTTACCAAGCTTCATGAACACATTGTTCTCTTCCAACTCACCTCTTTTCTATCTGACACCTCCTTTTTCACCCCTTCCAAGTCTGGTTTCAGGAAAAAGCACTCAACCACCACCTCTCTCCTATGGCTCACAAACTCCATCCTAACTGGAATGCACAATGGCTAAATTACCTCTGCCATTTCTGTTAACCTGGATAAGGCCTTTGTCACTGTCTATTACTCCCTTCTCTACTCACTCCCAACAGCTGGCCTATCTCCCTCCCTCTGCCACTGACTGGTTTAAGGCCTACCTTATTGGCAGAACCCAATCAGTTAAGATCTTGGACGCCACTTCTCATTCCCTCCCAATTAGTACTGGCATCCCCCAGGGCTCTGTATTAGGGCCCCTCCTATTCTCTATCTTCTTAAATGACCTTCCCTCTGTTTGCTCCCCCTCCTCTGCTATATATATATATGCATGCCGATGATACAGTCATGTTTGCATCTTGCTCCTGTACTGCTGAGGTTATAGCCAATTTACAGCAAGACTTTGACAAGTTTCAGCTCTGGTTTGCTAACCATCAACTTTTCCTCAACACCATGAAGACTGTTTCCATGACCTTTGGCACTAGGCAAAGACTCTCTTGGCTTCCCTCCCTACCCATTTTCCACACCCTTGATGGGACTTTACTTGAGGACACATCCTCCTTCAGGTACTTAGGTGTTTGATTGGACCAGCTCCTAAACTTCTCTGGACATATTGACGTCATCCAGAAAAAAATGTGCCCGAAGCTTGGTGCCCTGTTCAGGAACCATAGCTGCATCCCTCCTATGGCTAGGTGTGAACTTGTTCAGAAGATGATACTGTCCATTTTAACTACTGTGATGTAGTCTATGTGCTGCCCAAGTCATCCCTGGCCAGACTGGACACCCTCTTCAATTTCTTCTGCTGCTTTGCCCTGGATGTCTCCCTCGCACCCACCACTGAAATCTTTATCGTGCCCTATCTTTCCACTCTCTTAAAAATAGGTGACTCTCCCACTGTGCTAAATCACCTCCAAGCACTGATTGGGTGAGCTCCCTTCCTACCTCACCTCCTCCTTTATAACAACTCCCCCAACCTCCCATTCCTTAGATCAACTGACTCCCACAGTCTGGTAGTCCCCTGCAGATCCACCCTAATTGGCCAATCCGGTTACTCTCACCACCTTCCAAAAATTTGGAATTCCCTCCCCCCTCAAATCTGATACTCATCCTTTGCCTACTCCATCAGCTCTGCCTTCAATAATTGCCTTGCACCTAGCTGCTCCTGTTATGTCCCTACCTAATTCCCTCCTCTAAACCCTGGATAAATCCTACCCCTCTACCATCACCTTCATTTTTACCCTGTGCATCTACATCCTCCAAATTTCTAGCTCTCTTCCCTTTCCCCCAAATTGCTTCCCCTTACTGACCTCCCTTGATCTCTCACAGAATGTAAGGGACCCTGAATGCTCCCCATGTGTCCATGCATCCTGACTTCCTGACAGGATACCCCGCATCCTGAAGGGTTCATTCTTGGGTTAGGTCCTATTCCCCCTCCTAGCCTTTAAGTCACACCTTCTCCTTGTCTTTCTCCTCCATCTTCAAATCCCTACAGCCGTATACCCCTTTCTGTCTAGCCACATAGCCCCCTTTCAGGGTTCCCCACATCCTGAAGGGGTCTCACTGGGTCACTGCTTATCCTCTTCTCTCTGGCTCCCGCAGTCTCCTTGCAGGGTTCTTCACATCTTGAAGGGGTCTCCAGGGACATGACTTTTCCCACCCACCTCACCCTTTCCTCTCCTTTCCCTTTTCTATCATGTAAGCGCATATTTACTTATTAACCCGGCACTTATTATTGTCCCTCTTTCTACATATTATCGCAACATATAGAATAGTGATGGATGGCGACCATCCACAACAAGGCTGTGTTTCCCTTAGGGGAGTTGATGACATCATAGAGACCTCGAGGTGAAGCTCAAGAGGTCTCACTGATATCATTAACTCCGAGAGGGAAAACATAGCTTAGTTGTGGATGGGCGACCATCCACTGTTTTATGTAATATAGTTGCACACTAAACATATTTGCTGCAGTAGTTTTGAAAAAACAGACAAACTTTGTCATCTGCTGCTGTTGCTCCCACCCGCTGCTGCCTCTTCTCAGTCTCACTCGCTGTGGCTTCTCCTCACTACCACGTGCTCTCACCTCTCTGCGGTGGCCTCTCCCTCTCTCTCTCTCTCTCTCTCTCACTTTCCAGCATGGATTATTTTAAAATGTTTTTAAAAATTACTTTTTTGACCTGGCATTGTGGGAGGCTTTTCCGTTCAAGAATGGGAAGACTGCATTCCTGGCACCGCCAAGAGTAGGAGAATCGGGCTGACATGTTATGTTTTTTTTCTCCTTTGGACCTCGTCAGGATTGCCAATCAGGTGGCAGAAAAAGGATCAAAAGTTGTTGTACTATCGCTGTAACGTCAGAGCAGTAGCACAACAGCTTTTTTGACCTTTGAACTGTCCTACAACAAGATTTAGAAAGCATTTGAATTCCATCCACAATAATCCTTAACCATATACTATACTGTTTTAACACTGTTTGTATTACCTGCCTTATAACTGTATGTTAATGCTGATCTTGTAATTTGAATGTAACTTGAACATGACTCTTTCCCTCCCCCACCTCCCCTCCTCTCCTTTCCACCTCTTCTTTCATGCAAGCACTTGTTTACTTATTAACCTGGTACTTATCATTGTCCACTCTTTCTACCTATTATCGCAACACTGTTGTAATGCTGCTTGTAACACCTGCCTTACAACTGTATGTTAATGTTGATCTTGTAACTTGAAGGTTTAATGTCTCATTCCTGTTGTACCCCTTCCCCCCAGGTTGCACTGGGAGACGAGTGACTTGTCACTCAGTGTGCCTTCCTGGTGAAGCATTTCAATAAATAAATAAAAATGTTTTTAATTCTCCCACCCACAGTTCAACAACATAACACAGTGAAATGAAGTGTTTGTAAAATAGCTCCAATGTTATCTTTTTTTTCTTCCTTTTTAAATATAGGCCTCATTTGCTTCAATGTACAGTACAAAACCTCTCCCATGTCAGCAGTCTCTGTCATAGTACCACAGGGCAACAGACCTCAGCCTCCAGGCATCTTCCTGCTCCTCAGGTATTCACTCTCAAGGCCCCTGAAAGAATTTTTAAAATTTCAAATACAGCCCTATCACAATACTGACAGCATGCTCAAATCAAGAAATAGATCAAGAGCAAGATAACAGCATTTAAAAAAGGAAATGCTGAAACAACATATCATGCTTCACTAGAACAACAAGATGCTACAGTAGGAAAGACAGGAGTCAGCGCTACAGCAGGAGAGAAGGGGTTGGTGGGAGTCTGCTGTAGTGCATGGGGTGGGGAAATTATCGATTTTATTAAGACCTCTATTGGAGCATGCAAATATGCAGGGAGAGTGAGAGTGGGAGTGACGTGTTGGGGGGATCATATCACACCACATATCACCTCAGCAGCCAGTAACTGCTTTAGCTCCCTCCACTGATATAATTAAAATAGCACACAGCCAGGAAGTCTTAATAGGGTCTTTTCTTATTTAAGACTTTTTTATTCCTTTAATTTACTTCATTATTTCACAAAAACATTATTTTGTATTTTAATTAGAAACCCATTTCATAAGCACAATAAAATCACTCCAGGCTGTGGATTTCATTCGCTGAACTGCACTTTCGGGTGGTTGAAGGCACTTGGCACAAGCACCTTGTATCTTACAGTGCACCTGGGCATGTGATTCAGTAAAAGAAACCAGCACCCTGTTGTGTCTTATTGTTTATGAAAGACAAATGACTGACAGGTGGAAACTCACTGTGGAGGGACTGTTTTATATTTTCTAGCAGTATTTTATTATATTGTTTGCATCTTATTAAACTTTGAGTGTTTGTTTTTTAAAAGTTGCCTATGGACTGATTTTCTAAATGCAATGAGACACTTTGAGTTGTAGGTTGTACTTGGTTTATCACAGTTCCAGGTGCTAAAGACTCTTGGCGTGTGGCCTCATGCCTTACTATGCTCCTGAGTGTGGAGTAAAAAAAGTCCAACCAATGCCCCATTTTGTCTTATTGCTTACCTAGTGAAGTTAAAAGCAAACTTTTGTTAGCAGTCTGTTTGGTGGAGCTGCTACTGGAAAAGGCAAACTACACTATTTAACCACTCTGAGGAGAAAACACAACATCTGCTGCACAGGTGACTGAGTGATGATCCGGTGCACCAGGATGCACATAAAGCAAAGAGCCATTATTGCTAGTGTCCCAGTGCACCAGGATACCCTTGTAGTAAAATGGCCACTACTCAGTGGTGGAGCCAGGGGAGGGCTGGGGCGGTCGCCCTCCTGGCTGCCCCAGTGTGAGTAGTGGCGCCCTGCCACCATCTTTATTCACTGTTTGGTGCCATTGTGGAGCCTGTCATTGACTGAATGGCCCTCCCTGGCTCCCAAATGATCCCAAACCTGGCTCCACTACTGCCACTACTGATCCTAGTGCACCCTGGATGTGCTTGCAGCAATGTGGCCATTGCTGCTACAGATTCTGGTGCACCTGGGGTGCACTTGTAGCAAAGCAACCATAGATGCTACTGATCTTTGTGCACCTGTGCACTGGGGATCCACTTGTAGCAAAGTGTCCCTTGCTGCTACTGATTCTAGTACAGCCAGCATCCACTTGTATTCCAGCACAGTGTTCAAGTAGTTTACTGCCATGCCAGCTCTGTGATGCTGAGCAATGGGGAGGATCGCTCCACAGGCTGGCGACCCGGGTTCTTGCTCATGCCTGGGATGACAGGAGAGGAGACCAGCAGGGAGAGTTAGGAGCAGCTGCTTGGACACTCTCCTTTCTGGGATGGAAGGCACAAGCCTGCATCACTTCTAGAGTGGTTCCTGACAGTCACCGGTGGAGGTGCACTTGGCAGCATGGGTGACCACACGCTGCCACATGTCTTTCTCGGGATGCCACATATGTGCGGCCGCAACATGAGGGGGGGGATGGAGGGTGAAATTGGAAAATTGCCCACTTGGCTGACCAGATGATGGTCACCTGGTTCCCCTCACACTATGCAGCCTTGGCAGCAGTCTTCTGGACTGATCCCCTGCCATGCACCCAGTATGGTAGTTGACCCTATCTCCCCTCTCATGGGTCCCAGCAGGGGCCCCTCCTGGTGAAGGAATATACTGGGTTGATCAGGGCATGACACAGGAGGGACAGTGACAATCGCAATGGAGGATGACTTGGTGGGCAGGGGTTACCATTGGTGACCCAAAGGAGTCAGCCAATTGGGGGGAGTTGGGAGGTACAAAAACCCAACAATTTACTGTAAAAAATGTGCTTTCCACAACATAAAAACCCTATTTTCACTAAGTGACTTAAGAATCAAGGCTCACACATAGTCTCTTTAAGCTGAAATCAGCCTTGTATTTGAAACCAACACCTAGTACTCTACACTGGCTGGGATATTATGGATATACACAGTTACATTCAAGAGCTATGTTTTTTCCAAACTGTTATGGTACTGTAAAGGAACTGCGCTTAATGTAGGATAAAAACAACTTTATCAGCTTTATGAAGTTAAAAAACTGCTGCTGCTGCTCACCATAATGAACAGGAGATGCACAGCAGGAGTCAAATTCATAGGGTAGAATTTTCAAATGGTGGCGCAGGGTGTGAGTCCAGTCCTGCACCATGGGACTCTGAATTCAGCTGTGTGCCAGTCCCCTTTGCTGCAACTATGCCCGATTTTCCAATGTTGAGTTCAGTTGTGACAGTTTCCCTGCTTGCTGGCAGGTTGCACCACATATCTGGCGCAAGCACTGGTACTTTGTCCCCCAGGAGTGGTGCACGCTAGATCATGAAATTGTGGTCTATGGAGTGGAACCAGGCACAAGGGATGGAAAATCCAGAATGACGGCCAGTGAATGCCACAAGCCCCATGTGCCATATGTTTGGCACACAGAGGACGTGCGGCATTAATGGGCAGTTGAAAATCCGGCTCATAGTCTTTTGATTCCCACACCAGTGTTTTGTGGGTGAGCTAAAGGAGCAGCTCTACTTGGTTAATTAGTAGGAAACTCTCTTTTGAATCAGTCTTTGCTTTAACAAAGAGGCCATTGCCTCTACAGACAGTGCATATACACCTCAGGTGACTGGGTGATGATCCCAGTGCACCTGCATGCACTTGTAGCAAAGCGGCCATTGCTGCTACTCATTCTAGTGCACCTGGGATGCGCTTGTAACAAAGCTTACATTTCAGCTACTAATCCCTGTGCATATGGGATGTGCTTGTAGCAAAGCAACCATTGCTGCTACTGTTTCTGATGCACATGGATGCACTTTTAGCAAAGCGAACATTGCTGCTACACTTCCTGGTTCAGCTGGGATGGGCTTATGGAAAAGCAAACTTTGCCGCTACTGATCGGGGTGCACCTGGGATGCACATGTAGTAAAGTGGCAATTGCTACTGCTGATCCTGGTGCACTAGAGATGTTTCTGTATCAAAGCGGCCATAGCTGCTACTGATTATAATTCCAATGGGATCTACTTGCAGGAAAGTGACCATTGCTGCTACTGATTCTGGTACACCTAGGATTCGCTTGTATGCACACTGTTCAGTTTGCTGCCTCAAAATGTGCATTCAAGCAACATAGACCCTGACTTCCACTGGACAGACATAAGACCCCAGGGATGTCCCTTCCTTTATTGACCCTCTTTGATGACATAATTTCCTTGACATCACTTCTTGGCTGCTGAATTACTTAGTCCCCACTTTCCCATTTGCAGGTTATACCTGCCAGCCACTAGAGGGACCTTCAGACCTTACCTCAGGTACAGTCATACAAACCTCTAACCACAAACCTCCTGGGTCCTTCTATCAGCCTGTGCCACTTCACTCCTCCACTGCTTCTGCTTACCTCAAATCTCTGGCCACATTGACCCCTCCTACCTACTTCTAATCCCTGTCTACATCTTCTCCAGCCCCCACCCCATAGTTCATCATACATCCTGACTCCCTGCCTAACCTCCTAGCCTGCGCCCTGTGAACACTAGGAGTCGCTATTTCTCACCCTGTTTCTGGCTCCAACGCAGTGTGTCTCAAGCCCCAGAACGCAGAGCTCAGCTCCCACCTTGGTCCCTTCTCCAGCTGCCCTGGCTGAGACTTGAACCTGGTACCCTCTGTACCAGAGTCCGGGACACTGCCACTAAGCCAAAGTGGTATCTACGCTTACTGAACAACACCCAAAGTACTTCTACCTTTCTTCCCTGCTGCTGCAAACACCATGTCAGTCCACCCTCTCCTACTATGCTTCCCCCTTTTACTTACCCTGGTACCTATAACCCAGCTACCAGGCAGCCCATCCAGTATGCCAGCCCTAGCATCAATTCCCCTGGATATAATAAGATCCCACCCTACAATGACTATGTGCCCCTACCCACAGCACCCATCCCCAGGTTACCTCCCCTCCGCTTACCCTGGCGCCCACTGGCGACTAATCATCCCTGCCCTCCCGACCGTGCTGACCCTACCCATCCCCTCCTCTCTGATAGCCCCCCCAACCCCGAATACTCACCGAAAGGTCGCTAAACTCCACCCTCTAGCTAGAGCCATGATCCTCCTACTACTACTCACAGGCAATATACATCCCAACCCAGGACCCCCCCAGACCAGCCCCAGCACCCCCCAGACCAGCCCCACAATGGGGACCACCGCTCTCCATATAGCCTCCATGAATATATTCAGCATACTCAAAAAATGTGATTCCCTCCAATGCTGGGTCATGCTGCATAAACCAGATGTCATAGCTCTGGTAGAAACCTGGCTATCAAAATCCACCCCCGACCACTTTGTCTCACTACCTGGATACACCCTTACTGAGAGGATCGTGTTGGCAAATGTGGGGAAGGCTGTGCTATCTATACCAGAGACTCATTTACTGGGCTAGCACTCCATGCCCGGTTCTTGCAAATGGGGCTCAGGCCCTCACCCTTAAACTTACACCTGACCCCACCAGGGGCCCGCTATATCTCACTATGGCATACATTCCACCAAAGCACCAAACTCCGGCGATATTATCCTTAACCGACTGTCTCGCTACCCTCCAACACAAGGTTGATCACATCCTTGTCGGGGACCTAAACGTGAACTGGCTTAGTGCCTCCTCTTCCACCACCTGAGATACCTTCGCGGCTATGGATCTGACACAACTCATTTCCCAACCCACAAGAGTAAACTCCAAGAGAGGTACCAGTACCCTTCTAGATGTAATCATCACAAACCGCCCCCAAAAAATCCAAGATATCCAGGTCCTCCCAGACTCACTCAGTGATCACTCCCAATCCCTATTCCACAGGGTCGACCCCATCCCCCTACTTAAAGCCCAACCCACACTCCAGGCGCCTCCAGACCTGGGGCTACAAAGTCTCAAACGACTTCTGCCCAGATTAACTGGTCACCCATACAGCATGCTCCTGACATAGACACAGCTCTCACCTTTTTTCCCAGACTTTCAACAAAGCCTGTGACCTCTATGCACCCTTACCAGAACACATACCAAAAAGCTCAGTGCGCCCTGGGTTACCCCTGCTCTACGTCAACTGCTCAAGCACAGGGATAACTTATGGCACCTTGCCACAGAAACAGGCTGGGTAGCTGACAGACAGGCTTATAATGCAGCATGGAACAAGTGCACCTGGGCTATCTGCAAAGCAAAGGCCGACCATTACCAGGCCACGCTCACCTCCTCCTGGGGGTATGCGCAAACCTTCTGGGACAATGTTAAACAATTGAATGGGAGTGCTCTCACCCCCCCACAGCCCAGATCACCATGGACGGGGCTACCTCCACTGACCCGGCCTGCATAGCCAAATTCCTAAACACTACCTTCACGGACCTTAGCTCGGTCCTCCCCAGTAATTTCTTCAATCCTCTCCCCTCCCAGCCGGCCCCTGTCATCCAACGCCCTTGTTTCCATCTACGCAGGGTAACCGACCAGGAAGCCAGACTACACCTGCTCAAAGCTTTAAAGAGCAACAGTCCTGGCAGTGACTCCCTGGACCCCAGCATTCTCCGTCAGGTGCTGGACCAGGTACATGCTCTGCTCACCACCCTACTCAACAAATCCCTCTGCCTGGGGCAATTCCCAACTGCATGGAAAGCAGCCATAGTTACGCCCATCCACAAAGGCGGTGACAGGTCTAATGCAGGGAACTACAGACCTATCTCCATCCTCCCACCCCTCTCCAAATCCCTTGAAAAGCTGGTGGCCTCTCAAATCACTGAGTACCTAACCAAGTACAACATCCTCTGTCCAGAACAGCACTGCTTCCGGGCAGGGGATAGTACCAGAACGGCTCTAATTGAGTTTTCAAATTTCATGCACTCCTCCCTAGATGTCGGCGCCCTTGCTGGTGCAGTGTTTGTAGATCTCTCAAAGGCTTTTGACACTGTCTCCCATCCTCCTACTGGAAGCCCTCTCCCATACAGGCCTATCTACTGGACTGATCTCTTGGTGCACAAGCTACCTATCTGACCGCCTCCAATGTGTCAAAATCAATCGGACACTTTCTACAACCTGTCCCATCTGCTCAGGTGTCCCCCAGGGCTCCATCCTGGGACTGCTACTCTTCTCAATCTACCTAAACACCCTACCCAGTGCTTGCACTGGTAGAATCTGTTATATGCAGATGATGCCATCCTCTTTGCCACCCACCCATACCTAATGCCCTCAGGACTCCCTACAACTCGCCTTCAATGATGCAGAAACCTGGTTCAAAGAGCACCGAGTTGTCATCAACCTCAAAAAAAACAAATCAATGCTCTTTGCCCACCCTCAAAACAAAGCCAGTAACTTCCCACTACACATCCTCCCCAGCTCCAAGCAACCCCTTGAAGTAGTCCGCTCGTACAAGTACCTTGGGATCATCTTCGACACTGCCCTCTCCTTCCACACCCATATTGAGGCACTTGCCTCTGCTACTAATGTGCGGCTAGGTATCCTCTACTGCTATAAAAACTGTCTCCCCCCCATTGCCTTCCGACTAGCAGTTACATCCTATACTGTCCCTGGTGGACTACGGCCTACCTGTTTACGTTGTGGCTGACTCGACTGCCCTCAACAAAATCCGCGTTGTCCTGAATAAGGTGTGAAGGCTTGTTACAGGGGCCCCCAGGCTCACTCACACATGTCAGCTATATGACTTGGCAAGGCTACTAAATCTGGACGAGCGACTTCAATACCAAACCAGCCTCATTACGAAAAAAACCCTTCTTGGCTATCCCCTCCTGGGCTGACAGCCTCCATCCACCAAGCCAAACCCTTGATTAATACCCGAACCTCCTGCAAAATCACCCTTCTGATCACTAGAACCAGGACAAGCCATGGACAGAGATCTTTCTGTTATAGAGCCCCAGCCTGGTTTAACGCGCTCCCACCAGCTATCTCTGACACCATTACTATCTCCACCTTCAAAACTGCACTGCGGAACCAGCTATTTAATGCACATGATTGCACCTGTCACTATCAATCAATCAATCAATCAATCAAAATCTTTATTTATTCAGGCGAACATCATTGAGCGTAGCTCATTTACAAGATGGACCTGAGTGGTCATACAAATAAGGGTACAAGTTTTTTTACAAAGACATGAGAATAGCATAACATTAGTACAATCAAATAAATAAGAGATATATACAAAATTTACAGATATACAAGGCACAGTAAAATAACCTAACCTGTAAAATGAAGAGGATAATAGATATAGCAGGGATAATAATCAAATAATAGGGCTTTTGTAGCTTTTATATGAAATGTGATAACTGACTGGGTGAAGAAGGAAACTAAACATAGTGGATTACAGAAGGGAGGTGTAGGTTGGATGGGAGACTAGGCCTTATGGAAGCAGTTGCACAACTCTGGAAAAAGGCGTGTGTATAATCTTTGAAGGATGATAAGGTAAGAGGGTATTCAGATTCATAGATTTTTGGAGTGAGTTCCAGACAAATGCAAGGGAATAGCTGATAGCAGCCCTCCTAAACCGGGTGCAGGTAATGGAATCTTTAGCATAATGAGCTTATTGATCCTTAAGGTGTATGGCCTAGATGTGATTGGTGAAACAGTCTGAGATATAGGAGGAGTTTGTCTGATAAAGCTTTAAAGATCCAGATTGCAGCATTCCTTTTCTTCTGTGCTGTAGGGATGTCCAATTGACTGCCATGTAAAGAGAGCAATGATGGGTGCTGGAGGGAAGGTCTGTAATAAATCTGATGGCTCTATGATACAGGGTGTCCAGCTTATTTAAGAGGAGAGTGAGCAATGGCCCTAGAGAAAGTCAGCATAGTCAATAAGGGATAGGAATGATGCCTGGATTAATCTTTGTTTGGAGTCTCTGGTAAGGTAGTGTTTTATTCTGTAAAATAGAGCTTTGTCTCAACTTTTAATAGCTCTTCAATGTGGACAGAGTAGTCAAGCTTATTGTCAATCCAGACTCCAAGATATTTGAATTTATCCACAAATTCCAGCTTTTCTCCAAATAAGGTGGATAATTGTGGGTGATGAATGATGGGTAGTGGCAGAGCAATTTTTGTTGCAAAGAACATAGCTTTTGTTTTTGGCATTTAGAAGTAATTTTTTTCCAATAGGTTATGTTGTAGGATGGAGAATTCTGACTGTAACAGTTCATAGGCTTTTGATGGTGAGGATTGCTGACATATAATACAGTATCATCAGCAAACAGATGAATGTTAGATTGAGAGAGGTTGGCATCAATGTTATTAATATAAATGGCAAAGAGGATGGGGCCTAGGATAGAGCCTTGTGGTACACCTCTTAGCAGTGGTTTAGAGGTAGATAGGTAATTTTCATTTTTACCAATTGTAACCTTCCAGAGAGATAGCACCTAAACCAATTGAGTGAGAGTGAATCAAGCCTACAGAGCTAAGAGAGGAGATTAATGATTCATGATCCACTGTATCAAATGCTTTACTCAAATCCAGGAACACAGCACAGGTACTATTCTTTTTATCCAAGGCAGTCTGCCAATCGTTAGTGACTTTGGCTAGGGCAGAGATGGTGCTATGCATTGATCTAAATCCAGATTGTGCTGGATTTAGGAGGTTGATAGTGTCCAGATAGGCCTTAACTGTGAATTTACTAATTTTCAAGCATCTTGGATAGTACCGGTAGGATGGGAATGGGCCTGTAATTGTTAAGGTCCATGGGATCACCTGATTTAAGTAGTGGAACTACTTGAGCTGTTTTCCATATGGAGGGGATGGAACCAGTAGCTAGGGAAAGATTGAAGAGGTGAGTGAGGGGGGCAGATAAGGCGTGCAATGCTACTTTAAGAAAGTAGGGGTCCAAGGAGTCTGCACCTGCACTCTTAGAAGTATCTAAATTGGATAGGAGGTCTTCTACTTCTTTTAAGGATATTGGTTCAAAGGAGAATGTTGAAGCAGCCTTTGTCAGCAGCAGCCACTAGTCGTGACTTAGTCCACCACACACTGACAATGCTCACATGAGCGGCACCACTGTAACTAGAATGGTTCCTTCGCTCTATAAATACCTGTAAATATATATGGCTGTCAATTTAATTGTTTGTCATTTTATTACAACTTGAAACTTTGTGATGTAACAATGAGCCTGTAATATTTATTTAGTTTTTGTTAATCGGGTAGGTGCACTAGCCAGTAAGTGACTATTTTCAGGCACGATCCGGGAGGTACAGGAACAATACATAGTACAGTGCAAAGACAATAAGGCAGTTACATGATAAGGTGCATTGAAGTAATCAGACATTGTTTACAAATAAACAGGAGAGAACAGCGGGTACTGGTGCTGGGATAGACTTCAGAGTAGAGGAGAGAGGAAAGAGAGAAAAAGGAAGGGGCATGATAAAGGAGGGAGTCAAGGATAGGTATGGTAAGTGCACAGCTAAGTTCAGCGGGAGGTGGAGGGGCTAGAGACTGGAGTCAGAGGTTGGCTTACCAGCTAGCAGTGCAGGTGGGGGCAAGGGTTCGGGACGAGATACTGTGTAACCTGTGGCATCGGCTGCTGAGAGCAAGAAAAGTGTTCGGGCTGCTGGTTTTAAAGCCGGGCGAGGGAGCAGACTCCAGTCGGGTGGGATGAGAAATTACGGCGTTTGCAGCAGAAGGCTAGGGCCTGCAACCGGGGTCATGGAACTGATTGCCAGCTTGGAGTGATTCGGGAGGCGGGGGACGGGGTGAAAGACGGCAAAAGCTTGTGGCATCAGTGGATGATATTGAGAAAAGTGTCCAGGCTGCTGGTTCTGTGACCAGGCGTTGGAGTTTAGCTTCTGTGGGAGTTGAGCTACAGTTAGGCGACAATGAGGATTACAGCTTTTGCAGAAGAAGGCAGGGGTCTGCGACCGGAGTCATGGAACCGTTAGCCGGCTAGAGGGTGTTCAGGATGCAGGGTCATGGACTGCAAAACAGCTTGAGCGGCCAACGGTGAGGAGTACCCGGTCCCACGGTTTCGCTCCTGGGTCAGGTACCAGTGAATAAGTCAGGAGATGGGGGTTATGGTGACAGGTGGCTTAGGAAGCGGATAGTAACTACTGAACAGTTCCATCGCAGGGCAACAGGAGAGACACATAGCTTGGTATAGTGAAGACATTGTAGGAGGGGACCAAAACAGAGTCAAGCTGGCTGTAACAGGTTAAGCCAGGAGACCCACAAAGTTAGGGGCTGGAACGGGAACAAGGACGAAGTCCTGGCCACTGATTCTTATTTCAGTTATAGGAGCCGAGGATTGGGCGGGTGTAGAGGGAATTTTTACGGCAATTGCGGCAGTTGCTAGGATCTGCATCCGGGCTCATGGAACTGTTCACCGGCGAGAGCGAGTGCAGGAGGCAGGGTCCGAGGTGAAGTACGGCAAAAGGTGGCTTTAGCAGCCGTGGGTGAGGAAGAAGCCTGGGCTCATGGACCTGATTGCCGGGTAATAGATCTGGGCTTAGTCGGTGTGGGGGGGGGGGAACAGAGGAGGCTGAGATCATTAAGGTGTACCAGTACCCAATACAAAAAACTTTCACCTCAAATTGTATAGGCAGCAAGTTGAAACAACAGGCAAAACAGTGTGGTGGCGAGAGGCATCGTCAGACACATAGGCATTGTAGAGGCATAAAATAGTAAGGTCATGTATTTTTTAGCATCATCATTAAAAGTGCAAATAGGCTAACTGACATATAAGGCAGACAGGGGAAATATAGACAGTCAGTAGATAGATAGGATAAGGCAGCGATGGGAGACAAGGAGGGTGATTGAAGCGAGGGGGTCCTAAACACATTGGGGAGAAAAGGGGGCATGAAGGACAGGCTCAGGTAGGGTCATAACAGGCACATTGGTCCATAGAAGTTAGGTGGTTGCATGGCCTTCAGCTGAAAATGTAGTCTGAGGAGGCATGCCTTAGGTCAGTGGTAGCAAGTTGCACATTTGTGGGGCAGCATGCCCGAACACACCTGAACCCTTTGAGGTGGGCAGAGGGGAACTTTCAGGAGAGAGATTATCAGATGATCTCAGTTCATGTGAAGAGACATTGGGCTGAAACAGTTCCGATAGTGAAGCTGGTCTATTCACTCTAATGATGGAGTCTGGAGAGACAGCATAGTTACAGTCTGGTGGCAGAGGGGAGAGCCAACCTAGGTCTTTGTACAGTTGGCAGTGATGCTTGAGACGGGGGGGCCTTTGAAGCATACCGGCAAACATTGTTGTAGGTGACATCCCATTTTTGCAGTGTGGTTTTATGCGCCATTGACAGGATGGGGGCACAGTAGGTTAGAGTGGGAAGGAGGATTCCCCTGGCAATGGCCAGTTTGGCAGCAGGTGTAAGCATATAGCTGGTTCTGTAGGCAGCCCCCAGTTTGCAGTTTACAGATTTGCAGGTTTCTTGAATATGCAGGTTCAGGTCCAGGGATTGGTTGAGCAGTATGCCCAGATAGTGGAACGTGCTAGCAACCTCAAGAGGGGTCCCTTCAAGGTCAAGTATATTTAAGGGAGATGAGCAGGATCTTAGCTTGTGGGCAGTACCCAGTAGCATCGCTTTGGTTTTGCTGGCGTTTAGGATAAGGCGATGTCCACTTAGCCAATGTTGAGCAGAGTGGAAAGCAGATGTCAGAGTCGCACTTAGGTGGTCAGTATTGTCTGACCAAGCATAGATGACCAGGTCATCTGCATAGAGAGGTGAGGCACCTGATACTATACTGATGGGAAGATTGTTTATGAACAATGAGAACAGGAGAGGGCCCAGTATTGAGTCTTGAGGCACTCCAATATTGATAGTGGTGCTGTCAGAGATTGCAGAGTTGAGTTTGACAGTTTGGGTCCTATCAGTTAAGTAGCTTCTGAACTAGCTCATTACAGGGGATGAGAAGCCAAGATCTTTGAGGGTAGACAGTAGTAGGGGTGATCCACGAGGTCAAGGCCTTGGTGGTCGATGAACACAGCCCCAGTAAGCTGGTCTTCGTCCATGTTTGTAAGAGTATCAGAGGTGAACTTTGCTAACGCTGTTGTGGTGCTGTGGTTTTTCCTAAATCCATGTTGTGCTTCGCAGAGCAAATCTGAGGATTCAAGGAATTCTATGGCCTAGGTGGCTACAATTTTTTCTAGGATTTTGCTGAGGACAGAGAGAATGGCTATAGGTCTGTAGTTTGAGATTTCGTTCTTGTTTCCCTTTTTGAAAATGGGGGTAATTCTTGCAGACTTCCATATACTTGGGACAGTGCGGTTTGTGAGGGACAATGTGAAAACCCTGGCTAGTGGATAGGAGATGAGGTGAGCAGCAGCCTTCAGCAGACGTGGTTCCAGTGAGTCGGAGCCAGGGCTGGTATTGTCGGATATGGTGTTTAGTAGTTTCAAAACTTGTATTCTAGACACAGCTTTGAAGTAGAATGTCTTGATTGCTGTTGGCACAGGTTTATTGGTCGAAGGGCAGGCTGTTTCATTGGTAGAAAGGGGCTGAGGGGCAGCAGGTGCAGTTGTTAGTGTGGACGTGTAGGGAGACAGGTCAGAGAACTGTTGATTGAAGGCATTTGCTATGGTGAGGGAGTCATTGCAGTGGTTACCTTGTAGAATCATTTCCGAAGGGGTGACTGATTGAGGGGTGCCCAAGAAGGTCTTGATATGACCCCAGAACTTGCGGGGATCATTTGCAGAGCTGGTTAGCAGATTTTGGCAGTATTTGCTTTTTGCAAGCCTGATTTGTTTTTTGCAGAAACTTCTATGTTGTTTGTAGATTAAGTGATCCCTGGGTAGGCCGGTGGTCTTGAACTGCTTCCAGAGATTATCCCTAGTTCTGAGTTGACGGAGTAGATCTTTATTGAGCCATCTCGTTTGTTGACCTCTGACCCTTCTTTTCACTTTAGGTGCATGCCGATTTTGTACCTCCCTGAACCTGGTCAGGAACACATCTAGGGCATCTTCAACTTTTGTTGCTTGGTAGATTTCAGTCCAGTCAATGTTGGCTATGTCTAGGAGAAAGGTGTTTAGATCCAAATCTGCAAAGTTAGTAAATGTGACCGGGGTGGGACTGAGGAGCGGGTGATGGACAAGAGCGCCAGTGGCAGATAGTGGGCGAGTGGTCAGTTATAGTGTCTGCTAGTACGGATGCCTTTGTCACATGATCTGGTCTGTTTGTGAGGATCCAATCTAACAGTGTTCCCGATAGGGAGTTGGTCATCCTTGTGTTCTCAATTATAAGCTGGTGGAAGTTGTGCCTTTGGACTAGTGATGCCAGAGTGCTATGAGATGGGCCTAGCCAGTTTAGATTTACATCACCAAGCATGATGGTCTCATTCATGTTAACAGCTTGTGATGTTTGTTGGAGTAGTTCCTGGAGACTTTCCACCCCACCAGTGGGTGAATTGTAGAGACATATTATGTGCAGGTTTTTCCGCACCTAGGGACAGGGTTATGTGCAAGGACTCACAGAGCCATTGGGGACTAGGGACAGGAGCCACTTTTAGAGTGAGGTAGGTTTTGTGGTAAATGGCAACACCCCTGCCCCATTTAGACCCTGTCCTGTCCTGTCGGATAATAAAGTATCCAGGCAGGGTACACTGGGCATCCAGGATATGGGGTTTTAGCCATGTTTCCATGAGGCACAGAATGTCAGGACCAACCATTTTGATCCAGGCCTCAAGTTCAGTCAGATGGCCTAGAAGACTTCTAATATTCATGTGAGCAATTAGAAGACCTTTTTTTGGCTTGGTATGAGGGTTTATCGGGGTGCTGCTTTGGTGAGGGCCAGGGTTAAGTTCAATGTCGCCTGCCAGCAGTAGTAAGAGAGGTGCTAGGAATTTAAGCTGTGCCCTGTTTAGAGAATTGGAGGATTTCTGCTTTTTCCTTTGTGGCAGATAGTTTGTGAGAACCAGGTACGTGCATCCTTTTTTAAGAAGAAAGTAGTGAAAGGCAGGATTTGGGTAGCGATTGGAGAGGAGTAGGTTAGAGAAACTAAAGTCACTGAGTGATGGGGTGTCTTGTTGTAGGCCAAGGGGTAAAGACAGAGAGATTCTGTTAAGTACAAGCAGGAAAAGAAGGCAGAGCAAGAGGGTCAGTACTTTTAGTCTAACACACGAGGGCGACGGACTCTCGTGAAGGAGGAGCATGATAGTGATTTTGGAGAGGAGAGCAAGATTTAGAAGGAGTAGCAGAAAAAAGGGGGGAGGCTAGAGGGTGAGGTAAGGAATATATATGGCAGTTTTAGGAAAACCACGTAGAAATATGGTAGGTTTGGGAGAGCAAGAACTCAGCGAAGGAGTGGCGTCCTGGAAAGGTGAATGGGGGAGATGTGGAATAAAGGTTAAGGGAAAGGGCCAAGACCAGACCGTATAGCTATAATAGAAAAGTGCTATCTGCCGGTGTGTAGGACTAACGCCCCCAGTGGTTAGAGAGTATAAGGAGCCAATGGGAAAGTGGACACTTAGTCATATGACCAACAGATGCCTATATAGCTAAAGGGTCAACCAGGGTGGGTGGGGAGCCGGTGCGAAGTGCCGGCAGGACGAGTGTTCACCGGAGGAGCTGTAACACTTAGCCATGGAGACGGCGTTCACAGTCCCAGGGGTCGTTTAGGCAGTCCAAAGTCCCAAAAAATAAGGTGAAAACAGCCACTTTCAGTGAAGGGTGGAACCAGCTAGAGCCCCCAACCCCTACTGGAGAGAGCCAGTGGGAAGAAATCGGTGAGAACGTACCTTACGGCTTTAACGCCTTTGGCGGCACAAGGTACCAGTGAGCGGCCGAGCTCCTGGTTCCCTTCCTTGGCGAGCGTGAGGCCTTCTGACAACAGGCTTCCTGGAGGAGGGCAGCTTTTCTTTGTGGGGGCTGCTGGGCAAGCGAGACCCCAGAAGCTTCTTGGTTGCAGCAGTGGGTCCTTAGGTCCTTAGAGGAGTGGATCCAAAGTTCTGGCGGGCTTGGAGAGGTTGTTAAGTAGGTAAGCCAGGTAAAGCAGAACAAAAGGAGAGAGCAGGAGGTGAGAAAAAGGTGGAGATTAGCTTGAGGAGGCAGTTTCAGCAGTTAGGCAGCTTGTTTTACGATTTTAGGTTACCAGCAGAGCTTTAACAACAGAATGCAAAAATTCAAATAGAGAAAAGGCGGGAAGAGAGTAGTTTGCAGCAGAGGACAGTTTTAGGTCAAAATACAGGTTTAGGGTGGCTAGTTTAGGACTTTACGCTTAAATGAGACAGAAATAACTGATTTACAATAAAAGCACAGTAGGCAGTAGGTCTAAAATGTTCACCAGAGGAGCTGTAACACTTAGCCGCGGAGACGGCGTTCACAGTTCCGGGGGTCGTTTAGGCAGTCCAAAGTCCCAAAAAATAAGGTGAAACAGCTGCTTTCAGTGAAGGGTGGAACCAGCTAGAGCCCCCAACCCCTACTGGAGAGAGCAGGTGGGAAGAAATCGGTGAGAACGTACCTTACAGCTTTAACGCCTTTAGCGGCACAAGGTACCAGTGAGTGGCCGAGCTCCTGGTTCACTTCTTTGGCGAGCGTGCGGCGGTGAGGCCCCTGACAACAGGCTTCCTGGAGGAGCGTGGCTTTTCTTCGGTTGGGGCCAGCAAGCGGAGACCCCAGAGGCTTTTTGGGTGCAGTGGTGGGTCCTTAGGGTCCTTGGAGGAGCGGGTCCAAAGCCCTGGTGGGCTTGGAGAGGTCCCTACGCTTTACGCCTTTAGCAGCACAAGGTACCAGTGAGTGGCCCGAGCTCCTGGTTCCCTTCCTCGGTGAGTGTGCGTGCGTGCGCCCTGACAACAGGCTTCCTGGAGGGCGTGGCTTTTCTTCAGTGAGGACCGCTGGGCAGCGGAGACCCCAGAGGCTTCTTTGGGTGCAGCGGTGGGTCCTTAGGACCTTGGAGAGCGGTCCGAGCCCTGGCGGGCTTGGAAGGTCCTTATAATGTATTTGTCCTCAATGTGATATAACAACAAGCCTGTAATGTAATGTATTTGTCCTCAATGTGAAGAGGTACCTTTGGAAATGAGCATCTGGCTCAAAGGTTGTAAACTGATGTTCAAATAAATAAATAAATAAATAAATAATCAAGGGCTCACACAGTCACCTTAGACTGAAATCAGCCTCATATTTGAAACCAACACCAAGTAAACCCTACACTGGCTTGGACATCATGGACATACACAAAGACATTCAAGAGCTATGTTTTCTGGCTAGTATGGTAAGTAGCTGTGCTAAATGAAGGTTAAAAGCAGCATGAAAGGCTATGAGGTTTGACAGATCAAGTGATGCTGCTTTATAATGAACAGGTGATGCACAGCAGAATTCAGTTTCATAGTCTCTTGATTCTGGGGGTGTTCTTAGGGGCTAAAAGATTAGGGTCTTGAGCCCCCATTCCCCCCACCCTGTGAATAAACAAACAAATAGACCAGGTCAGTTTTAATAATTGGAAATCTTTTATTTGGGGCTGCTGAACAAAGATTCAGAGCGCCATCCCCTAATTCCTACCTCTAGTGACACCCCTGCCTGATTCCCAAACAAGAGCGATGTGGGTGCGCTAATGGAGCAGCCCTTTTTTAAATTTTAAAATACTTATTAATTTCAAGGCAACAAAACATTCCAACTACATAACCATAAGAAAGGAAACAGTCAAACAACATAATAAGCAAAATCTCAGTCCCAGCACCCATCCCTCCTATGCTCCTCCAACATAGCTAGTAGAAGACTATGTTTTGGGTTAAAGTCATCACTTATGCTCCCTCAGAGAGCAACACCACCCTTCTGGGGTGACAAGCAAGACAGTTATTACAGACCTAACACATATTAACAGCTCATTTCACAAGTGGACATCCTTTGTAACGTGTCTTGTAGGGCTGATGTACCAACTAATGCCTCTGCTGCCATCTACTGGCCAGACAACACTACCATTACTCACAAAATATAAATCAGTTTACTGTGTTCGCAGTCATTTCGGCTCTGACAAGAGTTTTTTTTTATACTGTGGTTGGTTTTATGGCAGGTTCATGCTATGTTTTATTACTGCTGACCTCTGTTGTAAATCAATACTGTTAATTATAACTACCAAGGGAACCAGTTTAGTGATTTTTCAGTTACACACTTCAGGAGCCTGGGGGATGGCAATATAGTCTATAGGTTGGAGCAACAAGCTGCGAACAATCTTGGTACATCCAGCAGACCTGGGTTTGATTCCCAGAGCCTCCACATGCTTACTGGGTGATCCTGCATAAGTCACTTGTTTTCTCTGTGCTCCTGGGTTGTCCCTGTAAATGGGCCTTTTGCCCAGTGGGCCTTACCCGGTTACCAAAGAATACAAAAAAAAAAAGGTTATGAAAGCAAGGGGTGCTCCTTTTAATAATGGTGTCCCCAAGTTTTACCTACCTTACTCAATAGTTTCTTTGGTGGTCCAGACAACTCTACCCTATTAAAAATTCAATTGCAATTAGTGCAGATGGGCAGTTGATGTAAGGAGAAAGATCTGCTGGCCAGTAAGCTAGTACCAGAGATAGGATTTGTCTGACTGGCTGGAGCCTTAGTCAACACTTTTGTACATAGGTACTGCTGATGGTATGAGATGTGTAGAAGGAGCTGGCTGCTACAGTGCTACCAGAGACAGGGGGCTGGGTTTTCAAACAGCGGCTGAATGCATAAGCCTGGGTACACCACCCATGTGGACGATGAAGCGTTAAGGCCATTCTCCCACTTGGCAATCAGGGTTTCCTGTCCCGTGGCTGAATGCCATGGGTTAGACCAGCTTTTTCTGGTCTAGCTTGCAGCAATCCTGGGGCCTTTTTTGCAGTGTTTGTGCCGAATATTTGGTGCAAGCTGCCATAAAATGTGGAAACTGTCACAACTGTGCCCAAGAGATTGTAAAATCAGGCACAGCTGCGGCAAAGGGGTTTGGTGCACTGTTAGAACCTAAGTGTTGTAGCCACAGGGCTTGATGCAAGCCTTGCGCCATGCTTTGAAAATCTGCCCCAGGGTTTGGCCAATAGTTCACTGCTTTAGTGAAGTCCTTTGTACACAGGTGCTGCTGAAAGTTTGAGGTGAGAACAGTAAGTTATTGGCTGCTACACTGGTACCAGAGACAGAATATGAATGAATTTGACATTTCAGAACTTTAGTGGAAACATTTGGAAACAGAAGCTGCAGTCAGTGCCCATCTGTTGACATGAAGGAGGAGGATGATGAAGGATGCTGCTAGCTATTATGCCTGAACCACAAACAGAATTTGGCTGACAGCTTAGAATTTTAGGGAAGATCTTTGGACACAGGTTCTGCTGTCAGAGGTGAGGAGAAGGAGCTGCAGGCTGCTATTCTGGTACCAGAGAAAGGGTATGGCTGACAGTTCAGAGCTTTAGTGAAGACATTTGAATACAGGTGCTGCTGTTGATGGCCTATCTGTTAAGGTGGAGTAGGAGGAGTAGGATGAAAGATACCGCTGGCTGCTATGCTGGTACAAGAGAAAAGATCTGGGTGACAGTTTACAGCTTTAGTGAAGACTTTTATACACTCTGCAGTGTTGGAATTACAGGGAGTGCTTACCAGGGCTCAGCCCCCCATTGCTCTGAAGTGAGCCCTGGTAGCTCACGCAACACTACCACTAATTTACAATGGCAAAGGGGACTCCGTTTACAGATAGGGCCCTTATAGACCCTCCTAGCTCCCAAAGCTCATAAAGCATAATTCCAGCATTGGTACACAGGTGTTACTGATGGCTTGATGTGAGGAGAAGGAGCTGCTGCTTGCTACACTGGTACCAGACACAGGGTCTGGCTGACAGTTCAGATCATTAATGAAGACCTTTGGACACAGGTGCTTCTATTGGTGACTGCCCACATGCTAAGGTGAATGATAGGAGGGCAAGAATGCTGCTGGATGCTACAACTGCAGCAAAGTCAGCATTTGCTGAGATTTTGCAGTTAAATGAAAACATTTGTACACAGATGCTGATGATGGTTTGAGGTGAGGAGGTGGAGAGCCTGGCTCACTGCCACACTAGTACCAGATACAGGATTTGGCTGACCATTTGGAGCCTTAGTATAGACCTTTGGACAAAAGTGCTGCCATCAGTGGTGCATCTGTTAAGATGAAGGAGGAGGAGGAGGAGGAGGAGGAGGATGGTGTTGCTGGCTGCCATGGGCACCAGAGAAAGCAATTGGCTGACAGTTCAGAAATTTAGTGAGTACTTTTGGATACAGGTGCTGTTGTCAGTAGGCCCAGCCACTGAGGTAAAGGAGGACAAGGCAAAGGATGCTGCTGGCTGCTACGCTGGGATCAGAGACAAAATTTGGCTGACAGTTCAGACCTTTACTGAAGACCTGTGGACAGGTGTTGCTGCTGAAAGCCCTGAAGGAGGAAGAGAACAAAGGATGCTGCTGCTGCTGCTGGCTGCTGTGTTGGGATCAGAGACAAATTTTGGCTGACAGTTCAGACCTTTACTGAAGACCTGCGGACAGGTGTTGCTGCTGAAAGCCTTGAAGGAGGAAGAGAACAAAGGATGCTGCTGGCAACTGTGCTGATCTAGTGACAGGATCTGGCTGACAGTTTGGAGCTTTAGTGAAGAATTTTGTATACAGGTGCTGCTGTTGGTTTGATATGAGAAGAAGATGTACTGGCTGATACTCTGATACTAAAGACACAAACTGGTGGACAGTTTGGAGATTTAGTGAAGACCATTGGACACAGATGCTGTCAGTGGCCCATCTGTTAAGTTGAAGGAAGAGGAGGAGGAGGATGAAGGAGGCTGCAAGCTACTAACCTGGTACCAGAGACCGGATCTGGCCAACTGTTCAGAGCTTTAGTGAAGACTTTTATAAACAGGTGTTGCTGACAGTTCACAGTGAGGAGAAGGAGTTGTTGGTTGGTTTTTCCTACTCTCTTCCTGTCAGGGAAAATGGAGACCAAAAAAAGACTTGGTTTAAGGCTGGATCACAACATGTTTCTTCTGTTTCTTTTTGGCAATGAAATGCAGGCCATAGCCCATAGTTTTGCTTCAAGCCTTACCTGCTATGTAAAAGGAAGACAAAATAAGTGAATATTGATCCTTCCTGGACCTCTCCCCACACTCACTGTGCTCAAAATATAGTTCAAAACCAGTATGGCTTCTAAGAAATATTCATGCTTTTTTTATCAGGGGTCCCCTTTTATCAGTGTCAGTGGCCCAGTAAGCAGCATATTTACCTCTGGGTCCAGAAGACTGGAACGTCCTGGGTTGTAGCCCAACCCCAGGTATATGGGTAATACCATAGATGACACTGTAGTGCAGTATGAGGAGTACTGCACTGTTGAGGTGCCTGTAGTGCAGTACAAAGGGGTACTGCACTGTTGAGATACCTGCAGTGCAGTCTGAAATTACTGCATTATTGAGGTGCCCGAGTGCAGTGCCAAGGGGCACTGCACCTGCTGGAGGTGCCTGTAGTTCAGCACGTAAGGGAGTATTGCATTGTTGAGGTGCCTGTAGTGCAGTACGAGGGGATATTGCACTGTTGGAGGTGCCTGTAGTGCAGTATGAGGTGTACTGCACTGCTGAGGTGCCTGTATTAAAGTACAAAGGGGGTACTGCACTGCTGAGGTGCATGTAGTAGGTTTACCTATAGTGCTGTAACAGCACTGATGCCAACATCCCTCACAGCGGCAGACACAATGCCAAATTCTGGCATTGTACTAGCAGGGATATCGGCATGATTTCAACAGGGGGCAGCACCCTCAAACCCCCATGTGGGGGGGGGTGTCTTTGCCCCCACATCCCTGGTCTTAAAATATACAACTCTAAATTCGAGTTGTTTCAGGGAGGGGACGCAACACCAGGAGATACACCGCTGGTGTCTGCAGGGACCAGCACACCAACCCAAAGAGTAATGGTGAAATCGGTCGCTGTGCTGGTCTTCGAGATTGCAGTGTCGAAGTACAGTTGGCATATCCATGTAGTGCAGTATGAAGGGGATACTGCACTTCTGAGGTGCCTGTAGTGCAGTATGAAGGGATACTGCACTGCTCAGGTGCCTGTAGTACAGTACGAAGGGGGTACCACACTGTTGAGGTGCCTGTAGTGCAGTACGAAGGGGTACTACACTGCAGAGGTGCCTGTAGTGCAGTACAAAGGGGATACTGCACTGCTGAGGTTCCTGTAGTGCAGAACGAAGGGGGTACTGCACTGCTGAGGTGCTTGTAGTGCAGTATGAAGGGGGTACTGCACTTTTGAGATGCCTGTAGTGCAGTATGAAGGGAGTACTGCACTGCTAAGGTTCCTGTAGTACAGTACGAAGGGGTATAGCACTGTTTAGGTGCCTATAGTGCAGTAGGAAGTGGGTACTGCACTATTGAGGTGCCTGTAGTGCAGTACAAATGGGATACTGCACTGCTGAGGTTCCTGTAGTGCAGTAGGAAGGGGGTACTGCACTGCTGAGGCACCTGTAGTGCAGTATGAAGGGAATACTGCACTGCTGAGGGTCCTGTAGTGCAGTATGAAGGGGGTACTACACTGCTGAGGTGCCTGTAGTGCAGTATGAAGAGGGTACTGCACTTTTGAGGTGCCTGTAGTGTAGTACGAAGGGGGTACAGCACTGTTGAGGTGCCTGTAGTGCAGTATGAGAGGTGTACTGCACTGTTGAGGTGCCTGTAGTAGTACAGTACGAATTGGGTACTGCACTGCTGAGGTGCCTGTAGTACAGTATGAAGGGGGTACTGCACTGCTGAGGTGCCTGTAGTACAGTAGGAAGGGAGTACTGCACTGCTGAGATGCCTGTAGTGCAGTGTGAAGGGGGTATTGAATTGCTGAGGTGCCTGTAGTGCAGTACAAAGGGGGTACTCCACTACTGAGGTGCCATCCTTCAGATGAGATGTAAAACTGTGGTCTCTTCTGCTCATTTCTGGTCACTGTCCACGTGAGAGAAAAACATCCCATGGCACTTATTGATGAAGAGCAGGGGAGTTTCCCTAGCATCATCGCCAACATTCTCCCATCAATAAAAAAAAAAAAAACAGGTCCATGTAACCCAACCCCCAGGATGTACCTGAAAACAAGCTGTGACAGCTAAGTGTGCCTTCGTGGTCAAAAATTACAAATACAGTAAGTAAACAAATGTTTTGCTTTCACAATGTTGTCTTAATTTGGCATCAGAGTTCAGGTATTCCTAAAGAGAGGTGTGAGTAAAAGAAGAAGGAGCATGTTGCTCACTGGTAGTGACACGTCTAGTGGCACAAGAGGAGAGGGCTTCTATTGCCAGTCTTTATGCTAGTACCAGAGATAGTTGCTGCCTTCAAGGGGAAAATGAAAAAAAAAGGAGGACTTTATTTTCTGGTGATCATTGACCATGTGCCATGTGTTTTGGACAGCTTTATTTAGTGGTGGTGTCCCTTCTGTTCAGCCAGTAGGGAAAACAAAGACAGTAAGTGATACCTGAGTGTTGAGTTGTGGCCCAGTGAGCAAAGCAAGAATGATGCTTACCTTGGCAGCAGAGGGCAGATGGCCCTGAAGAGAGACTGTGTTAAGGAGCAAGTGAAGGAGCTGTTTTGCTGACTGCCAATATGGTGGTGGTGGAGGAGGAGGAGGAAGAGGAGGACGGTGTTGCTGGCTGATATGCTGGTACTGGATATTAGGCTATGCTGAAGGTTGCTTGCTGCCTGTTAGTGGAAGCAAAGATAAAAGAAAAAAGGAGAGCTTGGCTTCCTATACCATGGAATCAGTTGGGGGGGGGGGGCAAGCCTTCTTTCGCCTTTCATCTCTGAATGCCATTCTAAACTCTGACTACCTCTTCTGGCTGTAGCAAAGTCATACGTTTTACCTGAATGTTTTACATGCTGCTGATCACAGACTGTGTGCCATGGGTTATGAATAACGTTGGTCTGTGCTGCCTCTTTGTTCTGCCTGTCGGGAAACCTGAAACAGCAAGTTTAACCTTAGTGTTATTCTTTTGCAAATGCAGTACTGCAAGCTTATCTTGGCAGCTGAGAAGGGATGGCCATAATGACAGACAATGTTGTTGCTGAGGAGGAGGAGTAGGAAGAGACTGTTGGTGCTGGCTGCTACACTGGTGCTGCAGGCTGGGTTGTAGTGATGGTTGCTGAGGAGGAGGAGGAGGAGAAGGAGGAGGCTTGTGGTGCTGACTGCTACACTGGTGGAGCAGGCTGAGTTGTAGTGATGGTTTCTTAGGAGGTGGAGGCAGGTAGTGCTGGCTTCTACTTTGGTGCCACAGGACATGTCATACTGATATTTGCTGCCTGTAAGGGAAAGGAGACAAAAAATAGAAGGGTTTTACTCACTGGTTAGTTAAAAACTGCACCATGAGTTTCTGAAGGTTGTGATCATAGGTGACTGTCCTGTTTTGCCTGTATGGAAGAAAAGAGAGGAAAATTTAAACGACTGTTGTGCTTTAATTTTGCTGGTGCAGTGATGTAGACTTACAGTACGTTTTCCACTGGCAGGGAACAGCCCTGAAGAAAAACACAAGGATGAGGAAAAGAAGTGCAGTATGTTGATGCTGAGTGTTTTTACTTTCTGCTGATCACAGACTGTGTACCATGTTTTGAACAACCTTGGTCTATGCTTCTTTGTTCTGCCTGTTAGGAAACCTAAATCATCAAGTTTAACCTTAGTGTTGTTCTTTGACAAATGCAGTACTGTGAGCTTACCTTGGCAGCTGAGGTAGGATGGCCCTGAAGAGAGACAATATTGTTGCTGAGGAGGAGGAGGAGGAGAAGGCTGTTGGTGCAGACTGCTACACTGGTACTGTAGGCTGTGTTGTAGTGATGGTTGCTTAGGAGAAGGAGGAGGCTGTTGGTGCTGATGTATGCTCTACAGAAGGCACAACTGGAGGATGACTGGAGTCCTTCCAGAGAACATCAGGAGGGTAACCCAAGTAACCCTGCCCCAAGGAGCATAACATCCAGTCCCAGCTTGACAAGTACCAGAGAGTAATAGGCCTCCTCTCAAAGGAGGTCACAGGGGATCCATGTGCCCCCACTCCCAGTAAGAACACAATAGTGGGTGCAGTTTGAGAGTCCCCCTCCATAAGCAGCCCCAGAACTGGAAAGGTAGCTTACCTAGGTAAGCAGTTAACCCCTTGGTGAAATATATGGTATGGTGCATGATATTGGGGCATCAGGAAAAGGAGTCTGGCAAGAGTCAGTGTCAGCAAGTCTCACTTAGGTTGGGCCAGGCAATTGAGCCTGTTGTATAGAGGGATCACTAAGACCTATCAGCTGATGCATGGGTACAGGTACATGACTGGAAAGACTAGGAGTGAAATATTAAGAAAACCAAAAGCTGGTTTCTGAAATACCTGCAATGCCACCTTCTGGCATGAATGTTAAGTGTAGGCATGTTTAGCCCCCCAGGGTAGGGTCTCACCCTGCCTGGGAAGAGTGCCAGTGCCTAACCATCTTGTGGAAAGTAGCACCCATGGGAGATAGGCCTTGAACAAATTGAAGTTGTGTAACATCTGTGGAAAAGAAACATAGACATGCTTGACCCCAGATCTTGACACTGACAATCTGTTTGTGAGTGGTTTTCTTTTTAGTGGTGCCCTTAGTGCCAGCAGTAGCAGACAGTACCAGCAGTATTGGGCACAGATTGAGCAAAAAAGGACACAGTGCCAGCCTGACCTACAGTACCACAACAACCACCTCAGCCCCACTGGCTCAGCAGGTACAATCACATTACTGATGTGCAAATAACACATATGGTCCAATTTTCAGAGGGGTTGTGGCCACTGCAAGGGACTTGTGGCCGAGAGCACGCTGCAAGTGGTGACTTGCAGCAAACCTGTGCTGCAGTGCAATTTTCGAAAAAGCATGCCACAACCCCTGTGCTGCAAGTTTCTTGTGGCAATGCAGCACAGTTCCGCCAGCTCCCCCGGGTATAAGTCTGCACCTGTGGGGGAGCCGGTTTATGGGGCTTGCGCAACAGCTTTGGTGCAAGCTGCCATAAATTGAAGGCACTGTTGCAACCTGCACCCAGGGTTCTAAAACTGGGTGCAAGTTGCGTAGCACCCTTGGATGCAGGTGCTGCACACTTTGCGGGGACACAGGGCTGAGTTGTTAGCCCTGCGTCCCTGTTCAAAAATAGGGCCCAAAGTTTTTAGGTTAACATTTTGCCAGACATGGACTCAGTGCCACTCAGCAGTAAGAGGGAAAGAGAACTAAGATACTGGTTTGACGACAAACCTGAACATTTTGCTGCTCTAGTTTTCCATGCCGTTGTACCATTTCACATTTATGTTCAATGGGCAAAGTTAATTTTGGTGGCTCAAGGGAGAAGAAAGGCTTGTCTGAGAACTTTATTAATGAAATCCTGATACATGTAGAGCACCATTTTGATATACTATCTTCTGTCAAAACCAGAATATGTGACAGAATAAATGAACAGTTAAGGATGGTATGAAACAGTGATATACACCCCCTGATTTAAGATATGGGGCTGGACTGGATTTTCTGCCCTCCCGGGACTAAGCTTCACTCCACAGTGGCCCGTGTAGACTGAAATCTCTGCACCTGTGGACTTCAATATTTTCAGTTAGTGCCACTGTGGGAGATGGTACACCTGGTTCTACTAGGCATATCATTTTGCCTCAGCTACGGTGAAAAAATGTCCACAAGCTGCCGTAAATCAGGGAGCCAGTTGTAAACAGGCTCCCGCTTTGAGAATTCTGCAGCTGCAGGGAAAACTGTGGCTCCACAAGTGGCGACCCACTTGTGCCAGTTTTTTTCAGCCCACTGATTTTTACACATGCAAATAATAACATATTTTAATACTGTTATGTTGTAGCATAATAAAAGTAATGTAACATTTTTGATATCTCACTGCCTTTTTTGTCCTGATGTTCCTAAATTTGAAGCTGTATTGAAAAAGTGTTTAAAGTTTTATCTCTCTCACCTAGTTCAAGTTTCAAGTTTTTATTTCAGAAAAGAGGAGTATAAAATCTTATGATTATTGCACTCAATATACAGCATACATTATGTACAAACTTTATACAGCATACATAAAAACACAGATTCCTTCTATTAAGGTATTATTTTTAAAAAAGTCTACAGTTTTCACAGTATTTTTTTAAAACCCTTATATAACAGCATATTCCTATCTCTCCCACCAGCAGTAAACAGGAAAACAAGGCCCGGCCCAGTGGTGTGGAGGGAATGAGGCATTCAACGTCTTACCTGCTGCCTCGCTGGTGACCCATGTTTGGGAGTGGACACAGGTTGTTAGGGGGCCAGCTGGGGTGAAGGACGATAGAGCATCCACAGACAGCTCTCCACCCTCAGGGAAGAGGAGGCTTCACATCCTGCTGTTGTCTGCCTCCTGGAGGTGTCCAGGGGAAGTACACGCAGGAGCGACAGCAAGACAGGCAGTGCATGGTCCATCTGAGGACGTCTCCATGGAGGCAAAGGTCACCTGTTATGGCACTGCATGTATCTACCTTGGGAGGGGAAACTGAAAAGCAGAAATAAGGACCCAAATGGAGACCACCATTCCATACATCTCCCTGAAACTGCGTTGCCATCCATACATCTGGAATTTCCAGGTAGGTCTGGGAGAGGTCGGTGCTGGCCAGGGGGAGGTAAGGATAAAAGTTGAGGTCGCTAGTGGGATAAAAAGCTGAATGAAAAAAACAAACAAACAAGAAAACAAATTTTAGGTGTGAGTTGGGTGCAACTCACATCCAAAATGTATTTTTGGTTATTCCTACAGTAACGGTCCAGCAAATCGCTTACTTACTGCTCGTGCACATGAAGGCAGGTACCTCATTTTGCTGGCCATTTATGATTGCAGCTTAAGTTATCTGGAGGGGGTATCATGACTAAGACAGGACCAGAGTTTGGGCTGAAAATGTATTAGAAAACAAGAGTTATGAGCAAAAAAAAATCATCTGAATCACTAGTGCTCATACTCATGCACAGCAAGAAAGTGTGCACTTTGCTTTGTCACAGTGCTTTTTGGCTCATGACTTTATTATTTCAACACAATTTACACCCAAACTTGGGTCATGTCTTGGGCAGACCACCCCCAGATCACATAAATGCCCCAAATGTTTTTTTTATTATTGTGTTTATCCCTGATTTTTGGGAGTGGGCAAGCGGGCTCCCCCCCCCCCCGGGAGGCTTGTATCTGTTCATGGCCAATGTCCCCATCACTGGAAATGTCATTGAGACATTACAGAGCCTACCAGCTCCATTTTTCTTCCCTCCCTGTTGTGGCTGCATGTTCGCATTTGGAGGCACGTGCACACTGTGGTCCCTGCAATGCCCTCCCTTCTGTGCCACTCACCATCTGGCACTGCCTTCAGACCTCCACCTGAGGGTAGCCATGCAGTGGGAGTGACAAGGTCCTTCTCCAGGAGATGAGAACTGCCTATCAGCTGCTTGATCCAGCTTCTGCACTCCCTCCCCCCAGCCTACTCCTGATGACCCAGGCTTGTTCCTGAACCCGGGTCGCCAGCGTGGTGCGAGGTGTGGTGTCCAGCACCCCAACCGTCAGCGCTACCAGGCTGGCTGCCCAAAATGTGTTTTCCAGTATTGACTGCAGCTGAGGACACACAGCTTTGAACAACAGTACTCAAGCCACCTAGTAGCAGACAGAAGATTACCAATGTCAGCATTTTTTGATGTGACATCTGGCAGCCGATTCAGAGACTGATTCTTTGTTACACTGCACTATATCATCCAATAGAATTACTGATGGCACTGGATATCATGGCCACTGCCACCTGTCTGACCAACTACCAGTGTGAAGAGCCACTTCACCCAACTCCTCAGAGGTGACCACTTTTGGCATCTTTGTGTCATTTGCAAGGTTAATGATGCAACTTGTCACTCCTTTTTCCAAGTCATGTATGAAGATAGCATATAAAGACTGCACACACGGAACTGTGGTGCTACAGGAATCAACTATTCAGACTTCCTGCAATGTTCCTAGCACTCACAAGCTAAAAAGTCAGGACGCCTCGTATATTAGATAAGTTTTATTTATAACAAGAAGACTTGGTTTGCTGGCCAAGGCACCTAGCTTCACCTGAGCTCTTTCCTTCTAAGACTGCTTGAAAGGTAGAGTAGAGTAGAGAAATTTACCAGAGCAAGGGAAAAGGATTAAGACTTATTTTGGCTAAGCAGATTTACTGTGTGGTGTTATTTTTATTTTTTACTCACAGGGATTGCTACTGTTTGTTGCTAACATTTCATTGTTTTCTTTTTCTCTGATTCAAATTGTTGTTGCTGGTATACCTTCTTCTGCATTATTACAAGGTGTGCCTACAGGTGTGTGCTAACAGATTACTGCTGTAATCTTCTGATTCAAATTGTCTTTTGCAAGGTATATCTTCTGTTACTGCTTTATTTTTCTCTGCAGCAAAGTGTTTCTTACAGGGTATAACTTCTCTGAAATTACTGTATTACAGGTGGAGCTTACATTTTTGTGACTTTTTTATCATTGGGCTAAGTAAAATTACTGTTTGACACTGTGTTTTATTTTATTCTTGTTTTTTTTTGTTTGTTGAAAAGGTTTGTTGTCTCAGAGGTGTTTCAGTCTCCTTCTCACATTGAAGGAGCTAATTGCTTTCCTCCCACAGCTCTTCCAAAGGATTAGGTGTGTATGTGGGGGTGGAGCTGGCAAACTGTCAGTAATTTCCAACAGAAAGAAGGGTTAAAAAGTCAGGTTAGTTGAAAACTTGGAGGTAGAATACTTGGTTTGCTGGCCAAGGCACCTAGCTTCACCTGAGCTCTTTCCTTCTAAGACTGCTTGAAAGGCAGTGTAGAGAAACTTATCAGAGCAAGGGAAAAGGATTAAGACTTATTTTGGCTAAGCAGATTTACTGTGTGGTGTTATTTTTTATGTTTTACTCACAGGGTTTGCTACTGTTTGTTGCTAACATTTCATTGTTTTCTTTTTCTCTGATTCAAATTGTTGTTGCTGGTATACCTTCTTCTGCATTATTACAAGGTGTGCCTACAGGTGTGTGCTAACAGATTACTGCTGTAATCTTCTGATTCAAATTGTCTTTTGCAAGGTATATCTTCTGTTACTGCTTTATTTTTCTCTGTAGCAAAGTGTTTCTTACAGGGTATATCTTCTCAGAAATTACTGTATTACAGGTAGAACTTACATTTTTGTGACTTTTTATCATTGGGCTAAGCAAAATTACTGTTTGACACTGTGTTTTATTTTATTCTTTTTTTTTAAAAGGTTTGTTGTCTCAGAGGTGTTTCAGTCTCCTTCTCACATTGAAGGAGCTAATTGCTTTCCTCCCACAGCTCTTCTAAAGGATTAGGTGTGTATGTGGGGGGTGGAGCTGGCAAACTGTCTGTAATTTCCAACAGAAAGAAGGGTTAAAAAGTCAGGTTAGTTGATATCTTGGAGGTAGAAGACTTGGTTTGCTGGCCAAGGCACCTAGCTTCACCTGAACTCTTTCCTTCTAAGACTGCTTAAAAGGCAGAGTAGAGAAACTTACCAGAGCAAGGGAAAATGATTAAGACTTATTTTGGCTAAGCAGATTTACTGTGTGGTGTTATTTTTTATAAGATGGCCAACAGAGTTAAGCTAGCCCTGACAAAAAGAAACACAGGTGAGGGGGTGCAGGCAAAGTGGGCAAGCATTAAGGATGCAATACTTGAAGCAACATCCCATTGTGTTAGACAGAAAAGGAAGTGCAAAGAAGAAGGAAACCACTTTGGTTCTCAAATACAGTAGCAGAAAGGTCAAAGCCAAAAGGCTGGCCTTCAGGAAATAAGGGAACTCAGCGGATGAAGTTAGAGGCATACAAAACTGCCCTAAGGGAAGCAGGGAAGGCAGTAAGGCAGGCAAAGTCCCAAACTGAGAAAGCACTAGCACGAACAGTAAAAGAAGGTGACAAGACTTTCTATAGATACATCAGTGAAAGGAGAAAGTCCAGAGGGGGTATTGGTAAGCTTAATGGAGAAAAGAGAGCATGTGAGGAGGAGGAGGACCCTGTAAAGGCATCTATCCTAAATAGATACTTTTGCTCAGTATTTACTGAAGAGAAGGTAGGGCAGGGCCCACAGCTCAGCATCATGGACACAGGGGAGGGAGTGAGCACTACCCTTCACAAAAGAAAGGTCCTACAAGAGCTTGCATAAGCTCAGGCGGATAAGATAATGGGACCTGATGGCATACATCCCAGGGTACTTAAGGAGCTAAAGGTGGAACTAATAGAGCCATTAGCAGAACTGTTTAGTGAGTCTCTGAGCACAGGAGAGGTCCCAGAAGACTGGAGAAGGGCTCGTGTGATCCCGCCCACAAGAGTGGTAGCAGGGAGGAGGGGGGAACTACAGACCAGTCAGTCTTACCTCAGTAGTGGGCAAGATTATGGAGGCACTCCTTAAGGAAAGGATAGTGCAACACCTGGAATTCATAGGGCACAGGATCCAAGACAGCATGGGTTTACAAAGGAAGGTCCTGTCAAACTAATCTCATAGATTTGTTTGACTGGGTAACCAGAGTGGTGGACCAAGGGGAGCAGTTGATGTGCCTACCTTGACTTCAGCAAAGCTTTGACACTGTTCCACATAGAAGATTGATAAATAAGCTGGGTAGGCTCGGGTGGGTCAGAAGTTGGCCAACTGGGTGCCAAGCTGGTTGGACGGGCAGAAAACAGAGAGTGGTGGTAAATGGTATACAGTCAGAAGAGATGCAAGTCACAAGTGGGTACCTCAGGGATCAGTCCTGGGGCCAGTCCTCTTCAACATCTTCATTAGTGACCTTGCAGATGGACTAGAGGGTAAGACTTGTCTGTTTGCAGATGACACCAAGATCTGCAACAGAATAGATGATCCAGATGGGGTGGGCAGAATGAGAAGAGATCTGGATAAACTAGCAAAATGGTCAGAAGAGTGGCAACTGGGTTTTAATGCAAAGAAGTGCAAAATCATGCACGTAGCGAAGAGAAATCCTGAAGCCACCTATAGGCTGGGAGGGGAGTTGCTAGCAGTCACAAAGGAAGAAAGAGACTTGGGCATCATCATCACTGATGACCTGAAATCATCCAAGCAGACCTCTAAAGCAGTAGGTAAGGCTAGAGGGTGTTAGGTATTAGTAGGGTATCACAAGTCGTAAGAGGCGGTAATAATCCTCTTTACAAGACACTGGTTAGGCCCTCATCTGGAGTACTGCGCAGTATTGGAGGCCACACCTTCACAAGGACATTAACCAAATTGAGGCAGTCCAGAGAAGGTAACCAAATGGTGCAGGGACTGCATCAGAAGACATATGAGGACAGATTAACAGAGCTCAATATGTATACCCTTGAGCAAAGGAGGAGAGAGGTGATATGATCGAGGCATTCAAACACCTTAAGGGCATTAACAAGGTGAAAGAGTCTAACATGTTTAAATATAAGAAAAATAGCAGGACAAGAGGACACAGCATGAGATTAGAGGGGCCAATTAAGGGGGAAT
The DNA here is from genome assembly GCA_016271365.2 of Neoceratodus forsteri. Taxonomy (NCBI): domain Eukaryota; kingdom Metazoa; phylum Chordata; order Ceratodontiformes; family Ceratodontidae; genus Neoceratodus; species Neoceratodus forsteri. The sequence goes on along the minus strand of CM028131.1, from coordinate 910,339,445 downwards.
GTGATGAAATTCTTTTTCACAGAAAGGGTGGTGGATGCATGGAATGGCTTACCACAAGAAGTGGTGGCTATGAATACAGTGCAGGGCTTCAAACAGACATGGGATAGGCATAAGGGAGCAATACAAATGACTATGAATAGATAGGCCACTGACAGAGCAAAGGCCGATGGCACATTTATAAGGTAGAAAAAGAAAATGGGCAGACTGGATGGGCCTTGCGGTCCTTATCTGCCGTCAACTTCTATGTTTCTATGTTTCTATGACTAACAGCCTGACATGCTTTGGAGTTTCCTCCTTCAAAGGCTGAATCATTAATGAAAAACACACTCTATAAATACTACAAAACCTAGTATTTATACAGTGTGTGTTTCATTAATGATTCAGCCTTTGAAGAAGGAGGAAACTCCGAAACATGTCAGGCTGTTAGTCGGCTGTTATAAATAACATTTTTCTAATATATGAGACATCCTGTCTTTTTGGCTTGTGAGTGCTAGGAACAGGGTTGGAAGTCATGTGTAAGCATTAAGCACCAACAGAGAAGGGCTCTACAGGTGGATTAATACCCGAGTGGGGGGTGTTGGTGCATAAGGCTGTATGCCGAATGCTTCCAACAACCCAGCGGGCATTAATCATCCAGTAGAGCCCGACGCTAGAGGTGATTAATGCACTTGTAACATGGGCGCCACATAATACCTTTCTGATTCTGTGTGATGTGTTGGTTCATCAGAGCGGTAAACATTGACGGTGACATTCAGTAATGTACGAAACGCAGTCTGGTTCATTAACCATTTGTTTATCTTACGATTTGTTTTCCGCTGCAAAGACAAAGTTTGACACTGTTAACGTTTACAGCATCGTTAGTCTCCCACTACCACAGCACATGAAATTGAAGCGTGCAATTCCTCACAATTCGCTTTCGACACTGAATACCTGCACAATTCTGGTGTCTGCATCAGTGGAGCTGTGCTTTATTTGCATACTTTTCTCTGTTTCCGTTCCTCTTACCACTACAGCTCTTGTGTTGCTCGCCCCATTACTGATCGTCCACCCATCCTACTTTCACTTCACTGCACACAACCGGGATTTACTTATGCACTTCTCCATGTCTCGGACTCCTGGAGATGTCGGCAGAATGCACACTGTGAGACCGCGATGTACTGCTGATATGTATATGCGTCTCCCACTGGTGCACAGCCATTCTGCTTAGTTTGATCTCCAACCTCCTCATTCCCGTCGCTGTGCTGCACTGTGCAGCTACTTCTGGTAGGGCACCAGTGGGCTCTACTGGTGGGTTAATCGCCACTCGTTTTGCATCACCTGACACATTTCAACCAATCTTTTCTCTCCATTTGAGTCATTTCTTTCAGCCCATGTTACAAATGAAGATGTTGAACAGGAGTGATCCCAAAATGTTCTACAGTCATGACTTCCATTCGGAAGGATTCCCATTAACCATCACCCTCTGCATCCTACTTCTTTGCCCATTTCTAATCCATCTTTGAATGTTCCAGCCATACTGTTTTATGATTGCTCCTTATGAGATACCACTTTTAAATCTTTGCTAAAGTCTGAGTAAATATATCCTCCTTCTCTCCTGTGTCTAGATCAGTGGTTCTCAAATGGTGAGGCCAGCCTCCTAAGGGAGGCCCCAAACTGTTTCAGGGGAGGCACAGTCAAGTCTGACAATGTACAGTATTTAAATTTTAAGTTTTGGACGATTTGTGTGAAGGAAAGAAGCAAACTAAATATGGATAATGGCAAGTGAACTCCTTTACTTATGCACAAACTGGTGCCCAGGTAAGGCCCATTGAACCAAAGTGTGTTTCTAGGTGTGTATTTATATGTAAATTGGTGACTGGGAAAGCACACTGAGTCGAGGTTTATTTCTACAGTAGGTGTTTATATGTAAATTGGTGACTGGGAAAGACACATTGAGTCAAGGCTTGTTTCAACAGTAGGTGTTTATTTATCTGTAGATTGGTGACTGGAAAAGGCACACTGAGCCAATGCTTGTTTTCAGGTGTGACCTGGCCTAAGGGTACAGAAAGTTGCTTAACAACAGGGTAAGGGAGAAACGAAGGAAGCTAGGATACTTGTTCCAGATAGAGGAAAAATAGAGTAACAGGGGTCCAAGCCCAGGGTCCAAGAGTCGGAAAAGTAGAGTGACAAGGATAATCTGGAGTGTGGGGCTGGGGGTGGAGAACAATAAGTTGAATAAAAAGAGAATATACTCAGTCAACTTTTAGTCTTACTTTATTCCTGGTGTACTGTGCAAAGTATGATATTTTTTTCTATTGGGAGGCTCAAGATTTTTTCAAAATTTGAGGGTGGCTTGAAATATTTTCCATGGCTTGGGAGAGACTCACTACCACAAAGTGTGAGAAGTAATGGTCTAGATCCTTTATGGCCCTTAAAGAAGCCTATCATATTTGTTTAGCATGACCTTGCCATTGCAAACCCTTGATGACTGTTATGAAACTAAATCTATTTAAGTGCTATACTATTCTATCATTGATTATTGCCTTCCACATTTAACTGTAATCGAACCTAGGCTCGTTGAGCTGTAGTTTTTTAAGTCACTCCTAATTCCTTTCTTATTTTTTATTTATATTTTGTGCCCCCATCATTCTCTGGTGTGGACCACTTCCCTGGGTATGGTCCAGCTCCACCATTGTGTCTCTAGTGTTTACCCCCTCTTTGCTCCCCAGATTACCCCCCAAGGTGGGGCCCAGTCACAGCCAGACAATACTACTTGTCCCTCAGTCTGGAAGCAGGTGAAGCCCATGGTGCTTGAGAGGCTAGTAGCAGGAGTCAGGGCTTGAGTGTACCGCAGGTCATCCTGCATACAATAGGGTATTTCCTGGTTCCCCACTCCCTCAGGATGTTGGCATGTATAGAGCCCCAAGCACGTACATGCAAGTGTGCCGTGCCGAGCCTGGCCGATGTCCTCCCATCCACTATGCTTCTCCACCACACTGCCACTGGTGATCACCCAGATGGCAATGTGTTAGTTGGGAATTGCATCCCTCTCTCCCTCCCTCCCTGGAGGAGCATGTCATCTAGGATGCTCAATCCTCCTTTCCCTGGCCAGCCCTTGATGACTGGAGCTTGCTCCCAAACCCAGGTCATCAGTGTCATGAACAGTAGTGCTACAGTTGTACCAATGGACCAGTACCTAATTGCTTCTTTAAATAAAGGGATGAGATTGGTCCTCATGTTGACTTAAGGCCCTATCCCCATAGAAGTCTACTACAGTACTGCCCACTGAGAACAACTTTGACTTACTGGCAGATTAGGAAAATGGAAAAAAGGATACTCAAGGAGTTGCACAACAAAATAACAAAAATATAGCAGGAATTTTCCAGAAAATGCTAGGCAAAGGGGTGGATGCCTCGGGCACTGCACCAAGTTCCTGAGCTGTTTGCCTACCCACAGGCTCAAGTTGTGGCCCTGTTTGAGTGATCCTATTCCAAGTGTGATGTAATCGTATTGAGAGCTGGTTGACTCTTGAAAGTCTCCTTGGGTCTTAAAAGATGTCTTCTGTTTTTTTTTTCCCTATAAATTGAAGTCCCATTTTCAGTATTCACTGCATATGATCAGAGTGCCATGTTTAGGAAACTGCATCTTTCTCAAGCCATAAATGAGAGTTCCTTATGCACACTATATCCTTCTCTCTCAAGTGTGCAAGGTGTTTTGTAGATTGATCAATGTACAGCGCAACCTATTTATAGGGGACTGCTGTGTGCACACTGGCCTAGATATTCAGACATGTGTCCAAGGTATGTGCAATGATGCCACAGTGCAATGCAGACGGTGCTCCTCTGCAACCCTGTCATTGTGTCCCTGTTGCCTGTTGCCCTTGCTCGGCCCACTGATTTACGTGTCCTGACCTGCTCCCACACATTCCTGGTTGTGCCGGTGCATCTGTGGTTGTGCCGTAGCACATCCTTGCTATATTCAGCCTTCCTTGCACCAGCGCATGTTGGTGGCGCATCCTCTGAATATGGCATCTTTTGCCACGTGGCGCATCTGCATTGCACTGTGCCGTCATTGCGCATACCTTAGGCGCATGTCTGAATATCTAGGCCAGTGTGCACATAGCAGTCCCTTATAAATGGGTTGCACTGTACATTGATCAATCTACAAAACACCTTGCACATTTGAGAGAGAAGGATGTAGTGTGCATAATGGACTCTATTTTATGGCTTGAGAAAGATGCAGTTTCCTAAATGTGTACACCAGCATGGCCAGCCACAGACAACAGGAGCACACTGTCCTGAAGGCACCACAGGGCACCAGGGAATGGCAGAAACAGGACCCCGGGCCACTAATAGTGGCACAGGGTACCAGGGTAATACACCAGCACTGGCAGCACACCAACGCTAGAGCCATGAAATACGTACCCAACAAACTGTGCTGCAGGGGGCCATGGCCATGGTGACAGGATAAAACACAAACACATAGGACAGTGGCCCAGGGGAGAGGGAGGCACAGGTCACCCAGGGGCACACGGGCTGTCACCTGGACTGGAGAAGGGCAGAGCACCACAGGGCACACTGGTGGTGGCCAGCATGACAGACAGATAGAAGGGCAGTGCAGGCAGACAAGGGCACAAGGTGCAGGGGCAGGCACAGGCCAGTGTGACACCTACCACACAAGGACATGCACAGGACAGGAACGCATCACACAGGCCCAGTGCACACAGGAGCAGCGCCAAAAGGGGACAGCAGTAGGACACCAGGGACATGCCCAAGCACAGCCTAACAGACACCTGCAGCATGGCTCCACATGCCACCTGAAAGGTAACACAGACACAGAAGATGTAGCAAAGAAAAGTGTTTTCTTGCAGCAAAACAAACAACACAGCCAACAGGACAACTATATACAGGGCAGCAAAACAAATACATTGGTGAGAAGGCATGGGAAGTGGGGGATAGGGTCCTGGGCTTTACAGTGGGCCGTGGGTATGGGCAGGACAACAGGGGAAGGACAGGACAAAGTCAGACCATAGCCTCAATGGGACCAGGACAGGTTAACGCCTCCATCCTCCCTAGGTCATGCCTCATGACCACTGTCTTCCACAGGTGGTGCTGCATCAGGCTGACCAATCATGCCACCATGGATGTCATCCTCCACTGCTGGCTGAGTATGACAAGTAGGGCCCTCACTATCTGGCCCAACCTCCTCTGTGGCTGTACCCTGGCCTGACCTAGGAGAAGGTACAGAACAGGCAATAAGTGACATGCCAGATGGAGCCCTAGCCCACCTGAACGTGTGCACCGGACAGCAGAGGCACACAGCAGTGGAGAGACCCCCAAGGTCCCATGCTCGGAGGGCCGCACCAGCCGTCCACACAGCATACCACAGCATTGCAGACAGGCACACAGGGCTGAGCAGTGGGTGCAGCAGTGCACATGCAAGGCACACCACATGGATTGCAGGCACCTGTGGCTGCACACACAGTGGTGGCCATTCGCACAACCCCCCCCCGGGTGGGACAGTGGATACGGGCATGGTACATGCACACGCAGTGCAGCACTGGCTCATCTGCTAGGCCCTGTGCCCACCCAGGCAGTGCCCACACATGGCAGTGGTGACCATGGCTGGAACCCTGTGACCTACAGTGACCCACAATGAACAGTACAGCAGTGCGAACACGCTTACTTGGCTGGAGCTGCACCGATGCCCCAACGGCCGTCCCATCACCTCGCCGGATGTCCACGGTCACCATCGCCCTCCTGTGGTCCTCTGGACCTGCAGATGGATGAGAGAGAGAGGTGGACATGAGAGGACTGTCACGCACACACACCTTTCTCAGCACATAGCTGGCATGACACAGGACGGGACACCACCCACCTGGTGGCCCTGGCACCTGCATGACAGCAACATGCACAACAGCATTGTGCATGTCACCCATGCAGGACACACAGCAACCACAAAAACTGTGGCAGCCTCCCAGCAGCTGCACATGCTGCGCATCTGGACGCCCAGTACAGGTACACCACGGGCATGCATGATGCATGGGAATACTAATCTGGCTGTGGCCAGCACCATGCTACACCTGTGCCAGGAGCCATCACAGCCATCCAGAATCCCTCCTTCTCAGGTCCGCATACCAGTGCCCGCACTGATCAGTGGTGCACAGCACCCCCGTGCAGCATTCCAGGGCAGTGGCGACATGTGCATACACCTCTGTCCTTGGCTGCTGCAAGGGCACCTGCCCAAATAGCTGGGGCATATAGGGCTCCACTAGTGCAACCAGGTTGCACATATCCACCTCTGTCCAGTTAACCGCCTGATGCATTCTGACATTGCCCACCATGGCACAAGTGCAACCCAACTGTAGGAAGTTTTGCGGCCTACACAGCATGCACGTGGTGCAGCCCAAGTACGTTGTACAATAGCGTACCATTGTCTGTGACCATGCAGCAGGTGGATGCATGATTGGCATGCGCTGTGGTGGTGTATTGAACAGCACCACACATGCACACAGTGGCATGGCCTGGCGGGTGCACGGGGTCAAGGCCATGACCCTGCCGGCACAAGGCATGACCCTGCGCAATGTTGCATATGACCCTGCCCTGTGCTGTATGTGGCATAGTGCATCCCGAGCAGCTGTACCATGGGCCATTGCACCATGATGCATGTGGTTGCATGATAAGCGACCATCACCGCATGCGCAATGGCGGTATATCACACATTGCACATGGTCGCGCGTTAGGCCAATGCAAAGGTTGTACACATGTGCACTGGATGCCCATGCACCGTGCATGAGCAGGAAATGTGCCACACAATTGCTCCGGTGCATCCTGGTTGAGCACAGTGCAAGAGCGCGATAGTCAATCGCCATATGCAAATCACCTCATTAGGCTATGTGCGACACAACTGGGATAATTAGCAGCTCATTACCATTGGGCAAAGGCTCATTTGCATGCATTGCACTTAAAAAGCACCACGCTGCAGCACAGGCCATGGACCAGTATTGCAGCCAGTTTGGTAAGGGGATGATAACACTGGGAGTGAGAGGCCCATACCAACACTGCAACAGAGCACCTTTCTGTGCCATGCTGCCACTGACATCCATTTCTGTCACTGTCCACAGGCAGCATAATGTCTGAGGCTGAGGGAGAGGAGGAGCGTGGGCCTGCACAGAAGCGCAGACCAAATTTCACTAAGGAGGAGGAGCAGCAGACCCTGTTCGAGGCCTACTTTGACAGGGAGGCCCCGCTGAGTGGTGCCATGGGCACACCACAGGACAGGTCAGCCAGGTGGGATGCAGTGGCCACCTATGTTAATGCACATGGCAGGCACTAGAGGAGTGCCCAGGAGTGCTGGAAGAAGGTGGGGATGGCCATGTTAAGTAGAAGATGGCTGCCGACAGGACATCCCGCAGCAGGATGGGTGGTGGACCACCAACCGCACCGGCACTGATGGCGATGGAGGAGCTGGTGGCAGCAACCATCAGCTGTGCCACCATAGAGGGCATTCCTGGTGGTGGATTCCAGATGGGTGGCAGCCCCTCACAGCATGGTGGGTCACCACATGCCACGCATGAGGGGGATATGGGCAGTACCATGCAGGTGGGCCTGCCGCCATGCTGTGTGGCCCTTGTGGGTGAGGAGTGCATCTGTGCAAAGTGCACTGGTGGACAGCGGCCATGGCATCATTCACCCCTGGGTGTGGGCCTTGCCTACATAGGAGCTACACCTACGCTGACTCTGTGTTTCTGTTTTTCAGCACCATCACGTTTCCACGGAGCAGCACAGGAGGAGGAGGGTGCCGACATAGGACCGGAGGAGGTGGAGTCATCTAAGTCCATGGGCATCCGGGGCAGAGATCGACCATGACATGACAGTGTGGGGCTGCTTGACATCCTGGGACTGGAGTCGGACGACACACTGTCTGAGCTCCTGCTAGGTGAGGGCCTGCCTGTGTTGTGCACAGGCACCCAGCTGGGTGGGGTGTCTGGCTCTGATGATGATATGACACTGATCCTGGACAGTGCCGGGCATGGGGTGCTAGCCAGGGTCCACAGACAGTCGCAGGCACTGTCGGGAACTGGTGTCATGACCGCAGCCATGCAGCTTCCCCCTGTCCATGCCCACACAGTGGTGATTGGTGCCACTGCTGTGCCTGGTAAGGGGGGGTGCTGTTGCAGGTGCGGCTGCGCTGGACACAGCCCAGCAGACAGATGAACAGCACAGCAGGATGCAATGACCACTAGGCAGCATGACACAGGAGCTGCCTCCGGTGCATCCATAGCTACACTACTCCCTGTATGATCCCCTGTGCAGTGGCCACTGGAGCGGGGCATCGATCAGCATGCCATGTGACCCTCAGCAGGCCGGCATCTGCCCCAGGATGCGCAGGATGCTGACAGGCTGGCTGAGCACACCTGGCTGCTGCAGGCATCCGTAGACAACCAGGCGATGCTCAGGACAGAGATCCATGCACTGCAGGCTGAGCCGCATCAGCTGGCTGAGCAGCAGGAAAGTGGACATGCCAGATCATTTATGAGATCCACCAGCTGTGGGAGGCCACGACCACATCACTGGACTCCATAGCCGGTACCATTGCGGCTGGATTTGCATCGCTGGCATTCACTGGTCACAGCTGTGCACATCAGACTCCCTGCAGTGCTACTTCAACACCATGGTCCTGGCATCTGGCGACCCCTGCACGGCTGATGCCAGGCTCCAATGTGGCCATCCCCAACACCCCCGGTGCAACCCTGTTCGGCTGGCTCTACACCCCAGTGAGGACCCGGTCACGTTCTTAGGCCTCCATCCCTGTGAGTGTGTTGGACACTCCCCCAGTGGCTATTGCACAGCCCATGGTTGCCAAACAGCTTGGGCATGGCCACCTACATGGCTGTGGTGCCATGGCACAGCATGGTAGGCCTGCTGGGTGTGCTGCCCTTTCCTGCTGTCCACCGCTGCTGCCTAGTGCACACATGTATGGTGTCACCCTAGGCGTGTGGTGGTGTGCATGTGTGGTGTGGTGCACATCCTCTGTGTGTGTGCTGGCTGGGCTGCTGGGCCTTGTGGCAGGGGTGTGATGAGGGCAGCTCTGTGCCGGCTGTGCCTGTGCACTGGTGTCATGTGTCTGATCTATGCCATGTCCTGCAGCCCATGTGTATGTTCCCATGCCTGTGCAGTGTGCTGTGTGTGTGTGTCTGTGTAGCCCTGCATTCACCATGCGTGTGTGTGTGTGTGTGTGTGTGTGTGTGTGTGTGTGTGTGTGTCACTGCATGCATCCCTATGTGCCCATCCACCCTGTGGGTGGGATGGTGGTCAGTGGAGGCCCAGCATGTCATTACACTTACCTGTGATCTCCATAATGCTCCTGGGTGATGGTGGCCCTGTGTCTCCTGGCCTCCACAGCCAGCCTGGGGTCTCGCCTCCCCATGGGTGGCTGCACACCCCTTCTGGCCCCTTGTCCACATCATCCCCACTGCTGTCACCCTCATCCACCTGGACTGCTATCCCATGGTCAATGACCATGTTGTGCAGCATGCAGCAGGCCAGTAATAGGCCACAGGCTTTTGATGGGCTGTACTGTAGGGCTCCACCTGACCTGTCTAGGCAATGAAACTGCATCTTGAGCATGCCAAAGACACGCTCGATGACATTGCATGTGGTGGTGTGTGCCTCGTTGTATTTGTCTTCTGTGGGTGTGGATGGTTGCCGGTAGGGGGTGAGCAGCCAGGGCCTTAGTTGGTATGCACTGTCACCTGTGTGGGGAGAGGATAAGGTTATCACTGTGGATTGCCTGTGCACCCCCCTCTGCCCTGCTGCCCCTGCCTCCTGCCCCTGTGTCGTCGCCTTCCTCCCCCGTCATTGCTGCACCCGTGTCCCTCCCCGTGCCTTACTCACCTAAAAGGTACCCCATGGGGATATCCCCATGCTCGAATCTCTAGCACAGGATTGAACTATGCCAGATGTAGGCATCATATGCACTCCCGAGGTGTGTGGTGCAGACATTGGTGATGCACAAGGCCCCTGGAATTCTATGATTCTGCGGTTGTGGAATTTGTGCAGAATTTGCGTCATGCCGCAGAATATATATAGTGCCGTAGAATTCATTGTTTTTGGTGAATTTTAATATAAATATACTGTTTTTCCATAGTGTCAGGCTTTCTTTCCCATCTCGTTTATCCTGAAGCCCCTCCTCTATGCTCAGCATATGATGTCATCGATGACATCACATCATATTTGGCCAATGACAGGACTACATTCTGCCAGAGAAGTGAATAAATAATGCCGCAGAAATCAGAAAATGCTGCCGCAGAACACCAGGGGCCCTGGTGATGCACCCCATGGCATTGCATACCACCTGGCAGTTGATGGAGGAGTACCCCTTCCTGTTCATGTATGCAGCCCCCCTCTGGGCCAGGTGGTGTGCATATTGCCACGTGGGTGCTGTTTATGGCCTCTATCATGCCTGGAATGTGTGCCACCCTGTGGAAGTCCTGCACATTTGCTGTACACTCTGCCTGTGTGGTCAGAAATCATATATACTCCAAAGTGTGTGGCAGCAGATCGTTGAGGACCTGTGTGAGGAGGCGGGATGTGGCCAACTGGGTGATCCCTGTGGTGGCACCCGTTGGTCTATGTAAGGTGCCCGTGGTGAGCAGGCACATCACTGCTGTCACCTTGGTCTCTACAGACATGGCATGACTCCATCTGGTGGGTGCCTGCAGCTCCTCATGGCACAGCTCACAGAGCTGCCTCAGAATTGCCCTGTACAGGTGGTACCGGCCCACGATCTCCGCATCACTATAGTCCTCAAAGGTGAGGCGAGCACAGTACCATCTGTGTTGGGCATGCCGCTGACGGGCCCTTCGTCGGCCACATTGGTGTTCCTCCCTCCTCCTCACACCCCTCATTGCCTGCTCCATGATAAATGGACCTGCATCCATGGTGCTCTGTATTCAGCTCTATGTTGTGCATCTGCTGTGTGTGTGTGTGTGTGTGTGTTTGAGCCTGTTTTTATAGGCTCAAGTCCGACTGGCGCATCCTGTGATTTGCTCCTGACTTGCGCCATGGTTTTCGGCTGAATATGCCATTGTGCTGCATATTCATGGGTACACCCCCTTGCACTTGTGCCGCAAACATTACATTTGTGCCGCGGTGCAATGTGACTTGCGCGGTGCATCCACTGTGGTTGTGGTTGCACTTCTGTAGTTGTGGCGGCATCTCGGTTGTGCAGTGCACAACTGCTCTGAATATCTAGGCTAATGAATACAATGAGACTCCACAGATACACAAAGTTGCATGTCTAGCTATTCTGAAACACTATTTTGGAATACAATTTAAAAATAAATACACAAAAGTATTCTGTACATGGTTAAAAATTAGCAAACTGTAACATATGATCTTCTTCGGTGGTATCTCAGTCATCAGGTAACACTGTAGGAACCTTCACTATTGGTGAGGGGGAATCCACATGGAATATTTTCAGCAGTACAACTGGGGTCACCCATGGTGTCCTGTCTGTTGACATCACCAGCAATACTGTATATAGGCATGGGCAACACCAGTTGTACTGCTGAAAATCTTCAGTGTGAATGTCCCCTTCACCAATGGCAAAGGTTCCTATGGTGCTACCTAATGACTGAGATACCCTTGAAGATCGACTGTTATGGTAAGTACTTACATAACTGTTCTTTCAGGGGAGGGGGGTGTGCAAAGTCCCTTCACAACAGAAAGGGCCCTACAAGAGCTGACTAAGCTCAGGGTAGACAGAGCAATAGGACCTGATGGCATACATCCCAGGGTACTAAAGGAGCTGAGGGTGGAACTAGCAGAGCCATTAGCAGAACTGTTTAGTGAGTCTCTGAGCACAGGAGAGGTCCCAGAAGACTGGCGAAGGGCTCATGTGATACTGCTCCACAAGAGTGGCAGCAGGGAGGAGGCAAGGAACTACAGACCAGTCAGTCTTACCTCAGTAGTGGACAAGATTATGGAGGCACTCCTTAAGGAAAGGATAGTGCAACACCTGGAATCCAAAGGAGCACAGGATTCAAGGCAGCATGGGTTTACAACAGGAAGGTCCTGTCAAACTAATCTCATAGATTTCTTTGACTGGGTAACCAGAGTGGTGGACCAAGGGGGTGCAGCTGATGTCACCTACCTTGACTTCATCAAAGCTTTTGATACTGTTCCACATAGAAGACTGACTAATAAGCTGGGTAGGCTCGGGGTGGGTCAGAAGTCGGCCAACTGGGTGGCAAACTGGTGGGCAGGAAACAGAGTGGTGGTAAATGGTATACATTTGGAATAGAGGCAAGTCACAAGTGGGGTACCTCAGGGATCAATCCTTGGGCCAGTCCTCTTCAATATCTTCATCAGTGACATTGCAAATGGACTGGAGGGTAAGGGTTGCCTGTTTGCAGATGACATCAAGATCTGCAACAGAGTAGATGATCCAGATGGGGTGGGAAGAATGAGAAAAGATCTGGAAAAAATGGCAAAATAGTCAGGAGAGTGGCAACTGGGGTTTAACACAAAGAAGTGCAAGATCATGCACATAGGGAAAAGAAGTCCTGAAGCAACCTATAGGTTGGGAGGGGAGTTGCTGGGAATCACAAGGGAAGAAAGAAACTTGAGCATCATCATTGCAGATGACTGAAATAATCCTAGCAGACCACTAAAGTGATAGGTAAGGCTAGAGGGATGTTGGGTTGTATTAGTAGGGGTATCACAGGTTGTAAGAGGGAGATAATAATCCCTCTTTACAAGACACTGGTTAGGCCCCATCTTGGGTACTGTGTGCAGTACTGGAGGCTGCACCTGCACAAGGACATTAACAAAATGGAGGCAGTCCTGAGAAGGGCAACAAAAATGGTGCAGGGACTTCATCAGAAAACATAAGAGGACAGATTAACAGAGCTCAATATGTATACCCTAGAGCAAAGGAGGGAGAGAGGTGATACGAGCGAAACATTCAAACATCTTAAGGGCATTAACAAGGTGAAAGAGTCTAATATGTTTCAATATAAGAAAAATAGCAGGACAAGAGGACACAGCATGAGATTAGAGGGTGGCCGATTAAGGGGTAATGTGAGGAAGTTCTTTTTCACAGAAACGGTGGTGGATGCATGGAACATCCTACCTCAGGAAGTGGTGGATGTGAATACAGTGCAGGGCTTCAAAAAGACATGGGATAGGCATAAGAGAGCAATACAGATGAGTATGAATAGATAGGCCATTGACCGAGTATAGGCCTATGGAATATTGATAAAGTAGAAAAATGGGCAGACTGGATGGGCCTTGCAGTCCTTATTTGCCTTCAACTTCTATGTTTCTATGTTACAGTATGTTTCTATGTTTCACATCAACTTAATCGTTTTCATCTGAGTCATCTTCATAAGCAATTGTTCTATGGACATTTTCACACAATTCGCCTGCCATGCAAAAGCAAGCTTCCGTGCAGACTTGATTGTTTGCTTTACACTGGCACAGATCAATCCTTGTGCATGCAGATTTCTGACATCTGCATGATGTAAATTCCAGCAGTCCACTTGGAGCAGGTTCTTTTGACATGAGAACAGGGCTGAGTTGACCATCCAAGAGGTGCCAGCCATGTCCGTTTGGAGATGGGAGGTTCGGAACTGCTTGCAATGAAAGTTTCCACACAAGTGCCTGGAAGTTGGAACTTTCTATATGATGTTTAAGGCTGTTGGATGTAGGTGGCAAATTTTAATTTCTTTGTCGCTTTTGACAGAAAAGACTGTATCAGGTGTCATCATGAATTACCAGCATTCTTTGAGGCATACATGGCACATACAAACTTCTCAAACTTCTCTTCTCCCTTTATCCATGGACAGTTCCACACTTTCTCCAACCTGTGCCAAGCTGTATTGATAACAGTCCTCCTGACGAAGTGTCCCGGAGTGGACAAGAAGCGCTGGGGTAGTGTACTGTGGTTCTTATTTGCTACACTGCTGTGATTTCTGTGTGTTTTATTTTTTGCCTACATGGAGTGCTTCATAATTTGTGTGCTTCTGCATTCTGATTTTAGAATGGAGCACCCGCTCGTCCCATGTATGCGAAAAGGTTCTTGTGTATCTGATCTCTGTTGATAACATTCTGATTTCTTTTGCGGTTGAAAATATTTTTTCTTGCCTAGCCCAGAGAAAGCACTAGTGCTATCACAACCCGTCAGCGAATGAAAGCCTGGGAGGGCACAGCACAGTGTTGGACGAAGCCTTCCTGCAGTATGATGCTTTGGTATGTAGTGTAGCTTGTCTTTTATTCCTGTACGAAACCACAACTCAGGACAGTGAAGTGAGCTATATGCATACACACTTAGTACAGCAACATCTGTATCAGAGGACTGTATTACTACTCTTGTGTGGTCTTCGGAGGCATGGAGTGCATGCAGAATGTACAGTGTCCTGACTTATCATGATTATGTGCATTTCATCTGCTTCATGCTTACACTCTGAGCTGAGGTCACCAAACTGTTCTACAGCTAGATCCTTTTTTTGTAATGATCCATCGCAGAAACCAGTAAAGATTTTATGGAATAATTTCTTTTGACTTTCTGACTGAGATGTTCTGTATCGACTGGTTTGATGTTGATTCCCTTGCAGTTCTCCAAATCTGCCTTCAGTATCTGTGCTGTATGAGCACCTGAATAGGACTGTCTCCATCCTTCTTAGGTCCTCTGTTCTCTGCAGAATCTAAAGTCACCTGGGATTGTGATTTCCTGGAGCATGCAGCGGAAGCTGCATAAATGTCATCTTGTAAAGATATGTCACTAGAGTAAACGAGTTCTGATGTGGAAGGATTTGGTTGCTGGTCAAATACCAGTGAATCCTGAAAGTGAATCTACAACCAGCTTTTCAGTCGCTGGGAGCGGTAATTGTCTGCTGCAATATCCTTCTTTTCCAGATAAGACTTGAAGCAACCTAACAGACATGTCATGGTACAAGTCCTTCTCGCATTAATACCTGGTTGTATCTGTGTCACTAGCTCATGGTATTCCTGCGAGTACAAGTCCTCATCAACAGTTTCTTTGTATGACTTAAATCTCATATTTCACTTTGCTACATACAGAATTCTGCATATTTCATGATATTTTGCCTCTGCAGCAATTAGATCAACATCCCAAATTTTGGTGATCATTTCAGCAGCTCCCCTTTCCTCTGCAGCTAGCTGTATAGACTAGCATGCAGAAAATGTAGTAACTGAGAATAGTTTCTTGACTTTCTTGTGGGTTTTCTTTTGACAGAATATACACATTGACCAGTCCATCCCATATGACTAGGGTTTGCTGATCTAGCAGTGGTAGGCAGTTCTTCCCTTTTGTTTTGTTTTTTTGATCTTAAGAAGAACAGGAATAGTGTTATGAAATAGAGCTGACACAAGATGATATGAAAATCTATAACAGAGCTGACTCCCGGGGGAGGGGGTGGAGGACATGAGAAGGGACCTGAGAGTACTGGAGGAGTGGGCGGAGACCTGGCAGCTAAAATTCAACATCAAGAAATGTGTTGTTATGCACCTGTGATGCAGGAATCAAATGGTTGAGTACATTCTGGGAGGGGAGAGAGTCAGGGTGACAGAGGACGAGAGGGATCTGGGGGTAACAGTCTCCAGCAATCTCAAGGTAGGGAAGCAATGCTCAAGAGTGGTGGGGAGGGCATATGGGATGCTGGTTAGTATCATCAAGGGGATCACCAGCTGGCATAGGGAGGTCCTGGGGCCTCTCTATCAAGCGCTGGTGAGGCCACACCTCAAGTACGGAGGTCCAGTTTTGGAGGCCTTACCTGCCTGAAGATATAGACTCGATCGAAAGGGTTCAGTGAAACGCAACCAAGATGGTGCAGGGGATGAAGGGAAATCATACAAACAAAGATGCAAGAAGTTGGGGCTATATACAATGGAAATCAGGAGGGAGGGGGAGGACATGATTGAGACCTTTAAATATATCAAAGGGGTGAACAAGGGAGGCACAGGGAAGTTATTCCACAGGAAGGAAGGAAACAAAATAAGGGGACATAGACTGAGACTGAGGAGGGTGGCACTTCAGGAGCAATGTGAGAGGTTGATTTTTCACAGAGAGGGTGGTGGAGAACTGGAATGGGCTTCTGGAGGAGATGGTGAACTTGAAGACTGTAAAGGGATGCAAAACTGCTGGGGACAGGCACATGGGGATAAGGGGAAGGGGGGTGCCTCAAGTTATGGTAGGTTGTGCTAGTGGGGTAAGGAGCAGACTAGATGAGCTGTGAGGTCCTTTTCTGCCGTCACCTTCTATGATTCTATGATTCTTAGAGTTAAGGATGTTTTCTTTGTGAATTTAAGATTACATGCACTGGTATATTTGGCTTAACAGTTTGTGTGCCATACATTACTGAGTTCAGTGAGCCTGTCAAAGTCAGACTTGAGTCTTTCATGAACTTTGTCTTCTCTACTACGTTGCATGGCATCTATGTATTTTGAGATACCAGTTTCTGTCACATTGCTAACAGTTTCTCTGCTGTCTGCCTGGCATATAACATATTTGCTCCAATCAGTCCTCTTGATGCACTTTGAATGCAGAAGATGAAGGGATACTTCATTGTCACAGCTTTTATCACTGTCCATCTTTAGTTAATTTGAAAATAGAAAAAAAATGTTTGTTACAACCTTGTGTGTTATGAAAATATGCAATTGCAATTATAACAAATAACACTACATTTCATCCTCTTTTGTTTTGAAGACAGTGTAAATTGCCTTATTAAAATGTGTACACTGACATAGATGGCACTTGTAAAAAAGTTCAGACCCCCAACATGCGCACTTTCTACAACATCCACTTGACCTTTTATCTTTTGACAGTTAACCATTAATGTTCTGGCCCCAAATATACAGCTTTTCTAGGAAATGTCAAGATGAACATGCATATCAAATTTTGTGATCCTATTACTATCAGTTCTTGAGTTATCATAATAACCCTATAATATGTATTGGATGTTGACCTTGGTCTTTGACCTTCTAACCCTATATGTGTTGTACAGCAAGAGTATGTCTAGATGAATGTGTATAATACATTTGGTGATCTATTGCAATCAATTTTTGAGTTATCATGTGGACAATCCCATATACCCATGTACCAAGACCACTATGCACACCGTACAATTCACCCCAGTTTAGCTAATTAGTGATACCACAAATACATAGTATAACAGGTCTAGAAATGCTTCTTAGGTATTCCCTTAGCTGTGCCGAATGACAGGCCTTCTGAATACAGGGTGATCTACGTGGTCATTTTTGACCTACTGTTAGCTCCTGGACTACAGGTTGGTCTTTTCAGTCCCACACATGCTGCAACAGCACAACACACTGAGCTGCTTTTTTGACTTTTTTAAACAGAGAAGCATCTTTGATCTGCATGTGGGCATACCAGATTCAACAGTAAAAATATTGTGTAGTTCATACCTAGCTAGAACACTGGGCAGCATGTCTGTCAGACACTGTACTTTAATTGCCATGTCAATGCTTTGATTTTCTCCATGCGCTCTCTTAAGCCCAATGTTGTTCCTCAGTTTCCATTGGTGCAGTCAGTCAAGTGAGGAAGAAAGGTCAGTCTTACTGAGGGCCACAATAAGCTGGGATGCTGTCCCCATTAACAGAGAGCCACTAGATAAAGCACCCTTGCCCCAGGCATTACAAAACCACTGCAGAAGTGCTTCTTCAATGTTAGCATCTTTGCCATCTCGTTTGAACTTTCTGTCAGGGCTCTGGTTGTTATGCCAATCCACCAACAATTTTTGGCAATACTGAAGGAGGCCTGACAATGTAGATTTAGGCATGCCAAAGTGAATTACAAGATCCTTTAAACTCATATTTGGTAATGACTGTATTTCATTTAGAATCTCAGCTGTCCTAGCAAGGCTAAGCACTCTACATTTGGGAGGCATATTGTCATCAGCAGCAAATAGAAAGACAGCAGTGACTCAGATGAAACTTGATCACTTGGCCCATGACAGCAACCCTTGTATCCTGCAGACAATAGATGCCAATCACTCACTGTAATTACTGTTAACTCACCTGCATTAACTCCTCATCAGGTGCAATCAGTACACATCATGCAAAGGCTGTCAAATACACTGTAGGCTTAATAAAAACTATGGCATGCTATGTGGATGGCTTTTGATAAAAGGGATCTTGCCATTTAATGTGAGCTGCACTGTACTTCTTTTGTTGTTTTCTTATCTGCCTGTTTTTGTGCAAGATCTTTGTGTTAGATTGTTTGTGAATTTGTTATTGATGTAGGGAAGTCATATTCAGTTTGCAGCCCATTATCGGCTCGTCAGCAGTCCATTCACCTTTCTAATGGAGCTAATTTAAAAGCTGGCATAGCCAAATAAGGATCTACTGTAAGTAGACTAACATTGCTTAATTTTTTTTTATAGATTATTCCTATAGAAGACCTATGTTTAAAACATCGATTCTAACACTTTTTCCTGTTTTCAGTGAGTATTTAATATTACCCCTTTTTTCAGAAGTCTTGACTATCTGGACCTCCCTCTCTGTCATACCATTAGTTTATGGGTAATGTGTACTGGTACATGTTTACATGCGCTGGTTAAGGCAAACATTTTGAATTCACTGTGCAGATACAGTCATACATTGTTAGTGTCAGCAGTGGCAGGGATTCCATACCTGGCAAGCACGATTTCCATTTGCATTATTACAACCCCTGCAGATGTGTTTGAAAGCATAGCTATCACTGGATAATTTGAAAGACAGTCAATAACTAGTAGAAACCTTTCCAATTAAAATGAAATAAGTCCACTCCTACCTTTTATCAATAATATGTAGGTATGGGTATTTGGGTAGTTTTAAGAACATTTCACAGAAATACTGCAGTTATCTCTCATCTATTTGAGCTACTTATTAATATTTGGCCAGTAGACTGCCTCCAAAGTCAGTCTTTATATGCCTTCTAAAGAATCTTTTGTTGCGCAGATCCTGGTAAAACAATTATACCAGTTTTTAACAGTATTCTAGCCACCACTACAAGTTCATCATAAAATTAATAGTACTACTTGTAGGAGCTTTGAGGCTATCCATGCAGTAACTGTAAGATTAGTTTTTATAAAACTGGACTGTTTCAATCCATGTCAGAAACAGTTCTGCCCAGTTGAATTACTGACAGGGGTAGTGCTTTTGGCACAAGATCGACTTGCAGTAATATCTGTTATTGCTAAGTTCTTTTGGCTTACTTACTTACCTACAGCATATTAGTTGGCTTGCATGTGACAGAACATTCACAGCTATCAGTACTTTCCTGGCTTGAGGGTCAAGAAAAAGTCAGTGGACCCCATATTCAGAAGGACAGTAGGGTGCCATGGTAACTGGATATAGCTCGTCTGAACATAGTGGGGTCATATTCAAAGGTGCCCTCTCTACTATCCACAGTGGATATGGCAATCATGCTAATTCTATCAGATACATTATGCAAGATTGAAGCTTGGTATGCTGACACTCAGCATACTGAGTTTATGGTCCCAAAAATTACAGCCCCAAACAGATCAGATGCCCAACAGTACAATGTCTGGCATCATGCAAAAGAATAAGATGGCAATGCGGGGGACTTCGCCCCACACCCCGGTAACTAAAATAACAAACTCTGAGGGGGAGTGAGCCCTGAAGTAAAAAATATATTAGTTACAGAGGATTGGTAAAAGACATAACCCGGACCAGAACCCCGGGTCTCACAAAGCATGCTGGCTGAGCTGCTTGTGGTTTAGCCCTGCACACCATTGGAGCAGCTCAGCCAAGTGCCCCAACCAACTGCTCCTTACTGTGCACCAGTAGGGGAAAGGTAGCAACCCATTGCATCCACTACCTTACCCCTGTCAACATCTATTGGGTATTTCAGCTTCAGGATGATCACTATTGGGATACTGCACCTGCCGGGCAATAGTGCCCCGGCAGGTGAGTGTTGGGATAGTGAGCCACGGGATGTCAAAAGGATACCATTATACCACTGTGCCCATACAAATGAGGAAGCCCCCTTACATACAGGTTGCAGTGGTATATTCAGAGGGTTTTGGAGGTGCTAAAAGTCTGCTGTGGCTGCAGTATTTAATGCTTCCAAAACCCTGCTCTTACCAATGTACACAGTGGTGTGGGACTCCCCACCTTCCCAGCAGCACTGGTGCCTGTGACACACTTCTAGTTTAAATTAGTTCAACTTCAACTGCAACAGATTTTATTGTTTGACATCAGGTCATTACAAAACAATATACTAAGGTCTTTAGGAGCCAAGGAGGAGGTAAGCCTTTTTAACGCTCCTGTCTGCTTACCCTTAATACTGTACAATGTTATCATCCAATATGTATCTATCTAGCCACTGTTTAAACTGCTGCTTACTATTACTTATGATTACTTCTAGGGGTAACCCATTCCAGGGGGACACCACTCTCTGTGTGAAAAAAGGCTCTACAACTGCTGCAAGATGCAGGTCCCAGTTGCTTTCATGTTCTGCTTTAATGAACTACATTGGGATGTCAACCATTTTGATGTAATCATCCCAGAATGCAAATGTTTGTGAAGTTGCTTTCCCAAAATTGCAGAATTTGTGCAATGCATCCTGTACATTCTTGAGGGCATCACTGAGTTGGGAAAGTGTTGCTGTTAGGCTTGTTGCATCAGTGTTTGATACTGCATTTTGACATTCCTAGACCTTGCTGTTGATGAGGTCTACATCACAGTCAATCTCATTGTCTTGTATCCAGTTACAAAATGCCTTCCATCTCAGTCTAGACAAAGTCTCCATTACAAGCCTGTGGGCCCTCATGCCACAGTTGTAGGATTTGCCTTTAAGTAGATTGATTGCTGTATTGCTGCCATACACCTGCGATTCTATGAGGATGTCTTCCAGACCACTCTCTTCGTACTTCTTTCCTATTACAGCCAGAAATGCCTGTGCTATGTGGCAGCCACCCATTCTCAAGACTGTTTTCTGAAATTCCTCCGGGCACCTCCACTGACTCTCATTGGCCTTACAATATATAGCCTCGTCAAATGTCAAGACACTGTAATCTTGGCTAAGTGTCCTAGACATCTTGTAGACATTCTTCATTACAGTGAAAACTGTACTCCATTCAGTAGATGATGCTGACAGCAATGGACAGTACCCAGTAGATGTTACGGTTGGTATGGTAGATGAAACCATCACATTACAAGCTTCCCATACTGGTACTTGCTGACCATTCACCTTTTCAAACTCAACCTCAAATAGCTTAGTTGGGCAGCATCTTAGATTTAGCCTTTGCAGATCAAGGCTGTTGGCTTGTTGGCAAGCCTCAGCATCAGTATACCAGTTACTTTTCCCACAAGATTTGGTATAGGGTGTCTGCCATGAGGATTGTACTCTAGAATGGCTTGGCACCTTGCAGGAGTTTTAAGTGATTGTGCTCACAGTGCTATTTGCTTTGTTTGAGCCTGAGCTACCACTGTACCAAAGCTGCTTTCCAGAATTGTGGGAGTCTGACGCTGATATACTACCATAGCTGTGGC
The DNA here is from genome assembly GCA_016271365.2 of Neoceratodus forsteri. Taxonomy (NCBI): domain Eukaryota; kingdom Metazoa; phylum Chordata; order Ceratodontiformes; family Ceratodontidae; genus Neoceratodus; species Neoceratodus forsteri. The sequence goes on along the minus strand of CM028131.1, from coordinate 910,317,924 downwards.
ATGGGTTTTGTGCTTTCCATCTAGTGTTTTCTCATTTATGTCATTATTGTCAGCAGTAAACTGAACAAACTCCCCATGCTGTATGTTTGATGGAATTATGATATTGTCCCTGGCAGCTTTTTCATGCCACTCCATTGCAATAGCTGTGCCAGTTCTCTCTAGAGCTTCATAACTGACAGAGTTAGTTAGCTTGTGCACCATTGTTACTATCTGTTTACAGCCTGTCATATGGCGTATGGACATTGCAAGCCCAACATGTTTAGGTGTATGCTTTGCACCTCTGGATACTATATGAATGAAGTTCTGACCAACTGATAATATCTGTCTGTGGAGGGTCTTGTTAGTGGCAGTTACTAAAGGACTGCCATCTTCAATAGGTCCATCGCCAACATCCCCTTGGAATACCCATTTCAGGAACCTATGCACATTGTCAGGAATCATGTCTAATGCTTGTTCTAATCTGATAGTGGAATTATCTGTTGGACTGATATCCAGTCCCTCACACATTTTGAGTTCACTATGGAGGACCTGTGCTGCATGAAACAGCGTAGATGTGGCTGAATATTTATCTTTATTTTCAGAAATAGGGAGAAGGTTTTCCTCTTCATACTGTTGCTTTGAATGCTACTGGGACGCTATGTTGATGACATCTTCCAAAGACACAGCACTGCAATACACAAGCTCTGGTTTACTTGGGTCATGCTGTGTTTGAAAAATGATTTGGTCACAAAAATAACTTGTCAGTCTCTTCTTTAGCTTCTCATTTTTGGTAACTCTCACTGCTCAGAAGTTTGTCTTTCAGAATACCCTGGTATCTCTAACAGGTAAGACATTGGCAAGGCTTTTCTGCTGAAAACAAGGTCATTCTCAATTTCAGAAATCAGTTCACTGTAACATGCTTTATACACAGACTCATCTTCCTTGTCACTGGATAGTGGAAATGTTGTCTGTATGTTTCTTTTCCTGGTGAAAGTACTATGGCAGTCTTTGTGGTACTTTGCTTAAAATGCAATTAAATCCAGACCAGCTATTCCCTTTAAGACTGTGTCATCTTCTCTGACTTCAGCCACATCAAGCAGAGTTTCTTGCTCTCTGAAGGTTACAATCTGTGATAGAGTTTTGTCTTTTTGAGATACACCTTCTGACATATGCACAAATTCCAGTTAACAGGCTGGTGAGTCAATTGCCTACTCTATGAGCTTGAACTATCAGTAGAAGAGTCAGGACTTGAGCATCTGCCTCAACCTTCAAAATTCTTCAAGTTTGTTTTGCTGGTGAGCTGATGACATCGTGCATAATAATTTACTGCAGGCAAAGCTAATAATGTGTCAATGTCTAATGGCTGTAATCACTGATAAACATGGTCTTTTCTAACAAGGCATGCATTATAAAATGTATTTAGTCATCCAGGGGTTGCAGTCCTCAGGTGTTCCTGTGTTATTTGGCAGATGATACACTTGGACCAGTCACTAGTCAGGTGGAGTTTTTTTGGTGAGGAGGGTCAAAGTCTCAGCAGGGTCTTCAGCCATTTTGTTGTCTCTCCGTTTTTGTTATTACCTGAAAAAAAAGAGAAATGCTATTAGAAATATTTGTATTAGCACATTAGTTGTCTTGTAAAATTATTATAAAATGTCTTTAGTTCTCCAGGGGTTGCAGTCCTCAGGTGTTCCTGTGTTATTTGGCAGATGATACACTTGGACCAGTCACTTGTCAGGTGGGGTTTTTTTGGTGAGGAGGGTCAAAGTCTCAGCAGGGTCTTCAGCCATTTTGTTGTCTCAGTTTTTATTACCTGAAAAAAAAGAAAAATGCTATTAGAAATATTTGTATTAGTACATTATTCCTCTTGTAAAATTATAAAAAGAAAATACCCTTTGTCCATGTTTTATAGCTGTAAAACATGAAGCTGAAATAAGCTTTTTTAAAAATAAGTTTTATAGTGTAAGCGGTTCATAAACTATACATATAGATAAAACAACAAGTAGAGAACATGTTTAAAGTAAATTTGCCATAATGAAATCAATATAGGATAAACAACATTGTAAAACTATGCACATGTTAAAGGAGAGTCATTATTTTGACTTTTTCAAGAAATTTGTGAAGGCAATTTGACATGATTTAGAAAAGCATTGCTGTTTCTCAAAGTTACCACAGCATAATACCATATCCCCCCTAAGAATCACTCTTTGGGGTTCATCTCTTCGTACAAAAGTGTTAAACCTTTTCTGCGTGTGTTGGGAGGGTGCTGCCAATTTCAAATTTAGGTGGGGGTTTTCAATTTCAGTCCCCAAGACTAGTAAAAACAGCTGTTTGTATCGTACACATGTGCTCACTCCCTGTCATTCACATTTTTGCCAATATCCATAAAAATCACTTTTCATAATTTCACCAAACCTACAGATATTCACTGCCATACGTTCAACAGTGCTTCATTATATTGACTATTGTGACTTAATTATGCATTAGTTTTGGATTGTGATTGGCTGTTAATAGGGAGAAGACCAAAATGGTGGTCTTTGGTAATAACAGTAACATCACCAGGTGTAAGAAACTTTACCTTGACAAAGATCCTCTTGAAACCACTGATTCTTATTATTATTTGGGGGTCTGTTTCTCTGTTGATTGTACCTGGAAACAACATAGGCATTTACTTATAACTGAGATAAAAACTGCCTTTAATGCATTTAAGATCGTTAATTCAAAATTAGGTGAGGCTTCCATTCCAGGTGCTCTAAGGGTATTAAATGTGAAGGTTGGCTCACGTTATATGGGGCCAAAATTTGGACTCCAACTTCTTTAGATATACACTGCTGATCCCTGGAGCAACAGATGAACCGATGTGTCCTTATGACATCACAATCTGTACCTGACACGGTATTGCAACTAGAACTGGGTCAGATGTCTCTTCAGTCATTGATTTTGGAAGGGCAATTTAATTTTTTGTTATCACTTTTTCTTCTTAAAGAGTTTTGCTTGCCGGGGTTATACCTGGAGGAACAAATCAATGATTCAGTTAGAGCTCTTGCTTTTCCACATTTAACAATTATTAAAAATTATTTATACCCACTGAATTTTAGACATTTCTTACCTGACAGTTATCAAAGACATCAAGGACATAATTCACAGTAGATTACTGAACTATTCAGACAGGTCAGATTTAGGGAGAATTTCTTCATTAAAATACTATAACTGGTACAAAATTTTGAAAAAGGACCACCAATTAGAACCTTACATACAGATTGTATCTGATTCTGACCAAAGGAGACCGTTGACTCGGTTCCGTATGGAACTGTACAAAGCAAATTACGTATTATTTAACCAGGGTAAGCTTTGTTATATCTCCCCATATTGCAACTTCAATAACAACACTATTGATGATCTAAAGCATATAACATTGTTATGCCCCTTATATGAATCAAGATGAAGTGAATGGCTGGGCTCTATCTGAGGGATCTCAGCTTCCCCCTTGACTATATTCTCAAGTTGCTTTTGGCATCAGAAAATCCTATGATACTACATAAATTAAGTGGTTTCTTGGCAACTTTACATCTTGGACTGTGGCATTTTATAGGAATTTTATACTGTAATTTTGTATGTTATTGTATATTGCTTTGTCCAGCTGTGCTGGAAACAATTGAATTTATTTATTTATTATAGAGATCAGAATTACAACCCTTTGAGTAAGAGACTCCTTTAAAAAGGCTCCATGTCATGGTGAGAATAATAAGAAAGGAGGTGAAAATAACATACTAACATAGGTAGGGAATAACATAATAACAAAGGCAGAGAGAACACTGTAAAAGCACTGTAACTACATATTATTCTGGTGCACAATAATGCACAATAACTGCATTTTTGATTTCAATTTTAATTTAGTTTAATCCTTTCCTTTTTGTTTTCCTATGGTAAAGACTTGCAGTTGATCTTTTAATAAACTTTGTACTGTGCTGATTGGCTGTTAAATTTTTTTTGTGAAATTTTGAAATATTGTAAACAGACAGTACAGATTTTTGGTATTATTTATTCTTTTGTACTCGACTTTTTTACACAGACCCTGTTAAGTGCCCTGCTCCCTATGTCCTATATTTTTGTCCCACACAGTTATACACCCCAATTTTGTTTTCTGTATGAAAAAAAAACAACTTTTGCTGCACTTTATATTGATATTTATGCAACAGGCGTGGACACAGAAGTCATTATATAAATCTTGTCTGAACTACTGTACATATAAATTACATTTCTACATATAGTAAACTCCTCGTCAAGATTTATACATATAGTAGACTCATCATCAGTAACCTCCCCCAATAGATGGTTGGCACTACTTGCTGAAATTTCATTCTCAAGCAACACTCATCCTGCATGCAGCTCCATCTCAAGCACTGAAAGTTCTGTTAGTTTAGTCTCCCTCACAGACATAGCAAACCCCTCTGGTCCTCTCAACACAATCTGGATCATGTTCATTAAACAAAAGCAGTTAAAACAAAACTTTCTTTTTCATCGTAAAATTCAGGCTGCCACCTGTACTGCTTATTTTCACTTTCTCTCTGCCCGCCAGACCACCTGCCTGCCTGCCTCCACACAAATCTTCATTCACTTCCTCAGTCCTTGCTTTACCTCTGCATGACTTCCCCTCATCTTTTTTTTTTTTCAACTCTGTTTCTCCCTCCTTACTGACTGCTAGGGCATCTCTCTGATGGAGACCCACTGGCCCAGCCTGATTCCACCTGCCTGAACCCCCTCCCTCGATGGAGGAATTGGCTGGATTCCCCCTCTCCCACCAGCCCCATACAGGAGAAGGTGGGGATCACAGAGAGTCAAGTCGGGTCAGGGGCTGGCACTGGGCATGTGGGCTGGGTGCTCAAATCCCACTGTCACCTCTCCGGCAGTCAGGGTTTTCCTCTTTGTCTTTCCCCTGAGGTGTGGACATGCAATAATGTCACCACATGGAGGGCATGCTCCAGCCCTATCCTACAGACATTTATCATCACCTCCCCTTTGCAAGTCCCTGCTGGTGTGTAGTGCTTGTGGTCTCCACCAGGAGCTGCTACATGGTGGGGAAACCCCAGGAGCCCTCCCCAGGAGAGGAGAGGAGATCAGTCCTCCAGATACTTGATCCTCTCCTCCCCTGCTGACCCCCGATGACCTAAGTCTGCTCCCAAACCCGGGTCGCTGGCATGGCCTGAGGTGTGGCATCCAGCGTCTCAACCCTCAGTGCCACTGGTTCAGCTACCTCCCCTCATTTTAAAACAGCCAGGAAACCATTTACCTTAATGTGTCTTACCTTTTATGTTTTAACCAAGCTTGTCTCCCCTCACTGCAGCTCTTGCTCCCACTGACACTGCTGACACTCGCTTCACTCCTACTCCCTGCCAGTCCCACTCACATAGTGCACAACAAATACTGGCTGCACTAAAACATTGTTAAAAAAACAAAATAATAAATTGGCCAGGACAACTCAAGTTCTTAAACTGCTACAGCTGGTTGCTACAGCCACTGTACAAATCATGGACAGATTCACCTCTTGCTAGGAAGTGCTGTTATGTTGTAACTTTATTTATAAAAGCTACTCACAGCCAACTGTAGTACATGCTGGTGAACTCAGGAGCATCAGGGCACTGATGCATTCCTAGCAACCACTTAGCAACCTCACAATACAGCAGAGGCATATTAGTTTAGCTCACAAAAAGTCCTGTATTATTTATATAAAAAAAATTCTAAAACAAATCTCACAGCACTATTTAGAATCACACCTATTGCATAAATGGAACATGCAGTGGGGAGCATGTGTGATACCTGATTTATCTATGCTTGTGCATTTTGACTACAGGTACCTGTAGCATGACATTTGCCACTCATGAGGTTACTCAAGGTCAAACGGTACTTGTATAGATAAATCAGGTATCACACAGTTCCCCCTGCATATCCCTTATATATATATATAGATATAAAAAATATATGTATTATTTATTTGCTTGCCAGGTAGGTTTATTGGACATCAAATAGCCATTTAAAAGAGCACTTCAGGTCAAAATACAATAATACAATGCAGTTACAACAGGCAATGTGTGCCAATTGATGCAATCAATTACATTGCATATTATTTTACTGTACAAACATTCTTTCAAGAACGTTTAGAAATGGTACATTATTTTGGGGAAATACAAAATGGAGATGCTATGTAATTAGAAATGGGGTTTGTGGCAGAGGCAGCCTTGCCATAGTGTGATTACCATCCCTCTGTGATGAAACAGCCAAGGCATAACTTAATTTTTCAAGATACAAAAGTCCTCTAATATTAGTACTGAGATATGTGTGTGTTACTTGGGCCTTCCTTCTTCAACCAGTAAAGGGATTCAGGACCTTTGTTCACATCTTCTCAAGATTTCCACAAGATGGCACTATGCACTAATCTCAACCATAAAATAAAATACTTAGACTGTTGTAAATAATGCCTAGAAAAACACAAGGAAACAGCTGTACACATACTTCATAAAATATCGCAGTTCCATTGTCTCTTCTTTTTGCCAATTAGAGAATGAAGATGTCTGCCACCTGTTTGTCTCTTGTGTAGTCTGTAAGAAAATGCTCTACTTCTCTGAAAAAAAAAAACTGGTTTAGTCATTCACTGTTAATTTGAAAACAGTAATGCATCAAAGTTTATTGTGGAATTTCCTTGTTTATTAGATCCAGTTCAAATTCAAAAGATGAAAAAAAATACTACAGAAAAGCTCCCAGCTGTAAGAGTGATCTCATGCGCATTCTTAGTGTGTGAGAACCACTAACTGAAAGTGAGCAATTCTGATATCCTAAGAATGTGAGACCACTCTTTCAACTGTAAAAATGGTCTCAGAGGTGGTATTAATATATTACTGATCGAGAACGATTAATATATATATATATCTCTATATATATCTATCTATATATATATATATATATGTATGTATACTGTATATACATATTTAGAAAATGGACATCAGAAATCCCAGGCTCTGATTGGCTGATAGCCCTGACAAGGTGGGCGTCTATCAGGCAATAGAGCCCGGGCATTAAAAGTGCCAGCTTGGCACAGACCTAATCACACAGATCAGTATGCAAAAAGAACTCTCATTTCAAAATGCCAACATTTTTATTTGCTGCTTAGCGGGTGAGTTTACAGCCTTCCCCTCCCTGAATCCAGTACTATGAGCCAGAATAAAGTAATAGCACATAGCAAAAAAGTAAAGGCACAAATCTACAGTTACAGCGATCGCCTGCATTCACTGTCAAAAGCTCAACAGGCATCAGGATACAGGCGTATCTCTCTCTCTCTCTCTCTCTCTCCCCAGGAAGCCGGCTGCCTGCGGCTCAATTTCAACACGCAAGCCGGCAGGACACCCCCGGCCCCGAACTAGTCAGAGTAGCAGACGGACCCCCGAAGGTTGCAGCCCCACACACACCAACTTGTTTCTTGGCAGCTACTAACTGTTTTCCTTAACAAAACAGATCCTTCATTCATACCTGATCATGCTGTTGCCCAACGGCTCGAATGCGGGCAGTAGCGCTAATGCCATTCTTTTAAATTGACGGCACTACTGCTCCCGATCCCCCTCTAACTTAAAATTGTACCCCTCCTGTCTGCTTACAGGCCTATTTGTAACTCCTCCAGTTCCTTACTTCTACCGAGAAGCTACACCTAAAGTTGTGGCTCTGCTGCCTCACGCTGTATAGTTACTTCCGGGTTGACAAAGCTGACTTAACTGTAGAATGGGGGTTAAAAAATGGAGAGACCAGTAAGTTTGTTTTGGCAGGGTAGTCTTTTGGAGAACTGGTAAAATCACTTAAGGGAGGAACCATTCTTTTAATGTACTGCCACCGTAACTGCAACTGTCCTGACATAGCCAGTGTCCCGCTAGTCCTGGGTTTGCCTTCTGATTCACCTTGATGTTGAAGAAAAAAAAAAAGCATGACTGAAAAGGCTTCAGCATTTAAAAACATTACCGCTGCTTTGTTACCTCACTGCACACTACTGTGCTTTCCCTCCCTGATCCCAAAGCAATCTTAGCATCTAGTGGGGGGGGGCAGAGCGACTACACAATTAAAATGTACGCTGACTGTGCAACATCGCAACAAAATGAAGAGCAAATCCAATAAAAAAAACATTAATGTACCCCTTTTAAAAGAGTTCATTGCATTTTTGTTCCACAGCTTGCTCTATCTCCGTGTCTGTGGGTGAGAGGATAACCATGACAACTAGATACAGATCTAGACAGAAAAGTCAGAAGCTCAAAAAAAGGTACTGTAATGCAGGTGTAGGAACTACTTTATTACAGAATAAATGAAATATCTAAATGTTTTAACATTTGAATATATAATTATGCCTTTTAAACAAATACTACAGTACCCATTTCTAAGCATAATACCCTCCAGGGTGGGCGGTATTGTGCTATACGGACCTTCCAGGGGCTATAAGGCCCTCTGCCTGCGCTGGCTTGGCCTCACATGCCCCCATGGTTCATAGCACAATACTACCCACCTGTTGGGTATTATTAGCTATATAGATATACATATATCTTAAAATAAAAAAAATTCCCTGAACGTGCCTATTTCCTGAGCAGCTGATGTTTTTCTCTCTTTTAGGTCTTCCGAATGGCCCATGCCTCTTCCCTCTGGACTCACTGCTGTCACAGACATATGCCTGTTGACTCCCAGGGTTGCTCCTGGTCTCTGAGCTATACGAACATACAAAATTACCAGCAGATACAGGCCTTATGGTCTATCGAGTCTGCTCAAGTGTGCAGCACCCAGTCTATTGAACTGCAGTTGCCCCCTTCCCCTTGCCTGCCCTTTCCATTTATTGCCTCCCTCCTCCGTCACCCCCTCCCCATTCTTCCCTCAGTTTTGATCCTCCCCTTGACCTTATCCCAACCCCTCTTAAAGCTGCCCACTGACCTCAATGATACCACCTCCTCTGGCAGCACATTCTACCCTGGCATCACACTTTCTGTGAAAGACTGCCTCCTCATTTCCCTCCAGAATCTTTCCCTCCTCCAATTTCAGACTGTGTCCCCTGGTGTCCCTCCCTCCTTTTAATCTAAACATATCCTCGGTATTAACTCTGATCATACCTTTTAAGTTCTTGAAGGTCTCACTCACATTCCCTCTCTCCCTTATATCCTCCAGGGAATACACGTTGAGCTCCCTCAGTCTCTCCTTGTATGGTTTGTCCCCCAGTCCATGGATCATCTTCATTGCTTTACGTTGGACCCCCTCCAGTAGCCTGATGTCCCTTTTCAAATAGGGACACCAGAATTGCACACGGCATTCCAAATGTGGTCTCATCAGGGAACTGTACAGGGGCAGAATGACTTTCTCTCTCCTAGAGGTGATTCCCCTGGTGATGCACCCCAGCATTCTAGTTGCCTTTGCTGCTGCCTTCCTACACTGCCCCAAGTGGTTCATGTCCTCTGTTACTAGTATCTCGAGATCATTCTCCTCTACCAAAGTGGATAACTGTACTTCCCCCAACCAGTAGCTATCTCCAGGGTTTCTGGCAGCCAAGTGCATGACTTTGCTCTTCCTAGCATTGAGCCACAGTTGCCATGCATCTGACAAGTGCTCAAGTGTTGCCAAATCCTCTTGGAGTACTTTACCCATTTCTTCATTATCCACCTCTGTACAAATCTTTGTGTCATCTGCTAAGAGGCTGATCTTACTCTGTATCCCATCCAGTATGTTGGCAATGAAGATGTTAAACAGCACTGGTCCTAGTAAAGAGCCTTGTGGGACTCCAGTGGTTACAGCTCTGGGCTCTGAGAGCTCCCCCCCAATGATTACCCTCTGCTGCCTGTCCTGTAACCAGCTGTTAACCCACCTAACCAGTTTTTCCCCCACTCCTAGGCTACTCAACTTGGTGGTCAGCCTTCTATGAAGCACTGAGTCAAAGGCCTTGCTGAAGTCCAGGTAAAGGACATCCACTGCATGGCCCCTAACCAGTGTCCACATCACCCAATCAAAAAAGTCAAGCAAGTTTGTCTGACAGGATCTGCCTGAGACAAACCCATGTTGTCTGCCATCCTGGAGCCCGCTTTCCTCCAGAAATCTCACCAGCCTCTCTGTAAGGATAGTTTCCATTAGCTTCCCCAAAATGGTGGTAAGGCTCACCAATCTGTAGTTCCCTAGTTCATCCCTGGGCCCACTTTTATGGAGGGGCACCATATGCGCCATCCTCCAGTCCCTGAGCATGGACCCAGTACTCAGGGAGATGTTGAACAAGTTCACCAGTGGTCCAGCCAGGACCTCTGCCAACTCCTTCAGGACCCTTGGATGCACTGCATCCGGCCCTGGCACATTAGCCACCCACATGGACCTAAGGCCCTCCAACACCCTGCCACTGGGATCACCCCATTCATAGCCCCCCTCTCCCTCTGTACCCACCTCACCTTTCCCCTGAGGCATAGGTCCATCCCTTTCCCTGGTAAATACCAAACAGAAGTACTTGTTAAGTGCTTCTGCCTGCTCCTCGCCCTTTTCTGCCCACCCTCCATCTTTCTTGATTCTTACACTATGACCCTTACAGCTTCTCTTCTTCCTTATATACCTGAATAAATCCTTTCTCATTCTCTGATCCCCTGTGCCAGCCTCAGTTCCCTTAAAGCCTTGGCTACTCTTGCTACTCTACTCACTTCTCTTGATTTCTTCATGTATTCCTCCCTCCCTGTCCTCCTCATGATTAGATCTCTTGTAATTTCTAAATTCAGCTCCTTTTCCCCCCCACCCTCTCCACTATCTCCCTGCCCAACCAGCTTGATTTACTGATCCTGGCTTTTTTGCTTTGGCTCTTTGTACATGAGTTAGTGGCCTCTGGCAGTTCCAGCTTGATGACTGTCCATTTCTGCTCGACATCCATGTCTGGATGGGTGTTGGTGAGGTGTCCTTCCAGTATGCTTCCCATCCTTCCAAGGTCTGCCCTTTTGAAGTCCAGTACCTTTGTCTTTGTTCTGGCTACCTCCTTTCCTAGACTGAGGGAGAACCACACTGTGTGGTGGTCACTTTCAGCCAGTGGGTCTTTCACCCCTATGTCCTGGACATGTTCACCATTTGCCAACACCAGGTCCAGAATGTTCCCTTCCTTGGTTGGCTCTGTTACCCTTTGCATCAGGAAGACATCCTGGAAGGCCTTTAGGAGGACCTGCTCCCTGGCATTCGAGGTAGCTGGGGTGTTCCAATCTACCCCTGGCAGATTGAAATCCCCAACCACCACATTATTGCCTTTACCACTAAGCCTCCTTATCTGCTTCCCCAGCTCCCTGTCAATCTACTCATTTTGAGAGGGAGGCCTATACGCAAACCCCAATCTAACCTTCCTACCCTTTGGGTTCTGGAGTTGCACCCACAGGGCTTCGGCCCTTCCCTCCTCCCCTTCCTCCCTGTTGCACAATATCCCTTCCCTTACATACTGTAGATGGTCACCCCACCCCCTTTCCCTTTTTCTCTGTCCCTATGGTACAGTGTGTACCCAGAGATCGCTAGGTCCCAGTTGTGGTATTAGGTGACCCATGTCTCAGTGATGGCAGCTATGTCCATCTCCTCTTCCACCATCAGAGCCTGCAATTCCACTGCATTGTTACCCAGACTCCTTGCATTCAATAAGACAACCCTCCAGTGTGATCCTAGCGCCTCCTTGCACTTCTCCACACCTATCCCCTCCTCTTTTTGAATTTCACTTCTTCCACTCCTGCCTAGCTATGGGGGGAAGCCTAGAGGACTCCCTCTTCTGATGGCACTGATTGCTGCCCAACCCATCACCCCCTTACCTAGTTTAAAATATACCTAGCTTCTATGTACTCCACCAGGTTTTGCTTTAGGACCCCTGAGCCTTCCCTGCTCAAGTGCAGCCTATCCTGTGCATACAAGTCCTTGTTCTCCCATGTCCTAGCCCACCCCCTACCATTCTGTAACCCATGGACACATATCATTCCCTCAGCCATTCATTGAATTCTGTAATTCTTTGCTTCCTGGCCATCCTAGCTCTTGGTACTAGGAGAATCTTAGAGAAAGTAACCGACCAACACCTTTTTTCTGCATAACCTTCCCACTTCCCTGAATTTCTCCTGCACCTCCTCTACCCTACTTCCTTCCAGGGGTGCACCACAATATGGGGTTTCTCACCTACCTTCTCCACACATCTAGTAGTAAACTGACCCACTCTTCCTGCTGTCATGCCCATCATACATTCCACCCAAACGTGGTTTTTCCTGGTGCCCCTGCCACCCTATCATACTCCCTTCAGCACTGAGTCCCCCAGAATGATGACCCTCCCTCCGTTGTCCTGCTCACCTACCTGATGCTTGCCATTCCTCTGCTCCCAGTCCTGATCCCCCTTCCCTGATTCCTTGCTTTTGGGCCCCATTGTCTCACTTGTTCCTTGCTTTTCCCCTATCATTGCCCCCCCACTCCCCCTTATTACCCTTGCTCAGGCTAGCTGCATCCACTGTCTTACTATTCCCTACCTGCTCACCCCTTCCTGAAATTGCTTCCTCCTCTTGACCTTAACACCCCTTGCCACTGGTCTGCAGTGTCTCAGTTGATCCTTGCTTTTCCTTCCCTTCATCCCCCCTCCCCATACTACTCCTGCCTAGGCTGGCTGCAGCCCTCCATTACCATTCCCTACCTGCTTCCCCCATCTCCTGAATCTGCTGCCCCCTGCCTTTACTCCCCTCACCCTGCTGTCATCCTGGTATACTGAAGTCTTGCTTCCTGCCACTAGCTTCCTGCTCTTACTACTACCCTCCTCCTCCCCCACCTTCTCTGTGACTCCCCCGATCCTCCAGGCTAGACAGCACTGAGATTCCCCCACTGCCTTTCCCTGCAACTTCCTTCCGTGCACTGCCCCTGCACCCATCTTCCTCCTATTCTTGACCACCTTCCCCTAATTGGCTTCTGGTGTCCACTGCTCTCTGATGGCTGCTTAATTTGCCCCTTTTATCCTCTCTCCCTGTTTACCCCTTTGTTCTCCTGTTGCTTCCTCCAAGGAAGCCCTCTGTGGGTCACTTGGCACCTGGTGTTGTCTCCAACCCCACCCCCTTCTACTCAGCTCCATTCTGAGCCTTCCAAATTCCTCCCTAAGTTGCCCTGTGTGCCTACACACCATACATCCCCATTCCCTCCATGCAAACTCCAAGAAGATGGCCACTATACAACCATTACAGCTTACAACCCATCCTGTCTCCCATCCTGGATTGCTGCCATCAAACATCCCCCAACCCCCATGCCCCTCCTCATGACCGCTTTCTGCTCAATTTTATGGGTCCCTCCATTTTCCCTGCTATCCCTATCTAGTTTAGCCTTGCTTTGATCATCCCCCCCCCACTAGTAGCATAGCAGCCTCCTCCCCACAGGATATTGCCTACTCTTCTGACTTCTTCTGTGCCCTGCCCAGCATGGCCTGTGGCCTGCAATCCTCCTTGCAGATGCCCTGCAGTTACCACCTAGTCAGATGCCACAGTCCTGCTTCATGGCACTCATGCTTCAAGATCGCTCATGTGAGGGGTCACTTGGCTCTCTGAGTAATATATATGGACCTCGGATGCCCTATTGGCTGCTCCGGGTCACGTGGTCTCTGTTATCCTACTCCCACACAGTCCCTTCCTCAACTTCCCATTTTCAGCTTCCTCCCACCTCCTGATCCCTCTTTCACCACAAGTCACAGCATCTGGTCCCCTGTAAAAGAAAAAAATCAAAATGCACTGACAGAGATGCCCCAAGCAGATGAAACTTTACTTTCCTTCCTTTGTTCTGGCCTGCTCCCTGCATAGTGGTGGCTTCACTATGAGGCCCAGAACTGCTAAGATGATGATTATATACTCCTCAGATCTTGGGTGCCCTATTGGCTGCTCTGGGTCATATGGTCTCTGTCATCTGACTTCCACACAATCCCCTCCACAACCTCCCACTCTTGGCTTCCTCCCACCTCGTGAGCCCTCTTCCATCACAAATCACAGCATCTGGCCCCTGTAAAAGAAAAAAATAAAATGCACAGAGATGCACCAAGCAGATCAAACTTTACTTTCCTGCCTTTGTTCTGGCATCATCCCCACATGGCAATGGCTTCACTATCACTTATGAGTTATGATCAGGTCAAATGATTGTTGATCATCTGTTCAGTACAAGACAGAGGACCATAGGGTTGATGCAGACACAAAGCTAGTAAGGGCCCTCCCCCCACATAGATGGTGGTGACAACAGCAAGGGGAATAGTCTAAAGCATGTTAGTTATATCTGCAGTCTAGAAGACACCTGTATAACAAACAGAGCATAACAAGCATCATAGCATCTGTGTAAGATACAGTCATACTCTGTATAAGCTGAGGTCATCCAGTGCCTTTTCATTCCCCCAGGGCCACCAAATGTTGAGGTGTCCCCGGGGATGTACGGTATGTGTGTTGTTGTCTGCAAGAATAATAAAAATCTATAACAATAAAACTTATGAGTTATGATCCCTTCACTGGGTGCCCCACCTATTCCATGGCTGACAGAGGTGCCGGAGATATGCCTTGGAGTCCCTGAGACCAGGGCTGGTACAGGGTGCACACTGCCATCATGGTCTAGCATTATACACTCGCAGCACCATCTAGTCGGCAAAAAAGAAAGTGCAGACTTTTTTTCTAAACATATACCTACACACAGCAAAACTAGAGAAAAAACATTTTAAACATGGTTTTCTTAAATCTTTTTTTTCCCTTATAAGTGGGCCTTTGTATAATAACTATAACACACTCCAGGGATGTGTGCTCTTGTGTAATAACATCACTTCTCAGGTGCTGAATGCACACAATGGCCTTGTGCTTCAACCACACACACACACACCCTGTCATGCCTTATTGCTTAAATGTATCAATAATTATCTCCCTCATCGAAATAAGCTCTCTTAAAGTAAAAACATCCTGGTCTTACTTTTGGTAAAAAATAACTCAATTCTAATATGGTCACTGTTACCCATTGACTCTCTAAGCCTTACTTCTCTAAAAATGGCAACCCCATTACTCAGTAACAGATCAAGAACAGTATCATTGGCAAGGTTGGAGGAATGGTCAAATATGTGGCAGCTCTGATTCAATGCAAAGAAGTGCAAGGTAATGCATCTGGGAAACAAAAACCCAGGGGAAGAGCACACAGTGGGGGGTGAGTTAATAACAACAACAAAAATCGAAAGAGACCTAGGAGTAATTATGTCATATGACCTAAAGGTGGGTAAACAATGTGAGAAGGCAGTAAGGAGGGCTGGGGGGATACTGGGATGCATGGGAAGAGGCATCAACAGTACAAAACAGGAAGTTGTAATCCCTTTGTACAGATAGTTAGTGAGACCCCATCTGGAGTACTGTGTGCAATTCTGGAGACCCATCTCTGCAAAGACATAGACAGAGTGGAGGCTGTTCAGAGGCAGGCAACCAAAATGGTGCAAGGTCTGCACCAGAAGACATATGAGGAGAGACTAAAACAGCTTAATATGTATATCCCTGAGGAAAGGAGGGAAGGGGGAACATGATAGAAACTTTCAAGTATCTCAAGGGAATTAAAGTACAAGAGGGTAGTATCTTTCAGAAGAAGAGATGTGCAAGAACAAAGGGGTACAATTTGAAGATAGAGGGGGGACGGCTCAGAGGTAATGTTAGAAAGTATTTTTTCACAGAGAGGGTTGTGGATACGTGGAACAGCCTTTCTGAGGAGGTTGTGGAGTCAGGAACAATGGGAGAATTTAAGAATGCATGGGACAGGCATAAAGCAATTCTAGTGGAGGGTAGGAGGAAGTAATCTGTTGATTAACTAGAATCTGCAGCTCATCCATCAGGTAGGGAAATGGGCAGACTGGGTGGGCCAAGCGGTCCTTATCTGCCGTCAAATTCTCTGTTTCTATGTTTCTATCCCCACTTGTCTCTTGCCTGATGACATACTGACGAAAGAAACAGTTCCTCATGACTGACAAGAAACCCAACATTCCCATGGCTGCTTTCTACTTCCCAGTCAATATTGGGTAGGTTGAATTCCTCCATCGGAACCAAGGGCCCCGTAGTTGTTGCCCTTGTAACTTAATTTGCCATTTCTAAGACATACCATGCTATAATACATGTCAGTCTGTAGCATACTCCCCAAAGTTGTCTTTTTACCTCCTGCGGATCCTAACTCCAGCCACAGGCTTTCTGAAGGGCTCCTAATAGAACCAGACAAAATGATTTTACTTCACTACCTGTAATAAGGGTAATGGAGCACACCAGCTAGGTGATAGTCACAACTCAGCTACTCCTGGTGGGGAGCATTTTGGGGCAGAAGAGTAGTGAACCATAGTGGGGACCTTTGTGTAACCCATGAGAATCCTTCTGGTTCCTAAATTTGTTGCAGTTGCCCACTGACACCTCAGGGGTTAATGTTTGACAGTTCCTGGTTCCAAGTGCTTTGGTGCATGTGGAGGGGGAGGGGGAGGGGTCTGATGTGCTGTATCTCTGTTGCTTAGGAGAGCATCAGTCAGATTAGTAGCAGTAGAGGCAGTTAGGAAAGCCATCTGTGCCAGAGCTGTGAGGGAGGTCCCCTTGCCTAGATTCTACTTGCTGCCTGTTATCCATTCTGCACTGCAGTGAAATAGTGGGGGCCATTCTCTGTCAGCTATGGCTGTGACCAGCCTGGACTTTTGCATTTTGGAATATGTTCTACTACCACAGACTGCCTGTAATGTAAGACTGTTTTGTTGTTTACATCTGTCATTGTTCATCACCAAAGATGCAGAGTAACATGTTACCTGAATTAGTGGATCCAGCTATGTAGTGAAGTAACACCTGCTACCCCAGTAGGCCCTCAAACAATAGTTGTTTTAGCCTAATGTGAGTTTTAAAATGGAAAAGTTGGTCTTTTTTTGGAAACTGCTGCCCCCTTGACAAAACTGCTATCCCTTGACAAAGACTCGAGATCTGCCCTTGCTTGACACTAGCATAATGTTAACGTTCTGCCTAAGTTTGCTGATATAAGAACTGAAGAACATTTACTGCATGTAATGATTCCAAACTGTGTTCTACTACACCAGAAACTGAGTTCACTCACTGACATTGTTGCTATTAAGAACTGTCATGTCATATCCTAATCGAAGAACTGTATTATATATGTTTCGCTATTTACTTTTGGCCTAAATTGTACTTTTGATATGTTGTTATGAAGTGCTATGGGTCACCCCTATACAGATCCTTGTAGCTGTTATATATGGTGTCTGGAAGGTTGTCTCATTACCCAGCATGGTCTAGTGCTTGCTCTCAAGTTGGAGTGAAGCTGACAGGTTCTGCTGTCCCATGGTGGAGACAGAGGATTTAAGTGTTAAATGTTGCTGTCTAGTGGGCCCAAATGCTCTTTTCACATGCTTGCGGGCATGGCAAAGTCATACAATTCTGTCTCGAATTAAGAAAGAAATACAAAATAACACATGCCCCAATAATGCAAAGCACCATGGGAAGATTATGCAAATCACCATGAAAGAATTTAGACTGGTTCTGCTTAAGTAGATGTGTATAGTACCAAATGGCCTCACACAATCTGTTAAGACTGAGACTGGAAGACACAGACATGTTTCATCCTTCTTAGCCCTCATCAGTGTGTGTCATCTGAGCCTCAACCCAGAGGAAGAGGGAACCAGATTAATGATGGTCATAGAAACATAGAAACATAGAACGAGATGGCAGAAAAAGACTGAGGGGTCCATTGAGTCTGCCCATAAAGTTTCCAGGGACCTAGTGTCAATCTGGGGACCTACTTTCTACCCTTCAGCTCACCCCCCCCAACCCTGTAGTGGGAGTGCTCTCTTTTTTTATTTATTTTTATTTATTCATTTTGGATTAACACCTTTGAGCCAAAGGCTCTTTTACATAGGTTCCACATCAGAAACAGATAAGGGGGGATAGGGTACAGTACAGAAAGGTAGGGATTAAATAAAAATACAGGTAGCAAAATCATACAGTGAAATCAAAATTGTGTGTACAAAAGCATGTAGGTATAACATTTTTTTTTACATGTGAGTTACACAAGATTATACCAAAGCGCAGCCAGAGGCATTGTCAAGCAGGATGCTGTGTCTGGGACTAGAGTCTAATGCACTAGTTCACGAGGTGGCAGGAGTGGAAGACAGGAAGGGAACACCACCAGTGGGTTGATATAGAGCTGGGAGGGTGGAAGGAATAGCATGAAAGGGTAGGTGGGGTTAAGAGAGAGCGGAGAGCAGAGGGGAGGTAAAAGTGAGTGATGATAGAGGTGGCTGTGTGGGAGGGTTCAGGGAGGATACAGGATGGTGGGGAATGGGAGGCGTACTGGATAGAGGATGGACAGGGAAGGAGCTGAGAGGAGA
Organism: Neoceratodus forsteri; assembly: GCA_016271365.2. NCBI lineage: Eukaryota > Metazoa > Chordata > Ceratodontiformes > Ceratodontidae > Neoceratodus > Neoceratodus forsteri. Next base: position 910,299,566 of record CM028131.1, on the reverse strand, counting down.
GCAAGTAAGTGGAGTAAGCAGGAGAGCAGGGGTGGCAGGTGAGGAGTGAAATGGGGATAAGGGAGGATCGTGAGGGGTGGGGAAAGGGAGGGCATATTAGGAAGGTGTGTAGGGGCAGGGAGGAGCAGGGGAAAAGTAGGAAACAACCAAGGGGTATATAACAGAGCACAGGTAGCTTGGTAGCCACAATACAAAGGGTTGGTGAGGGCATGGGGGTGGGAGATGGTAATCAAACAGGAAAGGACCTAGTATAAGGTAAGAGAGTCACAGGAGGCTCTGGTAACAAGGTTTTTGAGCCCTTACTCTGCCCCACCTGTGTTTGAAACCCTCCACGGTCTTTGCACCCACCACCTCAGCAGGCAGACTATTCCATGGTTCCACCACCCTTTTAGTAAAGTGATACTTCCTCAGATCCCTCCTGAAGCTCCCTCCCTGCAGTTTCTATACATGCCCGTGTGTCGATGAGCTGGTGCTCCTATTAAATAGCTCTGTGTGGAGCACTCTATTTATGTCCAAAGTAGTTCCCTGCTGTAGGGAAATCCATGGGTAATGTCTGTATTTCATCACTTGCTGCCACCCAGATACTGCACTTCAACTGCTAGACATAAAGCATGGGGAGAGGGGGCATAAACTTCACTTAAAACACTGAATACTTTCTTCTGTAGTTTCACTTTATTCCAGGTAGTTCAAATAGGCATATGGTTAATCCTCCACATTTCATCCAGTACTATGGGCTTCATCTGGAGAATGCCTTTAAGTCTAGAGTAAAACATGAAAATTTTTTACAATCATCATTTATACCATTATAGATATATTTTTTGCATTGAAAGTTTTAATGCGTATTTCTTTTTTTTAAACTTTTTATGGATTGGTGGTAGTTCAGGTGGATGTTAAAGATTTCATGGCACTTATCAAAAAGAGTAGGGGAATTTCTCTAGTATCCTGGCCAAATTTCCCTCATTCACTAAAAATACCACCAACAGCTTAATCTGATTCAAGGTTAGTTGGCATTCATCTGTATTCCCCCTCCCCCGGGTCATGCCTGAAAATAGGCAGGATTTGTCTAGTGCACTTACCTGGTCAACAAAAACTAAATAAATAAATAAAATTGTATGTTCTTACAGCAGATATTGTGAAACACAAAAGAAAGAGATGAGGTACGCAGACCTCCTCACGACATGTACAGATACATTTCAATAGTCTGATATAATATAAGTAGGTCCATAGGTCCTTGCTGAGAGGAAATTTGCCAGCAATATTCAAGATGGGGATAAAGTCCAATGTGATCATCCTGTAGAGCAGTATCACTCTCACCTCCAATTGCAACAACTATTCAGTGTAACCAGGATGTCAGACCACATGAAGGGCTACAGTAAAAGATTGTGAAGGGCTGAATGACACAAATTATTGTAGTCAGATCAATGAAACGATTGCCTGGGCTCAGTTAAGTTGCCTATAAAACCCATAGATGAAAGTAGAGCATGGCAACCTGCCCTATGGGTACAGTTAAAGTTTAAAGAACATAATTAATGTCCACAAACTGAGTGGTGTCTTAAGCCAAGGGGCTATTAACTAGATTATTTAAAAACAGCAGCATTTCTGGCTACTAAACAAAGAGAACTACCCCAGTATGCTCACATTTTATATATTGAGGCCACTTATACCACATGGTAAAATATGCTTTATAACAGCAGCTCAAAAAAGAAAAAGACAACAGGCTTTAGTAGAGGTCTACCTGAGCAGAATGGCATGCATACAGCCATATTCCAGTCTCTTAGTACAGCCTGGAACTGAGGCAGAAATAGGGCTCAGGCCCCTGGGTAGGTAATGATTAAAGGCATAAAGCAGGGGTGCAGAACTTCACCCATCATCATCAGATGTTGATTCAGGCGGATTTAATTTGACAATGATTTTCTCCGCAAACTGTGCAGCTGCAGTTGGGTCTACAAAAACATGTGACTTCAATGCACGGTGAATGTGGAGTTAAATAATTTTAATGTATTTATATATGTTTGTATTGTGATTTGTAATGGTTGTATTGTCAAACAATAAACTCACTTACTTACTGTATATATATTACTGTGTGGTATCATGCAGCTAGGTAGACATTCCTTCATTTAAGGGCTGCAAATGATAATTGATATAGTCAGACACTGGTTCAAATAGGCTACCTATTCCGCAAACTAGGGGCCTCCCTGGTAGGTCTAATTGATTTTTGTGTATTTTTAGAATTGAATTGAATATTGGTATTCTTGGATATTTTTGTAATAATAATTCTGCTTCCCATTCTTGAAATTTAGTAGATAGCACTAGTTCATCTAATAAGGAAGTCAGTTGCCCCTTCAGTCTTATAGTGGGGTCCCTTTCTAAGGGTTTATAGTTCCTTTCTATTTCCTATAACCTATGACACATCCTTTTATAATTAACATAATCCATGACCACTATTCTGCCTCCCTTGTCTGCTGGCTTGATGATGATCTGTTTATCTTTGCCTAAGTTGTTTAAAGCTGTCCTTTCCCTGCAAGTTAAATTATCTATTTTGGTTTTCATGTTCTCATTTGATGTAAAGAGGGCCTGTACTTCTGTCCTGATAATGTTTGCATAGGTTTCTACAGTGGGTTATGTCTATTTGGTGGATTATATATGGATTTTACATTCAAAGTCTTTTTTATACTCTACTGATCTTCAGCAAACTGTTTTAAGACTCAAAGTTCTAATGAATTTTTGAAGGTCACATTCAAGTTCAAACTTATTAACATTAGTAGTTATAGCAAATGACAAGCCTTTTGATAACAGGCCTTCCTGTACTTCAGAAAGTTGTCTAGAACTTAAATTAAATATAGGGAGTACCTCTGTCCCTGTTTGAGGTATTTTTGCCTGGTGTCACCTTGCCCTCTGCCTATTCCTGTGCTTGTTCCTCCTTCTGTGCCTGCCTCCTATCATTCCCATTTGATTTGTCCTCTAGCTCTGGTTATGTAATGTGGGTTCCAGTGGCCTTGTCTCTCTGGATAAGGGAGTGCCTGACTGTGGAGAATTCTAAATCTGCATTAAAGGCGCATCTGTATAATCTTGCCTTCCTGGAGCTTGGATGAATTGTTTTATAGATATATATAGATATATATATATATATATATTTTATTTTTTATTGATATTTCTTAACTTCAGTCTTTTAAAATTATTGTAAAAGTGCTATGATACGTTGATGAATTGCGCTTTTTATAAATAAAGTTGAGTTGAGCTGAGTCTGTCATGCCCTGAGATGTATCTATTGAATTCTATTTATGTCCTTCAGGAACTTAAAAGTTTCAATCATATCCCCACTTTCTCTTCTGGCCTCCAGTCAGTACATGTTTAGCACTCTGAACTGCTCCTCATAAAAGATCCCCCTGGAGGCCCTTTATGATCTTCATTGCCCTTCTCTACACAGCCTGTAGCCTACCTCTGCCCTTTCTTAGGTAAGAGTTTTGGAATTGGACACAGTATTCCAGGTGTGGCCTCACCAAGGATTGATAAAGGAGGAGGATCACCTCCCTGCTCCTACTATCTATTCCCCTCCCTATACACCACAACATCTTGCTTTCTTTGCTGTATGCTTTGTAGAACTGGTTTGACTGTTTGAGGATGTCACAAATAATGACTCCCAGATCCCTCACTTCTGTAGTGGTACTACGTTTGACCCCATTTAGCCAGTACTCTGGCCAGGGGTTATCTTTCCCCTGGTGCATTACCTTGCACTTCTTTGCATTAAACTTTAGCTGCCTTACATTTGACCATCTCTCTAGCATGCGGAGGTCGTGTTGCAGTTCCCTAATTCCCTTAATGCTGTGCACCCTTTCACAAAGCTTAGTGTCATCAGCAAAGAGGGCAAGTTTATCCTGGATTCCTTTACCAATGTCACTAATGAACATGTTGAAAAGGACTAAGCCCAGGATCGGTCCCTGAAGTACCCCACTTGAGACCTCCCCTTCCACTGACCTCACCCTGTTAACAACAACCCTCTGTTGTCTACCTTTAAGCCACTCTCCCACCCACTTGACTATGTCCTTTGCCATTCCAAGGTCCTACAAATTCTCCAACAGGGTGCTTATGTGGCACTGAGTCAAATGTTTTACTGAAATCAAAGTAGAAGAGATCCATTGTATGGACCCCATCCAGCTCCCTCATCATCCAATCGAAGAAGACAATAATGTTGGTCTGGCATGATCTCCCTGCCATGAATCTGTGCTGCTTATTGTCCTGGAGACCATCAACCTCCCCACAATAGATGTGAGACATACCGGCCTGTAATTTCCTGTCTCCTCCCTGTCCCCTCCTTATAGAGTGGCACCATGTCAGCCACTCTCCAGTCTCTGGGCACTACCCCTGTCTGCAGTGAGCAGTTGAACAGATGTGCTAGGGGATCAGTTAGCTCCTCTGCCAACTCCCTTAGCACCCTTGAATGCATCCCATCTAGGCCTGTTGTCTTATCTACCTTGAAGGCTGCCAGCCCTTTTCAGATCCTGTCATTGGTGAATACTGGGGTTTCCATCCTTGGGATTTCCCTAGCAACTGCATTGATGCAGCTTTCATGTAGGGGCCTGCTCCCTCCCTGGTGAAAACAGAACAGAAGTAGTTGTTTAAGACTGGGGCCTTCATTCCATCATCCTTGATCACCTTACTACCATCTACTAACCAAACGATCCCCCTCCCTTCTTTCTTTTCTCCCTGATGTATCAAAAGGAATGTTTTTCCCAGATTTGATCCTTTTAGCAATTTGCACCTCTGTGACTGCCTTTGCCTCTCTTACTGTTCTTTTTGCTTTCCTAGCTTTTTTAATGTATTCTTCCCACTCCTCCTCCCCTGACTCCGTTTAATTTTATAGAATCCTCCCCTTTTGGCACTGACTGCTTCCATAACCTTTGCTGAGAATCATATGGGTCTCTTGTACTTATTCCTTTTTGCAACTGATTTAAGAGATTTTTGTAGCCTCCAGGATGGCCTCCTTTATAAACCCTCACATGTCTTCCACACCTGATATATCCCTAACTTTGGCCAGTTTGTTACCAACCAACAATCTCCTGTTGTCAAAGTCTTCCCCTTTGAAGTTCAGGACCTCCATCCATGAGTGGTTTCCTTCATCTCCTAGGTACAACTCAAACCAGACAGAATTATGGTCATTGTTAGCTAGTGGTTACCCGACTCTTACTGCCCTAACCAACTGTTTCTGAGTTTGTGAGAGCCACATCCAGAATGGATCCCTTCCTGGTAGGATACTTTACCACCTGGGTCAGCAGGCAGCCCTGGAGTGTTTCCAACATAGCCTGACTTTTCCTGTTTTATAAGTTTAGGTCATAGTTAGGGTTGGTATAGCACGACAATGTTAAATTCAAAATTTTGCACCTTAATAACTTTGGAGTACTTTGATGAACTAGCCCCAAATTTGGCATGCTTGGTTACTCTGCCAGAGTCTCAAAACATGAAAAGTTTTGTGATGGCATCTTGTATGGTGTTTGAGATATAAAGTGGTAAAAAACAGAAAAAAAACACCTTTTTTCCATTGGTTAACATGGGATTTTTTGCCATCATCTACAGACCAGATGGAATGAAATTATTCTCTTAACTTTTCAGGGATGATGGAGTCTGTGCCAAGGGTGTGCCTTTGGATGGTTTGGTGAAATTTTTTTCACCATTTTTGAATTATAATGATTTTTGTGATAGCCACAAGACAGACGGCAGGTAAATGAAAACAAATCAGACTGTAAATTTACTGGTCCTGCTCAGAGAAATACTGTTCATGATGTCAGCCATCTTGTTTTTCTAACAATTTGAAAAATAGTGTTGTACACAACTACTGCCTGATAAGGACAGCACAACTGCTGTATTTAGGTCTCAGTGATTTGCTTGGTTTGATCATTGTCTTAAAATTAGTACCTCTGCAGGGCAAAGGCTGCCCAACTTAACTCCCACTGACTCCACGGAACGGACTGGTACAGGTGGGAGACTGGCTTCATCGGGTCCCCCCCCTCGCGAACGTAACTACCTGGATTCCCGGGGTCGAGGTGCCGGCAGCTCCACAAAGCTGGGCAGACCTCCCCTGGACCTTCTGCCTGCTCAGAGCTCAAAGATTGCAAGCGGAGGGAAGTTTTTAGCTCCTCTGTTGATCTTCTTTGTTCGATTTGGTGCTCAGAGGAGGACTCACAGTGATTGGCTCCTAGGATCGGCGGAGGCGACTCGGAGGGCTTAAAAAAGGCTGCCCAACTTAACTCCCACTGACTCCATGGAACAGACTGGGGCGGGTGGGCGACTGGCTTTATCAGGCCCCCCCCTCACGAATGCAACTACCTGAATTCCCGGGGTCGAGGTGCTGGCAGCTCCACAAAGCTGGGCGGACCTCCCCTGGACCTTCTGCCTGCTCAGAGCTCAAAGACTGCAAGTGGAGGGAAGTTTTTAGCTCCTCTGTTGATTTTAAATTTCCCGCCCATCCGCCCTGTGGCTGTGGTATCCTAAATAGGCTGCAGTCATACGAAGCCCAGCCCAGGCATTGTCTCTCCCCAATCAAATCTAGTTCTCACTTCACAAGGAGGAGCTTCACTGCCACGTCATCAGCCCACTACTCCCCAAACTGCTGAGGAACTCCTTGTCTCTCTCCTATCCTGTTGCTGCCAGGCATGTAGCAAGGAGTACCATTTTTCCCTTGTGTCCGATCCTCTCAAACTTGTGTATAGACTAGCCTCGAAGTACCATTCTCATTTCTGGACATTATTGCCTGTCTTTGCACTATAAAATCCTATGGCATCACAAATAATCTGACTCTTTCTGTCTCTTACCGTCACTGTGCCTAAGGTCCTAACTCATTTGCTAGCCATTTGTTAGTTTTGTTCCAGCTGCATCATAAATAATCCTGTGCCTTTTGTTTTCAACTGTCACTTAGCCAAAGGACCTTAAAAATGTTAGACTTAGGTTTATTTCAGCTGTATCATAAATAATCCTGTGCCTTTTGTTTTAAACTGACACTTACCAAAGGACTTTAATAACGTTAGACTTAGGATACTGCTGCATAAAACATAAGGTTCTGTAATTGTGAAGATTAACTGTTAGCCCATGTTATTGTAGGTTACATAACTAATAGGTTGAACTGTGTTGTTAGCTCTAATCCTTTATTCTACTGCTGCAAGCTAAGCCGTAGCTGCAGGATCTCCTGCAACCTAGCTGTGCCTTAAGACTCCTTGCCAGTTACAGACAGGGAACCATCATGCACCCTGGCAACTGGAACAAGGTTATTATCCTGGCTACAATCTACATTCTGGCTCAACTAGGGACTGATACCCTAGCCAGTAATGCCTACTGCCCCCACGATACTCGTGGGGGGTTGGGAGAGGATATAGCAAGGCACTTCTTATGCCCTTCACCAAGGTTTAACATCCTTCTCCTAGTGGCCCATGAATTCTCTAGGAAGGGGGTCCTCCACAGAGTCCTTCTCTGTACTAGGAGCCCGACCCCATGTCAGGTTATGCTGGCACTACCTCCTCCAACCCTCTCTCTCCTTAGCTCACTAGCTGCCCTACTCCTACTGGCAGGGGACATCCAACCTAACCCAGGCCCAGGGACTATTAATGTCTGTATCTCCTCCCCCATGGATAAGGCCTGGGATGGAGCCAAGGGTCTGTTGCTGGTGCACATGAATATCTGCAGCCTGAGGCCGAAGATTCCGGAGGTACAAGCATGGCTGGCAGTATACAAACCAGACTTACTAGCAGTCTCTGAGACCTGGCTAAAACCCCACATTCTGGATCACGAGGTTGCAATCTCTGGTTATGCCCTTTTCAGAAAGGACAGACCCTCGAAAAGAGGGGGTGGAGTGCTAATTTATGTTAAGGACACTATTACATCCTCCTTAGTCAGGCTGCCCCTGGACTCGACCCTGGACTCTGAAGCAATCTTCTTAAAGCTCACAATAGGAGGGGCTAAACACCTAACAATTGGCTGTGTATACAGCCCCCAACCAATGCCCTCGGCTCTTTGGATATGCTCCTGAAGAGCCCTGTGGTGGACACAGCATCTGAGATTATCCTATTGGGTGACTTCAACTTAAACTGGGCACAAGAGGCGAAGTCTACAATAAACGGAGTCTTACATGACTCCCACCTTGCTCAAATTATCTCTCTACCGACCAGAATGAACAACAAATCAGGTAGACACTCTACAATAGATTGGGTCCTGACCTCATCCCCAAGTAATGTAAAGTTGGCTGGGATCCTGACAGATGCCTTAAGCGATTACTCGTCGATATTTGCCATATGGAAGAATAATGGGATCAAAATCCTGCCTCGAACAATCACTTCTAAGGACTACTCCAACTTCCATCCTGACCAGTTCATAGGCTACCTAAATGGCATTGACTGGAACCCCATAAGACACCTACCCAACCTGGAGGAAGCTGTAAAATTTTTCCAAACCACCCTAACTGGAATCACCGACCTTGTGGCCCCTATGAAAACCCACAGGGTTAAGGGTAACTGCTATAAGTGGATCTCACCCCACCTAAAAGCCCAGATGTCTATCCAGGACAAAGCATGGAAAAAGTTCAGGAAAACTAAACTTCCTGTGGACTTAGCCAGCTACGGGGCCCTCAGAAACCAATGCAAACAGGCCATAAAGAAAGTTAAGAAAGAATATATCTCCAATCTCCAAAAAACTAACCTGGGAAACCCCAGGTTCTTCTAGTCACATATTAACAAACTCCTAAAAGGTCATAATAAATCAACAACCGGTCCTATCCTGGTGAACGGGCAAGTACTTGATGAGGGGCCTCGCATCGCAGAGGCCCTAAACAGCTACTTCACGAACCTGGATGCGTACAAGGTGGGGCACATAGATAACAGGAATAAGCCTTATGAGCACCTGCTCTGAGAACTAGACCACCCATAGTTTCATCTGTGGCTGGTTAAGGTAAAGGAAGTTCTGCTCATCCTTAAATCCCTGCAGTCGAGAGGCACTGGAGGCCCTGATGGGATCCAGACAAGAATCCTTAAGGAGGGTGCCCCAGCACTAGCGAAGCCACTAGCCTGGCTGAAAAACCGGTCCTTATTGGAGGGGTAAGTCCCTGAGCCATGGAAGCAGGCCCTAGTGATTCCCATTCACAAGGGAGGGTCTACCTAGCTTATAGGGAACTACAGGCCTATCTCCTTGCTGTGCGCAATAGCGAAAATACAAGAGAAGCTAGTCTACTCCCAACTACGTGAATACCTGGAAACACACCAGGTAATCTCCTCGTCTCAGCACGGCTTCAGAGCCAAGCATGGGACAGATACTGCACTAACCAAATTATCGGCAGAAGTCCTGTGTAACAATGACTCAGGGGTCAGCACAGGTGTGGTCTTCATTGACCTCTCTAAAGCATTTGACTTGGTAAACCACAGTCTCCTCTTGCATAAAATGTGCTCTCTTGGCCTGGACACCCATGCACTAGGATGGTTTGCGAGTTACCTCACTGGCTGTACCCAGAGGATCAAGTGGAAGGACAATGTCTCCCAGATTGCACCACTCAAAGAAGGGGTACCACAGGGGTTTAAACTCGTCCCCCTTCTCTTCACTCTGTTCATAAGTGATCTGCACTTACACTGTGGGAGCAGCAGCGTCATCCAATACGCGGATGATGCTGTCATTTACCGAGCCTCCCCTAATGTAAAAGAACTGGAGAATGCCCTTCAAGAGAACGTCCTTCAGATGGAGGATTGGCTCACTTTGAACAAAATGGTATTAAACACCAGCAAAACCAAGGCGATGCTGTTCGGGCCCAGATCCCTGGGAACTGAAGCGGTCGATGCTCCTTCAGCTGCAGTCCAGAGGGGAGATAAACTCGGGTGGTTATCTCCACTAAATACCTTGGTCTAACCCTTGACCAAGGCTTCACTCTAAAAAATCATATTGACCAACTCACCAAAGCCATCCATGTGAAACTCGGTATCCTCTATAGAATAAAGGACCAGATTATCCCTGAAGCCAGGGTAGCCATTGCAACCAACGTCCTACTCCCCAAGCTCACCTCCGCGGCCTCAGTTCTCCAAGGTGTGGCCTCTATGGAACTTGGCAGGCTCCAGACCTTATACAACAAGATTGCCCGATTTGCCACAATGTCCCACCCTAGAACTCACCACTGCGAGGCCCAAGCAAGGCTCAGGTGGCCATCACTGGGAGCCCGCCTCATCTACCCAACTCTCTGCCTTACATTTAAGCTACTGGGCCCCTCTCCTCCCCCTAGCCTCAAAGGGCTAGTCAGGATTAAATCCAATCAGAAGAGTCTCCGCACCTCAGGACAAACTCTCCTCGAGGTTCCTAAAACAAGGACTCAAGCTGGGTCCAGGTCCTTTGCATTCACAGTCCCTTCCAACTGGAACAACCCCCCACTGGCGGTACGGGAGGCAGGGTCTGGTCCCTGCTTCTGGTCTAAACTCAAAGCACACCTGCTCGACAGGAGTAATTGCCAATGCCTTAGGACCTGACCTCACATCTCTGCCCCACCCTCATAGGAAGGTGAGCTTTATTGTAGCCCATACCTCCATCCCTCTAAGCCCTTAGGAAGGTATCTTGTTTCTTGGCAACTACTAGCCTTTATCTTGTGCACTCCCTAGATCTACATGATTTGTGCACGTAAAATGTTTTATATATATCCAACTCTAGACGTCCCACTGACTGTATGTTCCCCCACCACCTATCTGATTGTAACCCTATGAAATCTTTCACTGTCAAACATTATGTTATTTAACAATTTGTACTGTTCTGTTTACCTGTATGTTATTTTTTACCCCCGGGTTGCCCCTGAAAAAGGGACCTCCGGGGCCCAGTGGGCCTACCCGGTCAACAAAATTCAATAAATAAATAAATAAAGTAATTACTATTTGATTTGTTAACTGTTCGAACTTTAGTGTTTGAACAGTAAATAACCATATGCACTTAATAGTTTGACCTTTACTGTTCGAATGGAAAATGATGTTCGATCGCCATCCCCATACTCAAAAAGTTTCTGCTTATAGTAGCATCAATTTTTACATTTAAAAGTCTCTCAGTGTGATCAGGGTCTTTTTTATTTTCATTTCTTTAATTCGTCAAATCAGTACATGGATCTGGAAATATCAATGGATTGTCACACATGTACTATTAATTCCATTACAAATTTGAATAATCTTAGTCAGCAGACAGAGTAAATATTCCTGTAGAACAGATATATTCCCTGGTGGGCCAGTGGTCCCTCCCTCCTCTCCTGTTATCCGATCTCCATCCTGTAGAACAGATATATTCCCTGGTAGTCCAGTGGTCCCTCCACCCTCCACTGTTCTCCAATTGCCATCCCTGATGTTTTTATTCATATTCTGTGGTACTCCAGTGGTCCCTCCCACCTCCCCAATTCTCTGATCACCATTACCGATGTTTGTATTATATTCCCTGAAAGTCCAGCGGTCCCTCCCCCATACCATTCTCCGATCGCTGTCCTCATATCAAATAAAATTAATTGGTAGTTCAGTGGGTCCTTCCCCCATTCTATGATCACCATCCCCTGCTGGTCTACGTCCCTGGTGTCAAGTGGGCCCCCCCTCCGGTGTCTGTCCCTGAAATGAAGAAAACCATCCCTTGATGTTTTTTTCCCTGCAAAAAAATAAACATTCCTTGCCAATCAGCCTTCCTCCATCCCTACCTCCCACTCAGCACCCACCACCCCATACTCCCCAGTACACCCCCACACATCCACACTCACCTGAACAGGTCTCAGGTTTGAGATCCACTTTTCGATCGAAGACTCGTCTTGCTACTGGAATCGGCGATTGCAATATGAGAAACTAAGGTAAATGAGGTTCAGTGTATTTCAATGAGTTTTCACCTTTTATGAATAACTCAGCCATTTTTTGTCATTTGGACCCCAAATGTTCAACATGGCCTTTTGGGGACTCCACTTCATGAACGATATGACTGTCATTATGCAATTCCTGCCCAAAATGTGATTTTGCAGTCAGTTGGTGAATTCACCTTTCGGGTAGAATTTGACAATATTTCCTAACCTTGTTCATAAGGTCAGGTCATAAGAAGATGATGTTGAAAATTTGGAGTCAAAATATGTAAACATGGCAGAGTTATGACCATTTGTTGCAGTTTTGCTACGTGTGCTCGCAACTTCAAAATTTTAAATATTTTGACCACAAATTTTTAACATAGACTTCTTATTACCCCACCACATGTATGTCACAGCTGTGATTTTTCAAATCTTGGTCAAAATGTCTTTTCACACCTGTGGCACAGAATGGCATTGAAGTTGCGTGGAATTACATTTTGGGGAGATTTGAAAATTTTCAGTACCGGGTACATGAGGTGGGGTAATAAGATGTCTATGCTGACAGTTTGGTCACTGTTGTCCCATAAATGGAAGTGCAGAGCCCTTCCACCGCTACATACATAAATGCATCTATGGAGGGAGTGGAGCACAGGGCCTGAAGGGCCTTGTGTTCGCACAGGCAAATAAGGCTATGATTACATTATCTAAAAAAAAGTATGGAAATTCATTAAAAAAAAACAAACATGTGAACGCATCAGTTAGGGTCGAAGACAAAGCAAAAAAAGTAGGGAAATATGACGTTATGGTTTCTACCCTAAATCACCTGCCCCACCCCTGAAGCAAATGAGGGGTAGAGTCTTCCTTGGGGTTGTCAAACCTGACACTCACCATATTGTATGAACTCATGAAACATATACCTGTCTCCACAGAAACATAGAAACATAGAAGTTGATGGCAGATAAGGACCGCAAGACCCATCCAGTCTGCCCATGTTTTCAATCTTATGAATGCGCCATAAGCTCATACTCTGTCTATGGCCTATCTATTCATACTCATCTTTATTGCTCCTTTATGCCTAGCCCATGCTTGTTTGAAGCCCTGCACTGCATTCCTATACACCACTTCCTGAGGTAGGCTGTTCCATGCATCCACCACCCTTTCTGTGAAAAAGAACTTCCTCACATTACCCCTTAATCGGCCTCCCTCTAATCTCATGCTGTGTCCTCTTGTCCTGCTATTTTTCTTATATTGAAACATGTTAGACTCTTTCACCTTGTTAATGCCCTTAAGATGTTTGAATGTTTCAATCATATCACCTCTCTCCCTCCTTTGCTCTAGGGTATACATATTGAGCTCCGTTAATATGTCTTCATGTTTTCTGATACAGTCCCTGCACCATTTTTGTTGCCCTTCTCTGGACTGCCTCCATTTTGTTAATGTCTTTCTGCAGGTGTGGCCTCCAGCACTGCACGCAATACTCCAGATGGGGCCTAACTAGTGTCTTGTAAAGAGGGATTATTACCTCTCTCTCTTAAGATTTGCTATACACCTACTAATACACTCCAACATTTCCCTAGCCTTACCTACTGCTTTAGTGGTCTGCATGGATGATTTCAGGTCATCTGTGACAATGATGCCCAAGTCTCTTTCTTCCCTAGTGATTGCCAGGAACTCCTCTCCCAACCTATAGGTGGCTTCAGAGTTTTTCTTCCCTTTGTGCATGATCTTGCACTTCTTTGCGTTAAGCCTCATTTGCCACTCTTCTGACCATTTTGCCAGTTTATCCAGATTTCTTCTCATTCTGCCCACCTCATCTGGATCATCTACTCTGTTGCATATCTTGGTGTCATTGGCAAACAGACACAACTTACCTTCCAGTCCATCTGCAATGTCACTGATAAAGATATTGAAGAGGACTGGCCCCAGGACTGATCCCTGAGGTACCCCACTTGTGACTTGCATCTCTTCTGACTGTATACTGTTTACCACCACTCTGTGTTTTCTACCTGACAACCAGTTTGCCACCCAATAGACCGACCTCTGACCTACCCCAAGCCTACCCAGCTTATTAATCAATCTTTTATGTGGAACAGTATCAAAAGCTTTGCTGAAGTCAAGGTAGGCAACATCAACTGCTCCCCATTGGCCCACCACTCTGGTTACCCAGTCAAAGAAATCTATGAGATTAGTTTGACAGGACCTTCCTGTTGTAAACCCATGCTGTCTTGAATCCTGTTCTCCTATGGATTCCAGGTGTTGCACTATCTTTTCCTTAAGGAGTGCCTCTATAATCTTGCCCACTACTGAGGTAAGACTGATTGGTCTGTAGTTCCCTGCCTCCTCCCTGCTACCACTGTTGTGGAGTGGTATCACATGAGCCCTTCTCCAGTCTTCTGGGACCTCTCCTCTGCTCAGAGACTCACTAAACAGTTCTGCTAATGGCTGTGCTAGTTCCACCCTTAGCTCCTTTAGTACCCTGGGATGTATGCCATCAGGTCCCATTGCCTTGTCCACCCTGAGCTTAGTGAGCTCTTGTAGGACCCTTTCTTTTGTGAAGGGACTAGTGCACACCTCCATCCCCCCTGTGTCCATGGTGCTGAGCTGTGGGCCCTACCCTACCTTCTCCTCAGTAAATACTGAGCAGAAGTGGGGGGTGCTACTGAGTGATTTCCAGATGCATGCGTTTGTGAGGAGCTCCAAAGTTTGAAAGCTGAAAGATGCTCTAAAGACATATAAAACCATCATTTTTTTTTACTCATTGTGGTTGAGCGATCTTATACAGCTAGAAAATATGGAGAAATTTGTTTCCTCAAAGTAAACTGGGAAAGGTGCTCCGGTTGGGAGGGGGAGCCTTAGGCCCAGCTCGGCGTAGAAGGAGCAAGGAGCTCTCCTGTGTTACTCACTTGCCTGGAACCGGATGGTAAATCCGAAGCTGCAACTAAACCAACTCTCGCATCTATACAAACCCTACTGCCAGACTTTCAATCTGAGCTGAGACAGTCAACTACACGGATAGAGACTGCTTCAGATGAAATCTCCTCCAGATGTTTAGTTATCAAGAATAGACTTGAGGGCACAGAAAAAGCTATGCAACTTAATGAGAAAGAAATAAAGGCAGTCTCTGCTAGAACTCTTACTTTAGAAGGGGAGGTCAATGCAGCACTACATGAGCAACTAGTGCAGCTGCCAGGATGGAGTGTTTGGAGAACAATCTTTTGCGACAAAACTTACAGCTTATTGGATTCCCTGGCAATGCATCAAATAATGAATTAAAAGAGGCAGTGGAAGTAGTACTTAAGGCAATATTTTGTTTGGAATCCTCTTTTGTGTTGTAATCTATATTTCGTCCTCTACACACCTTGAAGAAATCAGAGGAGAGAGAATCTGCTGCAAGGCATATTATTATTACATTTCAAACACTATCTGAAAGAAATAAGAGTCTCCAAATGGTTAGACAGAAGAGAACTATAACATATGAGGGAACTTGGATTCACCTGTATCTGGACTTCTGTCTACAGACGCCGTGTAGATAAAAGAGATTTTAAGCCATCATGTCAGAATTCAAGGAGGTTGGAGTATCTGTTGCATTATTAGCGCCAGCTCATTTGAAAGTTCAGTTTCAAGGGAAATCCTTCTTTTATGAAGATCAAGATGCTGCACGATTGTTCTTTGAAAAAAATATTAAGCTGCTGGTGGATCTGAGCTCAGACTTTGAGCAGGAGGAGACAGAAGTTACAGAGTATCATTCAGTTGCGAATAAATTGTAGTTTTTTTTTTCCTTCCCTCTCTACCACAGATTGGGGTCTGAAATGATGGGACTGGACATTATCTTAACTCTTAGGATTTAACTTTATTATTTTTTCTGGTAAACGTTGGGATGTTGATTGCTTGGAGCACTCATAAAATTTTTTGTATTTCTTTATTAAAAAAAAAAGCTCAAGGATCAAATTGATATTTTGAAATCTTGTCATTCCCCCCAAAAATATGCTTTATTTAAGCTAATATTTGTTTGTCTTATCTAATTTCTAAATGTTTTTCTCATGTTTCTCTTTTTGTAAATTGATTATGTTTTTAAGAAAATGATAAAAATAAAGTATAAAAAAGAAATATCTATTTGGGATAGATGCTTTTCCTTGGTCCTCCTCCTCACCCCCCATCCCCTTTGATCTTAGCAATACCCCTCTGGACTTTCTCCTTTCACTAATATATCTATAGAAAGTCTTGTCCCCTTCTTTTACTGTTCGTGTTAGTGTTTCCTTGGTTTGGGCCTTTGCCTGCTTTACTGCCTTCCTGCTTCCCTTAGGGAAGTTTGGTATGCCTCCCTATCTTCGTCCCACTGCATTCCCTTATATTTCCTGAAGGCCAGCCTTTTGGCTCTGACCTTTTCTGCTACTGTTTTTGAGAACTAAAGTGGTTTCCTTCTTCTTTTGCTCTTGCTTTTCTCTCCAACACAATGGGGGTGTTGCTTCAAGTATTGCATCCTTAATGCTTGCCCACTTTGCCTGTACCCCCACACCTGTATTTCTTCATGCCAGGGCTAGCTTAACTCTGTTGGCCATCTTATCAAAGTCAGCTCCTCTGAAGTCCCATATTTTTGCCTTGGAATGGGATGATTTAGTTCGAGTGGCCAAATTGAACCATACCATGTGATGGTCACTGGCCCCAAGGCGACCTTCTACCTGGAGATCTGTGATCCTTTCCCCATTAGTCAGTACTAGATGTAGGCTAGCCCTGTCTCTTGTGGGTTGTTCTACCAGTTGTTTAAGGCCCTCCCCCTGCAGGGAATCCACTATGTGTCCAGTTCTGGCAGATGTTCCTGTTGGTATTGATCAATCTGTATCTGGCATGTTGAAGTCTCCCATTATCAGAACCTCCCCTTTAGCTGTGATATTTTGTATATCTTCTAACAGAAATGTATCTATGTTTTCCCCCTGATCTGCAGACCTGTAGACAACCCTAGTTTGTATATCTGTCCCATTTCCTGTTTCCAGGGTGACTCACAGTTCTTCTGGCTCCATATGTGTGTTCTGAATTTCTGTAGCTTTGATATTTTCATTGACATAAAGGGCCACTCCACTCCCCCTTTTTGCACCTCGGTTTCCTCGGAACAGTCCATAACTGGGTACTGAAGTCTCCCAAATGTGGTTCTGGTGAACCATGTCTTGCTAATGGCTACTATGTCTAGTTTAGCCTCTCTTATTGTTGCCTGCAGGTCTGGGATCTTGTTTCCGAGATTGCAAGCATTTGTGTACATGATTTTCCATTGGCCAGATTTCGGTGTGTTAGTTGTTGGGTGAGGTCCAGTGCTTCCTCTGTGCATCGTATGGGAAGCCGTATCTTTTTCCTTACCTAGTGATGGAAATGAACTACAAACATCCTGAACTCCTGTTTGATCACTAGCTGAGGGGGGAGGGGCGTTCTTCCCATTCTACGTATTGGGTGCTGCACCCCTTTCCCCATTTTCTAGTTTAAATATTCTATAAAGACATCAGACTTCTGCCCCAATGCACTGATTCCCTCCTTAGTCAGATGCAGTCCATCGAATTTAAAAAACTTTCCCTCCCCAAACTGTTGCCAGTTACCTACAAATTTGTGTCCTTTTTCCTGTCACCAGCCCTTGAGCCACGTGTTTAGCTTCCCTATCTCCCCTTCTCTGACCTTCTGTCCATCTGCCCCCCTCTCCAAGACTGGCAGGATCTCAGAGAAGGAGATTCCAGATGAAATGGATGATAGTTTGTCACCCAGCCTGGTCAGGAGTTTCTTGGGCTCCAAACTGACTGGCTAGTGAGATTGTTAGTCCCTATGTGTACCAGGACAGTGATGTTTTTTTCTTGCTTCCTGCATGATTTTAGCAATGCGGTCAATGTCTTTCCACGCTGATGTACCTGGGAGACATCTGACCATTACCCCAGGCTGAAGGTAGGTATTAACTTCCCGAATCATGGAGTCTTTTGCATTTCCTTTTTGCTTTTTTGGTTTGGTCCCTGTTTTGGGTGAATTTTGCTGTGCTAGCTCCTGTGCTACAGTGTCCTCTGTCCCTTTGTTTGATTTCAGAGATAGAGACAGATACCTGTTTGTAGTTTTTATATGGCTTGCAGAGGTGATACGTTGGAGAGCACTGAGTGATGGGGCACCCAATTTGCCCCATCTAACCACCTGCCAACCTCCCAGATCAGCTACCCTCTGTGGTTGAGGTGCTTCTGTTAGATGTTGGGGAAATGGTGGGCAGTTCTTATAATATATTTTCTCCTGAATATGTGATTTGAGGTGCGCAATCTCTGCCCATGCTGCCTAGAGTGGAGCCCTTAGATCTCCAGTGGTTCAGCATGCATGACAGTATCCTAAATTCTGCATAACTGCCCTTTTGAAAAGTGTCCCACAGTGCCTGCAGTTAATAATATCCATTCCAGAAGAGTTGCTGGGTTTATAACCTGGTCAGAATAATTAGGAGGAAAATGAAAGCAAAAGTTTGATTTTGTGTTTTATTTGTTTTTGTATAACTTGTTACAACAAGTTAAATTACTTGTGCCCCTGTAAATGAGGTCACTGTGTGGATACCCCTCTGATCCTCCCCTTCCTGCTTTACTACAGGAAATGTCATGACTGTGCTACCCTATAAAAGGAGTGTAGTGTGGGGTGATTGGAGATAGGTGTGGGTGGCTGGGTCCTTATCCTGCTGAAAAAGAACCACAGACAAAAGAATCAAGGAGGTAAGAGCAGAAATAATCAATCAAGAACAAAAACAGTAGCCCTCAAAGCTTAGCCTAATGATAGATAAAACTGAAAACCTATAAAGCACCACCTGTAATAATTTCACAGAAGATATACCCTGTAAGAAACCCTTTGCTACAGAGACAAATAAAGCAGTAATAGAAGATATACTGTACCTTGCAAAAAATAATTTGAATCAGAGAAGATCACAGCAGTAATCTGTAAGCACAAACCTATAGGCTCACCCTGTAATAATGCAGCAGAAAGTATACCCTGCAACAACAATTTGAATCAGAGAAAAATAAAACAGTAAAATGTTAGCAATGAACAGTAACAACCCCAAAGAGTACAAAAGAAAATGATAACACACAGCAAATCTGCCTAGCCAAAAGAAGCCTTAATCTTTTTCTTTTCTCTGATAAGATTCCTTGCTCTATCCTTACCAGAACCTAGATGAAAAGAGCTCAGGTGAAGTTAGGTGCCTTTGCCAGCAAACCTAGTCTTCCATCACATCTTAACTTTTTTGTTATTGCAATGGAGTGAGTATTAGGGTTGACAGCCCCAAGGAGGACTCCACCCCTCATTCACTTCAACGGTGGGACAGGTGTTTTAGGATTGGAAACCCTAACATCATATTTCCTTATGTTTGTCACTTTTTCTTCAACCCTAACTGAAGCATTAATGTAGTTCTTTGCAATGAATATTTATTATACTGACATGGAAGAGCCACTATTGTAAGGGTTGATTGACAGGTTCTATGTTAAACTCTTAACTTTGTATCTTAACAGCTTTGGCAGTGTTTGATGAAATTAGCTAAAAGTGTGCATGCATTGTGCAGTGGGCATGATCTAAATACATGTAAAGTTCCATGATGGCAGATTGTGCTGTTTCTGAGATCTACACATGTCATTTTCCTGCAGCCGTCTAATTTTTTCCTATACTTAATACTGGTTTTTGGTTTTGTGCTCACATATAGCCTACACTGAATGGAATGTTGTTTTTCAAATTTTTGGTGTATAAGCATGCTGTGTTTTACAGTGGGCAGAGTGCCTCTGTGGAGCATTCTACGCTCTTTCTTCAGTCTGCTGCAGCAGCATTCTTCCCTTTACTGTTTATTTTCTTTGTCTTTCTCTTTTATTTCACCCTCTTCCAGAATGGTCACCTGGAAAAGACTCTTGTCTTTCCATACCTTTTGTTTATCTGGGTCCTGCAGAGTGTGTTCTGCACACTCCCCCTCCCCCCCCCATGAGTAGAAATCTGTGCTTCACAGAAGACACAAAATTATTGTGGTTGTAACATTTTTTTTGGTATGTCTTTCTGGTTACTGCAGCAGTTGTTTTACACTGCTGCCTACTGCTAGCTTTCTTTATGTTGAGAAGCACTTGTTTTGTTCCCCAAGACACTCGTTGACAAAGGAGCTCATTTAAGCCCTGTACTGTCGCTCAGTTAGAAAGTGGGAACTTCCCCTTCCCTCAAGCCATTTTTCTTTGTGTCCTTTATTGGAGTTTTAACCAGGAGCAGTACTGAAGGGCTAATCATTTCTTTACTTGCAGGATGGGTAGTGAGGTATGAGGATGTGCTTTAACTTGCTGTTACTGTGCTCCTGTCAGCTCTCCGCTACCTGACAAGATGACCGATCCGTTTTGGGAACATTACTGTGTATACAATACTGTCTAGTAATGATAGAAAGGAGAGTTTGTGTGGTTACAATTTAGAAATAGCAGTTAATTATTTTTTATATGCAGTTACCTGTAGTATCAGGGCCAGGAACATGTTTAAAAGTTATTGTTACTGACACTAGTTACTGCTCTGTTCTGCCACATTGCTCCCCAGCAATGAAACTGCAGTGCTGACAGAACAGATGCATATGAGATTCTCACATTAGGAACTTACATGTATGTTTATTTAAAATGATTAAAACTATTAATAAATGCATTTAGGCTGAAAATGCTTTTAGCCCAAATACAAGTCTGTTGTAGACAATGTAGTTTTGTCTAAAAATAGAAGTGTTACCAGGAATATGAATCAATTTGTCTTCTTTTACTTGGAACTCATCTCTTCTTCTCCAGTGCTGCAGACTCCTCTCTTGTTGTTGTCCAGAGTGTCTCTAAGCACCAGCCGGCCTTTTCTCCCCCATGTTCATACTCTGAACAGACAAGAAGGGTGGAGTTTGCACTGGTTATGGGACAAAAATATATGCAAGTGCTATTTTTCTTCAAAACCTAATTTAAAAGTGTTTATTACTGTTTTCCTGCAATATTTTGCTGTATTAAAGAATAATGCTTGTTGAGAAAAGAATTTTGTGTTTAAAAGATATGAAGGGGTGGAATTTCAGGGGTCACATGATCAGCTCCTGGGATAAAAGCAGTCCAACCTTGCTCCACTTCAGATTGGTTTAGGGATTAGTGAAGTGCTGATCCTGGCTAGCACTCTAGCCAGAACTCTAGTTGCCTTTTCTAGAGTTACATAGTCTATATTGAACGCTTGACTTCAGTTAATTGATTTTTATTTTGATCATTCCAGTCTACTGTTAAGTTTGTTTACATAATAAAATTGCAGCTTGGCCTTGTTGCCTTGCCTTCTACAATTCCGTGTACGAGTCCATCATTTCCCACACACCTGTGGCACTGTGCCAAAGCAGTGCTGTTGGTAGGTTTAGTAAAAAAATATTAAACAGTTCCAGTGTTATAAGGATTTAAAGTTTTATTTTTTTGCTGTTCTAAGCTTGCTCAGTAGGGTTATTTGAATAACGTTCTGATACAACACAAAAAATTTGAAGTCGCAGACCCATTTTGGTTTCTCACCATTTGCTTCTTATGGCACCAAACAAATTTTCATGCTGTGATGGATGCCATCTTGTTTCCCCTGTACTAAACAACATGAAAAATACATAAACATTATGTAATTCAAAAATCCAACACCTGGACCTAGCTAAACAGCACTTGTTTTAACAAGATTCTGGTGTTTGTTTTCTATTTTTTAATGCCTAGAAATACCTTTTCTGGGCACCTCAAACTCCAGGGTGCCCAGTTTAGTGAGAGGAGCCTTCACCCACATTCTCTGTATGAGCACAACAAGACTTTTCTTGAATTCTGAAGTCACAGCTGGAGTCATGCTGCCGGCTTCAGTTGAATAAGTGAGTCAGCGATCCCGTATTAATTCATTCTATCTATCTATCTATCTGTCTGTCTGTCTGTCTGTCTGTCTGTCTGTCTGTCTGTCTACCTACCTACCTGACTTCATTCACATATTTGTGATAGACAATTACAGTATGCACTGCAAGCCCATTGATCCACAATGTGGACCAATGGGCTTATACATGCTACTGTATGCTGTCATTTGGTGGGCAGCCAGGCAGTAAGTGGGTGGGAATGCAGCTGCCCACCAATGATGGGAGGGGTGCTGGGTGGGGGAGTGGGGAGTACCACTGGACCACCAGGTAGATATGTCCATGACTCATACTGGTGATTGGGGATACGGGTAGGGTGGGGGTTACCACTAAACTACCAGGGAATAGTACACATTACTTTATGGGTGGCACAGCTATGGGCATGGGGGGGCCTCTAAACTACCAGGAAGGATTTAGACATATCTGTACTGGTGATCAGAGCATCGGGAGGAAGGCAGGTACCACTGGACTCCCAGGACTGTTGATCCAGTCACTACTGGTGAATGCAGCTACAGGGAGGGTGGGGGGATCACTAGACTACCAGCGACTGTATAATGTTAATTTTCCAGTGATCGCCAGTATGGTGAGGGAGGGGGCACCACTAGAACACCAGGGACTAAATGGGTGCTTGTGGATGGTGTTCTGGGTGGGTGGGTGGCCACCCATGGATGGTGACTGCTGTGTTGCACCATGCAGTACAGCAGCTCACCTGTGGGTGGCCACCATTTGAGCCATTTATTTCAGGCTCATCCATGGGCATTGATATGCGGCGCATCCCAGGGTTGTGCCAGCATATGCGCTGCACATCCCAGGCTGAATATTGGGTTGTGCAGCATATGCATGGGCACGCCCCCTGGAGATGCACTGTATACATTATCTTTGTGCCCAGAGCATTAGGACTTGCGCTCCACAAGTCCCTCTTTCTAATATTGCACCGGGGTGCATTTCTGGGGTTGTGCTGGCATGACCCCTTTGAATATCTGGGGCTCGGCATACAAATCTAGTAAAATGCACAGGCTATGAGTGAATGTTGCAGTATTTCAGTGTTTATAGATGACTTCACTAATTTTCAATATTTTGACTACAAACTTTCAACATAGCCATTTTCTCATACCTCCTCATAAATGTGACAAGTGTCATTTTTTAAATCCTGGACAAGATCTGATTTCTCACTTGTGGTGTGAAATGAGATTTCAGCCAATATATTATAAATGCTACATGTCTTGTTTATCAGGGGAATCATATAATGACTAACTTGAAAATCTGGGATAAATATATGTGCACACACACACACACACACACACACACACACACACACATATATATATATATATATATATATATATATATATCTATATCTATCTATCTATCTATCTATCTAGCTATCTATATAGAGAGAGATGCATTGCAAAAAGGGGAAGGGGAACAGATCTGTTCCAGTACAGTAGCTTCTTCTTCTTGTTTTTACATGGTTTCTTATGCATTTTTCTTGGTAGAAGGTTATTTCTTTTATTTCTTACTACTTCTAAGGGGCTAGCAGGGTATTGTTTTTGGGGCTGTTGGAAGTTTGAAAACTGTTTTTGGTGGCTATAAGTGGGCTCATTTGATGTTTCACTGTGTAGCAGGCTGTGTTTGTGGAGGCCTATTTCTTCTGATTTAAAACCTATTTGGTGGGATTTAATTGGGGCAGTTTCTTTGGTTGCAGTGCTTGGAGGGGCAGACACAGGGCTGATACACGTGAGAGAAAGTCGGGTGTAGGCCCTAATTCCACCCTCCCCCATCCCTCCCTCTCTCCCCAGAGCTCAGCTCATTTATAGGGGAACATCTGCCCTGCAATTGGAGGAAAAGGCTTCAGGTGCAGCTCATGTAGTTCTAGCCACTGGAGGTTGGGTTTAAAGGCAGGGAGAGAGGAGCTTAGGGAGTTGTTCACTACCCTTATAAGTTTACTGTGTTGTACTGCACCTAGTAACAGGGGTACCTGTTTACTGTGGGACTGTATCTAGGATTAGTGGGTGACCTGATTAGTGGGTAGGGGTGTATCTTGGACTAGTGGGGAACCTGGTGGCTCACCCAAGGAAACCTACTTGTAGGGGGATGGGACCACATGTCATTAGGGCCAGCATCTTTGGGAAGGTAATGGGGTGCACAGTGTGTGGGGCAGCCATGATACTGGACTGGACTTGAAAGTTCGGTGGTTGCCCAGTGTGCTACCAGCTGGCACAGCTTAGGGAGGAGGTTGAGGGGATTAGGAGACAGCTGGAGGAAGGGGGCAGTATGGTTGGGGAATAGGGCAGGGGCTCTCCCACAGGGTTGCACCAAGCACTAGGGGCAGGAGCATAGGGAAAGGAGTGCAGAAGAGTACTCTGGGGTCACATAGGGACCCTGGCAGAGGGAGCCCAAAAGAAGGATACTACCAAGGAAGCAGGCAGGTAACTGGGGACCCTCACAGATGGGGGCCAAAGGGAGAACATTCTCAGGGAAGTAGGCTGATGGCTGGGGCTGGACAGAAGGAAGCAATGGGGGAGGTAGATCAGACCTTAAGCTCAGTAACCATTTCAATACTCTTCTTCTGCTTGAGGATGAGGGGGTGATGTAGCCATGACAGGGGCAGTTAGAGATGGAAAGGGAGTAGGGGGAAGGAGGTGGGGGCCGGATAGCAGGAGGAACAGGGAGGAACTTGGAATGTAGGGAAAATGGGGGGAGCAGGGGATCACAGCAGGAGAAGGAGGGGGTAGAGGGAGAAAAGTGCAAGGAGAAGGACCAGTTGGGAGGAAAGGGCAAGGAGAAGGATCAGAAGTACAAGGAGGAGACAGTAAAGGGAGATGAGGGTTTAGGCCAGGGGAGCACAACAGGCAAGGAGGGGCTGAACGGAGATGGGAAGGAAGGGAGGACGAGCCAGGCTAGTTTAGCAGATGGGGGGGAAGGACCAGTCACGAGCAGTAATGGTGGGGGTTGAGAGGTACAGTAGGATACTCTGGAGAATGAGAAGCATAGGATCAGAGGGAGGGGTGGCCAGGGTAAATAAGGAAGGGATGGCAGGTGGCACCCAGATAGGGGGAGGAGCAGGGAGCTGGCTGGGGGGGCTAGTAGAAAGGGTGAGGGACATGGAAGGGGGGAATGGAGGAAAAGGGGCAGCTAGAGTGCTCCTGTTGGGTAATTCCATGATCTGGGGATCAAATGGGATAGGGAGGAGAAGCCTGCCCAGTTAGAACAAAATGCTTCCCTGGACTAACGGTGCACAGGGCCAAGTATGAGGTATATCAGTTGGCAAAGGATTGTGGAGGTTCCCTGGACATACTGGTCCACCTCGGTACCAATGACATTGAAGGAAATAGTGAGCTAGAGCTACAAGTCTGTCATGATATAGGATGCACAGTTTCCTTCTTGGAAATCCTGCTGGTGCCAAGGGCTAGTGGGGAACACAAGAGGAAGATTAGGGAGATAAACCAATGGCTCAGGGAGTGGTGTTGGGCCAGAGGGTATGGGTTGATGGGGGATTGGGGGGAGACCTGGGAAGATAAGAGTCTGTATGCTAGAGATAGGCTCCATCTCAATTTGGAGGGGAAGGAAATCCTTAAGTTGAAAATAGAGGGGTTCATTGGTGAAAGGTGGGGTTTAAACTTGTGAAGGGGGAAGGATGGGAGAAAAGGCTGTTGAGGGGGGGGTCTGATAAAGGAGGGACTCTGTCTCCACCCCTCTGGGGAGCTGGAAGAATGCAGGAAAGGCCAACTGGTAAGGTGCAGACCAGGGGAAGACAGAATCCCCACGGGAACAAGAGCAAGGGAAATAGAAGTATAGGGAAAGGGTGGAAGGTAGTCCTGCTAAATACCAGCAACTTGGGCAATAAAATGCCTGAGCTCCAGGTGATGCTAACTGAGGGAGAGGTGGATGTGGCAGCGGTCACTGAGACCTGGGCTACCGCATGGTATGACTAGGACCTGAACCTGGAGGGTTACACCATATTCAGGAAGGACAGGGGGAGGGAAGGGGAGGAGGGGTAGCAATAATAGTCAAAAACTGCATTGCCATAGGAGGAGAGGAGGAGGCAGAGGGAACTGGGGAGGCAATTTGGGTCACCTTGATAACAGGGGGGGCAAGAGAGTAAAAATAGGAGTGGTGTATAGACCCCTGTGCTGGCAGAGGAGCTGGAGGACAGTCTGGTGGCAGATGTTGGAAGACACTGCAGATTGGGAAGGGGAAGGGTAGTGGTGTTTGGGGACTCAAACATGCCAGGAACAGACTGGGAGACTATGATATCCTTGGTGGCCAGGGAACAGAGGTTGTTGGATGTCTTTCAGGACATGTTCCTTACTTAGCAAGTGGGGGAACTGACCAGGGAGGAGTGGATACTGGATGTGGTCCTGGAAGACAGTGAACAGATTGGGGGCCTGGAGGTAAGGGACCATTGGTGAGGAGCAACCATGCCACGGTCTGGTTCTGCCTGAACCTAGGAGGGGTAGAAAGCTGCACAAAGATGGAGGTAACTGACTTCGGGGGGCAGATTTCAAGGAAATGGGAAGGATCCTGAAGGTGCACTTTGATGGGATTGGGCCAGACATGGATGCAGACAGTAGGTGGGAAATCATCAGGAGGGGGGTGCAGGATGCTACCAGCACCTGCGCAAGAGTAAGATGAAAATGCGGTAGGGTTCAAAAACCCTGCTGGTGGACCAGGGAGGTTCAGGAGGTGGTGAGGGGAAAGAAGGTGGCCTATAGGCAATTCAAGTGATCAAGGGGTGAAAGGGACTGAGGGGATTATGAGCTGATGGCCAGAAGGGCCACTAGGGTGGTGAGGGTGGCTAAGACAAGGAAGGAGCAGAACCTGACCAGGGAAATTAGGAGAGGGAACAAGGGGTTCTTTAGATACATTGGGGAAAAATGAAGGGTGAAGGGCAGATTAGCAGGATTAAAACAGGGGAGGATGGGCACAAGACCGGGAGAGCAGGCTGAAGTACTAAATGAGTACTTCACCTCAGTTTCACCAAGGAGAACAGGGGCTGCATCATACATGGGAGGAGATGGTGAAACTAAGGGGGACCCTTACCAATCGGTGGGTCTGGGGAGAGGGGCATCACTGGCAGGTGGGGGAAGGCAAGTAGGGGATGAGGTAGTGGAGGTGGAAATCATGGCAGAGAGAGTGACAGAAGCCCTCGGTCCCTTAAGATGGAGAAAAGCACCAGGGCTGGATAAATTATATCCCAGAGTGCTGAAGGAACTGGCGGATGTCCTGGTGAAACCCCTGGCGGAGCTTTTCAGCATCTCTCTGAGGACAGGGTGGGTGCCCCAGGACTGGAAGGTGGTGCATATAGTGCCTATCCACAAGGGGGGATCAAGGGAGGTGGCAGAGCACTACATGCCCATCAGCCTGACATCGGTAGTGGGCAAGGTGATGGAGGGCATTGTCAAGAAGAGACTGGGGGGACCTGGAAAAGTTGGGGTGCCTGCACAATATACAGCATGGATTCATCCTGGGGAAATCATGTCAGACAAACCTTGTGGAGTTCTATGACTGGGTGATGAGTGCCTCGGACCTGGGGAGACCAGTGGACATCCTCTTTCTTGACTTCAGCAAGGTGTTTGACTCTGTTCCCCATGGGGGCCTGTTGGATAAGCTGGGAAAAATGGGGGTGGGGAACCAGATGATCAGATGGATAGGTAATTGGCTCCAAAACTGGACCCAGAGGGTCGTGGTTGGTGGGATAGTCTCATCCCCAAGGAGGGTCATTAGTGGGGTCCTTCGAGGATCAGTCCTTGGGCCCCTCCTGTTCAATGCCTACATCTCTGACATAAGGAAGGGTATCAGGAGTGAGATGAGTCTTTCTGTGGATGACTCAAAATTGGGGGCAGTGGTGGATGGGGAGGAGGGGAGGGTGGCCCTACAGGGGGACCTGGAGGCTCTGGAAAGGTGGTCTAGAAAGTGGAAGTTGAGGTTCAATGCAGGGAAATGCAATGTACTGTATCTGGGAGCCAGAAACCCGGGCCAAGTGTACACCCTGGGGGGAGAATGCTACAAGTCTCGATGGCCGAGCGGGACCTGGGGGTGGTGGAGGATGTCAAGATGAACAACTCAGAGACTTGTAGGATGGCAGCAGCAATGGCCAACAGGATGCTTGGATGCATTGCTAGGGGGATCACCTCCAGAAGGAGGGAAGTGATATTCCCACTGTATAACTGCTTGGTGAGGCCACACCTCAAGTACTGCGTGCAGTTTTGGAGGCCACATTTAAAGAGGGACATTGAACTCCTGGAGAGGGTCAAGAGGAAGGCAACTAAAATGATTTGGTGCTTGGGGGATAGGACCTATGGGGAGAGGCTCAAAGAGCTAAATATGTACACATTGGAAGAGAGAAGGGACCGGGGGGGGGACATGATAGAGGTCTTCAGGTACATGAAGGGGTAAATAGGGAAGGAACAGTCTGAGTGCTCCGAAGGAAGGAGGGGGGGCAACTAGAGGACATGGGTGGAAACTGGAGGTGGGGAGATTTAGGGGAGAAAGGAGGAGGTGCTACTTCACTGACAGGGTGGTGGAGCCATGGAATGCGCTGCCCAGGGGGCTGGTGGAGGCAGAGATGGTGGAGGGGTTCAAGAGGGGTTGGGACAGGTACGGGGAAGGGTTCTGGAAGCAAAAACTGGTGCAGCGAGAATATCCAGGACTGGGAAGGGAAAAGCCAGAGAGGAAGAGGGGGGCTGCAAGGTCAGCTCCCAGGGTGGGGCTGACCAAATGAGCAGATACGAAAGACCATTAGGCCTATTCTGCTGGCATTTTAGTATGTTAGTATGTAATGCATCAGTTAGAGTTAAAGTGATAAAAGTGGGGAAATGAGATGCTAGGGTTGCTTCCTATCTCCATCTCAACTCCTTATTTTCAGAGACCCACAGATGCTGAAGTGAGCGTGTCTGAAAGCCCAACCACCCCATTCCATGTGTAAAAAGGTTGGCATACTACAGTAAAGGAGAATGGGGTGAGAGTTAGGCCTCACGACTCAATGGCACACCCTGGCATCTATCGGTCTGTGGAGGATGGGGGTTGGGTGGTGGTGGTGGGGGTTAGGGGCTCAAACCTAACACCTCTCTTCTATACGTTTGTCACTTTAACTCTAACTGATGCATTAAACAATGTTTTTGCAATGAATATATACATATATGTGTGTGTGTGTGTGTGTATATATATATATATACACACACACACATATATATACTGTATATATATATATATATCTCAATCAATCAATCAATCAATCAAAATCTTTATTTATCCAGGTGAACATAATTGAGCAGAGCTCTTTTACAAGATGGACCTGGTTAGAACAGGGTCGGGTAACATACATCATAAAAACATATCAATACATGTAAATAAGTATATAAACAGAAACACAATGGTGCAGTAATAGGGGAGTCAAATGATAAAAGGAAGACAAGGCAAGCCATAACAGAGGAGGATTCAAATAAAAGGAGGCAGGTCCACCATTGAACCATGCAACTGTATAGAAATCATGTTCTCTGTATAGAAGTACCAGTTAGTTCATTTACCAGGGGCAGTCACTAGTACTAGCCATGAAAATGGCTTGGAGAACCACCAATTAATTGCAGATGGGGTAAAAGGAGGGGTATATAATAAGTAAGCTAAGGATAAACATTGTGAGAAGCGAAGTCCCAAGGATAGGTCAGTAGAACTGATGCAGCGGTGAGGGCCTACAGGGAGAGGAAAAGGAGAGTTAGGACTTTTATAGTATGGTTGCATGTAGATTGTGGATGAGTGCAGTATAGAGTTGTGAAAAGAAGGCTGGAGAAAGCGGGAAGTTAGACCAGTATCAAAGGGAGGACAGAGGCATCAAGTTGTTACATGAAAGCATGATGACAGACCAGGGCCAAGGAGGAGGAGACAAGCACTAGAAGTAATTTGTTCATGGTTAAATGGTACAGGTTAGCATGATGACAATTCATGGTCATGGGAAACAATTGCACTGATCATTTCTGAGACGTGAATATAAGAGCTTGAAAGATGAGATGCTGATGGGTGACCTCAGTTTCAGTTTTTTTTGCAATTTATTCCACAAGGACAGTGTAAAGCTTATAGCAGCCTTGCCAAAGCGAGAGTTAACTTTGGGAACCATCAGTAGGAGAGGTTTGCAACTTCTCAGTACGTAATTGCCTATTGGTTTTATAGGAAGACAGTCTGTAATGTATCGGGGCAGTTTTTTGGAGATGGCTCTCAGGGTCCAAAAGGCTGCATTTTTATCACGCCTGAATTGAAGAGAACTCCACCCCACTGATTGATATAGGGAGCAGTGGTGAGTGGAATAAGCAGGCCTGTGATAAACTTCAAAGCGCTATGATATAATGTGTCAAGTTTGGTGAGGTAGGAAATGGGACAGTGACTGTAGAGGATGTTAGCATAATCTACCAAGGATAGAAAGGTTGATTGTACCAGCTGTAGTTTGGCATCTCTAGTTAAGAAGCGGGCTATCATAAAGAACAGGCCAAGTCTCTGTCGTAATTTTTTGAGTAATTCTTCAACGTGCTCTATAAAGGAGAGCCTATGGTCCAGCCATACTCCCAGATATTTGAATTTAAGGACAAATTCCAACTTCTCGCCAAGAATTGTAGTAATTTGTGGCACAGGATCTGATGTGGCTGAATTTATTATTTGGGCAGAGGGAGAAAAGAGCATTGTTTTTGTTTTCTTGGTGTTAAGTAATAGTTTTTTGTTTAGTAGTTGGTGTTGCAGCAGGTTGAACTCAGATTGAAGGTCATTACATGCAGATTGTAATGACGGGTGGCTTATGTAAAGAACTGTGTCATCTGCAAACAGATGAATGTAGGCCTTAGTTATGCTTTCATCAATATTGTTGATGTATATTGCAAATAAGATCGGTCCTAAGATAGAACCCTGGGGAACACCTCTCAGGAGAGGTTTGAGAGTTGAGAGATCTCTTTCTGCTTTCACCTGCTTGAAATGATTAGAGAGGTACTTGTTGAACCACTGTAAAGATAATGGGTCGGCACCTAGTGAGGTCAGGGAAGAGAGTAGCAGAGAATGGTCAACAGTGTCGAAGGCCTTGCTCAGGTCCAGGAATACAGTGCAGGTGTAATTCCTGTTGTCTAGCTCTCTTTGCCAGTCATTAGTCACTTTGGCAAGTGCTGTGATGGTGCTATGTTTAGCTCTAAACCCTGATTGGACTGGATTAAGCAGGTTATTAGCTTCTAGATACTGTCTCCACTGGTCACTTATGACTTTTACCAGTAATTTTGACAAGACCTGGAGAATCAAAATTGGTCTGTAATTGTTTAGATTACAGGGATTTCCGGACTTGAACAGGGGTATGATGTGTGCTGTTTTCCATATTGAAGGAATGGATCCTTGAGTTAATGATAGGTTAAATAAATGGGTTATGGGCACGGCTAACACGTGGATGGCCACCTTCAAGAAATATGGGTCGAGGGTATCCGCACCAGCACTTTTTTTTACATCCAGTTTTAGCAATAGGTCTTCAACTTCTTTCAGAGTAGTACGATGCAAGGAGAAGACTGAATCGGCATATAGATATAGATATACAGTGGCGTGAAAAAGTATTTGCCCCCTTCCTGATTTTCTCTATTATTGCATATTTGTCACACTGGATGTTTTCAGGTCTTTAGACAAAATATAATATTAGATAAAGGGAACCTGAGTGAACAAATAACACTTTTTTTTTTACTCATTTCATTTATTTAATGAAAAAAGTTAACCAACACCAACTGGCACTGTGTGAAAAAGTAATTGCCCCCTAGTTAAATCAACCCAATTAAAGGGATAATTAGAGTCAGCTGATTGAACACAGCCAGGCTTGATTACAGCCAGCCCTGCTCAATATAAACCTCACTTATTTTGGCCCTTACCATCAGAGTCACGTTGCCAGCACAAAGATTCAACAAGCACATTATGCCATGATCAAAGAAGTTCCTGAAAAGATCAGAAAAAATTTGTTGCCCTCTATCAGTCTGGAAAGGGTTACAAAGATATTTCTAAGGCTCTGGGACTCCATTGAACCACAGTGAGAGCCATAATCTCCAAATGGAGAACACTTGGAACAGTAGTGAACCTTCCAGGAGTGGGCGGCCTGCCAAAATTACTCCAAGGGCACAGTGTAAAATCATCCAAGAAGTCTCAAAGGATCCTAAAACAACATCCAAAGAACTGCAGGCTACTCTTGCCTCAGCTAAGGTCAGTGTTCATGACTCCACAATCAGAAAGAGACTGGGCAAAATGGGCTTCATGTGAGAGTAGCAAGGCGAAACCACTGCTAACCAAGAAGAACATAAATGATCGCTCTCATTTGCCAAGAAGCACCTGGATGATCCACAAGCCTTTTGGGAAAATGTTCTATGGACAGATGAGTCCAAAGTGGAACTTTTGGACAACATGGATCCCATAATGTCTCGTAAAAGCAAACACAGCATTCCACAGTAAGAACACCATACCAACAGTCAAACATGGTGGTGGTAGTGTGATGGTGTGGGGATGTTGCCTAAGGACCTGGATGACTTGCCATAATTAAAGGAACCATGAATTCTGCTCTGTACCAGAAAATTCTTAAGGAGAATGTCCAGTCATCCTTCCGTCAGCTGAAGCTGAAGCGTAGTTGGGTCATGCAGCAAGACAATGATCCAAAACACAAAAGCAAGTCCACATCAGAATGGCTAAAAAGAAGTAAAATTAAAGTCTTGGAGTGGTCTAGTCAAAGTCCAGACTGAAACCTAATAGAGATGCTGTGGCAGGACCTGAAACGAGCAGTTCATGCTCGAAAACCTACCAAATGTTACTGAATTAAAGCAGTTCTGCGAGGAAGAGTGGGTTAAAATTCCTCCACAGCGTGTGAAAGACTGATATTGAATTATAGGAAGTGTTTGGTTGCAGTCATTGCAGCTAAATGTGGCATAACCAGTTATTAAGTGTAGGGGGTACATTTTTTCACACAGTGCCAGTTGGTGTTGGTTAACTTTTTCATTAAATAAGTGAAATTAAAAAAAAACAAGTGTTATTTGTTCACTCAGGTTCCCTTTATCTAATATTACATTTTCTCTAAAGACCTGAAAACATCCAGTGTGACAAATATGCAATAATAGAGAAAATCAGGAAGGGGGCAAATACTTTTTCACGCCACTGTAGATATAGATACAGATATAGATATAGATATAGATATATAAGCTGCTCATTAATGGGGGTCATTAATCTTAATGAGCAGCTTATCAATATTAATGAGCAGTCCATTGATATTCATAAGTAGCGCATTAATATTCTTGAGCAGCTTTTTCTGATGTATATATTTAGTCCCAGAGCAGTCTTTGGTGTTCTTTAATAAAATGACAGTCCCAGTGTTCATAAGGGGAGGTCCTAAAAAGCTCGTGTTGAAAATTCAGTGTAAAATGCCAAACATGGCCGTATCATAAGCGCAAGTGTTGCGCAGTTTCTACGCACACCGTAACTTCACTAATTTTTAATATATTTACTCCAGATTTTCAACATTGCCATTTTTTCACACCTCCTCATGAATAATACAGCAGTCATTTCTCACATAAAGTCTGACATTTTTTTTGTACCTCTGCCGCAGAATGGCACATCACTGTACGAAATCAACTTTCAGGATGGATTAACAAAATCACAGTGCCAGTGTTAATGAGGGGATTTTGTGCCAGTGTTCATGAGGGGATTTCCCAAAAAGCACATGTTGAAAATTTGTTTAAAAAAATTCCCATAAATTGCCACATTATGAGCGTGCGTTGTGCAGTTTCCACACACGCTCGTAACTTTGCTAATTTTTCATATTTTCCCTCTGGGTTTTCAACATTACCCTTTTCCACACCTCCTCATAAACAGTTTACAGCTGTCATTTTCCACATTCTGCCCAAAACATGACTTTGCACCTGTGGCGCAGAATGGCACATTCGCTGTGTGAACTCAACTTTTGGGACAAAGTAATGAAATGACAGTGACATTGTTCATGAGGTGGGGTCCCCAAAATGCCATGTTGAAAACTGGGAGGAAAACAATCCAAAAAAGTCCCAAGTTATGTGCATCCATTAAATTGTGGCACCCTTGGGAGGCAGTATAGTGCAGTGGTTTAAGGCTCTGAGCTGCAAATCTGGTGACATCCAACAGACCAGACCTGGGTTTGAATCCCACAGTTTCCACTTGCATACTGTGTGACCCTGAGCAAGTCACTTAACTTTTCTGTGCTCCCAGGTCACTCCTGTAAAAAAGCTTTCAGCTTAGTGTGCTACTCCTGGTTAAACAACTAAAAAACAAATGGTGTCTTTCAGTGCTCATATCTTGAAAACGATGTGAGATATGTTTTTCGTCCACTTATTTCTTATGGAAGTCTCACTGTCATGATTACAATGGTACTTGAATTTTTCTCCTACCTGCTATGGTTCCTGAGATAATGGCAAATTAGTGTTATGAGGGTTCCTTGCCCCATAGGACTGCTATATGGCTCTGTAGCTATGCATAGGTGGGATGTGGGGCCCAGAGGATCCGCTCTCCCGCAGACACATATCATTATGCAGAAACAGAGCAGGACACTGCGGCACAGGAGCTAGCACAACAAAACTCACCCAAATCAGGAACCAAAACAAAACAAGCACAAAGGAAATCCAAAAAACTTCTGATCATAGGAGACTCCATGATTCGGGGAGTTGATACCCATCTCCAGCCAGGGGTGATGGTCAGATGTCTCCCAGGTACATCAGCATGGAGACACTGACCGCATTACAAAATTGTTCACAAAGCAGGAGAAAACATTGATGTCCTAGTACACATAGGGACTATCGATCTCGCCAGCCGGTCAGTTGTGGAGACCAAGGAACACCTGACTAGGCTGGGTGACAAACCATCATCTATTTCGTCCGGCATCTCCTCTCTGAGATCCTGCCAGTCTGGGAGAGGGAGCAGATGGACGGAAGGTCAGAGAAGGGAGATAGGGAGCTAAACACGTGGCTCAAGGGCTGGTGCCAGGAAAAAGGACACAGATTTGTAGGGAACTGGCAACAGTTCTGGGAGCGAAAGTTCTTTAAATTTGATGGACTGCATCTGACTAAAGAGGGAGTCAGTGCATTGGGGCAGCAGTTTGATGTCTTTGCAGAATATTTAAACTAGCAAATGGGGAGAGGGGTGCAGCACCCAATACATGGAATGGGAAGAACACCCCTCCCCCCTCAGCTAGTGGTCAAACAGGAATTCAGCATGTTTGCCATTCATTTGCATCACCAGGTAAGAAAAAAGGTTTGTCTCCCCATACGACGCACAGGGGTAATGCCAAACTTCACCCAACAACTAACACACCAAAATCTGGCCAATGGAAAATCATGTACACAAATGCTCACAGCCTGGGAAATAAGATCCCAGACCTGCAGGCAATAATGTCAGAGGCTAAACTGGACACAGTAGCAATTAATGAGACGTGGTTTACCAGTAGCCAGACTTGGGAGACTTCAGTACCTGGCTATGTATTGTTCAGAAGAGACTGAGGTGCAAAAGGGGGGAGGAGTGGCCCTGTATGTTAATGAAAATATCAAAGCTACAGAAATTCAGAATACACATAAGGAGCCAGAAGAACTGTGGGTCACCCTGGAAACAGGAAATGGGACAGCCATAAGAACTGGGGTTGTCTACAGGCCCCAGACCAGAGGGAGGACATAGACACATTACTGTTAGAAGATATACAAACATGACAGCTAAAGGGGAGGTTCTGATAATGGGAGACTTCAACATGCCGGATACAGATTGGTCAATACCAGCAGGAACATCTGCCAGAACTAGACTCATAGTGGATTCCCTGCAGGGGGAGGGCCTCAAACAACTGGTACAGCAACTCACAAGAAACAGGGCTATCCTAGATCTAGTACTGACTAACAAAGAAGGGATCACAGATCTCCAGGTAGAAGGTCACCTGGGGGCCAGTGACCATCACATAGTATGGTTCAATTTGGCTACTACATCTAAATCATACCATTCCAAGGCAAAAATATGGGACTTCAGAGGAGCTGACTTTGATAAGATGGCCAACAGAGTTAAGCTAGCCCTGGCAAAAAGAAACACAGGTGAGGGGGTACAGGCAAAGTGGGCAAGCATTAAGGATGCAATACTTGAAGCAACATCCCATTGTGTCAGACAGAAAAGGAAGTGCAAAAGAAGAAGGAAACCACTTTGGTTCTCAAATACAGTAGCAGAAAAGGTCAGAGCCAAAAGGCTGGCCTTCAGGAAATATAAGGGAACACAGCGGGATGAAGATAGGGAGGCATACCAAACTGCCCTAAGGGAAGCAGGTAAGGCAAGGCAGGCAAAGTCCCAAACTGAGGAAACACTAGCACAAACAGTAAAGAAGGTGATAAGACTTTCTATAGATACATTAGTGAAAGGAGAAAGTCCAGAGGGGTTTTGCTAAGCTTAATAGAGAAAAGGGAGCATGTGGAGGAGGAGGACCCTGTAAAGGCATCTATTCTAAATAGATACTTTTGCGCAGTATTTACTGAAGAGAAGGTAGGGCAGGGCCCACAGCTCAGCATCATGGACACAGGGGGGAGGGAGGTGAGCACTACTCCCTTCACAAAAGAAAGGGTCCTACAAGAGCTTGCTGAGCTCAGGGTGGATAAGGCAATGGGACCTGATGGCATACATCCCAGGGTACTAAGGAGCTAAAGGAGGAACTAGCAGAGCCATTAGCAGAATTGTTTAGTGAGTCTCTGAGCACAGGAGAGGTCCCAGAAGACTGGAGAAGGGTTTGTGATCCCGCTCCACAAGAGTGGTAGCAGGGAGGAGGCAGGAACTACAGACCGTCAGTCTTACCTCAGTAGTGGGCAAGATTATGGAGGCACTCTAAGGAAAGGATAGTGCAACACCTGGAATCTATAGGGGCACAGGATCCAAGACAGCATGGGTTTACAAAAGGAAGGTCCTGTCAAACTAATTTCATAGATTTCTTTGACTGGGTAACCAGAGTGGTGTACCAAGGGGAGCAGTTGATGTCGCCTACCTTGACTTCAGCAAAGCTTTTGACACTGTTCCACATAGAAGATTGATAAATAAAGCTGGGTAGGCCTGGGTGGGCCGAAGTTGGTCAACTGGGTGGAAACTGGTTGATGGACAGAAAACAGAGAGTGGTGGTAAATGGTATACAGTCAGAAGAGATGCAGTCATGTATGGGCAATTAGGATCAGTATTGAAGCCAGTCCTCTTTCAACATCTTCATTAGTGACCTTGCAGATGGACTAGAGGGTAAGGCTTGTCTGTTTGCAGATGACACCAAGATCTGCAACAGAGTAGATAATCCAGATGGGGTGGGCAGAATGAGAAGAGATCTGGATAAACTAGCAGAATGGTCAGAAGAGTGGCAACTGGGATTTAATGCAAAGAAGTGCAAAATCATGCACATAGGGAAGAGAAACCCTGAAGCCACCTATAGGCTGGGAGGGGAGTTGCTAGCAGTCACAAAGGAAGAAAGACTTGGGCATCATCATCACTGATGACCTAAAATCATCCAAGCAGACCTCTAAAGCAGTAGGTAAGGCTAGGGGGGTGTTAGGGTGTATTAGTAGGGGTATCACAAGTCGTAAGAGGGAGGTAATAATCCTCTGTACAAGACACTGGTTAGGCCCCATCTGAGAGTACTGCAGTATTGGAGGCCACACCTTCACAAGGACATTAACTAAATTGAGGCAGTCCAGAGAAGGGCAACCAAAATGGTGCAGGGACTGCATCAGAAGACATATGAGGACAGATTAACGGAGCTCAATATGTATACCTTGAGCAAAGGAGGGAGAAAGGTGATATGATCGAGGCATTCAAACACCTTAAGGGCATTAACAAGGTGAAAGAGTCTAACATGTTTAAATATAAGAAAAATAGCAGGACAAGAGGACACAGCATGAGATTAGAGGGAGGCCGATTAAGGGGAATGTGAGGAAATTCTTTTTCACAGAAAGGGTGGTGGATGCATGGAATGGCTTACCACAAGAAGTGGTGGCTATGAATACAGTGCAGGGCTTCAAACAGGCATGGGATAGGCATAAGGGAGCAATACAAATGACTATGAATAGATAGGCCACTGACAGAGCAAAGGCCGATGGCACATTTATAAGGTAGAAAAAGAAATGGGCAGACTGGATGGGCCTTGAGGTCCTTATCTGCCGTCAACTTCTATGTTTCTATATTTCTATGTTTCTATGTTTCTATGAAATGGGCAACTTGTTGGGGCCCTGTGCTTCCACCAACACATACTATTTACTAGTTATATTAAACTTTTTTAAAAGCAGGCAAGCAAGCAAACTTTATTTATTTAGCACCTTTCTCAACTTCAAGGTGCTGTGCAAAAATACAAGCATAAAATCAGATATACACATAATTAATTAGTAAAAATCATCTGGGAATGCCATTCTAAAAAGATGAGTCTTAAGTTCTTGTTTAAACCTCCTGACGGTCACGCATTCTCTCAACCAGCAAGGTAGAGAATTCCACATGGTAGGGGCTGCAAAAGAAAAAGCACAAGCACCAGATGTCTTTAAATGTACCCTGGGAATCTCTAGATGTCCCTCATCAGTGGATTGGAAGGAATGGAGGGGGTGGTAAGGAACCAAGAGATCTTGCAGGTAGCTGGGTCCTGGTTCATGTAGGACTTTAAAGATCAGAAGCCCGACCTTAGAGGTGATCTGCCACTGTACAGGCAGCCAGTGCAGTTCATGCAGCACAGGTGTAATATGACTGGTCCTGGATGTACCAGTCAATAACCTGGCTGCCACATTCTGCACCAGCTGCAAGCGATGGATATCAACCCCAGGAAGCCTTAGGTAGAGGGCATTGCATTAGTCAAGGCCGGTGGCAACAAAGGTGTGGACCAATGCTGGAAGGTCATCTGGAGGAACAAGGTGTTTCACTTGGGCAGTATTCCACAGATGATAAAAGCAGGATTTGACAGTGGAAGACACCTCAGAATTCAGGGTCAAGCTGTCATAAAAAATAACTCTCAGGTTATGCACCCAGTCAGAGGTAAAAAGCTGGACATTGTCAAGCCATATGCCCGATGCCTGCTCAGCCCCCAAACCCATTCCTGGATGACCAGGGTCCACAACCAACACTTAAATCTTGTCAGGATTCAGTCTCAGCCAGCTGGTACTCATCCAGTCCTTTATCTCAGCAAGACAGTTGTTAAACATAGAGACTGCATCCCCCTGCTTGGCTAGAAGGGACAGATACAGTTGAGTATCATCTGTATAGCAGTGAAAACTCACACCCTATCGCATAATGATCTCTCCCAATGGCAGCATATACACTGTGAGCAACATGGGTGCCAATATGGAGCCCTGTGGCACCCCACAGGACAGGAGAAGGGGTCAGAGGAATAAATTTCAGTGACCACCCTCTGAGACATGCTCATGAGGAAAGATCAAAACTATTCTAGGACTGTCCCTGACAGCCACAAAGACACAGCAGGCACTCCAATAGAACACCACGGTCCACAGTGTCAAATGCTGCAGAGAGATCGAGAAGGACCAAGATGGTTTGTGCCTTATGATCCCTTGCTATTAGGAGGTCATTCAATATCTGAACAAGAGCAGTCTCGGTCCTATGTCTTTTCTGAAACCCAGACTGGAGGGCATCATAGACATTGTGTGTCGCAAGGTAGTCATCGAATTGCAACTCAACCACCTTCTCAATAACCTTCCCAACAAAAAGAAGGTTAGAGATAGGAATGTAGTTAGCAGAACAGTCTAGATCCAAGGATGATTTTTATAAGAGTGGTCGTACGACCGCCTCCTTAAGGGGATTTGGAAAGACACCCCTTTCCAAGGATCCCCAGACAATTTTAGCTATAATCAGGCAGATGACATCAACAAAATCCCCTAAATGGGGTGTCGGGCCCGGATCCAAACTAAAGGTGGTTGGGCACAATGTTTGGATGATCTGCACAATGTTTATGAATTCCAGCCAACTAAAATCTGCCCAAACTGACTGAGTGTCCATCATCCCCCACGACCTCCGCAGTCCCTCATAGGGATAATAGGGCTGATGTTGGACCAGATGCTGGCAATCTTATCTGTAAAGAGTTGAGCAAACTCCTCACATTTAGCTTGAAGGCAGGCTGGATTGCACAATCTGTTCACAGTCCAGAATGGCTGAGCCAGTCAATTCCATGCAGCAGAAATCTCCTTGGACTGGAATTCTGCCTTCTTACAGAAGATTTCCTATTGATAGCCCTTATAATATTCTATCAATTTAAGCCTGTCAGCATCCAAGCCCGACATCCGCCATACTATCTCTAGCCTTTGACCAACTCTCC
Source organism: Neoceratodus forsteri (assembly GCA_016271365.2). Taxonomy (NCBI): domain Eukaryota; kingdom Metazoa; phylum Chordata; order Ceratodontiformes; family Ceratodontidae; genus Neoceratodus; species Neoceratodus forsteri. The sequence goes on along the minus strand of CM028131.1, from coordinate 910,259,573 downwards.
TCAGCTCCTTAAAGGAACCATCAAACCATGGGGTCCTTGGGCGAAGAGTGAGTGGTCGAACATGGACTGGAGCAAGCTTGTCCAGGGCCTTTCCCACTGCTCTATTATAAGTCATTGCAAGATCGCCGGACTCATGCATTCACCCAAGAAACCCGATAGGTCCAGCACTGCCAACAGAAACTCTGGAGTATTACCCTTTAAAGGATGGTATGGGACCATATCCATAGGGGCAGGTCCATTTAGGGGGGCCTTGAAACTGAACCTTATGGTGTGATGGTTAGACCAACTGAATGATTCTACCCCCAAGTCTGCTATCTCCATTCGCAGGAGGAACACCAGATCTGAGTGACCCCCTATATGGGTCGAGGAGGTAATCACTGCAAAAAATGTCATTTCATGCATCAATTAAGGTTAAAGTGACAAAAGTGGGGAAATGAGACATTAAGGTTGAGCCCCTGAATGCTCCACCACCCAACCCCCCCCCCATCTTCCACAGACCAAAAGATGCAGGGGTGTGCCATGTGGTCAGGAGGCCCAACTCTCACCCCATTCCATGTGTAACCAGGTTGACATTCTACAGTAAAGGAGAATGAGGTGATAGATAGGCCTCATGACTATCGGTCTGTGGAGGATGTGTGGTGGGGTGGTGGTGGGAGTGTTAGGGGCTCAACCCTAACATCTCTTTTCCCAACTTTTGTCACTTTAACTCTGACTGATGAATTAAACAAGGTTTTTTGCAATCAATATATATATATCTATAACCTGCTCATTAATGGGGGGTTCATTTATCTTAATGAGCAGTTCATCAACATTAATGAGCAGCAATACCACTAGCAGCTTAATCTGGTTCAAGGACAGCTGCATTCATCTGTGTCCCCCTCCCTTGGGTTGCGTCTGAAAATAGGCAGAATTCGTCTAGTGCACTTACCAGGACAACAAAAATGAAATAAAAATAACTAAAAATAAATATTCATAAGTGACTCATTAATATTCTTGAGCAGTTTTTTCTGATGTACATATTTAGTCCCAGAGCAGTCTTTGGTGTTCTTTAATGAAATGACAGTCCCAGTCTTCATGAGGGGAGGTCCCAAAAAGCCCATATTGAAATTTGGTACAAAAAAATGCAAAAAATGGCCATGTTACAAGCACATTCTGCTGTTTCTATGCACACTCGCAACTTCATCAGTTTTTAATATTTTCACTCCAGATTTTCAACATTGCTATTTTTTCACACACCCTCACGCATACACAAATACTCCTTACGAATACTACAGCAGTCATTTCTCACATCCTATGTGAAATTATTTGTAACTCTGCCACAGAATGGTGCATTGCTGTGTGAAATCAACTTTTGAAATGGATTAACAAAATCACTGTGCCAGTGTTCATGAGTGGATTTTGTGCCAGTGTTCATTAAGGGAATTTCCCAAAAAGCTCATGTTGAAAATTTGTTTAAAAAAATTCCCCAAAATTGCCGCATTAGTAGCGTGTGTTGTGCATTTTCTATGTCACTTGTAACGTAGCCAATTTTTTATATTTTCAACATTACCCTTTTCCACACCTTCTCATGAACAGTATACAGCTGCCATTTATCATATCCTGGTGAAAACATGACTTTGCTCCTGTGGTGCAGAATGGCACATTCACTGTGCGAACTCAACCTTTGGGACAGATTAATGAAATGACAGTGACATTGTTCATGAGGTGAGGTCCCCAAAATGCCATGTTGAAAATTGGGTGAAAAAAATCCAAAAAATTCCCTAGTTAGGTATGTCAATTGAATTGTGGCACCATTGATGCCTTTCGATGCCCATATTTTGAAAATTATGTGAGATATAGATTTTTGATCTCACATGGAAGTCTCGCTGTCATGATGATAATGACACTTGCATTTTTTTCCTACCTGCTACAGTTCCTGAGATAATTGTAAATTAGTGTTACTAGGGTTCCTTGCCCTATAGGGCTGCTGTATGGCTATGTAGCTATGCGTAAGTGGGTTTGCAGGGCCCAGAGGGCCCGTGCTCCCACAGATGCATATCATTATGTAGAAATGGGCAGCTTGTTGGGACCCATGCTCCCACCACCACATGCTATTTACTAGTTATATTACACTTTTTCCAAAAGAAAGGAAATTCATTGCAAAAAACTTAATTTAATGCATCCATTAGGGTTAAAGCAACAAAAGTGTAGAAATGAGATGTTAGGATTGAGTCCCTTATCCCCCATCCCCTGACCGCCCCATCCTCCACAAACTGACAGACGCTGGGGTGTGCCATGAGCTCAAGAGTGCCATCTCTCACCCCATTCCAGTGTAAACAGGTTGACATGCTACAATAAAGGATAATGGGGTGAGAGTTAGGCCTCGCGACCCAATGGAACACCCCGGCATGTATCGGTCTGTGGAGGATGGGGGGGTGGGGTTGAGGCGGGGTTATGGGCTCAACCCTAACTTCTCATTTCCCCACTTTTGCCACTTTAACTCTAACTGATGCATTAAACAAAGTTTTTTGCAATGAATATATATAGATATCTTACAGTGGCCCGGCAGTGCCACTATAGTTAGGGTTGAGTACCCCATTTAAGGTTAAATCTGAAATTTGTCAGTGTAATAATTTTGCCACTATACAACCAATATACCTGAAATTTAGCATGCATGGTCTGGTACCATAGATCTCTGAAGCTGCCAAGGGTAGTTACAGTCGGATATATGGTTGCGGAGCTACAGATTGCCAAGCATAAATGTCAGTTTTTGTGTGTTTCTTTCCTCATGCCTACAGGTCACACAGTTTGTGCGATCAATCCGAAACCTTCAGGGAACATGCAGCCGGGATCCCCAATGTGCCTTTTGAAGATTTCATGAAAAAATATTAAACAGTTAAAAATTTATTCAAAAAAACTGTTCCCCATTATAGCCTATAGGAAAAGTTAAAATATGCAAAAGTGTCACAAATGCTATTTTTACTGTCGCAAATGACCCTTTTACTTGCACAAATAGGCCATTTTGTTTTCAGTTGCTGATCAGAGAAATGCCTGGCGTTTAAATTTGGGACCCTCTAGGGACACAATTCTTGCTGTGTTCACCTAGTCGAGCCCTGAGGATGCTAGCCATGTCTTTGTTTTGGGGTAAAACATCCTAGAAATATGTTTTTAAAATTTCTGTGAACAGTAGTGTTGCAAAGTCCTTTCGCATATGCAACACTTTTGTGATTTTATTTGTGAAACTCTTTGAGACACTATGGCCAAAACAACAGGAAATGCTTGCCACCCTGTAGCAAAACAACAGTTTAGTCTTTTCGGCTGAAATTCACAGGGAGGAAAGCCAACATCCAACAGATGTGCCCTTTCATGGTTTGGTGACAAAACATTACAGAGCTGCAAAGTTATGGCGCTCTGAAGTTGATGATTTTTCCCATAGGATAATATTACAGCGTCCAACGCGCCTTTCGGGTCCTGTATCTTGAAAATGCTTTGAGATAAAGACTTTTCATCGCAAAAATTCTTAGCCCCCCACTAGGGGACTAAGTGCAAAACTAGCCTGGAAAGTCATAAATAATATGAGACTTTAATTTTTTTTCTACGTCGTACGGTTCCTGAGATGTAAGCAATATAGTATTCCAAGTGCTAATTTTCTGCTCTGAGGGCTATTATTATGCACATATTCTTTGTATTCACTGTGCTTCTAAATGCACTTTTTTGGGAAAAAAGTGTGTCGTTCACCAGTACTGTGACCGTTCGCGTTCCGCCGCGTTTACGTTACCATTTGCATTTCCGTTTACGTCACCGTGTGTATTACCCTTTGTGTTTGCACTTGCGTTTGCATTGCTGTTACCATTTGCGTTTCTGTTGCTGTTTTTGTTAGCGTTTACTTTTGTGTCACCGTGTGCATTACCATTTGCATTTGAACTTGCATTTGCGTTTCTGTTACTGTTTCCTTTGACATCATCATTGGTGTTACTGATAACGTTTGTGTTTCAAATTGCTTTACCGTTACCGCTTGTGTTTTCATTACCATTTGCATTTGCATTTCCGTTGGCGTTAGCATTTGCATTTTCGGTAGCATTTCCTTTGCCGATTGCGTTACTGTTTCCTTCTGCATCGCTGTTGCCATTACTGTTTGTGGTTCTGTTTGCGTTTGTGTTACAGTTTGAGTTTTTATTACCATTTTCATTATCGTTGCGTTTCCATTTGCGTCACCATGTGCGTTACTGTTTGCGCTTGCACTTGCTTTACCATTAGCGTTACTATTTTCTTTAACTTCACTGTTGCCATTACCATTTGCATTTATGTTACCATTTGTGTGTTTGTATTTTCGTTACTGTTTGTGTTACCATTTAGGTTTGCGTTAATGTTTAGCTTGTGTTTGCATTATTGGTTGCGTAATCATTTTCGTTTGTGTTAACACTTGTGTTTCCATGCATGTCTGTGACATTTGTAATATTTATTTATTTATTTATTTAAGAATCAGTTTACAACCTTTGAGCCAGAGGCTTGTTTCCAAAGGTACTTCGTCACATAAAGACATACATTGCGTTTCGGTTACATAGCAAAGATTTGCAAAAAATCAATAGGCATTCACCAGAGGTGCCACGTCACATAGTGGTCAGACAAATACAATTGGGTACAGGGTACATGTAATTGATAACAGGTATTACACAAGTCGGTATCAAGTGAGCATTCTGGTAGATAAACATTGAAAACAGCTGGCACTGGCCAGGTTAAACCTAGGCATGGTGTACAGGGAAGTGGTGGAGGGGAATGGTAGGGTGGAGAGCTGCCCGGGGGGCATTGTCAAGAAAATCATTGTACTCTAGGATTGAACCCATAACCTTCTCTTGCAGGGGCAAACACTCTATCTGTAGACCAACACACTTTCTTATCACACTTAGTCTACTGTGGTACTTCTGTGCATTTACCAGTTTTCATTTGACATCTGCATATGTTTTTTTGCAGAATGAAGCACCCCCAAAAAAATTTTTTCACCAATCGTGCGACGTCTTATGCATGTGCTGCTCTGCAACTGTTGAACAGATTTGGATATGATTTGGTATAGAAGGAGTGGAATGGTGCATCTATTAATTTACCAATTTATATTTCACTGGTGCATATGGTTTTTGCGTAGTGCAGTGCAAAGCTTTCTGTTTTTGCTATTTTTCTGCACTGTCTTGCATGATGCATCTCGCAGCCACTGTGTGGAACATGCCAGCTTTTGTTTGGTGAAACAATATTGCTCTGTTCCAGAGTTATAAGCATTTGAAGTTGCCCCCCTTTGCAGTCAGTGATTTTTCAGCCATGAGTTCCTCCATTTTATCACATTTTTTGCCTCGATTTCTGCCATTTTGTGGTGGAAGACTTCTTAAAGGTGCAGAAACTTACAAATGTAATATCTCTGGAATGGATTGGTCTTTTCACATGAAATTTGGAGGGTGCTCAGTGGATGTCCTGGAGAGTTGTGAATTATGCTGCTTACATGTTTGGAAAATAAATCGCTGTGGAGATACTGCGTGATGCACTTATCGTTTTTGCACATAGCGTTATGCATGGTGCTAGTGACTTGAAATTTATAGTGTAGATAGCCCTAGTGGTAATGAAGTGCCTTTCAGTAGTTTGGTTCACATTAGACTTTGTGCTGTTATCTCAGAAATGAAGCGAGATACAGACTTTTCACTACTGTTGGCTCACGTCACCTTTGTGCCATTATCTTGGAAATGAAGCAATACAGACTTTTCGCTACTGTTGACTCAGATCACCTTTGTGCTGTTATCTTGGAAACAAAGCAAAATACAGACTTTTTGCTACTGTTGGATCACATCGCCTTTGTGCAGTTATCTCGGAAACAAGGTGAGGTACAGACTTTTCACTAGTGTTGACTCACATTGCCTTTGTGCAGTTTTCTCGAATATGAAGCGCAATACAGACTTTTTTGCTGCTATTGGTTCAGATCACCTTTGTGCCATTATCTCGAAAACAAAGCAAGAAAAAGAGTTTTTGCTACTGTTGGATCAAATCGTCTTTGTGCTGTTATACTGGAAACAAAGCAAGATACAGACTTTTTCCTATTGTTGCCTTACATCAGCTTGCTGTTACTGTTTCCATTTGCATTACCATTTTCGCTTTACGTTTGCGTTTCCCTCACCATTTGCGTTATGGTTTGTGCTTGTGTTTCCATTACCATTTGTGTTTCTATTTACGTTTGCAACACTGTTACTGTTAATGTTTGTGGTTACATTACCATTACCGTTGTGTTTCACTTTTCATTTGCATCACTGTTATCATTACTGTTTGCATTTGTGATACCATTTGCATTATCACTTGTGTTTGCATTTCCATTTGCATTACCATAACAGTTACTGCTTGTGTTTGCATTCACATTTATGTTGATGTTACAGTTACTATTAGTGTTTGCGTTTCAGTCTCCGTTACCATTACTGTTAGTGTTAGCACTACTGTTACAGTTATTATGCAGACATGGACAGCATGGTGGGAGCGTGGGGTCTGAAGGGCCCCGTGCTCCCACCACCACAAACCATTCACTATTTATAGTGCACATTCTCAAAAAGAAGGGAGATTCGTGGCAAAAAAACTCTGTTTAATGCATCAGTTAGGGTTGTTCCACAGCGACAAAGTGAGGAAATTTGGTGTTGAGTTTGGCACCCTTTGCACCCCACGCCCACCCTGCCCCCACCAACAGGCACCAGGGTGTGCATCAGGCCTAACTCTCACTCCATTCTTCTATACTGCACCACCTCAACTTATTTACACATGGAATGGGGTGAGAGTTAGGGCCAGTGACCCCAACACACACCCCAATGCCTGCTAGTGCGGGTGGGGTGGGCGTGGGGTTCAAAGGATGGCAACCTTAACACCAAATTTCCTCACTTTTGTTGCTGTGGAACAACCCTAACTGATGCATTAAATGAAGTCTTTGCCATGAATATATATATACAGTATATATGGTTTATATATATATATATATATATATATATATATATATATATATATTTTCTATGCAAAAACTTGTTAGTACATCAGTTAGGGTTCTTCTACAGTGACAAAAGTGAGGAATTCGACAGTGGTTTCACTCTGCTCCTTACCCCACCCTGCCCACAGCAACAGGCATTGGGATGTGTGTTGGGGTCATTGGTCCTAACTCTCACCCCATCCCATGTGTATACAGGCTGAGGTGGTGCAGTGTAGGAGAATGGGGTGAGAGTTAGGACTGATGAACCCCAATGCACACCCTGATGCCTGTTGCTGTGGGCAGGGTGTGGGTGGGGTGCAAGGGTGGGAACCCTAATGTTGAATTTCCTCACTTTTGTCACTGTAGAAGAACCCTAACTGATGCATTAATGATGTTTTTAGCATAGAATTTCCATACCTTTTAAGAAAGAATAGAAAAGTAGAAGTTGAAGGGAGTGTGGGGCCCTTTGGACCACATGTTCCCACCATGTGATTTTGTGTGACCATAGTAACAGTAAGTACAATGCAAATGCAAGCACAAAGGGTTACGCACATGGTGACACCAACATAAATGGTAACTCAAACAGTAATAAAAATGCAAGCACAAAGTGACACCAAAGCAAACAGTGATGTAAACGGAGACATAAACGGAAGTGCACACAGAACACAACTGGTAACACACACATTTACAGTACTGCAATTGTAAATGCAAATGGTAACAGTAACAGCAACAATAACGCCAAAGTAAACAGAAATGCAAACGCATATGAAAATGCAAACCATCATGCGCACACTCATTGAACCACAATTGTAAATACAAATGGCAACGGTAACAGCAACAATAAAGCCAACAGAAACAGAAAAGCAAGCATGTACAAAAATGCAAACCATAACGCTCATGGGCATGGTACCGCAATTGCAAATGGTAATGGTAACAGCAACAATAACACCAAACAAAATAGAAACGCAAGTGCAAACAGAAATGCAAAGCGTAATGCACACACTGGTGTAGACGGGAATGGTGATGCGAACATTAACGGAAGCACAACTGGAAACGCTAACTAGCACAGTAACGAAAGGGCACACCCTTCTTTTACCCAAAAAGTGTATTGAAAAAACACAGTGAAAGCAAAGAATGTATGCATAATAATTGACCTTGGAGCAGAAAATTAGGACTTGGAATACTAAATTGCTTATATCTCAGGAACCATACGACATAGAAAAAAAGTAAAATTTCGTATAAATTATGACTTTCCTGGATAGTTTTGTACTTAGCCCACAGCTGGGGGGGGCACTAAACATTTTTGTGACAAAAAGTCTGTATCTTGCACCGTTCCCGAGATAAGGGCCCTGAAAGACGCGACGGACGCCATAATGTTAGCCTATAGCAAAAAGTGTCAGCATCGGAGCAACGTCACTGTGCCGCCCTGTAATATTTTTTCACCAAACAACCAAAAGGCACATCTGTAGGATGATGTCTTTCTTCTCTCCAAATTTCAGCCCAAATGACCAAACCGTTATTTTGAAGTAGGGAGGCAAAGAATTCCTATAATGCAGCCGATGCCATAATGTTATCCTATGGGGAAAAGCAGCAACTCTGTAGTGCTGTAACTTTGCTGACCTGTAATAATTTTTGACCAAAGCACCAAAAGGCAGATCTGTGGGATGTTGCCTTTCTTCCCTCCAAATTTGAAGTCAAAAGACCAAACCATTTCCAAGATATTCAATATCAAAGATTACTAAAATTTCCCTATCTGTTCCATTAGAAAAAAATCTGGCCATCTTGTCCCTCCCTCACGATCAAAGATGGCGATCAAAGAATCTCACGATCAAAGAATTTGTAGGTTTGCAGTCAAATAATTTGCAGGCTTAGGAACAAAGATTTAAAACCCCTATAAATCAAAAAATTGAAGGAATTGTGGTAAAACACCACCAGAACAAAGCCCCCTGAGTAAAACCCACCCTCATTTGACTTCCTAGGACACCCCTGGGCTGAGAAAATCACATTTTAAATTGGGCCATCTTGTCCCTTGCTCATGATGCACGATTGAGATCAAAGAATCTCATGATCAAAGAATTTGCAGGCTCATGACCAAAGAATTAAAAGTTGTGTAATTCACAAACTTCACATAATTGCGGTAAACCACCACCATGGTTCATCAGAATGAAGCCCCCTGAGTAAAAACCACCCTCATTTGTCTTCCTAGGACACCCCTGAGCTAAGAAAATAGATTTTATTTTATCTGGCCATCTCATTCTTCACTTGTAATGCACGATTACGATCAAAGAATCTCGCGATCAAAGAATTTGCAAAGTCGCGGTCAAAGAAATTACTCGCCATGAACAAAGGGCGAGAGACGAGATGGCCAGATTTAAAATTCAATTTTTGTAGCTCAGGGTGTCCTATTACCTTATTTAAGGGTGGGTTTTGCTCAGGGGGCTACACTCTCCCCCATCTGAATACACAGATAGTTATTTTCATTATACCTGGTAGTCTAGTGGCCCCCCCATCATGGTAATGTACATAACCATGCTTCTATTCTTGGTAGTCTAGTGGCCCCCCCAATAAGTATCTTATCAATATGTTTCTTTTGTATCCCTGGTAGTCTAGTGGTCCCCTCATGTGTGTTTATTTATGTATTTTACAAATATCCCTGGTAGTCTAGTGGCCCCCCTCCCAATCTGTACTTCATTATTATTATTATTAACAACCCTGGTAGTCTAGCGGCCCCCCATCTTAATAAAATAAACTTGCATTTTAAATGTCCTGGTAGTCTAGTGGCCCTCCACCCCCCACCCAGTCATGCCAGCCCACCCAGCACTCTCACCCTTCACCAGCCAGTGATTTCACAGCTCATCTTCACCTCCATGGTCAGTTGCTATGTGTTATGAATGCTAATGGAAAGAGGTGCTCTGAAATTATTTCAGAGTGCCTCTTTCCATTAGCCATAAACATACATAGTCGCCGGCGCCATGGAGGTGAGAGGTGGGCTATGTTAGTTGCCAGCTGGGGAAGGGGTGGGGTACTGGGTGGGCTGGCATGGCTGGGTGTGGGGGGATGGGCCACTAGACTACCAGGACATTTAAAATGCAAATCTATTCTATTAAGATGGGAGGGGGACCGCTAGACTACCAGGGATGTTAATAAAAATAACAATAATAAAGTACAGATCAGGACAGGAGATCACTAAACTACCAGGGATATTTGTAAAATATATAAATAAACAAACATGGGGGGGACCACTAGACTACCAGGGTAGAAGCATGGTTATGTACATTACCATGATGGGGAGGGGGCCTGTTGACTACCAGGTATAATGAAAATAACTATTTTTTGTATTCAGATTGGGGAGAGCTAAGCCCCCCTGAGTAAAATCCACCCTTAAATAAGGTAATAGGACACACCTGGGCTACATAAATTGAATTTTAAATCTGGCCATCTTGTCCCTCGCTCGCAATGCACAATCGCGATCAAAGATTCTCGTAATCAAAGAATTTGCAGGCTTGCGATTAAAGATAGTTTTCGAGCCACGAACAAAGATTTAAAAAGCTGGAAATTCTATTTTTAGACCGATTTGGATGGAACCAAAGCCATGGCTCAATAGATCGGGGTCCCCTGAGTAAAACCCATTGAAGTTTTACTTCAGAAGTGACCCCTGAGCCGAGATATTTGTGTTTGTGCAATCGGAAAAATGAAAACAAGATGACGGACCTCGCGATCAAAGAATTTGAAAAAATCCTTGGGGACAAAGATTCTTGAACCGTGAGGCTGCAAATTCTCTGACCGCCAAGCAGGATGAGATGGCCAGAACCCCATTCTTTGATCGCAAGATATACATATAAATTTTCCCATTGACTTATAATGGGAACTTAAAAGTGCCATAACTTTTGAATGCCTTAATATTTCTTCACCAAACAAAAGGCGGCATGTTCGGCCACCAAAGTTCTTTCAAATGAGCCATCTCACAGAGCAGCACACCACATGACGGCCGTGCAGGACCACATTCAAAATGCCAAACGGTGTCTTCAAAAATGGATAATTTTGCATTTTTCAGCACTTTGGTACACAAAGACTGGCACTCTGACCAAAACGCAATTTGGCAGATCAAGAGATTTACTGTGCACCAATGCGTGTACCAAATTTCAGGCAAATTCATTGATCAGGTCCAAAGTTATTAATGCCCAAACATTTGACTTTAGTATGCAACTGACCGCTGAACCCTAACTGTAGTGGCGCGACCGCATCACTATTTTATATATATATATATATATATATATATATATATATATAAGCTCCTCATTAATGAGCAGTTAATGAGCAGTTCAACAATATTAATGAGCAGGCTACTGAAATTCAAAAGTAACTCAATATTCTTGGGCAGCTTTTTCTGATATAGGTATTTAGTCCTAGTGCAGTCTTTGGAGTTCTTTAATGAAATGACAGTCCCAGTGCTCATGAGGGGAGGTCCTGAAAAGCCCATGTTGAAAATTTGGTGCAAAAAATGGCCATGTTACAAGCGCGTGTTGCGCAGTTTCTACGTACACTTATAACTTCTGCAATTTTTTATATTTTCAGTCCATTTTTTCACACCTCTTCATGAATACTACAGCAGCCATTTCTCACATTCTGCCTGAACTTCTTTTGTACATCTGCCACAGAATAGCACCTCACTGTCCAATTTAAAAGACAAAGAACCTCTGTGTGCAAACACTGTGGGGGCATGCGTGATTTTGTATTTCTTTGAAACTTGGCTTCCCGGCCAAATGCCCTTTGCGGTAACCATTGCCTCAGTGCTTGCACACAGAGGTTCTTTGCCTTTTAAATAGTTTTTTGTTTTAATTGGGTTCACCACAACATAACCCAGATAGACTATCTCAAGGTTGCTGGTTCATTCCACTGGGGTGTCAAACAGACGAGGCATACTGATGAGTCCTGGTAAGATGAAACACAAGTCTATGTTTTCTGTTGTCACCCTTTGCAAATGGTGTGACAGGCCTTTCAGCACCATGCATTTCTGCTTAAAGTTGAACCATCACAATATTCTGTGGTGATTTGCATATGCAGCCCATGATGCTTTGCATCGAGGGGGCATGTGTGATTTTGTATTTCTTTGAAACTTGGCTTCCTGGCCAAATGCCCTTCGGGGGTAACCATTGCCACATATATATATATATATGTACAGTATATATATATATATATATATATATATATATATCAGCTGCTCATTAATGAGGGGGTCTTTAATCTTTAATGAGCAGTTCATCAATATTAATGAGCAGGCCTTTGATATTTGTAAGTAGCTCATTAATATTCTTGAACAGCTTTTTCTGATGTATATATTTAGTCCCAGAGCAGTCTTTGGTGTTCTTTAATGAAACGATAGTCCCAGTGTTCATAAGAGGAGGTCCTGAAAAGCCCACGCTGAAAATTTGGTGCAAAAAATACAAACAATAGCCGTGTTATAAGCATGCATTGCACCGTTGCTACGCACACTTGTAACTTCGCCAGGTTTGAATATTTTTACTAAAGATTTTCAACATTGCTATTTTGTCACACTTCCTGATGAGTAGTACAGCAGTCATTGCTCACATCCTGCATGAAATGTTTTTTTGCACCTCTGTCACAGAATGGCACATCGCTGTGTGAAATCAACTTTTGGGATGGATTAACAAAATTACAGTGCCAGTGTTCATGAGGGGATTTTGTGCCAGTGTTCATGAGGGGATTTCCCAAACAGTGCATGTTGAAAATTTGTTTAAAGAAAATCCCCAAAATTGCCACATTACGAATGTGCATTGCGCAGCTACTACGTGCACTGGTAACTTCGCCAATTTTTCCTGCTTTCCCTCCTGGTTTTCAATATTACCCTTTTCCACACCTCCTCATGAACAGTATACAGCTGCCATTTTTCACATCCTGCCCAAAACATGATTTTGTACCTGTGGCACAGAATTTCACATTCGCTGAGCGAACTCAAGTTTTGGGAGAGACTAATGAAATGGCAGTAAAATTGTACATGAGGTGGGTTCCGCAAAATGCAGGCTGAAAATTGGTGGAAAAAAATCCAAAAATCTCCCGAGTTACATGCGTCCATTGAATTGAGGCATCCGCGGTGCCTTTCGGTGCCCGTGTCTTGAAAGCGATGTGAGATATAGATTTTAACTGTTGATCAGTTGTGGAGGTCTCACTGTCATGATTACAATGACACTTGAATTTTTTTCAACCTGCTTCGGTTCCCGAGATAATGGCAAATTAGTTTTACAAGGGATCCTTGCCCCATAGGGCTGCTGCATGGCTCTGTAGCAATGCGTCAGTGGGACCACAGGGCCCAAAGGGCCCGTGTTCCCACAGACGCATAATGTTAGGCAGAAATGGCAGCTTGTTGGGGCCCTGGGCTGCCACCAACACATGCTATTTGCTAGTTATATTATACTTTTTAAAAAACAAAGGGAATTCATTGCAAAAAACTTCATTTAATGCATCAGTTAGGGTCAAAGTGACAAAACTGGTGAAATTAGATGTTTGGGTTATACCCCTAATCCCCACCACCCCCCATCATCCACAGACCAGCAGATGCTGACTTGCGCCACGGGGTCAGGAGGCCCAAGTCTCACCTCATACCATGTATAAAGAAGTTGACATGCTACAGTAAAGAAGAATGGGGTGCGAGTTAGGCCTCACAACCCAATGGCAAAACCCAGCATCTATCGGTCTATGGAGGATGGGGGTGGGGTGGGGGGTTATGGGTTCAACCCTAACTTCTCATTTCCCCGCTTTTGTTGCTTTAACTCTAACTGATGCATTAAACAATGATTTTTTTGCAATGAATATATAATATATACAGTATATATATATAGATATATTTATAAAATGGGTGAGAAAAAAGTGATGGATAGGATCAATATCATTGGACAAACACCATCAGGTGACCATGCGTATATCAGAGCGTGAATGCACACCTGCACTTTTACACCCCTCCAAAACAATTTTGACATTTTATAAGATAGATATACCACTCTGAGGTGTGCGGTTGCGCTCTGATATACGCACACCTTGGGCGGTTGACGCACTTGGCCTTGCGGCCTCTTGCGTACAACGCACACCAAGGCGCATGAGATATCAGAGCGCCACCGCACACCCCAGAGTGGTATATCTATTACATATATATATATATATATATATATATATATATACATATATGGCAAAAACTCCATTGAATGTATCAGTTAGGGTTGTTCCACAGTGGCACAAGCAAGAAATTTGATGTTAAGGTTGAAAAAAACTTGGACCCACCCCACCCCTCCCACCCCAGCCAGCATTGGGATGTGCGTTGGGTCGTCAGCTAACTCTCACCCCATCACATGTGTAAAGAAACTGAGGTGGTGAACTATGGGAGAATGGGGTGAGAGTTGGACCGATGACCCCAACACACACCCTGATGCTGGCTGGGGGTGGCAGAGTGGGGGTATGTCCAAGGTTTTTTCAACCCTAACATCAAATTTCCTTGCTTTTGTTGCTGTGGAACAACCCTAACTGATGCATTAAACTGAGTTTTTTGCCTCTAATTTCCCTTCTTTTTGAGAATGAGGACTATAAATAGTGAATTGAATGTGGTGGTGGGAGCGCGGGGCCCCACCATGTGATTTTTTGTGACATAGTAATGGTAACTGCAATGCAAATGCTAGTGGTAATGGTTATGCACATGGTGACGCAAATGAAAATTGTAAGGCAAGCATTAATAGAAATGCAGGTGCCAAGTGACACCAAAGCAAAAAGTAACGCAAACGGAGACACAAGAGCATACGGAAATGCAACTGGTAATGTGCGCGGTCATGGTACCACTATTGTAAATGCAAATGATAACTGTGACAGGAACAATAACGTGAAAGGAAACAGAAATGCAAAAGCAAATTTAACCACGTACGGAAACACAAACCGTAATGCGCACAGTCATGGTACTGCAATTGTAAACAGAAATGGTAATGGTAACAGTAACAATAATGTCAAAGGAAACAGAAATGCTAAGGAAAATGAAAGTGCATATGAAAACATGAACTGTAACTCAAACAGCCAAGGGAACGCAGTTGGAAACGTAACTGGTAATGGTGAGAACAACAATGACGCAAAACAAGAGACAAACGCAAATGAAAGGGAAGGGAGGCCTCCAACAGAAATGGTAATGCGCATGGTGACACTAAGCAAAAGACAAACACAAACAGTAGTGGAGACACAAATGGTAACAGTAATGCAAATGCAAAGGGTAACACGCGCGGTGGCGTACATGGGAACGCTAACGCAAACGGGCAGGTAAACACAAGTGTAAAGCCTACGTGGAACAGTAACTGGAGCAAACCCATATTTTTCCTCAAAAAGCTCCATCGAGAAACACAGTGAAAACAAAGAATGTATGCATAATAATGAGCCTCGGAGCAGTTAACGAACAGTTGTAATACTAAAATGGTAATATCTCAGTAACCGTACGACGTAGAAAAAAAATTAAAATTTGACATGATTCATAAGTTTCCTGGCTAGGTTTTCACTAAATCCGTAGCCTTTGTCATGACGAAAAATCTGTATCTCGCACCATTTCCGAGATACGAGCCACAAAAGGTGTGGTGGACGCCACCACGTTAGTCTATGGGAAAGAAAAGTCAGCTTTGGAGTACTATAACTTTGATTCCGTACAATCGTTTGTCACCAAACCACCAAAAGGCACATCTGTGAGATGTTGGCTGCCTTCCCTCCAAATTTCAGCCCAAAAGACCAAACTGTTTTTTTGCAGCAGGGTGGCAAAGAATTCCTATCATTTTGGCCATAGTCTAGAAAAGTAGTGTCGTGATTTGTGAAAGTGTCGAAAGTGCGACACTACTTTTCCCAGAAATTTGAAAAACATATTTCTCGGGTATTTAACCCCAAAATAAAGACATGGCTAGCATCCACAGGGCTCGAGTAGGTAAACACAAAATGAATTATGTCCCTAGATGATCCCAATTTTAAATGCCAAGCATTTCTGTGATCAGTAACTGAAAACAAAATGGCAGATTTGCGACACTACTAGGGCCATTTGCGACACTAAAAACTGCATTTGCGAAAGTGTCAAACTTTTTGTCAACTTTTCCCATTGACTTATAATGGGAACTTGTTTTTTGAATAACTTTTGAACCGTTCAATATTTTTTCACGGATTCTTCAAAGGGCACATCAGGGACCATGACTGCACATTCCCTGAAGCTTTTGGACTGGTAGCACAAACCATGCGACCTGTAGGAGCGAGCAATGAATGCACAAAAAAACACAATTGAGTGCATGGATGATGCTTAATAACTCTGCAGCCGTATATCCAACTGGTAAAAAAGTTACCAGATCCAAAGGCCTATTGTTATGCCGCATGCCTGACAAATTTCAGGCAAATCCGTTGAATGGTGGCAAAGTTATTAAGGTGCAAAGTTTCACCATTTAACCTTAAAAGGGCTGCTCAACCCTAACTATGGTAGCACTACCGTGGTAAAATAAAAAATATGTATATATATATATATACACACACATACATATCTATCTATCTATATATATATATAGATATATATATATATCTATATATATATATATATTATAGTGGTGCACTTGAGCCACTATTGTTAAGGTTCAGCGGTCAGTTACATACTAAAGTCAAATGTTTGGGTGTTAATAACTTTGGACCAGTTCAATGGATTTGCCTGACATTTGGTACACATGTTGAGGCATGGTAGATCTCTTGATTTGCCAAATTGCGTTTCCATTGGAGTGCTGGTCTTTGTGTACGAAAGCGCTGAAAAATGCAAAATGATCCATTTTTGGAGGCACCTTTTGGCATTCTGAATGTGGTCCTGCACGACCGTCGTGTGGTGTGCTGCTCTGCGAGATGGCTCATTTGAAGGAGCTTTGGTGGCCGAACATGCTGCCTTTTGTTTGGTAAAAAAATATTACGGCATTCAAACGTTATGGCACTTTTAAGTTCCCATTATAAGTCAATGGGAAAATTTATATGTATATCTTGCTATCAAAGAATAGGGTTCTGGCCATCTCGTCCCGCCTGGCGATCAAAGAATTTGCAGCCTCACGGTTCAAGAATCTTTGTACCCGAGGAATTTCAAAAATTATTTGACCGCGAGGTCCACCATCTTGTTTCAGTTTTCCGATTGCACAAATATCTCGGCTCGGGGTCACTTCTGAAGTAAAACTTCGATGGGTTTTACTCAGGGGACCCTGACCTTTCGAGCCATGGCTTTGGTTCTATCCAAATCGGTCCAAACATAGAGTTATTTGCTTTTAAATTCTTTGTTCATGGCTCGCTAATGATCTTTGATCACGAGCCTACAAATTCTTTGATTGTGAGAATCTTTGATCGTGATTGTGCATTGCGAGCTAGGGACGAGATGGCCAGATTTAAAAATAGCTTTTTGCAGCCCAGGGATGCCCTATTAAGTGAGATAAGGGTGGATTTTATCCAGGGGGCTTCACTCTTCCATATGTGAATAAAAAAGAGTAGTTTTTATTATCCCTGGTAGTCGAGCGGCCCCCTCCCCATCATGCCAATGTACATAATGATTTTGTTATCCCTGGTAGTCTAGTGGCCCCCCCAATGAGTATCATATAAATATCTTTTATTTTTTATCTGTGGTAGTCTAGTGGCCCCCCCATGTGTCTTTATGTATATTTTTTTATTATATCCCTGGTAGTCTAGTGCCCCCGCATACCCGATCTATAGTTCATGATAATTAATATTGCTATCCCTGGTAGTCTAGTGGCCCCCCCTTCCATTATAATAAAATACATTTCAGTGTAGCAATACCTGGTAGTCTAGTGGCCCCCCACCCTTCCACCCAGCCCTGCCAGCTGACCCAGCACCCCCTCACCCTTCCCCAGCCGACGACTGGCACAGCCCACCTCTCACCTCCATGGCCAGCCGCTGACTGTGTGTATTACCAGAGGCAATTGAAACAGGCATTATGAAATTATTTCTGAGTGCCTCTTTCAATTGCCGCTGGTACATCATGAGCGAGGAACGAGATGGCCAGATAAAAAAATTAATTTTGTCAGCTCAGAGGTGTCCTAGGAAGACAAATGAGGGTGAGTTTTACTCAGGGGGCTTCGTTTTGACAAACCATAGTGGTGGATTACTGCAACTGTGTAAAATTTGTTAATTTCACTAGTTTTTATTCTTTGGTCATGACCATGCAAATTCTTTGATCGCGAGCCTGCAAATTCTTTGATCGCGAGATTCTTTGATTGTGATCGTGCATCGTGAGGGTAGGATGAGATGGCCAGATTAAAAAAATCAATTTTCTCATCCCAGGGGTGCACTAGGAAATCAAATGAGGGTGGGTTTTGCTCAGGGGACTTCTTTCTGTCAAACCATAGCGGTGGTTTACCGCTATTCTTTCAATTTTGTAAATTATAAAAGTTTTTATTCTTTGTTCGTGAGCCTGCAAATTCTTTGATCATGAGCCTGCAAATTCTTTGATCATGAGATTCTTTGATCGCCATCTTTGATCGTGAGGCCAGATTTTTTATAATGGAATAGATAGGGAAATTTTACCAAACTTTAAGATTTAATATCTCGGAAACGGTTTGGTCTTTTTACTTGAAAATTGGAGGGTGTTTACAGCATGTCCTGTAGATGTGAATTATGGTGTTTATGTGATGGAGAAAATTTATTTTGCAGAGATATTGTGTGACACACTTTACGTGTTGCAGACAGTGCTTTGCTTGTGGTGGAGGCTTGAAATTGATAGGATACCTAGCCTTAGTGTCATGGATGTAGTTTTCAGTCATTGTGTGTGTTAAATGTCAACAGGTGCGAAACTGTGCCAGTCTGATGAATGAAAATCTCATATGTTTAAATGTTATGTCTCGGACACGGTTTGGTCTTTTCACTTGAAATTTGGAGGGTGTTGACAGCATGTTATGTGGATGAAAACTGCAGTGTTTCTGTTTAAAAAAAATATTTTTTTGGTGCAGATATGGCATGGTGCAGTTTACATTCTGTGGACAGCAATTTGCTTGTGGTGATGGCTTGAAATTGATAGGATACCTAGCCTTAGTGTCATGGATGTAATTTTCAGTCATTGTGTGTGTTAAATGTCAACAGGTGCGGAACCATGCCACTTTGACAAATGAAAAATTCAAATTTTGATATGTCCTGTCTTGGGCATGGTTTGGTCTTTTTACTTGAAATTTGGAGGAAGTTGATGGCATGTCCTGTAGATGTTAATAGAGGTGTTTACGTGGCGGACAATATATTTTTTGTGGACATATTGTGTGGCACAGTTTACGTTTTATGGGCAGCGTTTTCTATTGTTCTACTAGACTAACATTTGTTTGGTGGCTGGCCTTGCTGCTGTGAATATACTTTTTAGTCATTGGGTGTGTAATGTGGCTTGACACAAGTTCAGGCCCTGCACTCCCTCCAACTTGCACAACTCTCTACTTTTCTATTCGTTCTTAAAAAGCAAGGCAATTCTATGCAAAAAACTTCATTAATGCATCAGTTAGGGTTCTTCTACAGTGAAAAAATTGAGGAAATTCGTTTTAGGGTTCCCCGCCTTACCCCAACCCCAGCCCACCCCACCAAATGGCATTAGGGTGTGCATTGGGGTCCTTGGCCTTAGCTCTACCCCATTCTCCTACACTGCACCACCTCAGCTTGTTTACACATGGGATGGGCGAGAGTTAGGCTCCAAGGACCCCAATGACATTCTCGATGCCTGTTGGTGGGGTGAGTTAGGTGACAGGGTGGAATCCTAAAATTGAATTTACTCATTTTTTCACTGTAGAAGAACCTACCAGATTTAATGAAGTTTTTGCATAGAATATATATATATATATATATATTATATATATATATATATATATATATATATACACATATATACATAAAATAGTGGTACGATAGAGGAGGAGGGCGGTGGCGGGGCCTGGAGGGGGACCCATATAGATGGTCATTCATTGGACTTGGTATTCCTCCTGGGGATGGAGATATCTGACTTAGTGGTGGAGCCAGTCAAATGGTCTGACCATCACACCATTGAATTCAGCTTCTTGGCACCCCAGGTAGGTCAGCCTCTATGGATCTATCAAGTTTGCCGAGTGAATGCATGGATCCAGGGGACCTGGTTCTTGCCTATAATGAGACAGTAGTAGAGGCCCTGGATTCCACTGCTCCTGTTCGTGTTCGACCCCTCACCCTTCGCCTCAAGTGTCTCTGGTTTGATGAGACTTTGAGGGAGTTGAGGAGAGTGGGAAGAAGGCTTGAGAGATGTTGGCGGAAGTCAGGTCTGGAGTGTGACAGGCTTAGTTTGATGGACCATTATTGGGTCTATCAATCAGCAATTACCCGAAAGAAGGCAGAATCCCTGTCCAGGGAAATTGCTGCTGCGCAGAATCAACCAGCCCAGCTCTTTTGGACCATGGACAGATTGTGCAATCCAATCTGTCTTCTGCCCGAGAGAGCGATTTCACAGGAACAGTGTGAGGAGTTTGCTCGATTCTTCGCGGATAAGGCTGCCACAATCGGGTCCGATCTCCTCCAAACGCTCTCAAACAGGAGTTGTAGTGGTCGGCAGGAGATGTCGGACACCCAGTTTATGTGGCCTGACTTCGACCGACCCACAATCAATGACATAGTGATGATCGTCCAAGCGTTGCGACCGACCAACTATAGTTTGGACCCTGGCCCCACTCGCCTTTTAGTAGGATGTGTGGATAAAATCAGCCTGGTCCTCGCTAAGATAGTCTGGTTGTCATTGGAGATAGGGATCTTTCCTGATTCCCTGAAGGATGCTGTGATTTGGTCCCTTCTTAAAAAGCCCTTCTTAGACCCGGACTGTCTAGCTAACTACAGGGCTGTCTCTAATCTACCTTTTGTAGGTAAGGTTATTGAGAAGGTGGTCGCATTGCAGCTGGACAGTCATTTGACCAGCCACAATGTCTATGATTCTCTCCAGTCCAGATTTAGGAAGAGACATAGTACTGAGACAGCCCTTGTTTGGGTACTAAATGACCTCCTAATAGCGAGAGATCAAAAGACCCATTCCATCTTGGTTCTTCTTGATCTCTCTGCATCATTTGATACGGTTGACCATGGAGTGCTTTTGGAGCACCTGTAGTTTATCTGTGGACTATTGGGCCCTGTCCTCAGTTGGTTTCAATCATTCCTTGAGGGTAGGACTCAGAGGGTGGTGTCCAGGATTTTTTCCTCGGCATCACTCCCCCTATCCTCTGGGGTGCCACAGGGCTCCATTTTGGCACCTATGTTGTTTGTGGTATATATGCTGCTGCTGTTGGGAGTGATCATTAGGCGGTATGGCTTGAGTTTTCACTGCTATGCAGATGATACTCAGCTGTACATGTCCTTTGTGCCCGACCTGGGTGATGCTGTATTGGTCTTTAACAACTGTCTCACCGAGATCCAAGACTGGATGACTGAGAGCTGGTTGCAGTTGAACCCTGATTAAACTGATGTGTTGGTTGTGGACCCAGGTCATCGGGGGCGGGTTTGCCGATGGGGTCACCTTCGGGTCTTTGGCTTGGGGGGACCCAGTTAGCTACATCAGACTGGGTGCAGAACCTGGACGTTTTATTTGATGATTGCCTGACTCTTAAACATCAGGTGTTGGCTGTTGTCAAAACCTCTTTTATTATCTGAGGAATATAGCCTGGGTGAAGCATCTGGTTCCTGCTGATGACCTTCCAATGTTGGTCCACACCTTCATTACCTCCCGCCTGGACTACTGCAATGCCCTGTACCTAGGGCTACTGGGGGTGGATATCTGCCTCTTGCAGTTAGTGCAGAATGCGGTGGCCAGGCTTTTGACTGGTACGTCTAGGACCAGTCATATAATGCCTGTCCTCCGCAGACTACACTGGCTGCCTGTACAGTGGTGGATTACCTTCAAGTTCAGTTTGCTGACCTATAAAGCCCTACATGATCAGAGACCTAGCTACCTGCAAGATTTTCTTCATCCCTACTGTCCCTCCTGTCCACTCCGATCCACTGATGAGCGATTGCTGGAGATTCCCAGGGTACGTTTAAAGACATCAGGGGCCAGATCATTTAGTTTTATGGCCCCAACCCTGTGGAATTCTCTACCTCATCGGGTGTGAAATTGCCTGACTGTCCAAAGTTTTAAATTAGCCTTAAAAACGCATTTATTTAGTTTGGCCTATCCTGATTTTTAAATATATTTTAATGATTAATTTTAGGCTGTTGTTTAACTTTTGTATTTGATTTATTTATTGCTAAAGTGCCTTGGTTTTGGAAAGGTGCTTTTTAAAAATAAAGCTGATTGATTGATTGATGATTGACTATAGTAAGGATTGAGTACCCCATTTAAGGTTAAAGTGTGAAATTATGCACCTTAATAACTTTGCCACTGTATGACAGATCTGCCTGAAATTTGGCAGGCTCAGAGCAGTAGCATAGATCCTGGGATCTGCCAAGTTTTGTATCAGTCAGATATATGGTTGTGGAGTTATAAAATGACATTATGTAGCACATTTACGCTTTTTTGCACATTTTTTGCTCGCACCTACAGGTCGCATGGTTTATGCGACTGGTCCAAAAACTTCAGAGAACATGCAGCCATGGTCCCCAATGTGCCTTTCAAAGAGTTCATGAAAAAAAATTGAATGGTTCAAAAGTTATTTAGAAAACAATTTTCCCATTATAGTCAAAGGGAAAAGTTAACAAAAAGTTCGACAGTTTCACAAACGCAGTTTTTAGTGTCGCAAATGACCCCTGTTGTGTCGTGAGTCAGACATTTTTTTTCAGTTACTGACCACAGAAATGCTTGGTATTTAAAACTGGGACCCACTAAGGATACAATTCTTTTTGTGTTTACCTAGTCAAGCCCTGAAGAAGCTAGCCATGTCTTTTTTGGGGGGTTAAACCCCCCAGAAATACGTTTTTGAATTTTTTGGGAAAAATGGAGTCACAAAGTAGTGTCACACCTGCAACACTTTCGTGATTTTATTTGTGAAAATGTCGTGTTTTGCAACACTGCTTTGTGACACTACATCCAAAATAACAGGATATCTTTGCCACCCTGCTGCAAAATACTGGTTTGCTCTATTGGGCTGAAATTTGGAGGGAAGCAAGCCAACATCCCACAGATGTGTCTTTGGGGGTCTGGTGACAAAATTTAGCAGTGATGCAAAATCATAGTACTCCAAAGTTGATGCTTTTCCCCACAGAGTAACATTGCAGCGTCCGCCGCACTATTCGGGTCCTGTATCTCAGAAACGGTTTGAGATATAGACTTTTCGTCAGAAAAATTCTTAGCCCCCCATTAGGGGACTAAGTGCAAAACTAGCCAGGAAAGTAATAAATAATATGAAATTTTAATTTTTTTTCTACGTTGTACGGTTCCTGAGATATAAGCAATTTAGTATTCCAAGTGCTCATTTTCTGCTCCGAGGCCCATTATTATGCATACATTCTTTGTACTCACTGTGTTTCTCTATGGAGCTGTTGGGGAAAACCAGTGTGTGTGCTTCCATTACTGTTACAGTTAGTGTTTCCACTTGTGTTTCCTTACCCGTTTGCGTTAGCATTCCTGTGTACGCCACCATGTGCGTTACCCTTTGCGTTTTTGTTTGCGCTTGCGTTTGTGTTACTCTTACCATTTGTGTTTCCACTACTGTTTCTGTTTGCATTTTGACTTACGTCACCCGTGTGCATTTCCATTTGCATTTGCATTTCTCTTTCATTTGGCATCATCGTTGCTGTTGCCATTACCATTTGCATTTCCAACTGCGTTAACGTCACTGTGCTCATTATGGTTTGCTTTTCCATATGTGCTTGCATTTCCATTTCTGTTTTCTTTGGCATTATTGTTGCTGCTACCATTAGCATTTGCATTTCCAATTGTGGCACCGTGACCGTGCGCATTACCATTTGCATTTCTGTACACACTTGTGTTTCCATTTCCATTACTGTTTGCTTTGCCATCATTGTTGCTGTTACTGTAACTGTTTGCATTTCTAATTGCATTACCATTACAGTTTGCATATTCATCACTGTTTGCATTTCTGTTGCCCTTAGCATTCGCATTTTCGGTTGCGTTTCTGTTATCGATTGCATTACTGTTTCCTTCTCCGGTGCCGTAGCCTTAACTATTTGCATTTCTGTTTGCCTTTCTGTTACTGTTTGCATTTATTTTACTGTTTGCGTTTCCATTGGTGTTACTGTTTTCATTAACATTTGCGTTTCTGTCACCGTTACCATTTGCATTACCATTTCTGTTTTCATTGTTTGCGCTTGCGTTTCTCTTACTGTTTGCGTTACCATTTACGTTTGCATCACCATGTGCATTACCATTTGTGCTTGTGTTTGCATTACAGTTACTGTTACTATGTGGCAAAAAATCACGTGGTAGGAGAGTGGGGCCTGAAGAGCCTGCACTCCCACCATCACATTCCATTCACTATTTATAGTCCTCATTCTCAAAAACAAGAGAAATTCATGGCAAAAGACTCCATTTAATGCATCAGTTAGGGTTGTTTCACAGCAACAAAAGTGAGGAAATTCAATGTTAGGGTTGCCAGTCCCCCTTGCACTCCAACCCCACCAACAGGCATTGGGGTGTGTGTTGGGGTTGACGGTCCTAACTCTCACCCCATTCTCTTACCCTGCATCACCTCAGCTTGTTTACATATGGGATAGGTGAGAGTTAGGACTGAGGACCCCAACGTGCACCCCAATGCCTGTTGGGTGGGTGATGGGGTGCAGGGGTGGCAAACTAATAATTTCCTCATTTTGTCACTGTGGTGCATCCTAACTAATGCATTAAACAGAGTTTTTGCCATGAATATATAAATATATATAAATATATATATATATATATATACATATATATATATATATATATATATTATAGTGGCATGGTTGTACCACTATAGTTAGGGTTCAGCGGTCACTTACATACTAAAGTCAAAGGTTTGGATGTTAATTACTTTGGACCCATTCAATGGATTTGCCTGACATTTGGTACATGCACTGTGGCATGGTAGTGCTTTTGATTTGCTAAATTGTGCTTTGGTCAGACTAATGGTGTTTGCATATGAAAACGCTGAAAAATGCAGAATTATCTGTTTTTGGAGGCAGCTTTTGGGATTTTGAACGTAGCCCAGCATGGCTGTTGTGTGGCATGCCACTCTGCAAGATGGCTCATTTGAAAGAGCTTTGGTGGCTGAACATGCTGCTTTTTGTTTGGTGAAAAAATATTAAGGCATTCAAAAGTTATGCCACTTTTAATTTCCCATTATAAGTCAATGGGAAAATTTATATGTATATTTTGCGAACGAAGAATGGGGTTCTGGCCATCTGGTCTCGCTTGGCGATCAAAGAATTTGCAGCCTCGCAGTACAAGAATCTTTGTCCCTGAGGATTTTCAAAATTCTTTGATCGCGAGGTCTGCCATTTTGTTTTTAGTTTTCCGATTGGAAAAACATATATATCTTGGCTCAGGGGTCACTCCTGAAGTAAAACTTGGATGGGTTTTACTCAGGGGGCTCTGATCTATCGAGCCATGCCTTTGGTTGTATCCAAATCAGTCCAAAAATAGAGTCATTAGCTTTAAAAATCTTTGTTCGTGGCTCGCTAACAATCTTTGATCGCGAGCCTGCAAATTCTTTGATCACGAGATTCTTTGACCACGATCGTGAGGGAAGGACAAGATGGGCAGATTAAAAATGTAATTTTTTCAGTCCTGGGGTGCCCTAGGAAGTCAAATGAGGGTGGGTTTTGCTCAGGGGGCTTCGTTCTCACGTACCATGGCAGTGGTTTACCGGAATTCTTTCAAGTTGTTGATTTATTGCACGTTTAATTCTTTGTTTGTGAGCCTGCAAATTCTTTGATGATGAGAATCTTTGATCACGATTGTCCATCATGAGCGAGGAGCGAGATGGCCAGATTTTAAAATCAGTTTTCTCAGCCCAGGGGTGCCCTAAAAACATAAATGAGGCTGGGTTTTGCTGAGGGGGCTTTGTTCTGCCCCCTGTAAATAATAATAATAATACTATATGACATTTCCTTGGTAGTCTTGTGGACCCCCATCATAATAAATAATTTAATGTTCTCTAATGTCCTGGTAGTCTAGTGGCCTCCCCGAATGTCTGCTTTTTTTTATCCCTGATAGCCTAGTGGCGTCCCCCGAGTTGTATAAAAACATTATTACTGTTAATATTTGTTTGTGACCCTACAAATTCTTTGATCACGAGATTCTTTGATCGAGATCATACGTCGTGAGGGTAGGACAATATGGTGAGATTAAAAAAACAATTTTCTCAGCCCAGGGGTGCCCTAGGAAGTCAAATGAGGGTGGGTTTTGCTCAGGAGGCTTTGTTCTGTCGAACCATGGTGGTGGTTTGCCGCAATTGTTTCAATTTTTTTGATTGCAAACATTTTACATAGATACATAGATACATAGACAGTGTTGGCAAATAAGGGCCTATGGCCCACCCTGTCTGCCCATGTGAGTTTGTAAGTTTACTTTATGTTTTCCTAGAGATCTGTTGCCCCTTAACCCTGACCTCCAGAATTCCTTTATGTCTATCCCATGCATTCTTAAATCCCGTGATTGTGTCAGCCCCCACCACTTCCTCTGGCAGGGTGTTCCACTTGTCCACCACCCATTCTGTGAAGAAATTCTTCCTCACATTTCCTCTGAATTGTCCTCCCTCCAACTTCATCCTATGCCCTCTAGTCCTGGAACATCTTTTTCGTTAAAAATAGTGTATTCCTGCACCCTGTTCCTCCCTGTAAGATACTTGTATGTCTCTATCATATCCCCTCACTCCCTCCTCTCCTTCAGGGAGTACATATTCAATTCCTTCAACCTGTCCTCATAGGACTTGTGATGCAGTCCATGTACCATCTTTGTTGCCCTCCTCTGAACCTTCTCTACCCTGTCTATGTCCTTACATAACTAAGGTCTCCAGAACTGTACACTGTACTCTAGGTGGGGCCTCGCTAGTGTCTTGTATAGCGGAATTATGACCTCCCTTTTCCTGCTGGTGATGCCCCTGCCTATGCATCCCAGCATCCTATTTGCTTTACCTGCTGCCTTGTCACACTGTTTCCCTACCTTGAGGTCTTCAGAGATGATAACCCCAAGATCCCTTTCCTGCTTGGTGCATGCTATAGCCTCACCCCCAACTGATATATTGTGCCAGGGTTTTTGTGCCCCATATGCATTATCTTGCACTTCTTTGCATTGAATTTTAACTGCCAAACCCCTGACCATTCTTCAAGTTTCTGCAGTTCGTTCTTTGTTCATGAGCCTGCAAATTCTTTGATCATGACCCTGCAAATTCTTTGATCTTGAGATTCTTTGATCGCCATCTTTGATTGTAAGGGCAGGACAAGATGGACAGATTTTTTATAATGGAATAGATAGGGACATTTTATCAATGTTTAACATTGAATATCTCAGAAACGGTTTGGTCTTTTTATTTGAAATTTGGAGGGTTTGTACAGTATGTCCTGTGGATGTAAATGAAATGTCAGAAAACAATTTTTTGCCAGAGATATGGTGTGGCGCAGTTTACGTTCTGTGGACAGCTTTTTGCTTGTGGTGGTGCATTGAAATTGATAGGATACCTAGCCTTAGCATCATGGATGTACTTTTCAGTTGTTGTGTGTGTTAAATGTCATCAGGTGTGCAACTGTGCCTCTGTGATGAATGAAAATTTCAAACTGTGTCATGCTATATCTCGGACACGGTTTGGTCTTTTCAGTTGAAATTTCAAGAGTGATGACAGTATGTCCTGTGGATGTGAATTGCAGTGTTTATGTGTCAGACACTTTATGTTTTGCAGAGATTGCGTGGCACAGTCAATGTTTTGTGGGCAGCATTTTCTGTTATTCTACTACATTAACATTTGTTTACTGGCTGCTTGTGTTGTTTTCAATGTACTTTTTAGTCATTAGCTGTATAATGTGGTCCAACACTTACAAGTTGCTGGAGGCATTAAGAGCCCCAAAAGTACCTCCCTATGCAACTCTAACTTGAACTTTCTACTTTTCTATTCTTTCTTAAAAGTAAGGAAATTAAATACAAAAAACTTTGTTAATACATCAGTTAGGGTTATTCTAGTGTCAAAAGTGAGGAAATTCCCCATTAGGGTTCCTACCCCTTGCACTCCAACCCCACCTGCTCCCACCAACAGGCATTGGGGTGTGTGCTGGGTTCGTCGGCCCTAACTCTCACCCCATTCTCCTGCACTGCACCACCTCAGCTTGTTTACACATAGGATGGGGTGAGAGTTAGGGCCAATGACCCCAATGCACACCCCGGTGCCTGTTGGTGGGGGCAGGGTGGGGTTGGAGTGCAAGGGATGGGAACCCTAATGGGAATTTCCTCACTTTGTCACTGTAGAATAACCTAACTGATGCATTAACAAAGTTTTTGCAATATATATATATATATATATATATATATATATATACACTGTATATATATATATATATATATATTATATTATAGTATGCGCCGCACCACTATATTTAGGGTTGAGATGTCACTTCTATGTTAAAGTCAAAATTTTGCATATTAATAACATTGGACCCATTTAATGGATTTGCCTGAAATCTGGTATGCATGGTGGGGCATGGTAGATCTCTTGATCTGCCAAATTTTGTTTTGGTTGGACTTACGGTCTTTGCGCACAAAAACACTGAAAAATGCAAAATTATCCATTTTTGGAGGCAGCTTTTGGGATTTTTGTATGTGGCCCTGTGCTGCTTTTGTGTGGTCTGCTGCTCTGTGAGATGGCTTGTTTGAAAGAGCCTTGGTGGCCGAACATGCTGCTTTTCATTTGGTGAAAAAAATATTAAGGCATTCAAAAGTTATGCCACTTTTAATTTCCCATTATAAGTCAATGGGAAAACTTATATGTCTGTTTTGTGAACAAAGAATGGGATTCTGGCCATCTGGTCCCACCTGGTGGTCAAAGAATTTGCAGCCTCACGGTTCAAGAATCTTTATCCTGAGAATTCTTTGATCGCGAGGTCCGAAATCTTGTTTTTAGATTTCCGATTGCAAAAACACAAATATCTCGGCTCAGGGGTCACTCCTGAAGTAAAACTTGGATGGATTTTACTCAGGGGGCTCCGATCTATTGAGCCATGCCTTTGGTTTCATTCAAAATGGTCAAAAAATAGAGTTATCAGGTTTTAAACTCTTTGATCGCAGCTTGCTAATGATCTTTGATTGCGAGCCTGTAAATTCTTTGATTGCGAGGTTCTTTGACCGCGATCTTGCACTGTGAGCTAAAAACACAATTATCTCAGCTCAGGGGTGGGCTAGGGACACAAATAAGGGTGGGTTTTGCTCAGGGGGCTTCGCTCTATCGAGGCATGGCATTGGTTAAATCTGTCAAAAAAGTCGCATTTCACCATTTTTTATTCTTTGATCATGAGCATGAAATTTCTTAGATCACGAGCCTGCAAATTCTGTGATTGCGAGATTCTTTGATCACGATCATGAATCGCGAGCGAGGGACAAGATGGCAGAATTTAAATATCTATTTTCTCAGCCCAGGAGTGCCCTAGGAAGTTAAATGAGGGTGGGTTTTGCTCATGGGGCTTTGTTCTGTCCAACCATGTTGGTGGTTTACTGCAATTCCTTAAAATGTTTTATTTACAGCATTTTTTATTCTTCGATCGTGAGCCTGCAAATTCTTTGATCGTGAGCCTGCAAATTCTTAGATCGTGACATTCTTTGATCGCAATTGTGCATCGCGAGCGAGGGACGAGATGGCTGAATTAAAAAATCTAATTTCTCAGCACTGGGGTGTCCTAGTAAGACAAATGAGAGTGGGTCTTGCTCAGGGGGCTTTGTTCTGTTGAACCATGGCAGTGATTTCCTGGAATTCCTTCTAATTTTTGATTTACAGCTGTTCTGTGTCTATGGTTATTATTATAAGGGTCTCTCTATAATGCTTTAATTGGTCATCGGCATTCCGAGACCCTTATATTAATCTCCTTATTAATGTACCTGTAGAGCCAAATTACTGGTGCATGAATTTGGCTTGTACTAGTTTTTTTTTAATTCCTTTGTTAGAAAGTCTGTCAGCTATCATGCTCAAGCATAGACGTGGCAAGCCAGTGAGAACGGTCAACCCATAATTTTAAAAATAATAAAAAAACAGAGAAGCGAGTATTAACTGGCAAAAAATAAATCCATGTTTATTAGTTGTGCCTCTGTTTTCACAAATGAAATGTTATATCCATCAGATCCTCAATAAAATTATAGACTGTTTCACACAATATGTGCCTTTCACTGACCCACAGTTTCACCTGTGCTTGCCATTAAGGAAGGGACCCTACTGTAGTACTGTACCTTTATTTCTCTATATGTTTTTTCTGTAACCATCAATGTAAATAGCCATGCTCGGCACATCCTACATGTGTATCTGCATTAGCCTGTTTGCAGTCCCTACTTCTGTGTCGGCTGTCAGCTGCTTTAGCTCCTGAGAGATCCTCTTGGCACCTTGTTTCCTATCATGCACGCTATCAATGTCTTTTTTTTCTGGGGTAGGGGAGTGTTCTGGCATTTACTGCTGCTGACAGATCGATGACAAAAGTTCGGGAGACCACAGGCATGGGACAGTGACACCACTGTATGATTTAGCTGCTGTGTTCATTTAGTTTCAGTCGTAGAGCCTCCCCCCCCCGGCCTCCACCACCAAAGCCCTTCAGGTATGAAACCTCTGTAACAGTGACTTTCAATTTTTGTTGCTCAGTTTACCCAGTGTCGCATTGGTTCTACTCCTGGACTGTACCACCTTATTTGGGCACTCAATGCACCTACTGCTGTATGCAAAGCTCAAGCAGATTTTTCTTCATCATTTTGGACCGTTCTGCTGTCTTTTTGGCTATTTTTTCTTTTAAAAAGCACTCTGCCACAGCTATTGACATTTCTTGCTAGTACTGTAAATTTAATACGATAATCTTGATGGTGCAGTGCATTGAGACAGTAGCCACCCACCTCCAAAAGCCTCCTTCACCAAAGCCCTCCAGGTACAAACCCTACATAGCACTGAGACTTATATTTTTTGTCAGTCCCTTTACCCACTGCTGCGACTGGCTCCACTCCTGTACTGGACTGCTTAATTGGCTTCCTGATGCACCCACTGCAGGATGCAAAGCTGAGGGTTAGTTGTTTGCTTGTTTTTTTGGTGGGGGGATGGTATTCAATGCTGCTGACAGATCAATGACACAAGTCCGGGAGGCCACGGACATGGGACAGTGAGACCACTGTGTAATTGAACTGTTGTGCTCATGGTGTCTAAGACTGCGATCACGTTCGCAGCACACCACTGCAATAGGGAGTCCCGGTACTAGAGTAGTCCATGGTGTGATGATGGCGGGGCAACTTTATAAAGTAAGTTTAAATATTAAATTCAATGCAGCAGCTGCCTGTAAAGAATACCTTAGTTTGGATCAACCGCATCATTCAGTATAGGAAGCAGGTTACAGTTCAAGTGCATGTAATAGATTAGTCACCCCCCACCACCACCACACACACAGACAAACACAAAAAATATAGACAAAATCCAGATTTTCTCCTTCACTGTACGTCAGCTGTCATGTAATAATTTCTGCATATAGCCTGGTAGCCTAATTGTGTTTCAGCAAACGTGGTGCTGTATTGATCATCGGGAAGAAGGCGTGCTGTGTGACTGCTGTCAGTGCAAGGACCATAAGCCACAATAGTTGCAGCAAGAAATTAACAAGTAAGTGGCTGTGTATTTTTCCTTGTATTTAATACCTTTTTTAATGAAATGCTGACAATTTAACAGCTTGCACCAGTGACCTAGCTCTTCAACTGCTTCCCTTCACAGGCTCAATGAAGATCTTTAGCTAAAATTCTTCCATAGTGACACCCGCTGTAAAATGCCTTGCGAAGGACAGTTCAAACTTCACCGTATCCATTCACAGTTCAATAAGAAGCTGTAATGCAATAGAGAGTTCTGAGTCTTAGTTAGTCTGGTAATAAAAATAAAGTGTTACCCAGCCATCGATTTGTTTATCTTGCAATTCTGTGTTTTATGTGTCTATTTTTTTGATTTTTTTTCGTTGAATAAGCCTGTGACCATGAGTCAATATCCCAGTACAGGTTTTCATTTTCAAATAGCCATTCAGAGTCTCCTGCAAATGACTGAAGAAAGATCTGAGCAGGAGACAGCTGCAACTGTAAGAGCCGAATCTCTAAATGATAGCATTTCATAAGTCGATGACAACATTACAGCATTGACCACCACAACTGCAAATGACGACATGAACTCAGTTGTTCATCCTGACCTTACAAATCCTGAAACAGTACCATATGAGAAGACAGGTATGTCCATTGTAAATAAATCCCCACCAAGAGCAGAAACTGCAGATTTTACAGACCAACAGCAGCTCATAAATGAGGGCCTGGGCAAGAATACAAGAATAACTGCAGCATAAGCAGGTATGTACTACAATTCTTTCTTGTTTTGTTGTTGTAGTGGTTTTTTTTATGTAGTAAATAAAAAAAAAGGACAATGCCTAGCCATATTAGTGTCATGATTTGCATTCATGATGTCAACATCCATAGGGCAGGCTGGCCCAGTGGCACAGAGGGCTGAGGTGCTGGACGTCTCACCTCGTGGCATGCCGGTGACCTGGGGTTCGGGAGCGAGCCTGGGTCATTGGAGGTCAGCACAGGGGGAAGGCGGAGCTGGAAGGAGCAGCCAGCGGGCAGCTCTCTTCTCCGGGGGAGGATGAGTAGCATCCCTCACTCAATGGTTGCCCTCTGGTGGAGGCCAGGAGGCTGCACAGGCTGGGGGAGCTGGCGTTAGGCCAATGGGGTGGTCAGAAGGGGATCGTTACTGGGGCTGTAAGGTGCATACGTGCCTCCACACGCATGCGTCCTTCTCCTGGGACCCCTGGGAGAAAAAACGGTAGACGAAAAAACTGACGGCAGGATGACGACCGACTCCTCGCAGGCACTGCTCCCGGACTGGGTGTATGGTAAGCCCCGGTAATTCTGGGTGACAGGAGCTTGTGAAGTCAGTTAGATGGGGGCTGTCCGGGGGAGCAAAAAAAAAAAAAATCCATAGGGCATTATTTCAATCAGGACTGAAAGTACTGTAATGGGTTATAGAAAGACAGAGCATTCCTTGCACAGTTGTGCTGGTATCCGGTGTGTGTGTGTGTGTCTGTGTGTGGTGTGGTTTGGGGGGGGGGATTAGCCTGAGCCTGTGATACCAGTGTCAAAGTCAAAAAAATACTTATTGGGCCCCGTGCATGTATTGATGGGAAGTATGCGCTGTATGTGGCATATCCCACCCACGTAGCACCGTACCATCAAAGAAATGCAGATCAGCTGCATCCATCACAAGTCACCTCCTGATCATGGGCCTGTGCCCCCCCCCCACCACATGCAGGACTCCACAGGGTGGAATGGGGTGTAGCCACATACCTGGTGTGACAACCAATTGGTTACCCATCCTGGGTCCTACAGTGGAACCTTACACAAGCAGGCATGGGTCCGTATGCATGTACAACACCTATGAGCACAGGGATCTGTGCCCCCAAGCCAACAGTCCCAGCTTTGTGCCCACCACATGGAAACACCCCTAGGGCACCACCAATCATCCACATCAACATGTTTCCCCTATGTAGAGGAAACTAGTCCATCCAGAAGAGGTAACTCCCCCACTTCATGCACACTGGTGCGTGGTGTTCCCCAACCCCGTACACACCCACACCCACAAGAGGAGTCCTCAGTGCTCAGACACTGGCAACCCCACCTGATGCCCTGTACACCTGCCAGCACCACAGATATAGACTGCCAGTGGCACAGCCCTCCACACACCACCATGGCCACCGTCCATCTGACATACATGTGTGTGCAGTGTGAGATGGGCAGTGTCACATCCCACCACACACCACCATGGCTGCTGACCATCTGACATACAGTATGTGGGCATGCAGCAGCTGCATGCCTCAGCATATGTCAGGTGGCCAACAGTTGTATTGCTGTATGGTAGGATGTGCCAGTGTCTGTCTCTCTCTCTCTCCGCGTCACTGGCAGGTGTACCAGGCTTCATTTGGAGTGTTGCCAGTGCTGGGGTGGGGTGGATGGGTGTTGGACCACCTAAATGGCTGAGCCTTGCTTGGTGACCATGCAGTCAGTGTCAAATGGGGGCAGATCCACAAAGATTAATGAATAATGGGGTGGGGCATACTTCTTTCCCAGGTACGGGTAAGTACAGTGTGCCATGCTGTGTAGACTGTCATTGTAGATGGTTGTTGGCGTCAAGTTGGTGCAGGACAGGGTCAGTTCACTGTGTCCAGCTCAGTGACTGTAAGGGCATCCACATGTATTGAAGGAACAGGAAGGCCCCCCCATCATACCCTGCATCCTCCACCACACTGCTCGTGACCAGCACTATGCACCTTATTGCATGTCATGTAGTGCTGGTACTCACACAGCCCTCCCGTGGTATGTTGTGTTATGCATTGCTGGGGTGGCTGGTGGAGTCTGTGCAGCGTGGCACATGTTCGTGCATTTTGCATGGGGGAGGGGGTCGCAGTGTGTTGTGGAGTGGCTACGAGACAGAGATACACGACACATAGCCACTCTGCCCATCTGTGCGTAGTGGCCAAATATCTTAATAATAATAACACTAAAGTACTCCCATGAAAATGTAACTGGTCAAATTAAACACCCCCATGGAGGGTGGCAGCATGACACTTGTCTGACACTTGTACCACATCATGCCCCAAGGGCATGATAAACTAGAGCATTAGCATAACCCCTGGCAGTACCATAGTGTTAAATTACCTAAGTTAGTTCATACCTGTGAGAAGGCCTTGATACTAAAAGTAAGCTATTTCTGTTTTAGAAATGCCCCAGTGCAGAAAATAGTATTATGTACAACTTCTGTACACATTAACATCAAAAAAAGAGGCTTAGAAACATTCAGTTTAATAACTCTTAATGGGGGGGGGGCAATCAGGTTAAAAGCTATAACCTACACTAAGCTAAAACAACAAGATCATGTTTTTTTCCCCAGTTTAATTAACCATGTTTTTATTCTGTTTAGCTTTATTTGTGTATTTGTTGGTCTTAGACTGCAGGGATGGCATTCTAGGCTTTTGGACTTGCATAATGAAAAGTCCATCTGCCAATCGCTAGTTAGGTTGAGTTAGAGCCACAATTCTTATTTGTTAGGATTCATATTCCTGAGTGGCAGCCATTAAATTATGTTGCTAAATGAGCAACCCACATAGTTGGGCCGAAGAAGTGCATTATTCACATAAAAGCTTGTACCCACATCAGAGAGATAGAACCCATTGGCATTTCCATCATAAGTGCATATTGCATACTTTATTTCTTCTGGGGATCCTCTCAATCACAGTCATGCAATGCAGTTAATTACATGTCAGATAATATTATTTTTGTGGTTATATTGTGTGACGCAATTTAGATGTTGCGGACAGTGTTTTGAATAGTGCTGGTGGCTTGAAATTGATAGGGTAACCAGTCGTAGTGTCAAGGATGTAGTAGTCAGTCGTTGTGCCTGTAAAATGTTAACAGGCATAGAATTCTGTAACTCTGACGAATGAAAATTTCAAACTTTAATATGTTACATCTCGGACATGGTTTGGTCTTTTGCATTGAAATTTGGAGGGTGCTCTTGGTATGTCCCGTAGATGTGAATTACAGTGTTACATTTACAAGTTGGTGGGAGCACAGCCCTATTCTCCTATGCCTCAGCTTGTTCACGCATGTGATGGGGTGAGAGTTAGGGCTGACGACCCCAATGCACACCCCGATGCCGGTTGGGGCTGTGGGGGTGCAAGGGGGATTTTCAACCCTAACATCAAATTTCTTCATTTTCGTCGCTGTGGAACAATCCTCACTGATGTATTAAATGGAGTTTTTTGCCTCTAATATATATATATAGTGTGTGTGTGTATATATATATATATATATATATATTATGGTAGTACGGTAGTGCTACCTTAGTTAGGGTTGAATAGCCCATATAAGGTTAAATGGTGAAACTTTGCTCCTTAATGACTTTGCCACTGTTCAACAGATTGGCCTGAAATTTGGCAGGCATGGGGTGTAATCATAGATCTTGGGATCTGGCAACTTTTGTACCAGTCAGTTATACGGCTGTGGAGTTATTAAGTGACATTTGTGCATGCAATTACTTTTTTTGAGCATTGTTTGCTCGTGCCTACAGGTTACACAGTTTACACGACCAAAAACTTCATGGAATGTATGGCCGGGGTCCCCGATGTGACTTTTGAAGATTTTGTGAAAAAAATACTGAACGGTTCAAAAGTTATTCAAAAAACAAGTTCCCATTATAAGTCAATGGGAAAAGTTAACAAAAAGTTCGAAAGTGTCGCAAATGCACTTTTTAGTGTTGCAAATGGCCCTAGTAGTGTTGCAAATCTGCCATTTTGTTTTCAGTTATTGATCACAGAAATGCTTGGCATTTAAAACTGGGACCATCTAGGGACATAATTATTTTTGTGTTTACCTATTCGAGCCCTGAGGATGCTAGCCATGTCTTTATTTTGGGGTTGAACACCCCAGAAATATGTTTTTCCAAAAAGTAGTGTCAGAAAGTAATGTTGTACCTGTGACACTTTCGCAAATTTTTTGCGAAAGGTGTTGCAAATCATGACACTACTTTTCTAGACTATGGCCAAAATGACAGGCCACCCTGCTGCAAAAAAACATTTTTTTCTTTTGGGCTGAAATTTGGATGGAAGGCAGCCACCATCTCGCAGATGTGCCTTTTGGTGGCTTGGTAACAAAATATTGCATGGATGCAAAGTTACGGTACTCCAAAGTTGGCATTTTTTTCCCACAGACTAACATGGTGGCATCCGCAGCAACTTTCAGGGCTCGTAGCTCGGAAACGGTGCGAGATACGGAATTTTCATCATGACAAAGCGTAGCCCTATTGGCTACACGTTCAGTGAAAACCTAGCCAGGAAACTCATGAATCATGTGAAATTTTAATTTTTTTCTACGTCGTACGGTTACTGAGATATTACCATTTTTGTATTACAACTGCTCGTTTTCTGCTCTGAGGCCCATTATTATGCATGCATTCTTTGTTTTCACTGTGTTTCTCAATGGAGCTTTTGGGGAAAAATATGGTGTGCGCTCCAGTTACTGTTACACATAGGGTTTACATTTGTATTTCCATACCCATTTGCATAAGCGTTCCCATGTACACCACCATGTGCGTTACCCTTTGTGTTTCCGTTTGCGCTTGCATTTGCGTTACTGTTACCTGCATGGTGCCGAAAGGCCTCTCACACAGTTTGCAAAGGGTACTAACAGAAGACATAGACATGTGTTTCGTCCTACCAGGACTCATCAGTATGCCTCATCTGTTTGGCACCCCAGTGGAATGGACCAGCTACCCTTAAGGC
Organism: Neoceratodus forsteri; assembly: GCA_016271365.2. Lineage (NCBI taxonomy): Eukaryota > Metazoa > Chordata > Ceratodontiformes > Ceratodontidae > Neoceratodus > Neoceratodus forsteri. Next base: position 910,222,135 of record CM028131.1, on the reverse strand, counting down.
AGTGTGCCTTGGATATATTGTGGTGAACCCATTAAAATAAAAAACTACTTAAAAGACAAAGAACCTCTGTGTGCAAACACTGAGGCAAGGGTTACCCCAAAGGGCATTTGGCTGGGAAGCCAAGTTTCAAGAAAATACAAAATCACACATGCCGCCACAATGCAAAGCTATGTCTTCTGTTAGTACCCTTTGCAAACTGTGTGAGAGGCCTTTCAGCACCATGCAATTCTGCTTAAAGTTGGACCAGCATAACATTCTGTGGTGATTTGCATATGCAGCCCATGATGCTTTGCATTGTGGGGGCATGTGTGATTTTGTATTTACATATAAAAGCTGCTTATTAATGAGGGGGTCATTAATCTTAATGAGCAGTTCATCCATATTAATGAGTAGGCCACTGATATTCATAAGTAGCTCATTGATATTATTGAGCAGCATTTCCTGATGTATATATTTAGTCCCAGGGCAGTCTTGGATGTTATTTTACAAAATGATAGTCCCAGTGCTCATAAGGGGAGGTACCAAAAAGGCCATGTTGAAAATTTGGTGAACCCCCCCCCCAAGTTTGCCATGTTACAGTCACGCATTGTGGAATTTCTACATGCACTTGTAACCTCACCAATTTTGAACATTTTCACTCCATATTTTCAACATTGCCATTTTTTCACACCTCCTGACAAATAGTACAGCAGTCATTTCTCCCATCCTGCCTGAAATGTCTTTTTGTGCTTCTTCCGCAGAATGGCGTATCGCTGTGTGAAATCAACTTTCAGGATGGATTAACAAAATCATAGCAAAGGTGTTCATTAGGGGATTTTGTGCCAGTGTTCATGAGAGGATTTCCCAAAAAGCTCATGTTGAAAATTTGTTTCAAGAAAATCAACCAAATTGTCACGTTATGAGTGTAAATTGTGTAATTTCTACGTGCACTCTTAACTTCACCAATTTTTCATATTTTGCCTGGTTTTCAACATTACCCTTTTCCACAAGTCCTCATGAACAGTATACAGCTGTCATTTTTCATATCCTGCCCAAAACATGATTTTGCACCTCTGGGCCAGAATGGCACATTTGCGGTGCAAATTCAACTTTTGGGAGAGACTAATGCAAACGGTAGTGAAATTGTACATGAGGTGGGTTCCCCAAAATACATGTTGAAAATTAGGTGGAAAAAATCAAAAAAATTCACGAGTTATATGCGTCCGTTGAATTGAGACACCTGTGGTGCCTTTTAGTGCCCGTATCTTGAAAACAATGTGAGATATAGAGTTTAACAATTGCATCAGTCGTGGCGGTCTCACTGTCATGATTACAGTGACACTTGTAGTTTTTCCTATCTGCTACGGTAGCTGAGATACAGTAATGGCAAATTAGTGTTACAAGGAATCTTTGCCCCATAGGGCTGCTGTATGGCTTTGTAGCAATACGTAAGTGGGACCGCAGGGCCCAAAGTGTCCGTGCTCCCACAGATGCATATCGTTAGGCAGAAATGGCAGTTTGTTGGGGCCCTGCACTCCCACCAACACATGTTATTTACTAGTTTTATTACACTTTTTAAAAAAGAAAGGAAATTCATTCCAAAAAACTTTGTTTAATGCATCAGAGTTAAAGTGACAAAAGTGGTGAAATGTGACATTAGGGTTATACCCTTAACCCCCACCACTCTCCCATCCTCCAAAGACCGACAGATGCTGAGTTGTGCCATGAGGTCAGGAGGCATAAGTCTCACCTCATCCCATGAGTAAAGAGGTTGACATGCAACAGTAAGGGAGAATAGGGTGAGAGTTAGGCCTCACAACCCAATGGCGTAACCCGGCATCTATCGGTCTATGGAAGATGGGGGGTGGTGGGGGAGTTGAATGTGCTGAACCTTAACTTCTCATTTCCCCACTTTCGTGGCTTTAACTCTAACTGATGCATTAAACAAACTTTTTTGCAAAGAATATATATACATATGAAAGCTGCTCATTAATGAGGGGGCCATTAATCTTAATGAGCAGTTCATCCATATTAATGAGTAGGCCATTGATATTCACAAGTAGCACATTAATATTCCCGAGCAGCTTTTTCTGATGTATGTATTTAGTCCCAGGACAGTCTTTGGTGTTATTTAACAAAATGATAGTCCCACTGTTCGTAAGGGGAGGTCCCATAAAGCCGATATTGAAAATTTGGTGCAAAAAATACAAAAATAACTGTGTTACATGCGAGCGTTGCACAGTTTGTGCAAGCATTCGTAACTTCATTAGTTTTGAATATTTTCACTCCAGATTTTCAACATTGCCATTTCTTCACCCCCTTGATGAATAGTGCAGTAGTAATTTCTCCCATCCTGCCTGAAATGTCTTTTTATGCTTCTGCTGCAGAATGGCGCATCACTGTGCAAAATCAACTTTTGGGATGGAGTAACAAAATCACAGTGCCAGTGTTCATGACGGGGTCGTGTGCCAGTGTTCAGGAGGGGATTTCCTGAAAAGCTCATGTTTAAAATTTGTTTTAAAAAAATTCCCCAAATTGCCACGTTATGAGTACAAATTGTGTAGTTTCTATGCGCACTTGTAACTTTGCCAACTTTTCATATTTTGCCTGGTTTTCAACATTACCCTTTTCCACACATCCTCATTAACAGTATACAGTGGCCATTTTTCAAATTCTGCCCAAAACATTATTTTGCACCTGTGGCCCAGAATGGCACATTCACTGTGCAAACTCAACTTTTGGGAGAGACTAATGAAATGGTTGTGAAATTGTACATGAGGTGGGTTCTCCAAAATGCATGTTGAAAATTGTGTGGAAAAAGTCCAAAAAATTCATGACTTACGTGCGTTCATAGAATTGAGTCACTTGCGATGCCTTTCAGTGCCCATATCTTGAAAATGATGTGAGATATCGATTTTAACCATTGCATCAGTCGTGGCAGTCTCACTGTCATGATTACAATGACACTTGTATTTTTTTTCAATCTGCTACGGTTCCCTAAATAATGGCAAATGAGTGTTACAAGGGATCCTTGCCCCATAGGGCTGCTGCATGGCTCTGTAGCAAAGTGTAAGTAGGACCACAGGGCCCAAAGGGCCTGTTCCTCCACAGACACATATCGTTAGGCAGAAATGGCAGTTTGTTGGGGCCCTGCACTCTCAACAACACATGCTATTTACTAGTTATATTACACTTTAAAAAAAGAGAAGGAATTCATTCAAAGAAAACTTTGTTTAATGCATCAGTTAGCGTTAAGGTGACAAAAGTAGTGACATGTGATGTTAGGGTTATATCCTTAACCCACACCACCCTCCCATATTCAACAGACTGACGGAGGTCGGGTTGCACCATGGGGTCAGGAGGCCCATGTCTCTCCTCATCCCATGTGTAAAGAGATTAACATGCAACTGTAAGGGAGAATAGTGTGAGAGTTAGGCCTCACAACCCAATGGTACAACCTGGTATCTATCGGTCTATGGAGGATGGTGGTGGGGTGGTGGTGGGGTAACGGGCTGAACCCTAACTTCTCATTTCCCCACTTTTGTCACTTTATCTCTAACTGATGCCTTAAACAAAGTTTTTGGCAATGAATATATCTATATATATATATATATATATATATATATATATATATATACACACACATACACACACACATACCACACTTATAAAAGCTGCTCATTAATGAGGGGGTCATTAATCTTAATGAGCAGTTCATCCACATTAATGAGTAGGCCATGGATATTCATAAGTACCTCATTAATATTACTGATCAGTTTTTTCTGATGTATATATATTTAGCCCCAGGGCAGTCTTTGGTGTTATTTGACAAAATGATAGTCCCAGTGCTCATAAGGGGAGGTACCAAAAAGCCCATGTTGAACATTTGGTGGAAAAAAAATACAAAATTTGCCGTGTTACAGGCGCGCTTCGTGCAGTTTCTACATGCACTTGTAACCTGACTGATTTTGAATAGTTTCACTCCAGATTTTCAACACTGCCATTTTTTCACCCCTCCTGATGAATAGTACAGCAGTCATTTCTCCCATCCTGCCTGAAATATCTTTTTGTGCTCCTCCCACAGAATGGTGCATCGCTGTGCAAAATCAACTTTCAGGATGGATTAACAAAATCACAGTGCCAGTGTTCATGACGGGGTCTTGTGCCAGTGTTCATGAGGGTATTTCCAAAAAAGCTCATGTTGAAAATTTGTTTCAAGAAAATCCCCAAATTGCCACGTTACGAGCATAAATTGTGTAGTTTCTATGTGCACTTGTAACTTCACCAATTTTTCATATTTTGCCTGGTTTTCAACATTACCCATTTCCTCAAGTCCTCATGAAAAGCATACAGCTGTCATTTTTCACATCCTGCCCAAAACATGATTTTGCAACTCTGGGCCAGAATGGCACATTCGCTGTGCAAACTCAACTTTTGGGAGAGACTAATGCAACGGTAGTGAAATTGTACATGAGGTGGGTTCCCCAAAATGCATGTTGAAAATTAGGTGGAAAAAATCCAAAAAATTCACAAGTTATGTGTGTCCATTGAATTGAGTCCGCCATGGTGCCTTTTTGTGCCCGTATCTTGAAAATTATGTGAGATATAGGCCCAGATATTCAAAAGGGTTGCGCCATGCGCAACAGGATTGCACATGCTCAAGTCCTACATTGCTCCATTCTGCGATATTCAGCAGGAGGCAGTTGCATCACTGAAAACAGGTTGAGCAACAGCGCAATGCAAATGAATGCATGCTCAACAGGAGGGGGAGGAACCATGCATAAACTGCACAGCCCGATATTCAGTCAGGTTGTGCAGAGTTGTGCAGGCGCAACCCCCAACCTGTGCCTGCACAACTTTGAGCCAAAAAAAAAGGATCAAGTTGAGGGCTACCCACAGGTGAGCTGCTGTATTGCAGGGTGCAACACAGCAGCTGCCACCCGTGGCTGGCCCCCAACTCAGTCCCTGTGCTCCCTCACCAGCTCGATTGCGGGCAGAATGTGAAAAGAACCCCCCCACCCAAACATCTCCCTAATGCCCGATCGCGGGCAGAATATATACTGACAACCCCCCCCAGTGCCCGATTGTGGGCAGAATGTATAATGACACCCCCAAACAATTCCCAATGCCCGATCGTGGGCAGAGCGTGAAACAACCCCCCAGTGCCCGATCGCGGGCAGAATGTATAATGACAACCCCCAAACATCTCCCAATGCCCAATCGCAGGCAGAATGTGAAACAACCCCCAGTGCCCGATCATGGGCAGAATGTAAAGACCCCCCCAACCGAATATCTCCCTGGTGGTCCAGTGGACGTAATGCCCGATTGCAGGCAGAATGTCCAGTGACAACCCTCCCAAACATCTCCCTGGTGTCTAGTGTCCCCACCCCACCCACCCACGAAGCCCCACCACCCCGCTCCCCGGCGGCGGCAGCATCCCACCTGCCTGCCGCCCCACCGCCGCCGACTGACTGTCCAGTAGGGCTGCCGCCCATTGGTGCAGAGCTAGAGCCAATGGGCATGCAGCTCCATACCGTCCCATGACAGTCTAGATTTGTGAATGATGTTCATTCACAAATCTGAACTATCATGTACGATATAAGACTACATGCCCATCGACTCTAACTCTACCTATCATTGTATCAACTACGGACAGTCGATCTGCCAACAAACAGGATGCTGCTACCTGCTGGTTGCCGGGGGCGGAGTGGTGGGGCTTCGTGGAGTGGGTGGGTGGGGGACACTGACACCAGGGAGATGTTTGGGGGTTGTCACTGGACATTCTGCCGCGATCGAGCATTACAGTCCACTGGACCACCAGGAGATATTCAGGTTGGGGGTCTTTACATTCTGCCCACGATCGGGCACTGGGGTTATTTCACGCTCTGCCCGCGATCGGGCATTGGGAGATGTTTGGGGGTTGTCATTATACATTCTGCCTGCGATCAGGCATTGGGAGATGTTTGGGGGTTGTCATTATACATTCTGCCCACGATCGGGCACTGGGAGATATTTTGGGGGGTTGTTTTCACGTTCTGCCCGTGATCGAGGCTGAGCGCGCCGGGTCCCCGACGGTTGCTGCCTGGCAGGGCGCCAGGCGCAAACCTCGGGATCGGCGCATCTACATGCTAATGGCATGCAATGGGGCTATAATCAGATGCAAATGCCCCCTGCGCCTTGCATGAATTATGGCCCCATTTGCATGTCACCTTTTGAATATCAGAAATTTGCGCATGGCGCAATGGTACTTGCGCCACCGCGAGTTGAATGCTCCACTCTGACAACTTGCGGTGGTGCAAGTTCCACTGCGCCATGCACAGTGGCTGTGGCTGGGGGGTGATATTCAAAGGAGTTGCTCAATAGCGCAACTTCTTTGAATATCGCCCCGGCCACACCCTGCACAACTATTTTGAGCAGCGCAAGGGCTTGCGCCTCAGAATGGCACAGTTTGAATATCCGGGCCATAGAGTTTAACAATTGCATCAGTCATGGCGGTCTCACAGTCATGATTACAATGACACTTGTATTTTTCCCTATCTGCTACGGTTACTGAGATAATGGCAAATTAGTGTTAGAAGGGATCTTTACCCCATAGGGCTGCTGCATGGCTCTGCAGCAATGCGTAAGTGGGACTGCAGGGCACAAAGGGTCCTTACTCCCACAGATGCATATCATTAGGCAGAAATGGCAGTTTGTTGGGGCCCTGCACTCCCACCAACACATGCTATTTACTAGTTATATTACACTTTAAAAAAAGAGAAGAAATTCAGTCCAAAAAGCTTTGTTTAATGCATCAGTTAGAGTTAAGGTGACAAAAGTGGGGAAATTAGATGTTTGTGTTATACCCCTAACCACGACCACACCCCACATCCTCCACAGACCAACAGATGCTGTGTTGCGCCATCGGATCAGGAGGCCCAAGTCTCTCCCCATCCCATATGTAAAGAGGTTGACATGCAACAATAAAGGAGAATAGGGTGAGAGTTAGGCCTCACATCCCAATGGCACAACTTGGCATCTATCAGTCTATAGAGGATGGGGGGTGGGGGGGTTATGGGATGAACCCTAACTTCTCATTTCCCCACTTTTGTCACTTTAACTCTAACTGATGCATTAAACAAAGTTTTTTGAAATGAATATATATACATATAAAAGCTGCTCATTAATGAGGGGGTCATTAATCTTACTGAGCAGTTCATCCAAATTAATGAGTAGGCCACTGATATTCATAAGTAGCTCATTAATATTCTTGAACAGCTTTTTCTGATGTATGTATTTAGTCCCAGGGCAGTCTTTGGTGTTCTTTAATGAAATGATAGTCCCAATGTTCATAACATGAGGTCCTGAAAAGCCCACGTTGCAAATTTGGTGCAAAAAATACAACGATAGCCATGTTACAGGTGTGCATTGTGCAGTTTCTATGCTCACTTGCAACTTCACCAGTTTTGAATATTTTCACTCCAGATAATCAACATTACCATTTTTTATACCTCTTGATGAATAGTAGAATAGTAATTTGTCAAATCCTGCCTGAAATGTATTTTTGTACTTCTGCTTTAGAATGGCACATCGCTGTGCAAAATCAACTTTCGGGATGGATTAACAAAATCACAGTGTCAGTGTTCATGAGGGGATTTTGCACCAGTGTTCATGAGGGGATTTCCCAAAAAGCTCATGTTGAAAATTTGTTTTACAGAAAATCCTCAAAATTCCCATGTTATGAGCATGCATTGTGCAGTTTCTACGTGCGCTCGTAACTTTGCCAATTTTTCATATTTTCCCTCCTGGTTTACAATATTACCCTTTTCCACACATCTTCATGAACAATATTCAGCTGCCATTTTTCACATCCTGCCCAAAACATGATTTTGCACCTGTAGCACAGAATGGCACATTCGCTGTGCAAACTCAACTTTCGGGAGAGACTAATGAAATGGTAGTGAAATTGTACATGAGGTGGGTTCCCTAAAATGCACGTTGAAAATTATTAGGAAAAAATGCAAGAAATTCCTGAGTTACGTGTGTCCGTTTTCAGATTTTGACCATTGTACCAGTCATGGAGGTCTCACTGTCATGATTACAATGACACTTGTATATTGTTCCTAGCTGCTACGGTTCCCGAGATAATGGCAAATTAGTGTTACAAGGGATCCGGAAGACTGCTCTCCTCTCCCGGGGTGGGTTGCGGGGGGGGTGTTTCCCAGAACAGTAGCGGCCTCTGGTGGATATCAGAGGCAGCCCAAGAACACAGGACATTGTAAGGGGCATGATGACAGCAGGCTCCAGTGGCAAGAGATGTGGTGGGAAGCCATGCAAGGGGTCACTGTGTAACATTTAACATGACATAACATGGCGTAACATGACATTTGTTGGCAATCACTGCATGCCATGTCCCAAAGGGGAAAAGCACAACAAGAAAACTCCCTGGCTCACTTAGGGAGGTGACAGAGGCCCTGGGAACCCAGACCCACATCCTGTTGCTGGACCTGATGACCATCCGCACTCCTGAGCCCCTTGACCTGGACCAGGACCATCCCTCTAATTACAGATGGGCCACCGGGTAGGTGAGGTGGGCCCTTCCTCAGGCGGTGATCCAGGGGGCTGGATAGGTCTGGGAGTCTATCAGGGGGTGCTCAGCAATGTGTCTCCCGGTGGCACGAGGTTTCAGGCTGGGAGTAGAGAAAGTGGCAGTTAGGGCATTCCTGAGAGATGCCCTGGTACCCAGAGTAGAAAATAGGTTCTACAAAAAAAGAAAATAAAGGCATTTTACAGTTTTTCTGCAAAACACTTCCAGCTGGCATTAATAGGACTCAAATTTCATAACACTTAAAAAAATAAATAATAATTTCCAGATATTCCATTCTTTATAAAGTTTATTTCATAGAAGCAGACTTTTTGGCCCTTACACTTCACCTGTTCTTGCTGCTTTGCTTGCCTTGAAGTCATAATCTACTGCTTATGACATCAGAACTTGTTGCTACCCAAGGGATCCTGAAGTCAAAAGCATGACATTATGACTTCAAGACAGGAAAACAGCAGGATCATTAAAGGATACCTAAACCTCCTTTTTTCACACTTTTTTTAAATGACTCCATATGCTTGTAAAGGAGAGGCTGTTGTTTACATTTATACTGAAACTGCATTTATTAAATATAGGATAAAGTATGGGGTGCAGTGTGTTAACTCGAATGCCTGAGGGGTTTATGGTACCATCCAACAACGAGGGTGTGTGTTAAATTCAAGTTAACACACTGCACCCCATATTTTATTTTGCTTAATTTAAGAGGTCGTGTTTTTTCACCGAGGAGGCAAGGGATGTTGGCTGGCAATGGGCGCTGGAGACTGGTAGTAGGAGGGACTACTTGGGGGCCTTGCTGCTCTCGACGCTCCTCTCTCAGCTGGCTCGACACAGAGTGCGAGTATGCAGCTCCACTTGTGGAGAAATTGCAGATGAGAGTCGCAAAGTATTTTAAAAAGAAAAAAACAACCAGGGCAACGTTATGGCAACAGCACGGATCCCAAACGCTCGCTGTTCTCGGAACCGCCAAAAGTATCACTCAAAAATCTCTTATGGTTTACCGGCTCCTGAGGTGAGTACTTTTGTGGAATAAAGTTGATGAGGGAAAGTGCTTTGTGGCAGTCATGAGCCACAATATGGCTCATGCATTTTTACATTGAAAGGTGACATGTACTAAAAAATGCCATAATACACATATGTGTATTATGGTATTTAATGCACAGCTTTTTCAATGGGAAAAAAACTAACCCATTAATTAAAGCAGGATACATGTAGTTTCATAACATCTGAAAACTGTAAACAAAGCCTCTCCTGAATCAAAGATCCCGCTGTGTAAAAACCCTAAAATGGCTGCCGATGATGTCAATGAAGAGAGAGATGCCCAGCTCTGCAGATGTATACACTGACAAGTTTAAAACAAATATGCCTATTTTATTGCCAAACCATACAAATCATCACTTGTGCATTATTTACACAAATACGCAAGTTAAGTGATGATTTGGAAGTAGACACGCAGTGTTTGTAGCAGTACCATACATTATCAGAGCTGCCCCAAGAGCTGCACTCTGCTGTGCAGCAACACACAGTTCATTTAAATTAACCCCCCAATCCCAAAATCAAAACTCTGGTACCTGGTGGTCCACTGGGTAGTCTGTCCCACAAAGAACCGAGCTGGCCCCATAATATCGGGTAGAGTAGCCCCACCCACCCCCCATTCCAACTGTCTCACCACAGTACCTGTACCTACTGGTTGCTGGCCATGAAAATGCATCTACTTACATGAAACCAGACTCAGAAACAGAAAAGCTGGCAGTGGTTCCATTGTACAGAGGATGCATTTACTGACACAGTATACTTCATACAGTAACAACCTCTGGATAGCTTCTCCCATTCCTAGAATGCAGCAGTTCTTTTTGTATTGACCTTAAACTCCCTTGCAAAGTCAGGAAGGGAGGACATTCAAGCATAATAGTGCAAGATATGCCAGAGAGAAATTGTTCCCATTGGCCAAAACAATTAACAAGACCTAGAGTATTTTATATTGTATTTTATATGGCTATTTAACGATTGTCATGAGTTACTTGAATTACTTGTAATCACATTATTCTTAGCAGCCATTCCGAGAAATTTTTTTTTTCAGACAATCGATTCAGTTCCTCGGTTTCTGAAGATAGTCAAAGTAGCCAAACATCTGATGTACATAGAGGAGTATTTCTATAATGAAACAGGAGAACCATCATTGAAAACACATTTTTCCAAATATTGGGCTTAACAAACTGCATCTGTTTTGGTTTGTTTACGTTTTACTGCACTGTTGCTTATTTCTAGAGAAATGTGTTGCTTTGAAGTATCTGCTATCACTGAAACCCAGAGGTTTTTGACAGTTAACATTAAAAAGTATCTAACATATGTAAGTATCACAAGCACTTTTTCATGATTGTGTTGGTCCTTAATTTACTGTATCTGTTTACATGTACATTGCAGCCTCTTGTGAAGTATGCAAGTACCACAAATACTTTTTCGTGATTGTGTTGGCATGGAAAATACATGGGACAGTGCCCAACAGTTCTTAAATTGTGGGAAAGATAATGCTAAGCACAGAATCAAAGAACACTGTGGGGTTCAGTGCAGTGGTAGCAGATGCTTCAAAGCAACACATTTCTCAAGAAATATGCAACAGTACGGTGAAAAGGAAACAAACTAAAACAGATAGTTCAAAAACTGAGCTACTCATGAAAAGCTTGATGCTCTAGTGATAAAGGATACACATTTGTTAGGAAATCAGTCACGTCACTCATCCTCTTGGTTCTTCACAGAACAAACCTTCTCTTGGTCAAATATTCTTTTCAAGACTTAATATGACATTTATTTAAAGTACATAGTGCAAAGTGCATACAGACATACAGCCACCATAGTGGGGAGCAGCAGAAAATCTCCTGACATTTCACCAAATCCTGGCTTTCTCAAAGGTAGTGCCCTCTGTATATCCAAGTATTTTATAGCAGCCCATATCATCATCATCATGGCATAGTCACATCTGGGTGGAGTCCATACCTGGCTGAACTGCAGGCAGGGTGGGGCAGTCAATTCTTAAGTGTGCTAGGAGGGGTAGGAGGAAACCACATCTCGTGGTGCACGTGGGAATGAATGACCTGGTGGGGGAGATGGTGGAAGGAGTGAGGGAGAGGTTTGAGGATCTGGGCAGGCTGTGTGGGGAACTAGGGAAATCAGTGGCCTTCTCAGAGGTGCTCCCAGTACCCTGCACTAGCATGGTAAGGAAAGTAAGCATTGGGGAGCTCAACACCTGGCTGAGGGAATGGTGTTGATCCAGGGGATATGGGTTGGTGGAGGGCTGGGACAGACTCTGGGACAACAATTAACTTTTTGCAGGGGATAAGCTACATTTGAGCAGGGAGGGGAAGGAGGTATTAAAGCAGAGGGTAGGGGAATACATAGCTATGAAGGTGGATTTAAACGAGGTAGGGGGGTGGCGAGTGGACAGATGGTAGGTATGGATCCCAGAGAGGGGAGCCAAATGAGCTTACCACCCAGGCTAGCAGGGAGGTACTTGGAGCAGTGGCCGGGGGGGGTGATTAAGAGGGTGGTATCTCAGAGAGGGGAAGGGCATGGTCAAGTTGGAGGGTCATCAAGCTGAATGTGAGAAGCCTTGGTAATAAATCAGCAGAATTACAGGCTCTCTTGGCACTAGGGAAGGTGGACATTGCGGTCATCATGGAAATGTGGGCCACCCAATACCAGGAATGGGATTTGATGGTGCTAGTTTATAGGATATTCAGGAAGGACAGGGCTAATGGAAAAAGGGGGGTTGTGGCAATATATGTACGGGAGGGGAAAAGGTGCATAATGGAGGAGGGGGAGTAGGGCAGAACAGAGGCCCTGTGGATGCAGTTCCAAGACTTAAAAAGTAGGACATTGAGGATGGGGTGGCACACAGGCTGCCAGCCCAAGGGGATAACCTGGATATGAAGTTAGCTGAGCAACTCAGAAGGGTCTGTAGGAAAGGGAACACTGTGGGGTGGTGGGGAACTTCAACCTACCGGGGGTGGAGTAGAGTGGAGCACCCAAACCACCACAAGTACAAAGGAGCAGGTCATATTAGAGGCATTCCAGGACAGCTTCCTGGCACAGTTGGTCCAGGAGCCAACTAGATTGGATAGGACTCTAGACCTAGTTCTGTCAAATGGGGAGTCTATAAGGGATCTGGAGGTGGAGGACCCTCTGGCTGGGAGGAGTGACCACCACACAGTATGGTTCATGCTCAACATGGGCAGGGAATCAGGAGGTATGAGTACCAGGGTGATTGGAGTTAATGGGGCGGACTTTAAAAGGATGGGGGATATTTTGGGCGGACATCTGGTGGGAATTCGACCATGCATGAATGCTAGCCAAAAATGGGATATTATTAAGAAAGGGCTGGTGGAGGCTACTGGGACATGCAGAAGAACAAGGAGTAAGAAGGGAGGGCAAACAAACCCAGCTGACTGACACAGGAGTTTATAGAGGGGGTAAGGGCTAAGAAAAAGGCATTTTGGTGACTCAAGAAATCGGGAGGGGAGGACAACAGGGAGATGTATATGAAGAAGTCCAGGGAAGTTACCAGGCTGGTCAGAGCAGCCAAGGCTTCCAGGGAGCTGAGACTGATGCAGGGCATTAAGAATGGAGAAAAGGACATCTTCAGATACATCAGTAAAAGATGGAAAAACAAAGGTCAGATAGTGAGGATAAAGAAGCAAGGCGGCTAGGTGGAGAAGGGCAAGGACCAGGCAGAGGCACTAAATGATTACTTCTGCTCTGTGTTCACAAAAAAGAAAAGGAGGCAGGCACCACCTGGGAGAGGAGAAGTGGGGGGGAGGAGGAGGTGACAGATACAGGGATTACAGAGGACAGGGTGCTGAAAGGATTAAGGCACTGGGTCCAGACAGCATTCACCCTAGGGTACTTAAGGAACTAGCTGAGATCCTAGCAGGAAATTTGGCTGACCTGCTCAAAACCTCCTTGGACACAGGATGCGTACCACTGCACTGGAGGATGACCCATGTGGTACCCATTCACAAAAGTGGACCTAAGGATGAACCAGGCAACCATCGACCAGTGAGCCTTGCATAAATTGTGGGAAAATTCATGGAGAAGATCCTAAAAGAGAGGCTGGTGACCTTTTTGGAGAGCAATGTTCTTCAGGATGGTAAGCAGCATGGGTTTGTGTCAGGAAGATCCTGCTAGACAAACCTGATTGAGTACTACAACTGGGTGACAAGGAACTGGGCAAAAGCCATGCAGTGGATGTCCTGTATTTGGATTTCAGCAACGCCTTTGATTCCATGCCTCATGGGAGGCTGGGGGGAAAGCTGGAATATACAGTATTGGGGTGGAAACAAAGATGGTAAACTGGATCACCAATTGGCTGAAGGGTAGGCAACCAAGGGTGGTGGTGATGTGGGAACTCTCATCACTGAGGGATGTGATGAGCAGGGTGCCACAGAGATCAGCCCTGGGACCGGTGTTGTTCGGGATTTTCATTGCTGATATCTCCCACAGGGTCTGGAGTAAGATCAGTCTCTTCGCGGATGACACAAAGAGGGGAGCTGTGGTAGATGACATCAGTGGGTAGAGGGGGCTCCAGGAGGACCTGACCAAACTACAGGAGTGGTTGGATGCATGGCAGTTGGGGTTTAAAGCCAAAAAGTGCAAGGTATTGCACTTCGGAACCAGGGGAGGAGCTATCAGTTGGATGGGGGTACTGCTGGAGTGCACCAAGGAGGAGAAGGATCTAGGGGTGTTTATAACGGGGAATATGAACAACTCAGCCCAGTGCAGGAAGGAGGTAGCAAAAGCCAACAGGATGCTGGGGGTGGATAGGAAGGGGAATCTCCTCTAGAAATAGGGAAGTGATCCTGCCCCTCTACAGGTCTCTGGTCAGGCTGCACCTGGAATACTGCGTGCAGTTCTGGCACCCATTCCTGAAGAAGGACATCAGATTGTTGGAGGGTGTACAGTGTAGGGCAACAAAGATGATCCAGGGATTAGAGGGATACTCCTATGAGAACAGGCTAGGTGAGCTGAACATGTATTCCCTGGTGGAGAGGAGGGACAGGGGGGCATGATAGAAACCTTTAAATACCTGAAAGGGAAAAAAAAGACTAGTACAGAAGGGATTTTCCATATCAGAAGGGGGAGGGTCACAAGGGGGCACCAGCTGAGACTGGAGGGGGAAGATTCAGGAGGGAAGCCAGGAGACAGTATTTCACAAAGAGGGTGGTGGACAAGTAGAATACTCTGCCTGAGGAGGTAGTAGCCTGTAGCATGGTAGATGGCTTTAAGACGGGATGGGACAGAGCGAGGGGTGGTAATTTTAAAGAGGGAGGGTGGGTGGGGCAGCTGCAAGGTGAGGGGCTAGCTGCATAATTGAGCAGACTTGATAGACCGTGAGGCCTGTATCTGCTGGCATTTTTGTATGTTTGTATGTGACTTAACCCTTTTAACTAAATTTATTACTGACTTATTATCATCTTCTGTCCTAGAAAAGTGATATAAAGTGCTGGCAACGTGTAAAAACATAATAAATAAAGACATATGGACACATGCATTTCAGCATTTTAGCATAAATCAATGGCACCTGCACTAATCTCAACTTGATTTTTACTTATTTCAGCTTATTGACATGTGCCTGCCTGATGTATTGTCAGCATATAGTATATCTTTTTTGTTTCCTTGGTTTGAGTATGAATATATCTCACAGATATTGCACCATGTATCAGAACATATAATGAACACATATGTCCTATTCTGATTAGGGTGCTGGCACACTAACCAAAGAGGGAGAGGGGGGCAAGGGTGTATGTGGGGGCCCAAGCACACATGTAGTACCATTTGAAATTTCCTATATTTGGACCTTATATCCTATTTTAAGCTAACTGGATACTGGTTCCCGGGGCGTTGAAGGAAGGGGAAGGCAGGGAACAGAGAAGCATACTCAATCCACTATGTGGTGCACCCAGGAGGGTGCTACTATAGACTAGTTAAGTTTGTTTGTAAGATCTCAAATATCAAGAGGAAAAAAAAGGAAGGAAACAGGCCTTTGGAGATGAGATATGTATTAGAGTCCATGGATAGGGAGAAGGTGTCTGTTCTGTGCATTCATGCTCCTGGAGCAAGTCTTGTGATTCTTGAGCTTTCTTCCTTTACAAATAGAGATATCAGGATGGCCCGGTGGCACTGAGGGTTGAGGTGCTGGACGCTACACCTCACACCACGCCAGCAACCCTGGTTTGGGAGTGAGCTCGGGCCGCCGGAGGTTGGCCGGGGAGAGAAAGGCTGGAGTGTCCGATGACAGCTCACCTTCTCTGGAGGGAGGGAGGGTTTCCAGACCGACAAGCGGTGACCCCTGGTGGAGGCTGAGGGTGGGACAGCAAGCTGGAGCCACTGAGTTGCGATTGGTCAGGGGCGTAGGCCTGGAACCGGTCAGCTCCAGGTGCAGTTCCTTCGTGGAAGGAGGGGGAAGGATGTTGTGGGCATCGGTGGGTGCGCCTTGACACTAGGGCATGCAACATTCCATTGAAAAAGGGAAAGACACCCCTCCGGAGCTGGGTAGATGGAGCACCGAATCCAGTCCTGATGTGCTGCCATCTGCCACTGTTTCGGGGCCCTGACGAAACATTAAGGTTCAGGGGTGTCCTGTCCTACCCCAACTCCACCCGGGGAGCAATCCGTGGCAAGATGGAGGCACCCGAACAGCAGGCTAGATGATGGCAGGGATGTGTTCCATTGGTGACTCACGAAGAAGCAGCTCCAGTAGGGACATAGGTGGAGGGGGGGTGAAGAAAACAGAGATATAACCGATTGGTTGTATGGACATTTGCTGCAGTCTAGTTGTCCACTAAGAAAGGTTCTAGCTCTATCCGGTCATTCAATCCCTTTTCATGTGTACATGCTCCCAGTATGTGTATTCAGTAGTTCTCCCTTCTACTTAGCATCAGTTCCCCTATCCCCATCCTCATCCTTGTGCCCCAAGGCATATTTTTTCTAACTTTGTAAACTTGAGCGTATGTTTTTTTTTGTTGATAACATTAAGCATGTGGACTGCCAGTGCATAGTCCAAATTCCCATTGTGAAATTGCCCTTACATGCTCTCCTATATGTTCCTTCCACTGCCGCTTGGTCCTACCTACATAATATACCCCACATGTACAAGTTGCTAAATATACCACATACATGGTGTCACAATTGATAAAGTGTCTCGTGAATTGTTCTCCCATCATATGGGTTCTGTACTTCAGTGCATTCATTCACATATTCACAATATTTACACCTTCCACATTTCTTCATGATTTTTGGTAGGGGTGGTAGCCAACTTGTAGGTTTAATGACCAGTTGGACTGAATGAACTAGGTGGTCTCTCAGGTTTTTAGCCTTCCTGTATGCCATCCTTGGAGGGTCCTAGCTGTTTCCCTGAGTCTGGAATCTGTTCCAAGAACATGCAGGTTACTGTACAGTACTTCCTTGATTTTCCATGAACGGACACTATGGCCCAGATATTCAAAGGGGTTGCGCATGGCCCAACAGGGATGCACCTCGCATAACCCCCCAATGCACCCCAGTGCGATATTCAAAGGGGCAGGTTGCGCGGCGCAACCGCCGATGCACCAGGACGACATACTGTGCCGCAGCACAGATGCAGGGGCGTGCCCATGGCTATGCAGCACTTGATATTCAACCCGGGATGTGCAGTTCATATGCTGGTGCAACCCCTACATGCACCGCACACTGGTGCTCAAAGTTGAGCCGTAAAATGTAGGCTTAAAAGCTGGCCACCCACAGGTGGGTGGCTGTATTGCAAGGTGCAACACAACAGCTGCCAGCCATGGGTGGCCACCGCCCAGCAGGAACACCGCCCACAAGCACCCAGACCCCCTCCCGGTAGTCTAGTGGACCCCCCTTCCCTTTCATATGCTCATCCGTGGGCTGTAGTGTATAGAAATAGAAACCTGGTGGTCTAGTGGACCCCCCTCCCCTCCCGTATGCCTGATCATGGGCTATAGTGATTAGAAATAGAAACCTGGTGGTCAGGTGGAGACCCACCCCATAAGCCTGATCGCGGGCTGTAGTAATCGTAGATGTCTACCTGGTGGTCCAGTGGTACCCCCCTCACCCACCCACAGGGCCCCCAACCACCCAGCACCGGCTCCATCATTGGCAGGCAGCAGCACCCACCCGCATACTGCCCAGCCGTGCTGAATGACAGTGTACAGTATGATCTGTATGCCTATTGGGCCACAGTGTGGGCCAATGGGCTTGCAGACCATATGGAACTATTATTAGGACTAGATATGTGAATAAACGATTCATTCACTATCTCGTCTCAGGTAGTACAGATCTGCAAGCCTATTGGCACACACTGTGGCCCAACAGGCATACAGATCATACCGTACACCGTCATTCGCAGGTGGCTGGGTGGTACGCGGGCAGGTGCTGCTGCCCACTGATGATGGGGTGCTGAGTGGCCGGGGCCTCTGTGTGGGGGAGGTACCACTGAATACCAGGTAGACATCTACTATTACTACGTCCCGCGATTGGGCTTACGGGAGGGGAGGGGGGTCCACTAGACCACAAGGTTTATGTTTCTATTCACTACAGCCTGTGATCAGGCATACGGAGGGGGGGCTACTTATGCCCACCAGAGAGCTGACCCCCAATGTCAGCAGCTTGGCAGGGCGCCAGGCGCATTTCACCAGGACACCCAGCACAGCGCATGTTAAAAGGGCCGTAATGACATGCAAATGGCCCCATTTGTGCATTGCATGTATTATGGTCTCATTTACTTTTCCCAGGCTGAATATCACAGGTGATGTGCCTAGCACAACGGCACTTGCGCTGGCACATCCCCATGCTCCCCCTCTGTAGCTTGCACTGGCACAGTGCCACTGCACCATGTGCAATATGTGCGCCTGCCCTGCCGTATTCAACGATGCTGTGCCATGGTGCATCACCGTTGAATATCACCTGGTCATGGCCCCAGCGCAGCCCAGTTGTGCTGTGCCCAGGCTTGCGCCACTGCCTGGCACAGTCTGAATATCTGGGCTTATATGTACAGACAAACTTTATCCTATCTTGTACTTCATAATTTTGTGTTTCTTTTTTTCTTAATAGTGTCTCCCTACTGACATTTTCTGTGGCCGCCTTAGCATCTTCTGTGACCTCCTTTCCACATCCTATCTCTAGAAATTTTTTTCCTGATTTTCCACTTCATGGGTATAGGTATTGCCCTTATTGCAATTTCTCTTGATCTGGTAGAACTGGCTTTTGGAGATATTATTCATGGTGTGGTGTGGGTGGCAGCTGCTGGACAATAAGATGGTGTTACAGTCTGTCGACTTTCTATGCAGACTCATGCTGAAATTACCATCTACGTCCTTTTTAATCCACAAATCCCAAAAGACACTGCCTCTGTATTAGCTGTAGAGGTAAACATTAGGTTTACATTGCTTTTGTAGAGATATTCAATGAACTTCTCCAGCTCTGCCATGCTCTTATGCCACACCATGAATATATCATCAATGAGGCACTTCCATACTCCGACCTTGGGTCATTATGGGTTCATAGCCTTGTCCCAGAAGTACGCTTTCTCCCAAAAGCATCTACACAAATTGGTGCAGCTGGGGGCAAAACTCGCCCCCGTGGTTGTCTCTTTCTATGGTTGTAATACTTGCCCATAAAAGCAAAGTAATTGCCTTGCAAGACTATCTTAGCCATCTCCACTAACAGGCCTGTGCTTGGTGTTGTATCATCCCCTCTTTTGTTGAGGAAGTACCTTAGGGCTTTCAGGCCTCCCTCCCTCCCTCATGGGGGATATTTGTGTAGAGAGACTCCACATCCAAAGTGACTAGGATGGAGTCTGTCTCTACTTTTGCATCATCTAGCAATCTCATCATTTCTCCAGCGTCCAAAACAAAAGATGGCAGTCCATATACGTGGGGTTTCACATTATCATCCACAAGTAAATAAATGTCATATGAAGTCTTGAAAAGAATATCTGACTAAGAGAAGGTTTGTTCTGTGAAGAACTAAGAGGGTGAATGCCGTGACGGATTTCCTAAAAAAACCAAAACAGATGCAGTTTGTTAAGCCTAAAATTTGGAAAAATGTGTTTTTAAAGATGGTTATCCTATTTCATTATTGAAATACTCCTCTATGCGCATCACTTTTTTGGCTACTATGGGCAGGATTCAAAAAGCATTGTGAATAGCGCAAAGCGTTTGCCCAGACTTTGCCCGGGCTTTGCACCGAGGTACAATTCACAAAAGGAGAATTGTCCAGGACAAAGTCGTTTGCATGACAGCAATAACATAATGTATGCATGGCGTAAAGAGGAGGGGAGTTGCCATGCATACAGGCGCAATACAATTCACAAAGCAATTCAATCAGGCAAAGTGCTTTGCTCTGTACTTTGCACCATACAAATTACCACCTATAAAAAGGTTGTCTTAATCCAAGCAAAGCCCAGTGGCCAGAGGGAGAACTGCAGCAGGCAGCAGAATGGTTGACAGCACACCGCAGCAGCTGTACATGTTGGGGGAGGCTCTGAGGGGAAGAGCAGGAAGGAGGATACCCTGGGCCATCTGTCACTGGCAGAGGCACCCTGCTGCACAGAGGTGGTTCCAGCCAAGAGTCTCCTTTGAGACTCTGACCGATGACCAGCTGGTTGACCAATGCTGTCTCAACCTGGCCATGTTCATGTGAACTCCTGGAGTAAGACCTGTGAAACACTACCCATCACAGCCAAGCCCTGATGGTGGAGGTGAAGGTGACTGCTGTCATGTGCCTCCTGGCAACAGGCACCTTCCAGACCCCCATCGGGGACACCACAGGAGTGTCGCAGGCATCCACCTCATGCCTGCTGGCTGAATTTCTAAATGCTCTTCTGCCACATGCTGAGGAATTTATAGTATTCCCCAGCACTGCAGAGGAGTGCACAGCAACAATGTGGCAGTTCTACCCGGTAACATGCCTGCCACATGTACTTGGTGCCATCGACTGCATCCATGTGGCCATCCACACACCACCTGGCCCAGAGTCAGATGCCTACTTTAATAGGAAAGGCTTCCACTCCATCAGCTGCCAGGTGGTATGCAATGCCACTGGGTGCAACACCAGTGTGGTGCATGTTACCCTGGGAGCGCCCACAGCTCCTTTATCTGGCAGAACTCCATGTTGTGCCAGAGATTCGAGGGAGATGAAATACGAATGGGTGACCTGGTGGGTGAGTGTAACAACTGGGCTGTGACCAGCAAGCCTTGTGGGTCATGCAGGGCAGTGTCACACGGTGGGGGGGGAAGGGGGTGTGAACCTTCAGAGGGCACCGGAATGTGGGAAGACTGCAATAGCTGGCAAAATGGTAAGGGCAGGAATATGACATGGCCTGCAGAGTTGCCACTGATCAATGTGACAATGCACTACAACACAGGCTGCCAAACCCATGAAGGGACCTGTCTATGTGGTGTGGGAGGGAGAATGTGCAGGAGCATGCCAAAAGGTTCCAGAACATACAGTCATGTATGTAGGTAATGAAATGTGTAATAATGAAGGACACACTGAGCTGAAAACAATTCATATCCAGATGTGTTCTGGGAGAGAGCAGAGTAGGAGATAGCTAACGATACAAAAAGGACAAGGTACAACACAATAATATAGTGCTACATATGGAATTATAAGTAGTAATGGCAGAATAGCACAGAAAGGCATCTGGAAAATAACACAAAGTTTAATATATATCCAGAAAGGGAAAATAGCAGAACAGCAAGAAGAGGGCAAGACTAGAGACTGGAGACAAAGAGGATGGGCCAAAAGCAGTTGCAGGTAGGATGAGAAAAGGTGATATGGGCCAGAGTACTATACCATAGACATGTCCCAACTCACATGTGTGCTCTGCCCTTCATAGGTGATAGCGGCTTCCCCCTGTGCCCCTGGCTCCTAACCCACATCCGCCACCCCACAAACGAGGTGGAGGAGAGGTATAACGAGGCACGCACCGCTACATGAAACATCATTAAGCGGGTCTTTGGCATGCTGAAAATGAGCTTCTGTTGCATGGACTGCTCAAGTAGTACTCTACAGTACACATCTCAGAAGGTCTGTGGCATATTCCTTGACTGCTGTATGCTACACAACATGGCACATGCCCATGGAATACTGCTGCCGGTCCAAAAGGAACAGATATCCACAGACTCAGTGCCAGAGGGGCAGGAGATGGCATGCCAGATGCAAGGCAGGGATCCATGCATGGCACGGAGGGCCCAGGAGTACCGGCAGCACATCATGGAACAGTTGGAAGCCGGCAGAAGGTGAGTAATGAGCAGACAACGCATATGGCATCATGAATGAGCCTTGTTTATTGTACACATTTTCCAGCATGCACAGATCTACAACATACACATGGTAACGCAAGGACACAGGAAAGCCAGGCACACAAAAGAATGAACAGTTGCAAGCAAGACATGATTTAGCCTGGAACTTAAAATAAAAAATGCATATCGCTATGGCAAATGAAAAGGTGCAAAGCTGCACATGAATGTAAAGGAATCAAAATGAAAGGGTCACACAGTGCAAGAACTTGTGTGTCACAAGTCACAGAAGTAGCTGGGGACACCTCACCCAGCCATGTTAAGCAGGACATCGCATAGTAAGGGGTGAATGGGGCAATAGATAAGGAACCCATGCACAGGACCCTGCTGAGGGGGGAAGGGGGAGCTAGGACATACACAGGATGGAGGCAGTCCAGATGTGGGCAACTAAAATGGTGCAGGGTTTGCTCCAGAAGCCATATGAAGAGAGACTAAAGGAGCTTAATATGTATACCCTCGAGGAAAGGAAGGAGAAGGGACATGATAGAAACTTTCAAGTGCCTCAAGGGAATCAACAGAGTCCAAGAGGGTAGCACCTTTCAGAAAAAGAAATGTGCAAGAACAAGGGGGCACAATTTGAAGATAGAGGGGAGATGGCTCAGAGGCAATGTGAGGAAGTATTTTTTCATGGAGAGGGTGGTGGATGAATGGAACGGACCTTCTGAGGAGGTTGTGGGGTCAAAAACAGTGGGGGAATTCAAGATTGCATGGGACAGACATAAGGCAATTCTGGTAGGGAAGAAGTAGGCTGTTGGTTAACTAGGATCTGCAGCTTATCAATTAGGTAGGGAAATGGGCAGACTGGGTGGGCCGAGTGGTCCTTATCTGCCATCAAAGTCTATGTTTCTATGAGCTGGGGACATAGGCTATGACCTCTGGTGGCCACCACGAGTGTGGACAGTGCCGTGGCATATGGGATGGGTAGCGCCGTTGTGGACCCAGAGGAGGCCGAGGCTGAGCAGGAGGACACACGGGCCTGGGATGGCACCTGGGAGCCAGTGTGGCTGTGTGGGGATGTGGATCCATGCAATGACAGCCACCAACCAGGGGTGCGTGGAGGACCAAGGGTTATGGGGCCGGCAGATGGGATTGCCTACTGTCTGCCGATGTGCCCTGGTTGCATTGCCATGTCAACTGATGTGCCCTGATATTATTGCATAAATCCTCAAACATACCCACCATGGTGCCAATGAGCTGTTCCCAAATCTGCTGGGCCCACTGCATCTCCAGCCAGTGGTGGTGTTGGGCAGAGGTGAACGTACTGCCACAGTAGGTCCTGTATGTCCTTGAGGACCCTCTGGGATGTGGCCTGGGTGTCCATGACAGTACGCATCATGTCATGTGCACTGTGCTCAACATGCTGTGTGACAGGTGGTACAGGTGCTTGGGTGGTCCTAGATGGCTGGGTGGCTAGAGGATGACTTTGTGTGCCTGGAACACCACCAGTTGGTGGCAGCCTAGATGGAGGTGTTTGTTGCCTGACACCCTGTGTCCCCGGCCCAATGCTGTCCCTGGGCAGGGTGGCAACCCCAGATCCTGTATGTTGTGGCAGCCAATGGGCAGGCACAACATGGGAACTGGGAGGACAGGAGGAAGATGCAACAGAGATGGGGATGAAGGCATGGGACAGCTGGGCTGGGACTGGTGCACTGGCCCCTGAGGTGTTGCTGGTGGAATGGACAGTTGTAGGGGGGGTGCTGGGTGACATCCGTGCTGGTGATGGTGTTGGTGGTGGTAGGGGGCATCACAATAACATCTGTCGCTGATGATTGGGTGGCTGTGAAGAGCTCCACACTGGCCACACATGTCTCCAAGTCACTGTCTGCTGCTGTTTCCGAGTCACTCTCCACCTGGAGATCTGGTCATCTGGGGGTTGTTCGCTGAATGCCAAGGGATGTACTGGGCTGTTCAGCTGCTGGATGTGGGTTTGCTGTGGTAGGACCTGAGGGGACAGGAACATGTATGAGAGGGACAGCACATGATACAGTGCAAAGCCAACTAACAGAATAATGGTGCAGCAGCACCCTGACAGTGCCCTGTGTATGCACTCCATGTGACCAGGCAACACCCACAGATGGAAGTGTAGAGTGTCACTGTGCAACACACTGTGAGTAATGTGGTACCAGGTGAATACAGCCTGGATAAAACCACACATGAAATACAGCACTGTAAGAAGCACTAATGGTTCTACAGTGACAGTTTTTTTATAAGCGTGTGGTTATAACTGCTACCCCTGTCACTGTAGCCTGCCAGAAGGGAAGCTGAAGGATGCCACCAGGGCAGTGCCTGACTGAGCTGCTCCAGTGAAGGAGTGGCTAGAGCATTTGCCTTTGGTGGCTTCGGGGACCTGGGGCTGCAGGTTTGATTCTTCCCCAGGTCCCACTCTGCTGTGGCATTTTTTAAATAAAAAAAAAAAATAGTCCTGGTCCGTGTTTTTTCTTTTCCCCTGTAGTCCATGACCCCCCAGGGTGGATTATAATTAGTCCGGGGGGATGTGGGGGGCGAAGCCCCCCATATCAGGGGTGCAGGGGGCAGAGCACTCCACAAAACTAAAATATTTCTCCTGTGTGCACTGTCTTTGTGGTCCTCAGTGAGTGTTCTGTGGGAAGGTTGTTTTGCTACATGCTGCTTTGCATGTGGCATTGTTGCTGTATGCGGTTTTGACCATGACATTATGACCCTGTGCTGATAATGTGCACTCACACACACACACACACACGGACATGCAATACACACAGTACAGTAGGGCAAGACACAGGATAGAGATACACGCCAGAACCCATGGGCACAGCATGCAAGGGGGTGCACACCGTGGTGGTAGCAGTAGGAGTTGGGGGAATGACACACACTGCATCAGGAACATAGATACCATCAGAGGGTGCATGTTGTGTGTGGTGTGGCCCCAAAAACAACAAGGCAGCTTCAGCTGTTGATGTGTGTCGGAAACAGGCCCAGGAGAGTCCAGAGCCCACTTAAGTGCACACCCTTGGGATAAAGTTTTTTGTGCACTTAAGATAGCTGTGACTTTAACCAGAAAATCACTTCCAGGCACATTTCACTGTTTCTGTAATGTGCTGCATTAAATTCCGGGTGCTCAAGTTAAAATTACATTACACACTGTCCTACAATACAGTACTACTTACAAAAATAAATAAACTTATTCTGTTTTTGTGTTTCAGTGTGAGATTTATAATTAAACTTGAAGGCTAAAGTCAGTTTGTCCTTACTGTGGCCTTGCTAGACAATATTGCGGCAGCAGTTAAGATGTTAAGGTGGACTATTTAAGGTGGTACTGTACAAAATGCGCACTTAAAAGCTGGGTTTGACTGAAAATCAATAGGAAAAGTAAAAAACATGTGTGCACTTACATGTAGTTCACTTAAGAGGTACATTTAAAGAGGGACTCTGGCCAAAAGTGCTACATTGCAGAATTAGAATAAGCATAACCCCAATAAATCTCATACCAAACATTAGGTTTCTGTGTTACTTCATTTTAAAGTTATGGGCTATTTTGTAACCCTGATTTCACTAGCTGTTCAAAAAAGCCAGGTTCAGTGAAGAGGTGCTGATGATGTCATCTCCTGAACTCACAGTTTAGCCCTCCCTTTTAACAAGCTTATGGGACCTGTTTCTCCAACGTTTAAAGATCATTCTGCAATGGTTTTCACAAGTAAAACAGGCAGCACCATTCTAAAACAGTGCTATAGAATCTATGTGTTTCAGGTTTTGTAACAAAGTTGAAAATTTGTACTTCAATGCCTTTTTGGTGTGGTTCATTTCTCCAGAGTTGCAGGATGCTCACTCAGCATGCCTCCAGGCTGCTGATACCATGTGAAGTGCTACTCTGCAGTGCCTGTTTGGAAGTTGTATTGCTAGAAGTGTTGCAGTGTTGGAAAAAATGCATTGCTGTTTGTCAGTGTCTGCTTCACAATAATGTTTAATAGGGGCCTTATATGTGTTAATCCCAACTAGGGGTGGAAGTGTTAGCCCTGGTAAAACAATCATTGTAATGTGGAGTACAACGCAGATGAGTCTGAATCTAGCTCAGTGAGAAAACAGAAAATGAGCTCTGCTCAGCTGAGCATCCCATTCATTCATACTTTGATGATGAATAAAATATTGATTGAGCTGGCTGCTGCATAGAAACTCTTAATATGGTTTCAAAACAGCACTACCTCTCCCACCCCCATTAACAGGGTGGTGGGATAATTGATTTAAAGTGCCATCCTGATAAATCACCTCAATTGAATGATAGGTGTGAATGTTCTCAGCCTTTCACCACATTAGAAATATCCAGGGCAGGATTCTCAAAGCTTTCAGAAGGTGCAAAGCCTTCTCTAAGTCCCCTAAACTTACTCAGCTACAGAAAAAAAGCGGAGTTTGCTCCAAGTGCTATTCACAAACACCTCCCCCCCCCCCCCCGCAGCTGTGGGAAAAACCACTATGGACTGTGGAAAAAAGTGCAGCTGCAGAAGTCCCCCCAGGGCAAAAAGGTGTGAGATAAGTAAGGCACAGCTCCTGAAAGGCTATTCACAGCCAGTTTTTTTCCACAGCTGAGGAAAGAATGTTGCACACAGTGGGATGAGGTGTAACTCTCCCTCAGCACACTGCAGTGGTGCCCCAGCAATTGGAATCAATTAAGGTGGAGGTGTACCACAGGTAATAGCATCTCAGACAGTATAGCAGTGGCTGATGTTACAGCACTGAAATCACATATTGCCATGATATGGCAACAGGCAACAACCACTAGAACCAGTGCAGCCCATGACAGAGCCCCACAAGCAG
Organism: Neoceratodus forsteri; assembly: GCA_016271365.2. NCBI lineage: Eukaryota > Metazoa > Chordata > Ceratodontiformes > Ceratodontidae > Neoceratodus > Neoceratodus forsteri. The sequence continues at coordinate 910,195,438 of CM028131.1, read as the reverse complement.
TAGAGCCTGACCAGCCAGCAGTGAGTGCTACCCCCGCACGCCACAGGAACATCCCAGGGAGGGACGACCAGCAGGGACAGTCAGCCACTGTGGTGCCAAGGTATCGCTGGTACCTGTGGTACTGCTGTGGTCCCAGTTGGGGACTGCTTGCTGGTTTCTGAGTGTGCTGTCAGCTTCATATTATGGCAGCAATGTTAAAGTCTGCTGCTTCAGCTACATAGATTTACTATTGCTGTGCCTCCTCAGTCATTTCCACAGCTGTGGATCTGCAGCTGCGGATTCACAGCACTTGTGGGATTCCTGCAGCTGCTGCAATCCTGCAGCTGCAGTACTTTTTGCGGAATTCCCTCAGCTGTGGGATTTTCTTTAAGAATATCAAGCAACTGCATTTCCACAGTGCTGCAAGCTTTTTTTCTGCAGCTACGGAATTTTTGCTGTTCTTTCAGAATCCTGCCCCCAGTCTGCAAATCTCATATTAGAGTGCTGTTACTTAGCATCCAGCAACCCAGGAGAAAAGTATCGCAACAAAAAGGCATCGAGACAAAATATTGTCAGCTTTATTACAAAGCCTGAAACACACACAGGTTTTAAAGCAATGTTTATTGAATGGTGCTGCCTCTTTTACTAGAGCAAACCATTTGCACATCGTTTTTAAAATTTGGAGAAGCAGGTCCATAAGCTTGCTGGCAGGGAGGGCTAGACTGTGAGTTCAGGAGATTACACCATCAGCACCTCTTCACTGAAACTGACTTTTTTGAACAGACAGAGAATTTAGGGTTGTAAAATGATTTGTAACTTTTAAACAAAGTAACTTATGGATCTCAGTTTTGACATGAGGGTGATTGGGGCTATGTTGATCCATATTCTGAATTTATTAATGCCAGTAATTTGTGACCATAATCCCTCTTTAACATTGGATGAATAGGAAACAAAATGTGATATGGAAAAAATGTGCATTCAAGCGGGATGTGCACTTATCCGATCTGCACTTACGTGGGATCCTTTGTAACAGCCTAATCTGGTTCAATGTCAGTTGGCATCCATCTGTCTCCCCCTTCCCCTGGATGGGGCTGAGAAAGTCAGAACTGTCTAGTCCTCCATCCCGGTAAACAATAACTAAGTAAGTACATGTATAAAAAAGATACACTGGGGAGGTGTGCGGCATGATGACAATGGCCAGAAAATGGATGGGGACAAACAACGTTCACACAGTAGGACAGTTTCAGTTGCTCACCTTGCTGTGTGACATTCTCCTCCTGACTCACACCTGTTGCAGTCTGAGTGGGCTCCATGACATGCAATTCCATGGCTAACTGAAGGTGGTGCACAGGTTCCCCCTTTAGAGCACTGGAGCAAAGTAGTATGCAAATGCAAGCAGAATGTTCCAGAATGAAATGCTAATAGGCCACTTTGCCCACTGATTGACTAATCAGCTCATTTACATGTCAGCTTCATCCCATATTGTTTCACTTGAATAATCGATGTAACCTGCTATGTAATATACCACTGCTATGTATATATGTTAACATGTCGCATGCCATAAGGTATATCTGTACTAATTGTGTACCCTACTAGTCCTATAACTCCAGGGTCGCCCCTGAAAAAGGGATCTCCGGGGCCCAGTGGGCCTACCCGGTCATCAAAATTCAATAAATAAAATAAATACATAATAGCAGTTTTTTGGAATTGCGCAAAGCAAGGGCAATTTGCACGACGGGGTGTGCCACTCTAACTGTGAATAGCGCAATAAGGTTTGTGAGAGTCATGGCATTTCCAGAACCTTCTCAACATGGTGGCCTTATTGTGCCATGCTTGCACGTGGCACGCACCCATAATGCTGAGCAGTCCACCGACACCATGCATGCCCGCAGTGTCGCCAAGTTTCTTCTATCATGCAAACAGGGTTTTACAATGGACTTTGTGCAATGTTTTACAATGGTATATAAATTGTGCTAAATCCACACTGTGGTGTGCACAACCAACATGCCTCAGAGCTATGAAGGTAGACCTCTGGTGCAGATGCCAACAACCATTAGAGCAAGGAGCAGGGCCATGCATTGGGCAGTACACTGGCCAGAGGTAGAGCTGGCCAACCTGGTGGACCTGGTGGTCCCCAGGGAGGACCAACTATTTGGCCAGGAAGACCTAGAGGGTTCAAGAGTGCAAGTACGGGAAGCCATAGGCTTGGATCTCAGCAGGAGCACAGGGGTGGCATGAATGGGGGCAAAGTGCCGCCACTAATATGCAGACCTGCGAGGGAGGGATCAGAGACACCTACAGCACTACCACAGCATAGTGCATAGTGCACTGTGTCACGCCCAGGTGAGTGGAGTTCAGTACCTAGTCATCCAGTGCCTGGCACATGGGGAGAATGGGCTTCCACATCCACAGGATAGGTGCCATATGGGTATATCATCATCCTGGCCATGATGTGTTGTCTCTGCCCATCTGTGGACAAGGCTGCCTGCTGGTCTGTGGTCAGACTGGCTACACTGCAGCAGGCTGGTGAGGCATTGTTTGTGACTATCCACTGCACATTGTGACAGCAGCACAGTCCTACCACTGACATGGGTACCCATAATGGTGGGACATGACTCCCAGCCAGGTACATCTGTGGGGTTATGGACTGACCACACGTGTCAGTCCCCATGCAACATGCACCAGCTACATGGTGGCATGTCTGCACACTTGACCAACATCTCCTCCCAGTGCCCGTTCTTGTGTTCCCTGGCCAACACTGCCCCTGCATGTGCCTGGTACAAGCTGCTCATTTTGCACATCTACGTGCATCTGATTTTTTTGGTTGTAGTTATTAGTACATATTGCTGCTCCTGTATTGCATGCTGTACTGTTGGTGTTCCATGACCCTGGTGCAGCTGTTCATTGTATGTTGCAGTGTCTACCCTCCCTGTTTTGAACTAGTTAGGCACCAAGAGCCCAGAGACTGATTGCCACATGACTGTTGTCCACCTGGTCTTACCGTACCCAACAGCACCACTTGTGTGTACACCTTGCACATGGTGTGTGCCTCCCATGCTGCCCATTCGCCTACCCATCTGACTGAGGCATGACTACACGTGCCACCACAAACAATCTGTGCAGATACACAGCATGTGGGGGGTGTGCACTTCAGCAGCCACAGAGCACACAGTGTTGGCATCTCATGGGGGGCCACTAGGGCCACTAGCCCCATGTCCCCACATGGCGGCAACACCAGAACATGTTGCCGGCACAGTACACCATACACCACCTACTGCACAGCCCACACAGCAAGTGCTGTGATTGACATGCCCTGTCTTGGGATCCTGCAGTATGCAGGATGTGACCTGTGGCATGTGGGTGGGACACTGTTGTACACACATGGTATGTAATGGAAACATGCTGCCCAAGACAGGTCGAGCATGGAGGCATTCCTGGTCTGCATGCCAACCACCAGTTGTACAGTGGCATGTAGCAATTTGATGGGACAGGACCACTCAAAACAGTTGGGTACCCACAACACCCAGGCTCTAGGACCCCACCAGATGGCACTAGAGATGCAGCAAATTTAAAATCCACCGGCGAAGTGAATGCGAAGTGATCACTTCGTGTTGGCACTTCTCTACACAGAGTGCACCACAGGAAAGGCTCACTTCACCTTATTATTACTTCGCATTGTCATTCCACCTTAAAAGTGAAGTAAGGTGGAGTGACAGCAATACTGGCAGCACCCCACCCACACAGTCACCAGAATTAATATGCATCCTCAAAGTGCTACTGTCTTGTGTCCAGAAAACTCCCCAGTGCTGACGAAGTGACATGAAAGCGTAACAAGAAATACAAAGTTTCCCAGAATTAATGGCGCACTCAGTCATGTGCGCAGTGGTCACACTCAGAGTCACCAGAATTAATGTGCATCCCCAAAATGCTACTGTCTTGTGTCCAGAAAATTCCCCAGTGCTGACAATATGCTATTGTCTTGTGTCCAGAAAATTTCCCAGTGCTGACGAAGTGAAATGAGAGCGTAACAAGAAATGCAGTCTCTCAGAATTAATGGTGCACTGCAAATGCACTGACAGATTAAGAGTGCCCTGCGCACTCTAGGGATGCATACGAAAAGGCACAACAACACCTAACCAGTGCTCACAAGTCACAAATCCAAATCTGGAAATGTTGCCAGTTGGGGGATTAGTGCACGGCAGTAACAATCCACTACCAGTAAAGATACCACAAAGCAGTATAAAAAATTCATGCAGGTGCAGTGGATAGCAGGTTCACACTGCTGCAATTACTCTGTGGCACAATAAAAGGTGTCTGATTTAATGGCACACATTGCACACACACTCACACACACACTACAAGTAATGTGTAGCAAATTGAAAACCTTTAGTAATATAACCAAATGTTTTAAACAGACAAATTATACACTGCTGCACCACAACAATCAGCAAAAAAAGTCAAGAATTACTGAAAATATTACCGTTTGTACATTAACACAGTTATACAAGAAAAATATAACCAAAACAGAAAGATTGCCTTTTCCTCCCAGTTAATGTACCTACACCACAAATATGCCCCTTCCTCAAAGCAGATTTCACAGTACACAGACTGACTGTTTTAAATTAACATTCAAAATACATACACAACAATAAACACTCGATTATATGAATACAGAAGAGTTTAATACAATCGATGTACTAAATTTTGAGCAAAAAAAAAAAGACTCAAAAAGGCATTTTAAACACCTTTTAGAGGTTTTGAATCCGAGAGCTCTGAGAGCAAACTGTCCCCAGCTACCACTACACACACACTACTCGGGCCAGAACTGAGGCTGTGCAGAACAATCTAGAGCCCATGTGACCTGCAATCCCATGAATCACTGCAGAATTTCATTTGGAGCTCAATTACAAGGAAAAGTGAGGCAAATTACATTGATTTCAATGTACTTCGCCTTAAAATTGGTGGAGAAGTGGTTTGGGGAAGGTGGAATGACGCAAAGTCATTGGTTTCAATGGACTTCACATTCCTCATTATGAAGCGAAGTACTCAGCTTCACATTGTGGAGTACTCCGCTGATTCCGCATTACTCCATGAATCACTTCGAGGAGTGAATTGGGGCCACTTCACCCACCACTACTTACGGTACTGTAACTCACATGCTGTACAGGAAGGAATGCGAATGCCTAAGGCTGTACTTCCCTGATGAGCTGAGCCTGTATCATAAAACTCCCCAATTTAAAAACTCTTATTAATGAGTACAGTGGTGGGGTGGAGAAGCCTGGAGAGATTCTACAAAACAGGCTTACAACACATCCAAGTAACTAGTAAAAAAATTAATGTGATTCGTGACGTGATCGTGAATTGTGATTTGTGACTGCATTTGTGACCGTGATGATGAAGAACATGATTCGGTGTCGATGGTGTGAGATAACCAACATGGAACTGTATTGGGAACACGAATGCCTATGGCTGTACTTTCCCGATGAGCTGTAGCACAAAACTCCCTGACTTAAAAACACTTATTAATGAGTACAATGGTGGGGTGGTGAAGCCTGGAGAGATACTACAAAACAGGCTTACAATACATCCAAGTAACTAGTAAAAAAATTAATTTGTTGTGATTCGTGACGTGATCGTGAATCGTGATTTGTGACTGCATTTGTGACTGTGATGATGAAGAACATGATTTGTATCACGAGTGACTTGTGATGATGGTCCTGACTTAAAAATGCATATTAAGGAGTACAATGTTCATGCAGAATTATGCACCACACCAGTCCAGTACTCTGAAGGGAAGCCAAAGAAACAACTGTGACTTAAGTTACAGATGGAGATTGGGCCCTAAAGAGATGCAAATGCACAGACAGATTAAGATTGCACTGCACACTGAAGAGATACAGACGCAAAGGCACAACACCTAACCAGTGCTCACCATCAGAAATTCAAATCTGAAAAAGAATACCTTTGCCGGTTGGGCGTGCGCGTGTGTGTGTGTGTGTGTGCAGTATGCTGCACTGCTGCAGTAACAGTCACTAGTACTAGTACCAGTAAAGATACCACAAAGAAGTACAAAAATCACACAGCTGTAGTGGATAGCAGATTCACATTGCTGAAATTACTATGTGGCACAATAAAAGGTGTCTGATTTGATGACACGCATCAAACACATACACACACACTAAGTAATGCGTAGCAAATTGAAAACTTCAGTAATATAACCATGTATTTTAAACAAACTAAAATTATGCACTGCTGCACCACAACAATCAGCAAAAAAATGGCAAGAATTATTGAAAATATTACGGTGTGTACATTAACACAGACATCAAGAAAAATATCACCAAAACAGAAAGCACTGTCTTTTTCTCCAAGTTAATCTACCTATACCACAGATACACCCCTCCCCCCAAAGCTCACTTCCACTGTTTCTCAGTGCACAGATTGAATGCCGTACATTAACATTCAAAATCCATACACAAACAATAAACACTCGATGATATGAGCACAGGAGGGTTTCCTACAATTGATGAACTAAAGTTTCAGCAAAAAAAAATACCCAAAAATACTTTTTTAACAGCTTTTAGAAGGTTTGAATCACAGAGAGCAGACTGTCTCCTACAGCTTCCTACACACACTACCATGAACTGAGGCTGTGCAGAACAATCTAGAGACCATGTGACCTGAAATCCCATGAATCACTGCAAAATTCGCCTTTGGAGCTTAAAAACAAGGCGAAGGCAAAGTACATTGTTTTCAATGTACTTCGACTTAAGAGTTGGTGGAGTAGTGGTTTGGGAAGGCGGAGTTACGCAAAGTCATTGTTTTCAATGGACTTGCAATACCCATTTGCCTTCACAACGCGAATCACTTCGCGGAGCGAATTGGGGCCACTTCACCCATCTCTAGATGGCGCATGAATGGCCAGTGGGTCCAGCACCCTGATGCATGCCCATGGACGTGACAGCCTGCATCATAGAAACATAGAAGTTGATGGCAGATAAGGACCGCAAGGCCCATCCAGTCTGCCCATTTGTTTTTCTACCTTATAAATGTGCCATCAGCCTTTGCTCTGTCAGTGGCCTATCTATTCATAGTCATTTGTATTGCTCCCTTATGCCTATCCCATGCCTGTTTGAAGCCCTGCACTGTATTCATAGCCACTTCTTGTGGTAAGCCATTCCATGCATCCACCACCCTTTCTGTGAAAAGAATTTCCTCACATTCCCCTTAATCGGCCCCTCTAATCTCATGCTGTGTCCTCGTCCTGCTATTTTCTTATATTTAAACATGTTAGACTCTTTCACCTTGTTAATGCCCTTAAGGTGCTTGAATGCCTCGATCATATCACCTCTCTCCCTCCTTTGCTCAAGGGTATACATATTGAGCTCTGTTAATCTGTCCTCATATGTCTTCTGATGCAGTCCCTGCACCATTTTGGTTTCCCTTCTCTGCACTGCCTCAATTTGGTTAATGTCCTTGTGAAGGTGTGGCCTCCAATACTGCACGCAGTACTCCAGATGGGGCCTAACCAGTGTCTTGTAAAGAGGGATTATTACCTCCCTCTTACGACTTGTGATACCCCTACTAATACATCCTAACACCCCCCTAGCCTTACCTACTGCTTTAGAGGTCTGCTTGGATGATTTCAGGTCATCAGTGATGATGATACCCAAGTCTCTTTCTTCCTTTTTGACTGCTAGCAACTCCCCTCCCAGCCTATAGGTGGCTTCAGGGTTTCTCTTCCCTATGTCATGATTTTGCACTTCTTTGCATTAAATCCCAGTTGCCACTCTTCTGACCATTTTGTCAGTTTATTCAGATCTCTTCTCATTCTGCCCACCCCATCTGGATCATCTACTCTGTTGCAGATCTTGGTGTCATCTGCAAACAGACAAGCCTTATCCTCTAGTCCATCTGCAAGGTCACTAATGAAGATGTTGAAGAGGACTGGCCCCAGGACTGATCCCTGAGGTACCCCACTTGTGATCTTGCATCTCTTCTGACTGTATACCATTTACCACCACTCTCTGTTTTCTGCCCGTCAACCAGTTTGCCACCCAGTTGACCAACTTCTGACCCACCCAAGCCTACCCAGCTTATTTATCAATCTTCTATGTGGAACAGTATCAAAAGCTTTGCTGAAGTCAAGGTAAGTGACATCAACTGCTCCCCCTTGGTCCACCACTCTGGTTACCCAGTCAAAGAAATCTATGAGATTAGTTTGACAGGACCTTCCTTTTGTAAACCCATGCTGTCTTGGATCCTGTGCCCCTATGGATTCCAGGTGTTGCACTATCCTTTCCTTAAGGAGTGCCTCCATAATCTTGCCCACTACTGAGGTAAGACTGACTGGTCTGTAGTTTCCCACCTCCTCCCTGCTACCACTCTTGTGGAGCGGGATCACATGAGCCCTTCTCCAGTCTTCTGGGACCTCTCCTGTGCTCAGAGACTCACTAAACAGTTCTGCTAATGGCTCTGCTAGTTCCACCTTTAGCTCCTTAAGTACCCTGGGATGTATGCCATCAGGTCCCATTGCCTTATCCACCCTGAGCTTAGCAAGCTCTTGTAGGACCCTTTCTTTGTGAAGGAGTAGTGCTCACCTCCTCCCTTGTGTCCATGATGCTGAGCTGTGGGCCCTGCCCTACCTTCTCTTCAGTAAATACTGATCAAAAGTATCTATTTAGGATAGATGCCTTTACAGGGTCCTCCTCCTCACATGCTCCCTTTTCTCCATTAAGCTTAGCAATACCCCCTCTGGACTTTCTCCTTTCACTAATGTATCTATAGAAAGTCTTGTCACCTTCTTTTACTGTTCGTGCTAGTGTTTCCTCAGTTTGGGACTTTGCCTGCCTTACTGCCTTCCCTGCTTCCCTTAGGGCAGTTTGTATGCCTCCTATCTTCATCCCACTGTGTTCCTTATATTTCCTGAAGGCCAGCCTTTGGCTCTGACCTTTTCTGCTACTGTATTTGAGAACCAAAGTGGTTTCCTTCTTCTTTGCACTTCCTTTTCTGTCTAACACAATGGGATGTTGCTTCAAGTATTGCATCCTTAATGCTTGCCCACTTTGCCTGTACCCCTCATCTGTGTTTCTTTTGCCAGGGCTAGCTTAACTCTGTTGGCCATCTTATCAAAGTCAGCTCCTCTGAAGTCCCATATTTTGCCTTGGAATGGGATGATTTAGATGTAGTAGCCAAATTGAACCATACCACGTGATGGTCACTGGCCCCAGGTGACCTTCTACCTGGAGATCTGTGATCCCTTCCTTGTTAGTCAGTACTAGATATAGGATAGCCCTGTCTCTTGTGGGTTGCTGTACCAATTGTTTGAGGCCCTCCCTGCAGGAATCCACTATGTGTCTAGTTCTGGCAGATGTTCCTGCTGGTATTGACCAATCTGTATCTGGCATGTTGAAGTCTCCCATTATCAGAACCTCCCTTTAGCTGTCATGTTTTGTATATCTTCTAACAGTAATGTGTCTATGTCCTCCCCCTGGTCTGGGGGCCTGTAGACAACCCCAGTTCTTATGGCTGTCCCATTTCCTGTTTCCAGGGTGACCCACAGTTCTTTGGCTCCTTATGTGTATTCTGAATTTCTGTAGCTTTGATATTTTCATTGACATACAGGGCCACTCCTCCTCCCCTTCTTGCACCTCGGTCTCTTCTGAACAATACATAGCCAGGTACTGAAGTCTCCCAAGTGTGGTTACTGGTAAACCATGTCTCACTAATTGCTACTATGTCCAGTTTAGCCTCTGACATTATTGCCTGCAGGTCTGGGATCTTATTTCCCAGGCTGTGAGCATTTGTGTACATGATTTTCCATTGGCCAGATTTTGGCGTGTTAGTTGTTGGGTGAGGTTTGGCATTACCCCTGTGCATCGTATGGGAGACAAACCTTTTTTTACCTGGTGATGCAAGTGAACTACAAACATGCTGAATCCCTTTTTGACCACTAGCTGAGGGGAGGGTGTTCTTCCCATTCGACGAGGAGTGCTGCCCCTCTCCCCATTTGCTAGTTTAAATATTCAGCAAAGACGCTAAACTTCTGCCCCAATGCACTGACTCCCTCTTTAGTCAGATGCAGTCCATCAAATTTAAAGAACTTTCACTCCCAGAACTGTTGCCAGTTCCCTACAAATCTGTGTCCTTTTTCCTGGCACCAGCCCTTGAGCCACGTGTTTAGCTCCCATATCTCCCCTTCTCTGACCTTCCGTCCATCTGCTCCCCTCTCCCAGACTGGCAGGGTCTCAGAGAAGGAGATGCTGGATGAAATAGATGATATTTTGTCACCCAGCCTGGTCAGGTGTTCCTTGGTCTCCACAACTGACCGGCTGGTGAGATCATTAGTCCCTATGTGTACTAGGACATCAATGTTTTCTCCTGCTTTGTGAACAATTTTAGCAATGTGGTCAGTGTCTCTCCATGCTGATGTGCCTGGGAGACATCTGACCATTACCCCTGGCTGGAGATGGGTATCAACTCCCCGAATCATGGGGTCTACTATGATCAGAAGTTTTTTGGATTTCCTTTTTGCTTTCTTTGTTTTGGTTCCTGATTTGGGTGAGTTTTGTTGTGCTAGCTCCTGTGCTGCAGTGTCCTGCTCTGCAGTGTCTTCTGCCTCTTTGTTTGATTTCAGAGATAGAGGCAGATACCTGTTTGTAGTGTTTATATGGTTTTTGGAGGTAATATGTTGGAGAGCAGAGAGTGATGGGGCACCCAATTTGCCCCTCCTAACCACCTGCCAACCTTCTGGACCAACTACCCTCTGCGGTCGAGGTTTTTCTGTTGGATGCTGGGGAAATGGCGGGTGGTTCTTATAATGTATTTCCTCTTGAATATGAAATTTGAGGAGTGCAATCTCTGCCCATGCTGTCTGGAGCTGAGCCCTAAGATCTCCAAAGGCCCAGCATGTAGGACAGTGTCCTAAATCCTGTAAGACTGTCCTTCTGAAAATTGTTCCACAGTACCTGCAGTTAATGATATCCATTCCAGATAAGTTGCTGGGTTTATAACCTAGTCAGAGTAATTAGAAGGAAAAAAAATGAAAAAAAATGCAAGTAATGGTTTGATTGTGTTTTGTTTACTTGTACTTGTTATAACAAGTTAAATTACTAGTGCCCCCGTAAATGAGCTCACCTTGTGGAGGCCCCACTGATCCACCCCTTCCTGCTCTGCCACAGGAAATGTCACAACTGTGGTACCCTATAAAAGGAGTGTAGTGTGGGGTGTTTGGGGTTGGGGGTGGGTGGTTGGGCCCTTCCCCTGCTGAAAAGAAGAACCACGGATGAAAGAACAAGGAGGTAAGAGCAGAAACAATCAGTCAACAACAAATGCAGTAACCTGAAAGCTTATCCTAATGTTAGATAAAACTGTAAAACCTGTAAAACACCACCTGTAATAATTTCAGAGAAGATATACGCTGTAAGAAACACTGTTAGCAGAGAAAATAAAACAATGAAATGTTAGCAACAAACAGTAGCAATCCCTGTGAGTGAAAAATAAAAACAACACCACACAGTAAATCTGCTTAGCCAAAATAAGTCTTAATCCTTTCCCTTGCTCTGGTAAGTTTCTCTACTCTGCCTTTCAAGCAGTCTTAGAAGGAAAGAGCTCACGTGAAGCTAGGTGCCTTGGCCAGCAAACTAAGTCTTCTACCTCCAAGACATCAACTAACCTGACTTTTTAACCCTTCTTTCTGTTGGAAATTACTGACAGTTTACTAGCTCCACCCCCAACATACACACCTAATCCTTTGGAAGAGCTGTGGGAGGAAAGCAATTAGCTCCTTCAATGTGAGAAGGAGACTGAAACACATCTGAGACAACAAACCTTTTCAACAAACAAAAAAAAACAAGAATAAAATAAAACAGTGTCAAACAGTAATTTTGCTTAGCCCAATGATAAGTCACAAAAATGTAAGCTCCACCTGTAATTCAGTAATTTCAGAGAATATATACCCTGTAAGAAACACTTTGCTACAGAGAAAAATAAAACAATGAAATGTTAGCAACAAACAGTAGCAATCCCTGTGAGTAAAAAATAAAAACACCACACAGTAAATCTGCTTAGCCAAAATAAGTCTTAATCCTTTCCCTTGCTCTGGTAAGTTTCTCTACTCTGCCTTTCAAGCAGTCTTAGAAGGAAAGAGCCCAGGTGAAGCTAGGTGCCTTGGCCAGCAAAATAAGTCTTCTACCACCATAACCACCACAACCGCCACCAGTTACAGAAGCGTTGCTCCCCAGTGGACTGTCCCATCCCATGTGCAGCCATCCAGGTGGTCACTGGACACTCCCCAGTTGGTTCTCCCCAACATGATCCAAGGCCACGTACGTTACAGTGCCCTGCCATGTTGCCCACCTATGTGCCTGGTGTTCCCCATGCATGCACCTGACTGGCAGCATACCACTGCTCCTTCACTGCTGGCCGGCTCAGTATGTCATCATGTGTGCAAGGGACAAGACTCCCAGCCAGTCTGACGCTCAGCCAGATGTGCTGGCCAATGGGTGCCCATCATGACATACACAACATACTCTCACTGCCACTGTTCGACAGCTCTGTCATTCTGTACAGCCGTATCAGTGATGTTGTGTATACCACCAGCCTGCAGATATGCCAGGCACTTACATGTGCAGTGTGATGCTACTGGATATATGATGTGGCCCCATGTGCCTGTTACCATTGATGCTATTCTGCAGTCTTGTTGGGGGGCCTGCATGGGGCTCCTGGAGGGTGGGTCATAGCATGTACCAGGTGGACATGTTTGCACGTGCAGTCCCCTGCCCCAGCATGTGCCTGTGTCCACCATGCTGTCACTATTGTGTACATTCGCATGTACACACACCCTGCACATACCACACATCACCTGTTCTCCCATGTGTGCCACAGTAGTTGTCTGGTACCTCACATATCTGCACATGGCAGCCTGTGAGTGCCCTGCCACCTGACATGGGCTGTCCATGGGTCACACAGCTGTTCATGTCCACCAGCTGCACCTGTCAGGCACACATGACTGACACTTGTGCACCAGGCAGGGCTTTGCTTTTGTACCCTTTCAGGTGTACATAACCTACCAGGCATGTTCAGGTCACACACTTTGTGGGGGATGTTAGCTGTGGCCACAGGGTGCTGGGGCTGTCCACCAGTGTGTGGGGTCTTCATGCAGTGTGGCCATCAGCCTGTGGGGTACTGATACAGCTGCCTGTGTGCATGCCTGGGTTACTTGTTACATAAACAGGGTATCCACTGCAGCAGAGGTGCCACATCCCTGGCACCTACAGTGCCCGTTGTTGGCCATGGCCATATGTGTGTGTGTGTGTGTGTGTGTGTGGGCACATGTGTGACTATGTTGCAGCTTTGCATGGCACAGGCACTTGTGGTTTACAAATGTTTCTCTGCCAGGGTCCTGGTCAACATAGTCCTGGGTTGGGTATTGAGACCATAGTGTCTGATGCATGCCACTGACAGTTTCTGTTCCTTTCCTATTGCAGAGCAAGGGGCTGGAGATGAAGCCCCCCAGAGGGCTAGAGCAGGGGAAGGGAGCACCAAAATATTGCTGAGGATAGACCCCGTGTCCTATGCTTGAGACAGCGGCCAGTCACATGAGTATGCCTACCACCTATGCCTCTCTTGCCATCACCTGTAGTAACTGTGCACTGCATGGTGTCTGCCATTTCCTGGTTGCCTGTGATTCTTGGTGTGTGTACTGTTCTCACAATGGTAGGTGGTATCCTAGCCCTGGTACCCCACATCCCCATTGCATCCCCAAATGCATGCCTTGGGGTGACCAGCCCACCCAGCACAGTTCACACTCCAATATCCAGTGTAGGGACATTGTGTGTGTGTGTGGCATGGCTCTGCTACATGCCTGCCCTGTAGGACGCACCCGCAACATGCCTGGGCACCCTGTCCATAGTGTTTGCAGTGACCCAGCTCTGCTGAGCTGCTTCACGGGTTTGGTGTTCCCACATCATGTGCTCCCATGTCAGGCCCATGTGCCCTTTGGTTGTGCCTCTGCCCACAGGGTCCTTGGGTGTCCCTCATCATGTGCTGGATTGTGGCCCCGTGGATGTGGGTTGCCCATGTGTTCCATTCATGCACACATCCTCTACAGTGGTTCTACACTGCAGCACAGTCGTAGTGCCGCACACCATAGTCCTGCACATGCCTGTTGGCATGTCCACAGGCACTTGTCTGTGGCTGTTTGGGCCAGTGCTGTATTCCCCCTCGCTTAGGCACCTGTGTCCCAGGCTGACCACATTCCTTTGGTCAGGCCAGGACATCCTTTGTGTGGCACTGACCACTGCCTTTGCTCATCCTGGGGTCTTCAGTCATGGACCAACGGCACCCTTGGTGTGTGGTCCCTTCCTCCATTTCCCCATATCTCCCCACCAGTTGGTGCTCTGTTGCCCCCGGATGGTTGTTGTGCCTGCCTTCGGTATTGGTCTATGTGGTGGCTATGTGTTTGTAGTTTGGGCTTTTGTGCTCCTGTTCAGGTGTTATTCATGGAATTTGGGCTTTCCATTGCTGTCCAGTGCTGCCATGGTGTTGGTGGCACACTCAGTGTGGGGAATACACATATGGCCTGCTAGGTGTGGCATCCCATGTCCTACGCACTGCCACAATTGCATGTCCACAGGCTGTGCCCCCATGCGACTACCGCAGGCTTCACTGGATACCTGCCAAAGTCCCTCCTGCCCCTTCTGACATGTTTGCTTTGGTCCCTATGACCCTCCACTTGTTTATTTATTTATTAGATCATCGGTTTACAGACCTTTGAGTTGAAGACTCATTTACAAAGGCACCTCGACAAGAGAGCAATACATCACAGTAAACAAAACAGAACAGTACATAACACTTAGATTAAAAAAGCAACCGGTGTTACAGGAATTTACTGGTGGTACAAGCTTGGTAATAGGTAGATCACAGTAGTCATAATATAGGTACACGAGTACCATGTCAGGTAGCAACCAGAGATATTTTATTACATTAGTCAGCAGATGTTGCCTGAGACCCCAGGCATATACAGCAAAAGTAGACAGGGCAACCCCAGCCTAGGGGTGAGGGTAAGGGGCAGGTGGGAGATTATGTGCACCACTTGCTGTGGTGCCTGTGGTTATGGGGCATCAGCAGCAGGGCCAGGGGGTCAGGGGGTCAGTGAACCCTTCACAGTTTTTGCTGTGGGTCAGAGTATGAGGCACTAGCACTTTAAATCTGTACACATAAAGGTGCATGAGGGGCATGATGGTGCACACTCTGATGATGACCACAATGGCCGATACGTAAGCGTGCATTCCAGGTTTGTACTCTTGACCTCTCAGCTGTTTTTGCAGCGTCTTGCATGTAGCATGTAGCAATTTGGTGCATTTAATTTGAAATAAGTTTCCCCGTGAATGTACACAGTGCGTTTTGTACTTTGAGTCGCTACTTTGTAGCACCGAGGGATACTTGTTTGTTGTTTCTGCCAGCGCCAGCACTGCTTACAGACACTAACCAGTTGAATTACAAGGACTGCTGAGAGATTGAGTGTGGTGAGAGAGGAGTTGTTCTCCTCAGTGTTTTTTGGCTGTTATTTTTTCAATAAATTGTTCTATGGTTTATCCTGTGCCATTTTTTTGCTTAGAGTACTGACCTCAAACAGTGATTTTGCCGCTTGTGTTGTTCTGATACTACAGATGGGCTCTGAGGTACAGGTGCACTAGTTCTGTTATATTAAATATAAAGGTAGCCCCCCCCCCAATCTCTTTTTGGATAAGAGAAACATTTTTTGGAGTATATGACTCCTGACCCCCCACATTTCCATCAGTGGAGCAGCATTGACATGGGGCTGGTGGGATTTACCCAGTGACGGGGGGGGGGCTACTGTACACCTTTTGGTACTGAGCATACATTGTACAGCAAGGCAGCCAGCCTTATACTTTGTTGCCTGTCTCGATGGTGTTTTTTTGTTTCACTATTGCATGGATTGCACTGCGACTGTCGCATGCTCTTTGGCCTCCCTTCTCCTCTGGACCCTTCATAACCAACAGGTCCTGTCCCTGTGCTGTGTTCATTGTCATGTATGGCCCATACATCACAGTTACTACACCATAGATTAATCATTGTACTGTGTGTGTGTCATCCAGGATTGATAGGTTGGATGATCAGGGTCTATGTATTTTTGCAATTGTTTTCCTAGTGCCCTGGAATCAGGTGTTCTCTGAAAGTCTGGACCCCACTGTTTGGTACAATCCTCCGCCACTGGTTACATGCACATGTTACACATGCTGCTGTATGTTCCACAGGCTCTGCCTACCCCGAGGGCTGCCTGGGGCTATGTTGGCAGGTGCATGGCTGCTATCCAGATGCACCACCTTCCACAGGTGACCATGTGGTGTGGCCCTTGTGCATGCTTTCTGCATCTGTCATCCTATGTGCCTTGTTGTCCCATGTTCCACGTCTCTGTCACACTGCTGTTTCCCCACAATGTTACAAGGCCATTGCCCTTCGGGTGGCCAGCCACGGACACAGCCCACGGTGGGGCATATCTGCATGGGGTTTCACCATTGAGGTGCTGTGCCCTTTGTGGGCTGTGCCAGACATCTTCCCAGCATGCTGTGTCTGCTTTGCCATGTACTGTGCCCCTTGGGCCCATGCTACATTTGTCAGTCTGGCCCACCAGACATGGCTGCTGCTGTCAGTCGGGGGCCACTCTCCACTTCCCCCTCATCTTCATGTTGTGACAGCGTATTCATGCTGCCTTGGGTCCCAGTACCTGGCCTTCCTTGCACACCTTGCCATTGGTCCTGTCATCCTGTCATTCACTGCATTCCTAGGCATGGGACCTCCACATGCCAACAGGCAGTGCCACTGCCTCTGGACAGCACAAAATCAGCATCTGAGTAACACATCATGTGGGTTTTGGGGGGGTTACCTTGCACATCTTGGTACTGTTGCAGCATTTGTACTGACTGCACCATTTTCCTCCTAGGTACACCTCAGAGGCCTGCTGTGGGGTGTCATTGACCTCAGTGGAGGGCCTGAATGGAGCTGGTGGCCCAGCATCAAGCCCATCTGTTGAGAGACATTCTGCAGCAGCAGAGGCAGATCCTGTGGGAGCTGCAGAAGCTTTAATGACTCGTAGCATCCGTGGAGCGACGGACTTTGCCACCACCCCCATCTCCTGTCCCTTGAATATGTCATCCCAAACCCCCCTTACCCCCCATCTATTTCCCATCACTTCCTCCCCAACTGACATGTAAATATTATCCCCTGTATATATGGTTCCCCTGTAAATTTTTGCTTTGTTTATAGTTACCCCTACTTCCCCAACCCCTCTTCATCCCGTTTTTCCCCACACCTCCCTACCCTAGATCCTTCCCTTTGTGGTTGTTAGCTTTTCTTTTGTTTTTGTTGTTGTTTGTACTGTTTTACATATTGTTGTTATTTGATATTTATTGTTGCTACCTTTTGACATACTAAAGCTGTTTCATATTTGTTATCCTGTGTCTGTTCTTTCATCCTGCGGTGCTTCACTTGCAGCTCTACACTGTTCCACTCTCCACCTATTCAGGTCCAATGGGGTGGGGCAACATATGTCACCATACCACCTCTGGCCCTTGCCAACTGAACACCTGTGTGTTGGCAGGCGTCCAGCAGGCCTTATTGCCATTTCTGCCTGTGTGCTGTCATTGGGAACCATTCCCTGGTCTGTTGCCGGCATCTTCATACTGGTTTCTGTACTATGCAATACAGGCCACACTGTGCCCCGCCCCTTTTGCCCAATTCACCTATGTCACCAGGTGAGCCACCACACAATGCAGCCCAACTGAATGTGCTTTGCTGTGCTGCCCCCTGTGCTTGTGTCTTCATAGGCGTGATGTACATTTCCCATCTGGCCACATGTCTGGCAGCATGTGGCATGCCCGGACATGTGTGTCGGACATTGCTGTGGGTCCATGTTACCCTGCTGTGCTCTGCAACCTTGTTGCACTGTCCTGTGCTTGGTCTCTTGCCTTCTGCACCTGTGCCAATGTGCTGTGTTCTGCCATTCTGCAATTCAGGCCAAGTGGTTGCATTGTACCATTGGCTCCCATTGCGCCCCTGGCTTTGTGCCCCATTCACTATGTGTTTGGCACCGGTGCTATTTCTTTGTGGATATCACTGCCATGTCCTGACACTATTACAGTCTGTTACACGGAGCAATTTTTGTGTGAGCACAATTCTTTGTGAATCCTGCTCCATGACTATCTTCAGAAACAGAGGAACTGAACCGATCCTCTGAAAAAATACATATATATTTATTTCTCAGAATGGCTGCTAAGAGTAATGTGATTACAAGTAGTTCAATTAACTCTTGACAATCATTAAATATCCATATACAATATGAAAATACCCTTGGTCTTGCTAATTGTTTTGGCCAATGGGAACAATTTCTGTCTGGCATATCTTGCACTATTATGCTTGAATGTCCTCACTCCCTGACTTTGCAAGGCAGTTCAAGGGCAATACAAAAAGGACTGCTGCATTCTAGGGATGGGAAAAGCTATCCAGAGGTTGTTACTGTATGAGGTAAACTGTGTCAGTAAATGCATCCTTTGTACAATGGACCCACTGCCAGCTTTTCTGTTTCTGAGTCTGGTTTCATGTAAGTAGTGCAGATGCATTTTCACAGTCTGCTGCCAGTAGGTACAGGTTCAGTGGTGAGGCAGTCGGAATGGGTGGGGGGCTACTTTACCCAATGCCATGTGGCCAGCTCGATTTTTGGGGGGACAGACTACCCACTGGAACACCAGGAATTTGTCTTTTGATTTCGAGATGTGTGGGGGACGGGACATTTTAAGTGAACTGTGTGTGTTGCTGCACAGCATAGTGCAGCTCTCAGGGCAGCTCTGATTGTGTATAGTACTGCTACAAACACTGCATGTCTATTTCCAGATCATCATTTAATGTGTGTATTTGTGCAAATAATGCACAAGTTAAGTGATTATTTGTATGGTTTGGCATTAAAACTGGCATATTTGTTTTAAGCTTACTGTGTAGTACACATCTGCAGAGCAGGCATCTCTGTTCAATGACAT
The DNA here is from genome assembly GCA_016271365.2 of Neoceratodus forsteri. Lineage (NCBI taxonomy): Eukaryota > Metazoa > Chordata > Ceratodontiformes > Ceratodontidae > Neoceratodus > Neoceratodus forsteri. The sequence goes on along the minus strand of CM028131.1, from coordinate 910,176,404 downwards.
CATTGGCAGCTGTTTTAGGATTTTTACAGAGTGGGATTTTTGAATTAGGACAGACTTTGTTTGGAATTTTCAAATACTATGAAACTGCATTTAGCCTACTTTAAAGCATGCAGTTTCGGTATAAATGTAAACAACAGCCTCTCCTTTACAAGTCTGTGGAGTCATTTATTTTCAAACAAAATGTGTTAAAAGAAGGTGTAGGTATCCTTTAAGTCTAAAAGGATAAGATTGTGTTTTCATGCAAAACTCCAGCAAGAAAAAAAAATAGATTGTCTAGAAATTACAATTTTGGTTGAATTTTGTGTAATTGAGTACTGCTGATGCCAACCTAGAATTTTTGCTGGAAAACAAAAGAATCACTTTAAAGTGTGCCTTGCCCGTGACATGTACTGGGTCAGTTCTACTGCTTTCAGGCTGGGTGACCAGCAGTACAAGGTCTATATCTTTACTAAAACATTAAGCTAGGACAGGGTGTGTAATTATGGGAAGTTTTAAATCTAACTAAATATAAGCCCAAACCACTTCCTGCTGGCTACTGTATCTGAGGTTAATCTCTTAGAAATGGCCAGCATATTGAACAAAAACATAGTGCTCTCTGACAGGACAGAAAATCTGTTTGTTTAATCTTAAATGCACAGAAAACAATTAATAGTCATTAGACTGATTTATGCAATAATACCTGAGCAAACCGGCATTTCTAGGGATTAATGCCCATCTGGCAAGTGTTTGCTATATGGTGCAATGAGTTGTTCTGGGTGTTTCTAGCAAAGCAAGCAGGCCTCATGAATAATTAATCAGATTTATAGAAACATAGACTTTGATGGCAGATAAGAACCGCTTGGCCCACCTAGTCTGCCCATTTCCCTACCTACAGGATAAGCTGCAGATTCGATTTAACTAACAGCCTATTTCTTCCTACCCCCCCCCAAAAAAAAATTGCCTTATATCTGTCCCATGCATTTTTGAATTCTCCCACAGTTTTAGACCCCATAACCTCCTCAGGAAGGCTGTTCCATGCATTCACCACCCTCTCTGTGAAAAAATACTTCCTCACATTGCCCCTGAGCTGTTCCCTCTCTATCTTCAAATTGTGTCCCCTTGTTCTTGCACAACTCTTTTTCTGAAAGATGCTACCCTCTTGGATTTTGTTGATTCCACTGAGGTACTTAAAATTTCTATCATGTCCCCCCTCTCCCTCCTTTCCTCAAGGGTATACATATTAAGCTCCTTCAGTCTCTCCTCGTATGGCTTCTCTTGCAGACCCTGCACCATTTTAGTTGCCCTCCTCTGAACTGCCTCCATTCTGTCTATGTCCTTGCAGAGATGGGGTCTCCAGAACTGGACGCAGTACTCCAGATGGGGTCTTGCCAACTGTCAGTACAAGGGGATAACAACTTCTTGTTTTCTACTGGTGATGCCTCTCCCTATACATCCCAGTATCCCCCCAGCCCTCCCTACTGCCTTCTCACATTGCTTGCTTACCTTAAGGTCATCTGATATGATTACCCCCAGGTCCCTTTCCATATTTGTTGTTGTTACTACTTTCTCCCCCACCATTGTATAATCTTCCCTGGGTTTTTGTTTCCCAGGTGCATTATTTTGCGCTTCTTTGCACTGAATCCAAGCTGCCATACTTGTGACCATTCCCTCAACCTTGCCAAGTCCCTTCTCATCCTTTCCATGCCTCCTTGTTTATCAACTCTATTGCAGATCTTTGTGTCATCTGCAAAGAGGCATACTTTTCCTTCCAGTCCCTCTGCAATGTCACTTATAAAGACATTAAAAAGGACTGGACCCAGTACTGAACCCTGTGGTACCCCACTAGTAACCCCTCTTTCTTCAGAGTGGACTCCATTTACAATTACCTTCTGTGTCCTGTTGTCCAGCCAATATTTATCAGGCTACCACCCTGGGACCCACTCCCAGGCTGGTTAATTTGACTATTAATCTTTTGTGTGGGACTGTGTCAAATGCCTTGCTAAAGTCTAGGTAGGCCATGTCCACAGCCCTTCCCTGGTCTACTACTTTGGTCACCCAGTCAAAGAAATCAATTAGATTTGTCTGACATGACCTTCATGCTGTGAACCCACGCTGCCTTGGGTCCTGTGCCCCACTGGCCTCTAGGTACTCAACAATTCTTTCCTTCAGAAAGATCGCAATCACATCCTCATAATCTGGCATTTTCCATGGATTAACACTGGGCTGGGGTTTGTGGCCCAGTGTATAACACTTCCTAGCCTAGCATAATTCCTTGAAAATGCCTAGGTGTTCAGGAGTTATTGTTTAAATAATCGCACACCTCGGGTGAGTTGTTAGGCATGCAACACTGCTGAGTGTCTTTAAACATGCCTAAAATGTGTTATTATTAGATAGAATTACATGCCCTTGAAGTGTCTATTTAAGCAATAATTCATGACAGGGTGTGGTATGTCATGGGATATCATCATGCCTTGGGTGTGTGCGGCCGAGTGCCTCATGCACCCAAGAAGTGACAATATCCCATGATATACCACACCCTGGATTGCATTATTGCTATTATGAACTAGAGCCATAGTATTACTGTTAAAAATAAGAAAAATATTTTTAAAAATGTTTTAATAATATATTTCTTAATGTGTAGTAATATACTGAATAAAAATAGTCCTTTTAGTGTTTGCTGTGGCCAGCAGGTGGGGCTCTTGTAACATCTGCATAGTGTGGTGAAGAACCAGGCTGCCTGTATGTACCAGAGTGATTTTCAATTTTCTTTTAAACATCTGAACTGTTGAGGGGGATGAGAAGGTTTTTAGCGGAAAGAACTGCTTCAACAAAGCAGGATTTATATACTGGAGCCAGTCGAGGAACGGAAACCTTTGAGAAGTGGGACTGAGATTTTCAGTACTTCTAAGTGATTGGTAAGTCACTTGGTTCTGCTATTCAGGTTGGGAGCTGAATGTTTATAAATTATTTTAGGGCAGTGTTTTAACTGTTGAGAATTTAGTACCTAAGAAACCTATTTTGTAACTGCCACTGAGTGATCCTTTAGAATGAAATGGGCGGCTGAACGTGCTTCAAGCATGCACCTCTCAATGGTGAGTGAAACTGTGAAGCAACACACATCACCACTTTTAATTGTGGTTTGGGATTGCACTATATTTTTGAGACTGGACATGAACATGAAGTACAGCTGAGACTGATTTGTTTTTGTTCTTTTGAAGTTTGGTTTGTCACTTGTCTCATTCCTTTCAGTACTGTTCAGCAAGGTTAGGGAGTTGTGGGGCATCCCACGGAGGGCAAGCAGAGGAGTTTGTGCACAGTGAGAAGGCTGCTTGCTGGAGGTTTTTGGAAGCTGTGATTATGCAGCAGGATTTAGTCACGGTTCCAGGCACCTCTCAGCCAATCAGATTTCTTCATTCTTTTTAGCTAGTTCATAATTAAGCCATAATACATGACAGGGCATGCTTTATCATAGGATATCGGCATCCCTTGCATGCACTGTGAGTCACGAGGCAAAGCCGAGTGCCTTACGCACCCAAGAAGTGCTGATATCCTATGGTAAATCACATTATGGAGCGTGTTATTGTGATTATGCACTGAACTTCCACAGTGAAGCAAAAAAAGACACAAACACGGGTCTAACAGTTATATTTTTTACTGTTTTTAAATTGTGGAAATATATTAGTACATAAAATAGTCCAATGCTGGAGTCATTAATGAGGTAGCTGTAGTAACATTTAACTGATTACAATAAATATTTAATAAAAAACACATTACAAGCAGTCAGTTTAGTGAAACATCAATAAGTATTAGAAGTATTTTTTTTTTGTTGATATTAAAGTGAAACTGTCAGGTTTTACTGACATTTTTGGTCATATGTGACCAGTTTCCTCACTGCAACAGAATAAAAAAAATCTAATTGCTGTGAATGCCCCAGTAGGTATAATAATATGTTATAATTACTGGTGACCCTAGTTATCAACCAGATTACAAGTACCGTGAAACGCAGTAATAACCCGAAAACAGGTTATTACAGCATTCCAAAAGACATTCTTAACCATCAGTGCCAATCAGTCATACTGTAATAGCTGATTGGTTCCTAGTGTGAGAATGGGCAGTTTCAACAATTCAGAAAACATGGCAGCCCTGTTTTTGCGTAACTGCAGTAATCAGTCGCCTGCCTGCCCACACTATTCATCTGCCTGGTACCACCCTCCCATGAGAGTTGTACCTTTTTTTCCCACTATTTATCTGGCTGATCCTGCCATAACAACCAAAAACATCTATCTGGTTGATCCTGTTGTAGTTGTGCTTTCTTCGGGGCTTCGGTCCAACCCAGTGCAATCTTGACTCTGCTTCATGTGCAACAGTAACATTTTTTAAAAGAAAAAAAAGAAAAAGAGAAAATGATGTCCTTACTGGACAAGGAGTGTGTGTGTGTGTGTGTGTGTGTGTGTGTGTGAGAGAGAGAGAGAGAGAGAGAGAAACAACTGCTTTACCTAATGTTGGCATTCACTCTCTGCCACCAGTAATTATGAAAAATAAAGGACAGGCAAGTGTATGTTTATGGATTTTTTTTTACACACTCTCAGTGTGTAATGACCTCATAAACCTCTCGGGCTTTGCCCTCAAGGTTTATGGGTCAACACACACCTTGAGTGTGTAAAAATAATCCATACACACACACTTACCTATCCATTATCCCCTATTTAAAGGGAGGAGCAGGGAAGTAGGGGCTGCTTACCCCTACTTCCCTGCTCCTCCCTTTCTCACCTCTGTCATCTTGTACCCTAGCTGCCTAGTATCTATTGCACTTTGCACATTTGCTATCTGGTCCTGCTTTGATCTCTAAGCAGTCCATGAAAGTTTGACTGTCTGAGCCTGCGCAACCTTTTGTGGTTGGGTACCTGATGTTAACTTGAAAATGCCTCATGTAGTAACATGCAGGACTGTATGTTAATTGTACTGTTGCTTTTGTTGTAATCACATGTAGCTACGTTTTTTTATACTTGTCCTATTTCTTTTATTGTTCTATAATCCAGCTATTATTGTACATTCTTTTCATCACCTCATGTTGAGGTGTGTTCATCCTGTCCTCCTGTATGTACTGCTTTTGATGCATGTTATTGCCACCCTGTGGTCCAGGTCATAACTGAAAATAGTCCTTTGGATCAGCTCACTTACTCAGTTACCAAAGACATATATAGAATAGTGGATGGCTATTTTTCCATCAAGGTAGTTGATGACATCATAGAGATCTTGAAAGCGAAGCCCGAGAGGTCTCGCTGATGTCATCAGCTACTGAGATGGAAAAATGGCTTTGTTGAGGATGGTCACCCATCCACTGTTTTATATAGTATATGGTTGGGGCTTATTGACTTGTTCGCTTCATCCCCCTGCCCAAGTACCTCCACTCCGCTTTAGCTGCCGCTGCTCCTGCCTGCTTCTCCCCCTTTCCGATACTTGCTCCGGCTTCTCTGTGCTCCCACTCACTCTGGATGCTGTTTTCATTTTTCGGTACTGCATTTTTTAAAAATTTGAAACAAAAAAAGAGAAACTTTACTTTTGTGACATGGAGCCATGACAGCACTGTCTCATGTGTGACCGTTCCCTTCCACTCCCTTTCCAATGCACCAGCCCTGCTCTCATTCACACAGCTCACCCTAGCAGTGCCACAGGGCACTCCGAGGAGGGGCTGGGAAGTCACCAGTTTTTATGAAAACATGACCTCTATAGAAGAGCGAGTGCAGCAATGCATTCACACCACCATGTAATGTGCCCGCTGTGCTACTGATCCAACAACTGAGTCAGATCAAAAAAATGATTCAGTTGGCATATAGGGCACTCCTGACAGGGTTTACACTGCTGAATTTGCAGTGCATCAACTGGTGCCCATGGGTTGATGCACTGCAAAGTCAGCAGTGTAAACAGGGCTTTAATGTCAAAACTAGGTGGGTCCACTGATCAACCCTTGCTAAATCACACCGCCATGTTTTAGTTTTTTCCATTGGAGCAGGATCAGTTAGCCAATCGAGTGGCAGTTCAGGGCTTAAAGTTGTTGTACTGTCGATGTCGATGTGATGTCAGAACGATAGTACAACAACTTTTCTGACCTTTGAACTGTCCTACAAGTTTTTAGCAGCTGCCGATCGACATCCATGATAAGCCCAACCATTTACTATAAATAAATAAAAAAATAAATAAATATTTAATACTATTTAAGCTATTTAATGAATTACTTTGGGATGAGTGCTAGCCATGAAACTCCAGGCATCAGAAGCATCTCTACATTGTAAAAGTATCTCCACAATAGTGCCGGCCCAAATCCTAAACTTGTGCAAGGCCATTTGTGTATGTTTCATGGTGATATAAAGAAAGAATCTATAGTGAATGTCTGTTTTATTCTGAACTTGTAGATGTCACTTTGAACCAAAAATGACCAGCAGAAAGGCATTAAAAGCATTTTTGAAAAAAACTTGGCTGAGATCCCAAGCATGCACATCAGTGGGAGCGCTGATGTATATGCTTGCGATCTCAGCTGAGCTTTTTCAGAATTGGTTTTAGTGCCTTTCCAGTGTGCATTTTCAGTTGAGAGAGACATCTACGAGTTCAGAATGAAATAGACTTTTGGAATAGCATCTTAATTTATATTACCTTCAGACATACAAAAACTGCCATGCACGACTTTAGGATTTGGGTCAGCACTATTATAGAGATGCCTTCATGATGCAGAGATGTTTCCAGTGCTTGAAGTTTCATGGACAGCACTCATCCTGAAATAATTAATTAAAATGGTATGAAATATATTAAAATGTATAAATATACCTACCTAGCAGTTAGTTCTTTTTTTATTCTGTTACTATAAGGAAAACTGGTCACACATGACCAAAAATAAGAAGATAAGAGGTTTTTGCCATGAAGGGTTTTTGACAGGGCATAGGGCTGTTGCTGTAGGTAAACAACCTTTGCTCAAGGGCTGTTGTTTTTACCCATTCCTTTATGAGGGAATATAAGTACGGATATGGAATACTGCTGATCATTCAACTTTCCAGATTTTTCCTGTCTAGTACATAACTGCACTTACAAGATTGCTTTTACAAATGAAGGTTGAAAAATAGCTGGCTCCAATGCAGTGGTGGATCACTCTGGCATGCCAACAACCTAGGATCACCATAGGGCCCTGCACTTCCTCAGCCCACCAGACAGTCCAATGAATTCTTCATATCTGTCATTGCACCAAACTGCAGGGCCAACAATTTGTGGGCCCTGCACTTCTGTAGGTGAACAGAGTCTCCTCTTCACACAGGATATCTGAATTTGTTCACATAGGTCCCAAAGGGACATCTGTGAGTGAGGATACAATTCCACTGTCTCAAAAAGAAGTCAAATTGTTTGCAAAAAAACATCATTAATGCACAAGTTAAGGTAACTTAACACTACAAATGTAGGGAAATGTGGCATTAGGGTTTCCAACCCTAACGCCCCACCCCCACCCCCAAGCAACAAAAGGGAAAAAAGTTGAGTTTTGGGTCTCCAGAGTCTTGGCAGATCAGTGGTGGGGTCTTCCTTGGGGGTTCTCAACCCTAATACTCACCCCTCCCCACAGCCCCTAGCCTCCAATCCAAAGCTTAAGGTACAGCTACAAGCCACTGCCTCATAATGATACACTCTTCAAAGGTAGAGAAGCATTTCTCACCACAGGTTGCCAACACAATTTGTTATACCCTTCTTCACCCTGTGGACCCTGTGTGAAGAAAGGAATCACGTGTGGCATTATTTGCTCACAGAATGGGGTGGGCATTAGGGTTGACAACCCCCAATGAAGATTCCACCACTGCTTCGTCAAGACTCTGGAGACTGAAAACCTTAATGTTTTTATGGCTGTGGGCGGAGCCTACAGCCATCTTGCTGTCTGTTACATGAAAATGGAGGAATGTGGAACACCATTTTTAGACATTTCAATGTATCCTTCCACAACTATAAATCACTATGCCAAATGAAATAAAATACTCCCTTCTTTCTGTTAGGAACATTGGAGACAGCACTAAAGCTGCTTATCAGATGGCCATTAGGAAACTGAAACCGCTTTCTTTTTGTTTAGAATGTTGGAGAAAGAACTAAAGTTGCTTGTCAAATGGCCATTAGGAAACTGAAACAGCTTGTTAAATATTGGCTGCCTATTAAACTGGAGATTTGTTTACCCTCTTTGAAATGCAACAGCTTGCACATTTAAATACTTAGCATTTAAACATTTTCTTGCTACTAGAGTCAGCTGGGCAATTACTGTCTTTCAAGAAAAATTCATACCTCATAAATGTCACTCTTTCCCAGGAACAAATGTAAAAAGATTTACACTGTTTTCTAACCTCTTAAGACACTATCTGTTAAGCACAGTCTTAGACATATGCCAGGTCTTCTGTGAACTAACCAGGTTAATTATATAGCAATCAGCAGGCATTTGCTTTTTTGGGAAAAAATGTATTGAGCTACAGCAAATACACACACACACACACACACACACACACACACGATCCTCATGGCCACAACATTCAAAATAAATACTGCAATCTAATATATTATAAAACAATAAAGAAACTGTTTATGCCAGTAAACACTGTGAAGTTCAGTCTAAAGTAGATTTCCCTTAAACAGCTAGTGTACTGCCTAAAACTAATATTAGATTTTAAAAGCAGCCAACCATTACCATTTATATCTGGGGTACATTTTCTTTTTCTTTGCTTAATTAGAAGATTGTTTACCTGATGTTAGTAGGTGTGACGTGTGGAACAGCTCTTAGCCTGGCAGCTGACATATCTTACTGTACTGCCCCACACTATATCATCAGCATTGTGACCTCAATGACTGTGACATCGCTGCTACTTAGGAACAACAAGTGAGAAACTGCCAGGTCATTCAACTGTGATGTCACAGTCAGTGAGATCACAATGCTGATGATGTAGTGTGGGGCAGTAGAGAAAGCTATGTCAGCTGCCAGGCTAAGAGCTGTTCTTTGCATCCAGCACAATATTATCACATTGAATACTTTCTGATAAGCAAAAGGAAAAAGGAAAATACTTCAAAAATTAAAAATTACAACTCACTACTACTTAAAATTTGTATTATTTTCCTGTCTGCCTGTTTTGGCTCCAAAATCTCTTTAAATATTTCTTATCCTATATTTTGTATCCTGGATAACATTGGGGAGATGTTACATCTCATTGTCATAGTGATCTTCATTTTACACAGTTTTGCACTGTATTTACTCAAGATGCCCCAGATTAGATGCAATATATTGTTTTCAGTGGGGTCATGATTTTACCACTTTTATAATGTATTTATTCAGGGTAGCCTAGTCCAGATGTAAAATATTGCTTTCAGTGTGTTCTAATGTTACGCAATGTAGCATAATATTGAGTAGATGTCGAGCCCCACTGAAAATAAGATGCCAGTTCTGTGAACTATCCGGGCTAAACATATAGCAATCAGCAGGCATATTCTAGGAAAACATATTGTAAAAACGTATAAAAGGAAGACTGCATTGAAACTGCCTCTCAGCAGATCTGCATTGTACAAATTCATTAGAAATAATGGGTAAAAGCATCCCAAAAGCTCTCCACAGCCATATCGGGTCTGACCACATGTTGATTCCTTTTGTTGCTTGTGGGGTGGGGGTGGGGCTTAGGGTTGGAAATCCTACCACCACATTTCCCTACCTTTGTGGTGTAAAGTTACCCTAATTTATGCATTAATTATGTTTTTTTTTGCAAAGAATATCAACTATAAAGATGGCAAACTAGTAAAATAGAATAGAATCAAAATCTATACAGTGAGTTTGCTGTTAATTTGTTTGCTGTAATTTCATTTCTGGACTTCATTTATTGATAACTGCGTAGGTACATTTGGGAATATCCCCTTTTACTGGAGACACCTGAGACAAAAACAGTAGCAATATAGTACAAATGATCAATTAGGTCAACATTGACAAATGTTTGCACAGTATATGATACTCATAGGAAACAGTCCCTGAGAGACATTTTTGCAGCTACATAATCAAATGCTTTTTGATCAGAAGTGGTCCATAGAATTGTTTTGAGTATTTCTCCTGGCATGCTCTTCCTACCTTCTAAACTCCTATATTTTGTTTTCTATGATAACATGGTTTGGGGTTTCCTGTGGATTAAAAATTAAACTATTTTATGAACTCATTTTACAGAAATGAAAAGTAAAAGCCATTTATACACAAGACGTTAATATAGTAGGGCCCATAAAGCTTAAAGGAGAACTGTGTTAAATTTTAAAGCCTTATTTTCTGTAGAAGCTATTTTTACAAATACTAGGTCACATTCTAGTCTTGTTCCATCTTTACTGGCCTTTAACACTGTGGTGTAGTTTATGTCCCTTGTTAAGCTCTTAGACTGTTGTCACAATGCATCTGTGTTGCACAACAGAACTGTGTCATTGTAAAGGGCATAAACTTCACCATACAGTTCTGGAATGATACTTTGCCACCATTGCATCACTGCTGAGTTTACCAAAAGACAAGTAAACTTGCAACAAGAACATAATTGGAGCCAGTATTAAAAAAAAAATAAAATCAGCTTCTAAAGGGGAAAACCCCTACAGGTTCAGTACAGTTCTCCTTTAAAGGGGCTTTCTTAACCAATTCCCCATATTGCAAAAGGAATATTATTATTGAAAAAGGAAATTGTATTTGTATAGATGGAACTCCTTCCTGAAACTGATTATTTCCTGTTATACAAAGGGAAATTAGCAAATCCTTTGTTTCCCCAATGACACGCACCCTTTTGTTTGATGCCTGTCCAATAAGAGGGGTTCCTCAGATCCAGAGACTGGAAGCAGAAAAAAAAACATGCAGCATAACAGACACAGAGCTTGTTTCTATGCAACAAGCATGACTTTCTGAATATAACCCTGTCTGTTGTAGAATGTCCTTAATGGAATATAATTTACTGTCCTTTCTTTTTGTGAGTAATTCTTGTCTAAGCTGGATTTCAGCTCAGACTACTACAGTGAAAGGACATAAGACAGCAACTATTCTACTATAATTATGCTCCTTACACTTTTCATTTAAATATCTTAAATACTAGAGGAACAATTCACACAAAGTGGTCCTTGGTTTGGTAGTACTGGTACATTAATTTTGGAGTGACTTATAAGGGAGCCTCTGAATAAAATTGATTAAAATGCACAAACAGCTCTGAACAGTAAACAACCATGTCTAAGGATGAAAAAATGCAACCCACATGCTGTGCATGGAAATTGCCCTTAACAACATGGCCTATTGTTGAACGGATTGAAAGCCAAAGGTTGCTTGTAATCAAATTTGAGGTTTCCCATCACTATAAAAGAGACACTTCCTTGTGTAAATGTTTCAATTTGTTGCCGATGTGAAAATTGCTTCCTGGCTTCAGTCTCAGTTGAAAATGAATGTGCTGTTGTCTTAACGTATCCACCAAGTAGCCATGAATCAAATAAAAAAGACTGAGGCTCGCCGAACAGAAAGAGTAAGTGTGAGTAAATGAACTAAGCTACATATGTGTTTGAATCTTATAAAATTAGTACTAACTAAACAGAGAAGTGTGTGTGTGTCAAAAATAGACAGTAAATAGTTTTAAACTCCTATTTTCTGTAAACAATTTTACCTACATATTTTATTATGAGCTATCTTTGATATTGTAATAACTTAACACAATATTATCTCTGTGTTTTTTTATGATCATTTTTATGTTTTAATTTAGATTATGTGAACTATCACCAAGCACCAATGATAAACAACTATTCATTTTAGCTTTTAGAATTCAGTCTCCTGCAATACATTCCAAGAAGGTTTAAATGTCTTGTTTTCTTGACAGCCTCCACAGCTCCACGTGGTATAGCTGTTGAAAACTTCCATTTGCTAATAGTCTGTAAAAGTACTGCAACTTCCATTAGAAAGAGGTCCTATGTTTTTATTAAGGTAATTTTGCTAAGACATGGACTGTATCGACCTTTCTATAGTTTTCCTTCTACTAGGGAAAACACAATGCAATACATTTCAAATTAATCAACTGACAAAATAACAATAAATACCGTAACCACTGTAGAATTAATACTAAAACAAAGCTTGTGAGAAGAGGCAGATGTAAACTAAACAAATCTTATTTAATTTAATTTTAAAGTGTATCTTACTTTCAAAAAATTTCCCCGAGTCTAATGCACACAGGTTGGAGTGGGGTACAAGAAGCCCACCTGGAAAGTTGACACATGGGCCCACTTGGAAAATTAATAGGAGAGGGCCCAGCAGTCACTGCTCATATTCAAATTCCACTTCAGTATGATACACTAGCTCTATGTTTGCATTTTACATTTACCTACAAGGCCCACTTGATAAAAAATAGATGATAAAAAGATTCTTACAGTTTAGAAGCTGACCAGGTACCCAACAGAAGGGGCGCACCTGGAAATTTCCAGGTATCTAGGTGAGCCAGTTCAACTCTGAATGAAGACCCCATCATGTTTTATTGTGCTTACACTGTATTTTACAATAATGTCCTTACTGAAATTAATAGATTAAAATAGTAAAACAGTTTATTTTTTATTTATTTTGTCCTAAAATAGTCCTGCTGCCTGTATGTAGATCATGATTTTTTTTTTTACATTAGGACCTTTGTTCTGAGTAGGCTTTCATACTCTAGCTGTAGCTTTTGTAGTTTAAGTGTTGTTCATTTTGGGGAGACAGATGAAGAGGTGATGTGTTGGCTGCAAATGTGCAACCAGCAAAGCTTCGGGCCATGAACAGTGCGGGACAAAACATTGCGAACAGTAACATAGCGGCAAGAACATCGCCAACAGCAATAGCGCAGGCACTACACAAAGCAGTTGGGAATATCGCAGGGATGCAGACCGCATGGGTAAACAGTGACTGCTGAAACAAGGGTGGAAAACACAGCACACACCCAAATGCCACCGGTACAACCAACGGGGCCTGGAACAGTGCAGGGGACGAAGACCGCAGGAGCAATCGGCGAATGCCCCAACAAAGGTGGACAAATCAATGTATGCCTGACATGCCGCTGCACAACATGAGGCAGGGAACAACAGTGTCAGGCAGAACACCACAGGGGGCAGCAATGACCTCGGCACACACAAGATCACCCACACAGTAGGGGGCGCTGGTGCCCACGCACAGCACAGGGTGGCTGAACTAGGTACGGCAACAGGGGTCGGGCACACCAGTGGGAGGCCAGCATGCCCCCCCAAATGCCACCATGCACAGATGCACATGGGGAGAAGGCCCCGGATAGCAACCCTCCATGGGGCACTGAGGCCAGTGTGCTGACTGGTGGACCTCCAGTTGCCACAGGACCTCCATGCAATGGCATGGTGGTCAGATGCAGCTGCAACCCAGTACAATGTGCACACCCCACAGAACATATACCAGTGTGGCAGGAGGGGGATACAGCCATAACACTGTGGTGGGCATGCGCCTCCAGGTGATCATGTCCGGCCATGATGCACATGAGCACACCCATGGGGGACAGCACGGCTTGGATGAGCCACAGGTGGACAAGAGGCATTGGGCAGTGCAGGTGGACACTGCCGCCCACACAGGCATGCACATATAGGATTCCCACAGACACACATGGCCACAGGATGTGTAGAGGCCATGTACAGTGCCAGCACGCCCGCATGAACATGGGCTGCAGGGGCCCTAACAAATGCCAGTCTGCTGGAGCCAGGGAGAGAACATGTGGCCGGTGTATACCCCAGTGGCTGAGCCACATCTGAAGTACCATCAGCTGTGGGGACCACATTGCACACAGTGTCTGATGACAGTGCCAGGGTTCCATGCCAACACAAGACACACGGTTCCCCCACCAGCAGACACCATGCAAGACCAACACAAAAGCTGTGGCTATGGCACACACATGCCACCAATGCACAGCCAAGCGGTGCACAGGACAGTGACCTGCATAACATGCAGCCCCTGCATGGCATAGATGCAGACATGCACTGCACAGAGCACACACCCCCGAGATGGCATACCAGTCCTGCACATGGCATTGTCATGGCACTACTGCAGACACCACATGCACCCGCAGTGGTAGTTACCACCTCACACTGCACCACAGCCTGCATGCAGACATCCACACCACCTGGTGCACACCCTCCCCAGTGGTGCACAGCCCCCATGGTAACAGAGACACCACCCTCAGCACAGACAGCACAGGAGCCCAACACCTGCACAGCCATCCCCCCGTGATGGAGCGACACCCCATGGCAGCACAGTCCCCCTTCATGACTGAGCATCAACCCTAGTACAGGACTGTACCCCACCCCGACAGTGCATCAAACCATATTGGCACAGTACCCCCCATCTGCAGGGCAATATCCTGATAACAGCACAGTACCCCCACCCTGACAGTGCATCGACCTATATCGGCACAGTAGCCCCCCCCCAGGAGTGTGCGATAGCACACTGTACAGGTGGTCAGCAGTCACTGGCACCCTCATGGCATGGTGGTGGTCAGTCCATGCCCAGCACCTGCAGCCACTGGCATGGTCCTGGTCAGATCTGCAGCTGGAAGTTATGGGCAATGCTGCATAGATAGTCATACGTGGGCCTGGTGCCATACTCCCCAACAATGTGCTGTATGTGGACCGTCGAGTCCCTGAACCACTTCCTTGATGGTGGTGCATAGCGCCCAACAATGCATTGCTTGATCTTCAGCTCATTGAGTCGCTGCTCCGACTTCAGGGCATCAAAGAACTTCCACAGGCTGGGGTGGCATGCACCTATTAGTGTGCTGAAGGCACGGTGCCACCCTGCCACAGAGTTGTTGGTGCAGGCACTGCCAGTCCTGGCTGCATCATAACAGCTCCACAGGTCAACGGGGAACAGGGGGTGTCTGCGGACACCACCACGGATGGGAAGCCCCATCCATGTGTCCACAAAGTAGTCTACTATTGGTGCTAGCAGCTTGTCATGTGTGATGTAGAATTCAAATGACCTGAGAACCTCGAAGATGGTGGACACCTCACCTGGGGGGACGAAGGCAAGTGCAGGCAGCAGGTGCACATGGAGTGCAAAGTCCTCATCCTCTGTGTAGCGGTGCACAGCCTCAGGAATCTCCTGGACCTTCCTCCACAGGGCCTGGCACAGGTGGAAGAAGCAGCCATGCTGACTGGCATCCAGGATTACAGTGGCAAAGGACTTTATTGCAGCCTGCTCGAAGTCTGTGATTATCAAAGATAGCTTGAGGTCCTCTTGGAGATCCTTCACTGTGGTGAACGCACTGGTGTACATCACCCCTGTCTTGTTTGGCAGCAGAAGGTACACAGTGGGTATTATGGTGCAGTATTGCTCCCCATGTATGGTGTATAGCTGTGCGAAGTGTGGTGGTGCTGTCTTGAATGTGCCATCTGCATACCATGTATGGCACTGTGACAGCAGCTGCAGGTTCCTGTCCGTGGTGTATATCAGTATTCGAGATGCACCACCACTGTCATGGAGCAGGAACTGGGCTCCATCATGTTTCACTGTGTACACATCTGGGATGGTGAGGTCCTCTTGTGAGGTTGGCAGGGATGGTGGCTGGCTAGCGGCTGTGCATGCATGGTGGACACTCCTTTTCAGGAGGTGTATGCTGGGAAGTCTACCGGATACAGCGGTGGTTATGTTGCTACTGCATGCTGCCACCACCTGGTGGGGTGTCTCCATTGTTTGTAGGGCCCTCTGCTTTATGTCTGTAACGGCCTCCCGGACACCTATGGCCCCGTGGTCGGGTACATGGTTGTGGCTGTTCACCACCCTGATGACCTCCTCCCTTGCAGTGTGGAGGCGCCCAGGGCATTTTGCCCTGTAATACGCTGAGCATTTCCAATATGTTTTATCCACCAGGTTCCGCTCCTTGTAGTACAGGTAGCCCTCATGTTGTAGAATGGTCTTCCCCTTTTGGCTGGTCACAAAGTGCAGTGGCATGGTTCTGTGGACCACTCACATGCCTCCCACACAGTGTTTGTCCTCTGCACGACACTCCCATGCACCTTAGTGTGTTCTGTGTGCTGTGCTGCCTTATGGGAGTACCACTGGATGTGGGAGTGACAGCACCTGCCCTGGTGGCACACGCCCAGCTCACAGGTGTGTCCTGTTAGCCCTATATCCATGCTGTGGTGCCACGCCCCACCCCGTGTGTCCTGCTGTCTGTCAGCATTGTGTGTTTCACTCACCTGGGTTGGAGCGGGTGCAATTCACATGCTGTGCTGTTCCCCCTGTGTGGCCCTCAACCCTTGCTGTTGTGTGTGGTGCATCGCTGGGTGCAGATGTCCTGTTCTGGGAGTCACCTCCTGTCCTGGGAGTCACCTCCTACCCCTTTGCCCCTCTCTCCACATGCTGCATGCCCCTTGTGTGACTGTGTCTCCCTTGTAGCCCTGTGGTGGTGTTTGGATTATCGTACCCCATGTGTGGTCTGGCTCCCTACTGGTCAGCACTGTGGCTTGCTTGCCCCACCTTCTTGGGGTCCATCCACCATGCTGTGCTCCTTCTGCCTCCCTCTGTGCTCCGGGTGTGTTTGATCCATGGCGCCTGTGCTGTTGTCCATCTTGCCAGCCCCGTTGTGCTGCCCTGCTGTCTGCCTCACGGTTTTGCCAGTGCTGGGTGTCCCTCTCCGTGCAGTTCCTTGTGCACGCCTCCATTGCTGCTGCTGTGTTGAGCTGCTCTGCTTGTGGGTCAGCGGTATTTGTGCTCAGCGTTGTTGGGTCCACTGTGATGTTCTTGTTCGAGGCATTACTTACGCATTGTTCCGCCCACATTGTTTCCTCTGTGATGTTCATGGCATGAAATGCCAGCACTAAAAATGAGCTAGTAGTTTTTTTGGGGGGTTTTGTTATTGCTTTATTTTTTGTCATTCACAGTGCAAGGATGACAGGCAGAACTGGGAGTGCTGGCGTGATCAGAAGCCCTGGTGAGCTCTGATTAAGGAATGGAGCACTCAGTCAAACTTTGCCAAGAGAGCTGATCCCAGGGTTAACTGCACAGCAGCAAGTTGAGTGCTTTTCTTTTCTTTTTTTTCACTGTAAAATACATTCTACATTTGCCGGCCCATTGACACAGCAGTAGTGCTAGCGCCCATGACACTGGCGACCTGGGTTCAGGAACAAACTTGGGTCATCAGGGGCTGGCTGGGGGGAAGAGGTTTGAGCATCCTATAGGACGCTGTCCTCCTCTAAGGGGGGAGGCTGTCACACTGCTCCGATACTGCCACCAGCGGATGCACTGGCAGTGGTATGGGACTCACAGTGTAGGGAGGGGAGGATGGCCTTAGGCGCTTGGCTGAGATGTGCACCAGCACATCTATAGTCTGGACTCTCTTTCCTTCATGCCAGCATCCTCAGGTGGTGGGGTTTCAGGGACCAAAAAGCAACAGGAGAAAAACATATAAAAAACTTAAGCCCCCACTGCTGCACAGCATGGTCCCTGCCAAAATGTTGAAGGGGGAATGGAGGACAGATGGTCGGCAATACCACCGCCAAGCACTGCTGGCAGTGGGAGACAAAAATGAGCTACAAATAAAATTCTACATGAGCTACTGATGGAGTGATTTTTGCCCTCCCACCCCCCGCTGACTGTGAGTGGAAATAGTGAATGTGAGTGACTGGAGGTAGCACCCATGGGCAGGGGAAAAAGCTAAAAGAAATAAGGCAAATGGAGGAGTAGTCAAGACAAAGTACTGGCAAGTGCTTTTCTTAAGAAAAAGGTTACATGAGCTGCTTTCAGAGCAACTGTGGTCCCCCTTCACTGAGACTTTATTGCATTTAGAGGGTGACAGTTCAAGTGGGAAGGTTGACAGTGAGCGACTGAGTGATCGACTGGAATGCTGGTGGGCTGAGAGATCTGACAGTGGAGACGTTAGAAAAACTAATTTAAATCAATATGTTGAATACTACTGTTTTAACAGGGTTAGAGGGTGATTGTATCCATAGCCTTTGGAGAATTTGTGAGAAATTAAACATCAGAGCTGATCAGGGTTTTTAAAAATATGTAACGGCCTTTGAATAGCATGCATTTATTTCTTTTCTGTGCTGCGTCCAGGTTAACACTTGTTTTTACCTGTGCATTAGACAAATGTAATGCATAGGTAACAGCCAGTCTGGTTTTAGGATTTTCCCTACCCATTTTATAATTTTAGATATCTTAGTAATTAGCATTTTCCATTAAAATTTCACATGCAAATGTGGTACAGTTAACTGTTCAAAAAATGGTCAGTGTAACTACTGAACAAATTTACTGTTTAAGCACTGCACAGAAACTACAAAAACTCCTGACAAGGAGCACGTTTTGCAAATTTTGCCAAAGTATCGTGTCCATGCTGAAATAATCCATATTTATTGGGTACATTAAATTAGACTGTTTCACCAATTCAATACTTTCTGTTATATTGTTTCACCAGTTTTGTATTTTTTGTTGTATGTCCCTCAAAATCGCTTAAGTACTTACTGTTATATTCATTTCAGCTGTCAAATACAAATGCATGTAAATAACAGTTTGTAAGCATGACAGGGGCTATGAACTAATGCAGGCTGGGATACAGGAGAGGCGCATACCCAGCCTGTGCAGCTCCACACCCCTGGGCAGGTGCATAGTGGGCAGAATGCACAAACACTGGCCACCGCCGGGTGCCTGTCTGTGGCCCTGTTCCCCTCGGTACACACAATAGTGGGAGGAAGATCAGGGGACACAGTGGGCATCCAGTCTGATGTCCCTCCTGGTTCTGTAGTGGATATAATGTGGGATTGCATGGGACAGTAAAATTTAAACTAGATGTATGAGTGCATGAATGCCTGTTCCCAGCCCTCCCTGCCTGCCTGCCCAGAGGGCCAGGGCAGCACAGTAGGGGTGGTGTTTCATCCCACCACAGCCCAACAGGTGTAATCTGGGGGGTGCGGGCAATGGATATTGCAAGATCCCTACTGCTTTATTCTGCTCCCCCCCTGCCCAGCACTCTGTGCCTTTGTGAATGACAAGGAGTGCAGGCATGCTTAGACATGCCCCCAGACTGTCTGCACGTGTAGCTATGTGAATGACCTGGGGATCAAAAGTGCAAGGGGTGAATGTCCCTTCTGTGAATGTCACTGGGGGTCTGCAGAACCCACAGTGTGTGGCATTCTCACTTAGGGTTGCCTACATGTCGCAGATCTGTGGCGTGAGGGCAATCTGCACCTTATTGCATTGGCTCCATTATGAAGGGGAAAAACAAGCAACTGTATTAATTAAGATGGAAGTGCACAAAGATTCCAAAGTTCAGCTTTTGAAGCAGAGTTGTAACTGAACACTGTAAATTACCCAACAGTTTTCCAAATATAGAGTGAACATAATTCTAGTGTAGCTTGATAACTTGCTTGGAAAAAGGCAGACAGACAAACATACATTCAGACAGACAGACAGACAAACAGACAGACAGACAGACAGACAGACAGACAGATAGATAGATAGATAGATAGATAGATAGATAGATAGATAGATAGATAGATATGCAATGAGACATGACAGGTGGTGGTTGTGATGGCTTAATGCATGCCCCAGGTACATAGGAATCATGAGGTGCTTGTGCCACACGCTTTAAGCACCTGGAACTGCATTCAACCCATGACAACCACCACCCTGGAGTGTCTTATTGTACTTATAACTTGGGTCCCCATAAAAATATAATATGAGAAAAAACAACAAGCATTTGTCAATGCTGAATGTTGGCTTGCTGGCACTGGCATTGGTAGTGCAGGAGTTAGAGAGATGCACAATAGGATTGGCAGTGAAGTAGTGAACTGATGCTGACCCCAGCCCCCCAAGCAGTGTGTGACAGGCACTGGGGTGTGCCTTTGGGTCATTGGCCATAACGCTCATTCCATTTCATCTCACCTCACCCTACCCTGCAGAGACCGACAAGTGATGCAATGTGCCTTGGGGTCTTCGGGCCTTATGCTCACCCCATTCCATAAGGGAATATGCTGACATGGGCGCAGTGTAGGAGAATGTGGTGAACCTTGGGGCTGAAGAGTCTAAGGCACGTCTCAACACTTGTCACTGGCTGCAGGGTGGGGGGTGGAATGGCGTAAGCATTTCAGCCGACAATGCCAACTCACACCTCTGATGCCTGTCAGTCTGTACAGGGAGGGACATTGCAGTTGGAAACCTTAATGCCGAGGGCATTTGTTGGTATTTTCACTCCAACTTTTCAACATGGGGCATTTGTGACCCCACCTCATGAACAGTGGCACTATGAGTTTGTTTGCCAAAAGGTTATTTTGTACAGTGACCATGCATTTTGGTGGCACAGGTGGGAAAACACATTTTGAACAGGATGTGAAAAATGACAGCTGCACTGTTCATGAGGAGGTGTAAAAAAATGGCATTGTTGAAAATGTGGAGTGAAAATATGGAAAATTGGTGACATCACGAGAGTGCGTAGAAACTGCACAATGCACGGCCATAACGCAATTATTTGGGGAATTTATTTAACCAATTTGTTAATCTGGCCCAAACATTGATTTTCCACAGCAACTGCACCATTGTGTGACATGTGCGAAAACACATTTCGGGCAGGATGTGAAAAATGACAGCTGTACTATTCATAAGGAGGTGTACATAAATGACGGTGAAAATCTGAAAAATTGGTGATGTCACGATGCACATCCATAAAGCAATTATTTGGGGTATTTGTTTTACCAAATTTTCAACATAGGCATTTTAGGACCTCCACTCATGACTAGTCTCACTGTGATTTTGTTAATGTGTCCAGAACACTGATTTCGCACAGTGACCATGCCATTGAGCGCCACTTGCATGGAAACACATTTCAGCCAGGATGTGTAAAATGACAGCTGTACTGTTCATAAGGAGGTGTAGGAAAATGCCAATGTTGAAAATCTGGAGTTAAAATATTACAAATTCTCAAAGTTATGAGCTTCGTGGAAACTGCGCAATGCACACTCGTAAAACAGTCATTTGTTTGATTTTTTTCACCAGATTTGCAACATAGGCTTTTTGAGAGCCCACCTCATGAACAGTGGCACTGTCATTTTGTTAATTGGTCCCGAAAGGTGATTCCATGCAGTGACAACAAAATCACCTTCCGGGACCGAATAACACCACGACAGTGACTGAATTCATGAGGAGGTGTCCCAATAACCCCATTTTGAAAATTTGGTGCCAAAATTCCAAAAAGTGCCCAAGATATGCACCAACATTGAAAACCCCCTATTTATGCCATTATACAGCTTACCGGCATTTCTTCAGTTCGCGGTCAGCTTTGAAGAGTGCAGACGTGTTCCCGTTCCACCGAAGATTGTTGCGCCGGGCTTTGGAGGTAAGTATGGGGTGAGAGGAAGTGTGCGGTGGTAGAGTATGCAGATGGTGGGCACGGGTTGGGAGGGACACCGAAACACTTTGAGGGACCATTTTCTCATTTTACAGGGGAAATAAATGGACAACACGGGTCAGTTTTCTTTTTTTGCAGGTGTGCTTGGTACACTGGGGTGGGCTCCCAGTGTACCACCTGCATTTGTGGGGAAGGAGACCGAAGCTGACAGGGATTGGGCCCCCCATCGGCACAGAAATGGGTGGGGGGCACATAATGCTGAGGGGGATTGGGCAACCTTGGCACAAGCACTGGGGGGCCATTATGCCGAAGGGGAGTGGGCTCCCCCATCAGCAGCTTGAACTGAGAAGGGGGACTGAAGCCAATGGGTATTGGGCCCCCCATTGGCACAGAAATGTGGGGAGGCGCATGATGCCAAGGCATTGGGCACCCCTTGGCATACAACTGAAATGGGAGGGGGGTATTATGCTGACGGGGAGGGCCCCCTGTCAGCAATTAACTGGGCTGGGGCGTGCCAACAGGGAGATTGGGCACCCCTGAAGTCAGCATTGTGCGGCAGGCAGCGGCAGTCACTGCCACCATGTTTATTGAAATACTTCACCAGGAAAGGCACATCGGGAGGTGTGTTATTGTGCCACTGCATAATGAGCTTGCATCTCATTGCAGCGACACTTTTCTTAGAAGTGTTGACCACTTTAAATATTGCTGGTGTCAGTGCCTACATGCTGGCTTATTGGGGAATGATGGATGCACCTACTGATGTGTGCCCTGCATTCGCCCATACTGACCACACCTCTGAAATCTACTACTACTGCAAGATGTTGGCTGGCACGCAAGGGCGCGAGCCAACATAAAAAAGGGAGACGCATTATGTAAACATCATTATGAACCTATTGATTGGAAGGTTATGCCAATCAATAACCTTCCTTCTTGTGACCAGCACTTATTCTAACCTTATGCTATCCTGACCTTATGCATAACTGTTCTTAGCATGTAAATAACTGTTCTAAGTTGCTAATCATTCTCCTTCACATTTCCTCTTGATCCCTTCCACTCATTCCTCTCACCCCTCTATGGCTTTCCCCTATCCGCCCTCCTCCCTATTGTATCTCCTGAGCCCCCTTGCTCACTTTAAAATGCTTTGTCCCATACCTTCTCACCTCTGACGAGGCCCCTGGGCTGATGCCATCCCTTACCCTGTTGATTATTAGATATTAGGCTGCGTCTGTTCTCATTTTCCTGTAAAGGGTCGTTTCATAAGACAACCAAACCCACTCTAATATGACCTTTTGAATTCCAGCTTTTAATCAAATATGCACCATGGCATACATTGTACAATGCCACATGTATTGGAACTTCTATAGTTATACACTTTTGTAATGCCTTGTATAATTCCTTGTTTTGTTTGTTCTCTGTCTCATACTTTTCCAATATGTATTGTTCGTCTGAAACAGAACCTATGAAATGAGCTTGTTCTCAAAGGTGTTATCTGAAATTTCAATAAATAAATATATTTTAAAAATGCAGTACAAATAAAAAATAAATAAAAATATAGTTCCTCTAGGTTTTTGCCACCGTGTGGTGCTGCTGTGATTCTGAGCAATTGTTTTCACAATGTGGAGTTATAGTACCTATGTTAGAGATCTTAATGCTTATTAAGAAACACTTCTTGGTTTCTTGTTTTTTTTATGATTTCAGAGAGACTCTGGGGTGAGAATATAGGCTTTCCCCCACTTTCCCTTTTTGCAATCATTTTTGCCCATATGCTTTTTCTTTTTCATAATCATTTTTGTTTAAAAAACAAATTGTGACTTTTCTGTTTTATGGTGCTTTTTTTATAGTATACGCTTTAGAGGGTGAGTAATTTGACATTTTCCTTTGTGAGAGACCAGGGGTGAGAGAACGATGCTTGCAACCATCATCATGATAGCGGGGGATGGGGGAGATATCATGGCCCTAGTGATGATATCACTGATATATTTCATGAGTGCAGTGTGCCCTTATGACATCACAAGTGGTGACACTATGACTGATGTCAAATGTACAAACCGGATGCAGGAAAATATTGGTATTATTTTAATTTAGGGTCATGGCATAGCTGCTTTTTGCCATGTCTTTTATTATACTATAGCAAGAAAATAAATCTGCATCCTGTTCTGGTCAGTTGCCACCTCCAGCAGTGATGTTATCCCAGCACAAACTCACTGTATAAAGGTGTTGTATCTTTAGCTCAAGGAGCTCAGTCCAGACCTAAATTGCCACTGTGCACCTAGAGTGAGAAAACTGGACCTAGACTGCTATCATGATATTCTCACTCTAGGTCCATAGTGGCATAAAAACATCACTGTTACATTACCAGCTGCACACTTTGTGCTTCACTGTAAGCCATTGACACATCACTGCACATTGTTCACAAACCTTGGTTGGCAATCACTGTCTGTTTGTAAATAGAGATGCAGCACATTTAAATTCCGCCGGCGAAGTGAACGCGAAGTGGGCACTTCGTGTTGCCACTCTGCTATGCAGAGTGGGCAATGCAAAGTGCTCACTCCGCCTTGTCATTACCACTTCGCGCTAAGGCAGAATGGCAATGCGAAGTAAGGCAAAGTCATTGTTTTTAATAGACTTCGCATTCC
This sequence comes from Neoceratodus forsteri, assembly GCA_016271365.2. NCBI lineage: Eukaryota > Metazoa > Chordata > Ceratodontiformes > Ceratodontidae > Neoceratodus > Neoceratodus forsteri. Next base: position 910,152,418 of record CM028131.1, on the reverse strand, counting down.
TCATTATGATTCTAAGTGATCCACTTGGTGTTTCAGATTTGGCAGCCCACCCACACATCACATGGCTTTCAGTACTGTAAGTCACATACTCTTTTGCTAGTCAGGAAGGAAAGAAGTGAGTCATACAAGCAGACACTTTTACTTTCTCTTGTGCAGACGGAGAGAGGAGTGTGTTTTGTGACTGCTGATACTTTGAGACCAGAGCGAGGAGGAGATTTAAACTTTGATTTAGACCCAACAGCTTTTTTAAAAGCTGCATTTTTTTGTCTTTTCTGTCTGTACTCTTTTTTACTTAATTTGTTCTTTCTGTAAATTTTATTTTTCTTACATAGAGGGACATCAGTTACAAATTATGTCCATGCTGGAACTGCTGCTGGATCACCATGGGATCCCACGTTAGTTTTCTTTCCCTCACACCATGTGCCCCCCCCACACCTTCCTTGCTGTGTTATAACATGTATTCCTCCACCATTCCCGACCCTTGTATGTAATTATGCGCTTTTTTGGTTGTCTTCCATATTGTATTCTGAGCAGTGCGAGTATACTGTGCTAAACTGCATGGGTGCAGTCTTCTTTCCAGTCTGTGTATGTACTGCAGACACTGTCCAACTCCCTGACTTAAAAACTCTCATTAATGAATACAGTGGTGGGATGGTGAAGCCTGGAGAGATACTACAAAACAGGCTTATAATGCATCCAAGTAACTAATAAAAAAATTAATGTTGTGATTCGTGACGTAATCGTAAATCATGATTTGTGACTGCATTTGTGACTGTGATGATAAAGAAATGCGAATGCCTACAGCTGTACTTCCCCAGGCCCCGAGGAGGTGTGGCACAAAACTTCCCGACTTAAAAACACTCATTAATGAGTACAATGGTGGGGTGGTGAAGCCTGGAGAGATACTACAAAACAGGCTTACAATACATCCAAGTAACTAGTAAAAAAAATTAATGTTGTGATTTGTGACCTGATTGTGAATCGTGATTTGTGACTGCATTTGTGACCGTGATGATGAAGAACGTGATTTGTATCATGAGTGACTCCTGATGATGGTCCTGACTTAAAAATGTATATTAATGAGTACAATGTTCATGCTGAATTATGCACCACACCTGTCCAGTACTCTGAAGGGAAGCCAATGAAACAACTGTGACTTAAGTTAGAGATGGCGATTGGGCCCTAAAGAGATGCAAATGCACAGACAGATTAAGATTGCACTGAGCACTGAAGAGATGCAGATGCAAAGGTACAACACCTAACCAGTGCTAACCATCAGAAATTCACATCTGGAAAAGAATACATTTGCCGGTTGGGGCGGGCTGCCCGGGGGGGGGGGCAGTGTACTGCACTGCTGCAGTAACAGTCGCTAGTACTAGTACCAGTAAAAATACCACAAAGTACAAAAATTACACAGCTGCAGTGGATAGCAGGTTCACATTGCTGAAATTATGTGGCACAACAAAAGGTGTCTGATTTGATGACACACGTCACACACATACTCACACACACACTAAGTAATGCATAGCAAATTGAAAACTTCAGTGATATAACCACATATTTTGAACAAACTAAAATTATGCACTGCTGCACCACAACAATCAGCAAAAATATGGCAAGAATTAGTGACAATATTACTGTGTGTACATTAACACAGTTATACAAGAAAATATCACCAAAACAGAAAGCACTGTCTTTTTCTCCAAGTTTGTCTACCTACACCACAGATACGTCCCTCCCCCAAAGCAGGCTACCACTGTCTCTCAGTACACAGACTGAAAGTTGTACATTAACATTCAAATTCCACACACAAACAATAAACGCTCGATGATATGAGCACAGGAGGGTTTTCTATAATCGATGAACTAAAGTTTCAGCAAAAAGAATGACTCAAACGAGCTTTTTTAACAGCTTTTAGAAGGTTTGAATCACAGAGAGCTCTCAGAGCAGATTGTCTCCTACAGCTTCCTACACACACTACCCCAAACTGAGGCTGTGCAGAACAATCTAGAGCCCATGTGACCTGAAATCCCATGAATCACTGCAAAATTTGCCTTTGGAGCTTAAAAACAAGGCGAAGTGAGGCGAAGTACAGTGTTTTCAATGTACTTCGCCTTAAGAATTGGTGGAGTAGTGGTTTGGGAAGGCGGAGTAACGCGAAGTCATTGTTTTCAATGGACTTGCGTTCTACCATAAATGCGAAGAACTCCGCTTCAGGGCTATGGAACACTCTGCAATTGCCACCATCGCCCACTCGCTGGAGCGGATTGTGGCCACTTCGCCTATCTCTATTTGTAAATAAATAAATTGGCTGCATATGATTTGTAACATTATAAATATGGTCCCAGCTCACCCATTAAATAATTATCTGGTGGCAAAATGCTAAAAGTGCCTCCAGATGTCCTCAGAGAAACAAATGTGCTAGCAATCTAACAATCCCTAGAACCATCACACAGTTTAGATCAGGACTTAACTGTCAGTGCTGCTGTACTATGGAATGGGACATCTGTAGCAGTCTGAATCTCTAAACCATTTGCTGCATTTAACCATAAATTAACTTTGGAATTGACCCATAATTGCAATCATTACTGATGAAATGGTGCATTTATTTCTATGTAAGCCTTGTCTTGTTTCACTTACTCCTCTAAACTGGTTTCTGTCTTCTTTAATTAATTTTCTTTTATGTGTGTGTGTGTGTGTGTGTGTGTGTGTGTGTGTGTGTGTGTGTTTAATGTTATGTCATTGTATAACTTTTGTTCCTTAATTTGTATTTGTATTGTAACCTACCACAGGTTTTTACTTGAAAGCAGAGTTTCCTCTAACATTACTGGTCCTGTATAAAAATAAACTTATATTAATCAATGACATGCCATTTTGTACCATCACAGGTATGGCACATACATATACATATACAGTACATATATATTATGAATCACCTTAAAGCATCAGAATGTGTTAGTCAGAAAAAAATTAATCGTATAGTTTTTCAGCAGAAATGTATTTCTGACATCTTTAAATTTATCTTCAGTGTATTTTCAGTTTTCCCAGATATTGTTAAACAGCTTTTATGAATATTTTTGTAATTAATGACTCCCATGATTAAAGATGACCTCCACTCACAGTTCTTACAATTCTGTTCTGTTGAGGTTACTATAATGGTATTACCGCATATTTCTGATAGTAAACAGCACAGCACTGTAGCAAGAAACTTAATTTTTTATGGTGGGCATGGCACATTAGTGGGAACTTGTAAAAAACTTAAAATCTTGTATCTTGGTTCAGGAATGAAAGAAAACAAAAAGAAAAATGTATGCCTTGATATTTTTGCCAGAAAAACATAATTGCTGAAAAGGAACTGTAGGGTGACTAACAAATACTGCTGCTTTAAAGAGACCATCGGAGTGCAATACAAAAAAATTAAAAAGAAGCAGTAAAAAAGTTACTAAGCAGTAAAACTTTAAAAAGGTATGTTATACAGCAGTACTAAGTGCATTAAACATTTGATCTGCATACATTGCAGGTACAAGTGTTGCATTATTACATGGGCTCATATCCAGTTATCACAGTGCAGAGTAGTAGTGCCAGAAAGGTGCTGCATTGCTAAAAGGTGCCAGTATCCAGATGAAACATTAAATCAAGGCCCCTTATGCCCATTTCTTATGTTATGAAGTGCATAATGACTGTCAAGTCTGCCTGCACACAGTCTCTGCACTACCAATAATTAGCTCATTGCTTTTTAAAGTACTTCGAGATGTTTGTGTATGTAAAATGTCATATCAATTCAAAATTTATTTCACTCAGTAAAAACTTCTAATTTATTAAGTAAAAGATGTTCCAGATGTTTACTAAAAGACTTCATTAATGTCTACATTTATACGCTTTAGCTTTTTAGAGGTCACATTGACATGCAAATGTTTAGAACTGGTATCCTAATGCCCAACTCAAGTGATCAGATGCATTATTACAAAACAACACCCCCTCTAGTTATTTGGCTGGCTCATTGAGTAGGACTGTGGAATAGGAACAATGATTACCCCCTGACACCAGGCTGTTTATCTGGTGAATATTCTGAAGTGCAACTGCTGGTAATGTGAGAGTATTTATTGTGTTTCTATAGAGTCCTAATGAGCTCCCAGGGTGAGAGTGAAACCCTTTGCCTTTTCACACTGTGCTCAAGACCCCTGAACTTTATGCACATTCACTCCTAAAGAAAGGGTAATGGAGCATGAGTTCTGGCTAAATAGACCCCACATTAACACAGTAGTAAAGAATGTCACCAAATGCAAAGTATAGGGTTCACAATGAACAAAGTATTGGTTGTATTTAAATACATGGGGAGCAGATAGTACGAAGTAGAAATGTGTTGATAGCCTTTATCAGAAAGTAAATAGCTCCTTACTTCATCAAATAAATGGGTATTACACCTCTAGCAACACTACCTTTTTAATATCCAGAAGATGGGAAGTGTTTTGAAAAATATCTTTACAGAATTGTTTTGTAACTATTGGGATTAATTTACAATGCATGCCCCCCCTCCCGGAGTTATGATTTCATGGCGCATTGTGATTGTTAGTCTACTGTGAAATAACACTCCTAATTTACAGTATGCCACATAAAGCATGCAAGCAAGCATGCCTCTCAACTGTCCCTGATTTTCAGGGACATCCCTGATTTTGCATCAGAATTTTCCTCTCTCCCTCATAAAATGTGTGTTCTTGTGACAGAACGGTGGGGATTACAGCGCAAAATAATGTCAAACATTAAAGTTACAGACTTGTTCTTCAGAAAATGCATCTTAACACAACTACTTTTATTCCATCAGCTTTCTGAGTGAATAGTACCAATTTTTAAGATGTGTCCCTGATTTGGGGGTCTTTGTCCTTGATTTTTTTAAGCCTTGTCCCTGATTCATGAGGCAAGAGGTTGAGAGGTATGCAAGCGAGAAACATGTTTCTGTATGTTGGTATTTATGTATTTACCACTGTTGCTTAGGCTAGGCACAGACTTGTCCAAAGCTTATTTCCAGATGTGACCAGGGGAAGAAGTTACAGTGGCATTAGCAGGAGGCAGTGTAGCATAATGGTTAAGAGCACTGAGCTGTAAACCTGGAGAACTGGGTTTGAATCCTACAACCACCACTTGCATACGGTGTGACCTCATGAACAAGTCAATTAACTTCCCTGTGCTCCGGGGATGCATCTGGAAACACACCTCAGCTTAATGTCTTTCCTGGCCAAAAATGGTAAAATAAATAAAATATGACACAGTGCAAATAACAGTTATGGTGAAGCAAGCAAAATCAGACTAAAATTAGAAGCATGGATAGGATGTGCAGAAATTAAGCAATGGAACAATTAATTTCAAGCAGGCAACATATGCACAGAGAAATAAACAATAAATGCAATTTATGTGAAGGGGTGAGGGAAGGGATTTCAGTACAAGGGAGCGAAGGCAGCATTAATGCAAATGAGTGCAAAGTGATGTAACATGGGAACAGATGGGGGGACTGAGAGTAAGGAAGTTTGTGGAGAGTATCCGGGGGACTGTCAAATTGCAGCAGAAAGAAGGGGTAAAGCACTTTGAGGGAGAATGTGGAGGAAAAGTAGTAGTTAGAGAGGTTGTTCCTGAGGTAAAGGACACAAGAGGAGAAGGTGAACAATGTAGCCAAAGTTTTGTAATGAAGTAGAGAAGGAGCATCCATCTGAAGGATGGAAGGGGTAAGAAGAGGGGAGGGATGGACAAATGAGGGAGAAGAGAGGAGAGAAAGCACATGTAGGATCCAGATCAGCACTTTGCAGGAATGGAGGCACAATGGGAAATGTATCTGCCCTTGTGGTATTGGTAAGAGAGGCTGAGCTAAAGTTTGCAGTGACGGGTATTTCAATATCATAATGCTCAATTCTGAAAGCAGAATGTAACAGAAGAAATTATTCATTGCGGTGCATATCTTGGCTCCAGAGCACTAATGTGATTCTGTAAATGGGTTCTCAACCAGCATGTGTACCCCATTGCCATGTAATGTTGATGCTTATGAATGGGTACTGCAGGTGCTTATAAATAGAGATGGTGTTCTGGACTAAAAACCTCTTAACCTGACAATGCCTTTAGTATAAACTACACAGTATTAAGCAGATATTAAAATATTTAGAGATGAAATGCAAATTAAATAAAAGCGTTCTTAACTTCAAATATAGTCTGGAAAGTTCATCAGATCTCATACAGGGAAGCTGTACAGGGAACAAAACTTAATTTTTTTTGTGTGTCACTGGTTTTCTGAGGTATTGGAATCCATCAAATCATTTTTGATGCAATGGAGTCACTCCTTCATCCACTTTAGTCCACCCTTCCCAACTGCCCTTTCATCCAGATCCAATGTAGTTGCTTTCATTTTTTCAGTAACAAATTACCTTGATGCAAGACATCTATTCATCCACCTCCCCATCTCTCTACCCATAATCATACCTCTCAACTGTCCCAAGGGATGTGCCTCATTTATTTACCCCTCAAAATTGCTTTGTCCCTCATCCACCCCTCATTGCAAAGGTACTGCCCACACAGAGATGGTTCTGTATATTTAGGCTTTAAAACAGAATTTCATTATTTGCTAATATGCTAACTAAAAAATAAACTTTGTTCAAACACAGACATGGCTTCCACAGTGTTATGAGCTTTTATCTTCATGTCTGAGGATGTGCCGCTCATTATAAGGGTCAGTGTCCCTCATTTTGAATGCCAGTATTCCTCTTTTCAGTGGCAAAAGATTGAGAGGTATTATTTACATTCCCTTCCACTTTCCTTGTTCTTTTTGCATCCTCATTTCCCCTTGACTTCATTGATATGCAGTACTACAATCACTGGTAAAAAATACTAATACAGAGTCAGGATTCAAGGTTTAAAGTGCCAAGCAAGGCCAATATTTTATTTACAGCCAGAAATCAAAATAAAAGTGGACTGGAAAATGGCAAAAATAAAACAAAAGCACAACATGAATAACAGTTCTCTAGTAAGCAGCTAGAGCTCCAGATGAGGTCAGCACTCCACCAATCTCTAAACTCATCTGAAGTGGTTACACAAAAGAGCTTCATTCATACCAGTGAGGTCAGGTGGTTTACTTTAAACTCCACGCACTACTGTTTTAAAACATCTAAATTCCAAATCATCTTCTGGACCAGCTCACACCTTGCCAGTAGAGGGATGCAACTACAGTTCCTATATAAAGCACCTTACTTGGGGCGTAGTTTCTTCAGGATGGCATTAACATACCCAGAGAAGTTTAGGTATTGGTCGAGCCAAACCCCTAAAAGTAACAAAATGAGAAGGAGTCCTCAAGGGTTGTCCCATCCAGGATGCGGAAGGTGGGCATGGAGGTTAGTCTCAAGAGTCTCTGCCTTGTGCCAGAGGTCAAGGAGATGGTCTTCTTGGCATTTAGAAAGAGTTGGTGAGAGCTGAGCCAGAGCTGGCTCTTATTGAAGTCTAGCTGGAGTCTGACAGCCACATCGGTGGGGGATTTGCTGGAGGCAAACAGGATGATGTTATTGGCATACATGTGAATGGAGGAGAAAGAGCAGACAGATGGAAAATCATTAAGAAAAATGGAGAACAACAGGGGACCAAGCACAGAGCTCTGTGGGACACCGGTGCTAATAGGTAGAGGAGGGGAGATGGAGTCAGCAATACAAACTGATTGTGTCCTGCCTGCCAGGTAGGCACTAAACCAGTTTGTGGCCAAGGTGGAGAGGCCTGCTGAGGCAAGGTTTCTAAGGAAGAGGGTGTGGGAGTCCATGTTGAAGGCATAGACAAGGTTGACAAAGATCGCAGAGGTGACATGGCCTCTGTTCATCCCTGAGAAGATGGAATCAGTTAGCCTAAGTATGGAAATGGTGGTGAAATGATTTTTCTGAAACCCAGCTTGGAAGGGTGAGAAGAAGGATGAGTCAGAAAGGAAGGAGGAGAATTGAGCTAGGACCAGGTATTCCTGAATCTTGGCAAGGGTGGGTAACAGTGAAATAGGGTGATAGTTCCCTGGGGAAGATGGGTCTCCACCCCTGGGGAAGGGGAGGACAATAGCATGCTTCCAAGCAGTCGGGATAGAGGCAGTATCAAAAGAGAGATTTAGAAGAAGAGCCAGGGGGTTAGATATCACTGGAGCTGAAAGGTAAAGCAGCCTAGGGTTGAGGCCATCAGGTGAGCTGCCCTTAGAGGGGTTTAGGGTCAGCAGAGCATTTAAGGTGTCCGAGGGAGTTACATGTGAGAAGTTAAATGAAGTAGTGCCCAAAGGAAGGCACACAGTAGTGGAAGGGGTAGAAGTGGGAGAAGGTGGTGGTGGGGAGGTAGGAGGAGAGGGATGATAGGGGGACAGAGGCACAGGAAGTGAAATGAGAGTTGAAACATTCAGCGACTGATAAAGGATTAGTTATGAGAGCATCATTTTGTTTAATAATAGGGGTTGGGGTCTGGGAAGGGGGAGAGAAGAGAGCATGGACTACTTTCTAGAACTTTGAGGGATTATTTATACTGGAGTGGAAATTTGAGTGAAAGTGTTCTGTTTTGGCTAGTTGGATGGCCTTTGTGCATTAATTACAAAGTGTTCAGTACTTCTGATAATCATTATTTGTTTACAGGATTTATGCTTCCGCCAGGTAGATAATGTGCTGCTGCACTCAAGTGCGCAAACAACATGGGATGCAGTTAGAGGTAGCTATTGTAAACAGCACGTCAGGGAAGGTGACCCTGTTCTTGTACTGTACAAGGCCTTATTTCGACCACATCTGGAGTACTGTAGCTAGGTTTTGTTTAACATAGTACAGATAGAACACTGTAGGGATTGAGAGTGCTTAACAAAGGTCCACCAAGCTGATTAGTGGCTACACAAAGAGATTGGACATACTCAAACTATTTAGCATAGAGAAGGGAAGAGTGAGCGGGGATATGATAACAGTGTTTTGTATACTGAATGGGCTGGATAGGATGGAGTACTGACAGATGTCAGAGCTGTTGAATGCTAGTAGAACTAGAAGACATGCACTTAAACTGAGGAAGCAAGATAAAGGAAACACTAGAAAAATATATTTTGACAGAGAGGGTGGCTAGCATGTGAAATAGCCTAACTGGTGAGGTTGGGGATGATAGCATTGTTTAGACTTTAAAAAGTGTGACTACAGCAGCCAGCCCAGTGGTATGGAGGGCTGAGGCACCATGCCTTACCTCCTGCCACACCGGCGACTCATGTTTGTGGTGCGAGCAGGTTGCCGGGGGTTGCCAGGGAAGGAGAGGATCGCACATCTGGAGGACAGCACTCCACTCCTGGCGAGGGGTGGGGACGGAGTCTGCTGCTTGACTGGCCCCTAGTGGTGGCTGGGGGCCAGCACAATTGTCCCACACAAGGGGGGTGGAGCCACACAAGATGCTCAGCATACCATGTATGGATGCGTGCGCGGCTCGGCCATTGGCATCATTGCACGCCTTGGCTCCGCGCTTAGGGCAGGACAAAACCAGAGGAGAAAACAAGCTGACCGGTGGGATGAAGCTGGTCTCCCCACTGCAATTGGTGAGAGGTGATGGCCAACATGATATTCCTTGGTAGTGATGGGGGGGCCCGGTGGAAGGGGGCAGGTCAGCAGAGGACAAAGAAATAAAGGAAAAAAAAAAAAGTGTGACTAGAGAGATTCCTTAGGCAAAGTGACACCGAGGGATACACATCAGGAGTAGGGTTTGCAATCCAGCTAAGAAATGTGTAGGTGAGTAAATACTCAAATTTGGTATTGTAACTAGTGTGTGGAAGGAGGGGGGGACAAGATAGACCCTATGCTCCTGCTATCCATCACTGCAATCCTGTTACTATGCTATGTGACTATTTTACTATCACATTTATCCATAAGTCCTTTGCCTTATGTACCTTCCCTGACTCCTTCAAAGACCACTATTGTTACACTGCTTGTTTTAACAAATTATCTCTGAGCTCTCACTCCACCTGTATCACCCTATTTACAGCCTCACAGTTTCAGTAAAGTAAGCACTTAAGAAGGTAGACTTATCTTATTTATTTATTTATTTCAGAGTTTGATAACTGGGTAAGAATGCAAGGAAACGCATTGCCATTGTCCATTTTCAAGGAGGATCTGGAAAATGCACATAATGGCCAGGCACCCCCTGCATGTATGGATACATGGTAGCATCTCACTTTTAGATGAGCACCAGCCTTACAGCATATAACCTGTACCTCTGCTGGTTACCTTGCCACCTTGGGTCTGGGGCAATAAGGCTGAGGGCACCTTTAAACATATATTAGGGCACAAGTACCAGAGACCACACACAAAGTGGAGCTCAAAACTAGAGCTGGGATCAAGCTGGTCGCACTGTACTATTGCTGTTTCTTGTTGTTATATATCAAGCACAGGGCAATCTCCTTGCCAATCACTTTTCTCCACGAGTACTTGATTTCTGTGTCCTTACATGGCTTATTACTTCCTTCTGCTACAGAGTTCTACTGTTACTATGGTGGCTTTCACCTAATGTCTGGACATTTGAAGCTTTGTTGTTTTCAATAGTGCGTTGTGCCATCTCCCTGACAGGTCAAGCACTACCTTGGGGCACCCATGCCAGTATGGGGTACTGCACCAGACAATGGCATCACTTTGAACAGCAAATCAAACTATGATTTAACCATTATTTTGAACTAGTTGGTCTGGCTGTTTGTGCCTTCCTCTTGTCATGGCACTGATGGTCCTAGTAGCCCCATGAACACAGGCTCTCATACTTGACCCCTCACATGGGGTATTATTATCCCCAAGGGTCTTTAGAACTATAATTTTCAGAGACCTCAAGTAAGGCTCATACTATGAAATGGAAGCAAAAAATGGAAGTCAGATAATGGGGTGTATTTGAAACTATATAAGTATGTCCAGTGAAGTGATCTCAGTTGCTACACTGTAGATCACTGGTAAGGTCACATGTGAAGTACTGCCACTAATTCTTGGACCTATGCCTAGATAATGATGTGGTAAGTAGAGAAAGAGTTCAAAGGGGAGGAACAAGTATAATTAAAGGACTGCAGAACAGGACATATGATGACATGCTGGAGATACTGGGACTTTAGAGAAGGTTGGGGTGGACTTGGTAGTAATGCACTAAATGATAAAAGACAGAACCTGTTGCATTGAACTTAAGAGGATTGTCAAAGCAACTAGGGGACACAGCAGTGGTGGTTCTGCACCAGGACATACCAAGGCAAGTGCCCTGGTAAAAATACGTCTGTGCCCAAGTTGGTGCCTTATGTGCTGCCAAGCTTCACCAATGGCAACAATATTTCAGTTCCCTGGCTGCCAGGTGTTGTGTCCTCCTGTGCCCTGGTAACCAATAAAGGTGGGAGCCACCACTGAGACATAGCTTGAAGTTCCAGGTGATCTTTTTGGGGGAGACAGAAGACTGCATATAACTCATAGAGAAAGTGATGGTTTGGAATAGTTTTCCAATTTAAATGTGTCATTAACCTGTTAAGACATGTAACATAATTCAAGTAAATAGCCTACAGGATGGTCCTTGAAAATGAACTATGCTCAACAATCCCTATCCTACATATTTATTCCTATAAAAATCAATGGACTTGATTGTAAAGGGTAATAGAAGAACAATCACTTGACTTCTTTTAAGCAAACTTAGTCAAATACAGTATATTTGAAAGATGGATCTCAAATGCTTTAATTACTGAGAAGTAGGGGGTAATTATGATGATGAGCCAATTGGCCTGTTCCTATCCCGAAATCCTCTATTTTTATTTTTAAAGTTAATCTTGTTATTAAAAATCTGGGAAATAAACAGTACAATCAATGTTCACACATACAGTATGCAGAATGACAGCAAGCTTCATGCAGTAAATTCTTATTTAAATGGTGTAATCAAAGTGTTTAACATTATCCTTACCATCATTTCATTACCAGGACAAATGACTTGGCTCATCATGAGATTAGAGCAGTGCAGGAGGACATTGCAGAGTTGGGGAGTGGCCTAAGACAAGTAGCACACACAGTATCCTTCTCAGAGGTGCTGCCTGTCAAAGGCATGGGGGAGGCGAGGGTAATTAGCACCATGCAGTTTAATGAATGGTTGAAAAAATGGTGTGGAGCACAGGGGTTTGGCTTCATTAGGGACTGGGGTTCCACCTGGAGGGACACCAGCCTATACTGGCAGGATGGTCTGCATCTGTCCAGGAAGGGAACAAGTCTTTTGAGCAATCAGTTTAAATGCTTCATTGGCAAGCTTTTAAACTAGTCAAAGGGGAGGCACTGACAACAGGAAAATCCCAGCCTCCCTACAAAACAGGGTACTAAATGAGAAAAGACCGAGGTAGAACGGTCAGTGGGGGATGCTGCAACAGAAGGTAAAGCCATCAAAAAATGGAGAGCAATGAGTACCAATGCCCGTAGTCTGGGTAACAAGCTTCCTGAATTAGTGGCCTTGATGGAGGAGGAACATCTGGATATCGTGGCAGTCACAGAAACATGGTACACACAAAACCATGACTGGGACATAAACATACCAGGATACACTATCTACAGGAGGGACAGGGAGGGTAAAAGAGGAGGAGGAGTAGCTCTTTACATAAGGGAAGGAATAAAAGCAACAGAACAAAAGGGTAAACAGGGAGGAGAAGAAGCACTGAGGGTAAATTTGGAGACAGGCAATGGCACCACAATCCGCACAGGGTTGTATACAGACCCCCTTCTCAGGGGGAGGAAATGGACAAGGAAATGATAGAAAGTATACTTAGAATGGCAGAAAAAGGGGAGATATTGCTGATGGGTGATCTGAATATGCCAGATGTTAACTGGAGTGCAGTTGCAGCTGCCACTTGAAGAGTGGAGTTATTCTAGATGCCCTACAGGGGCATGCTCTAGACAACTAGTATTGGAGCCCACTCAAGAGGGAGCAATATTAGACTTGATTCTCTCAAATGGAGATGGAGAGAGATCACAGATGTAGAGGTGGGTAGCCATCTGGGAACTAGCGACCATCGAACAGTATGGTTCTAATAAACACAGCAATAGAGTCAAGCCATACAAAGACAAAAGTACTGGACTTTAGGAGGTCTGACTTTGCAAAATGGGTGAGTGCCTAAGGAATGCACTAGCAAATGGGCAGGAAGGAGGGTGGAAGAACAATGGGAATAATAAAACTGCCATCACAGAGGTAACGAGCCTTTGTGTGAAGCAAATAAACAAAACAAAACGATGTAAGAAACCACTATTTTCTCAAAGGAAGTGGCAGTGAAGGTTCAAGAGAAAAAGAAAGCATTCAGGAAGTACAAGGAATCGCAGAAGGAGCAGGACAGAGAACTGTATCAGTTAAAGTAAAAGGAGGCTGGGAAGGCAGTCAGAACAGCAAAGGCCCAAACTGAGGAAAAGATAGCCAACTCAGTTAAGAAGGGGATAAAACCTTTTATAGGTACATCAGGGAGTGAAAGAAGACCAAGGGAGGGATAGTGAGGCTTAATAAAGGGGAGGAGGGTGGGCAGAGGGAGTCTGTGAAAGGCAGAGATACTAAACAAATATTTTTGCTCAGTATTTACAAATGAAGAGGGAGGTACATAAAACAAACAGTAGAAACACTCTGGATACAGAAATTGATACCAGCCCATTTACAGAAGAAAGGGTTCTGAAAGAACTCTTAAAACTGAAGGTGGACAAAGCAATGGGGCCTGATGGGATTCATCCCAGAATTTAAAAGAACTAAGGGTAGAACTAGTGACACCACTGACTACCCTTTTAACAAATCATGGGAGGATGGGGTGGTATTCGAGGACTGGAGGAGGGCAGATGTGATTCCCTCACAAAGTGGGAGCAAGGCAGAAGCAGGAAACTACAGACCTGTTAGTTTAACCTCAGTGATAGGGAAATGATGGAATCACTCTGAAGGAAAGAATTGTTGAATATCTAGAGGCCAGAGGGGCACAGGACCCAGACAGAATGGATTCACAGCGGGAAGGTCATTCCAGACAATCTGATAGATTTCTTGACTGGGTGACCAAAGTAGTAGATCAGGGAGGGGCTGTGGACATGGCCTACCTAGACTTTAGCAAGGCATTTGATATAGTCCCACACAAAGATTAATATACAAGTTAGCCAGCCTGGGAGTGGGTCCCAAGATGACAGCCTGGGTAAAGAATTGGCTGGAGAATAGGCACAGAGAGTAATAGTAAATGGAGTCCACTCAGAAGAAAGGAGGGTTACTAGTGGGGTACCGTGAGGGTTCAGTTCCTAGGACCGTCCTCTTCAATGTCTTTTATAAGCCGACATTGCAGAAGGACTGAAGGAAAAGTATGTCCCTTTGCAGATGACACAAAGATCTGTAACAGAGTTGATGCACAGGGTGGGTGGAAAGGATGAGAAGGGACTTGGCAAGGCTAGAGGAATGGTCAAATGTATGGCAGCTTAGATTCAGTGCTAAGAAGTGCAGGTAATGCACCTGGGAAACAAAACCCAGGGAAGAGTACACAATGGGGGGTGAGATACTAACAACAACAAAAATGGAAAGGACCTGGGGATAGTCATATCAGATGACCTAAAGGTGGGCAAGCAATGTGAGAGGGCAGCAAGGAGGGTGGGAGGATACTGGGATGCACAGGAGAGGCATCACCAGTAGAAAACAGGAAGTTATTATCCCTCTTACAGACAACTGGTGAGACCCCATCTGAGTACTGTGTGCAGTCTCTGGAGACCCAATCTCCGCAAAGACATAGACAGGATGGAAGCTGTCCAGAAGAGGGCACTAAAATGGTGCAGGGTCTGCACCGGAAGACATATGAAGAGAGATGAAAGGAGCTTAATATGTATAGCCTCGAGGAAAGGAGGGAGAGGGGGACATGATAGAAACGCTCAAGTACCTCAAGGAATCAACAAAGTCCAAGAGGGTAGCATCTTTCAAAAAAGAGGTGCAAGAACAAGGGGCACAATTTGAAGATGGGGGTGGCTCAGAGGTAATTTAGGAAGTATTTTTTCACAGAGAGGGTTGTGGGTGCATGGAACGCTTCCTGGAGGAGTGCTGTGGAGTCAAACTAGTGGTGGAATCCAAGCATGCATGGACAGTTATAAGGCAATTCTAGGGGTGGGGGTAGGAAGAAGTAGGCTGCTGGTTAACTAGGATCTGCAGCTTATCCAGTAGGTAGGGAAATGGGCAGACTGGGTGGGCCAAGCGGTCCTTATCTGCCATCAAATTCTATGTTTCTATGTTTCTAGGAGCAAGAACATATTGGTATCTGCTTATTTTGAGGAATGGTTAAAAGTGAATGAGAGAAAAGGGTTCCATATATTTATTTATTTAGTTTGTATTAACCAGGAAAGCATAATAGACAAGAACATGCCTATTTCCAGGTGTGACCTGGGAAATGACAAAGTAAAGAAAGTGAGGAAAACATAACCAAATATAAGCATACAGTAATACAGTAAACAACTGATTGACGGAGGAACCAAAAATGGCATCACACAATTGAATAAAAGCAACAAGGGGTCACAACATAAGGAAACAGCAAACACATGTTCAAATATGGCTCACAGATAGTTTCAGATGCAGGGGTACAGATGCACAGCATATAAGTGTACTAGGTAAATCAACTGTACAATGTTATCAAGAATAGGCAACAACAACAAGAAAAAACACAGGGAATAAACAGCAGTAGATTGGTTATGTGAACTTACATAATGAGTCAGCCTTCAGGTAGTCCCATAGGGATCTTTGGAACAATAACTGGGAGGAGTAGCTACCAACCAGCAGTGGTAGAGAATTCCAGAGCCTTGGTGCATATACAGTAAAGGCCTGGTCACCAATAGCTGTGCAGGTTTTGGGGACATGAAGCAGAGAATGCTCAATTGATCTGAGTAAATATATCTAAGAAGAGTACTTTAGCAGTCCTGCTAGTATGGGGGGTGGGTATATTTGATGACTTTACTTGTGCAGCAGCCCAAGGGAGAGCAACTGGTATAGCAAATAACTAGGGGTTCAAGACAGGATGTAATCCTAGCCAAGGACCCAAGGAGCATGACATGAGGGTTTTTTTTTGCATTGAAAATAAGTATGTTATCAATGAGTCAACTAATATGAAGAAAGTCAGAATTAAGCTAAGAAGTGATTCGTTCAGTGTTTTTGGTACTGACTAGGCATTCCAGGTCATCAGTGGTGGCCCACTGCACAGTGACACCACAACAGCGAAACCCAAAAAAAGGCCTTTACAGCAAAAGTTGCTGTAATGGTCCGGGTTTCATTGATGTAGCATCTCCCAGTGCTCTGCCCCTTCCCTGAAACAACTCCAACCTGGGGTTGATAATTTATAATTGTGGGGATGCGGGGGGCACAGCCCCTTGCAAAAAACACTTCAATTTTGGACGGCACAATACCATGTGTTGGCATTGTGCTGTTGCTCTAGGGGATGTTGGCAGATTTGCTGCTGACAAACAGTGGTGCTTCCAGTCATCAGCATATAGGGTCATGCTACAACGAGCAGGCACCACAGAAAGGTCATTAGTAAAGAGTGAGAATAGAATGGGGTCAAGGATGGATCCCTGAGGAACATCAAGTTTGACTCAATACAATTCAGACAGGGTCTGTTGAATGTAACCAATTGTTATCTACCCTGGAGATAATTGACAAATCTGCTCACTGCATCAGGTGGTAAGCCCAGGGCATAGAGCTTGGAACAGAGATGTTTGCAGTCCAGCAGGTCGAGGACTTTTGGAAAACCAACAGACTGTGTCAGTCAGGTTGCCTTGGTCCATATCAGCTCCAATATCTGAGGTTACTGCGGTAAGGGTTGTGGTCATGCTAAGTCCTTTCTGAAAGCCATTCTGTTCAAGCATAAGTAGATTATTTGAGTAGAGCTGGTCAGTCAGTTGGGATGTCACAACTTTCTCAAGCAGTTTACTATGGGCTAATAGGATCTCAATAGGGTGACATCTCTCAGTGCAATTGGGATCCCCATACTTAAAAACTGGGACAGCTCTGGCTGTTTTCCAGGCATCTGAGACAGAGCCAAAGAGCAAGGAAAAGTTGAAAATATGGGCGATGAGAAGGGCAAAGAATGGAGCACCCAAGCAGATCAGTTTAGGCTCCAAATTGTTGTGACCAGCATTGACATATAGGAAAAGGATTCTCAGAAATCTGCTTGTTTCAATGGTACTAATGTTTTTGAAATAAAACAGGGGGTGAGGGGATGGCATGGAGAGATGACATGGGTGTGTCCCCACAGCAGGGTACAAGAACAAGAAGGTGAAGGCATAGAAGTCTGAAAACTGCAAATTAACTCATTTAAAATGGTCTGAGGATTATTTCAATTAATCCCATTTAGGAGGAGGAGGTCACAAGTGTGCTGTTTAGAAGAGCGGCCTACCAAGCCCTTTATGTTTCACCACAGATTCTGCAGGTCTTTTGCAAAAACAATCTGAGTAGTTCCACAGAAACTACTTTTTTTCTGTATGGATAGCCTTCTTACTTATATTTCTTAGACTCCTGTACTTAGTAAGGTTGACTAGTCCTAGTGGGGATTGATAGACAGCTCAGCATTTGTCTGTAGCCTTCATAACAGATACAAGATCATTATGTAACCATTTAGTGATAGTACCCCTGAGCCTCCTCCTCATGAAGGGGGCATGAGAGTCATGAAAAGGGGAGAATATTGTAAGAAAGTTATCCATGGCATGTAAGAACTTTGGGGCAGATAGTATAGGGAACCAGTCAGTGTGAGCTAAGTCTGCAAGAAAGTGCTTCTCATCAAGCTTTGAAAAATCCCTGAGGAGGGGGATCTTGGGATGGACTTTGTGCAGCTTGACTTTACATATGCGATAGATTGGTTTATGATCTGTGATACCATCAGGAAAGATTCCAGACTAAGAAATCCTGTCAACCCTGTTCAACAGGAACCAATCAAGTAGAGTATGCTGGCTTCTACTAAGAGAGAACCTAGTAAGGGAGATAATGAGTTTCCTGCTACTCAGGTGCAGGAGGGGCACAATTGTGGAGTCACAGGTCCAGGATTTGGCTTGACATCCCCAGCCAAGACAATGAGTAAGGTTATAAGCTAAGGGGTCATATTGGGCCATCTAAGGGCAAAGGATTGGCAATATATGATGAGTTTAATGTGTCAGCCTATTAACAATACAATCCACTGCTGAAGAAGTCAGGTAGTTTGCTGAGGCTTAGAGTGTCTGGTAATGATGTTCGGAAACACAAAGTCAAAATAGGGGTCAGACTGGGGGAGGTCATCAGAGGACATTGTGGCAGGAAAATATACAAATTTCACCTGCAGACTGCCAAGGGCTATAATAATGCAAAGTAGATTAAAATATGGTGGTATTAGAATAGCACAAATAACTTTGTAGGCTCAAGGTACCACTATAAGACTGTGCTCATTAAAAGCAGTGTAACACCTATCATGCAGTATATTGTGGCAAGCAGTATAAGTCACAGGGGCACATTTATGTGCGGTAAATATAGCATACTCTAAGGATAGGTACAGACATGAACTTACAAAAAAAACAGGCAGCATGTCCGGCTCTGGCTCTATCTGATTTGGCAGACTCTCCACTCCTAGTGTCACACTAATGTTTTGTATTCCCTGTGCCAGCATGTGGACCATTCCTCCTCAAAAATGGAGATTTGTAGTTCTGCCTGCCATTTCAGCCTTAAAGGTGCAGATGGGTCAGGTTGTAAGTCTCTGATGGCCTGATATACTGGACTTGCCCATGCTTTGTGAAAAGAGAGGAGTGGGATTTTTTAATGTGCGGTCCATTCTCAGGGTTAGTTTGGGGATAGGAGGCTTCTTACTCAGAGAAACCTCCAAACATCTTGTTTATGAAGGTGGAATCTTTGTGCTAGGGAATCAAAGGAATCCAGATGCTGTGTTAAGATGAATAGATCCTTCAACTGATGGATCACTTTGTTTTCCAACCTTGTTCAGAGGGGAGGCATGCCCCCAATACACAACATCCTATTGCCCCACAATGGGGCCAATTCTATGGGTATTGGGTCAGTTCTCAAACATGTGTTAAGTCTGTGCCAGTACTCTGTACAGTAGATATTGACAGAGTAGGGTGTTCTTTGTAAGGCATGGCAGAATTACTATATCAGCAAATGAGCAGTGAGCAGTCCCCTGCTGCATATCTTTACATTTGTCTCCATTGTGAGAGGGCATGGGCTGGAGGGGAGAACTAATGTAGAATTTGGGCAGACATAAATGCTGTGTGATACCCCAACAAGCCAGGAAAAGCCCCAACCTTCCCTTAACCAGTGACCTTACAGTTTAGTTCTGCCACATCTAGGGGGCTTACTTTTCCATATAAATCTGTCTACCATCATCTCTTTCTTAGCAAACCAGGACTCTTTTTACTGGTAAATGGTATAGTCAAAAAAAGTAAGCACCCATCTGTAAGGACATCTGTAAGGACATAAGCAGACACTGAGTTATTGTGTCAAAGTATATTTTTATGTGAACACTTAATTTAATAAAGCTTCACTATGAAAAATACAGAATCAAAATAGTATGGGAAATGTATAATCACTGCACCTTGACAAAGCATTGTTCAATAAATAGTAGCTAAACATTTTTTCTACATAATAAAGGAATAAATGTCAATGCTTACTACGTAGATAGTTTTTCTAATCACCAGCAGTGTTAATTATTATTTTTTCTTGTTTTAATTCTGTATTTTTTATAGTGAAGCTTTATTAAATTAAGTGTTCACATAAAATTCATATTTTATAATGATTTTAATTGCATATTGGTAGATATTTTGTAAGCCAGGCTTTTGTGCAATGGATTGAGCAGATTAAATGTATTATTAACATTGTTGTGCTTTGTTAACTATAGATAATACAAAAGTTAAAATAACTGTGATTTTAAAGCAAGGAATGTTTGAATGTGTGCACAACCTGGCTAATTGGTAACCAATTAATTATTAGCCTGTTAGTACAAAAATTTGTGCTTGTGAACAGTGAATCAACTCTGATGAAGCCCAGCAGTTGACTGGGTGAAACGTAAGTCTTGTCCATGGGTCAATTTCGGCCTTATGTTTAATCGTTTTGGTGTTTGCCATGGTGCACAATAAATATACTTTGACACAATAACTCAGTGTCTGATTATGTCCTTACAGATGGGTGCTTACTTTTTTTGACTGCCTCATTTTATATATTTATTTAGTTGTTTAACCAGGTATAGCACACTAAGCTGAAAGCTTTTTCACGGGAGCGACCTGGGAGCACAAGTGACTTGCTCAGGGTCACACAGTATGCAAGTGGAAGCTGTGGGATTCAAACCCAGGTCTGGTCTGCTGGATGTCACCAAATTTTCAGCTCAGAGCCTTAGACCACTGTGCTATACTGCCTCCTTATATATACAGCACCATCTCCTATGCTCGGTGCTAGTTGCTCTTTGCTCTGGTAAATGGTATAGTACATACAGAAATGTAGGGCAATGACAATGTTAAAGCCTTGTGTTTTCTGGCCATTGACAGAAAGAGCAGCGTCCACATGTCCATTTTGGCCTTGGTGGATTCTATCAGTGAGTTCAAATTTAGTGCGTCCAGTTTGTGTAGATCCCAGTTTAGGCACATACTCAGATACATAATGCCCTGATCTATCCATTTCAATCCATGCTCCAGGAAGGGGGCAAAAACACATTTGTTGTTAAGCTGAAGGACCTTAGTCTTATACTGGTTCACTCAGAGTCCAGATACCAATGTGAAGCCCTGTAGAGTTTGAATAAGGGGGTCCAGTGATTATGTGGCATCCAAAAGTAAAATCAGGAAGACATTTGCATATAGCATAGAATTGTAGTCATGTACCCCCTACTGTTATTTCACTGATATGGATGTGTTTTTGTATATCAATAGCCAAAGTTTCAATGGACATCACAAATAGTAGTTAGGAGAGAGCAGCTTTGCCCGATTACTTTTTGCAGGGGTAATGCTTGGTACTTTAAGCCATTGGTTAGAATTTTTGGTACAGCAGAATTGTACAGAGTATGGATTCATGTAAGAAAGGAGGGACCCACTTCCAGTGTGTGCATGGTAAGAAATTAGTGCCCCAATCTACTGAGTCAAATGCTTTTTCAGAGTCTATGGTCACCACTGCTGCTGGAGTAGAGGACTTTTTGGCTTTATTATGAGCTCACATTGACTGTAAATGGCTGGAACTGAAGTGTCCCTCCACAAAGCTAACCATTGTTGGAAGGATAAAGCCCATGTGACCTTCTGCAGCCTTGAGGCCAGGATCTTCACCAAAATCTTGGCATCTGCATTAACAAGAGATATTGGCTTGTAGCTGCCAATACAGGAGGAGTCTTCCCCTTTCTTTGGGAGCACAATGATAACAGTTTCCCTCATTGTTTAAGGGAAGGATTGAATGTTAATGGCTTTCTGAAAAAAAATGCAGCTGTATGGAGCTTATTTCACCATCCATGCCCTGTAAAAAATCTCTCAGTATCCTGTCCCCTGTCAGTGCCTTACTGGTGTTCATGGATCTGATAGCTGATTTGATCTCTTGTGTGGGCCTCTAACAAGGTGGGTAGGGCTGGGGCAATTTGTAGGATTGGAATGGGGTCAAGGAACTTGGAAATAGTTTCACCATGGGGGAGAGGTAGTGGAGGATTACAGTTTAGTATGAAATGACTTCATGATATCACTAATTTCACCAAGCATGGTGGGCACTGCACTTTGACTATCTTTAAAGGGAAATAGTCATGAATGGCAGTCCCACACCTATGAGTGGGACTGACACTAATTAGCACTTAATGCTTAAAACTCAAATTTCTTACTTGCTCATTTGAAATTAGTAGCATTTGTATATGGCGAATCCTGCTGTCTTTCATCCCTGACATTTAGTATCTTCACACAGGCTGAAAGCATCTCAGAATCCCCCACAGCTAATATCAGGGCTGGGCTGGTAGATTGAGTTTCTGAGGTCATGGGTAACTCTGCTGGCATACTGGTTTCAGGATTTTTAACATTTGTTGCCCTGCCTTTCTTAGATAATCTAATTGCTTTTGTGAGGAAGTGAGGGTTGTCCTCTGGCAGTTTGTAGACTGTGATAAAGATTTATTTTGCCATTTCACATAAAGATTGCTTCTCCATGTCTAGGCTGCTTGGATGTCCCACAATATGCACATTTTTGTATCTGACTTGATTCTCTAATACTTCAATTTTCCTATTCATAGAGAAATGGTTTCAGATTAGATTGGCAGTTGTAGCTTCCATGGCTATAATCTTGTTGGTGTTAACAGATACTAAAGAACATATACTAAGGCAAGTGAAGAGCGAGAAGGCATAGTTGCCCATAATTGCTTCTGTAATTAAAATGGGTAATATTGCAGTTTTCCAGTGGAGAAAATGTACTTTTCCAGACATATCTTAAATTCATCTTTATTTTTTCTGATAATCACCTCAAGTGGCAGACTTTTCCAGGGGTTAGCTACCCTAAGGGTAAAAAAGTATTTTCTTGATACAGTTTTAAAAGGTTTACCAACAGTCTGAAGTGGGTGCCCCCTAGTGCCCCTTGAATTATTTTTAAAATCAATACCTAGTTCAGACATAAGGACTAGGTCATTAATAATGTCATAAAGTAATAGTGAATCACCTCTTAGTCCTCTGGTTTCAAGTGACATGAGGTTAAGTGACTTTAATCATTCTTCATAGGTTAAAACTTTTAGACCAACAATATATTTGGTGTATCTTCGCTGTACCCACTCTAACTGTTGACATTTGGACTTTTTAAAGGGACACCATAAATGTGAGGCATTTCCCAGGTGTGGTCTTGCATAGGATTGAAATAATGGCATCCAAACATTTTATATTTCTAGAATTGATATTGCACCTTATAGACCAAATAACTATTAGTCTTATTTATTGCATCTACTGTGGCAGAAGCAAGTGCACACACCCCTCCTCACAAACAACACAACATGCTGCTTTCTTAGTAGCTTTTCTATTATTGCATCATTTACTTGTTTAGTATTACTAAAATCTTGAGATACATGCACTCCCAAATCCTTTTCATCACTAGTGTTGCCCATTACATATGAAGTATTAGGATTATGAGGGCCAAGATGCATTACTTTACACTTGTCTAAATTTAGCTTCATTCCCCATGAACTGTCGCTGAACTGTCCCAGATTACTATTTTATCTAGGCCACTCTGGATTTCAGACACCTGCTCTGCTGTTATGCAATCAGCTTTCTGTGTTTTTTCCACCTGTTGTCGGATAGTGTCTATTTTTCTCCCTATTATCCTTTGAATCTCTTAGAAAATCTACCTTTTCTTTTAAAAAGATTAAATGTCAGTTAAATCTTTTGATCCATTTAAGGACCCAATTTTCCGACTCTGCAAGAGTTTCAGTGGTATGTTGTTTAGCATGAGCTTTGAAAATATCCTGTTTTGGTGAGGATGAAAATATGACCAGTTCCTCATTCTGGGCTTCAGCTCCTGCTGTTGTACTTTGTAGTGCTGATTTGATCCCTGCTGCATCGGCAACTTCTCTTTGAAATGTAGACTTGGACCCTACTACTGAGGTGCTTTGAAACATTGACTCAATACCCTTCTCAGGCTTCCCAGCAGATGAGGATTTAACTCCCAGCAAGTTCAAGTTTCTTGTTTCAGACAGATTCAGGGGTGTATGTAGAGGAAAAGAAAGTTGAAGGGATTGTGAGGTTAAATTTGGAGACCTCACTACCATTGGGGTTTGTGATATTGCAGGCAGATTTTATTCATGTGAGTGTGCTGCAGGGGGCTGGAGGTCTGGATGCTCTCCCAGCTATACCTGAACCCCTTGTGCCAATTAAAGGTTTGAAAACCTTGTCCAAAGGTTTGATTCATGGTGAGGATACTTCTTCAACAAAGATGATGATCATGCACTCCTCTCCTTTTCTCAGACATGGAAAGAACAGAGCTTTTTCATGTTTAACAGACTGAGAAATCTGAGTTTTTTCGTAGATTGCAACAGAGAGCTGATTTACAAACTGTTGCCTTGTCGGCCATCTTTGATCTCACTCGACTAGCTCATTTTAATACAATGAGTCAGTGGCATAGTGGATTTGAACCTGGGATCTTCTAATTCACTGTTAAATTCAAGCATTTTGCATCTGGTTTGATCATCAAGCGGGGTGGAGCAACTAAAACTATTCAGGATATTTTTTCTTGTGACAATCTTCTTGTGCTATTAAATTTTGGGCTGCACAGCCTACCAGATTTGTTGAATTGCTCTGAATGCCACATAACTGAGTAAGAAAAAACTAACAATCCTGGCCAAAGAGCAAGTAGCACTGGCCACAAAAAACTGAATCAAAAGTAGCCTTATTATTGTTAGTGCTTTAGGACAACATATCTCAAGTACCTAAAATTGAGATTTTAGAAAATGCAGCCCGAAGGACATGCTGATTATATATAGAATAATGCATAGGAAAATGTGGTTAATGAGGATTTTATGCACACCCAAAGTGTGTAATGCCTAATAAACCCTGAGGGAGAAGCCCAAAGGGTTTATATGGGCATCACACACCAAGGGAGTGCATAAAATCTGAGTTCCCAGACTTCCCCATGTTTCATTTTTTATATTTACTGGTTAAAGGAATAAATTCAGAGAGATGAAATCTGTAGCAGTGTGCAACACAATCGTTTATTTAAGAGTGCAACAGTTGTTCAGAACAGCTTGAACTTTTTGCCTTTCCGAGTCTTTCAGAGGCATGAAACGTGAAGATGTTGCCATTTTAAACACAATTTGTGTCAGAGTTTTACATAAAACAGTGCACCCATTTTTTGTCCCTGTACATTGTGCGAGAAGGTTGTCGTTTGCACTGTCGGTTTTCTTTGAGCAGCGTGAGCGAATGGCCAGCGCAAGGACAGCTTCTGGCATAGGAACTCAGGTGGCCTGACTCATACTTTTGAAACTGTGGTTTGCAGAACTCTGTAATTCACAACTGCGAATTACAGAGTTTGTGTGGTTGTGCCAGGAATTGTTAATAAACACTAATCAGTAAATATAAAAAAAATAAAGTGCATGCTGACAGCCCTTATGAAAAAACACTGTCTTGCTACCAAATACCACTGCTTTAAATCAAGCTGTTTCACACAGGCACAACCTTGTTAGCAGGCTAAATGGTATATTTTTTCTAAAAAAAAATCAAGCTGTTGTACTTTTCTAACTCTGCCAAAGAATTTGCTTTCACAGAGCCATCCGGCAGTTTGGCAGAGGGAGCTTTAAATAGTACATCTCAGACCGGTGTTGCTGTCCCTGTAATGCTCCCACCGAGTCTCTGCTATGATGTAGACTGGTCAACATTGTCTAAGCCCCAGTGTTTGTCTCTGCAGCAGCTTTTCTCTGACCTGACATTAAAATAAAATAAATAAGGTACAGAGATTATAAAAAAAAATGCTTAATAGAAACCATTGTGACAACTTTGTGTGTATGTCTCCATGGGCCATAGACAGCCTCTGTGTGGGCTGTTTCTGGCTGTGGGCTGTGTGTTGTGCACCACTGCTTTAACATATCCCAAAGAAGAGTCAGGGAGATGTCTAGACCTATATTTTCAGAGATTATTTAAGAGATTCTGCTCTGAACATGGGCAAGAAATTCTGGGTCCAAGAGATGTAAGGTGTTAAAACACCAATATATCTGTTTCCATTCCTTCCCTAAGTGTATGTTCAAAGGAATTGGGACATGGTCTGTTAATTGGATCTGCCAGATGTCAACCCATCCCAACTGAGTCACCCGCAATTTCCAAAATTATGCCATTAGAGATAGGCGGGGGGGGGGGGGGATTTACTAAAGGAATCAGCAATGAGGTTCAACATTAAATTTAAATCACTCCCTAAGATCAAGATGCTCTGAGTATTAGTCAGGATTTTGTTCAGGATGTGTTTGACCTCTGACGTGTCTGCACAAGGAAGGAGGTAGATATTCACTGGGGTAACCATAGTGTGGTATCATTTCTCGATCATTAAGGCAAATCTACCATGCTTATCAGTAAGTTGTTTCTGTAGTTGGACAGCAGTAGTTGGAGGCAGTAATATTGCAGTACTGCTGCATTTGCCAGAGGGGTAAAAGGAAGCAATAACTTGCAGATATCCAAATGTCATTATTAAGGAGAGGCCCCCTGCAGTCAGATGTTGTTTCCTGGAGAAAAATCACACCTGGAAAACTTTTCTGATTGCCACCAAGATTTTTGGCCATTTTATGGGTCTGTTAAGGCCATTTACATTGCAGGAGTAGATCCTGACTGGTATGTGATTAGCTAACATGGAAAAGTGTGGGTTAGTTTGTAGGGATTATACTAGGTCTGCTCACCTGAGGAGAAGCATTCTTCAATCCCCTGTTCCACTGAAGAACAACCATGTTACAATGAAGTTGAAAGCTTACCAGTTAGAGCTAAGCTGGATCATAAGATATCCATAATGCAATGCCTCTAAGAACAAGCAAATAGAAAATGTGACAGCTACTACCAACAGGACAATAGCTCGAGTGACAGTACATTTAACCAAAAGGCAACAGGCCATGAAACCATTCTGACTTCCTTGGTAGGGGGTAGAAAATTAGTACCCTATGTTTTGTGGAGAAAGAGAGTGGTAGAGCTCTGCCAAGGATGGTGGATATAACCACTGCTAAGAGGGTTGCCTCCACCATGTGTAAATACTCGGTTGGAGGGGTGGGTAAGGATATGATTATGTACCAAGGTAGAGAAGGAGAGGCAAGGTTCATTGTAGGATGTCTAGAGCAGGAAAGGGGGCCTAAGACTTCCAAATATTGTTTTGCTGATAATGGTGGAGCCCTGAGAATCATGAGCCTCTCCCATCCCCCATCATTAAGTGCTTTGAGGGACACTGATAACCAGTAAGTGAGGGCATTTGGAGAAATAGAGTGAGAAGACCTGAGGGGGTCCATATTCAAGGCTGAAGCTTCAAGGAGAGGTAATCTATGGTATGGTAGGTAATTAAACACATCACAGCTACATGGGGCTGTAGTGAGGTAATACTAATCAAAGGGAGGTTGAGGGATTTATGAAGCATAGTCCACATCATACTTGTTATGCAGCCAGACAGCAGGGAAAAGCTCTTTCAGGAAAAGGGGCTGGAGTCCCATTAATTACATGTAAAATTGGACATTAAAATACTATCTCATTGTTTATAGGTATCCTGTAATATCGAGGATGAGTTATGTATAGAAAGCCTTCTTGTCATCTTGTCATACTATGCAGGAGTTCTGTGGGGAAGGGAAGTTTAACTGAGGGGTGCTCAGGGAAGCAAGCTGGAGAATACTGCAGCACCTGCTTGTAGGTAAGTTTACAAAGCCTACATGGCGGTTCCCACAAAATGCAGGGTGAAACGATCATTGAGGGACTAGAAAAGTTGCTATGGATTAGCAGTGAGCACATTCATAAATGTGCTACAATGGGAATCAACACGGAGGCAGGGAGGAAAACTGATGAGATAACTACAGGGGTAAAACTGGAAATAGAGGGTAGCAAGGGTGCAGAGGAAAAAGCAATGCAGGAACAAAGCAAAGTTAAGATGAAGGAGATAAGAAAGAAAGTTATTCGGTGGGCCCACAATCCACCCTCCAAATCATCTCCCCCAAAGTGAAATCCCACTTATGGCATGAGGAAAAAATATGCAGTGCTTGTTTCCCAGGTTCATCTGGAGTTGCAGTAGTACAGAATGTCCTTTATCTCTTGCAGTGTATTAAGGGAGCGGTGTTGGCGAGAGTCATCTTCTCTCTGCAGGCCTCTCTGGTGGTCTCCCTGATTCTGTCGCTGTGGCAGTGGTTTTGTCTGCAGAGCTGGATGAATGCCTTTGTCTGAAAGGGCGAGTGCAACATCTTTCAGTGGAGACAATACCTTAAGCTTATAGGGGAAGGGTGTTTGAAATTTCAAGCCTTTCTCCTGCAGAGGTTTGAAGAATGTCTGGTATTCTTTACATCTGGCCAGTGTGACATGAGAACCATCTGCTTGTTATTATTTGTATTACATTTTTGATATAAATATTTGTTTAGACTTCTATTTAGAAAAACAGGCCAAGCATAAAGCCTCATGGGACATAGAATTTGAACAGAGTGAAAAGAAGGGTCTGCCCTATTTCTGACCCAGTGGAAAAACTAATTAAGAGCTTCCTTTAGGCACCAGGTTGCAACAGGTTATAAAACCAGAAACTTGTTATAAAATATTGAATTTTTTATGACATCAGGCAGTAAGCCAACTCTGACAGTTACCTGTGAAACTTGTCACTACTAAAATAAGTGTCTTTCAGGATGTTCCTCTAAAGATCAAAAGGGTAATTCTGACCTGCCATAAAGCTGTGGCTCACTAATGAAACAAATATATATATATTTTTAAATGGTATGTTTAGCAATGTGCAGTGGCATAGGACTAATTAAGTATGCAGGAATGAGAGTGACCTCACAGCCAGCATCACCACAGAGCTGTGACCTCACCAGCTGGGTAGGACCTTTTGCCCTTCATGATATTGTCAAGGCTGAGGGAACATTTTGCTTTTTACTTCTGGACGCCTGAGAGAACACACTCTTGTTCCAACTTTGCAAGACTTGGGATACTCGTGTTTGGACTTTCAAGAGACACTTTTTACTTCTGGACTCTTAAGAAGCTCTTCTACCAAAGTTAGGTAATTTCAGCACCACTATTTACTAACTGAAACTGGGGTAGGGTCAGTTACTCAGTAAAAAGGCATTTGGTTTCTGTGATTTCCATTTCTTTATTTGACTGTACCATTAATGTTTTATGTTCTGTGTTTTGTATTTTATTTACTATTTTTAATTCTAGTAAACTCTGTTTTCCTTGAAATCCTGTCTGAGCCTTTTTTCTCATTTTGAGTGTGAATGCTGGGACAGTGTTGATAATTCTGACAGAACTGTTAAGCACTTACAGTGTGTTACCATATGCACCAAGGCAAGAAAAATACAGAGGTCTCAATTGAGTCAGAAAGGGGGATTGTGAACCAAGTTGGGTGCTCACTGGGTTAATTATTGCACTGCATTTCCCAAAGAAGGTGTAATATTTGGACCTGTTACCTGGGCATGCTGGTGAAAAAAGGGTTCATATTTGACCCCAGGACTCCAGACTGGTAGTAATCAGACCAAAAACAGACAGAAGAGTTGCCCTGTTTGTCTCCTGCTCACACATTGCACTTTGAGGTTTGGTACTGTGGGAGCAGAGGGCCTGACCCCTGGAGTGCATTTGTGACAGCCGGCACAGATGGTGCATAGTTCTGATAAATGTATACCCACTGGCCCTCAAAGTCTACATGTCCCTTCTTCCAGACTGTCCCTTCTTCTTGACTGTGGTGAGGAAGTGCTTTTTGTTTGGAAGATTAGGAACTATTCAACAGTGGAGTGAGGACAGGCTTTCAGGTTCTGAGGTTTTGGGCCTAGGGCTTGGTGAGCCCACTCAGTGTTATAGGTGTTGAGATGAAAATTCCCTCACCAGTGACTTCAAGTTCACTGCCACCACCAGGTTGTTTACCAACAGGAACCAGGAAACCTGTTTCTTACCCCCTTCTTTGCACAAGGTCAGAAAGGCCAGCACAATAACTGTAGCTAGAGTGCCCCTTCAGAAATGGACTGCAAACAGAATCCACCAGAAATAACCAAACTACCATAACAAACAGGTAGTCACTTGTTCTATCAAAAATAGTCTTCACTAGAGGACTACAAATATTTACAACAGGATATATGTACAGTCAGACAAAAGGATTACAGTTTACTAGAAATTAAAATAAATAAAGTTAAACCCGACAGTTAGCAGATAGAAGAATCTAGACTATTCTCACTCTGTAACCTATTTATTTTCTTGCTGCTAGCAGAAAAAAAGCAATTCCCTAAGCAGCGTTTCTCAGCAGATCTCTAACTGCAGGGCTCTGGGTTTTCAAATGTTATTGGTTCCAAAAGAGGGAGCTGACCCTCAGCTAGCTGATTTATTATTTTTGGCTGTGGGAGGTGGTTTTGCCCCTTTGAGTGACAGTTTACCACTGCCTCCCCTCCTCAAATGAGTGTGTGTATGGAAGGATGACATCATCCAGGCTAGCTGGCTTCTACACATGTTCAGAAATTCTCAGTTCAATTTTATGATTTTGTTTGTATGTCGAAGGAGTGCAACTGCACACCTTTGCCTTCCAGGCTGACTGAGGTATTCAAAATGGTACTCTCCTATCTGCCTTACAGGCTCTGTAGCTACGGATTCCCACGAGAACATTTTTCTGCAGCTGAGTTGGCTAATTAATTCCCATGAGTCTTGTTTGGACACATGACATTGTAAGCCATGTTTTGTGCCCATTTTTGCAAATAGCACAACTTACAACACATGCATGACTATATTTACAAAGGAGATTAACAAACATAGAAACATAGAAACATAGATTTTGATGGTGGATAAGGACCACTTGGCCCACCCAGTCTGCCCATTTCCCTACCTACTGGATAAGCTGCAGATCCTAGTTAACCAGCAGCCTACTTCTTCCTACCCCCAACCCCTAGAATTGCCTTATGACTGTCCCATGCATGCTTAAATTCCACTACTGTTTTTGACTCCATAACCTCCTCCGGAAGGCCGTTCCATGCATCTACAACCCTCTCTGTGAAAAATACTTCCTTAAGTTACCTCTGAGCCGCCCCCCTTCGATCTTCAAATTGTGCCCCCTTGTTCTTGCACACCTCTCTTTTTGAAAGATGCTACCCTCTTGGACTTTGTTGATTCCCTTGAGGTACTTGAAAGTTTCTATCATGTCCCCCCTCTTCCTCCTTTCCTCGAGGCTATATATATTTAGCTCCTTAAGTCTCTCTTCATATGTCTTCCAGTGTAGACCCTGCACCATTTTAGTTGCCCTCCTCTGGACAGCTTTCATCCTGTCTATGTCTTTGCGGAGACTGGGTCTCCAGAACTGCATGCAGTACTCCAGATGGGGTCTCACCAACTGTCTATACAGAGTGATAATAACTTCCTGTTTTCTACTGGTGATGCCTCTCCCTATGCATCCCAGTATCCCCCCAGCCCTCCTTGCTGCCCTCTCACATTGCTTGCCCACCTTTAGGTCATCTGATATGACTACCCCCAGGTCCCTTTCCATTTTTGTTGTTGTTAGTATCTCACCCTCCATTGTGTACTCTTCCTGGGTTTTGTTTCCCAGGTGCATTACCTTGCACTCTAGCATTGAATCTAAGCTGCCATACATTTGACCATTCCTCTAACCTTGCCAAGTCCCTTCTCATCCTTTCCAACTTACCCTAGTATCAACTCTGTTGCAGATCTTTGTGTCATCTGCAAAGAGACATTTTCCTTCCAGTCCCTCTGCAATGTCACTTATAAAGACATTGAAGAGGACCGGTCCCAATACTGAACCCTGTGGTACCCCACTAGTAACCCCCCTTTCTTCAGAGTGGACTCCATTTACTATTACTCTCTGTGTCCTATTCTCCAGCCAATTCTTTACCCAGGCTGTCATCTTGGGACCAACTCCCAGGCTGGCTAACTTGTATATTAATCTTTGTGTGGGACTGTGTCAAATGCCTTGTTAAAGTCTAGGTAGACCATGTCACAGCCCTCCTGATCTACTACTTTGGTCACCCAGTCAAAGAAATCTATCAGATTTGTCTGGCATGACCTTCCCACTGTGAATCCATGCTGCCTTGGGCCCTGTGCCCCTGGCCTCCTAGATACTCAACAATTCTTTCCTTCAAGTGATTCCATCATTTCCCTACCACTGAGGTTAAACTAACAGGTCTGTAGTTTCCTGCTTCTGCCTTGCTCCCACTTTGTGAAGGGGAATCACATCTGCCTCCTCCAGTCCTCAGGTACCACCCCATCCTCCCATGATTTGTTAAAGAGGGTAGTTAGTGGTGTCACTAGTTCTACCCTTAGTTCTTTTAGAATTCTGGGATGAATCCCATCAGGCCCCATTGCTTTGTCCACCTTCAGTTTTAAGAGTTCTTTCAGAACCCTTTCTTCTGTAAATGGGCTGGTATCAACTTCTGTATCCAGAGTGTTTCTGCTGTTTGTTTTAGGTACCTCCCCCTCTTCCTTTGTAAATACTGAGCAAAAATATTTGTTTAGTATCTCTGCCTTTTCACAGTCACCCTTTTCCCACCCTCCCTCCCTCCCCTTTATTAAGCCTCACTAACCCTCTCTTGGTCTTCCTTCACTCCCTGATGTACCTATAAAAGGTTTTATCCCCCTTCTTAACTGAGTTGGCTATCTTTTCCTCGGTTTGGGCCTTTGCTGTTCTGACTGCCTTCCCAGCATCCTTTTGCTTTAACTGATACAGTTCTCTGTCCTGCTCCTTCTGTGATTCCTTGTACTTCCTGAATGCTTTCTTTTTCTCTTGAACCTTCACTGCCACTTCCTTTGAGAACCACAGTGGTTTCTTGCATCGTTTTGTTTTGTTTATTTGCTTCACACAAAGGCTTGTTACCTCTGTGATGGCAGTTTTTATTATTCCCCATTGTTCTTCCACCCCTCCTTCCTGCCCATTTGCTAGTGCATTCCTTAGGCACTCACCCATTTTGGCAAAGTCAGCCCTCCTAAAGTCCAGTACTTTTGCCTTTGTATGGCTTGACTCTATTGCTGTGTTTATTGTGAACTATACTGTTCGATGGTCGCTAGTTCCCAGATGGCTACCCACTTCTACATCTGTGATCCTCTCTTCATCTCCATTTGAGAGAACCAGGTCTAAGATTGCTCCTCTCGAGTGGGCTCCAATACTAGTTGTCTAAGGCATGCCCTGTAGGGCATCTAGAATAACCCCACTCTTCGAAGTGGCTGCTGCAACTGCACTCCAGTTAACATCTGGCATATTCACCCATCAGCAATATCTCCCCTTTTTCTGCCATTCTAAGTATTCTTTCTATCATTTCCTTGTCCATTTCCTCCCCCTGATAAGGGGGTCTGTATACAACCCCTGTGCGGATTGTCGTGCCATTGCCGGTCTCCAAATTTACTCACAGAACTTCTTCTCCTCCCTGTTTTCCCTTTTGTTCTGTTGCTTTGATTCCTTCCCTTATGTAAAGAGCTACTCCTCCTCCTCTTTTACCCTCCCTGTCCCTCCTGTAGATAGTGTATCCTGGTATGTTTATGTCCCAGTCATGGTTTTGTGTGTACCATGTTTCTGTGACTGCCACAATATCCAGATGTTCCTCCTCCATCAAGGCCACTAATTCAGGAAGCTTGTTACTCAGACTATGAACATTGGTACTCATTGCTCTCCATTTTTTGATGGCTTTACCTTCTGTTGCAGCATCCCCCACTGACCGTTCTACCTCAGTCTTTTTCTCATTTAGTACCCTGTTTTGTAGGGAGAGACTGGGATTTTCCTGCTGCTTATCAGTGCCTCCCCACTTGACTAGTTTAAAAGCTTGCCAATGAAGTATTTAAACTGATTGCTCAAAAGACTTGTTCCCTTCCTGGACAGATGCAGACCATCCTACCAGTATAAGCTGGTGTCCCTCCAGGTGGAACCCCAGTCCCCAAAGAAGCCAAACCCCTGTGCTCCACACCATTTTCCCAACCATTCATTAAACAAAAAAGAAATTAATGGATTACTCGGGTCACATGCACCTCACCTCTCCCCATCCTCTTGGTTGTGAAGGCATGTCTCTTTTGGGCAACCCCCAAGAGACACTGCTGTTCATATAGGGCCTAGGGAGCACCTAAAGAAACATGTCATGCACTCAGCCCTTCCTCAACAGTCCATCTGCACTGGCATTCTGTGTCCCACATTGGTGATGAATGATCATATTATATGACTGTAGTACCAAACTCTAGCACAATAATTTTGTGTTTTACCCACTAGTCCTATGGAGTCATGTCAAGGGGTTATGATCTGTAACCACAGTGAACTCCTTCCCATACAGATATGGCTGCAGCTTCTGAAGGGCCCACACTATCCCCAGCCATTCCCTCTCAAGTATGGCATATGTCTCTGCCCTGAGCAGAAGCTTCCAGCTCAGATACATTATGGGGTGCTCCTCCCCCAGTAGTGTAGCCTGGCTCAGGACTGCACCCAGCCCGTGATCTGAGACATCCACATATACAACAAACTTTAGGTCATAACTGGGGCTAGTGAGCACGGGTGACTCACATAATGTCTCCTTCAACCGTCAGAATGTAGAGTCACTGTCCTCTGTCCAGAGAACTTTCTCTGGCATGTTATTTTTTGTTAGGTCAGTCAGTAGCTTAGCCATATTGATATAGGGAGGGACAAACCTCCTGTAGTGCCTGGCTGTCCCTAGAAATGGCCTTATCTGTTTCTTTGTGGCAGGCATATGCCAGGCCTGGATGACCTCAGTGTTCGTAGGCTCTGGACAGATGCATCCATTGCCCAAGGTAGGACACTTCAGCCATGCCTACATGCCATTTTTCCATTTTAACTGTCAGCCCTTCAGCCGTCAGTCTGTGGAACACCTCCCTCACATGCCTGATGTGATTCTCCCATGTCTGGCTGTAAATGGCAATGTCATTCAAGTAAGCCAGTGCATATTCACCTGCTCCAGCCAGGATGTGATTCACAAGCCTCTGGAAGGTTGTGAGCACATTCTTCATCCCAAATGGCATTACTTGGAATTTGAGTAAGTCAAATGGGGTGACAATAGCAGATCTTTCCCTGGCCATGTGGGTTGATGGCATCTGCCAGTAGCCCTTTTTCAAGTCTGTTGTGGTCAGGAACCAGGCTTTCCCCAGCCATTCCAAGGTCTCAACTGTTCTGGGCATGGGGTAGGTATCTAACTCCTTGCAGCTGCTGAGATGCTGGTAGTCAACACAGAACCATGTGGTACTGTCCTTTTTTGGGGATCAAGACCATGGGTGAGGCCCAGGGACTACTCAAGTCCAGAAAGTTATAACCATGGACTCAGAGGTAGCATGTTGCTAGGACAGGGGGTAGATTGGATCCTCATAGACAATAAAACCAGTTTCAAAAAGTCCAGCACTCAATGAATATCACTAGTACTCTAGTTTCATTTTAAACTTTTTAATCCACAATGCAAAAATCAATAAAACAGAGTGGTAGTGTTGAACATAGGATGCCCACAACTAGCCCCGGCACTTCAGGTGTCTAAACCCTTCCTCAGGGGGTGTGCCCAGGGGCTACTGGACTCCTGGATCACTCCAAGGGCCAACATCTCCCTGAATTCCACCAGCATGATGTTTCTAACCCCTTTTGGGAACCCTGTAGGGTTCTGCATCAGCAGAACTTGGGTCCCAGTGTCCACATGGTGTTCAGCCATTGTGGTGTACCCCAGATTCCCCATGAACATGTCCCCAAAATCTTGTAGCACCCACCTCATCTCCATGGCCTCAGCTGGTGTCAGCTGCCCTGAGAGGGTGAGGTTATTCACTGAGCATCCCTCCTGGGCTTCCCCAAAGAGATCCACCTGGGAATCAGCCTTGTTCCTCTCCTCTGGTGTACTGCACACAGTGAGGACCATCTCCCCCTATCATAGTAGGGTTTCTACATGTTCATATGATATACCCTCTGCCTGCGCCTTCTGTCAGGCAGCCCTACTACATAGTTAATATCACTCACCTTCCTGATTATGGAGAATGGGCCTCCCATGCTGCCTGTAGTTTACTGTGTTGGTCTGGGACAAGTGCCATCACTCACTGTCCAATTTTGTACTCCCATGGTCATACCAGGTTTTCTGTTGCTGTCATGTGGTGGCTAAGTGCTCCTGGGTGAGCCCCAAGAGCTCATTAAGCTGGGCCCTAAAATTCAGTACATATTCCACAACTGACTCCCTTTGGGAGGCATGGTTACCTTCCCATCATCCCTGACTAAATGTAGGGCCCCCCCAAAGTAATTGATGAGTTATGTTGTGATTTATGTAGAGTCTTATAAATTATTCCAAGTTTTTTTTACTGCAACTAATTTTGTAATACACACAGGATGGTCTTGTAAACAGGGACTTTTATCCCTAATGACACTACTGTATGCTTAAAATCTCAGCCAAAGCTTGGTGCACTGTTCCACAACAAATCTTTCCTGTCACTCTCAGTCCATCATGAGATTGTCCTGAATATGGTTCTGCTGGAATTTTACTGTGCAGATTAGGTTAAATACACACTAATAGAGCTGCATATTCAGGGAAGAACAATGACAAGGAATAGCAGTCCACAGATAATTACAAGCAAATAAAATGTTTACTGCAGCAGAACTCCACTAATAGTGGTACTATACCCTGGCACTTGCAATTATCTGTGGACTACCATTCCCTGTCATTGTTCTTCCCTAGATGTGCAGCTCTAGTTGTGTGTATTGTCAGAAAGAGAGGCTTTTTATGTATTGAGTTAGCACCCACATGAAGTGCAAGAGTGCATGGTCTTTGTGTTTGTCTGCAGATGTGGTATAGAATGTATCCTCCAACTCCCCCTTCCCCCATCAGACTGGACCTCCTCTTCCACTTCTCCTCCTACTTTGCTCTCATCACCTCTATTCTTATGCACCTCTCCTAACTCCTTGAGTCTCAGCATCTCCTCCACTACACAGCTTTTCTTGCAAAATATTGGCTCTCCATATTTCCCTCTTACCTCTCTCTGGTCTCCTCTCCACCCTTATCCCATCCTACTAACTCACTTTGATGCTCTGATGCCTGATGCTGCTGTAGTTTTTGACAGAGGAGAATTTGCTTTCAGAGCAAGTAGCAGTCTACAACTACAGTTTTCTTACTGATAAGTCACTTCTATCTCAGCAGGAGTCAGTGCCTGTTTGGATTAAACAAACAGATACTTTATTAGAAGCGGGGGGTCTCATTTAAGTAACAAAAAAAGAAGAAACTCACTGTGTATTTCTCTGTTTGAGGAAGGGGACTGTATCAGCTTAATTTACTGAGTCAGAGGGTGAAGCTAATTGTGGGTGTGGTTTAGCAACTTAGGAGTACAAAAGCAGGTGTCTCCATTTACAGCTTCCTGCTGTAGTTTTTGACAGAGGAGAATTTGTTTTCAGAGCAAGTAGCAGTCTAGAACTACAGCCCTCTTTCCCATCCCTCTCACCCTAAGCCAGTTCTACTTTTATAGCCACTGGATTTGACTGACAACAGGAACTTCGTGTTTGGCAGTAGGAAGGGAAGGATTACTGAGACACA
This sequence comes from Neoceratodus forsteri, assembly GCA_016271365.2. Taxonomy (NCBI): domain Eukaryota; kingdom Metazoa; phylum Chordata; order Ceratodontiformes; family Ceratodontidae; genus Neoceratodus; species Neoceratodus forsteri. The sequence goes on along the minus strand of CM028131.1, from coordinate 910,115,316 downwards.
TTAGTTTCATCAACCTTGAAGAAACCTAAAAATAGCACTTTCTCCCCCCCCCGGCTGCTGGAGGTCTGAAACCAAGCACAGAAGAAGGAGACTGCTGAAGACTACAGGAAGGTCCCGTCCCAGAACAGGAAGGGCGAGAGTTGTAAGGGCACATAAGCAGTAGAAAAGTAGGTGTAAAAATACATAGAGGGAGGAGACAGTAAGCATACAAAGCAACAGGAGAGGGGACATAGAATAAGTCAAGATGGGAATGGTGCAGTGCAATGGCTGTGGGGCAGCAGTGTTCCAGGAGACATTCTGGAGGCTGTGATGCTGTCCTGTTTGCAGGCACCTCTCTAGCCTGAGGGGGGAGGTTGCCTGTCTCCAGGCTGACCTGGCTAGGATTCGTGAAACCTCTTTCCCCACCCAGGAACCACCAGGGCCACCACCACTACCTCAGAGGTTGCCAGGAAAGAGGAGTGGTTAGACCAAGGTGGGCTCAATGAAGGAGAGGGTGGTGGAACAGAGGTGCATTCCTCCAGTTGTACCTCTCCACAATTCATATGCTGTTCTGGCAGAGAGTGGTTCCTCTATGGAGGCACCTGCAGTGGAGACCAAGGAGGATGTTGGGAACCTCCACAAAGGAGACCCACAGGAGGGTGGCACAAGACCAAACAGGGGAAGGAAACAATTCCTGGTGGGGGACTAAATCATTAGGGGGTAGAAGTGGGGGAGGAAGGGGATAGGGAGGTAAGGTACCTGCCAGGTGCCATGGCTTGGAGGGACAGGAAGCGAATCCTCAGGATTGTGGGAGTAGCTACATGAGAGAGGGAGCTAGATGTCATTGTCCAGCTAGGGACAAATAAGCTGGCTGTAAATGGGATCAGAGCAGTGTAAGAAGAGTTTGTAGCATTGGGGAAGGGCCTTAGACAAGTATCATGTACAGTAACCTTCTCGGAGGTGCTGCCTGTTTATGGCAAAGATGATGCTAGAGAATTCTGCACCATGGGATTCAATGAATGGTTGAAAGACTGGTGTGGAGCTCAGGGCTTTGGCTTCATTGGGGACTGGGAAGCCACCTGAAGGGGATGCAGGCCTATACTGGCGTGATGGTCTGCATCATACCTCTCAACTGTCCCGGATTTTGTGGGACATCCCATTTTCCTGCCATTTGTCCCGCCGTCCCGAACTGACTGGCCATCTTCACGATTTTTCTGCTGCCATGCGGCCCACACCAACTTCGCTGCTCACAATAAAATCCCCCCGTCCCCATATTCAAGCTGCAGCCGTGACGTAGCGCTCATTTCCTGCCCTTGCAGCCAATGGCAATGCTCCTGCTGTCCGTTGCTGTTTTTAGCACCCCCGCCCACACGGACCTGATTTTTGTGTCCCCCCTCAGGTCCGATTTAGCTGCATATAAGGAGGAGACGGAGTCCTCTGGCGCTCTGAATCTGAACTCACTACTGAGCCCAAGAAGAGTTCCAGAGCGCCGGAGTCGGAGAAAGGAAGCAACTGGCAATAGCCGTAAATCGTGATCGACGATCGGATTCGTCGCTGGAGAGAGAGATTTGCCTAGGTTGGGAGTTGGTACTGGAGCTCCAGGCAGGGAGACAACAGGAGGAGACCCGGGCCGGACAAGTCAGCGACAAGCGAGGACCTGGAAGAGAGAGCTGCTGCTGCCTAGTGGGACCCACGGTTCACCAGAATTCTAAGTGCTAGCTGCTACTTGCTGCTGCTAAATCTAGTAGTGCAGTGCTAGAAAGATAAAATAAAAGAGCTAAGCAGCAGCTGACCGGCAGCAGGTACCGAGTTCAAGAGCAGCACAGAGGGAGGCAGGGAGCAGCCAAGCACAACAGGACGAGCCTCGAGGACAACGACAGCCTGAGATTGATCCTGTGTGCCAGCCAGTGTCCGAAACTGCTACAGAGAGAGAGAGACTACCAGCCAGGTCCACCACACCACTAGTGCCTGCCTTGGCTTAAGGTAAGTAATATCAGATCTAAAAAATGTTAATTTTCAATCAGAAAGCTGACAGAATAGAGGGATTAGTGTAAGATGCATTTTCTGAAGAAGTAGTCTGTAATTGTAATATCTGACATTATTTTGTGTTTCCAGTCCTCACTGTTCCGTCACAAGAACACATATTTTATGAGGGAAATGGGAAAAATTTGAGGCAATATCAGGGACGGTTGGGATCATGATGTGTAACAAAAATGAATGCCAACTTAATGCCAAAAAGTACCAACTAGTACTTCCAGGTCTGATACACAGACCAGTGCAGTGCCAGGCAGTCACTGTGTGTGTAAACAGGGGGAGTGGGGGATCAAGAAGGATGAGTGGATGGGGGTCTGCCTAAATGCTATGATGAGCTTAAGAAATAATATTGGTGAGCTCCAAGTGAAAGTGCCAGCCAGTCTGCCAGAGGGAGAATAGCATGGTGGATAAATTCTTACACTGCCATCACTTAGTCATTTATATTAGGTTCTGTCCTGCTCGCTCCGCGAAAGCTCATTTTGTACTGTGAAATTTAAAAATAGTTTAAAACTTCTGTTTCTTAAAATGGGGGGCAGAACCTCCATGTAACATAAGAGAACCAAAAGAGATGGCATGGTACGCACACATTGAGGTGGTGATTTGATGAATGCCTATGTTGTAAAAATATTAATACAGTATACAGAAATGTTTTCTTTAAGTTTTGTATGTAGTTGGTTCTGTGTTCTCTTCTGTGCACACTCTGTCTGGGTGGGACAGTCAGAACTCGGAACAGAAGTGTCTTAGTCATTTATATGTAGGTTCTGTCCTGCTCACTCCGGTAAAGCTCATTTTTGTACTGTGAAATTTAAAAATAGTTTAAACTTCTGTTTCTAAAATGGGAGGCAGAACCTCCATGTAACTGAGTAAGAGAACCAAAAGAGAGCGGTGGTGCTACTGTCCTATTTTTCTTCTACTGCCGTGCCTATAAATCGGAATTTGTGTAATTTTGTTGACCCAGTAAGCCCACTGGGCCTAGAAGTCCCTTTTTCAGGGGTAACTGAGGGGAGGGGGGATACAGATGATAAGCAACTGACCTTGAACCAGATTAAGCTGTAGGTGGTATTTTTAGTGAATGTGGGAAATTTGGCCAGGGCACTGGGGAAATTCCCCTACACTCTTTAACATCCACCTGAACTTCCACCAGTCCAGCCAGTTGGGACCTTGGTTTAATATCTCATCTGAAAGACGGCACCTCAGGAGTGCAGCACCCCATCCTCATGCTGTAGATGTGGGAACTGAACCCACAGCCCTGTAATCTCCTGGGCTCAGAGGCCAGTGTGCTACCTGAGTCACTGAAACTTGGACAATGTCTGTATTTCTGTCTATTGCTATTTGCTACTGTCTGGATGGAGTTGTCACAACACCATCCAGCTAGTAGCAATAGACAAACATATGACTCTTTGATTTTCTTATGTTTAACCCCATACTACATCTGAAAAGGGATATTATGACTCATCAGGCTGAAAGGGAGAAGGGGAGAGAGAGAGAGTGTGTGTGTGTGTGTGTGTGTGTGTGTGTGTGTGTGTGTGTATATATATATATATATATATATATATATATATATATATATTATACATTATACACTACACACCTATTCACTCTGCAGTACAGCAGCTCATTTCAAATTGAATATGTTGGCCAGGCCTGGAGTAGAGGAGAGAACTCTCACTCAGGTCCTGTGATTGTGAACTGGGTAGGGGAGCGTTGGTTAAAAGCAGTGCCGCTACGACAAAGCCCTCCCCTGTGGGCACTGGTTAAAATGCAAATGTATATTGCTTGTTTTGTCTGCCTTATGCTTGCTGTGGTTGACAAGGTCTAGAAGTTTCAGACCTGGTGGAGGACTTTTAAAATAGCATGCTTAAACTGTTTCAGACTTGGCAGGAGTACTTTTACAAAAGTGTGGTTCATGAACCAAACCATTAAGCTAGATCTGGCAGGAAGATTTTTACAGAAGTGCAATTCAGCTAAGTAATGACTCATTAGCAGCTCTTATGTGTGCCTGAGAGAATGTGTTGGAGCCATGCATATAGATGAGGATACATTAGCTGCCCATTATGTGCACCTGGTAGAATTTGGAGGACATATGTAAAAAATATGGGGATAGCTTAAGCTTGATTTGGACTCATTAACTACTGCTTAGGTATACTTGGTAATGCATCTCAAAGGTGGACCGTGGACACTGAAGGTGTTATCCAACAATCTAGAACTGATGCTCTGCCTCTTTGCCTCTGCCAAAAGAAATGTTATGGACTACCTGTCCATCTTGCCTGAAGTCAGTGTTACATATTTTTCTTGATTGCCGTCCTCAATAGGAGATGGATTGCGAACAGATGCTTCAAATGCGAGCTGACTGCAGTGCCAGTGGTAACTCCGTCTCCACACCAACCAAGAAGAAGAGGAATTCAGTGTTCCAAAGTTCCTGGAAGACTTCCTTTGAGTGGATTGCACAGAGCAAGAAAGGGCCACTGTATGCATTCTGCAAGTCCTGTGGATGTGACATCAGCATCAGCCATGGAGGGACGAAATGACATACAGAGACACGAATCTTCGCAGAAGCATCTCCAGAGTAGGAAGCATGCAGAAGGGAAGAAGCTGACCCAATTCTTCCAAGCACAGAGTACCTCAAAAGTTTTGGAGGCAGAGGTGGCATTTGTGAACATGTTGGCGGAGCACAATTTGTCATTTTCTTGTGCAGACCACCTCCTGAAATTTATGAAGAAGTACTGCACAGATCCAGAGGTAGTCAAGAAGATGAGCTGTGGAGCAACCAAATCCACCTGCATTGCCAGAGATGTGCTTGGTCCCAGCTACCAGGAGACTGCAGCTTCCCTTGTCATTGAAAGCCATTTTGCTCTATGTTAACCAAAGCACGGACATGGGGGATGAGAAACTTCTGGTCATCCTTGCAGGTTGCTATGACATTCGACAGGGAAAAAATGTCATACAGTTTCTTGACATGCTGGCATGCACTTCAGGGACTGGACAAGCAGTGTTTGACTGCATGATGAAAACTCTGGAGCAGCTGGACATCCCTGTAAAAAACCTTGTGGCATTTTCATCTGACAATGCTGCAGCAATGATTGGAAAGCACAACTCTGTGTTTTCCAGATTAAGGCAGGTGAACCCAAACCTCATAAATATGGGATGCTTGTGCCATCTGCTAGACCTGTGCTCCAAATCAGGGTCAAGGCCTTGTCCTCACCTGTTGAGGAACTAATTTCTGACATTATTGCCATTTCTCTTCCAGCTCATTACGCAACAGCAGCTGAAAGAGTTTGCCTCTTTGTCAGATATTGACCCATTAAAAAATCATTAAGCATGCACCCACAAGATGGCTCAGTTTGAGTAAAGTTATTAAACGAATAACTGACATGTGGCCCACTCTGCTGTCTTATTTTAGGTCTGTGGAACCCAGAGGTGCCAAAGTCAAACTAATATGTGACCGCCTGAGCACCCAAGAAATTCAAATGACCTTTCTTTTCCTAAAATATGCCCTTGAGCCACTGTGCAATTTTAATAAGAAACTGCAGAGCAGGGACAGCCAGCTGATGACTCTGCAGGGTGACATCAGCAAAGTCATACAGTTGTATGCCAGCAGGGTTTTGCAACCTCAGGCTGCAGTTGCCTTGTACAAAAGAAGGTGTTTTGGACCTAAAGAGTGAGGCAAACTTTCTTGCACTAAAGATGTACGTGTTGGCCCTGAAGTGCAAGAATTCATTGCAAACAATGATGATATGGTAGGGACATCAGTGGAACTAAGTATTTATAAAAGGCCCAAATCCTTTTACTGTGCTGTGCTGCAAAAATGTTAACAAAGCTCCCACTGAAATGCAGTGTCCTGAAGCAGGTCTCCACATTGCTGAACCCAGCACTAAAACTACACGTAAGTGGAAGCTCTGTGGTGGAACCTTGCCAAGGAATCACGTATGCAGTTCACACTCTGACTGTGACCAGCTTTTGGATGAGTTTGGAACATACCAGTTTGCAGAAACTGGATCTGCCCAGGCCTTTGAAATGAACAGTTCTGCACTAAAGTATTGGGGCATGATGCTCTCCCAGCTATGCACCAGTGGTGACGATCTGCCCCTATTCAGGCGTCTGATGGAGACAGTCTTATGCCTCCCTCAGTCCAATGCAGAGCCAGAGCGGGCCTTCAGTATGGTGTGAAAAGTGAAGACTGAGCTAAGACAGTCATTAAATGTAAAGACTTTGAACTCCATTATCGCTATAAAGATGAATGAAGAAAGACACTGCTATGAGGTAACTCATACAAAGGGAGTCTTAGAGGCTGCAGGAAAACAACTGTGCTTTACAACCAAGAGCACCTTGCAGCGAAAGACAAATGACTCTTCCAAACCAACTGTTTGTGTATAGGTACATAGGTTTAAATTTGTAGTGTACAGTAGATAGCATGATTTCATTTTTAGTATACAATAGCATGTATATGATGTAGAGTAGATATGTAAAATATTGTGTGTGTGTGTGTGTGTTTTTGTAGTATAGATGAGATAAAATATTGCGGGTTTGTTTTTAGTGTAAACTATTGTATCATGTTTTTTTTAGTATAGGGTACAAATAAGTAAAATGTGTGTAGATAGGTTTTCAATTTTAGTTAAGTGCATAGACTAGATAGCATGTACAATACTGTATATAGGTATGTAGGTTTTCATTTAATCTGTTTGTTATATGTCATTAAATGTATGTAATACCCTATAAATAGCCCAAAATAAAGTTTTTAAAAGTAAAACTATCATGCTTTATGTTGTATTCTTAATGTAGTATTCAATAACTTTGAATTTCACGCATTTTAAAGATGCAAACCCTGTGACGCAGCACTTTACGTGGCGCAAAAAACGGTATCCCTGATTTTGAGTATTTGTCCCTGATTTTAAAGGGTAGTGTCCCTGATTTGCGGCCTTGGAGGTTGAGAGGTATGGTCTGCATCTGTCCAGGGGGGCCAGGATCCTAGGTGATAGGTTTAAAAGCTTCATTGGCAAGCATTTAAACTAGCCAAGAGGGGAGACACTGAAAAGGAGCAGGGAAATCCCAGCCTCCCCCAACATAACACAGTAGTTAGAGAGGTTAACACCAAGGTAGAGAAGTCAGTAGGGAGCAGGATGGGGTAAATGTAAAAAAAGGCAGTAAGGACAGGGATGGGGCTAAAAGGGGTAAGACCATCAAAAAATGGAAGGCAATGAGTACCAATGCCTGCAGTCTGTGTAACAAGCTCTCTGAACTAGTGGCCTTGATGGAAGAGGGATGTCAGGATATTGTGGCAGTCACTGAAACATGGTACACAGAGAACCATGACTGGGATGTCAACATACCAGGATATAAATCTACAGGAGGGACAAGATGGGTAAAAGAGGAGGAGGAGGAGCTCTCTATATAAGTGAAGGGATTAAAGCAACAGAACTAAAGAGTAAACAGGAAGTTAATGAGTCACTATGGGTCACCCTGGAGACAGGAAATGGCACCACAATCTGCATGGGGGTTGTGTACAGACCTCCATCTCGAGGGGGGGGGGATGGACAAGGAGATGACAGAAGGCATCCTTAAAATGGCAGAAAAAGGGGAGATATTGTTGATGGGAGACCTGAATATGCCAGATGTTAACTGGAGTACCTTTGCTGCAGGCACATCCAAGAACAAGGTCATTCTTGATGCCCTACAGGGGGCATGCCTCAGACAGCTAGTGTTGGAACCCACTTGGGAGGGAGCAATCTTAAACCTGGTACTCTCAAATGGGGAAGGAGAAAGGATCTCAGTTTTAGAAGTAGGTAGCCATCTGGGAACAAGTCTCCACCAAACAGTGTGGTTCACAATAAACACAGCCATAGAGTCAAGCCATACAAAAACAAAAGTATTGGACTTTAGGAGGGATGACTTTGGGAAAATGAGAGAGTGCCTCAGAAAAGCACTAGCAAATGGGCAAGAAAGAGGGGTGGAGGAACAATGGGGAATAATCAAAACAGCCATCACAGAGGCAACAAGCCTTTGTGTGAAGCAAATCAAAAAAAAAAAAAGAAGAAAAAACCACTATGGTTCTCAAAAGGGGTGGAAGGGAAGGTTAAGGAGAAAAGGATAGCATTCAGGAAATATAAGGAAACACAGAGGGAGCAGGGCAGAGAACTTTATTAGTTAAAGCAGAAAGAGGCAGGGGAGGCAGTCAGAATAGCAAATGCACAAACTGAGGAAAACATAGCCAACTCTGTTAAGAAGGGGGATAAAACCTTTTATAGGTACATTAGGGAGCAAAGAAAGACAAAGGGAGGGATACAGAGACTTAACAAAGGGGAAGAAATGTGGACAGAGGGTGACAGTGAAAAAGCAGGGATACTGAACAAATATTTCTGCTCAGTATTCACAATGGAAGAAGAGGGGGAGGTACCTAAACCAAACCAGAGAAACACTCTGAAGTGGGGTGTCGATACCAGTCCATTCAATGAAGAAAGGGTTTTGAAAAAACTCTTGAAATTGAGAGTGGACAAGGAACTAAGGGTAGAACTAGTAATGCCACTGACTACTCTCTTTAACAAATCATGGGAGGATGGGGTGGTACCTGAGGACTGGAGGAGGGCAGATGTGATTCCACTTCACAAAAGTGGGAGCAGGGCAGAGGCAGAAAACTACAGACCAGTTAGTTTGACCTCAGTGGAAGGAAAAATGATGGAATCCCTTCTGAAGGAAAGATTTGTTGAGTACCTAGAGGCCAGTGGGGCACAGGACCCAAGGCAGCATGGTTTCACAGCAGGAAGGTCATGTCAGATGAACCTAATAGATTTCTTTAACTGGGTGACCAAAGTAGTAGACCAGGGAGGGGCTGTGGATATGGCCTACGTAGATTTTAGCAAGGCATTAGACACAGTCTCACACAGAAGATTAATATACAATTTAGCCAGCCTTGGAGTGGGTCTCAAGGTGGTAGCCTGGATAAAAAGTTGACTGGACAACAGGACACAAAGGGTAATAGTAAATGGAGTGCACATTGAAGAAAGGAGGGTAACTAGCTGGGTACCACAGGGTTCGGTACTGGGACTGGTCCTCTTTAATGTGTTTATAGGTGATATTGGAGAGCACCTGGAAGGAAAAGTATGTCTCTTTGCAGATGACACAAAGATCTGCAACAGGGTTGATACACAAGGTGGGGTGGAAAGGATGAAAAGGACTTGCAAAGTTGGAGGAATGGTCAAATATATAGCAGCTCAGATTCAATGCAAAGAAGTGCAAGGTAATGCATCTGGGAAACAAAAACCCAGGGGAAGAGTACACAATGGGGGGTGAGATAATAACAACAACAAAAATTGAAAAAGACCTAGGAGTAATTATATAAGATGACCTAAAGGTGGGCAAACAATGTGAGAAGGCAGTAAGGAGGGCTGGGGGGATACTGGGAAGCATAGGGAGAGGCATCAACAGTAGAAAGCAGGAAGCTGTTATCCCTCTGTACGGACAGTTGGTAAGACCCCATTTAGAGTACTGCGTGCAATTCTGGAGACCCCATCTCTGCAAAGACATAGACAGAGTGGAGGCTGTTCAGAGGAGGGCAACCAAAATGGTGCAGGGTCTGCACCAGAAGACATACGAGGAGAGACTAAATCAGCTTAATATGTATATCCTTGAGGAAAGGAGGGAGAGTGGGGACACGATAGAAACTTTCAAGTATCTCAAGGGAATTAACAAAGTACAAGAGGGTAGTATCTTTCAGAAAAAGAGATGTACAAGAACAAGGGGGCACAATTTGAAGATGGGGCGGCTCAGAGGTAATGCTAGAAAGTATTTTTTCACAGAGAGGGTTGTGGGTGCATGGAACAGCCTTCCTGAGGAGGTTGTGGAGTCAGGAACAGTGGGAGAATCTAAGAATGCATGGGACAGACATAAGGCAATTCTAGTGGGGGGTAGGAGGAAGTAAGCTGTTGTTTAACTAGAATCTGCAGCTTATCCATCAGGTAGGGAAATGGGCAGACTGGGTGGGCCAAGTGGTCCTTATCTGCTGTCAAATTCTATGTTTCTATGTTTCAATGATGCCTTCACCATCCCTGGCTGCAAAATATCTGTGGGTCAGAAATAAATAAAGTAATTAAAATGGTTACCTATTAGTTTAAAGGGGCATACATAATGCACTGTGTCAGAAACAACCCATTTAACTTCACTGGTGAGTGGTAAGACCTGTAACTCATGAGTGGCAAAGCCACAAGTTAGTTATAAATGATTTACCAGTTGTGTAAATATAAATGTGGTTTTTCACCACAAACTAATATTCATTTGTTTATTCAAAACATGTTTTACCAGGTAAGTAAACAGGTCCCGAGAAGGCTCATTTCCAGTTGTAACGGGGTGTGGTGGGGAAGTATACAGTACCACATTATTTTTAACATTTTTATTAGTGTTTTACCTGCTTTTATATTAAACTCCCTTTTTTTCATTGTAAACTCTAAGAGCTGTTGTTCTCTGTGTTCTTCCTCCAGGTTCTAAGTAGACATAACATGTAGTAAGACCAAGAGACAGAGAAACTCTCTACATGCAACTTTCATTAAAAAATGAAGAAGAGGGAATGATAAACGCAGGAAATGTCTGAATTTTAGGTATAATTCTGTCTAAATATTAGACTCCATAATGCCAGATGTCACAAACGCACTCAGCAGGTCAGGCCCTCTGCTCCCACAGTGTCAACCTCCAAGCGCAGTAATGTGAATAGGTAACAGAAGAGAGTAACCCTCCTGTCTGCTTGTGGGTCTGAATCAACTTTAGTCTCAAGTTCTGGGGGGATTCAAACTGTGAATCTTATGCTAATGTACCCAAATGTACAGGCTCAGATAATCTGCTGTTTGGGCAGATGCCAGATATCTTTTGCCTAAGGGTGCCTAACTAGGTATCCAAAATGAACCCTTAAAACTCTATAAAAAACCTTAGGTATATTCTTACCTTTTTCCAATCTGGTAACACCATCAAACTTATGAACAGTTGTCAAATTTAACCATCTATACGTCACATGCAAAAAGGACTGGCAGACACCCAGGCAGTTTTTTTAAAATAATATATTTACTAAAAATGGATAAGAATATGTAAAATGTAAACATAGAACACTATTTCAAAGAGCACACAATCACATAAAGAAAAACAAGGAAAACTACAGACAAACTCCTACCACAATACAATTAGCCTTTTTCTATCTAATGTATTACCTCTATAGTGCTTATAGTTAGATGTTGTTTCTTAAGAGCCCAAAAAGAAATGTCCCTCAGTTGAAACACAGAATACAGTTTAACACTTTGTGTTTCCACCCCTTCTATGATGTCATCTAGCTCCTCTTTTTAGAATATAAAAATTATACAAACAATGATCTTCCTGTCAGAAGATATATTAAATAAGGTGACATCAGCAAAAATTCATATCCCAAATATGACTCCTTAATTAACATTTTCTCTGATCTTGAGCAGTTCCTGTTTTTCCAAGGAACATCAAAGGTTTTTACAACTCTGCAGTTTGTCACCAACGTGTAATACAGCTTTACAGGAATCAGCTTATCTGAAGTCATAAAGTGTATATTTTAGTTTGCCATCTTCAGAGGCAGGAGGTCATAAAAAAGCTACAAAATGCAACTTCTCAAGGAAGTTAATTACATTGCAGAGACCTCCTGGTTTAGTATATCCTGTTATTCTCACTAAAACCTGGGGGGAAGGGACCCATGGCACAGCTGCCTTATGGAGACAATCACACACTACATTTTTATATTATAAATATCAAAGAACAATCATAACCAGCTGGCCAAGCATCACACCACATACTTCTTAGGTTACAGGGGAAGGGGAAGGGAGCAGAGGCAGCATGGAGCACAGGAATGTGAGCTAGAAGAGGCAATCCCACTTTGTTCCTCCTTTTGGACTCCTACCTATAATGCAGTTACCCTCTTGTCCTAAGTAGTGAAGAAGCTGGGGGGATTTATTTATTTATTTAAGTGTTTAACCAGGAAGGCATGCTGAGCAGGCTACTGCTCAATTCCAGATGCGTCTTGGGGGAATTGGGTACACATACACAGTTGAGTGACAAGCATAATACAAAGTGTGATACATAATAAGGACAATCGCTACACATTAGGTCCAGATACAAAGACAAAATAGATCAAGAGAACAACAGATACAGATTCAAAACAGGTACAGTTAGATACATAACAATAAATCTAGTAGGATAGGTAAAATGTACATTAAAATGTTCACAGAATGGGTAAACAGTCCTTCCACTCTGTGGTCTGTACTGGGCTGTATAGGGAGAGGCATCACCAGTAGAAAACAGGAAGTTATTATTCCTGTGTACAGACAGTTGAGTGGACCCCATCTGGAGTACAGCATGCAGTTCTGGAGACCCCATCTCCACAAGGACATAGACAGGATGGAGGCAGTCCAGAGAAGGGCAACTAAAATGGTGCAGGGTCTGCAACAGAAGCCATATGAAGAGAGAGACTAAAGGAGCTTAATATGTATACCCTCAAGGACAGGAGGGAGAGGGGGGACATGATAGAAACTTTCAAGTACCTCAAGGGAATCAACAAAGTCCAAGAGGGTAGCATCTTTTAGAAAAAGAGATGTGCAAGAACAAGGGGGCACACTCTGAAGATAGAGGGAGGACAGCTCAGGGGCAATGTGAGGAAATATTTTTTAATGGAGAGGATGTTGGACGCATGGAATGGTCTTCCTGAAGAGGTTGTGGGGTCAAAAACAGTGGGGGAATTCAAGAATGCATGGGAGAGACATAAGGCAATTTTGGTGGGGGGTAGGAAGAAGTAGGCTGTTGGTTAACTAGGATCTGCAGCGTATCCAGGAGGTAGGGAAATGGACAGACTAGGTGGGCCAAGCAGTCCTTATCTGCCATCAAAGTCTATGTTTCTATGTTCTATGTTTCTATATTTCACACCAGTGACAGCAGTACAACCACCATTATTGGCAGAAATTATTCATTTATTTGAAAAGTTTCACCAGAAAAGCCATACTGCACCAAAACAGTTCATTTCAAGATGCATTTGGGATGGGGTGGGGGATACAGTAAATATAAAAACAGTAAATATAAAACACAGAATACAGTAAATATAAAATAACAATGCCACAAGTAATAAGCATGCTATCACACATGTACATATTACATAGTTATATAGTTAATACAGGCAAACTCAAAATGCACCAAGGAGCATCTGTGAACCAAAAGAAGTGTGGAGCAGCTGAATTCATAGAGTTGAATAGAATTTAGAGGTCATGCAGACAGGTGGGGCAGAGTGGCTGGGTGGGAGTGAGTTGTTAAATAAGAAACAGCGGAAGGGTAACGAGAGGGAGGAGGGAGAGGGAAGTAAAAAAGGGTGGTAGAGGGGGTGGGTAGAGATGGTGAGGCTGACGTTTGTCCCTCTGGGGTGCAAACTCCACAAGGGCCAGTCCACATCTAGGCTTCCAGGACAGTCAAATGAAGAGGTTAGGGTAGAAATGGAAAGAGAGAAAGCAGAGTTTTGAGGCCTGCACCTGGGAACTGTGCTTGGCAAAAGCAAGTAAAATGAAAAGAGTTAAATGCCAACACAAGCTACTCACAACCACGTCCACAAACTGTAGAATGATTGATTTTACCACAGAGGAAAAAAGGAAGTGAAAATCCTTTAAAGTGCTACAAGGGCTCCATTTTAAGGAACTTCATTTGTTTGCTGTAAGGGGGGCAGCTTACATGGAAGCGTTGTGCAATTGAATAAAAAGGAGCCCTTGTAGCACTTTAAAGAAGGATTTTCACTTCCCTTTTTCCTCTGCTTGTGGTAAAATCAATAGTTCTACAGTTTGTGGACTTGGTTGTGAGTAGCTTATGCTGGCATTTAACTCTTTTCATAGAAATGGAAAGGCAGGCTTTCATCCCTCTGCGGCTTGGTGCACGCCCAATCCATATATTGGTTTCCTGGCCTGCAAGAAAAGCTTAGATGAGAATTGGGGTGGGGGAAACGTGACTTGGGAGGGTGGTGGGGGGGGGAGGAATTGAGAGGGGGAAGTAGCAGTTACAGGAGGGTGAGGTTGATTTAGACAGGAGGGTGGCAAGAGAGTAGGATGAGGGGGAAGACCAAATGTACAATGGGAGTGAGTTCCAGAGTTTAAGAAAATGATTAGAGAATGTAGCTTGGCCTGCGGTGGAGGACCTGGGAGGAAGAGCAAGGAAGCAGAAGGTGGAGCTGTGAATGGTGTAGGAGGTGGATGGGAGCTGGGATAGGATAGAGGAAGGGTAGGGAAGGAGAGAGCCCAGCCAGTATGTGGCTATGAAAGAGAAGCAATGGGCCAGGTGCCTGTCTTCAAGTGAAGGGAACGGAAGGGAAGGACAGAGAGGTATAGAGAGTGCATTGGTGAGTACAATAGCAGACAGTCCAGAGCAAAGCAACAGAAGGAGTGAAAGAATGAGTCTAGTCTGGACAAGGTGAATTTGGGATATCCACCCTGTTCAAAAATTGTGTACAACAGAAGAAAACAGAGCTACTCGCATATTCCTTTTGATAAATACAGGACTCACAAAGCTGAAGATAGTATCATGCCAAGTGGTTTTATTTGGTGCAGGTTTAGAAAAGCAAAAAATAAAGTGCATAAACAGTACAGAGAGCTTCACTGCCAACACACAAATGGCATGCTTACTAACATTTCACTGTTCAACACTGTGTTCCTTCCTCACAGCTTGCTCATCCTTATTGGAAGCAAACTCTGACATTAGATCTGTTGCTGCTAGCACAAACAGAAGAAGACAAAGAAGCCTGCCAACATCAGCCCCCTCCCCTCATCAATATCCTGGACTGTCCAGCCAGCCTTTTCCACAGTGACTGGAACAACTACCCCTTCCCAGCTGGTTTCTGTAGCACTGGTAACTACAGAAATGTTTTTCTGGCTGCCAGACTACATAGCCTTGGCTGGGTTATTCTTTCACTTTGGTTACCAAATTGCCCCAGTTCTGGCATTTTTCCATTCACTTTTTTCTCCCTACCAACCATCTCTACAATCCCAATGCTGTTTTTTTTTACATATCATCTGCCTGTTCATGTGTCTGTCTGTTTCTCTTTTTCTCTCTCATTCTCTCTCACTGTCATTCCCTTTCCAGTCACGGTCTATATAATAGTTTTTTTTTACTTTTTATAGCAACCATTTCCCAGTTCTGACAGGCTGCTGATGCAGCTAGTGTGCCAGGGTCCAATAACACTGTGTAGCCCTGCTTCCAATTTAGTTTTTATCACCAAACACATCTCTAAATATGAAAATGGTTTGACTCATTGCCTAAGTTCAGAGGAAGTGCCATATTCTGCCTCCAATCCAAATAAAACCCTAGACATAGCCAGAGTTGTATTCCTACACAAGCTACTTAAGTAAATGTATAGTATTCTATTGGAAGGGGTTCCAAAATAAGGTAGAATGCAATGCAAGTCACCAACTGCAAGTGAATGCATTCACTTTTATATCATCTGATAGTCATGTTTGCCTGTTTGAGAAAAGAAACAAGAAGGGACAATACAAAGGGATTCACAGAAGTTCTTACTATGAGCTTTTGCATGTGAAAGGTTTTCTAATGATGCTGCATCATGTCAGTGAAATGAGTAAGTTTATACAGTATGCTAAAATGTCTGTGATTTCTGCTTTAAAGTTGGCATGAAGTTGAATGTTTACCTTGCTGCCTTGTGTACCTGTTAAAATGCCAGAATGGTTGACTTGCTGTAGAGAAATGGATATGCAGAGTGTGCGTGGTGGGGTCAAATGAGACTTTGATCCAGCCCTGACTGTGTCCTTATTACATAGAGAATACTGATTGGGAAACCATGCACAATGAGCCTGTGCTGCTACAGAGGGGTTCCGATTACATCAGATCCCAAGAGCAAAGCTTAAGAGATCCGATATATTCAGAACCTCGAAGTGGCAGCACAGGCTGGTTGGGTATGTGGATGCCCAACAAGTATTTTCATAGTGCATAGTTTTTTTGTTTTGTTTTTTAAAGTGTTTCCACAGCATGCTCTGCAGCAGCAGCAAATATGTTAGCAGTTTTAGTTCAGAACTTGAACTGATTGCTGTGTATATGGAAGCACCGTGAAAACCAGTAGCTGTCTTGATGACTTCTGATCAGCTGGAACCTTGTTGTACCACAGAAGGGTACAACCATGTTTCATGACCTTTGAACTGTGGTACAGCAAGGTTTCAACTGGCATGGAAAATCCATGCAGAACAAACCCTCAGTCGACACTATAAAACCATTATTAGAAAATAAATAAGCAAAGACGGTTTATTAGATTATTCCTGCTGTTGCCAAACCTGCAGTGGTCCAGCTCCATGAGTTCAAATGACTGATCCAGCAACACTGCAGTGTGAATAAAAGCAAAGAGTTTAGTACGCTATTACATGGTCTTATGATTTTTTCCTCTCCCTTACCTGGATGGTGCATTTAGTAGCAGAGCACCAAATTAAGTGCCTCAAGTAAAGAAAAAGATAAATCCACAAGACTCCCTAACACAAAAAATAAGGAATGCAATTGCATTTTTAGGACTAGTAACCAAAGTTTGTAACTCCTTATGTGGATGTGATTGCCACAACAGAATGAAGGATGTACACCAAAGCAGTACCTTTAGCTATTAATTTCAGTGGGAGATACTAGGTCTTTTTGACCCCACCTCACAGTGCCCATTTGGTTTTAGTTTTTCTCAGGGGTGCCATTTTGGGGGTGGGGGAAGTTTCCCTCCTCCCCTGCACTGCAGTTAGGCTGTTTTTTTTTTTTTGAAAAAAATGCACCCAGCGAGCACCCGCTCACCACTGCAGCCAAGCCAGCTAATCTTTTTCTTTCCCAGCTCATTGCCTGCTCACTGCCCATCCCCCCCCCCACGGCAACCATACCAGCAGTGCAGCGCTGACTGTCCATTCTCCTGAGTCCTCCTGGCTCCTGCTGAACTCAAAGTCCCAGTGTCCATAGTTCTTAAGTGCTAGCTAGCTGCTTGGACCACAGCAGGGGGGAATGGCCAGGGGTCTCAACATCAAACCAATGTCACATCTAAGTGGGAGAAGCCTGCTTTCTAGACTGGGAGACGTGGAATGGATTGTAAGCAAGCTGGCCTGCATTGTCACACTCAGTCATCAATGAGGAGGGAAGGAGAGCACAGAAGGAGTTATAAATTTAAACTTATGTCTGTGTGAGCTCTCTCACTGTCTGGAATGGACTCATGTGGCGGACTGTTAGATGGGGTAGAACAGCAGAGTGTTGCAGACGCAATCCACCAAGTCGGTTGATTGATGGTCGGTTGGGTTGGTCAGCCAGACTGTGATGGTCATGGGCACAGGCAGCAGGCAGCAGTGCACTTGCTCTCAACTTGTGGCAGCTGCATACAGCAGAAGAAGACCAGAGAAGGAAGGATCATCCAGGTTAATTGATCCTGAAGACTGACTTAGAAAAGTCAAGGCGGGGTGACTGATGAGGGGGTGAGTGTCTGCTATGGTGACTTTTCTTTTAGGGCTAAAATGGAGGGACAAAAGGGAAGAGTTGCTGCACATGCTGCTCAGTAGGAGGAACTTAATGGTATAAATAGTGGGGACCAGCCATTTTCTAGCTTGGCTGTTCTCTGAGGTTTCTGTGAGAGGGTTCTCTAGGGACCAAGCAGAGATGAGGCTAGGCCTCATACAGTACCTTGCTAGTGAGCTTATGTGGGGGTAGATACATGAAGTAGCAGAGAGTTCCAAGAAGCAGGGGTAGGAATCAGAGTAGAATGAAGTAAGCATCTCTATGCAAATGCATCTAGGATGAGACATAATCTTCAAAGCTCAAGCTGAGACTGACAGGAGGGGCTTGCTAGGTTCGGGTTGTGTAACTTTTGCCTCCTGGGCAATTCAGGTTTGTTCCAGTCCAGCTTAGCTTGTGGTGGCCCCACCCCCACTCAGCCTCTGGCCCCGCCCTCACTCAGCCCCTGGCCCCGCCACAGCTCCTTTGAGTGGCTGTTGTTGCCCCCACCGTTGAAATCTGAAATGGCATCTCTGTTTTTTTTATCTCAATCTAGGGGAGAAAAAAAAACCACTGTGGTGGATGTGGCACTTAACATTGGGAAGTGTGCAGCCTCCCCATTAGAAGGCAAACCAAGGAAAGCAAGTGCACAAACAAAAGATATGCAGCAACTATAAACTTCAACAGTTAACCTGCCACCCGACAACAAGTTAAGATTGTACAAAAAAGTTACAGAGACAACTTACTACTAGTGTCATATTGCAAATTTATTGGGATGAAAGAACAATGAAAAGACGTGCATGGACTACCCCAGCACTTCCAATCCTCTGGATCCTTTCTCAGTGGCAAGGAAGGATCAAGAAGATCCAAAGTACTGGTGCAGTCTGTGCACATCTTTTCATTTTTTTATGCTGCCAATATATTTGCACTGTGACACCAGTAATAATTTGCCTCTGTGACCTTTTTGCACAATTTAACTCATTGTGGAGTCACCATTAGTAGGATCAGTAACCTGGTAGTAGTACATTCCATTGAAACATGGTAAACTCAGTCTCGGAGGAGGCTGCTTGCCTACATTCCCACAGCCAATGTAAGGTAAATAGGAGCCAGAAGAAAAGAAAGGGTGTGGGACAGGGGATAGTTTAGGTAAAAAGATTATCTTAAAAAATCAGCATGTTCTGTCCCATGAAACACACTCTAAAAATATTGCAGATTCACGTTGCCAAAAATATGGGAATTAATAGAAATATAGAAAGCAATAGAACACACACACACACAATTCCTGGCTCCAGAAAAATCTCTTCCTGTATCTGCATGCTCCACTTCACTAGTAGCTCTTACAGAGATGGCAAAATATCCAGAATACATGGAAGAAATGTGATTACTTCTTTGTCACATTTTGATGTTAGATTCACAATGAGAACAAATCCCTTCACTATCTGTAAGTAAATCTTGTAAGAACTGTTTTGTGACAAGTTGTCACTTGCATGGACGTAGGCACACAGACTTTCTGTGCATGTAGTGTAGGTAAATGGTAGGCATTTTTTTTCTTTCTGTAGGTAAAGGGTAGGCATATTGTTTTCTTTCTGTAGTAAATGGTAGGCATATTTGTTTTTTCTGTAGTAAATGGTAGGCATATTTTTTCCTTCTGTAGTAAATCGCAGGCATATGTTTTCTTTCTGTAGTAAATGGTAGGCATATTTTTTCTTTCTGTAGGTAAATGGTAGGCATATTTTTTCTTTCTGTAGTAAATGGTAGGCATATGTTTTCTTTCTGAGGCACTGGAAAGGAGCAGGGAAATCCTAGTCCCCCCCCCAAATAATCACGGTAGTAAGTGTGGCAAACACCAACATAGAGGTGTCGATAGGGAGAAGGGCAGGGGTAAATGGAGAAACTGACAAAGGCAAGAAGGACAGGGATGGGGCAAAAGGGAGTAAGGCCATCAGGAAATGGAGGGTAATGAGTACCAATACCTGTAGTCTAGGCAACAAGCTCCCTGAGCTGGTGGCCTTGATGGAAGAGGGATGCCTGGATATCGTAGCAGTCACAGAAACATGGTACACAGAGAACCATGACTGGGATGTTAACATACCAGGGTACATAACCTACGGAGAGCAGGCAGGGAGAAGAGGGGAGGAGTAGCTCTCTATGTAAAGGAAGGGATAAAAGCAACTGAACAAAAGAGTAAACTGGGAGGAGAGGAGGCACTGTGGGTCACCTTGAAACTGGAAAGGCACCACAATCCGCACAATGGTTTGTACAGACCCCCATGTCAGGGGAGGGAATGGACAAGGATATGATAGAAGGCATTCTTAGAATGGCAGAGAAGGGAGATACTGTTGATGGGAGACTGAATATGCCAGATGTTAACTGGAGCACATTGCTGCAGCCACATCCAAGAGCAGGGCCATTCTTGATGCCCTACAGGTGGCAGGCATTAGACAGCTAGCTTCAGAACCCACTCATGAGGGAGCAATCTTAGACCTCATACTCTCAACAGGGCAGTGAGAGGATCTCAGATCTAGAAGTGGGTTGCCATCTGGGGACAAGTGACCATCAAACAGTGTGGTTCACGTTAAACTCAGCTACAGAGTCAAGCCACACAAAAGTGAGGGTACTGGACTTAGGAGGGCTGACTTGGCAAGATGGGAGAGTGCCTCAGAAAAGCACTAGCAAACAGGCTAGAAGGAGGTGTGGAGCAACAATGAGGAATCATCAAAACTGCCATCACAGAGGCAACAAGCCTTTGTGTGAAGCAAATAAACAAATCAAAATGAAAGAAAAAGCCACTATGGTTCTCAAAAGAGGTGGCTGTGAAAGTCAGGAAGAAAAAGATAGCATTCCGGAAGTATAAGGAAACACAGAAGGAGCAGGACAGACAGCTGTACCAGTTAAGGCAGAAGGAAGCAGGTAGGGAAGTCAGAATAGCAAAGGCCCAAACTGAGGAAAAGATAGCCAACTCAGTTAAGAAGGGGGATAAAACCTTTTATAGGTACATCAGCGAGCATAGAAAGACAAAGGGAGGGATAGTGAGGCAGAATAGAATGAATGGTGGGTGGGCAGAGGGGACAGTGAAAAGCAGGATACCGAACGAATATTTCTGCTCAGTATTCACAAAAGAGGAGGGGAAGTGCCTAATCCAATTAACAGAAGCACTCTTGATGGGGTCGATCCCAGTCCATTCACAGAAGAAAGGGTTCTGCAAGAACTCCTAAAACTGAAGGTGGACAAAGCAATGGGTCCTGATGGAATTCACCCAGAATTCTAAAAAGAATTAAGAGAGGAACTAGTGAAACCACTGGCTACTCTTTTAATAAATCATGGAGGATGGTGTGATACCCGAGGACTGGAGGAAGGCGGATGTGATTCCCTTCACAAAAGTGGGACCAAGACAGAGGCAGGAAACTACAGACCTGTCAGTCTGACCTCTGCGGTAGGGAAAGTGATGGAGTCACTTCTGAAGGAAAGAATAGTTGAGTACCTAGAGGCCAATGGGCACAGGACCCAAGGCAGCATGGGTTCACAGCGGAAGGTCATGTCAGACGAATCTAATAGATTTCTTTGACTGGGTGACCAAAGTAGTAGACCAGGGAGGGCTGTGGACATGGCCTACCTAGACTTTAGCAAGACATTTGACACAGTCCCACACAAAAGATTAATAGTCAAATTAACCAGCCTGGGAGTGGGTCCCAGGGTGGTAGCCTGGTAAAACATTGGCTGCACAACAGACACAGAAGGTAATTGTAAATGGAGTCCACTCTGAAGAAAGAGGGGTTACTAGTGGGTACCGCAGGGTTCAGATTGGGTCCAGTCCTTTTAATGTCTTCATCAGTGACATTGCAGAGGACTGGAAGGAAAAGTATGCCTTTGCAGATGACACAAAGATCTGCACAGGGTTGATACACAAGGAGGCGTGAAAGAATGAAAAGGGACTTGGCAAGGTTGGAGGAATGGTCAGATGTATGGCAGCTAGGATTCAATGCAAAGAAGTGCATAGGTAATGCACCTGGGAAACAAGAACCCAGGGAAGAGTACACAATGGGGGGTGATATTGACAAGAGTAAAATGGAAAGGGACCTGGGGGTAATTATATCAGATGACCTAAAGGTGGGTAAGCAATGTGAGAAGGCAGTAGGGAGGGCTGGGGGTATACTGGGATGTATAGGGAGAGGCATCATCAGCAGAAAACAGGAAGTTGTTATCCCTCTGTACAGACAGTTGGTGAGACCCCATCTGGAGTACTGTGTCCAGTTCTGGAGACCCCATCTCTGCAAGGACATAGACAGGATAGAGGTAGTCCAGAGGAGGGCAACTAAAATGGTGCAGGGTCTGCAAGAGAAGCCATATGAGGAGAGACTAAAGGAGCTTAATATGTATACCCTTGAGGAAAGAAGGGAGGGGGGGGACATGATAGAAACTTTTAAGTACCTCAGTGGAATCAACAAAGTCCAAGAGGGTAGCATCTTTCAGAAAAAGAGACTTGCAAGAACAAGGGGACACAATTTAAAGATAGAAGGAGGGCGGTTCAGGGGCAATGTGAGGAAGTATTATTTCACAGAGAGGGTAGTGGATGCATGGAACAGCCTTCCTGAGGAGGTTGTGGGGTCTAAAACTGTGGGAGAATTCAAGAATGCATGGGACAGACATAAGGCAATTCTTGTGGGGGGTAGGAAGAAATAGGCTGTTGGTTAACTAGGATCTGTGGCCTATCCTGTAGGTAGGGAAATGGGCAGACTAGATGGGCCAAGCAGTCCTTATCTACCGTCAAAGTCTATGTTTCTACTTTTCTATGTTTCTATGTAAATGGAAGGCATATTTTTTCTTTCTGTAGGTAAATGGTAGGCATATTTTTTCTTTCTGTAGTAAATGGTAGGCATAGTTTTTCTTTCTGTAGTAAATGACAGGCATATGTTGTCTTTCTGTAATAAATGGTAGGCATATTTTTATGTAGTAAATGGTAGGCATATGTTTTTCTTTCTGTAGTAAATGGTAGGCATATTTTTCTTTCTGTAGGTAAATGGTAGGCATATTTTTTCTTTCTGTAGTAAATGGTAGGCATATTTTTTTCTTTCTGTAGTAAATGGTAGGCATATGTTTTCTTTCTGTAGTAAATGGTAGGCATAAGTTTTTCTTTTTGTAGTAAATGGTAGGCATACTTTTTCTTTCTGTAGTAAATGGTAGGCATATGTTTTTCTTTTTGTAGTAAATGGTAGGCATATTTTTTCTTTCTGTAGTAAATGGTAGGCATATGTTTTCTTTCTGTAGTAAATGGTAGGCATATTTCTTTCTTTCTGTAGGTAAATGGCAGGCATATTATTTTTCTTTCTGTAGTAAATGGTAGGCATATTTTTTTCTTTCTATAGGTAAATGGTAGGCACTTTTTTCTTTCTGTAGTAAATCGCAGGCATATGTTTTCTTTCTGTAATAAATGGTAGGCATATTGTTTCTTTCTGTAGGTAAATGGTAGGCATATGTTTTTCTTTCTATAGTAAATGGCAGACTTTTTTTAGTCTTTCTGTAGTAAATGATAGGCATATTTTTTCTTTCTGTAGTAAATGGTAGACATATTGTTTTTTCTTTCTCTGTCAAATTTCCTAAATATATGTAGAGTTCAGCATGGAAAAAACATTTGTGTGTGTGTTTTTCTTTCTTTCTTTTGTTTTATTCCCAGATCAGAGGTTTTATTAGCAACATCCAGGGGCTGAGCAAAAAATATTGGATCAGCAGGAGGACATTAACACATAAATCCAGTGAGAGGATGTTTATAATAGCAACCCAAGTCACCTTTTGATGAGACCAAACAGGCATCAATATAGAATTTCTGAGTCAGAGAGTGGTCAGATAAAATAGGACGTATTCAGAGCAGAGCTCAGTTGGACAACATAAGAAGGTAGGACCCAGTGATTTTAACCATCTTGTCATTGCAGTGCTGTACAGAGCATTCTTTCACAAGCAAACATAAATGCCTTGGAATCCACCGAAGAAGACAGTCAATAAAGAGAGATATCATTTTAGAAACAAACAGAAATCTACCAGCAATAGAAGGTCATGCAGTCTATCCAGTGTACTGCATGTGGCTGTACATGCTCCTGAGAGAATCATGACTGACCTCATGACCAACTTCACTCTCTCCCCTGCCCTCCCTGCTCTGGGCTCCCTTGACAAATCATTCATGTCTATCCTTCCCTATCTTGAAGTTCTTCACCATTTGTGCACTGACTAGTGTTTCTGATAGCTTTTCCCACCCCTTTAACCACCATCTCTGTGTAGTAGTATTTCTTCAAGTCCTTTTTGAACTTTTTGGAGGGTCTGTAGTGAAGCCATGCTCTGTGGTTCAGGTCCATGTGCTACTGTAGGGGTGAGCAATTCCCTGAAAGTGACAACATGCAAATTCAAAATACAGCACACCCTGACAATGTCCTGCTTGGTCATAGCACCAGGGCATCCAAGCAGTGGTGTGTATTCCCTGTGCAATTTGTTGTAAATAAATCCTGCATTTTGATCTTTCCCTATGAGTAATATATTTTTTTTTTGTAGTTTGCAGCGTGGTCTTACTGACAGAAGCTCATTTTGAGCAGCATACATCCTGGATATTTACAGTACCTAGCAACCTTACTCCTAGGCAGAGTGTGCTGCCCTTTCAAAAATCTACCCCCCACCACAAGTTTTATACTCTTTCTCCTGGCATTGCATTGCTATTAATTGCGACTAGCTGTGTGGAGTCCAGTTTGCTAATACCCCTTCCCGACAAAATCTTCTGGCTAAGGTGCTGCATAGGAATGTTTGGTCATGGTGTCTTAACTCATGTATCCACAATAAAGATTTAGATATACAGTGCACTCTACTTATAATGGACACTGTTATAATGGACAATCGATTATAGTGGACAACAATTGATTTCCCAAACCAGATATATCAAATACAATGCATATTTTCCTCTGGTTATAATGGACAGAAACTTTGCTTATAATGGACACTTTGAAGCTTTTATAGTAGGTATTTGTAGTGCATTTTTTTGGGGGGGGGGTGCAGAGCTGGTGAGGAGATTTGGCAAATGAAGAATTTAGATGAAGGAGCTACAGAGACTACATTTCTTACAAAATAATTATCCACAAGCTGTATAAACTTTCATTAGATGATTACACCAAAAAGGAAGTGATTTTATTTTTTAATAAAACCTTTACAATACATTTGCCTTTGTTCTTTCTGTCCTGGAACCCCAACATCCAGCCCCTAGAGTTACTATCTTCTTGCTTTCTGCAATAAATTTCATAAAAAAACTCATGTTCCCTGACGGTTAAATAACTCTAAACACACAAAGTACAGAAACATATATGCTAGGCAGGATTTTGATTAACCTATGAAGTCTTTATAATAGGGTTTTAATCACTCTGAGCCCCTGCCCACACACATAGATACACCTAACGCATAGGCTCCACCTCCTCTTGATATAAAGGACACTGGATATAACGGACAAAAACTGTGTGCACAGATGGGTCCATTATAACAGGCTTGCACTGTATTTTTCTAATAGCTTATGCAATGTGTGCACCATATATTTGCTGATATCCACTTTGCTAATACCCTGCATGTATTTGAGTGTTTTAATAATATCCCCTTCTGCCTTCTGGCTTCCAATAAGTACATGTTGAGGCACTCTAATCTTTCCTTGTATGCCCTTCTCTGCTGGCTCTGAATCATTTTGGTCATCTGCTTCTGCACTGTGAGCAGCTTGGTGATGTCCTTTCTTAGCTGATGGTTTCTGAATTGTACACAATACTCCAGATATGATCTCACTGGGGCCCTGTACAGGGGCAAAACTACTATCATTTTTCTGCCGCTTAACCCCCTAACAGTGTATCTCAGCATCATGTTTACCATCCCAATTGCCATATTATATTGTGTTGGTGATTTGAGGCTGTTAGATATCACCACTTGAGGTCCCTTTCTTCCTCTGTCACCATAACCGTCACCCCTCCAATCCTATATTCTGCCCCCGTGTTCTTGTTTCCCATATTCTTGACCTTGCATTGTTTTGGCATTGATACCCAGTTGCCAGATTTTTTACCTCTTCTGAAGCCTCTCTGGGTCCTCCCATAACTCAGATACCTTCTTCGGTATCCACTCTGCCACAGAACTTGGTATCATTTGCATATAGGAAGATTTCCCCTCTGTTACCTTTCTCTTTGTTGCTACTGAGGATGTTAAAGAGCACCAGTCCTAGTACTAACCCCTGTGGTACCCCACTGGTGGCTCCCCTCATAACTGATGACTCTAGTTTATCTCCAACCTCTGAGTCCCTCCCACTAAGTCAATTTTATACCTACCTTGTTAGTTTGTCCCCCACCCACGGGTCCCCCTGTTCTTTGAACTAATTTCAAATGCAGAACTGTTGAACACCTTTGTAAAAATCAAGGTACAGCATGTCAACTGCCTGTCCTCTATCTCCCACCTTTATTACCCAGTCAAAACAATCTGTCAGATTTGGGGGGTCACGTGATGAGCTGAAGCCGATCAGATGTTCTCTGTGCTGCTTCAAGGCCCCGCTAATATTAACAGCTTAAAAGCTCCTGAACTCATTCTTTTTCAGCACCTAAAAGGTTCTAATAGAGCAGAGAGGCAAAGGGGGCACATTATGATGAGGATTGCTAGAGGAAAATTGCTGAAAGTTGCAAAGGTAGCTCCCGTGGAAAACGAGCGCTGAGCCGAGTTAGTAGGCCACCAGAAAACCTTGGAATGGAAGCTGAGGTGGTTGAGCCTTTGGCAGCAAGATCTCTCGCTACCAAGTGGCGTAAGCCTCATTCTCCCACGGCAAGTGACCAAGTGGAGGAACCAGGGAAAGAGGGGTGTACTGGCTCACCTAATACGGACCTCCAGGATATAAAGGAAATGTTACAGGGGCTGGTATCAGATTTTGCAGCGATGAAGCCAGTTCTACATTCTCTGGCCCAGAGATTGGGAGGCATGGAAGCTAGAATCTCATCACAAGAAAGAAAAGCGATGGTGATGGAGCAAGATCTGGTGGGGGCTAAAAGACATATTAAGAAATTGGAAGAAAGGATGGATGATCAGGAATCGAGAAGCAGGCATAATAACCTGATCATTGCAGGGCTCCCAGAGAGGGCGGAGGGACAGGATTGTGTGGCATTTATGCAACAGCTCTTGTTTAAACTGCTGGGCCCTACACCCTTTGGTGAAGTGTACAACCTGGAGAAAGCCCACCCGGGCACTAAGAGAGATACCACCCCCAGGAGCCAGGCCCCGAGTGATAATTATGCACTTCCTTAACTTCAAAGAGAAGGCACATGTATTGCTTACTGCTAGGCAGACGAAGGTGCTACAGTGGAATGGTCATCCCTCTGGATCTTTCAGGACCAAACGCCAGCGATTAGGAAGAAGCAGAAAGAATATGCTGAAATCAAAAAGAAGCTTTATCTGGCAGGAATTAAATTTCAATTGCAATATCCTGTGACTCTGGTGGTGCAGCTGCTCGCTGGGGAGAAGAGGTTTCTTACTGCAAGGGACACTCTTGAGGGGTTGAGAGTGAAACTCCCAGACCTGTTCAAGGCCCGCATCTTGAAACCATCATAAATGGAATAAGATGGGACATTTAAAGGACAGAATTTGGGCAACATAATAATTCTGACATTTAGCGAGCTCCCATCTTACAAGGAGCTATTGGTTATGATTAATTTTCCTAATATAGTGGGTGTTTAAACTTGAAGGGATTGGTGGAGTTGGGGGTTGGGGGCCTGGACGATCTGATATTGTATCTTTAAATGGAGAGGGATTCCTCACCTTTCCAAGGGTTGATGGACTTGCTGAGACTTTCTGACAGGGGATAGTAGTTTGTTGGGGTGAATTATTATAACAGAGCTCCATAACATATAACTAACTGTGACCCCGAGGCATGAAGGATTGGGGGGATGACTGAGCTCGGGAACTGGGCTGCATGGTAGTTAATCCACTGCTATTGGATCGGGGGGGATTTGGAGCCACATGTCAAGATAGGGGTGGGGAGCAGTGCGGGAAAGGGTTCATCCATAATTCCATGATTCAATATCAGGTAGGCGATTGATCGTTGGATCGGGGGTCGTGGGGTAGGGAGGGGGGTGGTGAGGGTAGGAGAGAGAGAGTCCCCTATGGAGAGTAATTCAGGAGCAGACCGTGCGCAGTTGACTGTTATAAGTACAACGCTGGGAATTTCCTTCAATGTCGGGTATTAAAATAATCTCTTGGAATGTTAAGGGGCTTAGGGGTAAAACAAAGAGAATGCTAATTTTAAGGCATATTGAAATAATGGGAGCTCATATTGCTGCACTGCAAGAGACTCATCTGTTGACTGAGGAGTTAAATTGGCTTAAGAGAAGGTGGATAGGGCAGGTATATGGGGTAGGCAGGGAAAGAGCTGCAAGGGGGTAGCAATATTGATAAAGAGATCATGTTCCTATGAGGTGGTTCAAATTAAGGCAACGGAGGACAGTAGAGGAATATATGTCTCAGGTATACTATAGGGGAAATCTATTACCATGTCTTCTATATATGCCCCAATGCCTTCGGACCCGGGGTTCTTTGCCTCCATTGAAGGCGACATAGCGGTTCTTCCATCGTCCTTGTTAATCTTGGCAGGAGACTGGAATGCATGCTTCAATAATCAAGCAGATAGAATACTGCTGTCCAGAGGCCCTATGTCTAAGGCTCAGGTAGCCCTGAATAGACTTCTGGAGACCACAGCATTGGTAGATCCATTTAAGATATATTCGACAGGAGGCATGACAATGACCTATTATTCGGCAGTCCACAAGACACAATCCCGTATTGATTTTTTTCTAGTAAACAGGGAAGTGATAGGGGAGATCAAGGAAACGATAACAGGGGCTAGAATATACTCGGACCACTCTCCCATTCAAAGAGTGTGGGAACCCAGAATGGCTCCACCCAGACCATATAGGTGAAGGCTAAACGATGATATGTTGGCAGAGCCTCTGGTGCGTGATAGGTTAGAGGAAATGTTGAGGGAATTCATGTACCAACAGGTCCCTACCATGCAAGAGAAAATATTACTATGGCCTGCCTGCAAGGTAGTATTTGCAGGGGTGGCCCAGGGTATTGTGGTACAGAGATGCAAGCAGAGGAGAGCAAAAGAGGAGTTTCTACTAGGGGCAATAAACTTTTTATCAACCATGGAGGGGTCCTCTGGGGAGGTTGATAGGGAACCTAAAGATCTACGGGAAGAGTTAGGGGATATTGCCAACAGCAAAATTAAATTCTGGCTAAGTAAAATTAATGCTAGATACTTGCTGCAGGGAGATGCCCCAGGGCGGTTGTTGGCAGCCAGAGTTAAGAAGTGGGAAGCTAGCAGAATGATTTCATCCATTTATTGGGAATGGAAACTCTTAACTGAGTCACAAGAGATAGCGGAGGCATTTGCTTCATATTATCAGGAAATTTATTGAGTGGATGACCTAGCGGGAGAGAGGGAAATTAAGAATTTTTTGGGAGAGATCCCCCTGCCAGTTCTGGATCCAGTTCAAGCTATGGAATTGGCGGCTCCGATCAGGGCGTCTGAGATTATGGAGGTGGTACAATCGTTACCTCTGGGTAAAACACCAGGGACTGACGGTCTTACGGCTAAATTTTATCAAGTACACCAACAAACCATACTCCCCATGCTCCAGGAGCTGTTCCGAGCTATTATGCAGAAAGGAGTATTTCATCCCCCATTGTATCAGGCTTATATTACTCTGATCCCTAAACTGGGAAAACCTAGGGATCTTCCCGGTAGTTACAGGGCTATAGCTCTAATGAATCAAGATATTAAGATTCTTACAAGAATTCTGGCAAATAGGCTGTTGCTAGTCACCCCTAGTTTAATCAATCAGGAACAGGTGGGGTTTACTGTATGCCCGGGAGAGTGGCACACGATGCCCTGAGGAAATTACACCACATATTGAGTTACACGCCTGATTCCCAGTTACCACTTGCACTGATATCGTTAGATGCGGAGAAGGCCTTTGATAGGGTCTCACACCCCTTTCTGTTTGCTACTATGAAGCGGATGGGTTTCCTGGAGGGTTTCCTTAAGGGTATTAAGAACTTATATGCTATGACTACTGCTAAGGTATTATGTAATGGCTATCTGTCGAGGGAAATACAATTAGGAAATGGGACTAGGCAGGGGTGTCCCCTCTCACCAATACTTTTTAACATATACCTGGAACCTCTCCTGAGGGCTATTAATAAAGACGTCCGCATTAAGGGAATCAAATTAAAAGGGAGGGAATTGAAGTTCTCTGTTTTTGTGGACGACATTTTGTTGCATTTAGAGGAGCCTGCAGCTTGCTTTAAGAGAGTAAGTGAGATTATAGAGTCCTTCTCCAAGGTCTCCAATTATAAACTTAACTTAAATAAGACTCAAGTTCTCCCCCTCACCCCTTTTGTTACCAGGGATGATTTCTTCCCGGTGCAAATACAATGGCGCCTAGATAAAATTCAATATCTGGGCATCTGGATAGTGGCCGATTATGAGAGGGGGGCGAAACTTAATCTTGGGGGTATTATATCAGCACTCGAAGGGGATGTCCTAAGGTGGAATAAGCTGCCATTAAATTTTACTGCTCGAATGAGTCTTATTAAGATGAATGTTACCCCATTTGTTATACCCGCTGTATTTGGCCCCTTATAGCATCTCACGTAAGTGGTTCAACATAATTAGGAGGTTAAGTTCAGGCTTCCTGTGGAAAGGCAACCCCCGTAGAGTGAAATATAATCACTTGCGTTTACCACATAAAAAGGGAGGGGTCCAACTTCCTGATCTTCAGGTGTATTATGTAGCAGGCCAGTTTGGCTTGATGAGCTGGTGGGCTAAAGAGCTAGACGAGGGGAATTACATTCCAACTTGGCTTCAACTAGAAAAGCAAGGGCTGAGAGACGCAGGTCTCAATCCCTAAGTAATGGTGTATGCTAAATTGGGGAGCATCTTTAAAAAGAATCAGGGCAACCCAATGGTAAAGACGGTGGAGGCGTGGTGGTCCTTACTGTCCCCGGTGCAGAGAAGGGCCCAATTGAGGGTGGGAGATCAGCCCATTCTGGGTAACCCGAATTTTGTAATCAGGAATCAGGTGATTAAACAATGGTGGGCTCCTCAGTTATCAGGCTTGTACCTTAGGGAAGTGGCCCAGGATAATAGAAAGGTTCTTCCAGCACGTTGTGACGGAATGCCTTCTTTTCAGAGGTATCAAATTAAGCATATGTTGGAGAAAACGTTAAATAGGTTGGGGGGTGCTGCGGATACTTTTTTTCCTGGGGGTTGCTTAGGGAGGTTGATTTAAGAGCCCACCCTCTTTTGCAAATATACAAAGTGTTACTGGATTTTCTTGGCCCATCTTCTGCTAGGAAAGTTACATATTGGGAAGAGCAGATGACCCCTCGGCAAATAAACTGGGATGACATTTGGAGAAGCAGCAAGTATAATATTATACCTATGTATAAAAATATGCAATTTTTCATTGTCTCTAATCTATATTTTACCCCTGTGAAACTATGTGATAGAAACCTAAGACAGACAGCCATGTGTTTTAGGTGCGAGGCGGGAGTGGGAAATCTACTGCACATGTTTTGGGCCTGAAGTAAAATATACCCACTCTGGGAGAAAATTATAAGACGGATGGACCCAATGTTAGATTACTCAGAATTTATAGTGCCTGAGATTTGTGTACTAGGTGACTACTCCCAAATTTTGGGTGCTGCACCTAAATATCACCTCTCCTTGATGAAGGCGGTAGTCAAGGTCTTCTAACTAAAGCATTGGAAGGATGATCAAATTTATCATTATGGTCATTGGTTAAAGGATTTACTGGGGATGCTGAATAAAATAAGGAAGCATTTATATTTGGAGGGGAGAGGAGTTCTTTATTTGAAATGTTGGGCAATGCTAGATGCAGCTTACTCCACGCTGATAACACATGGGTGAACACAGGCTGTCTGTCGGATAGTGAAGCACAGATAGTACAGGTCTTAATCTGTGGAGAAGTTTCGCTATTTTTCCTTTTTCCATTGTCTGATCCTAATTGGCGAAGAGTAGAGATAACCTGACTTTAGAGAAAAGGAGAATCAGCTGCTTAGTTGAGGTCTGCACACTATTGAAGGGGAGGATGGGGGACTCTTTCACTCTCTCTCCAGGGGACACAGGAGGGTGCCGCCCACAGAAAGAAAGGGGTATGGGATTGAAGGTGTATAAGCTTGCTTAGAGCCTACTTCTCCATTGGACTTTTAGAATACTGCAATTAAGATTTAGGAATATATACGTATTGTGCTAGAAGCAAAACAAGCAAGAAATGGTATCCATCTGGGGGTGGGCATCCACTGTGCTGTATATAGTTGGCGCAGTCAGTTTTGGGCTGTGCAACCTGGCTTGCCAGGTATTGTTTTGTTTGCTTGGTGTGATTATTTTTTGTTGCTGTATTCTGAAAAATAATAAAGATGGTTAATAAAAAAAAAAAAAAAAATTTGCTTGGCAAGACCTTCCTGCTACAAAACAGTCTATCATCCTGCATCCCATTTTCCAATAGGAACTCCAGCTGTCTTTCTTTCATTAAAGATTATATAGTTTTATTGTATTTTGTATGTTGTAATGACATCTTTGTCAATCAGATGAAGCCTACTACTACTTTGATTATGGTTTCCAGTACTTTGCTAACTACTGATGTCAAACTTACTTGCCTATAATTCCCTGGTTCACCCTTTCTACCACTTTTGCACAGGGGTTCTGTGGCTGCTGTTCTCCATGCCATCTGCACCTTCTCAGTCTCCAATAAGCAAATAAAGAGCTCTGTCAGGAGCTCAGTCAGTACCAGTGCCATTTTCTTCAGCATCCTGGGGTGTAGACTGTCTGGCCTTAGTGATTTATATACCTTCAGAGCCCTGGGTGTCCTTAGTACCCTGTCCACAATATTTGGACCCCTACACGTTTGTCCCCTTCTGGTCTAGTGTTAACTTTTTTGTGAGGCAAGAGTGTTTCTTTTTCCTTGGTAAATGCTGAACATAAGTAATCATTCAGTATGTCTGTCTTGTCTTTGCTGTCTTTTACCCACCCCTTACCCTATTCAGCTTGACAATGCTTTCTTTCATTTTTCCCCCTGATGGAAAGAATGATGACCTAATCATCTTTCTTAACTTCATACACAATCCTCAGTTCTGTTTCAGCCTTAGCCTTCTGCACCACCTTGTTGAGTTCCTTCAGCTTAACAAGGTATATGCCCTTGTCCCCATCCACTGAGGCCATGGACTCCCAAACCCCCCACATGATGGGATTTCCTTCAGTGCCACAGCGGACTCCCTTCACCATCCAGTTGGCCCCAGTGGAACTGAAGCAAGGAAGACCAAGGAGAAGATAGGTAGGGGGCCCTGTAAGGACATGATGGGGCAGGAGGCATGTCACTACCCTGGCTGACAGTAACATTTCTGCTTTTCTGGTTTCCAGGTGAAGTGGTCTTGCAAATACATCCTGACAACATTGGACATGCTCCCACTCCTGATGTGCCAACATCTGCTGCTCCACCAACCCTGTATTTGCATCAATCCTTAAAACACCATCCTTCAGCCAGCACTAGAGATTGGACTATAGTCAGGTTCTAAGACCATCCCTCTCTCAAGGAGGAGAGTTGTCCTCTGGATGCTCAGTCCTTTGCCCCATGGTCAACCCACTGATGTTCAGGGCTCATTATTGAACCCCAGTAATCAGTGCCACAAGTTGAAGTGATTTAACTGCACTGATGAGTCACCCTTGAATTTATGTTGTCTTTTGTTTGTTTGTTTGTTTTATTTTTAACCAGGAAGTGGACTGGGCACAGCCCTTTTTCAGCCACACCTGACACTTAACATTACTTTACAAAAATACACTTACACAACATACAGAATAATTAATCACAATTGCAAACAGTATCACAATATAGCTTCTTTAACAATAACTGTTTAAAATAAGATTCTGAATGTGCTTTTTGAATCAATTCTCCAAATTCATTTAAAACTGAAGGTGCGTACCAGGAAAATGCTTTCCTACAACTTTGTAACCTAAAAACAGGAATAACATATTTATCTGAACAATTTTGTCTTGTACCCCTACCATGATCTTTAGCTACAATTAGTTTATATAAAGACAAGGGATCTCCTGAACGTTTTATCTGAAAAACAAAATTTACTAACATACATTTTAAACGGTTAATTGGGGAAAGTAATCCAAGATCTAAGTAAAGCTGACAATGATGAGTTCTGAAGGGGGCAAGTAGGGTGAGTCTACAAACATCATTATACAAAACTTTAAATTTTGACTCAAACAACTGATTACAGTGTACAAAAGTAATACTTCCATAATCTAATGTTGGAAAAAGAACTTGTTTAGCTGTAGTACAACGAGCTTCTTATGTTAAGAATTTAATATTTCTATTAAGAAAGCCAAGTTTTTGATGGATATTTACACCCAACTTCTCTAAATGAAGAACCAAACTAAGGTTTGGATCCAGGTATAAACCTAGATATTTAACAATGGTAATCAAAGTTTGGGAGAAGGATTACCACCAAGACCTACTATATGAATTGGGTCAAGTTTCTGAAGTCTTTTTGAAGTACCGAACATCATAACATTTGTTTTAACTTCATTAATAACCAGTTTATTTACCTCAATCCAATTTGCAAAAATATCATTGTTTTTGAAGGGAATCCTGAATTTCGTAACCACTTGACCCTGATACCCAAAACACAGTATCATCTACATAAAATAAACTATTATTATTAGTAAAAGAAAGGGATAAATCATTAACAAAAATTGAAACTAAAAGAGGACCTAACACCAACCCTTGAGGAACACCTGCCATCATCTCTCTGGATTGAGACATATGGCTGTTAACTTTAGTTCTTTGAATGCGCTTTAACAAATAATTCGGAAACCAATTTACCTGAACATCCTTAATTCCTAGTTTCCTTAATTTGTGTAACATAATATTATGATTCATCATGTCGAAAGCACTGGCCAGATCTACGAAGACTGCACCAGTGGCCTTACCTTCCTCCGCTGCCACCAGTACAGCATCCGTGAATCTGGCCAGTGCCATCGCAGTGGATCGACCAGCTCTGAATCCATGCTGTTGATCGAGAAGTATACTGTGTTTCTCAAGATATACAAGTAATTGCTGGTGAACACACTTTTCCAGTAACTTACTAATTTCAGATAATAAGGAAATATGCCTAAAATTAGACACATTAAATCTATTGCCATAGAAGCATAAAAACATAGAACATGTTGGCAGGAAAAGACCATTGATCCATCCAGTCTGCCATGTTTTACCAAATCCTATAACAGGACCTATTGTCTAGTCAGAGTTATTGTCTTCACCTCTCATCCTTGCACCTGGCCCTACTGCTTCATCCTGTGAAACTTCTCTAATATTAGCCCCAACCCAATATAGGCTGACCATAACTCTCCTTGCTGCACTATATCTTCCTGTCCTTATGCTCACCCCAGTGATATCTCCTACTAAGCCTGTCTCCACCGCCCCATCTATGGCTGCCGCCACTATTTTTAACCTGGCAGTGACCCCATCACCAGTCCTTTCTACCTGTACTCACTACACCATCTGGCCCTGCACTATCCTCCTACCTATACCTTCCTTCCTCACCTTGATACACTTGTTAAAATCTCACGCTCCTCCATCCTGTGCTCATATTTCAACCTCTACTGGTACCCAGCCCTGGTATAAGAGTATCAAAATTCACCTCTTAATCATTGCTCTTTTGCTCCTATCCTCAGGAGACATAAACCCAAACTCTGGGCCATGCCCTCCAAACTCCTCCGCTTCCCTACCTAACATCACTGTCCCTTCCCTATCAAACCTCATTGCCCTACCACGCAGTTTAAAACTACTGCACCTTAACATTTGCAGTCTCCTCCCTAAATTAGACCTTCTTCAGCCTCTAGCTGTCTCACTAGCCCCTGATATTATTATTCTCTCCGAAACATGGTTAAACAGCAAAGTAGGTGACCACACCCACACTATTCCTGAGTTTACTATATACCGACAAGACAGGTCCTCTAGAGGAGTAGCCATCTATGTCTCCACTAAAATCCAATTCACCAGCATTCTTGCCTCAGCAGTGCCTAAAGCATACAAAGTTCTTGTTCTAAAATTATCCCTCCCTTTCTCTGTGCCTATCTACATTGCTGGTGCCTACTGTAGCCTGGTTTCCCACCCTTCTCTGTCACTGAGCTAATTAGCTGCATAGTCTCACACTCTCCCATGGGTGAAATCTACATAATTGGTGACTTTAACCAAAATTAGCTCTCCCCCTCCCTCAATAAACCATGAACCAATATCAGCACCCTAAATTTGTCCCAGCTCATACTAGAACCAACCCGTTTAAATCCAAAAACAGGAACTCACTCCCTAATTGATTGGGCCCTCACCTCCCACCCCCACAGAGTTGTTAAATCCGGCCTACTGCCGGATGCCCTGAGTCACTTCCTCTGGATCACCCCTGAACCCCTGGTGTGTCAAAGAGCCAGAGATCAGGCCTGGAAAATGCATGAAGTCTCAAATCTTCAACGAGACTATGACAGCTACCATTCGCTGCACAGTAAGTGCACTAAAGCCACTTTTCTCCTGATGTGGAGCCTTTGTAAAGGAGTCTCTGACTCAAAGGGTAGTAATTCCGATATGTTCAAATAAATAAATAAATAAAAATCAGAATATTTCTGCTCAACTTTTCAGACCAATATTAATTGACCTTCCAAATTTTGGAAAGTGATCCACTCTCATTTCTCCCCCCTCCTCCCTACCAAACTCTCTCCTAAAGATCAACACCCAGGTTTCTGAGCATCTTAAAATTGCCTCCAAATTTAACTTTTATTTTGCCTCCTGTGCCTCAGCCCTCCTCTCCTCCTTACCGCCATCCCCACCAGCAATCCCTCCTTCCCCTCATAGTCATCCTATCTCACCATCCTCCTTCTCCTTAGCCAATATCTCTCCCTCTGACACATTGCAAGCACTTACTGCCCTCAAACCCACAAAGGGTGGTTTACCTGATGGTCTGGACCCTAAGTTTCTATACCTAACAGCTCCAGCTATAGCATCTCCTCTGTCCATTCTCGTCAACCTCTCTTTTGCTACAGCATCCATTTCTTCTGTTTGGAAACATGCCAGTGTACTACTGCTGCCTAAGGATGGAGATCCCTCCACTCCATCTAACTTTGGACCATCTCTCTCCTTCCAACCCTTGCTAAACTACAAGAGCACCTTGTCCTTTCCCAGCTCTCTTCCTACTTCTATGACTAACTTTTTCACTCCTTTCCAATCTGGCTTCCAGAAGAACCATTCTACCACCACCTCCCTGGTTAGGTTCACTGATTCCATCCTTTCTGGGATGGATAGTGGCCAAATCACTTCTGCCATTTTTGTCAACCTAGCAAAGACCTTCAATACCATCTCCCATCCCTTACTCCTTGATGCACTCTCTCTCCTCAGCTGGTTTAACAGAATCTGTCACAAATTGGTTCAAGTCTTACCTAATAGGTCAGATCCAGTCAGTCAGAATCGCTGATGCTGCTTCCCCATCTCTCCCCATCAACACCGGCATACCACAGGGGGTCTGTACTGGGGCTTATCCTATTTTCCATATTCCTAAATGACCTTTCCTCAGCCTGTTCTTCTTCATCTATCCATATGTACACCAATGACACAGTCATCTTCACATCTGGCCAGTCCCTGGTTGATGCTGAATCCAGATTACAGCTCGACATCAATAATATTCAGTGCTGGTTCAGCTCCCATCAACTCTTCCTAAACACCAAGAAGACCATCTCCATGACCTTTGGCACCAGGCAGAGACTCTCTATGCTCCCCATCCTTCCATACCCTAGATGGGACAGACATTAGAAACATAGAAGTTGACGGCAGATAAGGACCGCAAGGCCCATCCAGTCTGCCCATTTCTTTTTCTACCCTATAAATGTGCCATCGGCCTTTGCTCTGTCAGTGGCCTATCTATTCATAGTCATTTGTATTGCTCCCTTATGCCTATCCCATGCCTGTTTGAAGCCCTGCACTGTATTCATAGCCACCACTTCTTGGTAAGCCATTCCATGCATCCACTACCCTTTCTGTGAAAAAGAATTTCCTACATTCCCCTTAATCTGCCCCTCTAATCTCATGCTGTGTCCTCTTGTCCTGCTATTTTTCTTATATTTAAACATGTTAGACTCTTTCACCTTGTTAATGCCCTTAAGGTGTTTGAATGCCTCGATCATATCACCTCTCCTCCTTTGCTCAAGGGTATACATATTGAGCTCTGTTAATCTGTCCTCATATGTCTTCTGATGCAGTCCCAGCACCATTTTGCTGCCCTTCTCTGACTGCCTCAATTTGGTTAATGTTCTTGTGAAGGTGTGACCTCCAGTACTGCATGCAGTACTCCAGATGGGGCCTAACCAGTGTCTTGTAAAAGAGGATTATTACCTCCTCTTACGATTTCCGATACCTCTACTAATACACCTCCTAACACCCTCTAGCCTTACTTACTGCTTTAGAGGTCTGCTTGATGATTTCAGGTCATCAGTGATGATGATGCCCAAGTCTCTTTCTTCCTTTGTGACTGCTAGCAACTCCCCTCCCAGCCTATAGGTGGCTTCAGGGTTTCTCTTCCCTATGTGCATGATTTTGCACTTCTTTGCATTAAATCCCAGTTGCCACTCTTCTGACCATTTTGCTAGGTTATCCAGATCTCTTTTCATTCTGCCCACCCCATTTGGATCACCTACTCAGTTGCAGATCTTGGTGTCATCTGCAAACAGACAAGCCTTACCCTCTAGTCCATCTGCAAGGTCACTAATGAAGATGTTGAAGAGGACTGGCCCCAGGACTGATCCCTGAGGTACCCCACTTGTGACTTGCATCTCTTCTGACTGTATACCATTTACCACCACTCTCTGTTTTCTGCCCGTCAACCAGTTTGCCACCCAGTTGACCATCTTCTGACCCACCCTGAGCCTACCCAGCTTATTTATCAATCTTTTATGTGGAACAGTGTCAAAAGCTTTGCTGAAGTCAAGGTAGGTGACATCAACTGCTCCCCCTTGGTCTACCACTCTGGTTACCCAATCAAAGAAATCTATGAGATTAGTTTGACAGGACCTTCCTTTGTAAACCATGCTGTCTTGGATCCTGTGCTCCATGGATTCCAGGTGTTGCACTAGCCTTCCTAAGGAGTGGCCTATAATCTTGCCCACTACTGAGGTAAGACTGACTGGTCTGTAGTTCCCGCCTCCTCCTGCTACCACTCTTGTGGAGCGGGATCACATGAGCCCTTCTCCAGTCTCCTGGGACCTCTCCTGTGCTCAGAGACTCACTAAACAGTTCTGCTGAATGGCTCTGCTAGTTCCACCTTTAGCTCCTTAAGTACCCTGGGATGTATGCCATCAGGTCCCATTGCCTTATCCACCCTGAGCCTAGCAAGCTCTTGTAGGACCCTTTCTTTGTGAAGGGAGTAGTGCTCACTTCCTCCCCTGTGTCCATGATGCTAGCTAGGGCCCTGCCCTACCTTCTTCAGTAAATACTGAGCAAAAGTATCTATTTAGGATAGATGCCTTTACAGGGTCCTCCTCCTCACATGCTCCCTTTTTCCATTAAGTTTAGCAATATCCTCTGACTTTCTCCTTCACTAATGTATCTATAGAAAGTCTTGTCACCTTCTTTTACTGTTCGTGCAGTGTTTCCTCAGTTTGGGACTTTGTCTGCCTTACTGCCTCTCCTGCTTCCCTTAGGGCAGTTTGGCATGCCTCCCTATCTGCATCCCGCTGTGTTCCCTTATATTTCCTGAAGGCCAGCCTTTGGCTCTGACCTT
The DNA here is from genome assembly GCA_016271365.2 of Neoceratodus forsteri. NCBI lineage: Eukaryota > Metazoa > Chordata > Ceratodontiformes > Ceratodontidae > Neoceratodus > Neoceratodus forsteri. The sequence goes on along the minus strand of CM028131.1, from coordinate 910,075,950 downwards.
TCTGCTACTGTATTTGAGAACCAAAGTGGTTTTCTTCTTCTTTGCACTTCCTTTCTGTCTAACACAATGGGATGTTGCTTCAAGTATTGCATCCTTAATGCTTGCCCACTTTGCCTACCCCCCCACCTGTGTTTCTTTTTGCCAGGGCTAGTTTAACTCTGTTGGCTATCTTATCAAAGTCAGCTCCTCTGAAGTCCCATATTTTTGCCTTGGAATGGGATGATTTAGATGTAGTAGCCAAATTGAACCATACCATGTGATGGTCACTGGCACCCTGGTGACCTTCTACCTGGAGATCTGTGATCCCTTCCTTGTTAGTCAGTACTAGATCTAGGATAGCCCTGTCTCTTGTGGGTTGCTGTACCAGTTGTTTAAGGCCCTCTCCCTGCAGGGAATCCACTATGTGTCTAGTTCTGGCAGATGTTCCTGCTGGTATTGACCAATCTGTGTCCGGCATGTTGAAGTCTCCCATTATCAGAACCTCCCTTTAGCTGTCATGTTTTGTATATCTTCTAACAGTAATGTGTCGATGTCCTCCCTGGTGTGGGGCCTGTAGACAACCCCAGTTCTTATGGCTGTCCCATTTCCTGTTTCCAGGGTGACCCACAGTTCTTCTGGCTCCTTATGTGTATTCTGAATTTCTGTAGCTTTGATATTGTCATTGACATACAGGGCCACTCCTCCCCTTTTGCACCTCGGTCTCTTCTGAACAATACATAGCCAGGTACTGAAGTCTCCCAAGTGTGGTTACTGGTAAACCACATCTCACTAATTGCTACTATGTCCAGTTTAGCCTATGACATTATTGCCTGCAGGTCTGGGATCTTATTTCCCAGGCTGTGAACATTTGTGTACATGATTTTCCATTGGCCAGATTTTGGTGTGTTAGTTGTTGGGTGAGGTTTGGCATTACCCCTGTGCGTCATATGGGGAGGCAAACCTTTTTTCTTACCTGGTGATGCAAATGAACTGCAAACATACTGAATCCCCATTTGACCACTAGCTGTGGGGGGGAGCGGTGTTCTTCCCATTCGACGTATGGAGTGCTGCACCCCTCTCCCCATTTGCTAGTTTAAATATTCTGCAAAGACGTCAAACTTCTGCCCCAATGCACTGACTCCCTCCTTAGTCAGATGCAGTCCATCAAATTTAAAGAACTTTCACTCCCAGAACTGTTGCCAGTTCCCTACAAATCTGTGTCCTTTTTTCTGGCACCAGCCCTTGAGCCACGTGTTTAGCTCCCCTATCTCCTCTTCTCTGACCTTCCGTCCTTGAGGATACATTGAGGATTCTTCAACCTTTAGGTACCTGGGGATTTGGTTTGACCAACACCTCAACTTCTCTGGACATAGGGACACTATTCTGAAGAAGCAGCACTCCAAACTTGGCACATTATTTAGGAACCATAGTTGCCTCCCACTATTGGTAAGGTGTGAACTTGTCCAGAAGATGATCCTACCTATTTTCAACTACTGTGATATAGTCTACTGTGCTGTGTCCAAGTCTTCCCTTGCCAGATTGGAATCCCTCTTCAGCTTTTTCTGTTGTTTCACTCTTGGCTCCCCTTCTTGCACTCACCACTGTAACCTCTATCACTCCCTATCTCTTACTTCTCTAGAAAATTGCTGCCTTCTCCATTGTGTCAAATTTATGTCTAAATATCTAAATATTGGTTTGGCTGTCTTCCCCCCTTATCTGTCTTCCCTACTATTCACTCTACTGTCCCCGGACCACTATTTTAGATCATATGATTCTCATCAATTGGTAATTCCTCACCATTCAACTTCTCGTACCACATCCCTAAGCTGTGGAATTCCCTCCCCCCTAAAATCTGCTTATCCTCCTCCCCATCTCCTTATTGTTAGCCTTGAATAACTTCCTCTAGGTAAACTATACCTGCAGCTAACTTCACTTCCATTTTACCCCCTCTGCTATACTACTCCTGCCCCTTACCACACTCTGTTTGGCTATCTTGTGCCGTGAAGTTGTTGCCACCCTAAAGGGTTGCACCAAACTGCTCTCTCTGTTGTCAATTCTGGCACTTCACTAATGCACTTATCTGAATATTGCTTTATGCTCAGTGTTTTTGTGTCCTGCTACAATGCTACATTGCTTTGCTCCCTCCAAAAAAACAGGAGGCTAGAGCTTATCTTGTTGTACTGTATCTTGCTGAGGTGTACCTTTCTTATGTTCATTGCTGTTGCTGTACTGTTGTAACCATGTTTTAATGCAGTTTTGTCCCACTTTACTGTCTAAATTGATTTATGTCACTTGATTGTAGATACTGTCATTGTATTTGTACTGTTTTTCTCCCATTGTTCCCCTCCTCCAGGACACACCATGATACAAGCAATTTATTGTTCAGTGGGCCCTTCCTGGTGAAACTTTTCAATATATAAATAAAATAAAATAAAACTATTAAGCTATTTACTTGGTCCCAGCTTTGTTTGAAACAATTAATGGTTCTTGCACCTACCACCTCTGCTGGTAGTGTTCTATGGTCCAATCACTCTCTTTTGTAAAATAAAACACTTCACATCCCTTTTGAATCTCCACCCCCTCTCCCCCTTCCACAGCTTCCAATCATGTCCCCATGTTCTTGATTCACCATTCCAGCTGAATATTTCCTCACAACCAACCTTATTCATTCCTTTCAGGAACTTGAAGGTCTCTATCATATCACCCCTCTCCATTCTGGTGTCTAGTGAGTACCCATTCAGAGCTTTAAGCCAGTCCTTGTAGGATCTGCCCTACTGGCCCTGAATCATTTTGGTTACCCTAGGCTACACTACACCATCTTTAGCCTGTCTTTGTCTTTTCTTGGGTGGGGACTCCAGAACTGGGCACAGTATTCCAGATGGGGCCTCACCAGTGATCCACAGAGAGGCAGTACCACTTCTTCCCTCCTCCTGTTGATACACCTCCCAGTACACCACAACCTTTTGTTATCCTGCTGTATGCTATCTTACATTGACTAGATTGTTTTCCACATCTCTTTCTTCAGATGAGGTGTCCAGCTTAACCTCTCCCATCCAATATGCCATGCTGGGGTTCTGCCAGACATTGGACCACCTCTCTAATCTTTGCAGCTCCTGTTGCAACCCCCAGCCTATCCTCACTGTCTACACTGCCACAGAGCTTAGTGTCATCTACAAAGAGACAGATCTTTCCCTGTCACTGACCAGTTAAAGGCCTATGGCACATTCATAAAGTAGAAAAAATGAACAGAGTGGATTTGCCTTGCGATCCTTATCTGCCGTCAACCTCTACTTTTCTATGTTTCTATGATAAACATATTGAAAAGGACCAGCCCCAGGACTGAACCCTGTGGCAACATACTTATGACTTCCCTCTACCCCGACTTGACCCTGTTTATCACCACCCTCTGCTGTTTCCCACAGCCACCCATCTTACTAGATCATCCATTGCACCTAGATCCTCTAACTTCATCAGCAACCTTCTGTGTGATACATAGCTGAACGCCATGCTGACATGAACCATGGAACTATGAGATCCCACTTGTGGTGTGGAGTTGACCATGTTTCTAGTTGATCATGTTTCTGTAGCAGCCAGGTGGGCTTCTGCAGCCAGCATCTATAGATCCCCTACTTTGTTGCCCAGGCTCACAGCATTGTTGATTATGACTTTCCAGGATGACTGGTTACCTTTTTTCTAGAGCCTGTGGGCTTTCCCTGCTCCAGTGTGCACTGGCTATTTGTGCCTTCACATATTAATACAATTTCAGATTTGGACAAATTTGGCTACATCACTCCCTTCCTGTGAAAGCTTAGGGTTCTTGCCTATAAATGTCTGTGTGTGTGTGTGTGTGTGTGTGTAAGTCCATATTCCAGGCAGTGACACCACTTTGTGAAAACATGGCTACCAAAAGCATCCTGGTATGTTCAGAAAAAAGAAGTGGTGGGGCAGTATCAGATAACCATACTGCAGGTGAGCAATACCCCTGAGGGTGCACACATAAGATGGCATATGTGTAATAGGCAAGATAGGAAAGCCTGTTATGCTGTTCTCCAGGTAAACATTCAGTAGTGGCAGCATAACAGTTTTATATTAGTGTATGAACAAACATCCCTGTTTTAAATTATCTCTGTAAAAAACATTTAAATTATTCTGTTATGACACTTTCACATCTGTCCTTATAAGGCAGATAAAATATTCCCTGACACAATATAAGGACAGTCCAAGTTTCTCTTCAGGTCTGAAGTATTTTTTATATTTCAATGGTTGGCTATTACCAGTGTGCACTAGGTCTATACAGTGAAAAAAAAGTAACTTGTGACTCATAGGCTTCATGAAAGGAAAGATGATAGTTTTATTCACTAGTTTACTGGTCTGCTTCATCATTCAAGTGCTGTACCTGCTCTTGTTTACCTCTTTTTCCAGCATTCCTGTGACTCACTCCTTGCAGTGGGATCCCCATCTCATGGGGACTGCAAAATCCAAAGCCAAGACAGAATGTTGGTGAGGGCCCAGTGCTCTCCTCTCATCCACAAGGCTCCTTGAAGGTTCTTATGCACCATGGGGCTATTATACTACTTCATGCAGGGTTCAAACTGTTGTGATAATTAAGCAATAATGCACAACAGGGGTGTGTGTCATGCTGGGATAATTGTATGCCTTAGGTGGTTGAAGCACAAGGCCACAGGTTGAGTGGTTTCAACATCTGAGAAGTGATGTTATCCTAAATGACTCCCCTCGAGTGCATTATTGCTATCATACAATGACTTGTTTATAGTATAACAAAATAAAAATAAAAAAATACATTAAAAGTGCAGTTTTAATTGAATTTTTAAGGGGTATATACAGCGGATAAAATAGTGCTGCTATATGGTTTTGTCCAGTAGATGATGTTTCTCACTATGTTCCTTCCCCATGCATGTGTATCATCTTTCCTCATCCAGCTTGGTGTGTCTTTTCAGAAAACAGCCCCATTCTCCCCTGGAGTTTACAGGGCATCTAGAGAGTAGCCCACTTCAGAGCTGAATTCACCCGACTCCACTGTCTAACCTGGAACAGGGTTGCCTTGTCACAGTGTGAAAGGGAGCTGATCAAAGAGCTGACAACTGAGTCAATAATATGTGGCAGCTGACGAGTGGGATCAAGACTTCCAGTTCTTCATTACCAACCAGTAAGTCTCTTGGTCCCATCAGAAGCATGCAAAGTAAAAAATGGAGCCGGTGAGTGGTATGTGACACTCTCTCTGCTTTTTAAGAGCAGACATGCTGTTGTATCAAGAAGTGGACTTGTGAATGATGCTTAATGTTTGACAGGGCTGCTCATATTGGCAGCGGGACTAGAGTGATGATTTGCAGAGGAGCTGGGGGTCAATGGAGGATGTACCGGGAGCACAGTGAATTGTACTCACATGCATGATGTTTAAACCTCCATCAGCTACTGTGTGTCATCTCTGTGAAGCAGCTTAGAGTAGCATTTTTGCTGAATTGCAGGATAAAATGGTTTTACAGGGGCACGAAGCACAGTTTGCTATGAAATGTTTTTAAAAAGATTTTGTGATTTTCTGCGTGGTGGGGGACACATTGTAAGATGGTGGGTGGAGGGAGGGAGTTTGTTTTACAGAGGTGTAGAGATCTCCAATAGTAGGAAATATAAGCAGTTCATGTGGCTGCTGGACTTTGATACTGTGATGTTGTGCTAGGATAACATCACTTTTCAAGGTGGCCACTGACCAATCAGATTTCAAGAAATGTTCTTGCTATTGTACTGTAGAATTAAGCAGTAATACACTCCAGGGCATGCTTTATCACACAATATCAGCACATCTCAGGTGCGTTGAGAGGCACAAGGTAAAGCTGAGAGCCTTACACACCTGAGAAGTGCCAATATCCTATGATAAAGCATGCCCCGGAGTGTATTATTACAATTATTCACTGGACTCACACAGTAAAGTAAAAGAAGAAACAAAGACAGGTTTAACATTGAAGGTTGTTAGTGTTTTTAAACTGCAGAAGTACATTAGTATATAAAATAGTCCAGTGTTAAACTCGTAAATAGATACTTTTGCTCAGTATTTACTGAAGAGAAGGTAGGGCAGGGCCCACAGCTCAGTATCATGGACACAGGGGGGAGGGAGGCGAGCACTACTCCCTTCACAAAAGAAAGGGTCCTACAAGAGCTTGCTAAGCTCAGGGTGGATAAGGCAATGGGACCTGATGGCATACATCCCAGGGTACTTAAGGAGCTAAAGGAGGAACTAGCAGAGCCATTAGCAGAATTGTTTAGTGAGTCTCTGAGCACAGGAGAGGTCCCAGAAGACTGCAGAAGGGTTTATGTGATCCCGCCCACAAGAGTGGTAGCAGGGAGGAGGCGGGAACTACAGACCAGTCAGTCTTACCTCAGTAGTGGGCAAGATTATGGAGGCACCTTAAGGAAAGGCTAGTGCAACACCTGGAATCCATAGGGGCACAGGATCCAAGACAGCATGGGTTTAAAAGGAAGGTCCTGTCAAACTAATCTCATAGATTTCTTTGACTGGGTAACCAGAGTGGTGGACCAAGGGGAGCAGTTGATGTCGCCTACCTTGACTTCAGCAAAGCTTTGACACTGTTCCACATAGAAGATTGATAAATAAGCTAGGTAGGCTCGGGTAGGTCAGAAGTTGGTCAACTGGGTGGCAAACTGGTTGACTGGCAGAAAACAGAGAGTGGTGGTAAATGGTATACAGTCAGAAGAGATGCAAGTCACAAGTGGGTACCTTAGGATCAGTCCTGGGCCAGTCCTATTCAACATCTTCATTAGTGACCTCGCAGATGGACTAGAGGGTAGGTTTGTCTGTTTGCAGATGACACCAAGATCTGCAACAGAGTAGATGATCCAGATGGGGTGGGCAGAATGAGAAGAGATCTGGATAAACTAGCAAATGGTCAGAAGAGTGGCAACTGGGATTTAATGCAAAAAGTGCAAAATCATGCACATATGGAAGAAAAACCTGAAGCCACTTATAGGCTGGGAGGAGTTGCTAGCAGCCACAAAGGAAGAAAGAGACTTGGGCATCATCATCACTGATGACCTAAAATCATCCAAGCAGACCTCTAAAGCAGTAGGTAAGGCTAGGGGTGTTAGGGTGATTAGTAGGGGTATCACTGTCGTGAAGAGGGAGGTAATAATCCCTCTGTACAAGACATTGGTTAGGCCCCATCTGGAGTACTGCGGCAGTATTGGAGGCCACACCTCACAAGGACATTAATCCAAATTGAGGCAGTCCAGAGAAGGGCAACCAAAATGGTGCAGGGACTGCATCAGAAGACATATGAGGACAGATTAACTGAGCTCAATATGTATACCCTTGAGCAAAGGAGGGAGAGAGGTGATATGATCAGACATTTAAACACCTTAAGGGCATAAATAAGGTGAAAGAGTCTAACATGTTTAAATATAAGAAAAATAGCAGGACAGGAGGACGAGCATGAGATTAGAGGGAGGCCTATTAAGGGGAATGTGAGAAATTTTTTTCACAGAAAGGGTGGTAGATGCATGGAATGGCTTACCACAAGAAGTGGTGGCTATGAATACAGTGCAGGGCTTCAAACAGGCATGGGATAGGCATAAGGGAGCAATACAAATGTCTATGAATAGATAGGTCACTGACAGAGCAAAGGCCGATGGCACATTTATAAGGTAGAAAAAGAAATGGGCAGACTGGATGGGCCTTGAGATCCTTATCTGCCGTCAACTTCTATGTTTCTATGTTTCTATGTTAACTGTAATACATTTTTAAATTACCAATGAATATTAAATAAATAACATAGAACAAGCAGTTAGTGTAATATAGCTTTAATAAATACCATAAACTATGCTTTTTTTAAAGCCTACTGCAAGTCAATGCTAGTGAATGGTGGTTGCTATCTCTTTAAATTGCAAAATATTAGGCTCTGTGAATATTAAATTGCACAATATCATGCAGGGTCTCTACTTATAGATAGTGCAGGAACTCAGTGGGAGGAGCAGGAGGGTCCTGCACAACAGAAGCATACATTTCCTTTTTTTGGCAGAAGTTTTGTCTTGTGCTGGTTCATCGGTGGGGGTGGGGGCCAGAGGTCCTAAGAGCTGGGGAGTGGTTGGAGTGAAGGTGTCAACTGGTGCAGAGAAGAATTGCCTTGATATTTTTGTATAGTATTTCAAATTGATTTATTCCAAAGGTTTTACCAGGAAAGTCATACTGAGCTGGTATCAGCTCATTTCCAGATGCATCCTGGGGAGAGGCAGAATAGAGAAGAAGAGAACAGATACAATGAACAATATATATGTTTTTTAATTTATTTAAAATTTGATGACCGGGAAAAGCACACTGAGCTGAGGCTCGGGTCCAGGTGCGACCCGGGTACAAAGTGTACAGTGAGGAAAAAAGCAGTAACAAATGGTGGAGAATACAATCAGTATGTACAGACATTGTTACAAGGAGTATAATACATTATTTATATTAAAACAAACAGTAAGTGAGCAGAGTAGATGAGCAGAAAGGGGCAGGGTTGCAGATGGGGGGGCTAGGGAGGGTGAGTAGAGACTGTGAGGGGCCTCTGCTGCATGCTGGGACCAGTTGTACAATTAGGGCAATGTGGGGTGGGTAGGAGCCTGAGAAGTTGGAAAAAGGCTTAACAAGTGGGAGCCAGGCAGAGATTGGTGGGGAGATTGTTCCAGAGAAGGGGAAGAGGATAAGAAAAGGCAGCTTGGCCGATGAGAGAGTAAGGTTGGGGCAGGTGGAAAGTGTGTGGGTCCCTGTGATGAAGAGAGTAGTTTAGGGAGGTGGCTGATGTGAGGTGAGACATGAGGTAAGGGGGTAGGGAGTCAAACCAAAATTTAGCTATGAAAGAGGCGCTGTGGATGGCTCTCCTGTGGGAAAGTGGAGCAAGGGTTAGTGCGGAATAGAGTAGGCAGTGGGGAGTGAGTGAGTGGGGGGGAGGCAGTGGCGAAGTGGTAGATGGAGTTGAGAAGGATATTTAGTCTGGAGAGAGAGGATGGTGGGGCCATTCTGTAGACGATGTCAGAATAATCTATAATGGGCAGGATTGTTTGGTGTACAAGCTTGCAACAGGTGGGGATAGGCAAGCTGGTTTTGTGGCGATAGAGGATAGCAAGTTTGGGCCGGAGTTTGAAGCAGATGGCCTCAATGTGAGTGGAGTAGTTAAGGTGGCTGTCCAGCCAAACACCCATGTACTTGAAAGCTGGGACTAGTTCCAGCGGAGAGCCATCCAGGGTGGTGATCGCTGGGGGGCCAGGGAGGGTAGCAAGTTTTTGCCTGGAGCCAAAGACCATGGTGACAGTTTTTTTTGTGTTGAGTGTGAGCAGGTTGTTGAGAAACCAGGACTGGACTCTATTGAAGTCAGTTTGGAGGTTGGGGAGGACAGAGTCGTAAGAGGGGCCTGAGACAAAGTTGATAGTGTCATCTACGTATAGGTGCACATTGGAGGAGAGGCAGGTGGAGGGAAGGTCGTTAAAGAAGAGAGAGAAGAGTATGGGACCAAGTATAGAGCATTGGGGGACACCTGATAAGATAGGGAGAGGAGTGGAGATAGCGTCGCCTATTTGAACAGATTGTTGTCTATCATGAAGATACGAACGGAACCAGGTGATGGCAGGTTGGGCGATGCTGAAAGAACTAAGTTTGCAGAGTAGCAGCAGTTGAGATACAGAGTTGAACGCTTTAGCCAGGTCTATGAATATGGTGGCTGTGGTTTGGCTGTTGTCCATGGCAGACAGCATGGAGTCGGTTACGCTTAGAAGGGTAGTGATGGTGGAGTGGTGCTTTCTGAAACCTGACTGTATGGGTGCGAGGGAGCTGTTGGAGGAGACAAAGGTTGTCAGCTTGGACAATATGATGGATTCCAGGACTTTGGCAAAGGAGGGGAGGAGCGAAATAGACCTGTAATTTCCCGGGAGGGAAGGGCCACGGCTTTGTGCAGAGGGATGATTATGGCCGATTTTCAGGCTTTTGGGACAGTGGCTGTGTATAGAAAGTGATTTAGTATGTGAGTCAAGGGGGTCACAATAGTGGCGGCAGGGATACAGAGTAGTTTAGGGTGAATACCATCAGGGCTGGTTTTGGTTGTGCTAAGGGAAGGTAGTGTATGGTAGACTTCCTGTGGCATGAAAGGAGGAAAAAGGAAGTAATATAAATAATATGAAATGAAATGTATCAAAATACAGTTCAAGAACACTTAAAAATACATTTCTATGTAATAAATTACCATACAGTAAATTGTAGAACAGACAGAAGAACATTAACAATAAGCAACACAACAATATAAGGAAAAGAGAGAAATAACTCATACTAGGCCTTCTGTCTCATTTTAGTATCTCGTCATCTGGGAATTTCATTTCTTCCTCGTGTGATGCAGTGTTCATTACAGCAGATGTGTTGGGAACACTCTGTGCTGCCACAGTGCCTTTTTCCTAAAGTGTGTTCAGGGACCATTTCGACCACTAAGTCAGCAATGGTAATGTCTGAACAGACAAATCTTCCTGTTTCTCTGCTGTTTCCCTTTGTGTCAGTGAGGGAATCATTCTGCAGGAATTGCAATTCCTGTTGGTAGTCTTCAGTCAGAGGCTGTGTTTTGTCAGTGGCAGGGAGATGAACAGTGTGGTTGTCTGTTGTAAGTGTAGTCACAGGGGTTGAGTGAACTTCCAGAGGGCGGGTGCTCTGCAGTGAAAGTCCTTTATCTGGCATATTTTGTGCTATTTTGACAGTTGGCAGCAGGCAGTTTGCAGATAAGAGCTGTAAGTTATTCTGCATTTGTGAGCCTGTATTTTGAGTCAGAGTATTTTGTTTTTGTGATGTCAGTTTGAGTGGCTTCTGTGATAAAGCGTTTTGACAGGATGTATGGATATTGGTGTACGTAAACAGACTCTGCTTAGGGCTCTTGTTTTTAACCATTCCTTTTATGAAGGAATATAAGTATGGGCGTAGAATGCTGCCAACCAATTAGATATTTGTCCAGTGCATAATTTAAAATGAAGCATAATTCATGGCACTGTGGTATCATTATTCTAGGACTGAACTTTGCAAACAGGCACAAAGCATGAATGTATTTTATTTGTTTTGCAGTACAAGTCTACTATGCAAAATATACATTTTATTCTCTATACCTTTTATTCTATAATTCCTCCTTACCAAGTTAATAAACTTTTACTTGGAGTGTACTTACAGCTGCAGTTAGTGTCACATTCCATTCCAATACTTAAATACTCATCAAAAGTTAGAGTCATAATTAATCAGTTCTAATCAGAATTTTTGCTAACAAAAAGAAAATGTAATTCCTTATGAAGCCTACCAGATTTATACTGTAGTCTATAATTTATCACAAATGTAGGGTTACTGATGGTTAGAGCACAGGTTTTGGGAACACTTTTTGAGTCTTTCATAACTTTCAAAGACCAGTGATGCCTATCATCGTTACCATCTCAAAAGAACCTCATGTTGGATTCTATTTAAAAACTGGTGATGGTGTTAAAGTCAAAGAAATTGACTCCTCATTTAGTAAGCTTTTTTTTCTAGTACCCAATGGAATTACCCAATTGCCAGAAAGGGATCCATGACACTGGCATGACAACCCCGACCAGGACATCTGCTACAGCACCGGGAACCCGTTGACACCCCGGCTGTAATGCGGCACCGAACCAACCAGCATCATCATGATGCATAATGCGGGGGAGCATTGCTCCCCCGCACCCCTCATGCAGGGGCTGTGCCCCCCCCACACCACCTACTATAGATATCTAACTCCATTTCACACAGACAGTGGAGTTAGATATTTACCCCTGTCACCCTAAAGTGTCTCGATGCAAAAACCCCATCGCTGCTGATTTAGGTACAGTGGGGGTTTCGCTGTGGGGGGTGGGGTTCACTGTGTGGGTGTCACTGTAGTGGCAGCATACCCCAGCAAGCACTTCCAAAAGTCAACTCCTACTGTTAATTGAACAGCTGTCACTGCCATCTATTTGATTAATTAATTGCTCTTGTAAACTGTCTAGGAGTTCAGTAGCAAATATTACCTCAGTGTTAGTGTTACTGAGATTGTAAAATATTATCTGTTTCATTTTTACCCATGTCTAGTTAGCAGGGGAACATATGTGATTTTATGAATTAGAATAAAGTTGCTATCCTGAACTACTGTATTTTTCAAGAAATCTATATTCACTGACTTTCTTAGATTCAACAGCCTCAGCTAGCATGCTTTGACAACACTCATGTGATAACATTTTCAACCTTCAATACAGTGTTTGGAAGAGGGATCTGTAAAGATAGCTATATGACTACTGCAGATTACTGCTGAAATTTGAATAGACACAGAGGACATTCTTGTTATATAATACATATCATGGAGGGTGTGCTTTGCTGTAAGGGAAAGTGTTTGTCACGTAAGCCATCAAATAGTATTTACTGTGGAAGGTTCAAGAAGAGCAGAATATGGATGTGGTCTCTCAGAGACCAATCAGGGTTACCACCCTTTAAGAAGCACAAAGTGGGGCATTTCTTACTAAAATATGATTTTCCGCAGGACAGTGTGTATCCTTGACCAATTCAACAGACTTTAAGACTAAGTGTTGTAGGTTTTTAGTTGTTGTTTTATTGTTTCTTATCATTTTGTTTAACAGATCTTTATTGGTTTATTATATAGTATCAGACATACAGAACCTAAATCCCGGACACAGCCGGTCATCACAATCCCACAAAACTGATTGTACAACTATGTACAACCTTAACTATTTATATACACAGCAAGTAGGCCAACCCCTTTAACAATAACCAAATCATACATCCTTCCAGTTAGAGAGACCCCATCCCCCACTAGTCTTAATCCTCAGCTAGGGAGGAAAGCAAGAGAAAGAAAAAAGAAATGAATATGAAAACTACACCCCCCTTGATACTTAAGCATCTGGGCCCTAACCTGAGCAACATTACCTACAGGAGGTAGCCCCCTGCCGTGTCCCCTGGATAGAGAAAGAGTCCCACCCACCCTATACCTCAAGCAGATCCATCCTATATTTTAATAGGTATCATCCCAACCCAGAGACAAGTGTGACCCATGAAATGAAATCATTTAAGACAACAAAATTGGTATCAGGCTGTACATTCCACAGAGAAAAAAATCATACACTAAGCACAATCTGACAGACAGACCTGTGTTTGGATATTATCAACCTTTAAAGAGTAAATTGCCTCGAGTGTTGACCATCTTTTATTATATAGCCCCTTCTTAACCTCAATAAGCAAATATCTCCTTATTCTTCCCAGGGCACTAATCAAATCCCTTACCCAGTGCTTGCAAGTATAAATAAAATCATCTTTCCAGTGCTTCAATATAGCAGCTTTAACAATCACAGCCATCAAAGATAAATGATACTTGGGTGTAGTCCCCGAAACCTGTGACATATCACCTAAAATGCATATTTCTGGTACGATAAATTCCGAGTAATCTAATAGAGGGTCCATTTGCTGTCTAATTTCATTCCATAGGGGCACTATCCTGTTACAGTCCCACAACACATGTAGGATATCCCCTGAACCCACTCGACATCTAAAACACAGGTCTGTCTTTCCAAGATGTCTATCACATAGTTTCGCAGGGGTTAAATACATATTGGAAGTAATAAAAAATTGCATAATACGATATTTAGGTACAGATATAAACTTGAGAGACCTTCATATATTATTCCAATCAAGACTCTGGGAGGCCAATGTTCTATCCCAATAAGGGATCTTGATGGTAGAGTTTGGACTAACATATTCCAAGAGTACTTTGTAGACTTTAGATAAAGAGTGAGAGGCAGGGTCCACCTCCTTGAGATTGCCCCATGTAAAAAGGTGTTCCTGTGGGCATCCTGATCGTCTCAAAAAACCCTCCACCATTTTGGTAAGCTGTAACCTCTTAAAGAATGGCAATGTATCACATTTATTCGGTAGTACCACCTTATTATTTTGCACCACATCCCTAAGTTGGAGACCCAGGAGCTGAGCTGCCCACTGGCGAGTGAGGTAACTGCCCCCAATTAGAAGATTTGGATTGCCCAACAGCAGTTGTTCTAAAGCCTTCCCTTGGTCTCTCCTTTGGCTAGGGGTAAGGAATGACCACCAGGCCATAGGTGATTTAACAATAGGACCCAATGATGCCTGTTTCAGGTATTTCTCTGGATTTGAGAAAAGAAACGCCTTGGGAGAGAGACCTAGATCCTGAAAGGTTTGCTTCTCAATACTTAACCAAGTTGGAATATATAATTCTCCCTCGTTATGCCTAACCCATCGACACATATGTACCAATTGTCCCGTAACATAATATAAGTGGAGATCCGGCAGCTTAATCCCTCCCTTATTAAATGGTAAACACAAGACACTATGCTTTCTCCTAGGAGGCCTAGAGTTCCATAAAACATCTGACAACAGTCTCCTAATTTTAACAAACCAGGTTTTAGGAATATGGTATTGGGATAAGTATATTGGGTATAGTAACCTAGGTAGAAGGTTCATCTTAATTAATCCCAGCCTAGCTGAAAAATTCAAGGGAAGCTTAGCACATCTAAGGACATCCCCCTTAATTGCCATCAGGATCCCATCCATATTTGTTGCCGCACCATCTGCCATATTAGCTGTGATCCATATACCTAAGTATTTAAGCTTTACTGGCACCCAATGTACCTGCAGAGGTTCAAAATCCACACGATTAACATGTGGTGTCAAGGGGAGAATTTGCATCTTGCTCAAATTTAACTTGTAATTCGAGACCCTCGAATATTTTTCAATAATTTCAACTGTCCTCTTAAAACTTAAGACTGGGTCTTGCAAATGCAACAAAATATCATCGGCAAAAAATGAAAATTTTAAGTCCTGCCCTGCAATCCTGAGCCCTTTGATACTGAAATCATTATTGATTGCTCACAGGAGTGGTTCCAAATAAATATTAAACAATATCGGAGACAGGGGGCACCCTTGTCTAGTTCCATTCTCCAATCTAAGCTCCTGTGAAAGATATCCATTGCACAGCACTCTAGCTGTAGGGCCGACACATTTTTAATACCTCTAAGAAGGCTCTCCGAGAAAACCCATCCTCTCCATTATAGTGAATAGAAATGAGTGTGAGACCCTGTCAAAGGCCTTCTCAGCGTCTAAAGAAATCAAGGCAATTGAAAGCTGGGAATCCGGCGCCTGACCAAGTATATGATGGAGCTTTCTGAGAGCATCCTGCGCCCCCCTACCAGGCATAAATCCCACCTGCTCAGGGCTAATTAAGGTTGGGGCAACATTCAATATTCTATTAGCAATAATCCTCGTAAGAATCTTAATGTCTTGATTCATCAAAGCTATCGGCCGGTAGCCGCCGAGCAAACCCGTCAGCTTGTCTGGTTTTGGCACCAGGGAAATGTATGCCTGGTAGAGGGGAGGATGGCATACCCCTTCCGGCATGACTTGGCCAAAAAAATCTTTAAGCGGAGGAAGTATAATGGGAAGATGAGTTTGATAAAACTTAGACGTTAACCCATCAGGCCCCAGGTTTTACCAGCCGGCAAAGAATGGATCACATCTATTATCTCAGATTCTCTTATGGGGGCAGCTAGTGTACCAACCTGTGCAGCATCTAAAACCGGCAGAGGTATCCCCTGTAAGAAAGACCTTATCTCCGTCTCCCTGGCGTGATGCTCCACCCTGAATACATCCCTATAGTAGGAGACAAACGCATCCACCATTTATTGAGGGTCTGTTATACATTTCCCTTCATACTTTATGGACGCTACCATCTGAGCCGCTTCCCTCTCTTTAACCCTCACTGCAAGAAGGCAACCAGGTACATCTCCCTGCAGTAAATATTTAGCTTGAATCTTTTCCAACCAAAATTCTACTTTACCATACACGATATCTGACATTTCTCTTCTCAGGCTTTGAAGTTCCACATCAGTATCAACTGATGTGCCCTCCCTAGGAGCCAATGACTCTATAGCCCCAGAATAAACTCCTCTTTAGCACGTCTCATTTTATTTCTTCATGCCGCAAAACCCTGAGCTTCACCTGCATATAACACCTTACAGGTCAGCCATCCTAATTGTTTATTCTGAAGTGTGGGTAATTGACTCCTTAAGATCTCCAAGAGGGCAGCCTCTAGTTCACCTCTGGCTGAGGAATCCACCAACAGCATGTCCTGCAGCCTCCATCTATACGGTCTAGGGGGAGCAGCACTGGGCACCCAGGTCAACTGGATTGGGGCATGATCTAAGAAAATTCTAGCTCGGGTTACTACTTCCATAACTTCACACAGCACCACCCTATTAACCAAAAAAAAGTCAATTCTAGATTGAGTTTTGTGGGCCGCCAAGTAGAAAGTCATGGTATTGCCCCCAGTATTGTAAATTCTGAGTGGGTCCACCAAGGCAGTGACTTCCAGCAATCTATTCAGGGCTTTCTGAGCTCTGGACAAATGCCCTCCTGACGGAGGTATCCTGTCCTCCCTATTGTTACTACATAAATTCCAGTCCCCTGCCAGAATTAGTGAGTGCAGAGGGAATGCTGATTTATCTAGTTCCACTGAAGTGAAAAATTCAGGATTTGGAGGGTTGGGACCATATATACAAGTGACTGTAAGCTCTCTACCCCCTAGGGTGCCCATAAGATAAATCGTTCTACAATCATCCCTAACAGTCACCTGCAAAATAGTATAAGGACATGTTTTCTCTATTAATATCACCACTCCCCCAGAGGCCTTATCCTTACCCACACCATAAACCTGTCCCACCCACAGCCTCTTTAGGAAGCTTAACTCCTCTGTCAAAGGGTGGGTCTCCTGTAATGCAACAATTTGAGCCCCTATCTGTCCAATATGCCTCAGAATTACCATTCTTTTCCTTCGAACCCTGAGACCTTTAACATTCCATGAGAGAATTTTAATACCAGACGTTAAAAAAAGAGGAAAAACATTTTTGTTAGTATAAAAACATCACACTTAGCCCTTGCCAGATCTGCATCTTGCCCTTTTACCACTGTGGACTCTCCCTCTCTTTCCAACCCCCTATAAACCCCCCAACTCCCGATCCATAGATCGTCCTCCCAACAAACATTGATACATGGATGAGCCTATTTCTGTACGCCCCTCCCCGGCCCTTCAGATTGACTAGAGATTCCTCAATATCAAACCTCACTCTAAAACAAATAACGCTGCAGCGGAAATACTCCTTTATAGCCATGCCCCCCAACATTCTTGTAATACTAATTCTCAGAGCCCCAGAGCACCCCTCCTCATCAACTCTCATAAGGGCACCCTTTAAAAAAAAATGTTGTTTAGAAAAGCCCTGACTTTTCATCCTTACTGCAGCCCATACGATCAATTCCCCCTCATATTAGAAACACTGAAGCAGCAATCTCAGGGAAGCACGGTCCATAACCATAACAATAGAATTTTCCCCTCCCCAAAAAGAGCATCACCAGTACCCTTTTCCAGCTTCGAATAATACCAGACATCTCCCACCATTTTAAGTAAAACACCATAACATGATACCCCCACATAGACCATATCTCACCAAAGTTTGGTAAGCCAGTAACCCATAATGCATATTGCTTCCATTTATCCAAGACTCAGCTGAATAGATCGTTTCAATGAACAGATCTCCAGCAGGAGCTCAAGTCATCGATTTGAATAATCTGAGGAGCTCCACACGCAGCCCCTCCATAACGTCACTCGCTGAGAGAAACTTCTTCTCGCCCAATTGAAGTTGGACCATCAAAGTCACAAGGTAATGAAGGCGAAACTTGATTCCAGCTAAATAAAGCTTCTTTTTTATTTCAGAATATTCTTTTTGCTTCTCTCGAACTGATGGCATTTGATCCTGAAACAACCAAAGGGATGCACCATTCCATTGCAAATTTCTATTTTTCTTGGCATTAGAGAGCACGTGGGATTTCTCTTTGTAATTTAGAAATCGCATTATAATGACCCCTGGCCTTGCACCTGGGGTATCTCGTAAGGCTCTATGAGCCCTTTCCAAATTGTAAGCCTCTTCAAACGGCATGAGGCCCAGGAGCTTGAGGAGAAGATCTTGAATAAAAGAGACACAATCAGCCCCTTC
This sequence comes from Neoceratodus forsteri, assembly GCA_016271365.2. Classification (NCBI taxonomy): domain Eukaryota; kingdom Metazoa; phylum Chordata; order Ceratodontiformes; family Ceratodontidae; genus Neoceratodus; species Neoceratodus forsteri. The sequence continues at coordinate 910,057,872 of CM028131.1, read as the reverse complement.
AGCCCTCTCCGGTAATCCTGATAATATTAGATTATTTCTCTTGCTTCTCGATTCCTGAGCCTCCATCCATTCTTCCAGCTTCTTAACTTGTCTACGTACTGTAATCCACTCTTGATCAAGGGAAGAGACTTTCCTTTCCTGCCAGGAGACTCTGGCTTCCACGTACCCCATCCTCTGAGCCAGAGAATGCAGCGCTGGTTTCACTGTCGCAAAGTCCACAACCAGCCCCTGCAGCATTTGTTTAATTTCCATGATATCATCTGAGGTCATGTTAACAGCTCCATCCACATCAGCCTGCTCTGCCGGCTCGTCTGGCACTGGCGAGTGGAGTTTTGGGTGCTTTACTGCTGGCGTGCGTGCCGCCAAGGGCTCAGGAGCTTCCACCTCCATTCCACTGTGTCCGCTCGGCCTATTACCACCTCCAAAAGCACAGATTCTGGACAGAAACCGCCGTTTACACCTGCTCTACTCATTGCTTGTCGGCGCCGAAAACTTCACAAATGCACCCCACGAACAAGAGAGAGGCAATACACTGGTGCGATAAGGATCCCGGCGAAAAATTAGCTAATTTGTGTAATCTGGGCCTAGGAGCAGCACAGAAGATGTCTTCTCATGCCAGGCTCATCACGTGATCCCCCCTTGTTTCTTATCATTTGAAGGTGTTTTAGTTAAGGTATCATAGTCTTCTGCAATATTTAGAAGAAAGTTAGAAAATATTTTTTCTACTATACGGTCAGAACATGTAGTATTTTTCATGTTTTTGTGCAGAACACAGCTGCCCAAATCAGGACTGTACTGCGAAAATCAGGACAGGTGACAACCCTAAGACCAATCACCTGTACCTCTCATAGCCAAGGTACAGTAGAAGCGGATGATTTGACAAGTTATTTTCCAAACATCTCTAGAGATCACTAAGGAGATTTATGTGAGATTTCCTGCAGCACATACAGTCAAAGAGATTTTTTCTCTAGGTATCACCAGCGAATCTTGGGAGCTAACTTGCTGAATTTACTGCTACAACTCTAATGTAAGACACAGCCAAGAACGAGTGGGAGAGTGAGAGACAAGAGTGAAATAGAAGACTTCCAGTGACCTCACCAGCTACATGGCTGCCTGAACTTGGAGCACAAAGACACCCGATTCATTAAAATCCTCAGAAACAGTGCTAACTCACATCAAAGTGCTTCTAACATACTGAACAGAGGATATAAAGTCAAGGGGAGAAGACACAATGCAGCAGAAGGAGCCACAAAGTAGGATGATGAAGGATTGCAGAAGAATGGTCCATCAGCTAGACCTCAGCACAGTGACCAGAGTGATCTATTAATTTTTTTTTTGTTAATCACCTTTGTAAATATAGTCATGCTTGTGTTGTAAACTGTGCTCTTTGGAAAAATGAGCACAAAACATGGCTTCCAATGTCATGTGTCCAAGCAGGCCCCATGGGAAATAATTAGCCAAATCAGCTGCAGAAAAATGTTCTTGTGGAAATCTGTAGCTACAGATCCTGTAAGGCAAATGGGAGAGTGCCATTTTGAATACCTTAGTCAGCCTGGAGGCAGAGGTGTGTGGTTGTACACCTTCGACATCCTGAAAAACAAAATCATAAAACTGGACTGAGAATTCCTGAATATGTGTAGAAGCCAGCTGGCCTGGATGATGTCATCTCTCCATACATACACTCATTTGGGGAGGGGGCAGTGGTAAACTCTCACTCAAAGAGGCAAAACCACCTCCCACAGCCAGAAAGAATAAATCAGCTTGCTCTTTTAGATCCAATAACATCTGAAAACCCAGAGCCCTGCAGCTAGAGCTCTGCTGGAAAATACAACTTAGGGAACTGTGTTTCTTCAGATAGCAACAGGTAAATACATAAGTTATAGAGTGAGATTAGTCCAGATTCTTCTATCTGCTAACTGACTGGTTTAACTTCATTTAGTTTGTTTCATTTCTAGTAAACTGTAATCCTTTTGTCTGACTGTACATACAGTATATCTATTCCATTGTAAATACTTGTAGTCCTCTAGTAAAGACTATTTTTGATAGAACAAGTGACTGTGTTTATTTGTTAAGTTAATTTGGGTATTTCTGATGGACTCTGTTTGCAGTCCATCTCTGAAGGGACACTCTACCCTCAGTTATTGTGTTGACCTTCCTGACCTTGTGCAAAGGAGGAGGTAAGAAACAAACAGGTTTCCTGGTTCCTGTTGGTAAAAAAAACAGTGGTGGCTGTGAACTTGAAGCCCTTGGTGAGGGGATTTTCATCACATTGATGGCAGAGTGGTGGGATTAGTGTTACAACTGGTACCAGTGCAGTGCAGAGCAGTGCACAGTGTGCTTTTCTGTGAGGCAGGAACTCTGAGGGAGAGGTAAAGCTTTACCTAGCATACTGGCGACAGTGTGCTAGCAGAAATATACCTTAACAGTCACTAAACAGGATTTCAAAACGTTACAGTGTTTACTACTGTTTATTTTTTATTTCGAAACAGCTTAGTGCAGTGTAGCTAGAGAATATGAGCTCCACAAGCTATGGTAAATGTCATGTACAGCAGCTTTGTGAGCTGTGTGCTGAGAGCGGGATTGTCCATGAGGATCTGACAAAGTGTGCACTAATGGAAGCCCTGTTGGTGCATGACTGCATGCAAGAGGAGCAGATGGTCTCGGGGGGCTTGGCCCAATCCCTGTGCAGCAGGTGGTCACTGAGGATGGTGACCCAGGTAGTGAGACTGAGGTCCCAGTGGCTGAGCAAGGGGGCACTTTGTGGCACAAGCTGGGGGAGCTGTGCAGCCCAAACCTGTTCTGAGAGCCAGTGCATCAGTGGATCAATATCAGCTGGAGATCCTGAAGGCGGAGCTTGAGTTGAAGGATGCTGAAAGGGAGAAAGTAAGGCTAGAGACAGAGGAAAGAGAGAAAGATCACCAGCACAGGATCCTGATGCGAGAAGAAAGAGAGGAGGAATGAGCAGAGTGGGAGAAAGAAAGTACAGTTATGTAAGAACTTACCATAACAGTAGATCTTTGAGAAGAATTCTTGCAGGAGGCAATAACCATCAGGACTATACTACCAGGCACTAGAACCCCATGGAAAAAATTCTAGCTAGCAGTCTATGATGGGGACCTCCCCCTGACATCAGCCCTACCTCTGAAGTTGCCTGTTGTATAAAAGGGCAGTCCCCCGGCACCACCTCAGTTCACCCACGGAGACCCAGCATGCATAAAGGATGGGGAACTGAGGAGGTTCTAACATCCCAAAGGGAGAAGAAAATATAGATATAACCAGGGGGAAGGAGGAGGGAAAGCATGCCTGCTGCAAGAGCTATTCTTGAAGATTTACTGTTACAGTAAGTTCTTACATAACTGTACTATCTCACTTCAAGAGAGAACTCCTGCAGCAAGCAATAATCATCAGGACTGAATCCCGGGCAGTACAAGGATATCATCCAGGTTTTTTTACAACTCTATTTGTGGCACTCCAGACCCTGAAACTCTCTTGGGCTGCCCAGTGACTGGCTGCTTCTACCACCCACCATGACCCCACCTCCTCAGGGGCATTATTTTCTCATTGGTGGACCCTCTCCTGCCAGGGCCCACGAGAAGATTGAAGGGGGCAGAGGCAGAGGTCTGGTATCGGGTGTGTGGTGGCTGGCACTGAGAGCCATCATCTATCCAGGCTGGAGGGGAATTTTCTTGTGTTATGCCCCAGACATGAGGCACGCAATGCCGCCTAGCCTGTGACGTGGATGCTCCCACCCACGTCCAGAAGGCAGCTGCCCAACATCTTCGCCATCCCTTGCAAGCCCTTGTGAATCACAGTGCCGCTGGTCTCCAACGGGGGCTGCTGCTACACCGGGCTACCCCTGGATCCCTCCCCGAGAGAAGAGAGCAGTCCTCTGGATGCTCAATCCTCTCTGTCCCCAGCCAACCCCCAGCGGTCCGGGCTCACTCCCGAACCCGGGTCACTGGTGTGGCACGAGGTGTGGTGTCCAGCACTTCAACCATCAGCACCACTGGGCCAGACTTGGTTTGTCATACTTTTGATAGCAGAACACTATACAATTGACCAATCATTTGGACAATGTCTGCTTAGTCACTGGTGCCCCTGTCATTCTCGGGGTGAAAGACACAAACAACTGGTCTGTTTTCCTGGAAGACCTGGTATGGTCTACATAAATCAGAGAACTCTATGGACATCCAGAGTATGTAACAGGGCCTCCCCTTGATTTGAGTACTCTGGGTAGTAGACAGGCAAGTGAATGTCCTGGTTAAGAGTGAACCCAGACACCACCTTTGGAAGAAACTTAGGATTAGTACACAGGGACACCCTGTCCCTGTGAAAAACTAAATAGGGCTCTTTACACATCAGAGCCTGAAGCTCAGAAATCCTCTGGGCTGAGGTAATGGCAACTAAAAACAACACTTTCCAAGACAGGAAGTGTAGATGGCAACTTGCAGCTGGCTCGAAGGGAGGCAATGTAAGTTTTTCTAACATAAATAAGAGATCCCATGGGGAACAGGGTCCCATATGGGCAGCTTGATATGAATCATACCTCACAGAAAGGTACAAGATAGATTCTATTGTGCTAAGGTCCTACCATCCACTGGAGCATGGTAGGCTTATACTGCAGAAAGGTGTACCTTTATGGATGAGTAGCTTAGACCAGAGTCAGACAGAGAAAGAAGGTACTTCAGGATCGAGTTCACCTGACAGGTGAAAGGGTCCAGTTGATGAACAGAAGCCCATAGACAGAAATGTTTTCATTTCATGACATACATGGCCCTGGTCGAGGGTTTTCTTGCTGGAACAAGAATGTCTGCTACCCTTGAGGAGACTCCATACCGGTTCATGACTAAGTCTGCAGGAGCCATGCATGTAGGTGCAGGGATTTGAGATTTGTGTTCACCAGAGTACCCTGCTCCTGGGAGTGCAAGTGGCAGGACAGGGGCAGAGGAATTGGAGGCTCTATTGCAAGTTGTTGGAACAATGGAAACCAAACCTGCTGAGGCCAGAAAGGGGCTATCAGAATCATGTCTGCTCATTCTGCTTGTAGCTTGAGCAGCACCCTCTGAAGTAATGGAAATGGAGGGAAGGCATAGAGAAACTTCCCTGTCCAAGAGAGGGACAACGTGTCTCACCAGAAAACTCCAGGCCCTGGATTAAATGAGCAGAAATTGGGCAGTTTGGTATTGAGTGGGGACACAAAATGATCCAGTTCTAGGAGTCACCATCTTTTGAAAAGGTCTTCTGCTACCGTCTGTAGCAGTTCCCACCCATGAGCCTGAGACTGAGAAAGGCTTAGGCTATCTGCCAAGGTATTTTGGACTCCTGGAACACGGACCGTGGTGAGCTTCTGACTGTGTTCCACTGCCCAGTACCAGATTCTCACTGCCTATCTGCAAAAGGGATAGGAGTGTGTCCCCCCTTGCTTGCTGATGTAAAAGACTACTGATATGTTGTCTGTCTGGTTCAGTAAGGAGCCCAGAAGGAGAGCCACCTGGAATGCCTGTAAGGTGTAAAGGACAGCCCTCATCTCCAACACATCTATGTGGAGGTGTCATTCCTAAGAGGTCCATGTCCTTGTCTGGTTGTCGTTGAAATGCGCACCCCACCCCAGTCCTGATGCATCTGTTGTCAGGACCTACCTAGGACTGGAACTTTGAAAGGGGACTCCAGTCTCTAGACTGGAGGGAGTCAGTCACCACTCCAAGGTCTGATGTACTGTGTTGGAGACCTAAACTTGTTGCTCTAGACCATCCGATTGCTGGTCCCACTGCACATGAGGTTCCACTGAAGAACCCTCATATGGAGCCGAGCTAAGGGTGCGGTCATGATGGTGGCTGTCATGTGTTTGAATAGTTGAAGGACCATTAGGGCTGGAACCTGGTGTGATGAGGAGATACTTGGAGCCAGCACCTGGAGGCAATTTTCCCTACCTTGGGGGAGAAAGGCTGTCTCCTGGACAGTGTCCAAGATGGCCCCTATGTATTTTAGTCTCTGACTGGGCCAAGGGGAGGACTTTGGAAGATTCAAAGTAATCCCCAGGGCTTGGAATAGTTGGAAAGTTCCCTTCAGCATGTGAAATAGCTGGTCCCTTGTAGGAGCTGTCAGGAGCCAGTCATCTAGTTAGGGGTAGATATAGTGCCCCTGCCTCCTGAGAGCTGCGGCCACCACCGCCAGGCACTTGGTGAATATCTGAGGTGCCGAGGATAGGCAGAATGGCAGAGTCTGAAACTGGTAATGTTCACTTTGTAAGGTAAACTAAAGGTACTTTCTGTGAGAGGGCAGGATCTTGATGCACATATATGCATCCTGCATGTCCATAGAGCATAGCCAATCACCTTGACGGAGCATGGGTAACAAGTCCAGAAGAGTCACCATCCTGAATCTTTTGTATTCAATGAAATTGTTCAGGTGACTGGGATCCAGGATAGGACAAAGGTCCCCTATCTTTTTTGGTACTAAGAAGAAGTGGGAGTAGTAGCCCCTTCCACTTTGACTCAGAGAAATTACCTGAATCACCTTTTTTGACAAGAGGGCTTGGATTTTGGCTCAGATGAGACTTGCGTGGGATGGAGATCTGTGGGTGGGGATTGGTGGGTTATCTGGAATCATTTGTGTAAATTCCAGGGCATACCCCCTTTCTATGATTTGGAGGACCCACTGATCTGATGTGATGTTGAACCAGCTTGTGAGGTAGAGGGAGAATAGCCCTTCTACTGCCTCCCCTGAATCTCCGTCAGAGTAGGGGGGGCAGGCAAAGAGTCATGCAGAGACTGTTGGGGTGGACAAGGGAGCTGTGGCATTCTTGGCATTTCTTGGTCCCTGTGTCCCTGCTGAAAGTGGGGGGGGGGGCTTTTCTTTTGTATCCTCCTCATTGCTGTTGCTTTCTTACTTGTTGGCCTGTTGTGTATGAAATATCTGACATCTGACTTGTACATACTGTGGACCTCAGAAACTGCCTTTCCTGAGTCCTGCAAACCAGTGATCATCTTTTCTGACTCTTGACCAAAAAGAACTGAACCTTGAAAAGGGGCATCTAGGATAGCATCCTGCAAATCCTGTTGGAAGCCTGATACTCTAAACCTAGAATAGCGCCGGAGACAGATCCCCATGGTGGCTGCCCTGGTCGCAGTGTCTGCTGAGTCATAGGAACACCGGAGGACATGTTTTCCCACATCAGTACCAGACTATAGGATGGCTAATAGCTCCATCTTGACTGGTGAGTCAGGCTGGGACCTAGACAGGTCCATAGCTTTGTTCCATAGAGACTTCTGGTACATGACCATATGTGCTAGGAAGTTGAGTGACTGGACCATGCCAGTGGCCAAGGAGTAGACCTTGTGGCCGAACTAATCTATCTTTTTCTATTCTTTGTCCCAGGGTTTAGAGCTCTTGTGTTTTAGTTGATGAGTCTGTCCATGTGCAGCAGTAAGGACCATGGAGTCGGCCTTTAGCTGTTCAGTTAAATGTGGTTCCTCTCTGGGTGTTCTATACAATCGGTCAGCTTTCTTAGGGACTGCTGTGGTCATTGAGGGGTTCTTCCAGGCTAGTTTTGTAATGTCCAGGAAGGGGTTCCACTAATGGTGAAATGACCAAAGGTTTAGGGTCATTGAACCCTCAGAACTTCTCCAGGCAGCATCTCTTGGGGTCTAGCTCCTCTGTTTCCCACTGATTTAGAAATTAAATGTGCCTCATTACATCTAAGAAGGTGGGATCATCCAGAGGAGACCTTGAAGAATCCCTCCTTGGATCTGGAGATGGGAGTGACAAGTTTATTTCTGAAGAGTCATAAGAGGAAGAATCCCTGCTGGACTCCTCTGAAGATGTGTCTGAACGTCTAGACTGGCATCCACTAGAGCTGCTCCAACATCTGGAGAAGGATCGGGATGACAGCTGATGTCCGTGCCTCCATTGTCCATGGGATGCCTGCCCTGAGCCACCTGGAGAAGAGTGGGCTGGCATCGGGGGTGGTGAAGGTGTCTAACGTGGTGGTGGGGGTAGGCTGCTTAGGTGGAGCCAGTATTTGGGTCCCTGAAGATGTGGGGTTTGGTTCCATCTGCCTGGGCAACAAATCCCCTTTTATGGTGTTCCACCAACTTGTAAATAGAGTTCCCACTTTTGCAAGAGGTACTATAGGGGCTGTCAGTGGGTCTATCATTGTGGTAGGCATCAGACCCTTAGGCTTAGTCCTCCCCCATCATCAGGCCTGATGACTCCGTTGCATCAGGCATCAGACCTGTTGGTGTCTCATCCCTCTATGTTGGCTGCACTGACATCTGGTCATTGGGTGACCCGGGGGAGGTGACGATGGAGTATGTGGTGCCATGACTTTGGACTCAGTAGAACCTGATGTCAGGTCCTCAGTCATCCGCTCCAAGGACAGAGACTTATGGGAGTCCCATGAGTCAGGCAATAGTTTGCAAGGTGTTGTCTGCTCTGGTCCCATACCTGCAGAGTCTGCAGTCATAGTTGCCTGACGTCAGTCCAGAGGCCCAGCCAGCACCAGCTTTGAAGGTGAGCGAGGCCTCTTCTGGCATTCATGCTCATGATGTCTCTTGGTGTCATTGGATCCTGCCATTTAGTCTGACAACCCAGAGGCTACAGTCTTGCAGATGGCAGGCTCTGACCAACTGCTCACTGAAGTGTGGGCTGACCCCTCTGACTTAGACCCATGAGAGTGTTTGTGGGGCCTGATAGTCAGGGGAATAGAGGAATTGGAAGGCTCTTGCCTGGGAGACCCCACTCCTGACATATGGTTAGAGGCAAGAGGCATCATTAACAGTAACCCAGGAAGAGTGAGGGAAACTGGAGGTGCTGAGTCCAACCTGTGCCAGAGGACAGACTCTTCAAAGTCTTATGGGGGGACCTTGAGTGGGATTCTGAGCAGAATCTGCCCTTGTCTCGGCAATGGTGATTTCTGCTAGATTTCTTGTCTCTGGGGGAGGTCCCTCTGGCCAAGGAACAAGATGAACTGTGTCCTGACTTGGTCTTCTGCATGGTGGCCGCTTGTTGTTCAAGAAGGTAGTCTTTCAGTGTCTTCAGGCGGCACATGCAGGTTCTTCAATTGAAACTAAGGCAATGTGGGCAGGAGTCCAGCTTGTGATCAGGGCCCAGGCACAGAAGGCAGGTCAAATGGCTGGCTTTCACTTGAATTTGCTTGCAACACTGGCACTTAGCTTTCCAGTGCTCTGCTAATGAAGTTGGCAGGGAGGACATACACTACAACTCGGTGAATGTGACGAAAAATCAATAACTGCACAAAGCATGAAAAATGGTGGTCAACTGGAAGCAGGATGGCATCTGTGGAGCTGAAATGCATGGGTCAACAGTGAGAAAAAACTGAGGTGGCACCAGAGGATTACCCCTTTATACCATAGGCAACATCAGAGGTAGGGCCGAGATCAGGGGGCAGTTCCTCGTTATAGACTGCTATCAAGAATTTTTTCCATGGTGTCCTAGCACCTGGTGGTATAGTCCTCATGGTTATTGCCTGCTGCAGGAGCTCTCTCTCTCTCAAAGTTAGATTGACAGCACAAGATCGAGATGGAGAAACTGTGCCAGCAAACACCATGGCAAACCATAAGTAATGGCTATAGGGGTTCAACCCATGAAGCCATGATTAATTTTAAAGTGTTCCACCAATACCAGGAGGGAGATGACCTGGATTTGTTTTTTAAATAATTTGAGAGGGTTTGTGGGCAGTTTAAATAGGACAAGATTTCTTGGATGACCCACCTTACCCCATTGCTTACTGGCTGTGCTTTGCATGCATTCGCTAGAATGGATGATAATGATTACATAGACTATGATAAACTTAAAAGAGTGATATTAAAATACTTTGCACTAACTCCTGAGGCTTACAGGTAGAAATTCGGAGAATTAAGAAAAGCCCAGGAGACAGCAATGTAGAACTGCATGTCCAAAATGTGTGCCTATTTAGACCATTGGGTGGATGGAAGTAAAGTGAGGACTGTAAAGCAAATTAAAGATTTGATTATAAGGAAACAATTTCTTCAATTGCACCAGATGACCTGTGTATATAGCTGCTAGGCCAGACATGCAACTCCACAAAGGAAGCAGCAGAAAGCATATGGTTTTAGGGGGACCCATGGAGGGTGGCCTAACAGAAACCAGCCCACACCCAAGCCCAAAACAGAACTCACAGGTTCTAAGGGGAACAAGGAGCTGGGGGCAAAGGAATGCTGAATTTGCCAGAGAGTGGGGCATCTATCCTATGACTGCCCTAAAAACAGAAGCAAAGGGCAAAGTTCTGGGGGAGGGGGTGGCTAAGACAGTACCCAGCAGTTGGTAAACTGTGCACACACTATAGTGCCACCAAACTCCACCAAGCATATGCACCATATTCAATCAATGGGACAGTAACACAGGGATTGAGGGTCACTGGTGCCTCCATCTCCATGGTGAGGCAGGATCTGATCCAGGCAGAACAGATACTGCCAGGGTGGTTCTCCAAGATTCGGGGAGTCATGGGACCAGTGGTCCAAGTGCCAATGGCTCGGGTCTTCCTGAGTTGGAAGGGTGGCCAAGGGGTACAGGTGGTGGGAGTCATACCTGATCTCACTGTGGATGTGATCATGGGTATTGATTTTGACCACGGGGAAAGCCTAGTATGTGTTATTAGCCATAGCCAGGCAAAAGGGCAAGCTTCTGCGGAGGAGGAGGGGGTCCCACAGCTTGTGCAGACTTCTCTCTTAGCAGCTGAGGAAGCAGCTAGTGTGGGTGAGGGGCTAGATAGGAGTAGTAGCCCTGAGCCCCAGCTGCAAGCAGAGGAGGTCACCACCAGGGGCAGCTTTCCTCCTGAAGGGGAATTGGAGAGGGTCAGATGGGAGGAGCTTGGCAGGGTGCAGCGAGCTGATCCTACCCTCCAAAAACTGAGAGAGGTAGCAGATAGTGTGGAGGACTCCCAAGGGAGAGGAAAGTTTATTGGGAGAATGGGTTGTTGTACAGGGAGTGTGCACCACAGAGGGGGCTAGAGGAAGAGATACTCCAGCAGCTGGTAGTTCTCTGGGACTACTGAAAGCAGCTTCTGACCCTGGCCATGACATTCCTTTTTCAGGCCACCTGGGTATTAACCACCCAAAAAAGTGGCTTGCCAACAACTTCTTTTGGCCAAACATGTACACAGACATGGCAAATTACTGTCAGAACTGTCCACAGTGCCAGAGGGTAGTGAAGGTCAGAGACAAGGCTAAGACAGCGTTGGTGCCCTTGTCTATTATCGATGAACCCTTCAGGAGGGTAGCCATGGATATAGTGGTGCCCCTGAGTACCCCAAGTCACATGAGTAAAAGATACATACTGGTTGTTGTGGATTATGCAACCAGGCACCCCAAGGCTGTGGTCATGTCCTCTATTGAGGCAGAAAAGGTGACTGATGAACTCCTGGGAATCTTTAGCCTACTGGGATTTCCCCAGGAGGTTTTGTCAGACCAGAGGACAAATTTTATGTCATACTTAATGACCAGTTTGTGGAGAAGTGCAGGGCAAAACAGTCCCATGCTTCACCCTATCACCTCGAGAAAAATGGCCTGGCTGAGCAGTTCAATGGGACCCTCAAAACTATGGTCAGGGCATTCGCTGACCAGCAAAAAAAGGGACTGGGACAAATATTTGCCCCACCTCCTGTTTGCGTACAGGGAATTCCCACAGGAGTCCACAGGATTCTTATCCACCGATCTCCTGTTTGGTCACAGGGTGAAGGCTATGAGTACACCATCTACAATATACTTTTAACTAGATACATTAGTAACAATTACAAGCAAAGGGAAAACAATTTTCCAAAGCAGCAACACACTGTGTATTTAGTGAGATGGTGCGCACTGGTTAAGGCAAACTATTCCATAGTGACGTGGCCTGAAACTGTAGGGTTTTTCCACCAAATTTTGTTTTGCAATTTAGGAAACTGACTTTGTTTATGTGTACTGATCTGGTTAATTCACGTTTGTCTTTGTGTTTAGCATTTTTAAAAATTACTCATGAAACACAGTGATCAGGGTTTTGATTAGAAATCTTATGCAATAGTTTCAGCCAAGATTTGATAGTTCGTATAGTAAGAGTTTGCCACTTTAACTTAGATAATAGCACACAATGATGTGTAATAGTTACATCTCAGCACATAGCTGGCTGATTTAAAATTAATCTTATCTAATTTGTCTAATAGTTTTTTATTTGCAACTCGGTATATTAAGTTTCCGTGTTCAAGTGAAGGCAGTATTTATTGTTCTGCAATTTTTTTCCTAGCCATCCTATTTAAACATTTAATGGTACACCTTAAGGCACATATTTTTTTATTTGTTGTGCTAATAAGTGCAAGTATATGCTCATTAAAAGTTAATTCTATACATCAAAAGTTATGCCTGAGTAGCGGTATTTGTACACCTGCTCAGTTTGTTCAGTTTCAATTATATATATTTGCAACTGAGATTTATTTTTAGATCTGAAATAAGGTAACTTTGTTTTTTTATGTTCATTTTGAGCTTTGATCTGGTGAACCACTCCCGCACTGTACCGAAGTCTGCTTGTAAGTTGTTTTCAAGTTTTGACACATTACTCCTGTAGCAATGTGTGCTGTATTGTCTGCGTATAGTTGCAGTGCAGAAAAGTTTGCCACCTGGGGGAGGCATTGTTAAAAAGAGGAAACAAGAGGGGCCCCAATATGGACCCTTGGGGTACCTCATGGTTTACACTTTTTTTTATGACAAAGTCTGGGAAATTGATACCCTATTGGCTGGGCCACTGGGAAATTGCAGAAAAAGTTACCCAAAATTGCAGAGCTTTTTGCAAAAATTGCGGGAAAGTTGTGGGAGTTCTACTATAGACCCTGAGTGCTTCACAATAAATCTTTTAATGTTTTCTGCAGCATGTATTAGTCAGTATAAACTGCTAAAGGAATACACTGCCACTTGAATATACTTACAACATAAAGAAAAGTTATGTTCCTAAAATGAATACTAATCTGATGACTTGCTACTGTAAGCGTTGCCTATCTTCAAAAATTTAAAAACATCCATCTCATACAGTGCTAAATAGATTCTATAAAGTGAGCCACAGCAAATCAATATTAAATAAATCCAGAAGAAATATGTTTTTCTGTTTCTGGATGTAGAATAATGAAGCCTAATCAGCAGCTGTTTACAGTGCTCTGCCAGCTATTCACCCACTTTGGTGTAAGAAAAAATAAGCAAATAGAGTGGTGAATAATTGAGTTTTGGTAAAATGTTATTAAAGTGTTTAATGTTCATTGTTTGCACTATAAGTACTGTGCACTGTTTTTGGAATTACATATTTAAACATTAAATCTGGGGGTTATTGGGGCTGGCAGTACAGACTAGAGGTTAGAGTAACAAACTGTGAATGAGCTTGGAACATCTAGCAGACCTGGGTTTGATTCCCACAACCTCCACTTGCATACTGTGTGACTGAGCAAGGCACTTAACCACCCAGTGCTCCTGGGTTGCCCCTGAAAACAGGCACTTGTGCCTAGTGGGCCTTACCCGCTTACCAAAAAATACCAAATATTTTTACTGCGTCATACAGTACTCAGGGTACCCTGTAATTTACCTTTGTATTACTATGGCTGCAATGATTTTGTTTAGTTAAAGATAAATGTTCAGATGCATTTTATGTGTTTTATAAGCTTGTTTTTAGACTTTACTCAGGTTTTTATTATAGTCTTTGCGTGTGAGCATCTAGGTGATAGATTGCTAAGAGTGAAATCACTGCTAGCAACTAGCTTATTCAAGTTTAAAATCAGCAGGGCCATCCAAAAATCTTCAGCTGTTTGAATCAAAACTAGTCTGAATGAAAGTATGCTCACAAGGAAAAACCTGTCCTACCACTTGCAAAAATGCTTCATACTGTAGTTAGCACCCAATTTAGGTGAATGGGACAATTTGCACCATTCTCTCATCTTTTGTTTCAGTCTCTGTGGTAACAAAACATGTTCTGATAGACTGCTTCAACACAAAAGAAATGTTAAGTGTTTAAGAGTACTTATGCCTGGCCAGTGGATTTTGAAACCAAACAAGACAAAGATTCAAAAGAAAGCAGTGTCACATAAAACCCTTGCCCTACCTTGCACTGCATTGTTTCAGCCAAACCCAAGTCTGCATGCAAAATTGTCAGTATATTTGAGAGTATTTTATTTAAAATGTCAATACTTTTTATACAGTTCAATGTAAAAAAATCATAAATTGCAAGAAATTGTGGAACATGTCAGTTTTTGCAGAGAATGGTGAAAATTGCGGATTCCGAAAAAAAATCGCGGGCACAATTTTCCAGTGGCCCTGCCTATGGGAGCGATTGGTAAGGTATGACCTGATTCAGTCCCGGGGGCCATCAACTATATCCAGTGTTCTAATGTTCTCTAATAGCAGGGAGTAGTCCACCAGATCAAATGCTTTAGACAGATCTATGAAAATGACCACAGTACAGTTCCCATTGCTTAAAGTGGGCTAGTTTGTGTAACGCAGTTCAGTCCACTATGGGAGTCGGTCACTATATCCCGAGTCCTATAATTAATAGTCTCTCAGTGGCCAAACCTTGTCACACTCAGATTGTGCTGTCCGATTGCTTGTGTCCTGCCATCAAAATTACTGTACTGTACTGTGCAGTGCTGTGTTAAATAAATCAATAAATAATGAAGTATACACAGGCTATGGACCTGTCCCACACAGCACTGTGATCACAGACTGCAAGTCTCCTTTGTCACTGCATTGTTTCTGGCACATTCTCCATCCATCAAAATTACTGTGTCTGGCTGAGGAGCAGAGGAAAGGAAACAGGGAGCTGACAGAGTGTCAATGGAGCACTTGACAAAGAGCTACTGTAATGAGGTGCCAAGGCTGAGAGAAGAGTGGTTAGCACCCTGAGGCAGATTTCCCTCTGTCCACTGAACAGGCAGAGTCCTTGGAGCAGCAATGTAAACACCTTTGAATGTGATAGCAACGAGGCACTGCTAAAGCTAACACCAAGCTAACCAAGGTAACAACGAGCTAACGAGGTGTCGTGGCCGAGAAAAGTGTGATTAACAACCTGAGGCAGATTACATTTTCCATTGTTTGCAGCCATAACTGCACGACATAGAAGGCGGGCATAGAATGCAATAACCATGTTTTTTATATTAAAGCCTATGGCACCTCAAGTGGAAAATTAAATCTGCTCACAAAACTGACTGCCAGTTTAAACCATGGGAGCTGTAAGTGGAGAGGACTGTATTGTACCAAAGGTGTTTGCCAGGTTGATGCATATGATATGACCTCAGTAAGATGGCCCTAGTCTGTTCCTCTCAAAATGGAGTTAGTGACTCAAAAAAGGGAGGAGTTGGTGGAGTAGGATATATGAATGCCAGCCTGGTAAGGGGAAGGAAATGAGGAGGAGTCAAGAAAGGAGGAGAACTGAGAAGTACCAGGTCAATATGCTGCTGCTAGAATTACGTGGCAAGAACTGCACCTCGCAAAGTACAAGAACATTTGGAGTGACAGGAGTATAATAGTGGTAGTGAATTACTGCTACCCCTGTTGCTGTGTGTTAAAACTAGGAAGGGATCAAGTAGCCATTGGTGTGGTGCCTGGTTGAGCCGCTCCTGTGGTGGAGTGGTTAAGGCACCAGTACATGGCAGCATTGGAGACCTGGGACCATGATTCGGTTCCCCCCAGGTCTCCTGGAGTTGCAACCTTTTTTGTTAAAAGAATTTCCCCCTCCCAAGTTTCTCCCCATCCCCAAAGTCCACACCCCCTTGGAGTTGATTATTTTAAGTTCGGGGGTGCGAGGGTTCAACACTCTTCAAAAACCAAAAGTCCCATTATTTCTAATGGTGTGGGCTGTTTTTGTTATGGTTGGTATTTTTACTGACATTATTTCAGATCACGGCATTTTGCTTGCATTATTGATTGCTGCGCTGTTTTTGTTTACAGGGTTTTGACCCCGTGCTGAACTGAGAAAGGACAAACGTTTGCTGTAGCTTGACCAGATAGGGAGGAGAGAGATTGGGTCATAGTTCCCAGGGAAGAAGAATCTCCAACTTCATGAACTCTAGCCTGCTTCCAGGCCTGAATGTCACTCCCAACTTGAAAATAGAGGTTAAGGAGTATATTGATAGGAACAGCAATAGCAGAAGCAGAGAGAATTAGGAGTTTGTGGTCTAACCAACTAGGTCTATGACCCCTAGACTAATTGAAGAAAAGCAGAGCAGCAGGAGAGATGCAGGAGAATGAGGTGCTGGGTGTGATTAAAGGAAAAGGAGAGAAGGTAGAGTTAGGGGAGTAGGAGGGGGTTATAATGAAAAACAGGAAAGGGAAGGAGAGGGTGAGGATAGAGAGAGAGCCCAAGAGGTTAAAAATGATTAAAAACTGAACTTACTCCAGAGGGTGAGAGGTGGCAGAGGCATCCAGTTTGAGGACTGGGGTAGCTAACAGGGCTGGTGGGTCAGAGGGAGAGTGGTTGCTCTGTTGGTTTGTAGTGAAGTACTTTGCTTTGACCTTCCTGATGTTACATAGATACATAGACAGTGTCGGCAGATAAGGGCCTATGGCCCACCCAGTCTGCCCATTTCAGCTTTTAAGTTCAGTTTATATTTTCCTAGAAGTCTGTTGCCCCTTACCCCTTACCTCCAGAATTCCATTATGTCTATCCCATGCATTCTTAAATCCCGTGATTGTTTCAGCCCCCACCACTTCCTCTGGCAGGGTGTTCCACTTGTCCACCACCCATTCTGTGAAGAAATTCTTCCTCATGTTTCCTCTGAATCGTCCTTCCAACTTCATCCCATGCCCTCTAGTCCTGGAACATCTTTTTCGCTTCAAAATAGTGTATTCCTGCACCCTGTTCCTCCCTGTAAGATACTTGTATGTCTCTATCATATCCCCTCTCTCCCTCCTCTCCTCCAGGGAGTACATGTTCAGTTCCTTCAACCTGTCCTCATAGGACTTGTGATGCAATCCATGCACCATCTTTGTTGCCTCCTCTGAGCCTTCTCTACCCTGTCTATGTCCTTATGTAGGTAAGGTGTCCAGAACTGTACACTGTACTCCAGGTGGGGCCTCACTAGTGTCTTGTATAGTGGAATTATGACCTCCCTTTTCCTGCTGGTGATGCCCCTGCCTATGCATCCCAGCATCCTATTTGCTTTACCTGCTGCCTAGTCACACTGTTTCCCTACCTTGAGGTCATCAGAGATGATAACCCCAAGATCCCTTTCCTGCTTGGTGATACTATATCCTCACCCCCAACTGATATATTGTGCCAGGGTTTTTGTGCCCATATGCATTATCTTACACTTCTTGCATTGAATTTCAACTGCCAAACCACTGACCATTCTTCAAGTTTCTACAGGTCCTTCTCATTCTGTCTACACCCTCTGGTGTGTCTACTCTGTTACAGAGCTTTGTGTCATCAGCGAACAGTGAAATTCTGCCTTCTAGGTCCTGTGCAATGTCACTGATGAAGATGTTGAATAGGACCGGTCCCAGCACTGATCCCTGTGGTACCCCACTGGTCACTCTTCCCTCTGTGGAGTGACAGCCATTTACCTCCACCCTCTGTGTCCTGCCTCCCAGCCAGTTACCTACCCACCACACTACTGTCCTGCCCACACCCATATTCCCCAGTTTGTGTAATAGTCTTCTATGTGGCACAGTGTCAAAGGCCTTGCTGAAGTCCAGATAGGCCATGTCCACTGCTCTCCTCTGATCCACCTCCCTAGTCACCCAGTCAAAAAATTCAATGAGGTTGGTCTGACATGACCTCCCCTTGGTGAAACCATGCTGCCTTGGGTCCTGTAGTCCATTGACAACCAGATGTTCCACCAATCTCTCCTTCAGTAGTGCTTCCATGATCTTCCCCACTACCAAGGTGAGGCTGACTGGTCTGTAGTTCCCTACTTCCTCTTTGTTCCCACTTTTGTATAAGGGGACTACATCTACCATCCTCCAGTCTTTGGGTACATCCCCTGTTTCCAGTGATCGGCTAAACAGGATAGCCAGAGGTTCAGCCACCACCTCTCTTAGTTCTTTAAGGACCCTGGGGTGCACCCCATCTGGCCCCATTGCTTTATCAATTCTTATTACTTCCAGTTCCTTCAGGACCCTTTCTCGTGTAAAGGGACTTGTGTCCATTTCTGCACCATTCTCACCCCTTGTACTCCCTTCAGATCCATTACCTTCCTCTTCCTCAGTAAAGACTGAGCAGAAATACCTGTTCAATATGTCAGCTTTACTATTATCATCCTCCACGTGGTCCCCATCCTCCCCCTTCAGTCTCACTATCCCTCCCTTTGCCTTTCTTTTTTCACTTATGTACCTGTAAAAGGTTTTGTCCCCTCTACCCACTGATTTTGCAATGTGTTCTTCTGTCTGAGCTTTGGCTTCCCTTACTGACCTCCCTGCCTCCCTTTGCTTCTCCTGGTACTTCTCCCTATCCCCTTCTGCCTGTGTCTTTTTGTATTGCCTGAATGCAATCTTTTTGGCTTTCACTTTCTTTGCTAGCTCTTTGGAAAACCATAATGGTCTCCTCTTCCTTTTCCTCTTGCTAACCTGCTTAATGCATAATTCTGTTGTTCTTGTAATCCCCATTTTAAATACTGCCCACTGTTCCTCAACCCCCTGATTCCTGTCCATTCCCTTAATGACTCTTTCAATTATCTCCCCATTTTCCCAAAGTCTGCCTCCCTAAAATCCAGGATACGTATTTTTGTGTGGTTTGGTTCTGCTCTTTCTGTGATTTCAAACCACAATGACTGGTGGTCACTGTTCCCCAGGTGCTCCCCCACTGTTACCCCCATCACACTGTCCTTGTTTATGAGCACAAGGTCCAGTATTGCCTTCTGCCGAGTTGGTTCCATGACCAGTTGCTTGAGGAAAGCACCCTGAAGGGAGTCCAGGATAAATCTGCTCCTAGTTGATGCTGCTGCTGGGATGCTCCAGTCCACGTCTGGAATATTGAAGTCTCCAACCAGTACTACCTCACCCTTGTCTGCCATCCTTTGGATAGCTAGCATCAGCTCCCTATCTGTTTCTTCCTCCTGGGCTGGTGGTCTATAGACCACACTTGTGCAGATGGCTGGCCCCATTTTCCTTTCCAGCTTAACCCACAGTATCTCTCCCCATTTTGTTCCTCCTGGATCTCTGTGGCCCTTATGTCATTTTCACATACAGTGCCACTCCTCCCCTTCCTGCCTGCCCTGTCTCTTCTGAATATGTTGTAGCCAGGTATGGCCATCTCCCAGTCATGGTTATCATTACACCAGGTTTCAGTGATGGCCACAATGTCCAGGTCTGACTGCACCATGACAGCCTCCAGATCTTCCATCTTGTTGCTAAGGCTCCTGGCATTTGCACACATGGCTTTCCATGATTTGACCTCCCTAGACTGTTTCGCTGTTCTACTCGAGCCCTTTCCTTTATCCTTGGTTCTCCTTGTTGTCTGCCCTTCTGCTGAATTTTGCCCTTTTTCTGCCTATCCAGTTCTTGGGCGCTAATCTCCATCTTTTGCACACTGCTTTGTAGAGATAGCCACTCCTCTGGTTCACTGGTTCCACTGCTAGCTGTGGGGGGTGAGCAAGTAGGTACCCTCCTTGCTGGCCTGCCACCCCCCTTTGCTAGTTTAAATGCTTGTCAATGTAGCATTTAAACTTATCATTGAGTGCTTGGATTCCCTCAAGATGGATGCAGGCCGTCAGGCTTGAACAAACCTCTATCCCTCAGGTGGGTCCCCAGTCACCAATGAATCAAACCCTTCCTCACAGCACCAGTTCTTCAACCATGAGTTAAAGTTCCTGGTGCATACCTATACTCTCCTTGCCTCTCACAGGTAGTACTTACAGAGAGAAGCAGAGTGGCTACTTGCCCAGAGACCCTCCCAATTTCCTAAACTCTTCTTGAACTTCTTTTGGCTCCCCATTTGCCAGGTCATTAGTACCTAGGTGGATAATGACATCCAGCTCACCCTCCCTTCTTGCCTTCCCAGTAATCCCCAGGATCTTCCTTCCATCCCTCCATGCTGTGGCACCTGGTAGGCACCTCACCTCCCTGTCCTCCCCCTCCTGTGTTCCTAGCTGGATCCCTCTTATGATGGAGTCCCCCACCAGGATTCACTTCCTCCTCCTCCTCTGGGGTCCACTGCTTTCCCCGCTGAGGTCACCTCCTTGGTTAACCTCCACATCCTTTCCTTCCACTTCTCTTGCTACATCTATTTGGTTGTCCCCATTTGCCAGTGTGGCATATGAGTTCTTGAGTGGAATAGGATCTGGAATGTGCCTCTGCCTGACCGCTCTAACCCTACCTGAGCCCACTGTCATCCAAGTGCTCCTCGTTCCCGGCATCCTTTGAGGCAGTTGCATTGGACTGGGTGGCCTCTGGATAGGGGTGATGGTACTCCTGACCCAGTTTACTTCCACTCTGAGTCTGGCTACCTCATCCCGCAGTCCAGAGAGATGCATGCAGATAGGGCAGCACCTCAGTGTCCAGAAGGTCTGCCTGAATATGGCTGCCCCACAGCCACTGCATTGCACCACTCCCCACATTATACTGCAATTATACTGCTATTCCACTACTTGTCTGCTAGTGAAGCTCTCCTAGTTCCTTTTTTATTAATTTACTGTCCTAAAAATCCTGCCACTGATCCTCAGATACTTTTCTTTCTTGGCAATGTGGAGTTGTTTACATATCAGCAAGATGCCTGGAGAGGCTGAGGTCTTCTGGAGATGCCAGTTAGTGTCAGAGGGGGTTGACTTGGTCAGTAAGCTTTGCAGAAATCCAGGGAAGGTGGAACCCATTGAAATGAGACCTCGGGGGGGGGAATGATCTGGTTCTGAAAAAGCAATAGTACATCATCTATATCAGTGGATTTAGAGAGAAGGAATCAGTCCATCAGTGAAAATAGAGGAGAGGTAGCGTTATTAGAACAAACTAGAGATGATAAACTTCACCACTGGGGGGGCAGGTCAGATCTTACTGGTGCAGTAGACCATCTGGCACTAACTGAAAGTATCCAGGAGGCGGTCAGCAGCAAGGGTACACTGGGGAGGGAGGAGAGAACACAGTCAATAAGGGAGTAGTTTGGGGAGTTGGGATTGAGGTAAGCAGGCTCTGTGATAAGTTTAGTGAGGTTAATTGATTACATTTTCTGAGTAGTAGATTTTGTTGAGGGGAAGCCAACTGAAATGTAGATCCTCAAGAACCAGGAGCTCATCGGATGCGAAAAAGGAGGTGAGGGAATACATCATGAGGGAAAGAAATGGGCTTGGTCCTCATGGAGGAGTAGATTTAATGGAGTTTTCCTTGAATCATTTCACATAAAAATGCTAAAACTGACTCTACACTGGGACAATTGCATCTTACAAGACAGGAGAACATTAACAATCTAATACTGAATACAAAGGTGTATGTACAAAATTTTCATCATTACATGCGTGACCTGCTAGTTTAATACTGCCTTCACTCAAATATTGTATCACCCAAAACATATTTTGTCCTGAGCAGGAGTGTCCTTGAAGAGGAGGGAGGCTAGCAAAGGAGAAAAAACAATTAGTACATAATTCAGCCTTTACTGTGAGTTTGCCATTGCCATTTACAGTTAAAAGAGAACTGCATCTAAGACAGACGGGTCTGTATCTTACTGGGCACAAACATTACCTATGCCACATGGGGAATATGACTGGCTCAAGATAAGGAAAGGATTATACAAATATGTTAAATTTGATATGTATAGATTGGTGGAGGTGAAAATCCTACACAATATATATTATATGCCTGTCAGGCTGCATAGGATACAATGACACCAGTTGGACCACTGCACGAAGTGCGGAACAGCTACAGACACTTTACTGCACATATTATGGCAATGCCCTTTAGTACAAACTTGCCATCACTAGTACACACCTTTGTGACTTCCAGGCTGGACTATTGTAATGCTCTGTATTTCGGGGCCAATGGAGGGATCCTGCATGGGCTGCAGCTAGTGCAGAACGTGGCGACTAAGTTGCTGGCAGGCCTTCTGAAGCTCTGCCATCTGACCTCAGTCCTGTGTGATCTGCATTGGCTGCCAGTCAGGTGGAGGATCATCTTCAAGGTGGACTTGCTCACCTATAAGGCCTGGGCCCTGGTTACCTGTCTGACCTACTTACTCCAACTGGCCCGGTACATTCCCTCCGCTCCTCCACCAAGGGCCTCCTGACAGTTCCAAGGACCAGGCAGAAAACCTCAGGGGATCGTTCCTTTGAAGTGGCCAGCCCAGTCCTCTGGAACATGCTGCCAAAATCTTTGAGGGAGGCCCCAACATTGTAGGCATTTAAAGGGGGCCTGAAGACCTATCTCTTAATCCTCCAAAACTATTACCTATGTGTCCAATAATGCTAAAGCACTTATACAGTTAATGTCGGACTATACTTTTATAAATGCATGGAGGAATACATTCCCTACAGGTAGAGAATATATGTATTACTCTCACTCCGCTGCCAGCTATGCCAGATTAGATGCCATTTAGATATCCCAAAACCGTATTCCTTCTATTCACTCTGTGTTGTATGAATCCATTTCAGTCACTGAACATGCTTCTGTTCTGCTTAATTTGTGGGGTTGGGGGTGTCACAAGCCCACTCCGGTGGGATAGGAATTCCCTCGGCTACAGTGAATCCCCTTGTGATCAGGGTCAGGGATACGCTTCATCTGTCCTTTTAGTATGCTTGCTGTTTCATAACTGAACATAGGCCAGAGGATCCTAAGACTCCCTCTTTCCATGTGAAGGGGTGAAAATACAATCTCGAGTCTGTGTTCTTGGGAGAGAACCCTCTTAGGCAACTGCACAGTGAACCAGAAAAGCCACAGTGTGTATAGACCTTCGGGGGTTACCCTATACACCCTATATGCGTCTTTCCCCAGAAACGCAGAGACTGGTTCAACCCCACACAGACCCCTTCTTGAGTCCTTTCATATTCCTCCCCTCCTTTCATCCACAGAGTCCCTTGTGGTACTTCACTTTGGTAGTGTTTGGCCCTTAAACTATCACACAAGCATGGTATTGTTTGAACATACTTTTCCCAATAACACACAAAAGACACTGGCAGAATTATCTTAAAGTAAGCCAAAGGCTTTACTAATTAATTACTAAGTACAGTAAATAGCTTAAAGACAGACAATTTTAGACATTGGTTACAGGATATGGAAAATGAAGTGGAAGTATACAAAAACAAAAACTGAAATTCTGGTTTGAAAGTTCTACCTCAAGTGCTTGGCTGCTGAATTTGAAGTGCAAAGTGTCCTTAGAAAAGTAGCTGAATCTTGGCTCTTGTGGTCCAGGGGAAATTCTTGAAAAAGAAATGTCTCTTCTCCCTCAGCAGGGCAGGATCCCAAGTACACTTTCTTTCATCAAAAGGCAAAAGGCTCTAATAAAGTCCTGCACCCCTGTTTTATGTGGTTCTCAAAGGGCAGGTCCAGTGGATACTGCTTGCCCTCTGGTTGGATAGCATTCCGTCTCCATGGCTATGCAACCAATTAGGTGTTAGTGTTGTATTACAGAAAAAAAACAAAAAAACAAATGTCCATTTCTGAACTCAAAGAGGTTTTTTTTTCTTCAAGCCAGTCTCAGCCAGCCTTGGGCTAGCATTAGCCTTCCCCATCTCTCTTTAATGATTGTAATTAAACTAAACTTAGTACAGCCATTTACTTAAATCACTACTCCATTCAGATTTAACTAAATTAACTCACAGTAGACCTTCGGAACACAAGGGACACAGACTGCATGGCACCACTAGTGGTTTTGGGCTATTCATACACAAATGGATATGCCTGACCTTCCTGCTCTGCTTAATTAGCCCTTTTATTTCCATTTAAATGGTCTACTACAACCCAGTTCCTGACTATAGCAGCCAACAGTTTCTGCCCAGCAACGAGGAATAATATCATTCCAGATCCCATGTTTTCTTTGTACCCATGATCCCTTGCAAGTTAGACTGGGTCACCATGGGCATCACTGATGTATTACACACATAAAATAACATGAAATATGATTAGAGCAATAAGTTACAGATTTATCCTGCAACACTCCTCCCTCCTTAACAGAACCTGGGGGGAACAAACCCCTTTTTTGGCAGGGTTTCCACTAATTTTGTCCCTCACTCTGATTAGTAGAATAGGCCATCTGCATTGGCATTAGCAGACCCTGACCTATGTTTAATGCCCATGTTGTAGGCCTGTAGTGCAATGCTTCATCTAAGGAGTCTCTTACATGTCTTTACCATTTGGTTTAGCCACATCAGAGGGTTGTGGTCTGTCTGTACCTCGAAGTGCCTCCCATAGAGGTAGGGGTCTAACTGCTTAAGTGACCACACCAGGGCAAGACATTCTTTTTCCACAGTAGAGTACGCCTGCTCCCGGGAATGGAGTGATCTTCACCTGTTGAGATATCTAGCTGAGGATAGCTCCAATCTCCACATCCAAGGCATCTGTCTGCACCACAAATTGCCTAATGTAGCCTGGGTTGGCCAGCACAGAGGCATTGCACAGTGCGGCTCTGAGCTGGGTGTAGGCTCTGTTACATGCTGGGTCCCATTTTACTTTCTTCAGTTGCTTTTTCTTTAACAAGCTAGATAGAAGAGCTGACAGGGTGCTATAGTTTGTCACAAACTTTCAGTAGTGCTCTGCAGTCCCTAGGAAGCTCCTAACCTGCTTCTGGGTCTCAGGTGTGGGCCACAACTCTATTGCCTCAGTCTTTGCTTGGTTGGGACTGAGCTGCCCCCACCCCACTACTTGGCCTAGGTATGCCACCTCAGCCACAGCCACCTTGCACTTTTTAGCCTTTTCAGTGAGCCCTTCCCCCTGTATCCTGCCCAACACTTCCTTCAGATGGGACAGGTGTTCTTTCCAACTTTTACTGAAGATGGCAATATCATCCAGATAAGCCACTACGTACCTTGCAGTACCCTGTAACACATGATTGACCAACCTTTGGAATGTGGCAGGGCTGTTCTTCATTTCAAAAGGCATTACCCAGAATTCAAATAATCCTACTGTAGTTATGAATGCTGACCGTTCGCTACTCAGGCAGTTATCTCCACCTGCCAGTAGTCTTTTGTTAAGTCAGATGGTAAGGTATGTCAACCCTCTCAACTTGTCTATTAGCTCATCCATCCATGGCATTGGGTGGGCATCAAACTTTGTGACTGTGTTGAGTCCACTATAGTTCACGTAAAAGCAGGTAGACCCATTTAGCTTGGGGATGAGGACTACGGTTGAGGCCCAGGGACTGTGGGATTTCTGGATTACCCCTAAATCCAGAATTTCCTCCACCTCACTCTTAATGTCCTTTAGGATGGCTTCAGACACCTGATAGGCTGTCTGTCATTTGGGTGCTTGCATCCCTCTGTTTATGTCATGGGTTGCTAAGGTGATTCATCCAGGCTTGGCCGTAAATAAAGGAGCAAAGTCATCTAAAACCTCCATCACTTCCTGGGACTGTTCCAGGGTCAGCTGGGATGACAGTTTGATTGTCTCCACAGATGACTCCTGCTTGCTTTCCTCTAGCAAGTCCAGGAGGTGGGTCTTCCTTGTCCATCCCCACCCCAGGACTACACACCGGAAACACCATATTAGCCCTATTTACATATGGCTTCATCATATTGACATGGTACTTCCTATGTGCAAGTCTCCTGTCAGGCAGTTCCACAATATAGTTCACGTCATTGACCTGTTGGACTATCTTGTATGGTCCCACCCACTCAGCCTGCAGCTTTTCCTTCCAGACTGGAATTAGGACTATTACTTCCTGACCTGCGCTGTATGAGTGAACTCTGGCTCTGTGATTGTACCAGATCTTTTGTTTCTGCTGGGCAGCTGACATATTGCTTTCGGCCACCCCCATAAGCTCCTTCAGTGTCTCCCTAAATTTAAGGACATACTCCACTATGGGAGTTCCCTTGGTGGCATGCTTGCCTTCCCAGTCTTCCCGGATCAGGTCTAGGGGCCGATGCACCCTACATCCATATAAGAGTTTGAAGGGGGAGAACCCTGTTGACACTTGGGGTACCTCTCTGTATGCGAACAACAGGTGGGGAAGGTATTTCCCAGTCCCTCCCATGCTGTCCAGCAAACGCGTGGAGCACCATTTTTAAGGTACCATTAAATCTTTCCATGAGCCCATTGGCTTGTAGATAATAAGCTGTTGTGCATCTCTGTACAACTCCACACTTCTCCCACAAACACTTCATCAGGTCTGACGTGAAGTTACCACCTTGATCAGAGATAACTTTCTGCGGAAACTCGAAATGGGAGAACATCTCTAGCAAGGTGTCTGTCACTTTGTCTGCCTTAATTGAGGAGAAGACGACCACCACTGGGTATCAGGTGGTGAAATTAACCACCATTAGGATATACTTTTTCCTGGAGGAGCTTGGGGTATTTAAGGGACCACAATATCCATTCCTACCTTCTAGAATGGCTCCTCCACAATGGTCAAGGGAATTAGGGCAGCTTTTGTTTTACTATTTGCCTTCCCTATCTGTTGGCACTGGTGAAAAAGACTTGTATTATTCCTTCACCTGTTGGGTGAAGTTGGGCCAGCAGAAATTTTGGCTAATCACTGCATGGTGTGTGTGATGCCCAGATGTCTGAACATTGGGATGTCATGAGCGATCTTGAACAGCCACTCACAATACCCCTGGGGAACAACAAGCTGCCTGCCCATCGCCCCTCTCTCTGTCCTCATGTCCTGTTTATACATCAGTCTGTTGTCCCAAAATACCCTATGTCTCATGTCACCTCCCTGTGTCCCATCAGATTCTTCACAATCCCTCAGCCTCTCCAAACTAGGGTCAGTACTCCAAGTGGCTGAAAACTCTTCACATTTTCCCAAAGCATTGTAAATGTCCACCTCAGTTCCTAAACTGGGTTCCTTAGCTTTAGAATCAGGGCATTCAGAGTCACTGCCATCCTTAATTTTTTGACCATTTGTTTCCCCTCTCTCCTCAGAGTAACCTTCTGTAGCTGTTTGGTGAATGGCTACTTAGGGAAGTCCTACCTCCCTTTTACTAGTCTCCTTTTCAGGAGACACAGGCTGGGGAATCAGCTTCCTATTTTTTTCCACAGGGGCTTCTGTGGGGTTCAGGGAATTACAAGTGGCCTTAGCCGTTTGACTGCAGGTAACTGCAAATATCACCCCATGCTGGAGAGTGTTCCCTATAATCACATCAAGGGCAAAGTTACATAGATACATAGATACATAGATACATAGATACATAGACAGTGTCAGCAGATAAGGGCCTATGGCCCACCCAGTCTGCCCATTTGAGCTCATAAGTTCAGTTTATGTTTTCCTAGAAGTCTGTTGCCTCTTACCCCTGACCTCCAGAATTCCTTTATGTCTATCCCATGCATTCTTAAATCCTGTGATTGTTTCAGCCCCCACCACTTCCTCTGGCAGGGTGTTCCACTTGTCCACCACCCGTTCTGTGAAGAAATTCTTCCTCATGTTTCCTCTGAATCATCCTCCCTCCAACTTCATCCCATGCCCTCTAGTCCTGGAACATCTTTTTCGCTTCAAAATAGTGTATTCCTGCACCCTGTTCCTCCCTGTAAGATACTTGTATGTCTCTATCATATCCCTCTCCTCCCTCTCCTCCAGGGAGTACATGTTCAGTTCCTTCAACCTGTCTTCATAGGACTTGTGATGCAATCCATGCACCATCTTTGTTGCCCTCCTCTGAACCTTCTCTACCATGTCTATGTCCTTATGTAGGTATGATCTCCAGAACCGTACACTGTACTCCAGGTGGGGCCTCACTAGTGTCTTGTATAGCAGAATTATGACCTCCCTTTTCCTGCTGGTGATGCCCCTGCCTATACAGGAGGCAGTATGGTGCAGTGGGTTAAGGCTCTGAGCTGCAAATCTGGAGACCTGGGTTTGAATCCCACAGCCCCCTAGGTGCATACTGTGTGACTCTGAGCAAGTCACTTAACTTCCTTGTGCTCCCAGGTTGCACCTGCAAACAAGCTTTCAGCTTAGTGTGTCTCACCTGGTAAAATAATTGGTAAAAAAATACATCCCAGCATCCTATTTGCTTTACCTGCTGCCTTGTCACACTGTTTTCCTACCTTGAGGTCATCAGAGATGATAACCCCAAGATCCCTTTCCTGCTTGGTGCATGCTATAGCCTCACCCCCAACTGATATATTGTGCCAGGTTTTTGTGCCCGTATGCATTATCTTGCACTTACTTGCATTGAATTTCAACTGCCAAACCCCTGACCATTCTTCAAGTTTCTGCAGGTCACTTCTCATTCTGTCTACACCCTCTGGTGTGTCTACTCTGTTACAGAGCTTTGTGTCATCAGCGAGCAGTGAAATTCTGCCTTCTAGGTCCTGCACAATGTCACTGATGAAGATGTTGAATAGGACCGGTCCCAGCACTGATCCCTGTGGTACCCCACTGGTCACTCTTCCCTCTGTGGAGTGACAGCCATTTACCACCACCCTCTGTGTCCTGCCACCCAGCCAGTTACCTACCCACCACACTACTGTCCTGCCCACACCCATATTCCCCAGTTTGTGTAATAGTCTTCTATGTGGTACAGTGTCAAAGGCCTTGCTGAAGTCCAGATGGGCCATGTCCACTGCCCTCCCCTGATCCACCTCCCTAGTCACCCAGTCAGAAAATTCAACAAGGTTGGTCTGACATGACCTCCCCCTGGTGAAACCATGCTGCCTTGAGTCCTGTAGTCCATTGACAACCAGATGTTCCACCAATCTCTCCTTCAGTAGTGTTTCCATGATCTTCCCCACTACCGAGGTGAGGCTGACTGGTCTGTAGTTCCCTGCTTCCTCTTTGTTCCCATTTTTATATAAGGGGACTACATCTGCTGTCCTCCAGTCTTTGGGTACCTCTCCTGTTTCCAGTGATCTGCTAAACAGGATAGCCAGAGGTTCAGCCACCACCTCTCTTAGTTCTTTAAGGACCCTGGGTTGCACCCCATCTGGCCCCATTACTTTATCAACTCTTATTACTTCCAATTCCTTCAGGACCCTTTCTCGTGTAAAGGGACTTGTGTCCATTTCTGCACCATTCTCACCCCTTGTACTCCCTTCAGACCCATTACCCTCCTCTTCCTCAGTAAAGACTGAGCAGAAATACCTGTTCAATATGTCAGCTTTACTGTTGTCATCCTCACCTGACCCCCATCCTCCCCTTCAGTCTCACTATCCTCCCTTTGTCTTTCTTTTTCACTTGTGTACCTGTAAAAGGTTTGTCCCTCTACCCACTGATTTTACAATGTGTTCTTCTGTCTGAGCTTTGGCTTCCCTTACTGACCTCCCTGCCTCCCTTTGCTTCTCCTGGTACTTCTTCCTATCCCCTTCTGCCTGTGTCTTTTTGTATTGCCTGAATGCAATCTTTTTGGCTTTCACTTTCTTTGCTAGCTCTTTGGAAAACCATAATGGTCTCCTCTTCCTTTTCCTCTTGCTAACCTGCTTAATGCATAGTTCTGCTGCGCTTGTAATCCCCATTTTAAATACTGCCCACTGTTCCTCAACCCCTGATTCCTGTCCCATTCCCCTTAATGACTCTTTCAAGTATCTCCCCATTTTCCCAAAGTCTGCCCCCCTAAAATCCAGGATATATGTTTTTGTGTGGTTTGGTTCAGCTCTTTCTGTGATTTCAAACCACAATGACTGGTGGTCACTGTTCCCCAGGTGCTCCCCCACTGTTACCCCCATCACACTGTCCCTGTTTGTGAGCAGAAGGTCCAGTATTGCCTTCTGCCGAGTTGGTTCCATGACCAGTTGTCTGCCATTGCCACTTTTTGCACCCTCTCTCCTGTCTCACCCCCAATCCAGCAGAACACTAGCTAGTGACAGGGTTTTCTCCTCCTCAGTGAATCCCCTCACAGTTACAAACTGATTTGGTATAAGTTGTTCAGGCCCAACCAGATCCCCTTTTACCAAGGTGAGAGCTGCCCCAGTGTCCCTTAACCCTTGGGTCTGCACCCCATCCAGTGTCCCTTAACCCTTGGGTCTGCACCCCATTTATGGTAAATAGGTACATGTCCTCCCTCATGCTCACAGGCATGCTCTCAGGGATACACAGTGCACCCACCTCCTTTCGAGGGACACTTTGTCCACTCTGTGTCTTTTTAGGACACTGCCTAGCCAGATGCCCTGGCTGTTTACAAAATCAACATTCATCACTTTTTTATCCAAGAAATCCCTTTTTGGTAACTTGGGGCTTCCCCCTTTCTGCAGTGGCAGTGAGGGTTTTAGCTACCATGAAGGTGCACTTTTCCTTTTTGCCCATGCAGCACCTGCTTCTCCACTTCCTTTCAGAGCAGGCCTGCTTCTGGCATAGCGATCTGAGAGCTCAGCAGCTTGCTGTGCTGTTTTAGGATCCCAGTCCTCCAGCTAGGTTTTCAGTTCTGCTGGGCAAGCCCAAAAGAACTGTTCCAATAACACTACCTCCTCAATTTTTCTCACAGAGTTTGCTTCCACCTCCTCCCACCAATGTTTCAAAAATTGTTTTGTGGCAAGTTCCTCAAAGCTCATTTTGGAGTTCTTGCAGAGCTTCCAGAATTTAACCTTGTAGGTCTCAGGAGTTAGTTCATACTTTTTCAGTAAAGCAGTTTTAAGTTTTTCATAGTCTTTACTGTCCTTATTGTCCATTTGGCCTAGTGCCTCACATCCCTTGCCAGTAAGTATTGGGGATAGCTGAAAGATCCAGGCCTTCTTGGGTATCTTAGCCTGGATACAGACCTTTTCAAACAAATTCAAAAATACATCCATATCCTCCCCCTCTTTAAATTCAGCTATTAAGTTGGAATTTCATTTACACCAGCCCTGGAGTTTCAGGTTCACTCCTGCCACTTACCTGCTCTGGCACTGGTGGATGAAGCTTCAGCCTCTCCAGTTCAAACTCTCTGATGCTATTTGTCCTCCATCTCAAACTCTTGTTGGTGCCATTTCTCCTCCATCTCCATTTCAAGTCTTTTCTGCTCAAGTACCTTCTCCATCTTCAGTTCAAGCCTCTTCTGCTCCCTTTCTTGCTGAGCTTCCATCTGCTGCTGGGCTTGTAGGGCAAGCTCTCTGTCCTGTATGGCAAGCTGTACTCTCTGCAGCTCCAATTGAAGCATCAGCTTCTTCAGCTCCCCTTCTGTGGTGGACCTCACCTGGTGCCATGGCTCTGGGTTACCTCTGGTCTCACAGTCCTCCTCTTTGATACTGGACATTGTGATATCCCTTGGCACCCCCACACCCAAGCTCTGGTCCCTTTCAATTACCATCTGTGACTCAGTGCCTGGGGCTGCCACCTGTTCATCAGCTGCCACAAGGATTTCTATAAGGTGCTTCTTACTGTGCCCCTCATACTGGACCCTTCTCTCCTGGCACAGCTGCTTCAGCTCATCTACAGTGTAGTTGCTGTACTTGGAAGTCATATTTCTTCCCCTACACTACCACTAATCTGACTTTACTTACAGCAAAAGAAACCAAACAGACTAGGGATCTGTATCTTGTATTCAATTTTCCATTTTCCAATTTCTGCCCTCTTTGTGTGTGGTTTGTTCAAACAGTTCACCAATCACACTGCTGCTTACCAAATCTTTCACAAGCCCACTCCAGTGGGGCAGGAATTCCTTGGGCTACAGTGAATCCTCTTGTGATCAGGGTCAGGGATACCCTTCCTCTGTCCTTTTAGTACACTTGCTGTTTCACAACTGAACATATGCCAGAGGATCTCAAGGATCCCTCTCTCCATATGAAGGGGTACAAATACAGTCTCAAGTCTGTGTTCCTAGGAGAGAACCCTCTTAGGCCACTGAACAGTGAACCAGAACAGCCACAGGCATGTATAGGCCTTCAGGGGTTGCCCTATGAACCCTATATGTGTCTTTCCCCAGAAATGCAGAGATTGGTTCAAATCCCCACAGACCTCTTCTTGAGACCTTTCATTATCCTCCCCTCCTTTCATCCACAGAGTCCCTTGTGATACTTTACTATGGTAGTGTTTGTCCTTTAAGCAGTCACACAGGAGCAGTATCATTTTAACAAATGTTTCCCAAAATAACACACACACACACACACACACACACACAAGACATTGGCAGAATTATCTTAAAGTAAGCCAAAGGGTTTATTAATTAATCACTAAGAACAGTAAATAACTTAAAGACAGATAATTTTAGACACTGGTTACAGGATATGGAAAAGAAAGTTGAAGTATACAAAAAACTAAACTGTGAAATTCTGGTTTGAATGTTCTGCCTCAAGTCCTTAGCTACTGAATTTGAAGTGCAAAGTGTCCTTAGAAAAGTAGCTGAATCTTGGCTATTGTGGTCCAGGAGAAATTATTGAAAAGAAATGTCTCTGCTCCCTCTGCAGCACAGGGTACCAAGTGCAGTTTCTTTCACCAAAAGACGAAAGGCTGTAATAAAGTCCTGCACCCCTGTTTTATGAGGTTCTCAAAGGGCAGGTCCAGTGGATGCCGGCTTGCCCTGTGGTTGGATAGTATTCTGTCTCCATGGCTATGCAAGAAACCAGGTTTTAGTGTTGTATTACAAAAAAAAATAATAAAAAAAACAACAAATATCCATTTCTGAGCTGAGAGTTTTTTTCTTCGAGTTAGTTTCAACCAGCCTTGGGCTAGCGTTAGCCTTCCCCACCTCCCTTTAATGACTGTAATTAAGCTAAACTCAGTGCAAACATTTACTTAAATTGCTGCTTCATTCAGCTATAACTAGAATAACTCAGAGTAGATCTTCAAGACAAAAAGGGACACAGACTGCATGGCACCACTAGAGGTTTTGGGCTATTCATACACAAATGGATGTGCCTGGCCTTCCAGCCCTGCTTAATTAACCCTTTGGGCTCCTTTTAAATTGTCTAATAAAACCCAGTTTCTGACTATAGCAGCCAACAGTTTCTGCCTAGCAACAAGGAATTACATCATTCTAGGGCCCATGTTTTCTTTATACTCATGATCTCTTGCAAGTTAGAGTGGGCCACCACAGGCATCCATGATGCATTACTCAGATAAAATAACATGAAATATGATTAGAACTATAAGGTGCAGCTTTATCCTGCCACAGGGGGGCCTGCCCCAACACCCTTTCTGTGATAAAGAACTTCCTCACATTACCCTTAATCAGCCTCCCCCTAATCTCATGCTGTGTCCTCTTGTCCTGCTATTTTTCTTATATTGAAACATGTTACTCTGTCACCTTGTTAATGCCCTTAAGGTGTTTGAATGTTTCGATCACATCACCTCTCTCCCTTCTTTGCTCTAGGGTATACATATTGAGCTCTGTTAATCTTTCCTCATGTGTTTTCTGATGCAGTCCCTGCACCATTTTGGTTGCCCTTCTCTGGACTGACAGTAATAAACAATTGACATGCAATTAATTCGAACAATTACATACATCAACAGATAGTTAATAACTTTTAAATCTAACCTTGAACCCAGTCAAGGAATTAACAGATCTGAGAGGCAAAGATAAATCATTCCACAAACAAGCAGCAGGAGATATAAAAGAACAATAGCCAAAGTTGTTCTTATTAACATTTGCTTTCAAAACAATTCCTGAATTTGAGCACAAATTAACCTGAGAATCCCTAAATTCAAGTAGATCTGATAATGGTGAAAAGTTCTTTGCATAAATAGTCGGTTGAATCAAGTTACCAAAAGCATATGCAAACTTTAACTTGAGAGATAACCAACCCAGAGAAGCATACAAAACACAATATAGTATATGGTTAGGGTTTATTGTGGATGGAAAACGATGGTTTTCCAAATCCTGTTGTAGGACAGTTCAAAGGTCAAAAAAGTTGTTGTACTATCGTTCTGACATCACAACGATAGTACAACAACTTCTTAACCTTCAACTGTTTTCCGATTGGCTGAAACATTGGCTTTTCAAAAAATACTGTACAGCATGACGGCGCTGGTAAGCAAGCGGTTGAGCACAAGCTTTTCAGATAGTTTGGACACGGACTGCCGTAGTTGGCACCCTGTTTCCAAACTATCAGTTTGTCAGCAGTTTTTTTTTTTTTAAATAAATCAATGGTCCCTCCGTACAAAGCTAAGCTGGACGACAGTGAGCAATGGTACCTTCAGGGTCAGCAGTGGAGCGGATCTACAGTGAGGACCGGGAGAAAATGGCAGTGTCTGGACAAGGTACAGAAACTAACAAATCCTTGTGAAATTAATGTGGCACAGTTTGTGGGGAACCATATACTATACAAAATAACAGATAGGGAACTGTGCACGTCAAGGCCGTGTTTCCATCTCGGGTGGTTGATGACATCATAGGGACCTCTCGAGCATCGCTCTTGAGGTCTACGATGTCATCAAAACCCTTGATGGGAACACAGCCTTATGTGCACAGTTCCCTATCCATTATTCTATATAATGTGATAACAACGGGACACCAAGAACAAAAGGACAGATATTATTAATGCACCAGGTCTAGATGGATTCCTCATAGATTTTTACAAGACCTTCACTACAGAGCTGTGGGAGCCACTCTATGATATGACCTCTGAATGTCTGGAGTGTGGTATGTTGCCCCCATGCACATGGTCGGCCATTATCACTGTCATCCCAAAGCCAGTAAAGACCCAATGCTCTGTGGGTCATACAAAGCAATCTCGTTGCTTACAGCAGACTATAAAATGAGCATGGCTGTTGGCCTGCTGGTTAGAATCAGTACTTCCCACACTTATACATACTGATCAGGCTGGCTTTGTACAGGGCCGCCAAGTAAGCACAATGTCCAGAAGGCAATGAATATTATATGGTGATGGGCACGGGGGTGGTATAACCCTGGGGCTGCTGTCCTGGCCCTTGA
Source organism: Neoceratodus forsteri (assembly GCA_016271365.2). Taxonomy (NCBI): domain Eukaryota; kingdom Metazoa; phylum Chordata; order Ceratodontiformes; family Ceratodontidae; genus Neoceratodus; species Neoceratodus forsteri. The sequence continues at coordinate 910,023,041 of CM028131.1, read as the reverse complement.
TGCTGAGAAGGCCTTTGACCATGTGGAATTGGGGTACATGTTTGCTGCTCTCAAGAAATTTGGTTTAGGAGATAACATGTTAACATGGATTTCAACATTGTACCAATGCCTCATGGCCCAGGTTCTGGTCAATGGGAGACTTACAGAGCCATTCTCCCTCTCCACAGGAACCAGGCAGGGATGCCACTTTTCCCCACTGTTATATGTTATGTCCCATGAGCCCTTGGAAATGGTTATCAGTGCCAACCCTCAAATTATAGATTTTCTATCAGGTCAGAGGCATTATAAGATATCACTTTTTGCTGATGACCTTTCGATTTATCTAGGTAGCCCAAAAAGGGTATTCCTAGAGTGCACCAAATCTTATCTGAGTATAGCAGAATATACAGCCATAAAATCAACTGGACCAAGAGTGTGATTTTGCCTGTCAGGCAAGGGTCGTGCACACACTTGGTCCATAATTCCCTGAATATGAAAGTGGCTCATATGCTAAAATAGCTAGGAGTAAACATTGCCAATAATGGTCCCAAGTTATTTCACAAAAATTACACTAGATTGTTTAACTCCATAAAACAGGATTGTGAATGGTTGAGCCTTACAGGTTGAGTTAATACCATCAAAATGAATGTGCTTCCCAAATCTTTATCTCTTTCAGAGCCTACCTATACAAGACTCAGAAACATTTTTTAAATTGTTAAACAGTATCTTACGTAGATTTCTCTGGGGTAGGAAAAGTGCCCACATACTAACATACTATTTGCCAGCAGATTAGGCCTTACGGTCTATCGAGTCTGCTCAAACCTTAGATCCTTAGTTGGGTGCTGAGGCCCTCCCATCCCTTGTGCCCCAGAAACCCCTATCATCCATCCCCAACCCCCTGGGACAGGCCATCATCTGATACATCCACTTTCTGTGTCTGTCCCACCCTCTCTTGAAGCCCTCCATTGTGGATCTCTGAACCAGCTCACCAGGCAGTGCATTCCAAGGGTCCACCACCCTCTCAGTGAAAAACCTCCTCCTCTTTTCCCCCTCACCCTTCCAGCTTCCAACTTCAAACCATGCCCTCTGGTGATACCTCCCTGCTTTAGTCTAAAGATCCCCTCCATGTTTACCCTACTTATTCCCTTGAGGTACTTGAAGACCTCAATCATGTCCCCCATCTCTCCTCTCCTCCAATGAAAACAGGCAGAGCTCCTCAAGCCTGTCCTCATACGTCAAATCCCCTAGCCCTCGTATCATCTTAGTTGCCCTCCTTTGTACCCTCTCCAGGAGCTGTATGTCCCTCTTCAAGTGTGGTCTCCAGTACTGTACACAGTACTCAAGGTGTGGGTCTAACCAGTCCATTGTACAGCGGCAGAATCACTTCCTTGCTCCTAGAGGTGATTCCCCCTTACGATGCATCCCAACATCCTGTTTGCCTTGCTAGCCACTCTCCTGCACTGCTCAGAGTTATTCGTACATGCATCCACCATGATCCCTAGGTCTTTTTCCCCTGTTGAGGCCTCCAGCGCCTCCCCTACCAGGGTGTACCTGTGTTTAAGGTTTCCCCGACCAAGATGCAACATCTTGCACTTGGTGATATTGAAATTTAATTTCCATGTGTGAGCCCAGCTTTTCAGATTGTCCAGGTCCCCTTGCAGGGCCAGCCTCCCCTCTTCGCCCTCAACTACTGCTCTCATCTTGGAGTCATCCGTGAAGAGACTCATTTCACATCCTATACCCTCCCTGATGTCCGATATGTATGCATTAAACAGGATCGGACCCAGGACCGAGCCCTGCGGTACCCCACTACCAACCTCTCTAGGGTTCCGAGATCTCCCCACTTACCACTACTCTCTGGGTGCATCCAGCTAGCCAGTTTTCAATCCATCTGACCATCAAAGGGCCTACTCCTAACCCCATCAGTTTCTCCACCAGACCATTGGGGACAGAGTCAAACACCTTGCTGAAGTCCAAGAATAATACATCCACAGGCTTTCCCCTGTCCAGTTCTGATGTTACCCATTCGTAGAACTCCACAAGATTGGTTTGACATGATCTACCTGGCACAAACCCATGTTGCCGACTATCCAGACCTCCCACCTCCTCCAAGTACACCCCCAATCGCTCCTTTAGTATCTCTCCATTAATTTTCCCACCACCGAGGTCAAACTGATGGGTCTATAGTTACCTGGTACTTCCCTCGACCCCCCTTTATGGATTGGCACCACATGTGCCTCTATCCTAGGTACCCTCCCTGTCTCAAGTGACCTGTTGAAGAGCTCCACCAGGGGTGCAGCCAGTATGTCTGCCAATTCCCATAGTACTCTCAGATGAATGCCATCCGGCCCAGGAGATTTGTCTTTCTTTAGGGTCTTGAGGGCCAACCACACCCTTTTGGCAGAGATAGCATCATCCGTCCCCTCCACCTTACTGGCCTTTTTATCCTTATCCAGATGTGACACCCCTGGGGTACCTCTCCTTCCCTCTTGCTCCATTTCTGTTGCTCCCCTGATCCCATTCACTGCTGCTTCTATCCCCTTTGTGCCTTGCTTTGTAGATATCCCATCCCCCTCCCTAGTGAACACAGAGGCAAAGTACTCGTTAAATACCTCTGCCTGGTCCCTCACCTCTTCCACCCACCCTCCTTCTGATCTCAATCTGCTGAGATGGCCCTTAGTTTTTCTCCGCTCCCCAATGTAGCGGAAGAACCCCTTTTCCCCTCCTTGTATCCCCTGTGCCAGCCGCTGCTCTTTACTGGACTTGCTCCCCTCACCATACGGGTGACTTTTCTAGATGCAAGATGGTACATTTCATTATCCCTATCCCCTCTTGTTGTTTTATATTTTTTGTAGGCCGCCTTCTTTTCTCTGATTGCTACCTGTACCTCACTGGACCACCAGCATGGTTTATGTGACCTTGCTCCCTTACGTTTCAACTTAGCGCAGATCCTGACTGCCTCATGAAGTCCCCGGTTTATGACCTCCCATCTCCTTTCCACACTTGTCATTGATGTAATCCCCTTCAAGTGATCCTTGAGAATATTTCTCATGCCCTCAAAGTCTGCCACCCTGAAGTCCACTGCCAGTGTCCTAGATCTCCCCCCCTTCCCCCATGCTTATTTGAAACCAGACAGTATTGTGGTCGCTCCCAGTTAGGGGGTCCTGTACAACCAGGTCCCTTACCAGATCCCCATCTGCCAGAACCACGTGCAGGACATGCCCCTCCCTTGTGGGCTCCATCACATGCTGTGTTAAGAACACATCCTGGAAGCCGTCCAGCAGCCTCTGCTCCTTGGCCACCTTTAGAGGACATGATTCCCCAGTTTGTACCTGGCATATAAGGTCCCCATCAACACCACTCCTTCCCTTTTGGTCCACACTGGGCAATGATGTTGTCCAGCAAACCATCCTCTAGAACATCACTCATTCCGGGGCCTATATACTACACCCAGCTTGACCTTATCTCCTGCTGGGGATCGTAAGGTGACCCATAAGGCCTCCACGTTTCCCTCTGCCTCTTCTACCCTAGCAATTTCTATGTCATCTCTAATGAACATAGCCACTCCACCCTCTCTGCCCTCCTTTCTATCCTTCCTAAGCATAGTGTACCCCCCTACATTTAGGTCCCAGTCATGGTTTTTGTTGGCCCACGTCTCTGTGACCGCTGCCACATCCACCCCCGAACAGCATGTCCTGGAACTCTGGCAACTTGTTTCCCAAGCTCCTGGCATTTACTAACACCAACCCCCAACCCTTATCCCTGATCCTCTTTGTCAAACCCCACCCAGATTCCTTATACTTCCATCCTCCCTCTGCTCCTCCTGAAACCTCCACCCCAGTCTGTTTCACCCCCTTGGGCTTGAAGGCTACTCATCTGTAGGAGAGGGCTTCTGGTCAGCCCCCCTTATCCCTTTCCCCCCTCACAAGTTTAAACCTCACCTTTCTTGAATGTAGTCAGCCATCACCTGTTTAAGGACTTCCTTCCCTAATGGGGCAAGATGAAGCCTGTCCTTGTCATATAGTCCCTTATCCTCCCAAACTCCATTCCAGTTCCCTAACACCCCCAACCCACTCTCTTCACCCCACTTCCTGAGCCAGTCATTAACCTCTGTGAGCTTCATTTTTTTCTCCACTGAGGCCTTTGGTGCTGGCAATATCTCCGTAAAAGAAATGTTGCATCCATGATCCCGACAGACTCTGGCAAGTTCTTGGAACCTAGCTTGGATTTCCAAAATGCTATTTCCCTCTAGATCGTTAGTTCCCAAATGCACCAGGAAATCCGGTTTCCCTCCACAATCCCTAACCATTTCATACACCATGAACTTTGCTCTGTGCACTGTCAGCCCAGAGATACGCACTACCTTCACCTGGCTATGGCATCCACCCCCCTGTCCCTCCCACTGGATACCCCTAATCATCAAGTCTTCCAATAAGAGAACCGTAACACCGCCATTATCCTTATGGTTACCTCCACTATGCCCTCTCAGCCCCCTTCCCCCCCTTTATTCATGATCTCAATTCCATGGGAGTCTTCCTGCCTTATTAGAGACCCTTGTCACCCTCCCCTTTCTGCCTCCCTCGTTATTTTGCCCACTTAACTCAAACCCCTCTGAATAGGTGTCCCTTTAACCTCTCTTATCTGAACCATTTATCCGGCTCTGATGGTCTCTTCCCCCACACCACCATCCTCCCCTTGTATTAGTACTCCCCTGCCTCCAGAGACTCTCTGTGGGTCCCTTAGCTAGGCCCCATCCTTGGTACTGACCCCCTGCTGAAGGGGGCCCGCTCCCACCTTCTTGTCTCCCAGTTTCTCTCCAATCATGCTGTCCTCCTCATGTCTGCAATATGTATATCCCCATTTGCTTAGCATTTATGTTTCCCTTCTCCTCTGGGACTATTTCTATCCTTTCCATTGCCGGTCTGTGATGCCCTATGGGTATCCGACTCCCTCCCCCCGGCCTCTGTATAAGTTTTCTCATTTCCACCAACCCCTTCCTCCCCCTCTAGGTTGCTTAGTAGCTCAAATTTATTGTGACACTCTATGTCAGCCTCCATCAAGTAACCCCAGTTTCCCCTGACTGCACCTCTAAACTGCTCCTCTTCTTCCCCTCTTGCTCTGTTCACCTTAGGAGCTCCCTTCCCACAGTCTGCTGTTTTAGGCTTCCGCACATCAGCCCCTCCTGACTCTTCCCCCTCCACTCTCTTTGTATTCAGAATGTTCACCCCGTACGCTTTCCCCTTAGCGTCAACATCCCTATCTAAGGGTCTTCTGTCCCTAATATCCCCTCCTGCTTGCTGTAACATAACATCCTGTAATTTCAGAGCATTGCCTCAGCCTCCCTCAGCCCCACCCTTCTGCTGCCCATATCCACACCCTTGGACACCCCCAGCTCCCCAGCTTACTCCTTAACCAATATACCTCACTCCTGATACAAGATAGCTGTCTACAGAGTGGGCAGCCTCCTCTCTCAGGCCCAATTGAGAATTATTGCCATCCCACAACCTGTGCAGCCTACAACCCTTCCAAAGATGCCTGCCATGGTGGAATATGGCCACCCGTTTATCCCCTCTGTTTATAATGGCACACCCCTTTTCTCAGTCCCTTTCCCTGGAATACAGTTTCTCTCTATACTGACTGCAGTTATTTACAAACCCAATTTCAACCCCACCAATAAAGTTCCAAGTCTCACGAACACATACAGTCCAGTGTGTGTTCAGTCCCACTAACAGTGTGTGTATGCAGACATCAGGTACCATATGATGTCACAGGCCCACCAGCTCCTGTTGCTTCGAATTTCAGTCCCGAACAGAAATACTCAGCCCTTCAATCCCAACCCCCAGTGGCTTTTCAGCATTTAAGAAGGCCTACAAAACAGGGTGGGTGGGATGGCTCTTACCAACACCAGGCAAACAACACATTTAAATTGCCCTCTAATTATCACTGCCAAACAACTGTTCCCAAGCCTCCAAAGTTACAATATCACAGCCCAAGTAACAGTTCTAACTCAAGGTAATAATTTTTAACACATAGAACTAATTTCACTTACAAAACTATTCAAATATTTCAGTTAAAACAGAATATAACCCCAGACCTCTGTCCTTACCAGCCTTCTGCTTATGTTCCCAAGTGAACAATGAAAGCCAAGGTAATTCCTGTTAAAGACAAGGTACTTCCTGTTAAAGACCCCTTCCCCTAACACCAGGCAAACAACACATTTAAATTTCCCTCTAATTATCACTGCCAAACAACTGTTCCCAAGCCTCCAAAGTTACAATATCACAGCCCAAGTAACAGTTCTAACTCAACGTAATAATTTTTAACACATAGAACTAATTTCACTTACAAAACTATTCAAATATTTCAGTTAAAACAGAATATAACCCCAGACCTCTGTCCTTACCAGTCTTCTGCTTATGTTCCCAAGTGAACAATCCATACCAGGAATATTTTGTGCTCCCTCTAAGAAAAGGGTGCATGGCATTGCCTAATATGAAATATGACTTCTGGGCTGCACAGTTGGCACTCCTGGTGGAAGGGGCTAGGGGAAGCCCATCTGACTGGCTGGTACTTGAGGGAGCGCATTATGAGGCAGGTGTAATACATGGTCATTTCTTGCCAACTTTGACTGACATGTCACTTTCCTCTAAAGGCAACTCCTACAGTCAACATTTAGCTAGGATTTGGCTGGGTACCCATACATTTATCAATAACTCAAAAGGATTATGACCCTGTTCAGGCCTAATGGAAGTTTTTAAACAGATGAGAGGTTATAATGTTTCTGTGCACCAAGTGTTGTTAAGATGGTGTAGGGGAGGGGAAGGTTAAGGCTTGTGGGTGACTTATATATGGGGGGCGGAGTATCCTGAAATCATTCACTGTAATTAAAGAGGAGTTTTCCTTGCAGGCTGGAGACTTCTTTGCATACAGCATGTCAGGCAGTATCTATCTCATAGATACATAGATACATAGACAGTGTCGGCAGATAAGGGCCTATGGCCCACCCAGTCTGCCCATTTGAGCTTGTAAGTTCAGTTTGTTTTCCTAGAAGTCTGTTGCCCCTTACCCCTGACCTCTAGAATTCCTTTATGTCTATCCCATGCATTCTTAAATCCTGTGATTGTTTCAGCCCCCACCACTTCCTCTGGCAGGTGTTCCACTTGTCCACCACCCGTTCTGTGAAGAAATTCTTCCTCATGTTTCCTCTGAATCGTCCTCCTCCAACTTCATCCCATGCCTCTAGTCCTGGAACATCTTTTTCACTTAAAATAGCGTTTTCCTGCACCCTGTTCCTCCCTGTAAGATACTTGTATGTCTCTATCATATCCCCTCTCTCCCTCCTCTCCTCCAGGGAGTACATGTTCAATTCCTTCAACCTGTCTTCATAGGACTTCTGATGCAATCCATGCACCATCTTTGTTGCCCTCCTCTGAACCTTCTCTACCCTGTCTATGTCCTTACGTAGGTATGGTCTCCAGAACTGTACACTGTACTCGTGGTGGGGCCTCACTAGTGTCTTGTATAGTGGAATTATGACCTCCCTTTTCCTGCTGGTGATGCCCCTGCCTATACATCCCAGCATCCTATTTGCTTTACCTGCTGCCTTGTCACACTGTTTCCTACTTTGAGGTCATCAGGATGACAACCCCAAGATCCCTTTCCTGCTTGGAGCATGCTATATCCTCACCCCCAACTGATATATTGTGCCAGGTTTTTGTGCCCCATATGCATTATCTTGCACTTCTTGCATTAATTTCAACTGCCAAACCCCTGACCATTCTTCAAGTTTCTGCAGGTCGCTTCTCATTCTGTCTACACCCTCTGGTGTGTCTACTCTGTTACAGAGCTTTGTGTCATCAACGAACAGTGAAATTCTGCCTTCTATATCCTACTAATGTCACTGATGAAGATGTTGAATAGGACCGGTCCCAGCACTGATTCCTGTGGTACCCACTGGTCACTCTTCCCTCTATGGAGTGACAGCCATTTACCACCACCCTCTGTGTCCTGCCACTCAGCCAGTTACCTACCCACCACACTACTGTCCTGCCCACACCATATTCCCCAGTTTGTGTAACAGTCTTCTATGTGGCACAGTGTCAAAGGCCTTGCTGAAGTCCAGATAGGCCATGTCCACTGCCCTCCCTGATCCACCTCCTAGTCACCCAGTCAAATAATTCAATGAGGTTGGTCTGACATGCCTCCCCTGGTGAAACCATGCTGCCTTGGTTCTTAGTCCATTGACAACCAGATGTTCCACCAATCTCTCCTTCAGTAGTGTTTCCATGATCTTCCCACTACCAGAGATGAGGCTGACTGGTCTGTAGTTCCCTGCTTCCTCTTGTTCCCACTTTTGTATAAGGGACTACATCTGCTCTCCTCCAGTCTTTGGGTACCTCCCTGTTTCCAGTGATCGCTAAACAGGATAGCCAGAGGTTCAGCCACCACTCTCTTAGTTCTTTAAGGACCCTGGGGTGCACCCGCCTGGCCCCATTGCTTTATCAACTCTTATTACTTCCAGTTCCTTCAGGACCCTTTCTCGTGTAAAGGGACTTGTGTCCATTTCTGCACCATTCTCACCCCTTGTACTCCCTTCAGACCCATTACCCCCCCTTCCTCAATAAAGACTGAGCAGAAATACCTGTTCAATATGTCAGCTTTTCTGTTGTCATCCTCCACGCGGCTCCCATCCTCCCCCTTCAGTCTCACTATCCCTTCCTTTGTCTTTCGTTTTATGTACCTGTAAATGGTTTTGTCCCCTCTACCCACTGATTTTGCAATGTGTTCTTCTGTCTGAGCCTTGGCTTCCCTTACTGACCTACCTGCTTCCCTTTGCTTCTCCTGGTACTTCTCCCTATCCCCTTCTGCCTGTGTCTTTTTGTATTGCCTGAATGCAATCTTTTTGGCTTTCACTTTCTTTGCTACCTCTTTGGAAAACCATAATGGTTTCCTTTTCCTTTTCCTCTTGCTAACCTGCTTAATGCATAATTCTGTTGTTCTTGTAATCCCCATTTTAAATACTGCCCACTGTTCCTCAACCCCTGATTCCTGTCCCATTCCCCTTAATGCCTCTTTCAAGTATCTCCCCATTTTCCCAAAGTCTGCCCCCTAAAATCCCGGATACGTGTTTTTGTGTGGTTTGGTTCTGCTCTTTCTGTGATTTCAAACCACAATGACTGGTGGTCACTGTTCCCCAGGTGCTCCCCCACTGTTACCCCCATCACACTGTCCCTGTTTGTGAGCACAAGGTCCAGTATTGCCTTCTCGGAGTTGGTTCCATGACCAGTTGCTTGAGGAAGGCACCCTGAAGGAGTCCAGGATAAATCTGCTCCTAGTTGATGCTGCTGCTGGGATGCTCCAGTCCACGCCTGAATATTGAAGTCTCCAACCAGTACTACTCACCCTTGTCTGCCATCCTTTGGATGGCTAGCATCAGCTCCTATCTGTTTCTTCCTCCTGGGCTGGTGGTCTATAGACCACACTTGTGAGATGGCTGTCCCCATTTTCCTTTCCAGCTTAACCCCACAGTATCTCTCCCCATTTTGTTCCTCCTAGATCTCTGTGGCCCTTATGTCATTTTTCGCATACAGTGCCACTCCTCCTCCTCCCTTCCTGCCTGCTCTGTCTCTTCTGTATATGTTGTAGCCAGGTATGGCCATCTCCCAGTCATGGTTATCATTACACCAGGTTTCAGTGATAGCCACAATGTCCAGGTCTGAGTGTACCATGACAGCCTCCAGATCTTCCATCTTGTTGCTTAGGCTCCTTGCATTTGCACACATGGCTTTCCATGATTTGACCTCCCTAGACTGCTTCACTGTTCTACTTCAGCCCCTTCCTTGGTTGTCATTTATCCCTGGTTCTCCTTGCTGTCTGCCCTTCTGCTGAATTTTGCCCCTTTTCAGCTTATCCACCTCTTGGGCACTAATCTCCATCTATTGCACACTGCTTTGCAGAGATAGCCACTCCTCTGGTTCACTGGTTCCACTGCTAGCTGTGGGGGGTGAGCAAGTAGGTACCCTCCTTGCTGGCCTGCCACCCCCCTTTGCTAGTTTAAATGCTTGTCAATGTAGCATTTAAACTTATCATTGAGTGCTTGGATTCCCCTCCAGGATGGATGCAGGCCGTCAGGCTTGAGCAAACCTCCATCCTCCAGGTGGGTCCCCAGTCTCCAATGAATCCAATCCTTCCTCACAGCACCAGTTCTTCAACCATGAGTTAAAGTTCCTGGTGCATGCACTCCTATGTTCTCCCTTGCCTCTCACAGGTAGTACTTCTGAGAAAGTGACAGAAGTAGCTACTTGCTTGAGACCCCTCACCAGTTTCCTAAACTCTTCCTGAACTTCCTTTGGCTCCCTATTTGCCAGGTCATTAGTACCTAGGTGGATAATGACATCTAGCTCACCCTCCAGTCTTGCCTTCCCAGTGATCCCCAGGATCTTCCTTCCATACCTCCATGCCGTGGCACCTGGTAGGCACCTCACCTCCCTGTCCTCCCCCTCCTGTGTTCCTAGCTGGATCCCTCTTACGATGGAGTCCCCCACCAGGATTCACTTCCTCCTCCTCTGGGGTCCACTGCTTTCCCCGCTGAGGTCACCTCCTTGGCTAACCTCCACATCTTTTCCTTCCACTTCTCTGGGTACCTCTATTTGGTTGTCCTCGATTGCCAGTGTGGCATATGAGTTCTTGAGTGGAATAGGATCTGGGATGTGCCTCTGCCTGACTGCTCTAACCTCCTGAGCCCACTGTCATCCAAGTGCCTCGTTTCCGCATCTTTGAGCAGTGCATGGACTGGGTGGTCCTGGATAGGGGTGATGGTACTCCTGACCCAGTTTACTTCTGCTCTGAGTCTGGCTACCTCATCCCACAGTCCAGAGAGATGTATGCAGATAGGGCAGCACCTCAGTGTCCAGAAGGTCTGCCTGAATATGGCTGCCCCACAGCCACTGCATTGCACCACTCCCCACATTATACCGCAATTCCACTACTTGTCTGCTACTGAAGCTTTCCTAGTTCTCTTTTTATTAATTTACTGTACTAAAAATCCTGTCACTAATCCTCAGATATTTTTTTAAAGGAAAAAGAAACCAATAAATAAATAAATGAGTCAAAACACTTGTGCTGAGGGTGGGCTTCTTCCCCCTTATGCCCCTCCTACTTCACACCCCTTACTATACCCTGTGTTTAGCTCCTGTCAATCAGATTTATCAGGGCATATAATTAAGAGTTGGTGGAAGGGGGGTGAAAATTTGCAGCAATTAAGGACAGCACAGAATTACACCACCACTATGTTTTAAATTTTCAACAGCCAAAAAACAATTATAAGTAAAGACAACAAAGAAAGTATAGTGTCACTAAATGCCCACAATCTAAGTTTAAAAGAGAAATAGCAATTACCAGTTACTCTAAAGCACTGAATTGAATATGTTTCCTTCCTTCCCCTTCTGGCTTCTTCTGGTCTCATTATACTGTTGGGGCATCTCCCATAGAAGAAATTCTTTTCTAGCCACTGCCAGGCTCCCCAACCCTAACAGCACTGTATACTTTTTTGTGGGAGCAACCCCACTCCCCTGTGTCAGAGCACATGAGTGTTGGAGTAATGATCTGGACATTGTAATAGGTGCAGACAAGTGGCAAGCCGCTATTGAGCATGTGCACACATGCTCCAGTTCAAATAAGCTGAGAATTCAGTTCAATTTCCTTTACAGAACCTACCTCACACTGAAAAGCTGCACCCATATAAGGCTTCCTATGACCTAGGCTGCCCTAAATGCTGTATAGCAGATGGGGATTTCATACACATGGTGTTTACCTGCTGTAAGATAGTCCTGGGCTCCCAGCAGCCCTCTGGTTTAAATGGCAGACTTTTTTCTACTAACGTCTTTCAGACACCTTATGGTTTTCCACCATAGTCTGTCTTTTTTACCCACACCAATGTCAGATCTTTGCTTGAATATGTGCATGGTTTGTTTGTACGTGTGGGTATGCCTGCACACTCTTCCATCCTGTGTGCATGTGTGTGGGGGTTGGCATCTTCACATGGGCTTTCCAGCTATTTGTACACATCTATTTTCATTTTCCACAAATGTCTTTATCTCTGTCTCCTTCCCCCACATTTGTCACCTTTCAGCCTTCTCACTAGACTCTATTAATTATTCCCCACTTGAAGACTCCTCAGCTCATTCTCTCCTACTATGCATTGTCATATCCATCATCACTTTTTTATTTTCCAGATTTTTTCTTATCATGTCTATCATTTTTTCTTCTAGAGCCTCCCTCTTTTTTCTTTCCCCACATATATATCCCCTATTTCACTAACTTTGCTTTTTTCTCTTTTAGATAATTCCTGAAGAATACGTATGGTCGAAACATCAATTTTAACTCTATTTTCTATTTTCAGCATGCATTTACTAGTACCATTTAGCTTTATATGGGACACGTTTGACAACTGCAACCTGCCATTCAGAAACACAGTTTACGGACCTTGAACATGACCCCGTGCAAATAAACTGCAGTGCATTTGTGCTCTAAAGGTGCAAACCCCACATTATAATGTCTAACATAATAAAATAACTTTTTATATGGGTAGTGTAATTTTTAGATTGTGTGAGGCAATCAAGAAGAAAATAAAAAGAGGGCAGCAGCCTGCTTTAGCCTACTGTATTTTGCTATGATTAGTTGCTAGGCAATTTAATAACTGGGTTGGCATAACTTTCAAATATAAAAACAGGGTTTCTCCATAATACCTGTCTGGTTATTATGGCATTAGTGTCAGTGAGACCCATTGTAGTTAAGAAAGCACTTTTCCTTGTGTACTCCACAGTTCAATAAAGAAATTGTTATTTTGGCAGCTTCACACTAAACAGTCTCCAATCTCTCTTCAGAGACTATTAAAACAATCACTTGCAACAGACTCAGGAGAGAAAACTTCTGAACAGGAAATTTATCTGAGACTGGACTTATTTCAGTGTATATCTGACTCAGTCTTCATCGCAGTGTCAATCACATTGCATCTGAGAAGTAGACTGAACTAGACAGAAAAGAAAATGCAATCTCAGTTTGAAATTAACAACTAAACTGCTGAACTTCTGTGTGTCACAGAATAACGGAACTGCAACAAAACCATCAAAACTAGTGGTGTTTGGATAGTGCTTTAGTGGATCTGATTAGCTTCCATTAGATAGTGCTGGTATCTGACCTAGGATTCAGCAAATATCTGACCAAACTCAGACTCCGGAGCCAAGGTCAGATATTTATGTATCTGAGTTTGGCTCCCGCAGATCCACCCATCAGATAATCAGATCCAACCAGTCTGGTCGGATCTATAGAAGGGATCCTACCAAACAGATCCATTTTAGAATGTCAACACTATTTGTTAACATCTGAAATCTGAGTTTTGGGGTACTCTCTGTCACAATCCAACTTTATAGCAGTATCAGTGGCTCAGCAGGTAGCACACTTGCTTCTGAGGCCGGGAGATCAGAAGGTTGTGGGTTCTATCCTCACACCAGGTACTTGGGTTAATCCCAATACTGACACTGTAGTGCAGCATGAGGGAGTGCTGCACTCCTGAGGTGCTGTCTTTCAGATGAGACATTAAACCGAGGTCCCATCTGCCTGTCCAGGAGGATGTTAAAGATCCCATGGCATTTCTCGAAAAGAGTAGGGGTATTTTATTGAAAAACAAAATAAACATTACATCACATAAGATTACAAAGGATAAACCAAAAGATTCACACTTAAATTAAAGCGTATAACATAAATATTCAGTTTCCACAAACTCACATTTTTGGTATCTAAGGAGATCAAACCAATTTATACTGTAACCTAACTATCAATTGAATATAGATTCACATATTTTAGAATTCCTTAACATTCTTTTCATGAAATATTTCCCATGTTCCTCCAAAAGGTACAGGATTTCTCCTGTGAGAACTTTTCCATATCACCTGCTTTTACTTGGCCCAAAGTCCTCTTCTATCTGAACAATAATTATCCTTGGAGGGGTATATAGTTTCTGTAAAACAAACTGGCATCTACTTTGCCATAGATACAATTTGATAAGGGAAAAAAATACTCTTAAAGTGCTCCTGTGAAACCCCTTCCAAAAGCCTGAAAAGTCTCCCAAAATTAGCATCTGATAACTAAGGCGCATAAGACATGGCCATTGCCATTTTCTTGATAAGGTTTCCCAAAATATTCTTGCTTCCTGATATTTGAAAAAGAAATGACACATTGTTTCCCCTATATGTACACATGTTTGCCTTGGGCAGTACCTGTCCTGTATTGTTTTATGCTTTAAATTTCCTCTGACCTCCAGCCTGCCATGACAACATAGCCAATTAATATCCCAGGTATTCCTAGGTATTCTTTTATCTGTTAAAATAGGTAAAGCATATGTCATTCGTGATGGGAGACACTCTGGGAATAAAAGAGTTCCTTGCTGAAGAGATAAAATTAACTGATAAAGTTGCTTCCGGCCTAATGTAAGGGCTGTTCTTTTCTTTAATTTCCACTGGCTAATCTTTTTAAAAGGGTCCCTAGCATATTTCGGAATATTAAACTGAGGTAGTAATTTGGATGGTAATAAATCCCATTTATTCATATAAGGTTGTAGGGCTTGGAAAGCCCAGGCTTGCCACGGGGTAGATACTGCAGTCGCAGAACATTTAAAAAGATTATATAAGAAAAGAGTATGAAAAAATGCAACTGGATTTATCATACATAAACCCCCTTTTGAAACTGGATAATATGGTATATCTCTTTTGACAGGGTTAAGTCTGCTGCCCCTACACCATCTGAAAAAAGTTAATTCAGTGGAACGGCCAGCCATGGCAGTGTGGCAGAGGTGCTGTGCTGGCATACCCTTGTTGCGGATATGTTGGGAGGGTGCGGGGTGGGCAGCCCTGCTGGGGTGGTGTGGGGAGAGGGATCCACTAGACACCAGGGAAGTAGTGTACCACATTGCAGTGGGTTGGGTGGGGATTGGCCAACACATTGTGGCTGGCTGCAGTTACGGTGCCTGGGGCACCATTCGGTGGGCTGGGGTCTCAGTCGGCACCTAGCCATTTTGTGCTGTGCACTGCCCATGGGGTTTGGGTGGGTAATTACATTGCAAGCCGACATTGTAGTTGGCAATGTGGTGTCTACGTTGTTTTGCTCGGCAATATTGTGTCCGCAATGTTATTACCCGGTACCCACAAAAAAGGGCTTTATTAGATTAAATAGTTCAATCCTGGCAGTTTTATCCAGAGGGGCATAAATGTTAACTAGCCTAAAATGAAAATCTCTAAAGGCGCAATCTAAAACCAAAGCCCTTCCAGGCAAAATACCCACTAGTCTGGATACTGAAAAATGTGTATTTTTAAACAAGATGCCTATCCCATCAGCTGCATCTTCCCCAAAGCCTCAGAAAGAAGGCCCCCAAACTCAACTCCTCCTATCCTGTTCTACCTCAAACAGTGATTTTAATCTGGTCTCTTGAAGAAAAATAATATCTGCTTGCAGTCTGGTTAAAAAATAGAGAAGTGCAGTTTGTTTCTTTCTTCAGACTACAGACATTGTAAGAGGCTATATTTAGGGTGGCCATATAAAAGCAAGTTTGCACCCCACCTAATCTTTATCACCTTGGGAAGCCATATTTTTTCCTTTTTTTCCCCCACCTTTTTTCCCTTTTTCATGCATTTCTTTTTTACTGTACTTGGTGGCCTGGAGTCCTCATCATCAATTCCAGAAATTAATTCTGACTGTGCCGAAATATCTGAGTCCGAGTCTAAATCCCCTCCTTCTTGTAGGGATGCAAAGTTATTTTCTAGTGGCAAATTAAACTCAGGTGGCTTTTGTTTTGCAGCTGCCCTAGTGATCCTTCAAGAATGTTTTTTTGTAGTCTCTGCGGCGGGGGGGGCATAATAAGCTGTTAAGTATCAAGTGTTGTAACTTGTAAACCTTCTGTCTGCTGAAACATAGAAACATAGACTTTGACGGCAGATAAGGACCGCTAGGCCCATCTAGTCTGCCCATTTCCCTACCTACAGGATAGGCCGCAGATCCTAGTTAACCAACAGCCTTTATCTTCCTGCCCCCCACAAGAATTGCCTTATGTCTGTCCCATGCATTCTTGAATTCTCCCACAGTTTTAGACCCCACAACTTCCTCAGGAAGGCTGTTCCATGCATCCACTACCATCTCTGTGAAATAATACTTCCTCACATTGCCCCTGAACCACCCTCCTTCTATCTTTAAATTGTGTCCCCTTGTTCTTGCAAGTCTCTTTTTCTGAAAGATGCTACCCTCTTGGACTTTGTTGATTCCCTTGAGGTACTTGAAAGTTTCTATCATGTCCCCCCTCTCCCTTCTTTCCTCAAGGGTATACATATTAAGCTCCTTTAGTCTCTCCTCATACGGCTTCTCTTGCAGACCCTGCACCATTTTAGTTGCCCTCCTCTGGACTGCCTCTATCCTGTCTATGTCCTTGCGGAGATGGGGTCTCCAGAACTGGACACAGTATTCCAGATAGGGTCTCACCAACTGTCTGTACAGAGGGATAACAACTTCCTGTTTTCTGCTGCTGATGCCTCTCCCTATACATCCCAGTATACCCCCGGCCCTCCCTACTGCCTTCTCACATTGCTTGCTAACCTTAAGGTCATCTGATATGATTACCCCAGGTCCCTTTCCTGTTTTGTTGTTGTTACTACCTCCCCACCCATTGTGTATTCTTCCCTGGGTTCTTGTTTCCCAGGTGCATTATTTGCACTTTTTGCATTGAATCCTAGCTGCCATCGTCCTGACCATTCCTCCAACCTTGCCAAGTCCCTTTTCATCCTTTCCACGCCTCCTTGTGTATCAACCCTGTTGCAGATCTTTGTGTCATCTGCAAAAAGGCATACTTTTCTTTCCAGTCCCTCTGCAATGTCACTGATGAAGACATTAAAAAGGACTGGACCCAATACTGAACCCTGCGGTACCCCACTAGTAACCGCCCTTTCTTCAGAGTGGACTCCATTTACAATTACCTTCTGTGTCCTGTTGTCCAGCCAATGCTGACCGTGCCCTTCAGGTGTATGAGAAGGAGCTGGTGGCATATCAGCTATTTCTTCCACTGATGTTGTAGGGTTTTGAGATTCTTCAGGCCCCACTCCATTACCAGCAGCAGGAGGCAGTGCCTGAGGCCTTATCTCTTCTTCCCCTTGCTTATCCTAGGCTGACTGTCCTAGATCATCCTGATCCCACCCTATCTTCCCTATTTCTTCTGGCCCAGGGACACTGATGATAAGCATGTCCCTTCTCATCACACAGATTACACTGATGGACATTTTCACAAGTTGAGCTGGGATGACCCTACCCTCCACATAATGAGCATTTTAACAAATTGCATGTACTACTTAGGTGTGTTCTAGCCCCACATTTATAACAGACTCATGGCTGACCCCCATCAAAACACACACCTCTGTCTCTTCCAATGAAAACACTATTAGGCAAATGAATAATCTTGGAGTTAACTTGAAATAGTTTAACCTTAAACTTCCACCCACCCATCCACAAACCTTCAGTATCAATTACTGCTTCAGGAGGGTTCAAGATGTCTCATCTGTTTTGCAACCAATGGTAGATATTGCTAACATTAACCCGTTCATTGCAAAACATGATTGTAATTATTCTAACTGCAGGCTTTGTCAGGGGGATTGCAGAAAAAGGTGTCCACAGGGGGGTTTGTTTTAAAGTATTGTATTTTAACCAGAATTTCTCCAAACCAGCATTAGTCTTGAAACTAACAGTAAATGTGTCTTCATCAGACACATGTACAAGGGCATAAATTTTCACTGGTCTAAAGTCTGTGGAACCTTTTAAGAGCTGTCTTGCAAAGTAATAATCTATCAGGGTGCTCAACCAGTCCTCCCCTATATTGAAGCCTAACTGCATTCCACCTGGGGGCCTGTTCTAACTTATTTTTAAAAAGGTCAGATAAAGCAGGGCCTCTAGGGGGGTTACCTGCCTTATTCCCTTGTTTGGAGGTTCCTTCTCCAGCGTCATCATTATCCACATTATTATGCTCTCTCTGTGGGCTAGGCCCAGCATTTGAGTCCCTCCCTGCTGTAGAATTTAAATCTGGGCTTTTTTCATTAAAATGCTTTCTAGACTTTCCCTGCCTGTCTGTCTCTAATAAGTGTGATTTGGGCACATTACCCTGGTTATCAGCAGCAACAGTATCAACACACATAGTATTGGACTATTATTACTGTTAGCCATAGCAGGCTATGCGCCCATGTTCTTTGATACAGCCATCATTTTTGAGTCAATACGAGTGCAATTTGTTCTTTATCACTGGAATCCCTCATCCCAGGTACCTGTTTATTTTCAGAGCTCTGAGAGTTTGTTGCAGGCCTGTTCACTCACTGAAGTACCCCTTCAATTTCCTCGTCCCAATCTGTATCTGGAGTCCATCGTCTAGACTCCGTTTGCTTCCATCCTGAACGCTATAAGGAGGTTTCAACCATCCAGCCATTTCCTTCTGTTATACCAGGTTGTGTTAGTCCAAACTGCTGAAGAATTGTTTGTCTAGCAGTTTATGTCTGTGGAGGTTTGAGAACGCTGTCCTTGCTCTCGCTTTGCCGTGCTCACACTCTGACCTGGAGAAGTCAAATATTCTGTAGGGCTACTGACAAGTTCCACTGCATGACTCAACTGACTGCCACCGACAGCTGACTTCCCACTGCATACATGTGATGTTTCCCGGTTCGGCCGGGAGAGTCCCGTGTTTTTAACTAAACACCTGTCCCCCCGCATGGGAAAGCAAATCTCCCGCTTTACACAGTTTAAAAAAATCTGCATTTGCAGTCTGTGCATTTATTCATGTGCTTTATCGAGCCCTGACTGGGCTTCTCACCCTAATGCAGCTCCAGTGGATCTCCTTGCTCGCCACACTCTACTGGACGCACGCCTCCTAAAAGAAGCATCCAGCCCCGGACCGAGCTTCTTGCCCTGTGGCAGCTCTGGCGGATCTTCTTGCCGGACGTGCTGTACTGGCTTCCCGCCTCCCGAACAAGGTAACGCTCCTCTCTGGGCAAACATAATTCTGGCCACAGGGACAGGACAGTATAAAAACAACTTCCCTTATTTGAACAGTTACTGAAGTCCTTGATCCAAAACTGTTTACCATTTCTTTTTTGTTTTATTCAAGCAGATCAAACAGATCAAACAGCCAGTCACATAAATTCATCAATAATAGTTTATCAGAAAAAAATGCCTTATCCTGTAGTTTATAAACACAATAAATACTTATATTAAAATCAAATACCACTATCACCTCGTTAGGCTGTCTCTTTAAACACAGCTTTAATTCCTTGATTTCTGCCTTTGTGACTGGCTGCTGCACGAAACATTAAATCCCTTAATTAATTGTTCATAATCCAACTGTTTATTATTTGAATACAAAAGCAACTGAAATATAACAATACCTATTGTTTTAGACACGTTTCTGAAGATAAAAAAGTTTCTTTTTGTTTAGTGTATCAGCTTTTAAAAGAAGACAGCAACACACATACTTTAACTGCTGTTTAACTTAGTTAATGTTAGTTTACTTAATGTTTTATGTATTATATATAAATTTTCCATTACTTAATGGCCAACTTGGTGCATTTATGCATTCTCCCTCTTAAAAGGCAAATCTCCCTCCTAACTTCACAAAATCTCCTTCTCCCACAGTTTTATATTATCACATGTATGCCACTGTCAAGATGCGATTCGGCTGAGTCAGTCTGCCGGCTGTCTTTAGGAATAATGGGGGATTCACCCAAACAATGCACTGTGTTTACGCCAGAGATCTCTGACTGAGAAATCAATCCAAAACCAGGATGTAGGAGTAGGCAGGGAGTAGGAGAGTTTCCCTGGTGTCCTTGCCAAATTTCCCCCATTCACTAAAAATACCACTAACAGCTTAATCTGGTTCATTGTCAGTTGGCATTCAGCTGTATCACCCTCCCCTGGGTCATGCCTGAAAATAGGCAGAATTTGTCTAGTGCACTAACCCAGTCACAAAAACTAAATAAATAAATAAATAAAATCATTGGATACTATCTGAGTACTACTAATCAAACTGGTAAGTGACTTTAAGATAGTTCAACATTATTGCACAACAATGTATGAAAAACAAAGCATTACTGAAATCTCAATGCAGGAACTAGATAAATTACTGGCAGATTTTTGTTTTCTTACTAAAAAAAAGTTAGCATAGCCAGCTCCATGGTGCCAACCATTGTGGCATCACTCTGGCATGCTGGCGACCTGGGTTTGTGCCCAGATCCTGGGTACCAGGAGTAGGGGCGGCAGGGAGGGAGTTCAGGGTATCCCTTGGATGCTTCCTTCCTGGGTGGGTTGCTTAACACCGCTTTGGTGGTGGCTCCTGATGTTTGCAATTTGGAGGTGTTCTTGGCATGGGTGACCACAGGCCAAGCACCCCCACCCCCAGGATACTGCTGCCGTTACATCACAGGGTGGTGGGTGGGGCCCTAGCAGAAATGGGAAAATGGCAAACCATGGCCCTGGATTATGACCTTGGGTAGACTACCTACACTGCCCCAGGCCATGCAGCCATTGGTCCATTCCTGCCTCTCTGACTGATGTCCCTGGATTAGCCTCTGGCTGGGCACTAGTTGGATCAATCTGTGTGCCTGATGGGTCAGACCCAAGCAGGCGTCTGATGGGTGATAAGTGGTGATGTAGCTGATGCTGCCTGGCTGGACAGACAGAAGCCAGCATGGCGCCTGTAGGAGGTAAGGGCCATGGGAAGCCATGGGAAAGTGGAAAAAAAAAGAAAAAAGTGTGCCGCGTTTTTGTGTGTGAACCAGCAATTATATAAAATAAACTCTGGGGTGTTTTTTTGTTGTTGTTTATTTTACAAACCTTTGATGTGTAATACCATCACAAACCACTTGTGCTTCACACTCAAATAGATAGGTATAAGCATGGGATAGGCATAAGAGAATCTTAATGGAAAGCAATGTTGGGAGGAAGAAAGAGCTGGATATGAAGATGGGTCTGCGGTAATACTGTAGGTAGGGAAAATGGGAAGACTGGGTGGGCCAAATGGTCCCTGTCTGCTGACAAATTCCATGTTTCCAGGTGTACAAATATCTCATAATGTACACCACCCCACTGCATACTTGAATTTTATCATTTGCACACATGGTATTTCAGTGGACCATCTGAAGCACTTGTTTTAGAAAATGCAGAACAATCTCATTTGATACATGGGCTTCCCTTGCTAGTCAACTAGATGAAACTTTCAATAAGATAAAAATGTATACAATTGGATTGGCCCAGTGGCGCTGAGGGTTGAAGTGTGGATGCCATACCTCACTCCACACCAGCGACCTGTGTTCGGTGATGGACTCGGGCCTCTGGGAGCTGGCCAGGAGGAGAAGGATCAAGCACCCAATAGCTTGCTCTCCTTCTCCAGGGAGGGGTAGGAAGCTAGCCTTGCTGTGGTACTGCCACCTCCCAGTGTCCACTGGTATCTGGCAGTGCAGGTCGGGGAAGCAATGTAGGGAGGGGGGACTGACGTCGAGGGGGGACCTGAACAGAGATGTGTCTCTGCATGCCTCTGCCTCATTGGCCCTCCTACATGCCATCATCAGTAGAAGGGCAGAAAGAGAAAAAATCCTCGACCGCTCCTAGGCCACGAGACCTCGGGTCCTGTACACCTACAGGCCAAGGGCAGACTCCGCCGTGTGCATGTATGCTTCCCCTGAAGTTGAGGGAGGATTTGGGGAGCCTTCTTCGCCCCACTCGGAGGATTATCCGGGGTATCTGGAAAAATTACAGGAACGGCGCACAGCACTCTTGGAGCAGACACCTGAAGCAGTTGGGGGTACTGGAACTGAGGGATTTGAGAGAGTGGAGCGACTGAAGGCAGGTAGGAAGGATAAATAATAAGTAAAAAAAATGTATAGGTTCACAGGTTCATAGGTAAATTCAGGTCCATAAGCTACATGAGCCATATAAAGGACCTGTCACTAATTTAGAGGACATAACTCAATTTTTCTTCTCCCATATACCTATCCAGTAGTTCTTAAAACTGGCCAAACTACTAGCTTCCACCACCTGCCTAGGGAGACCATTCCAAACATTCACCATCCTCTGGTTAAACCACTTCCCTCTTTGACTCATTCTATATTTCTCACCTTTTAACTGTTGATCATGAACCCTAGTACCAATACTCACATTCTCCTTCCAGTTTAGTCCTGCTGCCTCACATAGCATGCCATCACTTATTGATTTATATATGTAACATAAATCTCCTCTTATCCTTCTATATGTCATTGAATATAGCCCCAAATGCATCAATCTGGAACCATATTCTAATTCAGCCACCACACTGACTTTCTTGGTGAACCTCCTCTGAACCCGTTCTGCCCTTTTACTTCCCATAACACTCTGTACTGAACAAAAGGGGGGCTCCATATTCCAGAATACGTCTCACCAGGGATCTGTACAGGGGCTCAAGGACCTCTTCCTTCCTACTTCTGATGTTACGTAACAAGTTACCTATAATCCTATTGGCTGTATACAATTAGAAGTTCTGTATTGCAAAGTGAATATATTATATATTATAAAAAAGGTCTCAGAAATGTTGTAATTTCATTTGCTGTCATGCACCCAAAAATGCATAAAAGGTTGTTTTCTGGAGCAAATACATTCTTATATGTATGAAATCATTATCAGAGTAATGATTTGCCCAAATATATCATGTACAGCTAAGGCTCTAAATAGAATGACAGTGAGGTAATACCAATAAGCTACCACAATAGTGGCTGATGGCATCTTTCAGGACGCTCTACACTCTTATCGTTTTGTCTTGTTTAGCTTTGTTTCTTTTATGTTAAAGTGTTTGGTGTTCTGTATGTATGTTGGACAAGTTTGAATGCTTTCTGGCATGTTTTATTTTTATTGGGTGTTGTTAGTTATTTTTATCCTGAGCCATCCAACTCTGAAGCTATGAAAGCTAGTATAACTAAGGAAATGTAGAGGATCAAAAGAGCATTACTGCCCGTAGAGCCCCTGTCTTTCACCCATAAAAGTATAAAGCATTGTTTATCATTTTTAAATTATCTAATATTTTTTTAAAGGTTTCTTTGTTATCACAAATGACCATATCTAAAGGAATTTGATTCCATTGCTTAATGTCTCTTTGAGAAAAAGAGTAAGACCTCTTTGTTGTTGTGAAATGTTTTCTTTCTAGTTGAAGTGGATGACCCCTTGTGTTAATTTTTATTTGTTTAAAATCTAGTCCGATTTCAGACATAATGAATTGATCACAAATCACTTCTCTTGTGAATAGGAGGTCACCCCTCATTCTTCTTTTTTCTAGTGACTTTAACCTAAATATTTTTAATCTCTCTTCGTATGAGGGAGAATGACATCACTGAATGTATTTGGTTATCTTTCTTTGGATCTTTTCTATCTTCTTTTTTATATGGGGACCATAGTTGTGATGTGTCATCCAATAGGGGATGGATATAGGCTCTGTATAGTGGTAGAATTACTGATTGGTCTTTTGAAATAATGTTGTGTCTGAGAGACCACCATACCCTGTTTGCTTTATTTATGTTATTAGTGATTTGTTTAGTAAAAGATATGTCATCTGTATTTATAATGCCTAAGTCTTTTTCTTCTGTGGATTTTTTTAGTATTTGGTCATTAAGCTTGTAGTCATACTTAAGGTTGTTATTGCCAAAATGAATTATGCTGCATTTGTTTATGTTAAATGACATACCCCAAGTTTTTGTCCAGTTGCATGCTTTGTCTAAACCACATTGAAGTGTAGTTATTTTGCTTTGTGTACTGCAAGAACCACCAACCTTACAGTCATCTGCATATCTGATAATCCAGCAGTCTGAGTTTGGTTTTAAATCAGCAATGGAAATTTGAAAAATTAGGGGGGACAATACAGAGCCTTGAGGGACTCCACTAGTTACAGTTATCCAGTTGGACAAGTGACCATCGAGAGCTACTCGCAGGAGGTGATCATATAACCAGTTTGATATCCAAATGGTGTAGCAGGGATGGATATTTGTTGCCTTTAGTTTATCTATAAGGGGCCCAATGAGGTATAGAGTCAAAGGCTTTTCTAAAGTCTAAATAAAAGAAGTTGCAGGGGATTTTTTTGTCAATGCTATTACTTATTGTTTCATAAACGCTAAATAGATTTGTAGTGCATGAACATCCTTTGATGAACCATGTTGAGTGTGATCAAAAGTCCCAAGTGTTTTAGTTAGTCTGTCCTTAATTATACTTTCCATAATTTTACAAATAATTGGAGTGAGACTAATTGGTCTGTAATTGTCTTTATCGCTTTTGTCACCTTTTTTAAATAGAGGCATTACATTTGCTGTTTTCCACTCTGTAGGTACCTGACCTGTCTGTATACTTTTATTTATTTATTCATATCTCAGATTACAATATCTTTGAGTTGATGACTCTTTTACAGAGGTTCCACATCAGAATGAAGACAAACACAATGGAGAACTAAATACATAGCAAGTGGAATACATGATACATGGAGTTGGAGTTACAATCCGAAATAAAAGTTACAATCAGGTGAAAAGTGTTAACATTCAGGTTACAGCAAACAATTTCAATCAGGTTAAATTTTACATTCAGGTTACAGTAAGAAGTGCAGTAGGTTTCAAAGATTAGGGAGGTGCCCTTGGGGAAAGAGCAGAGAATGATGTTGTCAAGAAATGTGACATTGTCAGGGAGTGTAGTGGGAGATGAGAGGAAAAACTGAGGGGTGAGGGAGTGTAGTGGGACATGAGAGGGGAGACTGATGGGTGAGAGGAAGGACAGTGGGAAGATGGGGAGAAAGGGATAGGCAGGGGATCTGTGGGCAATGTTAGGAATGGGAGAGTGAGGAGAGTAAGAAGAAAAGTGAGGAAATGGAAGGGAAAGGCAAGTCAGTGAGGGAAATTATCAAATATTAGTTTTTTTGGAATGGCTAGGTGTTTCTTTCATTATCCTAATCATGTCCCCAGTAATATCATCTGGACCGAGTGATGCACCTGCTTTTACTGAATTTAGTTTTTCATTTACTTCTATAGAGAATTCAGTATCAAAATCTGGGATGTCTGGTAGTTTTGTAGTTGTATTGGTAGCATTGAAAACACTACAGAAATGTTCATTTAGGGCATTTGCCATGTCTTTAGGATTATTACTGGCTCTATGATGCTGGTTCAACAAGAAACACATCAACCGGCATCACAGCACCAGGCTCCATGTTGACAGTGATTTGCAGTCAGCATGGAGTCACACACATCGGTGTATGTTTTTTCTTTGGGGGGCTTTGACCCCCAAATCCCCCATGTGGGGGGCTCTGCCCCTGTACCCCCTCACTTTAGGATTCTAACTCCAGGTTGGAGTTAGTTTGGGGAGGGGGTGCAGGTACGGGGAAGGGGTTGCCCAGTCCCAGCAGCACTTCTATGGCAGCATGGCACTGTTGTCGATATCGATGCATGTCACTGTAGAAATGTCACTGTTCAGAAGGCATACTATTATGGCTTATGAGATTATGAGTTGAAAGTGGGCCTAATTTACACTGATATTTTTTAATGAGTTTATGTAGCTATAGAAAAGTTTGCTAGTTCCTTTTGTGGCATGCACTGCTAAGTTCTGTTCTGCAATTTTATTTTTTTGCTGTTCTGATTTCTTGTTTACATTGTTTTTTGAATCTTTCTAAGTGAGTCTAAATGACCCAATGGTGTAATTGCTTGGTATTTTTATAGGCTTTTTTCTTTTCTTTTTTTTTATAAGTTGTGTTATCTGTTTGGATAGCCATTTTGGTTTTAGTTTGTGTTTTGTAAAAGTAGGTATCCATTGATTCACTGTTTCTAGAATTGTATATTTTAAGGTGGTCCACATACTTTCAACAGTCAACTCTTATAAAGTTTGATTCCAGTCAAAATGTGTTAGGGTATTATCTATTGATTTAATATCTGCCCTGTTATGTGCATAAAATTTAGTGATAGATTTTGATTGAGAGTGTCTCATTTCTAGATGAAATTTAACTGAATTACGATCACTGTTTCCCAATGGCACCAACACAGCTCACATTGAAATATTAATATTTTCTGGGGCTAGTATGACATCCAGAATATTGTTTCCCCTTGTGGGATTATCAACATGTCATTTCAGTGACAGTTCCTCATATAATTCGAGAAATATTTTGGACTTTAGATAATTTGCATTTTTATTGACCCAATCAGTATCTCCAAGGTTTAGGTCACCCATAAAGATGGTCATTTCAAATTCAGTCGCTGTTTCTAATTCTTTCATTATTTCTTCTGTTAAACTTTGCTGGGAATCCGGGGAATGATAACACAATCCTAAAAGAAATCTGTCAGAGATACCTTTATTAATTTTGGTCTAAACTGTTTCTGTTAATGTTGAAGACTTTATTTTGTTAGAAATTTCTGTAGCCTGGAGGCATGTGTTTATATATAAAGTGACCTCCCCCCTTTTTTATCATTTCTACAATGATAAAATAAGTAGTATCTTGGAAATGAATGGCCCCAGTTTTCATTATGTGGGCACCAGGTTTCGGTGACACCTACAATATCAGGTTTATCTCTGATGCAAAGACCTTTTAGTTCATCAAGTTTGTTATTTAGACTACGAGCATTCCATAATAAGCATTTTATGATTGGGCTTATGTTTATTTTAGGTGATTTTTTTTTGCTATTGATATAGTGTTGGTATATCCAGTGGCAACCCTTATATTTACTTATCTTGATATATTTACTACCACATTCTATATCTAACAGAGACAGTTTATGTAGATGACATGGGATTTATTTGTTTTTATGCATTCAAACATACAAACATTTCCTACATTTTTGGAATATTAGTACAAGTGAGGTGTCATTGGCATTTATGATCTGCACAGTAACGTTACATCAATGGTTAAACTAAAGCAAATAGATTTATCTTTCTTTAGGGCCTTTTGGGCTTAATGGATGGGGATCTGGTAAGGGACCTGGTGGTAGAGGATCACTGGAGACTGTACTGTTGGGAGATTTAGCAAGCGACTGGGTCGGCAGTCCCACGGGGGGAGTGGAGTGAAAAGGCAGCAAATTTCATCTGTATTCGGTGGCACGAGGACTGGCCCTAAAATTGGGGCAGTGAGGCCAGGTTTGGGAATCTGCATCAGTGGGGGAGAAAGGGATAGGATCTCATGGTCACATTCGGTGACCACGAGGAGTGAGGAGCAGGAGAGTCAGCACCAGGGGACCTATCACAGAAGCCAGGCACAACATTCAAATTTTCCTTTCTTGCAGCTGGGCTTAAAAAGGGCAAGCCCAGCCATTTTGGGACTGGAGACAGTACTGTTGGGAGATTTAGCAAGCAACCATGTCGGTGGGAGTGGAGGGGAAGCAGAGTGAAAAAGCATCAAATTTCAGCCACATTCGGTGGCATTGGTGGTCACGGGGGGAGCAGAGTGAAAAGGCAGAAACTTTTAGCCACATTCGGTGGCACAAGGACTGGTCTTGAAGTTGGGGCAGTGGGGCCAGATTTGGGAATCCGCATCAGTGGGGGAGAAAGGGATAGGATCTCACGGTCGCATTCGGTGACCACGAGGAGGAATGAGCAGGAGCATCAGCACCAGGGGACCTATCACAGAGGAGAGACATGACATTTGAATTTTTCTTTGTTGTGTCTGGGCTTAAAAAGGGCAGGCTTAGCTGTGTTGGGACTGGAGACTGTACTCTTGAAAGATTATTTGTCCCGGCCCTGACCACTCCGGCCCCGACCTTTATTAAATGGGCTGAGGATGTGTGTCCTATTGGAGATTGATCACATAATAGGGTCTTAAAGGTGACAGAGGGTAATGAGAGCAGGGTATGACAAATTAATGAAATCTGGCTGAGCTGTTAGCTGCTTCAAAGTTAGTACTGTTTATTCTGTATCCTATATTATTTAGAGCCTGTTTATCCTGTATCGTCAGAGTTTAAGTGACTATTTAGAGCAGGGCTGTTAGTTGAAGTGAATATGACTGACCTAATACACCCCAGTATGGCCACTTGGAGGGGAAGGAGGGGTAGTATTCCAGGGGGAAGGGATTGGGAAAAGGGGGAGGTGCCCATTATGAATAGAGAAGGATAAACAGGGTGGCCTCTTTCCACCATGGCAGGCATCTTTGGAAGGGTTGTAGGCTGCACAGGCTGTGGGGTAGCAATAATTCTAAAGTGGCCATGGAGAGAGGGAGGCTGCCCACTCTGTAGACAGCTATCTCAGATCAGGAGTGAAGTATTATGGTTAAGGAGTAAGCTGGAGGAGTTGGGGGTGTGACTAAGGATAAGGGGTGTGGGTATGGACAGCAGATGGGTGAGGAGGAGGAGAGACTGGGGCAATGCTCAGAAATTAGAGGAGGTCATGTTACAGCAAGCAGGAGGGGGGGATATTAGGGATAGAGGACCCTTAGATAGAGATGCTGATGCTAAGGGGAAAACTTATGGGGTGAACATTTCAAAAATAAAGAGAGTGGAGGGGGAAGAGTCAGGAGGGGCTGTTGTGGGGAAGCTTAGAAGAGCAGACAGTGGGAAGGGAGCTCCTAAGGAGGACAGGGCAAGACAGTTGAAAGAGGAACAGTCGGGGGAAACTCAGGTCACTTGATGGAGGGGGAAGAGTCAGGAGGGGCTGTTGTGGGGAAGCCTAGAAGAGCAGACAGTGGGAAGGGAACTCCGAAGGAGGATAGGGCAAGAGGGGAGACAGAGGGGTGGCTTAGCGGGACAGTCGAGGGAAACTCAGGTCACTTGATGGAGGCTGGCACAGAGTGTCACAATAAATTTGAGCTACTAAACAACCTAGAGGGGGAGGAAGGGGTTAGTGGAAATGAGGAGACTGATACAGAGGCCGGGGGGAGGGAGTCGTATACCCATAGGACATCACAAGTCTAAAATGGAAAGGATAGAAAGAGTCCCAGGGGGAGAAGGGGAAACTTCAATGTGAAGCAGAAGAGGGAAATGCAACATATTACAGACATGAAGGAGAACAGCACAACTGGGGAGAAACTAGAAGTCAAGGAGATGGGGGAAGGACCCCTCTTCAGGAGGTGGGGTCTTTACCAAGGATGGGGCCCTAAGTAAAAGGGACCCGCAGGGGGTCTCATGAGGAAGGGTTACCATTATAAGGGATGAGGATGATGGTGTGGGGGAAGGGTAATAATCAGGGCCAGGATAAAGGCCCGAAAGAGTGGGATAAAGGACACCCATTGGGGGTCTGTGTTAAGTGGGCAAAATGCTAAGGGACACAGAAAGGGGAGGGTAACAAGGGGGTCTCTCATAATAAGGCAGGAAGACTCCCATGAAATTGGGATCATGGATAAAGGGAGGGGGGGTTGAGACAGCATAGTGGAAGTAACCATAAGGATGATGGCGTTGTTAAGGTTCTGTTATTGGGTGATTCGATGATTGGGGTATCCATGGGGAGGGACAGGGAGGTGGGATGCCATAGCCAGGTAAAGGTAGTGAGTATCTCTGGGCTGATGGTGCACAGAACAAAGTTCATGGTATATGAGCTGGTTAGGGATTGTGGAGGGAAACTGGATTTTCTGGTGCATTTGGGGACTAACAATATAGAGGGACATAGCGTTTTGGAAATTCCAAGCAAAGTTCTGAGAACTTGCCAGTGTCTGTTGGGATAATAGATGCAACATTTCCTTTATGGAAATATTGCTGGTACCAAGGGCCTCAGTGGAGAACAAAAGGAAGATCACAGAGGTAAATGACAGGTTCAGGAAGTGGGGAAAGAAAGTGGGTCGGGGGTGTTAGGGAACTGGGGGGTATTTGGGAGGATAAGAGACTGTATGCCAAGGACAGGCTTCATCTTACCCTGTTATGGAAGGAAGTCCTTAAACAGGGGTGGCGGACTACATTTAAGAAAGGTGGGGGTTTAAACTTGTGGGGGTGAAGGAAAAGGGAGGGACTGGCCTGAAGCCCTCTCCTCCAGATAAGGGGAGTAGCCTTCAAACACAAGGGTGGAGGAACAGACTGGGGGAGGAGGTACCAGGAGGAGCAGAGGGTGGTTGGAGGCATAAGGAACCTGGGTGGGGTTCAACAAAGGGGTTCAGGGATAAGAGGTGGGGGTGGTGTTAGTAAATGCCAGGAACTTGGGAAACAAGTTACCAGAGTTTCAGGCCATGCTGTTTGGGGAGAGGTGGATGCGGCAGTGTCACAGGTCGTGGCCAACAAAAACCATGATTTGGATCTGAATGTTGGGGAGTACACTACGCTCAGGAAGGATAGAAAGGAGGGCAGAGGGGGTGGAGTGGCTATGTACACTAGAGATGGTATAGAAATTGCTAGGGTAGAAGAGGAAGAGGAAAACATGGAGGCCTTATGGGTCACCTTACGAACCATGGCAGGAGGTAAGGTCAAGCTGGGTGTAGTTTATAGGCCCCCCCGAGATGGGTGATGCTCTGGAGGATGGTTTGCTGGACAAGATTATTGCCCAGTGCAGGCCAAAAGGGGAGGGAGTGGTGTTGATGGGGAACCTCAATATGCCAGATACAAACTGGGGAACCATGTCCTCTAAAGTAGCCAAGGAGCAGAGGCTGCTGGATGGCTTCCAGGATGTGTTCTTAACACGACATGTGATGGAGCCCATGAGGGAGGGGCATGTGCTGGACATGGTTCTGGAAAATGGGGATCTGGTAAGGGACCTGGCGGTAGAGGATTCCCTGACTGGGAGCGACCATGATACTGTCTGGTTTCAAATAAGCATAGGGGTAGGGGGGAGAGATCTAGAACAGTGGCCTTGGACTTCAGGGGGGCAGACTTTATGGGCATGGGAAATATTCTCAAGGATCACTTGAAAAGGATTACAACAATGACAGATGTGGAAAAGAGATGGGAGGTCATAATATGGGGACTTCATGAGGCAGTCAGGACCTGAGCTAAGGTAAAGCGTAAGGGAGCAAGGTCACATAAACAGTGCTAATGGTCCAGTGAAGTTCAGGTAGCGGTCAGAGAAAAAAAGGCTGCCTACAAAAAATACAAAACAACGAGATGGGATAGGGAAATGGAAACATACTATCTTGCATCTAGAAAAGTCACCCAGCTGGTGTGGGGGGCAAAGACCAGTAAAGAGCAATGGCTGGCACAGGGGATATGGGGAGGGAAAAAGCGGTTCTTCTGGTACATCAGGGAGTGGAGAAAAACTAAGGGCCGGCTCGGCTGATCAAGATCAGATGGTGGGTGGGTCGAACAGGTGAGGGACCAGGCAGAGGTATTAAATGAGTACTTTGCCTCGGTGTTCACTAGGGAGGGGGATGGGATATTTACAAAGCAAGGCATGATGGGCATAGAAGTGGTAGTATGTGGGATTAGAGGAGCAACAGAAATGGAGCATAAGGGAGGGAGAGGCACCCCAGGGGTTTCACATCAGGATAAGGATAGAAAGGCCAGCAAGGTGGATGGGACAGATGCTGCTATCTCCACCGAATGGGTGTGGCAAGCCCTAAAAGCCCTAAAGAAAGATAAATCTTCTTGACAGGATGGCATTCATGTGAGAGTACTATGGGAGTTGGCAGACATACTGGCCGCACCCCTGGCAGAGATCTTCAACAGGTCGCTTGAGACAGGGAGGTTACCTAGGGATTGGTGAGAGGCACATGTGGTGCCAATCCATAAAGGGGGGTCGAGGGAAGTACCAGGTAATTATAGACCCATCAGTTTGACCTCAGTGGTGGGAAAATTAATGGAGAGTATACTGAAGGAATGATTGGGGGTGTTCTTGGAGGAGGAGGGAGGTCTGGATAGTCGGCAACATGGGTTTGTGCCAGGTAGATCATGTCAAACCAACCTTGTGCAGTTCTATGAATGGGTTACATCAGAACTGAACAGGAGAAAGCCTGTGGATGTACTATTTTTAGACTTCAGCAAGGTATTTGACTCAGTCCCCCACAATGGACTGGTGGAGAAACTGACGGGGTTGGGAGTGGGCCCATTGATGGTCAGATAGATAGGAAACTGGCTAGCTGGACACACACACACAGAGTAGTGGATGGTGGGGAGCTCTTGAACCCTAAAGGGGTCGGTAGTGGGGTACCACAGGGCTCGGTCCTGGGTCCAAACCTGTTTAATGCATATATATATATATATATATATATATAGCTGACATCAGGGTGGTGTATACGGTGTGAGATGAGTCTCTTCGATGACTACTCCAAGATGGGAGCATTAGTTGAGGGGGAAGAGGGGAGGTTGGCCCTGCAAGGGGACCTGGACATCCTGGAAAAGTGGACTCACACCTGGAAATTAAATTTCAATACCACCAAGTGCAGGGTGTTGCATCTTGGGCGGGAGAACCCTAAACATGAGTATACCTTGGGAAGGGAGGTGCTGGTGGCTTCATCTGGGGAAAAAGACCTAGGGGTCAAGGTGGATGCATGTATGAATAACTCTGAGCAGTGCAGGAGAGTGGCTAGCAAAGCAAATAGGATGAGGAGGAGAGGAGAGGAGAGATGGGGACGTGATTGGTGTCTTCAAGTACCTCAAGGGAATAAATAGGATAAACACAGAGGGGATCTTTAGACTAAAAGAGGGGGGGTACCACAGAAGTTGGAAGGTGGAAGGATGAGGGGGGAAAAGAGGAGGAGGTTTTTCACTGAGAGGGTGGTGGATCCTTGGAATGTGCTGCCTGGTGAGCTGGTTCAGAGTTCCATGGTGGAGGGCTTCAAGACAGGGTGGGACAGATACAGAACAGGGATGTATTAGAAGAGGGCCTGGCCCAGAGGGTTGGGGATGGATGATAGGGGTTGCTGGAACACAACTTGGGGGGGGGGGGAGCCTCGGTTCCCAACAAGAGATTTGAGGTTTGAGCAGACTTGATAGACTGTAGGCCTACTCTGCTGGCAATTAGTATGTTAGTATAATGACAATGCAGAATTTTGTTTTACTTTTGGTTTAACACTCATGTTAGTACATAACAAATTGATTTCTTCACAAATAGAAATAATCTGATATCTTACAGATGAGTCAAACATGAGGCATTAATTGTTATTATGTAACTTAAAAACAAGCTTGGCAACCTATGGTTAATTTTGTTGGCACTGAACATTTGGATAATTATCATATGTGGGACAAAACAATTATAAATTTGACATGGGGTGGAGAAACACCGGGGAATGTCCTGTAACTCCAACAAAACAAAACAATTCCGTGCACACCACTTTCCAAGGGTGCTCACACCAAAATGTACCAATTGTACTAATAAACTGAAAAACAAAAAAGCAGAGCACTCACCAGTCAGCATCAAGATGTAGTTTATTAAGCCATAAAAGAAGCTTAACATGTGCAGGTGACCCTATGTACAGTAACACCCTACATACAGAGCTTCAACAGGCCCCCTGATGAAACCCCATATGTAAGGCACTACACAGGGCCACCTACATGTGTTAAGTTTTTTTTTATGGCTCAATAAAATACACCTTGATATTGACTGGTGATTGCTCTGTTTTTTTGGTTTTCAATGTCATTTAACTGTCAGGTAAAGCCTTATCATGATGGTACATGAATTATTTTGAAAAAGTAGCTAGCTGTCCGCATTCCATCATGTGGCAGTATGGAATTAATTTTTATTTATTGAAATGTTTCACCAGGAAGGCACACTGAGCAACAAGTCACTAGTCTCCCAGTGCGACCTGGGGGGGAAGGGGTACAACTGAAATGAATGTAATGAAGCATTCTAACATTCTGAGCCAGCACTCTCAGACAGATGGCAAATGGGTTACTCTGTACTGTATGTTAATACCATTGCCAAAACTGTTGTAAGAGTGGTCTCATGTACATTTTTAGGGTATGAGTATTGCAGACTGAAGGGAAGCAGTTCTAATACCCCAAGGATGTATGTAAGACCTTTCTTACAACTATAAGAGTTGTCTTGGCAGCAGGATTAATATATTATTGATCAGGATTGAGCAATAATTTTGCATTTTAAACACTTGCTCCAATTTGCCAATTTCCTGGGCAGCTGTGCTTGAGACACTCTTAATGGGGGCTATGCATTAATGTGGGGCTGAGTACATGTGATTTGCACGTACCTGGCCCATGTAACTTCTTAGCTGCAAACAGGCATGAGGTGGCTGGCATTCCCAATTGCTGCTCACCACTGTGTGCCTGTCTGTGGCCCCACCTCTGGTGTGCAGCTGTGCAGGGGTGGATCAGAGGACACAGGTGGACAACCAGTCAGATGCTTGCCCTAGTTCCCTATTGGATCCCCTGCTCCACACAGAGCAGGGTACTGTGGGACAGCATGGGATGTTCATTTTAAAAAAAGACAGGTGAGTGCCCAAGTGGGGCAGATTGGGGCAGCATGGTGGGGGGATTCCTCACCTCATCACTGTCGGCTAGTGTTCACTGGAGGGGGTAACAAAAGATGCAGCACAGTCCCCACTACTGTATCCTGTGTCCCCTCTTGCCTGGCATTCCATGCCTACTTGAATGGCATGGAATGTTATTATGGATCCAGAAACACCCCAGAACCAACCGTATGCACAGCTACATGACCAGTCAGGTATCCAGTGTGGAAGGTACACACATTTTTTCCAAGAATGCTGCCAGGAGTTCGCCGTACCCAGTGTGTGGTATTCTGTTGTTGGGCTGCCTTAGCACTGCAGATCTATGGCTCATAGGCAACCCACCCCTTAATACATAGGTGTCATTGTGTGTGAGACACTCTTCACAGAATAAGAATGTCTCATGCACAGAGAAAAGAAGTGCTCTGATTGGTTGGGAGTGTTTCCTCGATCTATATTATTAAAAATCTCCCCACTTTGTAAAAAAAAAAAAACCCTCTCCATGAGAAAAGCATTCAAAGGGTACACTTTGTAGCACTTGTTAATTGTTTTATAATACAATAAGGCACTCCCAGAGTTTAGATTAGACCCCTAGGTCCTGTCTTATTGCTTAATTATTTACAAGCAACTCACACCATCTCTGGCAGAAACCATATGTAAGTATTGCCCCATACCTCTGGACTGTCCCACATTATGAGAAACACTTCCTAATTTTCTTCATAAAAGCCCCCTGTTCCACATTGAAAGGATCTGTCCCACATTCAATGTCAAGATTTTAAAGCAAAAAAATCCAAGTTATATAATGTGGAAAATATAATATTCAATTAAGGACAAACTTTGTAAACATGAAGGCAGATATTGCAACAGTGATCTGAGCTTCTTAGTTAAAGATTTGATTAAGTGCCCCACATTGTATCTATTTGTTTCACATTTTGAGAGACAAAGTTCCACATTTGGGGGATGAAAGACTGAGAGGTATGTAGTGCCCTATGCATGACACTTACCTACCCCCGCCCCGTCACTGCCCCAACCTATTCTCCTCTGTCCCTCCTAGCTAGACCTTGGGTGCATCCCTAGTGCTGAATCTACTATCTCACTCACTTGTATTTACTTCTGTGCCACTCTTTTTAGCACTTTATCTCCTTCCTTTGGGATGTGATCCCTAATAATCTGTTGTCAGAACCTGTGATTCCTTTGATAATATGCCTGTACTGTTATATTGTTTACTCTATGTACTTAATTGTTTAAAACTGACAATGCTCTTCAGCTGTATGTTCCCCATTATCCCCCCCCCCCACCACCTTTTATTGTACGAAGAGGATCCTTCCTAAAGGAGCTTTTAGCTCAAAGGATGTTTTTCAGACTTATAAATAAATAAATAAACACAATACAATATCTCTGAAACTCAAGTAAATCAAAAGTAATGCCTTATTACAGTACAAAAGCACACCCAAGCCATGCAGGATTGAAACAGGCCGGTATCCTCCGGCATCAGCAGATCTTAAGAGGTTGTTCAATAAAACCTGTTTAAAGTGTTCTTCTTTCTTAACGTGTAAAAAACTTAGTCCCTAAGTGTAGGACAGAAAATCCCTACACCTTCTTCAACTTGTACCTTAAGTTTTTACTTATGTTCATGTCATTTTAAAAAAGTGTAGGTGAATTGATTCGTTCATTAAGAAATTTGCCTAATCGTACTTTTTATTTTAAATTGTTTAAAAAAAAACTATTGATTTCTAAAAAAAAATATTTGTTCACGCTTTTCTTAACTTTTCAAAACTTGCAACATTGGAGAAGTTTCGCTTTGTTCTATAAACAATTTCGGTACTTTAATTTTCAGCATTATAATTACAGCTGTCTCTTTCAGAACCCCAATGCAACAAATTCGTCTCGGCCTGTGCCTCCGAAACATTTTGTAACGAATTATTTTGTGAATTAATTCGTTACAAAATGTTGACGACAATAAACGAGTATCCATGTCAGACAATTAAAAATGTTTTTAATATGACTGCATTTGCTTAAAAGTGTCAGTGTTAGAACATTTAGGAAAATTACTTGTCTTACTACTGCTCTAGCACTGCTAAACCACATATCTTTTTAACATTTAATGTACCTGGAAGTCGAAAGTGTACAGAGAGGGAGTATTGTGCCATAGGTAAAGTAACCCATCTGCCCCATATATTACACTCCACTTTTCATCCTCTCGTGTTTTATATTTGTGAACATAATTTTTTAAATATGGAGCACAAACAATTTTAAATAGAGAATTGATAAAAAATGCATATTTGGATTGGTGAGAAATACCTTGAGCATTTAGAGTAAAACAGTGGTAAACAGGGATAAATGAGTACTTTGAGAAGGGCTTGCAAACGAGGTTAAGATTTTTCCCCTTAGAAAGTCTGACAAATACCAAGATCCGATAATATTTTGAGAAAATGGAAATGTTAGAGATCTGCTGTAGCAAAAAAACAAACCAGCAAAGTGAACAATATGTTAATGATAGGGTGTACCTTCCAACTTTAAGATGGCATTTACATAAAACTTGATATGTATATCTTCACATCACCTCAACATAAATGAATTTAAGTATAGTGTGTGCCTTCCAATTTCAAGAGAGGCAATTTGAATAAAACTTAATACCGCATATCTACACAGTACTTTAACATAAGCGTAATCAGTGCTCTGGCAGTAAACTGTACCTACATATTTTAAAAAAATGCGTATTTCATATTTTGTATAAATACTATTAGCCAGAATGACACCTGACCTTTTCATTAACACACTGGAAATGCAATACTTGCAATATACGAGACTTGCCTATACTGCATCAGGCTAAACTTTATTAAGTTGCTATGATGCACTACACGACAAGTAAACTTTGCCTATGCTCCCCCAGCTTTGTCCTGCACTTTACTGCCCGCCATGTCTATCATTTTGTGGCCAGGGTGACATAATGAATGAGCTGGACACACCTTCTACCCCCCCCCCCGTCTCATCTGAGAAATGCAGTAATGCCTTTGAGCTAAAATCCCAGCACAAGCAGAATTAACCGAACTCTCCGCCAATGCATTCCTCGTAGAAGTACTGTAGGAAACGCCTAACCAGTGCACATTTTGTTTAGGAACATCACAAACTCGACAGAGAGGAAAAAAGAAGTTGAAGAACCGTGATTTTTCGGCATCCCAGTATGATTCCCCATAGCGTTTTAGCCCAAACTGTCTATTGGGATGTGTTGGGATCTCCTCCTTTTCTAAATTTTACAAGGTCGCCGGGGTTTGGGAACATGGGGAAAAGTTTTTTGATAGACAATCTGTTGAGGCTTGGTGACCATCATCATCATCCTCTTCACCATCACCAGGTTCCAGCTAGCCCTATGCCGCGGAAGCCATGTCCCAACACAGCGGAACAAATCAGCCCCTCAGGAGGTCCAGCTAGTACACGATGGGCCTTTGAGCTCGTTAACCCCTCCGACAGGCAACCAGTTCCTCCGTCTGCAAACACAGAGCTCAGTTTCCAGCCTCCGCCTCCGCCACCAGCAGCAGGTAAGTTTTAGTACACCGGTCGCCAGTAGACAGCTAGCTGTATGCCTCTAACTCACATTTTGTGAAATTCTGGCCAACCGTGATGCTTTCGATTAAAAGTTCATTGCGGTTGAGAAATTATGAAGTGTTTAGTTGAGCAATAGATGCAGATTCCATTGCCTTTCTTTCTCTTTTCCTCACTGACACCGCCGTTTGCATTACAAGTTTGTTAACTGCAGTACATTGCAATAGGAGCCCTTTCAGTCACTAGCAGAATTATATACTCGTGCGTTTTAGTTCTGAAAAAGTTTTGGATAAATATGTTTCTATAAAATGGCTTAGGGTTTATGTTTTGTATAACTTTTATTGTTTTGATCCTAATGCTTTGCCTTTAGTTTGTTGCGATAGTAGCCATTTTATCGGGCGGTGCAGATGGCAAGCCGTGTTGAAATACGTCTTATATGCATACCTCTCAGCCTCCTGCCTTGTAAATCAGGGACAATGTTTAAAAAAAAATCAGGGAGAAAGGACCAAAATCAGGGACATATCTTCAAAATCAGAGATATCCACCCAGAAAGCTGGAAGAATAGGGAGCTTAGCGCACAATGCATTTTCTAAAGAAGAGCAAGTTTGTAACTTCAATGCTTGACATTACTTTGTGCTTACAATCCTCACTGTTTAGCTAACGAAACACAAATTTTAGGAGGGGCAGAGTAAACGTTTGAGGCAAAATCAGGGACGTCCCTGAAAATCAGGGACAGTTGAGAGGTATGCTTATATGTATACAGTAAAGGCTGTAGTGCATTGTTTTAAAGTTTTATGTTGATTTGAAATCAGTGTATTTCTGCACCGTCTTGTATCCTCTTGATCTCCCTTGCACTGACATGTGCTGGATGTTTGTTTTCTTCTGTTCAGAAAATGATTTCATTATTTATTAAAATGTTGCAGAATGTCTTCTAAACATACCCTTCACTGATCATATTACTTTCTGATCCAGTGTTTCTTGACATTCTACAGTATGATCTCAGTTTACTCCGTTGGGCACTGATTAGCTGACATTTGAAACAGTGAAAACTGACAACAGATTGTTTAGGAAACCAGGACACACTAAAGAGGCAAAATGGAAAACACACTACTTAACCACGATAAAAACAAAAATGTATATAATCATTTTAAAGGAACGCAAATGTAAAAGACCCATCAATAGACTGATTATAATAGAAAGCAAGTAATAATTCGAATGTATAAATATTTTATTTAAACTGCTTGGTATCACCTTTAAAATCTCTTAGGAAGATTTTTCACCTTCAGGTTTACATTGGGGATGTTGGAGGTGGGGTACACATCGACTCTGTTCAGGGAATTCAATTAAAAGACTAGCTAATTTTCAGGAACAGGGTGAGGACTGTTGCTGAGTAGAAAGTACTGCTAAAATATGTAAAAATGCACCAACTAAATTTAAGCAATATACACTTTAATTTGGAAACATGTCCCTAGACCCTAAGGAATGTTCTTCCCTTCTTCAAAGGTAGTGGGGGGTTTAAGTGGACCTTTTCTATGCCAACTGTGTTTCTACCATTAGGGAAGGCCAGCATTATCCAACTAGGCTTCCCTATATAACTAGGCTGTATTTGTACTTTTAGCCAGATGTTGCTGTAGAGAAAGGTTTGAAATCACTTAAAAACTCATGAACATATTTGAGGGCCACCTGGTGTTTTTAAATATATTCTATTCTTTCTGTCTCATTACCACTAAAGTGTCAAATAATTGCATGTGGCCTCATCACATTTTAGGAAAAGTATTTGGTGTCCAGGGCAGAATACATTTCTACATTCTAAAATAATATTTAGTAAAGTGTAACTGGGAAAACTGGAAGTCAACCAGGTAGTGAAAGGGGATATGTTGATTAAATTATGTATTTCTGTCAGGTTTTACAATTCCATGCCAAGGTTCACATCAGGAATTTAATACACTTAGAACTACCATACATAAGGTACAGTTTGCAGGAAGACTAGTTCATATGATTCATAAAAATGCAAGAAGAGGATACATATGTAAATTGTTTGATTTTTGTGAATCTCACCACACCACACACATACTGAAAAGCATAAATCCCATAATACTTTAAATATGCCCTGTCCAAATATTCTTAAAGTAACAGTGCCTGTTTTGGTGAGATTTTTGACCAGTACTTTTTAATCTATTTTATTGCCCCTTATCTCTGGTCTTGTGATATATCCTTTATTCTACTTTTTGAGTTTGCTTTAGCATATTTTTTGTCTGAAATAATAAAAAAGCACACACCATATACAAGGGCTCTCTTCTCATTTTTAACATTATTCTCAAGTGTTTCTTGTCATTATTTGTCCTAGAAATTCAGGGAGCAGTGTCTACTGGATGCTAGCTCATTTTAGTCACAAGAAAAGTGGTATTAAACAATGGGTGGTCAAAAAGAGCCAAGAATACTGACTCAAACCTGGGTAAAAGTGCTTGTCTTATTATTTCAAATACACAAAAACTGGCAAGCACACTCAAAATGGGGAAAAGAGAATCTTGCAAGACAAAAGAAGGGTCAATCTAAAAAAGAATTAAAAAATATTGGCTAAAAATATCTCGCTAGCATGCACTGCTGTTTAAAATGATTGAATAGATAAAAAATAGAAATATAAAATCCATTCATTATGACAGCATATCTTGCTCATTTATTTTGTTTAGGTAAATCCATTTGTTTAATGCTACCAGTTTCACCAGGGCCCTTAGTTTTGAAGGGACATGCATGAACCAGCATAATATTCTGTGGTGATTTGCATACACAACCCATGATGCTTTGCATTGTGGGGGTATGTGTGATTTTGTATTTCTTTGAAACTTGGCTTCCCAGCCAATGCCCTTTGGGGTAACCATTGCCTCAGTGCTTCCCGTACTGAGGTTCTCTGTCTTGCACCCAGCTAGCCTTAGACCATGATGGTCTTTTTGTTTCTGAAGACATTTGAATACTGGTTTTATAATTAACTTTCATAAAATGCATGGTGTATTAAATGATGTCATGTTCTACAATAAGGATGACTAATTATAGTATAGCAGCTAAATGATGTACTGATGTCATCTGGTCCCTTCAGCAGCTTCAGAAAATCTTTTTTTTCTTAAATGGATTATCATGTACAGTAGCTAATATTCCAGCACAAACTGTATCTGTTATTTAGCCTCAGTAGTTTAAAGGCAATGAAGGCCTAATAGGTACAATAACAGTACTATTCCTATGAATAATGTAGATTTTGGAGCATGCAATAAACCTTATGTCTCAGAAAAAAGAAACACCTTTAATAAATGTGTTCAGGGTTTCTGTTCATAATTTTTTGATTGAAGTAAAAAAAAGCATTGTTCGAAATTGGGATGTCATTCCAGTTTTTTGGAAGTCAAAATACATCACATATCCCACACACTGAATGTCAGCATTTGAAGAGAGACAAATATGAAATATGGTAAATACCTTTTCTTTTGGTTATTAGCTATTTTGACTTCCATACTTGCAAGGTTGGATGTCACCTGATTTTCATTTGTTCTCTTTTGGAAGTCATCCTCTTTATTTTGAAAGGTTTTTACCTTATTTTAGCTAACGTAAATTCATGCAACTGAAAATTAGTAGGTAAGAAGATAGGTGAAAAGTGATGGAAGTAGGAATATTTTGTAACTTAAAAAATTGCAAAGTCATGTTTTACTTTTTGTTTTAAATCCCCCTCATTTCTTCTATTTTATTTTTAATGATTTTTGGCTAGAGTTGCTCTTCATTTCATTATAATTATTTATTGATGTGATAAGGTTCAATAGATCAAATTTACATGTCACAATATTGGCACTGGGGAACCATCCTGGGGATACCAAAAGGGGATGGCATTGATGGGTACAGGAGGCAACCAGGAGAGGGAAGGGATCACTGTAGGGATATGTTATGCCAACAGAAATTAGGGGAGGAATGGGGATACACGTGAACAGTAGGGATTTCATTACCATGCCAGTGAGGATCAGGCAGGGAGGGAGGGGGTACCACTGGGAGGCAATGTAGCTTAGTTAGGGCATTGTGCTCAGCACCTGATGACCCAAAAGACGTAGGACTGAATCCCCCAATCTTCATATAATGTGTGACCTTGAGCAAGTCACTTTACCTCCCTCTGCTCCTGAGATGTGCCTGAAAATGAGCCTCACCTCAGTGTGCCTATTTTTCTGGGTAAAAAATCTGAATATCTATGTCTATATTTACATTTATGCAATGCCTGTGAAAATAAACTTCCCCCAATAACCCTGATATTTTTTTCTTGTCTTGGACATGATATTCTCAATCTAGGTGGATGACAATGAAAATATTCTCACTGTAAGTCCTTCAGATTTGAAGCCTGAGATATTTCATCCCAGCACCTGATTGTACTTATACAATTCTACTTGTATAACTTTAACAGTAACTTCCTTGAGATAGCAGCACATCCAACCATTTTACTGCACAGACCCATGCAATTGCATAAATCAAATATGGCATGGGCACAAGAAAAATATGCCTGGCAATTTACTAGTGATCCATGACCCCTGTGACATTACTCATGGCTTCATTACATGTGATGACATGGGGTCACAGACCACTAAATAAAACATATTGGGCATTTTTTCAGACCCATGCCATATTATATAATGCCAAGGTTGACAGCTGTGTGGTTTATGAGAAGGCAGTCTAACAAGACATCTGAGGTGACATAAAAAATTAATTACAGTTAAGTATTTTAATTAGAAACATGTTGTCGTGATTGTATCAAAAAATTATCAAGCGGAACTTTAACAAGCTCAGTGTTTGCATAGCACATAGCGCATTTGCGTTGTACTGTAAGACACAAGAAAAAAGACAAAGATAAAAATAGTCGCAAATGTGACAAACACAATAAAAAAAAACACATTGTGATTTTGAGATGGTTCATGAACTACTTGGGGAATTGTGAACATTTTTGCAAAAAAATGACTTAAGTCCTACATGAACAACATGTTTAAAGCTACAAGACCTGAAAAATTATAGCTAATGTGACCCCTTAAAGAAACTGTGCATTTTGTACTTCAATGAAAGTCATACATGAACAAAATATTAAGAAACATATGACTTATTAATTTAGTTTTCATTGACCAGGTAAAAACTCTAGACAATTACAATGCCTTTTATCATAACCCAGGAGTATACAAAGCATGGCAATGAAACAAACATTATACAGAATAACATTGGATTGTGGAGCTAACATAGTTTGCATGCTTCTGGTGAGAGGAAACATTGGGATAAGGTGAGAGGAATTGCTCTGTAGCATTATTGTGAGAACAACTGTGTCAACCAGTACCAGTCCTCTCTTGCCTGGGATAGACCTTTCAATCAATGTAAGGAATTCTGGGACTCTGGAGGTCTGTCCTAGCCTCCTGATCCTACTGAATAACAACAGTGGAAACTGAAAGTTACAGGATGTGATCTGTCAGATATATAGGTGGCAACTGAGTCAAATACACCCTCTGGTAGTGTTTTGTTATTTTTATTCTGTTTGTATACATTTATTAGTACACAGTACTGTACTAGTGCTAAACTGGTAGTAGGAAGTTGAGGTACTTCCAGTCCGGTGCTTTTT
Source organism: Neoceratodus forsteri (assembly GCA_016271365.2). Classification (NCBI taxonomy): domain Eukaryota; kingdom Metazoa; phylum Chordata; order Ceratodontiformes; family Ceratodontidae; genus Neoceratodus; species Neoceratodus forsteri. The sequence continues at coordinate 909,979,551 of CM028131.1, read as the reverse complement.
AAGGCACAATCCTAGTGAGTGGGGTGTTGGATTGTGGAGCTAACATAGTTTGTATGCATCTGGTGAGAGCAAACATTGGGACAAGGTGAGAAGAATTACTCTGTGGCATTATTGCAAGAATGACTGTGTCAGCCAGTACCAGTCCTCTCTTTCCTGAGAAAGACCTTCTAGATCAGTCGAAGACATTCTGGGATTCTGGAGGGCTGCTCTAGTCTCTTGCCCCTTACTGAATAACAACAGTGGAAATTGAAAGTTACTGGTTGCGATCCGTCAAATATATAGGCAGCCACTGAGTCAAATCCACCCTCTGGTGGTGTTTTGTTATTATGTTTGCTTGTGCGCAGAGCACACATGAAACATATTGAGGTTAGTAGAGCATTGCAGAGGTGTGGCAGTGTGTGGCCAATGCAGCCCATGCTTTCAGGAGCCTGTCCCTCAGCTACCAATCAACAGAAACACTGCCAATGATGGCAGTTTCAGACAAAGCACCAGACATAAAAGAAATGTGCTGCTCCAAACAGGGACAGTTTCATCATCCCTGATTTCAGCAGCAGCTCCCCCCTCCCTCACAAATAGGAACACAGAGGCAGCTGACAAGACTCTCTGCCCATGGGCATTACAATGGCACAGTAATGTGCATTGGTGCAGTTTCCTTCTTGTCAGCTGCTGCCCTGTGTCCCCAGCCCAGTGTGCCCTTCCTGGCAAAATATTCAATATCTAAATTGGTGGCTCCTGCCACTGGCCACACACTCCTGGGGAAAGCCGACATCGGGGTGCCCAATCCCATGTCGGCATAGCCCCCCCATTAAGTGGCACACCGGGAGCCCACCCCAGTGTGTCAAAATATGACAGCCCCTGCTGCCTGCCACACAGTCCCCATAAGCTGACATGTGGTGACAATCTCTGTGTCAACATCCCCCCTTAGTGTGTCTTTCCTGGTTAAACAATTCCCCCTTTCTTTTCCTACACCAGGATGCCCACTCCCAATGTCAGATGCACCTCAGAGCCCCTCAACACCCCTTGCCAACATCAGGGTGCCCAATCCCCAAGTCATCATCCCTCCCTCCCCACCACCATTGTGGCACACTGGGAGCCCATCCCAGTGTACCAAACTTTTTTTTATCCTGAAAATGAAGAAAACTGTCCTTCGCTGTTTTTTTTTTTAACCTGAAAAAAAGGAAATGATCTCTCATTGTCTCCCGGGCCCCCCTATCCCATCACCCCTCCCTCTGTGCACCCCACCTCCCTGCACCCCCTCACCCCATACTTACCACCGGAGGTTTGGCGCTACGTTCTTTGGTGGACAGAGAACATGTCTGCAGTCTTCAAAAGCCAACCAGGAACTGAACAAATGCAGGTAAGTTTTATATGACAGAGGATGGGAGGTTTAAACTTAGGCTGATATCTCAGCCTTTTTTTTTAGTTTTGGGCCAAATTTTCAACATGAGGTTCTTGGGACCCCACCTCGTGAACGCTGTCACTGTCATTTCGTTTCTCAGTCCCGAAAGGTGATTTTGTGGTCACTGCATGGGCTCACCTTTTGGGACTGATTAACAAAATGACAGTGCCACTGTTCATGAGGTGAGGTCCAAAAAAGGCCATGTTGCAAGTTTGGTGAACAAACTAAAAAAAATGACTGTGTTATGAGCGTGTGTTGCCCAGTTTCTACACACACTCATAACTTTGCCAATTTCTAATATTTGAACTTTAAATTTACAACATTACCATTTTTTCACACCTCCTTGTGAACAGTATAGCTGTCATTTTTTGCATCCTGCCTGAAACGTGTTTTCGCACCTGTGGTGCAGAAAGGCACAGTCGCTGTATGAAATCAACTTTTAGGACAGGTTAATGAAATCACAGTGCTACTGTTCATGAGGGGATGTCCCAAAAAGGACAAGGTGAAAATTTGGTGAACAAATTCCAAAACATCACTGCGTTACAAGCTTGCATTACACAGTTTCTACTCATGCTCATAACTTCACCTTTTTTTTATATTTTCACTCCAGATTTTCAACATTGCCATTTTTTCACACCTCCTCATGAACAGTACAGATGTCATTTTACACATCCTGCCTAGAATGTCTTTTCACACCTGTTGCTCTGAATGGGGCATTCACTGTGTGAAATCACCTTTCGGGATTGAGTAACAAAATGATAATGCCACTGTTCATGAGATGGGGTCTCAAAAAGTCCATGTTGAAAATTTAGAGTGAAAATATCAACAAACACCTGGGGCATTAGGGTTACCAACTGTAATGCTCCACTCTGTTCAGACTGACAGGCGTCAGGGTGTGTGGCTTAGGGTTATCAGCCATAATTCCCATGCTATTCCACCCCCATCCTTCAGCCACTGACAAGCATCAAGGTGTGTCTTGGGGTCTTCAGCCCTAACGTTCACCCAATTCTCCTGTATTGCACCCATCTCAGCTTATTTCCTTATGGAATGGGGCAAGCATCAGGGTCGAAGGCCCAAAGGCACACCCCAACACCTGTCAGTCTCTGCAGGATAGCGTAGGGGATTGGTGTTAGTTCGATACTTCACTGCCATTCCTATTATACAGCTCTCTAACTCTTGCAGTATCAATGCCGATACCAGCAAGCAAACATTCGGCATTGACAAATGCTTGTTTTTATTCTGTTTTATACATTTTATTAGTACACAGTACTGTACTGGTGCTAAACTGGACATGGAAAGTTGAGGCTCTTCTGGTCTGGTGCTTTTTATGGCACGATCTGGATGTTGGAATGTGGTGCTAACATAGTTTGCATGCCTCTGGTGAGAGCAAACATTGGGACAAGGTGAGAAGAATTACTCTGTAGCATTACTGTGAGACCAACTTCTGACCCACCCTGAGCCTATCCAGCTTATTAATCAATCTTCTATGTGGAACAGTATCAAAAGCTTTGCTGAATTCGTTACTATTTGGCCAGCATGTTCTGTTCTCTGCTTCTACAGACATATGTAACAGTCTGTAAGATCTTTGCAATGTATCCGACTGTTTTAATGTTTGTATCATCTTAATAAGTCAAATCAATAAAACTTATTAACCACAAAAAAAAGCTTGCTGAAGTCAAGGTAGGTGACATCAACTGCTCCCCCTTGGTCCACCACTCTGGTTACCCAGTCAAAGAAATCTATGAGATTAGTTTGACAGGACGTTCCTGTTGTAAACCCATGCTGTCTTAGATCCTGTGCTCCTATGGATTCCAGGTGTTGCACTATCCTTTCCTTAAGGAGTGCCTCAATAATCTTGCCCACTACTGAGGTAAGACTAACTGGTCTGTAGTTCTCTGCCTCCTCCCTGCTACCACTTTTGTGGAGCAGGATCACATGAACCCTTCTCAAGTCTTCTGGGACCTCTCCTATGCTCAGAGACTCACTAAACAGTTCTGATAATGGCTCTGCTAGTTCCATCCTTAGCTCCTTTAGTACCCTGGGATGTATACCATCAGGTCCCATTGCCTTGTCCATCCTGAGCTTATCGAGCTCTTGTAGGACCCTTTCTTTTGTGAAGGGACTAATGTACACTTCCCTCCCCCCTGTGTCCATGGAGTTGCACTGTGGGCCCTGCCCTACCTTCTCTTCAGTAAATATTGAGCAGAAGTATCTATTTAGGACAGATGCTTTTTCATGGTCCTCCTCCTCACATGTCCCCTTATCCCCTTTGATCTTAGCAATACCCTCTCCGGACTTTCTCCTTTCACTAATGTATCTATAGAAAGTCTTGCCACCTTCTTTTACTGTTTGTGCTAGTGTTTCCTCGGTTTGGGCCTTTGCCTGCCTTACTGCCTTCCCTGCTTACCTTAGGGAAGTTTGGTATGCCTCCCTATCTTCATCCTGCTGCATTCCCTTATATTTCCTGAAGGCCAGCCTTTTGACTGTGACCTTTTCTACTACTGTTTTTGAGAACCAAAGTGGTTTCCTTCTTCTTTTGCACTTCCTTTCCTCTCTGCTGGTACCAAGAGCTGGGATAGCAAAATAAAAGGGAGATCAATAACTTATATGGATGACTGAAGAGATGGACCCTTAGGGAAGGCTTTACATTTGTAAGTCATTCTGAAAATTTCAAAGATACAGGATTATACAGGGCTGATGGATTACATCTTAATAAACATGGAACAAGGGTCTTGGCACAAAGAATAAATGTTGCTATTTCCAACTTTTTAAACTGAGAAATAGGGGAAGTAGGGATGGTGGAGCAATAAATAACCAAGCACACTGAGATACACAGGGATATCAGAATACACAAATCATGAAAGGGAGGATGCCTATTGGAGGTGTCTTTTGTTAAATGCTAGAAGTCTGATGAAAATGTTTGATGAACTGGAGGTAATATTAACTATGCAAGCAATACAACTATGCATAGTAACGGAAACATGGTGGGACTCCAATGATATATGGGACAAACATATACAGGGATACTTCTAGCAAGGAAAGGCTAATAAAGAAAGATAGAGAAGTGGTGATATTTGTATCTAATACAAGTATTGCAGAGCAGCATATGAGAATGAACAAGTTTGGATAAAACTACTGCCAGACAGAAATAAAAAGATCATGCTTGAAGCATATTATAAGCCTCCATCTCAGACTAAGAAAGATAATACCATGTTGTGTAGAGAGATAGAGAGTTCAGATCCCACGGATAAGCTTATTCTGTTGGGAGATTTTAACCTTCCATGAGTTGATTCAGTGGCATTAAAGGGTAAAGGTAGCACGTGAAGAGGGTGAACAAATAATGACAAAATGTGACAATGGCAATGAAACCACAGCACCGACACTTTCGTATGACCATGATTATGCCCCATCCCCAAGTTGTGTCCTCCCTGGAGCTGGAATCTAAATTAAGGGGGGTGCTGGGGCAAAACCCCTGTAAGAAAGCACTTTACCCAAAGTGTTTGCACTGTGTGTTTGGCACCATTGTGATGGTGCGCCATTCCAAGTCGCTCTTCTGACATGGAACCAGTAGTAACTACACCCCTGGGAAGTAATGACCATTCCGTGGATGAGTTCAAAATAGTGGAGACAGGTGGCCAAGTACATGGGGTAACTAGCACTAAAAATTATGCAAGGGCAGACTTTGAAGGCATGACATCAGAACTACAAAACTGGGACTGGGAAAAGGATTTACAGGGAAAGTCACTACAAACTATGTGGAGTGAGCTATTAAATAAAATCAATGGCTTGTTGATTAGATATGTACCCAGTACACAGAAATACAATAAGCAGAGCAGAATACTTGTGCTGGCCAGCTGGCTGAGCAGCAAGGCACCTGTCTGTGGCACCAATATCCAGGGTTCAGGGACGGATCTGGGAGTCAGAGGGCTGGCAGGGGGAGAGGGATTGAATGTCCTGATGACTGCTCTCTCTCTCCAGGGGGGAGGGGGGAAGAGTGTCCGGCACAATGAGGACCCCTAGCAGAGGCTGGGCATCCCATGCAGCTAGCACCACACATTTCAGGGGGGTTATGCAGATGCTGGTGCCCTTACACATCTCCACCCCCAGGGAGAAAAAGCATGGACAAAATCTTGGCCACAAATGATGGCCCTACTCTGCTGCTACTCCCCACTCAGATTGATGTCCACCGGGGGGGGGTCCAAATCCCATGACCCCACCCTGGGGGGCAAGCCAGGGCTTTGCAACCCATGTTCTCATGGAGGAGTCACCTGCCTAGTGGCCCCATTTGGGGGGGGGCTGGAGATGAGGGGAGTGGTGGGTGGGGTCGGGGACCAGAGCCAATGGCCCACCAAAAAAAAAAAGAAAAAAAGCAGGACAGAATACCATCATGGATGACCCTTACAATAATAAGATGTTTAAACTGAAAGAAAAGGGCATATAAGAAGGCTAAAAAGGAAAAGACAGTGGCTACATGGGAGAAATATATGAAATTAAGGAAGGAAGCAAAAAGGGCTATCTCAAAAGCAGGGCGAAGGACAACAATAAGTCATATTTTAACTATATAAGCAATAAAAAAGGAATTGAAAGGAAGATCAGTCCTATACTGAACCAAAATGGGGACCTAGTGTCAGACATGGAGGCAATAGCAGAATTGCCGAATCTTTATTTTGTTTCTGTATACAATAAAAAAACACACCATGATGGGTAACACCAGGAGAGCACTCCTATTATTCCATTACACATAGGAATAGAATATATCTTTAGCAGACTCAGCAAGCTGGATGCTAATAAGGCACAGGGACCTGATGGTATACATCCTAGGCTGGTTAAGAAATTGGCTAGGGAACTAGCTGGGCCTCTTAAAATAATATTCCAGAAATCGTTAGAGGATGGGGAGGTGGTAGACTCCTGGAAAGATGGCCAGTGTAACACCAATATTTATAAAAAAGGTAGTAGGAAGGAGGCCGGAAATTACAGGCCTGTGAGCCTTACCTTGATGGTGGGTAAGGTACTGGAAGGTATAATAAAGCAATACCTAGAAAAGTATATCAAACATTTGGGCATTAGAGACATGACTCAACATGGATTTACAAAGAGGCACTCCTACCAAAACAAATCTATTGGAATTTTATGGACTGGTCAGTAAAGCCTTGGAAGGAGGGGAATCTGTGGATATGGTGTACCTAGATTTCACCAAAGCTTTTGACAAGGTGCCACATGGGAGGTTAATTGATGTTCTAATAGATATACGTATACCAGGAGAAATGATGAAATGGATCTCTTCATGGCTGGCAGAAAGAAAACAGAGGGTGATGCTAAGGGGGATTGCCTCAGGATGGACCGAAGTGACAAGTGGTGTGCCCCAGGAGTCAGTGTTGGGCCTTTACCTTTTTAATTTATATATTTCCTCAATGAAGGGCAACAAAGGGATCTGGGTGTCTAAATTTGCAGATGACACACGCATTGGCACTAGTGTTGATAGTCAAGAGGCAAAGAAAGCTTGCAGTATGCTCTAGATAGCTTGGGTGAATGGGTAGAGGAACAGAGGCTCAGATTTAATTTCAGTAAGGGTACTGTTATGCATTTGGGCAAGAAAAACATGCAAGCAAATTATATCTTGATGGGCAGGCAACTGAAGGAAGCTAAAGAAGAAAGAGATTGAGACATAATGGTCTCAAATGATTTAAACTTTAAGGGTCACTGTATTCAGTTGTGTCAAAAGGTCAGTAGGGTATTGAATAATATTTGAGGCACATAAAAAGCAAAGCTAAGGGGATAATTGTGCCATTGTACACTGCACTGGTGAGGCTTCACATGGAATACTGTGCCCAGTTGTGGGCCCCTGGTACTTAAACAGAAATCTGGAGAGGTACAGAGGAGAGCCACAAGGATGGTCAAAGGTTTTAGGGGTATTTAATATCAGGAATGGCTGGACAGCCTTGGCCTATTCACTCTGGAATATCAGAGATTTAGGGGGGGGTCATGTGTCTTCTGTACCGATTATTGACAAATAGTGACTTATGGGAAAATTTGGGTCTGGAGATGTATCACCAGCAGTACAGCACAAGATCACACCAGCTTCAGATAAAAGGTGAAACATCTCACACAAACAGAAGATCTAGTTGGTATGATCAGAGAGTGGTGGCAATATGGAACTCACTCCCAATAGAGGTGGTAGGAAGTGGAAATATGGAGGAGTTCAAGGATAGGCTTGATGATTACTGTGTTAACAAAAATATTAGGGGTTATTTATAATAAGATGGTGAGCTATATGGACTGTTGTCTACTTTGCTCAGTAACCACCTATGAAATGTAAGAATCCAAGGTTGCAGAAAAGGGTATACCCACCCAACAGTGACAATTCGACTGCAGGGTCCCCCACAGCGACTACAGCACCATGCTGCTGTAGGGGACCCGCTGGAACCGGGCATTGTCTGTCAGGAGTCTTGCACCCCCCCCAATCAGCTCCAACTCGGAGTTGATAATCCTTAGTGGGGGGCTGCGAGGGGCACAGCCCTCTGCATGGGGGGATCGTGGGGTGAAGCCCCCTGAAGAAAACACTTCCTGTGCTGGGACACTGGCAGCCAACTGCTAAATGCAGTCGACCTGCCAGTTTAAGCTCAATGATTGACGAAATCTGTCGAGCACCTGTCGTGGATCCGAAGAAAAGCAGGAGTGCAAGCAGTGTACTTTAAATACAAAAACAGATACAAAATGATTACAATAGAGCACTACAGAGGTCTGCAGAAAGCAAGCTAGGGCTCACATCCTGCTGCAGGAAACAGTTTCTGGCTCATCTGGTGCTTCATGCAGGGCCCAAAGGACCCTGTGTGAAACAAGTTAGGACTCACCTCTTACATGTCCTGCTTTGCAAGCTACATTGCAGGTCATACAAATTACATGTGAGCTACAGGTCTGGTGCAATGCAGTACATGCCACTATGCAGGGCTACTTATGGAGTAAGTAAGCAAGTAAATAAGTAATTAAGTAAGTAAGTAAGCATTTCTTTACATGTGGCACCCAATTCCAGAGGCTCTGGGCACCTTACAAGGCAGTGCAACAACATACAACAAAAATACATATGACACTTAAATAGCAGGGTCAGTGAATCAACAGTTAAAATCAATAAATAACAATAAAATCAATATAACAAGCTATTAAAAAAAGGTGTAAGGAGAATGCTACAGGTCTGGCACAGTGAGCGTTATCAAGGGAGCATAAGAAAGGCAAAACTAAAAGGTGTCAGTTCTTACATGTTTTTGAAAATGTAAGGACATTAACTGCAAAAAACTATGTTATTGCATCTATTAGGGTTAAAGCACAAAATGTACAGGAAAAAAAACTAGTACAAAAAGTCCTTGGAACCTTGGAGAATATGCAATGTGCTTTTCCATGGGGTTTGAATGATCTTGTGAGGCAGAGTTAGTGCTACTGCGGTTTCTGCAGCCTCTATGCAAGCACTGCTGTATCATTAACTTTATCGGACAGGACAGTGCCAGTATTCGGGCAACAGCAACACTGTGTCACACACTTGTTCAAACCCCAAGGAACAGCACACCACCAGTTTTACAAGGTTCCAGATGTTTTGTACCTTCATTTTTGAATTCCCTACTTTATATGCTTTGTACTTCAACTCTAATAGATGCATTAACATATAGTTTACTTACATTCTCAAAAACACATACAACATAGAGGATAGTGTATGGGCAACAGTGAACAACAACAGTGTTGTTCACTTCAAGAGGTTGTCATGACAACAATTGACAGCTCGAGAGCGAAGCTCGAGAGGTTTGAGGGTGTCATGACACCTTGAGAAGTGAACGGCACTGTTGTTGTTCAATGTTGCCCATACACTGTCTTTTATAGTGTATGGGCAAAAACTGTACCCCAAAACAGCATGTGACTACCACCACGGTCGCGCTGTGATGTCGATGACTCCCCACCACTCCCCCCGTGTAAAATCATTACACTCCATCCGGTTCCACAAAGACAGTGTTACTTCAGCAATTTTAAAAATAAATATGGCTGTCCTGCTGTTTGCTGGCCACTATTGAAAAAATGGCACTTACTGTAAGATTGTAACATCCTCCTGTTCCGTCGGTGAACTGCATGGACATGTTTTGAATGGCTCCGAACCGCAACTTGCGCATGCGCAAATGCAATCTGAGCTGTTGTACCATCGTTGTGATGTACTCACGATGGTACAACAACATTGTGATGTCACATCAATTGTACAGCAACTCTAGGGAAAGCTAGATTTTTAGAGACAACAACGTTCTAACATACACTATAACAGGCTTTAGCTTTTTCCTTATTTTATGCCTCATGATAAACACTGCATAGTAACACTCACTGCGTCAGACTCAAAGCTTGCTTCATGAGTGGCCATGCTGGACACTCATGAAGCAGCTGCAGAGTGATATGCACAGCACTAGACCTCTAGGTTTCATTGCAAGAGGCCCTGTGGGCCACTCATGAAGCAGCTGCATGTTGATGGTCACTGCAGAAGATCTCTAGATTGTTTGTGTGTGGCCCTGTGGCCCACACACAAAGCAGCTCCATATGTAAGGGAATCTAACTGCATGTTCACTGGCTTGGCCATGCAAAGCCATATAGATTTTTCTCCCTTTGAGACTAAGGGTTTCATTTTCAAATGGTGAACTATGACGCAAGGTCCCTGCAAAAAAGGTGTATAATGCAAGTGGTACCGTGCATCATCATTTGTGGCATTCCCTGATTTTGAAATACCAGCTGCAATGAAATTGGGATGCTGTGTGGCAAAGCTCCCCACACCACCCTTATGGCAAAAGTGCCCATGCTCCAGGTCACAAGGGTGGGTGCACCATGGTTGGGCTGCACCATCCCCTTATTTGGGATTCTATAAGCCCCACCATGGCCAACACAGGGGGCTCACATTAGACCAGCCAGGAGGTAGTCTAAGGCCCTGCACCACTGCTTGGCAGGGTGGCAAGTGAGCTGTGGGACCTGGAAGATGGGGAATGGGGGCTACTGGAGCAGGGAGGGTGCCATAGGGCACAAGGGGGGCTTGGCAACAGTTACAAGGAGCACAGGAGGCACTTGGCAGAGGTGCCATACAGCATATCTGACAGCTGAGGGGACTGGCTTGGGGGTTGGTATGGTGATACTACTATTATGACATGGCGTCAGGTAGAAGCAGCCCTGGTGCCTGTCCCTCAGAATCCACAGTCCTGTGGGACAGGTGCCCGGGCTGCTTCCACCTGGGACCAGTTCATATTAGTATCACCATGCCAACCCCCCCACCCATTTCCCATGGCTGTCAGATACACCATATGGCACCTATGCCAGGTGCCTACTCCGCTCTCTGTAACTGCTGCTGAGCTCCCTTGTAACCTATGGCACCCTTGCTGCCTCAGCTGCCCCTGTTCCCCACCTTCCAGCTTGAGTCCTCCCCACCTCCGTGGCTCATATTGGCTTGCACCAGTGGGGTTGTGGGGCTTGATGGATCCTTTTGTTAAACCCTGCAGGTGTGCCCAGAGTTTGATGCAGCCTGTGGCTGTGGTAACTCCCAGGTCTTTGGTACAGGGACCCCTAACTTTACAGAACTGGGTGCAGGACACACCTGGAGTTTGCTGCAGCCCTAAACACTGCACATTGCCATGATCTATGGGCTTTCTGAAAATCGAGCCCTACGTGTCACAGAAGTGAGGGTGTATCTCACAAAAGTGGTTTTGGGAGTTACAAAAGCATGATTACGAGTGACGAAACCAGGGCCTGTTTTCATGACAGCCTAATTTTATTAATATTTTAAAAATCATTTTTTTTAACTAAAAACACTTGAAGAATCAGCCTTGTGACATACACTGTTGACCACACAAGTTGCAGACTTAACTTCCAAAAGATTGTATTGTTTTTGAAGTGCAACGTTTCTGTTCTTGTCTCCACTTTCTTGAATGCTAAGCCTCAAGAAACTGGGTTTGTGAGTAACAAAAGCAGCTTCACTTGTCACAAAAGCAGAGTCTGCTTTATGACTCACAACAGCAGAATTTCCTTAATATTTTAAAAAATAATCTAAAAAGACACTTGAAGAATTGACCTTGCACCCGACACTATCAACCACGTAAGTGTCAGACTTAACTTGTGACATATTGTCTTGTTTTTAATGTGGAAAGGCTTCTGCTTTTTTCCATTTTCATGACCACTAAGGCTCATGAAACAATGAGTCTTATCTCATGAAAGTGGGCTCTGATTCAAAAAACTTATTTTTGGCAGTTTTGCAAAAAACAGTTATGAAACATCTGTGATAAAATGAACTGTGAATGCACAAATAAAACCTTCGGCAGTTTTGCAAAAAACAGTTATGAAACATCTGTGATAAAATGAACTGTGAATGAACAAAAAAAAAAACATATTTTTTTCTTAATAATTTAAAAGCTACCCATTTTTCAGTAACAGACATTTCCAGATATTTTGTGATACAGTCTTTATATGGTGGCCCTACAGCAGTACTGCAGGGAGGCAGGGACTTTCTCTAAGGGTATCCCTGACATTTCATAAAATATCTGATCATGTCATTTGCTGCAACTGATAGCCACATGTCAAAGTATCTTTCTTGGGCCAAACTGTAATGAACCAAAAAGTTTCAGGTTTGAACTCGCATCCATTTTTGTGCTAGCGGTAAGTGAATAAGTTTTGTTAAAAACCATACCTTTTTGTATATTCAACTTGCTTAAACTTTCAAACCACTGAAATGACTGTTACTGACTACATTATGGTATAAAAGTAAAAGTAACTTCAGGGGGCATGTTATAGTTTTGCAGAAGTAAACAGTTAGAGGCCCTTTTTCAGAGGAATTCAACATTGTGTAAATGGGGGAAATTCTGATTACCCATAAGCTTCAGTTCTGAAAGTTTTGCTAATCTCGTATGAAGGTATAGCATTTTCATTTTGGAGAACAGTGGGATGGGCAATGACCAGAAATTATTTTAAGCTGTGTTCAACTAAACACTGAGCTACTGAATGTTGGGACAGACAAGGAATTTCAATATAAATCTGTGCTTATTATATATGCAGCAAGCCTAGTTGTTGTACTACATAGCTGATATAAAGAGTATATACATTATTTACCCCTATACTGGGGTGGCAGCTTCATGCCTTTTCAGTATATACTGTTTTTCTTTCTTACGGGTGAGTACTACAGTATATGAGGGTTTACACTTCATATAATTCTCCAAGATATACAAAGGGAATAATTATGCATTATACACCAAGTCATTTCTACTGTTGGCCTTCGCCTGCTCAACCCTCTTTCCTGGGTTATACCATGAAACAAAGGGAAATGGTAAATTATTTAACCAGGAAATGCTCACTAAGCTGAAACTTGTTTCCAGGTGTGAACTGAGAGCACAATAAAGTTAAATGACTTGCTCAGGGTCACGCAGTATACAAGTGGGGCTGTAGGATTCAAACCCAGGTCTCATGGTTTGCAGCTCAGTGCCATAAACCACACTGCTATACTGCCTTCTATCTTTTGCTCAGTGTTCCTGTCCCAGACCACATATTTTAAATCAATCATCAATCAATCAATCAATCAATATATCTATCAATCAATCACTGAATAAGTAAGTAGATAGATAAAAGATGAGTAACTAGACAGATAGATAAATACATTAATAAACAAATAAGTCACATGTCCTCTGTGTGCCTCAGTCTGAACTGCTCTACAACTGGTACAGGACCTCACAAAAATGAGCTGCATCCAAAACTACATAGGGGAAAAATATTAAATAAGATTCAAGAATAAGTCACTTTTCAACATGCTAGTCTGCTGTCAGAGACAAGAAATGGAACCTGCTGAAGTGAAGAACTGGGTTACTAGTGCAGCTATTGTTGTTTCTAGTTGCTGTTTTTTGCAAGAAGAATCCCGTTGTATATGAGTCAATTAACGCCTTCTGTGGTGCTGATAAACATCATGGCCACAATTAATGAGGCATTTACACGCCATAGGAAATGCTTTTGTAGATGCATGCTCCTCTTTGATGAGAGTGTCACCAGTATACTAGAATAATAAACACTGTAGAATAAATATTTAAAGACATTTCAAAGAAGGTTTGTTTAGAAAAATGTTTTAGTTTTTCCAGCATTGAGGACAACTTTGTAATATTCAATATTCAGACAAAAAAGCTTAATTTTCATTATCTTTAGTTCTCTCTCTCATTCTTTATTACCCAGAGCATTTGCTTGAAAATGGGATCTTTGTCCCACCAATGCCATCTCATACTCCTGTTTTTCCCCTCATACAGTAATTGTCTGTTTGCAACATCATTATCATTTCCAAAGCAACAGATTGTGAAGTCACAGACAGAGAAGTATGAGGAAAAAGCAGGAGGATGAGATGAAGTCAGGGGTGGGGAGGGATCAAGGAACTTGTTTTCATGTAACAGTCCACAATAGTAAAGAATTAGGGGCACACAATACAGGTAAGAAATGGAACTGGAGCTGAACAAATCAATTTTTTTAACTGTTTTCATGGATCTTGGAATTTCCCTTTAATGCCTGTGGCTGATTGCTGCATGCTGGACAAATGTGTTTGTGACTATTATTTGGAATATGTTTTTGAGGTGGCTGTCACTAACAGGTATATGTTGAAAACTTTGCACTGCCTATAGTTTATGGTCCAAATTAATGTTTTTCTTTTATTATAGAGCAACGTCTGTACCCTACTTTTTCCAAGCAGGCATGTTGTACTTTATACCCAGAAGTCTCCTGGTATTTTTTATGCAAAGTGCAAGACATTGTGATAGACATTACTGTCCAGGTTCACAAAGGACTTCAAGAGTGTATTAGTTGTAGTGATGATTTTTTTTTTTTATTTTAGCTTTTGTTGACCGGGTAAGTGCACTAGACAAATCCTGCCTATTTTCAGGCACGACCCAGGGGAAGGAGATACAGATGAATGCCAACTGACCTTGAACCAGATGTTGATATGCATGTCCTGTAACTTTAAACATGTTAGTGCCCTACAGAAGAAGCCATTGACAGGCAGTATCATTTAAAAAACAAAACAATACCTTTTAATCAATGGCAGGTAGATATTACAGGAGGTCTTCCTATGTCCACAGTAACATAAAGAAGACTGATCACTCTGGACCCACACATCTTTTATCTACTAAAGCTGTATTTACATGGCTGCTCTTGCTCCTTCCATGGAGTGATGCAGAGCTGCTCTGACCCAAAAGATGCTTGGCTAATGTGTCCACACAGCCCCCCTCAGCTCTGATGTAAGACATGCTGGAGAGGGGCTGGAAGTCGGGGCAGTCAGTGGATGGAAGCGCCCGCAAGTGGGAGCGAGCGGTGCAGCCTGTGCACATGGCTGCTTTTACCGCTTGCTCCTGAACATGTCCACAGACTTTCTGGGACTGCTGAGTGGCGCAGGGAGTGGCTTACCACACTTTGATACGTGTCCACATGGTGGCATTTGCACCACAGCAACCCAAGTGCTGAGGTTGCTAGGGTGCAAATGCCACCATGTAAAGACAGCAGAAGTGTAGAGAGTGTGCTTCTAATTGGAAACACAAAGTTCCTTAGTTCTGCACTTTCTCCTCCCCTAGACAGCTATAGGGAACTTCTGCACCTACATAAATTAGACAAAATACCATTAGAGCTGTGCTGCAGAGACTTCCATGATTAGAAGTACTGTATAGGTAAATTACGGTTGATCCTGATATGAATGTACAGCAGAACTTCAGAATCTTCACTTTCCATCTAATAACAGTTTCAAAACCCGACACAGCCTTCATACAACTGTGTGATCTAAGGCGAGTCATTGCCCCGACTGTAGTGTGTTGCACTCTATATCAGCTATAAATTTCAAACTACAGAAAGTACAGGATTAACATGAAACATGGTAACAATGGGTAGTCAGTCACTATAATGGGCTTACGGTTCTTCTGGCTATCCATAGGCATTTTTATTCAAGGAATGACTGGCAGTATAGCCTAGAGGTTAGAGTATCGAGCTGTGAATGAGTTTGGTACATTTAGCAGACCAGACCTTGGTTTGAGTCTCACAATCTCCACTTGCACACTGTGTGACTCTGAGCAAGTCACTTTAACCTCGTGTGCTCCCAGATCACCCCTGAAAATAGGCACTTGTGCCTAGTGGGCCTTACCTGGTTACCAAAGACTAAATAAAAATTAAAAATAAAATAAATGAGTGCCACTGGTATATGGACTGTAGTCCTGTATGTGTCATCATGAGCCACTTTACTTATATACTGTATACTGCCTCCATATGCAGCATTTTCTGAAACAGAGAATATTGGCCTTGCAGGCTCTGTTGAGTTTTTATTGCCAATGGAGTCCAGCAGGCTGTAGGTTTGACTTGAAGTAGTGTTGTGGTTATACTACAAGTACAGATCCTGATTCTAGGGTTTCAAGTTGCATCGGAGCATTACAGTGTAAATTCTCAACATCTGAGGTCTACAAACAGATGGAAGTTTACAAGATATGCCAAGCAACAGAGGAAGCTGCACATGTAAAATGAAGACTGGACTGTTACTTGATACAATTTATGGAGCCTTAACTCAGTTCTTGACAGAGTAGCAACTGAGAATTAATATGGTGACATCCGGTTCTGGTCTGAACTCGATGGCAGCTTAGGAGAACAACTCGATCCCACCCCGACTAAAAACACACTCCAAACAAAGCTTAAATACCATTAAAATGGGACATTTGGCTGTTATTAGTTTGGAGTTCGATATATAAAACTTGGCTGCAAGCAATATCATATGGCTACGGATGGAGGAGAAGGAGGATAGATCAGACTCAGAGGCCTCAGACAATAATACACTACAGGCCTCAATCTCCCGAGACACTAAATGCTCCACCATGAAACTGCAGGTTAAAATGATTAAAACAAAAGCTAAAAAAGCAAAACTTGATGTTATTTACCAAGAGATAGTCTCATTTCATGCAAAGATCAAGGAAATGTATGGAGAGCTCAGGCGGGACGTTATGCGGCTTGAATAAAGGATGGACGACCATGAATGTCAGGGTAAAGCAATGGAAAACCGAATAGATGATTTAGAAACTGAAATACAGAAGTTAAAAGAATTACAAGAGCAAATGGAGGCCCGACAAGAAGATTCTGAAAATTGTACCAGGAGAAATAATGTAAGGATCTACTGCATTCTGGAAGGGTCTGAGGGAAATAACATAAAAAGAATTAATTGATGCACTGCTGCATACGGCTTTAGAACTGCCCCCAGATCTGGACCTACACCTGGAACGGGTGTATCGAGCATTAACCCCTAAGTCAACTGCACAAAATGCTCCACCTCAGTCTATTATAGCACGTTTTAATAGCTACAGCATGAAGGAACAGGTGTTGCTTACATCATGGAAGAGGCAGAAGGTCTTCTATGGGCAAACACGTATATATTTAGACCATGATTATGCCCCTAAGACAGTGAGTCTGAGGCTAGTTTTTCTACCCTTGCTATGAGTTATTAAAAAAGGCGGTCTACAAATTCACTACTTTATACCGTGCTCGGCTGGTGGTTCAACTACCTCTAGGGAAAAGAGAATAAAATACTGCTCAAGAAGCTCAGGCTGATCTTAGTACACACGGGTTACAATATCCAGAAAGACCACCAGAGGGCAAAGCAATGACACAGTGCCCAGAGAGATGGCTGACCATCCCTAACAAGCAACAAGGACCACAGGGTGCCCTGGGAGCAGTGAAAAAACTTTGGAGGTTTACCGAAGAGATTCAGCAATGACTGCAACCTGATTGCTCTGACCAGGAGATTACAGCTTCATTGAATGGTGAGTGGGTCTGGGGGCGGTTCTCCCAGTTTGGACTTGCTGGTTCTGCTCTTTCCTAGATTGGCTGCAGACTCGGGGCAGATCCTCTATTGCTGGGCTAACTCTGGTCAGTTAGCCAGCTGGGTCTGGGTTGGTTTTCCAGTGCCCTCCTTCACCCCACTATTTTTCTTTTTGCGGGGTAAACTTGGATCCTCGGTCACCCCACACTGCTCATGGAGAACTGCATACTGCTATTTTTCTGGTACAGCCATGCAGTCTCAGCCTAACCAGTTGGACTCTTTTCAGTTATTCCTCTTTTAAGCTGACTCTTACATTGACTGTATTCGTTTTAGACTCAGTTTAGACTCCTAATTACTTTCCTTAAGAAAGACAGCAGCCAATGATTTTGTGGATTTTACTGAAAGTCGGGGGGGGGGAAGGATAGATGAGCTGCCATTGGCTAAGATGGGTTATTGCTACACTTGTCTATTTCTTTTCTTCCCCTCTTGAGTTTACCCCTTTATGTAGGGAACAAAAGGGTTTGTTCCGAGAGGCCCCTGCCTGGAGCAGACAGGGATTACCTCTACCTCCAGGGAAACTGGGAGAAGTGGTTTATCTGGAGGACACAGAGTGGAGTACTGTTCTCTCCCCATGGATGGAAGTCTTTAGGTTTATATTGACAACAATATATTTTGTGTTTGTGTATAGATATATAAATATTAATGTTTTAGTTGGCTCCAAGTTGGGGCTGACATTGGTTCAGCACTGTTATTTAATTCACAGTGAGACATGGAAAGTGCAGGCTAAATTACAGCAGCCTTTAATTTTAGAATCTCAAAGCTATGGCAAGCAAGGGTCCCAGGGTGAATGGGCAGTCAATGAGAATATAAGAGGGCATGTTGGATTTCCAAGCCTATATCAGGGGAACAATGCGAGAGACATTCCTGCTTGATGCAATCAAGGGCTTATAGTTATTGCATTATGGGGTTCAGCTAATTTATTAAAAAACTGGAGTATAGACTATGACCTGTTGGATATGTCACTCTTTAAGCAACCATGGTGGGGGAAATGATTAAACTTCTCTCACTGAATATTAACGGAATCAACAGCCCTATTAAAAGAGGTAGATACTCTATATTCTACTCATCTAGCAAATCAGGAAAACACTGAGGGGTGGCGATTTTGATACCTTTAAGCACGGCATTTGTAAAAGAGCAGGAATGGTCTGACCCTGATGGCCATTTCATAATTGTACAGGGTAGATTATTTGAAACTGAGGTTACTCTGGCCAATGTTTATCTCCCACCTGGTGCTACTCCGAACCTGCTGAGATGATTCTTTAAGTTATTGGACTTACAAAAAGGGGTCCTGCTGATAGGGGGAGATTTTAATGTGACTCTCAACACCCAAAAGGATGCCTCGCATCCACAACCCAACAGACACTCCCCTACACAGAAATTGCTTAAGCTACAATTGCCACGGTTGGGGCTGACAGATGTCTGGCGCCATCTTTATCCTTCTAGGGGAGGATACACTTCTCTTTCTCCAAGATTCTATACATGTTCTAGAATTTACTATTTTCTTATTTCGTCAGAACATTTAGATATTGTAACAGATATAGCAGTAGAAGCATGAGTTATTTCTGATCACACGCTTCTCTTACTGAAGGTTGCCTTAGGCAAAGCTAAGAGAACTACCCTGTGGAGGCTAAACCTATCACTGCTAAAGGACAAGGAGTTTCAGGCTAAAATAGCAGAGTGTATCCCGCAAATTTGCAGGGAGAACTCCTCACCCGAAGTTTCCTGCATTCTGTTATGGGATACAGTCAAGGTGGTAATATGGGGGGAAGGGGGATTATTGCACACTCAACAGCCCTGAATAAAAAAATGGGAAGCTAGATATAAATATCAGCAAACCAGACTCCAAGAGCTGCAGACTGAGAGGGAGGGGAGAACCTTGTCATCGGAGATCTGTGAGGTACACTCAGAGATACAAAAAATATTAGAATCCAAGGTGCAAGCAAAGCTCCTGTACCTTAAAAAATATTACTATGAAGGTGGCCCAAAAGGGGCCAGGAATTTAGCCAGAAGAGTTTGAGCTTCCAGACACTCAGCTACAATTGCTAAGATAAAAGATCCCACATCAGGGGTATTCCTCAAGAAAAATGCAGACATTATGCAGGCATTCCAGCTTTTTTACAAAACACTTTATGTTGAAGACAACCCTCATCAGAAGAGGAGATCCAATCCTTTGTGGCCTCCCTCCAATTTCTAAAACTTACACACACGCACACACACATACACATACACACACACATACAGCAGGCCCTGTTATCCAGCCCTATTTCCAATACTGAAATTAAAATGTCCATAAGCCAGTCCAAAACATTAAAATGTCTAGGGCCAGATGGGCTCCCGGCAGAGTGGTACAAGTCTTTTACCCCAGTGTTGCTACCCCGATGCACCAAGCTTTTTTAGAGGTCCAGGGGGGTATTCCTCCTCTACCCTCGTGGGAATATGCTGTTATCTCAGCTATCCCTAAGCCAGATAAAGACCCAGCACTCACAGAATCCTACAGACCTATTTCAGTCTTAAACTGTGATTACAAAATATACATGAGTATATGGGCCAGAAGACTGGAGAACATCCTACCCAATATAATCCATTCAGATCAGGCAGGCTTTCTCAGAATGCGACAAACAGCAGATAACATTCAGAGAACAATTCATTTGATGGATTACATGGTTAAAAAGGACAACTCATTGCTTTTAATAAGCCTGGATGCATGCAAGGCCTTCAACAGGGTCTCCTGGAGATTTCTATGGAGGGTTTTGGATCTATTCAGCTTCCCAAGAGATTTTATTATATGGGTGTCTCAGATATATGCCTCTCCCAAAGCATTTATAAGGGTGAATGGAAATATTACATCCTGCATACCGTTAGAGAGGGGGACACGTCAGGGGTACCCCCATCCCCCCTGCTGTCTGCTGTATAATAATAATAAAATATTAATAAAATGTATTTAATTAAGCGCCTTTCAATATTTCAAAGCGCTGTACAATATTCAAAAGCAAAACACATACACAAATACATATAATATAAAATCACGATAAAACAGGAAATGCCTTCCCCCATAAAAAAAATCTTAAGTGCCTGCTTAAAACTCCCCCCCTTCCTGCACTCCCAGAGCTGACGGGGCAGAGAATTCCAGAGGGTAGGTGCCGCAAACCCAAAGGCACGTGCACCAGATGACTTTAAGTTAACCCTCGAGATCTCCAGCAACCCCTCATCAGCCGAGCGGAGCTGTCGCAAAGGGGTGTAAGGAACCAGGAGCTCTTTCAAGTAATTGGGACCCGATCTGTGTAGAGGTTTGTAAGTCAATAGACCTACTTTGAAGGTGATCCACCACAGTATTGACAGCCAGTGCAGAGCGTGCAGCACTGGGGTAATATGAGATCTTCTAGATGCCCCAGTCAACAAACGTGCTGCCGCATTCTGCACTAGCTGCAAGCAGCGGATATCAACCCCATAAAGCCCTAGATATATATTGAGCCATTGGCCATTGCTATACGGGGACTCTGGGAGGTACAGGGGATACAGGTGGGAGGAAGGGAATGGAAGTTATCACTTTACGTGGATGATGTCCTTTTGTCCCTTGAGAGCCCTGAAAAATCCCTCCCAGCTCTCTGGGATCTGCTAGAGAAATTTGCCCAGGCATCAGGGTACAAAATAAACTCCACGAAGATGGAGGTTCTTACAGTTAATTTTGCTCCGTCCCCAGAACTGAAAAGGAAGTTACCATTAAAATGGCATAGTACCAAAATAAAATATTTGGGGATATTTCTTCCCCAAAACATTGCAAATATAAATTTGGTAAATTATGAACCCTTTACCCTTAGACTCAAAGCAGATCTACATGAATGGTTTCAACTCCACCTCCCTTTTTATTTGAAAGTAGAATTAGTGAAAATGAACATTTTGCCGAGGCTACTTTATTTATTCCAGACCATCCCAATTTTCCCACCTTCCATGTATTTTAATTCTTGGAACTGTACATTGGCCAAATTCATTTGGGGGGGGAGGCCCAGAGTTAGATGAACTATTCTACAGCTTCCTAAAAACAGAGAAGGGCTAGCCCTTATGAACCTTCAGAGATATGCTCAGGCAACTGTTTTAACCAGAATCTTACATTGGAGTAACCCAAATTACTCTATAACGTGGAAGACCCCGGAAGTATCCCTTAATCACATACAAGATATACTTAAAGTAAGCTACTTATCAGACCTTCAGGCTATGAGAAGAAGCAACCTATATATGGGGGCTAAATCCAGCTTATCAGTTTGGGATAGGCTTACAGCATCTCCCAATATGTCACAGATTAGCTATTATCTAAGAATATTAGGGACAGAACTGTCTGACCATACACCACACCTGGTACAGACTATAAATAATTGGCTCACCAGAGGCTTATCATTCATCTTCCAATTGATGGATGCTCAGGGAATCATTCCATTCTCTGTTTTGCAGGAAAAATATGCTCTTCAACAAGGGGACTATGCTCTCTATGTACAAATCTGAGAAATATTAAGACAACAAACTCATGCAAGACAGACAATCCCCAATCCTCCTCCATTGTTACTGAATATTTTTATAACCACTATCAGAGGGCAGGTATGACCTCACATTATAGGCTTGTTATATAAGGGTTTACAGAAGGTGTCAGGGGAATCCACTAGGGGGATCCTTGAGGCATGGAACAAAGAATTAGAAGCACCAGTTCCTATGGAAGACTGGTTGAAATTTATCAGACGATCATGGGAGTCTCTGGATCCCCGTACTGGAATGAGTTCACCTGGAATGTGAGAAATAGATTTTTTATCACCCCAGCTAGGCTGGTGAAGTTTCTAGATATGACCCAGGGAAGATGCTGGAGGGACTGTGGGGAGCCTATGATTGAACATGTCCACATAATGTGGTCATGCAGCCAATTAAGACATTATTGGAGAGAGGTGGGGGAGGCTCTGGTGGAACTGGTAGGAGAAGAAGCAGTATTAACACCTGAATTGGTACTTCTTTCAGTTCCTCCTAAAGGGGTACATATTCCCAGAGGTTCACTTCTTGTTACTTACCTATTGGCTGCTAAAAAGGTAATCACTCACCTCTGGGGTAGAAAATCCTTCCCATCGGTTCAGGAGTAGCATGGAGTCATGGAGGAACTTTATATAACTGAAAGATTGATAGCCAGAGGGGGGAACAGAGAGGGGACTTTTGAATTAAAATGGCACAAATGGGTAATATGTATCTCTCAGCAGGACCCCGAATTTGTACCTTAATGGCTCTTTTAAATATACAAACTGATGGGGAAGTACATGGAAATAACAAATTAACTGCTTTCTTGATAACAATCTGTCTGTCTCCTCTCTATGAGATAAATTTTGTTCCTTTATTTTTCTAATTGAACACGCCAAGGAACCCTGATGGTAAAAGGAAACATCCACGTACATTCGGGCCCCACCTCCATGTGAAGTGGGGCCCGATTAGCAGATACAGATTACTATAGTGCCAAATCTTCAAATAGCTCCGATTTAGAATCTATGTGTGTCTGGGCTACACCGAGACCACGTATCGACTGGCAGGGCACTTGTCATCCATTACTTGTATCAGAAATGCCCTAGAATGTCCAGGCTCCAAACCGGAGCTATTTTAAAAAGGAGTCACATGTTAAGTATATAGATGCCTCCGGCTGCTCCCCACCTGAAACGTCATCACAGGGACAGCCACGGGTGCTTGTGGGCATGATGGGGAGGGCTCTGCATCATAAAATGCTGGGTCAATGAGGGCGCAGGATCAACCAGATAAAATTTCAAATAAATGAGAAGCGAGAAAGTTTATTATTAATTTTTTCTGCTGCATCTGCTAATCGGGCCCCACTTCATACGGAGGTGGGGGCCCGAATGTATGTGGACGTTTCCCTTTAATTATGTATTTTTAAGACAACGCAATAGTCATAACCAGGACATAATACTGAACCTGTGCTGTAGCTGTAATTTGGATGTTACCCTGAAATGTACATTAACTACTATATGTCTCACAGCCATTGTATTTGGATTTTATCTTGAAAATAATAAAAACTAAAGTTTAAAAAAAAAGAATTAATATGGCATTTTTGAGACACTATGTGCTTCAAAATGGAGTGAATACCTACTTTATTGCAGATCTGATTTTTGAAAAATAGGCAATGTAAAGGTAATTTTTTATTGATAGGACACTTAGTACATCAAACCATTTTATATTAAACTTTGTATTGCAAGAACAAATGCAAAATGGTCAGCATTTGTACAGTAGTGTTCCATTAAAAAGCATGGCACAAAACATGGTTTACTGGGGGTGATGAGGGTGCAGAATGGTTGAAAATTGGATGTTTCAATGTGCTGTTACCTGATAGTGCTGTACACAAATGTAGGCTCCTGTCAGGAGAGGGAGTCCCTCTGTAGCAAAGATGTAATACAAATTGTAGATCCAGATTTTATAGGGGCAACTGGGCTTGCACCTGCTAAAGTAATGGACTGCATGTGACCAGGTTGCAGTATGTCATTGTGCTAAGCATATGGTGCAATGTCACGTTGTAAGCTGCAGTTCACATAGGTGTCCCATCCAGAAATGAGACTGCTCCCTAATCCACACTCTCAGGCTCAGGCTCTGGTAGCCCAGTAGTTCACCACTATGGCACTTGGGATACTTCCTAGCCTCTGTGGCCTTAGCCACTACCCATTCCAGCTCTGGTGGCACTCTGCACCAGGTCTCAGAACTCTGTCCCAATTTCTGTCTTTTTATATCAGGCAGTAAGCTGGGTGGTGGGAAAATGAAGGCTGCAACCAGGCCTGCAAGGGCCACCATGTTTTTTGAAGTGTGGTCCTGCTTTCTTTTCCACATGGTCATAGGGAGGCAGTATAGCGTAGTGGTCTAAGGCTCTGAGCTGCAAATCTGGTGATATCTAGCAGACCAGACCTGGGTTTGAATCCCACAGCTTCCACTTACATACTGTGTGGCCCTGAGCAAGTCACTTTACCTCCTTGTGCTCCCAGGTCGCTCCTGTAAAAAAGCTTCCAGCTTAGTGTGCTATACCTGGTTAAACAATAAAATAAAAAAAAATAATGCTGTTATGACCATGTGGGAAGGAGCTGCACCACTCAAAGAGCATATCTTGATGGGTTTGCAAGGATGCTGCTGGTACTAAGTGCCCACTTGACATCACTGATTGTGGCTGTGAAGGGGCCCTAGAATTACTATCACTGAATAAAGTGGTTTATCTTGCTTCAAAAGACATAAATTGCAACATCAAGACCAAAGTAAAGCAGTTAATAGAAGGCATAATAATTATGACTATTTTGTACTGCTAGCATCTACCATTTGATATGACAAAGTAAGGCAAGTTTGCTTTTATGGTGCTCAATTCTTATGGCTCTGGGTAAATTACAAAAAAGTCAGAATTACAGCACTACAGCAAATCATAAATAACTTTGAACAAATATAAATATAAAATATAAATTTTTCATGCATTCTCAGGAAAAGCTAGAATGGACAAGTATGTTTTCGAGGGCAGTTTTGAAGGGGCTCACTGAGGGGGCCTTCCAGATCCTAGCTTGAAGTCTATTCCATAGTGAAGAACCAGCTACCTCAAACACTGTCCCCTGAGAGCTTCAGACTAGAACAAGGGATGGCAATCAGCTCCAACTTGGCAGACAAGAGAGGACAGCTAGGGGTGTGTGGGGTCAGAAGATCTTCCAGATACCTAGGGCCCATATCATACAGGGCCTTGGAAACCAACAAGCCAGTCTTGAAGTTGACACACCACTGAATTGGCAGCCAGTGCAGTTTACAGAGCACCAGCGAGACAGGCTGAGACTGAGAGGTTCCAGATATCAGTTGGGCCAATGCGTTCCAGACCAGCTGCAGGTGACATATCAAACCCCCAGATAACCCTAGGCACAAAGTGTTGAAATAGTTCAGTCCTGATATAACAAAGGCATGCATGATCATAATTTGGTCACTTGGCTCTAAATAGGATTTAATCTGAGTGATGTTAGATAGACAAAAAAGTCACTGTGGACTACCACTGACACATGATGTTCAAGAGTCAGCTTTCAATCCACAAAGACTCCCATATTATGCACCCTATCCAGAGCTCCAAGTGTACTTCCACAGAAAGATGGTCCTGCAGTACCAGTGCCCCTCATTCCCACCCTGTGGGGACCAGATATAACCAGTAACAAGTTTGTCTTACCCGATTTGAGGTTGAGACAACTTGAGGCCATCCAGTTGTTGATTTTACCCAGGCAATGAATCAACATGGTAGCAGAAGATGACCCATTTGGTGTACAGGGGAGGTACAGCTGGGTATCATCTGCAAATCAGTGAAATTCAGTGCTCTACCCCAAATGATCTCACCTAAGGACAACATGTACATGGCAAACAACATAGTGGCTGGGATCAAGCACTGCAGCACTTCACATGTAACGGCAGCAGTCTTGCAGATGGAATTACCCAAGGCAACCTGCTGCACTCTACCTGCGAGGTAGTACTTAAGCCAACATAAACCATGCCAGTGAGTCCGACATAATGCCTTAGGAGATCCAGAAGGAAACCATGGTCTACTAAGTCAAAGGTCAACCAGAGATCCATAAGATGGGACTATGCTCCCAGTCCCTTGCCATGAGGAGATCATTTAATACCTTTACAAGGGCTGTCTCCATGCTGTGCCAAGGTATGCATCCTTAATGGAGAGGATCACAGATGTTAAATTTTTCCAGCTGCAACTCAAGCTGCATCACTACCACCCTCTCAGTAACTTTCCTTAAAAAGAGAAAATGTGAGCTGGGTCTGCAGTTTGCAAGAACATCAGGGTGGAAGATTTCTTCAGAAGGGGCTTCATCACTGCCAATTTCAAGGTCACTGGGAAAATGCTCTCCTTCAAAGAGTACTTAACAGCCTCAGTTATGACTGATCCTAGAGCATCCTGACAGCCCCAAATCAGTAATGTTGGCTCGGGGTTCAGTGCATGGTAGATGGGGTGCAGTCCAGAGATCACCTATTCCACTTCATCCACCAACACTGGCTCAAACTCATCCCAAGGCAGGAGGTTGCCTCTGTCCATTTCCGGCTGGCTATCACTGGCCCATAACAAGTCACTTGTGGTGAAACCGCTCCAAATAGAAAACATCTTGTTCTGGAAAAACAGATTAAACTATTCACAGTCTGCTGCTGAAGACTCTTCTGGATTGTTGATAGGATGTATTTAAGAACCTGTCCACCTCACAGAAGAGTTGAGCTGGTCAGTTCTTTCCAGTAGCAATAACCCATGACAGGAACTCTATCTTTTTCATGGTGATTGCCCACTGATACTCATGGTAATAAGTCCTCAGTACCAATCTGTCCTCTAAGAAGTGGTATCTCCTCCAAGAATGCTCAGGCTTCCATCCCTTTTTCTTCAACTACCTCAGCTCATCACAGAACCATGGTGAGCTGCAGTGGGAAATCAAGAGATGAACACTGTAAGGAGTGAGGGAGTCCAAGGCTACTGTAAGAGCCATCTTATAGTTTTTCATAGCTTTCTCACTCTCATCACAAGCTGACAACATGCCCAAGATATCCACATCCATTGACTGTTCCTTTGCCTTCAACTGCCTCTGCTCATCACAGAACTATGGTGAGCTGCAGTGGGAAATCAAGGGATGAACATGGTCAAGAGCAAGGGAGTCCAAGGCAGCTGTAAGGGCCACATTGCAGCTCTCTACAACTTTCTTGACTCCCTCATCACAAGCTGTCATCATGCCCAAGAGATCCACTTCTACAAGGACATTGCAAGTGTTCAGATTCCTTTTTGGACAGTGGAAAATTATCTCCACAGGAAGGGAGGTTAGACAAGGGACCCCACAGAGGAACTGAACAACATGGTGATCCAACTGGCTGACCAGATCAACACTTATGTTGCAAATGTCAAGACACATGAGAAAATCAGATCTAAGGCATGGCCCAACTGGTGAGTCCCAGTGTAACTGCCTGGGTGAAGCCCAATGATGTGATTAATTGAAGGAACTTCTGTCCAAAATGCAAGGCCTTATCCTTGACCCAGGCATTGAAATCCTTCGGCACAAGTCTTGTAGAGTCCACTACCAGGTCAGCCATGAAGTCCACCAGTTCCTGCAGGAAATCATTTCTATGCTTAGAAGCCGGTACCTGAGAATGATACTGCAACTCACACCCAGCCCACAGTGTACTGCCGCAAATGCAAATGACCTGGTGGTTCTTGTGGAGTAATCTGCTAGTCCTGGAGTAGAGGGGATCTAAAACAGATAGGCACCCCAACCCTCCTGTGCTCCCACCTTGGGTGATGCACCACGGAGTATCCAACAAGGACAGTCATCTTCAGTATAGGACTGAAGTGGTTCCCTCAGTCATGTTTCCGTCATATAAACCAGGTCAGCTGTGGTGTCTGGTATGAAAGCCTCAGCCACCAGGGTTTTGTTCTGCAGCAACCTGGCATTACACAGAACTGCCCAAAGGGGTGGATTTGTGTAAACTGGCCCTCTGGCCAGCTATCTGTCTGATGGAATTACAGGGGCACACAAGTAGTTACACCCTGAGAGCAATGCTGAATTTAGTTTCAGAGTGAAAAAAAAATCACAAGAACAGAGTCAGACTTGCTGAGAATATAAATGTAATACATTAAACCATAAATGAGGCTCAACACAATACCCTGGCACTTTAATTCTACATAACTCTTCATCAGGGGATCCTTTTCTCACCAAGTAGGACTCTGCTCTTGTTAATTTTTATTTCACTTAGAAACTAAATTCAACATTCCTCTGGGGTGTGGCTACTTGTGCTTATGCATATCTGGCTTTTGCTCAGCTAGCACCTGCCTCCTTCTGAACACATGGTATCCTGCATTTGTCTGGAATTATAGGGAGGCCATTGGATAGAAGTAAGACACAGGGGAACCCTGTCTGATATCTTCTTACTTCCTCGGTGTCTCCTAGACATGACACAATCTACCTGACCCTTTTCCTTGATTACTTAAGGACCAAATTTATTTTAGCAATACCTTCTAAGGAGTCCCAACCCCTGGAAGCACTGAATAACATAGACACCTAGAATGCGACAGCAGATAAGGGCTGCTGGGCCCACCCAATCTGCCCAGTTTTGTTAACTTCCATTTTTTGCTGCAGACCCTACTTGATCTACAGTACAGTCTCTCCCACTATTCCTTATCCCCATGATTCTTTGTTACTGTCCCAGGCATTTCTGAATCCCTCCACTGTTATTGCCTTCACCACCTCCACTGGAAGGCTGTTCCAGGTATCCACCAGCCTTTCTCTGAAGAAGTTCTTCCTCACATACCTTCTAAATTTACCCCAATCCAGCGTCATCATGTCCCCTTGTTCTAGAACACCTTTTTTCCTCTGAAACATACCCCCTCCAGTATCTTATTTACCCCTGAGGTATTTAAAGATCTCTATCCTATCTCCCTTCTCCCTCCTCACTGCCAAGGAATACATATTTAACTCCTTTAGCCTCTCCTCATTGGGCTTTTGAGCAGACCCTGCACCATTTTGGTAGCCCTTCTATCTCCACTCTATGTCCTTTCTGAGATGTGGTCTCCAGAATTGGACACAGTACTGAAGGTGGGGTCTTACAAGTGATCTGTATAGGGGCAGTACCACCTCCCTATTCCTGCTGGTGATACCCCTTTCTATGCACCCCACCATCCCACTTGCCCTTCTGACTGCCTTGTCACACTTACTGGCTATCTTTAGGTCATCTTACATGATTACCCCTAGGCCTCTTTCCTACTTAGTCTTTGTCAATATTGTTCTGCCCATTTTTACTTAGTTCCCATGTTTCTATGGCTCAAGTGCATTATTTTGTACTTTTTTGCATTAAAATCTAGCTGCTATACCCTTAACCACCCTTCCAGTCTTTTTTGATTCCTGTCCATCCTTTCCACCACTTCCGGAGTGTCCACTCTATTGCAGATCTTGGTGTCATCCACAGACAGGTAAACCTTCCCTTCCAGTTCCTCTATTAGGTCACTTATAAAGACATAGAAGAGGACCGGTCCCAGCACTGATCCCTGGGGTACCATGCTGGTCACCCTCCTTTCCTCAGTGCGAACTCATTTTACCACTGCCCTCTGTGTCCTATCTGCTATTTATTTATTTAGCTTTTGTTAACCAGGTAAGTACACTAGACAAGACAATTTGCCTATTTTCAGGTACGACCCGGGAGAGTACAGGAAATTACATACTTACACACTTGGGACAACATGGTACATAATTAGGAAATGATTACACGTCATGAGACAACAAGGTACAAGTTAGAAAAAAACAAAACTCACATGTCATGTGCGAACATCATAATGTAGAATACACAAGGTACAAGGCATATGAGGCACATTTAGTGCTAACCAGTTTTTAACCCAGGTTACCACCTTATTACCCATCCTCAAGTTTCCCAACTTGCTTAACAGTCTCCTATGTGGAATGGTTTTGAAAGCCTGCTGAAATCCAGGTAGGCCACATCCACCACTCCTTCCCCCTGATCCCTACCTGATCCAACTCCTTGGTCACCCAGTCAAAGAAATTAGATTTGTCTGGCCTGACCTTCCCTTTGTGAAATCATGCTGCCTTAAGTCCTGTAATCAGTTGGATACAAGAAATTCCACAATCCTTTCCTTTAGTAATGTTTCCATTAACTTACCCACCACCAATGTCAGTCTGAGAGGCCTATAATTGCCTGCCTCTTCCTTGCTCCCACTTTTGTTAAGTGGGACTACATCTGCCATGCTCCAGTTCTCTTGGACCATGCCAATCTCCACTGATCTGTTAAACAGGTCTGTCTAAGGTACAGTTAGTACCTCCTTGAGCTCCCTCAGCGCCCTTGGATGTATCCTGTCTGGCCCCATAGCCTTGTCCACTTTCAGATTAGTGAGTGCTTTCAGGACTCTCTCCTCAGAAAATGGACTAGTGTCCATTTCTCTCCCAGCAAAGTTCCTGGCACCCTTGTATGGTCCCTCCCCTTCTACTGTAAACACTGAGCAGAAGTATTTGTTGAAGGTGTTTGCTTTTTCTTGATCCTCCTCCATGCAGCTCCCCTGCTTAACTGTCCCTTTGTTTTCCTTTTTTTCACTAATATACCTAAAAAATGTCCTGTCCCAATTTGATACTCCCTAAGGTATTCTTTATTTGCTTTGCACCTTTGTGCTCCTTACCACTTTGCTTGCCTCCATCTGTTTTCCCTGATACACTTCCCTATCCTCCTCTCTCTTGTTATCTTCTTATACCTTCTGAATGCTAATCTCTTGGCCTTCTCCTTTTCTGCTGCTTCCTTTGAGAACCATAGCAGTCTCCTCTGACTTTTACTTTTACTTGTCTGCTTAACATAGAGGTTTGTTGCCTTCACTATGCCCTGTTTTAGTTTGGCCCACTTTTCCTCCATCCCCCCATTGGTCATCTCCCTCTGCCAGATCATTCCTGAAGCATTCACCCATTTTGTAAAATCTGTCATTCTGAGGTCCAGGACTCTCACCATTGTGTGGATGAATTCTGTGGCTGTTCTTATGTTGAGCCAAACTGTATGATGATCAGTGGTCCCCAGATGGCTTCCCTTCTTGACGTCTGCAACACTGTCCATGTTAGTTAGCGCCAGGTCCAGAATTGCCCCATTCTGAGTGGGTTCACTGACTAGATGCCTGAGGAACTACCCCTTCAGTGAGTTCGGTATGTTCCTGCTTCTAACTGAAGCTCCATCAGGGAGGCTTCAATCTATATCCTGTAGAATAAAGTCCACCACCAGTGACACCTACCCCTTTTCCACTGTTTTGCCAGTTGTTTCTAACATTTCTCTGTCTAAATCCTCCCCTTGTGCCAGAGGCCTGTAGATCACACCTGTCAGAATAGTGGTTCCATTTTCTGACTTGAGTGTGACCCACAGGATCTCTTCCCCCCTCAAATTCCCTGTATTTCTGTTGCTTTTGTGCTTTCCTTCACATAAAGCATCACTTCCTCTCCCTTCCTTCCTACCCTGCCCCTTCCAAACATTGTGTAGCCTGGTATAACCATGTCCCAGTCGTGGCTGTCAGTGCACCATGACTCAGTAGTGGTCACACTATCTAGATTAGCCTCTGCCATAATGGCCTCTGTGGTGGACCTGTGTTCCACCTATGAAGTATGTTAGGACCTCAGGAAATAATTCTCTACTTTTTCTTTCTCCTCTTAAAATCTACTGCGCAGTAGTTTCCCTTAATCTGGGTATTATTTTCTTAGGTTACAGTGGGTTGGCTACCTACAGTACCCCTGCCCTAGCCTCTTATAAACTTATTCCTTCTTTTTTGTATCCCTCTTATATCAATTTATTCCTTTAATGTCCTGTGTAAGAAGTGCCAAGGAATGTATGAAAGGCACTGAGAAGATTGCCAATATAATTAATTGGTGGCATAAGAAACGAGTGCACTCTGATGAACGGTGTATACAGTGCCTATTTAAAGTCTGAAACCATTAAATACACTTAATGTGTATTTGCAGGTATATCCTGCTTGGATTTAATAGGTCCCTAATGAATAGGGTCTATATAAATACAGATATCTGTAGGTTATATTGAATGTGATGAAATTCATGATATGATAGTCTTGATAAACTGGTTTTAAAAAAATGCTTAAATATGGTTGGTTAAAATCCTGATTAAAAAAAAAACCTTATATAAAACAAGGGTTTATAAAATACTTGGAGTGCTTTAGAGGTATTTAGGGATTATAAAGAGCTGATAAAGTGCTTTTGCTTTGTGCAGGGCATAAAAGTGGTAAAAAGTGCTTTATTTAATGTAGACAACAACTTAAATAATGCTATTAGGCAGGTTGAACAGAAAGCTGTACAAAATGGACTTTATGGAGTAGCAGAAGGTACTGGCAGTAGAGAAAAGCAGTAACTCTGCTGAAGCCGTTCCCTCAAAATGGTGGTTTGCTTCCTGGTATAAAAAAAAAGCAGGTGAAAAGTAAACCGGGAGAAAGAGTGATTTTACTTATTTTTTTCAGCAGATACTGCAGGCACAAGTAAATTAGGGGTTTAAAACAAGAGTCTCCCTTATTTTCTATAGTTAAACTCAAAACAAACAGGGAGCGTAAAATATAACTAGAAAAAGGATACAATAATGTTTAGCGTAGCCTGTGAACACTATGCTTAACCTTGGTGCTGGAAACAGATAAAGGTTCCTTTTCTTTGAATATACCTATAAACACTCCTTTGAGGAAAGTGAAAATAGGTTTATTTATTTATTAGCTTTTGGTAACTGGGTGAGTGCACTGGGCAGCAAACCTGCCTATTTTCAGGCATGACCCGGGAGAGTACAAAATTGAGAATACAGTA
Source organism: Neoceratodus forsteri (assembly GCA_016271365.2). Lineage (NCBI taxonomy): Eukaryota > Metazoa > Chordata > Ceratodontiformes > Ceratodontidae > Neoceratodus > Neoceratodus forsteri. Next base: position 909,946,949 of record CM028131.1, on the reverse strand, counting down.
ATGACAACCGTACAGTGCAATAACATCAACCATTAGAAACAATGATTACATTCAGGGTAACAATAAATCATAAGTAGAAATTACAGACATTAATACAAGAGTGCAGATAATAGTAACAATAATAGCAACAATTCAGTGTAGGTTAGACCTGTGGCAGAACACACTCGTACCAGTCATCTAGCCTAGGTGGGGGGCACAAATAGACAAAGTAATATAAGTTAGACAATTGCAGCTAATGACATGATAACCCATTTGTGACAACTCAGTAGTTATGTGCAGTCTCAGTTACCAAGAGCATAGAAGTGTGAGAACAGTGAATGCTTAAAAGAAAGGTGGGAAGAGGAGTTTTTAACATGAGGGGAAAGTGAGTTCCAGAACCTAGGAGCAAAACAGGAAAAAGCCTGTTCACCCATTTTAGTTTAAAAATAAGTATCTATTTTTCCATACTCGACCCATGCCCCTGTGCCAGACTTACCTGAATCCAGGAGCCAGAGAAAATGAGCTTCTATAGGGAAAACAGTGCCCTCACATGTCTTTTTTTATATGGTGTAGAGCTGTCACTCACAAAAGAGTGGGAGGGACTAAGGGCTCATTAAAGCCTAATTAATTTGCAAGGCTGTTTGTAGGTCTGAGATGTGTGTTATTATTTACTAACCTGCTTCATTTTATAGAGAATACAGAGATGCTTATGTGTATAGGTCATTTTACCTTGTTTGTTTCATATATAGCCAGAAAGTGTATATGTCAGTTAAGGAGCCAGTCAGGTGACCCAGCTAGTCACTATAAATACCCCTCCTAGAGGAGAAGATAGACAGATGAGCCTTGACTGTGGTATGGTAATGAGCTACCTGAGTGAAGTAGCTAGTAGTATTGATGACAGAGGTAAAAGATTTGTACTGACAGATTGGGACCGTGAAGGCTACCAAATGTAGCTGGACTTTTGCTTTCTTGAATATTTCTTTTGTTTAGCTTTCTTATTTTGGTGAAAAATAAAAATCACACTGACATGTGTTTTAAAGCCTAATTTGTGTCAGTGTTATCTATCTCACATCCGTCCACAGCCTCTTGGTCTGGGATCTTATTTTCTAGACTTCTAGCATTAGCACACATGGCCTTCCAGATTGTGTTAGCTCTGTTCTTATCACTTCCCCCTTTTTCCTTGTGTTCCTCCTTCCTCTTCTCTTCTGACTGCTTTATTTCCCCACTTCCCCCTTTCCTAACCCCCTCCTTCCTTGTTTAACTTGCACTGTGCTGGAACTCTCACTTCTAGGAGTGCAGGAGGAAATTCTGCAAATGGACACAGCCACCATAATTTGTCCACGGAGTAGACTACCTTCACCTCACATCCTGAGAGACACATGACACCATTTACGTATCCCCACTCTCTAACAATACAACACCTAAGAAAACTCTAAAATAAAGAACTACAATACATAAAACTTACCCACTTAATCATCCCCCTCACACATGCACTGTGTCAATCACAACCATGTTATTATGCAAAAAACATTAAATCACTGACACAAATCCTGACTCACACAAATTTCTTTAAGAGAAAATCAATATCATGCAATTAATCTTCCAGAAAAAAATAATGAGTTCTTTCTATTAGACACATAGAAAATTGGAAGCAGGAAATGACCCATGGTCCATCAGGTCTGCCCAGTTTTCTACATGAGTCATACCAGCCTACCATTGGTTTGGTCTAGGCTTAATGCTCTAGGGTAGCTTAGCCTTGTTCCCCTGTTCCCTCCCTATCGCCTCCATTTTTGCTCTCAGCCTTTGTAATTGTCCCACCCTCTGTTGAAATCTGTAACTCATTATTTTCTACTTCATTGGACAAGCTATTACAGGTATCCACCTTTCTCTTCATGAACAAGCGTTTCCTCACATCCTTCCTGAATCTGCCCCAAACCACCATATAATCATCTCCCCTGCTTATCAGTCCCTTGTATTACTTAGACAGGTCCTGACAATATACCCTGTTTATTCCCTTCAGGAATTTGAATGTTTCAATCATGTTACCTTTCTCCCTTCTGGCCTCCAATGAGAATTTATTTATTCAAATGTTTCCCCAGGAAGGCATACTAAGCAGTAATAGCTACTTTCCAGATGCATCCTGGGGGAAAGGGGAACAAGTAGACAGTTGCATGAATATATTAAAAATAAGTGATACATCACAGTGTACATATCAGACAATACATTAACATCAACATACAGTACATCCAAATGTACATGAATAATTACATCATAAATGCAAGGGCAGCATGAATACATTCAGAATGGCCAGATGCTCCTCATATGAAGGTAGTACAACAAAAATACTGCTATAGTTATAGCCAATAAACTAAATATGCTTTTCAAATTTGTTAAAGCATTACAAGATCATAACAAGGAAGTGTAAAGTGAATCAGTTTTTACAAAATGTACAATTATAAGGTTCCATGTCATAATCGCTAAAATTTCACAGCGACTTGCAAAAGAGTGAGTATATGTTGACAAACACCTAATCGGCATAAATCACATCACAGCAAACACCAGTTCAGTGCAGAATAAAATTAATGTTCAACATGGGGGCATGCCCCTCACGCCCCCAAAGTAAAATAATCATCTTGGGGGGGGGAGGACACTGGTGGACAGGAGACTACTGCAACCCCAGAATCAGATGATGGCAAAACTTAAAAAAAAAAACACCAACGCCGGTAAAAGTAAAAAACCTTTAGGCAGTCCTGAACCCAGGATCATCATCTCCATAGGCGGTGTCCCTACCCACCACACCAAGTGACCAGCTCAGCATCAGCAGGCTGCACTCCTGTATTTAACCAATACTTCCTGTAAAACTGCATCATTCACAGTCGCTGCTCTTTCCATCGTCCTTCACTATTCCCCAACCCCTCACTATATCCTCACTGTCACTGCTCCTACTGGCTGTCAGATTGAGTCACTCATATTCAATTATCTCAATCTGGATCACCAATATTATGTGACACCCAATTATAATAGGAGATATATAATTGTTCTGGCTGTTTTCCTGTTTGAAATGTACATTTGCAGAATTTAATGCCAAAAAAAACAAATATGTGAAATATTTGGTGAATTAGGTTGCTAAAATATTACATTCCTGGCTACACATAATACAGGATATGGGCTTCTCTATGAGTTGTATTTCCACGGGGCTTTGCCCCAGCCAGGTGATTTACTTAATGCTGTTCTGGTTTATACTGTATGTATCATGGCATTTCTCTCTATACCAATAGACTTTGAATAAAAAAAAATTCGGAATATGGGCTAGGATAAACAACTCTGCTACATAAGATATAAACCAATCTACTATAGTGTTATATATGCTTTCCAATGGAATTAAATGGGATCAATTTTCAAAGCCTTGAGAATTCTGCCAGCCCATGGTGCACCAATCATTTGGCTCATGGGGCTTGTGGCATTCTCCTTGCGAGTGATCAGGATTTTCAATCCCGAGCACCAAATGCCTAAGTTAGACCAGCTTTTTCCTGGTCTAGCATTGCCATTGAGGACCCTTTATCTTGGCTTCTGCCAAGTCTTTGGTGAAAGCTACCATAGAAATGAGGAAACTGGCACAACTGCGCCAGATGTACTAAAATTGGGTGCAGTTACATCAAAAGAGTTTGGCGCAGCTGCACCAAAAAACAGATGTGACGCAGGGTGTGACAAAAGCCCTGTGTCACCCTTTGAAAATTGAGCACAATGATTTTAAGTGGTAATGCTGAAAGTTTTCCTAGTTTCATGAATGCTAGTTTAATAGGCAAGGAGAGTCAAACAGTGAAAGAAAGCAGTTCAAATATAGGGTTCCAGTCAACAGTTTACTTCTTGCCCATTTCCTCATTCTTTAAGAAAAGTAAGTGCTCGTGAAGGTTTGCTACACAGAAGTCATAAATGGAAAAGGACTTTGAGATGCATTCTAAAATGCACAATAGACCACAAAAATTAGACTTGCAGGGATAGATCTCCACATAATGCAAAACATCTGCTACTCAGTCTGCTCATTCCATCTACTGTCCAACTAGGTGGAGTACCTCCATCTCCCAATTCATCTCTCATCCTCATTCTTCTGTCTTAAAGGAAAACAATGAAAAAGACACAGCTTTCATCAGACACTACAGAAACTCTCAATTAGTGCTTTCAGACAGTAACAACTTTTTTAATTATTTAGAACAGCTACCAACAACTTCCACTTTCTGTTGCTGGCAGCAGCCATTTCATGAGCAGCAGTGAGCTTCCTGAGCTCACTGTATGCTAATATGCCTGTCTGACTCCTGCTATTGGTTGGCAGGCCATATTAGCCTAAAGTGAGCTCAGGAAGCTCTCTGTTACTCATGAAATGGTAGCTGCCAGCAATAGAAAGTGAAAGCTGAAGGCCACTGTTTAAATCACTAAAAAAGCAATTAGAGGAATTAAAAAAAAAAGCTTCTGAAAGCACTAATCAGGAATGTTTCTAGTGCCTGGGTAAAGCAGTACCTTTTCCACTGTTTACCTTTAAACCATAGTTGCAGGCACATACCTCACAATCCTGCAATTGCAGTTAGCTGCCTACATAATTTATAGTTGGGTTTTATTTTGATCCCTGGCTACCTTTGTAAATTAGTTGTAAATTTTGAATTCTGTAAATTTTTTATTTGGCACCAGTCTGTTACCTCATTATAGATACCATTCCACACTGTGGGCCCACTATTCAAAACTTTGCGCTGGGCGCAAACCATTTGTGCAGGATTAGTGCGGGGTTAGCATGGGTCTGCAATATTCAAAAGGGCCAATAGTGCATGCAAACCTCAGTAGCGCTGGGCAAAATGATAATGTATGCAAGGGGCAAACTGAGCGGGCTGGACAGTAGAATGCTATATTCATGAACAGCGCTGCTCTAAGTGCTTTTGCATGACCTAGCGCAACACATTCTGCAGGATGAAAGTGGTCTTAACTCTGGGCAAACCAGCTTTGCACAACTTGCACAACTTTGTGGCTTTGTGCAGCTTTGCATGATGTTTGTGTGGCTTTATGTGACCCTAACCAATATGTATGACATAACAATAAGCTAGACATAGAGGAAACAATATGCCCACTGATGGCATCACTATGATGCCAGCATCTGCCACCGATCCCAACCATGCCAGGCAGTAAGTGGTGACCCAGCCCCCCAGTAGACTCCATGTCAGTACAGCCATACAACACACACCTGCAGACCATCCTGCTGTGGATACCAACAGATACCAGCATACACATGCTGCACTGGGGACATGGGGAGTGTACAGGTGACCTGTATGCACCACATACTGGGTGCCGCCACATGGCTGGGACAAACCCCCAGTGCACATAGTCCAGTGTAGGGAATACCCCAACACCTGTGTGCCTGTCTGATGATCAGGTCACCCCCAGCCACATACCGCACAACTATACAGACACCACAGCACACACACCCAGCAACAGGGGTGCAGCCAGGAATATTTAACATGCCTTCAAAACAGCTGCACTTTTCCCCCCTGGTATGTACACATACGCCAAAGTATGTGCTGCCATGCCACACCAACAATAGCCCCCCCACGTATGCCATGTCTGAGGTCCAGTACATGGTTTCTTCCTCTGATCCTCCCTCCTTTGTGATTCCATCTGCCTGGTATGTTGTTCATGTTTGTGTATGTGGCTGGCGGCATCTGTGGCCGATAGCGAATGGCGAAGACAAAAGGGTTCAGTGCAACATCGACACAGTGACTCACAATGTCCCTGCTTCCCTCTGTGTGGTGCCCCTGCCTGATGTTTGTACTGTACTCTGATGAATACGGTGCATATGCCTGCTGCTACTCCTGCCCAGCAATGTATATGTCACTGTGGGCATCCCATGCCAGTAGTGCAGTGTCTGTGGGTCGCACAACAGCAGTACAGTACTGTTCACTGTTGGTACACACCTGCAAGATAGGGTGTCACTGTGTACAGAGCTGCAGGCAATACTGCTCACCATACCATATGCAGTGCTGTGTCCCATACCCCACTGGTCCCCATGTCACTGTACTATCTGCTGTGCGCTATATAGCAGGCCCTACAGTTGGACTAGTGCTTCCCACACCACCACCAGTGCCTGTGCTGTGCAGTCCCCTGGAGCACATTATTCTATGCAGGTCTGTACACATGTAGCCTGCAGCTACCACCATGCTGTTCCTGACTGACCTACAGGTGGAGCTGTGGGTCCCTGCAGCAGCACCAGGCCAACTGCTGCAAATCAGGGCATAATGAGATGCTAATCTGGATGTTTTCCCACTGCCTACCTAAGTAGGCTTATTTGCATATCACTTTTAAATATAACAGATTTTTGGCCCAGGCTAATGTGATAATGACAAGCAAATGGCTTAGTGCCGTGTAAGACCTGAGCAAACATCTTTGTGCTGCGTGACTGTCACAGAATAATTTTTCATTTCTGCACCCTGTACATTCATATGCTCAGATGCTTGCAGTTATACTGACTCCACTCCTTTGCTGGCACACACATTGGCAACATACTTCACCTCTGCAGTCCTGATCACCGTGCACTGGGTTGCTGTTGTGGTTTGCACTTTCTGGTTGCTATGTTAAGGGCCGTCTTATTCCTGGGCTATATTTGCCCTGCACTCCCAGCCCAGTTTGCCCATCGTTCTTTGCATGTTATATTCAGCAGGGTTAGCCCCAGGCTATTCCTTTTGAATATAGTGATTTTATAGGGTCTGGGCTAGATTTGCACACCGGGCAGGGCTAATTTTGCCCTGGGGCAATTTTTCAGAATATTGGGACCAGTGCTGTTTATTGCATTTTTCCTTCTTGTAACCTTCCTTCCTTAGTCTCACCTGAAAATAAACTTCAGCTTAGTGTGCCTTTTATGGTCAACACATTTTACATAAATTAATAAATAAATAAATAGTAGGAATGTTTTTTTGATTATTTGTAAGATTAAAAGTGAACAGAAAAGTATTTTTGTAGTTTCATGGCATTTCTTTCTCTGTGTTATTATTCAAAAAATAGCAAACAAAATTAAACATCTGGTTAAAGAAAAGAAAATACACAATTTTATGTTTTGTTTGCAAAAGTGAGTTATGGGAAGTGCAGTACAAGAAAACTATAGATTAATTGTTTTACTACTATGAACACAAATATGATCTTTTTTGAGATTTAACAATTTATTGACTACAATCAGCATGCTGTACACAATTCAAGCTATGAGCATTAAGCACGATTCATATTCATTTTATAATTTATTACCTTGGGTAACCCAGCAGGGGACCAACTTGTCATTCACAGTGTGGTACTGCATTTACCCATTTTATGGTTGGTAGGACTGATGCACAGGGAGGTTTAATGTTTTGTTCAGGTCACACAGTGGATCAGCGGCTAGAACCAGATTTGAACTGGAAACCATCAGGTTCACAAATCTCTTTTCTCACCACTTGATCACACTGTGTTCCAAATCTGCATATCACAAGCTCTGTAACTTTGAGACATATTTTATTTCCAGTAGCATTTACCAGTGGAGTTCCAAAGGATTGTTGCTGCAACTTAAAACACAGATTAAATATATTTTAGCACAGTATTATATAGAGAATACTGGTTGGGCAAACATGTGCAACCAGCCTGTGCTGCTATCAAAAGTTTCAGAATCCAACTGACCTCAAGAGTGAAGCTTGAGAGGTCAATAGAAGTCTGAACCTAGAGGTGGCAGCATGGGCTGGTTGGGCATAGCTTTGCCCAACCAGTATTTTTATAATGTATAGAGCAAGAAATGTAGCATTTTTAATAAATTGCTAGAACATGGTATAAGTTGTTTTTTCCTTTTGAAATTAATTATGAGAGAGAACGAGTTCTCCTGTTGTTTTCATACTCTTCAATTAATTTTTGCCATTCACTGTAATCCTTTGAAAACATTGCAGTGGCCATCCTGCTAATTCTGTTGATATTTGAGTGATATGGTCATGCACTTGATTTCACTTACAGTGAATGTCCAGGTGGGATCATGGTCATTTTTAGCTCATGGAATGCTGTTAACCCCAGAAGGGTACAACCTTGTTCCATGGCCTTGCCACTGTGGTAACAAACAATACTTGTAGTAGTCACATACAGATTATGGTGCTCATGGTAGAAGCATCAGTAGAGAACATGAAAACTGGGCACTCACTCTCCATACAATAATTACACGATGCGGTTTAGTCAGTGATCCAAAAAGTTAAAACACTTGTAATGCCTGACACATTTTAGAATTGCTTCCTTTCTTGAAGGCTTACAAGCTATGCCTAGCGTCACTGCATATATAGTAGGGGTGAAGTCACATTAAACCAATAATGATGCATGTAATAGATTAATTCACCACAGGAATTAAAACCCAGCAACAAAACACAAAAGCATTATTGCATAAAAAGATGAATGTAAACTAAACCACCATAACCATTGTGGAACATAAAAACAAACAAACAAAAAAACAGAAATGCTGTTGAATACAGACACTAAATATGCTGTACAATTAACAGTTGTCTATGTGGTGTAAACAATCCTCAAGAAAGAGCAAGAAATTAAGTTATTCAATAAAAATGCTGATGATTGCATCTGTTTACCAAAAAATGTGCTCTGTAACTGAATATAATGTGCCAATAACATACTATATAAACTAAAGGAACACAGGGAGGAGAATAAAAAGGGAAGGAAGGGGCAGTGGGGGGGGGGTTGGGGGGATGGAAAGTAGGAACAAAAGGGGGAAAAGTCCAGGGAATATAGCAAATAAAGTGCAGCTGAGGGCAAAAATTGGAAGATTGCTGCATCAGGAAGGTAGTTTCTTACCGACGATAAATGCCTAGAAGGCAAAGAAATGAACAAAAAAAAGTCAGAAAAAATGTTAATTACTATTACAAAAACATATAAAAATCCATATATTAACACAATTTCATCTGTGAAGAAATACCAATTGTGATCTTATCTCCTATCTTTTAAAAAGGGAGGTAAATCAAAAGTATCATTTAATCCTGAAAAACGACAAATTCCCAATATATAAATCCAGAAGGCTTCCCACTTGAGCAGAAGATTATCAAGATCTCCACTCCATGGACTGGGGCTTACTTTGTCGATTGCTCTAAAGGAAAAGCCATGCTCATTGGCATTTGTGGCCTATTTAATATGCTTGACTGTACAGTAGCGTACAGTTCATTCCTACTATTGATCACCATACAATGTTACACTGCAATAGACACATTTTTTACAAGGGCAGCATTTCTTAACATGTGCCAGTGTTGTCTAATTGTAGTTTGGATGATGGCTTTGAGGCAGCAGCAGCCAACCTTACTGAGAGATTCTTGGAAGAGAGGATATAGTCAGAAAATCATAGCTATTGTGGAAAGTGCAGCAAGATCTTGTAGTAGAACTGCAGTTATATATAACTCCGCACTTACACACAGTTCAACAAATAGATTTAACTTTGTCACTACATACTCAGCACATGCCAGCCACTAGGAAAAAAGCATTAGGCAACACTGACATGTGCTGCAAGGTGATCTTGTTTTATCAGAGATTAATACTGTACCCCCAGCATGGCGTACCATAACGTGCCCAAGATTTCAGGTTTAGTAGTGAACAGTAGGCAGCCCTCAGGTAATGCTAGCAGCTGGCTGTCTAACAGCCTCCGTGGATGTTTTCCTTGCAAATAATGTGTCCATTGTAGTCTTATATTGCAGGGTAACATGTTTTGTAACCCTCATAACAACAGATTATATGAGATAAGACAATTCATTACCTGTGACACAGCAGAAGTTATCTATGTAGCTTCCTGGAAATGTGGTACGTTTTACATGGGTATGACTAAGTGCCTCTTTAAAACCAGGGTTGGGGAATATTGTATGGTGACCAATAGCAGGAATGAATTGTATGCTACAGTTAAGCATGTTAAATATGCAACGAATGCCAGGGAGCATGTTTTCTCCTTTAGAACAATTTACAAAGTAAGCCCCCAGTCCACGGGGTGGAGATTTTGATAATCTTTTGCTCAAGCAGGAAGATTTCTGGATTTATAGTTTGGGAACTTGTCATTTTCCAGGACTAAATGACACTTTTGATTTAGCTCCTTTTTTTAAAAGAAAAGAAATAACATCACAATTGGCATTTGTTGACAGCTGAAATTTTGTTAATATATTGATTTTATTTATGTTTTTGTAATAGTAATTAACATCTTTTCCAACCTTTTTTTTATTCCTTTGTTTTCTAGGTGTTTGGCACCAGTAAGAAAATACCTTCCTGCTTGCAGCAATTTTATGATTTTCACCCTCAGCTGGACTTTATTTGCTATATTCCCTGGATTTTCCCCCTTTTGTTCCTACTCTGAACCCCCCCACTCCCTCTTCCTTTCTCTTTTCATTTTCCTTCTTGTATTCCTTCAGTTTATATAGTATTTTATTGGCTCATTGTACTCAATTACAGAGCATGTTTTTTTGGTAAACAAATGCAATCATCAGCATTTTTATTGCCTAACTTAATTTCTTGCTCTTTCTTGAGGATTGTTTACATCACATAGACAAGTGTTGTTTGCACATAATATTTAGTGTCTGTATTCAATAGCATTCACATTTTTTTTTACATTTTTTATGTTCCAAAATGGTTATGGTGGTTTAGTTCACATTCATGGCTTTATGCAATAATGTTTTGGGTTTTTGTTGCTGGGTTTTTAATTCCTGTGGTGAATTAGTCTATTACATGCATCACTGTCCATTTCACGTGACGTCACCCCTACTATATATGGAGTGAAACTAGTCATAACTTGCAAGCCTTTGAGAAAGGGAGCAATTCCAAAATGCATCAGGCGTTACAAGTTTTTTAACTTTTTGGAGCACTGAATAAACCACATTTAAACTATTTGGCAGAACAGCACATCATTTTTGTATGGAAGGTGAGTGCCTGTTTTTTATGTTCTCTACTGTGGCACAACAGCATTCTGCTAAGGATAGAAATCCATGCAGAAGAAGCCTCCTTTATACACTATAAATTAAAACTCAGATGATCATGGACTTTAAAGATACAGTCTGCTTTCAGTCGGTTCCTTATAGCAATAACAATAAAATCATATGTATGTAATATGTAAGCAATAAGACATAACAGGGCATTCATCAAATAAGCAATAACACACACAAGGTATGCATTCAGCTGTGTCGCCACACACCTTGGATGCATTGAGAGGCACAAGGTTCAGTCGAGTGCCTTCAACCACCAAGGCAGTGTGGTAATACAGTTTAATGCATGCTCATCAGTGTGTTATTGTCATTTTAGAAAATGGGTTAAGAGATTCTAGCTTCCTGATTGGCTAAGAGACTTGTCTAGATAGGCATTTATGAGACAACAATGTCCACCTAAAACAAGTCTCTATGCCAAGTGGCCCATTACCTAGTGAAATCTCTGTGCCATGTTCTAAATTCAGATTGGAAAACTGCCATATTTTTCTGTCACTTAGTGAGTGCACCGTAACATTCAAAAGTGTCACCAGCTGAACACTTCCTCCTGCCACCTCTCACCCCCATTTGTAGTAAAACCGTAAATGTACCACCAAAGAACACATACTGGAAAGGTTTAAAATGAAGGGCAGTTCAGCTTCTAAAGTTTGCTTCTAGAGCCCATGCTTCTGTGTAATGCCGCTTGCTCACTGTGCTGACTAGCCTCTGCCTCACAAATGACAAATTCCTGGTGCTTCAGATGAACAGCAGATTGACTCATTCACCATGAAACCACAAGTAAGAACCATAAATAAAAGTGTTTAAAAAAAGAAAAACCTGGTGCTATGCGCTACAGCCTGTCACTGTTTCGCTATTTCTGGGTGTCACCCACATTGCTACATGATGTAAGGACTGCATCTTTCTATTTTACCAACAAAACAACACCCCCCCCCAAAAAAAAGAAATGAAAAACAAATTATGCATAACAAAAGTAAAGATGTAGTACAATGTAATGCAGGGCTGATTGTGGGAAGGCTGGCCACCGCTGTTTGGGGTGGGGATGACGACAATATTCAACATACTGGCACAATACAAAACATAACAGCACCCTATAGTGCCAATCACAGCAGTACAGGGACTACTTTATATAATTTTGTTTTTCATTTTATTATTGGCATTCATTCTTTTAATGTTTTAACCATTTTTTTCCTAATATCCAGTCTATTTCTCATTTTCTAACCACAATAATACACTTCAGGGTGGGTGGTATTGGACTATACCCACCCTTCCAGGGGCTATAAGCCCCTCCACTTGTGGCATTGGGCCTCATTATGCCCCTGGGTGGGTGGGTATAGCCCAATGCTGCCCACCCTGTCAGGTATTATTGCTTGCATAGATAAAGACTATGCACAACAAGGTCATGTTTTCATCAGCTGGTGGGATGACATCATAGACCTAAGAACAAAGCTTGAGAGGTCTCCATGATGTAATTTCAGCCTAAGATGGAACCATCAGCCTTGGTGTGTAGGGTTGCTTATACATTATTTTGCATAACATGTCTGTTTTAATTTATTTACCTTCTTTCTAACTCTGTCCTGAACTCTGGTTAAGCAAACAGACAACAGAGAAGATGCCAGGATATGATTTAGGTAATAGCTACATGAACTGGCAACATTTCCAGCAGCTCATCTTTTAACAAACAGTTCAATTGAGGCATTGCCAGTGTTGCTGATATCTTCATTATGAGGAATCAGCATTGTAGGTAAGCATGAGGAATTGTAATAAACACAAGATTCTATGCAGTTGTACCACAGTACTGGCATACTGTAGATACTGTGATACCACAGCATTCTGACATCACTATTGTGGTACAGCAGCATCTGGAAGTATATGGATTTCCAAACCCAACAACTCTGAACGATGTAGTATATATAGAATAGTGTATGGGTGACCAAACACAACAAGGATATGTTTCTATTGAGGGGATGTGATGACATCACACAGACTTCAAGAGTGAAGTTCGAGAGGTCCGAATTACATTATCACATCCCCGAGATAGAAAAATGGTCTTAGTTGTGTATGGTCACCCATACACTGTTTTGTATAAGGGGGAAGCAGTTTAGTTTGAGAGAGGAGGAGATAGAGTCCTGAGGCTGTTATTGTTGATAGTTGGTGCTGGCAGTTGTTCCGTTCTCTCTGCTCTGTGTGAAACTGCCACTTCAAGTCTCCATCCATGTCGAGGCTGAATAACAGCCACATTTTTTTTGTTAAAAAGAATAAGAAAGGGTTATGTGTTTTGTAGTGGAGCGATAACAATGTGTCCATGTGTCAGCCGCCACGGACAACTGTTCGCTAAGTGGTGTTGCCATTTTCTCTTTAAGTTTTTTTCTAAAGCCCCAGATTTAACCATTCGGGTGGTGCATCAAGACTGAAAAGTTGTAGTATCGTTGTCATATCACAATGATTCTACAACAACTTTTCTTGACCTTTGAACCGTCCTACTACAAGTTTTTGAAAGCCAATGACTTCCATGCACAATAAGCCCTAACCATATGCTCTATAGAAGATAACGTATGGTCTTTGGTTAGTAACCATGCTGTAAACACTTTGAGAGGTTGCCATGACATCATTGTAAACCTCGAGAGTGTAGCTCTAGAGGTTTTCAGATGTCATGGCAATCTCAAGAAGTGTTTTCAGCGTGGTTATTAACCAAAGACCATACATTATATATTATAGTGTATGGGCTACCATGATTGTATAATTGTGGATTGAATTACTCTTCTGAGTAATTCTTACCTTAAGCAGTCATAAATCTTGCAGGAAGATTCCTCAACAATGTTTATTTTGTGTTCTTTGCAACACTATTCATTGGTACAGCCTGACGCTAATCAATTAATTTAAAAGCAACATTTTAAACATTTATCTCAAAATGGAACATTGAATGTTGTGAACATTACATTTTGTTATACCATTGATATGACATATTCAAGAAGGGTTAACAACAGAGTGATGTCATAATGATGGCATAACAAGGTTATTACTCTGAACATTTAACAAATCAACAGAACACTTTTAAAAATATGTTTAAAATATTAACATTGTTCACATTGCTATAGTATAGTTGTTCTATTTATCTATTTAGAATGTGTGTGCATGGTTACTACAGAGTTCTATATAAGTCTTCAATTGTTTCTGTTTGCATTACTAAGATACAGAAGTTTGTTTACACAGCCATGCAGTAAACTAAATCACTGTACAGTCATGTAACTAGATTCCGCCAATCACAGTGTAAGACTTCTCTGTCACATTTTAGAAGCTAAACTGATGCATGCCCCACGTGCATTGTGCTAGGCTTCATAACCTCAACAACCCAGGAAGTGTGTTGATTTAGCTCAACACATGCTCTGGGGTGTGTTTTCATTAAAAATGTATTAATAAAACAAGCTTTTTTTTTTTACTAAAAATCATCAGATTTTGGTGTAGTCTGAAGTAATTCCTTCTACTGAGTCTTTCTTCTTCTGTCCCTAGCCTTATCTTCACTTTTTTTCCTGGTTCCCCCTTTCCTTTATGCACACAGACACAGACACAGACATATGCATACAAGCATGCACATATACAAGCATTCACTGCTTGTATGTCTTTCTACCTACACACACGCCTGCATACATGCGCACGCACACACACACACACACATATGTAGGCACATGCACACATTACCTGTGTGCATCTTAGAGTGTATTTTATGCTATTCTTTTCCATACCCTTTGACATTTTGCCCATTGCCATTTCCTATCCCTCTCACTAACTCAGAATTACATAACCAGTAGTGCAAGTAGCTGAAGAGGAATTCTCACTTGTAGTACCACTGTTGGGGAAATTACAAAAAGCTGTAGGAGAGTTGTTCATGCCTGAATGCATCTGTTGTTTTTTCCAGGTCACCTTCTTGGCTGTACGATAAAAATGTTCTCAAGCAGTGGCATTTTTATAGTCACAGTGTTTGCGGACCTCCAGGAGATGTATGCCACAGACTGAGGTCTGTTTCTGGGTTGTGTAAGGTGGCAGTGGGTGAGAAATGATAGCACAGTTAGAAGTAAGCTTCACGCTTGTTCTGGGCTCAAGTGAGACCACTGGGACATCAAGGATGGACATTGAAATACCACTTTTTTTAAATAAGTCTTTACCAGTGATAAAGATATGCAATGCAAAAAGGAAGTAAGTACTGTTGATCACTGGTGAAATTTAATGCTGATGCAGTTGTGATGGGTTCTTTTAAAAACTGTTGTGGTAAGAAAAAACTGGCTGACACATTTTATTTTTTTAGCCTGTGAGGTGTACTGATATTAAGTTTCTAATGATGTCAGTTATACAGCTGTATGATGTCATTACCATGCATCAAGCTATATTGACACATGAATTATGTGACAGGTTTAGATCAATCATACCTGCCCCTCTTATTACTATTATGGAAACTGAACATATCCAGATGTTTCAGTTCCAGAACAATGACTCCTAATGATTGTGATGGCATTGATCGTGTACATGAATGCTATAGTACATAGTCTTACTTGATGAGACTACAGCATTCGTGACATGCTGATTAGCTTTGGTTAATGCTAGCTTGGCTATACTATTAGTACTATTGGCTTGACCTTAAAATATTTATAGCATTTGAAGCTATAGACTAGAGAAGTGATACTGTGTGTGAGTCAGAATAAATTGTTTAGTAGTGGCTAATACTACACCAAAAAACATCTACTTGTCAGAAAATGGTTGTGAATCTCAACTTACTGTAGCAGTCAGTTTCCTGGTAGATACTGTTAAGAAAGCTTCTTTGTTAGCTATGAAATTATTCCATTAACTTTAGTAATACAAATATTAGATGGATTGGAGAAATGTGGATGGTTGCTGCTTGAGAAGTAAGTGAATTTTCAGCTGATTTGTTTTACTTAATAAATCAAAATCTAATGAGTTGCTGCCCAATCTTGCTTACACTAAAATCATTCAAGGGTATCAAGGATAGTTGTATAGCTGTGGCTGAAAAGGAAGGGGTAGGAAGTCAGTCAGGGAAAGGCATGGAAGGAACAAGGTCAGCATGAAAATAGAGGCAAAACCAGGGGCTGGGGCAAAAAGAGTCTGGAGGAAGGCAGAGAATGGAGAACGAACAAGGGTCTTAGAAAGCAATCTGCCTTAACACCTGAAGTCTGGGCAACAAAACAGATGAGCTTCAGGCAGTAATGGCAGAGACTCAACTGGACTTACTTGCTGTAATTGAACCTAGGCATCCAATAACAATGAATAGGACCTTGCTGTCCCTGGCTACACTATTTTTAGGAAGGATGGGCAGAAGAGCAAAGGGGAGGGATGGTCATGTGCATAATAGAAGGCATAGAGGCCACCAAAGCTAGATCAATGCATGAGGAGAGCAAAGTGGTATCAGTCAGGGTGCACCTGTCAACAGCAAGAAGGAGGAAAATTAGGATGAGAACAGTATATAGACTGCTGAATCAGAATGTGGACAACTACAGAGTACTGCAGGATGAAATCAGAAGGGTATCAGCAAATGGTGATGTGCTGATTGGAGACCTTAACCTATTGGACATTGACTGGGTGAACCCAGCAGCCAAGAGTTCTAGGAGGACAGCATTTGTAGAGGTGCTTTAGGATTGTTTTCTAGTGCAGTGGGTCAAGGAACCTATGACAGAGGGGGCTATCTTGGATCTGGTACTCTCCAACTGAGAAATCATTGGGAAGTCAGGGTGATGGATCTTCTGGGGTCAAGGGACCATAATTCAGTGTAGTTTCACATAGTTCTGGATGCCCACCACTCCAAATCTAAAGCAAGTGTCCTGCTAGATATAAGAAAGGTGGACTTCCGGAAGCTAAGGGAATTGCTCAGGGAAAGATGAGCAGAGGTAGTGAGGGCAGAAGGGGTAGATGTCAGATGGGAAATCATTAACAGGGCATACCAGACATGAATGATACCTATATGAGGCAGGTAAGAAAGAACAGAAAGTTTAAAACAATGATGCAATTCTTCAAAGGGGCAGGGGAGGCAGTTAGAGCAAAAAGTATTCTGGGATTACAAGAGGGAGCAGAATGAGATCATCTGGGAAGGATAGCTGGAAAAGTTTAGAGAGGTCAATAGAATAGTCACGAAAGCTATGGCAAATGCAGAGCTGAGACGTACAGAATGGATCAAGCAGGAAGAAAAAGCCTTTTTTCATTATAGTTAGGAAAAGAGGGAAACAAAAGAGGGAACAGTCAGACTGAGAAGTAGGAAGGAACGGGTGGAAGAGTGCAGCAAAAAAGTAGCTAGCTTAAAAAAATATTTTTGTTCAGTCTTTACAGTAGAGGCCGATGGTCCACTCTCAAAGTGTGGGGTTCAGGCCCTAGGAGTGAAGGGGCAAAGGCCAGAGGCAAGGCTGGCATTAGAGTAGAGGGTGCACAATAGATTCAAGACACTTAAAGTGATTAAATCAGTGGGCCCCAATGGAATGCATTCTAGGATACTGAGGTAGGTGAGACAGATTCTTGTAGCACCATTTCCTCCTTAAAGTGGAGTGGTGCCAGCAGATTTGAGGATGGCTAATGTAGTACCACTCTGCAAAAGTGGTTGTGGAGATGATCGTAGTAACTGCAGGCCAATTAATCCAACCTCGATTGTAAGGATGCTTTTGGAGACCATCATAAAGGAGCAGCTAGTAGAATTCCTGGAGGCAAGTGAACTACAGGACAAGAGGCAGCATGTAATTGTGACAGGCAGATCATGCAAGTCTAACCTGATCAATTTTTGAATGGGTTACAAAAGCAGTGGACAGGGACCAGGCTTTGGATGTACTGAATCTGGACTTCAGCAAGGCCTTTGATTCTGTACCACACAGAAGGCTGGTTAAAAAGCTAGAAGAATACCCTCACCAGATGCATTGGCAACTAGTTTGGGGTCACTATGCAGAGGGTGGTAGTCAACAGCAAATATTCTGATGGCAGGGAAGTCACTAGTGTGGTGCTGCAGGGATTGGTTCTGGGGCCTGTGCTATTCAATATTTTCATCTGTGACAATGGGAGGTATACTGAAGAGGATGCATCAGTTTGCAGACAACAAGATATGCAGGAGTGTGGACACAGAGATGGGGAAGAAGGGCTATGAAAAGAGTTCTAGAAAAGATGGTGAGGTGGTCCAAGGTGAGGCAGCTTATATTTAATCTCAAGAGGTATAAGGTTATGTATATTGGCAAAAAAGCCTATAACAGACTACTGATTGGGGATAGTGAATATGGTTCAAAATGAGGAAAAAAACCTCGGAGTCATTATTAGTGACAACCTCAAGTCTTCGGTCCAGTGCAATATGGCAAATGAGAAGGCTAGAATAGGATGCTGGGGTGTATAGGTATGGTGTTCAGTAGCAGAAGAAAGGTGATACTACCCCTGTGCAGGTCCTAAGGACATTCCTGGAGTTCTATGCACAGTTCTGGAGTCCCCACCAAAAAAAAGGCAGAGACCAAAGCACAGGATCAAGAGGAGTGCTACAAAACTAATCTAGGGGCAGCAAGAGAAAGCATACAGGGAGAGGCTGGATTGTCTCAACATGTACTCTCTAGAGACTGGTGGGAGAGAGAGAGAGACTTTTATTTTCTTGAGGGGAATAAACAAGGTAGACTGCAATGATCTGTTCATGAGGTACAACAGCACTGTAATTAGGGTGCATGGATGAAAGGTGGTGAGGTGGGAGGAGTTTTAAAATGGATGCAGAGAAGTTCTTTTTCATGGAGTGGGTTGTGGATGAGTGGAATAGTTTACACAAGCAGGAGGTTGAAGCCAAGTAAAGGTTAAATCATGGATGGGACAGACACGGGGGTTAGTGAGGTCTAAGAGAAGGGGATGTAGCTAGCTTGGGGAGAGGGTTCTGAGATGCCATTAGGGCAATTGGCTTAGGAAATCTGGTCTGGTGTTAGGTTAGGTCTGAAGTCAGACAGTTCATGGCAGAGAGGATGGGCTGCTGTTTTTTTGTAGCTGACAAATTCTACAATATGTATCTATGTATTCATTCTGCTGATACCGCTCTGTTAATAGTGGTAACTAATATAGGCATTGGCGTAGATTCATGTAAGATCACTTATCCCATTTACATAGACTTGTTGCAGGTCTTTGACACCATTGATTACTTACTACTCCTCAAAGGGTGGATGTGACTAAGTTCAAGTTCTAAACCTTTGTGATAGTGTGTTTCCTATCTGATTCACAGAAGACCATGTGTAGCCTTTGGGGCCTCATTATGCTTTTCTGTAATATCAAAAGGGTTTCCTCAAGGTTCAGTACTGGCTCCTGTGCTGTTTTTAATATTAATAATTGATTGTCTGCCTCTCTGAATTGTTCTTCAATCATTTGCTTCTACTTCTATATATACTGTATATATGTAATAGATAACCCACCCTTAGGTGTGCGTTTGCACTCTGAAATACGCATGCCTTGGTGTGCGTTGTATGCATGAGGCCGCAGGCCAAGTGTGTCAGCCACCCAAGGCGTGCGTATATCAGAGCACGACCTCACACTGTAGAGTGGGTTAACTATCTTATAAAATGGCAAAATTGTTTTTTAGGGGAGTAACAGTGCAGGTATGAGGTCACGCTCTGATATACACAAGGTCATGTGATGGAATCCAATGAATCAGCAGACATAATTTTTCCTACCAATATATATATATATATATATATATATATTATAGTGGCACGATAGTGCCACTATAGTTAGAGTTGAGTACCCCATTTAAGGTTAAATCTGACATTTGGCAGCTTAACAACTTTGCCCCTGTATAATGGATTTGCCTAAAATTTAGGATGCATAGTCTGGTATGATAGATCTCTGGACCTGCCAAGTTTTGTTATGATCGGATGCATAGTTGCGGAGCTACAAAGTGCCAAAAAATGCACAAATTGGGCATTTTTGTGCATTCTTTGCTTGCACTTATAGCCCGCACGTTTAGTGTGACCAGTCCAAAATCTTCAGGGAACATGCAGCCAGGGTTTACAATGTGTCTTTCGAAGAGTTTGTGAAAAAATATTAAACGGTTCAAAAGTTATTCAAAAAACAAGTTTCCCATTATAGTCAATGGGAAAAGTTAACAAAATATGCAAAAGTGTTGCAAATGCAGTTTTTAGTGTCGCAAATGAACCTTTTACTTTCGTGATTCAGCCATTTTTTTTTCAGTTGGAGGTCAGAAAAATACTTGGCATTTAAATTTGGGACCCTCTAGGGGCATAATTCTTCTTGTGTTCACTTAGTCGAGCCCTGAGGATGCTAGCCATGTCTTTTTTGGTGGGTAAAACACCCCAGAAATATGTTTTTTAAATTTTTGTAATAAGTACAAAGTACTTTCACATATGCGACGCTTTCGTGATTTCATTTGTAAAAGTGTCGTGATTTGCGAAAGTACTTTGCGACACTTTGATCAAAACAATAGGGAATCTTTGCCACCCTGCTGCAAAAGTACAGTTTGGTCTTTTGGGCTGATACTTGGAGAGAAGAAAGACAAGATCCCACAGATGTGCCTTTTGGTGGTTTGGTGACAAAATATTAATGGGCTGCAAAGTTACGGCACTCTGAAGTTGATGATTTTTCCCATAGGCTAACTTTACGGCATCCACCGAGACTTTCGGAGCCCGTATCTCGAAAACAGCTTGAGATATGGACTTTTCGTCCGAAGAATGCTTAGTACCCCACTAGGGGGCTAAGTATATAACTTGCCTGGAAAGTCATAAATAATATGAGATTTTAAAATTTTTTCTATGTCTTATGGTTCCTGAGATATAAGGAATTTAATATTCCAAGTGCTCATTTTCTGCTCCAAGGGCCATAATTATGTATGCATTCTTTGTATTCATTGTGCTGCTGAATGCACCTTTTTGGGAAAGAAAGGGTGTGCTTTTGAGTTACTGTTACCGTTAGTGTTTTTCTGCTTGCATTTCCATTACCATTTGCGTTAGCATTTTCATTTATGTCACCATGTGCGTTACCCTTTTCGTTTGCATTTGAGCTTGTGTTTGCATTACTGTTACCATTTGCATTTGCGTTACCATTTTTGTTTGTGTTTACTTTTGTGTCACCGTGTGCGTTATCATTTGCGTTTGCATACGCTCTTGCATTTGCATTTCCGTTTGCGTTACTGTTTCTTTTGGCATCATCATTGGTCATACTGTAACCATTTGCCTTTCCAATTGAGTTACCATTGCCGTTTGCATGTTCGTTACCGTTTACGTTTCCGTTGGCCTTAGCGTTTGCATTTCTGTAGTGGTTCTGTTATCGAGTGCGTTACTGTTTTCTTCTGCATCACTGCTGCTGTTACCGTTTGCGTTTCTGTTTACGTTTCTATTACCGTTAGCATTTTCATTACCGTTTGCGTTTCTGTTGCCGTTAGCATTTGCGTTACCATTTCTGTTTTCATTTACATTTGTGATTGCATTTCTCTTACCATTTGCATTATCGTTTACGTTTACAACACTGTGTGTGTTACCCTTTGCATTTGCATTTGCGTTACTGTTACCGTTTGCGTTTCCATTACCATTTTTGTTTGCATTTACTTTTGTTTCACCATGTGCGTTACCATTTGCATTTGTATTTACACTTGCATTTGCTTTACTGTTACCATTTGCATTTGTGTTACTGTTTTTGTTTGCCTTTACTTTTGTGTCAATGTGTGCGTTATCATTTGCGTTTGCATATGCACTTGCATTTGCATTTCCATTTGCGTTACTGTTTCTTTAGGAGTCATCGTTGGTGTTACTGTTACCGTTTGCGTGCTCATTACCGTTTGCGTTTCCATTGGCCTTAGCGTTTGCATTTTCAGTAGAGTTTCTGTTGTCAAGTGCATTACTGTTTCCTTCTGCATCGCTGCTGCCGTTACCGTTTGCGTTTTATTTTGCATTTCTGTCACTGTTAGCATTTTCATTACTGTTTTCATTACCATTTGCGTTTCTGTTGCCGTTAGCATTTGCATTACTGTTTGCGTTACCATTTCTGTTTTCATGTACATTTGTGCTTGATTTTCTCTTACCGTTTGTGTTATCGTTTTTGTTTGCGTCACCATGTGCATTACCGTTTGTGCTTGCGTTTGTGTTACCATTGGCATTATGTTTTACCGCATTGTTGTCATCACCGTTTGCGTTAATGTTTGTGTTTTTGCATTTGCACAGTGCAGTACAAAACATTGTTTTTGTTATTTTTCTGCACTGCCTGCTATGACACATAGTGCAGTCACTGTGTGGTTGATTGATCTGAAACTTGCCAAGTAGAAAGACCTTTGTTCAAGGAACATGCCAGTTTTTGTTTGGTGAAACAATGTTGTTCTGTTCCAGAGTTATTGCCATTTGAAGTTGGCCCTCCTTGTGGTTACAGATTTTTCAGCTGCGATTGCCACCATTTTGTGGTGGAAGACTTCTTAAAGGTGAAGAAACATAAACATTGAATATCTCTGGAACAGTTTGGTCTTTTCACATGAAATCTGGAGGGTGCTGAGTGGAAGTCCTGGAGATGTGAATAATGTTGTTTACATATTGGAAAAATAATTAGCTGCAGAGGTACTGCATGATGTGGTTAACATTTTGAGCATAGCGTTCTGCATGGTGTTACTGGCTTGAAATTTATAGAGTAGGTAGCCCTCATTGTACAGAGGTGCCTTGTAGTGGTTTGGTGTGTAAAACATTAACAGGTGCTGAATTATGCCACTCTGACGAATGAACAGTTGGTACATTATGCTTCGATAACTTCTGAACCATGTGTCCGATTTGCCTGGCATTTGGAATATACAAAGAGTTAGAAAAGATCTTGGACTGTTACAATGTTCTTGTTGCTGGCACTTACAGTTGCTGAATTGTGCATGTTATGTTGTTTGTTCGTGGCACTGTGCGACCATTGAAAGGATGTGCACACAGTTCTGGACACATGGTGTGCTATGGTACATGTCTTCTTTTAAAAATTTTTGGTTCCATCGGATATATGGTTCTTGTGTAGTGAAGTGGCTAAAATGTTATTTTTGGCACTTCTGTGCAGTTTTCCCAGTGTGACGCTGTGTAACTGTTGAACAGATTCAGATAACATTTGTTATACATGTTGTGGTATGGTACATGTCTTCATTTACCAATTTTCATTTCAGTCAGTCATACAGTTTTTGCACAGCAAAGTGACAAAAATTCACATGGTGGTCAGGCTCTGTGCTCCCACCACCACATTCCATTCACTATTTATAGTGCACATTCTCAAAAAAAATGGAAATTCATGCCAAAAACCTCAATTTAATGCATCAGTTAGGGTTGTTCCACAGCAACAAAAGACAGGAAATTCAGTGTTAGGGTTGCCACCCCTTGCACCCCACGCCCACCCCACCCCCACCAACAGGCATTGAGGTGTGCGTTGGGGTCATCGGTCCTAACTCTCACCCCATTCTACTATATTGCAACACCTCAGCTTATTTACACATGGAATGGGGTGAGAGTTAGGGATGATGACCCCAACACACACCCTGATGCCTGTTGGGGGTGGGCTTGGGGTGCAAGGGGTGGCAACCCTAACACTGAATTTCCTCTCTTTTGTCACTGTGGAACAACCCTAACTGATGCACTAAATGGATTTTTTGTCATGAATATATATATGTGTGTGTGTGTGTGTATATGTATCTATCTATATATCTGTATCTATATCTATATATACACACATATATATATGTTCATTACAAAAAACTCCATTAATACATTAGTTAGGGTTCCTATTACAGCCACAAAAGTATGGAAATCTGGAGTTAGGGTTCTGAACCTTTATTATTTCATTCTCCATTATTACTGGCAGCTTTAAATATTAAATTTAATTTCTCACCTTATTTCACATGTAAGGAAGCTGAGATAGTACAATACAGGAGAATGGTGTGAGAGTTAGGCCTGATGACCCCAAGGCAAACCCCGATGCCTGCTGGTGTGAGGAGGGTGGGAGTGGGGTTGGGGTGGTGGTAGGGTTGGGAACCCTAATACCGAATTTCCTTATTTTTGTTGCTGTAATAGGAATCCTAACTGATGCATTAATGGAGTTTTTTGCAATGAATTTTCTTACTTTTTGAGATAGTATAATAGTATCCTTATTTTACTGTAAGTGCAGAGTCCTTTGGACCCTGCACTCTAATCCCTCCATAGTTGTACATATGTATGTAGGTGTGGAGGGCTCTGCACTTCCATGTGTCAAACAACAGTGACCAAACTGCCAGGGAAGCTATCTTATTACCCCACCTCATGTACACCAGTACAGAGAAATTGTGAAATGCAAGGCAAAATGTAATTATGTGCAAATGCAATGCCATTCTGCCCGATGCCTGTTGGTGTGTGGAGGGTGGAGGGGTGTGGTGTGGTGGTAGGGTTGAGAACCCTAACACTGAATTTCCATACTTTTGTTGCTGTAATAGGAACCTTAACTGATGCATTAATGGATTTTTTTTGCACTGAATTTCCTTACCTTTTGAGATAGTATAATAGTATCCTTATTTTACTGTAGGAGCGCAGGGTCCTTTGGACCCTGTGCTCCAATCCCTCCGTAGATGCACATATGTATGTAGGTGTGGAAGCTTCCATGTGTCAAACAACAGTGACCAAATTATCAGCAAAGCCATCTTATTACCCCACCTCATGTACCCCGGTACAGAGAAATTGTGAAATGCAAGGCAAAATGTAATTATGGCAACTGCAATGCCATTCTGTGCCACAGGTGTGAAAATACATTTTAGGCAGTATGTGAAAAATGACAGCTGTAATGTTAATGAGGTGGTGTGAAAAAATGGCTATGTTGAAAATTTGGTGGTAAAATATTGAAAAGTATCAAAGCACATGCATAGAATAAATTCATTGGATACACATAATTAGGGCATTTTTAGGAATGATTTCACCAAATTTTCAACATGGCCTTTTTGGGACCCCACCTCATGGACATTGGCACTGTCATTTTGTTAATCAGTCCCGAAAGGTGCTTTCACACAGTGAATGTGCCATTCCATGCCACAGGCGTGAAAACATATTTGGGGCAGGACGTGAAAAATGACAGCTATACTGTTCATGAGGTGGTGTGAAAAAATGTCTATGCTGAAAATTTGAAGTAAAAATATAAAAAATTGCCAAAGTTACATGTGTGCATGAAGAATTTAAACAACTGTATAACTTAGGTATTTTTTGCATCAAATTTTCAACATGGGCTTTAAGGCCCACCTCATGAACACTCCACTGTCACTTCATTAATCAGTCCTGAAAGGTGATTCCATGCAGCGACTGTGAAATTACCTTATGGGTCCAATTAATGAAATGACAGTGACAGTGTTCATGAGGTGGGGTCCCAAAGAGCCCATGTTAAAAATTTGGTGCAAAAATACTGTAAAATGGCTGAGATATCAACATAAGTTTGAAACGCCATTGACAGCTATTATAAGGCACTTACCTTGATTCTTCAGTTCGTGGTTTGACTTTGAAGAGTGCAGATGTGTTCTGGTCCACAGAAGATGACAGCCACTGACCTCCAGTGGTAACTATAGGGCAAGGGGGTGTGTGGGGTGGTGGGTGCTCAGTGGAAGGGTAGGGATGGGGAGGTGGTCAGGGGAGACAATGAGGGACTGTTTTCTTTTTCCAGGAGAAAAGAAAAAGATGTTGGGGGACTGTTTTCTTTTTTACAGGGTTCATTTTGACAATGTTTGGGGACACTGGGGGTGGGCTCCCAAGTGTCCCACACTGGTATGGGGGGCAGTAGATAATATCTGGGAACACTGGGAGTGAGTTCCCCAGTGTCCCACACTGGTGGTGGGGGGGCTTATATTGCCGACAGGAGGATTGGGCACCCCTCTGTCAGCAAATATGAAAACAGATGATGTTTTGGGACACTGGGAGTAGGCTTCCCAGTATCCCACACTTCCGGGGGGGCATACATTGCCAACAGAGGGATTGCACACCCACTGTTGGCAAATTCATGAAAACATTTTTAGGACACTGGGAGTGGGCTCCCTAGTGTCCAACCCTGGTGGAGGGGCTTACAGTGCCAACAGCAGGATTGAGCACCCCGCTGTTGGCAAAATATATTTATATTAATGAACGTTCCGTGGATCCTTCCCATTAAACTCACTAAAATGGGGAAAAAAATGGGATTGGGCACCCCGCTGTTGGCAAAATATATTTATATTAATATTTATATTAATTATATTATTATTATATTATATTAATATATTATATTAATATTTATATTAATGAACGTTCCTTGGACCCTTCCCCTTAAACTCACTAAAATGGGGAAAAAAAACAGCAGCCGAGGAATCCGATTCTGTCATTTTTGTTTTTTAAACAGCCAGAACTGTTTTTTTACTTTTTTTCAGGGGCTGATGATTATTTTTCATTGAAGTAGTTCCACAAATTTGAGGCAGTTTTCATAAAAAGTACCATTAGTTGCATGAAAACTGTCACAATTTGAGGCATTTTTGGAAAAATAGTGCCACAAATTTGCAACACTACCAATGGCCGAACACAAAAAACATATTGCGGGGCACTATTTTAAAAAAATAATGTCAGAATCATGTTCCTTGGGCCCCGGTTGGGTAAACACAACTGTTGGTGTTTACCAAGGGGCAGTATTTTTTGGATTACAGCGTTTTCCCCCATCACTGACAGAAAACAAGATGGTGGAAGCACAACAGTAACTTTCCCATTTGCAAAAGCAAAAAGTGTTTTTGAGGCATACATATATTTTTTCCCATAGGCTAAAATGGGAAACTTTAAAGTTTTATAACTTTTGAATGGGATATTGTTTCACCAAACCTTCAAAAGGCACATCTGAAGCTCAAACCCCATATATCCTAACAATTAAAGACTAGACCCCAAAGCCATTTCTGAGATGCAGCCGAGCAAAGAATTTGCACCTAAATGGTAAATTTCACATCTGTTGACACTGTGCAGCTCCACAACTGCACCACCAACTGGAATGAAACTTGCAAGATCCAGAGATCTATAGTACCAGACAGCACAGTAAAAATGTCTGGCACATCGTTTGTATGGTTGCAAAGTTAACATAGAAGTGGCAGAGCAACCACACTATACTGGCACAACTGTGTCAGTATATATATATATACATATATATGTATATATATATGTATATATGTGTGTGTGTATATATATATATATATATATATATATATATATATATATACACACACATACATATATATATATATATATATATATATATATATTCTGCAAAAAACTTTGTTAATGGACCATTTGGGTTCCAGTGTCAAATATAGGGAAATTACATCTTAGGGTTCCCAACCCAAAGACCCCACCCCCACCCTTGGTTTCCAACCCTAACACTTAACCCCTACCCTGCATGCAGGAACAGGTGTGAGGGGTGTGCCTTGGGGTTGCAGACTCTAATGCTCACATCATTCTCTTATTCTGTACCCATTTTAGCTTACTTACATTTGGAATGGGGTGAGCATTAGAGTTCATAACCTTCCATTATCTCCAACAGACACATAACTTAACCCTAACCTAACTCCAGAACAAGTAATATTTAATGGGGGGGGCACACACAACAGAAGATGTATCTCAGCACCATGAACAATGTCAGATATCTACCCCCTTAACTCTGACAGACATATAACCTAACCTGCACCTGAACCCGAACCCCAATGCTAACTCTGAAACAAGTAATATTTCATGGGGAGCATACACAACAGAAAGTGTACCTCAGCACATTGAACAATATCAGATATGTG
Organism: Neoceratodus forsteri; assembly: GCA_016271365.2. NCBI lineage: Eukaryota > Metazoa > Chordata > Ceratodontiformes > Ceratodontidae > Neoceratodus > Neoceratodus forsteri. The sequence continues at coordinate 909,919,226 of CM028131.1, read as the reverse complement.
ACCACGATTAACTCCAACAGATACATAACCTAACCCTAACCTAATGCCAGAACAAGTTATATTTAATGGGGCGCACACATAACAGAAGGTGTACCTCAGCATCCTGAACAATATCAGATATGTGCCCTCATTAACTCCAACAGATATATAGCCTGACCCTAACCCGAACCCGGCACATCCACCAAGTCCATCACCACCGCCACCACCACCAGCAGTAGTAGCAGCTGCAGGAGCTCCAGCAGCACCACCTCCACAGCAGCAGGTGGAGCCCCAGGTGCGTGACCATGCTGCTGGCACTACATCTGCCCCTTCTGTGCCTGGTTTCCCCCCTGTAGCTCCCCAGTCTGGCAGTTTTTCAACTGTGTCAGGGGGACAGCAGCCTTGTGGTGTGTCTGCTTTGTGGTTTGCAGGTGCGCTGTGGCACCTGGGAGACACAGCAGGGGACTGGAGGCCAGCGCACACATATGCTGAACCACAACAAGGTGGAGTGGCAGGCTGCCATTGAACAGGCCAGGCCTCCATCTGTTGGCCCTTCTGTGGCAGTGGCAGAGGCTGCTGCTGTTGTGTATAGCCACAGCAGGAGGAGGAGGGCCACAGCAGCAGCTGCTCCATCACTACCCCCACCACTGCCACCAGCACCACCCTTACCACCACCACCACCACCACTAGCTGGATTCTCCCCATGCCAGTGGACCCCACAATGCCTGAAACTCAGGCAGACATCACACTTTTGTGGGCTGCGGTAGAGGAAAATAACAAGAGGGAGCATGCTGTCCAGCAGCAGGTGGAGCAGATTGAGCAACACCAGCTACAGATTGTGTCGATGCTCCATCTGCTGCTGGAACATTAGGGGATCCCCTATTAGATTTTTTTTTTTAGCACACCTCCCCCCCTACTGCTGTAGTGTTTTGTCTTTTATGTTTAATAACAGACAGAGGGAAGGCCACAGTATTAGTTTAAAAGGAAGCAGTCAGCAACAGGAGGTCCCACCATGTGCAAGGCTTACCCTCCGGTTAAGCCTTTTAAGTATGTTGTGGCATTTTTCTTGTGCTGCAACACACTTTATTTTAATAAAGAAAAGTCAGCCACCCAGAAGTATGGTGGATGCTATGGGGGCTCCATTATGTGTAAAGGTGCAGCGGTGATGCACCATGCACTTCAATACAACAGTATTGAAGCACATGGTGCATCTCCACTGCACTTTTCTTACACATAATGGAGTCCCCGTAGGTCCACCATACTCCGGTCAAGGTCTTTCTTTTTATTAAAATAAAGTATGTTGCAACATGAGAAAATGCTGTAATATACTGAAAAGGCTTAACCGGAGGGTAAGGCTTGCAGGGGGCAGGAGCTCCTGATGCTGACTGCTTCCCTTTAAATATATACATACATATGCAGGCATACATGCTCCTTATTGTCCTGTTATTATAATCTAGTGCCTCAGTAATGTTTACTTTCTGTTGTGGAGTGGTTGTGGAAATGCTGGTGTGATCAGTGCAAGTATGATGTGCTAAATTGCATGTGTGCAGTCAGTCTTGTTTCCTGTGTATGTGTGTTGTCAGACATTGTCCAGTTTCTTGCAAACATATATTGCTGACTTATTGCAGTGTTTATGGTAAAAAGAATAGCGATAAGAATAACGTATATTTTATTGTCACCATCATCATCAGCGGACTAAGTGATACAATATTTTTTCAGAGGTGTCTGGCCACCATGCACCTTGGTCACAAACTGCACACATGACTTTTAGGAGAGCATGTGTTTTTTTGTGCTATCATCTCTGCAATGTCATGTGTGCACTGTGAGTGACTGAGGTGCACAGTGACCCTATACCTCTGGAAAAATATCATATCACTTACTCCGCTGGTGCTGATGGTACAAATAAAATATACGTCATATATTCTTTCTTATCTTTATTCTTGACATACTGCAACAAGTCACACCATATATATGTTTGCATGAAGCTGGACAATGTCTGCACACACAGGAAAGAACACTGATGGCACATACGCAGTTTAGCACAACATACTTGCACTGCTCAGTCATGCTTTTTGTGAAACACTTCAAATCATGAGTCCTGACACAAAGTAAACATTACTGAGGCTCCAGAAATATTTCTTTTTTGAAATAGACATTAAAGCAGCAGTGCAACAATCTGGTGAAAATTTTGACCTATACTTTTTTATACTATTTTACATTGCCACTTTACTTACTTCCTGTCTTGTATTATGCCATTCTTTCTAGTATTTGAGTCTGCTTTAGTACTTTTTTCATGTCTGAAACAATAAAAGGAGCACTCCTTTTAATACAGTGTGGACCAGGTCTTCATTAGTATTTTCCACTGTTTTTCTCCATCAGTTTTTATATATTACTTCTGTTGTAAAATTAACAATTATGCAGCAGGCAGTGTTTTATGACCTCTTAAAACAATATTTATTCAAAAACAGCTACAAATAGTGATGAAAACCTGGTCAGAGCCATATTAAAAGGTGTGCTACTTTTTACTTTCAGACATGAGAAAAAGTAGTAAAGCAGACACAAATTGTGAAAAGAAGGTTATCATCCAAGTCAAGAAGGAGTAACTAGTGGCTGGCAATGTAAAATAGCATCAAAAAGTATAGGTCAAAATTTTCACCACATTGTTGCACTGCTGCTTTAATTTATATTTGAAGTATGACATTATGTGCTCACAATCACAACACACAAAATGCAACTGCCTTGTGTCCAGAAAATTCCCAAGTGCTGAGGAAGTGAAATGGGAGTGTTACACCACATGCAAAGTCCACCAGAATGTATTGTGCAGTCACTCATGCATGCAGTGGTCACACAGAGTCCCCAGAATTTTTCTGCATCCCCAAAATGCATCTGTCTTGCGTCCAGAAAATTCCCAAGTGCTGAGGAAGTGAAATGGGAGTGTTACACCACATGCAAAGTCCACCAGAATTTATTGCGCAGTCACTCATGAACGCAGTGGTCACACAGAGTCCCCAGAATTTATCTGCATCCCCAAAATGCAACTATCTTGTGTCCAGAAAGTTTACATACTCTGTGATGATGATGTCATGATGCACAGTGTCTTGCCAAATTGTGTGAAGGAGGGGTAACATGACATGAATCCATTCAGTGTTCCGTCAGAAATGATGACCATGAGAGAACTGTTGCTGGTCCAAAGTGTGCTGCGATTCACGTGAATGTGATGCGATCACCTCAACCAGATGGAAGGGTGCCCTTTGTGTGTACACTAATAGTAGCCTTGGTGAGTTGATATATATATAGACATATATATATATATACATGTATTTTCTAGGTGGGAGTTGACATATAGACACGTACTCATTGTATTGTTTTGTATCACAGGTCACATACTGTTGGTGTTCACATTCCAGTGCTCGATGAGAAATTTTGGTGTTGAAATTGGAAATGGAATAGTCTCAAGCCAATGAAGGGAAGTATTTTTTTTGTGGGGGGGGAGCATATTTGCATGTTGCAAGTAGGTCTCATTAATGGTTTATTATTTGGTTTCTTCTTCACAGATTTCATCTGCATCCTTCTTCAGTCTGGTAATGATGGTCATGGTCATCAATTGAAACAACTTCTGCTTGTTGCATATCTGCCCCAGCCTGGGGGGGGGGGCTGATGTTCAAGAAGTTCTTTGGATAAGGCAACTATGACACAACAAAGCATCTGGAAGTTTCCTAAAAAAGAAATGAAGGACTTATTACAACTTATCCTTCAGGAATTGGAAATGCAAATTTAAATCAAGCTCAGAAAGCATATAAGAAATTTTTAAAGTTAAAGAAATTTGAGTTTACCCAAAAATGATGGGCAATTATACATCAAATCATAGAAACAAATGATATAAAAGCTTTTTGGAGAATGGTAGCAAGGTGAGTCAAGTTACACCAAACTACATTAACTTCATATATCCCTAAGGAAGCTTGGGTCACTTACTATTCACATTTATTTAATAATGATAACACTGTTACTAATGATAGAATTTTCCCATCTTGGGTTTGTTCAGATGCATATAAGCCCCTAATCTTTACAACTGGTGATGTTGCTCTGGCCATTTCAAAACTTGCAAATAATAAAGCTCCAGGTCTGGATAAAGTCCCAGGTGAGGTTTATAAGGAAAATCAGAATTTTTGGATACCTTTCTTAGTAAATCTTTTTAATACTTGTTTAAAAGAATGGTTTATCCCTAGTTCATGGCATAAAAATATAATAATTCTCATTCATAAAAAAGGTTCATTTTATAATCCTAGTAATTATTGTCCAATAAGTCTTTTGGACATTGTAGGAAAAGTCTTTGCTAGTATTCTTTTAAATAAACTACAACAATGTGTAGAGATAACTAGCCCCCTCTCTAAATTTCAATCAGGAATTTGTCAGGGTTTTTCTACAATAGATAAAGTTTTTGTATTATCTCATTTATTGGAGAAATATATTTTCTATAGGAAGATGAGATTGTTTGTATTATTTATTTATTTCTCTGCTGCCTTTGACTCAGTAGTGAGGAAGAGTCTTTGGGAAATCCTTAATATTCAAGGTCTTCCCCTTTCTATGTTACTTCCCATTTTTCTCCTTTATTTTAATACTTGCACAGCTGTGAGGTTTGACCAATTGGGAAATATTACTGATTATTTTCCAACAAACAAAGGGGTTAAGCAGGGTTGTTTATTGGTGCCATTATTGTTTACTATTTATATAGATTTCCTATTAAGCTTTGACCTGATTGGACAATTGGACTCCCCAAAAATAAATAATCAACAAGTCCATACATTAGCATATGCAGATGATCTGATCCTTTTGTCACTGTCTTCTAAAGGACTACAAACTAAATTTGATCATCTGATGGATACATGTAAAACTCTAGAGCTGGGGATAAACTTGGATAAAACAAAAGTAATGTTTTTTTGGGAGTCAGTCATTAAAACCAAGGATTTATTATAGGGATAAATGTATTGAATTGGTAACATCATATAACTATCTAGGCATAATGCTTCATGCAAGAGATTTTTGGAATTTACATATTAAGGAACAAATAATTAAGACTGAATATGTTGCTAAAGCACTACAGAGGTTTAACTTTAAATACAGAGGTACCTCGGTAATTCCTGCTATTAAAGCTGGAGAAGCTAAAATTACCCCTCTTCTTTCATATGGCACAGAAATATGGGGGGGGGGGTAAGCATTATTCTCAACCAGAATTACCCTTTTTGTATCATTATAAAGTTATTTTACAAGTTCCCTCTTCAATGGCTGGAGTAATTGTAAGAGCAGAATTAGGTAGATTACCTTTGGCATCCTTTGTTAATTTGAGGCTAATTACATATTGGCTTAGAATAACAACACAAAATGTTTTTCCCTTAATATGTGTAAAAGAAAAAGAAGTATGGTATAAAGAAGGTTTCATTTCACCTTGGCTAAAGGCACTTTTCCAAATACTACAAAATATTAAGTCTATGCATTTATAGCAGGACCAACAAGCCAATATAAGGATACATGAATCCTATAAGGATAAAAGAAAAAAGAAAATGTTTGCCCCGGCATCAGTAACCCAGATGAACCAAGTTCGTAATCAAAGACAAGCTTCCTGGTTCAGTCAGCATAAAACTGTTTCAAACCTTGAAGATTATCTTCAACTTCCATTATCCCCACATTATCGTAAAGCAATTACTTGGGCAAGATTTGGGTTATCACATTGAAATTCATTTATTTTAATAGGTCAGTAAAACAAGATAACTTAATAGAGGTAAAATATTTATGTAACAAAGGTTTTACTGAAACATTATCACATGTTATAACACAGTGTCCTGTTTTTAATCATCTTCGATTTAAATTCCTTGAGATTTTTTTTGATAAAATATGCAGATTTATCATATGATCCTGTATTTATTTTGATGTACCCAGGGACTGTTGAAGATGCAATAAGGACTGAAAAATGTATAATGTCTGTAATCAGTTTTTAAAAAAAAGCATATATCAAGAGGTGCAGAAGTGATCAAACAAAATGTACAAAACTGTAAGAAAAATTTATAACATTTTTTGCTTTATTTGTAAACATTTATATCTCTAATAGATATTTTTTATTGAAACAAAATGACATTTTAACTCATGGTTTTTATGTATATAACTTGAAAAGTTTGTAATGTCCCAAATTTTTTTTTTACCAAAATTTTTGGAAGATCAGTAAACTTGAAACTTGAAACTATTACAACTTGATTGCAGGAGTAAGATATTATGTTTTAGCCGTGGCTGTTCCACGGGTATCTGGATTAACACAGATAGCAAGCTGTCCCACTCCAATCATCAGATCACAACTTAATTTAGTACCAAGCTGTGTAACAAATATACTGTGTCAGTGTCCCTGCATCTCACCTCAAGTTACATTTCAAAACTACATCTTGTCAAGTAACACAACCTGGGTCCATCTTTTTTTTTCCACTCTGTTTTTTTGTCTTGTACCATCCCTACCCTCCACTCAATCAGATCCCCTCATACCTCACAGGTTACATAGGTTACATAGGTATTACTGAGCATTTGAAGACATCAGTCCATTTTGCTCGCCAATAGATATTAGGAGTATCCCTGGATACCCTTGCTTATAAGGTAGTTGTCAAGCTTGGTTTTGAATTCAGTCATAGTTTTACTATTCACAACCTCACAAGGCAAGATGTTCCAAATCTCAGTTACTCTGACATTAAACCAATATTTTCTTTTATTGGTATTAAGTCTATCTTTAACTAATTGAAATTTGTGAGCTCTAGAGTCAAATGGTTGGTCCCTCGATACCAGTCCCACTAATTACCATAGCTGTATGTCAGTCAAGGCCCTATAGATCTAACACATATCCCCCCTCAATCTATGAAACTCCAATGAATACAAATTCAAGTATTGCAACCTTTGTTCATAGCTCTGATCCAAAGTGCCTTTTATCCTCCTTGTTGCCCTCCTCTGGACCTTCTCCAAGGCTTTAACATCCCCTTTTTTTATATGGAGCCCAGAACTGTGCACAGTATTCCATGTGAGGCCTCACCAGTGCAGTATACAGAGGGGATCAAGACCTCACCATTCCTGCTTTTTATATGCTTATGAATGCAGTGCAGTATACTACTTGACTTTTTAGCGGTCTGACTGCACTGCATTCTAAAACTGAGGTCATTACTTATACTTATACCCAAGTCTTTTTCATCCTCACAGCTCTAAGTGAACTTCCCCCCAATGTATAATTGAATTGTTTGTTATTATTCCCCAAATGCATGACAGTACACTTATCAATATTAAATACAGCTTTCTTCTGTGTGGCCCATGTCTCTAGGTTAGTCAGTACTGTTTGTAAGATGGTCTGGTCCTCTACGTTATTAATAGGATAACCTAGCTGGGTGTCATCCATAAACTTTGAAAGCCAGACCCCTAACAGAAGTTGCATAGATGCAATATACAAATTAAAAAGACAGGGTCCCAAAACCGAGCCCTGAGGTATCCCACTAGTCACGCTGATCCATCCAGAATATTCCCCTTTATGTATACCCTCTGGCTTCTATCATTAAGCCATGTCTTCCCCCACTGAAAAATGTTCACAGGGAGTCCCAAAACAATTAAGGCCTTTACCAGCTCCTCGTGTGGGACCCTGTCAAATGCCTTGGCAAAGTCCAGAAAAATAACATCCACAGAATAGCCTGCATCCATAGCTTTGTTAACTTTGCCATAAAACTCCACGAGATTTGTTTGACATGACCTTCCACTGGTAAACCCTCACTACATCTCTCCCTTATTGCCCTATGAGTATGCTCCTTAGAGTGCAACCGATTGCTCATGCCCCTTAATACTCCCGGATAACCCCCCAGGCAGGGTGAGGAAAGGTCCCTCTCTTTACCTTATCCTTGAACTATGGTTGAGCGAGTGGCACACATTTGGAGTCTGCCCCTGATGACAACTCTGGAGGGCATGCTGATGACTTCTGGAGGGGTCATCAACTAGGAGTGACAGAGTCCATTTTCCATTTTTCTAGTGCCCCACAGAGGCTGATGCTCGAGGTGAGCCAATTGGGAAGCGCACATCAGGACACAGCTCCTCCCAGGGCTCTCAGCTGATGTCTGCCCCCTTTTTTCCTTGCTTGTCCCGACTGCACTGCCAAGCCCAGGTTTACCCGGGAGATGGCAGTATTGCAGTGAAACTAGCACTAATCCCTCCCCAGAGAGGGAGAGCCACCTCTGGGTGCTCAATCCCTCTCTCCCCCTGCCGACCCTCGGTGGCCCGAGTCCATTCCCGAACCCGGTCGCCGGCATGGAGCGAGGTGTGGCATCCAGCGCCTCAACCCTCAGTGCCACCAGGCCAGGTGGGTCCAACTTTTTCAATACTGTCAAGGCTGCACAGCTGCAAATTTGGAATACAGTGCATGATATATTACAGAAATATTTTTTGTGACGTACATGTCACCCCAGTTTATGAATCCTCAGTCAGAATTGTTGCGCTCTTTTGAAAAAAAGGAACAGATGAAATAAAATTGATATACTTACCAGTATGGATTGGAAATGGATATTCCATAGGTTCCTGTAGATAGTACTGCTGCTGTACTATTGATACAGACCTTCAGTGAAGGAGAGTCATTTGTTCTTAACCTGTAAAAAAACTAAATAAGTTGACTGTACGTGTTTGACCATTGCAGCTCAGAAAAGCAACAGAAAACAAATCACACAGCTAAAGGAAGTTGAATAGCATAAAAAACATTAGTACACATACTCGCTTTATAGTTTCAATAGTAAGAAGCCTTGTGCCTGTGGCTGATAGATGTGGTCTCCTGTTTGACTCCCTCTGCCTTGGCATGGTCAATGTAATGGGAAAACATTATCACAATGACACTGGTGGTGGGTGCTGGTGGTCATAGCTGTGGCACATGATGACATTCCCTCTCACATCTTCCTGCATCTGGTGGTGGTGGCAGTGGTGAACAGTGGTCTTATGGTGGTGGTAGTCTGGGAAGGACACACGGTCACATTCCCTATGGTGGCAGTGGAGAACAGCAGTCCTATGGTGGTGGTAGTTTGGGGGGACTCACGGTCACATTCCCTATGGTGGCAGTGGAGAACAGTAGTCTTATGGTGGTGGTGGTAGTCCAGGGGACACACGGTCACATTCCCTATGGTGGCAGTGGAGAACAGCGGTCTTATGGTGGTGGTAGTTCGGGAGCCAGGATATACTGTGCTGTGTGTTATAAATGTGATGATGTGACATATGGAATTTGAGTCCTTATGAGTGGGACAGTGATTTAACTTAATGAAAAAGAGAACATGTATCATACAAGACATGTGACAGCATTTTAACCACTCAAGTTAAAACCTGCCAACATTAACCTCATCATCATCCTCAGAAAGAAAGCTGCCCTTGCAGTCTTCTATGTCTGAATTTGGACCATGAGGATATTCTTTCTTCATTGTGTTATCATCTATGTCAGTGGTAGGCCACTTCACGCTGCTACTGTCACTGCCACCAGGATGGTCCCTTTCTTCAACATCAGCAAAACCATGAGTATGCCAGGGTATGAAGACTGAGGTTGCAGTCTGAGCTGGTATGTGCCACTCATTCATTTTTATGAATGTCAGAAAACTGACATTGGCAGGAGAGAGGTTTGTATGATGATCCTGAGCTATTGCACCTGCTCAGCTGAATACCCTCTCGACACTCACACTGGAGGGTGGGCATGTCAGGTACTTCAGGCCACAGCAGTCTGCTCTGGCCATTCACTAACCTTTCCACTCCAGTATAAAAGGGGATCATCAGTGATTGACAGATGCCTGTTTTGAGACACATATGACTCAACCATTCACTGTGCTGCTTTAAGTCCAGTGGTTGATGCATCATCCACTTCTCCGGAATCATTTATGTCACAAATCCCCACTTGGGACAAATCCACCCAAAGTGGGTTAACACCAGCTGCTTTTGATGACAGACCACCTGGAACTGCAGTCCCCTTCCCCTTACAGGATATGCTTGATACTACTCCTCCAGGTTCACCTTCAGCCAGATTATGCTGCTCAGGTTTCCTGACCTTGGCACATGATGTCTGTGCCCCATGAACCAAGTGCACCAGTTGCCCACTGACATTTTTTACCTCTTCAGGCCCATCCTCCAGTACTGAGGCAATTCCAGGTTTGTATCATGGGTCCAGCATTGTTGCTATTGCAAAGTTGTCACTACGCTGAATGCTCAAGATGTGACGATTCTGGTTGAATACTGTCAGCATGTATTTCAGCAACACACTGCTAGCACTGTCTCCGGCAACATCAAGGTTATGCTGTACATTCACCAATGTCTGCCTCAGCACCTGCAGCAGTGGAATTGATTGGCTAATGTAGGCCAACTCACCACTCACTGCCTGTGTGGCTTGTTCAGAAGGCATCAAGATTCTTATTACAGAGTCCATGAGACACCACTGTTCATTCGTCATAGACATGAAGGCCCCGGAATTGTCATGGCTAGTGTGCATGACAAGATATTCTGAGATGGCTTTGTACCATTCATACAACCTCTCTGCCATGTATAAAGTGGAGTTCCACCAGGTGAAAACTTCCAGCTTCAAGCGGTGCTGTGGGAGGCTGTTTTGGAGCTGGAACTGCCAAAGCTGGTCACGGGCCTTTGCAGAGCGTGAAAAGCGAGAACAGATACGGCGTGTAACTGTCAGCATTTCCTTTATAGTTAGGTGCTGCAGAAACTCCTGCACCACAAGATTTAAACAGTGGGCCATGCATGAAACCTGAAAAAAGCCACCATTCACAATGCATTTCACCACATTTGACCGATTGTTACTTGCTATGAACCCAGCTCTTAGGGACAGGCGGTTCAGCCACTTGTCAATTTCAGTCAGTCCCATGTCAAACATGTTTTCACCAGTGTGTGAACAGGTCACATTGCACATAGCAATCATTGCATGGTGTCGAATTCCTGGAAGATTGCTACCACAACACTCCACCTTACTACACTGATTACTCACACTACCAACAGCACAAACAACCCCCGGAACCTGTGCCCAGTGTGCAGTTATACACAAATATGAACTCCCTGCTGTTTTGCTGCTTGTCCACATATCCATACTTAAATGAATGAATGGAGAGGAGGAATGTTGAAGGGCATGTCTTACTGAGTCGGACACAGTATGGTACAACTCGGGGACAGCATGGGTCGAAAAGTATGTCCTGGATGGGACTTTCCATTTTGGACAAGCACGTGCAGCAAACTGCAGGAACGCAGAATTCTCCACAAAGGAGAAGGGCAAAAGATCAATTGCCAGCATTTCAGCTACAGCATCATTAAGTTCACGTGACACTGTATGATTGGGTGGGTACTTTAGCTTATGCGCAATAACACTCTGTAAAGTGGGGCTGACTTAAATGTTTTAAACAGGGTGTGATGACAGATGATTCTGCTCTGGGAATGGCAGGTGGTGGAGTGTGGCCATGTGATGAAGACGGTTGCACAAGTGATGACAAACCTAGAAATGCAGTTATTTTCCCAGATTTACCAGCAGGGGTTGATGTACCACTTGCACTAGACATACTGCATTGACCACCACCACCAAAACTGCTACTCTCACCATCACTGGAAAAGACTTCAAAATCATTCTGCTCTTCCACCTCATCATGCTTGTAATAATCCTCTGCTGTTCTTTCATCACTACTGCAAGCATTTAATTTTCTACTTGATGCTACAGTCATGGAAGGGGATAGCATGCTCATGGTTGATGACGAGGGTGAACGGCCCACTGTGATACACTTATTAGCTGCCATCTTGTGATGAGTCCACAGTGTCATGTGCCTATTCTTAAGATGTGTATGCTGTTCCCTTGTGCCCAGATGGCTCCCTTTTTACCTCAACTCACACGCACCTGGCAAACCTGGCAGATTGCAACTGACTCATCATTTGCATCTTCCACAAAAAAATCCCAAACAAGGGATCTTGATGTTCTAGTTTTAACATGTCCCCCCGATACTGCTTATTGGACTCCATTTTTTTAAGCCATGAAATGGGGGGTGTGTTACATGATTTTTCAGGCAGGACACACTTGGACTGTAACTGACCACCATGACTACCTATCATTATTACTGGGTCATCATCATCAACTGAAGCTGGTAAACTTTTTATGGGAGGGGGAGAAATGCAAACAGACCCAGACACAGCCACCTTGAGTTTCTTTTTCTCTGGTTCCCAACAGGGTCACTGACATCGTCATCATATTTATCAACATCATCCACATCTTCTGCTTGGATGCTGGCATATGGACTGCATGTTGCAACCACAGCAACATCATCATCATCAGCACCACCATCACACGAAATGTTTTCACCACACTGTGAATCACTGCATGTCAAATTCATGACCTGAACCACGATGGAAGAAATGTCACTTTGTGTGCTATCATTGACATGATCAGAATCCTCATGTTCAGTTACTGGGGAGTATGACATCATCTACACTGTCACTCACTGCCACTGCTTCACACTCCACTATATTTTTGGACACAGTAAACTGGTCAGAACTGGAACTTGAGACAGCGACACTCATACCACCTCCAGTAACTGCACTAACACCACCAGCTGGGGCAGCATTATCTCCTCCAACTATGAGTGAAGCTACTGACAGTGCTGTAAAACAAATTGAAGGAAAAATACCTTTCCTCACATCAGCAATGCATTTCTGTGACTGTGTACTACCACCACGCCCACTGACAATCTTACCACTGTCAGCAGTGCCATGGCAGGAAACAGCTCTGCTTGCACATCTCTTTGTGGGCATTTTGGGGGATCAACAGGAATATTCTAAACAAATTCAGATTTTGGAATGTTCACTCTGTGTGGGGGCCGGGAGGTGACGCTGGATGTGAAGCCAAAAAAACAACTGTGGCTTCAACAACAGATATAGCTGCAAAGTCACAACAAGTTCAACAACACCTTAACTAACCAGTGGTGTTCTCAGGTCACAAACAATCCAATCTAGAAAAGCATACCTCTTGTTGGTGGGGGGGCAGCACTGACTGCAGATTACTGCAGTGCAAAACCAAGAAAAGATACCACAATGGCAGTACAAAATCACGCAGCTGCAGTGGATAGCAGGTTCACACTGCTGAGCCTGCAATTACACTGTGGCACAATAAAAGGTGTATTATTTGATGTCATGTCATGCACTGCACACACACACACACACACACACACACACACAACGCAGAAGTTGTCTACAAGTAATGGGAACCAAATTTAAAACTTCAGTAATATACAATGTATTTTAAACAACCTCAGTGCTGTACCAGGTCCCTCCAGACCACAAAACACACAATCAGCAAAAGAATGTTAACAATTACTGAAAATGTTACTTTGTGTACATTAACACAGTCAGTTATACACGAAAAATATAACCAAAAAACAAAGAACTCCCTATTTCTCCAACTTAAATCTACATACACTAGATATGCCCCTCCCCAAAGCACACTTCCACTGTCTCTCAGTACACAGACTGAATGTTGTACATTAACATTCAAAATCCACACACAAACAATAAACGCTCGATGATATGAGCATACAGGGGTTTCCTACAATAGATGAACTAAAGTTTCAGCAAAAAAAATGTGAAAATACTTTTTTAATAGCTTTTAGAAGGTTTGAATCACTAAGAGCTCTCAGAGCAGACTGTCTCCTACAGCTTCCTACACACACTACCCCATACTGAGGCTGTGCAGAACAATGTAGAGCCCATGTGACCTGAAATACCATGGATCACTGCAAAATTCATCTTTGAAGTGTTAAAATAAGGCTAAGTGAGGCAAAGTACATTGTTCTCAATGTACTTCACCTTAAGATTTGGTGGAGTAGTGGTATGGGAAGGCAGAGTAATGCGATGTCATGGGGCCCAATTCTCAAATCTCTGCATCTGACACAAGGTGCTTGCACCAAACAGATATGGTGCAAGGCACGCCCAGGGCTGACTCCATGCAATTCACAAAGGTTGCCTGCATTGACCACAGGCTGCCTGCCCCAAACAGGGCTTGCACTAGCCCTGTGCCCTGCACTGCCCTGGCTTGCAGTGAACCCTCCCATGTGCCATGTGGTTGCTGCATGGCTGGGGTTGCCACAAGCATTGGGTCTTAGTTGCTAGGACCCCTCCTGTACCAGAATCTAGTGCAGGGTCCCTGGCGCATGGGGCTTTGACACAAGCTGCTGTTTGCCGCAGCTTGCGCTGAACTCAGCCCCATTTGAAAATTGGGCCCATTATCTTCAATGGACTTCTTGTTACCTATTATAACTTGAAGTACTCTGCTTCACATTGCAGAGCACTCCACGAATCTGCCTTCACTCCGTGAATCACTCCATGGAGCAAATTGAAGCCGCTTCACCCATCTCTAGTACTGGATTTTAGGAGGGCTGACTTTGTCAAAATGAGAGAGTGCCTCAGAAAAGCACTAGGAAACAGGCAAGAAGGAGGGGTGGAGGAACAATGGGGAAACATCAAAACTGCCATCACAGAGGTAACAAGCCTTTGTGTGAAGCAAATAAATCAAAATGAAAGAAGAAACCACTATGGTTCTCAAAAGAGATGGCGGGGAAGATTAGGGAGAAAAAGATAACATTCAGAAAGAATAAGGAAACACAGAAGAAGCAGGACAGAGAACTGTACCAGTTAAAGCAGAAGGAAGTGGGGAAGGGAGTCAGAATAGCACAGGCCCAAACCAAGGAAAAGATATCCAACTTGGTTAAAAAGGGGGATAAAACCTTTTATAGGTACATTAGGGAGTGAAGAAAGACCAAGGGATGGATAGTGAGGCTTAATAAAGATGAGGGTGGGTGGGCAGAGAGGGACAGTGAAAAAGCAGGGATATTGAATGAATACTTCTGCTCAGTATTCACAAAAGAAGATGAGGGGAGGTACCTAATCCAATCAAAAGAAGCACTCTGGATAGGGGGTTGATACTAGTCCTTTCACAAAAGAAAGGGTTTCTGAAAGAACTCCTAAAACTGAAGGTGGACAAAGCAATGGGACCTGATTGGCTTCACCCCAGAATTCTAAAAAACTAACGGGAGAATTAGTGACACCACTGACTACCCTTTTTAACAAATCATGGCAGGATGGTGTGGTACCTAAGGGCTGGTGGAGGGCAGATGTGATTCTCCTTCACAAAAGTGGGAGCAAAGGAAAGGCAGGAAACTACAGTATAGACCTGTTAGGTTGACCTTAGTGGTAGGGAAAATGATGGAATCACTTCTGAAAAAAAGAATTGTTGAGTACCTAGAGGCCAGCAGGGCACAGGCCCAAAGGCAACATGAATTTACAGTGGGAAGGTCATGTCAGATGAATCTAATAGATTTATTTGACTGGGTGACCAAAGTAGTAGACCAGGAAGGCACTATGGACATGGCCTACCTAGACTTTAGCAAGGCATTTGACACAGTCCCACACAAAAGATTGATAAATAAATTAGCCAGTCTGGGAGTGGGTCCCAGGGTTGTAGCCTGGGTAAAAAATTGGCTAGGCAACAGGACACAAAGGGTAATAGTAAACAGAGTTCACTCCGAAGAAAGGGGGGTTACTAGTGGGGTACTGCAGTGTTCAGTACTGGGTCCGGTCCTTTTTAATGTCTTTATAAGTGACATTGCAGAGGGACTGGAAGGAAATGTATGTCTCTCTGCAGACAACACAAAGATCTGAAAAGAGTTGATACACGGGGGGGGTGGTGGTGGTGGAAAGGATAAGGGACTTGGCAAGGTTGGAGGAATGGTCAAAAGTATAGCGCTTAGATTCCATGCAAAGAAGTGCAAAGTAATGCACCTGGGAAATAGAAACCCAGAGGAAGAGTACACAATGGGGGGTATTAACAACAACAAAAATGGAAAGGGATCTGGGGGTAGTCTTATCAGATGACCTAAAGGTAAGCAAGTGTTGTGAGAAGGCAGTAAGGAGGGCTGAGGAGATACTGGGATGTATAGGGAGAGGCATCACCAGTAGAAAACATGAAGTTGTTATCCCTCTGTACAAACAGTTGGTGAGACCCCATCTGGAGTACTGCATGCAGTTCTGGAGACCCTATCTCCACAAGGACATAGGATGGAAGCAGTCGAGAGGAGGGCAACTAAAATGGTGCAGGGTCTGCAACAGAAGCCATACAAAGAGATACTAAAGGAGCTTAATATAGATACCCTTGAGGAAAGGAGGGAGATGGGGGACATGATAGAAACTTTCAACTAACTCAAGGGAATCAACAAAGTCCAAGAGGGTAGCATCTTTCAGAAAACAAGATGCGTAAGAACAAGAGGGCACAATTTGAAGATAGAAGGGGCACAGCTCAGGTGCAATGTGAGGAAATATTTTTTTCACAGAGAGGGTGGTGAATGCATGTGAGGAGATCGTGAGGTCAAAAACAGTGTTGGAATTCAAGAATGCATGGGACAAACTTAAGGTAGTTCTGGTGGCGGGGTAAGAAGAAGTAGGCTGTTGGTTAACTAGGATCTGCAGCTTATCCAATAGGTAGGGAAATGAGCAGACTAGGTGGGCCAAGTGGTCTTTATCTGCTGTCAAAGTCTATGTTTCTATGTTTCTATAACATGGGGCTGAAGTTGCTTTCAGAAATATCTTTCACTCATGCTGTTTGACCCTTATTGACCACACCTGCTTAGTTAATGATTGTTGATTGTTTCTATGATACTGTACTTGCCTTTGATTCTTCCTAGTACAATACTGTAAATGAGATGTCTAATCTCAATCTCTTTTCGGGGGGAGTAAACAATGTATTAAACAAATACTGTTACAGAAAAGTGGTTATCATGCAATCTTGTGATGATACAAATTGATATGTTCTGTTAGAAAACATATACCCTACATGTACAATATAGTAACAATCTTTATTTTAGCAGTGTAAATCTTTGTAAAGGGTTTCATTTAATTAATTTTTTATCAGCATGGAAACCTAAACAAAAAACTCATGTATTAGTCACTTCTACACATAATATTCACAATATCCATTTTCTGAAGCCTTTAGATGAAATGATTGGTTGTGATTGACCATGTAAACATATTTAAAACATTTGTGACATTGTATACACTTCTGACATCTGTTTATATCTGAATGGGTATCATGATCCTCCCATATGAAACTTAGCATGGCATATTTGTAGCACACCATAAGAGATTAAAGCTTTTGATTTTTTTTGCGTGAATGAAAGAAAATCAACTTCCTAAAATTGTTTATAGTAGTAATGTCATAAATGTTTGAATCAAATATAAACACACTCAGAATGCATTTTATTAGAATCCCTATCTTCTAAAATAACCTTTGGTAACACAGTTTAATGTGAATAGACCATAATGATGTACCCGTGGCAATCAGAACCTTAAATGTTAGCAAATTGTTTTATAATTTACACCTAATTTGTGTAAAGATTATGCTGCTATGAAATGCATGCTTTCAAAAAATAAATGCAGGTACATTTCCTCATTGTATTTGTAAAGTGTCAAAGTCTCCAGGAACTGGCTTATCTGGAACCAGACTGTAGATATGAGTTTCAAGAAAGTGAAGCATAAGTATTGTCCTGATAATGCTATTTGTACTGTATATAAATGCTTGTTATGTAAATGTTTAGCTCAGCCCTACCCAGTGTATGGCTACTTGCTTACAGCTAAGATACTGTACATTGGCTCCTTCCTCTAAAAAAATTACTGAGGGGAGAGAAAAAGAGGAGAGAGAGAGAGAGAGCGAGAGTGAGAGAAGAGAGAAGTGCTTGCTCCTAATCAGCAGATGATTAAGACCCATACAAACCAAAGTGTTTCTCTTGCCCACTTTTTTTTCTGAAATAACTGCTATTAAAAGAAGTATAGTTTTAAGTTCTGTTTATTTGACAGCAGGCATGGAGAATATTCTTACTAGCACAAACCTGGATGTCTTCAATGATATGACCTGGTAACACTTTATCAGAATTGTAGCTTGAATAAATGCAGTGTAGGTGGTTTCAGCTTTAGTGCCATTTAAATGGTAGTTTTGAAAACGATTCTGTTTTCCCAGGAACAATTTTAACAAACTATTATGTCATTCTTAATGACTTGCAGAAAGAGACAAGAAGAGAATCTGATTAGTGAACCAACTAACCATTCTTTGTTTACTTTATGATTTTCCGGTATTCTGCACAAGAATTCATTTAATCTGTACCATATGTTCTATATATGTTTTTAGTGTGTTAGAATAAAGTAAAACCACAAAATAAAATTACAATGTTAGGATCATGTTAAAAGTTCAAGAGCAGTTTTAATGATTTGTACCCTAAGGAAAACGTACTCAAAACATACAGATTTGATATAGGTTTACCGATATCATTTTTCTTAAAAGTTACAATAATTGAGTGGAATATTTTGAAGATTTATATGACACCTCTCCTAATGAAATTGTGTGAAGGTTTTGTTGACATGCTTAGAAATAAAGCACAACAAACAAAAGGTTTAGTTACAGGTGAAGAGCTTTGTCTTAAAAGCTATGGAAATAGCTTATTCATAATGTTTGCATATACATTGTCCTTAAGATGCAGTCTGTTTTTAACATTTAAGCAGAACACAACAGGTGCATTACAAAGTACGGATTTGTGAAATTTAATTGCAATCTTCAGTAATGCAGCTTCAATGTACAATGTTGTCATCCCACTGAATGCAATATAAATAAAACAAAATAGATACAGAACATTTAACATGGTCATTTATTTTTCAGATATTTCAAAACACTTCTTTCCAAGAGTTCAACCATTCTTTCTGGCATGCTGTGGTGGGTCCTGTCAGCACCCTGCCTCCCCCACTGCTTTTCCAAGTAAGGTTTTATGCTTCATTTGTAATGCTTTGGTTACTTTGTAAACCAAAGCAGCAGGATTTAATGTGCTCTGAAAAACTAATTACAGATGCAGTACTGAAGTGCTAATTCATAAGTAAAATGGTAACACTCCCATTCACAAGGGTTACAAAGAGCTATCAGACATAAGTGTACTTTAGAACTATACATGCTTTATAACTATTAAAACACCCTATCACACATACAACATGCATTTATTTGACTAATTTACATTTCAGCAAAAAAAAAATATTTTATGATATTATTTTAGTGCTTTATAACATAGATGAGATATTTCTATCTCACCAGTTTTAGGCTGCTGGTGGAAATAGATGGCATTGTGACATCATTTAAACTGAAAAGAAAGAGTCCAAAAAAACCTTGAATGATAGATCTACTAATGCCAAGTTTGTCACCAAATTAACAAACTTCTTTACTAATGTATTAATTTACTAGTTTTTGTGAAATTAGGTTGAGAATTATCACACTCAAAAATATTTAGCTGTGTTAAGTTTTACAGTTAGGGAAAACTTTCTTTAGGAATAGGTAAAAATATTATCATTGATCTAAGGATCCCTAGGTTATAGTTGATCATCTATTATAATTTTCTGTTATACTAAAACACACTTGAATGTCTCATTTATTAAAGTTTTTTTTAATTACAGACAATTCTTGCTATTATAATTTCTTGGGGAAGTGAGCAAGAACCCATGAATGTCATTTAAACTTACCCCCTTATAAGACTGAAAATCCAGGTTTCCAATATCCATGTGCCTACATACCTATGTTTTATGAAAGTTTAAAGCCTATGAGGAGCAATTGCTAAATTGAATGATTCTTGACAAGTGAGGCAGCAAATGCTGGCAGTTTAATGAGCTGTATGTCTCAGAGCACCTCTTTAGTCGGCTGACACTTTCCCACAGAGCATTTTACATGGCCAAGGCTACTTCACAATGAGCAACAGCACCGTGACCAATCACCACTTTCACTTTACTCATCCACACGCGACCTCACCACAATTTTTCACTGAGCAGATGAACTTTAGGAACCATTTCACGTTGAAAAGACTTGGGCAAGGGTCAGTTGCCCTTTTGTATAGTCATAAAGCAAGACTCTATGTGCCAGTCTTTTCTCCTGTCTCACATTCCAATTGGATTCCCGCACACCATTTAAATCACTTGACTGAAATATAAAGCAGTGAATGAAATTGACTTTTATAGACTTATTCTAGCTCATCTTCCCATATATTCCTGTCTACCTGAAAGGGGATTTAGTGGATGAGCTGATTTTGTAAGGGATCTCTCTGAACACACAGGGTCCTTTATCAACTGTGGGGACTGTTTATTAAACTGGACTGATACACTGGTATTTTGGAAGTGACCTATTAATTGTCCATTTGACTACAATGTATTGAATTTAAATGAAGAAATAGAAACCATGACTAAACCTCTTACTCGCTCCTTCAAGGTGGTCTGCTAGGAAAGCAAATGATGATTGTAGTACAGATTAAGAAAACATTTATCATTGTATATTGGCATTAGAACAGAGCTCACATAATTGACATTTCCTTTGAAACTGACTTTTGCTTTACAGGTATAACATTTTATTCATGAAGTGTGCAGACAATATAGGGTCACATGACCATAATATAATTTTGAACACACTATAGATAGGGATACTGTGTGCTTCAACAAACAGTTACCCAAATAGGTATGCTAAAAACCAGTGTGTGTATAAATAGATATTACATTTATTTTTAGTCATATATAGAGCAAAGCAGATGTTCACTGACATCACAGCAAGATGTGGTTTTCAAGTATTAAAAAAACATTCAGGATGTGCATTATAAAGTTGTTAGTGTCCATTGTAAAAGAGGATAGAAGTACTAAAACTATTAATTAAATTATTGTAAAAATGCATCTTATAATTACAGTTAGCACATTATACAATAGTAGTAGTAATAATGAGAAGAAAATAAATGTTAGATTCCTAAGAAATAGATTTCCTAGAACTGATAAATTATGAAATTATACACAAAATAAATGAATAATTTTTTTTCACATGACATGGTTTTCAAAGGAATTTATGGCTTGCAAAGTATTTCAAACTTGACAACTTTATTTTAAATATGTACAGTATTTTATTTGCAAGGAACTACCTCCCTAAAATTATTGACAACCTTAGTTTAAGACACTCTACAGGTAGTTGCAAATGTTGGTGCTGTCCAGGCAGATTATGTGGAGGTATTTCCTATCAGATAAACAATGATACTTGTATAAAATGTGGCTGACTAGTTTGAAATTGTGGGAACTCTAAATACCTTTAAGAATGAGCTTCTAAAGCATCTTGGCAATGGTATTTCTGTATTGCTTCACAATGTCAATGGGATTCATTACTGATGGGTGATGTACACCCCAACTAGGGGAAATGGCACAGCCCAAGGCTGTAATCAGCATAGAATCCTGGGCACCTGAACATTCCGGACAGCAGCAACTCTCCTTTCTCTGCTGTGCCATTGAAGGGGAAACAACTTAGAAATTTCTCTCAAAAAGAAAATGACTTTTTGACTATCCAACTTTCGGGGCTGCAATTCTGCAAAGCAGGTTGGGGCTACCTGGTGACAGGGAGCAACGCTAAACTAAAATTGCACCTATTAAGCTGCGGCTTTCAAATTGGCTAACCTGCCCTTTTTTCCTCATTTCTACTGCCTGTGCTTGGATTTGGGGCCATGTCTGCCACAATTGTTTAGGGGTATATGTTTGTTTTTAGGAGGCCTCTGATATTCCTTACAAAAAAATAGGTGCCTCAGGTAAGTACCTGTTTTGGTGTTTTGATTTCAGGTGTTCCCTGTGATCTCACGTTTGTCTTTTTGGCACCTTTCTCCCCCTCCCTCTAGGCTTAGGGTGACTCTAACATATGTTTTTTCTTTTAATTTCAGGTGTTTTTCATGAAATTTACCATTGGAAGGGACATTTCCCCTTTAATTCTGTGCTTAGTTGTTTGAGAGGACATTTCCCCTTTAATTTTTCCTCAGTTGTTTGAGTGGACATTTCCCCTTTAATTTTTTTCTCAGCTTTAACAAAAAAAAAAAAAGCCAAACAAAGAGGGTGAACTTGGAAGGATCAGGGTCTTTATATAGGCTTTTGTGGGGCATCAGTTGCCATAGGTTGTATGGTGGTTTTCTCTCAGTGAGCCGTGCGGTTTCCCACCCTTTTTTCCCTGAGTCTCATTCATTGGGCGCGTGCTTTTTCTTATCAGAGGTTTCCTAGAGCCTCAGTGCACATTTCGCATGCCTGTGCTTAGATGCTCTCCCCAATGTGCCGATGTCATGCACAGCTTCGTGACATCACACACGGTTTCCTCCATTACAGCACACGTTCATCTGAACTTTTTCAGTGCTAGATGCATCAGCTGTTTTCCTTGTATTTTCAGCACAGCTGGCTGAGTGCGAGCAGTGTCCTTTCAGCTGACTCAGTTGGTAGAAGTGTTTTGCTCTGTTTTTGTCCTTTTCTCCCCAACAATTGGAGGGGGGATCATGGCAGTATTCGTCTCTAGACAGTTTTGTGTAAACTTAGTTCTGGCATCTGCAGGACTAGTGTTTTTTTGGCACCATGGCTTATCAGAAATCTCTTCTTTTCAGATGATGTAAGACCTGCAAAACAGTAATGTGATCCTCTCCTCTGGTTCCTATTGCTCCTATTGCCTTACTCAAGCTAATATGTCTCTTACAGTTTCTACCAATTGGAACGCTGAGCTGGGGGGGAGCACCTGGTGTACCAGCTGGCAGTGGCAAAGCAGAATTGCATGAATCTTTATTGTTGCTCTTAGAAGAGCTTTTAGGCCCTGAAGTTCTGGAAGAACATCCCATCAGACACACCCGAGTCCAAATCGGGCCCCTCATGTTGGCGGCGGGAGCCTACACAGGCACGTTCAGGTGTGCCAGAGCAGGACAAGGCTGGTAATATGGATCTGCAGGCAGACCTCAACCCTGACCATACAGAAGGTCAGGATGAGGATATTGTGGATCTTGGGTAAAAATCCTGAACCAAAGAAGTTAGTTGATGATGAGAGGACAAACCCTCTAAGGAAGAAGAGGAAGGGGAGTGGACAGAGCTGAAGAGGAGGATTTCTATCCTTCCCCTGTTTGATATCAAATCTTTGCCCTATCTGATAACCTAGGCTTGTAGGATATTACAGCTGAAAGAAGTGCAATCCATGGAGATATTAGATGTAAATTCTATCCTGTCAGCATCCTCCTCCACTCTAAAGGGTTTTCCAAATCTTACTCACTGTGACCGGATTGCTGAACAAGAATGGGCAGGTGCAGACCAAAGAAAATATCTGCCAAAACCTAAAGTACTGTACGATGTTTCCCTTTTTTGGAAGATGATACCCACAAGTGGAAAACCCCTCCACTGGTGGATAAGGCTGTACACAATTCGATCAGACACACTACTATTCCTATTGAAGGGTCCTTGGCCTTAACAGATTTGTAAGCAAAGCAAGGGAATGCTTTGTTCAGAAGAGCCCTTGCCTCCAATGGTGCAAACCTATGCACCTCCAATTCCTTCTTTATGTTGCCAGAACCTTAAAGTTGTTGGTTATGACCCTGGGCAGCTTTGTTCCTCCACATTCAGAGGGAGTGCGCATTTTGCAGTTGGTATCCATGGCCTCCACATTCTTATGGGATGCCAAGGTGGAGAACTTATGCATGTCAGCTCAGTCCACCTATCATATTGTGTCTGCTATGTGAGGCATGTGGCTTTGGCATTGGGTCACTGATCAGGCTTCAAAGACCAAGCTGTTTAACTTAGCCTTTGAGGGAGGCTTGTTGTTTGATTCTGGCCTGGATAATATTTTGAAGGATAGCCAGGATAAAAAGTGTCACTTTCCAATTCCAAAACAACAGCAAAAGACCAGTTCATCTCCAAAAGATCAAAGAAGGGGCCAACAGAGGCAGTATTGGGGAAGGGTCATCCCTTTTGGAACTTTGGGAACCAGAGGAGTAAAGGATCCTATTTTGGTTTCAAGAGTAGTAGTAGCAGAGAAGCCCTTGCCTGAAGACACAAAAGAGGCCCAGGGTGAAAAGTGGTCCCCTCACAATGAGGGTACATGAGCCCATCTCTGCCTCCCTTCCCATAGTGGAAGACTGCACAATTTTTAAACAAGATGGGCCCAAATAACATCAGATGCTTGGGTTCTGGAAATTCTAGCTTTAGGTTATGCATTAGAGTTTTCAACCATTTCCTCAAAGGGGAATTTTCTGCCATCCCTGGTGCCAAAGGACTCTATGAAGAGGCAAGTAGTATTTCAGACATTGGACCACCTCACACAGATTGGGGTGATTGTTACAGTGCCTCCCAGTGAGCAAAGTCAGGGATTCTACTTGATTTATTTTGTAGTCCCCAATAAGTTGGGGGGGGGGGTTCAGGTCTATCATGGATCTGAAACTTCTAAACAAGTTTGTTCACCACATGACCTTCAAGATGGGGTCCTTATGTTCAATCATCTGGGCTGTCCAGCAAGGGGATTATCTAGCATCCTTTCCATAGATCTGAGGGATACGTAGCTCCACATTCCCGTCTGGCAGTCTTATCAGATGTTCTTCAGGTTCACGGTCCTGGGACAGCTCTACCAGTACAGGGCACTCCCATTTGGGATGGCAACAGCCCCCAGGATTTTCTCAAAGGTGCTTGTAGTCCTGGTGGCACAACTCTGAAGGAAGGACATCATGTTTATAAGTAAAAACAAATAAATGGCTGTATGTCAATTATATAGTTCTCCTCCACTGCTAGGATATAATAAAAAGTGTTTATTAAGCACACTCAAACAGCGGTGGGTACATATGGCGTTTCCAGAAAAGTGCTGTCAAAATCGTGCTTCCAGAATAGTGTCTGCCTAGACAGCTACAGGGATAGCTTAGAGCAAAGCAGTTACTGCTACCCCTGTAGCTGTCTAGTCACAGTGGAGGAGAGGAGAAGTGTCCAGAAGCATGGTGCCCTGCTAAACCGCTCCCATGGTGGTGGAGCCTAAGGCCGTGAGCAGCCAGGGTAGGGAATCATCCTGGAGACAAGGGTTCTGTTCCTGGTCTCTAGATTGTTGTATTTTCTGCCCCCCACCAAGTTTTATATATTTGTTTTGTCCCCTCACCCAATGTAACCCCCCTCCAAGTTTCTTCCCACCCTGATCCCCTTCCCCCTGGTGGAGTTGATTATAATAATTTCAGGGGGGTGCGAGGGGCTCTTACAGATTTTTTTTTGTTAGGCATGGTAGTGGTCAGTGTGTTTGTGAACTGCTACCATTGGCATTGTTGTTGCTGTGGCTGTTTTGGTATGGTGCTGTTCTTGTCAGTGCCATTTTGCAGTCATGATTTTTGACAGCACTGTTGTTGAATTTGCGGTATTGACCTAGTGCCCAATCAAACAGCAGCCCCCCCCCCAAGAACATCAGCATTTCACTTTGCACTTATGCTTTGTCACAAGGTCTTGACAAAGTGGCAGTGTGATGTGAAATGTTAATGTTCTTGAGGGGAGTGCTACCTGTTTGATTGTGCTTAATAAACTATTTTTATTGCTTCCTAGCACTGGAGTAGAACTGTGTCATTGATGTACAGTTATTTATTTGTTTTTACTCATAGCGTCTTGTTATTGGCGCCATCTTTGTGAGTCCTAAGCCGCCAGTCCTCTTGTTCAAATTTACATCATGTCTATCCCTACCTGTATGATTTGCTCATTCGAGTGCTATCTGCGCAATTGCTGAAGAAGTCAGTGACCAGGGCTCTGGAGGTTTTGGAGTCCCATGGCTGGGTGGCGAATCAGGAGACAAGCTCTCTCGAGCCATCATAGACCCTGGAGCACTTAGGAGCAATGTTCAAGACAGACAAGGGGAAGGTCTTCCTCTCACCAGCCAGGAAGGAGACCCTGTTGAGAGGTTCAGTGGCTGAGGAGCCAATCATCAGCTTCAGCTCACAATGTTCTGCAGATTCTGGGCCTCATGATGGCGGCAATAGAACTGGTTCTGTTGGCTTGCCTTCACATGCAGCCCCTCTGGATTGAGTTGCTGTCAGCCTGGAATCCAACCTGGGAAGACTGTCAGGCCAGGATCCCAGTTTCACCACTCCTGGAGCAGTCTCTGAGTTAGTGGGTGATTTTGGAGAATCTGAGCAAGGGGTCTCCCTTGGAAGTCCCTCCAGAGTTGATTCTGACAACCGATGCCAGTATGTCAGGTTGGAGGGGCAGTGCCGGACCACATTCCCATTCAGGGGACTTGGTCAGTGCAGAAACAGCACTTACACATACACGTTCTGGAAATGAGGGCTGTGTGCCTCAGTCTTCTTTATTTTTAAAGTTGAGTGTAGTTAAAAGCCATGGAAATAAGGTGAGACAATGCTGTTATTGTGGTGTAACATAGAAACATAGACTTTGATGGCAGATAAGGACCACTTGGCCCACCTAGTCTGCCCAGTTCCCTACCTATTGGATAAGCTGCAGATCCTAGTTAACCAACAGTGTACATGAACAGTCAAGGAGGCACAAAGAGTGGAGAAATGCTACAAGAAGTCTCCAATCTCCTTCTGTGGGCAGAGGAGAACTTTGTCTCTCTCTGTCAGCAGTTCACTTGGTGGGAGAGCTGAACATTCAGGCTGATTGGCTAAGCTGTGAGAATGTCTATCTAGGGGAGTGGATGTTGCACCTGGATGTGTTCTACCTTCTGTGTCAAAGATTCAGTTGTCCACAGATTGACTTGTTTGTCTCCAGGAGAATGGTAAAGTACAATGATTCTTCAGTCGCTACCAGTGTCCACAGCTGGAGGCAGTGGAAGCCTTGCCACAAGCATGAAACTTCAGCAGAGCATATCCCTTCCCTCCCCTGCTGCTGCTGCCCAAGATCATATGCAAAATAAGATACTCAAGAGGAAGCCTTCTTCTAATAGCTCCAGACTGTCCCAGAAGGCTGTGGTTCTTGGACTTAGTGAACCTAGCTCAACACACACCATTTTGCCTTCCAGTGCGTGGGGACCTTTTCTCCCAAGGTCCCATTCTGCATCCAAATCTGGCAGTGATGCAGCTCAAGACCTGGCTCCTGTAAGGAGGAAACTCCTAAAATAGGGTTTCTCTAAGAAGGTAGTGGACACCCTGATGGCTGTCAGGAAGAATTCCACGTCAGCAGCTTATGCTTGCATATGGACCACCTCTTCAGCTGGGTCAGAGAAAAAAATATCTGGCCATCTAAAGCCACGGTTCTGCAGATTTGGGATTTTCTGCAGGAAGGAGTGGAGAAAGGTTTGGCCTTGACCACCTTGAGATGTCATATGTCAGCCCCCAGAGTCTCCTTATGATCATTCTTGGGGACTAACCAAGAGGTTATTCATTTTCTGTGGGCTGTTAGCAGGAGTCAACCTCTGTTCTGATCTCCTGTTCCTCCATGAGATCTGAATCTTATCCTAAGTGCTCTTTGTAAAGAGCCTTTTGAACCACTTTCCTCGGTACCATTGGACATGCTGTCTTACAAAGTGTGCTTAAGTGCTCAGCCCGGAGAATTGGTGAGCTCCAGACTTTGTCCCACAAAGAACCTTACCTCGTCATGCTTAAGGACAATGTGGTGCTCAGAACAGTTCTGTCTTTTATTCTGAACATTATACGACCTTCCATGTGAACCAGGAAATCTGTCTCCCATTTTTCTGTCCACAACCTATTCACCCAAAGAAGAAGGAGCTGCACAAGTTAGGTTTGCAACAAGCCATCAGGACATAACTTGGATGGACTACTGAGTTCCAGAAATTGGATTGGTTGTTCATTCTTTCTGGAGTGGCCAAAAAAGGACAAAAATCCTCCAAGGCCACCCAGGCAAGGTGGGTGAGGGCAGACATGGCCAAGGCTTATAGTATGTCACAGAACAGAGGAGGCCTCTGGCTCTCAACAAGGCTCACTCCACCAGAGCTATGGCCACCTCCTGGGTGGAGAAAAGTGAGGCATCTGTCTTAGAATTGTGCAAGGCAGATACATGGTCCTCTGTCCACACATTCACCAGGCACTACAGACTGGATGTTTAAAGTTCTGCTGATGCGTCCTTTGGTCGCAGAGTTTTGCAGGTGGCAGATAGCAAGTAAATTCCTTTCCTGCTTGTAGTTGATGTATGGGACAATATTCTCCCCCACCCATTTTTTTTTAATGGGTACTGCTGCTTAGAACCCATCAGTAATGAATCCCACTAACAATGTGGAGTGCTACAGAAAGAAGAAATTTCTTCCTACTTACTGTCATTTCTTTTTCTTTTTGCTTCTACATTGTCAATGGGCCCTTCTGGGAACCTTGATCCTGCAGGAGATATAGTTTGGTATGTCAGCACTGGGATGTTTGTTGTTTTGTAACAAATCTCTGATTGTAAGTTTGTCTGGAAATCCCTCTACAGTTTACCTACTGTGCTTGTATTTATATAGATATGCGAAAAAAAGAAGAGCAGTTCCACGTTTAAATGTTGGTTACTGGCATGCAAAGTTAACAGGTTCAAAGTTGATGATAAAAAAGAGTGCCTCTTTTGTTACAGGTGAGTGCTTACATTGTTTGCAGTCTTTTCCCCAGTGTTATCTGTTTGCATTAATTCCTCTGGAAGTCTTTTATAGTTGGCTTGATTCTGCAAGGATATTCCATGCCATCAGAGAATTGGAATATAAGCCTTGATTCCTTACCTCCACCCATCTGATGAGGTAAGCAACTGTTTACTACATCTTATTCTGGTTAAGGTTCTATCTATGTAGGCAGCTCATATGAGTGCTTTCACGACAAGATAAAGGGTATGCTCTATACGGATCTATTTTTTCTATATTTAGAGACACTGCATGGTCAAAAGTGACTGGAGAGTTGCTGTTGTCCGGAATGTTCATGTGCCCAGGATTCTATGCTGATTACAGCCTTGGGCTGTGCCATTTCCGCTAGTAGGGGTGCACATCACTCATCAGTAATGAATCCCATTGACAATGCAGGAGCAAACAGAAAATGAAATTATGGTAAGTATAACAATATTTCTTCTGTGTTTTGCTTTTCTATTGTGCACGAAAGTCTCCACAGCAATGATCATCAACAAGAATTAAATTATGGTACTGAGAATTAATTGCAAATTGCTAACAGATTAAATATATCAACATTAAAAGTGAGGTTTTTGAATATAAGTTGGCTTGTCTAAAATCCTTTATGACAATAAAAGAAAAGAAATGTGAAAGTAGGATCCATTATTAGTTTGGGAGAATGTAGTAGGCTGAAGCTTTCACTCCATTACTTGAATCTGTGCCAGCTTTGTGCAGAAGAAAAACACATGTTGCAGTGTAGGGCATTAGAACTGATACTGGCAGGTAGTACAATTTAACCTCACTAAGGGTGGAAAATCAATTGTAAGATATAGTGACTGTTTCAATGTTCTTTATGTTCTCTAAAGTTAAAAATAAAATGTTCATGTTCCTTAATTTTAGCATGCTGTAGAACTTGATGAATGTACTGTAAGTCACAGCACTGATTTCATATTTCCATGTACAATACTTTCTAAGCTATACTGCAGGTGTTTAAACCAGTGATTTTGTACAGGCTTGGGGCCCCAACCTTAGTACAGAGTGAATAACATCACTGTATAAAACATTTGCATTTGGACTGAAGCAATCTAAAATATGATATGTCTTTCTATCAATTTATCATATAAAAACTATGTTACAATAAAGTCAGAGTTCACGGACAATGTAAAAAAATAAACAAATTCTAGGGTTTAAGGACTTGTAATCTATGTTAAAACCTTTTTCGCTATGTAGGCCTGTCTTGAACCTTCCCTTTATTGGGAAGGTGATTGAGAAGGTGGTAGCTATGCACCGTGAGTTCCCCTTGAGAAATATAATATCTACAGAGCATTATAGTTGTTTTTCCGGCCTTTGCATAGCACTGAGACAATGCTCACCAGATGTTTAATGATCTTCTCCTGGAGAGATAGAGAGGAATGTGCTCTCATTAGTCTTCTTGAACTGTCATCCCCATTTGACACTGTGGATCAAAGGGTTTTGATGGGTCACCTGTTGCAATATTATGGACTCTGCTGCTCAACCTATAAGTGGATTAAGGCCTTCCTATCTGGCAGATCGTAGCAGGTTAGGTACTTTTGCCTAGCAAATTTCTGTAAGAGGCTGTGGGGTGACACAGGCTTCAATTCTGCCCCATGTTGTTTTCAGTGAACATGTTGCTATTGGGAGGGGTCATTAGATGGAATATGTTGGATTGTCACTGCTATGCAGGTGATACCCAACTCTACCTGTCATTTACACCTAACAGGCATGATGCTATTTCTGTGCTAAACCAATGACTGCACAAAATTACTGACTGAAGGATGTCTAACTGGCTGACCATAAATCTAGGC
Source organism: Neoceratodus forsteri (assembly GCA_016271365.2). Classification (NCBI taxonomy): domain Eukaryota; kingdom Metazoa; phylum Chordata; order Ceratodontiformes; family Ceratodontidae; genus Neoceratodus; species Neoceratodus forsteri. Next base: position 909,888,989 of record CM028131.1, on the reverse strand, counting down.
AGGGTGGAGGTATTGCTGGATGAACCAGGTATCTGTGGGTTGGCAATGACCAACTAATCACCCAGATTCCCATCTTTAAACTATGTATTACTGCAAGTTGTGGATAAGATTAAGAATATGGGGGTCATCATGGACTGCAGGATGTCACTAGAACAGCAGGTTGTGGTGGCAGTCCATGATGTTTTTTTTTTCTAGTAGAGGAGTACTACCCAGATTAAGCCATATGTAGGATGTGAGGAACTGATGACCCTAATACATGCTTTTTTGACATCGAGGCTCAACTACTGCAATGATCTGTACCTATGGTTGTCTGCCATGCACAGTGCGAGTATGTACAGTACAGTAGTATGCACTCAGCCATGTTCAGTCGGCAGCTGGCCGCGGTGGTGAGAGGCGGGCTGTGCCAGTCACTGGCCTGTAAGGGATCGGGGGTGGGAGTGGAGAGGTTGGGCACTGCTGCATGGGGGTGGGGGACCACTAGGCCACCAGGGTAATGGGGAAGTTTGCATTTGGTGCCTTCATGTCAGTGATCAAGTTGGGGGTTGGGGTGGTTGCTGTTCACACATTGAGGGTATTCAGGGCTTTGGACCTACATTGGGGGTTGGGGGGACATAAATCCCACAGATGCTGTATTAAAATATCATGGGTGGGAGGGTATGACAAAGCCTGGAGGAGCTTTAACCTGGGATTGGGTGTCTGGGGAATGGGCAAGCCCTGTGGGGCTTTACAGACTGGGGGTTGGGGTAGGGGCTACATGTACTGGGGGATGGATAGAGGCACATTTACATAACCTGTGGAGGGCATAAAGTCCACTTACATCAGCCAAATGCTGGTGTAACTGTACTTTGGTGGATGTCCTCTGGGGGTTGTTTGAGATTAGTGAACTGTGGGACTTGTTTACTGCCCTTCCAGAATAGGGCACAACTGCTGACATAAACCCCCTAGTGCCACCTTGCAGGGGGTTTAGGGCATGACTGGAGGTGTAAGTTCACTTTGGCGCAAGCAGCCTGTGGCATGTCACAGGCTGCTTTGTAGAATACCAGTTGCTGCAACTGCTGGCATAAATTGCTACTTGCGTCATTTTCTTTGGTGTAAGTAAATTTACACCAGATGTAATGCTTTGAGAATCGGGCCCCTTATTTCCATAATCTGTAAAATCTTGGAAGGTATAATAAAGGACCATATTATCAAACAATGATCAGAAATTGAGAGTGAATAACTTGGTTTCAAGAAAAACAGATCATGCACAACAAATATGCTTTTTTTATGAAAAAAAGTAACACAGTGGAGCAGAATACTCCGTGCAACATTATATTTCCCAGTTTCAGGAAGGCTTTTGATTTGGTCCCACATTGTACCATCATCAAAAAAATGGAGAAAGGTAACATCAATACAACCCTCTCCCAATGGATATTAAACTGGCTGACTGGAAGAATGCAAAGGGTCATAGTAAGCAGTAAACATTCACATAGCATTGAGGTAACAAGATGAGTTCTGCAGGAATTAGTTCTGGGGCTGATAATCTTTCAGATATTTATTTCTGATTTGTCAAAGGATCTGCTTAGTTGGAACATCAAGTACACAGATGGCACAAAGCTTAGAAGATCCTGTGACTCTATAGACAGATGTTTAATAACACAGGATGATCTAAATAAAATATCAGAGAGGGCCCTTAATAGGAATTTTTTTTTTTAATTTAGATCAGTGGTACAAAATGCACTTAGGGAAAAATATGCTACAACTATCAATTATGTGATATATACCTAATTTCTACAGAATCTGAACACAACTTGGGAATAATATTAACACCAAGCATGGACAACACTAAACAAACCAATTAAGTTATAATATGAGCAAATAAAATCATAGGAACAACACAGCGTAACATAAAATTGAAGCGATAAAAATGTAATTCTCCCAATGTATCACGCATATGTCAGGCCACACTTGAGTTATGCAACACAGTCCTGGTGTTCATTTAAAAGACATGATATAAACCAAATTGAAAAAGTACAAAGAAGGGCAACTAAAATTATTCATGACCTAAAAGACAATCACTACAATACATGACAACCTGAACTTGGATTAATGCCTCTGGAACTATATTGTATTTGTGGAGATTTTCTAATGCACAATAATATCAAAGACAAATACTTATTAACAGAATTAAATATCAGATTTAAATCTCACTATGAGACCACGTTGGGTCATGGGAAGTTTTCATTCTAAAATGAAGTTAAGGTGGAGGTAAAAAAGGCCAAGGCTGATACAGAACTCTGGATTGCAGAGGTCATGAAAGTAGGGGAGAAGGACTTTTTTTTAGACATACAGTATTAGGGTAAAAATGAAGACTAGGGTTTGGGTGATTAGGTTAGCAGAAGGAGGTAGAATAGAGATGAATGATGAGCAGAAAGCCAATGTCCTGAACAACTACCTTAGCTCTCTGTTTGCGGTTGAACACACTGGCCCTTGACCAGAAAGTGGGATTAAAGGAGCTAATGGAGGATGGGGTACCAAAATGGATATAGAGACCAGAGTTGAAAGAATAAGGAAAGAGTTAGAAGACCTTAAGGTGAGTTCCGCATGCCTGGAGTCACTGCTCAACTTTCCAAAGGGCAATTTCTTTTAGAGACACTGCTCATTTCTCAGCATAACAAATAGCAAGCACAGTGAAGACCATGTAAGTCTATTTGCCAGTAAACTTCAAAGTGTTGTAAAAAAACAAAGTCACTCATGAATGAGCATACTGGCATTCTGGTGCCATATACACATGTGAATGTGTGGGCTGTGTAGATAATAGAATAACTGAAATTCAGATTTGTCCCAAAGCACCTTTACATAGATACATAGATACATAGACAGTGTCGGCAGATAAGGGCCTATGGCCCACCTAGTCTGCCCATTTGAGCTTGTAAGTTCAGTTTGTTTTCCTAGAAGTCTATTTCCCCTTACCCCTGACCTCTAGAATTCCTTTATGTCTATCCCATGCATTCTTAAATCCCGTGATTGTTTCAGCCCCCACCACTTCCTCTGGCAGGGTGTTCCACTTGTCCACCACCCGTTCAGTGAAGAAATTCTTTCTCATGTTTCTTTATTTCTGATTTTAGCAGAGTGGGGTGATCGGATGTGTTATGTATGACAATACAGGAGGCAAGAGGGAGCAGGATTCCATGGTTCAAAACATTTTTAAAATAGCTGACAGTGTTGTCATACATAACACATTTGATCACCCCTTATGAGCTTAAGACTGACAACTACGTTGTTGGAAGGACCAACAACTACCGTATGTGTTGTCATTCCAGTTGGCAATATAGTTAAAAACAAGCTATAATATCTGCTTTTCACCTCTTGGTATAAAAAATACACCAATCTCTGTACTCAGCCTCTGATATTTTTCAATAATCATCCACCAAAATTTGACCAGATTTACACATCTGAAGATTCTTCGTAGAACTACTCCTAATTTGCTTGTGTTCTCAGGGCAAAATTCAATTTTACCATGCTGTGTTTTGTTCTGCATGCACCAGACTTAAACAATAAAACAACCCAACATAAATGGTCAGCACAAAACCACAGAATGGATCTTGTGCTATGAAGACAAGACTCACTGCACTGCAAACATAAATCAGGAGATGGACAAACACAGAAGAGCACTGCACTCCCAAGCAATGATGGTACAATTGTGCAACATTCCAAAGTTTTTATTTCAATCTCTCATAGAAATCAACATGCCAGAAGAAATTGACTAGAGCTCCCCAGCATACTGCATGCTTCTGCTTTAAATGGGGATGCATCCTATGAAATGTGGAGGAGCATTAGACCACAGCTCCTGACCATGTGATGTCTGTGACGGATTGGATTAAACAGTTTGGAGTTTTGCTCAGTTGTGCTTTTCCTTCTTTGTACTGCACTGCCTTTATTCATTTGCCTAACACAAATGGTAGCTAAATTAGACCAAACCCCAATGAGCATCCAGTTTTCAAAATGTAGCCCTTAGCCTAACAATAATACATCGGTCTAGCTGGAATTCTATGCTGAGCTTTCTCATTTTGATTCATCTTTCTTGCTCAAAACCATAGGTGTTGCTATTCACACCTCTAGTTTGGAAACTGAGGGTGGGGGTGGGAGAAAATGGCTTCTCGTTCCTGAAGCCATATCTGTTTAAACTAACAGCAATGTGAAATAATGTCAATGGTGTTTACCTAAGCTACTTGCACAGAATGCTTGTACACCTACCTCCATATACATGACAGCTTGTCTCTTATCTTCCCTCCCTGAAAATAAAAAGCTCTGGGTTTTAAACATCATTTAAATTTTATCCTGATCCATATGTGCTTCATAGGCCTATCCTGTCTCCTAGTCTATTTGGTGAGGTACTGCCTTTGCATTAACATTTTCCTTTCTTGTGTGATGGCTGACAGTTATGCCCAGTTTGCAGTGCCAAGCTAACCTTAACAGGCTGCCATTCTTACCACTTATTTGATTGAAACACTTTAGAGGATTATGATCAGTGAAGACCTGGAAGTGATGTCCATAAGGGCATCTTTTGTCAGTGGCACTTACCAATCATCATATCATCATCATCATCATCATCATCATCAGTTTATTGGATAGCAAATTGAGAGAAAAATTCTCATTTACAATTCTGTCCAACTACAATCAAAACAGCACAGTATACAAAATGAACAATTAAACATAAGTAAAACACAAATGTACAAACAAGTAATAAATCTGTTCTATAGGAATTATAAAAAATTGGTCAAATTCATCCAATGCAACAATCTCAATAGCTAAATATCAGTCTAGCAATAGAGGCAGTAAAACAAGAAAAGGGAAGTAAAGTATTTAGGTTACATTTTTTCCTAATTATTTCCCATGTACGACAGCTAAGATATAATCCCCAAATTTAGATTGCTATCTAGGTACGGAAAAGTGTGAATGTTTAAGTGACCTGAGACTATATTTAGTCATTGTTCTACAATGAAGGGTAATAAGTAAAAATGTAGGAAGAGCATTAATAATAAATCTGTATACAAATAAATAGCAATGTATTTCTCTTTGGTTTGACAAAGCGCTCCAACCAACTAAAGTGTATAAATGACAGTGATGTGTATTCCAAGATGAACCAGTTACAAACCTGACGGCGCTGTGATAACGTGGATCAAATGAGCTGAGAACTATAGCAGTTGTACTTCTGTAGATACCCCTTAGTCAGATCAGTGGTGGTGAGGTATCTGGTGCTCTCTAGGTGTTTTGAGATTTCCTCGGATCTCTGCATAGAGAATGCATCAGTCATTGTGATGGAGTTCAGTTTGTAGTACTTCGCACATAATTAGGTAGACCCATTGTTTTTAGGGATCAGGACTACCGAAGAAGCTCAAGTGTTATTTATTTATTTATTTAAATCTCAGATTGCAAATACCTTTTGATCTTGAGGCAGCTCATTTACAAAGGTTCCATGTCAAAGAAAAGGATCACAATAAGGTAGGGAGGTATAGACAACATTCACGGTATCAACGGAAGTACAGACAACATTCATGGTATCATCGAACACAGCAAGTCAACTGGTAAATAAAGTGGAAACAGTACTACACTCAAGGTTACAAGCAAGCATAGAAAACCATAAGGTACATTTGAAGCAACATTGCTAATCAGAGGTGGGGGAGGGAAAAGTAAGGAAGGGTAGAGGGAGATGAGAGGGCAGAGTCCAGATAGAGAAGAAAAAGAAAACATGGCAGCCAGAGGCCTTATCATAGGGTGAGAGGAGGGAGGCTAAGGTGGGAGAAGGGGTAAAGAGGGAAAGGAGGGCAGATGAAGGGAAAGAAGATAAGGGAGAGTGGGGACCAGAGGACCTGGCAGGTCCAGGAAGGGGGGGGGAGTCAGTGGGATAAGAGCAAGGAGGGGGTGAGGTAAGGGAGGAGGTGGCAGGGGGAAGGGGGAATTGTTCTGTCAGAAGAGGTGAAACGAAACAGGAAGTCAAGTAAGAGCCTCAGAGAGTGAAAAAAGTGGTATAAGGGTGTCTGCAGAAATGGGAAGCTAGGTGTAACAATCACAAGTGCTTTCGGTTAGGAGATGCTGACAAAGCATAAGTTTATATTGGGACAGACTAGAAAGACTGCTCAGTTGGTTGCTTAGGTTATTAAACCACAGGGGGGCTCTGTATTGAAAGGATCACTGATATTGAGCAGTCCGACAGTGGGGTACTAGAAGGAGGTCAGAAACTGAGATATGTGTGTGTTGGGTCTTAGGGGAATTGTTTAGTAGTCAACCAATGCTCGGGGGTAGTAATCCAAGTAGAGCTTTTTTGGACAGGAGGCAGGTTTGATATTTGATCCTGTTACTTAGTTTGAGCCAGCTAGATTGATCATATAACTCACAGGTATGAGTGAGGCGCGCAGCATAGAAACATAGAAACATAGAATTTGACGGAAGATAAGGACCGCTTGGCCCACCCAGTCTGCCATTTCCCCTACCTGATGGATAAGCTGCGGATCCTAGTTAACCAGCAGCCTACTTCTTCCTACCCCCAACCCCTAGAATTGCCTTATGACTGTCCCATGCATGCTTGAATTCCACCACTGTTTGTGACTCCACAACCTCCTCTGGAAGGCCATTCCATACATCCACCACCCTCTCTGTGAAAAAATACTTCCTTAAATTACCTCTGAGCCGCCCCTTCTATCTTCAAATTGTGCCCCTTGTTCTTGCACACCTCTTTTTGAAAGATGCTACCCTCTTGGACTTTGTTGATTCCCTTGAGGTACTTGAAAGGTTCTATCATGTCCCCTCCCTCCTTTCCTCGAGGCTATACATAAGCTCCTTAAGTCTCTTCATATGTCTTCCGGTGCAGACCCTGCACCATTTAGTTGCCTTCCTCTGGACAGCTTCCATCCTGTCTATGTCTTTGCTGAGATTGGGTCTCCAGAACTGCACACAGTACTCCAGATGGGGTCTCACTAGCTGTCTGTACAGAGGGACAATAACTTCCTGTTTTCTACTGGTGATGCCTCTCCCTATGCATCCCAGTATCCCCCCAGCCCTCCTTGCTGCCCTCTCACATTGCTTGCCCACCTTTAGGTCATCTGATATGACTACCCCCAGGTCCCTTTCCATTTTGTTGTTGTTAGTATCTCACCCCCATTGTGTACTCTTCCCTGGGTTTTTGTTTCCCAGGTGCATTACCTTGCACTTCTTAGCATTGAATCTAAGCTGCCATACATTTGACCATTCTTCTAACCTTGTCAAGTCCTTCTCATCCTTTCCACTCCACCTTGTGCATCAACTCTGTTGCAGATCTTTGTGTCATCTGCAAAGAGACATACTTTCCTTCAGTCCCTCTGCAATGTCACTTATAAAGACATTGAAGAGGACTGGTCCTAATACTGAATCCTGGTACCCACTACTAACCCCCTTTTTCAGAGTGGACTCCATTTACTATTACTCTCTGTGTCCTATTCTCCAGCCAATTCTTTACCCAGGCTGTCATCTTGGGACCCACTCCCAGGTTGGCTAACTTGTATATTAATCTTTGTGTGGGACTGTGTCAAATGCCTTGCTAAAGTCTAGGTAGGCCATGTCCACAGCCCCTTCCTGATCAACTACTTTGGTCACCCAGTCAAAGAAATCTATCAGATTTGTCTGGCATGACCTTCCCGCTGTGAATCCATGCTGCCTTGGATCCTGTGCCCCTCTGGCCTCTAGATATTTAACAATTCTTTCCTTCAGAAGCGATTCCATCATTTTCCCTACCACTGAGGTACCACTGAGGTTAAACTAACAGGTCTGTAGTTTCCTGCTTCTGCCTTGCTCCCACTTTTGTGAAGGGGAATCACATCTGCCCTCCTCCAGTCCTCGGGTACCATCCCATCCTCCCATGATTTGTTAAAGAGGGTAGTCAGTGGTGTCACTAGTTCTACCCTTAGTTCTTTTAGAATTCTGGGATGAATCCCATCAGGCCCCATTGCTTTGTCCACCTTCAATTTTAAGAGTTCTTTCAGAACCCTTTCTTCTGTAAATGGGCTGGTATCAACTTCTGTATCCAGAGTGTTTCTACTGTTTGTTTTAGGTACCTCCCCCTCTTCCTTTGTAAATACTGAGCAAAAATATTTGTTTAGTATCTCTGCCTTTTCACAGTCATTCTCTGCCCACCCTCCCCCCTTTATTAAGCCTCACTATCCCTCCCTTGGTCTTCCTTCACTCCCTGATGTACCTATAAAAGGTTTTATCCCTTCTTAACTGAGTTGGCTATCTTTTCCTCGGTTTGGGCCTTTGCTGTTCTGACTGCCTTCCCAGCTTCCTTTTGCTTTAACTGATAAAGCTCTCTGTCCTGTTCCTTCTGTGATTCCTTGTACTTCCTGAATGCTTTATTTTTCTCTTGAACCTTCACTGCCACTTCCTTTGAGAACCATAGTGGTTTCTTACCTTGTTTCATTTTGTTTATTTGCTTTACACAAAGGCTTGATACCTCTGTGATGGCAGTTTTTATTATTCCCATTGTTCTTCCACCCCTCCTTCCTGCCCATTTGCTAGTGCATTCCTAGGCACTCACCATTTGACAAAGTCAGCCCTCCTAAAATCCAGTACCTTTGTCTTTGTATGGCTTGACTCTATTGCTGTGTTTATTGTGAACCATACTGTTCGATGGTCGCTAGTTCCCAGATGGCTACCCACTTCTACATCTGTGATCCTCTCTTCATCTCCATTTGAGAGAACCAGGTCCAAGATTGCTCCCTCTCGAGTGGGCTCCAATACTAGTTGTCTAAGGCATGCCCCTGTAGGGCATCTAGAATAACCCCACTCTTCGAAGTGGCTGCTGCAACTGCACTCCAGTTAACATCTGGCATATTCAGATCACCCATCAGCAATATCTCTCCTTTTTCTGCCATTCTAAGTATACTTTCTATCATTTCCTTTTCCATTTCCTCCCCCTGAGAAGGGGGTCTGTATACAACCCCTGTGCATATTGTGTGCCATTGCCGGTCTCCAAATTTACCCACAGTGCTTCTTCTCCTCCCTGTTTACCCTTTTGTTCTGTTGCTTTGATTAATTGCACCCATAACTAACCTACAGGCTTTGTTCAGGGCCACCATAAGTCATTTAAGAGATGTGGACGTGGCAGCACAGTATATGATTAGACCATAATCAATGATTGAGAGGACCAAGCTGTGAACTGCAGCCTTCAGGGCTTCTTGGGTAAGACTTCGTCTGCGTCTGAAGAGGAGCCCAATTCTGGTATTAACATCCCTGACAACATTTTTAATGTGAGGCACAAAAGTAAGGTGACTACCCAGGGTTTGACCTAGGTATTTGAAAAGCTGAATTTGTTCAACAGCGTCTCCGTGGTTGTTGGTGATAGTGAGTTGATGAGCCTTAAACTTATTCCAAGAGGACAAAAACAGCTGAACTTTAGTTTTTTTGTAGTTTAGCACTAGTTTGTGATTATTAAACCATCTCTCTGCTTCTGTGAAGCCTTGTTGAAGACTGTTTTCAGACGCATTGGGATCCAGGTGGCTAGTAAAGATTACCGTGTCATCTGCGTAGAGGAGAGTAAACTGGTTGCAGACAGTTTTAAGGTCATTTAGGAAAATACTGAACAATAAGGGACTTCTGTATCACCCCCATCTGTCTCATCTCTGCCATCTCTTTGTGCAGCTGGGCTCTGACACTAGCAGGAATCCTGGAAACATTTTGTCTAACAGGTTCATCTGATTCTGTCTTGTAGTAGTAGTAGTTTATTCATGAAACATGAACAAGTACATATCCCATTGAACCAGTGCTCATTTTCAAGGGACACCTTTGTGTCAGAATTTGTTTACATAGGAGGAAGGGAATTAAATAAATTAGCAGCTCTAACTGCAATGGATCACTGTCAGAGTGAGATTCGACAGCGAGGGACAGTAAAAGTTTGGCTCACAGAACTTCGTGTGTTCCGAGTGCCCTGGAAGGGACTGAAAAGCTGAACGAAACCTGGTGGTAGGAGACCAAGATCTGCCTTCTTAGCCAGAAGGCAGGCTAGATATTCAATGCAAGCCTGGAGTTGAAGCCAGTTTGCCTGTTCGTAAAGGTCACAAGTGTGAGTACGATACACTGCACCAGTTAGTAGGCGGCATTCCTTATTCAGAGCTGTGGTGAGCTGACGTAGGGTTGTGTCTGTGGTGGAACCATAAATGACCAAACCATAGTCAATAATAGACACAACTGAACTTTGGTAGCCAATGTGAGGGCTTCGGTAGTAAGGCAGTGTTTATGCCTGTGTAGAAGGCCTAGGCGAATGTTAACTACCTTGACAACATTCTCAGCATGGTTGGAGTAGGAGAGCGTACTATCCAGAGTAACTCCTAGGTATTTAAAAGATTGAATCTGATCAAGGTTAACACCTGCACTGTTTTTAATCACCAATTGTTTGGCATTGTGCTTGCTGTGGGTACCATGGAAGAGTATGACCTTAATTTTATTGCAGTTAAGCACCAACTTATGAAAGATGAACCAGGACTCAGCTTCAGTAAAACTTTTCTAAAGTTGGGCCTGAAGGAGGGTAGGGTCAGCAGTCTTTGAGAAAAATGACTGCATCATCCACGTAGAGGAGTACTGGTTCAGAACAGGATGCCGGAAAGTTATTGAGGAAGGTGCTAAATAGAAGGGGTCCCAGTATCGATCCTTGAGGAACCGCAGAGCAGACAGACAGGCAGTTTAGCAGAAAGGGCAGACCCTATTCTCACATGCTGTGTGCGGTTCGCTAGATAGCTGGTGTACCACTTTAGGTCTTCTGAAGATATACCAAGCCCAGCAAGTTGATTTATCAGCAAATGGTGATTGACCCTGTGTCTTCTTCTGGAGAACGTATTGCAGTCAATACCAGCTCCTCTCAAACATGGCATAGCTTGAGCATATTAACTTAACAGGTTCAGTCCATGTGGGTTTGGCCAGGCAGTTTGGACTGTAATTCACATCATTCTGTTTCCCACACACAACAAAAGGATCCTCCCAGGCAGCTGGCTATTCCTTGTATCTCCCTGGAATAAGTGCTGTTATTCTCTGCCAAACCTGATATGCTTAACCCCCACACCCCAGTCATACCACGTTTTCTACTTGTTCAGAGCTCACAGGAGATTAACCAGTGCAAAGGTTATGTACTCCATTAACCTTTTGCAGAGGATCAATACATAGTCCATAATGCTTTCCTCACTTGTGGGGAACTTCCCAGCCCATACCGCTCTGAAAAAACTCTCTGGATTCCTCACCCTATGTGCATGGGTTAGCTCAAGGGATGAGAATTCTGTGGATTCCTGTGGCACCTCCCTGTAGGTGAATAGTAAGTGGGAGAAACAGTTTCTCAATCTCTGGAGTGTTTGCAAAGGTGCATTTTATGCAGTTTAGCATGGAGTTCAAATGTTTATATAAGCCATTTCCCTATGGATAGTATGGTGAATTCTTCAGCTGTCTCACCTTGCACTCCTTCCACAAGGTAATTGTAAGTGTGGACATGGAAGTTCACGCTCCTGTCTGCTGAAATTCCTTCAAGGAATTCCACTCAACACAACATCCCTGGAAGCTTTTTTGCCAACCTATCTGCTTACACAGAAGACATAGTGGCAGCCTCAGGGTATCTACACTATTGCCCACCAGGATGAAGCGCAGTGGCACAGTTTCCTGCATGACGAAGGAAATAACTCCAATTGAATTGACATGTTTCCTGTAGTAACTCTGCAGTAGAATTCTGTAAAATTGTGTTTCACTGTGTCAGGTTTCACTGTGGTTGTACAATCTGCAACTACCAAAATAAATCTTTTACCTGTCCAGCTGAACTTACTTAGGGGCCTCGTAATATTGATATCAACCCTCTGAAATGGCTCATCTGTGACTGGCAATGGGATAAGGGGAGCCTCTGCTTTGTCTCCTACCTCTCTGTCATCTGGCCTGCCAAACAGGTTTGGCAGTACTGGCCCACCTCTGGGAAAATGGTGGGTCAGCAAAAGTTTTTGAATGCTTACTTCAGGTTTTACTTATCTGTAGATGCCCAGACGTTGGAATGTCATGAGCAGTTGTTTTCTGTATTCTTGTGTCACAACTATCTGTTAGAATATATCCTTCTTTCTTGCTCCTAGTTTTGTACACCACTGCCTCACCAACACCCCACCCTGCACCTTCAGGTTTCCTGAACTCCCCTGTGTCTGTGGGAAATGGCTACAGTCGTAATTGCTTATTGCGAATCCACTGGAGGTCAGCATAAACTTCTAAAAACTGGAGACATGGATTCCCACCAGTGTTTTTCAGGACACACACAGGAACACTTAAACTGAGGAATACATAATTCATTTGTTTTGCTTGCCACAACGTTTTGCCTCTCATCAGGGTTTTTCAAGGGGATGTAATTATGAATTTTCTATAAAACTAAATTAACAAAAATATTTAATTATATTATTAAACACTGTCATTGACAGTAAGTATAGATACATTTAAGTCCAACATGATAGTATCTGGCAACTGCTTGCCCTTTTTACAGGGCGAATAATATACATTCTTTTAAATTTTCCAATTTAGTCTACAAAAAATCTTATAAAAACATGCTATTCTTCATATATCGTCATGAATCAGGATGCTCTCCAATTTGCATTATAAATTAAAATAGCACATTGTCCTTTCTCCCTGTAGCCTGCAACATAGATGCTAAACTCCTAATTTCCAAAAGCTTCTCATGCAAATTGGAAAGCTGCATTAAACTGAATTAAAATTGCATTTTAGAAGTTCTCTGTTAACCACACATTGAAATGACCTAATCAGTTTTAGAGTTTTTTTTATCATACCTCTTTGACCCATTGGCCCTTTAAAACATATCACTGGGCAGACTCTGTCTGCTATGGGCTGTCTTTAAAAAAAAAGCATGAATGTAGTTTAGCATTTTATCAAGTTTCTACTATAATACATGGTTAAAGGTGTTCAAATCCATTTAGAAGTGCAGAGGTTACCTGCTGCAGCAGTTCACAGCATCTTGTTCCAAAAGGAATGGTGTCTGTGCTGCTCAGCCCCTTGTACCTGCTTGTGAACTTCATGAGCAGCGTGAACATGATGACATCATGCTGTAGTTCCTTCGGCTCATCCACTGAAACCAGCATGGTTGTTATGCAACCTGATACTCGGGGTCTTAGTTGGAAGAAAGATCAAGTTCATGAGCAGGCACCATTGCAAATCAATGTCTGAAACTGAACTACTGCTATTAATGCGGTAGCTTAATGCATTTAAGCTCTCAGTACTTTTTTCTTTGTGAAACACTTCACAACCATTCTTAAAGGCACATTGCATTAAACTTCATGTTTGTAAAATATGGAATATGCCACAATGTGCATTTGTAAAATATTTTATCCAGCTATTTCTAAGAAGACTACCACAATGCAACATTAGGTGGGAAAAAGAACCAACTACACCCCAGATGAGAATCCTATATCGCTAATATGTTTGAAATGTCATTTTGAAAAAAGAAACACATGATTATGGGGGAGGGGTGCAGGTTAAATGTACTTCTTGCTTGTGTCAAGCATATTTAATGGCATATTCTTAACAAGCACCATCTTGTACATTATACAATGAACATTTTCTATAGATATGACTATCAATACATTGAACATCTGCCCCACTATTCATACTACCCCATCTAATAACACGCCATCCATTTAGTTTTTGTGTTCATGCCTACATGACTATCCAGTACCCTTAATTCAAATATCCATTTCATTTCTACTTTTTTTTGGTTAAATAGTTTTATTGAAGTGTAAACACAAATACAAACAACCATATGTACTGGTTACACTGACAAAGTGAAATGAGCAATCAGAAGTGTAACATTTATCTAGCTGTAAAGGTCAAGTTATAATACACCTAGATAACATGTATTAAGTGGAGCTAAAGACAACATCATTAATCGACCACAGAGAGATGCTTATGGGCTGAGCATTTAGAAGTGAGGTAGGCAACAGGCGTCAGAAAACCTTGGGCCAAGGTGGATTCAGGAGGAGAGAAACTGGAAAGGGAGGGACCTAGGTCATGTTGGGAATATGTCCCACTCCAGGGCATCCAGCAAAGGTCACCACATGCATAAGAAAAGGTCATTGAACCCATTTGCTGTTAACTGTATTTTTTCAAGAACCAAACAGTATTTCAGATTATTGACTCATTGCTGGATAGTAGGGGTACTGGATGACATCCAGGATTGGGCAATAATTGTCTTGGCCATAACCAAGGTAAGGGATCAGAGAGGCCCATCTGCTCTCCTCTGGGAATGACAGGAGTCAGGTCCCAACAAGAGTTCCAAGGGGACTTGGAGGGGGTGTTTCCCAAAACTTTGTTCATAATACTATGCATCTCATACCAAAAGGGTGTGATTTTAGAATAAGTTAGGGCAAGATGCAGAAAGTCCACATCATCTGATGAGCATTTGGGGGACACACCAGGATTCTCTGGATTCATGCCATGCAACCTTTTTAGAGTGATGCATGCCCTGTACATAAAATTAAATTGCACCTGTCTAAGTTTATTGCTGTGTAAGCAAGTTAGAAAGTTTTTGGCAGCCAGCTGCCATGTTTCCTGGTCAATACCAATGGAGAGGTCCTGTTCCCATTTAGCCCTAATAGTAGCCACGGCCGAGTCATAATTCCCCTAAAGTGTATGGTAGAAAGTTGTTAATGTCTTTCTCCACATTTCTCCTAATGGAATCTCCACATTACTAGAACAGGCAGAGAACAGCAAGAGGAAGGAACTGCTGTTACAACTATACTTCTCTACTGGGACTAAAGAACTAGAACTCTACTACTGAGACCTTCAATTTAGGGTAAAAAAAAGAGTGTGTTTGTCTGAGTTGGCGGAAGTGAATTGTTATCTTTGCAGTTATCTAGGTGTTTGTCTGAGCTGGCTGAATAGAATTGTTATCTGTGCAATTAACTTAGTGTAGAAAGAGCTGTAAATTAGGGGGAGTGGCTTAGCTAGAAGGAAGACAGGTGTTTTGGATTTCAAAACTGCCCTAGATAGCTTCTGGCAGAGAACAGGCAGAGAACAGCAAGAGGAAGGAGCTGCTGTTATAACTGTACTTCTCTACTGGGACTATATATTGCCCTCCTTCCATCCCCTCCACCCCCCCTTAGCTAGTTCTACTTTTATAGGCTCAGGATTTGACTGACAATAGGAACTTCCTGCTTGGGAGCAGGAAGTGAGTGATCATAAAGCCACAAAAGACTCACCATCCTAGAAGGAAGAGTAGCACTTTGCCCCACCCCAGCTGCTGGAGGTCTGACTCTGAGCAAGTAAGGAGACTACTGAGAAATATAGGAACTTCTTATCTCAGAACAGGAAGATCAGGAGCTTAAAGGGCACAGAGACAATAAGTAAGTAAGTAGGAAGGGAACAAAAATAAATAACAATAAATAAATAAACAGAGGAAAGAGTAAGTATTCAACATAACAGTTAAGGGGCCAGGAATAAGACATGATGGGAGTGGTGCAGTACAGTGCCTGTGGAGCAACAGTCTTCCGGGAGATGTTCTGGAGGATGCAGTGTTGTCCCATCTGCAGGCACCTCTCTGGGTTGAGGGAGGAGGTTGCTCATCTCCAGGCTGAGTTGGCCAGGACTTGGGGTACCTCCTCTCCCACCTATGGACCACCAGGGCCACTACCGTTGCCTCAGAGGTTGCTAAGAAAGAGGAATGTTTGGACCACAGGGGGCTCAGGGAGGGTGAGGGTGGTGGAAAAGAGGTGCATATCTCCAGTTGTACCTTTCCGCAATTCATATGCCATTCTGGCAAAGTGTGGTTCCTCTATGGAGGCACCCACAGTGAAGACCAAGAAGGATGCTGGGAACCTCCACAAAGGAGACTGACAGGAGGGTGACATGGCACCCCACAGAGGAAGGCTACAACTCCTGGTGGGGGTCTCCATTGTTAGGTAGGTAGAACTGGGGGAGGAAGGGGAGAGTGAGGTAAGCTGCCTGCCTGGCACCATGGCTTGGAGAGACAGGGAGCGAATCCTCAGGATCATGGGAGCAGCTGCACAGGGAGGGAGCTGGATGTCATTGTCTGCCTAGGGACAAATGACCTGGCTGGGAAAGGGATCAGAGCACTGCAGAAAGAGTTTGTGGAGTTGGGGAGGGGTCTTAGACAAGTAGCATGCAGGGTAACCTTCTCAGAGGTGCTGCATGTCTATGCATGGGTGAGGCTAGGGTGCCCCACACAAAGGAATTCAATAAGTGGTTGAAAAACTGGTGCAGAGCTCAGGGGCTTGGCTTTATTGGGGACTGGGGGTCCACCTGGAGTGATGCAGGCCTATACTGGTGTGATGGTCTGCATCTGTCCAGGAGGGGAACCAGGATCCTAGGTGATAGGTTTAAATGTTTCATTGGCAGTCATTTAAACTAGCAAAGGGGAAGGCACTGGAAAGAAGCAGGGAAATCCTACCCCCCCAAAAAATTAGAGTAGTAAGTGAGGTAAACACCAAGATAGTGACATTGATAGGGAGAACGGCAGGGGTAACTGGAGAAAATGACAAAGACAATAAGTACAGAGATGGGGCAAAAAGGGGTAAGGCTATCAAGAAATGGAGGGTAATGAGTACCAATGCCCATAGTCTAGGCAACAAGCTCCCTGAACTAGTGGCCTTGATGGAAGAAGGATGCCTGGATAGCATGGAAGTCACAGAAACATGGTACACAGAGAACCATGACTGGGATGTTAACATACCAGGGTACATAACCTATAGGAGAGACAGGGAGGATAGAAGAGGGGAAGGAATAGCCATCTATGTAAGGGAAGGGGTAAAAGCAAAGGAACAAAAGAGTAAACAAGGAGGAGAGGAGGCACTGTGGGTCACCTTAGAGACTGGAAATGGCACCACAATCTGTACAGGGGTTGAACACAGACCCCCATCTCAGGGAGAGGGAATGGACAAGGATATGATAGAAGGCATCCTTAGAATAGCAGAGAAAGGGGGAGATTCTGTTGATGGGGGACCTGAATATGCCAGATGTTAACTGGAGCACCTTTGCTGCATCCACATCCAAGAGCAAGGCCATTCTTGATGCCTTTCAGGGTGCATGCCTCAGACAGCTATTGTTGGAACCCACTCATGAGGGAGCAATCTTAGATCTCATGCTCTCAAATGGGGACAATGAGAGGATCTCAGATCTAGAAATGGGTAGCCATCTTGGAACAAGTGACCACCAAACAGTGTGGTTCACAATAAACTCAGCTGCAGAGTCAAGTCATACAAAAGTGAGGGTACTGGACTTCAGGAGGGCTGACTTTGGCAAGATGGGAGAGTGCTTTAGAAAAGCACTAGCAAACAGGCAAGAAGGGGTGGAACAACAATGGGGACACATCAAAACTGCCATCACAGAGGTAACAAGCCTTTGTGTGAAGCAAATAAACAAATCAAAATGAAAGAAAAAGCCACTATGGTTCTCAAAAGAGGTGGCAGGGAAGGTTAGGGAGAAAAATGTAGCATTTAGGAAGTATAAGGAAACACAGAAGGAGCAGGACAAAGAACTGTACCAGTTAAGGCAGAAGGAAGCAGGGAAGGCAGTCAGAATAGCAAAGGCCCAAACTGAGGAAAAGATAGCTAACTTGGTTAAGAAGGGGGATAAAACCTTTTATCGGTCCATTAGGGAACATAGGAAGACAAAGGGAGGGATAGTGAGGTGAATAGAATGGACGGTGGGTGGGCAGAGAGGGACAGTGAAAAAGCAGGGATACTGAATGAATACTTCTGCTCAGTATTCACAAAAAAGGAGGGGGGAGGTACCTAATCCAATTAGCAGAAGCACTCTGAATAGGGTGGTTGATACCAATCCTTTCGCAGAAGAAAGGGTTCTGAAAGAACTCCTAAAACTTAAGGTGGACAAAGCAATGGGGCCTGATGAGATTCACCCCAGAATTCTAAAAGAATTAAGGGGAGAACTAGTGACACCACTGACTACCATTTTTAACAAATCATGGGAGGATGGTGTGGTACTGGAGGAGTGGAGGAGGCTGGATGTGATTCCCCTTCACAAAAGTGGGAGCAAGACAGAGGCAGGAAACTACAGACCTGTCAGTTTGACCACTGTAGTAGGGAAAGTGATGGAATCACTTCTGAAGGAAAGAATTGTTGAGTACCTAGAGGCCAGTGGGGCACAGGACCCAAGGCAGCATGGGTTCATAGCGGGAAGGTCATATCAGATGAATCTAATCGATTTCTTAGACTGGGTGACCAAAGCAGTAGACCAGGGAGGGGCTGTGGACATGACCTACTTAGACTTTAGCAAGGCATTTGACACAGTTGCACAAAAAGATTAATAAACAAATTAGCTAGCCTGGGAATGGGTCCAGGGTGGTAGCCTAGGTAAAACATTGGCTGGACAACAGGACACAGAAGGTAATAGTAAACAGAGTCCACTCTGAAGAAAGGAGGGTTACTAGTGGGGTACCGCAGGGTTCAGTACTGGGTCCAGTCCTTTTTAATGTCTTTATAAGTGACATTGCAGAGGGACTGGAAGGACATGTATGCCTCTTTGCAGATGACACAAAGATCTGAAACAGGGTTGATACAGAAGGAGGCATGGGAAGGATGAGAAGGGACTTGGCAAGGTTGGAGGAATGGTCAGAAGTATGGGAGCTTAGATTCAATGCAAAGAAGTGCAAAATAATGCACCTGGGAACCAAAAACCCAAGGTAAGAGTACACAATGGGGGGGATGAGGGAGGTAGTAACAACAACAGAAGTGGAAAGGGTCCTGGGGGTAATCATATCAGATGACCTTAAGGTTGGCAAGCAATGTGAGAAAGCAGTAGGGAGGGCTGGGGCTATACTGGGATGAATAGGTAGAGGCAACACCAGCAGAAAACTGGAAGTTGTTATCCCCCTGTACAGACAGTTTGTGAGACACCATCTGGAGTACTGCATCCAGTTCTGGAGACCCCATATCAGCAAGGACATAGACAGGATGGAGGCAGTCCAGAGGAGTGCAACTAAAATGGTGCAGCATCTGCAAGAGAAGCCATATGAGGAGAGACTAAAGGAACTGTTTATGTATACCCTTGAGGAAAGCGGGGGGGGGACATGATAGAAACTTTTAAGTGCCTCAGTGGAATCAACAAAGTCCAAGAGGGTAGCATCTTTCAGAAAAAGAGATGTGCAAGAACAAGGGGACACAATTGGAAGATAGAGGGGGGACAGTTCAGGGGTAATGTGAGGAAGTATTTTTTCACAGAGAGGGTGGCGGACACATGGAACAGCATTCCTGAGGAGGTTGTGGGGTCTAAAGCTGTGGGAGAATTCAAGAATGCATGGGACAGACCTAAGGCAACTCTTGGGGGGGTTAGGAAGAAATAGGCTGTTGGTTAACAAGGATCTGCAGCTTATCCAGTAGGTAGGAAAATGGGCAGACTAGGTTTTCCAAGCAGTCCTCAATTGCCATCAGAGTCTGTGTTCCTATGTTTCTATGTTACAGGGTTGGGGCCTGTAAATTTCCTTCTCAAATGGAGAGATGCTAGCCAACCGGAGGTGGAGTTCAGTGTTACACCCAACCTGTGTTGCACAATGAGGTATACAAAAAAAAAAATCCCTGGGTCAATGTGCCAGACCTGTTTCAGCTCAGAAAGATAATCTAATACACCACCCATGTACAACTGAAACACAGAGTGTAGGCCTAAGTGGTGCCATCTGAGCACCCACAGGTGTAGCTGAACCATGCACAAACTTCTCCTCATGGCAGTGATAATGTGAGCATAAGGAGAAGGTAAGGGGGAGTGGTTGATGTGTCAATGAGAGGCTAGCAAAATCATGAGCATGGATGCTGTGAGGGGGTTAGATACTGCAGCGAGGGAGAGAGTCCCAAGGGATCCAGGAAGGTACTCAGAGGAAAGGGCACTCTGCAGCTCCTCCTCCTCCTCCTCAATCAACATCTATGAAAATGTGTGGTGTGCAGTCCCACTGGAAGAAAAACCAATTGCAAAGTCCAATAATAATGTTGAAAATGTGGGAGTCCCACCCCCCCTTTGTGTTACCGGAAGTTGAAGTATACTCCGTTTGATGCAGGCGGACTTCCCCTTCCACAGCATTTCATTTCTACTTTATCTAAATTTTTGTGTAATTACCACCTCTCGAAGGGTTTGTGAACTGCTTCAAGACCCCAAAACCTAAGCACTGCCCCCAGTGTCCTGCCTATCTAAAATGCATGGCAACTGGTAGTATAGCCACTTGTCTTCTTATATCAGCCTTATGTTCCTGCACCCTAACTTTAAATGTTCTGCCAGTTTTACCAACATTAAGTAAATGACATGGGTACTGCATCACAAATATTACACCCTGGGTGGTTTCCATCTTGGCATCCCTGTTTGTTATTTACATATTTATATATCTATTTATTTATTTATTGAACTGATTTAATGTTACTAATGCTAGCAAAAATGACCTAGTGTATTTATTCGCTTTTGTAGGATTTATATTAACCATTGTCTAGCTGTTTATATCTCCACTCTAATATGCACTTGATTGTAATGGCACCCTGAATCTCTGGGGAAGGGTGCCAAGAATTATAAATAAAAAGTACTACAGCTACTACTGGTTTTGTTTTGACAGTGCCTGCTTCTCACAGTGTGCATGATGTAGCTATGGGGTAGTTTGGTGCTGTTCTGACCACACTTCCTTCTCACAGCGTGCATATTCATTCTGCAGTTGTGGAGTAGACTTGTGCAGCCCTAACTGCACCACCTCCCCCTCACAGCATGTAGGCTTGCTTTGTAGCTCAGATGAAGTCTTGTGCACATTCATCAGCCCTTCTTTTCTGCACTTCGGTTCAGTGCTGGGCTGCATAAAAGCCACATGAACATTTGCAGTCTCCCCTTCCATCATCCGTGAATTTGACGCTTGTGACAGCACAAATAATTTCCATAAAGATCAAGATGGTTGCCCAGAATGACATAGAAAGGAAGGTCTGCAAGTTCCCTTTCCATTTCTATTGATCTCTTGTACCTTCCCATATTAGAGAAACATTAACTATGGGTATCACCACTAAGGCCCCTGTAACAAACCTAATTTCAGCCATCTCACCTTTCAAAGTATGACCCTTTAACACCAGTAATTGCCTTACCAGTGACAGGATTGCTCCAGAGTCAAGAAGGCCTGTGGTTAAGGTACTGTTTATCAACACCTTATGCGTCTATGGCACAGAATCAGGCGAGGGGCATCTGACTGATTATATTTCATTGCCCCTATTTATGCAGCACGAGTGGGGATAAAATATCAAGATACAAGTGGTTTATACTGACTGATGCAAGGCTAATGGCAAGATGTTGGAAATAAGTTTCTGTACCGTGTTGTCATAATTGATATATTGAAGGTTAGTATCATCACAGTAGAAAACTGAACAAAAGAACACGTTCACAATGCTGATGACATCAAAACTGCCAAGAGAAGTTCTGAAGCCAGCAATTGAAATCAAAGATGAGCAGTTAAAATCTTCAGACAAATAGCAGATTTATAGAGTTGCTGATGCCTCAAAGAAAACTTTGAAAAATATGATTAGGTACAATTCAGCTCGCATTCTGTATATATTCTATACATTTATTCTCCCAATTATTTATTACTGAGTAAATTTACATGAATTCACACATGATCTTTATCCTTTAGAGTTCCCTTACAGTTCATCTGCCTCTGTAACTTACTTCCTACTTCAAATCATAATCCTGTGTTGTGATATCACAGTCTGTTGATATGGAAGTAACTGTGATGTCACAAGCAATGCATTATGACCTCAGGTAGGGAGAGAGCAACAGGAATAGATAATCGTTTCAGGAGCAATTATCCTGTTTTCATGCAAATAACCTTAGTAAAAAATAACGGACAGCAAATATACAGAACTAATGTGAAATACCAGCTGGACAGTAACTAAATATTATGTTTTATTAAAGTTGTCCTGAAGGTGTCAGCTGCTCTTTAAAATGTACTGTATATCTAGTGAATCAATGTTGTATGAATCAAATATGTAATGGTATGACCCCAAATAAATTGTTTATCATCACTTGTAAAAGGGCAGGATGTTCATAACTCACTCATGGCTCTGCCACTCATGAGTTATGGTCCTCTTCTCTCACACGTGAAGATAAATTGTGTGTTTGGAGTCAGGCCATTGCAATCCCCTATATATATTCATGTATATACAGAATAAATGATAGAAACATTTTGTATACAAGAAAATAACACAATTGAGAGGATGTACAAAGGTAATATTGGAATCCTTAACTCAGTAAATCCATGAGATAGCATTAACTTTTGAGTATACAGAACATTTATATTGTTTTCTTTTATATAGTACATTTTGGTAGTTGAAAATCAGCTTCATTTTAACTTTTTATAGATTTTGAAATATTTCCAGCAGTCAATGAGTTAACTTTCTCAGCTGGACAAGTGCTAGCAGTTGTATATGATTCTGAACATGTGTGTGTATGCACATGTGCATGTGTGCATGTGTGTGAGTTTGTGTGTGTGTGTAGGTGGGTGTGGGTGTGTGTGAGAGAAAGACGTTCACGACACTGTACTGGAGTGTCTAACAGTTAATGTTATAGTCACAGGATAACAGAAATTGAAAGTGTGTGTGTATGTGTGTGGGGGTGTGTGTGGGGGTGTGTCATGTGTTTGTATGTGTTGGGGACCTCTTACACAACCTACCATTTTCACTGCAGGGCATTAAAGAGCTGGTGACATGTTCACGAGAACTTTAACAAAACATAATATTTAGACACAGCCCAGCTTGTATTTCTCATTAGTTCTGTATTTCCCCTTCCCATTATTTATTACTGAGGTCATTTGTATGAAAACAGGATTTCTGCTTCTGAAGAGTTCATCTATTCCTACAGCTTTCTCCCTACCTGAAGGAATAGAGCACTGCTTGCGACCTCACAATTACTCCCACAGCAACAGACTGTGATGTCAGAATGGGATTATGACTTGGAGTAGGGAATAAGCTATAGAGTCAGATGAACTCAAAATAAACTCTAAGGGACAACAATCATATATTCATACACATTTCCTTAGTAATAAATTATGGAGAGAAGAAATACATAAAATATAAATGGAATGCAAGTAGATTTGTACTTAAATTATAATGTTTTTTAGATTTCTTTGAGGTGTCAGCAGCTCTTTAAGGATAGTGTATGAAATAATTGCTCCACACCCTTTAAGCAGTATGAGAGAAGTTAATCGATTCATTTATTTGTTCAATAAGCTGACTTGTTTAAAAATTCTGCTGTTTTAAAAGTCTTGCTTGCAGTGTTGAAAAGTTTTTTTCCCTGAGAAACAGCATGTGAGAAACTTAGACATGGCTTACAGGAGTGCATATTTTTAGTGAAATATGTCAGTTTGTTTGAGGTTCAAAGTTCATGTTTTGTGGTAAGTGGACATGTTTTTAAAACACCATTTTGTGTAAAGCTAAGCTTAATGTTGATTTGTAGTTATTTATTTATTTATTTGTTGACTGAGTAAGGACACTGATCTCATGGACCTTTTTTAGGGATGACCTGGGTCTAGATAAGCAAAGAATAAAGGTGGTACATGATTACAAATGAAGTGGGAAAATACATTTGCAAAAATAACAGAAATGACAGATACTGTAAAACAAAAGTAAAAATTAGGACACAGTGTCAATAAATTGGTACAAAAGCTAGAGTTAAACAATTAGGTTTTGTAACTCATCGTAGAGGAAATGAAACAATGGTGCTAACATAGCATAGTGGAAGAAAGCGGTGCTAACATACCATATTTAAACTGTCAAGACAGTAGCTAACATTTTAGGTTGCACAGTTGCAGGAAGATGCATTCAGTCACTGATACAAGAGCTGTGTTTTAAAAAGGGGGTGGGAGGAGACAGTTTTGATAGTTATATCATGAGTAAGATGGCAGAACCATTACTTACGAGTGGGGAAAACCATGAATGAGTTATGCAAGGCCTGCTTCTTCACAAAATAAATTGTGTGTTTTGAGTCAGGCCATTGAGTATTCAATTTATAGAACACCAGTTTAAATTTATAACATTTAAATTGGCTGTTTGTGTAAAGAGTTGACAGTTTCTCTTTCAGTTCAGCAGCTGACTTCAGGAAAAGACAATACTACTGTGATATCAGCATTGCAAAAGTTGCTTTCTGATTAGTTCTGAGAAAAACTTCAGCCATAAAATGTGTGGTTGTGACATATGCAACTTCTAAAATAAATGACTGAAACATATACAACCTGTAAAATAAATGATTGTGACATATGCGATAGCTAACATAAATGATTATTGTAGAGGATGCATATGCAATCTAGTAAAATAAGCAATGTATCTGTGTACTTTTCATTCTAATGGTGTTGTAATAATATACCTGTACTGGTTATATGTCCATGTATAATTGTATATTCTATATAATTTAAAATATAGTTGTATTTTACATGTTCTCCTGTTATTTCAGAAGAAGAAAGTGTTCTGCCTATGTGGGCTCAAGGTATAAACTCCAAAACAAGGAAAGGCATCCTGAGAAGGGCTGTTTTCTCTGAGGATCAGAGAAAGGAACTGGAGAAAATGTTCCAGAAACAGAAATACATAAGCAAAACAGATAGAAAGAAGCTTGCAATTAATCTTGGATTGAAGGAATCGCAGGTACTCAATACATAGTTTTACACTGTATGCAACGTCCGTTTCTTATCTTTGCAATTTATCTTATGATGCTGGCTGTTAAAATCTATTCCTAAAATGTTAACTTCTTTTCCGAGTAGCTGTCATATCTGTTTTAAAGGAACACTGTCAACCTGTTTTGCATCATATTATTTCTAGTTAAAAACCCACATTTTATGATTGCTTATGTTTTCTAAAATTCATTGATGTTACTGTTTGTTTTGTTTGTCTCCTTGTTTAGTAGAGCTGAAATGCATGCTAATGTATATTTATAAACAACTTTGTTTTGTTTTAAATCCTGAATCTATTTTTACTGAATGCTTTCTAAACATTAGAAGCACCCCAAATGGTGCAGTCACACATGATGCAGTAGCCTCCCAAATTCCCACTGCATCACGAGTGGCTAGACTGTGTAGGAGGTGTTTCTGAGTTCAGAAAAGATGCAGTGGGAGTTGATCAAGGAATGTAAACAAACCTGTTTTTGTGCGGTAACACCAGTATGGTGGGCAGTCTGTTTTTCACTTTTTAAAATAAAACATGAATCAGACTCAAACTACCAGCTATATCAACAATCTTTATGGAATGTTGGCAGTCATAAAATGTAATTTTTAAATAAGGGACACTTTGATGCTTAAGGTGGTTGACAGTGTCCCTTTAAAGAGAAGGGACTCCATACACAGTCATAATGGGATGTGGCTCAAAAATGGGGTGACAACAAGCACTCCACTGTGCTGCCATCCCTTTTCATTATACACAACCATCTTACCTAGTCACAATTCAAATGTGTTGGCCAGAAGATGTTGGGTATAGAGTTTGCATTTTCTGACATGCTTGTGGTACGATCACATACAGCACGATAACAGTGCATAGCACCAGACACATGGCACCATGCTGTGCTGCAAAGCTGTGGTTACCTGCCCTACTTCAAAATGATTTCCCCAGCCACCTGACCCTCATGCTTAAACCCACTTCTAGTCTGTCCCTTTTGGCATTTTTCTTTATATGTCTCCTGCCCTCGAGGTCCAGTAGTACTCCACACACTCCCTAATCCCAAAATACTCTCTGGCATCCCGTGGAATCCACTTCCCCATCACAGTTCCCTCATGAATTTCTTCTGTCATAATGATTCCATGACAACCATAGTCCCACACTTTTTCTTGCTTCTTGGTTACAGCCTAACAGCAGACCCACTGCCTGCCTGTAATGGTTCCACAGACAGTGGGTGTCACTAAGATTTTTGACCCGATTGTGATTTTGTCCATGCTTTGAGCATGACCCTGCAAGTCATTTGCTTGATGAACCTGCCTATTTTTATTCCCAGTGTGTTAAGCAACCATGCAGAGTACACTTGTTGTAACAATTTTGCATAAAAGGGCAGCCACTGACATGTTCGGATATTTCCTGAAATTTTTGTGTTATCTCTAAAGAAATTTCATGCCTACCTGCAGTACTACTATAGGACCATGAGATATATTTCCTTCAGAAATATCACAAAATATCAGGAAATATATGGACAGCTTGATGGCTACAATGTTAGCACTATTTATTTATTTAAAGTGTTTGATTCGGAAAAGCACACTGAGCTGGAACTTATCTCCTGGCAAACCTGTGTAGGAGGGATTAGAAGAGAAAAAAGAAGACAATAAAGATACTAATTTCAAATTTGCATTACTGCTTTAAAGCAGCAGTATTTGTTAGTGACCATAACATTTTGTTTATTTTATTTTTATTTATTTATTGAAACATCAGAATTACAATCCTTTGAGTCAAGGACTCTTTCACAAAGGCTCCATGTCAGAAGATCAAACAGACATACTGTACAGTTACAGGCAACAATGAATAAGTGCAGGTACATAAGAGCAATAAGGAAACAGTCAAGACCAAAGTGGCAGGTTACACAGTTGTTACAGATCAAAGAGCCTTGGGAAGATGCTAGAATATTAAACAATCAGCACAGTACTACTATGTAATAACTAAACCTGGTAATACAGTACACAGTAGGTAGGTTTAATCAAGACCCTGCTGTACATAACACTAAGGTGATAGGGAGGAGAAAAGAAGGAGGGACAGAAAAGGGTGTGAGAGATTTAAGTGGAGTAGTGATCCAAGGTAGTCAAAGATGACATTGTCATGGAAGAGATGTGATGAGGAAGGGAGAACACAAGGAGGTAATTACACACTGGGCTAGAGACAGTCACAATGGGAGGCGGCGAGAAGATGCTGTCGGAGTTTGTACTTGAAAGGACCAAATTTGGCAATTGAGGAGGTTTCTGGGGGGAGACCAGACAATGAGGTACCCTGTTCATGAAGATCCACTGCCTCAAGGAAGTCCTACAATGTGGGATCATCAAGGAGGCTTGGGAGGTGCTTCTAGTGTTCTTAGTAAAGGGTAAAGAGGTTAAGAGATGCTATATAGTTGGGGGGGGGACACCCAAGGCAATCTTCCTTGCTAACAAGCTGGTTTGGTAAGACAGCCTCCCTGCAAGATTAAGTCAGTTGGTATGTTGATAGAGGAGGCAGGTGTGAGTGAGCCTGTCACAACTGGTTATTAGCCATCATACCTTGTTCAAGGCTACCCTAATTCTACTTAGAGCAGAGTCTGAGGCTGCACCATAGAACACTATTCTATAGTCAACTATGGACAAAACTGAGGTGGTTACTGCCAGACAGAGGGCTTCCAGGGTCATGGCAGACCTATGTCTATAAAGAAGTCCTAATCTGGTGTTACATTTTTTTCAGTAATAATGTTAGTCTGGCAAACCTGCAGTGACGTCAGTGCTTCTATGGCTGCCTAACATCTTTACTGCTGCTGACTTTGTCCTAAAATACCTCCTTCAAGCCTACTAAATTCTGTGAATCTGCTTACCAGACTGCTGAAGAGGTTCTTCAGAACAAGATGAGGAAGGCTAATTGACTTCAGGGAACTCTGGGTGCATAGATGGTAAGGGATGGACTCCAGATTGGGCCAACTCAGATATTTCTCAGGGCTCTGATTTCCTTCCATCCATCAAACCTGATTGACTATCACTGAAAAAAAGAGCCAAAAATTGTACTTGATGTTGCAAGGAATCCAGGACTTCAGGCAAGTCATTTTGCAGAAACTTGATGTCACTGAAATTAAAACTTGGTGCTAAAATTAAAAGTTTGCCACACTGTGCAGATGAACGGGACACACAGCTGATGGCCATGGAACAGCCCATGGATCTACTTGAACATCTTGTTCTGCAAGTCTTCAGCACCCAAAACAAAATACAGGGATGGCAGGAAGATCTGGACAGTAGAGTCTGCCACAAAAAGCTCTGCATTTACAGCTTGCCCAAGAATGTTGAAAGCCCAGACTTGGAAGTATTCCTTGAACACTTCTTTTGTGAATCTCTTCAACTGGACCTGTCTCTCTCCTTGGACATTGAAGGGGATCACTGTGCTGTGGTCTCTAAACCATCAGACCCAAGTGCATGGCCCTACTCTCCGATAGTGCACATTCTCCAATATGCAACAAAATCAGATTTGCTTCTCTGAGCATAGTGGACGAAAGAGACTTTCTACAACTGCATGAGTGTATTTTGATCATGATTATCCTCTGCTCACCAAGAGGCAGCACTGAGAGTACACCCCTATTCTACAGACCACAAGGTTTTGAGCACACACAAACCCATATGGGGGACACAAAGAACTTTAAAATGGAGTCAGGACTCTCACTTCACAGGCAACAGCTTTGGTTTAGACTCTGTATCCTGCAGCTTTGGTGGAATATTGTCCAGAAAGACAGCAACGATCTGAGACAGCAGAGGAGGCAATGAAAGTATTTCAGGCGAAGGACATTCTGATCAATCACAGACAGCCAGTGATCCCCTCTCGAAGACCTCAGTGTGAGAGTTGGAACATTGTGAGTTCTGATTGCAAGTACTATGTGGAGGACATCATTAAGGACATAGTAGCCCAACTCCAAGCACTTCAGAAAGATTCCCCTGCAAAGGAGCATCAGGCAACATGAACTGCAACCACTCCCTGTCTATATCTTTGATCAGGTGTGAGGTGTTGCAAGCTGGGGCTTAGTTACTTGATTTGGTCTTTTTTCTGCTGTCTGGGGGGAGGTGGCTAGGGTTATGAAGCATGGCTAATGGTGATGGTGGAGTAGTTTCCTCCCTTTCAGATAAGTTGAGGCTGGTGGCACTGGCTGGGACTACCGATAAAACTGGCAGTGACCACTGTGGAAGGTGGGGTGCATGCCACAAGGGGAATGGGCTGTGCAGTGGATTGGCCTCAATAGCTGCAGTAGCTGTTCTCAATAAAGGTGTCATGGCTCTGGGTCCCACTCTCTTTCTTTGATGGTTGCCCCCCTTCTCATTGACTGCGGCAGCCTTGGAGTTTGGAAGCACTGGTGGGAGCACCATGTAGCATATCCCTTTATTACAATCACTGGCAACATACTGGGCTGTTATCTATTTACCAGTCTGAGATGCCTGCTGTAATTCTAAAAGGAGACATCCCAGAGCACTTTTAAACATGGGAGAGCACTCTCACAAGGGTCTGGAGCATGCTCTGCTTTCCTGCTCAGCAAATAAGCAAGTACTGCAGATCCTACAGAATATGGAGTGTTGCAACCTGCACCATCCCACCTGTATTATTACTTTGCAGTCTTGCACCCTGTCTCCTAATGATAAATATGTTTCTCTCTGAGTTAACTGCAGTGTTGGGGCTCCCAAGATTGGGCTGCCTGCTCAACTGTTGTTTTCTCAGTGGTGCCTCTCCTGTCCCACCTCTGCCCCCCCTCATGTGAATGCTCTTGTATGTGAGGAGCTACTTCATGTTTAGCAGTACTAGCCCTTCAGACACTGCTCATTCTTGGCTTACCATGACTTGATCAGACATAGGGACAGGGATGGGATTATATGCTGTAAAGCAGCTATTACATGCATGTAACTTTTAAGTGTTTAAACAGACTAGAACTACTGAAATTGTCCTTTCCATTGAACTAACTGTACATCTGAAACCTTGCTGATTTAACATATGGGATGTGTCTGTTGGCTCTATTTTTTCTATCCAGTGCCACCTCCTCCATGGTGCCCCTCCATTAGGGTTACTGCTATCGTATACACCCACTGGGGAAGTAGCCCCTTATGCTGTTGGAAGGGTGCAATGATATGCTGTAGGTCAGTAAAAATTGATGTTATCTCTCAGCCATAGCCTGACCTGATGTCAGTCCTTCCCTCTAGCATCCTCCCTTGATTTCCCTGGGAACATTGCTCCCCATAGAAAGAAGTCTGCTGTAACTTTACTATTCTTCAGTCTCATCAACAGTCTATCAGCATCATGCCATTGAGTGACAGGGTCTCTGTATTACAGTGAACCCCAATCTTGGATCCCCTTGATGATAAAGTCCCCTATATATAGTTTTTAAGAGTACCACAGCAAAGGAGCCCCATTGAACTTGACTGCTGCACACATCTCTTGTATGCTACAGCATTACTTGTTCTAGTGTTTGTTTTACTGTTTAGTCTGTTTGGTCAGCTTAGGAGGGTTCTACTTAGTTATGAAATATTTTGCTCTCCTTTCTTTGGATTTTGATGGTTCAGTGTCTTGGGTACCATTTTACCTGTCATGCTTCCTCTGCCTGCACCAATCCTACACATATTATGTCCCAATCCTGAGAGACTAGAAGATAGCTTTCCCCAGCTATCCTTTGGAGCCCAGGATGGCTCCCCAGGCCAAAAATTTATTTGGTTAATTTTAATGATCTTGCCAGTCCCACCAAGAGGTCTCACATTCTTTCAGCTATTAAAATGACTGACTGGGAATAATTTCTGTAGAGAAAACTCCTTTATCCTCTACAGAACACCACAGATTAGCTAAGTTTGGATTTAAGAATGTGTACCAGTCTTCCAATAAGGAGGGGAGGCATGTGAGCATGGCCATCCTAATCTCCCTGACCTTGGCTTTTCATGAAACCAAGGTATGTAAAGATAAGGAAGGATACTGTGTCATGGTTTCTGGCAAACTTGAGGGCCAACAAATCACTATAGCCTCCATATGTCTTCTGCCTGGTTCAGATATCCCTTTCATAAGAAAAACTATACAAATGGTTTTAGAAAAGGAAACTGTGTTTCTGAATCTAACAGGGAACTTTAATTTATACATGAACTGTCACAAGGATACTGCAGACCCCACCCATATGCCCTCTCCATCATCTCACAAATATGCTCCCTACTTTGGGTGGATTGACCATTGGAGAGAACTCCACCACAACACCTTAGACTATATGCACTACTCCCATCCTCACAGCATGTAATGATACATTGATTATGCATTTATGCAGAGTGAAGACCTTCATAAAGTACACTCATGCCATATTGGTCCTATAACATACTCTGATCACTTCCTGGTGGTGATGGAAATATCCCTAGGCCTATTTTATAAAAAGACTGATTGGAGGTTTGACACTTTTTATTTGAAAGACCTGGACTTCTTGCAATTTATTAGAGACCCAATAAAAGAAACAATGTCTTTGAATGACACCCATGACACATCCCCTTCTGTGCTGTAGAATACACTTAAGGTTGTGCTCTATGACCATTTAATTAACTATGCAGCCAACAAGAAAAGGAAAAGTGAGCATGTAGGGACAATCTTTTATCCTCCCTTACTTTTCTACAGACTTCACACAAGCTGGGCACTTTGGCTGACCCCACTCAGTTGACAAAAGTAAAAAATTGGACAACTTGACGCCAGAACAAGCAGAAAAATGCACTTAACTACAGTATATCCACCAAAAGTATTATGATGGGGAACCCAGAGCGGCCTGGTTATTGGCACACTGAGTGAGAGGTTTCTGATAGAGGGCTTCCATTTTGAAACTGTGACACCCTGCCTCTGGACTGTTTGTCCAGTATGTGGAATCAGTCATGGATAATTTTTTCTGCCTACTACTCTAAGCCTTACTTGACTGGAGAACAACCATCTTTGGACACTATCTGGGCCTTCTTGAACTCTCTACAATTTCCAGGACTTAATCTGGAGGTAACTACTGCACTCTTAGCCCTGATCATGGTGGAAGAGCTGCAAGATGCATTACAAAGACTCAAAACCAATAAACGCCCTGGACCTGATGGATTCCTGTCTGAATTCCTTAAACAGTTTTCTTCTGAACTCTCATCTGTATTCTTGAAAGTTTCTAACTCCCTTTTGGAAGGAGTCAGCCTGCCTGCTTCATGGAGCTATGCAGTTGTTTTCATGACCCCAAAACCTGGGAAATCCTCAGATCTGTGTGAATCTTGCAGACTGATATCTGTGTTAAACACAAACTACAAGTTATTCATATCATTACTGGTGCATAGGCTGGACTGGCTTCATCCTTCTATAATTCACAAGGACAAACAGGTTTTATTAATTCCTGAGAGACCTTGTACAGTATTCGATGGACTCTCCCTCTCTTCTGCATCATGCTTTCTGTTCTGGTTCCCCTCTTCTTACTATCTGTCTTGACATGGAAAAAGTGTTCAATTGAGTCTCTTGGACCTTTCTTCATGCCATGCTCCTCAAGCAGGATGTTCCTCCTTCTTTTGTAAATCTTGTATTCAGAATATATTCTAAACCCCAGGTGCAGGTTCAAGTCAATGGCCATGTTTCTTCTTTTTTACACCTTAGCCATAGCACGTGACAGGGCTGCCCACTTTCTCCACAGGTTTTTGCAGTATATATTGAACCACTGGCACAGGTATTCCAGTAAGACCCTACTTTCACAGGCTATGCAGCTAAGGATAGCATGGAGCATCATATTATCCTATATGTAGATGACATTCTCTTGTATCTTTCCACACCAGAGGTGGGCCTCCCTGCTGTGTGGATACTATTAAATACATTTGGTCATCTGTCTGGTTATAAATTTGTATGAAACAAAAACAGAAGCTGTTGCAGTAAACTTTGCTCCCTGGCTAGGTATCTGTCTTCTGTGCTCTCATTAGCAATGATTAATCACCTCCATAAGTAATCCTAAATGTGTTTTATCTGAAGTTTTTAGTAGAATTCGTTAGATAGTAGTTACTTTCCAGACACTGTCTGGGAAGCGCTAATATTAATGTTTTTATAGTAAGTGTTAGTGTGTCGTGTTAGTGTTGAGGGGTAGGACTTTTTAGTTTTAGGCAGGGACATCAGTGAAACAGCTTAGGAGATAGTTTTATTATTTTCAGTATCCATAGGTTTTTTGTCCAGAGGACTACACTTACATCTAGTGTCATTTTGGTTGCCTGCAATAGAAGTCCCTGGTCAGAAACAAGGACCTGCTCTGACCAGGAGAAATTGCTGGCTGGGAACTACGGGAGTGGGAAAAGCTGCTGGAGGGAGTTGTTTGGCAGAAGATCTTGAAACAACCTTCCAGTGCATCAGTCATGCAGTGTTTGTGTAGCCATGTCTGAGGAGTGGAGGCACAGGCTAAATCATATGATGGAGTCTTCTTTGGACTATGGGCTGATAGCCTATACTGTCTGTTGCTCTGTTAGACCGAGCCATGTGTGGAGTGAATTAGCTGCTGGAGGAGTGAGACCTGTGGCAGCATCTTTATCAACTGGATGACTACAGGACTGGCTTGCCATATATTGGTGGTGGACCTCCCTCCTCCTGGAATTTTTTAGTGAGTACAATTATTTTCTTCTCTGGACAAGAGAATGCTCCTTGTTTTGGCTGCTTGCCCCCCCGGTAACCCTCTACTGTGAATATTGTTGCCTGCTCCATAAGAGTGAGTGGCAAGAGTGCTCCTCTTATTCTGACTTCAAATTCCCCTGTCAGAAATGGTGGGAGCACAGCTGAAATCCAATGATTCTTTGTAAACTTCTCTTGGCCTTGTGTTGGTGACCTGTGTCATCACTGAGAGAGTGGTAACAGCACTTCCCTATTTGGTTCAGCATTTCCCTATACCTGAAACTCTTTCCTGAACTGGCTTTGGATTTTGTTCAAGTTATATCAATAATCTGTTTGTTGGACTCATTTGCCCTCTGGGCTCAAAAGCTATCAAGGATTCTACTGTTGTTTGCTTGTAGTTCAAAATTTATTTGAATTGTGGGTTGTTTGGGGTGGGTGTGGTTTAGCTAATATTTGTTTGTGGTCTGAGTGGGAATAGGACATTTCTTGTATTACAAGGTATGGATGATGTTTGCATGTATAGGGATAAGTTTTGAAATCCTGTTTTTGGTTGTTTCATTTTTATTTTATAGGCTGTAGCAGGGATTTTTAGTTTTATATTGTATTTTATGTTTTAGCTGTAGTAGGGTTTTGATTAGTGGTTAATGCTGGAAGATGTGTAGGAATCAAAGACCCTCCATATTGCCTATGCTGCATCCCTGCTGCCTGACCTCCACCCCTTTACCGACCTCCTTATTCCAGCAACAGCTGTGAGACACTGTTGGGAGGTAGGTATTACTAGGGAGTGAGTAGGTTCGCGGTGGGGCACTGTGGGCACAATGGAGGTGAACAGTACTTGGGTGGTTCAGAGCAGAAGATGACCTAGGGCTACATATAGCCAGGAGAGAGGCCCAACATGCTTAGTCTCCATCCCCAGGGTTCCCACCAGACTGAGTGGGCAGGTAGCTGGTGGGCCTGTAGTCTCCACCAGTCCCCTTTGGGCCATGCTGTGTAATGCCAGAATGATGAGGAACAAGACTTCAGTTATAGTGGACTTGATTTCTTTGGTTGATCTGGCTTGCATTACAGAGACCTGGCTGGGAGATGATGCCGTGTCAGTTTTGGAGGCAGCTGTCCCTGTCGGGTACTCTGAAGTGCACTGCCTGAGGAGGGAATGCGGGAGTGAGGTGCTGCCATTTGTTTTAGATCCAGCTTGAACTTTGCTGTGCACCCAGTAGATTCTACCTCATCCTCTGAATGTGTGGCAGTGTGTGGGGGTCCAGGCATGGGTTGCAGATTCTCCTTGTTTATCACCTTCTGGGGTGGGTGGGGGATTTCATGTGGAGTTTGATGACTTCATCATCAACAGTGTTTTGGAGTCCCCCAGATGGTTAATTCTAGGGAACTCCAATGCCTGAGTCGACAACAAATTCTCACATCCAGGCTGTCCTAGGGAAAGGATCACAGATCTCCAGGTAGAAGTTCACCTGGGGGCCAGTGACCATCACATGGTATGTTTCAGTTTGGCCACTATACCTAAATCATTCCATTCCAAGGCAAAAATAAGGGACTTAAGAGGAGCTGACTTTGATAAAATGGCCAATAGAGTTAAGCTAGCCCTGGCAAGAAGAAATACAGGTGAGGGGGTACAGGCAAAGTGGGCAAGCATTAAGGATGCAATACTTGAAGCAACATACCATTGTGTTAGGGAGAAAAGCAAGAGCAAAAGAAGGAGGAAACCACTTTGGTTCTCAAAAACAGTAGCAGAAAAGGTCAGAGCCAAAAGGTGGGCCTTCAGGAAATATAAGAGAATGCAGCAGGACAAAGATAGGGAGGCATACCAAACTTCCCTAAAGGAAGCAGGGAAGGCAGTAAGGCAGGCAAAGCCCCAAACTAAGGAAACACTAGCACAAACAGTAAAATAAGGGGATAAGACTTTCTATGGATGCTTTACAGAAAGGAGATGGTCCAGAGCGGCTATTGCTAAGATCAAAGGGGATAAGGAGGACTGTGTGTAGGCAGACCAAGGAAAATCATCT
The DNA here is from genome assembly GCA_016271365.2 of Neoceratodus forsteri. Lineage (NCBI taxonomy): Eukaryota > Metazoa > Chordata > Ceratodontiformes > Ceratodontidae > Neoceratodus > Neoceratodus forsteri. Next base: position 909,853,678 of record CM028131.1, on the reverse strand, counting down.
ATCCTAAAGAGATACTTCTGCTCAGTATTTACTGAGGAGGAGGAGTTAGGGCAGGGTCCACAGCTCAGCACCATGGACATGGGGGGAAGGAGGTGTGCACAAGTCCCTTCACAAAAGAAAGGGTCATACAAGAGCTCACTAAGCTCAGGGTGAACAAGGCAATGGGACCTGATGGTGTACATCCCAGAGTACTAAAGGAGCTAGGAGTGGAAGAACCATAAGCAGAAATGTTTAGTAAGTCTCTGAGCACAGGATAGGTCCCAGAAGACTGGAGAGGGGCTCATGTGATCCCGCTCCACAAGAGTGGCAGCAGGGAGTAGGCAGGGAACTTTAGACCAGTCAGTCTTACTTCAGTAGTTGGCAAGATTATGGAGGCACTCCTTAAGGAAAGGATAGTGCAACACCTGGAATCCATAGGAGCACAGGATCCAAGACAGCATGGGTTTACAGGAGGAAGGTCCTGTCAAACTAATCTCATAGATTTCTTTGACTGGGTAACCAGAGTGGTTAACCAAAGGGGTGCAGCTGATGTCACCTTCCTAGACTTCAGCAAAGCTTTCAACACTGTTCCACATAGAAGATTGATTAAGAAGCCGGGGAGGCTTGGGGTGGGTCAGAAGTTGGTCAGCTGGGTGGCAAACTGGTTGGCGGGCAGAAAACGGAGAGTGGGGGTAAATGGTATACAGTCAGAAGAGATGTAAGTCACAAGTGGGGTACCTCAGGGATCAGTCCTGGGGCCAGTCCTCTTCAATTTCTTCATCAGTGACACTGCAGATGGACTGTAGGGTAAGGTTTGCCTGTTTGCAGATGACACCAAGATCTGCAACAGAGTAGATGACCCAGATGGTGTCTGCAGAATGAGAAAGAGATCTTGAAAAATTGGCAACATTGTCTGAAGAGTGACAACTGGGGTTTAATGCAAAGAGGTGCAAAATCATGCACATAGGGAAGAGAAACCCTGAAGCTACCTATAGTTTGGGAGGGAAGTTGCTGGCAACCACAAGGGAAGAAAGAGACTTGGGCATCACCATCACAGATGACCTGAAATCATCCAAGCAGACCACTAAAGTAGTAGGTAAGGCTAGATGGATGTTTACGGTGTATTAATAGAGGTATCACAAGTCATAAGAAGGAGGTAATAATCCCTCTTTACAAGCCACTGGTTAGTACCCTTCTGGAGTACAGCATGCAGTACTGGAGGCTGCACCGGCATAATGACATCAACAAAATGGAGGCAGTCCAGAGAAGATCAACCAAAATGGTGCAGGGACTGCATCAGAAAACATAGGAAGACAGATTAACAGAGCTCAACACGTATACCCTAGATGAAAGGAGGGAGAGAGGTGATAGGATCGAAACATTCAGACATCTTAAGGGAATTAACAAGGTGAAAGAGTGTAACATGTTTCAGTATAAGAAAAATAGCAGGACAAGAGGACACAGCATGAGATTAGAGGGAGGCTGATTAAGGGGTAATGTGAGGAGGTTTTTTCCACAGAAAGGGTGGTGGATACATGGAACTGCCTATCTCAGGAAGAGGTGGCTATGAATATAGTGCAGGGCTTCAAACAGGCATAGGATAGGCATAAGGGAGCAATACGGATGAGTATGAATAAATAGGCCATTGACAGAGTAAAGGCCTGTGGCACATTCATATGGTAGAAAAAATGGATAGACTGAATGGGAATTGCGATCCTTATCTGCCATCAACTTCTATGTTTCTATGTAATTGTGGTACAGGATCCTGTTAAAATGGGCCTGAAAGGCATCATGTCTTGGCTGTTGTCTCTGCATTTGCATCCCAATGTCTTCCCTAATAGATCAGATCAAGGCTACAAGAGATGGCATGGACATGACCTGCTTTCTCCTATGAAACTCCTACAAGGAGATAGTGTAATATCTTTTCAAGCAGGTTGGGGACTGCTTAATGTTCTACATACAGATTTATATAGATATTTTCAAGCTCAAGCATATCTCACCAACTTTTGCTCTGCTTCTCCTCCTCTTTGATACGGTCACTGCCTTCTTGTCCTCTTGACCTGAGCACTTCAGGGTGTATTGAGCCAACACCTTGTCTCACAACTATATGATGTCCTCCAGAAAGGAGGCTCTCCGTAACTTTATGAGCATTAGAAAACAGAAATTCGGAGGTCATTAACCCTATTATGGAGGCCCACTGGCAACAGAGAAGGCATGATGCACATAGAATATCAATTTCCATGCTATGGTAGAAACATAACTGGAAATTCCTTATATGAAACTTTATGACCCCAGGGCAGAAGGTACATGGGGCACAGCTGCTACTCCAGAGTGTTGGCAGTGCTTTGGAGAACTCTGTGCCATGCATCATCATAAGATGTGGGCTTGTCCCATTTACAACTTTTTATAAGGGACTTGATAGGGGCCTTGCAGGCAGTTTTTTCTCCAACCTTGCATCTAGATGAACTCCTCTTCCTATTTAAATTTACACCCCAAAGAGAGAAAGAGCCAGCTAAGAGGTACTTACTTGCTATTCTTCTAGTGGCAGCTAGAAAGTGTATAATCAAAAAATGGTTGACTCAAGCATCCCCCTCCCTGGCAGAATGGAAATCCCTAGTACAGGATTTGTATGCAGTAGAACTCTTAACCTACTCAGTTCAACAGCAAACAGAAAAGGAAACTAAGAGATAGGCCAGATGGGTTGCATACCTGCTAGCAACAGACCCATTTTATGCCCCATAACTGGTAACATCTCAATTTGGGAGGGGGGCATCCAAAGATTAGTGTAATTATTCACTATGAATCCCTGATACAATTGCTACTAATAAACCTATGATTGCCTATATTGGAATTGTGTAGTATTAGAGTCCTGTATGAAAGATAGTACTGCTGACAATGTTCATCTTTGTGTATTGTTGTTGTATATTGAAAAAGACAATAAAAATTTAAATACCAAAAAAAAAAGTTTGGCAAAAATATCAATATATCTAATTTTCTTTTTATTTTCTTTTATTCCTGGACCATGATACGGGATTTTTAACTTTTTAAAAAGTTTCATCTCCTGTGCCATGCTTGCCATGAAATAATTAAATATATTGGCAGAGTGTTGTGCTGTTTAACATCAAAAACATATGGTAACAATATCCTCATACATCCACATTATTTACTATAGCATTGTTCATTCAACAAGTATCCTGAACAGAAGACACTTAAAAAAATTGTGAGTGGTGACCATCTTATGATGTGAGTCATCTATTGCTAAATGAGCTGTAAATGCTGGTTTAACAATATCTGAGAAGAGCAGAAATGAACTGATCATTAATTTCAGGATATCAAAAAATACGTTTTTGCCCCAAACTGTTTGATAACATTTTTTGTCAGCTAACAAATACTGCTGCTTTAAATCAAGGGATAACAAATTTGCTGAATACATTTGCAGATGATACCAAATTAAGCAATCCAGATGAAATATCAGAGCATGCTTATGTACTGTATTTTAAAAAGATCTAGATAATTTAAGTAACTGAGTGACTATGAAGGGTATGAAATTCATTGTTGAAAACCTTTCAGTGATGCTTCATGATTACAGAAATAGGGAAATGGATTACTCTATCACTAGTGCACAGTTAAAAAAGTCCAATGAGAAAAAAGAATTTTGGGAAGCCATGGCAAACAGACAGTAGGCAGATATGAATCAGCTGCTTTTCTGTATTAAATTTAATTTTATAACCTGTTCTGAGGTGGTTCTTTATCCAAGGAATTGATCATCTGTGAATCCACACCTGGACTACTGTACACAGTGCTGTTCACCTTACCAGAGGATGGATGTAATAGGTGGTGAGGGTGCAGAAGAGGGAAACTAGAATGATGAGGGCACTATAAGATATGACATGGTGAAAAGCAGAAAAATGGGATCTGTATAACTTGACTAGAAGGAGAATACAGGGGAGCTACTATTATTGTACATTATCATTATCTCTGAAGAGGTCATGCAGAGTTTAAACATGAAATATATATGGCAGGGAAGAAGAAAACCAGATTCCAGCAAAACCAGCTAAAATGTACCACTTTTAAAGCAGCCAAAGAAGGAAATATTACTACCCTCAAATTGTTAGTGGTATCTTTAACAATCTACCCCTTCAAGTAGTAGAATGTCAAAGCAAAAGTCTTTTCAAAGAGTTCCTTTAATACTACCAGATGTAAGGTAATGCAGTATAAAGGGTTACTACAACTAGGAAGCATATTGTTCAGTTTTGATGGACATTTTAGTCCACTGCTTGCCAGAAACCTTAGTATAAACCTTATTATTTCAAAAGCAGGGCAAACTGCATCAAGGCTTGGGACTTAGAGACGTAACTCAGAATGAAAAAGTGCAAAGCTTCAATAATACAATAAAAATAAATACAGTAGAGCATGGCAAACAAATAAGAGCAATTTGGTCAGCGGCAACAGAGTAAACAAAATAGTTTGTGATAACTCAGGTATGTGGAGAGGGTAGAAATGCAGCAGAACAGCTTGTGTAGGATTTGGAAGTGGAGAAAGGGTGAGAAAGGGAAATAACTTGTTGTAGTGTAGGAGGGGGCTAAACAATCTCTAAGGAGGGCTTTTTGAGAGGGGATGAGGAAGAGCAGATAGGGAGAGGGATGCTAGTCCAGAAGTGGGTAGGCAGGAGGAAAAGGCAGATTGCCCAGCAGAGATTTTTCACTGAGGGTAGAAAAGGATCTGGTATTGGATGAACAGAGAGAGTAAGAGGAGGGGACAGAAGGGGAGATGAGTGAGGACATGTATCAGGGAGGGGAAAAGAGCCAGTATTTAGCAAGAAGGATGGAACAGTGAGATAGGCACTGATCCCAAAGGGAGGGGGGAGAGAGAGAGGTGTTGGTGGATGACTACAGACTAGCATTAATAGTCTAGTGTGTTACACTATGCTATTTGTGCTAATTACAGTTTGCTGATATGGTTGCAGTGCTTCTTTTTTATTACCCCTCACACCCCATGGTTTTGCCCCAACTCAAACAAATTTAAAACAGATAAACAAATGTATTATCTTAATCTGGCACTAAGTGTGACTAGCACTAATAACATAGCATACCACTATGCTTAACTACACTGTTATTGCTTGCCCATAGTCCTCCATCAATGCTCAGGTAAATGGAGCACAAGTGTGTGCAAGGAAGGCAGTTGAAGGTAAATTGACGGAAGGAGTAGAAGAAAGTGTTTAGCCTTGCAAGGATAGATTTGGTGGTGGCCCTATAAGCCACATCTGTGAAGTCAATCACTAGGATGAGCATCTTAAGGATAAGATAAAAAACAAGGGACTTTTGACCATTATACAGTAACCACTTAATGACAGTCCTTTGTAATTATATATGGGGCTCAAGATGTCTGCACTCATTATCAGCCATTTGAGTAGCATTTCAGTATAGACATTGTATCCTTATATGCAATACCTGAAAATGTGTTAAGCCACTACTGAACAGCTAGGATGATCTGTATTGAAGGTTGAATTCAAATACTGTATATACATATTTTAAACTGATTTCTCTCCAGGTGAAAATTTGGTTCCAAAACAGAAGGATGAAATGGCGAAACTCTAAGGAAAAAGAGACACTGTCAAACAGATGTATCCATGATGAAATTCCTCAAGAGGATGACCTTTCAATCTCTACACAGAATTATAGTCCCCAGTGTTCTCCATTCAGTGTTATGTTAAGTAAGGACAAAAAGATTAACCTTGAACAAAGGGAGAAGACATCAGTATCTTCACAAGAACTGAGATGTGGGAATACATTGCTAACTGAAAGATCAGAGTTACTTGAGAAAAGACTATTTTTATACCCTGGACCAGGCAACAGTAACAGATAATCTACTGCATCTTATTAAGCTAAGAACATAAAGAAAAAGAGAAGATCACATTCAGAGTTCATTTTGCTAACATTATCAGGGGCACTGTATAGTTAAATGTATACTAAGCAGTACCATTCAGCAAAACCTAATGACACATAAAATGGTAAATTTACTCCATCTGTAAATCACTTGGACAATACTGCTTTAAGCATTACTAAAACTATTTTACATTCTATTACATACTATACCTACATGTTCAGTTTTTGACTTGAATGGGCTACTTATTGTAAACTATTGTGGTATGTTCCTTTTCACTGATATAAGAATGGCTAGAGGTCTAGATAGCTGAAACAGCAATACATGGTGTTGAAATCTTTGCTGACTGGTAATCACCAAGGTCTACTGACAGAATAATTCTATTGTCAAATGTAATCTTTTCTAATAGCAAAATAAATGTCATTATTGTGGGTCATTAATTTCCTATCTTGATTAAGGTTTCTAAAACTCAAAAATTGTTAATAACTTTTTAAAGAAATGTGCAGATCAGCTGGCCCAGTGGTGCAGAGGGTTGAGGTGCTGGATGACACACCTCACACCACGCCAATGACCTGAGTTCAGGAGCAAGCTCTGGAGTTGGGAGCTGGCAGGGGAGGGAGAAGGGTTGAGCACCCACTGGGCTGCTCTCCTCTCCTGGGTGGGAGAGTTTGAGTTGTCCAGCACTCTGGTGACCCCTGGTGGACACCAAGGGGCACCACAAGATGTCAGGCTGCATGTAAGGAGCGTGATTGATGCAGGTAGGGTTGCCATGCACTGCAGCATCAGACATGCACCATGCATGGGGGGGCTTCAGGCTCACATACAGAAATACCCCCTCAGCCCAGATAGGCAATGGCCCTGCCAGTGTCACAACACCACCACTTGCCAAATGCTCGTTCCCCACCACTGCCCCTTCAGTCTCCTTGGGTTGTAATCCCCCTGACCCAGGGAGCTGTAATGAACTTGAAGATGGAAGGGGAACACAGTGGCTGGGAGAGCAGGTCAGCGAGTGTAGAAGCCTGAAAGAGTTCCAGGCTGGAGGTCTAGAAACGGAACAGTAAAAAAAAAAAGAAATGCTCAGGTATAGTTATAAATTTGCCATATAGCTTAATGTATGCTTACTTGGTATATTTAATCTGGCATTGCAAACTTATTGTAAACAACATTACTTTTATAGTTCAAGAAAATAAATATGCACTAGGCAGTGACAACTTTATTAAACATTCACAGTGTTTGGGGCTTTAAGCTGTATTTTAATTTTACACTCAAAATTATTTGTTTATCAACATCAACATCTTATCAAATAACTTTTTCAAATTCATAATTATTTTAGATTTGAAAAACCATGAATTGAGTATGTCCAGTAGATTAAGCTCACTATGAAGCTACAATGTAGTGAGGAGCAATAAATATTGTAAGCAAAATACCCAGGGGAAAATAATAATAACAAAATAAAAAAATTCAGCCCAGGGTGAAGGGGACAGAATGAGAGAGAGCAGTTAACTGTAAACTTTGATAAGCAAACAAGTATTAACTATCAACACATGTAGGTGAAGAATGCAAATGCAAGGAAGAGTAGCAGTTGCTAAGTGGGAGACTGCAATGCTTGCAGTGTGATTATGGACCTACGTAGAATGAAAATTATGTTGCAAACTACACAGTTTCTAACTAAACAATGTGTAGTATTACCGACAGTCAAAAAAGTAAAAAAAAAGTTGTACAAACTTTTTACAATGATCATGTAATTTTGTGTATAGATACAAAAAATGGAATCAACACAGTCAGTCAATGTAAAAACTAGAATTAATACTATATGCTTCCTGTTTTTTTGTCACAACTTAACAGTATGCATCTATAATATTTTCAACAGGTGGTTTCAAATAGTATCAATACATATGTAATAGTACTGACATATACAAAACTTATCAATAGCAATGATGCCCAACGTGATGACTCAAAGCTTTCACTTAAAAAAATTAAGTTTCTATCCTCGGTGGTCATAAAGTTTGACCGTTCCAGAGATAATTAAAATGGGATAAGGTTGCAACTGTTAGAACTAGAAACTTATTTTTAAGTGACACCTTGGACTCAGCTAAGTTGATACTGTATGTTGATACATGATGTTTCTACATATTCCATATATATATATATACAGTATATATATATATATATATATATATATATATATATATATATATATATATATATATATCTCCATGAAATGGTTCAAAACATTTTTAAAATCCTGTTATTTTTATTAACATATATTGACATGTTTCAACACATGAGAACTGTATCAATATGATTTAGTCATGTTAATTGCACTCCAATCTTTTGTTAAAAAAATAATTTTCTAAGCCTAACATCGTTATAAAATGCCATAAAAATTATTTTTGGACATGGTCAGAAGGTATTAGTGGTTGTTCTGTTTACAAATAAAAGCAACATGTTCTAGTTTTTTTTACATACACTACAAACAGTACAATAAAATAATATTTAACTTTGCAAATCTATTTCATTCAAAATATTACAAACCATGCTACAAATAAAGACTATCACAGAAAGCAAACAGAAAAAAACAAGATAAGTATAATTATACACATTGATAAAATTGTGAAAATATGCAACAAATGCCCAATAAACAATGGCATAGCCATATTGTATTTTACTTTTCCAGATCTTGCCTGAAAATGTGTCTTTGTGCCTTTTGCAGTTAGCTGGTGAACAAAAACAAGAAAATAAAATATTATAAACAATCAAAGGCCACAGAGAGAAAGAGTTTAATAACAACAGTGCATATGCCAATCAGGTAATACATAGAATGCTTTGACTGTATGTTTATATGTACAATTAATCTGTCTTTTGTGGTTATAAGAGTACATTCGTAAATTCTTTGGGCAAGAGAATGGTTAAGTAAAGTTGGGGAGTTCTGGCACACCAAAGACTTGAGAAGAAACTCTTATAACCATAAGAGGCACATAAACTGTTCAAATAAACATGTTATAAATCATGTCAAGTATTCTGTTTTTATTAAATAGAACTTGAATTTTAAATTGGAATGTTTTACTTTGCAGAAATGTGAGAAATCATGATGTGGGCAATGGACTCTGCCAACCAAACTGAGAATTTCAGAATTTGAAAACTATTAGCATGACATCCCCTGATGGTTATAAAAGTACCTGAAATATTTAGTAATAATCCTGATTTGCTAATAATGATAGAAAGATAGACAGACATATAATTAGATACAGTAGATAGATAGATATAGATATCGATAAAGATATCTAGAATAGTGTATGGGAGCCCATACACAACAAGGCTAGTCTTTTCCCAAGTGGTTACCAGGATAACAAGGACCTTGAGAGGTCTGTCTGTTTTCCTGGTAACCATGAGGTGAAAGAGTAGCCTTATATATTGGGGCTCCCATAAATATTTAATATAGTGCATGGTGTAAAAAACACAAATCCTTTTTCATTTCATTCACTTCAATTTTATTTTTTGAAAGCGTTACTTACTGTGCAATTAATTTTTATTTTATTTTAGTCTTTTGGTAACTGGATAAGGCCCACTAGGCAAAAGTGCCTGTTTTCAGGGGTGACCTGGGAGCACTGGGCAGTTAAGTGACTTGCTTAGAGTCACACAGTATGCAAATGGAAGTTGTGAGAATCAAACCCAGGTCTGGTCTGCTGGATGTACCAAGCTCATTCATAGCTTGTTACTCTAACCTCTAGACTATACTGCCTGCCACACTCATTACTGTGCAAGCAATAATAGCTTATCTGCAAGTCTGGTGATTAGTAGCCCATTGTCGTAGGACATCCATACTGTAGCAGAATGACTTTTTATAAGGCTTGGAATGCAATACTTAACAAAGCCTCACCACACAATATATTTGAATAACTTTTCTTAAACCAAGGGACAGTGTGTCATAGGTCTCACAAGTCTCATAGGTAATACAGGCAAAAGAAGACAATTTGCTTATTTTATTTTCCCATCATTAGCTCAATGGTTATATATGGTTACTGATCCCTTAAAAGTATATCAGATCATATTTTTAAACTTTCCAAGAACTCATTTTCAATGATCTTACTCGTTTGACTATTCTACACCGTAACCAGTCTTTGTGACAACCACCCTCCTCTCTTAGCTGTTTTATATCTCTCTCCCCTTATTTGTTATCATGACCTCTTCTAGTAACTGAATTCTGTTCGTATTCTAGCCTAAAACACCCCCGCAAATCCTTATTTCTAGTAGCATGACAAATAAAAAATATGTCCCTTTTTAATCGGCATTGCTCCAGTGAGTGCAACCTTACTTCTTGCATTTTCTGATCATATAGTTTTCACTTAGTCTTCTAACCATTTCCAGGGTTTTCCACTGTACTCCCTCAACTTCCCACTTTCTTTCCTAAAAGTGTGTGCTCAGAATTGCCCACAACACTCCACATGTGGCCTCATCAGTACTTTGAGCAGGGGCAAGATAATTTCCCTGTTCCTGCTAGTCATGTTTTTGGCAGTACAGCCCATGATTTTGTTACATTTTTTAGTTATTTCAGTGCTCTGCATTTCTTGTCTCAAGTCATTTGTTACCACTAGTCCTAAATCTTTCTCATTTGTAGTTTCCTTTAATGGTACACCACACAACTTATAGGCTGCTGTTACATTCCAGTGTCCAAAATGCATAGCTATGTACCTATCTACACTGAAATGCAATCTACCAATGTCCATGACTCTATCAGTTCTAGTTGTAAACATATCTCTCTCTCTCTCTCTCTCTCTATATATATATATATATATATGTTTCACCAGGAAAAAACATACTGAACTCAAATAGCTCATTTCTAGATGTGTCCTGGTGGAGGGGAAATTGGGAATAATTTATATATACAGTAGCATAAGAATGTAACACACAGTAGACAGTACAACTGGATACATTATACAGAATGCCAGTAGAAAATAGTAAAGAGGACATATGAACATATGAAAATGCCAGCAGAAACAGGCCTCATGGTCTATCAAGTCTGCTTGATTGTGCAGCTAGCCCTTCAACTTGCAGCAGCTCCACACTTTCCTCCCCCTCACAGTCACCCCCTCACTCTGTCCCATCCCCTCTTTAAACAGCCCACCATCCTACAGGAAACCGCCTCCTCAGGTAGATTGTTCCACTTGCCTACCACCCATTCAGTGAAACAATGTTTCCTGATTTCCCTCCTGAAATTTCCCCCCCTCCAATCTCAGTTGATGCCCTCTTTTATCCTTCCCTCTTCTGATCTGGAATATCTCTCCTGTATTAGTCTTGATTATCCCCTTCAGGTATATAAAAGTCTTGATAAGATCTCCCCTATCCCTTCTTTCCTCCAGAGAATACATGTTAAGCATGTTCAACCTTTCCTCATAGGATTTCCCCTCCAAACCATGGATCATCTTAGTTGCTCTGTGCTGCACTCCCTCCAGCAATCTTATGTCCTTTTTCAGGAACAGGCACCAGTACTGTCTGCAATATTCTAGGTGTGGTTTGACCAGTGACCTGTGCAGGGGAAGGATCGCCTCACTACTTCTAGAGGAGATTCCCCTCACTGTACAGCCCAGCATCTTGCTTTTCACAGCTGCCTTTCTACACTGAGCTGAGTTGTTCATATTCCCTGTTATAATCACCCCAGGTCCTTTTCCTCCTCTGTGCCCAACTGTACCCCTCCCAGCTGATAGCTCCTCCTCTGGTTCCTAGCTCTGAAGTGCAGCACTTTGCACTTGTTGGCATTGAATCCCAGCTGTGAATTAAATAATGTCAGTAGATGGCTGGCCTGTTGGCACAGCAGTTGGATTTCCACTTGCAACACCAGCTACCCAGGTTCAGGAATGAGCCTGGGGAGCTGGAGGGACGGCCAGGCAGAGGAGGCTCGAACATACTATGGACAGCTCACCTCCTCTGGGGGGAGGGGGGCACTCACAACTGGTGCTTGAGAGACCCCAGGAGGAGACCCGAAGCTCATCAAGCCTGATTGCTAAAATTGGGGCAGACATGCTGGATGTCGGTGCCTTAGGTGCTTGAACATCCAGGCACACAGCATGCCTACAGGAACACTGGAAAACACCCCATGGCAGCCCGTTAAATGGAGCACCATGGCTCCAAACCCCAATGCCCCCACCAGTGCCAGAGATGACAACCCAATGAAGGACAGACACATCGGGGTGAAAGGGCCCTCACCCTGTACCCACCTGGGGGGGTACAACCATGGCTCCATGGGGGTTGGATCGCTCCAGTCACCAGGTGAGTGAGTGGGGATGTAACAGGCAGCAGGTACCTCCCAAAGAGGGGGAGTGCCAGGGGAGGAGCGGAAAAATTTAAGTCAGTAGATTGGAGCATGGGTAAAAAGCAAAACAAAGTACAAGGAGGTACCTCAATAGGTGCATTATGCAGTGTCAACTGTTTAGTTATATACAAAAATGCAGTTTACAATGACAGCTGTTCCAGTGAGCTAGCAGTCAAATGAAAAACCAAGGCCAGGCAATCTGGTGACAGTGGCAGGAGGGGGTGGTTAAAGTGTGGAGAAGAGCAATAAGGGAGAGTTTAGATGGAGCAGAGTGAATATTTAAGGCAAGAGAATTCCAGAGTTTAGGAAAGCAGAAAGAGAAGGCTGATTGGACAGCTAGAGTTTTTTGATGAGAGAGCTTGAGGGATTGAAACCCAGAGTTTTGGAGGGAGTAGGAGTAGGAGTAGGGGGTGGAGGGATAAAGTAGGGAGTCAAGGTAGCAGGGTAGACATGCTAACCAGAATTTTGATGTGAATGAGGCACAGTGGGACAGACGGTGATCCTCCAGGGAGAGGAGGGAGAGAGAAGAGTAGAGAGTACAGTGATGGGTGCGTGTAGGGGAGGTAAGAGCAAAGCAGCAGAAGGAGTGGAGGAGAGGATCTAGTCTAGCCAGGATAGTATTAGAGGTGATACCAATGACTAAGTCACCATAATCAAAGCTGGGGAGAACCATCTTAGTGAGGATATCTCAGTGGACAGGGAGGGGGATACAACTTTTATGCCTATAGAAGACACCAAGTTGAAGATGGAGCTTTCTGTGAATAGCATCTGTGAGCTTGGAGAAATGGAGCTGACAGTCAACTCAGACACCTAGATACTTAAAGAAGGGTACATTGTCAATAAGGACACCATCTAGGGTGAGGAAGGAAGTAAGGGCCATGAATCTGGAGAGCCTAGGTCTTGTGCCAAGCACATAGAGACTGTCTTTTGGCATTAAGAAACAGATGATTAGACTGGAGCCATTTCTGGACCAAGTCAAAATCAGGTTGGAGCTTGGCCATCAGCTCAGCTGGTGATGAACCAGAGATAAAGAGGGCTGTGTCCTCTGCTTACTTGTGTATGGATGCAGAAGAGCAAGCAGAGGAAAGGTCATTTAGAAATATGGAAAATAAGAGTTGCCCAAGTATGGAGCCTTGGGGAACACCAGTGGAGATGGGGGGCTATGTGGTGCCACTAGTCCTCACAGATTGAGTTCTATCGGTGAGGTAGAAGCTGAACTAGTGCATTGCGGTTGCAGAAAGACCAGCAGAACTGAGTTTATGCATTAATAGTGAATAAGAGACTGTGTAGAATGCATTTGCAAGATCAACAAAAATGCTGGCTGTGAGAAGGCCCTGGTGCATAGCTGTGTGGATGGATTCTGTTAGGCAGATGAGGGAGGAAGTGGTGAAGTGGAGTTTTTGAAAGCCAGACTAGAAAGGGGGTGAAGGAGCAAGTGGAGTCAAGCAAGGGAGAGAGTTGGGACAGAACTATGTGTTCTTGGAGTTTGGAGAGGGTAGGGATGAGGGAGATAGGGTGGAAATTCCCAGGAGAAGAGGGGTCACCACCTTTGAGAAGAGGGATGATGGTAGCATGCTTCCAAGATGCTGGAACAGAGGCCAGAGAAAGGGAGAAGTTTAGTAAAGAGGCAATAGGAGAGGCAATGTCGGGGGCAGAGAGGTAAGGGAGTTTAGGGTAAAGGCTGTCAGGGCTGCTGCTTTGTAGGGGGTTGAGGGCTAGAAGGGCTTTCAGGGAGAAGGATGTGGACACAGGAGAAAAGACGAATGGAGGAGAAAAAGGTGGAGGATGGAGGGGAGAGAGAAGAAAGAAGGGTGGAAGCACAAGTGGAGAAATAAGTGTTGAAGGCAGTGTCCACAGCTGCAGGGTTGAAGACTGTTGATGCCCCTGAATTTAGTGCGGGAGGAGGTGGACTGGGTTGAGGGGGAGAAAAGAGAATGGATAACTTTCCAGAACTTTGAGGGGTGACTCAAATTCCTCTGGAAAGATGATGAGAAAAACTCAGCTTTGGCTAACCTAATATCCCTGGTGCATGAATTCCTCAAGGTGTGATACCTGAGTTGATCAGCAAGGGAACCAGAGATATTATAGGATTTCCATGCCAGGCCCCAAACATGCTGGCAAGATATAAGTTCAGCTGAGATCCAGGGGAGGTGGAAGACTGTGACCTGGTTTTGCATAGGGGCATGCTGATCCCAAATCTGTACGAATTTGGTATGGAAATAATCAAGGGCTGAGTTAATGTCAATGGCATTTGAGATAGGTGACTAGTTGGTAGAGTGCAGATCATCAAGGAGGGAGGATAGGTCTAGAGTCCTGAAGGTGTGGATTTGGATAATTTTCAGGGGTGCTTTGGGGCAATGAATTGTTTTCATGCAATATACCATGTGGTGGTCACTGAGTACATTGGGGAGGGTACCTGTATCAATGATGTGGTGCGGATGGTTGGTGAGGACCTAGTCCAGGAGAGAGTGGTTATTAGATTTCAGATTTAGGTGGGTCAGGGTGGAGATGAGTTGGGTAAGTTGCAGGGAATTGACATTTTAACAGACTTTAGCTTTTGGAGGTGAGAACCAGTAGATATTGAAGTCTCTGAGGAAGAGGAGATCACCTGATGGGGCGAGAGCAGTTATATATATATTTATATATGTATATTTTTTTTTATAAAATGGGTAAGAAAAAAAAGCTCATCAATGTGTAAAAGATCAGCAGGTGACTGTGCATATATTACAGCGTGACTGCACACCTGCACTTTTACCCCCCTCTCCAAACAATTTTGCCATTTTATAAGATAGATAACCCACACTTAGGTGCTGTCGCACTCTGATGTATGCACGCCTTGGGTCATTGACAATATATATATATGTATACCATGTATACAATGATGGCAGAAAAAGACCAAAAGTTCAACTAGTCTGTGTGGTGTTCCCTATCTGCCCTGGCACCTATTGTCCATATGGGGTTTTATCCATCCCAGTCTCCCCCCTGTTCCCCTCCCTTCTGCTACCAACCTGCACAACCAGAAAACCCTTCACTCTGTCCCATTCATGCTTGAAACCATTTATCATCTTGTTGCCCACCACATCCACTTGCAGACTGTTCCATGGCTCCACCACTGTTTCCTTAAAATAGAACTTCCTCACATCCCTCTTAAATCATTCCTCCTCCAATTTCCACTCGTGACTTCAGGTTCTTGACTCTGTACATCTGCTAAATGAATTTCTCACAGTTCACTGTGTTTATTCCCTTAAAGGGGCACTGTCAACCTGTTTTTTATCATATTATTTCCAGTTAAAAAAACATTTTATGATTGTTTACCTTCTCTAAAATTCATTAATGTTGCTGTTTGTTTTGTCTGTCTCCTTGTTTAGTAGAACTGAAATGCATGGTAATGTATATTTATAAACAACTTTGTTTTGTTTCAAAGTCTGAATCTTTTCTTACTGAATACTTCTTAAACATTAGAAACATCCTCAAACAGTGCAGTCACTCATGAGGCAGTAGCCACTTAAACTCCCACTGCATCATGAGTGGCTAAACTTGTTGGAGGTGTTCCCGAGTCCAGGAAAGATGCAGTGGGAGCTGATCAAGGAATGTAAACAAACCTATTTTTGTGTGGTAACACCAGTATGATGGGCGGTCTGTTTTCCACTTTTTAAAAGAAAAAAGAATCAGAATCAAACTATTAGCTACATCAGCAGTCTTTACAGAATGTTGGCAATCATAAAATGTGTTTTTTAAACAAGGGTCACTTTGAGGCCTTAGGGGGTTGACAGTGTCCCTTTAAGGAACTTGCATGTCTCTATTATATCTCCCCTCCCTCACTTGATCTCCAGTGAGTACATGTTCAGTGCCTTCAGACAATCTTCATAAGATCTGACCTGTTGGCCCAAGATCATCTTGGTCACCCTGCATTGCATGATCTCTAGTCTGCTTCTGTTGTTCCTTATGTGTGGACTCTAGAACTGAGCACAGTATTCCAGATGTAGCCTCACCTGTGACCTATATATAGCTGAGAAATGAAGGGCTGACTGCAGCTATTTGGCAGTCAAACCTTTGGTTCATTGCTAAACTGCATATTCATGTTTAAAATTAGCTGAATTAGTTTACTTGTAATTCAACAGCAAGGTGAGCTCCGTGCTCAAGCAGGACACCAGTGGTGCTATCGAGGGTTATGCCAAACCCCCCACTATACGATAAACAACCAACAGATAGCATTTTTTCTTGATGAAATAGCTCAGAGTATAGGTTCTTAACTCATTGTCCCTACTCATGAAGGCTTTGCTCATCATCATTGCTAATTCACTATAAAGTCAAATTGTGGGGAAGCCTAGTTAGCCAAATTAGACAATAGTGGAAGCCAAATTGCATCGTGTTTACTGTAATCCTCTTCTAGGAGGTAGATGAATTTATTGATTCTACCATGATCCAGCATTTTCTCAATCTACTCAGAATGGATTGGGGATTCTATAACGTTCCAGTGCTGTAAGATTATTTTACTTGCAACTAAGGTACCTATATTCCAAAGCATCTTCTGATGTTTCAGCTGATCCTGGATATCTACTGAAAGAAGAAAAATCACAATCCCTGTGTCAATCAGGAAATCATACCCCAAAATCTTGCATAGAGTGGACCAGATGGATGCCCAGTAATTCTTAATCTTTATACATCCCACTAGCATATAGGAGAGCATCTCTGACAGAGCTCAGGAATGGAGGCATCGGATTTATGGAGCTTGGCAGGGATCAGATAGGTTTTGTGCATAATACTGAAATATATCTGCACCAGTCTATTAGTATTCTTCAGATAAATGATATTAGACCAAGTATCTTCTGGAATTGGGACTTTACGGTCCCTCTCCCAGGCAGATCTAACCATGGCAAGGGGGGAAGGAAGTTCCTCCAACAAGCATTTATACAGCTTTGAAATTAAGTATTTGTTTGAGTTCAGGTTAGGAACAATTTCTTCCAAAGGAGAAATTAAGAGACTGAAGGAATTAGGATTATTTTTATAGATAAAGTTCTTAACCTGCATAAACTGCCATCTTTGTGTGGTTGGAATACCATATTTATCCTGAAACTGCAATCAAATTGACTCCATCATAAAAATCCCCAACAGTCTATATATAATTACAGAAATACCATTTTTAAAATGTATTATCCACCATAGAAGGTGGGAAACTTTTATTATTATAGACTGGAGTTAGTCTGAATAGTCTATCCAGAAGATTGAACAGTCTCGAAGCCTGAGCCCATACATAAATAGTTGTGGTAGTGGTGTCCAAAATATCAGGATCTGGTCTTATATTTCTACTAGTGTGTAATCCAAGGGGATTAGAAAGAATAAGACCCTTATGTTTATCCTCCTCTATGCTGATACCAGCCATTGACTTGTTCTCAAGGTAGTGGAACCAATAGTATGCTATCTTAAATTGAACTACAAGGTAGTATAGCCAGAAGTTGGGGCATCCCCACCACCTCTTTGTTTTGGCAAAGCTTATGCAGAGCAATTCGGAACTGTCCCCCATCACAAAAATGTCCTTAGCATTTTATCTAGATCAACAAAAAATTGCTTTTTAAGAATTATAGGAACTGACTCAAACAAAAACGAAATCTGGGCAGAACATTCATTTTTAATACATTAATTCTCCCTAACAATACTATGGGAAGGTGCTGCCACTTTTCTACATCTCATTTAACCTTATGAATTAGGAGGTCATAATTAAGTTGGATAACCCTGTTTAGGTACTGAGCCAAAGTAACCCCTAAATAGTTCATTTTATCTTTTTTTATGCCTATTAATATTGGATCAGATAAGTTCAAAGGATCCCCTAAGTACAATAATTCGCTTTTCCCCCAATTAACCTTATAGCCTGAGAAAAAAATGAATTCTTCCAGGATATCACTCACTATAGGAAAGGATATGTTAGGGTTTCTCAAGGAAAGTAAGATGTCATCTGCATATAATATAATTGTGACATAACAAGATCTTAGTGACAAACCCAGCTGGTGAGCTTGCAGTCTAATTTTAATAGCCAAAGACTCCAAAAAAGTGTGAATAACATGGGGGACAGGAGACAACCCTGTCTTGTCCCCCTTGATAAATGAAAAAAGAGCGACAGTTGGGTCTTACTCAGGCATGGGGACTGGGATATATCAGCTGCAACCAGTTTGCAAAACTGCCTTCAATACCACACCCCTTCAGAACCCCTAGAAGGAATGGCCACTGCACTGTGTCAAAGGCCTTTTCTGCGTCCAATGACAGGAGTGCAGAATCTGTTTCTGAGTAAGTGGATGATATTAAAGGCCTTTCTGGAGTTAGGTTGGAGTCTTCTGCCCTCAAGAAAGCTTACTTGGTCCTGATGTATCAGACCAGAAATTATTTTAGCCAGCCTTTCAGCAAGGATCTTTGCAAAACTTGTATAGTCACAGTTTGAATGGGATATGGGTCTGTATGGTCCACAATGTTGTGGAGATTTATCTTTTTTTGAGTAATAAAGTGATGTCTGCCTCATTGAAAGATTGAGGCATTTTGCCCTCCTCCAAAAAGGTTCTAAAAAGGTCAACCAACAGCGGAGTCAGAATATTAGAGAGATTTTTTATAAATCTCAAAAGGCAAACCATCTGGGCCTGGACTTTTACTATTAGGTAAAGCTCTAATAACTAACATTATACAATGGCAAGAAAATTTCCTGGACTCTGATTGGTCAGTGTGTGCCTGAGACAGGGAATGATATTACACAACAACATCACTGTGCTGATTTTATGGAGCCTGAGCCTGAGCCTGAGCCTTTTTTTTTCAGAAACAAAGATATACTGCCTCACTAAAAATCTACTAAAAACATTTTTATTTTTATTTTTGCTTTGTATAACATCGAGCCATTGTATAATTGCAATAAGGCACTCCAAGGTGTGTGTTATTGTGTAATAACGTCACTCCTGTGGTGGTGGAAGCACTCAGCTTTGCCTCGTTCTTCAACCCACCCCAGGAGTGACATTATTACACTATAACACACACCTTGTCTTGCCTTATTGCTTAATTACCTCCTTAGTGATAATTTCCCTATTCAAATACTCTAATTCCTGTTCTGAAACTGGGTAAATTCAAGTTTGAAATATATTCTGTGATTGGACCTATGTCCACATCCTTCTCAGGGTTATACAGTTTTTCATGAAATGTTTGAAAAATTAAATTTATATCCTCCTCTACAGAAGACAGTATTCCCTAAGTCAACACCGTGCCTGGTAAATCTCCATAGAAATACTGTTTGGCTCTGGCCTATACATTTCCTTATCTGTCTTTTTCTATATTATCTTTTCAACTCTATCCCTTGCTAACATAAGCTTCCATTCTGACTGCTCAGTCCCCACACTTCTATGTTCTGCTTCAGCTGAGGCAAGTTATTTCTCTAAGTTTTCTAACTCCAAGTTATATTTCTTTTTTCTAACCCCTACTTTGGACATTATCCAGCCATGCAAGTTTGCTTACATTGCATCCCAGATTGTTTTGATATTTAGGACCTTTTTATATTGTGTATCCAGAACCAAGAGATTTCTTCTTGAAGCTTCTCTTTAAAGCTGGGGAAAAACTAAAGAAAATTATCAAACTTCCACAAAATGTGTCTATTGTTTCTATCCCCCAGTTCCTTAAAACCTATTTTCAAAACCATTGGAGCATGATCTGATACCCTTATTGGTTCATAAGAAATATGTTGTAATTCCCTGCACTGCTCCTGTGATACTAGCAAATAGTCAATCCTTGTAAAGGTTTTGTGTGTTTTGGAATAATGAGAGTATTTCTTCAGGGCTGGGAATAGATACCCAAATGGATCTTGCAAATTAAAATTTTGAGACAGTTGTTTTACCACCTCTAGAGTGTTTCTCTTTCTTTCCAACATTGGGGGCACCCTGTCAGTTAACCCTAATGTTAGATTAAAGTCTCCCCCAATTGCCATGGTTGAATCAAATTGTGAGAGTTCTAAGAAGAATTCTATAAAAAAGGCAGAATCTTCATGATTAGGGCCATACACCGAGGCAAGGGTAATAGGCTTATCCTGTACACTGATCCATATTATAACAAACCACCTGAATTGATCTATCATTAATTTATCCAGCATATGTCCTAACTGTTTTTTTAATATAAATGGCAGTTTCTCTTGCCATATCCAAGATGTTAGTAGAATACCCTTGTCCCAAACAAGTTCCCAAAGTAAGAGGCATCTCTCTCGTTAAAATGAGTTTCCTGCAATGAGACAATTTATACTCCTTTTCTTTGCTATTTTAACACCGTTTTTAATTTTTACCCTTTTCTTACAACCATTAAGGTTCCAGGACATTATTTTTAATGACTCCATTTATATTTAATATCCACCTCCTGATACCTCTATTCATGGGCCCTGTCAGAGATTCTATTCCAAGCATGATAAGACATAGAAATGACTGCACCTCCTATCCAGCCTTCCCCTATCAAAAGTTTCTTTACCTTCCTGAAGATTCTAAAACCTAATCTATCCCCTAGTTTAAAGCTATCCTTAGTTTTGTATGGGCACCCATGCTTTTCTTGAACCTTTCTATAGTGATCTCTTTTTTCTTTTTTTCCCCTTTTACTACTATCCCTCACCTTGAAGCAGGCCCAGCTGGCATATTGAAACAGATAACATCAGAAATTGCATAACAGAGCATCTATTATGCCCTTTCCACTTCTGGACCTTGAAAAAATCATGTCTTTTTAATCCCTCCATATAATTTGCCCTTCTCAATGAATTTACTTTAAAATATTTTTCTGAAAGACTAAAATTTCTGTAAAATAAGCCCCTACAATCCAGGTGTCCTAACAACAAACAGACACCCCTCCCCCCATGAGGTTGCTGAACCCCTGCTGTACGCAAAGATGTATTGCTGGGAGAGAACACTTATAACCCTCCATGACCAACACATTTCTCAAAATCATTTCCTCTAATACAAAAAAAAAACTCAAAAAAAAAAAAAACAGAGAATAATCAGACCATATCTTAACTTAGCACATTATTGGGAACCTATACCAAATAAGGCCCCCCATATAGCCCCCCCCAGGCAACAGCCAAGAGTGAGAGAGCGAGAGAGAGAATACGCTTTAATAGGCATAACACAACAGAGTTATAGAGTTCTCTAACTGTTAGGAATGGTAGATCCCCCAGGGTCAGGATTATCACTGGAGTGGTTAGGCCAATTTTTCAGAGCTTCCTCCACCTCAGAGGGGGCGTGGAAGAATAATGTTTTTCCATCCAAATTGACCCTTAGATGTGCTGGATACAGCATAGCAAAAGGGATTCTGTATTTTTGCATTTTTTCTCTAATTAAATTAAAACGCTTCCTTCTTGCCAGTACAGTTGGTGGGATATTCAGAAAAACCTGTAATCTCATCCCATTGAAAAAAAGTCCTTTTTCAGTTCTGACTTTTGTCAGGATTTTTTCCTTATCCTGGTATCTCAATGGTTTCATAAACAGGAAACATGGTTTGCCAAGATTATCTTTGGGGCCAAAGGCTTGATGGGCCCTATCCAGATCAATTTTTCTGGTCTGAGAATGGGAGGCCCAATATTTTAGAGAGCATTTCTTCACAGTAACCCTGAGAGTCCCCTCCTTCTATCCCCTCTGGGAGGTTCCTTATTTTTAGGTTTGCCCTCCTGGACTTTGATTCCAAATCCTCCACTTTTAGCTTCAGGGCTTTCAGCTCTTTATTGCTCTTTGCCAAAGTATTAGTCATTTTTGGTAGTGTATCTTCAATTTGCTTACATCACTTTCACACTCTATAGCCCTTAGGGACAATGATTCAAATTTTTCTACCATGTCTGAAAGCTTCTGTGTTAACGAAGTAACTGCAAGATTTAAAGTCCCAAATCCCTGTCTCATCTCATTCAAAATGGCCTTTTGGAAATCCTTGATATTATCCTCACTATCTTCTGTTGTCTCATCCACACCTTCATCCTCCTTCCTCTTCTTATCTCTCTCAGGACTCCCCCCCACCGTCTTCTCCCTTTCCTGACTTTTGTTCCCTCTGGTTTTCACTGTGGACATGATTTTCCCCTGTTGTAACACCTTTTCCCTTTTTTCTTTTATCTTCTTAGAGAATATATCAGACAGATAGGTGAGTCCAGGAGTAAAGCAGGTGTAGATGGATTTGTAATTTTGGACTTAATATTGTTAATTTTCTTTTTTTTAACAGTTATCTCCTTTGGAAGTTTTATCACTGCACATTTGTACAATGGGGTATTAAATGATTTTATTTTATTTTTGTTAGTCATGACTGAAGTAGATTCTTGTTGAGCATTAACACTGTTGGGGGGCCCTGAGTGCTTTGCTATTCTATCCTTTGTAAAGGGGGTTTTCCCACTTGAATAATCACTACTTCTGCCACTGAACACAAAATCCCCTTCCCTGGCTTTCCCAGGTGAAGGGGTACCTGCAGCTGTTCCCTCAGTTGTTTCAATGAAGTGATTGCTTCTGCTTCTGTGAAATTCAATTTTAGACCACTGCCAGAGGGAGACAGTGGTTCTGCCACTGCCTCTATAGCCCTTGCAGCTACTGTGGCTACCTCAATGCTTGATACATTCTGCTTATCCCATGTCCTGATCACTGACTTCAGCTGTGACTCCTCAAAGGACAACCGGGTGATTTCACATATGCCCTGGTACAACTTGGACATGCCACGCTGCATTCATAGGGAAAAAGGAGAGATAGGAAATCTAGAGGTGGGCGGTGAGTTTTCCTAAAAAAAAAAGAGATGAGCTAGTGCCAGACTGCTAGCTACACCATGAAGGGGAGATCACCTCTAGCCCATTCCTGGTGCATGCTTCAAATTTATGGCTTCTTAATGCCTTTTACACCATGGAGAAGGGCAGAGAGTCAGCGTTCTCCATGTACACAGCCTGCTCATTCAGCTGAGCATTCTGACATGACAGAATGCTCCTCCTCCTACCTGGCAACAGCCAACAGATACCAGTGTACTCACCAGAGGACAGAAATGAGTAAAAAGCATACTTATTTGAGCAAAAAGCTATTTAGCACATTTTTGTAACTCCACACAAAACAGTCAGTTAATACCTGACTGCGTTTTATGCAGAATCAGAATAAATGTGCTAAACAGCTTTTTGCTCAAATAAGTGTGCTGATATAATTTTTTTTCCTCCAGTGAGTGCACCAGAATCTGTTGGCTGTTTATGAATTTACTTGTAGCCTGGCTGTGAGCATTGTGGTTGCTAGGTGATCACTGGCATTTCACTGGGCCTTTTGTGTAACTCTGTCCCCTGTGTTTGAAAATTGTTGTGAAAATTAAATTAAAAGATGCAGTTACTAGAAGATGTGGGGGGAATACTCAGGTTGTTGAGTGCGAATGGCACCATTGTTGTCTGTGACAAATGCAAGGTGTATATTTAAAACCTCAGTATCTAACTAATGATATCTTTACATGCAGAAAGAGTATTGCGTACTGTACAATGATTAATGAAATTAAATTGCTCAAACAAGATGTCCAAAACATAACACAAAACTCAGAAATAGACAAAATCACTACATTTGTTCAGGCAGTAACAGCAGAAAATTCTCTCATTACAAATACACAGGGAGGAAAAAAGAATTAAGATAAGGAGGAAGTTGAAGACAGAGAACTGGTGCCAAAAAATAACCACCAAATTAAAAGAGTCAGAGCGAATGTCGATGGGGAATATGACTGGTATAAATCTGATCACCCTAAACACATGAAAAAAGGGTGTAGAGCATTTCATATACTAAGGGATATTTCAATATCTAATAGATATGAGGCACGAGGTGGTCTAAGCTGCAATGGCAAAATTGTAACACCAAACTTGGTGAGCACAGGTAGTACCAACAAAATAGTTACTGGTGACTCTGACATCAAATGCAGTGCTGTAAATATAACACTGAATTAGGAGATTACATGTAAAGCTACCAAAATAGGGTATGGCGTCAATATCGTGAATACAAAAATAGCGCGGTCCAATACTGTGCAGCAAATACAGTAAAAAAAAAGTAGCACTCAGTAAAAACTGTAAGCGCTACTACCACAACAATAAAGCACAAAAACAAACTGAATGTTTGCAGGGTGCTCTGCCCCCACAAACCCCATTATATGGGGCTGTGCCCCGAACCACCCATTTAAAATAACTACCTCAGGGAAGGCAACTCAGGGATGGGGAGAAACCTGGGAATTACAGAGGGTAAGTTGGGAGGGTGGAGGGTGGGAGGAGACAAAACTTAACACCAAAACAAAAATAATCTCAAGTGTTCCAAGGACTGGGAATCAAACCCCAGCCCACAGATTCTCTGCTGCCCTCCACAGCCCGTGGTGCTGCTCTCTGAACCATGGCAGCTGCTTGACAGACTGCCACCCAGCAGAGCTTGTATCCTCTGCATCCTGGCCAATACCTACAGGGGTAGTGCTACCACTATCTCCGCTATATTTTCCCAGCACTATTTTCCCCCTGTAGCTGTTTTGCCACATGCTGTTTTTCCTTCATGGTTTTGCTTCAGTCACTATATTAACCCAGTACCCAAAATAGTTATTGGTGACTCCATCATCAAATATCCTGACTCTACCATCTGTACACCAGATAAAAATAATACTACAGTGGTATGTCTTCCATGAGCAAGGGTTGGGGATTTGATAACTAATGTGGACAAACTAGTAAAGGAAGACAGTAGGAATACTGATGTTGTTCTACATCTGGGTACAAATGTTATTGGCAAATCCCATGAGCAGGACATCTGCTATGAGTTGTCGTTCCTGGGTAAAAGAATAAAATCAAAGGGATGCAAGGTAGCTATATCAGGAATACTGTTCATGCTAAGAGGTAGTCTGGAAAAAATAACAGAATTGAACATGCCAAAACTCATTTAGCCAATTGGTGTAAAAAGGAAAAAAATCTACTTCATAGATCATAGAGCAGAGATTACAAATCAGAACCACCTTTATACTAAAGATAGGCTACACTTGAACAAAAAAGGGCCAATTATACTGGGCAAAAAAATATTTTAATACTGGCATTTTAAACTAACTGAAGTGGGGGTAAATGATAGTCATGTTAAAAACAATGACAAGTCTTTTCCATCTACAAATAGGAATGAGATCAAAAAGTGTGATAGGGTGGATTGCATACTTTTAAATGCATGTGGTCTAGTAAACAAAATGGATGAATTAATGGCCCTCAATGAAAGTAATCATTACAATATTATTGCAATTTCTTAAACCTGGTGGAATGGCAATTATGACTTGGGAAAATCTCCATGAGGATACAAATTATATAATTCAGATAGGACTGATAGATGAGGTGGAGGTGTGGCACTATTTATACATGAAAGTACAGGATCAATTAACATAACAAAATCAAAAAAGATTCTGATACTGAAAGCATTTGTGTTAAGTTAACATCCTCAACTAGGTCTCCAATTATACCTGCCATCTGTTACAGGCCCCCAAGCTCTAGTATTGAAGAAACCAAACAAATAATAACTGAGATAGGAAAAGTTAAGGAGATGGGTGAAATATTATTTTTGGGCAATATAAACCTGGGTGATATTAGCTGGAAAAGAAAATGTTCAATAATATGTGCAAAAAAATACTTTTTAATGTCAATTAAGCAACATGCTCTGACACATGTCACTACACCCACTAGAGGGGATAGTATTCTAGACCTAGTCATATCATTTGATTCTGTACAAGCACATTCTAACTATTCAGGTACCCCACTGGGCAACAGTGATCACAATTCAGTACTTTTCAAATTTTACAACTCCAAAATAATTATCTGGAATTACTGAAATACTTTTATATTTAAAGGCTAATACAAAAATTATTAATGAAAAATGAAACAGAATTGATTGGTCTTTTTTCTATCGGATAATAATAATAATAATAATAATAAATGTTATTTCTAAAGTGCCTTTCAAATTTTCAAGGCACTTTACAAAACAAGTGTAAAAGTCAAACATTATAATTCAATATAAAACACAGATAAAACTACAATCTCATCAACAGCTTAAACACAGTCAATACTCCAAGAAGGCAATTTGATAAAAATGAGTTTTTAAACCCCTCTTAAATTCCTCCACGGAAGTGCACTGCCGAAACCGACGGAGTAGAGAATTCCAAAAAGTGGGAACAGCATAAGAAAAAGCTCTGCAACCAGATGAATTTAGACTCACTTTTGGAATCTCTAGCAACCCCTCGTCGGCCAAGCAGAGTGATCGGCCAGGGCAGTAAAGAGCCAGAATATCTTTCAGATAGGCTGGACCCAGATCATGTAGGGCTTTGAAAGTCAGTAAACAGACTTTAAAGGTGATCCGCCACCGAACAGGAAGCCAGTGCAGATCGGGCAGCACCAGGGCAATGTGACAAGACCTGCTTGTCCCAGTCAAAACCCGGGCTGCCATGTTCTGCACTAGCTGAAGGTGGCAGATTTTGACTCTAGAAAGCCCAAAATACAGGGAGTTGCAGTAGTCCAAATGTGAGGACATGAAGGCGTGGACCAACGTTGGTAACATGTCAGATGGAACAAGGTGCTTCACTCTAGCAATATTCCTAAGATGGTAAAAGGAAATCTTGATGACTGCTGACACCTGTGACTGTAGTGTCAGCCTGTCATCCAAGATAACCCCTAGGTTACACACCCGTTCAGAGGTTGGAAGTGACACACCCCCCAAGAAAAATTCCTGAGGGTGCACCAACAGGCAGACCCTCTATCCGACAGCCCGGATCCACTACCAAAACCTCTGTCTTTTCTGAGTTCAACTTCAGCCAACTAGAATCCATCCAATCCTGGATTTCTTTCAGACAGTTGTTAAACACTGAGAGAGCTCCAACCTGGTCAGGAGCGAAAGACAGGTATAGCTGGGTATCATCTGCATAGCAGTGAAACCTCAGCTTATACCATCTTATAATGTCTCCGAGGAGCAGCATATACACCGCTAATAACATGGGAGATAGCACAGAACCCTGAGGCACCCCACACAATAAAGGAGTTGGGCCAGAGGAAAAAAGCCCCAATACAGCTCTTTGTGATCTCCCAGTGAGGAATGAGGTGAACCATCGGAGGACGATTCCTGATATTCCACAAATCTGCCACAGGCATGCTAACAACACCACGTGATCCACGGTGTCAAAAGCTGATGAGAGATCAAGAAGAACTAGAATAGAATGTCTCTTCTGGTCTCTCACCCTCAAGAGATCATTAAGCACCCAAACCAGTGCAGTCTTGGTGCTATGTCTTTTATGAAAACCAGATTGGTAGGGTTCGTAGATGTCATGGATGGTTAAATGGTTCTCCAATTGGACCGCCACTACCTTCTCAATCACCTTTCCAATAAAGGGTAGGTTTGAAATGGGTCTGTAGTTTGTGAAACAGTCTGGGTCCAAGGTAGCTTTCTTCAAGGGAGGTGTCACCACCGCCTCTTTCAGGGAGCTAGGAAACTCGCCCAACTCCAGGGAGCACCAGACTATTTTCACAAGGATTGGGCCAATGATGTCACAACAACCCAATATTAGGGAAGTCGGTCCAGGATCCAAACTACAGCTCGTAGGGTGCACACCATGGATAATCCTCATGATGACCACAAAATCAGGTCTGCTGAAGGAACACCAAGAAAACTGAGGTACTGTGAACTCATGTTGTTCAACAGCATCCCCCTTAGAGGCCGCTGGACATAGATCCACCCTGATGTCGGCCACCTTATTAACAAAGAAATGAGCGAGCTCCTCACACTCTAATTGCAAAAAAGCTTTCCGAACTTGTAGACAAGTTGGGTTGCACAGACTGTCTATAGTTCGAAAAAGCTGAGCCGGTTGATTCCTAGCAGCTGCAATCTCCCTGGACAGGAATTCTGCCTTCTTATGGGAGATTGCAGATTGATAGACAGAATAATGGTCTCTCAATCTAAGGCAGTTGACATCAAGGGCGGATCTGCGCCAGCAGCATTCTAATCTTCTCCCCTGTCTCCGCATCTCCCTCAACGCCCCATCAAACCAGGGCACCTTGGGATGAAGGGAAAGGGGGCATACATGAACAGGAGCAATAATATCCAGAGCCAATGCAACAGCCCTGTTAGAGGCCATCACCAAGGTCTCTGGACTACTGCTCGCCAACGCGGGGGACGAGATGTCAAGGACCGCTGCAAGGCCTTGGGGAGTAATATCCCGTAAAGGGCAGTATCTTGCCATCTCCACAGGGGTAGGCCTTCTCAGGGGGGTAGTAAAATTGAACCTCACGGTGTAGTGGTCTGACCAAATGACTGGTTCCACCCCCAAATCAGAACTATCAATCCCTAAGAGAGAGACTAAGTCCAAGGAGTGTCCAGTTTGTGGGTAGCAGTAGAAACTACCTGTGAAAAGCCCAAATAAATCATTAATTGGAGGAAGTGATTACTAAATTATGAGAGTTCATCATCGACCCAGGCATTGAAGTCACCCAGAACCATCAATCTGGGTGACTCAAATGACATAGCAACGATGAAGTCTGCCACTTCCTGTAAGAACCGTTTCCCATCTCCTGGTGGATGGTAAATGAGTATGATTCAAATGCCAACACCTGCTACCACTGTGCACTCAAAGGACTCAGCCTCCCCCACTACCACACTCGTGAGGCCCATTTCTGTCTTAAAACAGACTGCAACCCCCCCACCCCTACGGTCCCATCTCGGGCGGTGTATCACTGAGTACCCTGCCGGAGTCATGGCTTCCAATGTGGGGCCTGGATTTTCATCCAGCCAGGTCTCAGTGATGCAAGCTAAGTCTACCAAACCAACAAGATCAGCAATAATGCCAGTCTTGTTTCTGATGGACCTAGCATTGCATAACACGGCCCGAGTTGGATTAACCTTGGAGGCTGTCAAGCCCATCTGCCTACTAGATTCTGTAGTGCCCTTGGGTATGGGTACCAGACATGGTGAACCATGATCTGGGTTCCATTTCACCCCAGGACACCTTCTAGATCTAACTACCCCGATATGAAGGCCCCCCTCGTCCATCCTCCCTCTATAAAAATACTGACACTAGGTGGGGCACATTTAAAACTACAATATTACAAATTTATTATGTGCACATACTACAAATAAAGCTGTTACTGAGTGACTAATATAATTTTTTAACATGCCTTCCAATATCTTTCCAGGTATTGCTGTTAGGCTGTTAGGTCTATAATTTCCTACATCAGATCTATTTCCCTTCTTATAAATTGGGACAATATTCACAATTTTTCAGTCCTTAGGAACCTGGTCATTCTTTATTGAGTGTCCAAGTATAATTTTCAGTAGTTTTAAGATACTATTAGAGGTTATTTTTAATATAAAGGCTGTAATGTTATCTGGACCAGGAGCAGAATCATTTTTAAGTTTTCTAATTCCCTATCTAATTTCATTCTCATTAATGGAAATTTCAGGGGAGTCTGATAGTATCCTAAAACAGCTACAAATAAAGAAATATAGTACAGTCAAAGAAAGACCTAAATGGTTAACTAATAAGATAAAAAAAAATTCTAAAAAAAAAAAAAATACAAGAAGTATCTGAAAAATAAAACTACTGATATGTGGGATTCATATAAGGCCTTGTAAAAAAAATGAAACACAATATTAAAAAGGCAAAAAAATCAATGGAAGTTAGATTAGCAAATGAAGCTAACAACTCTAATAGCAAATCCTTTTTCAGCTATGCTAGTTCATTAAAAAATCAAAGACAAACCATTGGGCCAGCCTCAGTTAATGACTGTATTATTAGTGAACCCCAAGAAATGACAAATGTTTTTAACTCCCACTTCTAGAAGATTTATGAACATAACCCCAAAACTAATGCATTTACATATACTGCATCAGACTCCCCTGAAATTTCTATTAATGAGAATGAAAATAGGGAATTAGAAAACTTAAAAATGATTCTGCTTCCGGTCCAGATAACATCACAGCCTTTATCTTAAAAACAACCTCTAATAGTATCTTAAAACTACTGAAAATTATACTTGGACACTCAATAAAGAATGACCAGGTTCCTAAGGACTGGAAAATTGTGAATATTGTCCCAATTTATAAGAAGGGAAATAGATCTGATGTAGGAAATTATAGACCTATCAGCCTAACATCAATACCTTGAAAAATATTGGAAGGCATGTTAAAAAAATTATATTAGTCACTCAGTAACAGCTGACCTTGAATAACATGGATTTACACCAGCAAGCTCTTGTGTGATGAACATGATGTGCTTCTACGAAAAGATTAGTAGCACTTTAGACAGTAGGACTCCATGTGACATAGTATATCTTGACTTTTCAAAGGCGTTTGACCTAGTACCACACTGGGCAATAATACAGTGATTACAAGATGAAAAACAAATAATACAAGGCTTAATAAATGGTAGCAAGTTGGCTATGTGGAAGATACCAGTGTGCCATAATTAGAGGACACACATGTTTTATTCAAAGAGTTACTAGTGGAGTGCCACAGGGATCCAGGTTAGGTCAGTTGTTATTGAATATTTTCATCTCAGATATGACAACAAATCTAACTGCATGGACCATCATATATGCTGAAGACATAAAAATCAGAGGGAAATGCATAATTGATGATGATTGTGATCAAATTCCAAAAAAAATTAGATAAACTGTCATTATGAGCACACAAATGGGGTATGAGATTCAGCACTGACAAGTGCAAGGTGATGCATTTGGGAAATAAAAATTGTCACTATAAATACAAATTGCAGCAAACATCTAGCCATAACAAGTAATGGAAGGGATCTTGGCTTAATTATTGACAATAATCTGGATCTCCATTCACATTCCACAAGCACCATTACCCATGCTAATAGGGTGCTGTGGGTGATTAAAAAGCACATACGATCTAGGTATCCAGAATATTTCCCTTATATTAGCTTTATGTATGCCCCCATTTGGATTCCGCATCACAAGTTTGGTGTCCATATAAATGTTGGGCAATTAACCAAGCAGAATGAATACAGCGAGAAGCTGCAAAAACTATCTTTAATATTCAAAATCTACCATATGAAGCTTGACTTTTGCACTTGAACCTAATGACACTGGCGCGATGCTTAAGGGAAGATTTTTTTTTTTTATTAACAGTTTATTGTTATAAACTATCATAACGGCATAGCAGACAAAAGTACAGAGACATCATTTACATATAATGTGTACAAGTCATGAGTCTACTATGTCATCCCCATCCCACTTCCCTCCACCCTCTCCCAGAATTCCCCACCCCATATCTGCTAGGATAATAAAAGAGGAGTGGTGTGGTCTGCTGAAATCTATCTTCTCCATACCTTCTGTGGATATTACTATGGTTGGCTATATAAGACTTACTTCTGTAATAGATAAAGGGTATGAAAGGGGGGCCCAGATTTTATTATACGTGTTCATAGAATTATTCAAACTGGAAATGGTCTTTTCTGTGCGTAAGTTAGTTAGTATTTCTGTTAACCATTCATTATAAGAGATCTCCTGCTGGTCCAGCCAGTGACGCAGGACCAGCTTTTTGACTGACATAGCAATGAGAGTTATATAATATTTCCTATTACGCACCCTGATACCTGATAAGTCCCCCAGTAGACAAATTTCAGGGATAATTAGCACATTTAAACCTAAAAGGGGGTCCACGCGCTGTCTAATCTTGGTCCATAAGGGGGAGTACCTTAGGACATGACCAAAAGATATGCACTAGAGATCCCTCCTGTTGCTGGCATCTGTTACATAAATTAGTGCCCTTCAGGCCTAGTTTGGCCAATTTAACAGGAATATAATAGGCATTGTGTAAAACAGAAAATTGGGTCAGTCTTAATCTATCCTGTTTAATGAATTGGTGGCAGGCTTGCCATATGTTTGTCCAGTTAATGTTCTGACCTGGGAAGAGAGACTCCCATAGCTCAGTGGGTCCAAAGGAATTGGGGAATTTCCATTGGTATAATGTGCTGTGGATCTTGGAGATTGCCTTGGGGCCTCCACTCCACTTAGACAAGTCTTTACGAAACGGGATAAAATGTCCATTCTCCGGTTTTTGACCAAATGATTGTATAAGCATGTGTCTAAGTTGATACAGCTTGAAAATATATTTATTAGGGATGTTCCATTTAACAGCAATTTCCTGAGTTGAAAACCAGGCATTATGGTCCTTCATCAAATCTGAAATATCCAGGCCTTTTAAAGTAGGAAGCCAGGACTGGGGTATCGGCTTGCCCGCTATTTTAAGGTTTAAGTCACCAATTATCGGTTGATTTATGTCCTTGGTACAGCTGTAGCTAAGAAATTGGGAAATCTGAGCATGTATTTTTAGAGATGTATGAATTGTCGTGTTTTTTAAGTTTCTGGGGTAAGCTACTTTCCCTTATGTGTAACAATCCTACAGGATTCAATCCAGTTGCTTGTATTAATGCCCGTTCAATTCTATGCTTAAGGGAAGATTTACTGATGATGTATCAGGTTATGCAGGATCCATATTTGCTAACATAACTGAACTTTCAATATAAACAAAATTCAAAAAATACTAGACGACATCCTCTACAGGTGACAGCGTATGCTTTCAAAACTACAAAGAGAAAATTATTTTTCACTCAACGTATCATAAAACATTGGAATACACTACTTTTGGATATTATAGCAAGTGATCACAAAACCTGATTTAAGCACTGCCTGGTCAGGTTTCTATTAAGTGTGGGGGGGGGTGTTGTAATATTGTCAGAAGGAGCATCATGGGCATACAAGCCTTATCGCTCCGTATCCACATTAGTATGAACCTTAGCAGTACAGTACTTCCTTTTTCTTGCTGTTAATACCCCCTTCCAATACACCCAGCATCCTATTAGCCTTACTATAGGCCTTGTTACACTGCCTTGATTGTTTAATGGAGTCACTATTGATGACTGCCATGTCCCTTTCCTCTGCCATAGTGCTCAGTTTAACCCTTCCTGTCCAATAGTCTGTCCTGTTTTTTTTCCCCCCTAGGTGCATGATCTTGCATTTTTTTGGCATTCAATTTCAACATCAAAATCTTAGACCACCACTCTAGCCTTTGTAAATCTCTCTGCATCTCCGTGATCCCTTCATCACTATCTACCCTACCACAGAGCTTCATGCCATGTGCGAAGAGACACAGCTTGCCCTGGATGTCCTCTCCATTACTGATGAACATATTGAAGAGAATAGGTCCCAGGACAGAACCCTGTGGCACCCCACTCATGACTTCCCTCTCTTCCAATTTGACCCCATTTACCATAATTGTCTGCTGTCTCTCCATCAACCAGTTTCCATCTAACTATGTCCCTTGCTGCACCTGGGTCCTCCAGCTTCTTCATCAAGCTTCTGAGTGGCACCAAGTTAAAGACTTGCTGAAATCAAAGTACAGTAAATCCACAGTGTGGCCCTTATGTACTACCTTTGTTACCCAGTCAAATAAAACTATCAGGTTTGTCTGACAAGACCTCCCTGCCACACACTCATGCTGTTTATTATCTTGTAGACCATTGCTCTCTATGTAATCCACACGGTCTCTCTGATCAGTGACTCCATCAGATTACCCAATACAGAGGTAAGCCTAAAATGTCTGTAATTCCCTGATTACTCATTGCCCCCCCGTGTAGCAGGAATATGTCCGCTACTTCCAGACTTTCAGAACTACTCATCTGAATTGAGCTAAGGAATAGCCCTGTTAGAGTTTCACCAATTCCACAGCCAATTCTTTGAGCACCCTTGTGTGCATACCATCTGGCCCTAGGGCTTTATCTACTTGAAGGCTTCAAGCCCCTTCTGGACCCTTTCTCTGGTAAATACTGGCTGCCTGATTTCAGGAATGCTCCTGACAGCTGCCTTGATGCCACTTTCAGGCAGGGGCCCACTGTTTCATTTGTGAAGACAGAGCAGAAGTAATCATTAAGGACAGCTACTTTTTGTTCATCTTTCTCTAGTATCCCCCCATAGCCTAACAACACCTACTCCCTGTTTCGTTTTTTCCTTAATATATCTGAAAAACTGTTTTTTCCACCCTTGACCCCCTCCATAATACACAGCTCCATTTCCACCTTTGCCTCCCTTACTATCATCTTTGCTTCTCTAACTTCTATTTGACAGTCTCCCGACTCCTCCTCCCCAGCTTTTCCTTGTACCTAGTGAAAGCCTTTTTTTTTGGCCCTCACTGCTTCTCTGACCTTTTTTGAGAATCATATTGGTCTCCTGTACTGGTTTCATTCTCTAACAATTCTCAGGCATGACTTTGTTGCCTCAAGACTGGTCCCTTTTATTTTCACCACATCTTTCCTCTGCATCTTTAATGCTGTCTACCCTGTTCCTCATCATTTTCTCCACTGCTTCTTCATGATCTAGTATACATCCAAGCTTGGTGGCATCTGCAAATATAGTCATCCACCCACTATGTTTGCATTTCACATATATGCTAAAGAGGGTTGCCCTGAGTATCAAGCTTGTGGGATCACACTGACCACTGCTCCCTAACTTGGGAGGTGACTTTTTAGTCCTACTTTCTGTTTCCTGTTTCTTAACCAGTCTTCCATCCATGCAATACTATGATTGTTCAGTCCTGGTCTCCTGATCTTTTGGAATAATTCTATGTGAGGTACTATATTGAAAACTTTACTATAGTCCAAGTAAATAACACTCATAGGTTTTCCCACATACATGGCTCTCCTAACTGGCTTAAAATATTCCACCAAATTGGTTTGGCAAGATCTGCCATTATGGAACCTGTATTGTGTACTATCCTTCAGCTTATAGTCCAAGTATACAACATCCACTGGTTTTCCCACATCTGTGGCTTTACTAATTGGTTCGAGAAGTCCCACCAAATTGATTTGGCAAAATCTGCCCTTATGGAACCTGAATAGTGTACTGTCCTCCAGCGTATTGCTGGAGATAAACCCCCCAATATCTTGTCCCTAATTATTGACTCCAACACTTTCCTAATGACTGAAGTTTCTATAGTACAAGCCTATAGTTTCTGTAGTCAGCTGTTGCTCATTTTTTGAAACTCACTATTATGGTGGCATCGCATCAACTATCAACAAGCTTTTCATTGTTAAGGGACTCATTAAACAATAGTGTGAGCAGTCCTGCTAGTTCAATGGTCCATTCTTTCATTACTGAGTGTATTCTGTCTGGTCCTTGGGCTTTGTGTTTCACGCAGATAATGTTTCCTTATCTTTCCCATATCTCCTCAGCTCACTTTACAGTGTTTCCTTATACTGTAGCAGTTTCACTGGTTACAGCTGTTTTATGAAATACTGAACAAACGTACTGGTTAAAAACCTTGACCATGTCCTTCTCATCTGATATTATAACTTTCCTTCTGCAAGCCGTCTGACTTGTTCATATCTCTTTTAGCATTAAAATAGCTACGCTCTAACCTTCTCTTTGTTGACCCAGTTCCTCTTTTACATTCCTTAACCACTTCTATAATGCCTTCTGATCACTGGCCTTAGCTATATTGTAGGCCCTTTTCTTTCTTTTAAATTTCTTGTGTAGATCCTTATTTAAGCAAGGTGGAATCTTACCTTTATTGCTGTATGTTTTCCTAACCGAGATGTATTTATCTTCTAATGTATGAAATTTGTTAGTCAACTCTGTTCTAGTGTTTTATCTGCAAGCTGCCCTTTCCAATCTCAAAGCACCATTTCAGTTCTAAACAGATCAAAATTTGGTCTGCGAAAGAACTTGGCACTGGAGATTCAGTTCTCTGTCACTTTCCCATGTTTAATTCTGAATTGTACCATACAATGATCTCTTCTTCCCAATGGAGGCACTCCTTAAGGAAAGGATAGTGCAACACCTGGAATCCATAGGAGCACAGGATCCAACACAGCATGGGTTTACAACAGGAAGGTCCTGTCAAACTGATCTTATAGATTCCTTTTACTGGATAACTAGAGTGGTGGACCAAGGGGGAGCAGCTGATGTCGCCTACCTTGACTTCAGCAAAGCTTTCAATACTGTTCCACATAGAAGATTGATTAATAAGCTGGGTAGGCTCAGGGTGGGTCAGAAGTTGGTCAGCTAGGTGGAATACTGGTTGATGGGCAGAAAACAGAGAGTGGTGGTAAACGGTATTCAGTCAGAAGAGATGCAAGTCAAAAGTGAGGTACCTCAGGGATCAGTCCTGGGGCCAGTCCTCTTCAATATCTTCATCACTGACATTGCAGATGGACTGGACGGTAAGGTTTGTCTGTTTGCAGATGACACCAAGATCTGCAACAGAGTAGATGATCCAGATGGGGTGGGCAGAATGAGAAGAGATCTGGATAAACTGGCAAAATGGTCAGAAGTGCAAGATCATGCACATTGGGAAGAGAAACCCTGAAGTCATCTATAGGCTGGGATGGGAGTTGCTGGCAGTCACAAGGGAAGAAAGAGACTTGGGCATCATCATTACAGATGGCCTGAAATCATCCAAACAGGCCACTAAAGCAGTAGGTAAGGCTAGGGGGATGTTGGGGTGTATTAGTAGGGGTATCACAAATCTTAAGAGGGAGGTAATAATCTCTCTTTACAAGACACTGGTTAGGCCCCATCTGGAGTACTGCATGCAGTACTGGAGGCCACAACTTAACAAGGACATTAACCAAATTGAGGCAATCCAGAGAAGGGCAACCAAAATGGTGCAGGGACTGCATCAGAAAACATATGAGGACAGATTAATGGAGCTCAATATGCATACCCTAGAGCAAAGGAGGGATAGAGGTGATATGATCGAAACATTCAAACACCTTAAGGGAATTAACAAGGTGAAAGAGTCTAACATGTTTCAATATAAGAAAAATAGCAGGAAATGAGGACACAGCATGAGATTAGAGGGAGGCCGAATAAGGGGTAATGTGAAGAAGTTCTTTTTCACAGAAAGGGTGGTGGATGCGTGGAAGGGCCTATCTCAGGAAGTGGTGGCTATGAATACAGTGCAGTGCTTCAAACAGACATGGGATAGGCATAAGGGAGCAATACAGATGAGTATGAATAAATAGGCCATTGACAGAGCAAAGGCCGATGGCACATTCATAAGGTAGAAAAAGAAATGGGCAGACTGGATGGGCCTTGCAGTCCTTATCTGCCATCAACTTCTATGTTTTTTATGTTTCTATTACAAAGTCCTGTATTTCCTCTACCGAGTGGCTCAGAGCCAGATCCAAGATTACCCCCTCTCTTGTTGCCTCCTTGACAATTTGCACCATATTGAGGTTCATTGTAGTCTGTATGAATTAATTCTTCATGTTGTTAGTGCTAGTGGTAGAGACAAAAATGAGGGGGTGGGGCTACAAGTATATGTGGGATAATCAGAGGTGTATATTAGAAAATAGGCAGGTAGGAGGGTGGGTTACTGCAGACCAGTTATGGTCTGCAGAGACAGATTAAGCAGGGAACATCTGGGCAGATTGAATGGGCCAAGCTGTCCTTTTCTACTGACAAATTCTGAGGGCTGGATTCAGAAATGCCAAAGCAGGACACAAGGCAGCTTGCATTGGAAAAAATGGTACAAGTTGCACTTGCATCCTGCGTTGAGTCCCTGCGGGATTCACATAGGCAGCCTGCGACATGCTGCAGGCTGCCTGTGCCCAACTGCACCTATGCACCTGAAACCCCCTTGCGACATGGCGTAAAGTGGTTTCTGGCAGCATTTGCACCCTATTCAGGTAGGGTGGCCGCTACATCCACAAATAGGATTCAGAGACAACCACCAGTGAATTTCTGTCAAAGACCAGCTATGCCAACAAAAAGGTGGTCTAACTGTTCTTTGCTGTTCACTGGAGGTTGCCACTGTGCCCCAGCCCCACAACCCCTGTGGGTTACAGACCCCCCATGGGCTCTTGGTCCCAGGCATGGCATGCATGTTGCCAGGCTGGGTGTGTTGTACACCCCTTATGCCCTGACCCCCCCACACACACACACATGTCGAGGCCCCTCCCACATGCCCTGGGGCACAATCCCCCCTGCCATCCCTGTAACCCCCGGTAGTCTAGTGGCCCCAACTCCTTCACCCCACAGTGCAAGCCCCCCCACGCCCCCCAATACCCCACCGGTGACTGGCACAGCCCTCCCTCACCACCAGGGCCAGTCGCAAACTTACCCACCATGTGTGTGTGTGTGTGTGTGTGTGTGTGTGTTGGGGGGTTGGGGACCACTGGGCCACCAGGGCAGGTAAGGGTCCTTGATCTGGGGGGGCCGTGGCAAGGGGCTTGGGGCTGGAGCCCACACTGTATGGGGCCACGGAGGTGGGCATGGGGTGCCATGGCAGCCCTCAACCGGTGCAACTGCCACCTACACTGTCCTGAGACCTGCGGCATTCCTGGATGCTATGCCCTACCTTGCATAGCTACCGCAAGTCGCAGGATGCAGACCGCTGCACCTGCTCCGATCCTGAATCGGGTGCATGGGCCAGGTTGCAGGGATGGTCACTGCAAGCTGCCATTGCTGCAGCTTGCAGCGGACCTTTCTGAATCCAGCCCAATGTTTTTATGTTTTTAATGCCATTCGCCTAGTTTATTCTAGCCATGTTAAAGCCCCCCATCAAGATGACCCTTTCCTTCAAATCTATGGTTTCGATTTGCTCTAGCATCTTAGCATCAATTCTTTATCTTGTGATAGAGGTCTATGAAACACCTCTAGTATTAGATTCTGATTGCCCTTGGCTGCCATTTTTATCTGTGCCAATTATAATGACTCATTATGTGATGTTGCTATTTCCACTGCACTAATACCATTTCTGATATAAATAGCTAACCCTCCACTGGGGTCATGGCATTCTATTATGCAGGAAATGTACTATTTTGAAAAAGTTGTGGACATGTATCAACATACTTTGGACTGATTTGAACTCTGCTTTGTATTTTATTACATGACTGTAGATGACTGTAGATGAGCACAGGCCCCCATAATCACGTCTGGCCCTCACACTTCTTTTTATGTGAGAGACTAGTGTTACAGGTATCATTTAATGTCCTTTGCTTTCCTCTGACTATTATATGAACCAGCCCTGTGCCAGGGAGCCAGACCCTTTCTGGTGAAATACCTGACCGGCTCAGTGGCCATCAGGTTAATTCAGTTCTCATTTTTTATTTTGTTACCTTGTTTTCTTCTTGTAGGTTTTCCTGTTTCTTTTAGTGATACACAGTTATCCATTTTCTAGTTCTGTGTTTGTAATATATGCCACTCTTAGTTTGTTTTATGATGTACTCTGATGTGTCAATAAACATTAAACATAAAAATAAATAGATGACCCTCCATTACTTTCATTTGGTCCCTCTCTCTCTCTCTCTCCCCTTCCTCCTCTCTCTCTCTCTCTCTCTCTCTCTCTCTCTCTCTCTCTAAAAGGTTATAGCCATCTATATGTTTGACTCACACATCCACCTTATTCCACCTCATCTCTGTTACTGCACAGATTGGAATATCCCTTTTGCTATGCAGTGCTTCCAACGCTGCCATTATATTATTAAGGCTTCTTACATTAGTTAAAATGCATTCCTACACATTTATGCCCCTTGTACTGTGTCCGGTTCTTATACCATTCACTCTACTATTTTGATTATTTCTTTGAATAATATTTATCTCTGTATTAATCTGTGTTCTATCCTCCTTCCCCTATTCAATAGTTTAAAAGGTTCTTAATCAGTGGTTTAGCCTTTCCCCTAATACTTTTGCCCCATAGTTTGTTAAATGCAGTCCATTCTGACCATATAATATCAGATTTCTTTCAAATCTATCCCCGTTACTCCAGAACCTGAATGCTTTCCTTGTGGCCCAGGTCCTCAACTATATATTTATTTGTCTAATTGCCTTGACTCTCCCTATATTCACCCTTGGGACTTGCAGGATTTTCAATATGAGTTCCTTTTTTTTCAACACCTTACCTACAGTATATGCTCAAAATCACTTATGATATTATCATCCAGTCTTGTGCTGATATCATTGGTTCCAATGTGTAGTGCTACCATTGATTTTGGTGAGCAATTCTTTAGCAAAACCTTTATGTTCACTTTCCTGTTGCTCAACCTTGCCCTTGAAAGACAGCATACTGTTGACTCTTTTCTTCCTCTACAGATCTGCCTGTCTGTGTAACACAATATAGAATCCCTATTACTACAACCATATGCCTTTGTCATTCTTTTGGTAACATCTCCTCTGTATTGTCATCTACTATTGCATTTGCATGTTTGGACCTACTTGGTACTCCACTTATAGGGTTCTCACCATTCTCCTCCACCAATGAAATTGTTTATGATATTTTCAGGGTTAACAACTATGTTATTGGATCCTATTTATTGTTTGGCTTCCTTCCTTCTCCTGAACCTGTGGTTGCTTCTCCTCCTCCTCCTCCTGTAGAACCTCAAACCTGTTTGTGGTCATAATCTGATGGCAGTCCGTAATTTTACCCCACTTCCATTTTATTCCCCCTTGCACCATACACCATTCAAACAATGGTCATCCTGGCCTCCACCATCTTCTGCCTCCTCCACTGCATCCCTTTTCCTTTTGTCCCTTTGCTTCTTTGCTTTATTGCCACCTCATTTGGACCAATTACTCTAGTACCACCAATTACTTCGGAACATCTAATCATATTCTTTGTTAACATTTTCTGCATGTCTTTGACAAACACCTCCAACTCCCTGATCCGATTGAAACATTCAGGTTTTTTTTAATTATATTGTCATCCTCCAACACCTTTATATAGTTACATTTTGTGCACACATACTCAGGCTGTCTACTGGTATCAACAAGCATTTTGTACCTGATATATTTGATGACACCATTATATTCCATTACCCTGTCCTCCCTGTTAGTTAGTATAGTTAGATTCTATTGCAGAAAGCTTCCTTCCTTCAGGGAAAGACAGGTGTTTTCTTGGCAGCCTTGCTAAGGCTCTCACAGTGTAATTTCAATACTAGGAAAACCAGAAGTGCCTCGCTTGAATGTGTCTAGTTTTCGCAGTCCACTATTTAGCTTATTAAATTTTTAAAAATAACCTTAAAAAGCCATTCAGTCACTTAAAATGCAAACTGTACTGAATTTAGTCCCCACTGCTTCAACGACTTACAAAGTAAGCTTCTACAACAGCTATTCAGTTTGACTTCCTGATGCTGTGGTTACCAGCTCACCAAAAACCCAGTGTTCCTTGCTTAGCCCAGAGAAGAGAAAGATTTAGAGAGGGCAGAGGAGATTTTTTTTTAGATTTCATTTTTCTAATTTTTCCAGGTATTGTATTGCAGTATAAGGGTGACAGAGAATATATCTCATCCCAGTATCACCGTCCCTTGCTTGATAATGTAGACCTTAACATGCCAATTAATACATTTGCATTTTCTCACCTCAGTTACTGCTGTGCACTTTAAAAGGATTTACCAGGAAGTTAACTGCACCATCTTCAGTTAGTTCAGAATGCAGCAGCAAGGCTCCTAAACTCCATTCAGAGGTATGGTCATATCAATCTGTTGATATGGGCTCTGGGATGACTGCTAATTAGGTGGTGCACTGACTTCCAGGTTTAATAACATACAAAACTCTAAATAAATTGGGCCCCCAGGAGATCAGCAAGCTCTTGAACCCCTACACACTCACCAGAGAATTAGGAGTCAGAGAATGGGGCTTTCTCCCAGTACCTCCAGCTCAGTTAAAGTCTACAGGACTTTGCAATAGCTGCCCCAGTCCACTGGCATGCCTTGCCAGTGGATATTTGCACTTTCAGAAATGTTTCTATTTTTAAAAACTAATTGAAACCAAACTTACAGTAGAATCGACTATTTGTTGACATCTCCTTCAATTACTGCTAATACAATCGACACTGAGATTCTACCCTTAATTATATCTGATCATTCTCCTGTTAAATTTTTGTTTACTTGGGGCTCTTCCTCCACCAAACCTCCTTTATGGCGTTTAGACCCCCTCTTGTTAAGGGACCCAGAATTTTTGCCCTGGATTAAAGAACAAATAAATGAATATATGTCATTCAATGACCCTACAGACACTTCTATGGGCATTACCTGGGAAGCACTTAAAGCCACATTACGTGGTAAAATAATTGGATTTGCGACTCATAGAAGGAAACTTAGGGAGCAACAAATTAATAATCTTGAAAAATTACTTAAACAAAAACAAACGGATTATCTAAATAGTCCTAAACCTGATCCCTCCTCACCCTTACATTACGAAATTTTACAACTACGTATGCAAATCAACGAACTTATTTCTAGAAAAACAGAATTGGCATTATTAAGAATAAAGCATAAATTCTGGGAAGGAGGAGAAAAAGGCAGCAAAATTCTTGCTTATAGACTTAGAATGCAACAAGTGGAACGATATATCACTGCTCTAAAAGACCATTCAGGGAATATCTGCACCAGTGAACACTCTATTAACAATATTATGACAACCTTTTATAAAAAATCTCTACTCCTCTCCTCCCATTATAAATTCTTCAGACATTTCCTCTTTTTTAGATAAGCTTGTTTTTCCCCGTATATCAGAAGAAGCTATACATTCTTTAAATGCACCACTTACCATAGAAGAAGTAAAGAAGGCTATTTCTTCTAAAATCCGATCCGCTCTCCGGTGGAGACGGTTTCCTGTTGATTTTATAAGATTCTGGCTGATCAATTAGCCCCCCTGTTATGTAACGTTTTTCAAGAATCCACAAAAATTGGAAAATTACCGAATACGATGACTGACGCTATCATAACGGTTATTCCAAAAAAAGAGAAAGATTCTACCATCCCAGCCAATTATCATCCCATATCACTACTTAACACTGACGGTAAGATTTTTGCTATAATTTTAACCATCCGTCTAGAACCATTCATATCTAAGTTAATTCATAGATCCCAAACTGGTTTCATCAAAGGAAGAATGGGTTCAGATCATTTACGTTCTTTAATTAATCTAATACATAAAGCAAAATCTCTTCCCTCCCCTGCAGTCGCCATCTCTATAGACTTTGAAAAAGCATTTGATTCATTAAGCTGGAACTTTCTTTATCCGGTGCTATCTCGCTTCGGCCTTCCCGACTATTTTTGTTCCTGGATTCAACTTATTTACATTAACCCTCATGCAAGTGTGCTTACTAATTCTATACTATCTCAGTCATTCAAACTAGAAAGAGGTACGCGACAAGGCTGCCCTTTATCTCCATCTCTTTTTATTCTGGCTCTTGAAACTCTCGCTATCTCCCTTAGACAAAACAGTGGTATAAAAGGTATCTCTATTGGTCATAGACAATATACTTCGTTATCATATGCGGATGATATGCTTATACTATTAGAAGACTTTGAATTATCCCAACAACCTCTTTATAATTTACTTAACCATTTCTCTACACTTTCCAGGCTCAATGTCAACTATCAAAAAACTGAAATACTCCCATTAAACGATCATTGTGATACTCTCACAAAAGCTCATCTTCAGTTTCGATGGGCATCACAAAGTATCACTTATTTAGGCATTAAATATCATCTGATTTGAATAAGATCTGGGATCTAAATATACAACCATTATTAATCAACATCAAAACTAATCTAGATAGATGGAAAAGTCTCAATCTATCTTTTCCTGGTAAAATATCTGCAATTAAAATGAGTATCACACCAAAAATTCTTTACTTATTTGCTTGTATCCCACTTAAAATTCCCTCCCATTTTCTAT
This sequence comes from Neoceratodus forsteri, assembly GCA_016271365.2. Classification (NCBI taxonomy): domain Eukaryota; kingdom Metazoa; phylum Chordata; order Ceratodontiformes; family Ceratodontidae; genus Neoceratodus; species Neoceratodus forsteri. Next base: position 909,809,840 of record CM028131.1, on the reverse strand, counting down.
ACAAAATCGATAAATTGATGGGGAACTTCTTATGGGAAGGACATGTACCTAGGTTCAGTCGCATTAAATTAAGATCTCATTGGACTCACGGAGGCTTCGGTTTACCCTGGTTTACTGCATATTTTTGGGCATTTAGAGCTTCACAAACGGTCAAATGGTTTTTCAAACCCGATTGCAATGTTCCCTTATGGTATGCTATGGAAACATCGTTATCTTCTGGTCTAACCCCTAATTCTTTCATTTATTTCACTTCCGTATCTAAATTTAAGAAAAATCCTGTTATTAATTCATCGATATAGTATTGGCTTAAAATGCACAAATGGTTTAACATTGACCCGGCACCTATACATTATACACCTATTTGGGGAAATCCAAAGTTTACATTGGAGAATAAACCAATATATTGCAAACCTTGGGCACAAAAAAACATTTTCTTTTTTAGTGACCTTTTAATGGATAACAGCAATACCCTAGATACCTTTTGTAACTTACAAGCCAAATGGAACATCCTCAAAACAGAATTTTGGAAATACCTACAAATCAGATCTGCCATAACTCCTTTTAACCAAAAACCCTACAATTCACTGGGAACTCATCCACATATTAACAAATGGATTAATACTCCTCATAGTTTAACCAGTATTATTTATAAATTAATTAGAGATAAGCTCCCAAATCAGTCTCTCTCGGCCAGAGACAAATGGAACCGGATACTTAATACTGATATATCCGATTGCCATTGGAACAAATGTTGGAAACTCTGCCATGACTCGTTCAAGGATGCACAAAGCAGATTAATACAATGTAAAATCTTACACCTTTGGTATAAAACTCCAGCTCATTTGTATAAGATTGGTTTACTACCCAATAATAACTGTTGGCATTGCAATGCCCCTAATGGAGACATTCTACATATACTATGGTCATGTAAATCCATTTCTAACTTATGGCAAACTATTCATCAATTTGCTACCAAAATCATTGGCAGTGTTATTCCATTTGATCCTAAACTATATATTCTAGGTATCATTGATAACAATATAACTTTAACAAAATATCAGCATAAATGGCTTCAGATACTGTTCATGCAAGTCAAAAGACTGATCTTAATTCATTGGAAATCTCATTTAACCCCCAATCTGACTGATATTTTAAATCACCTAACTCGCATCTCCTCTCTTGAAAGAATCTCTTATCTAACTACTGACAGACTCAATGAGTATTATCTTTGCTGGCAGAGCTATTTGAATTTTCTTCAATCTTAAAAAACATTTACATATAATAATCTGTTTTTTTTTTTTTTAAGTTTCATATCTGATTTCTCACTGCTACATATTTGCAGTTCCTTCTCTCTGGTTGTTTGATGTTTGTGATTATTATTGAAAAACCTTTCTTTTTTTCTCTTTATTATCTAATTCCTTTAACTTTGTGTAGTACGGTCAATATTACATACTATACAGGAGTCAACATATTATATAGCTTTACTATAATCTTGTAATATATAACATTTCTATTAGGTTACCTTTTCTTTATTATTATATATTACACCACAGATCTTAATATGTATAATTCTTTTAGTGCTGTACTATGCCATGTTTAATAGTTTTAATAAAAAGATTAACTGTAAAAAAAAAAACTAATTGAAGACTATAATAGTTATCTTTGCATTTAACTCCAATGAAGACTTTATTTTCTTTGAGGAAATTTAGAAAACTATCAGCAGTAGTACTATACATTTCCTAATTATTGCTTTTAAACCCAGCAAGGCACTACAATTTCCTGGCATACTGCAAGGATGTGTTAGAAACAGGGGCACAATTTTCATTGCTTCCCACTGCAGATATTAAAATTGTTAAGGATGACATGGTCCACATCTTCTTCGAGACTGACCAGCTGGTTAGCTATTTGAGGAGTTACCATTTAGCTCATGAAACTGCTGGTTCTCCTGCAGACTCAGAAAAGGGTATGTTAAAGATACTGGGCAGGCTGGAAATGCAATAAAACACTGAGAATAGTGATAAACTTACTTTAAGGATAAAACAGACCTCTTTATTGATGTTTGCTTGTATTTTGGGTTGTGGTTAATATTAAACTGCATTTATTTTCTGTATGGGTTGTACTGGGTGGGGTAGAGTACTATCATTTATGGAGTATGGATTGTAGGCAGAAAACTGCTCCTGCATGATTGTGAGATGAACATACAAAATATTTAATATTTTCTTATTGCTTCTCCCCCAATGAAATAACCTAGAGTATTCTCTTTTTTTTTATTTGCTGTACTTTCTGTCCTCCACAGACTGGCTCCCATCAGCTCACCCCGGCACCCAGCCCCATCACCCTCCCCCCATGGACTCACCCAGCCAGAGATATGCTCTGGCTTGCCCCCCCACTGAGCAGGGTCACTGGAGGGAGCCCAACCACTCTTTGGATGCCAGCATACAGCCCTGGGATGCTTCAATCCCAGGGTTATGCCTTGGCTTACCCCCTAGGGTGGACCTCTGGGTTGGGGCTCACCCTCCCATCAAATGTTGTTATTCATTCCAGTGGTGCTATGGGCAGAAACATGGGACCTGTAGCATGAGGCAGGTGTCATCCTACTTAGCCCACTTTTCCAACATTTTCAGCCCCAGGAGGTGGGACATGCAGTGACATCAAGGGTATGTATTCTGACATCTGTCCCACCTCCATTACCAATACAGATGCCAGCAGCTGCTCCCCCTGGCTCCACCAGGGGTCAGCCATGTGCTGGGAACTCAAACCCCCTTCCCCAGAGAAGGAGGGCAGTTCCTGGGACACTCAATACTTCTCCCCCCAGCCGGCCCTCTGACTCTTGGGTCCGTTCCCAAACCAGGGATGCCAGCATCACAGGTGGAAGCACTAACTGCTGCGCCAATGGGCCGGCCACGTATTCTCTTATGTTTAAAAGGTAGCATTATATCCCAGGATTTGAATATAGGAGCTTTTTTATTTCCTTTGTTAACTGATAGTTACTGACATATAGATATGATATCATAACGTTTTAATGATTGTACACAACTCTGCAAACATCATTGTAAAATTCATAAAATAATTCAAAAAACAAATATGAAGAAACATCTCTCTGTCCTAGCTTTAGGGAACTCTGTTGTATTGCCTTTTTTACAGCTGCATAGTGGAGCTATGCTGACATACAGCCATTACATCAGTAGCAAAAAAGGTCTCTGGAATGTCTGGAATGTTTCCTAATGCAGCACAGCCTGTCTGCTCCCACAGAGTGGAGTTGAATAACATCTCACCATGTCCTCTCCATTCAGCACAGCATAGCCCCTCAACCCCCACCACACTATTTTCTTCATGAATGTCTCCTTCACAATTGCTTAAAAAACACGAACACAGGACTTATAGATCCTAAGTAGCAAAAATGCAAAGTACGTACATTTTCTCAATAACTTGCATTGCCTGTTTTATGTCTTTTTATCTGGTTGATCCTGCACCTCCCCCGGCTGGCCATTATTGCCAACTACCCCTCCCACAATCCCCTGTGGCTAGCCCTCTCATGACGTGCATGACAGCTTCAGCTGCGGGGGACTTCTATATTCCTATAAACATATAGTAACTTTTTTAATCTACTTATTCAGCATGTCATTGCGCTTACAGTGCTGGTACCAATTGGCTGTCCTCGGTTGTTTGGTACCGGAACTATAAGTGCACTGACATGCTGAATAAGTGGATTAAAGTTACTATATGTTTATAGGGAAATAGAAGTCACCTGCAGCTTAGCCCGTCATGTGCATCATCAGAGGGTTGGTTGAGGGGATTGTGGGACTGGTAGCTAGTGATAATGGTGGTGGGAGTCACAGGATCAACTACAGTAGATAAACAGACTTAATATAGGCAATATGAGTTACTAAGAAAATGTGACTTATTGAAAACATTTCACTGCTTTCTGTTTTTGCTGTACATTCACATTTGTTCAATATTGTTGGACTAGCAGCCCTTGAGGTTCTAACCAGAGCTAGTTATTTGAGGCATTGCTCAGTTTAATGTATTGCTGTCACTGAATGATCATTTTTTGTTTTTTCCTTTTCTTCTTTTTTATTTTGCCATTCATTACGTATCTGTTTGTTGTTTATTCTTCACAGTCATTCTGAGCATTAGGGGTGCACCTAGATGCACATAACAATATACTGTACCTACCTACGCCTGACGGGGTTGAAGCAGTGCTGAAGATGGCAAACCTAAACAAGGTGATGGGCCTGATGAATTACACACACCAAATCCTATAGGAGCTATCCAAGGAACTCTCTATCCCCTTTGCAATAATATTCACTAAGTTATTGAGAACTGGGTATCTGCCTGATGATTGGAGACTGGCCCTTACTGTGCTAATATTTTTTTTAAAAACAAGACTCCAGGAATGAGCTTAGAAACTATAGGCCAGTATACTGTGTGACTGAAACAAGTCACTTAACCTCCTTGTGCTCCTAGAACACACTTGGAAATAACCTTCAGCTTAATGCACCTTTCCCAGGTAAAAATTGTACAATGAAAACTTAGACTATATGGCTGAATAGTGATTCTACAAGTAAAAATCCTGCCAGACCAGCCTTATCACATTTTTAATAGTCTCACAAAGGAATATGATGAGAGGAAACCTGTTCTGATCAGTAGAGTACCAGAAGGTTTGTACGGGGCAAATATTCAATATATAGTACATCAGCCAGACTGCAACACAGTACCATGCAGTAAATGACATGTCAAAAAATACTGCATGACAAAAGGACTTAATTGCCATTGATTGCACCGTTCCCTGCAGCATGCTGCAGCATTTTAAAGTGATACTGCAGTAATACTGCAAGGTACTGTGTTGCATCCAAACATGGGCTGTGAAGATTGGTAGAACTGAACTATTCTCCATTGAAAAGAGGACACTCAAGGGTGACATGATTATAGTATTCAGACATCTTAAAGGGATACCACCAACAGGTCAGCTGTAGATCTTGCTACTTAGCCATCTCCCCTTGTCTGTATATTTACCAATTCCTTTTCTTTCTTCTCCCCTTTCCCTCACAAAACCCATCTCTACCCTACTTAGGGTCCCTCAACTTCCTTCCCTAAGCCACTTTTTCTGGACACTCCCTATCTAGGGCCTCCAGTCTTCCCACTCTCTCCCTTCCTCCCCCACCCCCATTCCTGACTATACCTCACTCCCAATCTTGGGCACCTCTGGCCCCTGCAATCTTTCCTACCCACCTGTTCTCCTCTTAGCTATCGCCACTTTATTTTCCTATCATACTACTATCTAGTATGATACTTCTCACCCTCTCCCTCTTAACCCTTCTGTTTCACGCAACATCCCTCCCTCCCTCCTGAAAGCTTCCCTGCCCCTCCTTTCTCGATCACCCCAGTCTTCTCACCTACCCTCCCTCCCTTCCTCCTGCCTTCTCCCCCCCACTTCTCCTGTATTCCATGTTGCTCCCTCCTCCCCTTCATTTCTCTTGGCTCCACCAGGTGTTGATCAAAATCTCCTCCCTCCTCCCCACCCTTCTTTCTCCCGCCCGTTCTTCCCTTTGCCCTGAGATTCATCTCAATCCCCTAGCTCATATCTCTGCTGCTCATCATAGCTGGTGATATTGATCCTAACCCAGGCCTTGCACACTCCCTTCCCACCAGTTTCCCCAAAGGTCTACTGGTGGCCCACAGTAATATCCATAGCCTCCTATCTAAAATTTACCTACTTCAACCCCTCGTGGTTTCCCTTCTATCTGATGTCCTGATAGTTTCTGAATCCTGGCTTACCCCAAAGATTCCTGACTCTGCCATCACCATCCCAGGCTGCAACCTCACCCCTCAGGACCATGCTAAGAAGAGTGGTGGTGTCACCATCTACCTCTTTTCCACCATTCAGTCTACTCCAGTGTTCTCTGTCACTTCCCCTGGTGTGTATGAGCTCCTCATCCTCAAACTCTCCCTCCCTTTCTCTGTCCCCATTTTCATGGCTGGTGTCTACTGCTGCCCAGGGCTATCTCCTTCCTCAGTTACTGAACTCCTAACCACTATCTCTTCTCATGCCTCCTGTGGTGAACTTCTCATCCTGGGAGATTTCAATATTAACTGGCTTTCCCACTCTTAATCTAAACTCTGCCAAAATATTAAATCCTTGCATCTTACACAACTCATTTCAGTTTCAACCCATCACAACTCAAAATCCCTAAACCCCTCGCTTCTGGACTGGGTACTCACAAATCACCCACACCACATCATTGATGTTGGTACCCTCCCTGATGCACTCAGTGACCACCATATGGTCTACTGCATATGCAGAATTCATCGCCCCAGAGTACTCCCTAAAAAATCCAGATCAGGTCCTTCTGGTCAATTGACCTATCCCTGCTACATGCAGATTTACTAACCTCTGACTGGTCCCCTATCTCAAATATCAGTGATGTCAACCAAGCACTTGAATACTTTCATTCCAAATTTTTATCAATCTGGGAGCAGTACACCCCCCCTCCGGAAAACCAGGGTCAGAGGCTCTCACCTCCCCCGGAGCTCAGCCAGACTTTTGGCCTGTCTCTGTGCATGTGACCTGGCATGGAAGATGTACAAATCTATTGGTTCACCAGCTGACCTTAACAGGTACCGTGCCCTTTGGAACACTTGTACCAGGGCCACGAGACTTGCTAAGGCTGAGTTCTTTTCCTCCTCTTTCCAGAACAATCTCAATCACCCCTCCAAGTTCTGGAAAGCAATCCATGCCCTCTTCTTCCCCCAAAACCAGTTCCCCCAGGTTTTAAGGTGGGTGACTCCAGCATTTCAGATCCTCCCTCAGTGACTTCTGCTTTCAACTCTTGCTTCACCACCTGTGCCTCCTCTCTCCTATCTACCCTTCCCTCCTCCATTCCCCTGTCTACCACCCTCCTAAATGCCCCTCCTTCTCACCCCTTCTCCTTCTCACCAGTTACCCCTGCTACCACCATAAGAGTCCTCCTGGCCCTCAAACCTCAGAAAAGTGGGATCCCTGACAGGCTAGACCCTAAGCTCCTACACCTCTCTGCCTCTGCCTCTGCCATTGCCTCTCCCACAACCTCCCATCTTAACCTCTCATTCTCTCTGGCATCTGTCCCAGACACTTGGAAGCATGCAACCTTCATTCCCCTTCCCAAGGGGGGGTGACTCCTCTTCCCTCAGCAACTACCACCCCATCTCCCTCCTACTAACCCTATCCAAACTGCAGGAGTACATAGTACTGTCTCAAATCTCTTCCTTCCTTGACTCATCCTCCTTCGTCATCCCTTTCCAGTCTGGTTTACACAAACACCACTCCACCACCTCCTCCCTCCTCTGGCTCAATGACTCCATTCACACAGGAATGGACCAGGTCCTCCTCACCACCATCATCTTTGTTGATTTAACCAAGGCTTTCAACACAGTTTCCCACCCTCTTCTCCTTGGCAAGCTAATGTCAGCAGGTCTCTATGACTCCACTACGAGCTGGTTCAGCTCTTACTAAGTAGGTAGATCTCAATCAGTTAGAATCGGAGAGTCCCAAACTCCCTCTTCTTGTCTGTACTGGCGTCCCCCAAGGCTCTGTCCTTGGACCACTACTATTCTCCATTTTTCTCAATGACCTTCCCTCTGCCTGCTCATCAGCAGCCATCCACATGTACACAGATGACATGATCCTGTTTGCCCCAGGGCCTTCCCCAGCTGGATCAAAAGCCAGGCTCCAAACTGATTTCAACACTGTCCAACATTGATTCAGATCAAATCAGCTATCCCCAAATGTAAATCAAAAATGATCTCCATGTCCTTTGGAACTCATCAGAGACCTTCCAGGCTCCCATCTCTCTCATCCTTCCACACCCTATACGAGGTCACAATTGACAACGTGCAATCATTTAAGTACTTAGGGGTCTGCCTTGACTGACACCTTGACTTTTCACAACACGTAGAGACCATTCATAAAAAACTCCACCCCAAGCTCAGCACTCTATATAGGCATAATAGATGCATCCCTCTTCCTGCCCGTTGAGATATAATCCCTAAAATAATCCTCCCTATTATTGATTATGGTGACATCATCTATGGTGCTGCCCCAAAGACCACCTTGGCCAGACTGGACCCCTTCTTTCACTCCTTCAGCTGTTTTACTTTGGACTGCCCATCCTGCACCCACCACTGTTCTCTGCACTCTGCCCTCTCCCTCCACTCCCTGGAAGATCATAACACTACCCACTGTGCCTCCTTCATTTCCAAATTCTGTCTGACTTCACTCCCCCCACCTCACCTCTCTACTCTCCCCTATGCCCCTTCCACCTACTCCCTCCGTAACTCTGGCAATTGTTCCCTCTTACTTCCCTCTCGTAAATCCCTTGCTGGTCAGTCTGCCCTCTCCTTCTGCTTTCCTAAACATTCAGACTCTCTCCCTCAAACCATTTACTCTGCCTCTTCAAAAGACTCTCTCCTCTCTACTCCATGTCCAAAATACTCCCTTGTGTAATTTCTCTTATTCATAGACCTCCTTGTTCCTCTTTCTCCCTCCTGCCTGTGTTCTTCTACTCCTTGCCCTTCCCTTCTTCTTCGTATACCCCTATTCTTCTTCTACCCTTCTCCTTTGCAGGCCAGGAAACCAGGTCATGGGCTGAGTGTGCACCCAGCCATGTCTGGCCCTTGTGGGGTTTGAATCCCAGAAGGATGAAGGTCTGCCTGTCCCTCTCCTTCCTTCCCTATTCCCTTCCACACTAGTTCTCCACTCCCCCCTACCACTTTCTCCCCCTGCCTGTGTTTTACTACTGTTCCCTACTCCTTCCCCTTCCCCACTCCTACCCTTCTCCTTGCAGTCCAGGAAACAAGGATATGGGCTGGGTGTGCACCCAGCTGTGTCTGACCCTTGTGGGATCTGCACCCCAGATGGATGTTTTGCCTCTCCCTCACTACCATACCTCCCCTCCTCCCTTTCCTGTTCCCTCCCACACTAGTACTCTACTCCCCTTTCTGCTCTAATGTGCTCCCTCCCCTCTGTGCACTATCTCATACTGCCCTCCTATATAACTGTTCTTTTCTCTGATCCTAAGAGACCTGCCTCCCGCCCTACCCTTGTGATAATTTAATATTTATACTATATGTGTATGTCTTGGATACAGACTTTCCTATTGTACATACAGTAACTCTGCACTGTTATTTAATCTCTGTATGATGTTTTATTTTGTAGTAACATCTATTGTACTTATCCCTTCCCCCTTCCCCGAGGACACATTTGGAAACAAGCTATTTTTAGCTCACTATGTCTTTCCTGGTGAAACTTCTCAAATAACTAAATAAATCTACAGGATGTACAATGATGGGTGGACAAGGAGGCCCTCACTCTCTGTGAAAAAAGGTTAATTCACAAGAAATATTAGGAAGAATTACTTCACAGAACTAATGGTGGAAACTTGGCACATACTTCCAGGACAAGGGGTGTCAGCTGACATTGTTTCTACCTTCAAGCATAAACTACATGAATATCTTGCAGAAAAAGGAGTTCCAGGGCATTCCTGCTGAGTTTGACCAGTGGTCTGTCTGTCTTTCTTTCTTTCTTTCTTTCTTTCTTTCTTTCTTTCTTTCTTTCTTTCTTTCTTTCTTTCTTTCTTTCTTTCTTTCTCTCTCAGTGGGTTAAGGCTGTGAGCTGAAGATCTGGAGACCTGGGTTTTATTCCCACAGCCACCTAGGTGCATACTGTGTGATCCTGAGCAAGTCACTTAACTTTCTTATGCTCCCAGGTCACATCTGGAATCAAGCTTTGACTAAGTGTGCAACTCCTGGTCAAACAATGTTTCTTTCTTTCTTTCTTTCTTTCTTTCTTTCTTTCTTTCTTTCTTTCTTTCTTTCTTTCTTTCTTTCTTTCTTTCTTTCCTTCCACATAAAATACTTAAGACAAGTGCCTATTTTCAAAGGATTCAGAGTCAAATGTACAGACATTAAAGTACATGCATACAAATTTTGCAGAGAGTGGATCCTCCTTGGAGACTTTAACATCAACTGAGATTCCTGCCAAGCTGATACAGCTAAATCTTGCATTGCAAATCTCGGTCTCCACCAGCTTATTGCCTCATCAACCAGACCTAATTATAAAACAGGAACACAAACGCTAACCGACAGGATTATCGTCATGTACCCCTCTCACATCACTGGTGCCGGGGTCTTGCCCAACTGTATCAGCGATCATTGTGCCATATATTGTTTATGATCTGGTCAGAACATCCAATTAATTAACCACGATCTCAGCCTAGCTGACTGGGCCATTCATGTGTGGGCTGGGCGACTGCAATGTCATCCTGGAGAAATTCTCCAGCATCCTAATTAACATCTGGGATAAACACGCTCCCCTTAAAAAAATTAGGACAAGGGGAAAATTAATGAATGGGTCTCCCCAGATATTATTTCATGAATGAGAACAAGTGACAAAGCCTGGGCCTGTTACCACAAACACAGAGACCCCACTCAGCTCACCCTTTACAAGTCCATTAGAAACAAATGCAAATCAACTGTAAGAAAGGCAAAGATCAGGCCGCTGGAGGTTGGCAGGGGAGGAGAAGGATGGAGCGCTCCACAGCTGCTCTCCTTCTCCAGGGGGGTTAACTGCAGGCTCCCGCTGCTATACCACCACCTGGGGAAGCCTAGGCAGAAGGTGCGGTAAGGTGGAGAAGCAGTAAGGGCATTGGGCAGATGTCGGCAGAGGGGTGGAGCTGGAGGCATGTCTCAGCATGTCTCCTTGCTCATAGGCCCTCATTGCATGCTGACATCTGGGGAGAATATAGGAAAAACAGCTCAGCTTCTCCTAGGTGATGGCACCTCGCTGGCAGGTCTCCGGGCTCATCGGACAGACTCTGCTGCACCGACCCCACAAACTCAGGTGTGCTGGTTTGAGGAGGTAGGCATGGGGGCGTCCCTCCTCACCCCTACCCGGGGGGTATACCGGGGGTATGATAGTGTGGAGTAATGTGCTCTAGGGGTCAGATCTTGATGGAGAGTGAGGCCTGTGGGTAGTAGGATGCCAGACAGAGTTGAGAAGGGAGGCAAGTAGGGGCATAAATACATAGTAAAAAAAAAAAGTTAGGCAAAGATAGGCAAAGATAGACTTCCTACAAAACAAACAGCTTGGGGGAATTCTCAAACCCCCATCAGCTATGGGGTACCCTCAACTCTCTTCTCGGCAAATCCAGAAACTCTGACCCCATCACCCTGTCTCATGACAGTAGACTAACCCACGACCCCATGGAAGTGGCAAACATCTTTAATTCTTTTTTCTGTGACCTTGACAAGTACAAACCAGCCATCCCTTCTCCCTCACCCATCTCTCTCTCCTCTCTCCCCTCTCTCCAATTACCCCAGTTTTGGGCCTCTTCCCAAATTCTTCTTTAAGGCTTTAAAACACTATCAAACTTATAATCAGGAACAACCTGAAACCCAGCAAAGGGGCCGGTGGTATCGACTAGAAAATCCTTAAACAGTCCATCAATATCCTTGCAATCCCCATCACCAGTCTTCTAAACAGCTCCCTCTGCTCTCGTACCATCCTCAATGTCTGGAAATCCACCACCATCAAACCATTATTCAAATCTGGGTCCAGAAGCAAGGTTGGTAATTACTGTCCTATCTCCCTTCTCGCCCCCCCATCAAAGATCATTGAGAAAGTTGTCCACTCTCAACTTACTGCCTAACTGGAAGCCAACAACCTACTCACCTGTCCTCAACATGGCTTCAGATCTGGTCACAGCACAGAAACTGCCCTGGTCAGGTTCACTAGTGACATCCTTAAGGACAATGACAAAGGCCAATACACTGGGTCATTATTTATTGACCTGACCAAGGCATTCAACCTTGTGGACCATGCACTCCTACTTGACACCCTCAAAGATCTGCACCTCTCCATCAATGTCATAGATTGGGTCAGAAGCTACCTTTCTGGGTGATCCCATAAAACCTCCATTGAAGATCATCTCTCTGCCACATGCACAATGAAATATGGGGTCCCCAGGGATCGATCCTGGGCCCCTCCTGTTCTTACTTTTCATTAATAATCTCCCCTCTATCTACCTGAACACACAACTTGTCCTCTATGCTGACAATGTGGCACTATACAGTAGTGATGTCAACCCCACCTCCATGTTCAGCAATCTACAGTCTGATTTCACAAAGTTGCACTCCTGGATCTCTGGAAACAGTATGGTCCTAAATTTTAAGAAGACCAAGTTTATGGTCTTCTCAGGCCCTAGAAAATCCACCATCAATGGCCTTACATTAGTTGATAACCCTGGCTACCCAATTGAACAGGTGCCTGAATTTAAATACCTTGGTCTCCTCCTGGACCCTCACCTCTCCTTTAATCTCCATGTTAACAATCTCATACAGAAGGCCCACAACAGGCTTGGTCTTCTCTATAGGATAAGAAAGTTCCTTATTCCCACAACCAGGCTTCACTTAGCTGACTCTTTTCTATTGCCAGTCATCGACTATGGGTCCATCATCTTCTCTCCCCCCCACCACCACATCTGTACCCTACTCCAAACTAAGATCAACCTACAACAACACTGGTTTACCATGGAAAAAAATCACCATTGTACCCTGTACTCCTCCTGGCCCACCCTTGAAGGGTGGTCCCAACAAAAAATGCTCTCTTTCCTCCATAAGGTACACCCGAATTTGTTGCTACTCAGTGTGATTTCAATCTTCCTCTTCACTACCGCTGTGCAGGTGACCAGAGGGGTCTCAAGTATGGTTACCAACACCCCTTTCTACTGCACTAAACAAGCTCAGAACTCAATCACCTAAAAGGGCACTAAGCTGTACAACCAACTGCCCCCCCAATATCCAAGCCTGTAGGTCCATCCACATCTTCAACTCCTACCTCAATGTTCACAAACTCAATTCTTCCATCTGCAGCTGCCCTGGCAGGCCCTCCAGCTTAATCCAGCTGCTCTCCACCTTGCTTATCTCTAGTCCCCCTTGCTTTACTCTAGTCCCTTTAAACTTCTCCCTTCTCCTCCCCCACACCCATCCCCCCTACCATTTGCTCCCCCCCTCAACTTAGTTTTCACTCCTAGCTAGGTTTCTTCATATTTCAATCATGGACCTGATTACAATCAACCACAAAAGACTTGCACTTTCCCCACCTCTAGCACTTAGGTTATGGACCCCTCTATACCCCTTCCCTTCTCTTTCCTGCTCTCTATATGTTACACATGTAAATGTTTGGGCTACTCTATGTGTTTCTCACTTTTTACTTTATTGTAATCAATTGCCTCCTGTTTTTCAGTTTATGAAAATTGCTGCAACTGCTAGACAACTGTTAGTCTTTGACATTGTTCTATATATCTAAACCACTTGTTTGGATCATTTCCCTTGTATAGATCTTGTTTTTTGTTACACTCTGTTTTGTAGTGTTATACCATCTTGGTATCTCTTACACTGGACATTTGTGAAAACGGGCATTTTTGCTCACATATGTTCCAGTACACAAATAAATAAAGATTGATTGAAATTATGGCCCATATGCATGAAGGGGTGAATTACCTACATGTGTTTGATCCATGGCATGTAGGAAACCCTGTGTTGGAATGCCACACACTAAGGGTTCTGCAGACCCCCACACACATTTGCAAAAGGGATGCGTGCCCATACCACATGTGATCCCCCAGCTGTTCATGAAGTTACATGTGTGGACAGTCATGAGGCATGTCTGGGGAAGTGCCAGACTCCGTGCATTCATGACAGCATGAACTGCTGGGCGGGGGGGGGGTGCAGGATACTGCAGATGGCACCCTGAATCCCCCCACACAGATGACACTTGTCAGCCATGGTAAAAATATATATATATATATATATATATAGAGACAAAGAACCTCTGTGTGCAAGCACTGAGGCAATGGATACCCCAAAGGGCATTTGGCTGGGAAGCCAAGTTTCAAAGAAATACAAAATCATACATGCCCCCACAATGCAAACCACCATGGGCTGCATATGCAAATCACCATAGAATATTATGCTGGTTCAACTTTAAGCAGAAATGCATGGTGCCAAAAGGCCTCTCACACAGTTTGCAAAGGGTGCCAACAGAAGACATAGACATGTGTTTCATCCTACCATATATACATATACAGTATATATATATATAGAGAGAGAGAGAGAGAGTGCCAATGCCACCCCCAGCCCTCTGGTCAGGAAGGGAGGGCTAGGTCGGCCATTTGGGCACTTACCCACATTTAAAAATAATTGTGGTCCAGCGCAGGGGCTCTACTACAGAAAACAAAAAAACAACAGAGTCTGCAAAAATGAGAAAACTGAGATAGTATATGCTGCTATAAATTGATTGTGGTCACACAAAAGACAGCATTGACCCCGGCACTTCAAATTCTTGCAAATTCTTCCACGGGGGGGGGGGTGTTAGTAACACATCTCTTTGAAACAAGAAATTTAAAGGTACCTGTATAGTAGCTCCATGTAGGTTACAAACAGCAAGATCCATATTTCAGGCTGAAGACAAGAAACAGGTTGCAATACAATCTTATTAAGTAAATGTGCATGTAAAAAAACTAACAATAGGGGGCAGGATGGATAGATGAAAAAAAGAGGAAAATAAAGTAGCACATGGACTCCAGCACTAAATTGTATTCAGCAGAGTCAAATGCAGGTTTCTAGCTGCTGAAATGGACACAGTAGCAAAGACAAAAGAGAACAGTTGATGATATCCTGTAATAGAGAAGACAAAGAAAATAAATAAGTGTCAATATTGAAATTATCCCCATAAGAAGAACATTACATTGATCAGTGCAAGTTATAAAAGGAGAAACAATACACAGCTCAGGTATAATGCAGAGGCAGCAGGACTGTAAAACATGGAGGACAATTACAGAAATGGGTTAAATCACAGTTTTCATTGAGGACTCTAGCAGAAACAGCCCCAAGTTAAAAATGAATCTGCTTTCTCTTTGGAGCAGTTTACACAGGTGGATTCCACCCCTTACTGAAATGGGAACATGATCAATAGAGCCATGGAACTGGTACCAATTGGCTCCATTTGAGGTGTCACATTTATTCACAATAATAGAACAAATGTGTTCCTGGACATGCTCTTTCAGGGGACCAGTGGTATGTCCAATATAGATGGAGGGGCAATTGCACCAAATGGCATATATGACAAAAGGAGTTTTGCATTTATGAAGTGGCATATCTCATAGGTGTGATTATTTACTACACCAGGAAGGACAGTGCAGGTATGGATATCATGGCAGATATTAAAGTAGCCACAATGATGCATCCCCATAGGTAAGGGAGGGAGTCCTGTATGGTGAGCGTCATTATTGACAAAGCGGCTGTGGACCACTTTGTCAGAAATGTAAGATCCTTTGCAGTAAATAATCATCACAAAGATTAGGGTCATTGTGTAACACATGCCAATGTTTTTTCAAAGCGCCGGCTACTCTGGGACCCACAGGGTTAAATTCGGTGTTGAAATTCATTTGGGAATTGTGTATCATGAGTGGGGTCTCCCTGTTTTGGTGTTAAGGTTGTTCTGGTCTTGGTGGAATGCAAAGTAGCAGGCTTCATCAAGCATATCAGGGTGATATCCTCTGTCCACAGATCTATGGTAAAGTTCATCAGCCTGTTTCTGGTAGGACTGCTAGGTGGAACAGTTATGGTAAAGATGCAAAAATTGTCCCTTGGGATGCCTTTATTTAAATGCTCAGGATAGGCACTGTTATACTGTGTTCCTGTTAAGATGTTCCCTGAAGTAGGTTTTCTGAAATGTTATCTATATCAATAACACCATCTGAAGTTACTCTCAAGGTAAGGTCTGAAAAAGTAACAGTGGTAAGATCACAGTGGTAAGTAAATCATAAATTCCATTTTTGAATTGAAGTAATTAATCTACTGAATTATATACATATAATCATTCAGTGAAGCAGCTCCAATATTTTTTCCTGCTGATATAGGGATTGGGGGGGTGTAAATATCCACCTCCTCCCAGAAACCCCAAAAAAGCATTATGTAAGAGGGGGCCATTGGCAACCCCATAGCAGTGCCACAATCCTGTAAGTCAAACTGATTATTAAAAGTGAAGTAATAGCTATTCAGGATAAAATTGAGGGCCTCCAGGATGAACTCAGAGGACAAAATGTCTTCAGTGTCATACAAATCCATGAAAAACCTAATGGCATTGAGTCCCAAATGATGTTTGATGCTCATGTAACGTGACATCACATCAATAGTGAGCCACAAAGAATTGGTATCAAGGTGTTTGTATCTAGGAGCATTGAGGACCACCATGGTATCGTAAGTAAGATGGTAGACATACAATAATAGCCTGTGAAAATTAATCAGTGTATCTGAAGAGGTGATCAGTAAGGGAGCCGATGCCAGATACAATGGGCCGGCCTGGTAGTCTCTTAATACTCTTAAGTATTTTTGGAATGGTGTCAAATACCAGGACCAATGGATGATTTTGTTTCACATATAAAAACTCCTGTTCCATTATATAATGCATACAGAGAGAATAATTAAGAAAAGTAGGCTGTTTGTTAAGTAGGATCTGCAGCTTATCATATAGGTAGGGAAATGGGCAGACTGGGTGGGCCAAGTGGTCCTTATCTGCCATAAAGTCTGTTTCTATGCTTCTAAAAGTGTCAATTCTTTTCAAAAAAATTAAGTTGGATCTGAGTTTAGCCTTTGATAAGTCTCAGTATTAGAAAGTTCATTGAGAGCCTCCTCCAAATAGTAGTCTTTATCCATGACCACTATTTGTCTGCCCTTGTCTGCAGGTTTGATCACAGTGTTGTGTTGTGCATGTGGCTGAGTTCATGTTGAGCTATGATTACTTCACCTGTAAGAGTGCCTCTGCTGGTGTAGTGTGTGTTAATAAAAATTATATCCACTTCTTGTTGAACCAGATTTTTAAATATGGTTATTGCTAGTGAGTGAATGTTGGAGGGGTTAAACACTGAGCGTAGCTTGTACTACTTGCATACTTGTGTAAAATTCATGAAACGTGTCCCAGGATTTCCTCACAGTCAAGTGACACTGCATTACTCAGAGCTGGGATCCAGGGTGGGCTCTGCGTAATACAGTGTCACTTGACTATGAGGAAACCCTTGGGACAAGTTTCATGGACATTACACAAGTAAGTAAGAAGTACATGCAATGCTTAGAAAGCATAAAACAGGAATGCAGATAGCTGGTATAAACAGCAAGAGCTAGTGAACCAGTTAAGGGACACAAGATCATCTATAGACATAATATATAATAACCAACTTTGCCATCTAGTCTGAAATTGAAGTAATCTGTTTCTAAGGCTAAAAGTTAACTTTTACATGGCATGGTATAAATGGCATTAACAATCCTCTGCCATTGCTCCATGGTTGGGAGGTATGGTACCTTTTGCATCCTTTGCATCCAGAGTCAAGCATTGGCCTGTTGTGCAGCAAGGAGGTAGAGGGGAGCCATGAAGGAGGGTCACAACCATATTCCATCTGAAGGGATAGACATAAAGACCATTGTCGGCAAGCCTACCCAGTGGCGCTGAGGGTTGAGGCACTGGACGCCACCCCTTGCGTCATGCCAGTGACCCGAGTTTGGGAACGAGCTCGGGCGCTGGGGGTTGGCAGGGGAGGGATAAGGATCGAGCATCCAGTGACTGCTCTCATCTTTATTTATTTATTTTTTATTTATTTTAGTTGTTTAACCAGGAGTAGCACACTAGGCTGAAAGCTTTTTTACAGGAGCAACCTGGGAGCACAGGGAAGTTAAATGACTTGCTCAGGAACACACAGTATGCAAGTGGAAGCTGTGGGATTCAAACCCAGGTCTGGTTTGCTGGATGTCACCAGATTTGCAGCTCAGAGCCTTAAACCACTGCACTATACTGTCTCCCTGGGGAGGGATCCTGGGTGCCTCCGGTGCAGTAGAAGCCCCCGGTGGAGACCTGAGGTACCACTAGCATGAAGCAGCTAAGAGGGAGGCGTGTGGTGGACATCTATGGGTAGCCGTGCTGATGTCACTGCACAGCTGCACTCCTGGGGGAAACTTAGATGAAATCCCCATCCTCGGGGATAGGTGAAAGCACTTCTGTCCCCACCAGGCCACACTCCCAATACTGGGCATTCTCCTCTCCCCTAACCGCTGACCCAGCCCGGCACACTTGATTATAGAAAGAGCACCCTAGGCAGATAGAGCAGCCCCACCTTGGGGGGTTCAGAGCCGGGGGGTCCATTGGGCTGGAGCGAGGAGAGGGAGGTGTCTCTGGTGGGATGTAGAGCTTGGGGTGGATGAGAGGATGCAGGAGAGAGTTCCCCATAGAAAGGAGCATAAAAATAGTTAAAAGTTAAAAGTTTTGTTATGATCTGTTGCTATTTGTTTTTTACTCTGTACTTGATGTGGCATCTTTAAAAATGAGTCTATGACTCAAAGGGTTGTAATTCCTATGTTCTTATAAAAATAAATAAAAAGACCATTGTTGGTAAACAAATTCAGATTATTCGTAAGGATGGGGCAATGGTAAACTATGTTTTTGACATACAGTATGGCCACAATTATGCCAGCAGTGTTCAAAAATGGGTGTCGTGCATTTGGCAACTATGGCAGGGTTCAAAAATACAGGTTCCATGTCAATACATCGACGGTGCTATTGCTGAAACCCCCAACAGCGGCGGGAACAATGCCAACAGTTAGCATTGTTCCTGACAGAACAAAGTGTTTTTCTGCGAGGGGCTTTGTGCCCCTGCACCCCCTCATCTCTAAATAACCAACTCTGAGTCAGAGTTGGTTCATGGTGGGGGTACAAGACTGGGAATCGCTGCATAGTCAGACAGCGGACCACCACAGCAACCAATCTTGATCTGGTGAGATTTGTCACTGTGGAGGTGTTTGCTGTCAGAATGTCATTGTGGTGGGGTAATACCAAACATATCTATGTGTGCAATTCCAAGCACACCCTGTCCACTATGTGGAGAATGCAATCTTAATTGCTGGGATTGAAAATTTGGTTCAGACTGCATGTGTATGAAATCTCAGGTTCCTTATTTCAATGTTTCAAGTTCATCTGTGCACTGTCCCCCAGCAGAAACTGAAGACCCTGGTATATGTTACCAATTAAATGTTTCCAAGAATCCCCACAAAGTGCCCCATAAAAATCTGAAGGAGTAAAGGGGCCAGGTCCAGCAAACGGGTTCTGTCAGCTGTTTTATGCAATAAATACATTTTAATTTGTAAATACCTCCTGCCCTGGGAGACCATATTTTTGCTGTAACTCAGCAAAAGATAACATGCAGTTTGTATCCATAAATTGTAAGCTACAAGTTAAACCCAATTACCTCCATCCAGTAAATGTGCACTCAGTGTGGGAGGGTATGAATTCGACATGAGCTGCCAATACTCGGCATTTGCAGAACTCTTGGCTTCATTTTGATGAAACTTGGAGTTTAAGTCATAATGGCAGCATCTGAGCTGTGAATCTAATAAAATGAGCCAGGCAGATGAAGTCTGTGAGATAAAGAAGTAGGAGCTTATCTACAGTATATCAAACATATCGAGTGTGAATTCTATTTGCTTCCTTGGGACTAAGTAACGTGAAGAGAGCCAAAAATATGCAGTGTGAAGTTGGGAAGCTAAAGAGTAGTGTTCCAGATTTGGGAGATTAACTCCACCCTGTTTGATGGGAACTGTAAGACTGAATAATGTATCTAGGGTCATTGCCTGCCCCAAATAAATAATGAAATAAGTTTGTCCCAAGATATAAAGTAATACTGACAGGGAGCCAAAGGCAAGGGTTGGAGGAGATACAGCCCCCAAAGCAAAACATTCATTCAAATTGTCTCAGTCCAAGAAAAAAAGTTAAAGGCAACTGTCCCCAGCGTGCAAGCTATGCCATGAGGGTACACATAAGGGGTTCATAATTAAGGAGTTCTAGATTTCCCAAGTCTTTGGGGATATAAAGCCCCAAGTATTTAATCATTGTCCATTTAATTTTAAGCCAGAGTTTGAGTCCAGAAGAGGGGATATACAGTAATTAAATGATAAGACTTCTGAGTTAAAGCAAATCCTATATTTATTTATTTATTTATTTAGAGGTTTTACCAGGAAGGCATGATAAGCAGACTACTGCTCGATTCCAGATGCACCCCGGGGGGAGGGGGAGAGGAAGTGCAGGCACATAAAACAGATACAAGACAATAAGCCAAGTCTGTCTAGTTTGGCTTATGCTATAGGCATGGAACTATCTGGATTTAGCAGGATTAATAAAATATCATCAGCATCTAATGCTGCTTTATATTCAGTTCCTTCCCAGGGTATTCCCTCAATTTCCCAATTAATACCAAGTGCAGCTGCCAGTGGTTCAATGTGCAAGGTGAACAGCAAAGGGGAAATAAGGCACCTTTACCTGGCTCCCCATTACAAATTTATCAGAGGGGCACACTATTCACTGACAAAAATATAGGCCTGTGGGGCAGTATAGATAGTTTATTATTTATTTGAAAAATGTTTCACCAGGAAAGACAACATGAGCTGTAAACAGCTCATTTTCAGAAACACCCTGGGTTGGGGGGTGCAAGAATTGGGAGAACAGGCAAACACATAGCAATAACAGAGCAATGCAAATACAATTACTAAAACAAAACAGCGTAGTACAATTACAGAGCAGAAATAACCCTAAACAACTGGCTAGGGTAAACAAAACCATGTTTGGATATAGTGTACATTGCAACTAATCAAGTGCAGCTGGTCCAGTAGGGTAAAGGTTAGAGAATGGATAACACATTGAAGTGCTAGATGTAGTAGGCTGAGTGCTCAATTCAAAGTGCTATTTTATACCCAAGGGAGGGCTGTTATAAGACAAGTAGGGAAGTGGACAGGTGAAGGGTAGAAGTTGGGGGATGGAAGAGGGAGAGAGAGGGACAGCCAAGGCCTTCAGGATGCTGAGAACCCTGTGAGGGGGACAGGACCAGGAAGAAAGGGAGGGGAGAGAAAGGGAGCAGGGAGGTAGAGAAGAAAGGGGCAGGGAAACAGGAGGGGAGGAGAGGGATAGGGATAGGGAAGTAGGGAGGTGGGTGGGTGATGGATTTGAAAGTGGGGGGAAGGGAGATGGGGAAAAGAGAGCGAGCCAAAATATACCTCTTCAGGATGCAGAGAACCCTGCATGGGGGTCAGGATTAGAAAGTGGGAGGAAAGGAATAGGAAGAAGAGAGGTACCCAGGATCTATACCCCTTCAGGATGACAGAGAACCCTGCAAGGGGGACAGGACAGGACCAGGCAGAAAAGGAGAGGAGAGAAGGGGGGGGCAGGCAGGAGGAGTGGAATGTGGTGGGTGGCCAGAGGGGAGGAGAGGGATAAGGAATAGGGAGACTGGAGAAAATAGGGGTAAACTAGGAATGGAAAAAGGGAGAGCATCAGTGGTGATGAAGAGGAGGGTAGTGGGGGGGAAGGACAGCAGTAGAGTGTAGAAATAGCACAGTAGGTTGTGGATGGTAGTAGAGAGTCAAAATGGCACAGTAGGTTGTTGTAGGGGGTGGAAGGAGTGGGTATAATAGGTGGTAGCATGTAAGGAAGTAATCAGAGAAAGAGTTCAGTTAGAAGACAGGAGGTAAGTCAGGGATAGAGAAGTAGGGGATAGTGTACAAGGGTGGGGAAGGTTGTGAAGGGGGCTAGTAGAAGCAAGTACAGCTAGGAGAATAGAAGTAAAGTAGGGCTAAAGGATAATGTGCCAGGGTTGGGAAGGTTGAAGGGGGGGCTAAGAACAAGTGCAGTTAGGGGAACAGAAATTTTGAAGGGCTAAGGAGATTGAAGATGGGGAAGAGCAAAGTCTGATAGGAGGTGGCAGTGAGTTCCAAAGCTTTGGGAAGTGGTAGGAGAAAGCTTCCTGGCCTATGGAGGTAGGATGACAAAGAATAGCTAGTGCATGCGTCAGTGGATCTGAGAGGATGGGAGTAGGGGGGTGGAGCAGAGAGTAGGGATGAGAGGTAAGGGGAGAGTCTCAGACCAGAATTTAGAAGTGAACTTGGTGCAGTGAGAAAGACACCTGCACTCAATGGAGGGGAAGGCTAGAGAATGATACAAGGTACAGTGATGTGTGCAGGAGGGGGAGTCAAGAGCAGAGTGACAGAAAGCATTGAAGAGAGTATCCAACCTGGTAAGGGAAGATTTAGGAGCAGCACTGTAGACTATGTCACAATAGTCAAAAATTGAGAGTATCATTTTCTGAACAAGATCACACATAACCTGTAGTGGTAAAGAACTATGGTTCTTGTAAAGGGCACCGAGCTTGGGGCACAGTTTTTTCAGGATGGCATCAATATGTACAGAAAAGTTGAGGCATTGGTCAAGCCAGACACCCAGGTATTTGAAAGAGGTGATGTCCTCTAGTGTTATCCCATCAAGGGTGTGGAAGGAGGGAAAAGATGGCAGCCTAGAGAGTCTCTGCCTAGTGCCAAAGGTCATGGACACTGTTGTCTTGGAGTTGAGGAAGAGTTGATGAGAGCTTAGCCAGCACTGAATATTATTAAAGTCAAGCTGTAGTCTGTAAGTCACATCAGAGGGAGATTGGCCAGAGGTGAACAAGACCATGTCGTCAGCATACATATAGATAGAGGATGAGGAGCATACTGACGGTAGGTCATTTAGAAAAACTGAGAATAAGAGTGGGCCAAGAACAGAGCCTTGCGGCACACCCGTAGAGCTGGGTAGTGGAGGGAATATAGAGTCAGCTATTTTAACAGATTGAGTTCTACCTACCAGATAGTCTCTGAACCAGTTGTAGGCAGACAGAGACAAGCCAACTGATGAGAGTTTCAAGGAGGAGGGAGTGTGGGAGACTTTCAAAAGCCTTGGCAAGGTCAACAAAGATTGCAGAAGTAATGTGACCTCTATCCATGGCAGAATGGATAGAGTCAGTGAGTCTAAGCAGGGAAGTAGTTGTGGAGTGATTCTTCCGAAAACCAGATTGGAAGAGAGTGAAGAAGGAAGAGTCATCAAGAAAGGAGGAGAGTTGGGAGAGAACAAGGTGTTCCTGAAGTTTAGCCAGGGTGGGTAGAAGCAAGATGGGATGGTAATTCCCAGGAGATGAAAGATCACCCCTACCTTTGGTAGGGAGAGAACTGTAGCATGTTTCCAGGCTTCAAGGATAGTCGCAGTGTGGAAAGACAGGTTGAGGAGATCAGCGAGTGGGAGGGAAATAGCAGGAGCATAGAGGTACAGCAGCTTAGGGTCAAGGCCATTGGTGGTTCTTCCCTTAGTTAGGTTGCTAGAGAGCAGTGCCTTTAAGGTATCATTGGGAGAGATGGGTGAAAAGGCAAAGCTGTCTGCCAACTGGTGTTTTTGGTTGGAAGCGGGAGGGAGGAAAGAGGTAGTAGGATGGGGTGGGATGGAGGCTAACAGGGTGGAGGTGCAGGAAGTAAAGTGGGAATTGAATTCTGCCACTCTTGTAGGATGGTCAGCAATGAGTTGGTTCTTTATTTTGAGCAGCGGGGATGGAGGTTCAATTTGGGGAGAGAAAAGATATTGTGAAGCCAGGTGAGAAAAGGGTCTGGGAAGCCAAAGACCAGCAGGGTGCCTTAGAGAATACTCCAGGACACCCTGTTGAAAGCCTTCTCGGCAGCAAGGCTGATTAGGGCAGTTGGAATAGCTGGTTGTACAGCATAATCTAAGAGATGTAAAATATGATGGCTATTGTCAATGAAAAAAGCTGACTTGGTCATGGTGTATAATGAATGATAAGGTCTGATCCAACCTACATGCCCAGACTGCAATGTAGAGCTTATAGTCTACAATCAGGATGGACATGAGTCATTTGGGTGGATGGAGATGAAGGGTCTTTTCCACTTTTGGGAATTTCTGAAATAGTGGCAAAGCCAGGAGTACGCCAAGGAATGCCCTAGAGCTAACCTTCTGGAAAACTAAACTGGGCCAGCCCTTCTTTGTGGTAAGGGCTGCTGGTTGGCTGAATGAACTGCCAGACACACTGTTTAATCGCTCCAATTTTGGGCAGTTCAAAATATCTCTGCAGTCATCTCTATCTGCATAATGCAGTTGTATTTGGAAATAATCCTACTTTAACTTTGCTTACTTGTAGCTTCTCTCTGTTTAGTAATATGCTTTGTTGTTGTAGAACTGTGCCTTGATTGTCTTTCCTTTGTAAATTGCTCGATGCTATTGGTATTGTATGTTTACTGTATTTCACCGATCCTGATGTGGAACTTCAGTAAACAAGGATTTGTCCTCAAAGGTACTTTACAAATAAACAAAAAGGCCAGGGGCATCACAGCACCAGAGCACCAACAAGGATTCGAGGGGGTGGGATGGACGCCGGCATCATCGGATATTCCCGCCCCCTGCCTACAGGGGAAAATGAATGCCTGCCCTGCCGCCTTAATGATGCCCACCCCCTTCTGCAACTCAGCTCCCCAGGCCAACTCCCACCCTATCCCGTTGTTCATGGCACTTTAGGACCGGGTGCCATGTCCCCATCCTGGGGGGCAAGCTAGGGGGTCCTGGGAGAGTGGCTAATGTGGGGATGCCACAGCCATGGGGTCCATGACCGGGTGGATGGCCCGGCAGTAGGGATGGGCACCTAAAAGAATAAATAAAAAAAAAAAGGGAGCCTCCCCCAGCTGCAGCCCTCAAGCTCAAGATCTGATCTGATTTTGCTATCATTTTATTTTTTTTCCACACAGACACAGCCCTTTAACAAACAGTGCTGTTGCAGTTTGTCGTTTGTTTTTTTTAACAATTGTTCACTTCTCTGGCTTGCTCTTGATTGAGTCACAGTGCAGTGCTCTTATTTAATCCCCCCTACTCAGGTTACACTGTCGCCTTCACCTCCAGCAAGACAGTCACAGCTGTAGCCCTCAGTCAAGCAGCTCATGATCTGCTGATCTTTGCTTTGTACTATTTATGTTTTCCACACAGCTCTTAACAAACAGGGCTAGGGCTGTGGCTGTTGTTCGCTTTCTTTTTTTTTTTTTTACAATTAGTGGCTCTCTGACTCACTTGGTGCTTGCAGTGCTTCTTCTACGACAACACTCAGTGCATAGTGAGAGAGTTCCAAACACGTCAACTGCACATGTGCAATCAATCTGCACATGTGCAGTTGACGTGTTTGAGATGTCTCAGAAATGGATGCTTCCTCTCTTCCTGACCACCACCACTGCTACTGTGGAGCAGATTGGGTCAAGTGACATAGTTAATAATGGTCATCTGGTGCCGTGGTGGTCTCTTTCTTGGCAGTTGGCAGCAATGGGCAAGGCGGGGAATGGTATGGACATGCGATGTCATCACATCAGGATCAATCTCTCCTCCCTGAGTCCACACCTCAGTATTCTGCTGGGTCTTAGTACCAACTTCTGTATCTTCCTGAGGTGCAGGCACACATAAAGGGACAGTATACTATATATTTAAAAAATGACTGGGGGGTGCACATGAGTTCCCCCGTATTTCCCCAATGTGAACCATGAGGGGTCAAGTGGGGACTAGTTCTCGAGTTTCCTTTCACTTTAATCACTGTCAGAAAGGGAAGGGCAGGAATGAAGGCCCTGGTAGCAATCCTTTAAGACACCCATAACTTTAGATGCCTCATGTTCCATTCTTCCAGTGGGGGGGGTGGGGTCTCTGAATTGTAAAACACATACCACCTTCCTTTGGCTTAAAGCCTCGGGGCTAATAATCA
Organism: Neoceratodus forsteri; assembly: GCA_016271365.2. Lineage (NCBI taxonomy): Eukaryota > Metazoa > Chordata > Ceratodontiformes > Ceratodontidae > Neoceratodus > Neoceratodus forsteri. Next base: position 909,784,167 of record CM028131.1, on the reverse strand, counting down.
GGTGCCTCTCGCACCTCCATCATAATATGACTCCATGCGGTAAGTCAAAGCTTACTTTACTTTCTGGTCCTGCACCTCAGATTACAAGCCCTCAATTTGAGCATTGATTTGCACATCACATTGAGAAAAATAGTTGATGCTAAGTGCGCAGCTGTTGCGTAAGCTGCTCCAACCTTTCATTTTATAGTCTCTTTTGACATGAGGCATAGGAGACAATGTTGCACTGCAGTACCACTTTTAAAGTATCTCAAAGGCTAGGCACAGAAATCTCTGCTAAATGATTATCCTCTAGGATTTGTACAGCATGGCCAGAAACAAATATGCAAAAGTCCTTGGCCAGGATTCACAAAAAAAATGCAAAGTGGCGAGCAAATGTTTGTGAGGCACCCCGCGGTTGTGATGGTGGGCAGTTAGGCTATTCACAGTCGGATAGCTTGGTGCACTATCCGACTGTGAATAGGAGCAGACAGGGCAGCGCTAACACAGGTAAAGCACTAAGAACCCCAGTAGCACTGCCCCCACAGTTAGCCAGAAGAATGGGCTGGCAACAATAACACACATGCACTAAGCCCTTATTCACTAAAGGAGCCATGCAAATTAACCCATTGGGCATGCAAGGTGCTAGTGGCCATTATCATGCCTATTATGAGCCCATTTACATGGCCCGTGGGGTGGCTCAACATGACCCCTCCCACCAGCCCATGCCCCAGGGAGCCACATTCCCTGGTAATCTAGTGGTGCCCTCCACTGCCCCAATGGCTGACCCAACATGTTAAATTAAGTTTCCATAGTGTAGGGTCCCTCCAAGGTCCCCAACCTCCCACCCAATATTGAAGTATCATTTTTCCACAGTGTAGTGTCCCTTCCCATTCCCTGATCTCCCACTTGATACTGAAAAAAACCTTTTCCATAGTGTAGTGTCCCTTCCCGGTCGCCGAGCTCCCACCTGATATTGAAAAATCCTTTTCTATAGTGTAGTGTCCCTTCCCGGTCCCTGATCTCCTACCTGATATTGAAAAATAATTTGTCCATAGTGTACTGTCCCTTCCCTGTCCCCGATCTGCCACCTGATATAGAAGTATCAATTTTCCATAGTATAGTATCCCTCCCTGGTCCCCGATCTCCCACCTGATATAAAAAATCCTTTTTGTATAGTGTAGTGTCCATCCACAGTCCCCAATCTCCCACCTGATATTGAAGTATCATTCTTCCATAGTGTAGTGTCCCTCCCCAGTCCCTGATCTCCCACCTGATAATGAAAAATCCTTTTTCCATGGTGTCGTTTTCCTCCCTAGTCCTGGATCTCCCACCTGATACTGAAGTATCATTCTTCCGTAGTGTAATGTCCCTCCCCTGCCCCTTCTTATTGCTATTGGAACACTGATTGTCCCTCCTGCCCTTCCAGTGATGCTCACCCAGAGCATGCAGTCACTTCTCCTAGTTCTTGCATGTACACTAGGCATATTCCCATATCTGTTGGAACCTGATACTACTTTGGAATATACAGCCTATCCCAATTCTGATTTGTGGCGTACTATCTGCCCATCACCCTGTTACTATGTCTTTCAGTCATGTGTGCAATTTACTGTTGTACTGGACTTCTCTCACCTATGCGGTACGTTACCATTGTCTTTTTTGCATCACCACCATGCACTTTCACCACCCTCCATTTTTATGGACACAAACTCTATCCTGGTCAGGGTGCTAGTATATGCCCTGCTGGGCCCGGTTGAAATATGCCATACGCACTTCTCACCTGCCTTTAACTCTTGCCATAAAAGGTGCCTTATACATCCCTTTAGGTTATTGTTAAATGACTTAAAAAGTGCTCCTGTTGATTCTAATGTGTGCTGGCAATGTTGAACTTAATCCTGGTCCTCCTTACACTAGTCCCTCACCATCAGATCTCCCGCTGCTAAAAGGAATGACCTTCCTGCATGTCAATGCCTGCAGCCTTTTGAAGAAATTCAATGCCATACAGGCTTGGATCTGCCATACTAAGTCGGATGCTTTTGTGGTTACAGAATCATGGCTGAGGGCATCCACCCAGGACCACACCATCAATATTCCTGAGTACAATATCTTCCAAGCTGATAGACCTTCTAGAGCGGGAGGGGTAGCTACATTATGGATGCTACCTCAGTTCCTAAGGAATTTGAGTGCCTCACTCTAAAGATTCAGCTCTCAAAATCTATGCCCCTGTCTGTTATAGGTTGCTATAGACCTCCATCAGCAGGGCTCTTGGTTACACACTATTTGTATGACTTGCTATCCCGGCTTCCCTTTGAAGTTGTCATCCTAGGTAATTTCAACTATAAGACCTTTGTGATGTTTTTGGACTCAATCAACTTATCGACGAAGCCACCTGACCTAACGCTAAAAATCAAGAACATAGCACACTGCTAGACATAATACTTGTAAATAAACCCCACCTAAACACCAACTCTGGCATTTTCTTTAATGATCTCAATGATCATTGTCACATCGCCTGCATCAGGTCACTTCCCAAATCTACCTAGACTTCTGATTATGTCTACAAAAGAAGTCATAGGAACTTTAACACAGCTGCTTTCCTTTCTGACCTATAGTATGCCAGCTGGCAAAACTGTTATTTAGCCACTACAGTGGCTGAGACCTATGAGATTTTTCACAGCATTTTGATTAATACCATTAATAGGCATGATCCTTTGATTAAAACCCATACAAAAAAGAAGTATTGCCCTTGGTTCTCTACAGAGCTAAAAGAGGTCTTACATAATAGAGATGCCTTATGGAAAAAGGCAAGAAAAACCAAGCATCCAGATGACTGGGCTGCTGTCAGAGCAGCTAGAAATCTTAGCACCAAATTAGTCAGAGCTAAAAAGGCCAGCTACTTCTGCAGCTTCTTCTAAATGTTCCTCCAAATTCTGGAGAATACCTAAGGACCTGGAGGGGCATAGCCCTGCTAACTCACTACCATCTAAAATCTGTTCAGAGGGGGGTTGACTATAAAGAAAAGCATAACATACTTGACCTACTTAATAATCACTTCTCCACAGGGGGACTAGTATTTGATACCTCACCAACCAGTGCTCTTCAAGCATAGTTACATAGCCAGGGCCCAGCTTGCCCATCCTTGGCATCATCTTCAAACTATGTAGCCTCTTCTTTTTCTTTTAAACAGGTGACCGTAAAAATTGTGGAAGACCTACTTCTGGGTCTGGACATAAGAAAAAGTGCAGGCGCTGATCTGATAGAGCATTTTTTTTAAAACTAGGCTATTATGTCCTATCTCCTCCAATTACTCACCTACTCAACCTGTTTGTGTCCCAGGGTGCCCTACCTGCTTTTTGGAAGATATGTTATACCTTTGTTCAAGTTGGGTAACAGGAGCGACTTAAATAATTATCGCCCTATTTGGCTGCTTCCTGTTTTATCCAAGCTACTACAAAACATGGTTAATGTACAGATTAGGAGTTTCCTTGAAAGCAACAACCTTCATAATCTGATTCAATCAGGGTTTAGGCCATGACACAGTGCAATCTCAGCACTGGCCAAAGTCTTCAATGAGTGGTTAACATCCTTGAATATGAAAATGCATGCCTGTGCTTTGTTCTTAGATCTGAGCAAAGCATCTGACACAGTTGACCATGCTCTTGCAGATGATATGATCCTGTACTTAGAAAGGTCTACCCCTGAATTAGCATGCTCGGACCTGCAAGCTTATTTCAGTACCTTACAGAATAACCTCCTGTCTTTAAAGTTATTATTGAATGCAAAGAAAACCAAGGCAATGCTATTTTTGTCCCCAGCCAATGTACCAAAAATGTGTAGCCCTACAATGACCTCTCAGGTCTCCACTTCACTGGGGGAGTCACTGGAATTTGTGACAAAATTCAAGTACCTGGGCATGTGGTTTGACCACAAACCTTCCTTTGGGATTCACAAGGAAGAACTGGCAAAGAAACTGAAACAGATACTTAGCCTATTCTTTAGGATTAAGAACCTGTTTACGCAAGAAGTCAAGGTCAGGCTAGTCCAAACAACGTTCTTGCTCCTCCTGGGTTATGCAGACTTTATATATGGACAATGTCCTAATTCCACAGTATCTAAATTGGACACACTGTACCATCGAGTGATCAGATTCATCATGGGAGCACCATACCACACCTACCATTGCACACTTTACACCATTGTTGGCTGGTCCTCACTCAGCCTCAGACACCATAAGAATGCAGTCCTTTGGACATACAGTATAGGGCCATAATAAAAAACTCTCACAACACATTTCTAATTGCTTGCCCATCTCCCCCGCAGACTGTTATACACTGAGGAGTCTTTCCCACATTTTCCTGGTTGTCCCAAAGGTCAGGACACGATTTGGTGCTGCAGCTATAAGTTATGCTTTACCAGTAATTTGGAACAATATACAAAAGACACTAAATCTTGTAACACCAGTAAGCATGGCCTTCTTTAAGACACTGATCCATCGTAAGCTCAGTGAACCCTGTGATTGCCATATTTAAGTGCCTCTTTTACCGTGAACCTTGTATACTCTTCACAGAGTGGCCAACCCTTCTGCAGTTCCTGCCAATCTCTCATGATGGTCATTCCAGGGTCCCCCATTTCTTAGTCTCCTCCCTGTCTCTAGTCACCCCCAGTCCCATTCTCCCTCTAGTTATCCCTTGGTCCTCCCCCTCTTGCCACCCCACTATCTTCTCAATATCCTCAATCGCCTATATTCCCTACAATACCATGCTGCAAATGTAATTCATGTTTATATTGTTTTGTAAATTATTGTCTTGTAAATTTTTGTAAATAATTATTGCTTGTCCTGAACCAGTAGATGTTGTGGATCACTGTGCTTGCTTATTGTTACATATGCCATCTGTTATTGCACTACCCACTGCTTCCTTTCTGTATTACTATTTGCTGTGCTTGTTTTGACCAATCCTGGTCCACCTTGTAAATGAGTCTGTCTCAATGGTGCTTTGCATGGTAAAATAAAGATAATTGAGCAATTGATCTCCCACACATATTAAAAAATCATTTTTCCTTAGTGTAGTGTCCCTCCCTGGTCCCTGATCTCTCACCCGATATTGAAAAATCCTTTTTCCATAGTGTAATATCCTTCCCCAGCCCCTGACATCCCACCCAATATTGTAAAATCCTATATCCATAGTGCAGTGTCTCTCCTTGGTCCCCAGTCTCCCACTCGATATTGAAGTATCTTTTTTCCATAGTTCAGTGTCCCTCCCCGGTCCCTGATGTCCCACCCAATATTTAACATTTCTTTTTCCACAGTGTAGTGTCCCTCCCTGTTCCCCAGTCTCCCACCAGATATTGAAGTATCATTTTACCATACTGCAGTGTCCCTTCCCAGTCCCCGATCTCCCACCTTATATAGAAAGTTAATTTTTCCATGGTGTAGTGTCTCTCCCCCTTACCGGTCTCTGATTGCTCTCCTGTATGCAGAAATATGTTTAACTGGAAGTCTAGTGTCCTTCCCCCCTTCCCGGTCTCGGATCACCCTTCCGTATGCAGAAATATGTTTAACCCTGACACTCTATTGTCCCTCCTCTTCCATGGTCTCTGATCTCCCTCCCATATGCAGAAATATGTTTAACCCTGGCAGTCTAGTGTCCCACCCCTTCTCAATCTCTGATTGCCTTCCCATATGTAGAAATATGTTTTATCCCTGGCAGTCTAGTGAACCTCCCCCCTCCACAGTCACCGATTGCCCTGCTGTATGCAAAAATATGTTTAACCCTATCAGTCTAGTGTCCCTCCCTCCTCCCCAGTCTCTGATCTCCCTCTCACATGCAGAAATATGTTTAACCCTCTCAGTCTAGTGTACCTCCCTGATCTCTGATTGCCCTCCCATATGCAGAAATATGTTTTATCCCTGGCAGTCTAGCGAACCTCCCCCCTCCACAGTCACCGATCGCCCTACTGTATGCAAAAATATGTTTAACCCTGGTAGTCTAGCATCCCTCCCTCCTCCCTAGTCTCCGATCTCCCTCTCATATGCAGAAATATGTTTAACCCTGGCAGTCTAGTGTCCCTCCTCCCTCCCCAGTCTCTCACTACTGTCCCATATGAATAACTAATGTGATCCCTGGCAGTCCAGTGGTCCCCCCATCTCCAGTCACCATCCCTGATGAAGTACATATCCCTGGTAGTCTAGTGGACCCCCACCCCCACTCAGTCAGACATAGACCCCTATGCTAATCCCCCACTAACCTGACCCCTGGCCAGCAAGCAGCACAGCCCTCCTCTCACCTCCATGTCTGGCCACTGACTGAGCTCACAATGAGTGCATTAAAGTATGCACTCATTGTGAGCTCAGTTGACGGCCAGCCGTGGAGGTGAGATGAGAGCTGAGATGGGTTTGTGAACTGGGTTCGTGACCAGGCAAAGTTTTGTGAATCTGGCCACTCATCTCTAAGGAAAGAGGAGTGTCTTAGCTAAATCCAGTTTCAACAAAATGAACTGTGGTCTGACAGAAGTTGTGTGCCACAATATAAGTCTTGAATATTGGGAAAGTGCTCGCAGGTGGGAAAATAGTAATATAAGTGGGAGTAACTGCAATGCCTAGAGGAGAAATGAGTGAATGTTTTATCCAAGGGGGACAGTTTACACCAGACATCTATGATTCCTAAATGAGCCAGATGAGTTCTAAAATATTTTTGCTTCGAGGAGGCATGTAATCTGGCCAATTGTGACATATCTAGATTGAGAAAAATAGTCATATTAGTATCTTCCCCATGATGAGCTGACCATGGAGGAGATATTTTAGTTCACTCAGATTTGACTCTAGGACCTTTTTGTCTGAATTGGGGGGTAGGGGAAAGTATATTGGCCAGTGTAATGTCTACAGAGAACAGGTGCCTACTCAAAGTTCCATAGCAGCCCAGTGGATCAATATATACTTTAAGTAATGTAAAAGGGGTGACAGAGGTAATTAGTATGACTGTAACTTGCCATTTACCACTTTTATAGGAGAGGAAAATACAGCATAACATTCCCCCAGTTGAGTTTCAAATGTTCCTGGAGGGTAATATGTTTTTTCAGTAGATAAATAAGTCAGGATGCTGTTTATGCATTTGGTGAAATAATTTTGCCCTCTGCACCGAGTTATTCAACCTGTTGATATTCTGAGAAAATATAACTGCTGGGGCTACAGCCAATTTAATAAAGACTTAAATATCTTAGCTAATATTATCCAGGTAACAATTCAGAGGGATAATGGACCCAGACATGGACAACAGTCTCTGTCATGGCAATGTCATTACACAGCCAACAGTCCTTTTGGACCAGACACGGATGAGGTGACCACAGAACCACATCCCAAGTGTGGTTACCAGGAGCCATCAAAACCCTGAGAGACCCAGATGTTATGCCTGCACCCAACAGGAGCAAAATGTATGCAGTTCAACTCCATGATTTTAGAATACAGCAGAAGTAAGAAAAGCATGAAACCACAGAACCAGGAATAAGTAGGCCAGCAGTACTAATACATAAACATAGGGTGTTCCCAGCAATAGGCTACATGCGCGAATCTCACAAACAAAATGAACAGTGTGCATCCAAGGCAGAGGGTGAGAAATAACTCCCCTATTACCAGATGTAAGGGCTTGATGGAAAAAATCCACAAAGTGGTCTATGTGCCTTTGGTGCAGAAGAACCTGCACACAGTATGAACATCACAACGGGGTACAGGGATGGTGGCTTAAATTGCTAATTCTGCCTTGTGTGTATGGAGAACATTAAAAGCTGTATTTGAAGTTTTGTAATGTCCTTAAGGAAGTCCTTATCCTGAAAACTGAGATCAGTCTTTTTTTTGTAATGGACTTCTAGCTCTTCTAAGGAGGTTTCCTACTATGTGGCTTCCACCTCCACAGTTCTTTGCCAATGGGCTGCATAGCCTACAATTTTTGCTTGGAGGGTGGCCTTAAAGGTTTACAACAAAGTGACAGGAGAAATTTCTCCATTGTCATTGGCCATGAGCCCAGTTAGGAAAGCCTTATCCTTCAGCAATACTGGATCCAATCTCCAGGAGGTGGATTTGGGCACATCTGGGCCCCACAAAAATGAAAGCACCACTACAGCATGGTTGATAACATGGAAGGGGAGCTATGGCTGAGGCCAGGGTAGACTGGATAATTTTGGGAGAGGTGAGTCAAAAGTCCAGCCTCCTGGCTGGAGCATTGGAGGTGGAAACAAAGGAAAAATCCTTTACTGAGGGATGCAATAATCTGCATACATCAGATAAGGTAAATTCTGACATGAGGAGTTTTAGTTTAGCAATGAACCATTGATGTGGGTAAAGGTGTCCATTCAATCAGTCAAAGCAGGATTCTAAGGTGACATTAATATTCCATCCATGAAGGGTAGCTGTATCATCTTCCTTAGGTTCAGATAGAGCTTGCCAAAATCTCATCAGAGGGATGACATGGCAGTGTTGTATGCATAAATGTTCCCTAATATAAGACAGCATTCCAAGGTGGAGATTTTAAGTAGGACCCACCTGCTGTCCTTGTCTGTGAGGTGTTTAAGGGGGTGACCATTTTATGGAGTTATGCAGCAGCATAGAAACTCAGTGCTTCAAAGTCGGTGCACAGCTATGAGCTTCCCAGTCCACCCATTCCCTCTTTAGCTTTGTGGCTTCAGCCTCAGTTAATTAAGTTTCTTGTAAGAAAGTCACATGTACTTTCAGGGACTTGAGGTGGAAGAGAACCTTCTTATGCTTTATGGAATTAAGGTGTCTCACATTCCATGTAACACCAGTGATAGATGTCATATAAAGAAGTAGACAGCAAGGGGGAAGTAACGCCTAGGTCATAATAGCCTATGGAAGGGAGGGGGTGTGAGAGGAACCTTTTCATTTTGCATCTTGGGTTGTGCAAATCTATCACATTGACATTGTTAAACTAGAAATTTCTGATTATAACTCCAAAGAGAACATGATGTAAAATCAGATGCTCATATTAACAAGTAGAACATATAACAGGATATTATCTCGAGATCCTGAGACACTGTCTTGTCAAAACTGAGTACTGAGGTACAAAGTCAGCAAAACATAAAAACATTGAAGAACTGTAAACCTGAATTAGAACCATAAAGGGGATATTTTACCTCAGAGAGTATCAGAGAGTATCAGAGATCCCCACAGTAGTATCCATAAGTAGTTGAGCAGTATAGCCAAGACATTAGCAGGAGGATAAACCTTGGCTATAGAGGTCATATGCTGGAAGATGGGAGGGCAGAAAGGAGTGTGGAGAATGCATTGCAACAAGGTCCACTACCTCAGCACAGCGTCGAAGAGTGATGTGAAAAAAGGAGAGGGAGAGTGGCTTTCAATTTTACTTCAAAACTGAACTTGAGCAGGTACACCTTAATTTGGTCTAAGAACTTCTGAGAATATGGGATGTACCCAGCAGCATGTAGCCCAAATGCTGCATAGTGTAAGTTATCAAGGTATAGACTCAGGTGTGGGATTTTACTATGCAGATGTCCTCCCCAGCGCTCCTGAGGCTACCCTGGGGGAACCCAGGATCCCACGGTAAAGTGGGTTTAAGTGGTATCTTTATGGCTTTAGATCTTCTGCCTCCTAAAATCTTGAGTTAGGCATTGATAAAAGCTGAGACCAGGAGTCAGGTCCTTGCATCTGTGTATTGCTGATCACCATATTACAAAATTGAGTCCTGAGATTTGAGGTGAGGCTTGGCTGCCATGAGTGGAGGTGTGGCAAGTAGGAAAGAGGGAAGGGGGAGAGGAAGGGATTTCTGGTTTACATCAGGCATCCATTGTTCTTATCTGCATATTGATACATACATACATACTTACATATATTCCCTCCTCCCCCTTTTTCTCCCAACCCTCTTCCTGAACCCTTCCTTACCTTTCCCGATCCCTCCTCTCAGCACTGGTTTATCATCCCATAATCTGGGATCCCCAGCACTTTTTAAATATATCTTATTTGTACACTTATTTCTGATTTTGTACAAAATATATTGGGCAACCCGTTGTAATTTTTGACATTACTATTTGTATTGCACTCAACCTAGGCAATTTATGACATTGTTTTTGTAATTATCATTATCTGCCTGGTTTATATTTCTTTGTAACTGTGATCTCCCTTAATCTTTCCCCCAGGCTGCACCTGGAAATGAGCCTTGGCTCAGTGTACCTCTCCTAGTCACTAATTTTCAAACAAATAAAAATAAAATGCCAGTGTTGTACTTGTGCTATCTGTACAATATGCGGGGGTGGGGGGTACATCTTTGAAATAAAAGATACAGTGCTATGGGGGGATCTGCTCTGAACTGTACCTAGAAAATGGGGGGGGGGTATTACAGCATTAATGGAACCAGTTATAACTCCAACTATTAGAACATTATTAAAAACCCCATCCCAGTAGTAAGGATTTTTGGCCACAAAAGGTTATGCTGACCAAAAGGTCAAATTCTTTCAATGTTCGGTTTGTAGGTTTGATAAAATGGTCTCTCCATGTGTCCTAGGCTGTTGCTACACATCCATAGGACAGTGTCACAGAATTTCACAGAGAGGTAATGTTCAGCAGTTTGCTCTGCCATGCCTAGCAGCATGTCTAGCAGTTGAGAAAGTCACCAATGTTGCTTGGGAGATGTGAGTCTCATGTGGCAGCATTTGCAGGGGAAAAAAGAAATGAGAACATGTAGGGAGTGTTGCTGCCACATATACTTTATAAAAGTCAGTGGATAGGTGCAGCACAATTCTAGATGGGGGGTGTTACAACTGTATGACCCTGAGCAAGTTGACACCAAGAAAAGTCATATTTAAGTCTTATTCATAGCATAACCCCAATCAACTGCATGCTGGGGGTCCCTGCAGTTTACAACAAGAGCATAGTGAAAATAGGTATGGCTCCAAAGTAATAAGGAAAACGATGCCTGTCAGTGTACTGGTGCACACATTCCTGCCTCCATTGTAGACCAGTATGCCATGGCTGAGGTTTTAAAGACAAAATGCTAAATTGCTGTTCTTTGAGGTGAGAGCTGGGTGATAGGGGTCTAGAGCAAGCTGCAGACCTGGTAGGGGGAATAGTCATGGAGCTGGCATAGATAGGGAAATGTATGATGCTAAACAGGAAAAGTACTTACAGATCCAGAAACTTTATGCGTCACCCCAACGGTTAGGATGATGATGTTTGCGACAGGGATGGGCCGAAGTCACTAAGACAGCATGTCCTGATAGTTAATTGGTTGGTGAAGAAGCTACAAGTTCAGCCCATGAAGCGGATCCTTGAATCCAGGCAGCAGAGGTGGCATAGCTTGTGGTTGGGGATTGGTGTTCATGACTGGGATTGGGATCTTGTCTGGTGGGGAGCTGAAGTGCAAGGCAGGAAATCTATTCTGAGTTTTAAGTGGCAGATAGGAACTGCTCAAGGACACCAGCAAGGGAGGGCTCCATTTTCTCTTTTGCAAATGGTGTCTGATGGGCTGTGAGGCAAAATTGCTCTTGTTTTGTGCTTTCATCTGGCCCTTGTTTCTGATAACCTGGTGCCAAGGGTCACCCCCAGGATAGATTGATGTTTGTGACGTGGCTGGGAAGCATTCTGGTCATGGAGCCTGCAACAGATCCCCTGCCTGAGAAACTATAGTCAGGACAGGTAGGAGTAATAAAACCTTCTGCCTTTTCTGGGGATCAAAAGTTATACTGCATGCCATTCACAGTAACTTAGTGGACTGCAGGATATCTTAGTAAGTAAGACACTTTGATTTGTGAGACCTTTCCCTGGGCCCCAGTATAGGCCCTATATTTCTTAGAGAATGTTCTGAAACATTTGAATGTGGTGGCCTTCCCATTTCAGAGGACCACATTTCTTTGCCAACCATGACACATTCTTCTTCACAGGGAATCACAGAAATTTGCACAGAAGTGGCATCGGGCAGTCACCCAGTCAGGGCTTGGGAGCTAGTGATCAGTGTTCTCATTCTAGCACCAGCAGGGGGCAATGAGAGTCATTGAGCATTGTGGGTATGGTCCGCTGAAGAATAGAGATAACACAAGGGACTTCTGCTCCTTATAGGAAGCTCAAAAATATTATATTTTTGCTGTGAATGTGTTCCGAGTCATCTACTTTTAGCATCCAGTAGTTAATTAAACATTCCTGCTTGTGGAGTTGGGCTTTGCACTGATTCCCCCATGTCTTCTACCTGAAGGAGTCTCTGTTCCATAGTTGTGAAGTGGTTCCATAGACTGGCTAAGTCCTGGCTTGTTTCTGCAGAAGTAGCTTTCAGTTCCACCACATCCCTTAGCAGTTGGGAGAGCATGCAGCAGGGGTCATCATTGTGGCAGGTTGCACAATCAAGGTGCACTCATAAATTAATTTATGAAGTTGTCCCTTTTAATGCTTGCCTCTAACTCACTTTAATACATATTTCTTTCTTGCCTTTGTGGTGCTTGCTCTTAATTACTGTATTGGCTCTACTACACTTTCATTGCTTATCATATATTAGTTAATAAAGTGTAGTCCCCTTTTAAAGCTAGTCTCTAACTCACCTTACTTTAATTAATATGGGGTTCTTTCTCACTTTTGTAGCGATTGCTTTTAATCACTGTATTGGCTGTACTATACTCTCATTGCTTATCGTATATTAGTTAATAAAGTAGTCCCCTTTAAAAGCTTGTGTCTCACATTGATTAATATACATCTCTTTCTTGCTTTTGTGGTGATCGCGCTTAATTACTGTATTGGTTGTACTTCAGTTTCGTTGCTTATCATGTATTAGTTAATAAAGTAATCCCCTTTAATGATTGTCTCTAACTCACCTTACTTTAATATGGATTTCTTTCTTGCTTTTGTGGTAATTGTTTTTAATTCATGTATGGGCCCTTCTACCCCTTCATTATCATATCATGTATTAGTTAATAAAATTGTCCTTCCTCTTTTAAGGCTTTTTTTCTTTCACTTTGCTGTTACTAAGCTCAGGCTTGAAAGTTAATGGATGTGTTGCTGTAGTGGGAATTGGAATGAGATCCTGTCTTTTCATGTAAGTACACAGCCCCTTACTCTCATCTTGCCTTCCTAACCTGTTTTCACACCTACATGATCAGCACCTTTTAAATGATTATCATTGTTCCATCCAACTATCTTAGCTGGTGTTTCTGATTTACATTTTACTGAACTGTAGTGTAGGTTATATCCTTTTTTCTCTTGTAAAGGGGACATAAACTACACCATACAGGTTTAATAAGACACCTTATATTTTCCAAAATGCAAAAAACCTCGGAAGTCAATGGTCCTTTACAAAAATCTGGTTTCTGTCCAGTGTCCCTGTCACATGTGGTCCCTGCACCCTTATTGGTACCCCAGAGGTACACCGTAGACAGCTAGCATTTAGGCATATGTTATACTAACATATAGGGCTAAGGGCATCTACCGTATAAGAGTAGATGTCAGGATATGCATGCAAATTATTGTTATACACTTTACTTTCCTAATACATATGTGTATTTCTTGCTTACAAGATGTTAGGACATCTGTGTCCTTGTGAGGATTGTGATATATGAGTCGGCATTGCCATCTTTTGGTGATTTGTACAATGACACTGATATATGTATAACTGTACTCCTTTGTCTTACAAAGTGATGACTCTTACAAAATTGTAAAATGTTATCTTGGACTGAGGAGCCACCTCTAATTTAGCCAATAGGGCTCATCTCTGTAACTAGAAATGTTTCTGTCTTACAGTAATCATGGCAATTATCGTAGGTATATAATGTAAGACATTATATCTTCTACCTCGGAGACCCCAAGAGACACGGAGAATCCTCGCGGTATAGGGAACACTTAGCATTGGCTCCCAGTTCATATTGGTAAGAACTGCTTAGGGCAACTGTGACTATCCTTTTAGGTAGTAATAAACAAGTTTATTACTCTTATGCAATGTGTCTGTGATTTCTTGCATTCCCATCATTGCCAAGAACCTGAGAATGAGGTTTAGACCTCCTGACATCCCAAAAACTCAAACATTAAGAAAAATGAGAGGTGAACTGAAAGTATCTTTTCTTTGTCTTTATTTTCTTGACTCCAATTTCAGAAATATCATATAAGCCAAAGTTCTGAGACTCTTTCTGGTCTCTTCATCAGGGTCAGTGTCTCTAAAATGAATATAAAAACAGAGAACCTACATGAATTTATCATTCTTCATTTATAACATAGTTATCAAATTAACATTATTGTTTCTTAAAACTGGAGCAGACTAGTGCTTCGCTATTACCTCTAAAATGTTTTCAAATCAGGAAAACAAAATATTATTCTATTTCTCTAGTCAACCATCTACCTTCTGTGAATCAGTTCAGAAAATATATCATAACAATCATATTCACATAATGGTGGCTAGATGCCTTAATGCCTGCTGTTCTTTTTACTGATACCTCTTAAACCAATCTGCCGAGTATTCATTTATTACTTGAATCTCAAACTCTTCATGTTACTTAACGTGATTAGAAAAATAGATAAAAAACTGAAATCTCTCTAATAATCTTAGGTTACAACAGTGAATATGAATTCAAACTGATAGACCATTATTAGCCATATATACGTATTACATACTTGTTACATGTGCGTTTCTCTGCTCAGTTACAAGATTTAAATAAATCAGTATGGCATAGGACTGGGTGGTAGAAAAGTGGATTTAACTTTCAGATTCTCTCTTATGGCCCTATTTCTCTCTTTTTCTGAAGGAGTAATTGAATCATTAGTTAGTGGAGTGTTGCTTGAAATATTGCTTAAAATATGCTCAGGGTACTATAGAGCCCTTATTGTTTTACAGGCATCTGTGATAGTGCAATCTGGGGTTTCCATGGCTGAAGAGTATCGGGGAGGAAGAGTGGAGAACCACATTTCTGATCATCCAGTGCCTTTGAACAATGACAACATCTGGGAACCGTATCTCAGAGCCTTGTTAGTAGTAATTGCCCAGCTGTGTATTAACCTTTGGTGGTCCTTTTTAACCATAAGTAGGCCAGAAATGTAACACTAACCATTTTAAGTTCTTTTTTTTAAATTCAGTATACTTTATTGCATTTATAAGTTTGCATTATGATATATAAGGTAGTGAATGGGACATTATGCTACATGAGAAATGAACTGGAGACTTCAGGTTACATTGGCTCACTAAATACCACAACACAATCCTACTATCCCCTTCTTCCTTCCTCCCTCCCTCCCCCTGCCCCCCACCAGTTAATACTAACCTAAAAGTCCCCCCACCCCCTAGGACCTAGTCGTGGTGACTTGGTGTAGGTAACAGGTTATAAGAAAACGAAGGACTGCGTTTATTGATTAACAGTCAAGAGGTGGTCTAATCCAAGGCATAGTCCAAACAATTATTGCTGTGCTCCCTCTAAGTTGTCAGTCTATAGATTTAATAATTAGTGTTTGGGAACTGAGTACAATGTGTATAATTTCCCCCACTTTTTGTCAAAACTGTTAGGAGTATGCCTAAGGGATGCTATCATCTTTTCCACCCATAGGTTAAACAGTAATTCTTTTAACCATTCAGAATATGAAATCATTGTGGAATCCTTCCGGTGTCTTAATACCAGTTTTTTAACTGATTGTGAGATTAGAGACATACTGAACCTTCTCTCTCTGACAGGGACCTGGGAGTAGTCTCCTAGTACACAGTCCTCTGGTGTAAAAAGCACCTCGAGTCCAAGCAGGGGGTCAGCCTTATTTCTTATCTCCTTCCACAGAGGTTTGATAATGGGGCAGTCCCATAGGACATGGAGCAGGGTACCCTCAGCATTACCACATCTAATACATTTGGGATCTTGTGACCTGCCCATGATGAACAATTTGGATGGGGGAAAAATTGACATTGTGCAATATATAGAATTGCATGATATGAAGTCTATCATTAGATGTCTAAGAATAAACTGCTTGCCATATTTTATCCCACTGGAGTTCCTTGCTAGGGAATTGAACTGCCCAGTATATAGAGTTTCCCAGTGTCTCTGGGCAGATGGTAGGATACAGTACTGCTGTTATCTGAGACACTGCATGAGGCTGCCAAGCCAGATTGCAAAGTGAGGTAATAAGGTCAGAATGGTCAACATCCCATATTCCAGGCCCTAGTTTAGTAACCAGCAGATGTCTAATCTGGAAACCTTTGAAAATCTGTCTCTCTGAAAGATTCAGGGTAGATAGGAGCTCTAAAGTAGTTTAAAGTTTATCATTTGCTAGAAGATCCGAGATTTTAGTCTCCGTATAGGGAAACTTTGCATTTGGCTTCAAATATTGCCCATCCAACCTAAAATTGGGATTCGAGTAGAGGGGTTGTGAGATGTCTATATCATTGTCATATTTAAGTGCCCTACAAAGCTGGGCATGGACTTTGACAGACATCAGGATCAGTTCATTCTTAAGGGAGGATGAACATGTTTTGGGGGTGGTATATAGTGGGCTAAGAGGAGAGATGCCACTCTGGTTAATCAGATGATGTTCTATTTGTAACCAATCTGGTACAGAGGAAGAAGCATATTGCTGGGAGACAGGGGGGTATGCAGCGCAAATATTTGGCTAAGTGACTTGTTAAATAATAGTGATAAAAGTTAGGAAGCCTAAGACCTCCTTGTTGTTTGGTTGCCCCTAGCCGGATGTATGATCTTCTTGGGGGTTTCTTTTTCCAAAGAAATTGGGAAATGATACTACAGTATGAAGTTTCCAGAACCAGGAATGAGGGAGGTGGAAATTAAGCATATTTAAGGAGTAGAATATTCTTGGAAGGATATTCATCTTGACTACACTTATTATCCCTTGTAAAGAGAGACATAGTGGAGCTCATCTGTCCAGGTCATGTTTTATGGTCCCTATAAGGGAGTCCAAGTTAAGCTTTTTAACTTGAGACATATCCTGGGAAAGAGTGAGCCTTAAGTATTTAATTTGAGGAGCCCAATCCAGCTGCAGTTCCTCAATCTAGGACTGGCACGCATGAAGATTTAATGGCATTACTGTAGATTTTTCTCTATTTAATTTATAATTGGAAAGTGCCCCATAGGAGTCTATAATATCAAGTACTGCGGGAAGCATGGTTTCCGGGTCTGTTATATGCAGCATAATATCATCTGCATATGCTGACAAGCGAAGATTCAAGTGACCTACTTGAATACCATTTATGAGGGGGTAGTTCTGAAGATGGTAAAGTAGTGGTTGTAAGTAAAGATTAAATAACATCGGAGAGAGTGGACATCCTTGCCGGGTTCCTGAGTGCAGTGGAAACAAGCCAGACTAGACCCCATTGCAATATATTTTAGCTGTGGGGTTTGTATAGAGAACCTTAACCCACTGTATGAATTTATTTGGGAATCCAAAGTTGTCCATCACCTCAAATAGAAAGGCCCCACTAACTCTGTCAAACGCTTTCTCCGCATCCAGGGACACCAACACCATCGGATGCGGTGCCATCCTGGATGCTGAGAAGATGTGGAACAGCTTCCTCAAATGGTCAGCCAAAGATCGACCTGCCATGAATCTCATTTGTTCATAACTAAGCAAAGGAACCCAAACGTAGCCAGACGTAGACACTCACTCCTGATTACACATTTTCATGTGTTCTATATGCAGTATAGAGTTTTGATTGTGACAGATATATTGTTCTATAGTTTCCTTAAGGGTCTGCACTATGTTCGGGTCCTGAAGCAACTGGATATTAAGCTTCCAACTGCTATCCTTATGTGAGGCACATGGAAGGGTGCCCTCTAACCATACTGGGGCATGATCCGATAGCGTTTTAGGGATTATACCACTACCTGTTAGCCCTGATAGAACTAGATTATTCACCAAGAAATAATCTATGTGTGATAGGGATCTATGAACAGGAGATTAGAATGTAAATTGCTTAGTATCTGGATTTAGCAGGTGCCATGGATCAGTGAGTCCATGGTCTGCTATGAGCTCCCTGAAAACTAATTGCACTGGTGAGAGAGACTTTTTGCCATGGGGAGAAGACTTATCTATTTCTGGGGAATGAACTAGGTTCCAATCTCCAGCTAAGACTGTGGGAACTTTCGGAAAGGAGCCTAAAATGAGTGAGAGGGCAGAGAAAAATTCAGAGGAGTCGATATTAGGGCCATAAATTGAACGCAGCAATACCTCTGCATGGTTTAGTAGGCCTATTAGGAATATGAATCTACCCTGGGGGTTCGCGTGGCAATTCTGCAACTGAAATGGTGTACCTCTTGTGAGAGCAATTGCCACTCCTCTTTGAGCGGTGGCATTACCTGCAGCATAGACTTGACCCATTTGGCACCTTCTAAGTAGAATCCACTCATTCTCCAGCTTGTGTTTCCTGGAGGAAGGCTATATTGCTGTGCAAAGACTCGAGATGCTTAAGGATTTGATATTGCTTGACCCTGCTTCTGGCTCCTTTCACATTCCAGGATACAAACCTAGCCACCATGGCTAAAGTGAATTGTAGCCAAGAATGGGAAACTGATATGGTTGCAGGAGAAGATCTTGAGCCCTTTCATGAGAGACACTAGATGGAGCCTTTATGAATTGTAGAGAGACATGTATCATTAGAGCTATAGATAAAGCACAATTTGCCTGACATGTAGAAGGTCATTCCCCCTTCTCCTCTGGTCCCCCCTCACCACTGAGGAACTGAAATCTTGAGTAATCACTCCCTCCCCATACCCAACAATAAATCTCAAAAACTGAAAGTCCAAAAATTCCCCTGTCCATTCGACTGTCCTCCTTTCCAATATTCGGCTGCGAGTTTCTCTAACTACCAAATATCCCACAGCACAGCTGTCTCCCTCCCCCCCACCTCGATCTGAAACCAAGTTGAAAAGCCCCATAATCTAATTTTTAAACATGAGAGAAGTTATCTAAACTTGCAGAACCTTTAATCGCAACATTACGGCTATCTTTAATATACAGCGATGGTGCAGACTCTTCTGAACAGGGCCCTGTAGAAATGGTGAGCAATTCTTTCATTGCTCCAGTGGAGCCTAGCTATCTGGATCCATGTATTCAATCTTGTGCTTACCGAGCTATATCAAGATAAAACAATACAGAACAAATCAAAAGCCCTCTTTCAAACATCAAGTGTGAAACCCACAGTTCCTGCAGTCAATAGGCACTCAGGGGCAACTTAAACAGCTGTAGGGCCATTTGCCATAATAGGTTTGAAACACCGGCCATAGGTTGAATCAGACCATGAAAACAGTATCCTAATCTTTGACTCCCCTAAGCCTGGGGATACAGTTACTTGAACAAATCAGAAAAACATCTTCTTGAAGTCAGCAGTGGCATCATTCAGGGACTCGTACGATAACCATTTACCTTCGTGATGTACTTGGAGTATTGCAGGATAGTGCATTCTGTACCTAATACCAGCCACAATCAGCTTTGTGACCATGAGATATAGCTCGGTGCATTTTTGCCTCACAGACAACGGAAGGTCTTGCGTAATTCTAATTCTTTTATTTTCCCAGTGGATATCCTTGGCTTCCCGCACTTTATTCATGATGAATTGCTTGTCCAAGTAATTGAGCAAACAGAAGATCAGGGGGCATGGGGGAGAGCCCTGTGGTGGAGTGGGCCGAAGAGAACAGTGGCCCCATTTCACTATATAAGTAGGGCCATTGGGCGAGGGGCCAGCTATTTTGCAGCATAATTTCTGAGCAAAAAGGATGGGATTCATCTCCTCCTCTCCTTCCAGAAGCCCAAGTATCACCAGATTATTTCTGCGTGAATGGCCTTCAAGGTTCTCCAGTTTGTCTTCGGCTTTGCATTGGTGCTGTTGCAGGTTGACCAACTCAGGATCTATGCAAGCCCTCCAGTCATCCAGTGATGAGATTCAAGTCTCATTATCACCTGTTCTTATGGTAAGCTGATTCAGTGAGGCTTTTAGGGACTGCATGTCCCCCCACTACTGCTTGTAGTGACTCTTTTATGGGGGCTAGTCCCTCAAAGATTGTTGCTTCTGTTAAAAGGGCCTGGGGAGCAGGTGGGACTGCATCGTTCAATCCTCCCATTTTGTTCCTCTTCACCGGCTTGACGTTATCGTATGCTTAGGCCACTGAGTCTTCATGTCCGCGTCCATGAAACAGGGTGATGTGCGGATCTAAGACTCTAGAAGTAGTTACTCATCGATTACCATGTCTCCGACTGTAAGTAGGCAAATGTTGAGGTTTATTAGGCTAGATTGTGCCGGGGAGGGTTAGCGGAGTAGTGTGCTGCATGTCTACTCAGCAGCCATCGCAACCAGAAGTTGTCACCATTTTATGTTCTTAGCCTTTCACTGTTTAACATTTAGCAATTAACAGTTCACAGAGCCCCTTGCTTAGTTTGTGGTATCATGTCCCAAGAGGCTACCCAATAGATAGGAAGGCAGGCTGGCTTATTAGTCTATACTCTTTCAATGCCCTACCAGTTGGCTATGGGTAACTGCAAATGGGGTATCTTAAAGAGCAGAACCAATTTTATTTAGGGCTACCAGTTGTTAAGGGTCAGTCTGTTAACAGCTAATATGGTGGGCCAATCCAGTGATTAGACAATAGCCATAATTGCCCAGACTGAGTAAATAGTAGAGCAGGTCAGACAAACCCCACAAACTCACTAAATTCCTGAGGTGCACTTATTCATGTCAGCAGCCCCTGTATGGTTAGTGGTGCCTGTGCTCTATGAGAAGACATGGCGTGCAGCTCAGTTTCACCTTGCGCAGTATCTACAATATCAGACCATGTTGACACATCGAGTGCTATGGCACAGGCATGGAGGGGAACTTTTTCTTCAATTTGAAGTTCCAGATGTGAGGTTGATGGTAGAACAGGATCAACAGGATCATCTGCTGAGGTGGACAGAACCTGGGGGCTACAAACCCATTTTGGGTTTTAAGGGGAGGCTAGGCAGGTGAGCTATTAGTGGAGGCTGAAGAAGGTAGACTCTGCTTATGGCTTTTTGAGCAATGCCATTGTGGTAACAGAGAGTGCCCCCCCTCAGTATTTGGTTTTCTTTCAATCCCTGCTGGAGTAGTGACTTGACTCCTTGAGGATTCTTCAAGAGCAGTGGGGCCATAACTTGGAGCAGTATCCATAGGTTGAGTGGTTTGGCTATCTTGATTTGTAGGGTGCATGTTGTGAAATGATCTGTCAGGCCAGTGGTATTAGATAAACTGTTCAGCCTCAGAGGATGTTTTAAATGTGTAAAAGGATCCACTAATTTGAGCTCTAAACAAGGCAGGGTATTGTAGTTAATACTGTACTCCCAGTTGATTAAACTTTATGTGGGCAGATGTGTATGCATATCACTTCTTATATAATTCAGTGGAAAGCCCTGGAAGATCATGATAGTGTGGTCTTCTTGTTTTAAGGGGCCCCTTTCCATGGTCAATCAAACACAGTCTCCATAAATGAATGCCTTAGGAACTGGCATATGATTGGTCTGTGTTTCTTCCCCTTGAAAGGTTTAGATACCAGGGATCTGGGGATGCATTCAAGTTTGATGGGTGGACAGGTAGGCACATGAAGCAGGAGAGGAATATTCTTTTGCAGGAAAGTTGTGACATCTCTGCCTTCAGCTCCCTCAGGGAATCCTACAATCCTGACATTGTTTCTTCTGACTCGGTTTTTCATGTCATCTATTTTGCCAGGATATTTTATGTTATGGTCATGTTATCTGAGGCAGGCTTAGTTACATTAGGTGAAATCTTTGGTGCACTGTATACTTTTCTCTACTGCTGTTAACCTGCACCCAAGGAATGCCAGGTCACAGTTCTTCTGGGCAGTTGTGGTTCTCAATTCAGCAGAATCCAGCAGAATCTGTGATAAAATTACAGACATGTGGGCCATCTCACTGAGTGCTATGGGAGAGTGTCCACATGAGTGTGCCAGGACTGTAGAATCTTGTTTGGTCTGTGTATCTGTAACAGTTGCACTGGGTATTCTGTTGTTAGACAGTATTTCTTGCAGGAGACTGTTTTGATTGACATTTTTCTGCCCCAATGGGGAAGGGGTGGCTGGGAGAAAAACAGGTGGAAAAAAAACCCTTGGCAGCAGGATGAAGATTGTCCCCCTGCAGGCTTCGCATTGGTGGCTAGGCACAGCCATGGTCCTGTGGCAGAAGACAATTGGTGAAGGATAAGCCCTGGAGGAGCCAGGTGATGGGGCTGGGGGGAGTAAATTAGATGGGGGCCACCAGGGAGATCAGGAGAGATGAGGTATATATAAACAAAAAACAAAGGTGGTACTCCCAGGGAGTCTTAGTGCTGGGGAACATGCAGAGAGCAATCTGGGTTTATAGTGAGGTATAGGATTTACTTTAGGGAGCCTCAACTGTGTGTGGCAATTCTCAGCTCCCCCAAAAGGTGCACACCCTCATGTAGAAAATAAATGGTTGAGCCAGAGCTGCAGAGAGAAACAGGCTTACTCTCTATTTCATGCACTGAGTGCCTGTGTTAAATCTGTTAAGTGGAACAAACTAACAAAATTGCAGGACTCAGTCTTCAGCAAACTGCAGTGGGAAGAAATCATTACCAAGCACTCCATAAATGTTTAAATGTTTGTAAAGTTGCACTTGCGGGGAGCAGAAAATGGATGAGCTGCAGTGGGAGCACCAAGCCAAGAAAAGATCCTTCCTCTTTCAGGCTTGCTGAAGCTGTCAAGGTGGTCTCCCAGGGAATTAGCCTCTGTACCTGATTATTCCTGGAGAGTCACTGCCGAAACTGCTGTTCCTCAAATGACTTATGAGTGCGTGGGAAATGAAGCAGGAGGGCCATGATGGTGAGTACTAAACCTGGAGCAAACACGCGATGATGTCACTGCCTTGAGTGGGAGAAAATCGGTGAAACCAAGGACATTGCAGGCAGAAAGGGTAATACTGCCACAGAAAACAAGGAAGGTAATGTGAGCTGTGAGCTGTTTTAGATTAGTATTCTGTTCATCAGACTAGGGTGGCCATCTTGGAGCTGGATGGCCATGCCCCCCCCCCGAATGAAGCAGTTTGTGTCAATTAGTTCAGGTAGTGCCCAGCTGAGGAGGGGAGGGGAGAGATGGGCTGTGCTAGCTGTTGGCTGGGTGGGAGTTGATAAAGAGGATTGAGGAGACCACTAGACACTAGAGAGAGCTGTCCTGGGTGGCATTTGGGCAGGTATAGTTGGGCATATTGAGAAAGGAGGAAGCATTGTGGCAGGAAGGGGTGGCATTTTTGCAGGTGGGAACATTCTGGCAGGTTGGGGGCATTCTGACAGATTAGAAGGGATTCTGTCAAGGTGGGGTGGTATTCCAGCACTTCAGGTGGCAGGTTGTGGTCATTCTGGGACTTGGAGTCATAATCTGGGATTTGCACCTTCTGGGTCCAGGCACATACAGTACCACTAATGCCCTGATTTTCACCTGGTTCGGTAATACTATTCCCAGCTCCCCCTTCCATCACAGTACAGAAATTCCCTCTTCACACTTTCATCTACTGATACCTTCCCATCCCATTGTGAACATCCTCAGTATCCCTCCCAGTATGTACACATGTAATCACCCTCCAGTATGTACTTGAAGTTATACTCGGAATATACAGTGGTAGCTATACAGAAGTTCGCTGGTATTGCAGTATAACCTGGTGTTGTGATGGCAGACTGTGGTATTTGCAGTAGCAAATACATGTTATTCAAGCACTAATGCACACCACATTGCATTTGTGACAGCAAAACCTGCACATTATATTGAACTTCTGTGTAATTACCACTGTAGGTCAATAGGAGGCATGTGCCTCTCATGACTGTCCCCACAGTGGTTATAACCTAGAAGGTTGTTTTTTATCACACAGATGTCTAATTTCATTTTAAAAGATACTAAACTTGGTAAGTCTTTCCAATGTTTTATAACTCTGGGCATAAAAGGTTTTCCTCAAGTAGGATTCTCTGCCCACTAATAGTAGTTTGCCTTCTCAAGTCATGATTGGTGAATCTGAACTCAAGACCCAAATCCACCCTCAAACTCTCATCCTGTATAATTTGATACAACAAGAGTTGTTCTCCCCTCATTCATCTATGCTCTGAAGTATGGAGACCCAGGTAATCTAATATTTTTTCATTTACTGTATGTCCTCAGCAACTCAGACTCTAGTAAGAACTTCCCCAGACCCTCCCACTTGCTGACAGACACCCACCTATTTTAACATATCACTACTCCCCTCCATAAATGTCAATTACTCCTTTCCATCAGCTGATGCCCTCCCTTTACATTGTATCCCCTTCCCCTCGAAAGTAAATTGCCCTGCTGGTAGGCCTGGGTCACTCTGCTCTGTATGATTAGTATGATGTCTTTTTGATAACTGTGCTTGTATTACTCCGGTATTGATATGCAATTGCTCTGTACAATTAATATGATGTCTGTTTTTCATAATTGTGCTTGTAACATAGCATAAATACAATCACAGAATTATTATTTTACATTGGACAAACAGCATCAGGTGACTACAAAGCAACCATGGATTAATGCCACAGAAGATCCATGGTTGCTTGTGTAGTACCATGGTTATCCAAAATAACTTCCATGGCAGAGTTTCAATTGTTTCCCACCCACCCACCCACTAAGGTGGACACTATTCACTGAGTAAATATCGATCTTTGAGCATAACTGGCCATAAATGTGAGATCAGCTTAGAAGTTATTGGTCTCCATTTGTCACAATTACTAATAAAGTACTTTTTCTCCTAACTTACAAATCAGGATTGGTGCCAGGTCCTTCATATGAGCTACTGTTCAGAAATTGATTTCTTAGAGAATGACATAACTACTGCATTACCCATATTATTATTTTTTTCTACCTTTGTTTTACCAGGAGAAACACACTAAGCTGAAAGCTTGTTTACAGGTGCAACCTGGGAGCACAAGGAAGTTAAGTGACTTGCTCAGGGTCACACAGTATGCAAGTGGGGGCTGTGGGATTCAAACCCAGTTCTCCGGGTTAGCAGCTCAGAGCCTTAAACTACTGCGTTATACTGCCTCCATCACATTTACATACCCATAATGCAGTGTATACATGATAGAAAGCAAGTAAAACAGATGTTGTAACATATTTTATTGATCACTTTAGGAAAGGGGCTGTGTTACTTTGTTTTTCTGTGTTTTGAACACAAAAAAGTATTAAGTATTTAGGTCAGTACAATATAAATAAACAACACTCTATTCATATACTCTAGGAAGCAAATTATATCAAGTGTTATACATAGGTATACATAGTTATTCTACTATTGATTAATATCCCTACCCACAGATGCAGTATAGTGGTGACACAGAAAAATTTGGCTGATAATTAATATTGTGAGTAGAAATGGAACAATATTCAGCAAACAATTCTATACATATTATCTTTACGTTTACTAATATAGTACAATCTCCTAACTTACTGTCAAGATTGGTGCTAGGTTCTTCATATGATCTACTGTTCAGAAGTTTATTTTTCAGAGAATGACAGAGGGTAATGCACTAGCCATATTATTTACATACCCACAATGCAGTTGTAACATATTTTATTGATTACTTTAGGAAAGGAACTGTGTTACTTTGCTGTCCTGTGTTTTGAACACAAAAAAGTATTAAAGTATTTAGGTCATTACAATATAAATAAACAAAACTACTCATATACTCTATGAAACAAATTAAAGGGACACTGTCGACTCCCTTAGGTGTCAAAGTATCCCTAGTTTAAAAAATACATTTTATAATTGCCAACATTTTATAAAGATTGCTGATGTAGCTGGCAGTTTGATTCTGACTCTTGTTTTCTTTAAAAAAGTGAAAAACAGACTGCCCACCATATTGGTGTTACCACACAAGCACAGGTTTGTTTACATTCCTTGATCAGCTCCAACTGCATCTTTCCTGGACTTGGGAACACCCACAACACAGTCTAGCCCCTCATGATCCAGTGGGAGTTTAGGTGGCTACTGCCTCATGAGTGACTGCACTGTTCGGGTGTGTTTCTAATGCTCAGGATGTATGCAGTAAGAACAGATCCAGGATTGTAAACAAAACAAAGTTGTTTATAAACATACATTAGCATGCATTTCAGTTCTACTAAACAAGGAGACAGACAAAACAAACAGCAATATCAATGAATTTCAGAGAAGGTAAGCAATCATAAAATGTAGGTTTTTAACTAGAAATAATATGAAAAACAGGTTGACAGTGTCCCTTCAATATGTTAGGAAAAGTGTTATACCACTTTTCTGTGCTATACACTGCTTATCCTTGTGCTTGACATGTTACAAGTGTATTAAACCATTCCAGAGCCTGGTTCTATTTAATCCATGGTTGGCTGGTTGGACGCACCCGGCCTTTGGCCTCATGCCCCAACCAGCTTAGCCATAGATTAATGCCACAGTAGAACCATGCTCTATTGTGGTTTAGTGCTTTCTTGTATTACTCCAGTACTGATATGTAATTGTTTGTTCTCCCAACTTTGTAAATTCCACCCCCCATCCCAGGTCACTTCCGGAAACGGGCTGTTCACAGCTCATGTTGACTTTTCTGGTGAGACATTTTCCAAATAAATAAAATGAAAGTACAGTACTTCCTCCTAGCAATAGCTGTATATAATTTACTTATTTAGTTTTTCTTGACAGGGAATGAAGGGCTAGAAAATACTGGCTATTTTTTATTGGGGGGGGGGTTGATGCAAACTAACTGATACTGACCAAGATTAAGCTGTTGATGGTATTTTACTGAATGGGGCAAATTTAGCTAGGAAACCATGAACATTTCTTTACTCTTTTTGAGAAATGCCATTGAATCCACCTGAAAAAAAAACACACCACAAAAGGTAAACAAGACCTCAGTTTAGTGTCTTATGTGAAGAGCGACACATAGCAAAAGCACATTATCCCCATAGTACTGTACTCAGGTGTCAGCATTTATGGTATGAGCCCAATCCCAGTGTGGGACTAGATTCCACAACCTTCTGGCCTAAGGCAGATGTGCTATAAACTGAGCCACACTAATACCTGCATTTAACATTTGCAAAAGGGCATTTTAGAAGTCCTGATTTAAAATGGTGGGTTTTCAGTTTTTAAGTTATTTACTTGAATGGTGACATTTGTGTTCAGAGTCCATTATCAATTGAAAGCCCATGAAAAGGACTTCTAATCACAACAATGCCACCCTTTATGGAACCTTGTGATGTCATGAGGAATAATCTGTGTTTGACTACCTGAAGTTAGGCACAGGTTGTTCCTCCATGATGTCACAATGTGCCATAAAATGGTGGCAATGTAGAATCAATACTCAGCAGACTTAGTCATCCATGTCTTAGGACTGCTTTCAGCTAGACAAGTGCACAATACCTCATTTAAACAGTTTTTTTGGCAATTAAACTATCTCTGATGTTGTATCTGAATGTTTCCATTTAAGAAATTATAGATATGGAGGTCATCCAAAATGTAAATACTATTATATTTTATATGACAACAGAAAAAAAAATGTATTTCATGTGATAACATGTCAAAACACATTGGGCTCGATTTTCAAAGCCCCTATGAATGACACAAGCCCCTGGTGCATTGATTGGCACGTGGGCCACATGGCAATCTACTGATCAGGATTTTCAATCCCCAGCACCAAATGATGCAAGTTGGACCAGTTCTCCCTGGTCTAACTTGTATCATTTGGAGGGACCCTTTTTACAGGGCTTGAGCCAAACACAGAGTCACAGAAATCTGACAGCAGAAAAGGACCTCATCAGCCCATTGAGTCTGCCTATTGTTTGGCTCAAGGTGCTGTAAACTGAGGGAACTGCTGTAATACAATCTAAACTCTGGTGCAGTTGTGGCAAAGGAGTTTGGTGTAGCTGCACAAAAAATGGCATAGCCGCAGGGCTTGATGCAAGACCTGCATCAGCCTTTTAAAATTGAGCCCATTGTCTTAATTTATTTGATATGCATGTAGTAACATAATAATTTAAGGTCAGAAGGAATTGCACAGTAGGTCCATTTTCTCCTGGGGCACACCAGGAAATGAGTCTTGGTTCAGTGTGCATTTACAGTCTTTTTTTTAAACTCAGCTTTATTGCATCCAGTAAGCATGAGCACATGATATATAGGTACAAGGTAGATCAGGTGTGTATCTACTATACAGCAGTATAAAGTAAGAAAACAAATGTTGCACACAAAGTTCAAATTGATATCATCCTGACACATGGGTATGAGGCTCATAGTGCTGACTGTATCCCATTAAAGAACTAGCAGACTTGGGACACCCTGATGGTATTCGGCAATGGCATTGGGTGATGGAGATGGCTGGTATACATCAGATCAGCTTGCCCTGAGGAAAACGTCATAGCAACATCAAAATGTCAGTGCAAATTCTCATCAGTTGGAATGCAACAGTAGTCTCCATCACCTGATCCCACTGGTGAGATGATGCCAAGTCTGCTGGCCTTGGAAATACACTCCTGCTGCTTGTCTCTGTGGTACACTGAAGAGTGATTTTAAACCAAAAGCATCAGAATAAACACTTGGTCTTGCATGTTCAGTTAGCCTGTGCTATCTTTTTAGTTTCACAGTATTAGGCTACTGCACTTTCTTGCTACAGTACTAGAATAACATATCAAAAAAAGATGTTAAAATACTATTGGAATAATGAAATTCATTAAAATGGCTAACTTAGCACCATCTTTAGTTAAAAAATGTTTAGTAAACATCCACATTAATGATAATTTTGCCATTGTTTTAGTACAACACAAATCGTCCGTGGCAAATCATGTCTTTTTTTTTCATTTTTATTTTAAAGATAATAATTGAGTGTGAACTCTCCTTAACGGCTATGAACTTGATTGCATAGGCTTAGCATTCATTTTCAGGTACAATCCGACACTTGAGAATTTTCAGGTAGCTCTGAACTTTATCGGAATCCCTCCTAAAACAGTGAAGTAGTTCATAGTCAGTCACCAGCCGGGCCTCACTACTGTCAGACACGGGTAAATCTGGGTTTTTTGGTGATGATAGTCCATGCAGTGAATTGCTGATAATCCCCATTGACTGCATCTGCATAAGAAACATGACACAATTAATCAGGTAAGTCTTCTGAATTAGATAATTATTTTAAGGGACCCACAATTACAGTAATAGGCATATGTTGTGTGAGTGATGCTCCCTAAGCTTGAGTTACAATATATTTCTGTTTTTCCATTCTTTGTACTTGTTTTACCTTTCAGTTTTTCTGGAAATGTTGATATTAGAATCAACTAAAAGCATAGTCTTTCATTCATTCATTACTGGAAAATGTGAATTTATTCAGCAATTTATATAGTGATTTCTATTATTTTGTTTTCCTCTGTATTAATAAGGTATCCTCCACTGTCTCAAGCCTTTAGTTGTCATCTGCTAATGAGGTTTCTGTGGAAAGACAATGTTCAATTTATATCATAGAGTGGTTTGTTGGAAACACACCCAATACTAGCCAAGTTTGAGTTTTAAAGGTCCTTCATTAATTTCATATTTGATAGCTGACCACCTCAGCCACCCAATATTTCCCTGCTAAATGTAACTTTTCAAGGGACCATGGTCCTAATATTTAAAGCAATTTAGTTACACACATTCAGTAACAAACATTCTTAATAAATACTTTTATCTTTCGTACTCATTGGATGCATTAT
The DNA here is from genome assembly GCA_016271365.2 of Neoceratodus forsteri. NCBI lineage: Eukaryota > Metazoa > Chordata > Ceratodontiformes > Ceratodontidae > Neoceratodus > Neoceratodus forsteri. Next base: position 909,754,542 of record CM028131.1, on the reverse strand, counting down.
TTTCCCAGTTTAAACATTTTCAAAATGAATTTAGATTGTCTGAGCAGTCCATCTTACCTGCTAGGATCAGTCTCAGGATTAAACTGATTAGCACTAGTAGCACTTGTGCACACACTTAAGGATTTCCCTGACAGCTCCCATGCTGACAGTGGTGTCTGCATTCGGTAAGAGTGTTTGTTACTGAACATGTGTTTTTGAATTTCTTCAAATATTAGAACTACTGTCTCTTGAAAAAAAAGTTATTTAGCAGTGAAATGGGTCATGGAAGTGGCCATACAGTATGTCAATTATGAAATAGATGAATAACCTTTGAAACCATCACTTGGCTAGTAGTGTATGTTTTTTCTAACAGCTTATGATATATATTACAGTATGATGTTTTCCCTATTCTCTCCTTTATTTAGGTGACTGGCTATCCACAACTGACAGCATATCACTCCTTGGTCAGCAGCCAGGGATGAGTGAGTGCCCGGCAGCCCATGCCCTGCCTCACTGGGAGCAAGCTGCTGATTCACAGTTTAGTATATTATTAAATAACATGCTAGGAGGATGTAAGCTAATATTCTAAATAAAACTGCTAATATGTAACTGCTTTTTGCACTGTCATTACAAAATCCGTAATAAAATATATTTACTGCACTTAAAAATAGTATCTACGTTCAAGTTTCAATTGTGCAACATGTAATGTACTTACACCTCATAAATACACTTCATATTCTATTTTACTTGTAACTGCAACAGATTTGATTTTGCACAGAAATTAGAATGCAGTAGCTGCCTAACTTTGCAAATCATTAGATGCATTCCATTGTTACAATGTACTCTATATAATTTTCGACTTAAAAATAAATATTTTTTTTGGTATAGGAATTCTCAAATCTAAAGCATTGTGGTTGTCAGTATGAAGATCATGGTTAACATTTTTAAACAAAATGGGGGATTATGAAAGGGTATTGTACTTAGAACAGCAGGGCCACAGTATTGCCATTGCCATTATCATTACTATAGTGCAAGGAGTACAGTTATCTCTGAGAACAGCATGATCTTCCCTTCCTCTGCAGTAATGATTCTGCATTTTTGAGTACAGTACACTTTTGTGTCACACACTGGGACTGTTTCATAAAATATTGACAAGAATGTAAACTGTTATATCATACTATATATGTGGTTTGGTGAGGTATAGTGTGTCGGAGCACTCAGATATCCATTTTAAAATACAGCAGAACAAATGCAGGACTCTATTTACATTTCTCTGTATGGCAGAGTTCTGCTTCTTAACCAGCCTTGTGCAGGTGGTTTAGAAATGACTACTTTATGCCTACCATCTGCACCTTCAGACTAATCCTGTTGGTGCAATTGGAATATCAGGACCAGTGTCCCTATCACCCCACAAAACATTACTGTTCAAACACATGCTAAGTCCCCATTGAGAATCCATCTTGTGTGCCACAAGTACAGCAGTATTCTAAGTGCTTTTTGAGTATTTCAGCAAATTGCGTTACTTGCAAAGGTTCCAGAAACTGGTTCTATCAAAGGCTATGACTGCAGTTCAAAGGGTGGAAGCAACTAGCCATGCCCACTTCCTGAGCTATTTGTCAGCTTCCTGCAATCCCATTCAGATGCATTGTGCCCCCCCCCCGTGTTTGTCTCCTGCTTTGTTTTGTGCTTTTGGGATTTCTGCTTGCTTTGTGCCTCCACCTTCCTATGTTAGTATTTTGCTCCTGCCTCCTGGCTGCAGTTCATAGTTTTCTGTCTGCTGTTTTCTGCTGCCCTCCTGTTTTCAGGTTACATGGTTTCTCTGCTTTTTCTGCTTGGGTGCTCCTAGTCTTCCTAATACCTTGCCTTTACTCATTTAATTTGCCTTGTGCTCCTCCAAGCTCTTGTATTTGCTATCTTTTTGTACCAAATGCAGTCTCCCTGCTTATCTGCACTGTTGTTTGTACTATTTACAGTCTCCTATTCATCTCAACTCCTTAACAGCTCACACCTGGCTAGTAGCATAGCAACCACTCCCTTTGGGTTTAGTGGTTTCTTTACTTACTCCAGTACTTCTCTGCTTCCTAGTTTAATTCCATGATACTGCATTTTCTACCAGTAGTAATTATTTTCCATTGCTCCATCATGCCTCCTTACCATACTCAATCCTACCAACTGCAGCTGTATTTCACTTCATGCTGTCTTAATATATCCATGCTGTCTCCCTGCCCTCAGTGCTACTAGATACACTTCATTTCATGCAATGTCATATACTCAGTGCAATTCTACCAGTTGCACTACCAATCATGCACTCTTAGTCACACCTCTGCCTCTCTCTCTCTCTACCTAGCATGGATCTGCCCCCTTAAAGTCCATATACTGAGGGTGGGTCCCTCACCAGGGGTGGGGTCTTTCTTTTCTATCACTAGGGTGAGAAGGTCCTCTGTTCTGGGGGAAGTCTTTGGCCAAGCATACAGCATCTGGTGGCATCTCTTGATGTAGCATTTAAGAGTTCAGCTGCTGGAGGGTGGGGCCTCCAAGTCCCAGGGGTCTTCTTTACCTTCTGACAACATCAGCAGGACCTTCAAATGCTATCTTACAGTCGCCTTTGGTTAACCTGGTCTCCATTCCATACCCTCCCTGGTCTTTTCTGCCCCACAAGGGTGAAGACTGTTCAGTTCTCCTATTCTCACTCCTCCAGGGCTTGGCCTTACCCCTCCTGAGTTTGGCTTCTCCCTCTAGGCTTTGCTTGGAGGGCAGTTGACTGCCTTTGAATGGCCATTGCCCTACTTCTCACTCCAGGGGTGGACCCCAGTAGCTAGGTAAAGGTATCCCTTTAGCTGCAGAGGCCTCTACTCACAGCACCTCCACAGCTTTCCTGTTAGAGAGATAGAGTGAGAGCCCTTCCTCTAAAAAAATCCCCCCAAAATTGGGTCTCTAAATTGCAGTAGTGAGCCATCATTAATTCATCCCATGCCTGGAGGGAAGGAGAACAAGGCCTTGGATCCCCAGAGGATCCCCCTCATAGGGTTGCATCCTCTCCTGCTTGCCTAGGGTCATAAATGTTAGGTAATCCCCAAGTAGTAGAGGTTTAGTAATACATCTTGCCCCAGGTAGATTTCTGCTGTTGAGTTGGGGTTAGATGGTGGCCTTCTTGCTACTCTGCCTTTCCTTCTCTTCTTATGGAAGTCATGCATCTTCTGCTATCTGTATTGACTTTGTCAGTCATTGCACAATCCTCCTATTTCTGTTACATGTTATCACTGCTCTGTTTATCCATGTTCACCCAGTTTCTGTGTTCAGTATTTGCTGTTTGACTTTTTTGTGGCTCCTTCCCAAGGTACCTTTAACCTAAAGGAATTATCTTCCCACGGCACCTCTAGGGCTGGAACCCTCCTCAAGAGGGTTCCTTTGCCTTCACAGTTCCCTGACAGGGTGGTAGTTCCCAGTGGGACAGAGAGTGTGAAAGGCCAAAGTATCTATTAATCACAGTCAACAACATAAGCATTCAAATACTATCAGTCTATCAGTGAAGCTGCACAAGCATATACTCATCACTAAGTTGTGTACATACATTGAACTAATATTAATGTCATGAAAGATGGCTACTAGACTGGAGCCATGCTAAACAGTCTCTTTCTAAAGATCTTTAAAATAATCTAAACATCTGTGCAGGTATTGCAAATATCTTTCAAATGACCCCCCCCCTCAAAAAAAGGAACAAAAAAATTCTTCCTGACCGACAGTGAAGATACTCTACAGAAGGGGTCAATAGAAATGTGGGATTTTTTTTTGCACTCATGAACTGAGCCCACATGAAGCCAGGGTTGAAGTAGCAATGGCGACTTGTGGAAAGGTGTTGCTTGTAGCCGCAGAAGTACCTGAAACTGCTGATCCAATGGCAAAGTTAAGCACTTTGCATGGCCTTTCCTAGGAGCAAAGTCTCTGAATGGAAGTGAAGTGAGAATCACACAACAATTTACAGGCACTTATAGGTAAAAATAAGTTTAGAAATATACGGGACTTGAGAACTTCTTTCCTTGATATTTTGTGCTTTCTGCAACACATTGATAAGAAGATACATTCTTTAATAGGCAAACATTAGAAATGGAGCAGAATGCTGCAAGGCTGCAAGAAGAAGTGAAAGAAATTCAAACTGAAATGATGAAAAAAAAATAAAGGAGACACAGACCAGACACCTAATAATGGAACAGTCTCAATCACTTACTGAATGTGTGATCAGTTATGTCTCTCAAGCATAATGTTGAGCAGTTAGAAAATAAAGGATGCCTAAACAAGCAGTTTTTTAAAACTGCAAACTCCACAATCTGGCTTCATAGTGAGGCAAAGTAAAGACTACTGTTTACATTTATGCTAAAAGTGCATTTATGTAAATAACATGAATGCAGTTTCATAGTTCTTGAAAACTGTAAACATTAGCCTTTCACTTACAAAAAACAGCCTTGCCTTCTCCCTAAGATGTCTGCCAACTGTGTTAAGTGATGAGTCATGATGACATCATGAGAGCCAGAGCCAGAGACCAATATAGATTCCTTTAGGCTAACTAGTTCTTCTTTCCCTCTTTGTTTTGAATTGTCTTACCAGAATGATCAACATTATGTGTTAACATGTGGCTTATTTTGATCAGTACACATGTTAGGCTATGATTTTCTTCATTTTATTTACTTTAACTTGCTGAAAATATTTTGCAATCTAGCTGACTTTCTCTTTGGCAAACTGCAGAACAGTACAACACTTCAAACACCTGATGATCTAGTGGTTATGTGATGCCCTGATTTTTTTTTGTTAGCCAGGAGAGAAACACTATGCTGAAACCTTGTTTACAGATGTGGCCTGGCAGCACAAGGACGTTAAGTGACTTGCTCAGCGTCACTCAGCAAAGTACCAGTCTGGTCCAATTCTAAAGCTCATGCATTCTTGTTAATCCACAAAAAAAAGCTTCTCTTGTATTCTTTTTCCAAGTGAACCCCCTGCATCTAACCTGGCTTCTGTTGAACACCCCACCATCCATACCATGTCCGTAGTACTGCCTGGGGCTGCATATGAGCTTGTGGCCTCATGAAGAGAATTATCACACATCAGACTGTAATTGTATACCTCAGAGAGTTGTGCATACCTACACCGATACGGATCATCAGCTGGCACTGTTAAAAAATATTTCCCAAATCACACTTAAGTCCACTTTTTCAGTGTTTGACTTCTGCTCCCACAGTAAACATTGAGTGGATCACCACCCTTCTGCACAGTGAAGGCAGTATGTACAGTTCCCCTGTTGTGTTTCTGTCCCGCCTCATTAATCAACAATTGGGTCTTCATGGAAGGCCAAGCAATACACCTCAGGACTCACCGGAAAAATTGCTGTTCATGCCCTCATACGGGCTGTACTTACTATGGATAACAATATTATTAGCAGGAGAGGCATACTAATGCCTTGAGGGAATCCACCAGACTTCCAGGGTCAGTCTACTCCTTTACCTGTGATCTGCAGAACCCTGCAGGACAGTTCCCTGCAAATCTCTTCCAGTACTTTTTAGTGCCCTACTCTACAATGTGAGCTGGTTGGCTACCACCCTTCTGAATCTTGAATGAGCTATACACAGCTTCCTCAATACTGTTCTATCAAACATCAACACCCCCCTCACCTGAGGGTAATCTCCCTACACTGAATTCAAGTAACACTTTAAGTGCAGCCCTGCCACTGAGTATTTGTCATCATTGGCTGCTCTCATTCACAGTCAGGTAGTGATCATGGTGCTGACAGCCCTACATTTCAGATCTCACAATGATCTGCTAAACATCCCCCTTCCTGTCTTCCCCTAACCTGAATATAGCTGTACCCTGCTGGAATGGCCTCTTCAATCCCTCTCTGGCATTCATTCTTCTCTTCTGCTCCCCACACCAAAAACTGATGAGCCCACTACCCTTCTGCATCATGAATGTGGTTAGTATAGTCGCCCATGTCATTTTTACATATTAATAATAAACATGAGCTTCTGGTAAGCCAGGCTGATAGCAAGGCACAAGGGGAAACGTAAACATTCCTACCCATATACGATCTAATCCACCTATGATTAGGCACTATTAAATGACATGCATAATGATGTGCACACCCATCATTTAATAGTGCACAATCAAAGGTAGCCTAGATCTTTTATGGATAGGAAAGCCTATAATTCCTCTAGTTCCCTGCTGCTATCAGCCTGAATTACTGGAAAAATGTGTTTATTTTTGATATGTCAAAAAACCTTGGGACTATACTACCTACATTCATGATGCACAAGGGTGATGAGCTCACCAGTTTTTGGTGTGGGGAGAAGTAGAGAGAATGAATACCAGAGGGGGACTGAGAAGGCCACTCCTGCAAGGTACTGCTATATTCAGGGAAGGTGGAAGACAGAAGGGGAGAAATCTGAGCAGATCACTGTAAGAAATAAGATGTGGGGCTGCCAGCACCATGATCACTACCTGACCCTATTGTCCTGGCCAACATTCCCCTTCCCATAAAACCAGTTCATGCAATTGTCCAAGGCTGTGTGTATATATTAATATGGGAATTGGCTGCCACTACACATTCAGTCATTTCACTACCAGTCTAGCATTGCTTGTAAAGCACTTTGGGATACAATGTGTATGAAACCACTATATAAATACTGATTCTTCTTATTATTTCTCATGGATAAAGAAGAGAAGACAAGGTAAGCATATTTTTGATTTCCAAGAAGGTATGAACTCTGGCATTGGACAACAGAAGAACTTTACTACAAACAAGTGGTGGATCTATGGAGTGGTGAAGGGTGTAGCTGTAACCCCCCCCCCATTGTAAAGTACTCACTTGCTGCTGCTGCATTTCACTTTGTTGAAGAAGTCTGATTTATTGATTGTACAAATGTTTACATTCAAAAATATGGATTACATTTGTAGTTTCAGTCAAAAACATACTAGAAAAGCATAGTAACAGAAAATATAAAGGTTTCATAAAAATGTTAAAATGTGCATATCAAATATGCACACACTCCCAGCACCCTCCCCCCACCCACCCCCATTGTGGCATCCTGGATCCGCCATAACCACTAGACCACTAGATTATTCAAGATTTGTACTGCGCTGTGGTTTGCCTAAGAGAAAGTCAGTTGGATTAAAACACAATCTCAGCATGTTAAAGTAAACAAAATGAACAGAACCATAGCCCAACATGCGTATTGATCTAAATAATGTACATAGTTTTGACAATTTCGGTGAAACAACTCTATACAAAGAGGAAAAAGGAACTAGTTAGCACTATAGAAAGCCACATAGCTCTCTGACTTTAGCTCCCATGGTGTCATCACTTAAGATATTTGGCAGCCATTTTAAGAAGCAGGTAAGGCAGTTTTTTGAAATTGGAAGGCTGATTTTACATTTTTCAAAAGCTTTGGAACCACATTTAGGTAACTTATATAAATGTAGTTTTAGCATTAACGAATTCGGCAGCCTTTCCTTTAGTCCTGTTTGAGGTCAGATTTTTGAATAGCTTGTTGTCAAAATGTTGTTTAGGTATCCTTTAAGATACAATAATCTCCATGAGGTGGGACCACAAAATGTTGCTGATCAGCCACACAGATCATGCTGGGCAGCATACTGGAACATGTTCATGTTGCACACTGAGTTTGTGCAATGCAAATTGGGTTAGTGAGTGACAAGCTGGCAGTTTGTAAGGAAAAAGCAATACTGGAAGCAATTATTTACGAGGCACTATCTAGTTAGTGTGGTTGTGCAAATATAGTCCTGAACTGGAGCACATGCTAATGAGATGCTAATAAGAGGCAGAGTAATGAATATAGTACAAGTCACATTGTTTCATTATATTGAGAGCAACACTGAACAAATTAACTGCTGTCTGTATTCCCAACATGTAGGATATAAAAAGCAGTTTTTTTTTTAATCAAATGAAAATAGCTGTGGACTCGAATAAGCACATCCTGATTGGCTGAGGCCTGTGCCTTACGTGATGAGAACCAATGGGTCAAGAACCCTTCCAGCAGCCACAATGCAGCATACATACATGTGTGTGTGTGTTCCCAGAAAATTTTTTTGTAACAGATTTCTGGCAGTCATATTTGTAAGGCAAAATAAAACTTAGGACCCCTGACTTGCCATAACTTTAAAAAAATTATTTAACAGTTTCTTAGTCCCCAGACATGTCACAATCATCGTAGCATAACATAGAGAATAAAGTACAGGGTGGTGTGTTTAATGAGAGTTTACACACACCCGAGGGGTTAGATGCTTCATAAACCCTGAGAGCGAAGCTCGAGGGGTTTGTGGAAAGCATCTAACCCCAAGGGTGTGTGTAAACCTCGAGTTTAAACACACTACCCTGTATTTTATTTTATATAATTGATGACTCTCCCCTTTTAGGCCACAGCAATTAAATAAAATAAAATCAGCAGTTTCAGTGTGGCTACGAGTATGCTCCACTTTATTTTTCATCCGGTTGCATTTTTGTTTTCGCGGGCTTCACTTATTTTTTTTTTAACAATGCTGAAAGTCCCCCATCTGTAAAAGCAGTGCTCATTTTATTTTTTTTAATTTACTCACACTGTGTTTCTTGGCAGCTCCATTGAAGGAAGCTGAGCCAGAAGAGAGCTGGTGTGAGGCGCGTCTGCAAGAGGAGGAGAACTGTGCGTGTTTGCCATTATAAATGCTCCTTTATAACGGCAAATTACGCCACAGTCTCTCAATGGCAAAAGGGGAGAGCCATTAATTATAGTTATGATTACATATAATAAAAAGTATAGCTCTCACCATATGTGTTTTTTTCTATTCTCTCTTTCAGGCTTCAAATCCCCGATGTCCGCTTTGAGATATAGGGCTACCTGATGAATTGTCAGACATCAGACTGTCCCTACCCCTGCCCTGCTCTATTTCCATCTGGCTCCCACCTGCCCCAAATCACTAGCTTGCTCCCTACCTCACTCACTTAGCTGCTTACTCCTCCAGATGATCAGTCATCAAAGAATGTCTCAAAACAAGAAAGAAAACTTCCCATTTTCTTTAGGTTCAGATTGGCTGAGCTATCGATTAGCAATGACACTCACTTTCACAGCCATGCTGGCAGCACATGTGCCACACCCTCACTCTCCTAATCTCACTATACACACAGAGCCACAGTCTCTCACCCTCACTGTGCTGCTCTGCATTCTTTCCATTGGAGAGACGAGGTCTCTTGCCCTCACTCTGCCACACTGCTCTCTCTCCTTTGCAAAGCCATGGTCTCTCACTCTCAGTGTGCCACGCTGCTCTAACTGCCTCTCAGTAAAACGAAAGGAAAACACAGGAAAAAGTCCACTATAGAACATATTTAAACAAAAAAGTCAGTATTTTTTTGGGGGGGGGGAAGGGGGCAATAGATGTAAAATCCACAGACACAGAACTGCTTGCTCACAACAGTGCCATTTAGTGGCACAATGCTGAAACACAGACTATTTTTTTACTTTACCAAAACAAAAACATTTTAAACTGTAATTTTGTGGTGCATTACAAGTAGTTTGTATGTATTTTTTACTTTTGTTCACAAGGTATCCTTTTTATAAGCACAATAAGATACTTCAGGGGTGTTGGTTGTCATGGATTAATATGCTTCCAAGTGCCTCACTATATACCTGACAATCAAGGACCCTGTTGTGTCTTATTGCTTATGTGAGAGAGATGGTTCATATCTAAAAACGCAAATATGTCAGTATTTCATGTTTACCTTATGTATTATTGCTAACCTGATCAGTTGACTTCTCCTTGACCATGGCTTCTCCCAGTTTTTCATGGCCTCCTTCCTCTCCACCCTATCAGAAACAAACTTGTCAAGGATCCAGGAACTGCTCACCGTAAAGGATGCATTTGATTTTTTTTTTATTAATTGTCTACTCTCAGCTGTCCATAAGTATGCCCCCCTTAGGGAGCTCAAAGTTAAAGGCAACACTCAAAATGGCTGCACAACAGGTTAAATAAATTTATGAAGCTGAGAGGTAAGTTATGGGGGCAATTTAAATCCACTGGTTTTCAAGCAGACTGGCAAACATACAGGGAAATATGAAATGCCTGTAAAACTAACCTTAAAACAGTAAAAAAGTAATACCTCATCTCACTACAGGACAAGAGTCTCTCTGACCCCAAGAAATTCTGAGCATGGATTAAGGCCTTCCTAAAGGGCAGTTCTGCTCTGGCAGGGGGGATAATATAGCAGATGATAAATGTTATAGTGACCCCTTAAACTCGGCAAATGCACTCAACACCTCTTTTACTGATCTAGACAAACTCAAAAATCTCTTACCTAGATCTCAACCCTCCATGAAATTACACACCACTAACACAGGACCAGAATCCCATTTCTGATTAATTACTCACTTCAAAGTGCTAAACGCCTATGAAATCTCACAGCTGAAGACTCAGCGGGGTATAATAAATTGGACCCTAAACTCCTAAAACTAGCTGCCCCTGTTATAGCAGCCCAATTAGTAACACTCTACAACAGATCCATACTAGAAGGAAAAATACCAGCAAAATGGAAGGTAACCCTGGTTGTACCTATACACAAGGGCTGTCTCAAAGAACCAGTAGAAAACTACTTGCCTATATCTTTCCTCTGTACATTAGCCAAAGTGCAGGAGAGATTAGTGTATAATCAGATTCAGGAATATTAGAAACAGGTGTGGTTCCAGCAGATTGGAAGAGGGCGAATGTTGTCCCTCTCCATAAGAGTTGGAGGAGGTTGGTTAACATAGGCAATTCAGCCTAACTTCTGTGGTAGGGAAATTGATGGAATCATTTCTCAAGAAAAAGATTGAGACATACCTTGAATCCAGCGGACAGCAGGATCCAAGACAACATGGTTTCATGGCAGGCAGGTGTTCCCAAACAAATGTGATAGATTTCTTCAACTGGGTGACTAGGGATATAGATCAGAGAGGGATGGTGGATGTGGCCTACCTGGATTTTAGCAAAGCCTCCGATACCACCCCACATAAAAGTCTAATAAACAAGCTGAGCAGCCTGGGAGTCGAATCCAGGGTGGTAAACTAGGTTAGAAATTGGGTGAGTGGTAGGACACAAAGGGTGGTAGTAAATGGAGTTCATTTCATAGAGAAAGAGGTGACCAGAGGGGTATCTCAGGGATTGATGCTCGGCCCAGTCCTCTTTAATTTCTTCATAAGCGACACTGCAGAGGGGCTGGAACAAAAGTGTGCCTCTTTGCGGATGACACAAAGATCTGCAATAGGGTTAACACACCAGGTGGTGGGGGTGTAAAGAATGAGAAGGGACCTGGGCAAGCTAGAGGAATGGTCAAATGTATGGCAGCTGAGATTCAGTTCAAAACAGTGCAAAATTATGCACTTATGACGCAGGAATCTGAGGGAGGAGTACTCAGTGGGGGGGGGGTACTGTCGGCCACCAAACAGAAGAGGGATCTAAGGCTAATCATATCTGAGAACCTAAAACTTGCTGGCCAGTGTGCCAAGGCAGTTAGAAGGGCCATCGGGATGTTGGGGTGCATACGGAGCGGCAACACCAGCAGAAAAAGGCACTTGGTGATGCCATTATGCAGGTCATTGGTGAGACCTCATCTGGAGTACACTGTACAGTTTAGGAGGCCACATCTCAGGAAGGACATATACAGAGTGGAGTCATTCCAAAGAAGGGCTACAACAATGGTATAGGGCCTGCACCAGAAATCCTATGAGGAGTGGCTGAAAGACCTCAATATATATTCTCTGGAGATGAGGAGACAGAGAGTGAGAAAGGGAGAGGGAGAGAGAGAGAGAGAGAGAGGTGGGGGACATGATAGAGACATTCAAATACCTTAAAGGGATAAATAAAGTACGGGGATAGCATCTTTCAGGAAGGTGGATGGACAAGACCTAGAGGACATGATAAGAAGGTGAAGGGAGGTAAAAGTAGGGGTAATATAAGGAAGTACTTTTTTACAGAAAAGATAGTGGATGCATTGAACAGCCTCTTCACATGGGCAGTGGAGGCAAAAATGGTGGAGGAATTCAAAAATGCATGGGATAGAAACAAGGAAACCCTAGAGGCAGGAAGGAGAGAGAAAGCCACAGATTAGCTACAGTCTGCAGCGTAAGTAAAAGGTAAGAAAAATGGGCAGACTGGATGTGCCAGGCAGTCCTTATCTGCTGGCAAATTATATGTATCTATGTACAGGTATCTATGTGGAACAACATAGTTTGCTCACAGATAGGCAACATGAGTTCAGAAAACACCACGTGGAGCATGTGCCAGTGCTTAGCTGAAATGGTCACATTGGAGTGAGTTGTGGGACACTCTTTCCCTTATTTTAGTGATTTTCACTCAAAAAATTTATCTTTATGTAGTTAAATCAGTGTACCTGAATGTGGCAAGTATTCTCTCTCTTCTGACACAATATGGAAAAAATCAGACCAAGGAAGGTCTAGTTTTCACTTAATTTATTTAAATCAGTTACTGTACATTTGGATTCAGTTAAGCATGCTGGCCAGATGGCCCTGTTCCCCACGATTTCCAGGTTTATAGCATCAGCTCGACAGAGATTTCAACACATCGTTTGATAGTTTTGCTAACTAGGATGACATATCCCAGCTGAAGGAAATGCTAGCAGGCATTCAAAATGACTTGACTGAAGTAAAAATGACCACTTCCACTCTTAACTAAACAAAATGAGGACTTGGGTGTCCATGTGGGAATAAACGGGAAAAAAACAGCAAAGCTAACAAATGCAGTGGGGTATCTAGAGCAGCTAACCAACAAACAATCAGATCAAATCTCTTTTCTGATGCAAAAGGTTGATGACCTGGAAAATAGAGGATGGAGGAATAACATAAGCATTTTACTGGTTCCTTAAGTTGCTGAGGGTCCTAATATGATTTCATTTTTACAAAGTTCTTCACCAGATGTTTTGGGTTACCAGTGGCCATTGGCTCTTGAGGTCGAGAGAGAGCACATAGACCCTTAGGTACGAAGCTCTCCAATCAAAGACCTAGGCCAATTATTGCATATTTATTAAGATTCTCAATAAAGGAAGACATTATGAGACTGTCCAGAGAATGTAGGGTTTTAAACTGGAGAAGAAACTGCATCTTGATATTTCAAGACTTTTCAACTGCAGTGGTGGCAAGAAGGAAGGATTTTCATGAAATAAAGTAACAGCTGAGGGAATTTGGGTTACAGAATTTTTTTCAATTTCCAGCGACCCTGGTGATAGAAGAGGTGGGAGGGTAAAACAACTAAATGTGGAGCTGTAAATGAGGCATGGCATTTTCTGCAGCTGTATAAGGATTCACACTTTAGGGGAATTTCAACAACCAAGCAAAACTGCCAGTTTTCAAGTGACGTGTGAGGTCAGTCAGGAGGTTCTAGCATTGACCCGAGCACAGAATGCAGTGTTCAAGGAGCAGCTTGAGATGGCAGTCAAGAGTTAACCCCACCTGCACCGCAGCCCAAACCAACAGTCCCTCACCTGTACGCGCAAGCTGTACAAGAAAGTAAGAACAGGTCCTGGAGTACCGAAATCCAGCGCAGATCACGACAAACTACTCATCCTTCAAACATTCCAAGACTGCACAAAGCCAGAACAACCCAAAAGAAAGAGGACACAGCTGGGAAAGCGGCTGTACCTTATCTAGCAGGGCCTCACCAGATCTCAACGTGAGGCAGGAAATGGAAATTTCAACCTCAAGCGCAAATGAAATATCTGTCCCCCGGAGCCCTGTAGTTCTTAAAGGGCTAGCTAGAAACTTGTTACAGGGATCTAAATCTCCTCTGAATGATCCACAAATAACTTGTTGTGATGCACTTCCAGTCTGAATATGCAGCTGTGGCACAGAAAGAAAAGGAAAAAAGAAAATCGAGGAGGATTACAGGGTTGGGCTATAAATATTGAAGGAGTAAGACCGCTACCTCTAAACTGCTCTTTATTTGTAGTTATTGCTCACTCATCTTTGAATAACATTAGCTGCTCTAATTAAATTGTGTACTTTATATTGTGAATGTAAGTGTATAGATAATTTTACTGGGTGTTCAGGCTATACTCGCAGGTGGCAAAATAAACTCAGATATTGCCAGTTAATAATCTAAGGAAGACAGTAAAGCAAGGCTGTGTCTGGGTGTCTGATCACTTTCCTCTGATCTTGATACTCATGTCAGTATAACTCTCTACTCCAACTATTGTATGTCCTTTTTGTTTCTCTCTCCATGATGATCCACCTCCAAGTTGGAACACTGTAGCTTGCATGGGGCTAGAAAGTTAAAAAAAAAAAGGGCCAGTGTGAGAGAAAGCATGGCTGAGACTTAACTTAGTAGGGGCTCTGCTCTCTAGGGGAGGCTCATAAATAAACAGGAGCACAGTGTATCAGTCTGAGCTAGCGCTTAATAAGATCTGGTAGGGCTTTGATTTGCTCTTAAATAATATGAGATAACTCCCCGGAGGAAACAGATGCCCCCAAAACAGAGATCTCTTTAGTTATGTAAAATAAAAGTGCACCTAGAATGTGGGGAGGACTGGACATATGGGGCCAGATATTCAAAGCATAGCGCAGCATAGCAACGAATATAAGCGCAGGAATAGCACAGGAATACACTTGAGCAGCCATATTCAAGGACCAGTTAGTGCTTGGCTAACAGCAGTAGCAGGGCAAACCAATAATATATGCAAGGGCAAATTGAAGGGGTGGCCAGCAGAGACATAAAGGGATATTCAGGCCCAGCGCCACGCTAGGACACACAGCGTGACACGTAGGGTGGCGCTAGTTACCACCTATAAAAGGCTGGTCTTAACCCAGGGCAAAACACAGAGGAGGAGGGACCACAACAGGAAGTGGGAATGTGTGCAGTGTCAGTAGCAGTGATGCTGCCATTGATGGCAGCTGTAGTGGAGGAGGAGGAGGAGGAGAGGGAGCAGGCACAACATGGGCCACAATGCAGGCCAAGGAGACGGTAAGCTGCAAACAGGTGGTACTGGCCCAGGGTCTCCTTCGAGACCCACCTGATGACCACATCATTGGCCGGTACAGGATGAACAGGGGAATGTTGAGGCAGCTCTGTGAACTCCTGCATGAGCAGCTGCACTCAAACATCAGACACAGTCATGCCTTGACAGTGGAGGAGAAGGTGACAGCAGTGATGTGCTTCCTTGCCACAGGGACGTTCCAACGACCAACAGGGGACACCATCGGGGTAACGCAGTCTGCCACCTCACGCCTCCTGACCCAGTTCCTAGAGGCTTTCCTGCCACATGCTGAGGAGTTCATAGTATTCCTCAGCACGGCAGCAGAGTGCAGAGAAACAATGCAGCAGTTCCATCGAGTTGAGCACCTACCATCCGTACTGGGTGCCATTGACTGCACCCATGTCCCCATCCGTGCACCACCTGACGTGTATGTAAACAGGAAGGGGTACCACTACATCAACTGCCAGGTGGTGTGCGATGCGGCTGGGCACATCAGCAATGTCTATGCACAGTACTCCGGCAGTGCCCACGATGCCTTCATCTGGCACCAGTCCCAGCTGTGCCAGGCATTTGAGAAGGGCAGGATACCCAGTGGGCAACTAGTCAGTGAGTAGTAGCATACAAGGCATACACACAACAGCTTGGATGGGGTCAGGCAGAGTAGGCCAGGGAAGGGGTGTGGAGGGCTACACAGAGGTGCAGGACAGCATCCGACAGACTGCAGTACAGCACTAACAGGTACACATCTCTTGACAGGGGACAGCGCCTATACTCTACGACCCTGGCTGCTGACACCGGTACTCCTACTGGCCACAGTGGCCGAGGAGATGTACAACGAGGCACATGCCAGCACAAGGAACATCATAGAGAGGGTGTTTGGCATCCTGAAGATGCGATTCAGATGCCTAGACACATCAGGCGGTGCCCTACAGTATACACCTCAGAAGGTATGTCGTATCTTCCTAGCCTGTTGTATGCTGCACAACATGGCAATGAACCATGGGATACAGGCACCTGAACCTGAGAGACAGTCCAACAGTGAGCCAGAGCCAGCGATCAGGGAGATAGTGGAGCAACTCTAGAGGAGGGACCTCGCATGGCACGCAGGGCCATAGAGCACAGGGACAACATCATCAGGACACTGTTACAGACAAGTGGGTAAGTACAGACTGCACAACAACTTGAAAGAGTACAATGATAAATCTATTTACTGTGCACAAAGAAACAGAACAGTGACACCAACAATCACAACAGTAACACAACAGAGTGGAACAAACAACATGTGTGCATGTGGTGTGATGTTGGGGGTGTGCAGGACACACGTGGGGGAGACAGACAGAAACGGTGTACTGTCAGTGGGGAAGCGTGATGTGTGCTGTGAGGGTAAGGAGTGCAACTGTGGCAGTGGAAGTGTGCGTGTGCATGTGATGGAGTGCGTGTGTGTTTGCTAGTATGTGTGTGTGCATGTCCGCATGTGCATGTGGGTGTGCCAGTGTTGCAAAGGGGGGCGATGACTGAGCAGTGATGCAATGTGATCATGACCATCATCGCCGCCTACCACCATGCATGTGACGTGCACCAGTACCGTGGGTCACAGACCCTGGTGTGCTCTGGGCTGAGGACAAGGCTGATGAGAATAGTGTGGCAGGCAGGGCCGGCCTTCTGTGCCCCCGGGGGATGGTGGAGCTTGACAGGGTGGGTGGATGGACGGCCATGGCAACGCTGTGTTCCTGATGGTGTGCATGACGCAGTGGAGCTGGACCCACTGGCAGCCCTGCGGCCATGGGTTGCCTGCCTGTGTGCTCCTGTGCCTTCTGCACCCCGACTAACCATCTCATGCTGGTGACCCCCATGCACCCCACGCAGTACATTATCAATGTCGGCCACTGCAGCCATCAGACCCACAAAGCCGCAGTCGATCGCACCCACCAGGTGGCCCAACCTGTCCTCCATCCGCTGTTCAGCATGGGCAAAGCCTACTGAGATGGCCTCCCTCATCTGTGCCAGCTCATGCCGCAGCTCCCTCCGTAGACCATGCAGGTCCATATAGGCCTCCTGCTGGGAAGTGACAGCAGCCTGCAGGAGTGGGCAGGCACCATGGGCATCCTGCCCAAGGGGCACAGACCCCTCAGCTGCAGCTGGCACAGGTGCCTGCTGCACAGGAGGAACTGGACGCTGTCGCATGCCAGGCACGGCCTGCTGCCGGCAACTACTTGTGGTGGTCTGTTGCACTGTATGGCCCAGGACCCCAATATGGGTTGGACACTGCACATCCAGCAGTGCAGAGATGTTCCCCATACTGCCCACCACCGGATGCACAGGGACAGTCACACCAGCAATGCTGAAGACACCACTGGCACCTGTTCCACGGCCTGCCAGCAGCCCCACCCCAGCATCCCCCTCAACAAGCACGTCCAGGTGGTGGGAAAACTCTGACACATCAGTGTCATCACCACTGGTCACAGTGACTAGTAGTACCTCCCCTGCACCCACATCCTCTGTTTGTGCATCATCCAGGTACTCAGTGTATCCCAACCCCCCTACTGAGGTGTGACCCCCCTCCCCAGGCAGTTGCAGCCCCTGTCCATGGGATTGCCACACATGCAGTGTCTCTGTACGTCCATGAGTGGCACACAGACCGGATGTTGATGGGCGTTCTCCATCATCCACCTCCACAACCTCTGGACCATGGCTGTACATCCTTGGCTGCTCCTGTTGTTCCGCAGGCCTGGCAGACACTGCTGTGGAGAAAATAGGGACAGGGTCAGTCACCTGTACATGGACACTGTGCCCTAACACCACCACCACCACCACCACCACAGCATGCAGACCCCAGGACACTTACCTCCTTTACACAAGCCCATGACTACATGCACCCACCCAACCCCCAGTGCCCATGCTGTTGCCATGCAGCTGTTCAGCAGCCCACAGTGCACCCTGTGCAGGACACCAACAGCAGGACCATGCACCCATGCCATCACAACATGCAGGGTATACACATGCGAATACAGACCTGTCCTGGGCAGTGCGAGAGGCGTCTCGCATCCACCACCCGGCACACCTGCGACTGCCACCGTCCTCATTGTCGATGCCAGCACGGCCATGAGTGGCTCCTCCACCCACTGCTGTTGTTCTTGTGGTCCTCCACCAGTCCTCATTCGTTCCCACAGTTGCTGTGCCTCCTCTTCCTTGGCACGTTGCAGCAGGTCGTTCCAGCACTTTCACACCGCCTCTGTCATCCTGCCAGGTCCTCCGACAGCACTGACAGCAGCTGTCACCTCCTCCCAGGCTTGGCGCACCACTGCATCTGTGGCCCTGTGCATGCGTAGCACATGCTCCCTCTCCTTCACAGCATGCACGAGTGTGTTCAGCTCATCTTGGGAGAACTTATATGCACGTATGCGCTCTTGCTGTGCTGCCAAACCTATGGGATAGTCGAAAGGGGAAATGTGTCAGCAGCCGTGTCAGTACTGCGTTGCATTATGCATAGACATCACGATGCCACCCCCTACAATGACACAGGCCACATGGACATGTCACTGTGCATCAAATGCATGTATGGTGCACATGGCCACATAGTCACTGTCCTTCCTGTGTCTGGGCAGCGAGCCCTGTACCCACATGTGCACTGCTGTCACCCGTTGCTGGCATGTGCACCCATGACTGGGGCCACCCCAAAGCCAACCACCTGGCACTGTACTGTGCCCTTCATGATCACTACACTTGGTGTGTGGACAAGTGCACTGGCATGTAGACAATGTCAGAACACCAGGCACAGTCCATACAGTGCATGGGATGGCACAGCACCGGGACCCTGTGTACTTCCTGCAGGGGGGCCACAGCCTACCTTGCCATACATCCAGGGAGTCATGTCAGTGAGCCAGTGTTGCAGGACACACCACGGTAGTGCACTAGTGCCCCTGCCTGGTGCCCACAGTGTGCAGGCAGTGCCACATGGCACAGTGCCCTGCTGGGGAATGTGCACAGTGCACTGGATGGTATGCTGCCCAGGCGGACATCTATAGCTGTGCACCATCACACAGCACAGTGCTTGCCTGTGGTCCAACATGTGTCTGACCATTCACCAGCAGGTACATCTGTGTGCTTCAGTCCGTGCTGACCCTGTTCTGAGCTCTTGCCATTCCGAGAGTCCAACGGCAGTCATACATACCTGCCTCTCTCTGCTCATCCCCCTGTTGCATCTCTCCACCAGTCCCTTGTGGGTAATCAGTTTCTGTATTATGCTGCATTACCACAACACAACACTGGTTGTGCACTGCTTGCCCTTTTATAGCCCATCCAGGCAATCAAGCCTGTTAGGCATGCAAATCCGCGCATAATGATATGCTAATCACACAGTTTGCCCCATGCATACACAAGTACCCCCATTTGCATACTCCAGTTGAATATGTCCCTGAGTAGCACCGGCCTATCACATTAGTGCTGTGCAAAAGTCAGCACAGGGCTATTGGAGGGGCAGCGCCGCACTATCCCATTAGTGCAGCACTATGTGCTTTAGTGCGACCTACACACATGCTTGTGAGGCCCCCATGTCCACGCTATCACCCTGGCATAGTGCGACGTAGCGCCACACTAGCTAACACAGCACAGCGCTATACACATGCATGGTACACAACCTCAGGGTCATATTGGGGGTCACGCATGCGCAGTGTGAATACTTCCGGGCAGCGCCGCACTACATCATGTGATAGCATGGCACTACAGTGGTTGTTCAGGGAGAGTCCTGGGAGTGCTAACCTTGCGATCAGACAGGTTTTGGGGTCTACTAGCTGGGTGTGAGATAGCAGGATGTTCAAGACAGCGTGCAGTGGTGCACAGAGACAGGCACTGGGGGGAGGTTGAAACAGCCAAACTTGTGCAGCTGGTGCTGAAGAGGCATAGGAGGCTTTCTGGGGAGATGAGGGAGGGGGACCTCCCACGAATGCAGGTGTGAGACACAGTGGCAAGAAAACTTACTGCCCACACTGGGATACCAAGGAATGCTGAAAAATGCCGCTACAGGTACATGGACCTGAGATGGAGGCAGCGGCAGCAGCTGGAGCGCTACAAGCGCATGGTGCATGATTGCACTGTGCCTGTGCCAGGTAGGTGGTGTTGCATGTTGATTGTACCAACATGTCAGGCTGCGTGTGTGTGTGTGTGTGTGTGGAGGGGGTGGTGTGTGTGGGGGGTGTGTGTGTGTGTGTGTGTGTGTGTGTGTGTGTGTGTGTGTGTGTGTGCACAGGTATGTGCAACGATGCATGGTGCTGTGGCACACTGTGAACAGGTGGGGTGGCACATTTAGGCCCCCTAGGGGCACGGTACATGCTGTGCCCACTGCTGTAGGAGGCGGGTTGGGTCTTGCTGTTTGGCATGTCCAGGTGCATCACCAGCCTGCGGCTGGCAACACCATGTTGCAAGGATCCTGCTCCTGGTGGACTGTTGACGTACACACACGGGTATGCGGATGTTCACATGGGAGCTGCAACAGCCACTATTGCAGTACTGCAGCGCCATTGATCACTGCCGTGTGTCCCTGGTGAAAGCGCCATGGGCACTGCCACCCTCTGTGTGGGGCTGCTCCCTGTTCACTCCATGTGTGTGCATTGTTGTTAGGGTTGCATGTGCATCTTGCTGTGCTGCACGTGGTGTATGCTGCGTCATGCTCTAACACCACTTTCTCATCTGTCCACTGTAGAGCAGATTGAGCAGCCCATGGCCAGAGGAGGGAGTCAGGCCAGGACCCAGGAGCAGAGACGAGGCAGCCCGAGGGTGCCATCCATGCCACAGTGGGTGCAGGAGAGCAGCCTTGAGAGCGGTGGTGTGTTGCATGAGTACCTGTTTCATTGCTGTGTGATCTGTACCCTTTTCACTAGGCTGTGTGTCACATCCGGGTGTCTTGCCACTGACTGGTCTGGTGGCATTTCTGCAATGGGCAGTGGGCCAGTGGAGGTGTGGCAGTGTGCTGTGCGGTACACCTGTGTTGCACACCACAGTTGGGTGCAGTCAGTCTGGCCCGGAGGGGTACTGTCAGCTTGCATTGCTGTGTGGGTGACTGATGGTGGTGGTTGCTCTGGTGGTGTGTTCCGTGGGGGACAACATGCTGTCGGCTGACCTGCCCACCTCTGGGGTCCATCCATACCACCACCCACAGGGCGTCCACATTTGCACCGGTGGTGGTGCCTTGCTGTGCATGTGGAACAACACGCACCATGCCTTACGGGCATACCTCTCCTCCTTCTGTCCACCAGCTGTGGAGCATTGCCTGTCACACTGTGCTACATCCTGACACTGTGCTGCATGCATTGTGGAGTTCTTCCATGTGTATCTCATGATGAGGTTACTGTGTTGCAGTTTAGTTACAAGGTACTGTTATCACTGTGCTGTTACATTATGTGCATCGTTGCCTGCCAATGTTGACCTTTGCTGTGGAAGTAGTAATCACAGGGTGGGACAGGAGGGTCCTGTTATGTGGGTTGGGGACACTTTCTTTTACCATGTCACAGTTGGGTGGTATGCTTTCAGTGGCCTTGCCTGGTGGCATGTGACGGCCCTTCACTGACAACATCTGTGCCCTGGCTGACTGTTATCCCCTGGCCTGGGTCAGTCATTGGCAGGCCACTGTCATGGTTCATTGATGCTCCTGCATGCCTGTCGTTGTTGCTGGTTCTGCACTCTGCATTACTGTACATTTCCATGTTTTGGTGGGCAGCATGTCCCAACATGTGGATGCTCTTGTGCATGTTGTGGGGTGGCCCTTGCACTCAACTCTCCAGGGATCCAGCTGTGTGTCTGCCGTGTCTCACTGTGTGCTGTAACGGGGTGGGTGGTGTCACATGTTCCCTGGTGCTGTTGGGATCGTTGTCACCATGTGTGTTGGGTTTTGTGTTGGTGCCTGTGTTGTCCTGTGCTGCTTTGTGGGAACCTTCCAAGTTAACCTACCAGTGCAGAACTCAACTCCACCTGGGATTGCCCATTATGACATGCTGTCCATCTCTGTATGGCCACCTTTGGCTGCTGTTAGCCTCCTGTCTGGTGTACCGTCCTCATGGTCTCACCCTTCCTCTTGTAGGTCCACTCTGGGCATCGCTCTGGGCGACAAGGCTGGAAGAGTCAGAGGGCACTGAGGATCTGCTACGCCACATCGTTAGGTGGCAGAGAACCCTCATTGAGCCTCACAGAAGCCAGAAGGGGAAGGAAGGAAACATATTCAATTCAGTGCTTTAGAGTAACTGGTAATTGCTATTTTTCTTTTAAACTTAGATTGTGAGCTTTTAGTGACACTGTACTTTCTTTGTTGTCTTTACTTAGAATTGTTTTTGGGCTGCTGAAAATTTAAAACGTAGTGGTGGTGTAATTCTGTGCTGTCTTTAATTGCTGCAAATTTTTGCGCCCCTCCCTCTCCTTCCCCCAACTCTTAATTATATGCCCTGTTAAATCTGATTGACAGGAGCTAAACACAGGGTATAGTAAGGGGTGTGAAGTAGGAGGGGCATAAGGGAAGAAGCTCACCCTCAGCACAAGTGTTTTGACTCATTTATTTATTTATTGGTTTTTTTTTTTTTTAAAGAAAATTATCTGAGGATCAGTGGCAGGATTTTTAGGACAGTAAATTAATAAAAAGGGAACTAGGAGAGCTTCAGTAGCAGACAAGTAGTGGAATAGCAGTATAATTGTGGTATAATGTGGGGAGTGGTGCAATGCAGTGGCTGTGGGGCAGCCATATTCAGGCAGACCTTCTGGACACTGAGGTGTTGCCCTATCTGCAAGCATCTCTCTGGACTGTGGGATGAGGTAGCCAGACTCAGAGCGGAAGTAAACTGGGTCAGGAGTACCATCACCCCTATCCAGAGACCACCCAGTCCAATGCAACTGCCTCAAAGGATGCCGAGAACGAGGAGCACTTGGATGACAGTGGGCTCAGGGAGGGTTAGAGTGGTCAGGCAGAGGCACATCCCAGATCCTATTCCACTCAAGAACTCATATGCCACACTGGCAAACGAGGACAACCAAATAGAGGTACCCAGAGAAGTGGAAGGAAAGGATGTGGAGATTAGCCAAGGAGGTGAGCTCAGCAGGGAAAGCAGTGGACCCCAGAGGAGGAGGAAGCAAATCCTGGTGGGGGACTCCATCATAAGAGGGATCCAGCTAGGAACACAGGAGGGGGAGGACAGGGAGGTGAGGTGCCACCAGGTGCCACGGCATGGAGAGATGGAAGGAAGATCCTGAGATCACTGGGAAGGCAAGACGGAGGGTGAGCTGGATGTCATTATCCACCTAGGTACTAATGACCTGGCAAATGGGGAGCCAAAGGAAGTTCAGGAAGAGTTTAGGAAATTGGGAGGGTCTCAAGCAAGTAGCTACTTCTGTCACTTTCTCAGAAGTACTACCTCCAAGAGGCAAGGGAGCATAGAAGTGCATGCACCAGGAACTTTAACTCATGGTTGAAGAACTGGTGCTTTGAGGAAGGGTTTGGATTCATTGGTGACTGGGGACCCACCTGGAGGGATGGAGGTTTGTTGAGCCTGATGGCCTGCATCCATCCTGGAGGGGAATCCAAGACTCAATGATAAGTTTAAATGCTACATTGACAAGCATTTAAACTAGCAAACGGGGTGGCAGGCCAGCAAGGAGGGTACCTACTTGCTCACCCCCCACAGCTAGCAGTGGAACCAGTGAACCAGAGGAGTGGCTATCTCTGCAAAGCAGTGTGCAAAAGATGGAGATTAGTGCCCAAGAGGTGGATAGGCAGAAAAGGGCAAAATTCAGCAGAAGGGCAGACAGCAAGGAGAACCAGGGATAAAGGACAACCAAAGAAGCGGCTGGAGTAGAACAGCAAAACAGTCTAGGGAGGTCAAATCATGGAAAGCCATGTGTGCAAATGCCAGGAGCCTTAGCAACAAGATGGAAGATCTGGAGGCTGTCATGGTGCACTCAGACCTGGACATTGTGGCCATCACTGAAACCTGGTGTAATGATAACCACAGCTGGGAGATGGCCATACCTGGCTACAACATATTCAGAAGAGACAGAGCAGGCAGGAAAGGAGGAGGAGTGGCACTGTATGTGAAAAATGACATAAGGGCCACAGAGATCCAGGAGGAATAAAATGGGGGAGAGATACTGTGGGTTAAGCTGGAAAGGAAAATGGGACAGCCATCCACACAGGTGTGGTCTATAGACCACCAGCCCAGGAGGAAGAAACAGATAGGAGTTGATGCTAGCCATCCAAAGGATGGCAGACAAGGGTGAGGTAGTACTGGTTGAGACTTCAATATTCCAGATGTGGACTGGAGCATCCCAGCAGCAGCATCAACTAGGAGCAGATTTATCCTGGACTCCTTCAGGGTGCCTTCCCTCAACTGGTCATGGAACCAACTCGGCAGAAGGCAATACTGGACCTTGTGCTCACAAACAGGGACAGTGTGATGGGGTAACAGTGAGGAGCACCTGGAGAACAGTGACCACCAGTCATTGTGGTTTGAAATCACAGAAAGAGCAGAACCAAACCACACAAAACACGATCCTGGATTTTAGGGGGCAGACTTTGGGAAATGGGGAGATACTTGAAAGAGGCATTAAGGGGAAAGGACAGGAATCAGGGGTTGAGGAACAGTGGCAGTATTTAAAATGGGGATTACAAGAACAACAGAATTATGCATTAAGCAGGTTAGCAAAACGAAAAGGAAGAGGAGACCATTATGGTTTCCAAAGAGGTAGCAAAGAAAGTGAAAGCCAAAAGATTGCATTCAGGCAATACAAAAGACACAGGCAGAAGTGGATAGGAGAAGTACCAGGAGAAGCAAAGGGAGGCAGGGAGGTCAGTAAGGGAAGCCAAAGCTCAGACAGAAGAACACATTGCAAAATCAGTGGGTAGAGGGACAAAACCTTTACAGTGTACATAAGAGAAAAAGAAAGACAAAGGGAGGGATAGTGAGACTGAAGGGGAGGATGGGGCTATGTGGAGGATGACAACAGTAAAGCTGACATATTGAACAGGTATTTCTGCTCAGTCTTTACTGAGGAAGAGGAGGGTAATGGGTCTGAAGGGAGTACAAGGGGTGAGAATGGTGCAGAAATGGACACAAGTCCCTTTACACGAGAAAGGGTCCTGAAGGAACTGGAAGTAATAAGAGTTGATAAAGCAATGGGGCCAGATGGGGTCCACCCCAAGGTCCTTAAAGAACTAAGAGAGGTGGTGGCTGAACCTCTGGCTATCCTGTTTAGCCAATCACTGGAAACAGGGGAGGTACCCAAAGACTGGAGGACAGCAGATGTAGTCCCCTTATACAAAAGTGGGAACAAAGAGGAAGCAGGGAACTACAGACCAGTCAGCCTCACCTCAGTGGTGGGGAAGATCATGGAAGCACTACTGAAGGAGAGATTGGTGGAACATCTGGTTGTCAATGAACTACAGGACCCAAGGCAGCATGGTTTCACCAGGGGAGGTCATGTCAGACCAACCTCATTGAATTTTTTAACTGGGTGACTAGGGAGGTGGATCAGGGGAGGGCAGTGGACATGGCCTATCTGGACTTCAGCAAGGCCTTTGACACTGTGCCACATAGAAGACTATTACACAAACTGGGGAATATGGGTGTGGGCAGGACAGTAGTGTGGTGGGTAGGTAACTGGCTGGGTGGCAGTACACAGAAGGTGGTGGTAAATGGCTGTCACTCCACAGAGGGAAGAGTGACCAGTGGGGTACCACAGGCATCAGTGCTGGGACCGGTCCTATTCAACATCTTCATCAGTGACATTGCACAGGACCTAGAAGGCAGAATTTCACTGTTCGCTGATGACACAAAGCTCTGTAACAGAGTAGACACACCAGAGGGTATAGACAGAATGAGAAGGGACCTGCAAAAACTTGAAGAATGGTCAGGGGTTTGGCAGTTGAAATTCAATGCAAGAAGTGCAAGATAATGCATATGGAGCACAAAAACCCGGCACAATATATCAGTTGGGGTGAGGATATCATGCACCAAGCAGGAAAGGGATCTTGGGGTTATCATCTCTGATGACCTCAAGGTAGGGAAACAGTGTGACAAGGCAGCAGGTAAAGCAAATAGGATGCTGGGATGTATAGGCAGGGGCATCACCAGCAGGAAAAGGGAGGTCATAATTCCGTTATGCAAGACACTAGTGAGGCCCCACCTGGAGTACAGTGTACAGTTCTGGAGACCATACCTACGTAAGGACATAGACAGGGTAGAGAAGGTTCAGAGGAGGGCAACAAAGATGGTGCATGGATTGCATCACAAGTCCTATGAAGACAGGTTGAAGGAACTGAATATGTACTCCCTGGAGGAGAGGAGGGAGAGAGGGGATATGATAGAGACATACAAGTATCTCACAGGGAGGAACAGGGTGCAGGAATACACTATTTTTAAGCGAAAAAGATATTCCAGGACTAGAGGGCATGGGATGAAGTTGGAGGGAGGATGATTCAGAGGAAACATGAGGAAGAATTTCTTCACAGAACGGGTGGTGGACAAGTGGAACACCCTGCCAGAGGAAGTGGTGAGGGCTGAAACAATCACGGGATTTAAGAATGCATGGGATAGACATAAAGCAATTCTAGAGGTCAGGGCTAAGGGGCAATAGACTTCTAGGAAAACATAAACTGAACTTGCAAGCTCAAATGGGCAGACTGGTTGGGCCATAGGCCCTTATCTGCTGACACTGTCTATGTATCTATGTAGGCCATCATCATTATGGAAAAATGGAGGGTGGCTAATGTTCTTGAGGCTCGTCTCCCGGATCCAGCAGGTAACTAGATATGCCCTGTTTTCACAATGTCTTTCCTTACCACCCCCCTCACTGGACTTGTTTATCCCTTCCTTGAATATTGTCATCTGTCCCCGTGTGCATCCTCCTCCCCTTTGCACCCTTGTCCTGTGTCTTCCTGGCCCTCCAGTTGTTATCATCCTTATGTTTTCCTTTGTAATCCTTTTTTAACCGATAGTGCATACCTTTTTTTTTTTCCTGTAGTGGGCATTTGGTTTCGTGGGTTGTGTGTTGGGGGGGGGTTGCATGTTGCTTGGTGGGTATGGTCATGTTATGTTTCTGTGTTGTGGGGAGGGTCATCCAGTGGTGAGTGGGGCCTTTATGATTCTGGGTTTTGTTCTTTGGTTTGTTATGTGTTTGATTCACTGTAATGTTTCCATTGCCTTTACTTTTGATTATTGTTCATTACAGCGTATTTACGACCTTTTACTGTGTCCAGTGTCATTCTTGGGTGCTGGGGTTCCACATGCTTTGTACTGTTGTGGTGTTCTCCACATGGGTCTGGGTTGTTGCTGGACATTCCCGTGCATGTGTAGCATCCTCCTGGATGTGCACTGTGATGTGCTCCTGATATCTCATTCCAGCATGTGTTTCCTTGCATGTATCTCAGGGTCAAGCTGTCTCACCTCTGCACTGTGTTCCATTGTGTGTTTGCACTGCATGCCTCGGGCTATATTCAGTGCTGTCTTGTGTGCTATATTCAGTGCTGTCTTATTCCTGGGCTGTTTTTACCCTGCACTCCTGGCCCTGTTTTCCCGGCTTCCTTTGCTTGCTATATTCAGCTGGTTTTGCCCCGGGCTATTCCTTTTGAATATGGCTGGCATTTTGCTCCGGGCTAAGTTTGCATGTCGGGCAGTGCTAATCTCAGCCAGGGGCTAACCTTTGAATATCTGACCCATGGTCTTTCTATATTTTACTAGTATTTCTGTTTCTCTTTGTTTTCTCTTTGTCATGTTCATTTCTATATATGTTTTTTTAACGTCATATGCCCTGGAAGGCTGCTGCTTTACCCTACTTATTATACACCTGTTTAATCAGATTTTGTTGCAAATTTTACAGCTGCAATGGTACAGCTGAATAACTCTTTGAAGAGCAGAATACATTGGTGAAGTTGGGGTAGGATATCTCTGAATCTTACTCTGAACAACCACTCATTATCTCTGTGTTATAACTACCTTGGACGTTAGTCTGGTAGTTGTTCTCGGCTAATTGGTAGACTTCTACCTATCACTATTCTACACCTGTCTTGGTTAACCTAGACCATCAAAAAGTATGTAAGTGTTTTTACTGCTGTTTTAGCAATCTTTTCTACAGACTTATACTGTGTTGTTTCTAGTAACTTGTCTTTACTTTGTATTTTGGGTCATAGCTTTTACGTATATTTGTTAGAATTCATGCTAATTAGTTGCTTGAGCACTTTATCGGAATTAATTAATTAAACTATAAATAGTTGTTTTAGTCAGTTAGTGACTAAAAGGGGGTATCATACATTAATACTGCTTGATTGTTTCAGAGTTGTTTATTATTCAAGTCACTGTCCTTAGAATTGAGCATTTTCCTTTTCCCTCTAAATAATGGCTCAATATAAAATCACTTCATGGAACATTAAGGGATTAGATTCCCCAGTTAAACAGAAGAAAGTAGTTACATACCTTAATAAAGAAAATGCAGAAATTGCATTTCTGCAAGAAACTCATTTGGTACAGGAAGAAGTGGACAAATTATAAAGGTCATGGGCAGGACTGGTAGAAAGTCGCTGTTACAATTCCAAACAAAGAGGTACTCCTATTCTTATATGCAAAGGGATTAACTTCTGTATACATACACATACACACATAGTAGATGCCAATGGGAGAGTCCAGATTTTTACAGGCACTATAGAATAAAATTGCCCTGTATAAGGTATATGAGCCTAATGATGACTGAGAGGCCTTTTTTAATGCCCTAGTGTCTGTCTAAATTAAGTTCTTAGACTACAATCTTATTGTTACCAGTGATTTCAATGAAATTCTGGACCCAGTGCTAGACAGGTCTTCCACTAGGGCAATGCAGTTGACAACTAAAGCTAGGTTAGCTTTCAGAAGAATGCTCTTGGATTTAAACCTCACAGATTCATAGAGAATAGTACACCCTACAGATAGAGATTATTCTTTCTTTTCAAATAGACATTCTTAATATAACAGGATAGACTATATCCTAGTTTCCAAAAACATTGTCTCATCTATGATAGATACCAAAATAAATTCTATTGTTTTATCTCACCATGCATTAGTAGGGGTGGATAATTTGCTGTGTACTCTTGGGGAGAAAAGCTACAGAAGGAGAATGAATATAAGCTTATTTAAAGAAAAATAGTTTACTAAATGGATTACTGATCAATCAGCTGAATTTTTTTCCATTAATGATAATGATGAGGTGTAGCACGCTTGTTTATGGTAAACGTATAGAGAATACATAAGGGGAGGATCATTAGTTATTTATACAAAAGGAAAAGGGACAAGGAAAATTCACTAAAATAAAAGGAGAAAGAGTTGGTAGCTTTAGAAAAAGTGCCCACAAATGCAAAGACTCCGAGTCTGGATTTGCTACACAGGATTGTAGTTAAAAATGGGGAAATAAATGCTATCTTATCAAAAAGAGTGGAATGTGCTCTATTCAGAACTCAACAACAATACTGGGAGGCAGAGGATAAGGAGGACAGACTTCTTGCACTTAGGCTAAGGAAGGTACAACAACAAAATTTAATTCTGGCAGTTAGGACAACAGGAGGTCAAATAGTTACGAACAATAAAGATATTACCATAGCATTCCATAAATTTTATAGTGACATTTATACAAGTAATGAATCCAATGATAAGGAGAGTGTAGACACATTTTTTTAAGAACATCAATCTCCCAACTGTAACTGCGCAGGAGAAAAATATGTTAGAAGGGGATAACACTTTAACAGAAATCCAACAAGCTATTCAAGAATTGCCTGGAGGGACCCCGGACCTGATGGCTTTCCAGGAAGTTTTTTGTTAATCTTTCTACCACTTTGGCTCCTCAACTACATAGCACTGTCTTAGAGGTCAAGGCCCAAATATCCTTACCAGTAACAATGAAACAAGCTTTCATTATTTTAATATAGAACAAGCATTTGTCAATGCCAAGAGTTGCTTGCTGTCATAAGCAGTGGATGTGCAGGAGTTAGACAGATGCAGTATAGGAATGGCAGTGAAGTGTTGAACTGATGCCAACTCCACCCCCACCTTGTAGAGATGGACAGGCATTGGGGTGTGCCTTTGGGTCGTCACCCATAACAGTCACGACAGTTAACCTCACCCTACCCTGCAGACACTTACAAGTGTTGAGGTGTGCTTTGAAGTGTTTGGACTTTACACTCACCTCAATCCATAAGGAAATACACTGAAATGGATGCAGTATAGGAGAATGGGGTGAACTCTGGGGCAAAAGGGTCCAAGGCGCACCTCAATGCCTGCCACTGGCTGCAGGGTGGGGGTGGAATGGCATGAGCATTACTGTCGACAATCCCAAGTCACACCCATGATGCCTGTCAGTCCCTACAGGGTAGGGTGTTACAATCGAAAACCCTAACACTGTCCGCATTTCTTGGTATTTTTACTCCAAGTTTTCAACATGAGCTTTTTGTGATCCCACTGCATGAACAGTGACACTATCAGTTCATTAGCTGAAAGGTGATTTTGCACAAGAACTGTGCTATTTGGTGCTACAGGTGCAAAAACACATTTCAAACAGGATGTGAAAAATGACAGCTGTACTGTTCATGAGGAGGTGTAAAAATGGCAATGTTGAAAATCTGGAGTGAAAATATAAAAAAGTGATGCAGTCACGAGTGTGCATAGAAACTGTGCAATGCACACCCATAATGTAATTAGTTTTAGGATTTTTTTACAGCAGATTTTCAACATAGGCATTTTGGAACCTCAGCTCATGAACAGTGTCTCTGTGATTTTCTTAATCTAGCCCGAACATTGATTTCCCACAGCGACTGTGCTATTCTGCGACGGCAGTGCAAAAACACATTTTGGCCAGGATGTGAAAAATGACAGCTGTACTGTTCAAAAGGAGATGTGGAAAAATGCCAATGTTGAAAATCTGGACTGAAAAAATTACTAATTTGTGAACTTACAAGGGTGCATGGAAATTGCACAATGCACACTCATAACACAGTCATTTTATGGACTTTAGTCACCAAATTTTCAGCATAGCCAGTTTAAGACCTCTGCTCATGAACAGTGTCACTGTGATTTTCTTAATCTGTCCCAAACATTGATTTTGCACACCGACCATGCCACTGTGCGCTACATGAGTGAAAACAATTTTGGGTGAGATGTGAAAAATGACAGATGTACTGTTCATAAGGAGGTGTGGCAAAATAGCAATGCTGAAAATCTGGAGTGAAAATATTAAAAATGCTTGAAGTTATAAGCATGTGTAGGAACTGTGCAATGCATGCTCATAAAATGGTCATTTTGGGGAATTTTTTCACCAAATTTTCAACATAGTGTTTTTGGGGGCCTACCTCATGAACAGTGTCACTGTGATATTCTTAATCTGTCCTGAACATTGATTTTGCACACCAACTGAGCTATTGTGCGCTACATGTGCGAAAACACATTTCAGGCAAGATGTGAAAATGGCAGCTATACTGTTCATAAGAAGGTGTGGTAAAATGGCAATGTTGAACATCTGGAGGAAAATATTAAAAATGCTCGGGTTAAGAGCGTTCAGAGGAGCTGCAATGCACACTATAAAACAGTCATTTGGAGATTTTTTCACCAAATTTTCAACATAAGATTTTGGAGGGCCTACCTCATGAACTTGACACTGTTATTTCATTAATCAGTCCCAAAAGGTGGTTCTGTGCAGTGACCACAAAATCACCTTTTGGGACTGAATAACAAAATAACAGTGACTGAGTTCATGAGGTGGGTCCCAAGAACCCATGTTGAAAATTTGGTGAAAAAATTCCCAAAAATGGCCAAGATATGCACCAAAGTTGAAAAAAAAACATTTATGCCATTATACAGCTTACCGGCATTTCTTCAGTTTGCAGTTGGCTTTGAAGAGTGCAGACGTGTTCCTGGAGCACCAAAGATTGTCATGCTGGGCTCTGGAGGTAAGTATGGGGTGAGGTGGGGGTGTGGGAAGGTGGGGTATGCAGAGAGTGGGCGCAGGTTGGGGAGGGGGCAAGAGAATCAATGAGGGACTTTTTTTTCCTTCTATGTCATTTTTTTTTTAAAGATGATGGGGGACTTTTGCCATGCTGGAGTGGGCACCCAGCATGGCACCAGGCAGTTTTTTGAGGGGGCAGTGGAGCTGATGGGTGATTGGGCACCCCCATTGGCCAAGGAGACTTTTTCTACGCTGGGGTGGTCTCCCAGCATGGCAGATGGCAGTTTGTTTTGGGGGGGGCAGTGGAGCTGACAGGGGATTGGGCACCCCCGTCAGCCATACAGTGTGCTGGGGGGGGATACATGAGCCATGGGGGGTGCATTATGCTGACAGGGATTGGGCTACCCTGTCGGCAAATGAACTGGGGAGGGGGTCATGCCGACAAGGGGACTTGGCATCCTGTTGGCTTTTTTATTTTTTTATCTATTGAAATGTTTCACCAGGAAGGCACACTGAACTGCAGGCAGTGGCTTTCCGTTGGCTTCCTGGGGACTGTGAGAGGCTGATGGAGAAGCCGTCGTCATGGGGACACCACACAATCAGCTGTTTTGGTAGCTTCTAATGCACCAAAACAGCTGATTGTGTGGTGACGTGGCCAAATTTCTTGATGCATTGTGACATGCTCCCTAACTGCTCACTGATGCAATGTGTTTCTTGCACATGCGTGCAAGTAACACAGAAAGGGGAAGGATCCATTTGACTGCATTAACTATAGACCAATCTCCCTTATGAACACAGACTATAAAATTTTAACAAAAGTCTTAGCAAAGCAACTGCAAAGTATATTCACTAAACTGTTAGGCCTCAAACAGGTTGGTTTTGCTCAAAATAGGTCAGGTGCAGATTGTATCAGATGTTTGAATAATCTAATTTGGTGGTCCAAGCAAAAAGAGGAACCATTTATAGCACTATCTTTAGACATGCTAAAAGCTTTCAATTCAGTTAGGTGATCTTTCATGTTCAGAACTCTCTCTGAATATGACTTTGGGATAAGCTTCTCCTCCTGGATTTCCATGTTATATGAGAAACCAACAACTAAGGTTATAGCTAATGTAGTTCTGCCTCCACAGATTGATCTAGCATGTGGTACAAGACAGGGTTGCTCCATCTCCCCCTATTTGTTTATTTTAGCTTTTGATCCACTTTTTAGGACAACAAATATGCATCCAGGCATCAAAGGCATTAAAGTAGGGAAAGAGGAGCATAAAACATTTGCTTTCACAGATGATTTGTTGTTAACTTTTAATTCTCCCATGCAGTCCTGCCTCATTATCCAAAAGATTCTTCAGAAATATGAAGGGATTTTGGGCCTCAAGGTAAATTGGAACAAAACCCAGATACTTCATATTAATCTGAGTTATGAAATCAGGAAACAATTAGATGGCTTGCTTTGTGCTGGGTGGTTTGCACCACGCATTACTTATCTTGGCCTACAAATCACAAAAGACCTACATAAGATACAATACTGGATGCCAATTTTAATCCACTGTTGACAGATATTGCAATAGATTTGGATAGGTGGGAGAAACTGAATTTATCACTATGTGGGAAGATTAATTCTATTAAAATGAATGTGGCTCCTAGGATTTTCTATTTGTTTCAAAATCTGCTATTCATGCTTAGTACTAGAATCTTGAAAGACATAGAGAAACTCATTAGGAAATGTTTGTGGGGTACTAAGCCATGAAGGCTAAGTATTGGTAAGCTAAGAGTGCACAAAACACTGGGGGCTTTAGTCTTCCATGGTAGGAAAGATACCATTTGGCATTCATATTTAAACAGACCTTATATCATAAGGAGTTAACAGCAAACCGTGAGCAAATGACACCCTTGTGGGTGCATATAGAAGAACATTTACTTGGACTGCACTATATCACAGACTATTTATGTCTACCACTTGCCCCTACAGTTAAGGACAGTCCTTGCTTAAGTGGGTCAGTACTAGCTCTTAAGAAAAT
Organism: Neoceratodus forsteri; assembly: GCA_016271365.2. Classification (NCBI taxonomy): domain Eukaryota; kingdom Metazoa; phylum Chordata; order Ceratodontiformes; family Ceratodontidae; genus Neoceratodus; species Neoceratodus forsteri. The sequence goes on along the minus strand of CM028131.1, from coordinate 909,720,627 downwards.
TAATACGATTATTAACACAGAAGGGAAAACATTATCATCTATACCTTTGTGGGATAACCTTGAATTCTTATATGGAGGGAAACATTTTTTGAATCTAATATGGTCAAAGGCAGGCATTTATAGGTTGAGTCAGTTAGTTAATAAAAAAACTGGAACTATGCTTTCTTTTCAGGAAATAAGAGAGAAGTTTAATATTCCTAAGTCTGAATTCCATTTTTATCTATGCCTGAGAAGAGCACTGAAGAATTTGATTTTGCATGAGTGGTATGAACTTCTTAAGAATGAGGCATGGAATCAAATACTTAAACTAGGTACTTCGAATAGAGGTGCCAGTTTTTACTTATAAGTTACTAAATACTAACAGTGGGTCTCCTTGTTTAATAAGTAAGGTCAAAGAGGCATGGGAAGAGGCGCTCATGGTGGACCTTTCTATGTTAGAGTGGGAATTGGCTTGGCATATGGCTAACCAAAGCTTTAAAGAACGCCAAGGAAGGTTAATCCAATTCAATACCCTACATAGATGTTATCTAAATCCTAATAGACTAGAAGCAATGGGTTATATAGCAAACTCTGAGTGCTGGAGATGTAAGGCCAACCATGCCAACCTCTTTAATATGCTCTGGTTCTGTTTAAAAATAATAGGCTTATGGGCTGAGGTTTGTGACATATGCTCAAACCCCCTAAAAACCCCTGCACCTATATCTCCCCATATATTTATATTAGAAATATTTTCAGATGAGTTTGCACTAAATATACACCAGAAATACTGGATTGCTCATGCTTCACTGAGTGTTAAGCGTGTCATTTTAAGGCATTGGAAGGAGAATCAAGCTCTATCAATAGGATAATGGTATGCTCAAATGAGATTTATAGCTAATAATGAAATAATTCACTACCCTTTGAAGATAAATTGGATGTGTATTCAAAGATATGGGCATCCTTCTTAGTAATTTGGCCAGGATGGTAAAATGGGGTCAGACAAAATGCATTTAAAATATAGGCAAAAAAGGTGTTGTGGAGCTACAATAATCCACTGTTTACTTGTTTATTTTGTTATTGTTTGATTCTATTTTTAAACTTTTTAATCATTTAATTTTTTTTTTTAGAAAATCTGTATCTTAAGATACAGTAGTGTTATTGAATAACAAAATGGGGGAACTGATATTGTGATGAGTAATTGCTAATTGTAAGATCTAATTTAAGCTCCAAGTTTTTTACATGTTCAACTTTGTTTCTGTTTAATATGCTTGTATGTAATATTAAAATATATAATAAAAAAGTTATATAATGGAAAAAAAAGAAAACAACATGGAATAGACATGACTCTGGTCAGGTTGATCATAGATATATCTAGGGCCATAGATCAGGGGCATAAAATAAGTGTAGTCTTTACTGATCTCACCAACGCCTTCAACCTAGTAAATCACAGTCTTCTCCTTAACAAATTGAAACAACTGCAGCTGGATGGACTGCCCCTCTTGTGGCTAACTGACTACCTGGCTAACAGATCACAGCTAGTAAGATGAAGAGGTGTCCTATTGAGTCAGCGTACAATTACTGACGGTGTCCCACAAGACTCAGTCCTTGGCCCACTTTTATTCTCCCTTTTCATAAATGATATGTCATAACACTGCAAAAGGGCAAACCTGCTCTATGCAGATCATGCCTTTCTATATTGAAGTTCCAGTAGCGTTAACAGTATTAATGCCCAACTCACTAATGACTTTGTCATGCTGGAAGCCTGGTTTGAGAACAACAAATGAATCCTAAATTTAAAAAAGACCAAATCTATCTTATTTGGCCCAAGACACCTAGAGGCAGTCCAGCAGAACATGCTAAACATTAATACAAGTTATGGTACTCCCAGTGAGGTTGTGGAATCCATAAAATACTTGAAAATCTACCTAGATCAAGAATTGTCAATTAGACCACATACTGAGCATCTATGCAAAACTATGCACCAAAAAATTGGGCTGCTGTATCTCTTCAAAAGCTACATAACCAAATAATCTAGACTAGCAATTGCATGCTCCACGCTATGTCTTGTACTGCTATATGATGCCTGGATACTCAGGGCTGCCAGGGTAACAGAAATGCAAACACTCAAATTCCTCTATCATAGAGTAGCTCTCTTTGCAACAGGGTCCTCAACAGGGATCATCGTAGTGAGGTACTAAAGTTACTCAATTGACCTCACTGGAGGGCAGACTAGATTACTCAAATTAATAAAAAAAGGCCCTACCTGCTCAACCTGAGGGATATTCTGTCAATCAAGCCCCAAAGAAAGACTCTCCAGTCCTCCAACCACACATTACTAGAAGTCCTACATGTGAGGTCCAATGTAGGGGAAAGATGTTTTGCCACTCTAGCCCCATCACTATGGAATAATCATCCATCCTTCCTTCAGAATTGCTCAGCTCTTGGGGGATTCAAGAAAGAGCTAAAGTCTTACCTAGCAGTGTGTAATAGAAACATAGAAGTTGTTGGCAGATAAGGGCCTTTGGACCACCTAGTCTGACCCATTACCCCTAACAAATGTGCTCTGTATGTAATATATGTAACTGTCTGTGTTGAGAAGGTATATCTCCCTGATAAGTATTCTTCTGTCCCTACTCAACACATGACTCTCCTCCTGTAACTGCCCACCTTGACTACAAGCATGACTTACCTGGCTTTCCATGAGCCGTATCTATATCTTTCACATGTGTTTGGTTCTAAAAGAATGTAATACTGGTTTTATGTACTTATACCTACGTGTCATATATAAATAAGTGCTATCTCCAACTGCTACTGTATATTTAAATTCATCTAGTTTCAGTGGGCATACCAACAAAATTCAATAAATAAATAAATAAATAAATCACTTCTCTATGCTGATGATGCGGTCCTTTATACTCATATTGATAAATCACTTCCAGTCACTTCTCTGCGCCAACGATGTGGTCTTTTATAATCATAGTGATAAATCACTTCCATCAATAGCTCCCTCATCAACTTATTTGATAGGCTACAAGCCTGGCTTTCTCAAGAAAAAATGGTTCTAAATCTACTTAAAACACAGTCCATGCTGTTTGGGTCCAAGAAAAAACTTTTCAAACTCTTCCCTCTGGTTAATAATGACACTGGAAATGGCTCCCTTTGAAAAGATCCTCTCCTTTAAATACATTGGAGTACACCTCAATCCCTCCCTCTCTTTCAAATCTCACCTTCAGCACACCGTATCATCAGTTCATAAAAAAATAGGATCTCTCTATAGAGTCTGCACTTCTTGACCCCTGACACCAAAGTTAAAATTGCTCAGGCTAATCTTCTCCCCTTGCTTGAATATGGCTCAGCAGTCATCAGTGCTGCCGGAAAATCTGTTCTACAAAAAAAGCACACTCTCTATTATAACATAGCCAAATTTGCCTCTGGCTGCTGCCACAATACCCATCTTTGCACAGTGCTTAACAACCTCAATTGGCTACCTCTGAAACTCAGAGCAAACCTTGCTCTCGCCTCCCTCATCAACAAAACTCTGCATACTGGAAGCCCTCTTTTCCTAGTCAGGTAGGTCCCTCTCATTAATCTTATAACTTCTAGATCTTCCTCTCACAACAACCTTGTCATCCCACTGTTTCACACCAGCATGGGTCAGCGGTCCTTTTCCTACCATGCTGCCTCCATATGGAACTCAATATGTCCACCCACAAGAAAAGCTACCTCTACCCCAGCCTTTGCAAACCATCTGAAATCGTTCTACTTCTCCTCTGTCGCATGTCAATGCTCCCACTAACCCCCCCATTTTCCCTCCTCACCCTATCCTGTTACTTCTTGCATTCCCTTTCTATCCTCTCCTATTAACTGTATTCAAACACACCTGCCCCAGCCTTTTGCACTCTCTGTAACTGAAACCATTAGAATATTGTATTGTATATATTGTTATTTCTTCCTTGTTTATTATTCTTAGCCAAACGTAACTAATCTGAATTCTATGTTACACATAATGTCTGTATCAGGTTATCACCATTCTGCATATATTGCTCTATACATATTGTCCTGTATACATTGTTATCACCTGCTGTTTATGTATCACTATGACTTTATACTTTAGCTGTGCATTTGCACCTGGGTCGTATCTGAAAGAGGCTTCTTCCACCAGTGTACTTACCCGGTCATCAAAGTTAAATAAATAAATAAATTGTGCTGGCCTATTGCCACAGAGACAAGGCTATAACATGTGATGCCAATGACACGGGTTAGGAATGAGCCTAGGTGCGAAAGGGTTGGCAGGGGACACATAGAAAAATAGACAATGATGGCTGAAATAGATCAGTGGTCCATCACATCCATCCATAGTTTCCTATAAACCCCAGGACCTATTGTCCAGACAGGATATTAGCTATCACTATCCCCCCATTCCATTCTCTCCCTACTATCACAGCCCTGAATAACCACTATACCCTTCACTCTCTCCCAGCTGTTCTTGAAACTGTTTATGGTTTTGGCACCCACACCTTAGCTTGCAGAAAGCTCAAAGGTTCCACCACCCATTCTGTGAAATAAAACTGAGAGACATGAGACAACTCAGGTATCCAGTGATGATAGTGATTAAAAATGAGTGACTGCAAAAACAGCAACCCATATTTAGCGCTATCAGTATGCGCTACCCTGCAAGGGTAGTGTTGGAACAATGAGGATAGTGACTGGAAAGGGAGGGATAGGGAGGTGGAGGGTAGTGATAGGAAAGATGGTTTAGGAAGGGGAGTGTGCCTGCTGCAGCTAAGAGAGCCCTGTGGTGTAGTGGTGAGGTGGTGAGGGTGGCTGGCACCAGGACAATAGGCATTGAGTTCAGGCTGGACTGTGGGAGGAAATTTTACCACTGCTTGTGGCTGCCCTTTTTTTCACTCCCGCATTTAGTTTTGACCCCTCTTGACATACATTCCCGGAGTTGGTAATCCTAAATCGGGGCACAACCCCTTAAAATACTAAGTGTTCCCAGAAGTGTGGTCACTGAACGGTGTATATCACCAATATGCTTTTCGGTGATATACACATGCCACAATACTGATCACTGTTTTGCAATGGCTAGTATGACATGGAACCAAACTTTCTAGAAGTGGTCAAGAGTATGGCAGCTGGGTTCCAATGCAAACAAGTAGAAAGTAATGCACTTCAGGTACAGGTACAGGAACCAGGAGCAGAGCACAAAATGGGAGAATTGGTACTGACAACCACCAAGCAGGAAAGAGACCTGGGGGTAATCATATCTGAGAGTTATCCCCCAAAGCAGGGCACTCTCTGCCTCAAGTCTCACTGTGTAAGCAAGCCTCTTGCCTATCTCCCAAACAGGGGAGTACTTCTGGCATTACTTTACATAATGTCCCTCCTCCTGGTGGACAAGAGTATTGAGCATGGATACTCTGACTCCAAGGGGCCACATCACAATGACCCCTCCATCAGTGGTCACTACAATTGGATCTCTCAGCCTAGCAGGAATGACCTTCTGATGGCCCATGAGCTGGTAAGAAGGGGCACATACTATGTGATACTCCATGCTACACGCAGGAGGCTCCGCGGCTTCTCTTTCCCCCCAGTAAGGCATATGTTACTATGCCAACTTGCTCTTCTACTCCTTTAAGCAGGTGATGTACAACCTAATCCAGGTCTCCCAATAGCTAATCTTCTAGTTTCCTCTCCCCAGGATCCTCACTGGACATCCTCAAAGGGTTTGAGGATTGCGCACATGAACGTCTGCAGCCTCAGACCAAAAATTCAAGAGGTACAAGCCTGACTTGATCTCTACAAACTTGATATCCTTGCTATCTCTGAGACCTGGCTTAAGGTCCACATCCTTGATCATGAGATCTTGGTTCAAGGATACAAAACCTTTTGACAGGATAGGGTGAAAAAGAGAGGTGGTGGGGTTCTTATCTATGTTAAGGACACTCTAATGGTGTTGCAACTGATGCCCAACCTTGGAAACTGCCAGGATGGTGAATCTATATTCATCCGACTAGCCCTTGGTCATGCAAAGCACCTCACCATTGGCTGCATCTACAACCCCCCTAAGACAGCTCTCCAAACCCTGGAGAGTATCACTAAAACAATTGGCAGCAAATTATCCAAGGAACTCCTTATCTTGGGAGATTTCAATTTAAACTGGGCCTCTGACCCCAACAAAGTCCTTCTGGCATTGACCCAAGAGGCAAACCTGATACAGGTAATCTCTGAACCTACCAGGCTTAACTATAAAACAGGTAACTACACTACCCTTGACTGGGCGCTGGTATCCAATCCCCTCAACAACCAGAAAGCCAGCTTATTGTCTGATGCTTTTAGTGACCACTCTCCTATTTTTTGTATTTGGAAGAACAGAGCACCAAAGGTTCCTCCTAGGATACTCACCGTCCATGATTTCTCAAATTCACATCTGCAAAATTTAACGACTACCTAAGTAACCTGGACTGGAGCTCAATCAGGCTCCTTACGACCTTGGATGAGGCCTTGGAATACTTCCAAGACTCACTCCTCAAAGCTGCTTCCCTCTTTGCCCCCCTCTTAAGAAACTCAGAACAAAGGGAAGTTGCTACAAGTGGATCTCCCACTCAGTAAAAGACATGATGTTAAGTCGGGATAAGGCTTGGAAGAAGTTCTGGCTTACCTCTATCCCTGCAGATCTGGTGACTTACAAATCCTTAAGAAACAAATGTGAGATAGCCATTAAACTTGCAAAAAAGGTGTATGTATCACACCTCCAACGAACCAACTTGAGGAACCCCAAGCACTTCTGGTCTCATATCAATGAATTGCTTAGGGGTAACAACTAGGAGGTACAGGGGCCTATAGAGGTACATGGGCAGCAAGTTTGTGATTGCCAGCAAATTGCCTCATAAATCAACCACCACTTTACCAACCTAGATGAATACAAGAGTGGTCTACCTCCTTCTATGCCAACACAGAACACCGATGAACCCCCTTGCCTTAATAGACCACAATTTCACCTGAGACTGGTCAAGGCTAATGAGGTCCTCAATCTTCTAAAAGCTCTCAGAAACAAAGGCTCAGGCAGCCCTGATGGTATCAGTCCTAGGCTACTTAAGGAAGGAGCCCAGTCCCTAGCCAGACCTTTGACCTGGATCCTCAGCAGGTCTCTACTTGAAGGAAATGTTCCTCACCAGTGGAAGCAGGCTAATGTGGTCCCCATTCAAAAGGGAGGCACAAGGGAGCAGATTGGCAACTACAGACCCATCTCCCTGCTCTGTACCCTTACAAAACTGCAAGAAAGGCTAGTTTACAGGCAACTGAGGGACTATCTGCAGTTCCACCAGCTCCTAGCCCCCTCTCAGCATGGTTTCTGGACAAATCATGGCACTGACACAGCCCTTACCAATCTAACTGTGGACGTACTCAGTGCAATGGATGTAGGTAAGCCGACGGGCACAGTCTTCATAGATCTGTCAAAGGCATTCAAACTCATGGACCACAACCTATTACTAACAAAGCTGCACACAATAGGTCTGGATCCCCAGGCCCTCAAATGGTTCAAGAGCTACCTAGCAGGCCGCTCTCAGAGGGTCATCTGGAAGGGAGAGCTGTCTGACCTGCTACCCATCAAGGAGAGAGTACCTCAGGGCTCAATTCTCAGCCCCTTCTTGTTCTCTCTCTTACCAACGACCTCAACCGTTACTGTGGGGACAGCTCAGTGGTCCAATATGCAGATAACACCATCATCTACCGGTCCATGGATAATCCTTCAGTTCTAGGTCCTCTCTTCCAAGCTGACCTAATGACACTTGAGGCCTGGCTTACTTCAAATAGAATGGTCCTCAACGCAGGCAAAACAAAAGCCATGCTGTTTGGTCCTAGGTCCCTTGGACAAGACAGGACCACATCCATACAGATTTATTCCCTTGCGAGAAAAAGGATTGACGTGGTAGATACCATAAAATCCCTTGGGCTAATTATTGACCAAGGTCTCACCTTCAAGTCCCACGTAGACCAAGTAACCAGGACACTCCAAGGTAAATTTGCCACTCTGTACCGGCTAAAAGACCAGCATATCCCAGAGACTAGGCTAGCAATCGCCTCCAGTGTCCTTCTCCCAACGCTAACTTACGCAGCCTCTGTGATTCAGGGAATGTCTAAGCAAGAGTTCAACCGGTTACATGTCCTACACAACAAGGTTGCATGGTTCGCAACCCAGAATCACCCAAGAAGCTACCCTGCAACACGCTTGCCCAGCTGCAGTGGCCTTCTTTTGAGTCTCGTCTTCAGTACCCCCCTGCTGTACCTTGCATACAAATTACAATGCCCAGCTGCCCCTCCCAGCCTAAAAGGGACTATCACTCCCAAGCACAACTCTCGTATACTTAGGACCTCAAGTCGGACTCTACTTGCAATTCCCAGAGTCAGGACAACCGTGGGTGGCAAATCCTTCTCTTATACTGCCCCCTACTTGTGGAACAATCTCCCACCTTCAGTACAGGAAACCACATCTCTTCTAAACTTTTGCACAAAGCTCAAGACCCACATGATAGACTTCAGCTCTTGTCATTGTCAGGGTATAGGATAGTCTCCCCCTGCACAACTAATCAATACCAGCCCTCTCCCTCGCTTACAAAAACAGACCTTAGGTCATGCCTTGACACATACAATTGTTGCACTTATGTCTTATGGAACCTGAATTATTGCCTATATTGTAACCCTGTTATTATCTGTATTTTCTCTGTAATCTGTTGTACCTGACTGTCTGATACTGTACTGTATCCCAGGTTGCCCCTGAAAAAGGGACCTTCAGAGCTCAGTGGGCCTACCCAGTCATCAAAATTCAATAAATAAATAAATAAATATCTGATGACCTAAAGGTGGCCAAGCACTGCAACAAGGCAGTTGAGAGGGCTAGTGGGATACTGGGGTGCATAGGAAGGAGTATCACCAGCAGAAAGGGGGAAGTGGTATTGCCTCTGTATAGATTGCCAGTAAGACCCCACCTACAGTACTGTGTCCAGTTCTGGAGACCACATCTCCAGAAGGACATAGACAGAGTGGAAGTGGTCCAGAGGAGGGTAACTAAAATGGCGCAGAGTCTGCATGAGAAACCCTACAAGGATAGACTTAAGAACCTAAATATGTGCACACTGGAAGAGAGGAGGGAGGGGGATATGACAGAGACCTTTAAATATCTCATAGGTGTAAATAAGGTACAGGTAGGAAGTATTTTTCAGAAAAAAGGTGCCAAGGACAAGGGGGCATGATAAGATGCTGGAGGGTGGTAGATTCAGGAGATATGTGAGGAAGTACTGCTTCTTAGAAAGAGTGGCAGATTCCTGGAACAGTCTTCCAGCAGATGTAGTGGGGTGAAAACTGAGTTGGGGTCCAAAAATGCATGGGATAGGTATAAGGGAATCTTAGGGAAAGGGAAGGGGGGGTGGGTGAATAGGCTGGAGATTAAATAGGATCTGTGATGATACTATAGGCAGGGAAAATGGGCAGATTAGGTGGGTCAAGTGGTCCTTATCTGCTGGCAAATTCATGTTTCTATGTTTGTTTCTAACTTTCTCATATCCCTCTTGAACCTCTCACCCTCCCATCAGTTTCCACTCATTCTGCTGTGTCTTTGAACTGTTACTCATGTTAAATAACTCCTCACAGTTCATCTTGTTTAATCCTTTCAGGAACTTGAAGCTCTCTGTCATAGCACCCCTCTCTTGTGTAATCCCAGTGAGTACATGTTCAGTGCCTTGAGCCAATCCCCATAAGATCTGTTCTGCTGCCCTGAATCTTTGCCCTGTCTCTAGCCTGCTGTTATCTTTCCTAAGGTGTACACCATAGAACTGGGCACAGTACTTCAGGTGCATCCCATAAAAAGGTAGTAATGTCACTTTTTTTCTACTGTCAGTACCCCTTCTGATACATCCCAGCATCCTATTAGCCTTACTGTAGTCCTTGTTGCAGTGGGGTTATTATTTACGGGAGTCACTAATGATGACTCCTAGGTCTCTTTCCTTAGTCATAATGCTCAGCTTTTCACCTCTCATCCAGTACTCTGTCCTGGGGTTCTTGTTCCCTAGGTGCATTACATTTATGACATTGAATTTCAGCTGCCAAACCTTAGACCACCTCTCAGGTTTCTGTATCAACTCAGTTCCCTCATTACTATCTATCTTCCCACAGAGCTTAGTGTCCTCTGTGAAGAGACATAATTTTTCCTGGATTCCTTCTCCAAAGTCACTGATGAACATATTGAAGAGGACAAAACCCAGGATGGATCCCTATGGCACCCCACTCACGGCCACCTTTTCTTCTGATGTGACACCATTAATCGCAACCCTCTACTGCCTCTCCTTCAACCAGTTTCTTACCTTTACTATGACCAGCACCAAGATCCTCCATCTTCTTCAGCAATCTTCTGTGAGCCATCAAATTTAAAGGCTTCCTAAAGTCAAAGTAGACTAATCCACAGCATGTTCCCTTTCCAATACCCTTGTCACCTAGTCAAAAAAAAAACTATCAGGTTGATCTGACAACACCTCCCTGCCATGAACCATGCTGTTTACTATCCTGGATACTGCTGCTCTCCAGGTAGTTCACAAGGTCCTCTTTGACTAGTGACTCTGCCAGTTTGCCCATGACAGAGGTAAGACTGACAGGTCTGTAGTCCCCTTCCCTGCTAGCTCAGTGCCCCTCCCCCCTTATGGAGCAGAACTACATCTGCTACCCCCCAGTCTTTTCAGAACTACCACACCTCTAATCAGTTACTGAATAGCCCTACCAAGGGTTCAGCCAGTTTTGCTGTCAGTTACGTAAGTATCCTCAGGTGCATCCCCATCAGGCCCAAGGTCCTTATCTATTTTTAAGACTGCTAGCCCTTTCTGGACCCTTTTACTGGTAAATACTGGCTGCCACATCTCTGGGATCCCCTTTAGGACAGCCTTTTTGCCACTATCTGGCAAGGGCCTGCTGTCTACACTTGTGAAGACAGAGCAAAGGTAATCATTAAAGATGGCTGCCTTTCTATGCCCTCCTCTATTTCCCTACCTTCCTCAAATAGCCTAACAATTTCCTCTCTCTTTCTTTCTTTTTTCTCTAATATACCTGAGGAAATGTTTTCCCCGCCCTGGACCCTCTCTGCAATATGCAGATCTGTGTCGGCTTTTGCCTCTCTAACTGTCTTCTTTGCTTCCTTTTTCCTCATTCTTCCTTCCCCTGCATTTCCTTGTACCTAGTGAAGGCCGGTTTTTACCCTCACTGCTTCCCTGACTCTTTCTGAAAACCATATTCGTCTTGTGTAACTGTTTATTTTGGTTACTGTTCTCATGCTTAACTTAGATGCCTCAAGAATTGCCCCCTTAATTACCCCCATCTCTCCTCCACACTTCTTATGCTGTATACCACAAATAACCTGTCCCCAGCCAACTCCATCATCCGTCCGCCATTCTGAAATCAAAAATCTAAGCCTTTGTTTGGCAAGGCAAGGCAATTTTATTTATATGATGTCCAATCCCAGGGGTCTGAGTACCTTACAATACAAATAAACAAAACATTCAGTATTTAATCAAGTTATTAGTAATAAAGACTAAAATGATTTAAAAAGCAGCACCCAAAACTCAAAGTAAACAAATTAGTTTTGAGATTGGGACTTTTCAGTCTCATGGGCCGGCTTGAAGCAAATAGAGTAATGGTCATTTGAACTTAGTGTCTCCCCTACTCGTATACCTCCTACCATCTCTGAATTGGTGAGCACCACACTGAGAATGGCAGCCTGCCTGGTGGGCTTTTTAACCAGCTGCACCAGCAGACAGTCCTGGAGTTTATCCAGAGGGCCTGACAGGTGGTGCTCCTGGCAGCTGGAAAGTCCCGGTTAATATCCGGCAGGTTCAGATAATCTACCACCACTACCTCCACCATTTGTCACTCCCCTTCCTAGTTCTTGCTCAAACTTCCTATTCCTCTCTTCCCCTTATGCTGGTGGTTTATAGATCCCCCCAACTGTAGTTTCTTGCTAAGACTACTGTGAGCCACACCCACAGTGTCTCTGTCTCCCCATTACTTCCCCTGATGCACACATCTTCCACAGCCTCAGTTCCTTCACTGACATTTAGGGCTATGCCCCCCCTTTACCTTTTCCTCGATCCCTCCTAAACATTGTGCAACCAGGTATCGTTGGGTTCCAGTCAATATTTTCAGAGACCCAAGTTTCTTAGATGGCTATGAGGTCCACCTCAGCATCCGACATCGTTGCCTGGAACTTGCTAATTTTATTAGCTAGACTCCTGGCGTTAAGACAGACCCCCTTCTATTTAACTCTTGATTTCCATTTGCTTTTTATTTGTCTTTCTTCCTTATTTTTCTCTAGCCTCCTTAATTTCTTGTTTTTTATCTTTATTGCAGGCTTTGTGAGCCCTCTGTCCTTGGTCCCTTCCCCAAGACCTGTTTGAACCTCAACTGGAGGAGGTTTGTATGGTCCATGGGATGCTAATCTTCTTGGGTTGGGAGGCTGACCAGCCTCTGCTGTAGGAGAACCACCTGGGCACCCACAGATTGAGACAGGCAATCGGTTAGTGCATGGCATGGGAGATGCAGAAGACTTAAGCACACCATACATGCCTTTCACGTATATGTGGAATGTGTGCTAGCAGCCAGCATCTCAGGGAGGAAGACTAAGGAAGAAAATGCCTCCTAGCCCATCAGGATGGCACCTCAGTCATTTTGGTTCTATGCCGCCTACCTGCTTAGCATGCCAGAGTTCCCTTGCCACTGAATTCAGACTCTGGAGGGGATGAGTTCATAAAGGCTCTACTGTGGGGGGGGGGCAACACTTTGGCAGGTAAGGGGGAACCCTCTATGGACAGGTGGCACAGCTGTGTGGTTGCTGAATAGGCAGTTGGCAGCTGTGGCTGGGGAAGTTAAAAAAAGTAAAATAAAAATAAATGATCAGTTGTGTATTTGACTGTATTACTGTTTAACTAATCATCCAAATGTGAACCTTTTTCCTGAGCATACTGTATTATGATGTTTGTGTTTACAATCCATGCCTGTGATACTGTTGCATCAAGTCTGTGGATTTTTCTGGCTGGTGTTAAAGCAGCACACAACCTACATACATTGGGAAGGAGTGTGTGCTATTATAATTGGATGTAACATGCAGTTAAATAGATGTTAAGCTGGAGTTAGAGTCTTGAATGAAGAGCATGTTCGTCAGCATTTTATTTTCCAGTATAGCCTTTCTGTGCTCCCATGTCAATTTGTTAGTACAGCACTCCCTCACTATAATGAAAACCCAGTTATAGCAAGCATTTGCCATGGCTATGGTGACTATCAGTGTCAGCTGTTATTCAAAAAGTCAGATCCACTATTTGTCACAAGTTCAGTCACCTGGTTTTTGCTAAATCAGTTAGCTGATCTACTGGTTCTAGTAAAATATGGGGTGTAATGGCCCTGCTCCATGCTGTGCTCTTTCAGTCTGTAAGTCTGCTGTTTTTGACTGCTATGAACCTGAAGCACTTGAAAGCATGAAAGACCAGGGTACTCTGCTGAGACTAAGCTGACCCTATTCAACTGCCTCAAAACCGGTGAAATTTTGTCCAAAATTGCCAGTGAAACTGGATTCTCTAAAAGAACAATATGCACCTGGTGAAAACAAGAGGATGTTCTGGAGGACTTTCTGTCTGAGTTTTCTGAATTTGAAGGTTTGCACAAAAAGAAGCTGAGGCATGCTAATGAGGATGCCATCGATAAGCTACTTGGATGTTGTTTAGCCAGTAACAAGCAAATTGAGTGCAAGTATCTGGCAGCATCATCAGAGAAAAGGCATAGCTTTTAGCTAAAGAAAAAGTTTTACAGGTATGCCAACTTCTGTCCTATATATGGGACCTTGCAATGAAAAGTACAGTGTGTCAGGTGACAATTACTGACTTTGTTAAAAAAGAAGAAGAAACAACATAAAGAAGACGCACACAACTTTTTAATGGACTTTAAGACAGATTAATAAAAAGTAATTGTTTTTTTAGAGTATCAGTACTTATTAAAGAAGTAAAGATGCTCACTTTTAAATTCGGCTCATACAGCAGGATGCTTGGAAGCACACGTTATAATTTGTTGGCAGAATAAAGTCTGCTTGACCCACCCAGTTTGCCCAAATGTTTCCTGCCAAATCCTTCTCTGCAGACCCGAACTGGTGTCTGGCGATCCTCCATGTCTATTTACTAATATTACCCTATTTTTGAAGTCCCCCACTATTTTTGCCTCCACCACTTCTGTTGTCAGTGTGTTCCAAGCATCTACCACCCTGTCAGTGAAGTAGTACTTCCTCACATCCCTCTTAAACTCCCCCCTCTAGCTTCATTGCATGCCCCCTAACCCTGGTTCTCTTCACTTATTTTAAAGAGACTCTCCTCCTGCACCTTGTTCATCCCGTGAGGTTCTTCTAGGTCTCCATCATGTCCCTTCTCACTCTTCTCTCTTCCAGGGTGTACATGTTGAGATCCCTCAGTCTAACCATGTATTGCTTCTCATGCAACCTAGCACCATTTTAGTTGCCCTCCTCTGGACTGATTCCACCCTGTCTATGTCCTTTTTGAGGTGCATCCTCCAAAACTGGACATAGTACTTCATGTGGGGTGTCACCAGCGAGTGAAAAAAACAAACAAAACGTGGCTCAAGGGAGTTTTTCAGAGCCCCACTAACAAAAGATACTAGTGCACAGTGAAAAAGGTGGGCTCACGAATCCTAGGCTAAAATAAACCACAATGGTTTAAAAAAATACAAAATCGTTTATTGAAAAACAAGGTAGCACCCCCTGTTGCAAATCATATCTACGTTTCACGCTTGCTGGCACTTTTTCAAAATGTCCTGAAAAAGCGCAAGCAAACATGACACATAGACGTGATTTGCAGCAGGGGTGCTACCTTGTTTTTTAATAAACAATTTTGTATTTTTTAAACCATTGTGGTTTATTTTAGCCTGTGATTCGTGAGTCCACCTTTTCACTGTGCACCAGCGAGTGATACCATGGCAACACCACCTCCCTCCACCTGTGAGAGATACCCCTCTCTATAAACCCCATCATCTCACTATCCCTACCCCTGCATTGTCACACTGCCCTGACACTTTGAGGTCATAAGTTATGATAATCCCATGGTCTCTTTTCTGCTTAGTGATCGTCAGTAACTCCCCCCATCCTATATGCTCCTCCTGGGTTCCTATGCTCTAGGTACATGATTTTGCACTTTTTGGCATTGATCCCCAACTATCACTCTCTTGATCACTCCTTGAGTTTCCCAAGAGATTCCTGCACATTCTCTCCACCCACTCCAGAGTAACCACTCTATTAAAGATGTTGGTATCATCTGTGAAAAGGCATACCTTCCCTTCCAGTTATTCTGCAATGTCAATTATGAAGACATTGATGGGGACCGATCCCAGTACTGAGCCCTTCGGCATCCTGCTGGTCACTCTCACCTCATTAGAGTAAGTGCCATTAACCACCACCCTCTGTCACCTATCCTTTAACCAGCTTCTAACCTATTTCACCACTTGGCTCCCACCCATAGGGTGCTCAATTTATTGATCAGTCTCCTGTGCAGCACAGTGTCAAAAGCCTTGCTAAATTCAAGACAAATCACGTCCACTGCCCACCCCCAATCTACTTCCCTGGTTAACCAGTCAAAGAAATCAATCAGATTAATCTGGTATGGCCTTCCCCCATAAATCCAAGTTGCCTGTGGTCTTGCAACCCTTTGGATTTAAGATACTCTACCAGCCTTTCCTTTAGAAACATAGAATTTGACAGCAGATAAGGACCACTTGGCCCACCCAGTCTGCCCATTTCCATACCTAATGGATAAGCTGCAGATCCTAGTTAACCAGCGCCTACTTCTTTCTACCCCCACCCCCTAGAATTGTCTTATGGCTGTCCCATGCATGCTTGAATTCAATCACTGTTTTTGACTCCACAACCTCCTCCGGAAGGCCGTTCCATGCATCCACAACCCTCTCTGTGAAAAAATACTTCCTTACATTACCTCTGAGCCACCCCCCCATCTTCAAATTGTGCCCCCTTGTTCTTGCACACCTCTTTTTGAAAGATGATACCCTCTTGACTTTGTTGATTCCTTGAGGTACTTGAATGTTTCTATCATGTCCCCCTCTCCTCCTTTTCTCGAGGCTATACATATTAAGCTCCTTTAGTCTCTCTTCATAGTCTTCCGTGCAGACTCTGCACCATTTTAGTTGCCCTCCTCTGGACAGCTTCCATCTTGTCTATGTCCTTGCGGAGATTGGGTCTCCAGAACTGCACACAGTACTCCAGATGGGGTCTCACCAGCTGTCTGTACAGAGGGATAACAACTTCCTGTTTTCTACTGGTGATGCCTCTCCCTATGCATCCCAGTATCCCCCAGCCTTCCTTACTGCCCTCTCACATTGCTTGCCCACCTTTAAGTCATCTGATATGACTACCCCTAGGTCCCTTTCCATTTTGTTGTTATTAGTATCTCACCCCCATTGTGTACTCTTCCCTGGGTTTTGTTTCCAGGTGCATTACCTTTGCACTTCTTTGCATTAAATCTAAGCTGCCATACATTTGACCATTCCTCTAACCTTGCCAAGTCCCTTCTCATCCTTTCCACCCCACCTTGTGCATCAACTCTGTTGCAGATATTTGTGTCATCTGCAAAGAGACATACTTTTCCTTCCAGTCCCTCTGCAATGTCGCTCACAAAGACATTGAAGAGGACCGGTCCTAATACTGAACCCAGCAGCACCCCACTAGTAACCCCCCCTTTCTTCAGAGTGGACTCCATTTACTATTACCTTCTGTGTCCTATTCTCCAGCCAATTCTTTACCCAGGCTATCATCTTGGGACCCACTCCCAGGCTGGCTAACTTGTATATTAATCTTTTATGTGGGACTGAGTCAAATGCCTTGCTAAAGTCTAGGTAGGCCATGTCCACAGCCTCTCCCTGATCTACTACTTTGGTCACTCAGTCAAAGAAATCTATTAGATTCATCTGGCATGACCTTCCTGCTGTGAATCCATGCTGCCTTGGGTCCTGTGCCCCTCTGGCCTCTAGGTACTCGACAATTCTTTCCTTCAAAAGTAATTCCATCATTTTCCCTATCACTGAGGTTAAACTAACTGGTCTGTAGTTTCCCGCTTCTGCCCTGCTCCCACTTTTGTGAAGGGGAATCACATCAGCCCTCCTCCAGTCCTCAGGTACCACCCCATCCTCCCATGATTTGTTAAAGAGGGTAGTCAGTGGTGTCACTAGTTCTACTCTTAGTTCTTTTAGAATCCTGGGATGAATCCAATCAGGCCCCATTGCTTTGTCCACCTTCAGTTTTAAGAGTTCTTTCAGAACCCTTTCTTCTGTAAATGGGCTGGTATCAGCTTCTGTATCCAGAGTGTTTCTATTGTTTGTTTTAGGTACCTCCCCCTCTTCATTTGTAAATACTGAGCAAAAATATTTGTTTAGTATCTCTGCCTTTCATAGTCACCCTCTGCCCACCCCCTCCCTTTGGCAGGGTTTCCGTTAACTTCCCCACCACTGAAATAAGACTGACTGGCCTATAGTTACTAGCCTCCTCCTGCTGCCGCTCTTATGTAGAGGGGTAACGTCTTCTCTTTTCCAGTCCACCAGAACCATGCCTGTTTCCAGTGAAATGTTGAATAAGGCCATCAGTAGGGCAGCTAGCACAGTTCTTTTTTTTTTCTGTTATCTATTTACACTCTGGGGGGAGCCTGGTAGGCAGCACTTGTCCCTCATTGGAGAAGGCTCAGTCTCTGGCTCTCCATTCCCCACCCGGCCTCTCCTACATCCTCAATGGGATCCCCCCTCCATGACAGGGCCTAGGCAAAGGGGCGCCGCCTTCTCCCAGCCCTGGAGTGAAATCCAGATAGACGGGAAAGCTGGATGAGGCACAGGAGAGTCATCCTGGAGCCTGCCAGCTCCCATTTTCCTTCAGGTTTTCCCTGCCCCCTCCCTGCCAACGCAGACATCGGCAATGTGCCACCTGACCCGCATCTCCCTCCCGGCCACTGCCAGAGTGAGACTGACAAGTGGGATGGTAATCCCTCCCTCCCTCCCTGAGAGAGGAGAGGAGAGTAGTCCTCCAGATACTTAATCCTCTCTCTCTCCCCTGCCAACCCCCAGCAGCCTGAGCTCATTCTTGAACCCGGGTTGCCATTGTAGAGTGATGTGTGGCATCCAGCACCTCAACCCCCAGTGCCACTGGGCTGCTAGCACCTTTCTGAGTTCCTTTTGTACCCTTGGGTGTATCTCAGCTGGTCCCATAGCTTTGTCCACCTTCAGAGCTGCAAGTCCCTTCAGGACTCTTTTCTCTGAAAATTGACTTGTTGGGGCTCATTGTTTTTTTCTAACATCCACCTTGTTATAATGAACACACTGCTATAATAAATTTTTGGTATGGCACCAGCTTTGTTCATTTTAGAGAGGGAACACTGCACTTCACAAATAGGAGTTTTGGGCTTACAAACACAGCTTGGTGACATTGGGAGCCCTATCCGGTGATTAACAAGTGACCTCTAGTTTGTACTTTTTTTGCGCTGCTCTCCCAGGGGATATATTTGGACACTGTTTGCAAATTCAACCCTTAATTTGTGCCTCTTCCACAATACCTACTGCTGGCCCTGCTTCCTACTTGATGGGTGCAAACTGACTTGGGCTTTAGTTTGCATGTACTTCTAATATGCTGCCTTTAGAAACCTACTAAAAGAGGTATTTGTTACCTGTTTGAGATACCTTCCAAAGAATTTACCTTTCATTGCCAGAGTTTCTAGAATTCCCTTTTGAACATCAGGAAGAAAGAAAAGGCTGTAAAAACTCAAAGTACTCCTGTCGCAGGGTCCTCACAGACCCCACAGGTGGAAAGATGTTACTGAAACTAATCACTATTTGACCTTCCTAGCACCAGCTCATTTTGAGAACTGATGTGCTACAATAAAGGAATAATAAATGACAGGGTGTGTGTCGTGCTAGGATAATGCCATGCCTGGGGGGGGTTGGGCAAGAGGCTGCAGGCCGAGTGCATCCAGTGCCCCAGACGTGGCATTATCCCAGCATGACACACACCCTGGAGTGCATTATTCCTATTATACAATTGCTTGTTTTTATATATAAAATAAAAAAATAATTTTAAAGAATGTTTTTATTAGTGTGGAAAAATATTTTTGTTTCTTAAGAGGAGATGCAAAAAAAGCGAGTGCCAAATGGTCCAAATGGTCATCTGCATTGGTTCACAGTGCTGAGACTAGACCTGTGGCATTATGCTGGGATAACGCCATGGGTCCAGACCCAAACTGACCAATCACAGTCCAAGATTCTTTGTTGCCACTGTATAATTATTTTTATGCTGTCTTACATCAGGTAGAGATATAATCATCCAGATTGCATGCCGCAGTAGAGTTCTTTTATTTAAAAGCTAAACATTTCATATATATTGTATCTGGATATAAGGAGCTTTTGGGGCTTGGATCCACATTTCCAACTCCTTTCCTGGTAAAAGGTTGTTCTTTTCATCATTTGTTTATGTCCCTTTCACCACCATACCCTTCAGCCCCCAGCCTGTCAGGCCTCATTATCCGCCTTACCTGGCTCCAAAAATCCCCCATGGATTACCATCCGTCATGGTGGTGCCAGGGGAAGGAGGGCAATCCTCTTCACCTCCAGAGACCCAATCCAGACTGGAGTCAGGGCCTGGTTCATGGTTCAGGGCCTGCGGTGGGCTGACTACCATCATCCTGCCTATATTTTTTCCTGCAGTTTCTCCCTTTTCCTGCCCACCTCCTGGATGTCAGGCCATGTCTGGCATGGTCTTGCAGGGTACTAGAACACCCTGTGGGAGAAGCAAGCTCCCCAGCCCACTGTAGAGGTCACTAGAGCAGTGGAATGGAATGTTATGCCATTTCTCCTCAGCCCTCAGGGCTACAAAGCCAGCTCCTGGGCTTGCTTCTGAACCCAAGTTGCCAAAGTGGGTGCAAGCAGCACTACCATGGGGTCACAGAGCTAGGGGATCAATCATTTTTGTGTTTGACCCTGAATAAGACAGAGACTTTGTGCAAGTTAAAATAGATTAAAAAAAAAAGAAAAGAACGGAAGAAAGTTGTGAATCTGAGAATGCAACAACATAGAAACACAGAAACATAGAATTTGACGGCAGATAAGGACTGCTTGGCCCACCCAGTCTGCCCATTTCCCTACCTAATGGATAAGCTGCAGATCCTAGTTAGCCAGAAGCCTACTTCTTTCTACCCCCACCCCCTACAATTGCCTTATGACTGGATCATGCATGCTTGAATTCTGCCACTGTTTTTGACTCCACAACCTCCTCCGGAAGGCCGTTCCGTGCATCCACAACCCTCTCTGTGAAAAAATACTTCCTTACATTACCTCTGAGCTGCCCCTCCTCTATCTTCAAATTGTGCCCCCTTGTTCTTGCACACCTCTTTTTTTGAAAGATGCTACCAACAGAGAACAAAGACCTGGAAAAGCCTTCTTTCTGGATTAACTTCTAATTACTCTGCTGAATCTACTTTTGAACTGTTTGAAATTCGCCTCAAACATGGTGAAAATATGATTTATCTTGAAATGAGATAATTAAGTATGATAACACTTGTTGAATACCAGAAATACCAGATTTTGCTTTATACACTATTGATATGTAAATATAAAATAGTGCTTTAAACTGCTGTAGTACAATATTCCAGTAAGTAAGAATGGAGTGTCAACAAGGAAGGGGTTTAGTTGGTTGCAGGGACTGTGGGGTGATCATTCCTTGAGCTATGCTTTGGAGGAATGATCATTTCCACATATGTATAATGTTCAAGGAGCTCCATAAATAGTTGAGGACTGGACATGGAGAAATACTTCTGCTGCACAGACAGCTGAGTTGGGTTCCAGAGTCACTACCCACTTCCACCCTTTCACAGAGGCCCACTGGCCCAGGGGGATGGAGGGTACTGGGAAAGGGTTTAGCAATTAGTCTGGAGGTGTGAAGCAGTGTCCTCCATTATTGACCACAAATCATTTTACATGCCTGGAGGAGGTGCAGTTATTTGACTCAACTGGGGTGGTTATTAGCCAGTCATTAAGGAAGACTGGGCAGGATGTGAATCACCCAATACGGTAAAAGAGAGAAGTAGAAAGAAAGGAAATTGTGGAGTGGAGTGGGTGGTGTTCCAAGAAGTGGCAAGTGCAAAGGTGAAATGTCTACCAGGAGCATCTGTTGTGAGGGACAAGGACAGAAAAGGGAGGATTATCGACACGATGAGGAGGGGCCTCATGTTTTAATACACTTGGGCATGAATGATTTTGCTAACCGAAATCTGGAGGAAGTTACATCCAACCTCATAAGTCTAGGGGGGAGCTGAAGGGAAGGCAGCATCGCTGGCCTTTACACAGCTGCTACTAGTGTGGTGCTGGGAGGAAGGGGGGAAGAAGGCTGAGGCAAGAGGAAACTGAAGTATTTAATGCATGGTTGCAGGAATGGTGTCATGAAGTAGGGTTTAGATATATGGGAGACTGGGGGAATGTCTGGGATAGAAGGCTATTTAAGGGGCATGACCTTCATCTCACAAGAGAGGGTATGAGTGCATTTGGACAGAAGATTAATGTTTACATGGACCACCATTTAAACTCATTGAGGAGGAGGAGGCAGAAGCTGGGAATCCTCTCAAAGAAGGGATGTAATATGAACCTACCAAGGACTTCCCCATAAAAAGGACTAAGAGGTTCTATTTTGGAAAGAGCAGGGAACAGGGAGGAGATGGAAATGGAGGGAACAGGAAGTGGGGACCAGGTGGTAACCCAGCATTAGGTAAAGTAGGAAGGAATAACATGGTGACATGGAAGGTAGAACAGAGTTAAGCTAGCCCTGGTAAGAAGAATATAGGTAAGGGGATACAGGCAAAGTGGGTAAGCATTAAGGATGCAATACTTGAAGCAATATCCCATTGTGTTAGGGAGAAGTGCAAGAGCAAAAGAAGGAGAAAACCACTTTGGTTCTCAAAAACAGTAGCAGAAAAGGTCAGAGCCAAAAGGCTGGCCTTCAGGAAATATAAGAGAACGCAGCGGGATGAAGATAGGGAGGCATACCAAACTTCCCTAAAGCAAGCAGGGAAGGCAGTAAGGCAGACAAAGGCCCAAACTGAGGAAACACTAGCATGAACAGTAAAAGAAGGGGACAGGACTTTCTATAGATGCATTACTGAAAAGAGAAAGTCGAGAGGGGGTATTGCTAAGATTAAAGGGGATACAGGGGAGTGTGAGGAGGAGGAGGACCAAGGAAAGGCATCTATCCTAAATAGATACTTTTACTGAGGAGAAGGCAGGGCAGGGCCCACAACTTAGCACCATGGACAAAGGAGGGAGGGAGATATGCACAAGTCACTTCACAAAAGAAAGGGTCCTATAAGAACTCACTAAGCTCAGGGTGGACAAGGCAATGGGACCTGATGGCATACATCCCAAGGTACTAAAGGAGCTATGGATGGAACTAGCAGAGCCATTAGCAGCACTGTTTAGTGAGTCTCTGAGCACAGGAGAGGTCCCAGAAGACTGGAGAAAGGCTCATGTAATCCTGCTCCACAAGAGTGGCAGCATGGAGGAGGCAGGGAATTACAGACCAATCAATCTTACCTCAATAGTGGGCAAGATTGTGGAGGCACACCTTAAGGAAAGGATAGTGAAACACCTGGAATCCATAGGGGCACAGGATCCAAGGCAGCATGGGTTTACAACAGGAAGGTCCTGTCAAACTAATCTCATAGATTTCTTTGACTGGGTAACCAGAGTGGTGGACCAAGTGGATGCAGTTGATGTCGCTTACCTTGACTTCAGCAAAGTGTTCGATACTGTTCCACATAGAATACTGATTAATAAGCTAGGTAGGCTCGGGGTGGATCAGAAGTTGGTCAACTGGGTGGCAAACTGGTTGACAGGCAGAAAACACAGAGTGGTGGTAAGTGGTATACAATAGAAACATAGAAACATAAAAGATGACTGCAGAGAAGGACTGCAAGGCCCATCCAGTCTGCCAATTTCTTTTTCTACCTTATGAATGTGCCATCTGCATTTGCTCTGTCAATGGCCTATCTATTCATACTTATCTGTATTGCTCTCTTATGCCTATCCCATGCCTCTTTGAAGCCCTGCACTGTATTCATATCCACCACTTCCTGAGGTACACCATTCCATGCATCCACCACCCTTTCTGTGAAAAAGAATTTCCTCACATTACCCCTTAATTGGCCTCCCTCTAATCTCATGTTGTGTCCTCCTGTCCTGCTATTTTTCTTATATTGAAATATGTTAGACTCTTTCACCTTGTTAATGCCCTTAAGGTGTTTGAATATTTCAATCATATCACCTCTCTCCCTCCTTTGCTCCAGGGCATACATACTGAGTTCTGTTAATCTGTCCTCATATGTTTTCTGATGCAGTCCCTGCACCGTTTTGGTTGCCCTTCTCTGGACTGCCTCAATTTGGTTAATGTCTTTGTAAAGGTGTGGCCTCCAGTACTGCACGCAGTACGCCAGATGGGGCCTAACCAGTGTCTTGTAAAGAGGGATTATTACCTCCCTCTTACGACTTGTGATACCCCTACTAATACACCCCAACATCGCCCTAGCCTTACCTACTGCTTTAGTGGTCTGCTTGGATGATTTCAGGTCATCTGTGATGATGTTGCCCAAGTCTCTTTCTTCCCTTGTGATTGCCAGCAAGTCTCCTCCCAAACTTTTGTGGCTTCAGGGTTTCTCTTCCCTATGTGCAGGATCTTGCACTTCTTTGCATTAAACCCCAGTTGCCACTCATACAACCATTTTGCCAGTTTATCCAGTTCTCTTCTCATTCTGTCCACCCCATCTGGATCATCTACTCTGTCGCAGATCTTGGTGTCATCTGCAAACAGACAAACCTTATCCTCCAGTCCATCTGCAATGTCACTGATGAAGATATTGAAGAGGACTAGCCCCAGGACTGATCCCTGAGGTACCCCACTTGTGACTTGCATCTCATCTGACTGTAAACTGTTTACCGCCACTCTCTGTTTTCTGCCCATTTACCAGTTTGCCACCCAGTTGATTAACTTCTGACCCACCCCAAGCCTACCCAGCTTTTTAATCAATCTTTTATGTGGAACAGTATCGAAAGCTTTGCTGAAGTCAAGGTAGGTGACATCAACTGCATCCCCCCTTGGTCCACCACACTGGTTACCCAGTCAAAGAAATATATGAGATTAGTTTGACAGGACCTTCCTGTTGTAAACCCATGCTGTCTTGGATCCAGTGCTCCTATGGATTCCAGGTGTTGCGCTATCCTTTCCTTAAGGAGTGCTTCCATAATCCTGCCCACTACTACGGTAAGACTGACTGGTCTGTAGTTCCCTGCCTCCTCCCTGCCACCACTCTTGTGGAGCAGGATCACATTAGCCCTTTTCCAGTCTTTTGGGACCTCTCCTGTGCTTGGAGACTCACTAAATAGTTCTGATAATGGCTTTGCTAGTTCCACTCTTAGCTTCTTTAGTACCCTGGGATTTTTTTTATTTTGTATTTTAAACCTTTATTTACCAGGTAAGTACAATGAGCCAAGGCCTGTTTTCATGTATGACCCGGGACCATAAATATACAGTCAAGATGTTACAAGAAATTATTAAACATGCAATGCAACATTACATTACATTACTAACAATTATTAAACATACAATACAACATTACATTACTAACAATTATTAATATACAATACACATAATAACACTCATTCAAAACATTGACAGTGCAATTTTCTAAGAAAATAATTCTTTAGCTTAATTTTGAAAGTTTAATGGGAAAAGTTATCTTGTAATAAATGTAATGTATACCATCAGGTCCCATTGCCTTGTCCACCCTGAGCTTAGCAAGCTCTTGTAGGACCCTTTCTTTTGTAAAGGGATTAGTGCACACCTCCTTCCCCCCTGCGTCCATAGTGCTGAGCTGTGGGCCCTGCCGTACCTTCTCCTCAGTAAATACTAAGCAGAAGTATCTATTTAGGATAGATTCTTTTACATGGTCTTCCTCCTCACACACCCCCTTATCCCCTTTGATCATAGCAATACCCCCTCTGGACTTTCTCCTTTCACAAATGTATCTGTAGAAAGTTGGCACTTTCTTTTACTGTTCATGCTAGTGTTTCCTTGGTTTTGGCCTTTGCCTGCCTTACTGCCTTCCCTGCTTCCCTTAGGGAAGTTTGGTATGCCTTCCTATCTTCATTCCACTGCGTTCTCTTATATTTCCTGTAGGCCAACCTTTTGGTTCTGACCCTTTCTGCTACTGTTTTTGAGAACCAAAGTGGTTTCCTTCTTCTTTTTCACTTCCTTTTCTCTCTAACACAATGGGATGTTGCTTCAAGTATTGCATCCTTAATATTTGCCCACTTTGCATGTACTCCCTCACCTGTATTTCTTCTTTTGCCAGGGCTAGCGTAACTCTGTTGGCCACTTATAAAAGTCAGCTCCTCTGAAGTCCCATTTTTTTGCCTTGGAATGGGATGATTTAGTTCTAGTGGCCAAGTTGAACCATATCATGTGATGGTCACTGGCCCTCAGGTGACCTTCTACCTGGAGATCTGCGATCCTTTCCCTGTCAGAAGAGATGCAAGTCACAAGTGGGGTACCTCAGGGATCAGTCCTGGGGCCAGTCTGCTTCAATATCTTCATCAATGACATTACAGATGGACTGGAGGGTAAGGTTTGCCTGTTTGTAGATGACACCAAAATCTGCAACAGAGTAGATGATCCAGATGAGGTGAGCAGAATGAGAAGATATCTGTAAAAACTGGCAAAATGGTGTGAAGAGTGGCAACTGGGGTTTTACACAAAGAAGTGCAAGATCATGCACATAGGGAAGAGAAACCCTGAAGCTACCTATAGGTTGGGAGGGGAGTTGCTGGCAATCACAGGGGAAGAAAAAAACTTTGGCATCATCATCAAAGATGACCTGAAATCATCCAAGCAGACCACTGAAGCAGTAGGTAAGGCCAGAGTGATGTTGGGGTGTATTAGTAGGGGTATCACAAGTCGGAAGAGGGAAGTAATGATCCCTCTTTACAAGACACTGGTTAGACCCTATTTGGAGTACTACATGCAGTGCTGGAGGCCACACCTGCACAAGGACATTAACAAAATGGAGGCAGTCCAGAGAAGGGCAACCAAAATGGTGCAGGGATTGCATCAGAAAACATATGAGGACAGATTAACAGAGCTCAATATGTATACCCTAGAGCAAAGGAGGGACAGAGGTGATATGATCGAAACATTAAAATATCTTAAGGGCATTAACAAGGTAAAAGAGTCTAACATGTTTCAATATAAGAAAAATAGCAGGACAAGAGGACACAACATGAGATTAGAGGGAGGCCGATTAAGGGGTAATGTGAGGAAGTACTTTTTCACAGAAAGGGTGGCGGATGCATGGAACAGCCTACCTCAGGAAGTGGTGGATATGAGCACAGTTCAGGGCTTCAAACAGGCATGGGACAGGCATAAGGATACAATACAGATGAGTATGAATAAATAGGCCATTGACAGAATAAAGGCCTATGGCACATTCATAAGGTAGAAAAAATGGACAGACTGGATGGGCCTTGCGGTCCTTTTCTGCCGTCAACTTTTATGTTTCTATGTTTCTATAGAAACCTAGATTCTATTAACAGAAAAGGGCCTCTAGAACCATCCAGTCTGCCCCATGTCCTTGCCTATTCTGCCTCCACAGAGTAGTTGGTCATAGGTGTCACTCCCTCTCCCCTTTCCTCTGTCTAATTTGCTCCTGTGCCTATCCCACACATGCTTGAAGCTCCCCACAGTTTTTATCCCTGCTACCTCCTCTGGCAGGCTGTTCCAGTCATCCACTGCCCTTTCTGTGAAGAAATATTTCTGTACATCTCTCCTAAACCTCCCTCCATTAGCTTCACTGCATGCCCCTTGTTCTAGTGCCTTCATTTCTTTGAAATTGACTCTCCACTTACACCTTGCTCATTCCTGTGAGGTATCTGTAGGTTTCAATCATGTCTCCTCTCTCTCTCTCTCTCTCTCTCCCCTCTCTTCTAGAGAGTACATATTGAGTTTATGCAGCCTTTTCTTGTATAGCTTCTCATGCAATCCACCTCCTTTGTACCACCTCAGCCCTTTCAATGTCCTTGTGGAGGTGTAGCCTCCACAACTGGGCACAGTACTTCAGCTGGGAGTCTGATCAGTAAGCAATACAATGGCAGCATCATCTTCCTCCTGCTATAAATCCCTCTCCAATGCACCACAACATACTGCTAGCCTTTCCCACTACTTTGCCAGACTTCCCAGCAACCTTGAGGACATCAGATATGAAAACCCCTAAGTCTCTATCTTGCTTGGTGACTGTAAGCTCCACTCCCTCCATCTTATACACAGCCTCTGGGTTTTGTAGCCCTAAGTTAATAACTTTGCACTTTTTGGCATAGAAACACAACTGCCACCCCTAGGTAATTCCTCTAGTTTCCTCTGATCCCTTTGCATTCATTCCACCCCTTCCTCTCAGTCCTGTTCCAGATTTTTGTATCATTCATAAAGAGACACACTTTCTCCTAAAGCTCCTCCACAATGTGGCTTATGAAGACATTAAAAATGACTGGTCCAAACACCAAACCCTGAGTTTTGGTGATGCTGAAGCACATGTCCTTCCAAGAAAGCAAGAGCCTCTGGATAGCTGCCATTTACCACCTCCCTTTGCCTCCTATCCCTTAACCTGCCAGATACCCAGCTTGTCACTTTCTTCCCCACCCCAGTCAGCCTAGTTTCTTAACTAGCCTTCTGTGCTGAACTGTGTTGAAAGCTTTACTGAAGTCTAGATAGGTCATGTCACTGCTGAGATTAGTTTGACATTACCCCCCCCCCACCCCGCTGCCAGTGGTCCTGCAGCCCTTTTGCATTCAGGTGCTTCACAAGATTTTTTTATTCAGTAGCATCTCCATTAACTTCCCCACCACTGATGCGAGACTGACTGGCCTGTAGGGGCTAGCATCCTTCCTACTGCAACTTTTGTGCAGAGGGACCACATTGGCCCTCTTTTAGTCCTCTGGAACTTTCCCAATCTCCACTGAGGTGCTAAAAAGCACTGCTAAAGGGGCAGCAGGCACCATGATTAATTTCATTAGGACCCATGGATGTAACCTCTCTATATGCTAGAAGTCTGAACAAAAAGATCAGTGAACAACAGGCAATGGTGGCAGAACCCAATCTAGATCTGGTAGCTATCACAGAGATGTGGGCCTCTGGTGACAATGAATGGGATCTGGCAAGTCCTGGGTAACATTGAAACATAGACTTTGAGGGCAGATGAGGACTGCTTGGCCCACCTAGTCTGCCTATGACTGGAGATTCATGGGCGGTAAATTTGAGAAGAATGTGAGGACGTTTTTCTTTACAGAAAGTGTGAAGGAGCCTTGGAACAGATGACAGGTGCAGGTTATGGGTCAAGGACCATTATTGGGTTCAAGAATGGGTGGGACAAGGGCAGGGGACTCATAACTCCGCTTGGGGGAAACAGGAAGGGAAGGGGGGAGGAGTGGGCAGGCATTACGGTGGGAAAGTGAGGTAGTAACCACTATGGGCACGGTGGGCCATAGGTCTCCTTCTGTCATCACAGTCTGTTTTCATGACATTTCATAGAACCATTCACAAAGTTCTACAATCAACCCCATTACATATATAATAGAATGCTGACCTTTTCTGCAACTTTCTCAACTCCAATCTTCATTGTATGCACCATATCACTTATTTCTTTTGCCCTGCTGTGGCCAACTTCTGAAAATTCCTCATATTGACCAATGTTTTGGTGAAGCTGAAGCAGAGGGTCCTTCCAAGCAAGCAAGAGTCTCAGAATTACTTGAGTGAGTTCTTCCCTCTAGAAATCAGAAAAGAAGTATGCATTCGTTGTTATTTTTCTTCCTAAACCATTTATGTGTAAAGAACACACATATAAAGTAATATTAGTATAATATTGTGAGTCATAACAAAGTGAAGTCTAATGTAAGACACATGGCATCAGATACTGCAAGCATTTAAGACTGAACTTTTGTGGCTATGTGCGGCATGAAGGGACTTGTTTTCAACATTTTTACCCATTATAGCTTAGCAAAAATGTAACATTTTATTTTCAATGAGTTCCTGCTTATGTTCAATTTTACAACTGGTTAGACTGAAGCACTGGTAGATTAAATGTTTTTTCCAGAGTCAGACAGTACATGGATTTGGGGGGATTTAAACCTGGGCCTCCTGGTTCCCAAGTGTATTATCTAACTGACATCTCACTATTATGCTACACTAAGCAATGCTGCCACTGAAACACTTATTTGTAGAACAGAATAGAATTATTGATGTAAAGTACAGTTTTTATATATTGAATGATTATGCAATGAATGTCACACACAAGCACAGCCAGGAACAATTACCATATATTCATATATGTTTTAGCAAGATTAACATTTTTTACCAGGATAGCGTTCTTCCCTATTGCTTTTATAGCTGTTATTACTCACCCTCCCCAACCAGGCACTGTCTTGTCTCTTTTAGGATATGCTCTACAATGCCGGTTTGACAAATATTTTGTTGACCAATGTTACAATGACAGATTTATGTTGACCACAGTTGTGATCAGTATAAATCCATCCAAGAACACTTTGTTTTCTTTGGGGGGCTTTGCCCCCCAAACCCCCCATGCGGGGAGCTCTGCCCCCACACCCCCTGTACTTAATATAATCAACTCTGAGTCTGAATTGATTCGGGGTGGGGTGCACGACCCTGGGAATGCAGTACTGGGGTTCCATGGTGACAGTACAGTGACCCATCGTTGTGTCACTGTACTAACCCTCACTAGCCAACTGCAGGGGTTACAGTGGCTTCAGAACATGGCAATGACCTCCCTGGTTAGGGACACTTTGCAATTGGCATCACCTCCAACTTTGTACCAGTCCACTGGCAATGCCACATGCTAGTTCCTGAAACCAGGTTGCCTGTGTCAGAGGACAAAGCACTATCACTGGCTCATTGGGTGGCCCCTCTTCTACACTTTTATTAATGCTGCTTAAAGGGGAACTGTCATTTTCAAGATTTCTTAATGTCTGAAATCCCATAAAAGGCTATTTTGAGTGAGCAACTGTGTTTATCTGTGAGTCTTTGTAGTCCAGAGTTATTCATATGTAAATTAGCCCGTAGTTAAGGGCTGGGCAGCCATGTGTTTTAGGCTCCTGACAGGAAATGATGTCACTGAGGCTTTTGGCTCTGCTTTGACAGTAGATAATCCAACAGGTTAAATAGGAATTTTTTTTATTAAGTGTGTTTTAAGGTGTTATTACAACACTTTCTGCATTTATAATAATTGTTTTGTATGTGCATTGAAACTAGTGAGTTATCACCTTCACATTTCAAATTGTTAGTAAAAACAATCCATCTTCAGGATGGTTTAACCTCTAGGCTATATTGCCAGCTGATCATCAAAAACTACACATCTCAAGGCTGGCTCTGTGGTGCCAACAGGTATTGGGGCCCCATATCAGGATCTCTAAACCCTGGCTGCATTCATGTCAGTACAGGTTTCTGGGGCTACCACAGCATCAATTTCTGTCTTTTTCTGTTCCCCCCTTACAGTCTTTTCTCGTACAATTTTGTGTGAACTCAGGTCTACAAGATGCAAATCCACCGCCCGTGACAAGATCTCAGGCCTTTATCTTTCTCAGTTGGTAACTCAAACCACCAGATATAACTACAAAACAGGCACAAGTACACTAATTGACTGGCTCCTCACTACCTGCCCAGAACACATCACCAAGGTCTCAGTCCTACCTGACACCCTTAGTGATCACCCTCCAGTTATGTGCACCTGGTCAAATAAGTTCTCCAGAAGTGGTACCCAGGTTATAAGAAATAGATCATTGAGAACTGGTCAGCTGAATGCCTTCAGGCAATATCTCAAACTGGTGGACTGGTCACCATTGGACAGGGCACAGGATAGCAACAAAGCCCTTAACTACTTCATCACAACTTTTAACAAGGCATGTGAAAACCTTTCCCCTTACAAAACTAAAAAAGTGAGAGGGGTTTCCAACCCATGGCTCTCTGGCCCCCTCATTGAGCTCATGCACCATAGGGACAACTTGTGGCACAAGGCTAAAGTGATGGGTAAATATCCTGACATTGTTGCCTACAAAATAGCCAGGAACAAATGCATCAAGCTCATTTGACTGGCTAAGGCCTCTTATTACGATGACTTCCTGAAGAAGAGTTGGGGCTGCAGAAGACAGTTTTGGGACACTGTAAAGTCACTCATAGGAAAAGCCTCCAGAGCTCCTCCTGAATTAATTATCACTGCAACAGAAACACTCCAGGAGGCTTGTGACATTGCAAATGCTTTTAACTAGGCTTTCACTGATCTCAGTACGGTACTATAGGGACTATCTATCCCCCTCCTCTCCAAATCTGCCCCCCAAATAACGTCACACTCCCCATCAATCAGAAGCTTTCCACCTTTCTACTTTCGGCAGCTCAATAGTCATGAAACCTTAAAATATGTTAAACAGGCACTACAGAAGACACGGATGGGTAGTGACCTCATTGAGATGAAGTTGATAGTTCTGTTACTAAGTGAGGTAGCTGAACATCTCACTAAAGTGTTCAATGCATCTCTAAGGTCAGGTGTCTTCCTGGACAAATGGAAGGAGGCACTGGTTACCCCAGTCTTCAAAACTGGGGATGCTACCAACCTGTTCAGTTACAGGCCAATCTCTAGCCTCCCCACATTATCTAATGTCCTCAAATGCGTTGTATCGAACCAGCTCACAGAGTACCTATCCAAGCACAACCTACTCTGTGCCAAGCAACATGGGTTCAGGAGAGATCACTCCACCCTCTCCACCATGGTTGATTACACCTCCCAAATATATGATGCCTTTGATGATGGAATGGCAGTGGGGTCTATCTTTATAGACCTTATGAAGGCATTCAACACCATCAACCATCAACTCCTTCTCCAAAACCTCCTTTTAATAGGCATGCCAGGGACATGGTGGCATGGTTCAACAGCTACCTCTCTTGCAGGACTCAAGTCAAAATCAAAGGTAATCTCTCAGAGCCAAGGGGAGTGAGCCTGGGTGTTCCCAAGGGTCAATACTAGGGCCACTCATCTTCAGTATCATTATTAACCCTTACCCTCAGAATGCCCAGCTCACATCATGCTTTTTGCTGATGATGCAGTTAATTCTGTTAAAGGAAAAAATCTGGCCATGATCTCCACTGAACTACAATACAATTTCCATAGAATTGAAAAATGGTTCTCCAGTAACAAACGTTTGCTCAACTGTACAAAAACTAAGAGCATGCTCTTCTCTGTTCAACAGAACAAGAAGTTTTGAGCATCTACAGGTCCAGGGTCTCAAAGGTGACACACTGGAACAAGTTAGCACCTTCAAGTATTTTGGGGTTTATTTGGATGACACCCTAACATTTGGTACTCACATTGACCATGTTGTTAAGACTGCTAATGCAAAACTTGGTGTCCTCTATCACCACTGGCATTCTATGATCCTGGAAGTCCTGAAACTAGTCACAAGTTGCTCGGTCTTATCCACCACAGACTATGGCCTTGTTATCTATGGTGCTGACACTGACATTGCCCTCAAAAGGGTAAAAATCCTACTTAACAAAGCCTGTCACCTGGTTCTAGGGGTGGATCACTGGACACATTCTTGTACCCTCTATCAAGAGACAGGATGGCTCCCTTTTCATCACAGGATTATATATCAAATGTGCCTACTTGTTAAGAAGTCCTTGCTGGGGTTTACCGCTAGATCAATCTTCAACCTATTCCAAACCACCCAACCAACTATTAGGACCCGAAATGTGGTTAAGGGGGTGGGGCTTGTGGTGCCATTCAAGTGAACAGCGCAAGCCAGAGATCCCTCTCCTTCCATGGTCCCAAGTGGCTCAGTTAACTCCTCAAGGACCTGATCGAGTATAGTAAGGTTAGTCAATTCAAGTTGGGCCTCTAAGCCCACTTAGCCCAAGAGAATGTCTGTAAATGTTTCCATAAACCCTATCAATATCTAGCCCTTGCCAAGCAGAGATCCCTGGGCTCCTTTCATACCACCCCTTTGGACACTAGTGTAAACTGTTAAAATGATCCCCCTCCCTCAGTCATTGTTGCCCCCACCTCACATCTCTCCCCCTCCCCTTGATTCCCCATGCTACCCCTACCTTCTTCCTATCAGCCCCCTTGCCAACCCTCCCCCCACTCCTCTGGGTTACCCCCTGGTATTTGCCCCTCCTCCTCTTCCACCTACTCCCTTTCCCTTCTGTTCACCCCACCACAATTCTCCTCTGCATTACACTCCTTCCCCTATGCCAGTGCAATGACAAAGCCTTCTCAGGCTGCTTCACTAATTTGAGCAAGTTTTGGATTCTAGTCCACTTGCTGTACTCTGGACTTACCCTGGCATAGCTTTATGCTACAATCTGTTTCTGAAATGTAAACAGCTCTCTCTATTTCGCACTGAACTCAAATCTTGTCATGTTGTGTCCTGGACTACCAGGTTCACAAAGTTCCTTTACAACCAATGTACTCATGTAGACCCTTTTGCAACTTGTAATGTACAGTAACTTACTTTTGAATCTGTGTAACCTTATGTAACCTATGTGTTGTTTGATTGTCTTATTTATCTATATGATCTGAAACCTTTGTAAACAAGTCCCTGACTCAAAGGTATTAATCTCAATCTGAAATAAATAAATATATAAACAAACAAATGTGGCTCTATACCTACGGGCCTGGCTGGCATTATAAGGTCAGCCTTGAAATGCGTAGTTTTTGATTATCAGCTGGCAGTACAGCCTAGAGGTTAAAGCAAAGAGCTGTGAACAAGATTCATTCATCCAGAAGAATGGGTTTTGATTCCAAAATGCTCTACTTGTATATTCTGTGACTAGAGCAAGTCACTTAACCTCCCTGTGTTCCCAAAACACACCTGGGAACAAGCTGTAGCTCAGTGTGCCTTTCCTATACAAAGACAGTAAAGACAATCTGAGCATGTGCTATGATTCTGAAAATATTATTCTCTTTCTAAACAGATTTGATTTGAAAAGAAAAAATAGGACATAATGACATATAGGATAATGTATGGTCTTTGGTTAATAACTACATTGTAAACACTTCGAGAGGTTGCCATGTCATCATTGTAAACCGTGAGAGCATATCTGATCAAATAATAGTTACAGTGTACAAAAACAGCCAAACTCAAAAAAAGTCAGCCATATAAATATGTGATATCTAAAAGAATAAAACAGCGACATTAGATGAATGGACATTCACCTAAATGTGTGATTTCTTAACAGAAACATGGAAAGCATTTGGGATGTGAGAAGCTTGGACAGTCAGTGTCCACATGAGTGAGGGAATGGGCTAATGACAGTTCCCCTCCAGTTATAGAAAACATTTAAGATACAAATGAAAAATGTAATTGACCATTTTAAGCAAGATATATCTGGTGATTTATTTGCCCCCATCTACAATATTCCTAAATCCACACTTTGGATGGTCTCGTAATTAGTAGTTGTGCTTGTTTAATATGGCCAATTACATTTTTCATTTCTAATTTGGATATTTTCTAGAACTACAGGGACGTTTCATTAGCCCTTTCTCTCAGTCATGCAGAAGAAAATGGGCACAGACTTTGAATTTGAAAAAAGGTCAGACCTTGATGTGCTGTCCAAGTTTTCCTCATCACAAATGCTTTTTATGGTTCCGTTAAGATACCACACCATTAGATTAATATTCATTCATTTAATGTGGGTATTTTCACTTTTAGATATCACATCTTTGTATGGCTGACCTTTTTCTAACTTGGCTGTTTTTGCACCTTGTAAATGCTATTTGATCAGATATATATTTTTTTAAGTTTACCAATTTAGTTGGTGTCTGCTAGGTTTCAAATTACAGTATTCAGTTTTGTGGGTAGCTGACAGATCTGCTATGCCACAAAGTTACACATGTGATAACAGCGGCAATGTGGAGTGAAGTTTAAGATGCAATCTATGAAAAAAGGTGAATGGGTTTGCATCCCCCAAGGAGTTCTTAGGGAACAATACTATATAGTGCAGGTTGGCATAGCTCATTCACAGAAGTGCACCCACCATGAAGTCCCCTCTCTTCCCAGGGGACCTGTGAAGTAAACGCAGAAAATAAATTCACTTTTGAACTTTCATGTTTATTTACTATTCTAACACTACGTTCCCTTGTATCACCATCCTGATGCAAATTAATTTTAGAAAATTTGTTAGAAAGTATTGAATCCCTGTTTGGATGCAAAACCTGGTCTGTTCCAGAAAATAAAAAAAAGTAAAGGTTCCTAGCAGCAATCAACCCCATTGCTCCTTGCGCTCATAACTAGTAATATTTCCACAGCACCACCAAAGAACACCGATGTGAACTGCTTCTCCTTTGGTGTAGAGGTCAAGTAACAGGCTAAGAAGCAAGCACCCCATGCTATGGTTCATACTAAGATCATAATGGCAAAAGTAGGCTACGAGGCTAGGCTTGCATGCATAACACACTCTGGCAACTGTAGCAACACTTACAGTACTAACACCTGTAAACTCTTCTTTTCATCCATAAAATATATAATCTAGATGCATATATTGCAAAGCAAGATGATATATATATATATATATATATATATATATATATATTTTTACATCTTTAACAAAGTCGAAATGTACATGTTTCACTTGATTGTGTATGTAATTTGTAATTTGTGTATTTGTATCTGCTTTTCATTACTTTTGTACCTTTGTACATGGGTCCCCCTTGAAAATGGGAATTTGATGCTCTTTGATTCTTACCCGGTCAACAAATCAAATACATAAATAAACTACATAAATGTTCATGAAAATTGTACTCATTGTGGGAATTGAACTTAACCATCTGTTCCAAAACCCAGCACTTCCACCACTACACTACAGAAGGATCTTTTATTCAGCCTTGAACTTGCATGAAAGATTTATTTAAATATAATTTTTCATGAAAATTCTATCTTTTGTGGGAACTGAACTCTGTGTTCCAAAGCCCAGATTCCTCCCTCTTACACTACAGAATGTTTATAGACTTAGCCATGAATTTGCATGAAGCAGTTTAATAATATTTATAGTTATTACATTTCTACCCATTGTGGGACTCAAACTCCCAGACTTGTATTGAAAAGGCCAGATTTTTCCCCATTTACTGTAGAAGGTTTAGCACTTTAACACTGAACTTGCTTTCCAATATAAGACATATCACAGATATGCATTGCATCTGGAAAAAATAATTACTGCATGTTTTTTCCTTAAAGGCTTTATAAAGGTGCCGATAGAACTTTCTGCGTAGCAGAAAACAACCCCTGTTTCAAACATGGTGTGTTGACTAGTTCATGCCAAGCTCTACTGCGACCCAAATGTTTGCAAAAAAATCAGGCTTCATTGAATGTATAATTTGTTTATTTAGCAAGGAAATAGAACAGAAATGTAAATTTTTTAGTACAACATCTGATGTTAAAATTACTAAACCTGTGCAGAAAGGCTAAAAGAGCAAGCTTATAGCACATGGAATCGTCTTGGCAGTGCCCTAGATTTCCTAACAAGTTGGGTCCTGAATATTGTTACTGAGGCAGTGCCCACAGCAAATTTTTCCTAACTTGGTTTGGGTCATGTGATGATTCTCAATATAAAAAATAAAGTGGGATAAAGCAAAACATTTGATAATTCATTATTTTTCTACATGGTATTTTAGGGTTCCAATTGTTGCACACAAAATTGCTTCTAGATTTTACTAAGTACAGTACATCAGTACTCACAGAGTATTGCTTGATGGAATCCTTCGTGTTTGTTATGTACAGAAAAGCCACATATGGAGCTACTTAAGAGTAATGTATGTGTCGTTGCTTTGAGCTAAGCATTTCTCCAGTTTCAATTACATTCTGTTAAGCCATGTACTTCTTAGATCTTTGCCTTTTTAGTATATATGATTTATTTTCTCACGATAGTGCAGCAGAGACAGAATATCTGTTCTTTTGTGGGGCCCTGTTTGCACCCATTATTAAAACTATGAACTGAAGCACTTGCTTTGGGAGAGGATCCTATTGTAAATGACTCTAGTGGCATCAGGACCTAGGTCTCCCTTCCCAGACCAGTGCTCTGGCTACAAAATCCATGCCACATTTCATTAGCTTGTTCTGCTGTCTCGGAAGGTTCAACCTCTTCTACAAGTCACTTTAAATGCCTTTGGTAGAGCAGATTGATAAAGAGCACATCATAAAATAAAAGTCTCTGTAGAGCTCTTCGTAGATTCATAGACGTGTCAGCAGAAAAGGACTCTCCTGGCCATCAAGTCTGCCCATCTCCCCCCTGCCCCTACTTGTCCTCCCCCTCCAAGATTCCCCCTTCCTCCCCTTAACAATCCCTTGTGTTTGTCCCAGGCCCTCTTGAAACCCTCCACTGTACTGGCCCTTACCACCTCCTCTGGCAGTCCATTTCAGGGCTCAGTCACTCTCTCTGTGAAATAATACTTCCTAACATTTCCGCTAAACCTTCCCTCCTCCAATCTCAATCCATGCCCCCTAGTTGTTGTATTTACCCTCCCTGCAAACAAGTTCTCCCTCACGTTGTTGATCCCCTTCACATACTTGAATGTTTCAATAATGTCCCCTCTCTCCCTTCTTGTCTCTAGAGGACACAAATCCAACTCCTTCATCCTCTCCTCTTTTGACTTCCCACTTAGCCCATGCACCATTTTCGTGGCCCTTCTCTGACCCTTTCCATGCCAACTATGTATTTTCCTGGATGAGGCCTCCAGAGCTGTACCCCATTCTCCAGGTGTGGCCTAACCATGGAGCTGTAGAGTGGCATCAACACCTCCCTCCCTCCTTCTACTGGTTATCCCCCTTCCTATGCATGCCCATGAAGTACTTTTGAAGTACTCATGAAGTACTTTTTTTTAGGCCGATCATTTGTAAGTAAACACTCAGCTGAAGAACAACAGATAATAATCACGGGACTGAATAATAAGTTATTTAATTATGTGTGATAATCAAGGCAACACTTACATGGACTTTTTGGGCATTCTCTTTACCATTAGGTGTTCGAATTCTAGCAGTATGACAAGTGTGGGTAGATTTTCCCAGCTGGTTTCTGCTTGTTAGAAAGTACTGTTCCTGTGTACAAAAAAAGTACATAACATGCTTGTCGATTGCGTAGCTGTAGTTTTATGATTGTAATGTATGAAATAAAGTAGTTTCTATACTGTATTCTTGAAACGTTAGCAATATCAAATTAGACCGTTTTACTACAATATCCCAAGAAGTTTAAGGA
This sequence comes from Neoceratodus forsteri, assembly GCA_016271365.2. NCBI lineage: Eukaryota > Metazoa > Chordata > Ceratodontiformes > Ceratodontidae > Neoceratodus > Neoceratodus forsteri. Next base: position 909,682,232 of record CM028131.1, on the reverse strand, counting down.
TAATCAATAACGGGGAGCACAATAAGTTAACACCACGAATGTTTAGGGATAGTAAGTTTGATACAACACTTCATATTTAATATCGAGTTGTGAACAGTGTAAGAAACGATAACCAAGGGGGATTGGAATCTAAAGCTGAAATGACATTGGAAGAAATAAGGTACTGTAACTTACTAAGTCAGCGTAAAGATCAGTGGAGAGGCTATGCAGTCTGTTAGAGTGCTGGATCACTCTGTCAAAGAGATCAGCTATTGAAAGAAACTGGCAGCCAGCTTCCCCATTACTGCAGATTGGCACCGAGCTCACTTCATGCGTGCCCAAATTCAGACAGATCAGGAACATCATCGTGGCGCAGTCTGCAAATAGTTAAAAAGTGCGTTGAGTGAAGTGCGGTACTGTAGGCAACTGATCATCAATTCAACAATTCCTTACTATTACCTGCGTTCTTTTTTGCCAAATATTCTCATTGCTAAGGCTGTAGCTGCAGTAGCTGAATAGCGTTAGAGGATGTGCATGTCACCGTGTTCATCTATATATTTATATATATTTTACTCCAACTGTAAATGTGTGCAACTCTAAAACGTCAGTGAAAGCAAAATTGATTAATTAGATGGATAATGCAATATACGTTAGTGTTGGCGTTGGTCACTTGTGATGTTCTCTCATCTACGTCAAGATTTCAAAGCCTAAAGCAGAGAATAGGCAGTCGGGCATGGACAATAGTCTGGCTGGGAATGTTACAAAAATGTATAGATATGCTTTATCCTGTTTTGACATGTCGTACCATGAGAGAAGCGACCTACTCAAGGTGTTATGGACTGGAAATGCTGCAGTCCCAGGGGATTCGCAGCCCATAAATGCTACCTGGACTATTCAGATTCTTGGAAACCTTGAATTTTGTGTTAATAATTATCCCCCTGTCTCCTCAAATGTGTGGTGCTCTTGTTCATAGCTGATTAGGAACATATACCTTAGTACTTTACCGCTTTCTTTCGGTAAATGTTTTTGTAGTCATACTTATTCCTTACTCTTTATGGAGTCACTACTATATTGTGGCTTTGTTCTCGTGCCACTGTTTAAATGGTTTAACCCAGATTATTTAGCACAAATGTTCCAGCCCTATCAAGTGTCCACTCGTGAGAAACTGAAAGCATCCAAAGTGATAATACGGTATATACATCCCTCATATTAGAACTAATTATGGCAGAACAATTTGTTATGCAGGCCGTAATGCTGTATAACTTGGTCCCAGCTGATATTAGAAAAGCTCTCATCCTTACTGTGTTTAAATAACGTGATCACAAAACAAAGGAAACAAAGTATCATATACTGTATATCTCAACGTGTAAAGATGAATGATCATGTATACTATAAACTAATTCTTCCATAATATTGTCATCCGCAGTCTTGTATCCTTCCCTGTGGGTATGTTCCCCATCTTTGGCCAGAACCTGTTAACAGGAATCTAGACTTTATATGGTATACTGTAAACTACAGTATGCACCAATAAATAGGTTAAAAATCTTGCAATACTATTGTTCTGAATTATAAAGCTGTAATGAGATCGATATAGAGTCATTTGTAGTAGTATTATAACTTTTCACATTGTCAGTGGAAGCTAATTTTAAATAGTTCTGTTTACTTCCTGGTCTGTTAAACTGGGCTGGCCATGAAACCAGTATGCAAATATTCTGCAAACTGTATTGTTTCCTGCCTTGCTATTTCCTGTACAGTGGGCCCCACCAGAATGTTTTCTTTTTTTTGCAATTTATATTTTCTGCCCCCTCTTTCTCCTGTGCTGGCTCCCCACTGGAGGAACCTCTGCTACCCACCCCCAGCCCCACCTACCTGCACACACCATTATCCGTTTAGTCTGAGCTACACCAGGGAAGGTACTAGGTGTGGGAGGAGGTGTTAACCTTGAACATGCACATGTCAGGAGGTGAGTGACACAGTAGGGGCTGACTCAGATATACCAGTGTCTCTAGGAAGCTGATACTGGGTCTGCTTTCACTTTTCTCTCCTAGTCCCTCCAGAAGATACCAGCATGCCTGGTGGACCAATGCACATGCAATGCATTCATAGCGCAGGTCCCCAGCCAGTGTCTTCTCCCCTCAATTCAGTGCTCTTCCTACACTGCCACATGTGGTCACCCAGGTAGCAGTATTGCAACATGGATGGCACCCCTCCTTATCCAGAGTAGCATGTCTTTTGTGATGCTCAGTTCTCCTCCCCTGGCTGGCCTCGGTGACCCAGGCTTGTTCCAAAACCTGGGTTATGATATTACAAGCAGCAGCTCTCCTGCTTTAGTCCACAGTGTTTTCGTAGAGAATATCCAGTTGTATCACAAATAGACCACTCATTTATCACACATTGGTTTGTTTTAAGATCCTTATTCCTAAGATCCCATGAATTCATAATCGGCAAGCTAAAAAGACAAAGTACCTCAGCACAAAAGTGCTGAAGTAATGGCTACCCAAAAAGGTCATTAGTGACAAATCCAGTTTTCAGAGAAATACAAAATCACACATACCCCCATAATGCAAAGCATCATGGGATATGTATCCAACTGCTTTAAACAGGAGTGCATGGTGCCAAAGGGCCTCCCACACAATCTGCAAAGACTGAGAACGGAAGACAAAGACATGTTTGGCAAGATTTCCTTTCCCCACTGTCTTCCAAGCTTCATCTGCACCACCTACTGCCACCCTGACACTGTCACTAATATCTTACAGGAGGTTTTACTAACCTCTTGTTCCTTGGCTGCTGCAGGTGATCTTCTTCTTATGGGCAACCTCAGCAAAAACTGGCTATGCCCCTCTTCTGTGAAATTCATCTGGTAATTACAAGCTCTGCATGTCACACAGCTCATAGTTGAAGCCATCCGCCTAAACCATATGGTTCCAAATCCCTCCATCATTGAGTGGATCGTTCCCTCCACACTCATCAGATTGTTGCAGCATGCACCCTCCTGGGTAAATGTTCAGTGATCACTGGCCCATCTTTATCATGAGAAAAAAATAACTGACCTAAGTTCCCCTTTTCCTCGGACCATTGTCTTCTTCTTCTATCCTTGCAATTTAGACCTACTCTGCCAATTTACTGACTTCTCCAGTATTGATTGGTCCCCCATCAATGTCCCTCCAAACATTAATAAACATGCTCCCCTCCTACTGAGTCAGACATAAGGCTCACCATCTCTTCTGGACCACAGCTGACCTTACTGCCCTTGGCAAAGTTTGTAATGCAGCGTGGATTACTCACAAGGCCTTGGGTTCCCCCACAGATCTTTTTAAAATATAGGCAGCTCTGTTGTGCTTGCACTAAACAGTTGCATGCAGCTAAGGTGAACAGCTTCATGATCAATTTCAGAACCAGTTAAAACAGACCATCTAAATTCTGGAATGCAGTTCACAGTCTTTTTGCCCCCGCCCCCAATCAATCTGCCACCCCTGTACTGAGAACTGTTGACACCCTCCCTGGAAAGTTACAGAGACATCCAACAAATACTTCACTAGCTGCACTTAGTCCTTCATTAGGTACCAACCCCTTCTGTACTCACTGACATTTGGAAATTCAGTTTGCATTGCATGGCAACGCTGGCTCAGTAGCACAGCAGTAGCACTACAGTTCACTACGCTGGTAACCCAGGTTTGGGAACGGACTCAAGACCCTCTGATGCTGGCAGGAGATGGAGGACTGGGCATCCCCAATGGCAGCTCTCCTCCCTCAGTGAAAGGAGATCTTGTGTCCTGCTGAGAGGCTGGATGGCAGCACAGGTGGGATGCAGATGCCTGGGGAGAACCTGGCCTTAGTGCTGATATGTGAGTGTGCACCTACATGTGCATGTGCAGTGCTCCATTGCATGTTTACAGCTCTTGCAGGTGAAAACCTAAAGCATGCAAGCCCTGAACAAAGCAGGATGATGCCCTGGTCTCTTGTAGGTCCTGCACCACTGGCTATAGCACTTCTTCATATGGGCTGTGCTCTTGAGGGGCTTGACCACTCCCCCTGGCCCTTCAATGGGCGGGGAATCCATGGGAGACCTTGCAGAAGATAAGCCATAAAGATGGTGTATGACAGAACTGGAGGAGCTGGAGGCAGAAGGGGGTAGGTTGGAGACTGGGGGAATACACAAATGATTTAAAAAACACTTGGGATGATAGATCAGATTAGTGTACAATGATTTTATTTTATCAGCAAACCTCAGCTCAATGCCCTGGCACTTCATGCCACTATGGCATTTCATCTGGGGTGTGGGGTGGGGTGGGGTGGGGGGCAGAGTTATTGGAAAGAATACTGTAGAGCCTATAAATACATTACCTTCTTAGAGTTGTACTAGCACAATAGCAGCACTAAATATGTTATGAACCTAATTGCAGTGTTGTTTCACATAAAGTATCAAATCAACTGTGAATAGAATACAAACACATATTAAATATCCAACAGGATTTTTGTCAGTTTATGCTGGTATATTATGCTAACTAATGTAGATCTCCCTTAAATACCAAGAGTGTCTTATAGTACTGTACACCTGACAATGAAACCCATTATTACTAACTACCCAGATTTATAATACATGAATATGATTTCCATCACTACAAAATTAAAAAGCTGTATACAGTAGTACTGTATAAAAGGCAATTGAAATATTGTAGTAATGTGAAAAACAAAAAAGTAATTAACAGTAGTCAGACTAAGGGCCATACCTAAAGCAAAACCTAGCTGTGAAGAAAAACTGATTAACGTTTTGTTAACTTGTTCATATTTTAAATGACTAATGCTGCTCGCTTGTCAGCACAGTGGTAAAGCTATCACTCACCAGTTCAGGGACCCAGTTTTGGAAGCAAGCCAGGGCCATCACGGGCCCGACAGAGGAGGAATGTTGTGTATCCCAGGGGATGTTCCCATCTTTTGGGGGGTGGGTGGGGGCATTTTCTTTCACTGTCATACCACCCCCTGGCTGACCACAGCAGGAGGTACAGTAAGAATTGTTCTGGGAGGACACTGCTGTCACTGATGTACACATGTACACAGTATGGGAACATATCTTGATATCCATTTGTATTGCATCCTCCAAGGACTGGAAGAAAAACATAGACAAGCTCAAACTGAGAAGAACTGCAGCTTGGCTATGGTACTTGTGGACCTCACACCTGCCAACTCAGGCACCTCCCATGGACAGCTGGTGGAGATAAAATCAAGAGGAGCCTGATCCTGCCCCAAAGGCCCTGCTGTGGTGAGTAAGCTAAGGGGGTTTCAATGAGGGACGTAAGTTTCCCGAGAGATGGTGGGATGATCAGGCTGGGGCTCAGTGGGGTACCTGGTGAAAGGTCCAAGGGCTGGGTGGGATAAGGAGCATAAATGGCAAGTTAAAAAAAAAAGAATGCTCACACTTTACTAAATAGAAGTGCACAAGCACGCAAGGAGCTATTTTAACTTGTATTAAGAATGACCCCAAATGGGAAGTATCTACGTGCATTAGAAAGTGGAATCTAAACTGGTGCAACAGGTTGCAAGGCAAGGCAATTTTATTTTTATAGCAGACTATCCCAGGGGACAGGTGGCTGCACAGAATACATTAATAAATAGAACCTTAAGTCATATTATACAATAAATTACGAAAAACAGCCATCAATAAGACAAAAAAAATGATTATGCTTTTCTGTAGACTTATAGAAATAGATAATACTTTAGAGCCTTCTTAAAGCAGCAGTACAAGTTACAGCGAACATTTTACCCATTTTTTATTCTATTTTAGATTACCCTTTACCTCTTTTAAGAAATCTATCTTTCCCTTTTATGAGTGTGTTTTGGCCGTTTTTTTATATTTGAAATAATATTAATATGGCTCAGTCCAGCTCCACATCTTCAGCTGTTTTTGTAGACTTTTGATGCTCATTTAATTGCTCCCACAGTCCTTGTCTTCTCCTTCACCAGCACTTCTCTGTCCTAACAGAATTCCTCAACCTTCTTCTGTATGGAAATTTTGATCTAAAGGGACACCTTCCTGTGACACCTGTAAGTAAGGGACACACCTCAAGAGGTTTTCTACATCTTCATTGCTCCTCAAAAGAGTGGTATTGTATTCCCAATTGCAGAAACAGAGAGAACGTAAGCCAGCTCAACAATATGTGTTGCACAAGTAGTAAAACACAATACCCCACCTCAATTGTACTCATCCTCTTAGCAACTCCAGTATTACATTCTCAGTACCTGCCATTCAAACCTGCCTCATACCTATCATTCTATTTACCAGTCATTCTCTTCTCTACCAATCATTCCAATCCTGCCAACTTACTGTCATCCCACTGTTGCTGCTTAAGTATTCCTACATAAGAAGCCCGATGGTTCATTGAACTTTAATCTTTTTCTAAATAAGCAAAGTTTATTAAAATGTTCCCTTTTAGACACAAACATGTGACAACTTATAGTACACCATAACAGAAGAATAACTGGAGGGAAGGAACATAGCTGGAGGAGCAGAAGAGAAAGGGGAGAACAATCAGTATGTTATAATTATAGTTTTGTCAAAAACATTTCCTGTTATGAAGATCTAAAAGCCTACAGTAAACTGACAATGGAGGCTCAGGTTTGTAACATCCAGGTCATGTAAGAGAAGAGAGCTGCTGAGCCTTACCAGTCTCATATGGTAAACCAACATTCTAGGGCCTATACATCCCTTTCACTTGTCTCTCCCACTGTTTTCCATAAGTGATTTCTTTGTCCCTGCTCATGCTATGCACCACACATTTTGTCTAGCTATTTCTGCCCTTTTCTCATGGGTCCTGATGCAAAAGGTCATAATTTCCATTGTATATCATACTTCTCTAATCCCCCAGTGTAGGCAGCTCAGGTAGCAGCTATTTTTATGTAATTCATTTCCTTTCTTGCTGCTTCCAGAAGGATAAATATTTTTCTGCAGGATCCTTCCACCTCAGAGGGGAAAAGGGAGAACAAGAAAAGCAATGGAGTGAGATTCAACTTTACCATAAATATGTCCTGGAGTGCATCTTCCAACTCTTGTATAAAAGGATGCAGTGCCACAGAGGACCAGAAAATAGAAAAAGGTCATGCTTTGGACTCTCCAACAGTTCTCTAGCATGCTAGTGTGCCCGCTGTCCCTCTGTACACTTGTTGCATTGGTTTGAAGAAGAAGAAGCTATATATGTATTCTGTCCAAGGCAGATAGGATGTGGTCTTATAGATATTACTGCAAATCTGCATCCAATTAGCTGGTGAGACAGGGGAGCCCAGTTTCTATTACCAAAGTTCTGTTACACAAGGTACCTGCACCTTAATTGATACCCCCAGACGTGCACTGCAGACAGCTAGCATTTATGTATATGTTATACTAACATATAGGGTTAAGGACATCTACCATACAAAAGTAGACGTCAGGATATTTATTTATTTGTTTATTTATTTAGATTTTGGTAACCGGATAAGCCCAGTGAGACCAGCGGTCCCTTTTTCTGGGGTGACCTGGAATTAGTTACAGTAGATTACATACATTGGTATCAATATACAGTATTTACAGCTGATACATACAAGGAATTGGTATCAAATGCTTAACACAGAGACAGCTGGCTTCACAAGGCTCACAAAGTGTTAGACAGGTGCACAGTACATTTAAAAATTTTGCATAAGAGTTTCATGGGAGAAATAGAAATGGCAAAATTAGTGACAGCTTGACAACAGGCCCGGGCAGGGGGCTAGTGATTACAACCACAGAGACTAAGTTCCAGAAAGCACACTTTGAGGCCTGACTTAAACCCTTACAGAGTAAGCTTGTCCACCAGACTTGCTGGGAGGGTGTTCCATAAGTACGGAGTGGCATACTGAAAGGAGCGCTTACCTTGGTTGGTGAGAACACGAGGGATGTCGAGGGGATGACTTGCCGAGGATCGCAAGGTATGGCACTGTACTTTTGGAGTGAGCAGGAGTGAGCAGCCCACTCAGATGGGGAGGAGGGCCAAAGGAGGTGAATTTAAAGGCCAAACAAACAGAGGAATAGGCCAACTTGTGCTGTAAGGTGGGCCAGTTTAGGTCTTCGAAAACCTCGCAGTGATGCCTCCTGGGTGAGCAGTTTGTTGCAAAGCGTGCCACCCTGTGGTAGAGCACAGAAAGTTTGCTAAGCTCCTTCTCCCAGAGGAACTGTAGCAGGGGTGCCCCATATAGGATGGAAGGGAGAAGGTTGCAGTTGGCTATGGCGCGTCGCACCTCACCAGAAAGAGAGTTACCCAGCCGGTAGAGGAGTCCAAGCCTCTGGTGGATGGATCTAGTTAAGGAGTCAATGTGGGGTTTGTAGGACAGTTCCTGGTTAAGAAGGATCCCAAGGTACTTGGTCCTGCCTATGACCTCAACTCTCTTCCCTTGGGCTGTGTTGAGCTGGAGTAGTTTGCATCTGTCAGTGCACAGACGTCTGGTCCCAAACAGAACAGCCTTGGTTTTTTCTTCGTTTATGTATGCACATGATTGCTATACACTTTACTTTCTAATATACACATGTATTTCTTGCTTACAAGATGTTAGGACACTTGTGTCCTTGTAGTGTTATGATATATGACTTGGCATTGCCATCTTCTGATGATTTGTATTACTACATGGCCATGCACATGAACTGTACTTCTTTGTTTCCACAAAGTGATGACTATAACAAAATTGTATAATGTTATCTAGGACTGTGGCGCCACCTCTAATTTAGCCAATAGGGCTCATCTCTGTAACTAGAAATGTTTCTATCTTACAGTAACTATGGTAACTATCTTAGGTATATAATGTATGATATTACGTCTTTTACCTCGGAGACCCAGAGATTTCTACACTTCTTGAGGTATAGGGAATGCTTAGCATTGGCTCCAAGTTCCTAATGGTAAAAACTGCTTAGGGCAACTGTGATTTTCCTTTTTGTAGTAATAAACAAGATTTATCACTCTTCAGAAATGTGTTTGTGATACAAAATCACACATGCCCCCACAATGCAAAGCATCATGGGCTACATATGCAAATCACCACAGAATATTATTCTGGTTCAACTTTAAGCAGAAATGCATGGTGCCAAAAGGCCTCTCACACAGTTTGCAAAGGGTGCCAACAGAAGACATAGACATGTGTTTCGTCCTACTAGGACTCAACAGTATGCCACGTCTATTTGACACCCCAGTGGAATGAACCAGCTACCCTAAGATGATCTATCTGGGTTATGTTGTGGTGAACCCAATTAAAACAAAAAACAATTTAAAAGACAAAGAACCTCTGTGTGCAAGCACTGAGGCAATGGTTACCCCAAAGGGCATTTGGCCGGGAAGCCAAGTTTCAAAAGAAATACAAAATCACACATGCCCCCACAGTGCAAAGCATCATGGGCTGCATATGCAAATCACCACAGAATATTATGCTGGTTCAACTTTCAGCAGAAATGCATGATGCCAAAACGCCTCTCACACAGTTTGCAAAGGGTGCCAAGGGTGTTTGTGATTCCTTGCATTCCCATTATTGCCAGGAACCTGAGAGCGAGGGTTTAGACCTCATGACAATTGATGACCGCGTGCAGGCAATATTTGGTGCTTGCAAAGTTTTCACTTGTTGCTACTACTTTCCCTTCCTAATGGGGACAGAAGGTGAGCACACCCGTATCACCTCTCCTGTTTTTTGCCCACTTTGTAACTCCTTGCAAAGTCTGGCTGCTTACTGGGTGTGGTCGATGCTGACTCACCTCACCCCATGGCAGTTTTGAATTGCAAGCTTACAAGTGCACCTGTTGTGGATCAATACACAGCATGGCGCCTTTTCACAGTTTGATTTTATGTTCCCCCCCACCAAATGGCCACTGTATCAAATATCTGCTCAGACTTGAGACTCGATGTCTTGAACTTTCTTGCTTCCCATGGAGGATGGGCCGACTTTGTGAGGGACGCAAGTCAATCCGACAACCCCGTGCTGGGGATTTCAACCCAGTACACAGAGATGTGACAAACAGCCAGAAAGCGTGACGCTAAAGGGTTGTTGGTCGCTGCTCTCTACACTGCTCTAGAAGCCTCCAAAGTGAGGTTTCAAACCCTTGATCTGCAAGTCTCATCTCTAAAGCAGGAGATGGGACTGCGAGGAACTGAATGTTTGAAAAGAGAGCAGGATTTAGAGTCTGTGCTCCAAACTCTGCGGAATGAAAAGGATTCACTTTTGCCTCATTCTGTTCAGGAAAATGAGCAGGAACTTTGTATGTTAAAGCAGGAATGTGAAAGTTTGAGACAGGATAAGAGGCAGGCATTGCAAAAGAATGATTTATTAAGTAGCACTAATGATCAGATCTGTGAAGAGTCGGGAGAGCGCCAGGACAGAACCAGGAGCGTAATGATTTAGGAGTAGCTACTAGAGACAATCACAAATTAAGCATCACATATATAGTGTTACAGAAGCAGTTACAAGATGATGTGGATCAGAATGTTGCAAAAGTTAGTTATGAGGATTGTGAATGTAAAATGGCGAAACTGTGCCATCAGCGAGAGGTACTGGCTGGTCACATCAAAGTGATGGGCGGTGTAGCCCCCATCCTCATGATGTCATCTGAGGAGGAGGAGGAGTCAGATGATGACATTTCTCAGTACAACACCCAGTCACACCCCTACTATGGCCCAGTGACCCTACCCCACCATCCACAACATGGTGGACCCCCGTCACATGACACCATGTCCCTACATCATCAACGGCATGATGACCATCATGGGCGATGCCAACATGGTGACCCACATGATGGGGGGTGCAGTCCCAGGCCTAGTCCCAATGGCACCACAGATCACCATTATTTCTGTGGATGATAAGGAAGAGATAGAGAAAATGATTGATACTGCCTTAGGCAATGTGACCCTACTCGACAGAAGCAAACGGGCTCTCCAAATGCAGATTAAGCAGAAGCTACAGGAAGTTGCTACTCAGGAAGGAATGGCCCGCACTGTGGCTGATGCCGCAGCTCAGGCTGCCCTGCAGGGCATCCAAGACAATCTACCTCTGAATGATCATCCCAGCAATCCCCTACAAATTGCCCACTCTGTTCAGCAGGTAGCTGACAGCATTGGTTGGATGAGCCCAACCAATAACCTCAGTTGCCACTTGGAAAAGGTGCATGCTAAATGTGAAACGCTTTGTCTCGCTGCAGACTACCAAGTCCAGATCCTACACCAGACCATTGATCCTGGCCTATGGGTGAAACTCCCCGATGCTATCCGACAAGATAGCCATGTCACCTTTAACAAAGTTGCAGCTGAACTCATTGCTGCACATAACCCAGGTGTGGTAGGAATAATGCTCACATACCCTGTGAAACAGAATGCGAAGGAAAGTCCAGCGACCTTGCACCAGAGGCTTTGGATGGCCTACTGAGCAGGAAAGAATCTTGCAGGAGAGGCCGCTGATGTGGACCTTCTTGAGTACAAAATACTGTTCCTTCAGAACATGATCCCTGCAGTGCGAGAGAAGGTAGAACCTACTACCTATCCCACCATGGAGAGGTTTACCGATATTCTTCAGAAAACAGAGAGAGTTTATCAACTCTACATCCATGATTCAAGCTCCAGATCCAAGAAGGTAGCCACCGTGGAATCCATCCCAGAGGCCACGATGCACTAGACAGTGGAGGGTCAGGCCCAAGAGAAACAGCCCCTCCCCACAGATAACCAACACCCCTAGCAGGCCCAACAACAATCCTGGGGTGGGAACCAGAACTACGACAAAAGCAAGAAACACCAGAAAAATAATAAGGGTAAACAACAGAGACCATACCCTTCTTTATAGGGAAATAGCCGATGAGTACTGAAGCCTCCAAGACCTTCTCAGGAAAGTGCACTCTGTAGCAGATGCTGTCCCAGTTTGGGCCCTTGCTGCAATACAACTGGGAGAGCAGGCCTCCACAGCCTGTGGAGATACCGGAAGTCCAGGCTCTCAGGCCTCCACAGGCCTGAACCCAGAAGCGGCCCCCTATATAGCATCAGTACAGCATGGTGAAATGGTTTACAGGAACCAGGCCCAAATGCTCTTTTAAGAGCTTCCCCATGCTTCCACCAGTACAGATTGACAATTACAGGCCCCGGTCCATATTGTAAACAAGCTGGTCTTGGATACAAAAGGAAGGCCCTGCACAGAGGCTGAGGTCAGGGGCCGCCTACTTACAGTATTGCTGGATACAGGAGCAGCAGTGTCTGTATTGCAGGATGACAACTCAGACACATCACCTTGGTCCACTGGATGGAAGACCAATATGTCTGGTGTAGACAGAACTAGGCTACCTGCATACCGCTCTCTGCCACTACCAGTGACACTGGGACACCTGAAGGCGTATCATACCTTTCAGCCGATGGTACTGCATGATCACCCTAGTATTATCAGAATTGACTTCTTGGCACCACACGGCTGTGTGGTAGACCTGACTAACATGTTATTGATACAGATTCAGGGACAGTATCACACTGTCATGATTCCTGACTCACATGTGGTTGCAACAATAGCCACCAACGACAAAGAGTATGACACCATAGATTTGCTTAAGAACCACAAGCTTTTCCCAAAAGCTCCTCCTCATCCTGCAAAGGCATCTGGAGGCATTTGCCACCAACAAGCATGACTGTGGCAAGATGCACACTGTCACTGAAGTGACAGGCCCAGTCCGTGAGAGGCAAAGGCAATACCCTTTTCCATCCGAGGTCTTGCCTTCTCTTAGGGAAACAATCAAATCACTCCTCAAGCAAGGTGTAATCAGGACATGTGTTTCCACTGCAAATTTCCCAGTGTGGCCTGTGAAAAAACCCACAGGTGCATGGAGACTTGACAATTGACTACAGGAGACTAAACCAGGTCACCCCTAGTTGTGCCCCAATGGTGGCATGAGCACCAGATGTGCTACTACTACTGATCCCTGACCAACAATGGCTTAGTTCCCTGGACATCTCCAATGGTTTCTGGTCACTGTCATTGGCCCCCAAGAGTCAATATGTTTGCCTTCACCTTTGAAGGTAGGCAGTACACGTGGACCTGCTTACCACAGGGGTTCCATAACAGCCCCTCCCTATTCCATCTGCACATGATGGGTGCTCTTGAGGGTTTCTCTACACCCCAATGGCTTTTTCAGTATGTGGACAACCTGTTGCTGGCCACTTCCACACAGGAACAACATCTGGATCTCTTGGATGAATTGCTGTCCCTCATTCAGAGGGCTGGCCTCAAATGTAATCCAGCAGAAGGAAGTACTCTTTCTTGGCCTAAGGGTAACAGATAAAGGCAGGAGCCCTACCTGGAAGAAGATACCAGGATTACAGGACTTGCCACTGCCCACCTGTGTGGCCACCCTTAGAAGGTTTCTAGGTATGGTAAATTATTCCAGAGATTTTATTTGTGATTTTGCTCAGAAGGCTGCCCCTCTGTATGAACTACTGAAAAAGGATGTTCCCTGGACTTGGGGCCCTATACATACCCAAGCTGTGACATCACTGAAGCAGGCCCTGGCCTCAGCCCAGCTTTGGTTAACCCCAATCCAGCCTTGCCATTCCATTGGAATCTGCCACCTTTGACACTGCTATGTCTGCAGTGTTGGCCCAGAAGGTCCATGGCACCCTAAGACCCATTGCATATGCATCAAAGCTCTTGACCCCAGTGGAACAGAAGTGCAGCCTTTGTGAAAGGAACCTTTTGGTTACTTACTGGGCTGTCAAGCACTTTTTGTATATCATTGGGTACTCCCCCAATCATCAATATGAACCACACCCCTACAATCTTCCTACTATCAGACAGAGTAAAGGATGGATCAGTCTCCAATACCAGACTAACACATCAGTCCCCCCTCCTCCAGGATAGGGACATCAAGGTCCACCCAACCAAAATGCCATCCATGCTGGTGCATGGCCTCCTTTTCCAAGGAGAACCCCATGACTGTACACTGCAGCTACCTGAACTACCAGATCCAGGCCCTTTCCTTCCTGTTACACTGCAATTGCTTGAGAACATCTCATTGTGTCATGTTTTTACAGATGGATCAGCTTCCTATTACCAGGGAGAACAGATAGCAGGAATGGGTATATTTGTGGTTCACCCTTTTGGCAACACTGTTAAAATTTCAAAATGTTGCAGTGTAACATCATCACAGTATACAGAGGTGGCAGTGGTGGCTTGTGCCCTTGAGTTCATCCAGCATGGAACTGGGGATACCATTATTTTTATACACTCTAACTGGGTTTGTTGTTCTCTTACAGAATTTCTCCCTTTCTGGCAGAACTCCTTTACCTTTTCTGATGGCACCCCAGTGAAACACAAGGAACTGGTAATATACATTCATATACTGGCACAGAAATTTGCACACAAACTCTATGTACACAAGGTTAAGGTCCACTCCATACATGACCCCTATCATGCCTTCAATGACACTGCTGGCACCCTTGCTAGGGAAGAGGCCCGGGGGGGACAATACCTGGATGATGGACCATCCAGAAGCCAGAGCAGCTGTACACATTGCAGCTGTCAGGAAGAAACCTGAACCCTTCTCCCCCTTGGATTTGTCAGAAGCCCAGCATGCTGACTCTGAACTCAAGGATGTGTTCAGACTTCTGGACAAAGGCACTGAGAAGAATCTACCTGTCCACAACCCATATCGAAGGCATGAAGGTAAGTTACACTTGTCCCCAGATGACAAGCTCATTTGGTACCAATCAGATGACACCACCACTAAATTGTGAGTGGTCCCTCATCATCTTAGGTCCAAATTCTTGCACCAGGTGCATGACACACCCACTGGTGGACACCACGGAGTGGAAAACACACTCCAACGGTTCAAGACCACCGCATGTTGACCTGGTATCACCAAGGATATCAAACAGTACATAGATAACTATCTCATTTGTGTGCAAAACAACCCCATCCCTACCAAAATAAATGGCAAGCTACTACCACAAAGGCATTCCGGCCCTTGGCATGCTTTACAGATTGATTTTATTGGTCCCCTCACCAATACCAGTAGAAACAACAAACACGCCCTTGTGATAATTGATCTCTTCTCTAAGTGGGTTGAGGCTTTCCCCACCAAGACATGCACTGCAAAAGCCACTGCCAAAATCCTGATGGACCAGATTTTCTTCAGGTGGGGCCTACCTCTTAAGGTAGACTCCGACAAAGAACCAGTTTTATGGGTGAGTTGATGAAAGAAGCCCTTGAACTCCTCTGAGTTCATCAAAAGTTCCACATACCATACCACCCACAATCATTAGATCAAGTAGAGAGGGCCAACAGATGGATTAAGCAAATGCTTTGCAAATTTATTGACAGTCCCAAGGATTGGGATTCCCTACTGCCGTTACTCCTTATGGCAATTAGGGGCACACCCTCAGCCACCACTCAGTTGACACTCTTTGAGGTGATGACTGGCAGAAGTATGAGATTACCTGAACACCTGTTGTTTGACCTGCAAACTCCCACAGCAAATCGTGTCTCTGTGGATCAATATGTGGAAAAGTTGAGAAAAGACCTAATGCACATTCATTTGTATGCTGCAAACTGCATGGGCAAGGCCCAGCAACAGTCCAAAATTCAGTTTGACAAACACGCACAAGAAGTGGATTGGCAAGTTGGAGATCAGGTACTGGTTCTCAGATTTGCACATCCAACACACTCTTTCTCCAACAAGTGGGAAGGACCCTACCCAATTGTCAACAAGCTCAGTCCAGCAGTCTATCAGATTAGACTCTTGCAAAACAACAAATTGACTGACAAATGGTTACATGCAAATCAGTTGAAACTGTATAAAGGAGTATAATTACTTTTCTTCACCCCATTGGGCGGAATAGTACTAACCTTGCTAATGTTTGATTTTCCTTTTCAGATGCACTGACAAGATGGCTATCTTGTTTCATTTTCTCCTTATTTCAGGAGTTATCCCCTGCATCCAAGGCATGGTAAAGCACATCCTTCCACATCTTGATCTGCCTGCAACTACCCAAGAGGGAGTCTCCATCAGTGTCCCCAACAATTTGATTACAGTTCAGGAAGGTTCAGATGCCTACCTCACTGCCTCAGTTGTTGCTCCTGATGAATCTACCCTACAAATTGACTGGCAAACCAAGTTTCAAGGACAAATACTCCCCATAGCCAAACTCTCCAAGAGAACTTTCCATGGATGGCCCAATGCAAAATGATCCCCAAATGGTACCCTGTCCTTGCACCAAACCTCTCTTAGACATTCAGATTTATACAATATTACTGCCTTAATTGACCTCTCATATTGTGACACACTTTCTAAGGATTCTGCCAGGAAATTTTGTGCCGTACACAACATGGCCTCAGCTGCCATGTATTTAGAAACATAGAAACATAGACTTTGATGGCAGATAAGGACCGCTTGGCCCATCTAGTCTGCCCATTTCCCTACCTACAGGATAGGCCACAGATCCTAGTTAACTAACAGCCTATTTCTTCCTACCCCACAAAGAATTACCTTATGTCTGTCCCATGCGTTCTTGAATTCTCCACAGTTTTAGACCCCACAACCTCCTCAGGAAGGCTGTTCCATGCATCCACTACCCTCTCTGTGAAATAATACTTCTCACATTGCCCTGAACCACCCCCATCTTTAAATTGTGTCCCCTTGTTCTTGCACATCTCTTTTTCTGAAAGATGCTACCCTCTTGGACTTTGTTGATTCCACTGAGGTACTTAAAAGTTTCTATCATGTCCCCTCCCTTCTTTCCTCAAGGGTATACATATTAAGCTCCTTTAGTCTCTCTTCATATGGCTTCTCTTGCAGACCCTGCACCATTTTAGTTGCCCTCCTCTGGACTGCCTCTATCCTGTCTATGTCCTTGCAGAGATGGGGTCTCCAGAACTGGACACAGTACTCCAGATGGGGTCTCACCAACTGTCTGTACAGAGGGATAACAACTTCCTGTTTTCTGCTGCTGATGCCTCTCCCTATGCATCCCAGTATACCCCCAGCCCTCCCTACTGACTTCTCACATTGCTTGCTAACCTTAAGGTCATCTGATATGATTATCCCCAGGTCTCTTTCCTTTTTTGTTGTTGTTACTACCTCCCCCCCAATTATGTATTTTTCCCCCTGGGTTCTTGTTTCCCAGGTGCATTATTTTGCACTTCTTTGCATTGAATCCTAGCTGCAATACTTCTGACCATTCCTCCAACCTTGCCAAGTCCCTACTCATCCTTTCCACACCTCCTTGTGTATCAACTCTGTTGCAGATTATTTATCTGTGTTACCCCTCACTGAGAAACAACTTTTGGAATGTCCAAAACTAAACCCTGGTCCTCCTAGTGGTCTCACAGCCACTGCTTTACCTGGCTCACTTATTAACAATTTACGATATATGCATATACCTGTTTTGTTTAATTTGACTTACTGGAATATGAAAGAATTTGGTATGTGTCATACTACCAACACATCATTGTTTTATAGTACTTTGTTACTCGATAGCTTAGCAGCTTTTCAGATTCATAATCAAGACCCTATTGCTGGGGTACATACCACCGAGCATACAGGCAATTTTAGGAGAAAACCTATTTCCCAGGAGGATGATTAAAGTCATAAAAGAAACACATGTGGCACCTCAGATGTCACTGGTGCCACAGGCACTGTCACTGGTCTCTTTGGTACTACAATGTCTATCTGGAATAAAGCAGACATTGCTACTATCAAAACACATTCACAGAAATTTGAAGCTGGTATGATCAATGACATCTTACCCCCATTATTGCATGGTGTGGATGGCCTTAGTCAGGAAGAAAGATAAACTGTATATAATATGCACAACATTGCTAAGGCATTTACAGATTCTAAAGAAAAGATTAACACCCTTATTGCACAGAACAATAAGGAGGCAGATAAGCAATACATTGCCCGTGAAATTTTATGCTCTGCCTATGGGTCATACATTATCACTACCATCAGCAATCTCTTCTGCGATCTGGAATCAAGAAGAATCCCTGATATCATACATGATAGACATATCTCTAAATGGTACTGCCCTCACTGCAAATCCCCTAACTGTGTTGCCATGTGTATGCTATAATCTGTCTCTATCCCTGTTTCTACTGCTAGGAATTTGGGATTTGTGACCAGGCACCCTAATACTAGTCCTTGCTTTACTTCTAAGAAATTTTCCATTAAGGATACTATGTTTGTGTCTTTTACTGTTTCTTTACATGTTTTGATCCCAATACAGCTATATTTGATAAACTAGTATCCGTACACTCCATTTGGCACCTTGATGAAGACATCTACAGAGAACGCCTCGACTTGCACCTCTTCTGATTTTTCATCCTTTTCTGGAAGCATGGGTCTCACTGCACACGGACTGTTGTGCTAAGAAAGGGTATACAGTTCAACCTTGTTTATCCGACCCGATTGGGGGACATCCGATATGGTCGGATAAGCAGGGGGTCGGATAAACGGGATTCCATCATAAAATCGGTCCTCATTCTCTCAGTAACACACTCACGATGCAGTAGTGTTAACAATTTTATTCCCAGTGCAAGATGTGAAGAATACAAATCTTTATTTTCATTTTTAGTGCTTTGTGCTTACTTTAAAAGTATTTTATGTGCAGTACTTTAGTTTAGCTTTTAAAATAGTCAGCAATTGACTTTTGTTTAAGCGCATCATGTCACTTTGTTGCCGCACGCTGCTTAATGCTTTGTAGCAGCATGATCTGTATAGGGTCACAGTCCGGTTGTTATTCTTGGTAAAGAATCACCTTTTCAAGGTACCGTACTGCCTCTGTGTGACTTGGCACGATAGGAGCGGACTCTTCTGTATCTGACTCATCAGGGTCTTCTTCTTGTTCCTGCTCCGTTTTTGTCACCATCTCCACGATGCCCTCATCAGACAGAATCTCCTGACCTTGTTCGTGGGCATCACTCAGCAACCACTCCTGCACTTCTTCTGCAGATGGAGGATCAGGGAAGTCTGCAGCAAGGCTCTCTAGTTCTTCTACAGTGACATCAGTGGGGTCAGCTTGCACAGTGTCAGGATAATTTTCCGTGGCTTCCAGACTTGTTTTTATTCCTGATTTTCGCCAAGCTTTCTGTATAGATTCAGGGTGTAAGCTATCCCACGCCTCAGCAGCCATGTAAACCACATCCTTAAGATTTATGGCTTTGATAATGTGGGCCAAAGGAGTATCGTGGTTATCGCTAGCAAGCACGGTCTGTAGCAGTTTTTTATGATATGCCCTCTTAAAGATTTCAAGGACTCCCTGATCACATGGTTGTAACTTAGATGTTGTGTTGGGAGGTAAGAAAATGCAGCAGATTGTGCCATCTCGTGTGCACACATTGGCGATGTTTGGGTGGGCTGGTGAGTTGTCCACAAGATGCAAGACTTTCTGTGGTAACCGTTTCCTTCTAAGGTAGTGCTTTACCTGAGGGACGAACTGACTTGAAAACCAGACCAAAAAAATGTCAGCAGTCATCCACGCGCTCCTCTGAGCCTCATACTGCACAGGGAGGGATGCCATGTTTAAATGTTTAAAGCATCTAAGCACTCTTGACTTGCCAATCACAACCAGCTTCAGTTTGTGACCAGCAGCGTTGACACAGCCAAGCACTGTCAGCCTGTCTTTCTGCTTTTTTATCCCCAGGGCATCTTTTTCTGAGCCATGAGCAAGTGTTCTCTCAGGAAAACCTCACCAAAACAGCCCTGTTTCATTGGCATTGAACACTTACTATGGCAGTAAACCACCAGCCACTATCATATCCAGCAGCTGTTGAATAAAAGGTTCAATGCCATCATCTGCTGCGCTTAGCCTCTTGCCACAAAGACGAAGATGGCGAATACCATGACGCTTCTTAAACTTGTCCAGCCAACCCTCACTTGCTGAGAATGGTCCCGAAATGGCAAGACGAGTGTGAAATTGTAATGCCTTTTCTTTAAGGAGCGGGCCAGATATCGGGGTGCCCTTCTCCCTCTCCTGCCTGAACCATGTGTAAATTGCAGCGTCGCGCTGCTCCTCTTTACATATCCTGGTGTTTTTTCTTATATCGGATCCAGCAGCTGTCTCCATACTGACAGCAAAGTCCCTTATTTTTTCTTTTGCAGACTTAATATCACTAATTGTGGACTTCCCGACTCCATACTCCTGTGCTAAAGCAACAGCACACTCGCCACCTTCAAGCCTGTCAATGATTCTCAGTTTCTGGGACATGGTACGGACAACTCGCTTTCTTTTCCATGAGGGAGAATCCATCACTACGCAGTACTGTACGCTGCTATTACACTGCATGAATCTTGAAAGAAAGACACTGCTCATTAAGTGCTTGTTAAGGTCATCGGGTCACAGCTGCAAAGAATTAAAGTTAATTGCAGCGCATACTAATGACAGCTTTTGACAGCGTATGATGAACTTACGAAAACAGTGGGGGACACATATCAGGTTCGTTAAATAGGGAGGTTCGGTAGTACGGGGGTCGGATAAACAGGGTTTGACTGTATTTATTTGTGTTGATGTGGCATATTTGATGTTATTAAACATGTATGTGGATATTCCCCAGACAGTATTGACTGGTCCTTTTCCATGGATGATGACATCACTAGCAATGGCACAGAATATCAGGACTCAACATCTGCTCTAGATGCTTCTCAATTGTACCAGTCTTACTGGAAGGAGGTTCATCAGCAGTCAACACGGATTTCCAACCAGACTAACATTGGCCCAGTACAACTACAAAAATGGAGACTACCTACTGTGAAAATGCAATATAATTCGGATGGTGAATTTTGTGCAGTAACTAATTTTAAGCAATTTACTTATGGCAATGAGATATGTCTTATTACGGAATCCAATTTTAGTTTTGTTCCTCACCAGACCACTATTATTGGGCACACAGTTATTACCCCGTTCCCCTTGTGGAACCAGATATCATTGATGGTAACCCTGATTATCTTCTTACTCTTTCAGAATATTTACCTTACTTTAATGCACAAATTGATCCTCTGACTTTAACACTGAAGTCACTTTTAGACAGAAAAGACACCCACCTCATCCACATCAGCAATAATATGACCAAAGCAAATGAAGCGATATTTGATCTTATTAATGATGGTGATTTTAATAGTGCACTTGCTAATACTTGGTTAGAGATTACCTTTAAAGGTTTTGTTATTATACAAGCATTTTTGATATTTTTCCTTATCATTATGCTTTGCTGCCTCCAGTGCACACTCCACCAGCACCATGAACAGCTAGAGTTCCTTTTCAAGGCTCGTGTGTTAGGTCTATTAATGACACCTGCTCTCTCTTCACTTCCCTTTTGTTTGTGTTGCCCCTTCTGAGGCAACAAGGGGGGTAATGTTACATGAGGTCCCTGCACCCTAATTGATACCCCCAGAGGTACACCACAGACAGCTAGCATGTATGTAGATGTTATACTAACATATAGGGCTAAGGACATCTACTGCACAAGAGTAGATGTCAGGATATGTATGCACATGATTGCCATATGCTTTACTTTCTAATATACACATGTATTTCTTGCTTACAAGATGTTAGGACACTTGTGTCTTTGTAGTGTTATGATATATGAGTCGGCATTGCCATCTTCTGATGATTTGCATTACTACATGGCCATGTACACAAACTGTACTTCTTTGTTTCCACAAAGTGATAACTATAACAAAATTGTATAATGTTATCTAGGACTGTGGAGCCATCTCTAATTTAGCCAATAGGGCTCATCTCTGTAACTAGAATTTTTTCTATCTTACAGCTACTATGGTAACTATCCTAGGTCTTTACATTATGTCTTTTACCTCAGAGACCCAGAGATTTCTACGCTCCTCGAGGTATAGGGAATGCTTAGCATTGGCTCCCAGTTCCTAATGGTAAGAACTGCTTAGGGAAACTGTGATTTTCCTTTTGGTAGTAATAAACAAGATTTATTACTCTTTTGCAATGTGTTTCTGATTCCTTGCATTTCCATTATTGCCAAGAACCTGAGAATGAGAGTTTAGACCCCCTGACAGTTCAAAGGCCATCAATACTGGAAGAGCCTCTTTATTTTGTAACAGTACATAAAGTCTTGAAATTAAATGAGAACACTGGGCTTCTGCTATGGCATCTATTATCACTGCTCTGATCTGTCTTCTAGAATGTTGTAGACTAGTCCTAAGGCTTTCAATACATGCCTGGAGCTAAAAAATACCAGTAGCAGTCAAAATTATGGCAAGCTAGTCTCTCCTTTATAGTTTGAAAAGTGAGAACTGCTCCATCTTGCATTCAAAATCATGGGAAGGTCTTACCTCTCTGCTACTACCCTCAGAATCTAGCATGCTGGGATAAAGTCTTTATGTGGTATATAAGAAGAAACCACAATAGTTCATGTCTCATCTGGAATCTACTCACTATGTGACACAAGACTTGCAACACCTTGGCATGTGGAGTTTGCCCTACTACAAAAAAGGAGAGCAATTTGGTCCAAGTAGCCCATGTGGCTTTTTGTATAGAAATGGAGAGGAATTAGAAGAAATATAAAAACCTAGGCAAATTCATCATTTTAATCATAGGGACCTTTCTTTCCAAAGTAAGGGTAGAGCAAGCCCCATTTCCAGATTACCTGGATTAGAGCATGAAGAGGGCCAAAACTCACATTTATTTATTTATTGAAATCTCAGAATTACAACCTTTGAGCCAGGGGCTCATTTACAATGGCTCCACATCATAACATGAGGGAGATGAGGGCAATATCAGGGTTCAATAAATAAATGTGAGTTGGTTACAGAGTACAACAGTGGGGACAGAAGAGAAATACAAATTAAGTGCTACAAGGTTCCAACAAATTACATGGAACAGATTAAAATGTACAAGGTGCAAAGGATACAGTAATTACATTGGTACCAAACTTTACATACAGTGAATAAGCTGCCAAGGGAAGACCTTGTCAGGATATATAGGTTGAATGCCAGAAGAAGGGTAAGGGAGGATGTGTAGACCAAAAATGGGGGGGTGAAGAGAGTTAGAGCAGCCTGAGACAGGCATTGTCCTGGAGAGGTCTTATGTCCTGGAAACCACTAACGTGGTAAAGAGGGGACAAGAGGAGGGTTAAGGAGGGGGAACATGTAGAAATTGAGGGACGTTTATCGAAAAGCAGGAAACAAAGAAAGGAAAAGGAGGATTTTCAGTGGCAGTGAAGAGGGTGTAGAAAGTGTGTGCCAAAAACAGGGGGAAGGGGAAGGGATAGGGCAGGAGAGGAAGAAGAGGGGTCTAAGGAGGGGACTTATTATGGTATGGGAGAAACAGGGTGGGTAGTCCGAAACCTTGGGGAAATATCGGGAGTTGGGGGGGCATTAGCTGGGAGAGAGGTTCAGGGTGAGAGGAGAGGAAAGGAGTGGGGAGAAAAGGAGGGGGTAGGAGTAGAGGAGGAGATGGTGGGGGAGGGAGATAGGTGTTAGAATAGGTAGGAGGTAGTCAGGTAACTTGGGAGGCAAAAACAGCTGTTCTCTTTCAGGGAGTGCAGAATAAGTTTGATTTTGGTGTCCCAACATGGATACAGCCAGAAGGTCAGGTGAGAGGTTGTTCAACCAGCTGGGAGCCCAGTATATAAATGTTCACTGGGCATGGACAGTATGACAGAAGAGTACTAGGAATGTGAGCTTGGAGGTGCTTTTGGTATGGCTTTGGTTCGTGGTCCTATGGAGAAGCGGTAAAAGCAATGGGGGAGCTAGACCAAGACTTATCTTTTTAGCAAGCAGGCAAGTTTGGTAAAAGACTCTGCCATGAAGGTTCAGCCAGTTTACTGCAATATAGATGTCACAGGTGTGCATGTAGCGGTGGGCAGCAGTGACAAGGTGGCACGTCTTATTAAGGGTAACATTTAGTCTCCTAAGAGAGGAGTTGGAGGCAGCACCATAGATAATAAGCCCCAAATCAGCAATAGAAAGGACAGAGCTCATGACTGCTAACCGGAGCACCTCTAGGGTCATGCAATAACTGTAAGTATGAAGAAGTCCAAGCCCGATGAAGACATTTTTGGATATGGTATTGATATGTCCTGGATAGGAAAGATGGCCATCGAGGGTAATACAAAGATATTTAAAGCTGTAAACTTGTTCAAGGGGAGAGCTGAGATTGTTTAAGATGTGTATTTGGGCATTTTTGTACTTGTAGTGTGGGCTGGCAAAAAGCATCACTTTGTTTTTTTTATAGCTCAGGACAAGTTTATGTTTGGAGAACCAGGCTTCAACTGTGGAAAAACTCTGTTGTAGGCTACTGGAGAGGAGTAGGGGATTAGGCTGGGAGGTAAGGAGCACAGTGTCATCTGCATACAAGAGCAAGTTGATGGGACAAGCATTTGGTAAGGAGTTAAGAAAAAGGCTGAAAAGGAGAGGGCCAAGGATTGAGCATTGGGGAATGCCAGAGGTGACAGGGTAACTAAGCAAGAGTATATCATGTATTTTTACCCTTTGGGTTCTGCCTTCAAGGTAACTTTTGAACCAACCTGTGACTTCTTGAGAGAGACCAAGGGTGGGTAGGGACGTGAGTAATAGAGAGTGATTATTGAATGCCTTTGTGAGGTCTATGTAGATAGAACCCACAAGGCGACCTCGATCTAAAGCCTTGTGAATAAAGTCAGTGTATTCTAGAAGGGCAGTGGTGGTACTATGTCCCTTTCTGAAACCATGCTGTTGGGCACATTGGACATTATAGGTGTCCAGATATGCAGTCAACTGATCGGCAACTATACACTCCAGTGCTTTGAAAAGTGGGGTCAAGATAGTGATGAGACAGTAATTTGAGTTTAAGGCCCTATCGATGCTCTTGTGAACAGACGTTACCATCACAGCTTTCTAAACCAAAGGGAATTGACCGAGTTGAAGGGATAGTTTAAGGATCTTGGTGAGAGGAGACAGGACTACGTCTAAGGTGAGGTGGAGCAATTTAAGATCAATAGTTTCACTACTAAATCTTGAGTTGGAAAATACCCTTAGCAGATCTTTTTTAGCGGTCCCAGTAGTTACAGCCTTGAAATAGAAAGAGGAGTAATAGGGGGTGGGTCCACATTGAGAGTGTTGTCATGATGGGGAGGGTCAATGAAAAAGTTGGGGGGAAGTATATCATTCAGATTTTTGAATGCAGAATTGAAAATGTCGACAATTTCTTTAGGATCCTGAGTGGTAGTAAAATTAAAATTGAATAGTGAGGGAATGGATTTGCTGGGTTTGCCAGTGAGATTGTTTATGTTCTCCCAGAACTGCTTGCCACTGCCTCAGGAGTCGGAGAACTGGTCTTTGTAATGGTTGATTTTAGCAGAACATACTGCATGCGTGCGTGCATACCTGGCTTCCTTGTAGCATTGCATGTCCCTAGCACTTTTGGTGATATGTGTTACGTGCCAGAGGTGGTCACATGTGACAGTTTGTTCAAGGAGTGATGGGGTGATCCAGGGATTGCTAGCCACTTTGCTTTTAAATTTTTTAAAGGGGGCAAATAGATCACAGGATTTATTAAAGAGGAAGATGAAGTGCCCCAAGGCAAGGTCCACACTAGAGGTGGTGTCAATGGGGGGCCAGTCACAATAGCAGAGGTGATTTTGAAGATATATGAGCTGCCCACATCTTAGGGTGCACTGGTAGGTCATCTTTTTGGGCTGTTTGGGGTGCTGATTCATCCAGGGGCAAGAGGTTGGGGAGTGGTCTCTAAGGGAGTCAGACAAAACCATTGCATCCAGGATCTTGTCAGGGCAATTGGTGAGAATGAGGTCAAGTAGGGTGTGGGACCCAGTTCTATAGTTAAATCTAGTTGGGGTTGGAACCATTTGAGAAAGGTCAACTTCAGTAGCAGCATCCTTATATGGACCAGCCTCAGGCGCAAGCCAGTTGATGTTATAATCCCCTAGCACAATAACCTCTGGGCGCTTGTGCTGCTTAGTAATATAGCCTAGGACTGAGTCAAACCCGGCAGCTATGTCTCCAGGTAGAATGCAAATTAAAAGCAGGATTCTTAGTTAATTGCTCTCCAAGATATTTTATGTTGGGAAGATCCCAACAAATGTGGTATCCCACACTCAGCACTGGTGAGGATGAAAAGTGCACTGCCAACACCTGCAGTAAGTTAAGGATTCATTCAATTTTTATCCTGAAAGATTTCCAAAATGCTTTAATTTATCACAGACAGTATCTAGGTCTTGTTTAGAGTTTGGGACATAATATATCACCAGCATATAGGGCAAGATAATGTTCTTCCCCTTCTTGTGCATTGTAGCCATATAAGTCCCAATGTAGCTGAATAGCTTGGGCCAACAGCTCAATATACAATGCAAAGGGCAAGGGGGGTGGAGGCAACCCTGCTCTGTGTGCTGGAAGAGTATGAAGTGGGTAGATAGATAGCCACTCTTCCTCACCTGCACATTGTGGCTGTTAAAGTTCAAGAATATGAAGTCCAAAAAGGGAGGGGTGAAATAATACAGTGAGGCAAGGAAAAAGGGCCAGGATTATTTAATTTTTTAAAAAACTTATGTGATATTACTTTTTAAAAGTAAACAATAACCATTGATATATAAGTAGAGGAATATAAACAAATGTTGAATAAATGTAACAGTAGGATACACTGAGTAAAGTCCCTTTTGTTACTAACATGTGGTGGTATACCAAACAAAGTTCATAAAACAGGTATCCAGTACTACTAAAGCTACAACATCAGCAAGACAGTGGATGACATGTTGAAATGAAAGTCCATGACGAGTTCATAAAGTCATCAATAACTGGATGTCAGGTCCGTCAAATCTAAAGGTTAAACACAGTAAAACAGCAATGCCTCTCATGGAATTAATAGTCAATTTAACTATATAAATAATTTGAAGCTCACTAGAATGATGTTAACTGTGCTGTTAAACTTGGTGTAAAACATAAACCAGTAGTAGGACATGGGACTGTGATACAACACATTGCGAATGTTGCATATCTGTTCAATGTATCTGTTTGAATAGAAGCTAATGTACATTGTGCATTTTAAAACACAACTGTGTAGCTCTTGCTTTTCTTGACTGCTCCACTTTCCAACAGTGCCACAAGGTTCACAGCATGCTGGAGTATTCTGGGCACCGTGGAATTCTAACAATCTTGGCACCCTCAGTTGTGTCCCAAGACACCAGTTCAAGCTTCATGTTAGCTGCAGTTTCTAACTGAGAAAAATGTTAAGCTGTTAAAAATGTAATCAGTAAGGGACAGATCAAATAAAATGCAAATAAACATACTGCAATGATTTTACCACCACTTAATATTATTCTTACAAACATAAATTAACAATATGTATTAAACAAAGTTGCACACTTTAATCCAGAGAATCAAGTAAATAAAGATAAATCAATTTTAGCTTAGTAAACTGCCCATGCAGTTTTATTTATTGGAGCAGTAAGAAACATATTACTGCACCTCCCCAGTGTTTGCCTTACATAAAAGCTTCATCAGGGGCAGGACAGTAGTAATATAGTAATGTAACTGATCATTTTTAAAACAAGGTTTAACCCGCCCTTTTAAACTCTTTTGGTTTCAGGTGATGAACAGTCTGCACAAGTATTGTAGCAGACAAAACATTGTCTGAGGCCCCTTCCACAACATCTGTCCTTGAGGTAGGCAGGCAGGGTGCCACCCACAGGGGCAAGAGGTACCCCGCCATCACTGCCCGGGGGGAATCACAGGGGCCACCTAGAGGGTGGGGGCATTTCTCTGGGAGTAGACAGTGAGGAATTAAAAAACGCTACAACTGAGGGCTTTCCATCTCTCTCTCTCTCTCTCTCTCCAGTTAAGATTTAAGATTTTCTAAGTAATCACAGGAAGAAGTCCTAGAAGGCTCCAGGATGCTCTGGTTCAGCTACAGCCGTGGTAAGGTTTTAACTTTTGCTGGAATATCCAGCATAAGAGGGGAGCTGGCACAGTTTGATTGAACTGTGATTCACATCCATAAAACAGGATTTTGGCTTGCCCATGCCCTTACTCTCACAAGCCCTCCTTTTTCTGGGCTCTCCCTCTGTGAGCACTTAATACTGCCTCTTTTATTTGTTGCTACTTGTTGGCATACAGCTACTGGCTGTGGGGCTTTGGGTAGGATTTGGGCAGCATGGGAATGGGCTGCATCTCTCACATTACCCTGTAGCTGCAGGGAAGGAGCCCGGTACTGGGAGACCAACATTTTGCTGCTGGGCTTGGGATGCCCTTCCTTGCCAAATCAATCCCCACCAGCCAGGGCATCAGTTGTTCAGGCCAGGGTACGTCTGGCAAGGTGGGGAAACACACTGTAGCAAGGATCCAAAACACCAAACAATCAATCAGCAGGCATTTCCACATGGTCCTTATGGGTCCAGAGATGAAGATGGCATTGATTCAAATAGTGCAGACACATGGTGGTATCATGAGGGTTCAAGGGGATTATTAGCCACAGTGTAGTCATGGACAGGTGTTAGTGTAGTTCAAGGTGGCTTGTAAAAATATGCCTACAGGATGTACAAAGTGTCCTCTTTCCCTGTTGGTGCACCAAGCAAGCTACATGGTGGGTGCTCTTGCAATGGGACTCAGCAGGCCCTCGGGCAACAACATGTGACATCCCCCTTCCCCCACCTGGAATATTGTTCTGGTGGACCAGAAATGTATTTATTAAAAAAAAGGTGTGGAACTGAGTCAGCCAGTTTGGTTTTTGGTGCCCATTGCTGCCTGCCCCCTTGGCATCTTCCCAGTTATTGGAGGAGATCCTATTTTAGCAGCCAGTGTGGTGTTCTTATCTGGCAGACCATGTGGCTTGCTGCCACCAGCTTGCTCAGTCATGGGGTAAGGTAACCTGGACCTCTGTTATGGCCTCGATGATAGGTGTCCTTCAGGGTCAGGGCACATGCTGGCTCACATCTGACTCCCTCCTCCTGTCCTTTAGGTAGGATATGATGAGAATTACAAAACAAATGTTTGTTTCTCTCCTCAAATTGCTGGACTAGGCTTGTGTTGTAAAACAGAGTGGTTTTAAACCATAACAATACATATGGAGGCCTCCCTGGGTCTGCTGAATGATCCCAGCAGAACACAGAGGTTAGGGGCAGGGTGCTCGCAGAGAGCACCAGATCATGTGGTCTTGGCATACTAAGTTCTGGTGTTTTGAGGTGGAAGCCATGGCACAGGGTATCTCTGTAATGCACATTTCATATTTATACATTTCAGCTGCCAGTGTCCAGCAATGAATTCTTTTGCACACACCCTCGTAATTGTTATGTATGCCTAGATTTATGTATTTAAGGGTTTACTTTCACACAGGACAATTTTGAAAATAGGTCTTTTTGACCTAAAGTTTGTAAATCCTGTATAAAAATAAAAATGTTTACTACTACTACTACTGCTGCTACATTTCCCTGTTGCATTCTTGGTACCATACAGGCCTGATATTCAATGGCTCCGACTATACTCTGACCTAACTTGCTGCAGCTGCACCCTACAAAGATCAGGAAAGACATATTTTTGGGTTCACCATTCCACTCATACAGTATGAGCAGTTGACTATCTTTTTGTAACAAGATGCTTATTATGTGTTTAGGATAGACATCCAGAATATTCCTAAGGTGTCTTCCTTTCATCAATCATACAGGGGGCTTTGCAATACAGGGTTGCAATCTCCTTTTTGGGTCAAATAACTTGTAGGTCAGATATATTAAAGTATGTTTAAAAAATAGTTTGGCAAGCTGGCTGATCATGGGGGTTCACTTTGTCAAGCACACCAGATGATCAAAATGCCCATTTTGAATACAGTCCAATAACAACAAAAAAAAAATAATAATAATTATGCCTGGGCAAGCTATACTCTCTGGGTTTTATGGCTTTAGTAAATCCCTTTCTAATGTGAAACTGACAAGGAACAGGTTTAGCTAAATTGCATTTAAAGCTAAAAACCAAACTGTTTAAATAACCCACTGAACCACTGGAGCTGTATAGTATCGAACACCAGACCATGTGGTCTGGGCATCCTGGTCGTGTAAGTGGGACCAGGCTATCCACTGGCAGCAGGGTCACATGGCAATTAAAAGAGCTTAGAACATCTACAAGCTAGGTTAATTAATTTCTTATAATGAAATTAATATATTTTTAAAAGTTGGTTCCTGGTTACATAAGTCTGGCACAGTGCGGTGGCTGGATGCGCGATGGAACTACCTGGCTGTTAGTGTAGGGCAAAGATATACTAATGCAGGGGTACTGGGAATCTATCTAACAACTTTCTGGCAATTGTAACCATGGAAATGGGAAGAAGAATGGGAAAAAAAAAACCCTGGCAGCCGGGAAGGGACCTAAAAATTCTGAAAGTACTACACCTTTCCTCTGCCATTGACATAATTACTGTTTGTGAAACATGGGGAGATGACAACATAGCCTGGTCCTGCCATCTACCGGGCTTTGCTTCTCATACACTGAATCGTAAGGACAGACAGGATGGTGGGGTTGCAGTATTTATTAGCAATAAAATCAATACTGTTAACATCTCTTCTACAGTTAAAACACATGATTATTCTACGGAAACTTTATGGCTTAAAATCTTCCTTTCTAATGATGATTTATTTCTCCTCGGGTTATGTTATTTCCCCCCAAATTCACCTATTCATATTCTTAATGCTATTCTGTCTGAATTTGAAGTTGCAAATCAAATGGGTAATGTCATCATTTCCGTCGATTTTAATATCCCGGATGTAAACTGGAACTCTCGCTCTGCTTCTACTCCCAGGGGTAAAATGTTCTTAGGTATCTGTCTTGACCTAAATATGAAGCAGTGGCTAACATCTGCTACTAAAGGAAATAACATCTTGGATCTCACCCTAACTAGTGCAAATCTAGATATCAAAGATGTAAACGTATCAGCTCCATTTGGAAATAGCGATTATTATTCCGTGTGTTTCACTTTACAGACTCACTTAACATATAATCAAAATTCATCCATCATTTATTTGTATGATAAAGCTAATCTCACTGATCTAAAGCATTGCTTAGAGGTTTTTGACTGGGCTTCTGCTTTCTTACATCAGTCTCCTGAACAGTGTTGGTCCATTTTTAAGTCCTTACTTATAAATTTAAGGGACAAATATATCCAGTAAAAAATTAAAAAATCAGATGGGAAACAGATCCCGAAATGGATGAACCAAAACATAAAAAAACTGATTAGATACAAAAATAAAAAATGTAGAAATTTTGTTGAATATAAGACTGCATCTAATTGGGAACTATACAAAAAAGCAAACAAGAAATGCAAATCAAATATTCAAAAAGCAAAATCCAGTTGGGAACTGAAACTGGCAATTTCTGCAAATAAGTCCAAAACCAAACAATTTTATTCATTTATAAATTCTTTAAGGAAAACACCATGTAAAGTTGGGCCACTGATCACAAATAATATTAATCTTATTTATGAATCGGAAACAATGGCTGATGTATTTAATAAAGAATTTTGTAAGATATTCACAATGTCTGATTCTTTACCTTTAAAACCTATTCCAAAGGTAGAAGACTTGGTTTGCTGGCCAAGGCACCTAGCTTCACCTGAGCTCTTTCCTTCTAAGACTGCTTGAAAGGCAGAGTAGAGAAACTTACCAGAGCAAGGGAGAAGGATTAAGACTTAGTTTGGCTAAGCAGATTTACTGTGTGGTGGTGTTTTTATTTTTTACTCACAGGGATTGCTACTGTTTGTTGTTAACATTTCATTGCTTTATTTTCTCTGATTCAAATTGTTGTTGCTGGTATACCTTCTTCTGCATTATTACAAGGTGTGCCTACAGGTGTGTGCTAACAGATTACTGCTGTAATCTTCTGATTCAAATTGACTTTTGCAAGGTATATCTTCTGTTACTGCTTTATTTTTCTCTGGAGCAAAGTGTTTCTTACAGGGTATATCCTCTCTGAAATTATTACAGGTGGTGCTTTACAGGTTTTACAGTTTTATCTAACATTAGGATAAGCTTTCAGGTTACTGCATTTGTTGTTGACTGATTGTTTCTGCTCTTACCTCCTTGTTCTTTCGTCCGTGGTTCTTCTTTTTAGGCAGGGAAGGCCCAGCCACCACCCCATCCCCAACCACCCCACGCTACACTCCTTTTATAGGGTACCACAGTTGTGACATTTCCTGTGACAGAGCAGGAAGGGGCGGATCAGTGGGGCCTCCACAAGGTGATTCATTTACAGGGCACTCGTAATTTAACTTGTTATAACAAGTTAAACAAAGCACAATTAAACCATTACTTGCATTTTTTCCTTCTAATTACTCTGACTAGGTTACAAACCCAGCAACTTATTTGTAATGGATTTCATTAACTGCAGGTACTGTGGAACAATTTTCAGAAGGACAGTCTTACAGGATTTAGGACACTGTCCTACATGCTGGGCCTTTGGAGATCTTAGGTCTCAGCTCCGGGCATTGGCAGAGATTGCACGCCTCAAATTTCATATTGAAGAGGAAATACATTATAAGAACCACCCGCCATTTCCCCAGCATCCAACAGAAAAACCTCGACCGCAGAGGGTAGTTGGTCCAGGAGGTTGGCAGGTGGTTAGGAGGAGCAAATCAGGTGCCCCATCACTCTCTGCTCTCCAACACATTACCTCCAAAACCATATAAACACTACAAACAGGTATCTGCCTCTATCTCTGAAATCAAATAAAGAGGCAGAAGACACTGCACAGCAAGGACACTACGGCACAGGAGCTGGCACAACAATACTCACCCAAATCAGGAACCAAAACTAAACAAGCACAAAGGAAATCCAAAAACTTCTGATCATAGGAGACTCCATGATTCAGGAGTTGATACCCATCTCCAGCCAGGGTGATGGTCAGATGTCTCCCAGGTACATCAGCATGGAGAGACACTGACCGCATTGCTAAAATTGTTCACAAAGCAGGAGAAAACATTGATGTCCTAGTACACATAGGGACTAATGATCTACGCCAGCCGGTCAGTTGTGGAGACCAAGGAACACCTGACTAGGCTGGGTGACAAACTATCATCTATTTCGTCCGGCATCTCCTTCTCTGAGATCCTGCCAGTCTGGGAGAAGGGAGCAGATGGACGGAAGGTCAAGAAGGGAGATGGGGAGCTAAACACGTGGCTCAAGGATGGTGCCAGAAAAAGGACACAGATTTGTAGGGAACTGGCAACAGTTCTGGGAGCGAAAGTTCTTTAAATTTGATGGACTGCATCTGACTAAAGAGGAGTCAGTGCATTGGGGCAGAAGTTTGACGTCTTTGCAGAATATTTAAACTAGCAAATGGGGAGAGGGTGCAGCACCCCATCGTCGAATGGGAAGAACACCCTCCCCCTCAGCTAGTGGTCAAACAGGAATTCAGCGTGTTTGCCATTCATTTGCATCACCAGGTAAGAAAAAGGTTTGTCTCCCATACGATGCACAGGGGTAATGCCAAACTTCACCCAACAACTAACACACAAAATCTGGCCAATGGAAAATCATGTACACAAATGCTCACAGCCTGGGAAATAAGATCCCAGACCTGCAGGCAATAATGTCAGAGGCTAAACTGGACATAGTAGCAATTAGTGAGACGTGGTTTACCAGTAACCACACTTAGGAGACTTCAGTACCTGGCTATGTATTGTTCAGAAGAGACGAGGTGCAAAGGGGGAGGTGGCCCTGTATGTTAATGAAAATATCAAAGCTACAGAAATTCAGAATACACATAAGAGCCAGAAGAACTGTGGTCACCCTGGAAACAGGAAATGGGACAGCCATAAGAACTGGGGTTGTCTACAGGCCCCCAGACCAGAGGGAGGACATAGACACATTACTGTTAGAAGATATACAAAACATGACAGCTAAAGGGGAGGTTCTGATAATGGGAGACTTCAACATGCCAGATACAGATTGGTCAATACCAGCAGGAACATCGGCCAGAACTAGACACATAGTGGATTCCCTGCAGGGGGAGGGCCTCAAACAACTGGTACAGCAACCCACAAGAGACAGGGCTATCCTAGATCTAGTACTGACTAACAAAGAAGGATCACAGATCTCCAGGTAGAAGGTCACCTGGGGCCAGTGACCATCACATGGTATGGTTCAATTTGACACTACATCTAAATCATCCCATTCCAAGGCAAAATATGGGACTTCAGAGGAGCTGACTTTGATAAGATGGCCAACAGAGTTAAGCTAGCCCTGGCAAAAGAAACACAGGTGAGGAGGTACAGGCAAAGTGGGCAAGCATTAAGGATACAATACTGAAGCAACATCCCATTGTGTTAGACAGAAAGGAAGTGTAAAGAAGAAGAAACCACTTTGGTTCTCAAATACAGTAGCAGAAAAGGTCAGAGCCAAAGGCTGGCCTTCAGAAAATATAAGGAAACACAGCGGGATGAAGATAGGAGGCATACCAAACTGCCTAAGGGAAGCAGGTAAGGCAGTAAGGCAGGCAAAGTCCCAAACTGAGGAAACACTAGCACGAACAGTAAAAGAAGGTGACAAGACTTTCTATAGATACATTAGTGAAAGGAGAAAGTCCAGAGGGTATTGCTAAGCTTAATGGAGAAAAGGAGCATGTGAGGAGGAGGACCCTGTAAAGGCATCTATCCTAAATAGATACTTTTGCTCAGTATTTACTGAAGAGAAGGTAGGGCAAGGCCCACAGCTCAGCATCATGGACACAGGGGGAGGGAGGTGAGCACTACTCCCTTCACAAAGAAAGGTCCTACAAGAGCTCCTAAGCTCAGGGTGGATAAGGCAATGGGACCTGATGGCATACATCCCAGGGTACTTAAGGAGCTAAAGGAGGAACTAGCAGAGCCATTAGCAGAATTGTTTAGTGAGTCTCTGAGCACAGGAGAGGTCCCAGAAGACTGGAGAAGGGCTCATGTGATCCCACCCACAAGAGTGGTAGCAGGGAGGAGGCGGGGAACACAGACCGGTCAGTCTTACCTCAGTAGTGGGCAAGATTATGGAGGCACTCCTTAAGGAAAGGATAGTGCAACACCTGGAATCCATAGGGGCACAGGATCCAAGACAGCATGGGTTTACGAAAGGAAGGTCCTGTCAAACTAATCTCATAGATTTCTTTGACTGGGTAACCAGAGTGGTGGACCAAGGGGGAGCAGTTGATGTCGCCTACCTTGACTTCAGCAAAGCTTTTGACACTGTTCCACATAGAAGATTGATAAATAAGCTAGGTAGACTCAGGGTGGGTCAGAAGTTGGTCAACTGGGTGGCAAACTGGTTGACTGGCAGAAAACAGAGAGTGGTGGTAAATGGTATACAGTCAGAAGAGATGCAAGTCACAAGTGGGGTACCTCAGGGATCAGTCCTAGGGCCAGTCCTATTCAACATCTTCATTAGTGACCTCGCAGATGGACTAGAGGGTAAGGCTTGTCTGTTTGCAGATGACACCAAGATCTGCAACAGAGTAGATGATCCAGATGGGGTGGGCAGAATGAGAAGAGATCTGGATAAACTAGCAGAATGGTCAGAAGGTGGCAACTGGGATTTAATGCAAAGTGCAAAATCATGCACATAGGGAAGAAACCCTGAAGCCACTTATAGGCTGGGAGGAGTTGCTAGCAGTCACAAAGGAAGAAAGAGACTTGGGCATCATCATCACTGATGACCTAAAATCATCAAGCAGACCTCTAAAGCAGTAGGTAAGGCTAGGGGTGTTAGGGTGTATTAGTAGGGGTATCACAAGTCGTAAGAGAGGTAATAATCCCTCTGTACAAGACATTGGTTAGGCCCCATCTGAGTACTATGCAGTATTGGAGGCCACACCTTCACAAGGACATTAACCAAATTGAGGCAGTCCAGAGAAGGGCAACCAAAATGGTGCAGGGACTGCATCAGAAGACATATGAGGACAGATTAACGAGCTCAATATGTATACCCTTGAGCAAAGGAGGAGAGGTGATATGATCGAGACATTTAAACACCTTAAGGGCATAAACAAGGTGAAAAGAGGCTAACATGTTTAAATATAAGAAAATAGCAGGACAAGAGGACACAGCATGAGATTAGAGGGAGGCCGATTAAGGGGAATGTGAGGAAATTCTTTTTCACAGAAAGGGTGGTAGATGCATGGAATGGCTTACCACAAGAAGTGGTGGCTATGAATACAGTGCAGGGCTTCAAACAGGCATGGGATAGGCATAAGGGAGCAATACAAATGACTACGAATAGATAGGTCACTGACAGAGCAAAGGCCGATGGCACATTTATAAGGTAGAAAAAGAAATGGGCAGACTGGATGGGCCTTGCGGTCCTTATCTGCCGTCAACTTCTATGTTTCTATGTTTCTATGTAAATCATTCAGATCCACCGATTCTTTTTACTGAGGAACTTATTAAAGACAAATTAATTACACAAAATGGTAAATTTTGGCCAGGTCATGACTGCATTGCTGGTCGTCTACTGTACTTACTCATGCATTTCCACTCAAGCTTTTGTTCGACCTCTTTCTGTTAATCAATTTCATTCCAGAAGAATGGAAAGAAGCAATCGTTGTTTCCATCCACAAAAAGGATTCTAAACATTATTGGGGAAAATTATAGGCCCATCAGTCTTACCTCCGCCATTTGTAAAATTATAGAGATTCTCCTTAAGGATGTTATTACACCTGCTATAAATGCAATTGATTTAGAGCAACATGGTTTTCGAAGGGGCAGAAGTTGTACATCTAACTTGTTTTGCTTTTATGAGCACTTTAGTTTATTTTTAGACAATAAAATTCCATGTGATGTTGTTTTTATTGATTTCAGCAAAGCTTTTGATACTATGCCTCACTGGCTCTAAGCCTTAAACTTAGGAGATTAGACATAAATTTACATGTTATAACCTGGACTGAGAACTGGCTCTGTAATAGAATGCAGAGAGTAATAATTAATGGGAATCTAGCAAATATAGGTAGTGTCCTGAGTGGTGTACCACAAGGCTCCATTCTTGATCCGTGTTTGTTCCAAGTTTTTATTTCGGATTTCACTCATCATTGCATCTCTATTACAACTAAATATGCAGATGATGTAAAAATTGGTGGTCCGTGTTCTAATCTACATGAGACTGTTCTTATCCAACAAGATCTCAATACTATTTCAACCTGGATTAATACATGGGGTATGCAATTAAACACCAAAAAATGTAAAGTAATGCATCTTGGATCAAACAATCCCACCTTCTCATACAACATAAATGGCTCATTGCTGAGTGCAACCATTGATGAGAAGGATTTAGGTACTACCATCTCTAACGATCTTACATACTCTAAACATTTATATTCTGTAATTGGTACATCAAACAAGGTGGTTTGGTATATTCTTCGAAATACCCACTCCAGAGATTGTGAAGTGCTTATGCCCATGTTTAAGTCTTATGTTAGACCACACCTTGAGTATGCCTCTCAGATATGTTGTCCATATAAAAAACCTGATGGGTGGGTCTCTTGAAAAGGTACAAAGAAATTTTACAAAAAAAATATCTGGTCTAAGATCTCTATCCTATGAACAAAGGCTAGATATTTTGAACCTTATGCCACTTACTACTAGACGTCTGAGAGGTGATCTACTATTTTTATATGATATAGTTCATGATTCATATATCATGACTGAGTTAGGTCTTGAATTTAAGTCCTCTTTGCACTACACCAGAGGTCATCCTTGCCAGCTTATTAGGAAACACTTTAAGTGTAATAATCAGAAATATTTCTTTACTCTATGTACTATTGGGCCTTGGAATAAGCTTCCATCCTCTGTTGTATATGGAGGCAGTATAGCGCAGTGGTTTAAGGCTTTGAGCTGCAAATCTGGTGACATCCAGCAGACCAGACCTGGGTTTGAACCCCACAGCTTCCACTTGCATACTGTGTGACCCTGAGCAAGTCACTTAACTTCCCTGTGCTCCCAGGTCGCACCTGTAAAAAAGCTTTTATACTTAGTTTGCTAGTCCTGGTTAAATAACTAACTAACAAAAAATTCTAAACTCACCTTTAAACAACGCTGGGAAAAGTTAATCAATTCTGGGTATAATTTAACTTATTACTCATTTGTCTAGCATAAGAGCATTATGGGCCTTGGCCTTCTAGCTCTTTT
Organism: Neoceratodus forsteri; assembly: GCA_016271365.2. NCBI lineage: Eukaryota > Metazoa > Chordata > Ceratodontiformes > Ceratodontidae > Neoceratodus > Neoceratodus forsteri. The sequence continues at coordinate 909,644,172 of CM028131.1, read as the reverse complement.
CTTCACCATGGTATGAACCTTAATATGAACCTTACTTGGCTTTCAAAGGGGGCATTTAGGCATCAGCTTTGCTAATCATTAAATTACTGCAGCAACCTGCTGGGCAGGGTTGCTTTGATTGGGTCCTTTAAACTGAGAAAATCCTGTAAAAAGGTAACCATTTTTGGGCTCATGATGAAGCAAGGTGCCCTATCATAGATACATAGATACATAGACAGTGTCGGCAGATAAGGGCCTATGGCCCACCCAGTCTACCCATTTGAGCTTGTAAGTTTACTTTATGTTTTCCTAGAAGTCTGTTGCCCTGTAACCCTGACCTCCAGAATTCCTTTATGTCTATCCCATGCATTCTTAAATCCTGTGATTGTTTCAATAGATACATAGACAGTGTCGATTAGCACATACGGTCTAGTAACAGAAAGCTACAGGAAGGTAGGGAATCTGTTACTGGTAATTCCAGTCCATTCTGGAAGAAAGGTTCCTGACAAAGTGAGGGGACTATGCAAAGTCCTTCATCCAGAAACAGCACTGGCACACTGCACCTATCATTTTAGGGGAAGGTATAATCTGAGTTGTAATTGGCTCCTGTACCACCAGGAATATCTCTTCAGAAGCTGGAGCATGTCTGTGTATTTTGTGATTATACAGGTGGTGTGGTCATCCTCAGGATTCAGGTACACTGCAATCCCACAAGCCTTATGTGGTGATTCTGTCCAACCCAATCAATACTACACCAGGTGGTTCAGAGCACCAGCAACCCCAGATTGTAGTCACTACACGCAATTGGCCTGTGAATTTGGCAACTTCTGATCAGGAGACCAGACCATGGGTGCTCAGGAGTCCTGCTGCAGACAGATGTTGGAAGAGCTTACAACAGGCATTGGTCAACAAACAATTATAAATAATAATAAATAACTAGATAGCTAATAAATGTATACATAAATTCTGTATCAATAATTATATAAACACATATGTAAACAGGGAACATCTGGCTGTAGGGAAAGGCCTAGTACATTCTCTGCCTGCCCTGCTCAGGTCAACTAGCTCACTCCTGGGACCTCCAGGGAATATAGGTAGGGTCAAAATGTTAATAATACCTGGTCAAGACCCCCCTCCACCAATATGGCACCAGTTGGCTTGTGCAGTGTACAGTACAGCTGCTGGGTTGGCAGGGGGCCTCCTGATGGTGGGCACTGACTGCAATCAGTTAAGATGCATGTGATGGTAGTCAGATTTTGAGCCATGGGCAGGGCCATTGGTTAGGCTGAGTTGGATTGCTAATATTAAATATTAATAATTTATATTCAAATTATGTCTGTCTGTCTGTCTGTCTATCTATCTATCTACTCTGCTACCAGATCCCTCAACACTCTTGGGTGCATACCAACTGGGTCTGGGTACTTGTTTATCTTTAGGGACATGAGCCCTTTCCAAACCCTGTCTTGCATTAGTCTGTCCTCTGCTATGTTCCCCCCTCCTCCCCTTCCTCACTGTATCCTCCCTTATGGTACTGGTCCATCCTTTTGTTTAGTAAAGACAAAGCATAAATAATCATTTAGCATCTCTGCTTTCTCTTTACTGCCTTGCCCCCAACCCTCCTACTGCCTTAGTTTCGGTATGCCTTCTTTTGTGTCTCTCTTTTCACTGATATACCTGGAGCAGGCTTTCTCCCTCCCCTCCTTAATCCCCTCTGCAATTTGCAGCTCCTTCCTAGCTTTGGCCTGACCAACTATCCTTCCAGCCTCCCTAGCTTTATCCAAGTAGACCTCCTCATCATGCTCTTCTGGTACTTCCTGTACTTTCTATACAGTATGTGGCCCTTTTATCTCTCACTGCCTGGCTCATCTCCCTGCTGATCCAATGTGGTGTCCTAGCTATGGAATTCTTCCTCTTTTGCTTAAAGCAGGTGTTAGTGGCTGCCACTACCCTTTCCCTGATCACTGTTCACTTTTGAGCCACACTCATGTCATCCTTAAGGCTAACAAAATGCCCCCTCAATGTCTCACTCCTCTTCACGTAGTCAGCCTTCCTGAAGTCCAGCACTTTTATCTTCATGCTTGGTGCTTCCTTCCCAATGTCAGCTTTGAACCACACCACTCTGTGATCACTGCTCCCCAAAGCTCCTCCACTGTGATGTTTCAAATGTGATCCCCAGTAGTTAATACCAGGTCCAGGATGTCTCTCTCTCTCATGTTGACTCTGTCAATCCATGAACCAGGAACCTGCCGTGCATCCAGTATCAACTGGCTTTTTGCACATGGTGGATAAGACACTCCAAGTTACCTTAGGTAAACTGAAGTCCCAAATTACCACCACTTCAACCTTTTCAGCTGCATCCTGATCATGGTACCCAACTCCCTATTCTCGTCATGGTTAGGTGGCCTATACACTATGCCAAGCCACAATTTCCTTCTAGCTGCCATTTGGATCTATACCCAAAGTGCCTCTATTTTTCCCTCTCCTATTTCCTCCTAGTGGCAGTAATGCCCTGTCTCACATATAGTGCCACACCTTCTTCCCTTTCTTCTTGTCCCATCTATAGAGGGTATGCCCTGGAATGGAGAGGTTACATTCATGGCACAGGGTAACCCAGGTCTTGGTGACTGCTGCCATATCCACTTTTCCCTCTGCCATCATGGCCTTCAGGTCATCCATTTTGTTCCTAAGATTTCTAATGTTGAGGGTCACTACCCTCCACCATTCCTGATTCCCTCCTCTCCTTTTTGACCAAGTGCTTCTTTCCCCCCTGTTTGGCTGCCTGCCCCCTTCCTCTTCTTCCTTTGGTCCTCCCCACTGCATTTTGTCTCCCCTAGCCCCATCCTATTCCCTCCACTCCCCCTTTTACTGACCCCCTGTGCTTTTTACCTGAGCGGGTACTCAATCATCCCTCCTCCAGAAAGCCCCACTACAAGCACCCTTCTATTCATCCTATTCCCTACCCTGTTTTGACTGCTCTATTTTTTAGTTGGGGGGGCTGTCCACCCCCACCTCCCAGGATCCCCTTAAATTTAGGCTCTTGCAGATATATTCCCCAGTCCTTTCCTGAGAAGCCTGATTCCCCTCCTGCATTTGTGCAGCCTCTCAGGTGCATAGAGGGTTTTATCATGTTCACGTCTCCCTCCGATCCCTATGTATCCAAACCCCTCCTCCCTACACCATTCCCTCAACCAACCATTAAACTCTTTTACTGAGGTTTCCTAGCTGTGCCGGCTCTAGGTGCCAGCAGCACTTCAGAGAAGGCTACTGATCTAACCTTTCCCTTTCAAGTCTGCCCTACTGCTCTGAACCTCTCCTGCACTGTCTCTATTTTGCAGCCAGATAGATCACTTGTACCTAGGCAAACCACCACTTGTGGCTTTGTGTCTATCCCAATTCTGAGTGGGCTTACCTCTGGGTCTTTGTGTTGTGCTGTGCTGCCATTTCTGGGAGGCTCACCACTCTCCTACCATGCAGTACTCCCCCTCTTAGCCCACTTAATCCCCTTCATTATGGAATCCACCAGTACTATGACTGTACTGCTATCCTTTCCTTCCTCCAAGCCTCCCTCTGCTAGAGCTATCCATTCCTGCTTAACCTGTCCTACTACCCCCTTTTACTGCCTGTGTCCCCCCAGCTCCCTTCCATCAACTGCTGTCTGCCTAACGTCCTTGCTCTCCTTGTCATCTACTCCCCTGCCTCCCATAATCTAGTGTAACCCTGCCTTCCCTGACCCCCCACCACAGTCTCCTCTCTACTCCTCCAAGGGTGCCCACTCTTTCCCCTGTTGTCCTTACCTCACCCCATTCCCCTCCTGTCCCACTGCAGATTCTCCTGAAACCCCTCTACTAACCAGCTGCCCCCTGCCATCTGTGTCCCACCTAAGTCCCTCATCACTGCAGTACTCAATGGTTGGAAGTGATTCCTTACCACCACTGATGCTTCTGCATTTTGCACCCTCTATGCTGTTTTTTCTTCTTCTGCTCTATCTGTATGTCAAACCACACTGTATGATGATCACTTGAACCCTGGGGGTTACCCACTGTGACATCTACAATGCTGTCCCTGTTTGTAAGTACCAGATCCAGCACTGCCCCATCCCTAGTGGGGTCCATAACCAGATTCCTTAGAAATGCCCCTTGCAGGGGGTCTAGGATGACTCTGCTCTTAATTGTAGCTGCAGCTTGGATGTTCCAGTCCATATCCAGTAGATAAAAGTCACCTATAATTATTACTTAAGCAATACTATATACCATGACAGGGTGTGGGTTATACTGGGATTTACTCACACCTGGTGTGATTTGGTCATGAGGCCACAGGCTGAGTGAGTAAACCACACCAGAAGTGGATAAATCCCAGCATAACTCACATCCTGGCATGGTATATTGCGACTGTGCAATGTCCCCCCTTTTTTGTAGATGGAAAAACAGTAAATAAAATGTTTTTTCCCCATTTTAACTTATTTTTACTGTGTTTATTGCTCCACCACAAAAAATAGCCTTTGGTCACTGGGGCTATGGTGGTACTGTACATGGGCAGTATTACTGTGTCATTCCCAACTGCAATGCTTTGGGGGGGGGCGACAATGTTTAAAAGTGCCCTGTCTTGATTTTTGGCTCAGTCCCAGCTCAGTTTTTTTTCTATGAGTTGAGACAGTCTTCTATACTTGCTGCTTGGTTCCTTTTCTGCTTCTGAGCAGTGTTCCATTATTTTCTGGCCCTTCTGCATGTGTGCAGCACCATAGATTGTGTGTGTGAATCTTTTCTAGGCATGTTCACTTAAGGGCGATGGAAATAAAACATTTAATTTAATTTTTTTTCTCCTCTGCCTCCCCTTTCCCAAAACATGGTAGAGTGCCTGAGGTTTGAGGGCTGCGAGCGGGAAAGGCTGCTACTCTGAACTGTGTGTGGAGTCCTGTGACTGACTGTCATGTATTTCTCATTCCGAAGGGTGAAGGAAGCACTGCAAGGGATGATAAGGTAAGGAAAACTGGGAGTGGCTGCAGTTTACTGAGAGCAAAGTGAGGGGCAAAGTACAGGTGGGGAGGCAGCGGGCAGAGGAAGCTCAGAAATGGAGAGTCTGAGCTGCGCTTTTTTTAATATTTAGATTGCGAGGTTACAACATGGACTGACAGTTTCAGTCGGTGTTTTCTTTTCCTTTTTTTATTTTTTTTTTAGGGGAGGTTGTAGTGATTGGGAGAGACTTTCTTGTGAACTCACGGGGAATAGAGCCATCAGTTTCAGAACTGTGGAGTTCTGCATCTCACCGTCTGTTGCAGTCTTTGCAAGTCCTGGCTTCGAGATGCTCATAATGATCTCAGGGAGAGTTTCTGATGCAGCAGAATGGTAGCTGGCACCATTTTCCATTGGTATATTGCAGGATTTACAACAGGTAAAAGGTGTCAGTCAGCCAATCAGAAGGCAGGATTTTTAAGACCCATTGCATAATTCCCTTTCTTTGCCTTTTTGCTTATGTTCTCCCCCAAAAAGCAGCCCATTTTCTCCCCCTGTGATAGTGGCCTGTACACCACCCCTACATGCATAAAAGGCCCTGACCCCATCTCCAAGCCTACCCAAAGAAACTCCAGTCCCTCCTTCTATCTGCTTTGAGCTTGTATTTCTGTGACCTTAATACATTCCTTTACATATAAAACCACCCATCCTTGCTGACCCAGTGACATTGAGAGTTGAGGTGCTGGACACCAAACCTCGCACCACACCGTCAACCGGGGTTCAGGAATGGACTCAGGCCGCCGGGTTTTGGCAGGGGAGAGGGTGGATTGAGCATCCCAGGACTGCTGTCCTCCCTCTGGGGTGGATTTGGGGAGCACATTGGCTGGAGCAGCTCCTGGTGATGACCAGGGGCAGCACAGTTGCAGTGCCAAGCAGGGAGGAGCATGGCAAGACATCTGCATATGAGCAGTATGTCATTGCACTGTTGGCTCCAGGAAAAAGCATGGAGGAAAAGACTAGGCATGACTGAGCAGCTTGATGGCCTTGCTAGGACTGTCTTGGAGTCACGCTGGGGGGTTGGGCCCAGCCTGATGTGGAGAGGTAAGGGGTGACCCTCTGGCAGGGTTGGGGTGGCCGCTCTGGACCCCCATCATGTGAGTGAGCCTGCTGTTCTCCGGGTCGGTGGTGGCCAGTGGCTGGATGCCCCAACCAGTAGCCCTGCAGAAGCACAAAAATAAAGAGATAGGAAAAACACCCTTTTCTCCCTGTCCTAGCCTTTCTAAACATGCCATACACCAGTATGGACACTTCCCAGCTGTGGTTGTTGGTCCACCATGATACTGCTATGGCCACCAGGTCAAGATGTACCTCCACAATGGTGTCCTCAAGGTCAGGATTTTGTTTGCTAGACTCCTTGCATTGGCACACAGGGCTCTCCACACCCTTTGTTGCTCCCTGCCCCTGCTTTTCCCTCCCTTCCCCAGCCCATCCTTCACCCCCTTTTTTCACTGATACTGTCCTCCTTTTTATCCTTCCTCTTTGCACCCTCCCTACTGGTTTCCTTCACCTTAGTTTCACCTCTCAACTCTCCCATTCCTTCCTCCCCTTGCCCCTACTCCCCACTACCCCGGGGAATGAATTTCCCCTGGGTTATCCATCACTGCTGCTCTGTCATTTTGGGGGGGGGGTACTCACTGCCTGTCGCGTTTCTTCTGCCATCCCCCTTGGCTAGTTTAAATGTCCACCAAAGTAGCATATAAACCTCCCACCCAGGACTGCTATTCCACTCTTGGATGGATGGAGGCCATCCCATTTGTACAGGCCTCCATTCCTCCACATGGGACACCAGTCCCTGTTACAGCCAGTCTCCTCCTCCCTGCACCATGCCTTCAACCAGTTGTTGAAGTGCACAGTGCAGTATGCCCTCTCCTTCTCCTCCTAGCCTTGCACAGGTAGCACTTCAGTGAAGGCCACCTTGCATGCTACCTGCTTCAGGCTCCTCCCCAGATTCCTAAACCTAAACTTGCCCTGCATCATCCCAGCTGCCTTCTCTGCCAGGTCATTTGTCCATTTTGGACAATGACATTGAGCTTCCCCTCCTGCCCTAACACCCTGGTAATCCTAAGGATCTGCTCCCCATCCTTCCATGCTGAGGCACCAGGTAGGCACCATATCTCCCTCTTTCCCTTCCATGGTGTTCCAAAAACTATCCCCATAATAACTGAGTCCCCCACCAGCAGTTACTTTCTCTTCCACTGGGTCCTCTTCCTCCCATCTTGGAGCCTGTGCTCTGAAGGACCACCACATCCTCCCTTGCCTCTACCATGGGTGCCTCATCTTGGCAGTCCTGCCCCACCAGTGTGGCAAAATAATTATTTAGTGGCACAGGCTGAGAAATGTGTTCTCATACCTCTACCCTCACCCTTCCAGAGCCCACCACAGTCCAGCCAGTTCTCCTTACAGGCACCCTTTGAGGCAATGGCAGAGGGCTTGCTGGCCACTGGGTGGAGGAAGAGGCCTCCTAAAACCTTGCCAACTCAGCCCAGGGTCTAGAAACCCACCCATCAGCCCAGAGAGCTGCATGCAAATGGGGCAGCACCTCAATCTCCAGAAGGTCTCCCCGAAGACTGCCACTCCACAGCCACTGCACTGCATCACTCCCCTCATTTCCTAATCTATTCCCCCAATTAACAAAACAGAATTTATACCCTTACCCTAGACAGGGTGTTTCTTGATTTCTCTTTTTTGTCCTAATTACCCCCGCTGCTATACCCTAGATAGGTACCAGTCTGCTTCCCTTGAGCTTTAAAGACTTCTTCTTCTTGCTTAATTCCTTTGTACCCTGACCCTAGGTAGGAAGTTATTTAATTTCCTCCATTCCCCTTAATTCCTTTGTATTACTACTCTAGTTAGGGTGTTACAACAATTCCCAGTTTTGACCTACATTGTTGACCCAGGGATGGAAATCTGCCAGCACCAAATGTCTGGGGGCATCCAACACCTGGTCAGCCATGAAGTCTGCCAGCTCATACAAGAAATCACCCCCAGACCCCAGAAGCTGGTATATGAGGGTTATTCTGAATCTACACCTGATCCATCTATAACCACCACACAGTCAAAGGACATGTAACTTCCTGTGGGGTACGCCTTGAGTCCTAGAGTGGATCTAAAACAGATGGCCAGATTGTAAGGTTGCTGTTTTGTCTTTCACAGGTGCAAGGTGGTCTAGGGAAGGGGGTTAGCTTGGATGAGGGTGGGTTGAGGATGGATTTAAAGGCAGCCTATCCAGCACCATTTGGGAAGTGGCGAGACCACATGACTGCAGTCAGTCACTAGGGTGGCTGCAGTCATAGCCTTTAAAATCTCTGCTAGCGGCTTTCTCCCTCAGTTGGGAGTGGGTTTTGACAAGCAAGAACAGAGTTACTTAGCCATTTTTCCTTTCTACACCCCTGCAACCCCCCTTTGGGCAATGCATCAGCAAGTACTCAGATAGTATTGATGCCTATAGCACAGGACTGGAGTCATTGCTCAATCAGGTCTCCATAATGCATACAAGCTCAGCAGGGGAATCGTGATGAAACCGTCCATCACTGCCATTTTGATCCTCAGTGACCGGCATTACATAAAATGATCCAAAGGGGAGGAATTTAGACAGAGTATCTGATTACTCTCTGCCTGAAAAACAATTTGCAGAATCCTGGGAGCAGAACCAAGTAGGGGAATCCCAATTCTTGTTCCATTTCCTCCCTGAGCATCTTCATATTCTTACCCTCCTAATCCTGCCTCCATCTTCAAGTCTGGGACCCTACCTGCAGTTACTGCCCTTCCCCCTGTTGAATCCCCAGCCTCGCACAGTGGCTAAACACAACTGCAGGCAGGGCACGTGGGGTCCTTCTGAGTGACTGAGCTGCCGCTCCCATTTCTGTAAATCTACACCTCCTGGTGTTGTTATTAGATTTAGTTGTTTATGACCAACAGGAAAATTGTTTGAAGTAGTAACTCTTTATTTTCCTGAATGACCTCCCCTCTGCCTGTACCAACTCACACATATAGATGTATGCACCCGACACAGTCATCTTCACCTCAGGTCCCTCTACTGCAGCTACAGAAGACCTGCTCTAGCCAGACTTCAACATTCTGTGTTGGTCCAGTCCAACCAGCTCTGGTTTAACAACAACAACAACAATAACAACAATCAGTGTTCATTACTTTTGGTGCTAGTCAGAAACTGGCCAGTCTCCTGACACTCCCTGTTTTTGCCACAATGGATGGCACCCTCCTTGAAGCAGTGCAGTCCTTTGGGTAGCTCAGTGTGTGGCTTGACAGCAAGCTTATTTTCTCAGCCCACATTGATGCCATTCATGCAAAACTTTGCCCTAGTGTGGTGACCTATACCACAACAAAGACTGCTTATCTTTGCATGTCCACAGGGAGCATGTTACCAAAATAGTGCTCCCTGTCTTTGACTATGCAGAAGTGGTCTAGGGCACTGCCCCCTCCACTTCCCTTGCCAAACTGGACGCCCTATGTGACTCCTTTTTCCACTTTGCTACAACCCCCCCATACTCACCACTGCTCCTTCTACTACTCTTTCTCCATCTTCCCCCAATCCTCCTGTCACCAGTCTCAATGTACCTCCTTCTTACCCAAATATTGATTTGGTTCCCTTCCACGCTACCTCTCCTCAATCTTCTTGCCTAGCCCCCCTGCCTCATGCTTCCCCCACTCTAGGGATCATTACACTTTCTGCACTCCTCAGCCCCACTCAGCTGGACAATTTGCCTTCTCCAATTGACTTCTCACACACTGGAATCTGTACCCCACCTCCCTCCACTTCTCCACTTCTAGCTCCTTCAGGCACAAGCTGAACCTCTTCCAGCCTCCTCCTGTTACCCATCCTCTTAATGACTCCCCAGCTTGGAGACCCTTCCATTCACATGCCGAGCCTCCATGTGGGTCTCCTCTACCCATTTACAGGTTTCAATTCCATGCTATATCAGCACTTCCTTCCCCCATAGAGGTAGGTATGTGTCTGCCTAACTGGTCTCTCTACTATTACAGTATTGTTTTTTGCATGATGTGCCTTGCTGCTGTTTTATTGGCACTTGTTTATCTATTATATATTGTACTGTGACTGCATTTATTTTGCACCAATTTTGTGTACTTATAAAATGTTATTGTGCACTGTACTTCTTTTTCTTCTGTAACTCTCCCCCCCGCTGTTGCACCTGGAAATGAGCCTTGGCACAGTGTGCCTTTCCCAGTTACCAGTTTTCAAATAAGTAAACACATTTATTTTTATTTCTATTCCTGAAATTTTAGGGGAAAGCAAAGAAAAAGAATACAGAGAATGAAAATAAATTCAGAGATGCTGTGAGGTGTGGGACAAACATTCTTACATTTTTTACTAAATATATCTTGCATATGAGACCATGGGAACAGTAAACATATTCTAAACAAGATATTATAATTAACTAATGTTTAAAAATTGTGACAGCTGTATTATAATTAACTAATACTTAGAAACGGTGACAGCTGTAACTGAAAAATGCAGAATGTTTAAAAAATATATACATCCTTTAGTACTTTTTACCTAAAAACCTCCATACATAAACCACTGCACCCCCATTTCCCGTTTCCTGATTTTCACCCCCCCCCTTTTCTTTTCTAAATGCATCTGATTATTTACAATAAGTTATAAATCTGTTAATGGTAGAAAACAGTGTCGGGGTTCAAGCGGATATCAAGTAGGACATGCAGTGATACAACATGCAGGGAAAAATGAGCAGAGTAGGTGGGCCAAGCGGTCCTTAACTGCCAACAAATTCTATGTTTCTATGCCTAAGTTTAGCAGGTTTTGGTTGTAAGAACTAAGTTTAGAAATCATGAAGTTATTATATTTAATGCAGAGAAATCAATGATCACATAATACTCAAATTATCTATTGATCAGGATATATGAATATCTACACCTTGCATAGCTTGGCAGTTATCTGAAACAGCTGGTGTTTAAAATGACTGTTTGATCTTGTTTTAAAAATGATCAGTTACTACTACTTCCCCGGCCCCGGATGAAGTCTTTGTGTAAGGTAAAGTGCTAGGGAGGTGCAGTTAGATTTTGGTAGCTGCTCCAGTACAAAACTGTGCATGTACACTTTACTAAGCAAAATTTGATGCAGCATTTGTTCATCTCTACTTATTTATTTGATTTTCTGGATTCAGTTGTGTGACTTCTTTCTGCAAATAGTAAAGTTTGGGATTTGCTGCCCTACCTGTCTGCAGCTGTGTGTATTTGAAAGGATTGTGTCTTGTTTGATAACAGCACCCTTATCCCACTCTTGCAGTCACATTTAAGTCAAGAAACCAACTTTGGAAAAATCAGTCTCTCCATAATAGTACCTTAGTAATATAAGGTCAGGAAAGATTTTGGGTCCATGGGGTTCCTCATCCCCTCCTTTATAAGCAGGAATTACCAAGTATGATGGACAAATAAGTGTTAATTTATAATGGATCCCCACCCAGTTTACTATGCAAGGTCCCCTGTGATTTTCTTAGTTGTCTAAACATTGTCCAGGCTTATCTTGAAGGTTGGACTGTCTTATCCATTGTCTCCATTGTTATGCTTTTCCACTGGTTCACCACCCTCCAGGAGAAAAAGTGCCTCCTAATATTACCTAACATCACCCCTCTATTTGCCACCTCTGAGCTTCAGGTCATGTCCCAATGTATTTATGGAGCACACCAGACTGAACATGTCTATTAGTTTAGTCTTGTCAGTATCCTTGAGTATGCAGATGACTGAGTTCATGTCTTCCATCGGTCTACTTTTCTGCAGACTGAATATGTTAAGGGTCTGCCACTCTGATGCATACTCCATATCCCTGATCCTTTTGGCGGACTCTGTGTTGCACCTTCTCAACTGTCTTAATGCTTTTCATGTTGTGGATCCCAGAAATGCACACAGTACTCCAGGTGTTGTCTGACTAGGGCATTGAAATGCACCAAGTTTACATCACATGCTCTGCTTATCATATACCTTCTGATGAAGCCTAGCATTCTGATGGCTCTCTGGACTGTCAGACATGGTTTGTCATGTTACAGCCTCAAGACTGTTACAACCTTCAGGTATTTTTCCTCCTTCATTTCAGCAGGTGGAGTCCATCAAGCGTAGGTCATTCCTCTGTGTTTCCTCACCAAATGTAGCACTTTGTATTTGGCTACCTTAAATGTCAGACTAAAGGAATCAGACAATTTGCCCAGCTCATAGAGATCTTCTAATGTTTGTATCAATTCTCAAGGGAGTCCATCACCCTGACCAGCTTAGTGTCATCAGTGAACTTAGGCAGCCTGCTGGAAATACAAGCTTCCAAATCATAATGACTATGAACAAAAATTGATCCTTGAGATACACTGCTGCATAATCCCCCTTGGAGTCATGAATGTCCACCATAGCCCTCTGCTTACTGTCTCCAAGATAGTTAGTAGTCCACTTTGTGTATGTCTCATGTAAATGGCATTGTGCTTGTTGCCCAAAAGCTTACCATTTGCCACAGTGTCAAAGGCTTTGCTGAAGTCCAGATAACGATGTCTATAGCCTCACCCCTGTCCACTTTTCTGGTCACCCTCTTGAAGAAGGTGATTAGGATGGTTGGCATTATTTGCTTCTCAAAAAGCCATGCTTGGGAGGGGGACAAGAACTGTGGCTCAGCCAAGTTCTCTATTATTCTGTCCTTGATAATGGCTTCCTGAACTATGCTCAGCACTAATGTCAGGCTGGCTGGCTTGTAGTTGCCAGGGTCTGTCCCTACCCCATGAAAGAAGATGGGACTACATTGACCACTTCCAGTCCTCTGGCACTACACCTGTACAGACATATTCATGAAAGATTACTGGAAACAGTCCTGACAATTATTCATTTAGCTCCACTGTTATCCTGGGGTGTATGCCAAGCAACCCTTGGGGCTTACCTGACATACTCTTCACCAGGTAGTCACCCACCAGGGTGGTAGTGATGTCTGCAGACTACATCCTGGCTACTCCTAATGCCATGGGACTTCCTGATGTGTACCTTCCATGTCCTCGTAGCCCATTGAGGAACACCAAAGTAAAGTATTCTCTAAACATCTTTGTCATTGTCCCTTGCTCTTTCACAGGTTCTCCCCTTCCCCCATTCCCATATTTTCAGGGACCCAGTCCCCTCCTTTACTTTGCTGTTTTCATTTATGTACAGTACTGGAAGAATACTTTATTGTTGTCTGCATCTCCTACTGGATGGCCAAGTGGTCCTTTTCTGCTGACAAATTTTACAGTATGTTACTGCTATCCTGCCTTGCAGCCAATCATGGATTCTGTTAATTCTAGTCTTGTAGTCCCTCTATGCTGCTCTGTAGTCTCTCTAGTCTGGAGGCAACCAGTCTTATTCTGGTGATTATAGACCATCTTTTTTTACAGGATGAGTTGCCATAGGTTCCTATTGAGAAAAGAAAGTTTACCTTATTGCTCTTGGGGATGCAGATCACTGTGGCTGCTTTAAGAAACTTCATCAACAAACTCCACTTCTGCTCTACATAAACAGCCTCATTAAGCTGCTCCAGACCCTAGGTCACAAGGTCCTTTGTCTTGTCGATATCTACATTTCTTAAGTTCACTTGCTGACTGAGGTCCATCTAGGCTTCCCTACCACTGGGGAGAAGGTTTGGGGGCACTGCCACCTATGGTCTCCTTGACCTTCACAGTAGATATGATCCTATCCCCACTGCTGAGAACAAGATCAAGATTGGCTTCAAAATGAGTCCCTCATTGGACATGTTGCTCTAGGAAGCAGTCCTTGAAGGTGGGAAGCAAGATGGCCTTAGCCCTGCCATTTACCTCATTAGATGCTAGTCTATGACAGAGAAACTGGTCCTCCAGGATCACCACTGCATCTGACTTGGCTGCCATCATAATTTCCATGACCATCTGGCCATCATGCTCTGCTGAGCTTTCTGAGGGCCTGCAGCATTCCTCAAGGTGATTGATTTCACCCCTTTCCCCAACTTTATCCAGATGGACCCTACGGCACTGTATGTCTCCTCTGATGTCTTCCTTATCCTCTACAGTCACTCCTTCAATTAAAAAGAGTGTAAACCCAGTAAACAGGCCACCCCATAGCAAGCTGATTCACTTAACCATAGTTCTCTAAAGTACTAATCACTAGTGGCATCAGTGCAATACAAATTGCAACTCCTCTAGCTGTACCTCTGAACTCTAACTACTGTACCTAGCACAGGAGACTATTAAAATTGGTGATGGGACTTTTATTCACTAAGCCTCAGTGTCAACAGGAAGTTGATTGTTGGCACTACAGTGCAGTGGTTTATTTTGTTATTTTATAATAGCACCTTTTTTAACATTTAGGCATAGATATTTAAGTCGTGTGTAGAAGGACTATTTGCTTTTATAAAATGTATACATTTTAATACAGTTGCAGAAGCAGGCGCTCTGGTCAAAACTGGGTCACTGACATCACCTCTGGTTACAAAGGATGAATTCTGCAGATGCTAAGAGATTCAGTATAAAATTACTCTCCCCCCAAGTAAGCAAAGATGAGCTTGGCTATGGTGACATCAAAGGAGGAGGCTGGGAGGCATGTCACTATAGCACTAAGGATGTACAAGAGAGAGAAACAGGGTGTAGAACAGTATGCTGTGTGGAATGCTTTATCTATGAGTTCCATGGCATGCAATTTGATGGGGGTATTTATCTGCAGTGAATGCATACACCTATAACAACATATGGAGGAGGTGGAGGAGTTAAAAAAAATTGAGAAACCAGCAGAATATCAGGGAGGGATCAGGGTCAGATAGCACTCCAGATCATCTGAACCACGAACAGGCAGTTACACAATAGGTACGGTTAAGGAATGAGGAATAATGGGAGCACTTGACTACCATATATCAAGAGGTTTGAAGAGAAGGAGGATGGAGGGAGAGACATTGGAATTAACAGGCATAATATATTTTGGGGAGTGATCTCAGCCTGTTATAAGAGAAGTAAAGCTGCCATGTACCAGTCATGTGTGCCATGATAGGAAGCAATAGCTGGAAGTGCCCCATCAAAATATAGTAATAGCTGATTCAACCTTGAGGGATACAGATTGTAGATGCCATACTAGGGATAGTTGAAATACCATGGAAACATGTCTCCTAGGACCCAGAGTAAATAATGTTTGAAACAGGATGGGTAAGAGTTTGAATAATATTTTTGAAAACCTATTGTCTCATTACACAGCAGGACTAACAATGCTAGTAAAACAAATGATTTCACCTATATAGCGGGAAAGGTGAAACAATATTAGGGGTCCCTAATAATAAGCAAGAGTTTTGTGGTTCCTAGAGCAAGTGAGAAGAGGCAATTAACAAATAGGGCTTTAAATGCCTGTCTTTGAACTTACTGTTAAGATAAGGGGAACTTGTGTTTAAGGACTTTTGTTACTTTCTGGAGTAGATGTGAACTACACAGCAGGGTACAACTATACAACAGGGTTGGATTGCACTTAAACAGGCAATAACCTGTAGCCTGACTGGATTGCACTGAAACATTCAATAAGCTGTAGCCTGACTGAATTGCACTTAAACAGGCAATAAGCTGTAGCCTGACTGGAAAATTGGACAATGCAATTAGAAATTGTCAGGGGTAATTTAAACTTCAAGATTCAAGGTTCAAGTTTATTTTTATAAATGTGTAAAATGTCATTGAATTTATTACATTTCAATTATGAATAAATATATTTTTAAAAACATATCTGATACAAATATACTAATAATAACATTGTAATATTTTCAAATCCTCGTTAGACAGCCAAACTCACTTAAAATTCCTTAGGGAAATATCTATGTGAAGCCAAAATAAATTTGGCCATACCATATATTAATTTAACTTGGCCCAATTTCAATAGATAGATACAGGTTTCCATTCCTACTAGGTTAGATGTATTAATTAACAAAGGCATAATCCACTTAGCTTTTTCTTCCAACAATTGTTTACATTCCATTATCACGTGTATTGCAAATAGTGTATTCCCTGCTGTACACCCACATGTGTTGTTTTCTCTGCAGTTATTCCTAACTGATGCCCACATTTACAATCCGCAAAAAATATTTAATCTAAGTTTGTTTAGCACATTTCTGTGGACTATATTTTCACATAAAGTCAGATATTTTTCCACACCCAAATTTGATTTTATTTTTACATACAAACCCAGATTATCAATACCATGTAATCTCTCGATATCCATTTGTATAGAAACATCCTGTATATTTGTTTCACTTCTTGTATGAAAATTTTTGGATTGCAAATGGCTTTTCTTGACCGTATGTCTTCCAGCCCTGTTTTTTTAGTCATGTTATTTAATCTAGTAAACCAATTTTCTTTGAATATATGTATTTGCAAGACCTCCTGTGTCACTACTGCCCCCTCCATCTGCTCCATTCCACTGATGAGGGCTTGTTAGAGGTTCCTAGAGTCGGTCTGTCTGAAGACCTCAGGAGATGAGATCTTTTGCATTCATGTCCCTGAGCCTGTGGAACTCTTTATCTCATTAGGTTAGAGAGTGCCTATCCACTGAGTCCTTTAAGACCACCTTAAAAATGTATTTATTTAGATTAGCATTTTTAGATGCTTTTTTATCAGGAAATGTTGCTTAATTTAACTGAATATTGTTGATTAGTCTTTTTATATGTATTATTATGCTTGTTTTAATTATTTCCTGTACAGGCGCATTGATAATTTTGAAAAGGCCCTTCTATAAATAAAAATGACTTGACTTGACTTAAATATTCCATAGTGTAAATTCTTTATAAATTCTATCCAACATATTTTAGGTAATCTGTTATTCTCCATATTTAGAACACAAACCTAGAACCTAATTGCTCTAATAAATATTCTTGTTACCAAGGACAGCATCCCTATTTCTAATCTTAGGAAGAAGGTCGTACAATCTCTGGGCAAATTCAATTAACTTTTAATGAAAAAATTCTGACTTGATTCAGTATCATAGTTTCTAAAGTTCAGGCCCCAGTTTTCCAGTTTTCACTACTATAGAGTGTTTGGCTGATAGTCTTTGCCTCAAAAGTAGATTTTAAAGCAGAGAAGGAGTTATTAGCAAACTTGTATGCAAATGATCCAATTGCCTTTGTTGTTTTATGGGCCTTATCCCTTATATTATTCTTATGAGATTTCCATGATTGATTTCTATCAAATATCACCCCCAGATATTCATATTCTTTTACTTCTAGCGTGTTCCTATTTATTATCCATGTATTATTCTTTTTTGTTTTACTACCAAATGCTATTTTGATTTTTCCACGTTTAGCTCCAAATTTAAATTATTCAATTTATTCATAATATTGTTGAGGTCCCTCCTTAGCCCCAGTGGAGTTTGTGATATCACTATTGCATTGTCTGCATACAACATCACCCAGATTTTTTCATTGTTTATATTTGGGGGAAATATTTTGATATCCAGTAAGCCTTTCACCAAAGATTTTATATACAGGTTAAAAAGAACTGGTGCCAATAGACATCCCTACTTTACACCTCATTGTATAGCTGGTTCATCTGAGAAGGCTCCATCCTTAGTATATCTAATTTGTGCTGTAGTATTTGTGTGTAATAGTTTTAAAATGACCAGTAAATGTTTATCTATGTCCTGTTTTTCCAGGGTGTCCCATAAAATATGTCTATTAACGGAATCAAATGCCAACTTTCTATTTGTGGGTAAGGTTATTGAGAAGGTGGTCGTGCTGCAACTACAGGATCATCTTACCATCCACGACATCTATGATCCTCTCCAGGCTGGATTTAGGAAGAGGCACAGTACTGAGACAGCCCTGGTTCATGAACTTAATGATCTCCTGATAGCGAGAGATGGGAAGAGCCATTCCATATTGGTTCTTCTTGACCTCTCTGCAGCATTTGACACTGTGGACTATGGAGTGTTATTGGAGTGCTTGTGGCTGATCTGTGGACTGTCTAGAACAGTCCTCAGATGATTCTATTCTTTCCTCATGGACAGGTCTCAGAGAGTGGTGTCAGGGATCTATTCCTCGGCCTCATTCCCTCTATCTTGTGGGGTGCCACAGGACTCCATTCTATCACATATGTTGTTCATGGTGTACACGCCATTGGGAGACATTATTAGGCAGTGTGGGCTGAGTTTTCACTGCCATGCAGATGACACTCAGCTATACATGTCCTTTGTGCCTGAACATGGTAGAGCTGTCTCGACTTTTAACAACTGCCTTGCTGAGATCCAAGACCAGATGTGTGCCAACTAGTTGAGGTTGAACCCTGACAAAACTGAAGTGCTGGTTGTGGATATAGGTCATTGGGCAGAGGGGCCATTGGCTGGGTGGCCTTCTGGGCTTTGGCTTGGAGACACCCAACTGGTGACTTCTGACTGGGTGTGAAATTAGGGAGTTATTTTTGACCAGTGGCTGACACTTAAGTCCCAGGTGTCATCTGTCATCAAGAACTATTTTATCATCTGAGGAATACTCTGGATTTCAAGCACCCTCTCAGACCACATTCTGATTGGTCCCTGGCGAAAGCCGGCTTCTGCTCTTTGATTTTAAACCCTAAAAATGTTTATGTTGGGACAAATGTTAAAAAGCTGAAGTGTTAACTCAGTCTGTAATTGAAAGGACTTGAATTGTGGTTTGGGAAATAAATCTAGTGTTTACAACCCTTTCTCTGCATACGTGCACTGGCCCTAGACACTTTTGGGCACCAAAGTAATACACATCCTTTTGTTCTGCAAATTTTGGACTCCCCGCTGTTCTGTCTAACCCTTTATGTGAATCCCCTTTATTAATCCTCACTCTCCTTCTCTTCCTCAGCTGAGGAACTGCCACCCAGGCTCCCAGCTCCTAAGCCGTGGGATTCCTGGCTACTGGGTGGTCGGCGCCCCTCTAGCCGACACTTGAGACCGTAGACATCGACCCAAGACCCTACAAGGTATGGCAACTGCTGCAACTTTTTTGACCGCCCACCTCCCCCACCTCCCCTGATTATTAAATACAGTAGCTCCCGCCAAAATATTAGTCCACATCCCCTGGTGCAGTGCCCCACCAATACAGACTTAGCTCATGACCCCCCTCTTCTCTGTCCAGCCTACGGGATCCAATTCTCAGAGCCTCGCCTTACTAAAATGCATAGGCTCTCCTTGGCTGTGGCTTCACCACTAAATATTTTTAATGCTATTAAATTCAGGTCGACCTGGATTGGAAAGCTACTGATAAGCTGCATTAATCCAGCAACCTCACTGGCTCCTGGGCTAATCGAGTGGCTCCTTTTTTGAGGTACCATCATGTCAAGCCCTATATGGCTCCTTATACTCCC
This sequence comes from Neoceratodus forsteri, assembly GCA_016271365.2. Classification (NCBI taxonomy): domain Eukaryota; kingdom Metazoa; phylum Chordata; order Ceratodontiformes; family Ceratodontidae; genus Neoceratodus; species Neoceratodus forsteri. Next base: position 909,624,866 of record CM028131.1, on the reverse strand, counting down.
CTTCTTCTGCTGATACCAGCTGCCCAGCTTTGGACACCTGAACTACCATCATGTTTGGTCTACAATGGCACCTTGTGCTGTATACCACATGGCAACTTATCCTTTAATTGCCTCTGTGATTCCAAGTACCAATACCTCGAACCCTGCTCTTGGACCACACATACCAATAGGACTTATAACACTCCCCCACCACAAGGCCCACCTCCCACCATGCAGACTTCTATCTCCTTCCTGCCTATTGCGGTAGGGGTACTAGCTCTTGCTACAACAGATCAGCTTTTCTATGGTGGCTACTTTCCAGTCCCTATAAACATCAGCTCTACTAGATGGGAGAAAGGCAGAAATTACAAGTTTATAATTAGCGCTCTTAGAAAAATCTTACTTATCCTCCTGCTATGTTCAGGCAATGTAGAACTCAACCCTGGCCCCCCAGAAGCTATTGCTTCACCAGCAGAACTAGCAAATTTAAAAGGAATAAGCTTCTTGCATATTAACGTATGTAGCCTTCTTAAAAAGATAACCTTAATACAAACCTGGGTAAGTCATACCTCTCCTGACATACTTGTGATTTCCGAAACTTGGCTTAGACCCAGCAACACTGATATAGAGAAGTAAACATCCCCAACTATGCCTTGTTCAGAGCTGATTGGCATGCCAGAGGAGAAGGGGTAGCTATCTACGTTAAAGACAAATTTTCTGCCTTCTGCTTATCCTCGCCATCTGTCACCAGCGAATTCGAATGCCTAATTCTCAAAGTGGAAATTACACAGACTACTGCACTCTGTGTAGTAGGATGCTACAGACCACCATCTGCTGGCCTACAGCTTGTGTCATATCTAAGTGACAAGTTGGGACAGGGGCTGCCAGAAACTATTATTTTAGGAGACCTCAACTTTGACTGGCTGTCTAACACAGCTGCCCCCCCCTTGCATCCTTCTGTGATGAACATGGGCTGATGCAACTTATTACTGAACCAACACACCCAAACGTGAAGAACCCCAGTAAAAGTACACTTTTGGATGTGCTAATGGTAAACAAACCTCATCTCTTCTCCCACGCTGATGTCTTCTTCTCAGGCCTAGCGACCATTGTTTTATTGTGGAGTAAGATCCACCAACAACCCAGCACCCATCAGCAAGTTCTCTATGAAGAGATCCAGGCACAACTTCAATGAACATGCCTACCTAAACGAGCTTAAGTACTCCCTTCAGTGGCAAGATTTCTACCTGGCCAAAACGATTATGTCAGCTTACAATATCTTCCATGACATTCTATCAAGGGCCCTTAATAAGCATGCTCCCCTGATTAAAGTTCGAACTAGGACCAAAACCTGTAAATGGTTCACCCCTCAGATCAAGTCCTTGCTTCTAGAAAGATATAAGCTCTGGAAAAAAGCGCGCAGACTGAACACTGCAGAGGACTGGAACCAGTTCAGAAGACTATGAAATTTATGTACCAAAACAATCAGAGAATCGAAGGCCACCTTCTTCAAATCCGAACTTGACTCTGCCATAAAGAGCCCCATCAAGCTCTGGAACACAATCAAGGATCTGCTAGGCCACTTCCCAGGAAATTCACTCCCGACCAAGATTACCTCTGGCAACTCGACTATAGCTGAAAAGATGGATATACTTGACGCATTCAATAACCACTTTGCTACTGCAGGCATGGCATTTGATAACTTCCCTGCAAACATACTTCACTCCCAGACTGCCAGCCAACTGTCTGAAACCCCGATAGCTTTGCTGCCTTTCTAGCTTCAACCTGCCTCACTGAAAGAGGTAGAGGACCTCTTGCTTCAGTTGGATACTAGAAAAAGTGCTGGGGCCGACACCCTTGACCCTTACTTCCTAAAAATTGCCTACCACGTACTAGCAAAACCTGTCACCCACCTTTTTAACTTATCCCTGTCTCAGGGTGCCTTACCACCTATATGGAAAACAGCACGTCATACCACTGTTCAAATCGGGTGACCCTGGTGATCTCAATAACTACAGGCCAATTTCTCTCCTTCCAGTCCTGTCCAAGCTCCTAGAGAAAATTGTAAATGCACAGCTGAGGACTCACCTTGAGTCTAGGGAACTGCTAAACCCTATGTAGTCTGGATTCAGAGCTAAACATAGCACTATCTCAGCCCTCGTCAAAGTTATTAAAGACTGGCAGCGTAATCTTGAGAGCAAAAACTTTATTTGTGCTGTTTTCCTTGATCTAAGCAAGGCTTTCAACACCGTCGACCATAGTCTGCTCCTCTCCTCCCTTCAAACCATAGGTATGGACCCCTCCTCTCTGCACTGGTTTACTGACTATCTTACAGGGCGCCTTCAACAAGTTAAAGCCGAAGGAGGCCTGTCCCCTATAAAAACTCTGCAAAGAGGGGTACCTCAAGGTTCTATATTAGGACCCTTACTTTTTGCAATCTACATTAATAACATCGACTACTGTATAAAAGAAGCCAACATCCATCTGTTTGCAGATGATACAGTTCTCTACATGAGTCGCCCAACACCTGAAGCTGCCTGCAATGACCTACAGTCAGAATTCAATGTTTTGCAAAGCCAACTCCTCCAAAAAAAACTACTCCTTAACATCAAAAGAACCAAAGTGATGGTCCTCTCCCCTTTCATCTGTGCAGCTAACCCTGTGTCCAGTGGGGCAGTTCCCCAGATTACCACAGTTCTAGGTGAAAAACTAGAATTTGTTACAAAATTCAAGTATCTGGGAGTTTGGATAGACCAAAGACTCTCCTTCATTGAACATATCGAGGACTTGCTAAAACGACTTTGGCAAAGGCTTTGCCTGTTTTTTAGAACCAACCAGTTTCTCACCAGAGATGCCAAGAAACAACTGGTCCAATCCATTTTCCTATCATTGGTTGATTATGCTGACTTTCTCTACAGCCAATGCCCCAACTCTTACATGACTAAACTGGACACACTCTACCATCGAGCACTGAGGTTTATAACGGGACTTCCCTTAGACACACATCACTGCACCCTATATGCGGCAGTGGGGTGGACATCACTAAACTTCAGACGACACAGAAATGCCACTCTCTGGACCTATAGAGCCATCTCTTATAAGCTGCCTTACTATATCTCCTGCTGTCTTCCCCTGTGTATAATTGGGAAATATGTGTTAAAAAGTTACTCAGCTATTACACTTAAAGTACCCAAAGCAAAATCCTGCTTCGGCAGGGCAGCCATAAGCTTCGTGCTACCTACCTTATGGAACAATCTACAAAAAACCCTCAAATTAAGCACTCTAATTGGTATAAATGCCTTCAAGATGCTTTATTTCCATACAATCAGAGGAACATATAACTGCTTCACCCACTCAGACCCAGTACCGGTGTCTGCACTGGTATACAGCCACGCCTAGACCCAATTTTAAGTACTGCCCCCCCAGCTTACTCCTCACAAGCCTAATTGTTCTCTCTCTTATCCTCCTGTCTTATCAACACTAGGCCCATACATCCCCTTATCCTTCCTTTCCCAACCTCAGATAGGAGCTCACTACCCCGGGTTGTGACATCCTACCATGCCCCATACTTTATAGCATTCAATCCTGGGGCTCACACATACTCCTTTTCTCCATCCACCTTCTCTACATCCCATTTTACCAACTCCTCTCTGTGCACCGTGCCCTCCTAGCCCTTCTCCCCCTACCTCCCTCCCTTCCCCTCTACCTTCGCCTCTATCTGGTGTATATATTTTTTTTCTTCCATTACATCCTCCTGCAACCTTAGATAACCTGCTTTATCTTCCTGTAGACACTTCTATGTATGTAAATACTCTGTAATCTGTACAATATCTGTATAATTCTATGTACATATGAACTTCTTTTTCTTCCTCTCTGTAAACAGTATTATCTGTGTTGCCTTGTAAATACCTGTGTTGACCTGTATATACAATTGTTCATGTTCCATCCAGGTCCATCTTGCAAATGAGCTTCTGCTCAACGATGAACGCCTGGTGAAATAAAGACTTGATTGGAATATCACCCAGATTAAACACCTGGTCCCACCCGATGATCTTCCTACACTGGTCCACACCTTTGTCACCTCCTGCTTTGACTACTGCAATACCCTGTACCTAGGGTTGCCGGGGGTTGATATCTGCCACTTGTAGCTGGTGCAGAATGTGGCTGCCAGGCTGTTGACTGGTTTACCTAGATTGTGCCATGTTGCAACTGTGCTCCATTGCCTGCACTGGCTGCCTATCTAGTGGCAGAACACCTTCAAGGTCAGTTTACTGACCTATAAGGCCCCACATGGACAGGGACTGTGCTGTCTGCAAATCTTCTTCACCCTACCACCTTCTCCGCCCTCTCTGCTCCACTAACGAAGAATTTCTAGAGGCTCCCAGGGTCTGTCTGAAGACATTGGGTACCCAGGCTTTTGCATTCCTGGCCCCTATCCTGTAGAACTCTCTACCTCATCAGATAAGGGAGTGCCTGACAGTGGAGAATTCTAAATCTGAGCTTAAGACTGACTTATTTAAACTTACCTTCCCGAGTCTTGATTAGCTTTCAGTGTAAGTTGATATGTAGTTTATTATTTATTAGATATTTTAACTTCATAAATAGATATTTTAGTTTTACATTTTTACTGCTTATGTAAAAGTGCTTTGACTGTCTGTGAATTGTGCTTTTTTATAAACAAAATATTGATAGATTAATTATATCAATGTTACATACATATAACTTCCTTTTTTTCTCAATAACATAAGTATCCAATAAATAATTTAGTGTAAATATCAGATCAAGTGTGCTATTATACTTTTTAAATCCATGTTGAAAGTTAGAGAGCAGAGAATTATCTTCCACCCATGTCAAAACCCTATCTAATATTACCCTATTATAGATTTTTTGAATTACAGGTAGTAATGAATGGTCTGTGTCATTTAGGGTGTTGTCTTTGACCTTTTTTAAATAATGGGATTATAACACACTTATTCCATTGCTGAGGAAGAACTAAGTACTTATTATTGTGAATACAGGGGCAAGTAATTCTGACCAAAATTTGTGGTTGTACCAGTATATTTCAGCTGGCAAGCCATCTATACCTGTAGCTTTACTTATCTTTTGTGCAGTAATTGCATTTAGCACTTTGTGAGTTGAAATTACATATATTTCCCTATTTTCTAATTTTATAGGTTTATCAAAATTAGTATTTTCCAAAGCACTAGTATCACTCCACTTATATATATTTTTTTAAAGTGCTTACCCTACTCATCTGCAGAAATTATACATTGAATACCCTATCTTATATTATTTTCATCACACCGGAATGCTACCATTGTCCAAAAAGTCTGCTTGTCCTTATTCCACAATGCTTTCTGACATTTTTCCCAAGGGGATATTTTTATAATTATTCCTTTTGAAATGCAGTAGCCTTCTATATTCTATTTTCAAATTTTTTAAAGCAAGCAAAACAGGGGATCATAGATCTTCCTGCTAATTTATCAACCTTGTTAATTTCTTTTTTTTAATTTTATACAGTCCTTGTCAAACCATGGATTTGCCATACCAACTTCAGACTTGGCTTTACATTTTGGTAATTTAGTCAACTGGGACTCTAGTCTATCCATAAACTCAGAGAATAAATTTATAGCAGTATCTGCATCCATTAGCTCTATATTTTTTTGTTTTGTTTATTTCTAAAAGTGCCAATGAAGCCTTACTTGTAATTAATATGTCAGTTATTGACTGGGTATATGAATTCCATTTTACTTTTTTTCCATATATAATGTACATATTAAAATTTGCCTCATTTTCCATTTTTAAATCTCTTGGATGTGTTTTAATATTCATTTTAATACTGCAGCATATTAGAAAGTGATCACTTTCCCATCTCTTGTATATAGTGGGCTGGATATTTAAAAGGGTTGCACCATGCGTAATAGGGTTACGCGTGCACAAGTCCGAAATTGCACCATTCTGCGATATTCAACAGGAGGCAGTTACGCCCCCAAGTCATGCTGAGCAACAGTGCAATGATAATGAAGGCATGCTCAACAGGAGAGGGAGGAACCATGCATAAGCTGCACAGCCCGATATTCAGCCAGGCTGTGCAGAGTCATGCAGGTGCAACCCCCAACCTGCACCTGCACAACTTTGAGCTGAAAAAAAATGAGTAAGTCGAGGGCCACCGACAGGTGAGCTGCCACATAGCATGGCACAACACAGCAGCTGCCACCTGTGGGTGGCCCTCCACTTGTTCCCTGTGCCCCCCACAGCCTGATTGTGGGCAGATCTCACTCCCCCCCAACTGGTCCGATTGCAGGCATAACAGTAATGAAACCCCCCACCTGATCACGGGCATAATAGTAATGAAACCACCCCCCACTGGCCCGATCGCGGGCATAACAGAAACCCCAGCCCGATCATGGGCAGAATCGGTGTTCAACCCCCAAAGACCAATAGATCACCAGGGAAATTGGACCTTGGGGAGGGTTTGACTCTAATGCCCATGATCGGGCTTCATGGTCCACTGGACCACCAGGGATATTGGTCTTTGGGGGGGTTGAACACCATTTTGCCTGCAATTGGGCTGGGGGGGTCATTTCTGTTATGCCTGCAATTGGGCCAGTGGAGAGGATTTACTTCATGCCCATGCTCAGGCTGCAGGGGCGTCGGTCCCCAATGGCTGCTGCCTGGCAGGATGCCAGGCGCAAGTTGTCAGGGATCAGTGCACTTGCATGCTAATGGCATGCAAATGGGGCCATAAGTAGATGCATATGGCCCCCCCGTGCCTTGCATAACTTATGGCCCCATTTGCATGTCACCTTTTGAATATCGGAAATTTGCACATCTTGAATGCTCCACTCTGACCACTTGCGGTGGCACAAGTTCCACTGCACCATGCATAGTGGCTGTGGCCGGGGGGCCGATATTCAAAGGAGTTGCTCAATAGCGCAACTCTGTTGAATATTGCCCCGACCACACCCCTGCACAACTTTTTTGAGCAGCGCAAGGGCTTGCACCACAGAATGGCACAGTTTGAATATCCAGCCCAGTACCTTTAAATAATTCACTCTATTAAATTCCATTGCATCAATGATACATAGATCAAAAACACTGCCACCTGTAGGTACCTGTATAAGAAATGTTATTTCACCAACCCAGTCATTTTTAATGTGTCCATTTAGAACTCATAGAACATATTTATCCAGAAATTATAAAAGGCATTTACCCCTGGGATTCAAAATGTTATCTTTTGACTGTCTAAGAAGAATATTTAATGCGCAATTGCTACACCATTCTATTGTTTTTTCTTCAATTTGAACTCTTAGTCTGGCATTAAAGTCACCAGCTAGAATAGTAATTCTACTTGGGAATCAGAATTTTAGTGCTTCTTTGTCATTCATTATCTTATTAACCATATTTTGAAAATCTACTAATGTAATTGCTGGAGGGATATAAATATTAACTATTGCAAATAATCTACTGCCTTTTGTCGAAACCAAATATATATAAAATTTATTATATAAACTTGCTTCTAAGCATCTTAAATCTAAGAAGGTGTTTATAAAAATGGCTACTCCACCCTTGGAGCTACCGTATTTACAATCTTTAATTGTGAGAATATTCCATGCCCTAAACCCTTCCAACAGTTGCACTTCGTTATTTCTCATCCATGTTTCTTGAAATAATAATATTGAAAAATCTGCCACCCATGCTAACCATTTTATCTTCCAGTTTAGATTTTAGCCCAGCAATGTTCAAGCTCAGAAATGTTATAACCTCCTCTACATTATTTTTTGCATTCAATCAATTAGTAGAGTCTGAAATGTCTACAGTACTAATTGAACTTATACTATCTCTTGATGAATCCATTACTGGGATTTGCGATTCAGATTCTATGGAATCCTTTGAGTCCAGAATATAACTGCTGCTTATATGAACACCAATTTGCATTCTTCCTTTTTTATAATGTTCCCCTATCTGATCCCCCTGTCAGTTAGAAGACTAACTGCTAAGATAATAAATCAGATTCGTTCTATGCCTACAATGTTAGCCAGAGATGACACTCACCAGTAGTAATAAATAAAGTATTTTATTATACTTACAGCCAAGCATAGGATGATATACCACAGATAAAGGGTGACTTGCCAGTCTATTTGTATGTACAAAGCTTCTAGAAAGAGAGAAACTGGCAAGGCAGTGTTATATATAGTAAGATAAGGACTAGCTTACTGATAAACAGAACCCTATGTATTGGTTCTGAACTATAAACAGTGTTACACAATACATTCTCTATTGGATAATTACTTAGGAGACAGAATACTAATGAGTGTAAGAACTAATGCTTCTATTGCATAAACCTTAGACGAAGAGAATGCTGACATGTCCAATCTGCAAGTGCTTAGATGATAGACTAAACAAGGGATCTGTCAGAGCTATATTACACATGGCATGTGCCTGAGTTTAAAAACATATAATTATATGAGAATATAAGTACATAATAATCACTGATGATCCTTCAGATACATCTTAGCAGTGATTATGTCAATTATATATGGAATATATATGAAAAACAAACATAATCTAGATGAATGTAATATAATGAGGTATAAATGAACCATGCATAGTACATTAGCATTTTTTAGCAGCAAAGCACATTCCTAGCACTCATGCTTATATGATGTGTGCTAAATCTATAATGCTAGTGCAAATAGCAATATCACAGTATAATAGACCAGAGATATAGTGCAAGACATATATGGGGTAATAGGGGCATAACCCAGGTGCAACACCCCCAAGGCTATGCTCTACCTCCACAAGCTTTAAGTATGCCGTAATATGTGGTTGTTTCATTGTAGATATGCCTTTCTTTGTTCCACATACCTCTTGTTTTTCACTACTTTTACATGGTAAGTTTTCTATACTATAATTCATTGTAATGTCAAGGGTAGACCAATTTCTATAAAACTGTATTTTTTAAGTAGCAGTCTTCTTTTTCTGCATATCCTAATACAACACATACACAGCCTTTAAAAGGTTTAGTTATGTATATGTGTGCTGACTTAATGTCTACCCAGCCAAGTTTATTCCCCACAATTCCTTTGATCAAGTTATATACTGCCAGTTTCAAAATATATATATATATATATATTTTCTTTTCTGGACTTTGGTATACTGTACCTTTAATATAAATTGTGGGCAGCATATCACCTGATTGAATTATTTTATTTTTTAGCCTCTAATGAACTCCGTTCAGCTCTATCTATATTTTTTGGTTAACTTTCTGGCAGAATTTAACCCTTTTAGTAACTTTATTACCATTGCTTATTTTGGGTAGATTTTATTGCAGATATTTTCAGAACTGGTTAAATTATATTTGTCTTTGTTTATTCCTATTGTCTTATCAACCACTGGCTTAGTAATATTTGTTATTATTTATTGCGTATTTCTTTTACATTGATAACCTTTTCTACATTAATATTCATTAGCTGATCCTTCCTTTGATTCAGTTCCTTTATGAATAATTCTATCTCATTAATCTCTTTGTTCCCAACTTCTTCTGTAATTGTTTTTGTTGATTTCCTAATCTGTTTATGTTTCTTGTTGTATTTTTTTCACCCCTTGTTTTCATAACATTTGTACAGGGATCATTTACTGGATTTACAATTCCTTTATCCATATCATTCTGATCTCCAACAGCACACATACTAGGATTCCTTGTAGATAGCCCAAAAAAATGTATGAAATAATGTTACTAATTCCAGAAGCAGTGAGTTCCCAAATTGTATTTCCTTTTTTAGGTTCTCAATCTTGATTAATAATGTTTTTTAATATATGGATAATGAATTTAATGCCACTCTAAAGCATACAAAAACTTTTCAGTAATACTGTCACTCCCGGAGTGATAATACCACACTTTGAGAGTAATAATACTGTTGTTTATGTCCAGTAATAGTATCGATCAGGACCTGAATGATAGTATTATCAGACAAGCTGAACATCGCAAGCCCACAACTCCCGACATCAGGAAACCTCCCTTAGATCAATCATCCATTCACTCTCACAATGTGTCTATTCATTGGCCACTCTCTGCCTGTGGGGGGCTGGAAAGGTTTCAAAAAGATAGTGGTCATCTCTCACTTAGCGAGAGTGCACAGTGTCCACTGCAGTTTCCATATTTTTGTTTTAAAAAGGGACTTATCTGGCTGATCCTGCAACCCTTCCCACCCAAGAAGAAAAGGTACGACCACAACAATTTATTTTTTAACTTTGCCATGCATGTGAGTGGGCAGGCAAGAAACACACGAAGTGAGGCAGTGCTTTTTCTGTAAATTGACAGACATTTCCACTTAACAGTGTTACTCAAAATAAAAATCACAAGAGAAAAGAAAATGTTCACAAAATGTCCACTTTCACTTATCACTAAATCATCCACCGAAAACTGGAAACAACTCTTCCTGGTCTTCCAAAGCCACTCTGATGTGTTCTGAGTTTTCTATGTCCCAGTAACTTGTGAAACACTTGTTCCATCTAAACTCTTATCAGCTGGTAGATAGTTATTTTCAGTCTCCCTTACAGAAATAATTATAGACCCATGAGCCTGACAAGGACATCAGGCAAAAATTCTGGAGAGTGTTATTAAAGATTATATAATTGACTACATTCATACAAACCATCTGACAAATGAAATGGAACATGGTTTCACTAAAGGTAGATCCTGCTAGATGAATATGCTGGAATTTTATAATAGGGTCAGCAAATCTATGGACATGAGAAACCCAGTAGATATTATATATTTGGATTTCACCAAAGTATTTGACAAACTTCCTCATCATGAAATAATTAAAGTATTGACTTTATTAGGGGTTGCATGGTAATGTAGTGGCATGGATTCATGCTTGGCTGAGCAATAGAAGACAAAGAGTTAGTGTCAATGGGGCTTATTCAGACTGGTCTAGTGTGACAAGTAGTGTGACACAGTGGTCTGTACCGGGGCCATGCCTGTTCAATATCTATGTGTCTCTCAACTTAAATGTGAACAGGTGGGGGTGTGGATGACTATGTTTGTGGACAATTGCAGGCTAGAGGCTGAACCAGATCCTCACACCCCTCACTCAGCCATACAGGATGCCTTGGACTACATTGAACAATTGTGCAACATTTACAAGCTACTGCTCAACTCTGATAAATGCACTGTTATGCATGTGACTCTACACAATCCCATGAAGCCCTATAGGTTAGGTAAAAACAGTTTAAATACAGTAATGGAAGAAGAATATCTAGGCAAAATCATTAAAAATGATCTCCAGTTTAAAACACACTGTAACAAAACTATCAGAAGAGCTAATGGTGTGCTGAACTTCACCCTGTGGCACATTGCAAGCAGGGAAAAGGCTGTTCTGATGCCACTATTTAGCTCATTAGTGAGGCCTATATTGGAATACGGGGTGCAAGTCCAGTTTCCATTCCATAGAAGGGAGAGTGACAAAATGGAGAGGATTCAAAAGTGAGTAACAAAATATATTAGGGATATGGAGAACACAGAATACAACCTAAGACTCAGTGAACTGGGGTTATACCCTCTGGAGTACAGGAGATGGAGGGGGGATATATGCATGTTGTTTAGGGCTCTTACTGATCAGGATTTATGAGAGAGGCTTGGCTTAGAATCCCTCAGCCAAGAATATTCCACTTGGACACATTTTCTGCAATTAAAAAGTGAAAACTGCAGTACTTGGAGAAGAAAAATGTGGTTTAATCAAATGGTGGTGTCATCATGGAATGCACTCCCCCTGGAAGTGGAAGGTAGCCCTTCAATGGAAAGTTTCAAACTGAAACTGGATGCCTACAGATAATCTGAGGAATATAATCTAGTTCTTTTGTGCAGTACATATCTATGATACCTATGAAATATATGAAATATTTTCATGCTGCGCACATAAAACTACCCATGTGGTATGTGTGCTGCAAGCATGATTTACATTTTTAACTGGAATCAATTGCATGCATGTAGCATTCATGCAGCAAGCAAGTGTGGAAAGCATGCTTTATATGTTAAATTGGAAGGGACTGCATGCATGTGGCATGAGAGCAAAGCAGGTGGTTACTAATAACTGCACACATTAAAGTTAAGTGACTTGCTCAGGATCACATCATATACAAGTGGGGGTTGATGAGATTCAAACCCAGGTCTTCGGGTCTCCAAGTCTCCTGGTTTGTAGTTCAATGCCTTTAACCACTAAACTATACTGCCTGCACACATATGGTTCACTTGTGCTTCAATACAAATCGGCACGCATGCAGCATGCTTATAGCCACTGTTATACTTTTTAGTTTTCTTGTTCCCCCTCATCTCAGCTGCACAGCTGAACTGTAACACACATACCAATGGAAACACATGTGGTTCTTCTCACCCCAATATTCACACTTACCCACAAAACTATTTTATTACTTCTGTCTGGCCTTTACTCCTTCTATTTTCTGTCCATAGTTTTGAATGCTTCCATGCAAACAGACTTTAAGGGGAAAATGCAAATGTAGCAATAGCTAGACACTCATCCACATGGTGAGCCCTCCCACATACACACACACACTGTAGTGGGTGCAGACATGCTGCTACACACAACCCACCAAGTATAGATATAAGTTGAGAGTCTGTTACCTGAGTATTAGGAAGCCAGAGGCAGGAGTCTTTAAACGATGATGTCCTTGGGTCAGACTGTGGGGCGTACCCCCTTGAAATTAATGGAGTTATTTTTTTTACTATTTTATACATTATGATGGTGAGTTGGAGAATAATGAAGGCCATTGTTCTACTAACAAGGCTCTTGGTAGTCATGTGATCACTTCATTAATCTCCAACACTCCATCAATAATGTATAAAATAGTAATAAAAAAATACCCCCATTCATTTCCATTGTGCACACCCCTGCAGTCTCCCTTGCCCTATGTCATAAATGCCTGAGCATGGGGATGCGAAGATCAGATTCACTTGGGGGGGCATAAGCTTGACTAGAGTGGGGTTACAGTAGTCTGTGCATACTATACCACTCAACTGTCCCTGAATGCAAGGGATAGCCCTCATTTTATCCCTATAAAATGCTGTTATCCTCATCCATCCCTCATGGAAAACATGCTGTTCAAACAGAGGATGTCCTGTAAATTTAGCCTTTATGGCAGGGGTGCAATTTCAATTTCAGCAGGGGGGAGCCAACAACCAGTAGAGGTCAGGTGCTAGTTAGCCCCTAGGTGGCAAGCTCTAGAATGTCTGAAACATCTTTAAAAGGTAAAACTTATTTGTTGTGACTGAAAAGTGAAATGTGATGCAGGAAAAATTCAAATGTATAAGAGTTATCTGTCTATACCCTGGAGCAGTGCATCAGACTTGGGCTTAAACCCACCCAGTTACTAACCAATTTTTTTCTTGGCTGAAGTCCCCTTCCCCCAAAACTTTGTCTCAGTTTCTCTCACCATCTCCATTCCATTCAATACCCATCCTGCATGGGTCAAGAAGTCACTGCAGAAATGTGAAAAACACATCAATATGTCAGTCCGTCCTCCTTCCCCAATCACCCTATGAGAAAAAATTATTTACATTTACTTACCTGGCCATCTGGCCAGAACCTGTGGCCTGTCCCACCTCCACTGTCCTTCTGCCAGAAGCTGAATGCTAGAACTGACCATCCCAGGTCCCCAACATGGTCTGTGACCAAGTTACCTCACCAGCCAAACCCACCCAACCTGTGTTGCTAGATTCTTGCTTAGCTGCTGCTGCACTGCACTGATCAAGGACTATGGAGGCCACCCACACCACTGTCACCACTGCTGCTAGGCATAGCTTGCTGCAGCGGGGGGCCTGCATTCCTTTTTTTGTGAGGTGAGCAAAGTAGAGTAAGTAGGTAGCCTAGTCTTGAGTTAGCTTCTAACTCACCCTCTGACCCTTCAGCAACCAGGGGAGATGGAGACTCACTAAGAGTAGATCAACAAAAATATACCACCACAACACTGCTATTGAGAGTTCAGTGCTCACTGACTCCACCAAGCTGTAGTGTCTAGTCTGTCTACTCTGTATCAGGAAAGACAGTGTCACACTCGCAGGACTTGTGCTCCTGCTTGGCTGGAGCTCCTCCTCATCATGTGTGATGATGCTGCTGCTAATAGGTGGAGAGAGTGGACAGCACAATACAGACACAGTCGAGTCAGGAGTGCACCCACAGCATGAATGCACACAGGCCATAGGCACACTTAGTGTGCAAAAGACTAAATTCAAATTTAATAGCATTATTGCCACATCATGAGAATAACTTAGGCTCAAATGTGGGTGGGGCAACTATCCCCCTCTGCCCTACCTAAATGGTACCCTGCTTTATGGTAGAAATTCATTCTCAGATGCTAAAATCAGTAAAAGTAAATACAATGGTTTCTACTGTGTTCTGAGGTACTGTATCTCCATGTTTCAGAATGTGTCCTTATCATTGTGAAGGTTAGTGTCCCTCATTGTCCTTCATTTTGAGTGTCCATGTCCCTCATTTCAGTGACAAAATGTGAGGTATGGTGCATGCTTCTAAGATCCTACTCAGCACGAAGAGTACTGATCATGGCCATAGTGTATATGCTCCATACAGAATCACAAAGGAAAAGTAAGTGAGCTGAAACAGTCATGGAGAAATACATTTGTAGCACTAAATATGCATAAGGGGATTTGCATGGCCCAAAACAAAAAGGTCAGGCTTCATAATGCAGAGGTCCCTCTTTGCACATCTGGAATGGGGGATGTTGGCTGACTATATTGTAGGCATTTAATGCAGTAAGCAAACAATACTTTACAAATTAATGGTAATTTAATGACAAATATAAAAAGTCATTAAACAACTTGGAAAATGATCAGAATTAATGAGCTTACCTAATGTTAATGGGAAATTAATGAACATGGCATTTTAATGACTCTAATTGCTAGCAGTAGTATGAGAAATAGAAACTGATATTTTTAGATGAGATTTGCACCAGCTTAGTTGCTGCACACATGGCAAGCATGCAACATCTGAACCTGATGTGATTTTTAGAAGATGTTCACACCAGCTTACCTATTGCACTCATGTCAAGCTTGCAACCTGCAAACCTAATTTGCTTTTTAGACCTGGTTCGCGTAGGTTGACTTTGTGTATGCGAGCCACATGCAAACATTGCACAATTACACATATGGCAGACATTCTGCATGTACACAGCACGCTTATATTTCTTTAAGGGTTTCATCCACTGTTAAAATCTAAATTATTGTCCCTCTTTTCCCAGTCCACAACAGCCTCGATATTTATTGCCACAGTCCTTATCCTTACACTCCTTAACCAGGTTATAGGACATGTTTTGTAGTTCCAAAGTGCACTAATAGAAAGAGGGAAAAGTTCAGATTTCAACTCCAATTAAATTTAGTACAGTATCTTTTCTACTATAACATGCCCTAAGCTTCTCCCAGTGTAATTAACAATATCTCCTACTGTATATAATACTAAATCATTAAATTACAAAGTCAATAAATCAATCAATAAACAAGGACACATGAAGAAAAATTAAATGGCCAACCTGATTTTAACACATCCAGTGTAATAAAATGAGATTAAACTGACACAATCTAACTTTTAACAGTCACTTGTAATTTTGTCAAACAGTAGCTCTGGAGACCTTGCCTATGGCCTACAGCTTAAAATATATTGATGTCAACAGTTTCAATAAAGTAAAATGAAAATGTACTTACTTATCCTTCCCCATCTTTGATTTTTAAATAGGTAGCCATATAGGTCTGTTACACAGCCTCATATACAGTAGTAACGCTATGCTCACTAGACCATCAGACCGAAAAGCAGGTGGCAGGCAGATAACAGACGAATAGTAGGCAAACTACAAATAGAATACATTCTTAAGTTAAAATGCCAAGTTAGCAGATAAAAGCCTGCAGAACTGATTAAAGCAGTTCTCTCCTTCTGGAGCACTAATGGCGACTGGTGATCTAAGACACCAGACCTAGCACATTCACCTTTATCTGCAAGGCTTCCCATGTGATTCCAACAGCCTGAAATTCAAATTTGAACTCAGGATATAGGGGTATTCAATAAATCATTGCCTGAACCCCACAGACCCACCAATTTAACAGATTTAACAGAACAATACCAGTGCCACTAAATATGCAGTTATGCAGAAACACTTAAAAATACTTTTGCCCCAGCACAAAATGTAGTTATAAAAACAAACAAACCAAAAAAAAAAAATGGATGCACTTTAAAATACACTGTAAAAACAAACAAACAAGTGAAAAAATGAAACACAAAAAGCACATTTCTTTTGGATTTCTTTTGGATGAGACATTAAACCAAGGTCCCATCTGCCTGGATTGGTAGTAGTTCAGGTGGATATTAAAGATCCCATGGCACTTATCGAAAACAGTAGGGAAATTTTCCCGGTGTCCTGGCCAAATTTCCCTCATTCACTAAATACCACCAACAGCTTAATCTGGTTCAAATTCAATTGCTTACCATCTGTATCCCCCGTTCACCCTGAAAAGGGACTTCAAGGCCCAGTGGGCTTACTGGGTCAACAAAATTCAACAAAGCAAACAAACAAAGATTAATAAAGTAAAAAATCAAAAATGACAGTTATCTCCAATTCTCTGGTTCTCACACACTTCTCTCAGTCTTAGAAATAGCAACAAAATGAATTCCCTGTCTCCAGTCTCTCACTGGCATCTTTAACCAACTTGCTGCTCACCATTATCTGCCTGCTTCTTACTTTATTTCTTATAGTTTCAATTCCTTCTTAACTCAAGGAACTTTTCAGTGGGCACAAGTGGAGTACTATCACAGTGTTGAACTCCCGTGTTATAGCCTTACCGAAGGACTCCCATGCTCCCCATACTCCAGCTGCCCCACCGACCATAGCTTTCCTCTTACAGGGGAACAGTGACACAGCGGGAGCAAAACCACACAAACACAGAACTTCTGCCTAAGTTCAGCTGGAAAGGCTACACAAAGGTAAAGGTGGCCTACCTTTTAAAAAATATAAAAATGCCTTATGTAGCCCTGCTTCTCACTGCTTCTCCACAGCAGAGAGAGTGCATTGCATCTGTCCTCCAGTCAGAAACTTAAAGCTTCTGGGCAAGGTGTGAAGCAGAGGTTTAGAGAGAACAATTCACCCATGAGTGGTGTACAATAACTAGGGATGCTTGGAATACAACGTTTCCATTGGTATACCATGATGATAGTGACCGCATATGGGTGACCATCAAAACAGTGACCCATATGAGGGTGATATCATCATGGGCAATGGTAGGTGGATGGCTACTGTTGTGACGGTGAGGGTAGGGTGGGCAACAGGAAGGAAGGGTGCATGACAGGATGTACGGGGATAGGAAACAGGGTTGTAACCCAGTAGTGTGCTTGCTTCTGCCAAGCCAGCCATGTGGTGTGGTGGGTAGGGTGGTTGGCTCTGAAGGAGCAGGTCCTGGGTGTGGGTTAAATTTTGCAATGTCCCGCAATTGCGTGACTTAATTTTTTTTAAACCAGACTGTGCCTCCCTCCTCAACATGCACCCCCCTGGAGTTGAGAATATTTAGATAGGGGTGTGTGGGGGGAGAAGCCCCCTGTGAGGGGGGATTCAGGGGTGCAGCCCCTCCCAAATGCACAGTTCCCAGTCACCTTTTAGTGCATATCACCGAAAATGTTTTCAGCGATAATGCAGTTCATAATAACAGTGATCACCTTTCGGGAGTCACTATTATCACATAGAACCATTTCCATTCGATTATGCATGTGATAGATTTTTGAAATTTGTAGTTTTGAGTGCAATTTTCTCCTTAGAAATCATATTTGAACTTGGAATTGTAAATTCCTTTTACAGTGCCATCTCCAATATGCCATCAAATACTTAAGTCTCCCCCTCCAGCACAGTTAAATCAATTATTCCCCCTTCCCCCTCACTCTCAAGAGCCACATGTACTTTATGATGCAACACTCTCCCACCCTTCTCCACATCTGCAAGTGTCACAAGTCACTCATATTGTGTGCATGCACTAGCCTCACCAGTGACCCTCTGGCCATTCCACTCTGCAGGTGGCATGGAGTCTGTCCAATGGTCTGACCTCTTCTGAGACCAAGAGTTCTGTTGTCAGAAGCAATCAAGTCACTCTATATTGTGATGAGTCCAACAAGGACCTCCAGCCCTTTTCCCCAATGCCATTCCCCCCAATTTTATCCTGCAATGAGTGGTATGTAAATGTATGGTTCCATGTCACTGCAGCAACAGGAAATTTACTGGATGTCACTACAATGATGGCACAGCACTGCCAATTGACATTGTGCCATCGCTGTACAAAAGTGTATTTTTTGCAGGGGGCTTTGGAGTCAGAGTTGGTTTGGGCGACAGACAAA
Organism: Neoceratodus forsteri; assembly: GCA_016271365.2. Taxonomy (NCBI): domain Eukaryota; kingdom Metazoa; phylum Chordata; order Ceratodontiformes; family Ceratodontidae; genus Neoceratodus; species Neoceratodus forsteri. The sequence continues at coordinate 909,606,486 of CM028131.1, read as the reverse complement.
CTCCCCAGAGACAGCAGTGTTGGGAAACCAGTAAACCATCACAGCAGACTGTTGATTTTGTCACTGTGATGGTCTTCACTGTGTTCCCGTCACTGTGGGAACAGTATACTCAAATTTATAATGAAATGAACAGTATAGGCATAGTAACATAGCAATATAGTAGATGTCTGCAGAAAAAGACTGTTGATCTATCTAGTCTGCTCTATTCTCACTTACAAAATACAGATTCTGTTAGATCTGTGCTCCTAACTCCTCCCAGTTCTTGCCTCCACCAGTCCCCTGAGTATATCCCATGTACAGTATGATAGTATGTAAATGTGCACATTCCTTCAGTTTATGATGGCCAGCTGAGGAAGCAGGAGGGTTATTCAAGGCACCGCTGGTCTATACATTTTATTAAAAATTGATCTACAATACTACCTATGGCAAGAGGAAGTTGGATAGTTTAAGGGGGGAGGATTTGAGTCAGAGAGTCAGAGGTCTGTGTTTGACTCATTGCAATATAGAAAATGTGATTGCTTCCCTCAACAGGCTTCTTAGTCTCTGAGGAGTTTGGACCACTGAACAGGCTTAGAGTCAGCTGCAGAGCCTGATGCAGATTCAGATTGTAAAATTTTTTTTAGGAATTTGGTTTTTGGCCTTAAATTCCAAAAGCGTTATTCCTATAAAAGGTCACAATTTGATGAATATGATTCTGCAATTTTGAGCATGCCTATATGTGACTGATATATCTATGTCTATGTCTGTCCCATCTGTCCATCTGTCTGTCTGTCTATCTATCTATCTATCTATCTATCTATCTATCTATCTATCTATCTCTATCTCTCTATTTATCCATTTCTCTCTCTCTCTCTAATCCCCAAGAAGATAATGGCATTTCATATAGTCTGAACAACTGTTCAGTATCAGAGGATTATGGAAAGCTATTGTTAAATAAATGTATGATTGAAGGGAGTGGCCAAAGATATATGTTTACTGCTGCATGTAGCTTAACAAATAAGTTTGAATTGAAGGTGCTCATGCATACTGAAAAACACAAATTGGTTGTCATTATGAAGATGTGTTGGAATACTGACATACTGGGACACTAACTTGGAAGGTTACAGGTTGTTTAGGTGGGACAAGAATGCAGGAGATTTTGGGAGATTTATAGGTCTGCATTTCTTGTGAGTCAATAACTGAGATAGAAGATGTATGGAATAAATTAGACCAAGGTAAGGAAGAATGAAAAGTTGTGGCTATCTGCAGGTTACTGAGACAGGGTGAGCATGAGGATAAGAGTGTTTGAAAAAAAATCTGAATATGAGCTCTACCAGTGAAGTGCTGGTGTTATGTGATTTCAATCTTCCTGGACTATGTTGGCAAAAACTATTGCCAATGGGATTAGAGGGATGGAGTTCCTACCGATACTGCAGGTTGATTGTTGGAACAACTATTGAATGCTCCTAGAAGAGATAATGCATTCTTGGATTTAGTATTAACAAACAGAGAAGAATGGGTGGAAATATAATCTGTTCTGGATTTGGGGGGGTGATCATGCAGTAGTTGAATTTACATTTAAATCAGAGTCTACACATAACATTGATGGAGTTAAGACTTGGGAATTTATGAAATTGCTCTAAAAAATAAAAACTTAAAACACTGCTTTAAGAGGTGGACTGGGGTAAAGGATTAAAAATGTGTAATACAATTGACCAATAGAACAAATTTAAAGAGGGACTCTGGTCAAAAGTGCTACATTGCAGAATTAGAATAAGCATAACCCCGATAAATCTCATACCAAAAATTAGGTTTCTGTGTTACTTCATTTTAGAGTTATGGACTATTTTGTAACCCTGATTTCACTACCTGTTCAAAAAAGCCAGTTTCAGTGAAGAGGTGCTGATGATGTCATCTCCTGAACTCACAGTTTAGCCCTCTCTGTCAGTAAGCTTATAGGACCTGTTTCTCCAAAGTTAAAAGATCATTCTGCAATGGTTTTCACAAGTAAAACGGGCAGCACCATTCTAAAATAGTGCTATAGAATCTATGTGTTTTAGGTTTTGTAACAACATTGATAAATTTGTATTTTAATGCCTTTTTGGTTTATTTCATTTCTCCAGAGTTGCAGGATGCTGAGTCAGCATGCCTCCAGGCTGCTGATACCATGTGAAGTGTTACTCTGCAGTGCCTGTTTGGAAGTTGTATTGCTAAAAGTGTTGCAATGTTGGTAACTGCATTGCTGCTTGTCATCATCTGCTTTACAATAAGTTTTAATAGAGGCCTTATATGTGTTATTTCCTACTAGGGGTGGAAGTGTTAGCTCTTGTAAAACAATCATTGTACTTCGAAGTACAACGCAGATGAGCCTGAATATAGCTCAAGCAACAGCCTGTCAATGAGAAAACAGAAAATGAGCTCTGCTCAGCTGAGTATCCCACTCTTTCATACTTTAATGATGAATAAAATATTGATTGATTGATTGAGTGAATGAGTGAGTGAGTGAATGAGTGATTAAGCATTGAGCTGGCTACTGCATAGAAACTTTTAGTAAGGTTTCAAAACAGCACTACCTCTCCTACCCCCATTTACAGGGTGATGGAATAGTTGATTTAAAGTGCCATCCTGAGAAATCACCTCAATTAATTGATAGGTGTGAATGATCACAGTCTTTCACCACATCAGAGGTATCTAGTCTGCAAATCTCACATAAGTGTGTTGTGACTTAGCATCTAGCAACCCTGCAGAAAAGGACCACAACAACAAAACACCAAAAATATGAATTTGCCAGCTTTGCTACAAAACCTGAAACAAACATAGGTTTTAAAGCAATGTTTATTGAATGGTGCTTCCTGTTTTACTGGAGAAAACCATTTGCACATATTTATTGAACTCTGGAGAAGCAGGTCCTGTCAGCTTGCTGACAGAGAGGGCTAGACTGTGAGTTCAGGAGCTGACATCATCAGCACCTGTTCACTGAAACTGGCTTTTTTGAACAGGCAGAGAATTTAAGGTTGTAAAATGATTCGTAACTTTTAAACAAAGTAACTTAGGGATTTCAGTTTTGGCATGAGGGTAATTGGGGATATGTTGATCCATATTCTGAATTAATTAATGGCAGTAATTTTTTGACCATAGTCCCTCTTTAAGAAATATCACTGGCTGCTCAAGCAGAATGTATACCAGTAGGTAGCAGAAGGAGGAGAGCCAGGAAATGTACTATGTAGCTGATAGAATAAAATATCTAATAAGAGAGAGGAGGATGATATGTAAAATTAGAAACAGAGAACAGGACAGCGTAGTAAAATATGAGATACTACAGGATAAATGTAAAATGATACTAATGGAAGCAAAGACAAGCACTGAATGGGACATTGCTAGAGCGGAAGGAATAAATCAAGTTACAAGTTTCACATTTATTTAGGGATAAGTCATTGAGGCAAGGGTCATTCACAAGGACACCACTACATACATTATGCTGTTTCATCACCATATAAAAGGATTTATATAGAAAACATGAAACTCATAAGAAACAAGTAGCGAAAAGAAAATGTTATACAATATTCTAATATACAACAATTATTGCATAAAGAAACTTCAATCAGGCATATTCAAAATGAGCAAACCATGTCTGGGGTAACTTCAATGTGAATTTAGGATATTGAATTATGTTATTCCTTCCCTGCATTTGGCACAATTTTGGGGGTAGTGACAAGAAACCTGTTTTTGTTTTTGAGTAGGGAGTTTTCTTCTGGAATCTGGATGTTGCTGGGAAGGAATTCCATACCTGAGGCACTCAATGACTAAAGAAGTGCATGGCCTTTGCAATATTTGTCTGATGGGGCACCAGTTCCAAGAGACAGGCATGTATTATTTATTTCAAAGGTTTTTACCAGGAAGGACATACTGAACTGGTAACAGCTCATTTCCAGATGCGTCTTGGGAGAGGGCAATAGAAGAGGGGAGAACGGATACAAAATACAGAGTAAAAATACATAGAATGGAAATGAGTATGTCAAAAACAAGACAATAATGCTTAAGAATAAAAATTGCCAAACAATAAATTACATACACTAAATTAGAACTGATGAAAGAGCAGATAAATATTAATCAACATATCAAAATATGGAGCAGAGAGGATTAAATGATGCAAGGAAAATGGGGAATGCTGAAAACCATGAGAAGAGTTTCAGGTTAAAGGGGGTTCAAAACAATATCAGAAACAACTGCAGGAGTGGAAAAAGAATTCATGGAAAACAGCTTTAAGAGGAGGAAAGGAGGGAGCAGAGTGACTAGAAAGAGGAAGAGAAAACCATAGTTTAGGGAAATGGAATGAGAAGGCTGCCTGAGCAGCCAGAAGATTTCATATAAGGGAGAACAAAAGAGTGTGAGCAAGCATTGCAAAGAGAGTAAGTGGACGAAGGCTGAAAGGAGAGGAGAGAGGCATGCTACGATGGAAAAGACCCAAACCAAAATTTGGAGATAAAGAAAACACAGTGTGTAACCCATGTGGCATCAAGTGAGGAGCAGGAGAGGGAGAGGGAGAAGGAGAGGGAAGAATACAGGGTACAATGATGTGCATGCAAAGCAACACCCGTAAGGACTTCTTAAAGACAGATTCCTTTTCCTAAAAGCAAGCCTTTCTGTTAAATAGTCTGGACCTTTGCCATGCATACAGTTAAAGTAAAAATAACATTTTGTGCAGTCTACATCTGTCAGTGAGGATGTCCAACCTAATTTGTTGTACAAGGTATGACTTTGAGTGTCATATGGGCTATTTAGGACAAAAAACATGCCAGCCCATTGAATAATATGTCTAGCTTATGTAGTTTATCCTTTGTACAAAACTCATAGACAACATCAGCATAGTCGAAGATGGAAAAAATTTGTGTTTGTGCTATTTGTAGAGTTGACAAAAAATCCATGCACCCCTTATTTTGATATAGGGCTCCCAAGCATTTACCCGGCCTGTTCGTGAGCTTTGTGAAATGTACTGTAAGTTGCCTGACCCCTGGGTATCCATCCAGAAACCTAAATATTTGTATCCCTCCACTTGTTCAGTCCTGTTTCCCTCTCTAGAAAGGATAACCAATGGGTTTTTATTTGTTCTATTTAATTTATGGACCTTTCCAAATAACATTACATTGGTTTTGCTTTTATTAAGTTTTAGGGAGGTCTGATTGAAAAATAACTGAAAGCTATTAAAGGCTAATTGTAGATGTATTTGTACTGCCTCCACTGAAGCATCAGTGGTATATTTATTTATTTATTTATTTATTTCTGTTGACAGGGTAGGTGCACTAGACATAGAGAAGCTTATTTTAAGGCATGCCCTGGGAGAGTACAAAGCAAAACAATACGAATACATGGTGCAGAAAAGCTCACAGTTACATATACATGTGAAGACAATAGACCCAATTCCAGAAGGTGGGTGTAGGGGTTGCATCAAGCCTTGTGTCCACTGCAACGTTTGTCGCAGCTGAGCCAAAGCCTGAGGATGCAACTGGTTCCTATTCCAGAAGGGCTGGCACAGTTGCAACAGTTTTCCCACTTCACAGCAGCTTGCTCCAAAGGTTTGGCACATGCCCTATACAAAGGGTACCCTCATGGATGCAAAGTTAGACCAAGAGGGAGCTGGACTAACTTTACTGCACTGGGGACTTGTGACAGCTGGCTTCCAGAATAGCAGTTTTGAAGCAAATCAGCACTTGCATCAAATGTCTTGCCACAAGTCCACTGCAGCGATTGCAGCTGCTTCCAGAATCAGGCCCAATAAATCAAGAAAGCAAAAGTGATTGGTAACAAGTTACACAGCAGCAAGTAAGTCAACAGTTAGGAAACAAAATGCACTAACAACCTTAAGATAAAAACTTTTTTTTATTTTCTATTTTTACCTCCCTTCCCCAGCAGCATCAAACTAATTTATTTATTTTATTTATTCAGTTTTGGTATATGGGTAAGCCCACTAGGCCCCAAGGGTCCCTTTTTCAGGGGTGATCCAGAATTAGTTACAAAAAGTGGGATATTCTTGCATATACAGTACATGTGTGAGCAGACAACATTTGGTTACATTCAACATATTTCACAACAGAGTATTAGATAGGGTGAGTTCATTCATTAGGTTACATACAATACATTCAGTGCCGTTCACAATGGAGTATCAGGCAGTTCCAGAAGCCCTTTGTTCAGTCACATTAGAACTGGATCTACATCCTAGGGTGGGAGGAGGATGCTGTTAGCGATCATGATCCTGGACTCAGGGATCAATTGGGACTTCAGGCGGTAAAGTAAACCCAACTTTTGATATATGTTTTTTGTTACCTGGTCCACATGGGACTTCAGAGTGAAACCTTGGTCCAGCGTCAGACCCAGGTATTTAAAGGTCTTCACTACCTCTATAGGGGTGCCTGATGAGGAGACCAGGGGGAGTAGGGGGCTTCTGTCTTGGCCTAGAGTTCTTGGCCTGAAGAGTAAGTCTTTCATTTTTGTGGCATCTAGAACCAACTTGTTGTCTAGTAGCCATCTTTCTAGGATTGAGAAATCAGCCTGAAGTTGGAGTCCCAGGTTGGACGGACTAGATGAGGATCTATAAATGACAGCAACATCAGCGTACTGGATCACTGAGCTACTTCCGCAGTGGTTGTTCAGATTCTTGACAAACAATGAGAACAGGAGGGGGCCCAGTATTGAACCTTGTGGTACTCCTTCCTTGAGAGGAAGTGCTTCTGAAGTTGTCCCTTTCCAATTAACCTGTTGGGACCGGTTGGTCAGGTAGCTATGGAACCAGGTTAGAGAGTGGGAATCCAGGCCTAGATCACTTAGTTTGTTTAACAGGAGTCTATGGTCAACTAAATCAAAGACCTTAGTCAGGTCTATGAAGAATGCCCCAGTTGGGCTACCATTGACCATGGCCATGAGGACATCAGCTGAGAATCTAATGAGTGCTGTGTCTGTCCCATGCTTATGCCTGAATTCATGCTGGGTTTGCCAGCAGCTGGTTCCCCTCCAAGTAGTCTCAGAGTTGGCATTATACTAGCCTTTCCTGAATTTTGGATAGGATGCATAGTAGGGATTTGGGCTTGTAGTTGCCAATAAGCTCCCTAAGGCCTCCTTTATAGACTGGTACCACATAAGCCTGTTTCCATGTGCTTGGTACCATTCTCTCAGACAGGGACCTGTTGATGAGCCATGTAACAGGTAGTGTAATTGCTGGTGCAGCTGCCTTGAGTAGCCTAGGGTCAAGGTCATCCAGCCCAGCTGAGCCTTTAGCTCTAATGGACTTCAAGAGGGTAAGGGCTTCTTTTGGTCGCACGAGCAGCAAGTGGAAAAGTGTGCCTGAAGAATTTGGGGTCTCGGGGCTAGGCTGCACAGGGGTTCAGGGGGGTAGGCTACCTTTGTATACCTCGAGGTCGATGAAAAATCTGTTGAAGGCAGCAGCAGCCTTTTGACTATTGCTAAGGGTTTGGCTGTTGCAGTGTATCTGGCTTTGGGCTGGTTTGCCACTGCCTTTTATCAAGGCATTGATGTGCGACCAGAAGGATCTAGGGTCTGTCAGGTTGGCCTGTTGTAGATTCCTGACATACTTCCGATTTGCTTCCTTCACTGCACCCTTGCACTGGTTCCTTAGTGTCCTGTAGATTACCAGGTCATCAGTTAGTGCCGACTGCTTGTGTTTTTTCCAGTCCTTGCCCCAATTAGTCATCATCATTTTTAACTCAGGAGTAATCCACTTGTAACAGTGACCTTTGGCTCACAGTTTCTTTGGAGGGGCATGTAGGTTGGCAGCAGAGATGAAGGTGTTTTTGAAAAAATTCTAATACTTCATCTAGACTTGGGAGAAGCCAGACAGGGCTCCAGTCCAGTCAGCTCAGGTGATCCTGGAAGATTTCGTCAGAGAACTTAGAATAATTTCTAGCTGTTAGGAGTCTTGGAGGTACTCTGACCGCCCTGTTCTTCCAGACACAATAAATGGGTGAGTGGTCACTTAAAGCATCCGCAAGGGCACCAGCCACTTTAATGTTGGTTGGGTTGGAAGCCAGTACCTAGTCAAGGGTAGAGTGGTTCCCAGTATTGGCATTATGCCTTGTTGTTTCTGAAATGACCTGAGTCAGGCTGACATCCAGGAAGGATGGGGCAAAAAGGGGTAAGGCCATCATGAAATGGAGGGTAATGAGTACCAATGGAGGGTAATAAGTACCAATGCCCATAGTCTGGGTAACAAGCTCCCTGAACTTGTGGCCTTGATGGAAGAGGGATGCCTGGATATCGTAGCAGTCACAGAAACATGGTACACAGAGAACCATGACTGGCATATTAACATACCAGGGTACACAACCTACAGGAGAGAGGGAGGGTAGAAGGGGGGGATAACTCTGTGTAAGGGAAGGGATAAAAGCAACAGAACAAAAGAGTAAACAGGGAGGAGAGGAGGCACTGTGGGTCACCTTAGAGACTGGAAATGGCACCACAATTTGCACAGGGGTTGTATACAGAACCCCATGCCAGGGACAGGAATGGACAAGGATATGATAGAAGGCATCCTTAGGATGGCAGAAAAAGGGGAGATACTGTTGATGGGGGACCTGAATATGCCAGATGTTAACTGGCATACCTCAGACAGCTAGTTTTGGAACCCACTCGTGAGGGAGCAATCTTAGACCTTGTACTCTCAAATGGGGACAGTGAGAGGATCTCATATCTAGAAGCGGGTAGCCATCTGGGAACAAGTGACCACCAAACAGTGTGGTTCATGATAAAGTCAAGAGTCAAGCCATACAAAAGTGAAGGTACTGGACTTCAGGAGGGCTGACATTGGCAAGATGGGAGAGTGCCTTAGAAAAGCACTAGCAAACAGGCTAGAAGGAGGGGTGGAGCAACAATGGGGAAACATAAAAACTGCCATCACAGAGGCAACAAGCCTTTGTTTGAAGCACATAAACAAATAAAAATGAAAGAAAAAGCCACTATGGTTCTCAAAAGAGGTGGCCGAGAAGGTTAAGGAGAAAAAGCTAGCATTTAGGAAGTATAAAGAAACACAGAAGGAGCAGGACAGAGAACTGTACCAGTTAAGGCAGAAGGAAGCAGGGAGGGAAGTCAGAATAGCAAAGGCCCGAACTGAGGAAAAGATAGCCAACTCGGTTAAGAAGGGGGCTAAAACCTTTTATAGGTACATCAGGGAGCTTAGAAAGACAAAGGGAGGGATATGAGGTTGAAAAGAAAGGACGGTAGATGGGCAGAGAGGGACAGTGAAAAAGCAGGGACACTGAATGAATACTTCTGCTCAGTATTCACAAAAGAAGAGGAGGGGGAGGTGCCTAATCCAATGAACAGAAGCACTCTGGATGGGGGGGTCGATCCCAGTCCTTTCACAGAAAAAAGAGTTTCAAAAGAACTCCTAAAGCTGAAGGTGGATAAAGCAATGGGGCCTCATGGAATTCACCCCAGAATTCTAAAAGAATTAATGGGAGAACTAGTGACACCACTGACTAACCTTTTTAACAAATCATGGGAGGATGGTGCGGTACCCGAGGACTGGAGGAAGGCAGATGTGATTCCCCTTCACAAAAGTAGGAGCAAGACAGAGGCAGGAAACAACAGACCTGTCAGTTTGACCTCTGTGGTAGGGAAAGTGATGGAATGACTTCTGAAGGAAGGAATTGTTGAGTACCTAGAGGCCAGTGGGGCACAGGACCCAAGGCAGCAAGGGTTCACTGTGGGAAGGTCGTGTCAGACAAATCTAATTGATTTCTTTGACTGGGTGACCAAAGTAGTAGACCAGGGAGAGGCTGTGGACATGGCCTACCTAGACTTTAGCAAGGCATTTGACACAGCCTTACACAAAAGATTAATAATCAAATTAACCAGCCTGGGAGTTTGTCACAGGGTGGTAGCCTGGGTAAAACATTGACTGGACAACAGGACACAGAAGGTAATTGTAAATGGAGCCCACTCTGAAGAAAGAGGTGCTACTAATAGGGTACCGCAGGGTTCAGTACTGGTTCCAGTCCTTTTTAATGTCTTTATAAGTGACATTGCAGAAGAACTGGAAGGAAAAGTATGCCTCTTTGCAGATGATACAAAGATCTGCAACAGGGCTGATACACAAGGAGGTATGGAAAGGATGAGAGGGGACTTGGCAAGGTTGGAGGAATGGCCAGAAGTATGGCAGCTTGGATTCAATGCAAAGAAGTGCAAAATAATGCACCTGGGAAACAACAACCCAGGTGAAGATTACACAATGGGGGGGGGAGGTAGTAACAACAACAAAAATGGAAAGGGACCTGGGAGTAATCATATCAGATTACCTTAAAATTAGCAAGCAATGTGAGAAGGCAGTAGGGAGGGCTGGGTGGATACTGGAATTTATAGGGAGAGGCATCAGCAGCAGAAAACAGGAAGTTGTTATCCCTCTGTACAGACAGTTGGTGAGACCCCATCTGAAGAACTGCGTCCAGTTCTGGAGACCCCAAATCTACAAGGACATAGACAGTATGGAGGCAGTCCAGAGGAGGGCAACTAAAATGGTGCAAGAGAAGCCATATGAGGAGAGACTAAAGGAGCTTAATATGTATATATATTCTTGAGGAAAGGAGGGAGAGTGGGGACGTGATAGAAACTTTTAAGTACCTCAGCGGAATCAACAAAGTCCAAGAGGGTAGCATCTTTCAAAAAAAGAGATGTGCAAGAACAAGGGGACACAATTTGAAGACGGGGGAGGGGACGGCTCAAGAGCAATATAAGGAAGTATTTTTTCACAGAGAGGGTGGTGGATGCATGGAACAGCCTTCCTGAGGAGGTTGTGGGCTCTAAAACTGTGGGAGAATTCAAGAATGCATGGGACAGACATAAAGAAATTCTTGTGGGGGGGTAGGAAGAAATAGGCTGTTGGTTAACTAGGATCTGTAGCTTATCCTGTATGTAGGGAAATGGGCAGACTAGGTGGGTTAAGCAGTCCTTATCTGCTGTCAAAGTGTTGGTGCCCTGACCCTACAGCACTGTACTTAGTTAAGTAGAAGGGACCCTAACTGAGATTCAGACCAGTGCACTATGTTTCTATGCAGATAGTCCTAAGGGCCTGTTTGGTGTCTGATACCCAGTTCAGGTTAAAGTCTCCTAGTATTAGCAACTTGGAGAGGGTGTTGTCAGCTAAGACTTTGGTTAGTGTCTCCAGGGCTTGGGGGGCAGTCTTTGGAGGATTGTACAGACAGCCTATCTTTAGGTGTTTGGCATGGCCGAGGGTGACCCTGATGAATACTGACTCACATCCAGTGCAGCCAGTATTGGGGAGGAAGGCTGGGGTAGCTTCGAGGGAGTCCTTGAAATAGATAAGTACCCTGCCTCCTTTTTTACCCTCCCTATCTTTCCTAAAGGCATTGTACCCGACGAGTTCTATTTCATGATTTAGAATACGCAGCTTCAACCACGTTTCTGAATCTGCCAGTATGTCAGAATTGTAGAGGTCCACCCAGCTATAGAGCTCGTGTATTTTGGGGTGCAGGCTACAGACATTCATGTGTGTTATTTTTAGACCCTTAGGAGAGGTCCAGTTAGGGTCTTGCAGGGAGCCAATAATGCAGTTGGCCACAGGGGGCCTCGGGTAGGGTACAATGTCTCCTGCTAGGAGCAGTAGAACTGAGATTAGGGTTAGAACTTTTGGCATCATGTTCAGTGCATCCCTTACCCCCAGACCCCTAGATCCATGGACCAGTGGGTAACTAGACCTAGTAATCCAGACCTCCTTTTTCGTTAGCACATACATTGCTAGCAGTGAGTCAGCTATTGGCACAGTAAGGTGGTAGAATAGGTACTGCTGGCGGCAGTCCAGCTAGCCCCTTGTGGGGTAGCTGCTATTGTGGGCACCCATTCACCTGTCCACCCACATAATGGAGCAGATTTATACCATTTCTATGATGGCGACCCTTCTTTGGAGGCATTTGGGGTTTACTGGACTGTGGGGGGTGGGACTAGGGGGCACAGAGGCCTTGTTGACTGCAGAGTTATCATCTTTAGGCTGTGGCAGGTCTTGAATTGCAATAAGCCAGCTGTGTTAACTTGCAATGATGCTGTGATTACTTGGCTCTTACCAAACCAGGTGTTGGTGCCCTGACCCTACAGCACTGTACTTAGTTAAGTAGAAGGGACCCTAACTGAGATTCAGACCAGTGCACTAGTTTGTGCAGCTTCCCTGACTTTAGTGCAGTGACAGCTTAGCTCTTTCGAAGATCTAGGTCATATCTCAGTTCTTTAGATAAACAAGTTCAAATATGGCCTTGCTCGGCCAGCTAATCAAAACCCCATTTCTACAGTAAATTGAGTAGTCATAGATGCATACAAACACAGCCCTCTCTGTACCCCTGTTCAACTAGTTTCCCCTTCATTTTCTTAAAAAAGAAAAACATGTCTATTTCTGTGCTTTTTAAGTGAAAATGTAGACAATTCAGTTTGCTCTACATGCATTTAGTGCCCCATGCTGCCACTGAAGCCACTGTAGTTACACCCCGGATCCGCAGTGCCATAAGCAGTCGCAGATGCCCCCATTTTCAGCAGTCCCCTAGCTGTACAGGAATAAGCACAGCACCTTTGATCTGAGGCATTTAGCCCCAGTTCAATCTACTAATCAAAACCCTAACACCACAGTACTTTGAGTAGTCACACATGCTCTTGTAGGCCACAGTCCCCTAGGTTGCATATTAATGTGCATAGTACCTTAGATTTGAAGCATTTAGCCCTAATCTCAATCCGGCCACCAATTGAAGGCTTAGGGTTCCAAGTTCATGATAGGTCCTGCAAGGTAGTTGGTTCAGCATCTGAGAGCTGGTCCTCCCTCCAGATCCTTGGGCTTGCTAGTCAGGTTGGGCTGAAGATCATCCCGGGAACACCACCCCTTCACTCCTTCTATTGGTGCTGTGCCGGAGTGGGAGGGTCAGTAGACGATTTAAATTGGTGGCAGTGCAGGGAGGGTGGGAGGGAGGGAGGAAAAAGCAAAACAGCTCCTTCTTGCGATGTGCTTGATGCAGCTGGGGCTCCTTTAAAGCTGGCACCACAGTTGTTCATTGACTCCTCCAGGAGCCTTCTTCTTGCTGGCAATTGTCACGGCTAAGGAGCCCTCTCCACACAGGTGATTGGCTCGGCTTCAGCTCCTCTCTAATCCATGGCTCCCATCTCTGTTCCTCTCTTGTCCACAGCTCCAGCTACAGACTCAGAATTTATTCCTCCACTCCTTGAAGCAGCCGATGCAGCCCCAATCCTTCACAGTGGGGCTACGGAAGATGAGGACTCCTATATTACGGAGGTGGCACCTACACAGAGAGAAACAGCTCCTTCTTGCTACATAAACAAACAGTGCAGTTAGGTAATCAAATACTAAGTGCATTAGCAATTTATCACAAAAGAGAGGGAAGGGTTTAACAGGTTAGAGACAAAAGAGGAAGAGAAGAAAATACAGGCTAAATAGTCACTGGTTCACTGAGAAATTACGGCAAACAAGGCCCAAGTGCATAAAATGAGAAGAGCTGCTGTCTAGCACTGGACAGAAGTAGCAGGAGAAGTCAGAGGGTATCAAGGGGGATAGCAACAGGTGCAGGAGTTAGCATCCTCAAGATAGTTGTGAAGATCCAGTTTAAAACTGGTATGAGTGGGGGAGAGATGGATGGCTACAGGTAAGGAGTTCCAGAAGAGGAGAGTGAAGTGGGAGAAAGCATGCAAGCCCATTTTAGTTTTGCATCTAGGGACATATAGCAGGGATTCATCACCAGAGTGAAGGGCATAGTGAAGGCTTGGCAGGGACAGCATCTGAGCAAGGGAAGAGGGAACACCAGAATGAATGATGCCTTCAAGCAAGGTGCCAAGAGAATTTTGAGGGCTTGCTTCTGGGGGAGCCAGTTTAGGCCACTGTAGAGTCGACAGCGATGAGTGAGGTAGTGAGAGGCTAAGGCAAAGCAACAAATATTATTATACATAGTGTTCCATTTGTGAAGACTAGTTCTGGTTGCACCAGCATAAGTTGTAGATCCGTAGGTGACAGCAGGAAGAAGAATACCTTGGGTGATTGCAATTCTGGCAGAAGGAGTGAGTGCATGGCAAGTTTTGTAGGCCAGTCTAAGTTTATAGTTTACTGCCCTACAGGTATAGGAGATGTGGAGGTCAAAGTCAAGTGAAGGGTCTATGGTAATACCAAGATATTTGAAAGGATTGACATTGCTAAGGAGGGAACCATCACAGCACAGAATTGATAGCTGATCCTCACATTTCTTTAGTCTAGGGGCAAAGCCAAGGATCATAGAGTGGGCTTTGCTGGAATTAAGTACTAATTTGTTGTTTGTGAGCCAGCATTGGGTAGAGCAAAAGACAGCAGAAAGGGTTGAGTTGAGATCAGTAATATTATTGAAGATAAAGTAGAGAGCAAGGTCATCAGCATAGAGTAGAGATGAGCAGGAGGGGGCATTGAGAGATATTTCATTTATAAGTGACATATCTCACTCATTATGTAGACCACCATATCATTTGCACACCGATGATAGTCTACACCTCCAATGCTTTCTCCTAGTCCACTTAGATACAATGCAAATGAAAATATGCCTAGGACAGACTCTTGAGGAGCTTCCCTTTTTATGAGCAATTCTCTTGATGGTTTCCCATTCACTATAGCCTTCTGGGTTCTATCATTAAGGCAACTGCTGAACCAAGTCATGGCCCAAGCTCCCAATCCAACCTCACTCAGTTTCCATAGTAATATCTGATGATCCACCATGTCAAAAGCTTTGAAGAAGTCAGCAAAAACAGGCCAAATAACTTTACCAAACTCTAAGACTTTCTTGACAATGTCCAAGACTCTCAACATGGAGGAAACTGTACTATGATTTCTGCAGAATCCTGTCTGAAATTTATCCTGCTTACTAGCCCCTTCAGATAGGACCATAGGTAACTTGCCAGTATCCTCTCAGAATTCAGCAGCTTTGCCACCACTAAAGTAGTGAAATTGGCCTGTATTTTGTCATTAGGTCAGGGCTGCTCCCTTTAAAAATAGGAGCAACCCTGGCCCACTTCTAACCTTGCGGTATCTCCCCTGATGTCAAAGACAAATTAAACAAATATGCAAATTCTCCTGAGATCTGCAGTGCTGAGTACTTCAAAAATCTTGGTGAACGGTTGTATGGCCTACAACTTTTAGCACTCTTTAATTTTAGCAAATGCTTACAGATCTCCTGTAAGTGAATTAGCTACTGCATCTACTAATATTTATTGTTATGTCCCTAAATTCCCTCTGTTCTGCTGTAACATCTGAAATTCCAATGTTAATAAAACAAAAAAACTCATTAAACTTGTCTGATAAGTCTGGTTCTTTAAGAAATCCTTATCATCGTCAATTATTTTAATGTCTGCACTTGTTTTTCCCATTTAAGACTTTTATTGTATCACCATTTTTCATTTCCAACCAGGGGCCAGATATTCAAAACTTTGCACTGGGCAAAAAACGTTTGCACAGGTTTAGCTCGGGATTAGCACAGGTCTGCTGTATTCAATAGGCCAAATAGCGTGGGCAAACTGCATTAGATCCGGGCAAAATCATAATGTATGCAAGGGGCAAACTGACATGAATACAGGTGCAATGCTACAGTATATTCAGCAACTAGTGCTGCTCTAAGTGGTTTTGCGTGACTTAGCGCGACACTTAGTGCAGTGCACATTACCGCCCAGGAAAAACTTGTCTTAACCCTGGGCAATCAGCTTTACGCAGTGTTTGTGTGGCTTTTGAGTGGCTTTGTGCTACCCTAACAAATAAATACGACACATAGACAAAGCCAAACATAAAGGAAACATGCTGCTAACTGATGGCATCACAATGATGCCATCATCTGCCATCTGTCCCAACCATGCCAGGCAGTAAGTGGTGACCCTGCCACCAGTGGACAGCATGGTAGTGTGGCCATACAGCACACTTCTGCAGACCACTCTTCTGTGGACACCAACAGATTCCAGCACACACATGCAGCACTGTGGGCCTGGAGGATGTTGAGGGAGGAGTGTATGGGTGGCCAGGCTGTGCCACAGACCAGGTGTGGCCACAAGCCTGGGACACATCATGCAGTGCACAAGGGCCAGTATTGGGAATACCCCAACACCAGTGTGCCTTTCTGATAATATATGCCCACCCCGGCCACATATTGCACAGCTATACAACTGCCACAGCACACAAAGCTGGACATGTATATGTCACTGTGAGCATCCCATGCAAGAGGTGCATCATCTGTGGGTCACACGACAGCGCAACAGTACTGTCCACTGTCAGTAAACACCTGCAGGTTAGGCCTCTCACTGTGTATAGTGCAGTCAGCATCACTGCCCTACACGCCATAGGCATTGCTTTGTCCACACATTACTGGCCCCCTTGCTACTGTAGTGTTTGCTGTGCACTGTAGCATGATCTACAGTGTGACAGTTGCATGCAGCACCACCACCATCTGTGCCTATGCCATGTTGTCCCAATACAGCTGCAGGCAATAGCGTATGTGAAAGTACAGTGTTCAAAACTGTATAATATTCCCCAAACTGTTTGCGCGGCGCTAACACATTTGCATGGGTTTAGCGCAGGGCTAAACCGTTAGCCTGGTGCAAACTACATGCAAATCAGGGCATAATGAGATGCTAATTAGGAAGTCTGCCCAGAGATTATCTAAGTAGGCTCATTTGCATGTCACTTTTGAATATGGCATAGTTTAGCGCCAGGCAAACCTGTTTGCACCAGGCTAATGGCTCAGCCCTGCGCTAA
Source organism: Neoceratodus forsteri (assembly GCA_016271365.2). Classification (NCBI taxonomy): domain Eukaryota; kingdom Metazoa; phylum Chordata; order Ceratodontiformes; family Ceratodontidae; genus Neoceratodus; species Neoceratodus forsteri. The sequence goes on along the minus strand of CM028131.1, from coordinate 909,589,739 downwards.
ACCCGCACAAACGTGTTACTGCTGCACAAACAGTTTGGGGAATATTTTACAGTTTTGCACACTGTACTTTCACGTACGCTGCTGCCTGCAGCTGTACTGGGTCCATGCATTTGCTGGCACACACATTGGCCACATAGTTCACCTCTACCTACCTTCACATCTCTGTGCACTGTGTTGCTGTTGTGGTTTGCACTTCCTGGTTGCCATATTCAGAGCTGTCTTATTCCAGGACTAAGTTTGCCCTGCACTCCCAGCCCAGTTTGCCTTATTCCCATGCTATATTCAGAAGCTGTTTGCCCTGAGCTATTCCTTTTGAATATGGCTTGCTTTGTGCTTCGGGCTAAGTTTGCCCACCGGGCAGTGCTAATTTAGTCCTGGGGCAAAGTTTTGAATATCTGGCCCCAGATCTCTTATTTTATTTTTGAAGTATTTTTCTTTTGTAGCCCTGACTTCCCTTGCATACATTTTTTTTTTGCTGCCATGTATCTAGTCTAATTTTCAAGGCTGCACACTTTACGAGCCAACTCCCATAACTTATTTTTTCTCTTTTTAGCTCTTTAAATTGGCTATTAAACCACACTGCTGAATTCTTCCTTATTTTTTTTTTATTTCAGGGGAAACATTTATTACAGATTGCATTCAGTTCTGAAGTAAGGTAATCCCAAACATCATTTAGAACCAGAATTAAATGCAATCTTTCCCAGTTGTGTCTATCCAAGTCTGCCATTAGGTCTAGATAGCTGAAAAATGTTGTAGATCTGTAATGTATTATCCTGGGTGGTCCCTTTTATTACAAATCCTCCTAACACTATATACTGTGGCCCAGATATTCAAACTGCGCCAGTCTGAGGCGCAAGCCCCTGCGCTGCTCAAAATAGTTCGCTGGGGTGTGGCGGGTGATATTCAAGGAGTTGCGCTGTTGAGCAACTCCTTTGAATATCACCCAGCACAACACTAGCGCATGGCGTGATGGAACTTGCGCTTCATAAGTTGCCAAGTTGAGCATTAAACTTGCGGTGGCGCAAGCACCATTGGCGCCATGCGCAAATTTCAATATTCAAAAGGTGACATGCAAATGGGGCCATAATTTATGCAAGGCGCAGGGGGCCATTTGCATCTATTTAGCCCCATTTGCATGCCATTTGCATGTAGGTGCGCCCGATCCCGAGGACTTGCTCCTGGCTACCCTGCCAGCGGCAGCCATCGAGGACCGGCGCCTAATGCAACCCGATCGCGGGCAGAACCCGTACATGTCGCCCCCACACATCACCCATAGCCCGATCGCGGGCAGAATCCATACATGTCTTCTACACATCACCCACTGTAGCCCGATCGCGGGCAGAATCCATACATGTCGCCCCCAGTGCCCGGTCAGCGGGCGGAACCTGCTACACCCCCAGTGCCCGGTCGGCGGCAGGAACCGCCATAAACCCCAGTGCCCGATCGCGGCAGAACCTGCATAAACCCCCAATTGCCCAATCGCGGGCAGAACCTGCATAAACCCCCAGTGCCCGATCGCGGGTAGAATGTAACCCTCCCCCCAGCTCGAATAACTCCCTGGTGGTCCAGTGGACCGTAAACCCGATCGCGGGCAGAATGTCACAGCAGAACCCCCCAAACATCTCCCTGGTGTCTAGTGTCCCCCCACCCACCCACGAGAGCCCCTCACCCCGCTCCCCGCGGCCCGGCGGGCGACAGCATCCACCGCCTGCCGCCCCGCCGCCCGCCGACTGACTGTCCGGTGGGGCTGCCGCCCAGTGGTGCAGAGCTACAGCCAATGGGCGTGCAGCCATACGTACATGACAGTCCAGATTTATGAATGATCATTCGTCTGGATTAATCATGTCGGTATCGAACTCGCGGAAACCCATTGGCTGTAGCTCTGCACCAATGGGCGTGCTGGCTGGTCCCTCAGGAGGGACCGCACCCTGCCAGACTGTTGTACAGATTTTACTGGCCTGGGATTCATGAGGATGTTGCTACCTACTGCAGTACTTGTGCTGAATGTCAGAAAGTAGCCCCAGTGACTAAAATGACAAGGTGCCCCTAGTACCCCTGCCCTTGGTAGATGTGCCTTTTCAGAGAATTGCAATGGATGTGGTTGGCCCCTTGGACAAAAGTAAAAAAAGAAAATGAGGTAATTTTGGTAGTATGTGACTAGGTTACACAGTACTCAGAGGCAATTCCAATGCTTATGGTCACAGCCCTAAAAGTAGCAGCAGCTTGCCAAAATTTTCAAAAGGATGGCATACCTAAATAGATTATTATGATCAAAGTAATAATTTTGGTGCTGCATTACTGAAGTGGCTGTACTGGCTACTAGGTGTCACTGTCATAAGAAACTCCCTTTATCACCCTCAGACAGACAGTCTTGTTGAGTGTTTTAATCAAAACCCAGAAACACATGATAAAAATGTTTGTGAATGGAAAGATTAGGACTAATATTTATCTTACCTGCTTTTTGCTTACAGAGAAGTGCCACAAACATCAACAGGTTTTTCACCCTTTGAAATGTATGGCAGAGAACCTAGAGGGCCATTAGATGTAATAAAAGAAACATGTGAAGATAACCCCACTCAGAAAGAATCTATTACATCTTATATGTGTGCACTGAGAAAGAAACTGGCAAAATATGTTGCAATTCCCCATAGTAACCAAGGAAAGGCCCCAAAACAGCAGAAGATGTATAATGACCATGGGGTAAAAGAAAAAGTTTTTGAGTCAAGTGAAAAGGTCTTGTTACTGCTACCCACTACATAAAACAAACTGTTAATGAAGTGGCAAGGGCCTTACAACGTGGTTAGACATACCAGTACAGTTAACTATGATATGACCCCGATAGGAAAAACACTACCAAGATATACCATGCTAACCTCCTGAAGAAACGGTATGAAAAAACTCCAAAGGTCACTTTGTTAGTATTACCAGAAACTTCTAAAGACGATATTGATAAAGCTAATGACAGGTGCGAATAAACTGTAACTTCTGATGCTATAAAGGTGAATGTTTCCTTAGAGAACAAACTGTAGAGATTCATAACTTGGTAAAGACATTTAGAAGTACTTTTACAACACTGCCAGACTGAGCAAAATGTGTCAGGCATGTAACAGTGACAGATAATGTTCATCCTATCAGACAAAAGATACACAGATTGCCAGAGCAGTTAAGAGCAGACGTGATTAAGAAAACACAAAAAATGAGAGTTGGGTAACATTGAAGAAACAAGAATTGTTTGGTGATAACCAATGGTGACTGTAAACAAAAAAGAGGATATAAGAATCTGCTTTGGTTTTAGGACACTTAATCAGGTATCTGTAGTTGATAGCTATCCTGTGCCCAGGATAGATGGTTTGGTGGACAGACTGGGAAGTGCCATGTACACTAGTACCCTCAATCTCAGCAAGGGTTATGGGCAAATTCCCCTACCCAAAGAATCCAGAGACAAAACTGCATTTTCCGCTTCATTTGGAATCCATCGGTTCACGATCATGCTGTTTGGTTTACATGGCACACCCACTACATTCCAGCAGTACATATATGTAATTCTAGCCCCTCACACTGGTTATTGTGCTGGTTACCTGGATGATGTCATGATTTACAATCCAGACTGGAAAAGCCACCTGGAACACCTAGGAGCAGTTATCCAATCTATCAAAAATGAGGGTTTGGCCATTACTCCTACCAAGTACACATTAGGCATGAAGGAAACTGGATATCTGGGTTATATTTTGGGAAATGGAGAAGTAAAGCCAAAGGTTTCCAAGATAGAAGATGAAGCTAACAGTCCTGTCTCTAATACAAACAAACATATCAGGTAATTTTTACATCTGGCTGGTTACTACTAGAGATTTGTTCTCAACTTTGCCCCGTTAGCTGCTTCCCTCTATGAACTCATGAAAAAATGGCATCCAAATAATGTGAAATGGCCCCAGAGTGTGATGAAGCTGTTTCAGGCCATCAATACTTCATTATGTTCAGTCCCAGTTTTAAGAAGTCCAGACTTTGAGAAGCAATTTCTGTTACAGACAGATGAATCGGAGGTAGGCCTACTGTAAGTGCAGTCCTGAGTCAGAATATGGATGGGGAAGAACATCCCATTCTGTATAACAGTAGGAAATTGTACGACAGACAGAAAAAGTATTCCACTATTAAGAAAGAATGCATTACTGTGAAACTGGCAGTAGAGTACCTTAAGTTTTATTTGCTATGAGCTGACTTTGTACATATAATAGATCACAACCCTTTCTGTTGGCTTAATCAAATGAAGGATAAAAATCCCAGCATCACAAGGTGATACCTGGCACTACGGCCATTAAAATTCTAAGTGATGCACAAATACAGAAAAGAGAATGTCAGTGCTGATTTTCTGTCAAGATACGGTTCAACAATTGAGAATTCAGAAGGTTGAAAAAAAATTTGTGTGCTTAAAAAATGTTTGTTGTAACGTGTGATGAAAAAATGAATACTGCATATACAAAGAACTGTAAATGTTATAAGGTGATGTTAAAAGAAATATTAGAGAAGATTTTAGAAACCTGTTCTTTAAAGGAAAAAAAAAATCAGGTTCCTTCTTAAGGGGGGAGGGGGGTATGCAACAGGATTGGGATCAGACCCTGTCCCATTTGTTATGCAGAAAGAGTTAAAAGCAAGGGTCTATTCTGTCCTCTAGTATTCTGTCACTTGTCTATCTCTTGCCTATCTGAGTATGAAATCAAATTTTCCTTGTGACACCTATGAATTGGCCGCTCTGACAGTCCCACAGTTTCTCCATTTTCTCCCTTCTTTCACTTGCTGTTTCTATTCTTTCTTTCTTCCCTTGCTTCTCTGTGGTTAAAAAAAAATATATGACTCTGTATGTACCTTGTGATCTGGCCTGACAGGAATCTTGACTTTATTTGTCGTGTGGATGCCATCTACAAAAATTTCCTTCCCAAACTCGGAGCTCTGTATAGACATCTTTGCTGCCTTCAATTGACTGCCTGTCGTAAAATCATCCAGAAGATGATCCTCAAAATCTTTGAGTCCGGCGACATTGTCTATAACATTGCCCCCAAAACTACCCTTACCAGACTGGACACTCTATTCAATTCCTTCTGTTGCTTTGCTCTTGCCTGTCTGCCTCGTACACACCAATGTGACCTCTACACTGCTTTCTCCTTCCCCCCTCCTGGGGCCAGATGTGTTGCCCATATTGCCTCTTTAATTGGGAAATTCTGGCTTGGCTCCCTGCCACTCTACCTAACTGACCATCTCTCCATCCCCCCACCCCCACTTATTTCCTCTGCATGTCTCCCTCTAGGATCCTCCTCCTTCCTTTCCCATATTTTTACTTCAGGAAGAACAGCTTTCTCCTATCACTTTCCAACCACTTGGAACTCCTTCCCTTCCTCCCTCTAGATATCCATTCCACTCCGTCTACCCATTTGTTGTCCTATCTTCTTCATCACTACATCTCCCCTTCCTGCAATTGAACCTGACCCTACTCCAGTCATTATTCTCTCTGCCTCTTCTTCTGTTCTATTTCCTCTGCTTTCCCCCTTCTATCCCTGCTTTTCCCCTTCTACCCCTCATTCAGCTTGCCATTTCCTAGAGCACTAGCTTGGTTCACATTGAGTAGTGCTCATACCATTGGGTTTCCGCTCCCGTTTGGGAAAGGCTTGCCCTCCCTTCTCATCACTCCTTTTAATTCTTCCCTTTTCACAAATTTATTCCACCCTTCCCTTCCCCCATATCTTCCCATACTCCCCTTACCCTTTACTCAATTTAATCTACCCACCACATTTGTGCCTATTTGTCCCCTGCTCTGTCCCGCTTCGCTCCCCCTTCTTCCCGGCAAATCCCCTTGTGGGGTGTGCATCCCGGAGGGGTGCAGGCCCATTCCTACTCTCTTATCTCTCCTACTCCCCCCCCCTCTATTTTTACAAGTTTCTCTATAACTACCCCTGTTGTATAAATCCCAAGTATGCTATGTGTGTACATGCTTTTGTATATTTGAATATTAGACAAGTGGGTATATTTTAAATATTTAACATTAGTGTTGTTTATGTATATGGATATTTGTATATGCTCTATATCTGATGGCAAGTGCCACTTGCCTTGCCCACAAAAATATATGGTATTGCCTAAGTGTTTCAGTTTATGTACAGTCTTAATTTCTTGTATATTCTTTTGCATTTATATTCTATATTGTATTCCTTTTTCCCCTTCCCCCAAGGCACATCTGGAAATGAGCTATTGTAGCTCAGTATGCCTTTCCTGGTGAAACATTTCAAAATAAATACAATAAATGTGAAACTGGAATCTCTTGGTTTGCAAATGTATATAATTATACCATTGAAATGAATGCAGAAAAGCTACCTGGGTTTCTTTTAAAAATGACAATCTGTAATATTGGAGGCAGGAGGCAGTACAGTGTACAATACAGGAGACAGTATAATGTAGTGTAGTGGTTAATGGCAATGAGCTGCAAACCTGGAAACCTGGGTATGAATCCCATCAGTCCCCACTTGCATACTGCATGACCCTGAGCAAGTCATTTAACTGCCTCATGCTCCCAGGTCACACCTGGAAACAAATTCTGGCTTAGTGTGCCTTATCTGGTTTAACAATTCCCCCCTTAATACAAGGGGTTAACCATTAGCTGTATTTGACCTCCAAAATATTGTTTGCTTAATTATCAACAGGAAGCTAGCTCTGGGACAGGATGTCTTAATAGGTAGCACCTATTAAGAAGACTATTATACTCTTCAGGCTGATCACAGGAAGGTCAATGAAACAAGTCTTGGTGCATTTTGTGAAAAACAGGAGATGGAACTTATTGTACAAGAACAGGATTCAGAAGTTAACCTGCCTGGCAAATACATCTTATAAAAAGAGAGCAACATTTTGTTTTGAGTTAGAAAGGGCTGGAGATTTTAAAGAGACTCTTAGATGAAGTACTTCTGTTTGCTTCAACTGCCTTTATGAAGAGCTATCCTGCACAATTATATTTTTATTTTCTTGTTATTAATAATAATAAAGCACTATTTTGAGAATTTTATAACTTCCCCTGGTCTGCCTATGCTTCCTGACCGATGCCTCTATGACACAAATCTAATCAATTTCTTCTACTGGATAACCAGGGAAACAAAAACAGAATTTGTTTGCAGATAAGGACCATTTTTTGGAGTTTTGTATATCAAGTTGGATTTGTATTTCTATATTTCTTGATTCATGTGCTTATGTATAACTGCAACTGAACTATTTTTCTGTACTTGGATGCAATTGTAAATGAGAGTTTCTCTCAATATGTTTTCCAATAAAAGATTGATTGAATTGATTTGGCCCACCCAGTCTTTCCATTTTTTTCCCCTGCCTATAACATCACTGCAGACCCATCCAGATCTCTAGCTACTCCCCCCGCATTCTTACCAAAATTCCTTTGTGCTTATCCCATGCATGCTTGAAGCCCACCACTGTCTTCACCACCACCATCTCTGCAGGAAGATTGTTCCAGTCACCCACCACTTTTTCAGTGAAGAAGCACTTCTTCACATCCCTCATAATTTCCCGTCTCCTAACTGCATTGTATGTACCCTTGTTCTCATGCATCTTCTCTTCTGAAAAATACTCCCCTCCTGTACTTTATTTATCCCAGTGAAGTATTTATAGGTGTTTAGCATGCCCTTCCTCTCTCCCTTTTCTCTTCCAGGGTGTATATATTTAGATCCCTCATTATCTTTTCACAGGGCTTATGATGCATCTCATGCATCATTTTAGTTGCCCTCCTCTAGGCAGTCTGTGCTCTGTCTATGTCCTTCCAGAGATGTGGTCTCCAGATCTGGACTCAGTTGACCATGTGGGGTCTCACCAACAATCAATATAGTGGTAACACAACCTCTCTTCTTCTGCTGGTGACTCCCCTCTCTGGCTTGTCGCACTGCCTCACCACTTTATAGTCATCAGATATGATAACTCCAAGGGCCCTTTCCTTTATAGTGAGTGTCAATATCCCTTCTCCCACTGCCTCTGGGTTTCTGTGCCCTAGGTGCATGATTTTGTACTTTTTGTATTGAAACCCAGCTGATACACCTTTGACCACTCCTTGAGTTTTCTCAGGTTTCTACTCATTCCCTTCCCAATGCAGCTTATGAAAATATTGCAGAGGAATGGTCCCAGTACTGAGCCCTGAGGTATCCTGTTGGGCACCCTCCCCTCAATAAAGTGACTGGTGTTTACCACCACCAACTTTTGCCTATCCATTAACCTGTTCCTTTCCCAGTTCACCACCTTGTGCACCACCCCCAAACTGTCCAGTTTCCTTATAAGCCTCCTATGTGTATGGTGTTGAAGGCTTTGCTGAAGTCTAAGTATTACCCCACCCAGATCTATATCTCTGGTCATTTATTCAAAGAAATCAAGCAGGTTCATCTGACATGACCTCCCCACTGTGAATCCTTGCAACCTTGGATCTAGTAGTCCACAGGATTCAAGATACTCGACTATCCTTTCTTTCAACAGTGTCTCATTTAACTTCCCCACCACTGATGTTAGACTGACCAGCCTGCGGTTCCCAGCCTCCTCTCTGTTGCCACTTTTATGAAGCAGAACTACACCTGCCTTCCTCCAGTCCTCTAGAACCACTCTTGTTACCACGTCGGGCCCCATAGCCTATTCTACTTTCAGATTTGCAAGTTCTCTCAGGATTCTTTCCTCTGTGAATGGACTTGTATCCACCTCCCTCCAGCATTCCTGCTGATTCTATGTGATCTGTCCCCCCTACTGTGAAGACTGAGCTGAAATATGTTGTTCACAATACCTGCTTTTTTCTGATCTTCCTCTCTGCACAGTCACACCCTGCCCTTCTTAACCTCACAATTCCACCCCTTGTCTTCCTCTTTTGGCTTATGTATCTGAAAAAGTCTTGTCCCCTTTAGCTACCCCTTTGGCTGTCATTTCCTCTGTTTGTGCCTTTGCATCCTTCAGTGCCTTCCCTGCTTCCCTCTGCTTTTCCTGATTCACCACCCTACCCTCTTACCTCTGCATCTCCGTGTACCTCCTGAATGCCACCCTTTTAGCCTTTACCTTTCTCTGCCACTCCCTCAAGAATCGTAGTGGTCTGTTGTTCTTCCTGTTTTTACTCACTTCTTTCATAGAGGTCTGTTACCTTCACTATGCCATCCTTTAATTTGGCTCACTATTCCTCCACCCCACCCAGGAAATCCTCTCCCTACTAGGTTATCTCTGAGGTAGTCACCCATTTTTTAAATCTGCCCTCCTGAAGTCTAAGACCCTCATCCTTGTGTGGATTGTCTCTTCTACCACCCTTATGTTAAACCGCACTGTGAAGTGATTGCTGGTCACTAGGTGGCATCCCACCTTGACCGCTACAATACAATATCCGTCTTTCGAATGAGACGTTAAACCGAGGTCCCATCTGCCTGGATTGGTGGTAGTTCAGGTGGATGTTAAAGATCTCATGGCACTTATCGAAAAGAGTAGGGGAATTTCCCTGGTGTCCTGGCCAAATTTCCCTCGTTCACTAAAAAATACCACCAACAGCTTAATCTGGTTCAAGGTCAGTTGGCATTCATCTGTATCCCCCCCCCCCGGGTCGTGTCTGAAAATAGGCAGGATTTGTCTAGTGCACTTTACCCGGTCAACAAAAACTAAATAAATAAATAAATAAAATACTGTTCCTGTTTGTGAGCAGCAGGTCCAGTAATTGCCACATCTTGATTGGGCTGTCTGACCAGTTGCCTGAGAAATGCCCCCTGTAGGGAGTCTAGTATGGCACTGCTTCTAGCCAAGGCCATGGCTGGGAAGCTCCAATCTATATCCAGCAGATTGAAGTCCCCCACCAGAAGCACATTCCCCTATTTCTGCCATCATGCTGATGGCTTTTCATAGTGCCTCATTCAATTCTTCACCCCGTGTTGGAGGTCTGTATGTTATCCCAGTGTGAATTGTAGCTCTGACTCCTGTCTCCAGAGTGACCCACAGCACCTCCAATCCATCTTTACCCCAATGTTCCCCTGAATTTCCATTGCTGTGATACCCTCCCTCACATGCGTATGACCATGTCCCAGTAATGGCCCCATGTGCACCATGACTCTGTAATGGCCACAAGAGCCAGGTCTGCCTCTGACATGATGGCTTACATGTCTGGAATTTTATTTCAAAGACTCCTCACATTGACATACATGGCTTTCCACATCTTACTCCCACTCTGCCTACAACCTCTTTCCCCCTTCCTTCCTTTGTTGCACTTGAAACTTCCCTCTCTTCCTCCCCCTCACTGCCTTCTTTGTGCCCTGCCTCCTCAACATCTCCCTGTCATCTTCTCTTCTTCTCATCTTGTCCTCTAATATGTTTCTGCTTCCTTTTACTTGTGCCCTGTGGGAGATTCCGCTCCTTGGGCCCTCTCTTCATTTTGCTTTAAACTGTAGGGGGAAGTTTATGCCTCCCTTTCTATTACCAACTCACCCTCAGCTAGTTTAAATGTCCGTCAAAGTAACATCTAAACCTTCCACTGAGGACTGCAGTTCCCTTCCCAGTCAGATAGAAGCATAGAAACATAGAATTTGGTGGCAGATAAGAACCACTTGGCTCACCTAGTCTGCCCCTTTTTCCCTACCTACTGCATTACCACAGACCCTACTTGATCTCTGACTTATCATCCCCCACCCCCCGGTCTTATCACTAACCTTCCATTATGCCTATCCCAGTGCTTTCATGAACCCCATTACAGTTTTTGCCCTACCACCTCTGCAGGGAGGCTGTTCCTGGCATCCACCACCCAATTCATGAAGAAGTACTTCTTCACATCTCCCCTAAGTCTACCCCCCCTCCAGCTTCATAGCATGATCCCTTGTCCTTGAGCATCTTTTTTTCTGAATGATGCTTCCCTCTTGAATCTTATTTATATCTGTGAGGTATTAGAATGTTTCAAACACATCCCCCCATCCCTCTGTTCCTCCAGTTTATACATATTAAGGTTCTTCAGTCTTTCCTCATAGGGCTTTTGACACAGACCCTGCATCATTTTGCTTTCCCTCCTGTGGACCACCTCCACTCTTTATATGTCCTTCCTGAGATGAGGTCTCCAGAACTGGACAAAGTACTCCAGGTGAGATCTCACCAGTGATCCAGACAGGGGTAACACCAACTCCTCTTACTACTGGTGATCCCCTCCCATGCACCCAAGCATCTCACTAGCTCTGCCTTGTCACACTGCTTAACCACCTTTACAGTTTAACAGTAAGCCACAATAAGCTTTAGAGTACCTTACCTTTTCCCTTGTCCATCTGGCAGAGACCCCTGCTTATCTGTGGTCACCTGCAGATAACTACAGACACCTAAGACATCAGTAACCTGTTCTACTCCTGCTCTATTTCACTCACACTCAGGGACATGAGCATGATAGGACATGCTGAGTGTAGTGTAATTTATACATGTGTCAGGGCTTCCTGGTCAGCTCTGATTGGTCCTCACAGTAGTGTTGTTAGAACCTAATGAAGTTCTGAGTTCTGGTTCTGGTCTAGAACTTAGCAAATAGTTCTAGGGATCTAATCTTCTTTAGAACTTAAACTCTTGTGTGTATAGGACTGAACAGAAAAAAACATATAAACATACATACAGAATAAAAAAAACATAAATAAAGATCTACACTCTCAGTACAGCAATAAATATTATTTCACTGCCCATGAACAAAAAAAACAACACATTGTGTCTTTCAAAATGCAAATGCCAAGCATCACAATTTCATGCATTTGGCACATCTGAGTATGAGCAGCAGTTTTTCATATTGCCTCTCTCTAAAACATTTTAAGATGTGATTCCTAATATTTAGTTTCTTTTCCAGGCCTGCATCTTCTGTTTTTGAAATGTCTGAACAAAAAAACATTTAATTTAGTATTTAGGACCCTTAATACTTAGAACCCATGGGTGTTCTAGTTCTAAATTAGAACTAGAAGCCCTGGATTCTAAAAGGGTTATAATCTTTTTAGAACTAGTTCTGACACCCCTACCTCCCAGCATCCTTGTCTCACCTTCCCATCCAAGCCATCCCATCCTCTCACTCTGCATTCTGGCTCCTAAAAAAACTTAAAAAGCAGGTTAGTGTACAGTTCTGAGCAATGATTCTGTCCCTCTCCTGCTACCACTTGCAGATCTAAGAGAATGCTACCAGACGTGTTCCCCAGTCAGGTTGTATTCTGTGTTCAGGGCTTCTTGGTTAGCCCTGATTGGTCCTCACAGCATCCTTGTCCCATCTTCCCACCCAAGTTGTTCCGACAGCCAACTCTGTAATCTGGCTCCTGAAATAAAAAATCAACTCAAAAATGGTTAGTGTACAGTTCTGAGCATTAATCCCACCCCCCCCCCCCGCGCTGCTGCAGCCTGCTTATTTATGAGAATACACCCAGACATATTAACCAATTGATTTTTATGCTGTGTTCAGGGCTACTTGGTCTGTCCTGATTAGTCCTCATGGTGTCCTTGTCCTGATTTCCTGCTCGAGTTGTCCTGATCTCAGACTCTGTACTCCAGCTCATAAAAGGAAAAACAAGTCTCTGTGTCCAGTTTTAAGTAGTGATTCCACCCCCTGCTGCTGGTGCTTGCTAATCTAAGAGAATGCACCCAGAAGCATTCCCTAATTGATTTGTGTGCTGTGTTCAGGATTTCCTAGTCAGCACTGATTAGTCCTCATGGTATCCTCATCCTGACTCCCTGTCCAAGCTGTTCTCACCTCTGACTCTGCATTCTGGCTCCTAAAAGCAAAAGCAACTCTCAAAGAAGGTTAGTGTACAGTTCTGAGCAGTGATTCCACCCCCTGCTGCTGATGCTTGATGATCTAAGAAAATCAGGTGAGGTATCACAGAGAGGTATCATGGAAATAGACCAAGGTAAGGCAATGAATGTTGCCTACTTGGACTTCAGCAAAGCCTTTGACACTGTGCCACATAGGAGACTGATAAAGAAATTAGTCAGTCTATGGGTGGAATCCAAAGTGGTAAACTGGGTAAAAACTGCTTAATGGATAGGCGACAGAGGGTGGTAGTAAACAGCACAAACCCTAATGAGGGGAAATGAACAACTGGGTGCTGCAAGGCTCAGTACTGGGGCTGGTCCTCTTCAATGTCTTCATAAGTGGCATTGTAAAAGAGCTGGAATGAAAAGTATGTCTTTTTGCAGATGACACCAAGATCGGTAATAGGATGGATACTCAGGAGGGGGTGGAGAGAATGAGTAGGGACCTTAGAAAACTTGAGGAGTGGTCAAGGGTATGACAACTGGGGATCAATGCCAAAAAGTGCAAAATCATGTACCTAAAACACAGAAACCCAGGAGCCCAGTGTAAAATGGGGGGGGGGGTATTGACAGTCACTACCAAGAAAAGACAGCTTGGGTAATAGTATCTGATGATCTTAAAGTAGATGGGCAGTGTAACAAGGCAGTAGGCAGGGCCAGTGGGATGCTGGGATGCATAGGGAGAGGTATCATCTGCAGGAGGACAGTGGTGGTGTTACCATTGTATAGGCCATTGGTGAGACTCCATGATGAGAACTCTGTCCAGTTCCGGAGACAACATCTTAGAAAGGATATAATCAGGGTGGAGACAATCCAGAAGATGGCAACTAATATGGTGCAGGGGTTGCCCAAGAAACCCTATGAGGAGAGATTGAGAGATCTCAACATGTACACCCTAGAGAAGAGGAGGGAGAAGTGGGACATGATAATAAAGACCTACAAGTACTTCATAGGGGTAAACAAGGTACAGGAGAGTCTGTTTAAAATGAAGAAGTATAACAGGACAAGAAGGCATGCAATGAATCTGGAAAGGAAGAAGTTTAGGGTATGCCATTTGCACAGCAAAATCCCTACAGTGACAGCAATGTCGTCACTGCAACCGGCTCGTCAGTCATTCCAGTGATCTGGATTTTGCAGCATCAGCCATCTTGCCAACCCAGGGGATTTGCACTGTCCCCCCCAACACCTCTGACCTGGAGGTGAATATATAAATTTCCAGGGGGTGCTGGGGTCAAGTCCCCCTGAAACAGCTTGGATGTGCCCTGGTGTGTTGCACGATAGTAGTCGGTCAGCAGGATTGCCAGGCAATGTGGTTGCTAGTCAGCAAATCCTTGTCAATGTAAAGTTGGTCAACATCCTTAATGTCAAACCAGCATGATAGAACCAAAGTTTAGGAGGGATATGAGGAAATACTACTTCACTGAAAGAGTTGTGGACCCCTGGAACATTCTGCTGGCTGAGATAGTGCGGGTGAAAATGGGGGGCTTCAAACATGTATGGGGATAGGCATAGAGAAATATGGTACATACAGTAGGCAAGAGGGAGGAGGGTCATTGGATACTAATTAGGGTCTGTGGAGACAGAATGTGAAGGGAACATCTGGCCAGACTGGGTGGAACGAGTTATTCTTTCTGCTGACAAATTCTATGTTTCTGTTATCAAGAGAAACAAACTTCCCCAACTCACTTAGTGCTGAGTCTCCCAGCTTCCTCCCCATACTGACAAATTGACAATCAAGAAAAAACCCTTCCTCCAACATGCATATCAGCTCAACTTTCTCCCCTCACTCAAGTGCACTGACTTGTTAAAAAAACTAAACAAGTAGATGATGATCATGGTAGCCCTCCTTGCACTATTTAACCAACCGTTTTTACTGAACTCAGCAACAGAAAACTGTAAAATTATATAAAGATGTAACAAATCAAATAAAAAAACTTATAAATGGACTGGCAACAACCTTCTCCACCTATCTGATGATTTGAGGAAATTCTGAAAATGGTTTTCCCCAAACACTTTTACAGTCTAAAGCTACGAGTGGCTATAATGGCAGTTGTCACAATGAGCCAGTGAAGAATGACTGCAGGTCGAGTGAGCCTGAACCAAAGATAAAGACCAAAATGCAGCCAATGGGAGAGCTGGACAATAAAGTAAAGGCCTTTAACTAATGGGTTGCTTTCTTGGAGACAAAAGTAGCTACAATGGTTTCAGATATGAAGGAGGCTGCAATGATGGCAAACAAAGCCTTGAAGCAAGAACATGAAGAGTAAAAGGAAACAAGGTATTGCACCTTCACATTGAATGGTTTGGAAATGTGACCAGAGTGATGACCCTGAATTGATTACACATCAAGTGAGTGATGAACACCCTGATCCAATCATTTTTGTGTAGAACATTTTAAAATATTAGTACAGTACATTTAGGAACATTGATATTGACCCAGAGAGTTGAAGTCATAGTAATAGTGCAGTACAGTTGGCATTAAACTTAAGGGAGAACTACACCCTCATAACAAATAAACTGTGTTTGTTTCTTGTCAACAGACAACTCTTTTCATGTATCTGTTACAAATATATGTGATAGCTTTAGTTTATTTTCTCTGTCCATACTAGCCCCTGTAACTATCCTGGGGATCTCCATTTTCTGGTTGTTGAAATGTCATTGTCCCTGACAGCTGCATTAGCATAATAGAAAGTGATGTGCCAGCACCAGAGGCGTGTGCAGGAGCAGTGAACAAGGGGGGCCCAAATTCCTAACAAAGCTAAGGGGGTCTGGGGGCATGCCAGCCCCCAGGAAATCTTTGAAACAAATCACTGTAAATGGTGCATTTTACAGTTAGGCAAAATACATTACAGGCCCACCATGAAGAAGTACTATGTTGTAAGGATGTTACATGCTCTTTCATGAAGATGTCAGGCAGCACAACCTATGGATGTAAATCCCCTCCCTAGCAGCACATCAGGAAATGCTTCAGAGAAGCTGAGAGCAAGTGTGGGAGAGCAAGAGAACCAGCACGTAATGTAGCAACAACAGAGCATTTCAGCATGAGCATGAGCATGAAAGTGGGGGGAAGAGAGAGACAGAGAGAGACTGAAGACAGGCCAGGATGGCAGAGAGAGAGAGAGAGAGAGAGAGAGAGAGAGAGAGAGAGAGAGAGAGAGAGAGAGAGAGAGACTGAAGACAGGCCAGGATGGGAGAGAGAGAGAGAGAGAGAGAGAGAGAGAGAGAAAGAGAGAGAGAGAGAGAGACTGAAGACAGGCCAGGATGAGAGAGAGAACTATAGTAGTGAGTTATTTTTTGTAGAGTTTAGAGGGTGTGGGAAAAAGAGAATGAGAAGGTTCACGCCACAAAACAGTTTGTCTTGTGTAGAATGGCATGAAGTCACTTTTGCAGAGAGGACTATTACAAACCAAAGTCTAAACACCTTTTTCCAGTAACAGGAAATTCACGAAGAACATCATCATTACTCAGAGCATCAACCAGGTCCTGCTCCATATACAAAGTTGTCAAAGCGAGCATACATAGCTGGCTCATGGTAGAGCATAGTTTATTTTTCAGAATTCCCATTTTGGAGAAAGTGCACTCACAACTTCACAGAATCACAAAATAGATGTGAGTCATCAGCCTCAGGCTGATCAGAGCCCACCAGGCTGGTACCACAGACATGGTCTCCTCCACAAGCAACTCGCCAATCCAGGACAGGGCGAGAAGGCACCTGCTGCCTGCTGTCCTCCTTGGCTTGCAAGGCTGATCGGAGCCCACCAGGCTGGTACCATAGGACAGTCCCCTCCACAAGCAACCTGCCTGCACGGGACAGGGTGAGAAGGCACCTGCTGTCCATTCTCCTCCTTGGCTTACAAGGCTGATTGGGGCCCACTGGACTGGAACCGTGGAAGCAGTCCCCTCCAAAAGCAACTCGCCCACCCAGGACAGAGCGAGAAGGCATCTGCTTCCCACTCTCCTCCTTGGCTCATAAGGCTAATCGGAGCCCACTGGGCTGGTACTGCAGATGCAGGCCCCTCCACAAGCAACACACCTGCCCAGGAAAGGGTGAGAAGATACCTGCTGCCCGCTCTCCTCCTTGGCTCAAAGGTAATGACTGGTCCCTGACCCAGGACAAGGGAAAGGGGATTTTGGAGCTTTCCTCCCTTTTCTAATTGAATACCTGGCATCCATTGCTTTGGGACCTGAATGGTTTCAGACGGCCCTGGAGCACTGACATTGGTTTCCTGGTCAACGCTGCAGCCAGTGCTGAATCACTGGACTAGGGCATAAGACTGCAGAGAAACACTGATCTTACTTTTCTTCTTACAGCAGTTGCGTAGTGAAGCCCTGATCTTTTTGCTTCACAGTTCGTTCAGTTGCCCAGTTCTCTGAGCTGCACAGTGCAGCTCTGCTACTTGCTTGTTTTTCTCGTCAGCTACTCAACCTTCAGGGCTGCATAGCCTGACTTGAATCTCATCCTGACTTGTATTTTTTGCTGAACTGATCAATCCTTCACTGCACTTTTTCAGCATTTATCTACCCTGAACTGGTTTCTTACACCCCCTCCCCCACCTCCTTCCTTTATTAAATACACTACCAGAGCTGACAGACCTGCCCACTTCCTACTTGGTTACACTTCACTTTCCCTCTTAAAGGGAAAGCACTTAAGTGCTACAGCAAAGCTCTTAAAGAGGTAATACGTAGATCCACAATACCAGGATTTCTTTACCTCTGCATTAGAATAAACTCCACTATTAGCCCCTCCCTTCAGACACAATGACTACAGTTGTCACTGTGCTCATCTTACTCTCCCTACTTACAATAACTCACCCTATGAGTATGGGCACTGAAACTAACACTCACCACCCCCTATTTCTCATAAACGAGAATCAGCTCTGTGTATAAGGCATTACAACAAGTGTCAGCTCTAAATTCCCACATTTCTGCCACCTAAACATGCAGTCTACCTTCCACCTCCAGCCACCTTTTTTTTTCAGCCTCTACTGTGCACACTATAAGACTCGGCAGACTTGCACAAGCAGAAAACTCGACCTACTTTATAGCAGACACCTAAAAAACTGCCTGAAATGTCTACTACTACTACTTCTGCTCATCTCAGGCAACATTCATCCGAATCCAGACCCAGCCCCCTCAACCTTACTGGGCTGTGTCAAATCTGGTGCCCTATCTCTAGCCAGCATTAACATATGCAGCCTCCTCCACAAATTAGATGCCCTTACCACATGGGCTAATGTGCACCACCCCGATGTCATAGCAGTACAAAAGACCTGGTTGAAACCTGATACCCCAGACACTGACAGCACAATGCAGGGCTATACTGTTTTTAGGAAGGACAGAATCTCCAAAAGGGGAGGTGAATGTGCCCTATATATCAAACAGCCTCTCATGGGTCAAGTCCTAATACTCCCTGAGTCCAGGGTTGATGCATAGATCCTTGCCACCAAGACAATGCTTGGCCCACACAACATAATATTAACAGTGGCATTAATTTATATCCCACCAAATTTAACAACTGTGGACCTAATCCCCCTCTTTGACTCTATTAGAGACCAAGTTGGAATCCATATTACTTGGTGATTTCAACATCAGCTGGTTCTCTAACAGTGCAAGCTGTTATAAGGACGCTCTGACAACCGCTAATTTCACACAGCTGGTACAGTCAGTTACTAGGGTGAACTACAAATCTGGGACCAGTACTCTGCTGGACTGGGTAGTCACCTACAGACCAGATCATAGTACCCACACTGAAGTCTTACCAGATTTAATGAGTGATCACTCACCCATCCTATGTACCTGGTCTAACAAGTACATCAGACCTCCAGCTCAGACCATTAACAGCAGGGTGCTCATCAGAGGGCACCTAGAACCTCTAAAGACACAGCTTCAACAGGTGGACTGGTCACAAATCAACATGGCCCAGATATCGATACGGCCTTGGATTACTTTATTATTACCTTCAACACAACCTGCGATCTCCATGCCCCTCACAAAACAAGAAAGATCAAGAATTACATTAATCCCTGGATTACATATGACCTACTCGAACAAATGAAATCCCGCTATCACCTCTGGTACTGAGCCAGGGCCACTGGCAACCAAATGGATACACAGGCATATGAAACAGCAAGGAATGCCTGCACAAGAGCGATTTGGGGCAAAAAGCAAAATACTATAAGGAAGCCTTAACCAATTTCTGGAAAGATGGACGCAAATTTTGGAACAACATCACTGAGGTGACAGGAAGGTCCCAAAGAGACCCCATCCATGCTCAACATAAATGGCACTACAACTGTTGATCCTCAAACCATAGCTGACATTTTCAATGAGGCTTTTACAGATCTCATTCATGTCCTACCCCAACTTCTTTGACCCCACCCCTCTTCCTGCAACTCACAGTCAGCAGAAAATACAAGGTCACACCCACCATTCCACTTTAAAGTGGTGAGCAAAGAAAAGCAAAGAAATACATTCTCAAAGTACTTGGGAAAACTAGGCTAAGTGGGGATTCACTTGACATAAAGCTCATTGCCCTCACCATTGATGAGTACTGTCCCCTTGACAAAGTTCCTTAACGGCTCCTCATGCTTTCCCAATTCCCCACAAAAATGGAAAGCCGCTCAGTTACACCAGTACACAAGCCTGGAGACAGGGCATTGCATGGGAACTACAGGCCCATAGCAATCCTCCCACCACTTTGCAAAGTGTTAGAGTAAATTGTGTCTGATCAATTGGTAGAATACATGGAGAAGTATAATCTTCACTGTAGTCAGCAACACAGGTTTTGCAAAGGGCACAGCACTACTGCTACCCTGCTCTAATTTTCAAACTATACACATCATGCCTTGGATCAAGGTCAATTAGTTGGAGAAATGTTCATTGATCTTTCAAAGGAATTTAATATTGTAAATCACTCTCTACCTATCGAACAATTATCTGATCTAGGTTTATCCATGGACACCACCAACTGGTTCAACAGCTACCTCAGCAGATGCACTCAACAAGTCAGGATTGGTGATACATTCTTCGCAAAATAACCAGTTTGTTCAGGTGTCCCACAAGGGTCTATCCTGGGCCCACAACTTTTCACCATATTCTTGAATCAGCTCCCCACCTCCTGTCATGGTCAGATCCTACTCTACACAGACAACGCAATTCTTTACTCAAGTAATACTGATCCTGCACTTCTGGCTAATCAGTTGCAGAATAGCTTTGCCAATGATGAGGCCTGGTTCCACACACAGAAGCTAGTCCTTAACTACACAAAACCAAAAATGATGTTGTTTTACAGTGCACAAAACAGGTTCCACTCCCACCAACTGGAAATCAGAAATAGCTCAGGCATTACCCTAGAACAGACTCGACTTTTTAAGTATTTAGAAGTGACAATTGACAGCACTCTGTCATTCTCCAGTTATATTGATAATGTTACCAAAGCACTTATGATCTATGGATCCACCTCTGACACTGCCCTGCGCCGTGTCACCACTGCCTTAACACGGCCTGCCATCTACTGACTGGGGCCATCTGCCACACACACATGCGACTTATGAGCAAGCAAACTGGCTTCAGCTCAAAGGCAGACTATCCTATAAATCATGCTAATAGCGAAAAGGTCTCCCTCAGTCTCTTGTCTCCTGGTGTACAGTCAATATTTAGGTTGCCAAACTGCACCTGGCACACTAGGCACACCTTGAACCATGCATTCATAGTGCCTTGCTGCCATACCACCCAAGGGTTAACACTCATTTGCATACAGAGCACCACTGTAGTATAAGTCACTCCATGTGATGTTACCAAAGACCAAACAATGGTCTTCTTCAAAAAGAAACTTCACCAAGTACTAGTCACCAATGCCTCCTATGACTGCCATGCATAAAACAACTTGGGCCTGTTTCCTCTCCTTCACCCACACCCTACCCACCCTTCCTCCACCATACCATCCTACTCTTGCTACTACCCTATAACTTACCTGCCCTCCTGAGGTCCCCATTAACCAATTTCAGCATCAAACTATGCTTTCTGCTCCATAGAGGGCATCATCAGTTCCTGCACTGATTGCCCCACTGGAGTTCACTCTTAAACTGAATGATACAGCCCACATGTGTTTGCTGATAGTCCCTCCTGGCAACACCCCCACCCACACTCGCTCAGACAAAGCCTTTGGCTGTATCCCTACTCGGAACAATGTTAGGTCCTAGCCCTTTAGCGTCTATCTATCCTATAAGACCATGTCCCTAGTTGTTGTTTTCCATCATTTGTCTCTGACATTGCCACTTGGCTGCATCTTTTTCCTCCTGTAGCTGGATCCCAACCCTAATGCCCTCCCTTGCTAGTTAAGCTTACTCCTAGCTGCTGTATGTCTGCAAAATAGCTGTTTTTGTAACTTAAATCCATATGTGCTTATTTTATTGTTGCCTTTACTCCTAGGATCACTATGTATTTTCTCACTACACTGTTTGTTTCTGTTCTTTGATATGACATGGAGCCTACTGTATGTAAAAGAGCCTTTGGCTCAAAGGTATTAATTCCAAGACTGAAAATAAAAAAAAATAAAAAAATAAAAATAAGCCATAAGACTCGACCATTATGTAGTGACCTCAAAACATATTTTCTGTTGTTCATATAGTTATCTAGAGTTTTTTCAAAGATATCAAAGGATTCACTGTCTACCACATTACTAGGAAGTCGATATGTTGATGACTCTCTAATTTATCCATTGGCCTCTTTGGTTCATTCTACACTGTTCACCCTTAAACTGAAGCTGATGGAACCTACTGTGTCTCTCTCTTATTCCTATTAACCCTATAGTCTCCCAGAGATCATTTATGGTAAAATCTCTGTATATTAGATGCAGATCTCCCCTCAGTCGCCTATATGACAGGCTGTATAGTACAAGATTCATCAGTCTATCTTTGTAATATACATTTCTTAATTGTTTTATGCTCCTAGTCATTTTCCTTGCACCCTCTAGTAACCTAATGTCAGAAATTTTGTTGGTGCCCAAATTTGGACACAGTATTCTAAATGTGGATAAACCAAGGACCTGTATAAGGGGACCATAACACTACTGTCTCAACTTTTAAAGTTCCTGTAAATATGACCCATAATTGTATTGTTACTTACTACTGTCTTACAATAAATAGAAGGTGATAAGTTTTCAGATATCATCACTCCTAGGTCTCTTTCTGTTTTTGTTTCTGTAATGGCATTGTTGTAAAGAAAGTATTTTGCCCTAATGTTGTTGTGACCCATGTGCATAATCTTGCACTTCTCAAGGTTTAATTTTAACTTGTTTTGTAAAATGCAGTCATCTATTCAATTTATTTTGGTTTGAAATTGGTATATAGATTAGTTGTTGTTAACAATACAACCAACTTTAAAATTTTCAGAAAATTCAGAGATCCAGCAGTCTGATGTAGTTTGCAGAGGTGCAACTTATATAGTGAAAGGTATTGGTCCCAGTAAGGATCCTGAGGAACACCACCAGTGAGCTCAACTGTTGATGACAAATGACCAGCTAAGCTAACTTGTTGTTTTCTGCTGTTTAACCATTAGCTGATCCAATTAACCAGTTTGATATATATTTCTATGAGTCTTACAATAAGCTCCTTATGTGGTAGCGTATCGAATGCTTTTGAAAAATTCAAATACAGAACGTCAACAAGCAGTCCAGCATCTAAGGCACTGCTTACCAGACTGAAAAAATGTAATAAATTTGTCTGCCATGATCGACCCCTATAGAATCCATGCTTGTTAATATCCACCAGACCTTCTTTTGTTATATGTTCCCTTATTATATATTTAATAATATCTTCTAACATTTTACTTACAATTGATGTCAGGCTAATTGGACGAAAGTTGTTAGGTTGTTTCTTGTTTCCTTTTTGTAAATCAGTTTTATAGTAGCATATGTTCCAGTTTTGGACTGTGAGGCCTTCATCAAGTGAGGTATTGATAATGTCTAAGTGGTGCAGAAATAACATTTGCAGGGTTCTTTAATATAATAGGGTGAAGGTTATCAAGCACAGGGGATTTACGTGTATCTAATTCCTAAAGTTTACCTGCCACAACAGTCTCTGTGATAACATGTTTTTTGTTTGGAAGATCTACACATAATTCTATTAATTCTTCCTGTGTTATATCTGTTTTTTGCATATAAACACTTGCAAAGTAATTATTAAATGCCGACTTTTTACTGGGGGAATCCCATATTTCTTTGTTGTCTATCAGCAGTGGTTCTACAGATGATTGAACCTTTTTGACACTGTTTAGGTTACTGTAAAATTTATTTTTATTTTCATTTATTGATGTTGCTAAACCTAGTTCAAATTCCCTTTTTGAATTTTGAATTGCTGATTTGCATTTTTTGCTTGCAATCTTGTATTTTTTTCAATGTTATTTGTTGAGGGATTTTATTTTATACTTGCAATATGCTTTCTTACGTGATTTGATAAGTCTAGTAGTATTGTTATTAAACCACGTTGAAATTCTGCCCTTATTATTATTTTTTTTTTTGTGGGATGCAATACTGCAATTTGTTCTTAAACTTTTGCCACTTTGATTCCAAGTTTATCCCTTTAAAACCATCTTACCAATTCCAGCTTGCAAGGTATTGTCTTATTTGATCACACTTCGCCATACCATAGCATCTAATTTTAGTGGTGCCTAATAGTGGTTTCCATGAGGTGTCAATTTCTAGTTGTACCATGTTATGGTCACTGTTACAGAGTGGTTTTCTCACCTTACAGTTGGTAATATTAATTTCCATATTAGTTACTATAAGAGCTACAATGTCTGAACCCCTGGTAGAATCTCTAACAGTTTGTTTCAAATTGTTTAGTGCTGCGTAGTCCAACATTTTTTTGCCTGTTACTGATGAGGATTCTAAATTGGCCCAATCAACATCTGGGATATTAAATTCCCCCATGAGTATTGTATCTGTGTCCATGTTTATATTTCCAAGGTTCCCCAAAAAATTGTTGTTTTCTTTTGCATTTAGGTTCAGTGGTCTATAAGACTTGCCTACAAATATGTGTTTCCTATTTTGCGGATATAATGATACCCACAGTTGCTCTGCCTCAATTTCAAATATATTTTTTGTAGTTTCACTAGACTCAATGTTGTTTGTAATATATAATGATACCCCACCTACCCACCTTTGGGATCGATAGTAATGGTAAGCTTTGTAACCTGGAATGATAGTGTTTTAATCGTCCTTGGTCCATCAGGTTTCACTAACTCCACATAAATGTATGTTCTCAGATAGCAATATGCATTGTAATTCATACTTCTTGTCCCCCATACTCCTAGCATTTAACAGTAGTATTCTTATTTTGTGATTAATATTATTTTTTGCCTCCCCCCCCCACACACACACACACACACATACTGGCTAGTTTCTTGGAATAGTCTCGGATGATAGAACTCTTTCTATTCTTCTCCCTAGAATGTTTTTACCAGTCTTATTTAGGTGCAAATCATCTTTCCCATAGTTTTGTGTTTTGCCAAAAAATTTATCCCAAGTGTTTAGGAAGGTTAGGTCAAACTGTACACATCTGTCTTGTACTCTTGCATTTATTCTTTCAATAGTTGCATTTTTTTCTGGGTGGCATCTTGTTAGAGGTAGTAGACCAGAGATGACTGCTTTCACACCAGCTGCTTTAATAAGTTTACCTGTGGTAATCAATTCATCTACTATGTCTTTTGCATGTACTCTGCCTACATCATTGATGCCTCCATGGATCATTATAGTCCTGTAGTCAACTCCTTTGTTTAGCAAGGTTTCTAATATTTCTTTTATATCTCTAATTCTGGCATCCAGTAGACAATGTATCTCCCTATTTACTTTGTTGTGTTCACAAATTAAGCTATCACAGCCCCTTATGATAGAATCTCCTATCACTAAAAACTGAGTTCTTATCTCTTCATTTTTACTAGTATCCATTTGGGAGCCCATTTGACTAGTAGACACCATGTTACTTGGGTCTCCTTCATCACTAGAAAGTATAGAGAATCTATTAAATGTTTCAATCAGTGTATTAGTTGATGCATTACCTATCACTCTCCTACTTTTTTTTATTTGTCTCCTGTGGATTGTCTTTATCATTTTTGTTTGGGACATTGTCTTCAATATCTTTTATTTTATCCCTTTTAGAGGTGTTCACTTGTTGCCTTACTTCCATTAATAATTCAGCCCGTAGTTTCTCAAGTTCTACACATTTTGTGCATTTGAAACCTGGTGATACATTTTCAACTTCATGTGAGGCATACATGTTGCATAGAAACATAGAATTTGATGGCAGATAAGAACCACTTGGCCCACCTAGTCTGCTCATTTTCCTACCTAACAGATAAGCTGCAGATCCTAGTTAACCAAGAGTCTACTTCCTCCTAGCCCCCACTAGGACTGCTTTATGTCTGTCCCATGCATTCTTGAATTTCCCCACTGTTCTTGACTCCATGACCTCCTCAGGAAGGCTGTTCCATGCATCCACAAACCTCTATGTGAAAAAATACTTCCTCACATTACCTCTGAGCTGTCCCCCCTCTATCTTCAAATTGTGCCCCCTTGTTCTTGCACATCTCTTTTTCTGAAAGATACTACCCTCTTGGAATTTGTTGATTCCCTTGAGGTACTTAAAAGTTTCTATCATGTCCCCCCTCTCCCTTCTTTCCTCAAGGGTATACATATTAAGCTCCTTTAGTCTCTCTTTGTATGACTTCTGATGCAGACTCTGCACCATTTTGGTTGCCCTCCTCTGGGCATTCTCCACTCTGTCTATGTCTTTGCAGAGATGGGGTCTCCAGAACTGCACACAGTACTCCAAATGGGGTCTGGCCAACTGTCTGTACAGAGGGATAACAACTTCCTGTTTTCTACTGTTGATTCCTCTCTCTATGCATCCCATTATCCCCCCAGCCTTCCTTACTGCCTTCTCACATTGCTTGCCATCTATAGGTCATCTGATATAATTACCCCCAGGTCTCTTTCAGTTTTTATTGTTGTCAGTATCTCACCCCCCATTGTGTACTCTTGCCCTGGGTTTTTATTTCCCAGGTGCATTACCTTGCACTTCTTTGCATTGAATCTAAGCTGCCATACATTTGACCATTCAATAATGTGTATTTTACAACTAAGCCTGTATCACAAAGAATATCCCAAAAGGTGCTCATTAGGTTTACTAGGTGTATTTATTCCTATCATTGTTGTAGTGTTAATTCCTTGAGCTCTTTGACTATTCAATGGACTCTAAGGATCCTACCTGCTCAGAGTCCTGCTAATTACTCAGAACGCATAAGCAGATGCAAATTTCTGTGCCCCTAATCCCACTATCCCAGTGGACATGGCAGACACTCGCAGACATGTTGATGCATGTCTCTGCACACGTCTCTATGCATGCAATGCACACGCTCACACTGAGTGTCTCTTTTATCCTGCTGTAGCCCTGGACATCAAGTCATGTGAGTGCCCACTCCTAACATCCAAACTACAAGATTTCTATAAAAGCCCTTATTTTGGTAATGTACAGTTTAAAAATCCCTGTCTCTAGTGAAGCAATAAATGAGTTGGGAGATGTATTTTGTTCGCAAAATCCTGTGAGTAGCCTGGACATATCCGGTAGTGCTATAGTTCTCCTGAGTTTAGTGAACTACAGTTCCCAGGCACGTCGTGCTTCACTCAGGACAGCAGCAATTCCACACAATACAGTAGCATCAGATTAACAAAACTTCAAAACTTCAATTGCATTTAAATAAGCCCAGCCTAGTCTGTCTCACCACTGGCATGCTCACACAGCAAATAGGACTGATTCAAAATCTGCAGAAGTAATGAGCAAAGTATTGTACCTAAGGCTTGCAAAAATTTAAATACAGCTGGGTATACTTGGGCTGTACCTTCAGAGTAAAAGGCATTCAGAAACTCAGGGACAGTTGTACATACTAAGGAGCCATGGACAAACAATTCTCACTCTGTGTAAAGCTCAGCCCTTGGTACATGGAGCCTATCTGCCAATGCTTCAATTACTTCTCTGTCTGGAAGCTTATTTTTCAAAAGTAATCTCATGGGATGAAAAACTTCACAAGCCTCATTGGCTAAATCTATTTTTGATTTCTCTCCCAACATGATCAAGAACACTGTAAAACATTTTTCCTCTCAATTCATCCTCTTGAGATTGAAACATGTATTCGGTCACAGTTCTGTTATCAAGATGTCTTGACACTTTATTTTGTTTTGACACTCATGTTTAACTGTTGATACCAAGATTTTCACATCTCTTTCCTGCTTCTACGAAGTACTGTACTTGTGACATTTTTCATCTGTTCAGCTACTTTGTATCCAGGTTTTGAGAACGTCAATTGTTTCAATTACACAGATGATATCTAATTAAATGTTTTGCAAGTAGTCACTGACAGTAGACCATTTGCCAACTATATCTTTCAAAACTTCTAAACAAGTACTGAATTGAAAAGTTTTAATCTGAAACAATAAACCTCTATCAGCTGCAGAAACTTTAGGAATTCTAGATGTTTATTCAATTTCTTCCAAGACATTCATAATGCCTTCCAAATTTTCATCTACTGCAATAATAGCTTCACTTCAACAACTTCACTGGGTACCACTGAGACTCTTATTTGTTTTAACAGGGATTGGAACCTCTACATATCTTAATGTTTTCATAAGTGCACCGTATGTCGGTGGACTACCCTCAATGAAAGCATAAAGAGCTTGAAGAGTACCAAAGGAATTCCTTGCATATGTGTTTTCTGTCATTGAGGGCATGAAAACCAAGTTCAAACAGTGAGCAAAACAGTGCAAATATAAGACTTGTGGTAGCCTGTCTGTTACTCAATCACACAAACCACTCACTGCACCACTCATAAAGCTTGCTCCATCATAGCATTGTGCAATAATCTTGTTCTTATCTATTTTTACATATCCACTGTTGACCAAAGAGTATTAAACAAGGTTTCAGCCTCAGTTTTTTCTGTTGGTTTAATATCAACTAACCTTTCCTGGATTTTGCAGTTACTGTCCACATATTGCATCATTATTCTGACTTCCTTAGTATTGCTTACATCACTTGCCTCATCCATTATAATTGTGATAAACTAAGCCTCACTGAGCTTTTTCTCAAGATGATGTAACAGTAGTCCATATGCTGCCTGTATCATATCACTCTGTCTTTTGTTTGAAAGATATGCTGCATTTTTGGGGGCACACTCTAAGTGTTTCTTTAGCACAGGATCATAGTGAGCTAGCAATTCTGCCACCTCTAAAAACAGGCTTTTGTATTGATATTCTGCATATTCATGATGCCCTCTCAGGAAATGTCCACACCTCCCTAGTGTTACCACAATATGAATCAATCTTGTACCTGCATTTCTATTTTCTTTGTGTACTTTCTTTCTAGCTGAAGATGCTGCAGCCACCTGATCATCAAACTGACTATCAATAGGGACAGATTTCATGAATGTCGTGTATGCAAGGGCTGTATGCTTGTGGATTGCAGAACTTTTATGTTCTCGTATTGTGCTCCTTGAATCTTTCCAGCCACTTGCTTGTGTTCCCAAAGTGCTGAAAGCAGTACTAACATGGCCCACTGAACATGAAACATTTGTACTGAAGCTTCTACAATAGAACCAGTACATTTTGTCTGCTATAGGTGAATACTCTAGCCATGGATAATCACTGTAACACACCTTTTGAAAACTTAGTGAATGTTTCCCTGCACTACATGATGTTTTTTTATGTTCCATTAACAATGGCTAATATGGTCCCTTTCTAATTGTTAAATCAAGCATGTCATGGTTTAATGGAAGTGCTTTGCTTGGATCATTTTCAGAATCATACAGAATATGTTGCTCCACAATTAATGGTTGCAGACTTTGATGTGGTACCTGTAGTTGTACATGTTGATTAGGACCTGATATGGATGCTGTAACAGCCTTGTGATTAATCATAGGATTACTCTGATGCTGCTCTGGGGAATTTAGCATTATCTCTGAAAATTTGTCTTATGCCCATTTCTTTTCCTGTTATAGGGCACTACTCAATTATTATTTTATACAGAGGTTTCCTTGTCCAAGTTATTGTTTGTAATGTGACTGCATTTTTACCTTAGTCAATAATTTTTTTTCTAGGCAGACTGTGATCCTGGGATTTCTGGACCTTTTTGAGGGGTATTTATAGTTTTCTGTGTGTCCCGCTGCTGGGTGTTGCAAGAGCTCTACCTGTGCTGTGTGGCTGTTATGGTATATAACCGTAAAATTCCAAATACACACACAAGGCATCACACTAGACTGCAAGCCCACTAATATATATAATTTTTCCAATGGATCAAATTATTTCTCTCTCTCTCTTTCTCTCAGTCTGTCTCTCCAGGATCCCTGGGTCACCATCAGCCTTTCCTCTGTCTGCTAAATTCCCATGCTGGGTGTTGCAAGAGGTCTATCTGCACTGTGTGGCTGTTATGGTATGTAACCATAAAATAAAATTCCAAATACACACACACACAGCCACAAACTAAACTGCAAGCCCACTAATACTGCATATAATTTTCTCTCTCTCTCTCTCTCTCTCTCTCTCTCTCTCTCTCTCTCCCCCTCTCCCCTTCTCTCAGATGCCTGGGTCAGCATCACCCTTCCCTCTGTCAGCTAAACTTCCATACTGGTTGATGAAAGAGGTCTATCTGTGCTGTGTGGCTATTATGGTATGCAACATAAAAAAAAATCAAATACACACACATGGCCACACACTAGACTGCAAGCCTGCTAATATATAATTTTGTCCAATGGATCAACTGATTTCTCTCTCTCTCTCACTCTAGGATGCTTGGGTCACCATCACCCTTCCCTCTGTCAGCTAAACTCCTGTGCTGGGTGCTGCAAGAGGTCTAGCTGTGCTATGTGGCTGTTATGGTATGTATCTAACCATAAAATTCCAAACACACACACACACAGCCACACACTAGACTGCAAGCCCACTAATATATACTACTTTCCAATGGATCAACTGATTTCTTTCTCTCTTTCTCTCTTGCTCTCACTCTTTATGATGCCTAGATCACCGTCACCCTTCCCTCTGTCAGCTAAACTCCCATGCTGGGTGCTGCAAGAGGTCTATCTATGCTGTGTGGCTCTTATGGTATGTATGTAACCGTAAAATTCCAAATACACACACACAGACACACACTACACTGCAAGTCCACTAATATATCATTTGTTTTCCATTGGCTCAACAGCTCTCTCTCTTTCTCTCTAGGAAGCCTGCCATCCTTCCCCCTGGCCTTGGCTGTGCCTGTGCTGGTGGCTGCTGGCTTATGCACTGTCTACAAAGATGCTTGTCTGTCTATTTTTTTTCAAAGGAACACATTTCTCTCTCCTGCACTTTCTTTGTTTCCTGAGCTCTCCCTCTCCCAGTAGTGCCTGCTCCAACCTCCACCTCCTCTATGACCATGTCTGTGTCATGAAAATGGCTCCAACTCAACTGACCCCTTTCTCCTCCTTGATTGACAGCAAAAAAAAATAGCCTGGCTGGCCTTGCACTAATTTGCTTTTTAAAACTGAGCAAGCAAGCAGGCAGCAGCAAGGCAATTTCAAAATTATTTTATCCCTTTCCTCTGTCCCTCCTCAAAATGTTCCTGGGGCAGTCACTGAGATTATCTGCTCAGCTTACTCAAGAGAATCAGAACAGAACAAGACCTTATAATTTTTTTCACAAGTCAAGAATGAAATTTGAACAAGACAAATAATAGCTGCTTGAAGCAACTAATAAAAGAACTAACAAATCCAGACCAAAACACACAGAACAGAGAACAATTCAACTGTCGTCCTACTTGGCATTTCCATCTGAGTGAAAAGTGATTGTGTGTTCCACTTTAGGTTACTGAGGCAGCTGCAGTTCTGATTGATTGATCAAGTCATTGCTCACTCAGTTATAAACCAATCAGAAGCTTATCTGTGTCAGTGACCACCTTTTGACATCCTGTGGTTGCTGTGCCTACTGCATGGGCATATGGTCACCTAATGTACAACTTCCAGAGTCATGTGACCTTCTACCCATGCGGCACACTGATTGGCCACCACCACTTGAGTGCTGCCTGCAGCAGCTAATCATCTTAGTTGATATGTGGTACAATATATTTCATTGTAGCAATAGAAAGAGTCTTTTTAATCTTAGTTCACGCTGAGCTATCCCTGTTTGTTCTCTGTTCTGTCTATGAATACATGTCCTATGGCAAAGAAGTGATTTGGGGCCAAGAAAAAAAGAAGAAATTGTCTTAGGAGAGAATACAGAACACAGAGCAACTGCTATGTCCATGGTATTCTGAATACTGCCAACACTGTAGTTGCTCTGTTTTCTTATTCTCTCCTAAGACATTGTCTTCTTTTTTTCTTGGCCCCAAATCACTTCTTTGCCATAGGATGTTGGATCTTCCTTGGAATCAATTTCTGTACTCTCTCTCCATCATTCTCCATTCTTCTTTATGTAATTACAGTGTAAGTTTACAGTTTGTCACTCCATCTCTTGATAGCTGATGCTGCACCTCTCCAATTTTTAATGGCATCAGGTCCATATCAAGTCCATAAGTTCTCAAGTCCCATGTGTGCCCTGTCCCATCTCCCAGTTCCTCCCTGCCCAAACAACACCAACCAGTATTTTTTTAATGCTGGCTGGCTTCAGCTTAAGTTTTAAATATCAGCACAAAGTACTACCGTGTCCATCCCGTCCACCACAACAATCACACCCCTGCCAGCAGTGAGAGCTGCAGCTGAGAGCATCATGAGTGGTGAAGACTCCTCCAAGCTGCCTACCACTCTTGCCAGCACAATCCCTGATCCCCACCCCCATAGGACTCAGAATGTTGCAGCTGCTGCACCACCTAAAATATCCCACGGTTAGAGATGGGAGGAAAGGTGGAAGTCAGCAGCAGCACAGAAAGCATGACATCTCTGGACAGTGATCAACCTGACCTGACTGTCAAGAATGTCAGTGTCAGTGATCAGCAACCTCTCCTACCTCTCCAGTAAGTCAAGTGTTGCTGTTGTTAGTTATGCAAAAGTTGCAAGAGGGATTCAGTCGGACAATGGCTACAGAACCCGGGGATGTTTGGGCTGGTCTTCACTGCTGTCTGTCAGTGTCATCACTGTGTGAGTGCGACACAGTTGGGTCAGGACTCTGGGTGGTCATGGGTGGCTCATGGGACTACTAGGAGACTGAGCTGCTGTGCCTGTTGTGGTTGCATGGTCTCAGTCACAGTTCTAGTCTAGTGAAGTTGGGAGGGACTTGAGTTGAGCAGAGCAAACTAACTAAGTCTACTGTTGGAGCAGTCTCTGTCTAACATGAAAAATAACATGATGCAACCAACCTGAGCATCATTTTTTTCAGTTGACTGTTTCCTGGCTGAACTAAATAAAAAAAAATTGAAAGACATTTAACAGGGGGCCAGGGCCAGGGTCTCCTCCCAGTGCACACCTCTGGTCAGCACCCTTAAGACTCCACAGTATGCCTGTCCGCTAAATTAGATTTCAACAAAACAAGTTATAGCAAGGTGTAAAATATCAGATTTACCTTCAGCTAGCTTTGCAAATTGTCTGAGTTGTAATGCAGGATTTCCCTCCTTTAAATTGCTTTCAGTTAGTGTGTTTACAGAGAGTTTTTTCAGGATATCAGTACTTTCACCATAGCGAAATATGGAGTAAGTGGGTGCTGTGACATCATGTTCTCATGTACTCATGGACAATGAGATTTCACAACCATATAATGGAGACCCCTGGATAGTTATAGGGGAATAGTATGAACAGTGAAAAAAAACTAAAGCAAACATGTATATCCCCAACAGCTACAGCAAAAGAGTTGTCTGTTGACATGGAAACAAAATTTACAAGATATGAAGATGCCATTTTCCTTGAAAGCAACTGCATTTAGGCTGGCCCAGTGGCATGGAGGGCAGAAGCACTGTGCGCCTTACCTCTAGCCACACCAGTGACACAGGGTCAGGAATGGACTTAGGTTGCTTGGGGCCAATGGGGAGAGGAAGGATTGAGTGTTTCAGGATGGCTCTCCTTCCTTGGGAGGAGGATTCTTGTGTCACGCTGCTTAACGTCTACCCAGCAACAACTGGATGTCAGCACATGTGCATCACCTCGTAAGGGAAGGGAAACTTGCATTCAGGATGCTGGGGCCATCTCTGCAGATGTGGAGACAGTGTAGTAAATAGGTAGCACATTTTGTTTTAGTTATTAGTATCACCTGGTTGTTATAATCATTAGCAATTAATTGTATGCTGATGCTTGATAATATAAAAACAGAGCATGTCATCTCCCACTCACCACACTCCCTGATGAAGGGTTGTTTTTACCAGAAGTGCTGGGGCAAAAGGGGACAGTGAGTAGTTTGGTATTTCACCACAATAAATACACAATTTTGCTTCAAAATATTTGCTGTCCTGTGGAGTGCTGTGGAACTTTTGAACTTTACACAGTACTGTTTGGGCTGGCAGCCCTTTTCCATGCACCCTCCTCTCTTTTGTGTCTGCAGTGGTTTGTTGGATTTACTTACTAACAGGGACAGTGTTGTAGACATCAATGTGGGAGGCCACTTGTGGACCAATCACCACTGTACAGTGTGGCTCAATATAAGAATAGCTGAGAAATTGAACCACACAAGGGTGAGAGTCTTGAATTTTAGGAGGCCAGATTTTATAATGATGAGTGAATGCCTCAGGGATGACCTGGTGGGGGATGGCCTGTGTGGGATGGGGGAACAGTGGGTGAAAATAAAAGGGAGCACATTAAAGGTAACAAGCCTCTGCATCAAACAAATGCACAAAGGCAAGAGGTAAAAAAGACTGCTATGGTTCTCAAAACAGGTGGCTGAAAAGATAAAGGCAAAAAGGGTAGCATTCAGAAGATATAAGGAGACACAGAGGGAGGAGGATAGAGAGGTGTATCAGGGGAAACAGAGGGAAGCAGGGAAAGCAGTAAGGAGTGCAAAGGTGCAAACTGAAGAGAGAGAATAATCCAGTAGGTAATGACAGGGGATAAGACATTTTATAGGTATGTAAGTCAAAAGAGGAAGACCAGGGGTGGGATTGTAAGGTTAAAAAGGGTAGACGGGACTGTGCAACTGGGGCACCAAGAAAAGGCAGACATCCTGAACAAATACTTTTGTTCAGTGTTCTCAGAGGAAGGAGGAGAAGAAGAGGTGCCATAAAGTAACAGAAGCTTTAGAGGGAGGGAGGTGGACACTAGTCCTTTTTTGGAGGTGAGATTCCTGAAGGGACTTACTAATCTGAATGTGGACAAGGCAATGGGACCAGATGGATTATGTCCAAGGGTACTGAGGGAGCTCAGAGAAATGCTGGCTGAACTTGTGACCATTCTGTTTAACAGTTCACTGGAAACAGGAGTGGTTCCAGAGGACTGGAAGAGGGTAGATGTAGTCCCACTACACAAATGTGGTATCATGGAGGAGGCTGGCAATTATAGGCTACTCAGTTTAACATCGGTGGTAGGAAAGTTATTGGAAGCATTGCTGAAGGAAGGATTGTCAGATATCTTGAACCTGGTAGGTTACAACGCCCAAGCCAGCATGGTTTCATGGAGGGGAAGTCATGTCAAACAAATCTGATAGATTTTTTCACTGAGTGACCAGGAACTAGATCAGGGTAGAGAAGTGGATATGCCCTACCTAGATTTCAGTAAGGATTTCAACACTGTTCCACATAAGAGACTAGTAAGCAAGCTAGGTAGCTTAGGAGTGGGTCCATAAGAGGCAAACTGGATAAGAAATTGGTTAGGGGATAGGTGACAGAGGGTGGTGGTAAATGGAGTTAACTCTGAGAAAGGGAGGGTGACTAGCAGGGTGCCTCAGGGATCAGTACCTTGACCAGTCCTCTTTAATGTCTTTATAAGTGGCATTGATGAGGCGCTAGAAGGGAAGCTCTGCCTCTTTGTGGATAACACCAAAATCTGCAATAGATCGGACACTACAGAAATGGTGGAAAGGATGAGCAGATACCTGAAAAATCTAGGGGATTGGTCAAGGGTATAACAGATGGGGTTCAATGATAAAAAGTGTAAAATAATGTTCTTAGGGCATAGAAACCCAGGGGAGCAGTACAGAATGGGTGGAGTGGTATTGGTGACCCCTAAGAAGGAAAGAGACCTGGTGGTAATCATACTGGCTGACCCAAAGGTGACCAGGTAGTGCAACAAGGCAGAAGAGAAGGCTAGTGAGATGCTGGGATGCATAGGGAGAGGTATCATTACCAGAAAGAGGGAGGTGAGATTGCCTCTGTATAGATTGCTGATAAGACCACACCTAGAGTACTGTATTCAGTTCTGGAGACCACATCTCTGGAAAAACATAAACAGAGTGGAGGTTGGCCACAGGGGGCCAACTAAAATGGTACAGGATCTTCATCAAAAGCCCTAAGAAGAGAGATTAAAGGACCTCAATATGCAGACCATGGAAGAGAGGATGGGGGGGATATAATAGAGACCTTTAAATACCTCATGGGGTAAATAAGGTACAGAAGGGAATTATTTTTCAAAAGGAATGGTGCTCAAGAACAAGGGGACATGCCATGAGGCTGGAGTGGGGGTAGATTCAGAAATGATGTGAGGAAGTACTTCTTCACAGAAAGAGTGGTAGATTCCCAGAACAGCCTTCCAGAAGAGGTGGTGGGGGTGAAAACAGTGGTGGGGTTCAAGAATGCATGGGATAAGCACAAGGGAATCATAGTGGAAAGGAAGGGAGGAGGATGAAAGAGTTGTACATTGGGCACGATCTGCAGTAATAGTGTACAGCATGTAGGGAGAAAGGGGCAGACTGGATGGGCCAACTGGTCCTTATCTGTTGTCAAATTCTATGTTTCTATGTTTCTTTTTTATACCCACCTCCAAGTTCATCTTATTCTACCCTTTCACATTCTAAGGTTGATTTTATAGTAAAAAGTCATCATAGCAACTGAAAGAAAAAGGCTATTTTTTGGACAGGGACTTGACCCTGTCACACTTGCAAGGTGCAAAAATGAAGGATATTCAAGCAATGATGCAAGAAATCCTGAAACACGTGGGGTGTAAGATAATCCAGCTTTTATCATACATGCTAGAACAAATGACATAGGGTTTAATTTAGGTATGGAGATATAGAATGATTTAACCAAATTTTGAAAGGGACTGAAAAAAGAGGATTAACATTGTTTTCTCAGAAACACTCAATGTGCCAAAGGAAGGAAAGAGCAGACAGTTATCCATTAAAAATGTACAAATGACAAAGACACTGGACCAGGTAAGCAGAAGTTCAGATTTATCAGTCATTGGGACTATATCTATAGCAGGAATGATTATTATAACCTAGACAGACTACATCTAAACAAAAACAAGTCCTAGCCAGAGCCGATACAACTGTGGTGAACTTCTTTCCTTCCCACTGCACAATGATTTTTGGGGGGGTTCCAAGTCCAGAAAAGATGCAATGGGAGTTGATCAAGAACTGTAAACAAACATGTTTTGATAAACAAGCACCTGAGATCATGAGTTGAAACCAGAGGGAGGAAAGTTTAAGAGGGGTGTGAGGGAATTCTATTTTACGGAAAGAGTAGAGAAGCTGTAGAACAATCTGCCAGCAGAGGTGGTGGGCACCAAGACCATAAATGGTTTCAGGCATGACTAGGATGGAGTGAAGGGTCTGGTGTTTGCTCAGGTCAGCAGCATTAATGAAGTGAGCAGTGGGGTAGACTGAGAGCGATAAAACCATGTATGGACAATAGGTCCAAGGGAAGACTGGGAAGTCTAGGCAGACTAGATGGACCACTGGTCTTTTTCTGCTGTCATTGGCTATGTAATAATATATGCATTGAGCAAGGGAGAAAAAGTAAATGGGAACACATGTGAAGCAATATACTACTCATAGAGTGGTGACACCATGTTAGGTACACACTGTATGAAGTTACTGTATTATGATGGCATCCAGCTGAATACCAGTACTGAATAAGCTGCAATATGGAATTTTATTTATTTTTGCTTTATTTTTAATAATCCAAACATTGTCTACACAGTAGTGACATATAGCCAATGATGCTGCTTACAATTTGAGACCTTTTGTTTACCACTTCATTCATTTTTGGGAAATCACTTGTAACATGACTGTAATTCTGGTCAGCCAATTAACTTTTGGTTTACCTATGCATTCCTTTTACAAGAGAGTAGTATATGTTTTAATGCCAGTGCACAATATTACCTTAGGACAGGTTCTGGAGTGCATTTGAATACATATAAAAATTGTGACACTGCACTATACATCAAGTAAGAAATGTGTCCCTGATTGTGAGCATGTGTCCTTGATTTTAATGGGCAGTGTCCCTCATTTTGGTCCTGGTAGGGTGAGAGGTATGCATTCTGGGGTAGCCAGGTGTTGCAGTTGACACCACTATGATTTATTTGCAATCCCACATGATGCCCCTTGCAACCTCTGGAAATCACTAAAACATTAGTTGACTAGCATTTATCTCTCCTACACATATAAAGCCATGAGAGTTTTAATGCCAGTAACAGATTGATTGGTTTTAAGAGGGTTAACATAAAGCAGTTCTCCAGAGAAGATAAATTATTGCCACTTACACACACACACACACACACACACACACACACACACACACACAGCACACACATTTGGGACTGATTAAGTAATTTGAAACTCCTCCAAAGTTATTTCCTCTAAAACCTTGCTGTGTTCTCTGTTGAAAATTATGTCAATAAATTATTTAAGGTTCCAAAGACTAGCAAATCACATTTTAATAATAAATACAATTAACAAGACAGTAAGTGCATATTTTAAATTTTGTGTTAAAAACAGGTCAAATAGACTTCTGATGTTTTCTTTTTACAAATGCCTAGTACATCTCTGGCTACAAACTAGACAGCTCTCCCCCACCCCAGCATGCAAAAAGAAGGTTTCTAAGTGCATTGTTGCAGACAGTTATACTGCTTCAAAGAAGTGGTGTAATTAACTTGCCTTTGTGCCTACTCAGAGAAATTAGCTGTCAGGTCACTTAAAGCAGGCATGACGTGAGAGACAAACAAGCTGAAAAAATAGTGTTGGAACTGGTCTACTCAACAGAGAGAAGGGAGTACAGTATTTCATTCAACTAGTGTACTCATTTGTAGTTTTGGAAGGAAACACTGAAAACTCCTAACATTTGTGCTTCAGTATCCCATTTTCCCAGCTACAGCAAGACGGCTAAAAGCTCCACCCATAGCCATAAAACATAGCTGGATCTTAGGCCTAAGGTTACTACACACTGCATCAATTTGTTTAAACTAGAGAAGGATGGGGTTCAGATAGAGACCACTGACTGTCACAAACAGTTTCATCAGATTGATAAAAGCAACCAAACTACTGGCAAATAAACCACTATGGATAATATTAGAAAAAATGAAAAGACAACAATAAAAAGTAATATCAAGTGTATTTGTTTGAATGCAATAACTTGAATAAATAAATTTAAAAAAATCACTGAACTTGTAGCTATCCTAAATAGGAAAGGGGAAATTGTTTAACCAGGAAAGGCACACTACTGTAAGCCAAAGTTTGTTTCCCAATGCAACCTGGGAGCACAAGGAAGTTAAGTGACTTGCTTAGGGTTACACAGCATGCAAGTGGGGGCTGTGGAATTCAAACCCAAGTCTCCAGGTTTGCAGCTCAAAGCCCTAAGCCACTGCACTATACTGCCTCCTTAACAAGAACCTTGGTATTGCTGACATAGCAGAATCATGGCAGAATGAGCATGTCATGTGCAGAAAGCAAATAGAGGGCTACATATTATTTTTCAGAAATAGGAATCAAATAAAATGTGTGGTGTCACAATTTACATAAAATAATTCAATTTGTGGAATTAAATAATGTTAGAATGGCTGATGGTAAAACAGAATATATTTAGCTCACAATCAGTGATACTAATGATACACATCTGATAGCTGGAATATGCTACAGACCTCCAAATTGTGAGTAAATTGGCAGTCACAATCTGAAAGAAGGAATTAGAATGGTTTCAGAACTGGGTGCTGCTGTGGTAATGGGTGACTTTAATTACACTGGCATAGAATGGACACATAACAAAGCAATCTCAACATCTGATAAGGATTTCTTAGCTACCCTTAATGATAATTCACTAGATCAATTAGTGATAGTACCAATAAGGGAAAACAAATTTTCTTGGCTTAGTCAGTGGCTTAGTAGGCAGCACACTTGCCTCTGAGGCCAGGAGATCAGAAGACTGTGGTTCTAGCCCCACACCAGGCACTTGGGTTAATATCCCAATACTGACACTGCAGTGCAGCATGAGGCGGGTGTTGCACTACTGAGGTGCCGTATTTCAGATGAGACATTAAACCAAGGTCCCATCTGCCTGTTCTGGTGGTAGTTCAGGTGGATGTTAAAGTTCCATGGCACTTCTCAAAAAAAGAAAAGGAATTTCCCTGGTGCACTGGCCAAATTTCCCCCCATTCACTAAAATACCACCAACAGCTTAATCTGGTTCAAAGTCAGTTGGCATTCATCTGTATCCCCTTCCCCCGGGTCATGCCTGAAAATAGGCAGAATTTGTCTAGTGCACTTACCCAGTCAACAAAAACTAAATAAAAATAAATAAATAAAACAAATATCCAATATCAGGTCCGAGATCTACAATTAATCTGATGAATATGTTTGTGACAATCACTGTATAATCAATGCCCCCATTTGATAAGTAACAATAACATTGTAAATTTTGAATTGCAAAGAAATAACAGAAAATCTGAAGGCACAACTACCAGCTGTGACTACCACAGAATGATTGTGAAGCTATCAGGGAAGTACTTAGAAATTGAAACTGTGACAAAGATCCTGAAGATCGTAACCCAGGTAAACAATGGGTCATAATTAAATCAACACTTCACAATTTGCAAACAATACTTATACCACTGAAATAAATGTATAATGGTAAAGGTAAAAAAAACATTTTGGCTAACCAGGAATATAACTGTTTAATATAATGGGAATGATCAACGAATGATAGCATTACCAAGTATATATCTACACTATGAATGAGTAAAACCAATATAAGGAGGTGAAAGGCAAAAATAAAGTTCAGATTGTCTCAAGGACAATTAAAAAGGCCTTCCATAGGTATATAAATAATTCATGGAATTACTGACCCCAGTTCCATGGCTACCTCTGAACTCTTCTGTTCTATCCTCAACAATCATGGGAAAATACAGTGAAAGGATACTACTTTAGTTGACAGCAGCACCATTGGTAATGTATACTCAACCGTTGATAAACTATAAAAATGTAATTACTGTAGTTTGGATATAACTACTGTAAATCTGCAAAACCAGATGATATTCATTTGAGATAGCTGAAAGAGGTGGCAAGTGAAATCTATGGCACAATAAAATCCTGTCTGACAACTCATTCAAGTCAGGTGTAGTGTAGTAGATAGTGTATCCTGGTATGTTTACATCCCAGTCATGGTTCTGTGTGTACCATGTTTCTGTGACTGCCATGATATACAGATGTTCCTCCTCCACCAAGGCCACTAATTCAGGAAGCTTGTTACCCAGACTATGGGCATTGGTACTCATTGCTCTCCATTTTTTGATGGCTTTACCTTCTATAGCAGCATCCCCCACTGACCTTTCTACCTTGGTCTTTTTCTCATTTAGTACCCTGTTTTGTAGGGGGAGGCTGGCATTTTCCTGCTGCTTATCAGTGCCTCCCCCCTTGACCAGTTTAAGTCAAGTTCAAAATCCTGAGGGAACAAGTGCCATTATTTGTGTAGTGTTTTGCTTTGTCTTTAGTATGCATGAGCATCATACAAATACAATATGACATTTCTGAATTGGTTTATATAGTTCTAGTCTCTCACAGATCAAACATGGAGTTAACACTTAAGAACCCTGAGGTAACTAGCATCAGTTTCTTTAGTCAAGTTTAATGTTGTTCAGTTGCTTGCCATTAATGAAGTCTGAGTTGGTGACATATTCTGTCTCTCTCTCTCTCTCTGTCTCCCTGTTTCCCTCCCTCTCTCCCTCTCTTTCTCCCTCTACATAGAAACATAGACTTTGATGGCAGATAAGGACCGCCTGGCCCACCAAGTCTGCCTATTTCCCTACCTATTGGATAAGCTGCAGATCCTAGTTAACCAACAGCCTATTTCCTCCTGCCCCTCACCAGAATTGCCTTATGTCTGTCCCATGCATTCTTAAATTCCCCAATGTTTTTGACCCCACAACCTCCTCAGGAATGCTGTTCCATGTGTCCACCACTCTCTCTGTGAAAAATAGTTCCTCGTGTTGCCTAGGGCCATCCCCCATCTTCAAATTGCTCCCCTGTTCTTGACATCTCTTTTTCTAAACTATACTGTCCTCTTGGACTTTGTTGATTGCCTTGAGGTACTTGAAGGTCTCTATCATGTCCCCCCTGTCCCTCCTTTCCTCTATGGTATACATATTAAGCTCCTTTAGTCTCTCCTCATATGGCTTAAGATGCAGACCCTGCACTATTTTAGTTACCCTCCTCTGGACTGCCTCAATCCTGTCTATGTCCTTGTGGAGATGGGATCTCCAGAACTGCACACAGTACTCCAGATGGGGTCTCACCAACTGTCTGTACAGAGGGATAACAGCCTCCTCTTTTCCACTGGTAATGCTTCTCCCTGTGCATCCCAGTATTTCCCCAGTCCTCCTTACTGCCTTCCCACATTGCTTGCCTACTTTTAGGTCATCTGATATGACTACCCCCAGGTCCCTTTCCACTTTAGCTGTTGTTAGTGCCGCACCTCCCATTTTGTACTCTTCCCCTGGATTTTTGTTTCCCAGATGCGTTACTTTGCACTTCTTTGCATTGAATCTAAGCTGCCATACATTTAATCATTCCTCCAACTTTGGCAAGTCCCTTCGCATCCTTTCCACCCCTCTTGTGT
Organism: Neoceratodus forsteri; assembly: GCA_016271365.2. Taxonomy (NCBI): domain Eukaryota; kingdom Metazoa; phylum Chordata; order Ceratodontiformes; family Ceratodontidae; genus Neoceratodus; species Neoceratodus forsteri. The sequence continues at coordinate 909,547,977 of CM028131.1, read as the reverse complement.
ATCAACCGTTTCAGATTTTTGTGTCATCTGCAAAGAGGCATACTTTTCCTTCCAGTCCCTTTGCAATGTCACTTATAAAGACATTAAAGAGGACCAGCCCCAGTACTGAACCCTGCGGTACCCCACTAGTAACCCCTTTTTCTTCAGATTGGATCGTTTACTATTACCCTCGTGTCTTTTGTCCAGCCAATGTTTTACCCAGGCTACCACCCTGGGACCCACTCCAAGGCTGGCTAACTTGTTTATTAATCTTTTTGTGTGGGACTGTGACAAATGCCTTGCTAAGGTCTAGGTAGGCTACATCCACAGCCCCTCCCTGGTCTACTACTTTGGTCACCCAGTCAAAGAAATCAATTAGATTCATCTGACATGACCATCCCTCTGTGAATCCATGCTGCTTTGGGTCCTGTTCCCCTCTGACCTTTAGGTACTTAACAATTCTTTCTTTCAGAAGTGATTCCATCATTTTCCCTACCACTGAGGTCAAACTAACAGGTCTGTAGTTTCCTGCCTCTGTCTTTCTCCCAGTTTTGTGGAGGGGAACAGTATCTGCCTTCCTCCAGTCCTCAGGTACCACACCATCCTCCCATGATTTGTAAAAAAAGTTAGCCAGTGGTGTCACTAGTTCTCCCCTTAGTTCTTTTAGAATTCTGGGGTGAATCCCATCAAGCCCCATTGCTTTGTCCACCTTGAGTTTCAGGAGTTCTTTTAGGACTCCTTCTTCTGTGAGTGCTTCTTTTGTTTGGTTTAGGTATGTCCCCCTCCTCTTCTTTTGTGAATACTGAGCAAAAGTATTCATTCAATATCTCTGCCTTTTCACTGTACCCCTCTGCCCCCACCCCTTCCCTTTATTAAGCCTCACTGTCCCTCCCTTGGTCTTTTTTTGCTCTCTAATGTAACTATAAAAGGTTTTATCCCCCATCTTAACCAAGCTGGCTATCTTTTCCTCTGCTTGGGCCTTTGCTCTTCTCACTGCCTTCCCTGATTTCTTCTGCTTTAACTGATGCAGTTCCCTGTCCTGCTCCTTCTGGGAGTCTTTATACTTCCTGAATGCTATCTTTTTCTCTGTAACCTTCCCTGCCACCTCTTTTGAGAACCATAGTGTTTTTTCCTTTGTTTAATTTGTTTATTTGTTTCACACAAAGGCTTGCTGCCTCTGTGACAGCAGTTTTGATTTTTCCCCATTGTTCCTCCACCCCTTCTTCCTGCTCACTTGCTAGTGCTTTCCTTATGCACTCTCCCATTTTGCCAAAGTCAGCCCTCCTAAAGTCCAGTATCCTCACTTTTGTATGGCTTGACTCTACAGCTGTGTTTTCCTTGAACCACACTGTTCAGTGGTCGCTTGTTCCCAGATGGCTACCTACTTCTAAATCTGAGATCCTCTCTTCATCCCCATTTGAGAGTACCAGGTCTAAGATTGCTCCCTCCCGTGTGGGTTCCAACACTAGCTGTCTGAGGCATGCCCCCTGAAGGGCATTGAGAAGGCCGCTGCTCTTGCAGGTGGCTGCAGCAAACGTGCTCCAGTTAACATCTGGCATATTCAGGTCCTCCATCAATACTATCTCCCCTTTTTCTTCCATTCTAAGGATGCCTTCTATCATTTCCATGTCCCTTTCTTCTCCCTGAGGTGGGGGTCTGTAAACAACACCCATGTGGATTGTGGTGCCATTTCCTGTCTCCAGGGTGACCCACAGTGCCTCCTCTCCTCCCTGTTTACCCTTTAGTTCTGTTGTTTTGATCCCTTCCCTCACGTAGAGAGCTACTCCTCCTCCTCCTCCTCCTCTTTTACTCTCCCTGTCCCTCCTGTAGATTGTGTACCCTGGTATGTTGACATCCCATTCATGGTTCTCTGTGTATCAAGTTTCTGTGACTGCCACAATATCCAGGCATCCCTCTTCCATCAAGACCACTAGTTCAGGAAGTTTGTTACCCAGACTATGGGCATTGGTACTCATCACCCTCCATTTGTTGATGGCCTTACCCTTTTTAGCCCTATCCCTGCCCTTACTGCCTTTTTCTCCATTGACCCCTGTCCTGCTTCCTATCAACTTCTCTACCTTATTGTTTTCATCACCAACTACCCTTTTTTGTGGGGGGAGGCTGTGAATTCCCTGCTCTTTCTCAGTGCCCCCCCTTGCCTGGTTTAAAAACTTTCTTATTAAGCGTCTACACCTATCACCTAAGAGAATGGTTTCCCTCCTAGACAGATGCAGACTATCATGCCAGTATAGGCCTATATCCATCCAGGTGGACCCCAGTCCCCAATAAAGCCAAAGGCATGTGCTCTGCACCTGTTTTTCAACAATTCTTTGAATCCCACGGTACAGAGCACCCTAGCCTCACTCATGCCATAGACAGGCAGCAGCCCCGAGAAGGTTACTGTGCGTGCTACTTGTCTAAGACCCATCCCCAACTCCAAATACTCCTTCTGCACTGCTCTGATCCCATTCCCAGCAAGATCATTTGTCCCTAAGTGGACAATGATGTCCAGTTCCTTCTCCCATGCAGCTGCTCCCACAATCCTGAGGATTCACTTCCTGTGCCTCCCAGCCATGGCACCAGGCAGGCACCTTACCTTCCTCTCCCCTTACTTCTCCAGTTCTATGCCTCCTAAAAACTGAGTCCACTACCAGGAGCTGTTTTGTTCCCCTGTGGGAACCCATTCCACCCTTCTTTGGGTCTCCTTTGTAGAGGCTCGCAGCATGCTCTGTAGTCTCCACTGCAGGTGCCTCCACAGAGAAACCACGCTTTGCCAGAATGGCATATGAATTATGGAGAGGTACAACTAGAGGGATTCACCTCTGTTCCACCTCCCTCAACCTCTCCAAAACCACTGTGGTCCAACCACTTCTCTTTCTTGGTAACTTCTGAGGCAGTGATGGCAGTCTTGGCGGTCCCTGGATTGGGGAAAAGATTTCCTAATCCCTGCCACATCCTTGGTTGGTGAGGAGGTTTCCCCTGCTCCTTGCCAGTTCAGCCTGGAGACTGGCAACCTCCTCCCTCAGAGCAGAGAGGAGCCTGCAAATAGGGCAGCATTGCAGTCTTCAGAATAGCTCTCAGAAGACTCTCTCTCTCGCTCTCTTGCTCTGTCTCCCTTCCCCTCTCTCCCTTTCCCTTTCTCTCTGTCCCTTCATCACTCTTTCAGAACTAGCAGCAGCATTGAATGACTAATAGTCACCCTTCATTCATGATGACTGAGGCAGAGATTGGTAGCAGTTCTGCCACAAAAGTTGGCCCCAAGAAACAAATTATTTCAGCTGCCAGTACACTCAGCTGGATGAGTAGCTGGAGGGAAAAGATCTCAACATTATTTGGCAGTGAGTCAATCATCAGACCTACATAGTCAGTCTGAGGCATGCTCAACTGGCTACAGCTTCAGGGCCATGTTGATCTGCCGTACACACCTGCCTGAACTCGACGACCCCAGCCTGACTCACTCAGCTTGGCTCACCTGGCCCAACAACCGCTATCAGTAACCTGCTTAAACTCCGGCTGAGCTGCCTTCAAAAAATACCTGACTCCTGACTCACTCACATTTCAGGGCAACACAGAAATTCAGGATTGTCCCCATGAGCAGCAGAAAAGAGTGCGGTATGTGCAATGGCAACAATGACAGACTCACTGCATGATTTTTGTTACACAAGCATGACTCGAGTATCACCAACCCACAAAGCTCTGTCAGTCCTAATTCCTTACTCACCTGCTCGTCCTTTGCTTCATGGGGGTTCTCACTCTCCCCAACACATTTAGAGGCTTCCCACATGAATTACAGTAACTTCTCCCTCCAACTTGAAACTCTTCTGCCTCCAGCTGCAAGTCTCTGTCAAGCCATTGTATGGCCTCCTCCTCATTCTGGCTATACTGTCCTGTGTACCATTTTGCTGCTGCTGCAGACTTCAATGAAGTGGTAGTGGGGACTTCGCCACTCATGTTATGCTCCAGATAGTTACTTACTCCCACTCTGCTAAAAAAAATGGCCGAAGCACATGCACTTTACTGAGGGAGGGAAGAAGTACATCACAGAGCAAGACAGAGCAGAACCAAAGGTGTGGCAGCATAAAATCGGAGGTGGGGAACTCTGGGCATGAGGTATGGTTGGGTGGGGGAGCAGTAATAGTAGTGAACCTATAGCGCTGATTGATGTTCTTAAAAATCCACATACTCTGTGTAACTTGTACACAAGCTATTGCTATGTCACTTTACTGGTTATCCATGGGACAATCAGCTGCCTACTACACACTTGGCTGGTTTACTGATAGCTCAGGACATCTGGCTTTGGGACTTGTCAATCCCTGACCCCTCCCCCCATGAGGAGTGAGGAGTCCTCTGCATCCTGGCAGCCAGGCATCCCAGCAATAAAACAAAACAAACTGGTGTTGTGCCCATGCACTGTTATACTGTTAGCAAGACAATGTTGGGGGAATGTTTTGGGGGGGCCCATGCCCCCCTGGGCCCAAATGGCATGTCACTGCTTCCCCCAATAGTGCCAGGCAGATGAAGCTACCCTACCCACCATGCCATAGTAGGGTCACTTTGACTCCTCCTGTGCATTGCCAGCTCCTCCTCATGGGACCTGACAGCCAAATAAAGTATCCTCCTCCTGGCTTGGGGAACCAGGGGGTCACACCCACAGGGGATAAGGCATGGGTTACAGTCAGGGCATCCAGAGAAGTTATCAAGCAAAGGCTGGTGGTGGGTTGGACAACTGATGGATTCCTGATGTGGGAGAAGGGCTTAGGTACATGGAAGGAGGTCCCAGTAGCTGGTGAGGCAAAAATGGGGTTCAAAAATCAAAGTAAAAAAAAATCAAGTTTCTCCTAGATCAGACAGACTTAATTCCTGGTGCTACTCAGCCACCAGACCATGGGGTCTGTACCAGTCCTCCAGACTGCTGACACCCTCCTCAGCCTCTGTTACTCAGATTCCCAAACCCTTGACTGAAACCTTGACAGCTGCCAGTGCCTCCATGACCACTGCCAGTTCTCCCGAGATGGTGTCCATAAAACAGCCAATCTCAAAGAGTTCTCTACTGATTTAGCCTGACTCTGTCTCATACCAGGGGCCTGTCTTCTTGAGGGCCACTTCAGTGGCACTGCCAGGAAAAGCTGACAGTTTGTGTTTCTTTGGGGAGAATAAGTTTTCCAATTCTGTTTTCTCCATATTCCAGATCTCTTGAACTGCTGGGAGATAGGTGTTTTTTGATGTTTGCTGCAGTTTAGGGGTGTAGACTGCCATCCACTGAGTTGCCTAAGACAGAGTCCTTGGAACTAAGCTGTTCTGAGCTTGGCTGCATCACATCAGTTAAGATAATTTAATCTCTGAGATGGCTATGCTTGACTGTAGCATGCCACAAGGTTGGATCCTGGCCCCTATGTTGTTTGCTGGGTACATGCTACCATTGGGTGAGATCATTAGACAGCATGGGTAGGAGTTTCACTGCTATGTAGATGGTACCCAGCTGTATTTGTAGTGTTCATATGACAGGGTAGATGTGGGCCCTCTGCTGTGTTTGTGTTTGCAAGAGACCAACAAATGGATGGCCACCAACTGGTTAAGCCTCAACTCAAGTATGACCAAAGTAATGATTGCTAAACCAGGTTTCTGTGGGTGAGCAAACACAAGGAGTGACACCTAGATACATCTTTAAATGGTGCCACCCTTGGAGCAGTGAGTATGGTTAACATTCTGGAAGTCACTATGGGCTACATGCTGACACTGCAGATCAAGCATCAGTGGTCATCTGCAACAGACTTCCAGTATGTGCTGTAAGCCTCACAAAGGAACATTAAAAATAAAAAAAAGTATTTTCTAGTACAGTATAATAGCTGAATCATCATACTTATGAAGTACATGCTGAAGTACAGAGTTAATCTTTGAAGATGAAGGCAGTAGTCCGCTATGACCATCTGCTGCTTTTTCAGTAATAAGATATAAATTACCCTCCTGTAAACATGAAATTGTCTAATGCTTTCTTGAAAGTATGTACATTTATGAAATCCACCACAAGTGATGGCAGAGCATTCTATAGGTCTACATTCATTTGAGTAAAGAGGTTGTTTGTACATTAAAGTACTGTAAGGTCTTTTCAATAGTTGGTAGTTGTGCCCCCTCATGTTGTATGGTAGTTAAAAATTAACATACAAAAGCAGTAACTACTGTATAACATTAGGCGGAGACTACCAACTACTGAGAAGTCTATTCAAAAGATCTGTATAAAAAGCATGTGCCTCTTCCCAGTTAAACTCACAGTGCTTTTGTTTACAACATCATAGTGCTCACGAGGACACTAGACTAATGTTATAGACAGCAATTGAGATGTTAGGAGGGAAGAGTTAGATACATTTTGAAAGACCGTGTAAAATAAGTACTGCATTATCTACAATATTTAATAGACCAACAACAGGGAAAAGTAAAATAATAGCAAAAAAAACAGAAACTCTAAATTTAAAACATAATTGGTATAAATCTAGTGGTTTTAAGCTTTTTATTAAGTGGAGTGTTGCTGTTTAATACCCAGTATGAAACCCAGAATGAATTTAATTCAGGTCATGAACACCCATCTCCAGAGGTTCTTATGAAGTCTGATTTTAAATCCTGTAACTGACATAGCTAACTGAATCTCTGAACTGAACCTGTCGAAGTGTCACAGTAATGATGCGAAACGCTGGGGCTTAGTGCTGTCTTTTGTTTCTGGTGCAATTAAACAGTGGTTGGATAAATCTTAATATATGTTGTGAGCATACTGTATGTATATATATTGGGACCAACCTCATCAAGGGCAAAAGATAGGCACAGCTGGGTATCATCTGCAAAGCAATGAAACCCAATCTTAACCCATCTTATGATCTTTCTCAGTGGAAGTAAATATACTGCAAAAAATATGGGAGATAGAACAGACCCTTGAAGTACACAACAGTCCAAGTCAATTGGCCCCTTTTGGCAAAAGTCAACCAAGATACTGATTGCACCGTTTTTGATATGAAAGACCTGAATCATTTTATAACAGTCCCTGGCAATCCCTTGTATACCTCTAGTCTGCTAATCATCACACCATGATCAAAAGTGTGCAAAGATGATGTGAGGTTGAAGAGAATAAGAAAAGAAACTTCTCAATCTTTGCTTGAAAAAGACCATTGCATACCATGCCAAGGGCAGTCTCCATGCTATATAGCATGCAGGATAACACCAGGAAGAAACCATACAATCCTGTCTTCCCTGAACCTTGCTAGTTATAACCAGAACTGTGCAAGGCAATGGTCATGCACCTAAAGCTCATAAAAACATTCGGATTCCAATGTATCTATTGTCCAGCCTGTTTTACCATGATGGAGTGGTGAAAATGTATTGACACTGTTTGTGTCATCCTCTGTGACTGTGAATACCCCGCTCCCTCTTGCTTTTTACTAAATTAAGGTTAGCCTATGCCATAAAAAATATATTTTTGGGGACATAGCAGATGCAGGCAGATTGGTTGAGAAATCTTGGGCTAATTTTGTCAGCGAAGGATAAGGAAAGTAATCTGATTTGGTTGTTGGCTAGTTAGCCAAGCAAATCATGTTAGCCAAGGGGTTAGCTGAGGAGACCAAAGGCCAGGTGGTATGCAGAACAACAGAACAAAGTAAACTTAAATGCCACCCACATCCTTCCAGAGAATCCCACAGTCAAGTAAGTTAGTGGTTTGAGTTTCGAGGTGGGCTCCCAAGGAGGATGGAAGTACAATAAAAGCACTACCAGGGCTGCATAATATATGCCTACTGGCTGCAGAGGACAAGAGAGGGTACATATGCAGCTGCTGCAAGTTAGTTACTGATATGGGGAGGCATGTTATGGAATGGCAACTGGCTGTGCCATGGAGGCATGGGAAGGAGGGCTGGCAGCAGGGGTACTGTGAGAGGGCTGTGAAAAAGTGGGTAGACTAGCATCCAGAAGACTGAAGGGGAACAGCACCAGGTACATTGCCAAAACTGTACAATGTACACCAGCCTTCCTATGGAGACTGTGGGATACATCTGCAGCCACTGCAAGCTGGTCAACACTCTGAAGAAGTACATTATCACACTTGAATGGCAGTTAGTAATACAATGTGAGTGTATGGAACTCAGAAGGGCAGCTGAGAAGGATGGAGGAGAGGAGACTAAGGATTGGGGCACTAGGCCTGTATTTGAGTTGAGAAAAGAAGTAGCAGAAATGGTCCCGGGGGTACCATCACCAATAGACACCAGCAGCAGATATTATCATCTGTCTGGCCAGGTTGGGGGGGAAAAGGTGATTGAAGTTGGTAGGGTCAGTCCAGAAACCAGAACACCTAATCTTCCATGGAAGAAGAAGGAAAAGGTGAGATAGAAGGGCAGATAAGTAGTAGTCATCAGGGGCTCCATAGTTAAGTTGTTGTTGAACTGGAGAGTGTTGCTGGGCCAGGATAGCAACTTGGGTGCAGTAGTATGCTTGCCTGGGCATGGGTCAAATTAAAGCTATCCAGGGCAAAACAATGCAGCTAGGGGGAGAAGCAAACTGTTTGCCTCAATGTTGGTACAAATGACATAGGAAACACAAGTCCCAAGGACATGTGGAAGTCAGCAAAAGATAAGAATGTCCTTGAAGGGAAAGATATCTTTTCAGATATCCACTTCATCCTGGGGTTCAGTGTGGACTGGCAGTGGACCACTAGGCAGGCTAACACTAGGCTAAGTGTCAGGTGTAAGAGGATTTTATCTGGCCCAGCATGAAAGATTTATTTTGCTTGCCATGTGAAGGGTATTCTGGGGCAAGCTATGCCTGTATACTCAGATGGGTTGCTCCTTTGAGGAATTGTGGGTACTGGTAAGGAGAATGAGATGGGCAGTCAGGGGGGTTAAACTACAGGACAGGGATGATATAGGGGATCACAATTGGCATGAGTTAGATACAAGGGATAATTAAGGAAGGACAGCAGAACAGGGGAGCACCATGAGAGGAGAGGAGACCACAAGATAGGAAAGGAAGCATGGAGGGGCAACCATCTTCACATGCACATACTGTAGGTCAAAATGAGTAGCACAGGGACCAGATACACTTTAAAGACCAGGACACAATGGAACTCACAGAGACCAGGTAGTAGAAGAAAATAACTAGGACATCAGAATGGACGATGTCAGACTATTCCAAAGAAATATGCCCGAAAGTTAAAGGATAAGTTAAAACAATACAATAGGTCAGGACAGAAGGATAATCCATTGTGTCTTTCCCCCTGACCACCTAACGGGCATATCCACTGATTCCTTTATCATCAAGATTGATGTCCAAACATCTCTTGAATAATGCCAGTCTGTTAGCTACTACCACAACTGCTGTTAAACTATTACACAATCTCACTACTCTGTCAATAAAAAATATATTCCTCAAGTCCAAACTGAACCCTAAGGTCCCAAGGTTATAGTGACAGCCTCATTCATTCATTCATTCATTCATTCATTCTTTCATTCATGATCTCATTTGTTCGACCATAGGTCATTGCAATTAACCAACATTAAAAACAATAAACAAGAATACATAACAGCAATTACAGAAACATCAATGTGCATAGACATTTCAAAATTACTCAGATGCATACATTGCTTGGACTTTTTTTCTGAAATCTTAACACAGCTTCAATATAATTAGCAAAATTCAGCCCATCACTAACTGTAAGATGATTTAACAAGATTTCAAGACAGTCTTGTAAAGAATTCTGATATCTTTCTATTACCCCTTTGAGGTATATATTCTTCCATTCTGAATATAGCAGGCATTGAAATATGATATGGAACAGAGATTCGCTATGACCTAGATTACGATAACAATTCACATCTTGATCATCCTTCATATTACTGTAGTTGGCCACCATTGCTTTCAACCCAATACATTCCAAATGACATCTAGTTATTAAGCATCTTGTCTTGGCAGAAGGGGTAGTTGTAAATATAATTCACATCTGAGCCATTTTTTAAAATTGGCATACCAGTTAGAAATATTAGAATTTGCAATTCCCTGTATATTCCTTGTTTGGTATGCCATAAATATGCATGATTTTATAATCAATTTGAAAGATGGCAGGATAATGACCCCCATTCAAGTAATCTGCCCATAAATCTTTCAGATTGTTTGAAAATAATATATTTTAAACATTTACTAATCAGGGTGACTTCTTTTCATGTTTTAACCATATCGTTTTTTTCTTTAAAACACTGCATTAAAACTCTTAACCAGTAAAGAACCACCCTGACATCAATAATTCCTTTTACTGGAACTCTACCCAACTCAACTCTTACGTGCTTAGCTGGCCAGGTTTTATTGCGTTTCAGAAGTGAATGATACAACAAAGAGAAAGGAATCTCTAATTCATTTGGTGTGTAGTAACCCCACAACTCTGCTCCATAAGTAATTACATAGATACATAGACAGTGTCGGCAGATAAGGGCCTATGGCCCACCCAGTCTGCCCATTTGAGCTTGTAAGTTCAGTTTGTTTTCCTAGAAGTCTGTTTCCCCTTCCCCTGACCTCTAGAATTCCTTTATGTCTATCCCATGCATTCTTAAATCCTGTGATTGTTTCAGCCCCCACCACTTCCTCTGGCAGGGTGTTCCACTTGTCCACCACCGTTCTGTGAAGAAATTCTTTCTCATGTTTCCTCTGAATATCTCCTCCCTCCAACTTCATCCCATGCCCTCTAGTCCTGGAACATCTTTTCGCTAAAAATAGTGTTTTCCTGCACCCTGTTCCTCCCTGTAAGATACTTGTATGTCTCTATCATACTCTCTCTCCTCCTCTCCTCCAGGAGTACATGTTCAGTTCCTTCAACCTGTCTTCATAGGACTTGTGATGCAATCCATGCACCATCTTTGTTGCCCTCCTCTGAACCTTCTCTACCCTGTCTATGTCCTTACATAGGTATGGTCTCCAGAACTGTACACTGTACTCCAGGTGGGGCCTCACTAGTGTCTTGTATAGCGGAATTATGACCTCCCTTTTCCTGCTGGTGATGCCCCTGCCAATACATCCCAGCATCCTATTTGCTTTACCTGCTGCCTTGTCACACTGTTTCCCTACCTTGAGGTCATCAGAGATGACAGCCCCAAGATCCCTTTCCTGCTTGGTGCATGCTATATCCTCACCCCCAACTGATATATTGTGCCAGGGTTTTTGTGCCCCATATGCATTATCTTGCACTTCTTTGCATTGAATTTCAACTGCCAAACCCGTGACCATTCTTCAAGTTTCTGCAGGTCGCTTCTCATTCTGTCTACACCCTCTGGTGTGTCTACTCTGTTACAGAGCTTTGTGTCATCAGCGAACAGTGCAATTCTGCCTTCTAGATCTCCGCTAATGTCACTGATGAAGATGTTGAATAGGACGGTCCCAGCACTGAACCCTGTGGTACCCCACTGGTCACTCTTCCCTCTTGTGAGTGACAGCCATTTACCACCGCCCTCTGTGTCCTGCCACCCAGCCAGTTACCTACCCACCACACTACTGTCCTGCCCACCCATATTCCCCAGTTTGTGTAATAGTCTTCTATGTGGCACAGTGTCAAAGGCCTTGCTGAAGTCCAGATAGGCCATGTCCACTGCCCTCCCTGATCCACCTCCCTAGTCACCCAGTCAAAAATTCAATGAGGTTGGTCTGACATGACCCTTCCCTGGTGAAACCATGCTACCTTGGGTCCTGTAGTCCATTGACAACCAGATGTTCCACCAATCTCTCCTTCAGTAGTGCTTCCAAGTCTTCCCACTACGGAGGTGAGGCTGACTGGTCTGTAGTTCCCTGCTTCCTCTTTGTTCCACTTTTGTATAAGGGGACTACATCTGCTGTCCTCCAGTCTTTGGGTACCTCCCTGTTTCCAGTGATCGGCTAAACAGGATAGCCAGAGGTTCAGCCACCACCTCTCTTAGTTCTTTAAGGACCCTGGGGTGCACCCCTGTCTGGCCCATTGCTTTATCAACTCTTATTACTTCCAGTTCCTTCAGGACCCTTTCTCATGTAAAGGGACTTGTGTCCATTCTGCACCATTCTCACCCTTGTACTCCTTCGGACCCATTACCCTCTTCCTCAGTAAGACTGAGCAGAAATACCTGTTCAATATGTCAGCTTTACTGTTGTCATCCTCCACGTGGCTCCCATGCTCCCTCTTCAGTCTCACTATCCCTCCTTTGTCTTTCTTTTTCCTTATGTACCTGTAAAGGTTTGTCCCTTTTACCACTGATTTTGCAATGTGTTCTTCTGTCTGAGCTTTGGCTTCCCTTACTGACTTCCTGCCTCCTTTGCTTCTCCTGGTACTTCTCCCTATCCCTTCTGCCTGTGTCTTTTTATTGCCTGAATGCAATTTTTGGCTTTCACTTTCTTTGCTACCTCTTTGGAAAACCATAATGGTCTCCTCTTCCTTTTCCTCTTGCTAACCTGCTTAATGCATAATTCTGTTGTTCTTATAATCCCCATTTTAATACTGCCCACTGTTCCTCAACCCCTGATTCCTGTCCCATTCCCTTAATGCCTCTTTCAAGTATCTCCCATTTTCCCAAAGTCTGCCCCTAAAATCCAGGATACGTGTTTTGTGTGGTTTGGTTCTGCTCTTTCTGTGATTTCAAACCACAATGACTGGTGGTCACTGTTACCCAGGTGCTCCCCACTGTTACCCCCATCACACTGTCCCTGTTTGCGAGCACAAGGTCCAGTATTGCCTTCTGCCAAGTTGGTTCCATGACCAGTTGCTTGAGGAAGGCACCCTGAAGGGAGTCCAGGATAAATCTGCTCCTAGTTGATGCTGCTGCTGGGATGCTCCAGTCCACGTCTGGAATATTGAAGTCTCCAACCAGTACTACCTCCCCCTTGTCTGCCATCCTTTGGATGGCTAGCATCAGCTCCCTATCTGTTTCTTCCTCCTGGGCTGGTGGTCTATAGACCACACCTGTGTGGATGGCTGTCCCCATTTTCCTTTCCAGCTTAACCCACAGTATCTCTCCCCCATTTTGTTCCTCCTGGATCTCTGTGGCCCTTATGTCATTTTTCACATACAGTGCCACTCCTCCTCCCTTCCTGCCTGCTCTGTCTCTTCTGAAAATGTTGTAGCCAGGTATGGCCATCTCCCAGTCATGGTTATCATTACACCAGGTTTCAGTGATGCCACAATGTCCAGGTCTGACTGTATCATGACAGCCTCCAGATCTTCCATCTTGTTGCTAAGGCTCCTGGCATTTGCACACATGGCTTTCCATGATTTGACCTCCCTAGACTGCTTCACTGTTCTACTCCAGCCCCTTCCTTGGTTGTCATTTATCCTGGTTCTCCTTGCTGTCTGCCCTTCTGCTGAATTTTTCCCTTTTCTGCTTATCCACCTCTTGGGCACTAATCTCCATCTTTTGCACACTGCTTTGCAGAGATAGCCACTCCTCTGGTTCACTGGTTCACTGCTAGCTGTGGGGGTGAGCAAATGGGTACCCTCCTTGCTGGCCTGCCACCCCCCCTTTGCTAGTTTAAATGCTTGTCAATGTAGCATTTAAACTTATCATTGAGTGCTTGGATTCCCCTCCAGGATGGATGCAGGCCGTCAGGCTTGAACAAACCTCCATCCCTCCAGGTGGGTCCCCAGTCACCAATGAATCCAAACCCTTCCTCACAGCACCAGTTCTTCAACCATGAGTTAAAGTTCCTGGTGCATGCACTCATATGCTCTCCCTTGCCTCTCACAGGTAGTACTTCTGAGAAAGTGACAGAAGTAGCTACTTGTGAGACCCTCCCCAGTTTCCTAAACTCTTCCTGAACTTCCTTTGGCTCCCCATTTTCCAAGTCATTAGTACCTAGGTGGATAATGACATCCAGCTCACCCTCCCCGCCTTTGCCTTCCCAGTGATCCCCAGTATCTTCCTTCCATCCCTCCATGCCATGGCACCTGGTAGGCACCTCACCTCCCTGTCCTCCCTCCTGTGTTCCTAGCTGGATCCTCTTATGATGGAGTCCCCACCAGGATTTGCTTCCTCCTCCTCTTGGGTCCACTGCTTCCCCACTGAGGTCACCTCCTTGGCTAACCTCCACATCCTTTCCTTCCACTTCTCTGGGTACCTCTGCTTGGTTGTCCTCATTTGCCAGTGTGGCATATGAGTTCTTGAGTGGAATAGGATCTGGGATGTGCCTCTGCCTGACTGCTCTAACCCTCCCTGAGCCCACTGTCATCCAAGTGCTCCCTCGTCTCGGCATCCTTTGAGGCAGCTGCATTGGACTGCGTGGTCCCTGGATAGGGGTGATGGTACTCCTGACCCAGTTTACTTCTGCTCTGGTCTGACTACCTCATCCTGCAGTCCAGAGATGCATGCAATAGGCAGCACCTCAGTGTCCAGAAGGTCTGCCTGAATATGGCTGCCCCACAGCCACTGCATTGCACCACTCCCCACATGATACTGCAATTCTACTACTTGTCTGCTACTGAAGCTCTCCTAGTTCTCTTTTTATTAATTTACTGTACTAAAAATCCTGTCACTGATCCTCAGATAATTTTTTTTTTTAAGGAAAAAGAAACCAATAAATAAATAAATGAGTCAAAACACTTGTCGTGCTGAGGGTGGGCTTCTTCCCCCTTATGCCCCTCCTACTTCACATCTCTTATTATACCCTGTGTTTAGCTCCTGTCAATCAGATTTATCAGGGCATATAATTAAGTGTTGGGGAAGGGGGGGTGAAAATTTGCAGCAATTAAAGACAGCACAAAATTACACCACCACTGTGTTTAAAATTTTCAACAGCCCAAAAACAATTATAAGTAAAGACAACAAAGAAAGTATAGTGTCACTACAAGCCCACAATCTAAGTTTAAAAGAAAAATAGCAATTACCAGTTACTCTAAAGCACTGAATTAAATATGTTTCCTTCCTTCCTCTTCTGGCTTCTTCTGAGAAAATAAACCTCTGCTTGCTACTTTAACTGTGACTAAGCCCCACCTCCAGTTATCACGTAGCTGAGGTCAGAGGCCAGACAATTTACACTCTTCACCCAACTACAGGACAGTCAGACAAGCCAAGATAAAATTTGCAGCAATTAAAGACAGCACAGAATTACACCACCACTATGTTTTAAATTTTCAACAGCCCAAAAACAATTATAAGTAAAGACAACAAAGAAAGTATAGTGTCACTACAAGCCCACAATCCAAGTTTAAAAGAAAAATAGCAATTACCAGTTACTCTAAAGCACTGAATTGAATATGTTTCCTTCCTTCCCCTTCTGGCTTCTAATTATTGGGTTCAGTTTAGATTGTCCTGCCACAATCACAGAAGTAACAG
Source organism: Neoceratodus forsteri (assembly GCA_016271365.2). NCBI lineage: Eukaryota > Metazoa > Chordata > Ceratodontiformes > Ceratodontidae > Neoceratodus > Neoceratodus forsteri. The sequence continues at coordinate 909,532,693 of CM028131.1, read as the reverse complement.
ACACCATACCATAAAGATAGTTAAAGTTTAATAAGATGCTTGTATTTTGCTTAACTTTCTGCACTTGACCTTTAACATGTCTGGACCTCTTTCTGTTTGAAATGAACAATACACCTAGATATACATACTCATTGAGTTCCTCAATGTCAGTATCGTGCATTTTAAAACAGTGTTTTGTTTTTCCACCAAAGATAATTAATTTTGTTTTGCTATAATTATTAGTTAAATAATTACTGGTGAAGCCATTTATCAATCTGATTATTGTTTTCTTCAAATGCCATAATAACTGGATTTTGGGTTATTACACTACAAAAATCCATAATAACCTGAAATCCAGTTATCACAGTGTTTGCCAAAGCAGAAAATGCCAGGTACACTGATCACATGGCAGTGCCAGTGCAAGACACTTCAGGCGGGTACTCACCATTGTCCATTCAGGCACCCGAGCTACTCACACATCATCTTCGACTCAGCACTCTTCTTGCCAGTCAGTAAAAGCTCCAGTTTTGTTTCTCTTTACCAAAAAAAGACAACACAAACTGTTTCACAGCACCTTCAGAAAACTCCCACAGATCTCCACAGGAAAGCAAAGACCCCCTTCTCCACAGAAACAATTCCGAAGCATGATCCACAGAATGCAGCAACAGCAGGACTCTCAACAAGAATAGCAGTATTTATGACTGATATAACAGCCTAAACAGTTGCATTTTAAAAACTGTTCACTCCTCTTCATGTTGAACTTGTGTTGACAGATGCTGCTTAAATTTAGATGTTGCTTAGCTTTTCTGCTTAATTGTTTTACTTGTTACAAAATAAACCAGTGTTGTACAAAAATGTGTTTTTTCATGTTGCCTAGATAACCACTATAACTCCCAAACACCAGCAATTATAAAAAATAAAGGATAGATGTGTGTATTTACGTATTTTTTTTTACACACCCTTGGTGTGTGATGACCACATAAACCTCTTGAGCTTCACTGTTGAGGTTTATGAGTCATCACACACTTTGGGTGTGTGAAGAAAGTCCATAACACACACTTATCTATCCATTATTCTCTATTTTATTCTTTTGACAAGCTTGATAAAATACATTTAGTTTATGTTGTAATCCAACTGGAGAAAGCGATAATGAATCATATCATCTGCATAAGCCAATCCTGGACAGCAGCAATTGAAAATGTTTGGAGACTGAAATTATTTGGCATCTATATTTAGGAAGATTTTATTAATATACAGGTTGAACAATATAGGAGCTAGTGGGCATCCTTGCATTACTCCGTGATTGGAATGAAAATGTTTGATAATGTTACCAGGTAGATCATATCTAATATAAATAATATTGTTTGAATATAACTATTTTTGGGATCAAAAGAGTCATATGAATCCCCATTTGAATTAATTTTTGCCATAATAATGTCCTATCGATAGAATCAAATGCAGTTCTAAAGTCAATAAATGCTTCATAGACTTTACATTTTTTGTTAATCAAATATGTTTCTAATGCATGAGCCACATCTAGTCAAAAATAGAAAACAGGATCAGTGGTTGAGGTATTATGTCTAAAGCCCACCTGAAGATCTATGAGGTTATTTTTGTCCACTCAGTTTTGTAATCAATTCAGTAATATTTTAGAATACAGCTTAGAGATGGCATATAAAAGGCTAATAGGCCTATAATTTTAGATTCTCTCTCATATCTCCTTTTTTAAAAAAAGGAATTATCACATTTCTTTTCCAACTCACTGGAGTAAATCTATTTTTAAGACACTTATTAAGCAGGTTAGTAACCATGGAGACCCACAGATCCAAGTGGGCTTTAAAGACATCTGCTGTTATCCCATCCATGCCAGGGGCTTTATTTATTTTTAAAGGACAATACGGCATCTTCCATTTCTTGAAAGGAAAATATAAGTGGATCATATTCACAGGGTAGGTGCATTTCAGAATTACTCTGTTTCTGTATACCAGTTGGATCATAGAAGATATCTCTAAAGTAACACAACCAATTATCTGTTGTAATGAGTATAGAAGGATTATTCTCATAACTAAGAGTACCTTAGCCACCATAGTCCAATACAAATAGAAATCCTTCCTTTCTATAGCACAATACATTTGTAACCAGGCATTCTCCCAAAATGTCCTTTTCTCCCCTCCAAAATAATTTTATAATGCTTTTTAGCATTCATACTGGGTGTTCATACTGGGTATAAAGCAAAAGAAGGCTAGCAAGCCCATAATATTGCTCCCCACACTAGTGGGACCACCGTTGCCCATTTAATCTTAGCCAAATGTCTACCTGTTTTTTAAATGTTTCAACCGAGTCACTATTTACAACCTTAGTACTGTAAATAATATGTTCCAGATCCTACTGGTTCTATTAAAGAATGAACAATATTCACTGTTCTTTTTAGCAGTATCCACTGTAATTTGCCTTTTATATCTCCTAAATCCAACCGGCTAATCTTGCAGCACTATTTTCATTTCCCTCATTAGTTCTTGGTCATTCATAATTTTGAAAAGCATCATTAAGTCCCCTCTGATTCTTCTCACTTCTGAGGCGAACAAACCAGTTCTATATTATCTCTCTTCATAATTTGATAGACCTCATTGAGCCTATGATTTTGGTGAACCTCCTTTGAATCCTTTCCACTCTTGCTATTTCACCCCCTTATAAGGACTCCATAGTTGGGACCCATAATCTAAATGCAGTCTGACATATGTTTTATACAGTGGAATTAGACAGCTTTTGATTTATTAATAAGACTTCTTTTAATGTTCTTAATGTTAAGCATGATTGAGGTGAGTAAGAGTTTTTCTAATCAGACTAAATTTTAATCACCTTATTTCCTTTGCAAGTTTCCTTTTGGCAGAGGCACATACATGACTAAATCATGATTTCGATTCAGCACTATCCTTTCTTTTAGTATATAACACTGGTTTTAAATATGAAAAAAAATATATATATATCCAAATTACTAAATGTACTTTCTGGGGAATGTGTTCTTTTAATTTATCCCAAAATCACCATATTTTCATTCAAAAAGAGAAATTCTTCCACTTGGCTACACAGCTTCATATCTGTCTTCAAGCATTTATTACCCAATATTTAGCAAAAACAAACATAAAACCCATTGGTATGTGTCTTGTTTCCTTTAATTGGTTTACTATATTCAAGCTGCACTATCAGTGCAACCTGATTACTCTCAGGATACATATTTACGGCCAGGTTTTTAAAGAGGTCTAAATTTAATATTGAAGAAATGTTATAATTAACAGTCTTCTACCCATGCTAGCATAGAATGTATAATCCCCCTTACAGTCTGCTTCTTTGTGTCCATTAATAACTGCCAGATTATGGTTTGTCAGTATGGAGATATTTTTTTCCATTTTCATTAAGAATTGTATGTTTACAAGATCTATTAATACTGATATTTGTGAAATGACAGACCAAGATATCATGCAAATTACTATGATCAGCAATGCAAGAATTTAAGTCCCACATCATCACAAATGTAGACTTAACATTACACTCAGAAATATCTATTATTTTACTTTCCAAGTCTATCCACACAGTATCCCTGTACAATTTAGAAGAACGAGTTATAGACATTCATGACCAGAATCTGTAAATTGTGAAAAGTAATATGCACTAATTGAGAAAAATCTCCTTGTGACAATAATTTAACTGATTTTTAATATTGGTCTGATTTTAACAAATATAGCCAACACACCCATGTTTCTACCTTGTTTGTTTGATTTTAATTTTTATTTTTTTGCAAATGAGAGGAGTCCCTGAAAGCCATTTATTTTTATATTCTGAGAGACCTAGGTCTCTTTTAAACATATTAAATGAAAATTATTTATAAATTCAAGCAACTCGAGATCTACAATTTTTGTGGCTAAGACAGCAGTATTCCATGAAATGACCTCAATATGGCTATTTTTTCACTTGAAGTTAGAGCCACATCTGTCTTACCAGGAGGTAGTCATACTAGAAAGTTACTTCTTGGAAACTGATTTGTTTCCATAGTAAAGACTTCATTTTCTGAAATATGAATATTTCCCCAACTCTATTCCATGTTACAGGAAATTCTGTTGGCCTGGTTTGAGATTGTAGATGCCACAGGATAGCTAAACCTACTAAATCAACAATGTGGATATTCAAGTGATTTAAATCCACATCTCTCCTTAAGATTTATGCTGCCAAGTCAGGATCCTGTACCCACATATCTGTCTAGCTGTTGATTCTTTTCTGTCAGCCCTTTTTACCCAATGATCCCTTGGTAGCCCAATGTAATTCCCAGTACTTTAGATAACAAGAAGCAGATATGGTGTTATAAATTAGTTTCACTTTCATCTCTTAGTGGATCAATTTTAAATATAGATAGAATCATTGGTGTCTTTCTTTTATCTATTTGGATACACCAAGATTGGGAGTTAAAAGAGTAGGTGCCTAATTCTAGCCACTTCTACCACTATGTTGAACAATCCTGTGGCATTTTCCCTTATAATAGACTTCCAGAATACCAAACATGTTATTTTAACATAGGACGAAACACGTGTCTGTGTCATCTGTTAGCACCCTTTGCAAATTATGTGAGAGGCCTTTCGGCACCATGCAGTTCTGCTTAAAGTTGAACCAGCATAACATTCTGTGGTGATTTGCATATGCAGCCCATGATGCTTTGCATTGTGTGAGCATGTGTGATTTTGTATTTTCCTGAAACTTGGCTTCCCAGCCAAAAGCCCTTTGGGGTAACCCTTGCCTCAGTGTTTGCGCACAGAGGTTCTTTGTCTTTTAAATAGTTATTTTATTTTAATTGGTTCACCACAATATAACTCAGACAGACTGTCTTAGGGTAGCTGGTTAATTCCACTGGGGTGTCAAATAGACGAGGCATACTGATGAGTCCTGGTAGGACGAAACATGTGTCTATGTCATATGTTATCACCCTTTGCAAATTGTGTGAGAGGCCTTTCGGCACCATGCAATTCTGCTTAAAGTTTAACCAGCATAACATTCTGTGGTGATTTGCATATGCAGCCCATGATGCTTTGCATTGTGTGAGCATGTATAATTTTGTATTTTCTTGAAACTTGGCTTACCAGCCAAAAGCCTTTTGGGGTAACCCTTGCCTCAGTGTTTGCGCACAGAGGTTCTTTGTCTTTATGTTATTTTAAGGCCTAATTCCCCCAGTATACATGCTGTACCCCATATTAACTTGGCTAGCCCCAAACTATCCACCAGAATATATACTGGGGATCTCTCCATTTGTTTATTCCTAAATACCACTAGCACAGAATCCTTCAGCTTGGGGATATTCCATTCTGCAATCAACAGGTGCTGTATTAATGCTCTCAAATTCTTAGCATCCTCATTGGCTTTCTTACTTTTCTTTCTTTTCACTCCTTTGTTATTTTTTTTCTCCTTACAGGTGTATCAGGGATCAAAATTCAATCAAAGCTACAAGTCCTCACTTTTTTTTCTTCATCTAAGGAGGAGATCTGTTTCAGTAAAAGTGACAGTGAAGCTAATTCATTTTTTTACAGATGCTAATTCACTTACCAAATGCTTTATGTGACCCATACATAGTTCAAAAGAACTGGTCTGTGATGTAAATTCTTGGTTGTCCTTTATTAATTTCCCTAGAACTGGTCTGTGATGTAAATTCTTGGCTGCCCTTTATTAATTGCCCTAGAACTTTATTTATTGTTTTAAATCTGTATTTGTGTAATGTATTTTAATGTATTTTTGAAAAGTATTTTATTTGTATTACCCTGCCTGTTTTTATGTAAAGTGCCCAGAGCCTCTGGTTTGGGCAGCATATAAATAAATGTTATCTACCTACCTACCTTTATCTGATGGTTTAAAAAACTACAAAGAATTCAAGGAATCTAGCTGAGCAGGATCAGAATTACTCTTTTCCATCAAATTATCAGCTATGGGATTCAATAATTTACTCAGATCAGGCTCTGAATTGAACAGCTACTCCACATTCTGCTCCTGCTTATCTTGGGGAAGATTGATATTAGGTGACGTGCAATCAGCTTTTTCTAACTTGTGTCTGATGCTATACTTAGAGGACTAAATAAGTCCAATCTACTTTCAGTGTGATTTTGGTTGACTTCAACAGGTAATGGTCATAACAGGTTCAAAAGATCAATTAACTCCTCCCCTCTGCTATGGTGTACTTCTACTTGGATCTCCCATGTCTTATTATTCCCTAATTCCATAGGTCCCTTAACCACAAGAATGCTTGTAATCAGTTCCTGCAGGGGTCTACGTTAGCTTTATTAGTCCATTTATTCACCTTTTTTCTGTGCTATTGTTTTTTGTACATTTCATTTTCTCTTTGAATATCTGAGAAAAAAATGTGTTCATTATCTTCCAAATTCACAAGTTCCCCTGCACTTTTTATGACAATATTATACGAGCCTTGATTCCTATTTCTATCATCATCATTAAAGTCTAGTATAATGAAATCTCCCTTTCTTTGTCTACTAGTATTTGTTAAGTCATTAATTAGGGTTGAGGTAATATTATCGACTTGATTTAGGTATGCAGTATCTTTTTTATAGAATTTCTGTTCTCCTCATCAGATTTCATTTGCTGCAAATGTTTGTCACTTCTAATATATATCATACTTTACTTTCTAGATAATAATAATAATAATTATAACAAGATTTCAGACAGGGACACATGAGTACATACAAAAGTGCAAATAAATCATCAAATGTGCAAATAACTGCTGATAAATATAGCTAAAAATTTCTGTAGACTGACAAAAAAGAGAAAATAATTATAGTCAATTTCTAAGCAGGAGAGTCCCCAGATTCCGTAGATGGAACCAGCTCTCATTGACCCGCTATAGATCCAAAACTGCAAATAACTCCATCCTCTGTTTTGCTGAAATTCAATTAAAATATGTGCTCTCCAGGTCAGATTTCCACAGATATCTACAGATAATGCACTATCTGACTTCAAATCAACTAGTGGTACAAATAAACAGGGACTTAATCCCATTGAAACATTTCCTGTATTGGGCAGTTAGGTTGGGAGAGAGAGAGGTAAATTGGTAGCTGGGGCCTACAAGGCAATAAGGGGTGACCAAGACCAAACATTAGAGCAACTTAGACTTAAATGGGAGGACAACTTTGGTTTCCCCATACAGGAGGATAGTTGGAAGCTCACTTGAAAATATGGGTGGAGAACCATGGCATCTCTCAGATGGAGGGAATTCAAGTGGAAGTGCATGTCTAGGTTTTTCCACACCCCAACCATTACAAAGCACTTCAAACCCAGAAACGCTGATTTGTGCTGGAGGGGGTGTGGCCAGACTGGATCTCATTTTCATGTGTTCTGGGCCTACCCACTACTAGCAGAATTCTGGTCAGAGATCCACAAAACACTTAAGAGAATGTGGGGGAACTAGGTTCAGTTCAGCTTCAACACTATGTTCCTGGGGCTAAAGTTGTCCAACATAGGTGATAAGAAGCAACAGGCCCTTTTCCGGACTCTTTGCCTAGCTGCCCAGAAAGAAATCACTGTGAATTGGCTGCAGCAAATCCCCTGACACAAGAATCCTGGATAAATATAGTGACAAACATTAGAAGGATGGAGGAATTGACCACATCCCCGAGGGAAGAAATATAAGGAGCAGTGGGCCAAATGGGACCTATCAAATGTCCCAAACTATGGAGGGTTGGAGGAAGGTCCCCAGATAAATGGACAAAAGACAAAGGAGGGCCTGAAAGGGACACTGACAGGTCTAGGGGGAGAGTGGTGGGGGTTATGAAGGCCCGCCACCATGTCCAAGATGCGTACCTGAGATGCATTGACCAGAAGCCAATAGTAGACAAAGCTCCTACATTGAATTTCTTAAAGCAGAGCAAAGTGTGTCATCAAAAATATAGTTTCAGAAATGTACAGTAGAATGGTTTAAGCTAAGTTAGTTTACATAGTTTACACAGTTATAGAACTACCCTAGTTAAGTTGTTCTAGGGATTGAAGAAATCAAAGCAGGTATAGAGATGCAATACAAGCCAGTCAAAACATATAAGGAGAAAAAAATAAATAAATAAAACAGTATGCGAGGTCCATTCTTAGTATCAACCCACCGCCAAGTTAAGTTGTAAAATGTATTGAGATGCTGTGCCTCATCACATGACTTGCTGCTAACACAATGGCACTGTAACCGGTGTTGTATACCCTTTTCAACAACAATAAAAAGTTTTTGTTTTTGTTTTTGTTTTTTTTTTGCACCTCCTCTTCTCCCTTGCTTCCCATTCCTTCGGATTTCTTAATGCCCCTCCCGACTGCCTGCCCCGACTTCCATACCGCTATCACCTCATATGGCAGTCCCCCCGGGTAACCCTGTGTAACCCTTCGCCGGGCGGGTCCCCCTCCTCTGAGGGGGAAGGCACCGGTGGGGCAGCCAGCACACTTTTACATTGGCCCGGGGTGCTGCTGAGGTGTGCCGGTCATGGGATCGGCAGCAGCGGAGGACAGAGAGACCATCATCCGGCCAGCCAGGAAGCATTTTCCTGGTTTTCTGTGGGGGAGTGACGTCCTGACATCAAGGCATACACCGACGTCTGTCACTCCCCTTTAGCTTCGGACATGGCATTACTGCTGTACTCCCAGCCTCTGCCAGGAGTCAGCATGCGCCGGTGTGCATCCCCACCCTCCCCCTGGAGAAGGAGAGCTGTCCTCGGACGCTCCATCCTCCCCGGCTGACCCTCCGCGACCCGAACCTGTTCTCAACCTGGGTCACATCACAGATGGAATCCAACTGCTGCGCTCGATGGGCCAGCAATAAAAGTTTAAAAAGAATTTGACCCTCAAAGTGTCCATTTATTCTGAGCAGTCAGTTTGAGCCACCTTTCAAAAGTGTTCCTCAAACAAAAGCCAATTTCAGGGCTATATATTGTAAATCTCTGTACTTCTTCAAAAAATCAAGATTGATCAATATAAAATTATAACTTGCAGTTTCAAGAAAGTCCTTCTGGGCTGATTCAGGATATATTCCAGATTTCAGACTCCTTTCAACAGACAACCAATAAAAATTACTAGAGTTCTTGGGATCGCAAAGGGCCTATCCACAGGTTTTGAAGCTGTCTGTAGCATCTAGTTTTAAAGGCCTAAAACATCAGACAGAAAAATTTAAAAACTAACCTACAGTAAATTTGAGGCAAAAGAGAAAAAAAAAGCCAAACAAACATGCAGATAAAAAGAAAGGAAAAAAAAACTTTACCAAATAAAATCTGGAGAACATAAAAACTATCAACTGTATGATAGAAAAAACACTTACATTGTGGCCCATCCAAAAACAAATTCTGCATCTCTCTGGCACTATAGCTCAACGTCTTCCACCATTAGGGGAATGGCGTCTTTGAATCACTACTCTCCTAACAAAAGAAGAGGATAACAGCAAGCACAGGAATTTTCTACTAAACACAATAGTTTTCAGCAGTCACTGCTATCAGGAGAGCTCATAGGAATGTGCTTTAGCTCTCCCAGCAAAGATCTCCTCATGCTTGAGACCTGGTGTCAGAGTTGTGAATGTGTAATGAATTTAAGTTCTGGCTGATGTCAGCGGGCACCCCCGACTGCCAGCCAATCCAATTTTAATAGAATAGCTGGTGCTAAAATTTTAAAATAGAAAGCAAAAAAGAGAATTTTTACATAAAAATAAAAGAAAATAATTATAAAAATGGATGGCTTAACCTTTAAGCTGCTGACAGAATTAGAACATATAGGACTTCTGGACTGATATATCAGTCCGTGGCACAGCAAGGGTTAAACATAAAGTGCTATCATCTGTGACCCTTCCACTGAAAAATTAACAACCTCCAGAAAAAAAGTCCTGAGTGGATAGGTATGAGAGACAGATGGCATATATATGAGTGGGATCTTGAATTAGCTAGCAAACAAAAAAAAAAACAAGATTGACAACCTCCCGGTTTCATCAACTCTACTGCTTTAAATACTTTATGTCAGACCAGCCACTTTGCTCCATCTACTTTCTTACCATTGGGAACACAGTTCAGTTCCTTTCTCCATAGCTCCACTGCTGCTTGGCTTCTTGAGTGCCTGTACCTTCTTCTACACTGCACGCTGCCTGCCAGCCAGCCAGTGGTATCCGGGTTTCCTGTCCTTCTCCTTCTCCTTCTCTCCTCAGTTTCACTTTCCAATAGCATCCTTGGCTGTGTGGAAAAGCAAAATAGCCTTTTCTGAAAAAAAAAACTGCCACAGAATCATAATAATTTTTTAAAAAAACCCTAAGGGAAGGTAACATACATGTATTTGATATCAGTTCAGCATAAAACTAGGCCTAGGGGAGCCCTCAATTCCTCTGACCTTGTGATGTCCTCGCACATGTCCTAAGCCAGTATTTATCCAGAATTCTCCAATCTCTACCTCTCCCATTCCTTGAGTGGTTTAGTAGATAGTGATTGTGTCTCTTCCAATTTTCCTAAGTGCCTGCATACACAAGCCCATGGCGATAAATATCTCTGCATATCTCCTTTCACTCATACCATCAGTCATTCTGGCCATCACACCTCTGCAATATCTCCAACTAAACCATGATATGAGACTGGAGGGAGGAAGGTTCAGGAGAGAGATGAAAAGACACTTTTTTACAGAGAGGGTGGTAGCTGGGTGGAATGCGTTACCTGCAGAAGTGATATCCAGTAGAACAGTGGACTGCTTCAAAAGGGGATGGAACAGGACAAGGGGGAGGGTCAATGGAGGGGAAGGGTGGAAGGGAGGGGCAGCTGCAGAATAAAGGGTGTTAGCTGCACATTCGAGCAGACTTGATAGACCTGTAGGCCATTATTTGCTGGAAAATTTCATATGGTTGTATGTCCTTTCTTAAATAAGAATATTTCACCTGTATACTGTACCCCAAATAAGGTCTGACAAATGTCTGAGTGGAATAACCCTCTATATACTTAAAAATCCCCCTTCTGATATTCCCCATAATTTTGTTAGCTGTACTGCTTGCCTTAGTGCACTGCCTCATGCTCTTTAGATCACTAGTAATAACTCCCAAATCACTCTTCTCCTCCTCCACCACCACTCCCAAGATATTACTATTTAGGATATATCTACTATACCTTACATTTCTGGGTGTTAAATGTCATGCCCATTTATTCACACAACACTGTCATTTGTACAAATCCTTTTTCAGACCTGTTGAATCCTATTCCATTGCTACTGCCCTCCCAGTCTTGATATTGTCCATGAGTATAGACACCCAGCACTCAGTACCCATCACCATATCCCTAATATACATGTTAAACAGGACCGTTCCTAGAACTGCTCCCTTGGTGACCCCACTGGCCACCAAGCTTGACTCTGACATTTCACTGTTAACACATACTCTCTGACTTCTTTCTGTCACTCAAATTTTAATCCAGTTAATGAGATAACTATGCAACACCAATTTCCATAGTTTCCATATTAGTTTGTGATGTGATACTTTATCAAACGCATTGCTAAAATCTAAGTATACCACATCCACCAGTCTACCCTGATCAATCTTTTAAGCCACCTTGTTCATGAGGATAAGCATTCTCATTTGACATGATGTACCCATCCTAAAGCCATGCTGATTATTGTCATAGAGGCCTCATTTGCTCATAAACTCATACAGAATCATTTTCAGAGCACTTTCTAAGACCTTACTTAGCACCAATATCAGGCTCACAGACTGATAACGCCATATCATCCCTCGAGCCCCATTTTCTGTGATGTAGTCTTGTTTGCGCATCTTCAGTCTTCCAGAACTACCCTGTCCTTCAATGATAAATAAAAAATATAGGTTAGTGGATATGTAATGTCCTCTGCAATTCCTTTAAAAACACAAAGCAAGGCAATATTTGTTCATGAAGTGCCCAAACCCGCAAGCACTGAGCACTGTACATGGTTTAAATACAAAATTCAAAAACAAAAATGAAATCAAAGAAACCCTTTAAAATACAATTAAATAAAACTTAGAAATATAAGATGCAATTTATTAACTAGGAAATGCCTGTTCAAACAAATAGGTTTTGAGAGAGGCTTTAAATGCTCCCTTCATGTTGGCCATACAGATATACAGTATAGAGATACAGCATTCCATAAAACTGAAGCAGCCACTCCAAATGCTCTGTCACATGAAAATCTCAGCCTAGAAAGAGGGACAAAAAGCAGGCCCACACTGGTGGAGACGAGAGGGAATACAGGGTGACAGAGAACAAGGGTCTATTTCAAGTAGTCTAGTCCAAAACTGCATAGGGCCTTGTAGGCTAACAAGCAAATCCTGAAGGTGATGCAATTCTGCAAAGGCAGCCAGTGCAGCACATGCAAGAACAGATAGCCCTAAGGAAAAAGTGCTGCAAATAGTCTAACCTAGAGAGTGTATGCGATTAGGCCCTTGAGATTTACCAGCATCAAATGTCTTAGGTTCCCTGCTGATTTAATCTTCTTGTAATTCAATGATTCCATTGTCATCAGAGAAATCTATTACCTGCCTACATTGTCCTTTTCTATCAGTATTAAAAACTGAATATACATATTTATTAAATTCCTTTAGTATTGCTCTTGTTTCTTGAATAACACCTGATGTAATCTGGCCTACCCCTAGTATTGTTCGGTTGCTCCCCTCTCCCCTTAATATAGCTACAGAATAACTTTCTGTATGTTCCTTCCTCTTGTCTGTGCTCATCTAATCACTGCCTGCAGTAACAGCTTCAAGAGACTTACCACAGGAGCCAACCCAGGATGCTGCCAAGACCCAAAGAATTGTTTCCATCATTGTCTCAGCCAGCTACAGTAGGAGGAATGAGGGCATTCTGGTGGCCAAGACCCAGTAGTCAGGTGCAGGGCTTGTGCTGCATAAAGCCTGTGTCACACAAGATAAGCCAGTGTTCTTTTTTCCTGCTTGTACTAAACTAATAGCTTGGTGCAGTATCATCTTGCAAGATGCATCACAGGAGCCATCCCAGGACACTGCCAAGAACCAGAGAACTGTTTCCATCCTTGTTTTGGCCAGCTAGATGGAATGGGGGCATTGCAGTGGATAAGACTCAGTAGTCAGGGTGGGATTTGTGCTGCATAAAGCCTGTGCCACCCAAGGTGAACCAGAATTCCTTCCTCCTGCCTGTACTAATCTAATAGCCACCTGCAGTAACAACTTTCAGAGACCTATCACAGGAGCTATCCCAGGGTGCTGCCAAGACCCAGAGAACTGTTTCCATCATTATCTTAGCCAGCTAGGGGGAGCAGGGGCAGTTTGACAGCCAAGACCCTTTAGTCAGGGGCAGGGCTTGTGCTACATAAAGCCCATACTGCCCAAGCAGCATATGTGCATGTGGCGCTCACACGAGTAAAGAAAAATGTGTAATCACATTACTCCAGGGGGCCACACATGAGAGCATTCTTATTTCTTATTGGGCTGTATGCATTAAAAAGACTGAGTAAACTACTGGGAAGATGTTGCTTAAGCCTCATAGTTGCTTATATTTTGTTTTTACCGAAGGGCGCATCGAAGGAATTTGTCTTAATCTACTATGGGTATTTTCATAGTTTGAAAACTATAGATTATCACTGCTGAATAAAGTAACAACTTACACTTAGACAACTGCTGTAACAAATACTGTAGCTACCTAAAAATGAAATATTTAATAAAAGTTACTGTGAATCTTTCTTTTGTACTGCTTCTCCTATAGCTATGGCAGAGATTGATTAATGGCTGCCTTGGGGAGGGTATGAAATTGGGGGAGAATAGGCTAGAAAACCTAAATTGCAAAACAGGATCCTTTTCTGATCATTTAAATGCCATGTTAGATAGGAGAAGCAGTCATTTAACTATTCTATGTTTGTTAAATAAGGAGTTTGCTGGAACTAAATGGAACCTAGGGAATTTAATTCATTTTATGAAAATAAAAAAGGGAATTTGTATTAGCCCATTGGGGGGGTGAGGGACTGTGGTGATGGTGGGGGTAACAAAGCTGTTCAAAAATGGTACAAAATATTTTGTAAAGTTACAGAACTCTGTCAATATCCTGATCCATGGGGACATTACATCAAATCCTGACCCTAAACATCCAGTATATTTGAACAAACATGTTCACAAACAAAACGTTTTTTTTTTTTTTGTGTGCATGCAAATGTAAAAAGCCTTGTACTGAAAACTGATCTGATCAGAAGTGTTGCATTTGAACACTACCCAGGTTTCATGAAAATGATGGAGTTGTGGCTAAATAAAAGTGTGGGGAATGACTTAATAGGGATTGAAAACTACAGTACAATTAGACAGGACAGGAACAAAAGAAGAGGGGGGCATAATTGTTTACTGTCAAAATAAATATGTTGCTAAGAGAAAGGAACTGCATGTTCCAGGTGATATCTGTGAAACAGTTCTGGTTGAAATAAATATTTTTTTGGGGTAAAACCAGTACTTTTAGTAGACTGCTACAGGACATCTGAATTTTCTGTCCCTAAAATAGTGGAACTAACCAGATGCCTATTGCAACTTGTTAAGTCACACAAACTACTACTGATGGAAGATATTAATATAGATTTATAGAATAAATAAATAAATTGGGGAAGTGAAGAAAAGTCCCAACACCTGTGATGTGTAGCTCTTTTACTAGAGTTAAAGCAATAAATGAGCATATCCATATAAACCCTAAGTCCCCATCTACAGCAACCATACTGGACTTAATTTTCACCAGTCCTCCCTATACTCATAAACATGTAGTTACCATGACAGACCTTGCCTTGATTGTGCGTAATTTCAATACATTTGTTTATGTCATTGTATGTACTAGATGTGGAACCCTTGTAAATGAGCAACTAGCTCAAAGGTTGTTATAATCCAAGACATCAAATAAAAGAACAGTGACCATCATATACACATATATATATATATATATATATAGGCCCAGATATTCAAAGGTTGCCATGCGCCAACAGGAGTTCTGCGCCATGCCAAGTCAAAATCACGCCATTCTGCGATATTCAGCAAGGAGGCAGTTATGCCACTGGTACCAGGTTAGCTGAGAGCAATGCAAATGAATGCATGCTCAACGGGAGGGAGGATCCATGCATAACCTGCGCAGCCCGATATTCAGTCGGGTTGCGCGGGGATTGTGCATTGCCAACCCAACCTGCGCCCGCACAAGCTTGAGCCAAAAAAAAGAGAATAGAGGGCCACCCACAGGTGAGCTGCTGCATTGCAGGGCGCAACACAGCAGCTGCCACCCCTGGCTGGCCCCAACTCACTCCTGTGCCCCCACCAGCCCGATTGCGGGCAGTACAGAGTACATGTCCCCCCACACCTCCCACAGCCCGATCGCAGCAGAACCTGCATAACCCCAGTGCCCGGTCGCGGCCAGAACCTGCATAAACCCCAGTGCCCGGTCGCGGCCGGAACCTGCATAACCCCCAGTGCCCGATCGCGGGCAGAGATGTAACCCTCCCCACCCGAATAACTCCCTGGTGGTCCAGTGGACGTAAAGCCCGATCGCGGGCAGAATGTCACAACAGAACCCCCAAACATCTCCCTGGTGTCTAGTGTCCCCCCACCCACCCACGAAGCCCCTCCACCCGCTCCCCGCGGCCGGCCGGCGACAGCATCCACCCGCCTGCCGCCCGCGCCCACCGACTGACTAGCTCTTACACCACATCAACTACATTATTGCTAAACTCCTGATCTGCTTTCCAGGACCTAACCACCTCCTCATGTAAACCTCACGCCTTCTCTCTCTCTTCTCTCTCTCTCTCTACCAACTATGCAACCGCTTACCTTCCTTGTGTACTCTCCCTCCCTCCTGTTATCACTCATATTCAAACTTTGCTGTGTCCTAAAATGCTTATTTAACTGATTATTGTGGTTTTGCTTTTGATTCTCGGTCCCGTACCCCCTGGTTGCAACTCCTGCCATTCTAACCTGCTCCTGGCACCTCTCTCTGCCCTACATTACACCCCTGGTATGATCACAGGGACTCATGGCACAGACTATTTGGCCCTCTCACCTCCTTTGTAGCACCTTGGGTCCTTCTCAAACTTATAGTGTACAGCCTACCGACGATCCCGCAGGCCATGCACATACTCTTCGATTTGTCAAGTCGGCTTCAGCGCTGTCGTGCTATAAGGCATAGGAATTTCACTCACAAGCAAGTCTGCAGCATGCTGAAATCCTTTCTCCTACGACTACTGCTTATGCTGCTCCTGCTCTCAGGAAATGTTCACCCCAATCTATGACCCTCTGGCCACGCTATGAAAATTCATTAAGGAGGGAAGGGTCTCACCCTGGCATCTATTAATGCCTGTAGCATCCTCAGCAAGCTAGATTCCTCCAAACATGGATTCAACAACACAACCCTGCTATCCTCTCTGTGGTTGAAACATGGCTAAACCCTAAGATCCTGGATGCCTCAGTTTCAATCCCTGGCTACTCCATATTTAGACAAGACAGAATTTCCAAATGAGGAGGAGGATGTGCAATATACCTCAGGAGTACCCTCTCTGGTCACGTTATACCATCTCCTAACCAGGGCATCTCTGCTCAGGTCCTCGCTATCAAAGTCCTCCTTGGAGCTCACAATAAGGAACTTACTGTTGTCTCAGTTTATCTACCCCCTAAGGACCAGGTCACTGGCTTCAACAACATTTTGAAATATATAAGGAACCTGCATCATAACACAGAAACTATAATTCTAGGCGATTTTAATATTAACTGGCTCTCCCCTGAGGCCTCTGTATTTAAGGATGCAGTTGCTGTGCAGCACCTCTCACAACTTGTCCTCACCCCCACCAGTTGCAACTACAGAACCAGTACTCTCACACTACTAGATTGGATTCTGCCCAACCGCCCTGAACGAATCTCTAATGTCTTAGTCCTCCCAGATACAATAAGTGATCACTCACCTGTCATCTGCTCTTGGATTAACAAGTTCCTCAAACCCCCTTCCAAACTACTCTACACAAGGGTATTTAATCAGGGGCATCTTCAGCTACTAAAATCCCACCCAAATAGACTTGACTGGGCAGTGTTGGACACACTCAGTGATGCTAACAAAGCCTTGGACTTGCTCATCGACCGCTTCAACGCAGCCTGTAACATCTATGCACCACTAAAAAAGATGAAGGTCAAAGAACAATTGAACCCCTGGATTACCTCTGATCTGGTAACATGCCTTAAGTACAGGGACCACCTCTGGCACTGTGCTCATGCTTCCCCAATGCAAGGAAACATACAAAAATTCAAAGCAGCACGAAATGCCTGCACTCGTCTGATTCGGAATACCAAAACCAAACATTACAAGGAGGCTCTGACCAACTCTAGGGGTGATGGGAAAAGCTTCTGGAACAACCTGAAAGAACTCACCGGCAAGGATCCTAAGGCACCCCCCACCATGCTCAACATACAAGACATTCCAACACTCGACCTTGGCACCATTACCAATACCTTCAACAGTGCTTTCTCAAACCTGGACAATGTGCTTCCTCCTAACTTCTTTGATGACCCTTCCCCCAATACCCCCCATGTGTCCACCCTAAATGCTCATCCAGCACCTCAATTCTTCTTCAAAGAGGTTCCACCACATGTGGCTCGTAACTGTATCTGCAAGGCCATCTGCAAGTCTGGTTACAGTGGGGATTCCCTTGACCTCAAACTACTGGCGCTAGTTCTGGATGAGGTCGTTGAACTCCTGATGAAGATCTTTAACCTCTCATTGAGACTGGGCCATTCCCCTCTCACTGGAAACAGGCAACTGTCACACCGGTGCATAAAAGTGGAGACAGGTCTCTTCATTCCAACTACAGACCTACTGTATCTCACTCCTCCCTTCATTTTCTAAGACATTAAAATGAATAGTGTCGGATCAGCTAGTCGAATTCCTGGGTAAGTATGAAGTCCAATGCCCAGAACAGCATGGCTTCAGAAAAGGTCACAGCACCACCACGGCACTCCTGAAATTCACGAGTTTTATTCACGATACACTCGACAAAGGAAACTGTGGGGGAGCAGTTTTCATTGACCTGACAAAGGCCTTCGACACCGTTAATCACCCTCTACTCCTTAGGCAACTGTCTTACATTGGGCTCTTTAATGATGCCCTTCCATGGTTTGCCAGCTACCTCAGGAATCGGACCCAGCGGGTCAGGATAGCAAGTGTCATATCTGAAGTCAGGCCAGTCCTCTCTGGAGTCCCCCAAGGGTCCATCCTGGGACCTCTACTCTTCTCACTCTTCCTCAATAGACTCCCTGGTGTCTGCCAGCAAAAAATGCTACTCTATGCGGACGATGCAGTGTTTTTCTCTAGCCACCATGACACTAAACTCCTTGAAACACAGCTGCAGCTTGACTTAAAGCGTGTTGAAGATTGGTTCACAATGCATAAACTCATCATGAACTATAGCAAGACCAAAGTAATGACCTTCTGTAATCCACAGAGCAGGCACAAATCCCGGTCCTTCAATATCATGAATGACGCAGGGAACTTACTCAAACATGTCCCGGAGGTCAAATACCTTGGTATCACACTGGATAGTATCCTCTCCTACACGTGGCACATTGACACTGTTGCCAAAGCCGCCAATATGCAAATTGGTCTTCTACACAAGCACAAGCACTGTATGACTGCAGATGCCCTCAGGCTGGCCAGTTACATCTCTGTCACCTCTATTATTGACTACGGTCTGGCTATCTATGGCTCTGCTTCTCCAACTGCCCTCCATAGAATCTCAATCTCGCTCAACAAAGCCTGCAGGCTCTTAACGGGCACTGCCTGAGACACACACACCTGTGACCTCTATGCACAGGCTTGTTGGCTACCACTCCTCAACAGAATTCAATATCAGACCTGCCTGCTTACCAAAAAAATTCTCCTTGGTCTCATGCCCCCTGGTATTTTTAAGCTCCTGTCTGCCTTCTGTGGTACTCAGCAAATGCGTAGTGCCCAATCCCAAACCCTCCAGGTTCCTAGATGGTGTACCTCCTTGGGTCAGCGGTCCTTCACCTATAGGGCTCCTCTTTGGTTTAATACCCTCAACAATGAAGCACTTTCCTCCCCAACACTTGACCCTTTAAACTGAATCTCCAACTTTATCTCACTGCTACCTCCAAATGTGACTGCTTCTACTAAAGGACTGCTCCATTTTTCTGCCTAGTCGTTCATGACCTGTGCCCTTCATCCCTCCTGGCATTACTCTCTCTGGCTTCTGTCTTTCCTTGTGACCCTTTTCATTCCCCTCTCTCCACCCTCCTCCCTCCCTCACTCCTCCACTCTTCAAACTTCATTTTCTTTTCCCTGTACCGATCCCTCCTCTGTCCCTGTCCAACCTCATGACAAAGGCCCTCAGCCTGACTATTTCTCTCTGGCACCCTACTACTCAGTTTAAGTCTAATAGTCACCTTCCTTCTTTATCCCCTCAGTCTACTTCATCATCAATCTGCCTGTTCTTACGTTGCTCTCTAATGTTATCTTTTATCTATAAATTGTTTTACAGCCGCATAAAAACGTCAGCCATGTCTGTACTATGCCTGTTTACCATTACCAACTTTTGTTTGTTTGTTTCCCCCTTCCTTTGACATGGAACCTTTGTAAATTAGTATCTCCTACTCAAAGGTACTTGTAATCCAAGAGATTAATAAATAAATAAATGTTGTTGAGAAATTTTTGTTTTAGTATATCCATGGTCAGGAAAAATAAATTGTAAAAGAAGCCAAAGTCCCAATTTATCAGTTCATTTAATCACAATATAGCATTTCTGAACTGATCAGATTCTATGTGTAATCTAAGTCAAACAAAAATTAGACACTCACATGCCTACCTATTTGGAAGTGAAGCAAATGTGATTACTATCATTCAGCTGTAAACACCTATGTAACCCCCTTGCAAATGGGGGTTCCTAAAAGCTTCCCCGGAGCTCATTTAAATGCTCCATGCCTAGCTGGTGTTCGGCGTTTAAACCGTTTTAAATGGGTAGCCTGTGACTGCCTGTGTGGCCTCCATGTACTGTCCCTTTAAGGGCTTCCTGTTTTGCAGTCGTAATTAATCAGAAGGGGAGACTGTGTATTTTCATGCCTGAGTCCCGCCCGGGCTGCTGGATATTCGCTCCATTGCTGCCATCACTACTTGTGCAGAGGGAGCCCTGCTGAAAGATTTAATTTGTTGCTGGTCATTGTTTGGAGTAATAATAATAATGTGGTTGTTCTAACCTGCCTTCTTTGCAGCAAAGGACTGTTCAGTTGGGTTCCACCATTTTGGTCCCAAACTGCCGAATTGGACCAATCAGTATCTCGGGACTCCTTTGAGCCGGCTGACCAATGGGAGAACTGCTTGCCATTTGAGAAAGGTATTATGGGCTATGGTGCTTTTTTCACACCACTGAGAGCAGGAGAACATGACTGGCATGTGCAGCCAGCCTATGGAATCGGGTAGCGTCCGAACTGTAAGGTGTGCCCCATGCTGCTAGGGCAGATGCGTTGTGGCTGAGAAGGAGAGAGGAGCTCTAGGCTTCTGCGCTGTGTGAGTGTTCACGCGGGAAGCTCGGGAAGGCCTGAGGGGGCCGTTTTTGCCATTAAAGTGAGTCGGCAACCACCAGGCAGCTGGTCGGAGGAGGTTGTGCCATCCCAGCTACCTACCAGGCTCAACCTGAGAGGACTGGAGAATTTGCTGAATCGCGCTCGGTCCACCCATGATGTTGAAGCTGCCCTTTATTGCCCAAGTCTGCTGCAATTTCGTGTGGGGCCTAGAAGTAGCTGCCTGGTATGGTACCCCTCTGTTGTTTGCCATATAAACGTGTGAGGAGACTGGTGAAATTCAGGCTCAGCCCTGCTGGTGGTGATGGAATCGGTATTTGCTGGAGTCGTGAGTACTGAATCAGGGTAGCTCCCTGCCAAGTTTGTAGACAGTGGCCTTAAGTTGCTTCATTACACTGCCGATTGTTTTAATTGAACTTTCTTCTCATCCTGATCTTCTCAGGACCACAAAGGCTATTTGTGTCAGGGCCCCAACCAGCTGCCACAAGGGACTAGCCATTAGGGCTTGGGTACCCAGGGACAGTAAATATTAGGTTCAGGCCTGTGCACAGAGCCCTAGGTAGATAAGTATAGTGATAAGCCAATCAACTTGATTTCCCTCTGTCCCTGTTACTTCCCTTTGAATAAATCAGATTGTTGTTCTGTAACTACACCCTGGCTACTGTGTGCATTACTGGTGAACTGCTGCATGGTGACTGTGATAAAATTGAACCTTACTTTACAGGGGATCCCCAGAGTGAGCTGAGAGATACTAGCCGGGGGGGTAAGTGTACTGGGGAAAAGTATTGTGGGTACACCGTGTGAGCCACTAGTGGGACGAAAGGGGTGTTGCAGTAACCCAGAGGGATGTGACTGAGGCAATCTCAACAGTATTAACCCCGAACTCTGGGTGGAGGCACCCACCAACGGATCTGGGCCCCTTACCCTGTCTCAGTGGAGGCAGGCAGGGATAGTAGTCCTAAGGGTAGCGCCCCCAAGGGGTTACACCTATAATCACAAATTGCAGGTTAAGAACATTCAGTAGAATATAAAAAGTAGCCCAGAACTGCCTGCCTGAGAAAATGAAGTTGGTTTATTATTTGTCCCTTGGTGTTGTACTGCAAGTTTCCCAGAAGAGCTGCTTCCACTCTGGTGAGACATCTATAGAGAGCAACTGCTGTTGATTCTGTTGAATTCTGCTGGACTCTGTAGCAGTAGGCCAGACGCTGAGGCGCCTACTCTCCTTCCAGTTTTATATGTGTAAATCATCAAAAAAGTGCTGTTATCCACTACTGTATTATAAGGGGAAACTACCGTTTTACTGCTCTTTAAGGTAATTGCAGATCCTTGTCTGAATATGTAAGGTGGGCCAGACGCTGAGGCGCCACAGGACCCCCACAGTCCTTTGTAGTGCAGATTTGGTCACTGACACTCAGAAAAAGGCTTGCTACTGCCCTTATTAATTGCTGCACCCTCCTCTGTCTCTCTCCAGCCTGCTTCCTTCAGCTGACAGTAACCAGCTGAGCGCCGGGGCTTCGCTCCGCCAGCAGGCGGTCGGCGGCACCTAGCCAAACTTGGGAACCATAAGGCCGGGAGGAATAGCGAGGGAGCAGTCGGGAAAGGCACAAAATTTTTGCCCACCTGCCCTTCCCCCCTCTTGTGTGTTAATTTATAGGCATCTTCCCGCCGAAATCTCTTCCCCGCCCACAGCACTTTTCTCTAAACCAACAGAGAGTCACACCAGCTTGCTGATCCAACCAATCAGCAACTTCGCTACTCCCTATTGCCAACTATCAATATCCCCCTCAGAATGGGGAGCTTGCTACTGATACTCCTGTCACTATCAGCCATAGGGTTCCACAATGAAGATGACCCTATTATACAATCTAAAGTGGTCAACCCGCCTAGTTTCTCTGGAACATCCCCCGTGGCTGACACCCATACCCTCATATATGTCTTGCCATTGCTGCATCGACTACAGTGGTACAATCACCATAAAGTTACACATATCACCACATATATGTCTCAGCCAAGGCCCCACTACTGGGTATATAGATCCCCACTAAGCCTAGTCATCAAACTGCTAATTGGTATCCCGACACTACTTTAAATCCACAGGAGCACCCAAACAAAGAGTGGCAATGGAATAAAAAGGAGGACCAAAGACAGCCCCTCTCCCTATCACTGGCAGCCCTTATGAAATTACTGATCTTCCTATTGCTCTGTATTGGTAATGTAGAAATCAACCCTGGACCTCTTCAAAGCATCACCTCTCCATCAGACCTATCCTCAATTAAAGGCCTCAGTTTCCTGCATATTAATGTATGCAGTCTGTTGAAAAATTTACATTGCTACAAGCCTGGGTTGCCCATACCTTGCCAGACTTTCTTGTGATAACTGAGACATGGCTCAAGACCACCACAATGGACAGGAAGTTAACCTACCTAACTATCAGCTATTCAGAGCTGATCGCCAAACAAGGGAGGCAGAGTAGCCATATATGTAAAGCTGGTTTAGTTGTATCCTGTACTGCTGCAACATCTATGCCCAAAGAATTTGAGTGTCTATCTCTAAAAGTCTCTCTCCCCAATACAACAGCTTTCCATTTAATTGGATGCTACAGACCCCCCTCTGCTGAACACAAGCTCTTATCCCATCTGGGAAACCTGGTCAAGTCCTGTACTGAAGAAGTCATTATCATAGGGGACCTGAATTTCAACTGGCTCACCCAGGCAGCTACACCTCTGGTGTCATTCTGTGACACCTATGGGCTCCACAGTTAATTAATGAACCAACAAGACTAAATGCAAGGAATAGTAGTAACAGTACTCTACTTGACATCATGCTAGTGAGTAAACCACATCTATTCACACATGCTGGAGTGCTCTATGCGACATAAGTGACCACTGCCCCATTGCAGGGTAAGATCCAACAGCATTAAAACAGATCCTGCAAAATTCTTCATGAGGAGATCCAAGAAAACATTAATATTGAAGGATATCTGCATGATATAGCCTACTCCACACTGGCAAAAGTTCTATCTTGCACATTCTATAGAAAAGCTCAGCAGGTGCTAAATAGCATTATATTAAATGCCCTTAACACCCATGCCCCAATCTCTAGTATCCGAATAAAAAACAAATCCTGTTGCTGGTTTTCAGCTGACCTCAAAGCTGCACTGCTGGAGAGAGATAAACTTTAGAAAGTAGCAAGAAAAACTAAGAATATCATGGACTGGATGATCTTTAGGAAAGCCAGGAATAAATGCACTAGGAAAGTTAAGGATGCAAAGGCTGCCTACTACCTGGCCCAGCTCGACTCCTCCTACCATAATACTGTTAGATTTTGGGGCACCATCAAGGTATGATGGGCCAGGATGTTAACAACCCCTTCCAACCCAATTACACAGTAACTATGGCCCCATTACTGGCACATTGGAAATCCTGGATGCATTCAACAACCACTTCACAACAGCTGGCCTTGCCTTTGACTCCTCCCCAGCTAATCTATTAAGAGATCATTTAAGCTCCCACTATGCTGGTGAACAAAGAGTTGACTCCTTCTTTAGCTTCAAACCTATACTGTTGAAACAAGTTGAGGATCTATTATGGCATCTAGATACCAAAAAAAGTGCAGGAGCAGATCTTCTGGACCCATTCTTTCTAAAGATTGCGTGTCATGTGCTTGCAGTCCTCCTAACTCACCTTTTTAACCTTTCCCTAAACTCTGGCTCAATTCCCACGCTGTGGAAGACAGCCCAAGTGGCCCCCCTTCTAAAATCAGGGGACCATATGGATCTTAATAACTACAGGCCCATTTCCATCCTACCTGTGTTATCCAAGATGCTGGAGAAATTAGTGAGTATTCAGTTAAGGGAATATCTGGACAATGCTAATCTATTAAATCCGGCTCAATCTGGATTCAGGGCCAAACATAGCACTATCACTGCATTAGCCAAGGTCACCAATGATTGGCAAACTGAACTGGATAAAAATAACAATGTCTCTGCAGTATTCCTGGACCTGAGCAAAGCATTCGACACTGTGGACCATGAACTGCTACTCTCATCCCTACACTCCATTGGCCTAGAGCCATCCTCCCTTAAGTGGTTCAGATGCTACCTCTCCGGTACAGCACAGCAGGTAAAAGCTGAAGGTGACCTCTCCCCATTAAGACCACTGTCAAGAGGAGTCCCCCAAGGCTCTATTCTGGGTCCCATCCTTTTTGCCATTTATAGAAATAAAATTGATTCAAACCTTACCAAGTCCTCAGTACATCTCTTTGCTGATGACACTGTACTGTATGTCAGCAACCCTTCACCTAAAGTTGCTCATGAAATCCTACAAGCAGAATTCTTCCTGTTACAACATCAGCTACTCGAGGAAAAAGCTTCTGCTAAATGCAAAGAAAACCAAAGCAATGATGTTCACAACCCAAAACTCCACCAACACATCCTCTTCAATCAGTCTCCCCCAGCTATGCACTGTACTTGGAGAAAATCTGGAGTATGTTGAAAATTTCAAATACCTAGGTGTGTGGATTGACAACAGATTTGACTTTACTCAGCATCTAGAACAACTGCTGAAAAAGCTTCGGCTAAGGCTTGGCCTCCTCTACAGATTAAAACCCTTCCTTAATAGAGATTCAAAGATGAGATTAATCCAGGCCATCTTTCTATCAGTCACTGACTACGAGACTTCCTCTATAGTCACTGCCCCACTCCCTACCTTCAAAAGTTGGATACCTTATATCATAGAGCAATAAGGTTCATTACAGACCTGCCATATAATACTCACCATTGTTCTCTATGACGCAATTGGATGGGTTTCCTTCATGTCAGGAGGAGCAGAAATGCAGCTCTATGGATCTACAGAGCTTTATCAAAAACTCCCAAGCTATATCCTGGACTGCTTCAACCTGACCACTCCCAGCTCCTATGCCCTAAGAAGCAACAATATCATCCTGCTCAAATTGCCCAAAGTCAACACCAAAATAGGGAGGGCAGCAATCAGCTATTCTCTAGCCATAGCATGGAACACCCTACAAAATCCCTAAAACTGTCCATTATCATTCCATTTACATCCTTCAAGCAGCACTGTACAGCCTTCTTAGAAAAATGCAGTTGCTACCGCTAGAGATAGAATAGTAATCCCACAAAACCATATTCCAATCACATATGGCATATTCCTTCCAGACAGACACCGGCCAGTATATGGCACCCAATATTCCCTTCACCATCCTTGTACTCATTATGTGAGTGACTGTCATAGCCCTCATTGTGATATATATGTACTGTACATATTGTAGATGTTAGTTTAACTTTCTCTTGCCAAGCTTTAACATGTGAATTCTCTGTATATTATTGTGTTATAAATAACATTTTCTTTTTTCTGTATGTATAACTGTCTCATAAGTATGTGATGTAATTGCTGTGCATCAACTCGAACCTTGACCTTATCAGGTCCATCTTGTAAATGAGCCTTGCTCAATGATGATCGCCTGAATAAATAAAGATTTGATTGATTGATTGATTGATTTGGAAACAGGCATCACTGGGACTCTGCTATGGAATGTGCTACAAAGAAGCAGAATGACTGCTCTTAGGATGGCAGTGTCAATGGCTTAATGAGATGTTCCTAGGGGCTGAGGGCACAGAGCTTATTTGTAATGCAGAAAGCTCCAGGAAGTGTTTAACCCATTCTACTCCAATAGATTTCTATGATGTCTGTACTATCCATAAGAAACCATTCCACTCACAAGAGGTCAATCCAGACACTGATCGATCACAATGTCCCCCTTACAGAAGTGGTGCAAGTGTTAGGCCACTGAAATCTGTAGTCTATTAACACATATGTTGGAGCAAAAACAGATAAGGAATTCAGCTATTTTGTCTGAGTCAAGCCTGCCTCTGACTACGTCTGCAACACAAATCACTAGTAACTACTGCAATCCCAGCACAACATGTGACACAGCCCCCCGCCTCCCCGTCCATCTGAGAAATCCATTCACTGATTTAAATTGCCTTGAAATCTTTGCTGACAACAGCGTGTTTCAACATGGAATAACCATCAACATTAAAAACTATGCTGCTAAACTTATGAAAAAAGCAGACAGTCACTGCTAGTTTGGACTCTGAAGACTCTGACTAGGTAAGTACATTCACAATATTGAACTGATCGGAGCAGGGTCCTCGGGGGAGGGGGAGAACAAAACAGTCGATGCAAAACTGTCTTTTTTTTAACTTTACAGATTCCATCTTCAATCAAGACAACTGCAGATAAGCCAAAAAAATCATTGTTGCTGGTTTTGCTCCTTTAACTCATTGCTTTTGCTAATTTTAAACTCATTGCTGCTAATGAATTTAGTAGAGTTGTTGAAAACTCAGTCTTTTTAGTCGGTCTCTTTATTTGAAAAAAATCACTATATGCCATATAAAATAACAGATAGGTAACTGTGCACAGACAAGACTGCTTCGATCTCAGTGATTCTATGACATCAAAGGATCTCTCAGGCTTTGCTCTTGAGGTCAATATACTGCAGAATTCCCTAGATAGAAACACAGCCTTGTTGTTAACACTTAAAACCTATCTTTTATTTTATATGTGGTGGTGTGCATCATGAGGGTGGTCACAAAGGGTATATTCTCAATCCCCATTCAACCTCAAATTGTCATTAGTTTAAACATTTTTCATACAAAAAGAGATGCTCTCAAAGGGATTGCTGTGTGTGCCCCAGCCAAAAAGCAGCAAAATGTGTAGTAAAAATAGCTCAGCGCCACACTATACTGATATGCTGCAAAAAAAAGTATTTTCAGAAGGCTAAATTGCCATACAAAAACTTTTATTTAAATAACAATGCCTCAACACTTTCAAGATTTGCTCTTTCTCAAGAGGACCATAAATTTAAGGAGTCACTACCGTATACAAATAGAACAATGCTGGGAAGACAGTCAGAACAGCAAAGGCCCAAACCGAGGAAAAGATAGCCAACTCAGTTAAGAAGGGATAAAACCTTTTATAGGAACATCAGGAGTGAAGGAAGACCAAGGAGGGATAGTGAGAGATAGTGAGGCTTAAATAAAGGGAGGGGTGGGCAGAGGGTGACTGTGAAAAGGCAGATACTAAACAAATATTTTGCTCAGTATTTACAAATGAAGAGGGGAGGTACCTAAAACAAACAATAGAAACATTCTGGATACAGAAGTTGATACCAGCCCATTTACAGAAGAAAGGGTTCTGAAAACTCTTAAAACTGAAGGTGGACAAAGCAATGGGGCCTGATGGGATTCATCCCAGAATTCTAAAAGAACTAAGGGTAGAACCAGTGACACCACTGACTACCCTGTTTAACAAATCATGGGAGGATGGGGTGGTACCCGAGGACTGGAGGAGGGCAGATGCCATTCCCCTTCACAAAAGTGGGAGCAAGGCAGAAGCAGGAAACTACAGACCTGTTAGTTTAACCTCAGTGATAGGTAAAATGATGGAATCACTTCTGAAGGAAAGAATTGTCGAGTATCTAGAAGCCAGAGGCACACAGGACCCAAGGTAGCATGGATTCACAGCAGAAAGCTCATGCCAGACGAATCTGATAGATTTCTTTGACTGGGTGACCAAAGTAGAAGATCAGGGAGGGGCTGTGGACATGGCCTACCTAGACTTTAGCAAGGCATTTGACAAAGTCCCACACAAAAGATTAATATACAAGTTAGCCAGCCTGGAAGTGGGTCCCAAGATGACAGCCTGGGTAAAGAATTGGCTGGAGAATAGGACACAGAGAGTAATAGTAAATGGAGTCCACTCTGAAGAAAGGGGTTACTAGTGGGGTACCTGAGGGTTCAGTATTGGGACTGGTCCTCTTCAATGTCTTTATAAGTGACATCGCAGAGGACTGGAAGGAAAGTATGTCTCTTTGCAGATGGCACAAAGATCTGCAACAGAGTTGATGCACAAGGTGGGGTGGAAAGGATGAGAAGGGACTTGGCAAGGTTAAAGGAATGGCCAAATGTATGGCAGCCTAGATTCAATGCTAAGAAGTGCAAGGTAATGCACCTGGGAAACAAAAACCCAGGGGAAGAGTACACAATGGGGGTGAGATACTAACAACAACAAAAATGGAAAGGGACCTGGGGGTAGTCATATCAGATGACCTAAAGGTGGGCAAGCAATGTGAGAGGGCAGCAAGGAGGGCTGGGGGGATACTGGGATGCATAGGGAGAGGCATCACCAGTAGAAAACAGGAAGTTATTATCCCTCTGTACAGACAGCTGGTGAGACCCCATCTGGAGTACTGCATGCAGTTCTGGAAACCCAGTCTCCGCAAAAACATAGACAGGATGGAAGCTATCCTCAGGAGGGCAACTAAAATGGTGCAGGGTCTGCACCGTAAGACATATGAAGAGAGACTAAAGGAACTTAATATGTATAGCCTCGAGGAAAGGAGGGAGAAGGGGGACATGATAGAAATTTTCAAGTACCTCAAGGCAATCAACAAAGTCCAAGAGGGTAGTATCTTTCAAAAAAAGAGGTGTGCAAGAACAAGGGGCACAATTTGAAGATGGTGGGGGCGCCTCAGAGGTAATTTAAGGAAGTGTTTTTCAGAGAGGGTTGTGGATGCATGGACGGCCCGGAGGGAGGTTGTGGAGTCAAAAACAGTGGTGGAATTCAAGCATGCATGGGACAGTCATAGGCAATTCTAGGGGGTTGGGGTTAGGAAGAAGTAGGCTGCTGGTTAACTAGGATCTGCAGCTTATCCATTAGGTAGGGAAATGGGCAGACTGGGTGGGCCAAGCGGTCCTTATCTGCCGTCAAATTCTATGTTTCTATGTTTCTATAATTTACATTCCTCTCCAACCACACTTGAATATGCACCATATAATACAATTAATTAAATGAATCTAAACCACAACCATAAAATAATTATAAAAGCCTTTGGCACTTAGGAAAGTTAATAGTCCATTCAGTCTACTACTATTATTCTTATTCATGCTGTGACCATCAGACTTTATTCTATCTTCGTCCTTCTCTGGTTAATTAATTCGCTCATTTCATTTAGTTTAATTTCATTTTATTTGTTAACTGGGTTAGGACTCTGGGCCAAAACCCTTTTTCAGGACCGACCCAGACATAAAACATAATTGTTATTGTGGAATTTTTTTGAGATGGAAACAGCCTCTGAAGTTGCATATAACTAATTGTTTCATGGCACAGGCTGACATCACACAATGAATCTGTCCTGTGTTTATTTTAATTATGAGCACTTTTGTTGTTTGAATAAAGTTTTTTATGGTAATTTATCCTTCTGAAAATATTTTTATGTAGCAAATTGGTGTAGTGTGGTGCAGAGCTATTTTTATTACACCGTTTGCTGATTTTTGCTGGATCACACTCAGCAATCCCTTTGACAGCACCTCTTTCTGTCTGAAAAGTTGATTTTTTTTAAGTAGCTCTAGTGCAGCTGAATGGTAGTCTAGCTGTAAACAGAGCAAGCTGTTAATATGACAGCCAAAAGCATTGGGGTGGATGTTTTAAATAATGACTCTACTGATAGTGGTATTGGCTTTTTTGAAGCACTGTTTGCCAACCAAAAAGAGGATAACCCTTTAGCCTTAGATTACATATTGTCAGAAGAACCCAGTGGGGATGAAAGAGGTCTTCTTACTATTAAACAGGCATTTATTGCCATAAAGAGTAAGGCATTTAGAGCGCAGCAGTCGTACTGGCAAAGGGTCTCCCTTGAGGTATATCTGAAAGTGGGAAGAGCACCCAAGGTCTGTGAATATCAAAGTTCCCAGCATCCAGGAAGAGAAGAAAATTAATGGGAAAATGGCAGAAAGCATTGTTGGAGGTATTTGCAGTTTTAATTCGTCTGATTCTGGAAGATGTGGAGGAAATCAAAGCAGAAGTGCATACCAAAATGGTGGAACAGGAAATATCCATGAGTAACTTCAGAGATTGTGCTGAATGTTATAAATTTTGTAAAGATTTTCAAGATATTGTTAAGAACTATGACAAAAAAATCAGTGAGCAGATGAAGAGAAAGTTTGATTGAGATGCTAATAATTACGCTAAAGGACATATTTTAGTATGAGGTAAAAAAGCTGAAAAGCAATTGAAATTAGTCCTTAAAAATACCCAGTATATAGATATTTCTGCTACAAGTGAGTCAGAGGTAGATACTGACCCTTTTTTGGAAGAAGAAATGGAAATTCCTTCAGCCCAGCCACCACTCAAGAGATAGCTATTGACACTACCCCCACCACCACCACCGCGACCCAGATACAGTCCAAGATTAGTGCAGTTTGAGGGTGAAGACGGAGAAGTCATGGGGGGGTTAGAAAAGCAGGAAGAGGAGGTCAGCAACAGCAGCCACAACAACATCAGAAACAGAAGAGGAGGGGGAGGTGGGCTATCGACAGAGGAATCAGAATCAGCAGGAGAGGGCAAAATACCGCCAATAAATGTAATCAATATCTCTGACTATACCCCTACAGATATTGAGATCAAAGTGTTGCAAAGAGGGTTACGTTTTGTACCTACTACGCAGGTTAATGAATTTGAAACGATGGTCAATTTGTGTAAAATAATTACAACCCTTAACCTGAAAGTGTTCTTTTTTCCAAAATAGGTGGTGGTGAAACTGTAGTAAATGAAAATGGACAAGATGTAAAAGAAATTGTATTTCCAACCCAGAGTAATGTGGTAAAACTTTTTTTTTAAATCAACATTTATACCACCTATGAATCCAGTAGTGGTGGTATTTAGTTGGCCTTGTGAAAATGATATCATGAAGTTGGTGTCAGAAAAATTACAATCAAGATATGTCAATTGCTCAAAGTAGAAAGGGAAGCACTGGAAATTTTAAGAACAAATAGCCAAATTACTGTCAAGCCAGCTGATAAAGGTGACTCAATAGTGATTATAAACAGTGCATGGTGACTTCCGGTTCCGCCTCCAAGACATGAAGATGTAGTTCACACAGTTCTAATCCCGGGAGTTTTAAAATCACTAACAATCATCAGCGGTCTTGCTGCTTTCCCTCTCCAAATACCACTGAGAAACCAGAACAGACCTTAAGGGACAAGATGCTACTGAAAGTATGCCCCAAATATATCATGTTGGACTACCTTAAGCCAAATACTGCAATGGAGCTACGGGAAACGAGGGCCCTAAGCTAGGGCTGGACAGCCTCAAAGACAGGCTCTGTCAGTGACAGTAGTAAAGAGGAAGGGGAAGAAAATTTCACAATAACTTCCAAGAGACTGTTTACTGAATTAAACAAATTCAGTAGAACCATGGGAAAAATAGGAAAAATTGTGGCCAAAACAACTAAAAGATTAGTGGAGGTGGCACAAAGAATCTCTGATCTGGAAAACGGACTGCCAGACTTACTGTAACAGCACAAGTGGAAAAACAGGATAAGGCCATATGATATCTGATTAAGAGAGAACAGGAACTTGCAGAGAAGTTAGATGACCTAGAGCTATGCTCTAGGAGAGACAATTTAAGGATTTACGGGGTCCCTGAGGACATGGAATAGGGGAAGATAGAGACCTTCCTGGACACATTTTTGAAAGAGTTCCTCAGCCTGCCACAAAACAACCCACTGAACATTGCTCATGCCCACAGGGCTCTTTCCCCAAAATCCTCAGACCCAAAATCTTCACCACGGTCTATAGTACTGAAACTACTGAAATACAGGATGAAGACTGCCATCCTGCAGGCGGCCTGGGCAAGAAAAGAGTTGTTCTTTGGGGACCAGAGGATCTACATGGATCATGATTACACCCCGGCCACCCAACAACAATAAAGGGCTCTCCTTGAAATAAAGAAAAACCTGGCTGCTAAAGGTATTAAAATGTACCTCATCACCCAAGCACAGCTCAAAATGTCTTTGAAGGAGGGCCCAGTCTTTTTCTGAACCCTTGAGGAGGTGAGAGAGGCCCTGGTGAAGCTAGGAGTTCCAACAGCCCTGCTCAAAAGGCCAGCAGCAGCATCATCCATGAAGTATCTTACCTTGGAAGATCCATGGCAGCAGTTCAGCCACTCCCGGAAGAGAGGATGAGCAGGCACAGCAACAGGTAACTAGAAGAGATCTACGCAGGTGAGCACCCAAAAATCTACACAGCAAAGAAGAGGTCTATGGAAGAGGCGGTGGTCTGAAAATCTCCCCGGCGTGGGTAGTGCCACAAGGCCAACAAGTCCTGATGCCGGTGGAGAGAGAGTGAAGGAGAAGGAAATATACTGATCTCAGCAGCCTAATGAACTTCCTTGAGGACCTGACTAGCAGACTGAAGCAGCATGACCCATTTAGATTTAGGATTGGATCAGAAGTGCTGTTTAACATTTTAAAACTGAAAAAATTGATTGTAGAGGGAAATTGAAGGGCAAGAGGTGGTAGGGCTGCGACCGTGTAACAAGGTGTGGGGGGCCAGGATAAGGGAGGAAATAAGGGGTAAATAAAAAGGTGACTAATGAAAAAAAAACAGATGCTCACTGCTGTCTTCTCTCCCCCATTTTAGAGTGTGGTGAATCATGAACAGGAGAGTCTATCTCTCCTTCAAAGGTCTGAGGAATGTGTGGGCCTACTGCAAGAGCGACAAGATAGAGAATGTACCGCCCCATACGTAAATGGACCTGGAGGGCCTATGGGTGGTGCACTGGCTCAAAAGTACACCCGCTTCTCCAAGGAGGTGAAGGGATGGTCGACCGAAGAAAAACTCTGACTCCCTGGTGACTCTGTGGCTCCAAGGTAAGCACCATGAACTTTAGCAGATGTTAAAAATTAGGGAGGTTTGCCAGCGTAGACAGAGAACATGGAAAACTTATGGAAGGCTTAGTCAATATGGATGGAGGGGTTGGGCTCCCACTCCTGATGGCCTCCCCAAAGGAAGGGTAAGAAGTTGCAGAGGATTCATGGACAGTATCAGAAACAAAGAAGCACGGAGGTCTGACATACTACCCTCCAGACAGAAAATGAGTTGGATGACCTTGCGAGTGATCCCTCAAAGAGGCAGATAGACAGGATGGGTTCTCAATATCCAGGGGAAGTAAGGGCTGATGCAGGGCCCAGACAGCAAAGGGGGGAGCAAGGAACCACAGATGCCCCAGGGACTGGCTTCACATAAGGGAGAGGGAAAAGGTGCGTTGGGACCAGGGATCTTCGGGGGCAAGAGGCCTAGGCAGAGCTACTATCAGAAGGGAAGCAGTGCAAGGCAAATGGGCTGAATGGACATGGACTGGAGGACTGGGTATAGCTGGGAAAGGTGAAGAGGGGTAATAGGGTGGGAAGAACACACCAAGAGAAGAAGGCAAAGTAAACTAAACAGAATCTGACACATCCTCACCGAGCCTGGAAATGTTGTTAAGGGGGTGCTAAGGAGTCCCCCTAAAAAGTAATTGTGCCCCCCCCTTTGCAACAATATACTCCCAAGATTGTATGAATAGATTAGAGCTAAGGAGCATTTTTCAGACAGGAGGCAGGACCCTAGATGGAGCCACAGATAGAGTGGGGAGAGAGTGGCTCGAAAGCGCATGTTAGGCACAAGGCGCTTATGCACGCAGACTCATCCTACAGGAAAGAAACAACTGAAACATAGAAACATAGACTTTGACGGCAGATAAGGACCGCTAGGCCCATCTAGTCTGCCCATTTCCCTACCTACAGGATAGGCCACAGATCCTAGTTAACCAACAGCCTATTTCTTCCTACCCCCCCCAAGAATTGCCTTATGTCTGTCCCATGCATTCTTAAATTCTCCCAGTTTTAGACCCCACAACCTCCTCAGGAAGGCTGTTCCATGCATCCACTACCTCTGTGAAATAATACTCTCACATTGCCTCTGAACCGCCTCCTCCTCTATCTTTAAATTGTGTCCCCTTGTTCTTGCAAGTCTCTTTTTCTGAAAGATGCTACCCTCTTGGACTTTGTTGATTCCACTGAGGTACTTAAAAGTTTCTATCATGTCCCCCTCTCCCTTCTTTCCTCAAGGGTATACATATTAAGTCTGCTAGTCTCTCCTCATACGGCTTCTCTTGCAGACCCTGCACCATTTTAGTTGCCCTCCTCTGGACTACCTCTATCCTGTCTATGTCCTTTATGGAGATGGGGTCTCCAGAACTGGACACAGTATTCCAGATGGGGTCTCACCAACTGTCTGTACAGAGGGATAACAACTTCCTGTTTTCTGCTTCTGATGCCTCCCTATACATCCCAGTATACCCCAGCTCTCCCTACTGCCTCTCACATTGCTTGCTAACCTTAAGGTCATCTGATATGATTACCCCAGGTCCCTTTCCTTTTGTTGTTGTTACTACCTCCCCACCCATTGTGTATTCTTCCCTGGATTCTTGTTTCCCACGGCATTATTTTGCACTTCTTGCATTGAATCCTAGCTGCAATACTTCTGACCATTCCTCCAACCTTGCCAAGTCCCTTTTCATTCTTTCCACGCCTCCTTGTGTATCAACCCTGTTGCAGATCTTTGTGTCATCTGCAAAAAGGCATACTTTTCCTTCCAGTCCCTCTGCAATGTCACTGATGAAGACATTAAAAAGGACTGGACCCAATACTGAACCCTGTGATACCCCACTAGTAACCCCTTTTTCTTCAGAGTGGACTCCATTTACAATTACCTTCTGTGTCCTGTTGTGCAGCCAATGTTTTACCCAGGCTACCACCCTGGGACCCACTCCCAGGCTGGTTAATTTGACTATTAATCTTTTGTGTGGGACTGTGTCAAATGCCTTGCTAAAGTCTAGGTAGGCCATGTCCACAGCCCCTCCCTGGTCTACTACTTTGGTCACCCAGTCAAAGAAATCTATTAGATTCGCCTGACATGACCTTCCCGCTGTGAACCAATGCTGCCTTGGGTCCTGTGCCCCACTGGCCTCTAGGTACTCAACTATTCTTTCTTTCAGAAGTGACTCCATCACTTTCCCTACCACAGAGGTCAGACTGACAGGTCTGTAGTTTCCTGCCTCTGTCTTGGTCCCACTTTTGTGAAGGGGAATCACATCCGCCTTCCTCCAGTCCTCGGGTACCACACCATCCTCCCATGATTTATTAAAAAGAGTAGCCAGTGGTTTCACTAGTTCCTCCCTTGATTCTTTTAGAATTCTGGGGTGAAATCCATCAGGACCCATTGCTTTGTCCACCTTCAGTTTTAGGAGTTCTTGCAGAACCCTTTCTTCTGTGAAAGGACTGGGATCGACCTCATCAAGAGTGCTTCTGTTAATTGGATTAGGCACTTCCTCCCTTTGTGAATACTGAGCAGAAATATTCGTTCAGTATCCCTGCTTTTTCACTGTCCCCTCTGCCCACCCAATTGCTCATTCTATTCAGCCTCACTATCCCTCCCTTTGTCTTTTCTACGCTGATGTACCTATAAAAGGTTTTATCCTCCTTCTTAACTGAGTTGGCTATCTTTCCTCAGTTTGGGCCTTTGCTATTCTGACTTCCCTCCTGCTTCTTTCTGCCTTAACTGGTACAGCTCTCTGTCCTGCTCCTTCTGTGTTTCCTTATACTCCGAATGCTGTCTTTTATTTCCTGACTTTCACAGCCACCTCTTTGAGAACCATAGTGGCTTTTTCTTCGCTTTGATTTGTTTATTTGCTTCACACAAAGGCTTGTTGCCTCTGTGATGGCAGTTTTGATGATTCCCCATTGTTGCTCCACACCTCCTTCTAGCCTGTTTGCTAGTGCTTTTCTGAGGCACTCTCCCATCTTGCCAAAGTCAGCCCTCCCAAAGTCCAGTACCCTCACTTTGTATGGCTTGACTCTGTAGCTAAGTTTAATGTGAACCACACTGTTTGATGGTCACTTGTCCTCAGATGGCAACCCACTTCTAGGTCTGAGATCCTCTCACTGCCCCGCTTGAGAGTACGAGGTCTAAGAGTGCTCCTCACGAGTGGGTTCCAAACTAGCTGTCTAATGCCTGCCACCTGTAGGGCATCAAGAATGGCCCTGCTTGGATGTGGCTGCAGCAAATGTGCTCCAGTTAACATCTGGCATATTCAGGTCTCCCATCAACAGTATCTCCTTTCTCTGCCATCCTAAGAATGCCTTCTATCATATCCTTGTCCATTCCTTCCCCTGACATGGGGGTCTGTACACAACCCCTGTGCGGATTGTGGTGCCCTTTCCAGTCTCTAAGGTGACCCACAGTGCCTCCTCTTCTCCCTGTTTACTCTTTTGTTCAGTTGCTTTTATCCCTTCCTTTACATAGAGAGCTACTCCTCCCCCTCTTCTCCCCTGCCTGTCTCTCCTGTAGGTTATGTACCCTGTTATATTAACATCCCAGTCATGGTTCTTTGTGTACCATGTTTCTGTGACTGCTACGATATCCAGGCATCCCTCTTCCATCAAGGCCACCAGCTCAGGGAGGTTGTTGCCCAGACTACGGGCATTGGTACTCATTACCCTCCATTTCCTGATGGCCTTACTCCCTTTTGCCCCATCCCTGTACTTCTTGCCTTTGTCACTTTCTCCATTTACCTCTGCCCTTCTCCCTCTTGACACCTCTATGTTGGTGTTTGCCGGACTTACTACCGTGATTAACTGAAGGTCTTGAAGGGTACAAAATTCACTATGGAAGTGTTAAAAAACTGTGTATAGTTAACTGTTGTTGTACATGTTTTTTTGTTTTGCTCGGGCAGAAGGTACTACTATATGATCACCAAAGGCAGAAAAACTGTAACCATGCAGGATGGCCTCTGGTATCTTTGTAACGTATAATATCAGGGGGCTCAATAGCCGCATCAAGAGAACCAGAATTCTAAATGAACTGAAATCCCAGAAGGTAGAGGTAGCCTTCCTACAGGAGACCCATCTGTCTCCCACAGAGAGTGAGAAACTAAAGAGGGCCAGGGTGGGCCAGGTGCACTATTCCTCCTGTGAGGACCACCCACATAGAAAGGTAGTGGCAATATTGATACACAAAAGCTGCCCTTGGGAGCTTAGCCACCTACAACAGGACAAAGAAGGTAGATTTGTCATAGCTGAAGGCACATATGGATCAGTCCCTTGCATGTTACTTAACTTATATGCCTTGAGCCTGGAGAAAGAGAACATAACTTTCATGAAAGAAATAACTCTCCGGGCTGCCCCACCGGCAGGAGAGCTATATGTCGTAAGGGGAATTTTAATACTGTGCTAAACCCTGCGTTAAATAGATCAGGAACCCCAGGTAGACAGCCAGCCTGGGCATTCAGAAATCTTAACAGGTTATCACAGGAATTGGGACTAAAAGAGACATGGCAATGCTGCCACCCAAAAGTTCGGGACTATACATGTTGGTCAGCCCCGCACTCTGCATATTCCAGGATTGACATGCTGTGGGTCTCCTCAGAGTGGGTGCATAGGGTCAGCCTGCATCAGGCCCAGATCACTCACGGACCATGGGATGGTGGTTGTGGAGATGGGAATTACCCCCAGGGTAGGCAACTCACAATGGTGTCTAAATACCACCCTATTAAATAGAGAGGAATCTA
Organism: Neoceratodus forsteri; assembly: GCA_016271365.2. Lineage (NCBI taxonomy): Eukaryota > Metazoa > Chordata > Ceratodontiformes > Ceratodontidae > Neoceratodus > Neoceratodus forsteri. The sequence goes on along the minus strand of CM028131.1, from coordinate 909,494,683 downwards.
AAGAACTAGTTAAGAACTGCTTGAAAGAGTATATGGTCACAACCCCCACAGGACACAAGTATGGCCATCTGGTGGATGGCCTCAAAGTGGTTCTGACAGGTAAAACAATTAGCTATTCTATTCCTCAGGAGTTAAAAGAGCAAGACAACAAGAGCAAATAAGGCTAGAGAGAAGGATATTTGACCTAGAGGCAGAACATAAAATAGTTATAAATGAGGATATAAAGGCACAGCTAGAGGAGACCAGGGCAAAACTAAACCAGATGCTGGATGAAAAGATAGAGGGGCAAATTAGATACTCCAGGCAAGGATACTACAAGGTGGGAAACAGGGCAGGGAGGTTGTTAGCATTTCAGCTACGCAAGGAGGCAATAGGGAGGATGGTCCTTAAACTTAAAAAGAGGGGAGACCGAGTGAGACAGCTTATGGATCCACAAACAATATAGAGGGAGTTCTGCCACTTTTATAGTAGGCTGTATGACCAAGAATGGGGAGAGGACCATGAGGGCAAAATGGATCAGTTTTTTAGTAAAATAAGGGTGAACAAGCTATCTAGGGGGGACATGGAGTCTCTAGATGCCCCATTTACAGTGGCGGGGATTCGCTCAGTGATGACATACCTCAAAACAGGGAAAGGTCCTGGACCGGATGGTCTCCTAGGGAAGTTCTACAAGGCCTTTAAGGAGGAGCTGGCCCCAAGCCTGGCACAGGAATATGGAGAGGTGCTGGAGGGGAGGAACCCCACCATCCTGGCAGTATGCACAGATTTCAGCAATTCACAAACAAGGGAAAGACCCAACAGAATCTGAAGCATACTGTCCTATCTCACTTCTCAATGTAGATCAGAAGATCTTCACCTCGGGAATGGCTAAGCGCCTCCAGGGTTGTGTGTGGAGTCTTGTCCACCCAGACCAGACAGGCTTCATATCTGGCAGGCAGATCCATGAAAATATCAGGCACCTCCTCAATGTAATTTCATATCAGAGAAAGGAAGAACATACCGGCCCTAGCCATATTTATAGATGCCAAGAAGGCATTCAACCAGGTGGACTGGCGCTTCCTGCACAGAAAGCTGGAAGAGATGGGTTTTGGACCAAAATTTAAGACTAGTGTAGACCCCCTCTATGCCGCACCCCAAGCAACAGTGAGAGTGAATGGCACCACCTCAGACTGATTCCACCTCAGCAGAGGAACCAGACAGGGTGCCCATTGTCCCCCCTCATGTTTGCCCTTACCATCGAACCATTTGTGGTGGCAATCAGGGAGAATAACTGCATAAAGGGCATTCAGGTGGGGGACCGGTCACACAAAATTTTGCTGTACACTGATGACTCCCTCTGTTTTGTAACCTGCCTGAAGACCTCCCTCCCTCCTGGCACTTTGCTCTGAACTGGAACAATTTGCACAGGTCTTGGGCTATAAAATAAACCACGCAAAATCAGAAGCCATAAAATTCAAGGGACCATTCCGGCCAGTGGAGTTAGAAGGGTTTCCCTTCAGATGGGCCACAAGCAACATGGTAAGATACTTAGGGGTTAAAATTACCCCTGAATTACTCAGTTTGTTTAAACTAAACTATGATAAGCTCTGACGGAGATCAGGACAGATATTATAAGATGGGAGGTTATGCCTCTTTTGTTGGGGTCAGGGTTGACACAATAAAAATGAATATCCTGCCCAGATTTCTATTTCTCTTCCAGGCCCTCCCTATCAACATCCCAGAGAGCTTCTGGAAACAGATAAACAAAACCCTCCTGACATTTATCTGGGGTAAGGGACAGAGAAGAGTGCAGCAAAAGATCCTCTCACAACCCAGGGAAGGTGGGGGATTGGCCCTACCTGATCTAAAAGCATACTACCTGGCAGCCCAAATCACCCCCCCCCAGTAACTTGGGTGAAGCAGAGGGGAGACATGGGATAGTGAGAGATGGAGGCATCGCAGGTGACGGATATCCTCCTCTTTGCAATTCCACACACCCCATTGGCACCACAGATCTGGAAAGGTCTGACCAACCCATGGTCCAAGCATACCCTAAGAATATGGAACAAGGCCCAGAAGCTCAAAGGGACATCGATAGAGATAGGCCCCTTAGCTGCAATAGTAGGGGATATTAATTTCCTGGCAGCAAGGACAGACCCAGGGTACATAATATGGACTCCTCAGTCCCTCACACTGTTCACATCCATCATTGCAAACAGTAATATACTCTCCTTCACATAGCTCCAAAGAAAATACACCCTACATAGAAATGATTTCCATAGATAACTCCAAGTGAGACACTACCTAATCTCCAACCAGTTCATCTCTAAAATTAATAGGGAACTGTCACCCCTGGAGATGTTGAGCTACTGGGTGGTTAGACTAAAAGACAGAGGCAAAGTTGATAGCAGGTGCGCATAAAGTCATAAGGGGAGACCAAGCCCCAGCTCAGGAGCAACTCAGGATAGCCTGGGAGGAGGATTCTAGAAGCCACATGCCGCAGGATTCCTGGAAAGCCACCTGGCAATATGGATGAAGAACCATTGCCTCCCCAGGGTAGAGATGGATATGTCTCTCCAGATTCTTTCACACCTCTTCCATCATCAAGCACTTCAAAGCAGGAAATTCAGACTTGTGCTGGAGAGGCTGTGGTAGAAAGGGGAATCACTACCACATTGTTTGGGCCTGCCCGAAGGTGATAGGCTTCTGGGTCAGAATCCACAAATACCTAAAGGGGATGTGGGGAAACACACCCCAGCTCACCTTTCAGAGTATGATCCTAGGATTTAAGACACCAGTTTTTAGAGACAACGCACAAATGGCTCTCCTGAGAATTCTCACACTAGTGGCCCCAAAAGAGATAGCAGTGAACTGGTTTCGGGAGGGACCTCCCATCTTTGAATCCTGGGTGGCGAGAGTACAGAACATACATAGGATGGAAGAACTAACAGCTACCCTCTGCCTAACAAATGATAAACACCAGGAATGGTGGTAGCCCAGGACTAGGTCAGTAAACACAGGGGTACAACCATTAGGGATAGAGGAAGCTCACTGAAGGGACCAAAGGGAAACACCGAGACCCCACACAGAAACCCAGAAAAGGGTCAAGGGAGTGGACCCGAAATAAAAGCTAACCTTCCCCACAATAAGGCTTGACCAAGACAGTCTGGCATGTAAGAAGGGGTCAACAAAGTGGCTACCTATTCTTATGATACTAGAGAAAACAAGCATTTGTCAATGCTGAATGTTGATTGCTTTACTCCATTGAGCTCGCTCACTCCCCCTCTCTCACTCACTCATTCTGTTTCTCCTGGTGCTGCAGGCTGCCCTTTTGTACTGGGCCCCTGCCTGCATTGGCACCTTTTTCTGGCCACAAAGAAATCCACAGCTGTCCCAACAAAGCTCCGTTGAGGTCGCTTATTCTCCCTCTCTCACTTGCTCATTCTGTTTCTCCTGGTGCTGCAGGCTGGCCTTTTGTACTGGGCTCCTGCCTCTGTTGGCACCTTTTTCCGCCCACAAAGAAATCTGCAGTAGTCTCGACAGAGCTCCATTGAGCTCACTCGCTCCCCTTCTCACACTCGCTCGTTCCATTTCTGCTGGTGCTGCAGGCTGCCTTTTTGTACTGGGCTCCTGCCTGCATTGGCACCTTTTTCTACCCAAAAAGAAATCCGCAGCAGTCCTGACAGAGCTTAGTTGAGCTCGGTCACTCCCCCTCTCTCACTCACTTGATCCTAATCTGTCCCAAACACTGATTTCCGAAAGCGACTGCAGTATTCTGCGCTGGAAATGCGAAAACACATTTTGGCCAGGATGTGAAAAATGACAGCTGTACTGTTCATAAGGAGGTGTGAAAAAATGCCAGTGTTGAAAATCTGGGGTGAAAGTTTTACTAATTTGCGAAGTTACAAGGGTGCGTGAAAACTGCACAACGCACACTCATAACACAGTCACTTTATGGAGTTTCATCACAAAATTTTCAACATAGGCATTTTAGGACCTCTGCTCCTGAACAGTGTCACTGTGATTTTCTTAATGCATCCCGAACACTGATTTCCCACAGCGCCCACGCTATTCTGCACCAGAAGTGCAAAAACACATTTCGGCCAGGATGTGAAAAATGACAGCTATACTTTTCATAAGGAGGTGTGTAAAAATGGCAATGTTGAAAATCTGGAGTGAAAATATTGCAAATTGGCGAAGTTATGAGCGTGCGTAGCAACTGCGCAATGCACTCTCCTAAAACAGTCATTTTTGGATTTTTCCCACCAAATATGCAACATAGACTTTTTGAGAGTCCACCTCATGAACACTGGCACTGTCATTTTCATTAATCGGTCCCAAAAGGTGATTCCATGCAGTGAAGTCGAAATCACCTTTCGGGACAGATTAATGCCAGGACAGTAGCTGAATTCATGAGGAGGGGGCCCAATAACCCCATGTTGAAAATGTGGTGCCAAAATTCAAAAAAATGCCTGAGATAGACAAAAAAGTTGAAAAAGCCCTATTTATGCCATTATACAGCTTACTGGCATTTCCTCAGTTCGCAGTCAACTTTGAAGAGTGCAGACGTGTTCCTGGTCCACTGAAGATCGTCGTGCCCTACTTCACAGATAAGTATGGGGTGAAGGTGTGAGGAGGCAGGGTGCGCAGAGGGGGGGCGCAGGTTGTGGGAAGGGGCAGGGAGACGGCGAAGACCATTTTCTTTTTTTACAGGTTAATCAAAAAAAAAAAAAAGCATCACGGGACTTTTTTTTTTTTTACAGGGCCATTTGGCATGCTGGGGTGGCTCCCAGTGTGCCAACAGAGTGTTTCTTTTGGGGTGCAAGAGCCGAGGGGATTGGGCACCAACGGCACAACTGTACTGCTTTTTGGGGACATCACCCCGACGGGAGGGGCTCCCCATCGGCAAATGAAACCGGGAGGGGACATAATGCCGATGGGGTGTGGGCTCCCCATCGGCAACTTGAACGTGCATACAGCCACTGAAGTTGACGGGGATTGGGCCCCATTGGCAAACAAACACTGTGGTGGGGGGGCACATGTTGCCGAGGGGGACTGGGCACCCCCTCGGCAGTGGGGGTGCTTAATGTTGTTTGTGAACATGGCGGCTTGCTACCACCATGTTCACAAACAATATCACAGCAGCAAGGTTCTGCCCAGCAATGACAGGTCGCTCTCTCATTGCAGCTGAATGGCTGATGCTGCAATGATGAGGCAGCCCCTGATTGCAGCGGCTGAAACCTTTCAAGGTGGTGGCATGCTGGCTGAACTAGTGTCAGCAGCAGTGTGCCACCCCATTGGAAAAAGCGGGCCAAGCCTCCAAAGGCTGTGGGGCATTGGCCACAACAGTGCCGCGCCTCCACAACCTGCTTCTGTAGCAAGCTGCCGCAATATGTTTCTTGTGCATGCACGCAAGCAACATAAAAAAGGTAGTCAGCCCACCTGAGTACAAAGTTAACTGAATGTTGAATGTATGACTAAGTTTAGACAGTCAAAAGTTATAAACTGTTTTTATTGTTCAAAATTACCTTATGGATAGAAGTTTGTCACAGACTGAAGATACTATCCTGAAGCTGCATGTATTGCATGAAAACTTATATGTAACAGATATAACATGAAACAATGCTTTAGTAATGGATGACAGCTAATTCATTCCCACAATAAACAGTAGTTTTAAAAAAATAAACTGTGCATGGTATGAGCATGAATGGAAGATGCAACTAAATTATACATTTTATAAAAGGTTAGAGACTGATGCTACTATACTATTTAAAAGAGAAATAGATTTACTACTGGGTTATGCATTGGAAAGGAATGTGATTAGTAAAAATGAAAAGAAATACCTAACTGTGGATTTTCCAGTTAGACCCATAATTTATTTACTACCCAAAGTTCATAAAAATATACAGTTTCCTCCAGACGTTTGATTGTGGCCAGCATAGGCTCTATTACAGAACCATCACAAGACATGTACATGTTTATTATTTATTTACTGAAAGAGATTTACCAGGAAAATACATACTGAGCCATAAATCTTGTTTTCAGATGTGTCCTGGGGAAGGGGGGAAGGAATAAATACATAGTATAAACAAAGTGCAGTAATCTGATAAACAAAAGGCGCAACTATGTAAGTATATGCAGTAAGCATAAGTGGCAATTGTTAAACAAGATAGAGAGGCAACATCAGCGTGAGGGGTAAACCAGGCACTCACAGGCTGCAACATCAGTACAGGAAAGGTTGAAAATGACATTATCAGGAGGGGCAACAGGGAGAAGCAACAAGAGAAAGAACTGAAGGAAGGAAATATAAAAGGGGGGAAACAGGAGAGAGAAGAAGAAAAGGAGAGAGAAGAAAAAAACACTAAGAAATAGAAGTTGGGTGGGGATGGAAAAGGGTTAGGAATAAGGTAAAAGAGGAGGGGAAAGTGAAAGGGATAAGAAAGGAGGAGGAGGAAAGAGGGGAAGAGAATGGGGAAGGAGGGAGACGATGAAAGAGATGAAAAAGAGTGAGAAAAGTTTTACGGTAGCAGGAAGGTAGGGGAGATAGGAGAAAAAGGTAGAAGAAAGGAAGGTAGTGGAAGGAGGGGGAGGGAAAAAGGAAGAGAAGAGGAAGAGTGAGAGGTTGAAACATATAGTAGTAGTAGTATAGTACCTTGGGGACTGGTAGTGGATGGGGAAAGAGAAAGGGGGGCAAGACATTAGACTAAGGGCAGTTGCAGTTGGGAGTTGTGTGTGCTTGAAGTAACAAGGAAAGAGAGTGTTTGGAGGAGGCAGAGTGAACTGTAAGGGGAAAGAAGTTCCAGATATTAGGAAAGCAGTAAAAGAATGCATTCTGTTCCACAAGGGAGTTACGAGAAAGGAGCATTAGGGAGCGACAGCTTGAGTTACAGAGAGAGTAAAAAAAAGGAGGCATAGGGGAGAGAGGAGAGCTGAGATAAGGGGGGAGAGAAGACAACCAGAATTTAGAGGTGAAGGAGCTATAGTGGGTTAGGCAGCAATCTACCAAGGAGGGGAGGGAGAGATCAGTGTAAAGAGAACAGTGGTGAGTACGGGAAGGACAGGTCAGGGCAAACCGGTAGAAGGAGTGAAGAGGGGATCCAGTCTGGCCAAGGTGGACTTGGGAGCAGCACCGTAGACTATATCACTGTAATCAAAGCTGGGAATTATCATCTTAGAAATGATTTTCCGGTGAACAGGAAAGGGGATACCGCTTTTGATCCTACAAAGGGCACCCAGCATGGGGTGGATTTTTAATGTATAGCATCAATGTGCTGAGAGAACCCAGTCTCTTAAAGATGTGGTGACCACATTTGGATTGTATATTTGGGATACTTCTCATGTGTTGGAAGGTTTTTTTTTACTTTATTTTTATTATTTTCAGCAGTTATTAGTACAATAACAATTCCATAGCCAGGACATACCATATTGTATAATACATTCTAAAGAGAGAGTAAGTTAATCCACCCCTTAATCACAGGATTGTTGTGTCCCAATATTGTGATATCACATCGGAGGGAAATTTATTATTATATACTAACAAGTACAAACACAATAAAAACTGTGTTAACAAGCCCATGAGCAGTGCGACTAATTCATTATACTAAAGTTCTTATTTATTAAAAGTCCCAAATAAAGCGAGACTCAAGCAGGGGCTAATGGTGTCGCACTTTTTGCCTCACAGTAAAGTCCCGATCCTTAAAAAGGAAAATAATACAGGCAGCATATATTCCATGATTAAGTAAAACAGAACAGGGCTAGCCTCAAAAAACATCCTCCAATCGTATAGTTAGGACATTAACGATTTACCTAAACTATCATGTTAATAATTAGTTAACTGACTCAATAGCAAGGTACAGGACAATTTAAGTTTAAACAGAAACCCTCTGCCAGAGCAGACTGTAGTTTAAAGTCCTTATCTACTATAAACTTGCAAACAGAGTTCATTATTCCCAATCTAGGATAAAAAATAATACGGTATTCCTCATTGTTTCAAATAAAATCAGTCCTCCTCTTGTTCCTCTAAATCAGAGTCTTCATCTCTCTGGTCTCGAAGTTGGCTTTGGGAGTGCTCCACAAATCGTGATGCCCATTTGCTTGCATTGGCCGGGTCAGAGAAGATCCAGACCTTACCTCCATGAACAATCCTAAGTCGTGCCAGAAAGACCATTGCGTAAATGATTGATGCATCCCTCAGCTTTTTCCTCACTCCGTTGAATTGTTTTCAGTGCATTCGAGTAGCGTAGCTGATACCGGGGAACAGATATATCGCACGGTCATCCTGAGTGATGGAACCAGCCTTGCGAGCCAACCGAAGGATTCTGTCCCTCGTGCCTATCCCATCAGTAACGAGAAGCAAGGTATGAGGAGTTTCTGTATCTTCTCAATAGCCTGTTGGGGTAATTCTGTAGGCTTTTTGGAGATTGAAATCCTTGTCCCTGTCGTCAGGTGCTAGTTTTTCCCTTAGCCAGTCCTTTAAAAACATGAGCGGGTAATCACCCTCAATCCCCTCCGGCAACGTGAGAACTCTTATATGTGCCGATCGGGCCTGATTTTCTAAAGTCTCAATTCTGGTTCTCAGATGTGAGTTCTCCTTAGTAAGGAGAGAGGATGCAGCTGTTGTTGATTCAGATTGCTTTTTAATATCTTTAAGCTTTGTTTACATCCCTTCCACCTACTTCTCCACAACTGACACCCTGGTGGCAAAAGAATCCATTTTGCTGCTAAGATCGGAGACAGAGGAAATCCAACACTGAAGTTTGCGGCCTATCGAGGACATGGTCTCCTCTGACTCAGGCTGATTTGCAGCCTGGATCTCCTGACCTGATCGAGACAGCTGGGATGATCTGCTTGTTTTAGCACCTGAACACTACCCTTGTCCATACGAGGATTGCCCATAGTGAACTCTAAAGGTTTCTCTATCGAATAGAGTGGTTTACTGTCTTGTATCTTTACTTTTTATTAGCTATTTTGATGTTTTAATCCCTTAAATAGAGAGCAGATGAAGAATGCTGCCGATCAGCTCAGGTTTTGAATGATATGGTAGTTGAAAAAAGATTGACTATTGGTAACATTAGTTATTTATGCATTATATAGCAATATATCACATGATAGGGCTCTAAGAGCTTTGAGAACAACACTAGAAGAATGAAATGTAACTGAGGGGGGACATCTGTAATTTATTTTACAACTCTCAGAAAAGGTACTCAAATGCAACACTTTCTTTTATGGGTACTCACTACCATCAGTTCCATAGAACTGCAATGGGGGCATCATTTGCCCCAAATTATGCAAAGATCTATTTGGAGGTTTGGGAGCACAAATATGTTTGGAATGCTGCATAGAATCCATACTTTATACATCTAGAGTTATACAGAAAGTTCCTGGATGACATACTCTTAATTTGGAAGGGAGATAGGGAGGAACAGAGGCAGTTTATATCCTATTTGGAGAGTAGCAACCCCTGCCTTAAATTTACAGCATTTTGTATATGATGGGAAGCATTGTTTGTGATGTAGACAGCCAGTTCTGAGTGCTGTATCATTTTTATTAATATAAAATGTATTACTGACTGTCTCTCTTGAAAATCTGATGCTCTTAGAATGACCTCACTCATCCCCCAGATTTTAGCTAAAAGATGAAAGCCAAAGAAAAATGCTGACAGTATGTGAGTTCATCACACACTCAGTTTTTAGAGACCATGTGTTACATGTAAGGCCTTAATTAAGGATCCTGTTGGTCTGAGTTAATTACAACCGTAGTTGCTATAACATATCCATTTTATGACTTTGGAAGGAAAACCAAGGTTATTACATAGAAGCGCAAAATCATAAAGATGATTTCCTGTCCTGGAAGTGGAAAGCTTATTATGAGATCAGAAGAAGTGTCATTTGAAGGACGTGAATTTTGCTGAAGTTGCAGAATGTAATACTTTTGTATAAGATATACTGTATATTTTCATATATCCTGACAGGGAGGAGCTAGGTGACCTCCTGAAAAGAGGGGGGGTAAACGCCAGCATTTAATTTAGTCTGTTTTACTTCACAGAGACACATTTTTACCTACACTCTAACAAGGACACATCTTTGGAGCACTTTAAGCAAGTATTTAGAGACTACATAGATACATAGATACATAGACAGTGTCGGCAGATAAGGGCCTATGGCCCACCCAGTCTGCCCATTTGAGCTTGTAAGTTCAGTTTGTTTTCCTAGAAGTCTGTTTCCTTACCCTGACCTCTAGAATTCTTTATGTCTATCCCATGAATTCTTAAATCTCTGTGATTGTTTCCAGCTCCACCACTTCTCTGGCAGGGTGTTCCACTTGTCCACCACCTGCTCTGTTAAGAAATTCTTTCTCATGTTTCCTCTGAATCGTCCCTCCCTCCAACTTCATCCCATGCCCTCTAGTCCTGGAACATCTTTTTCACTTAAAATAGTGTTTTCCTGCACTCTGTTTCTCCCTGTAAGATACTTGTATGTCTCTATCATATCCCTCTCTCCTCCCTTTCCTCTAGAGAGAGTATATGTTCAGTTCCTTCAACTTGTCTTCATAGGACTTGTGATGCAATCCATGCACCATCTTTGTTGCCCTCCTCTGAACCTTCTCTACCCTGTCTATGTCCTTATGTAGGTATGGTCTCCAGAACTGTACACTGTACTCCAGGTGGGGCCTCACTAGTGTCTTGTATAGCTGGAATTATGACCTCCTTTTTCCTGCTGGTGATGCCCCTGCCTATACATCCCAGCATCCTATTTGCTTTACCTGATGCCTTGTCACACTGTTTCTACCTTGAGGTCATCAGAGATGACAACCCTAAGATCCCTTTCCTGCTTGGTGCATGCTATATCCTCACCTCTCAACTGATATATTGTGCCAGGGTTTTTGTGCCCCATATGCATTATCTTGCACTTCTTGCATTGAATTTCAACTGCCAAACCCTTGATCATTCTTCAAGTTTCTGCAGGTCCCTTCTCATTCTGTCTACACCCTCTGGTGTGTCTACTCTGTTACAGAGCTTTGTGTCATCAGCGAACAGTGAAATTCTGCCTTCTAGATCCTGCGCAATGTCACTGATGAAGATGTTGAATAGGACCGGTCCCAGCACTGATCCCCAAATACTGTAGTAGGAATTGCACTGTTTTAAACCTTGTTCTTTTAAAAGATTTATAAGTCTTGTGATATAATAGTTCTGTATTGTTGTGTTTTACATATTCTTATCTTTTATAGTAAAACTATTTTTCGAACTTACTTGGTCTGTCTTTGACTTCTTTTTTTTATTTGTAAGAAAAGTACATGGTTATAGCAGACAATAGACATAAGCTTGAATGGTGATACCAAACTGGAAAGAGAAGAGTTTTAAATCTGAGGTCTTTACTAAAGTTTTAAAAGGGTTCATCTCTGTATATGTGGTTAGGGGCCCATAGACAAAGATATGTGGCCCCCCGAAGACAGATATATCTGTGCCTGTGCACTGGGTATGCTAACAAGAGGTTAACAGTTTGAATCCCTCCAGAACTTGAGACCAAAGGTTGATCTGAACTCACAAAACAGACAAGAGGGTTACCTTGTACTGTTTACTGTTCACAAGACTGCGCTCAGAGGTTGGCACTTTGGGAGTAGAGGGCCTGACCTGCTGAGTGGGTTTGTGACATTGCTAAGTTTACTCTCACTATAGGGAAAGTACCAGCATCCTCAGCACAGGACTTAGTTAGCTTGCTCTCTCAGAGGCCACCCTGCATAGTATTATACCCGTTATTATACTTATAGCTTATTTATTCTTTACAACTGTAGTTTTTTCTTTATGATAGTTTTGGATCCATATATGTGTTCTTTTTTGATTGTATGTGCCATAAGGGGTGCAGTTCTGGGGAGGGGGAGGGATTGGGATCTGATGTTTTCCTGTTTGGAATTTCCTTGATGTTTCAGGTTTGCTCTTATCTTGCTTTCTTTGTATGTTACTACAGTAATTGGATTTGTTCGCCTTTTCTTTTGGTGTGTCTGTTATGATTTTTCCTTTACTTTTAAATTTCTACTTGTTAAAATTTTAATACAGTATATTTAATAAAAAAAAGTACAGCATTTGTAGATACAAAGGAAATTAATCTTCTGGATACCAGAATAATAAAGGATGACAAGGGCATTTACACTGACTTTTTCAAAAACCTACAGATAGAAACTCATTTTTGGAGTTTTCCAGTTGTCATCCATGACATAAAATTGAGAATATCCCTAAGGTCAATACATCCACTTAAAGCAGAATTGTAGTACGGAGGAGGATTTTCAAAAATGGGCTATCAATCAAGATGCTTGTTTTAGAGCAAGAAGCTATAATGAACATAGTCTTCAATGGGGCAAGATGTTTGTAGCTAGATGGGATAGGAATACTCCAATTAGGAGTGTGGACAAAGGAGTTGGGGTCTGAACCTGGATTCCAGAATAAATTTTGTAACAGCATATTCACTACAAGCAGGGAAGGTGGGTGAGATCATTAACAACCATTGGCATGTACTGGGCACAGAAGAAACCCTGGTTCCATTTGTTAGGGAGAAACCTCGAATGGTATTTAGATGGGGGCAGAATATTAAGGATAAAGTATGCTGCAGCTTACAGCCAGTTAGAAAAAAGCCCATAAGACCTGAGTGGATGCCCTAACCCCCTTGGGGTACTTCTCCCTGTGGCAGGTGTACCAGTTGTAGGATGGTTAAAAAACAGGATAACTTTTCAAGTACAGCCACGGGAACTTATGTATAGTCAGGGATTTTATTAACTGTGATATTGAATATATTTGGCTGAATGTAAATGTGGTGTTTTTTTACATTGGAAAAACAAAGAGAAAGTTTAAACACCATACAGGGGGAACACTTGAGCAATATTAGACATGGAGATATTAGAAATGCCTTGGATATGTATATAAAGGAGCAGGGGGACACCACTCATTTAGGTTTATGGGTCTGGAAAAAGTGGATAATGGATCTAGGTGAGAGCCTTGTATAATAGATTGTTAAAGTGGGAAAGTTATTGTTTTTATACTTTGGGTGGGTTTGACGAGTTATGTTTAAATGGAAGATTCAGCCTGGTCCCTTTCTGAAATATTGATTTTTGGAGAATACATTTTGATATTTCTGTCTTTTATCTTTGCTCATAGTTGTTAATGTAAAAAACATTTTAAATGGAAACAGCCTCTGAAGTTTGCCTGCCACTAATTGTTTCATGGCACAGCATGGCCTCACACAATGAATTTAATTAACCAGAGAAGGACAAAGATAGAATGAAATCCAATGGTCACAGTGTAAAGAATAATAGTACTAGATTGAATGGACTATTAGCATTCCTAAGTGCCAAAGACTTTTAATCACAGTAATTGTAATAGGTAACTGGTACTTATTCACATGCAGTTGGAGGGGAATGTTAGTTATTCTTAATTGTATAAGGTATTTAAATGCACCACTAACTCCATGAATTTACAATCCTCTTGAGAAAGAGCAAAGCTCAAAATTGTTGAGGCTTTTTTAGATCTCTCCTGTGTGTATTTTAATTATGAGCACTTTTGCTGTTTAAATAAAAGTTTAGTATGGCAATTTAACCTTCTGAAAATACTTTTTGGCAGCATATCAGTAAAATACCTGTTAAGTTTGCTCACCCTCCGTGGAATTTGTTCAGGTATCTGGTTGCTCTGTATTTGCTTTCTTTCCTTCACAAAGATGAAAACTGAGAGACTTCAGAGATCCCAGTGGTTAAGACTCTTGTGCTCCACTCAGAGGACCATGGGTTAAATCCTGAGCCCATGGTCCTAATTAGGAGTAGGAGAAGTATGCTCTGTCCTCTCTGAGTGCACCTCACACACACCCTGCAGTTTGCTAGAGGAACAGGGGGCTGATTCTCATAGAAGAGGGCTTAGTTCCTTCTCCATCCTGCTACCAGTGCAGATATGGGTGCTGATTGCTGGGCCGGCACAGAGGCACCGACTATGCCCTGCCTACCAATGTCCAGTGAGTTATGAAAACCTGAGTGGTCTATCAGCAGTAACAGACACTGCCTCTCGCATTCCACCAGAAGGGCTGTCCCTTCCACTGCACCCCCACCCCCACCCCCATATAGGGCAGTTATGAAGCAGACAGGAACAACCAAGATGGCTGCTCAATGCCACTGAGTTGACTGCAACGGCTGGGGAGTCAGCTTGCACAATATGCAAGAACTTGACACAAGAGTGGCATAGCTGATCCCATTGCAGGATCCCTTCTGGTAGGTAACACTGTGGGATTGGATGGGTTCCAAGGGAGATAAGTTGAAATGCAAGAATAGAATCATAAAAAAGTGAAAACTGTCTGTCTACCATAGCAGAGTTACCACACAAAAATGTGTGTTTACAATACTACGACTACATCTTTCCTGAAACTTGGGAACACCCCTACTCGGACTAGTCACCTGTGATTCAGTGAGAGGAGACTACTACCAAAATGATTGAGGGCCAGCAAGGCAGATCTTATTAGGATCAGCTCAAGGCACTGATGTACTCACTGGACATCAGCCCAGAGAGAAGAGATATGGCAGAGATTGTCAAGTTCCTGAAGGGAATGCACAAAGTAAACTGCAAGAAACTATTTGGCATAAGTAGCAGATCAAGAACATAGGGGGCACAAGTGGAAACTACAGGAGAGGGATTCAATAGAGAAGTGAGAAAGTTTTATTTTACGGAAAGAGTGGTGGAGCCATGAACAATCTGCCAGCAGATGTTGTGGGTGCCAAAACTATCCGTGGTTTCAAACACAGCTGGGACAGAGTGACGGGTTGGTGCTCAGGGTAGCAATAGTAGGGAATGGAGCGTGGGGCTGGATAGCATGGATTAGAACTCCATATGAACAATAGGTCTCGGGATTATCGACAGACTGGACGGACCTATGGTCTTTTCTGCTGTTATTGTCTATGTTTCAACATTACTGTATCATGAGTGGCTGGCGTGTTTGTGTACACTCCTAAAATTTAGTGAGGAAACAGCAAGAAGAGATTAAGGATTTGAAACAAAACCAGTTTTGATATGATTACACCAACACCAATTGTCTTTGAGTTCAATTTAAGAAAAAGGAAGCAAATAAAAATCATATGAGGACTAAGGTCTTGACAGTATGCCCTAAGGAAAAATCTAATCATAACAATGTTCTAGTGTTCTGAGGAAGTTTGTGCATAGAAACTGACCCTCATCTATTCATGGAGTCAGACATAGAACCATATAATTTGTCAGTAGATAAGGACCACTTGGCCCACCCAGTCTGCCTATTTTATCCCTACCTATACCATCAGTGCAAACCCCATCTGATCTCCATCTACAGTCCCCCCACCCCCACTACTTTCCTATCAAGATTCTCTGTGCCTATCCCATGAATGCTAGAAGCCCACCACTGTTATCACCCCACCACCTCCAGTAGAAGACTGTTCCTGCTGTACACCACTCTTTCAGTAAAGAAGTACTTCCTCACATCCCTCCTAAATTACCCCCTTCCAGCTCCATTGCATGCCCACTTTCTCTCATGCACCTTCTCTTCTGAAAAATACTCCCCACCTGTACCTCATTCACCTACATGAGGTATTTATAGGTCTCTATCATGCCCCCCCTCCTCACTTCAAGGGTGTACATATTGAGATCCTTCAATCTCTCCTCATTGTGTTTATGATGTAGCTCCTGTACCATTGTAGTAGCCCTCCTCTGGACA
Organism: Neoceratodus forsteri; assembly: GCA_016271365.2. Taxonomy (NCBI): domain Eukaryota; kingdom Metazoa; phylum Chordata; order Ceratodontiformes; family Ceratodontidae; genus Neoceratodus; species Neoceratodus forsteri. The sequence goes on along the minus strand of CM028131.1, from coordinate 909,478,997 downwards.
GCCTTTACTTGGTCTATGTCCTTCCTGAGGTGTAGTCTCAAGAACTGGACACAATACTCCAGGTGGGGTCTCACCAACAATCAATACAATAGTAAAAACACCTCTCTCCTCCTGCTAGTGATACCCCTCCTTATGCACTCCAGCATCCTGCTGACCCCACCTACTTCCTTGCCGCATGCCTTGCCACATTGAGCTCATCAGATATGATAACCACAAGGTCCCTTTCCTGTTTCGTGAATTTCAGTATCACTTCCCCTATTTTATACACCGCTTTTGGGTTTCTGTACCATAGGTGCATAATTTTGCACTTTTTCACATTGAAACCTAGTTGCCATACCTTTGACCATTCCTTGAGCTTTCTCAGGTCTCAATTCATTCTCTCCACCCCCTCCGGAGCGTCTACCCTATTGCAGATCTGGTGTTATCTGCAAAGAGGCATACCTTCTCTTCCAACTCTTCTGCAATATCACTTATAAATACATTAAAGAGGACTGGTCCCAGTACTGAGCCCTAAGGTACCCCACTGGTCACTCTCCCCTTCCCAGAGTGAGTTCCATTTACCAACACTCTCTGTCACCAACCCATCAACCAATTTCATACCCAGTTTGCCACCTTGTGCTCACCCCCAAGCTGCCTAGCTTCCTTATGTGCCTCCTATATGGTACAGTGTTGAAGACAATGTTGAAGTGTAAGTAGGCCATGTCCACCGCCCACCCTGATCTATTTCCTGGTCACCCAGTCAAAGAAATTGTTCAGGTTCATCTGACATGACACCTCTGCAATTCATGCTGCCTTGGGTCTTGTAACCAGCTGAATTAAAGACACTACACTAGCCTTTCTTTGAAAGTGTTTACATTAACTTCTCCACCACTGACATCAGACTGACCAGCCTATAGTTGCCAGCCTCCTCCCTGCTGCCGCTTTTATGAAGTGGGGCTCATTTGCCCTCCTCCAGTCATCTGGAACCTCTCCTGTTTCCAGTGAGTCATTGAATAGAGCTGTCGGAGGTGCAACCAGTACCCTCTCTCAGCCCCCTTGGGTGTACCCCATCTGGCCCAATAGCCTTATCCACTTTCAGATATGCAAGTCCTCTCTGGACTCTTTCCTCTGTGAATGGACTTGTGTCTAACCACCCTCAGTGTTCCTGTTGCTTTTTGCAGTCCATCTCCCTCTCCTTCCACTGTGAAGACTGAACAGAAGTATCTGTTCGGGATCTCTGCTTTTTCCTGATCCTCTTCTGTGCAGGCTCCCTCTGCCCGTCATTTACTTATTTATTTTTTGTTAACAGGGTGAGTGCACTAGACAAAAACAATTGCCTATTTTCAGGCATGACCCAGGAGAAATACATACAGAGGAACAGTATATTATTTATGACAACACAGCAGAACATTACATACACAGTTTAGCCAAATGCAGCAGACTCAGTTATAGATGATTACATCAGGTATATCAGTGCAAGACATCTAAAAACTGTAACTAACCGGAGAAGATTTAGCACTGAAGAGAAGAGCAAATTCAAAGACAGACTAAGGTTAAGCACTAAGATTAGGTTACAGAGAGACTTATTTGTCAAGTTCCACAGAATTAATTACAAGAGCATTTGTCAGAATCCATGAGAAGGGCACGAAGACCCAACTTAAATGACCAGTGTGATTGGGATTGCTTTATAGATGTAGGCAGTGTGTTCCACAGTTTGGGAGCAGAGGCTGTGAAGGCATGTTCCCCCATTTTTGTACCACATTTGGGGATGTCTAACTGAGATGTATCTGCTGACCTCAGTGGGTATGTGTGGGTGGCTGAGCTTAACATGTGTGCTAGTGCCACTGGGGTACCATTTCTTATGATATTATCAATTGTGCAGCCTGCAGTGTATTGACTATAGGAAACTAGGGAGATCCAACCCAGGCTTGAGTATAGTATACAGTCATGAGTGAGCCTGGGAACCGATAGGGCAAAGTGGCAGATGCTGTTGTAGCATGTGTTCCACTTCTGCAGGGCCCCTTTGTTGGCATCCATGAAAGACATGAGCACATACGCAAGGCTTGGTCTGAGAACCCCCCGAGCAATGGCCCTTCTTGCTGCAGTAGTGAGAGACAACCTGATTTTATAGTCCAAATTCAGCTTAGTTTTTACTGCTTTGCAAGCATTTGATATGTGTAGATTAAAATCCAGTGAAGGGTCTAAGGTAACTCCAAGATACTTGAATGAGTCAACCAGTTTCAGTCGGGAGCCATCAGGGCCTTTTATACATAACTCTGTGGTACAGACATTGATTTTGGGTGCAGAGCCAAAGAGCATGGCAACCATCTTGCTGGAGTTGAGTAGGAGTTTGTTATGCTTTAGCCATGATTGTAGCTGATTAAAATCCTTCCTGAGACAGTTGTTGATGGAGGCAATGTCCTTGGCACTGGAATATAGAACCATGTTATCCATGTACAGAATAGAAGAGGAGGAGACAGCTGTGGCTGGCACTCTATTGATAATTAAGGAGAAAAGCAGTGGTCCAAGAATGGATCCTTGAGGGACCCCTGCACTGGTGGGAGAGAGCTCTGATTTGAATTTATCTATTTGTATGAATTGTTTATGACCTGCAAGGTAGCTGGTGAACCAGGCGGAGGTGTCGGGGAGAAACCAAGAGAGGACAGCTTTGTTAGCAGCAGTGGGTGGTCCACCAGATCAAACACCTTAGTAAGGTCAACAAAAACCGCTCCTGTGTACAGGCCCTTGTCCATGGCCAACTTAACATCATTTGTAAATTGGATGAGTGCTGAGGTTGTACTATGTGCTTTTATGAACCTATGTTGTGCAGTGGATAGCAGCTTGAAGTGATGTATATGCTCAGTTACCTGAGCGTCCAAGATTTTCCCTTTTAGCTTTTTACCTTGCAGCAACTTCCTCAAGAACCATAGTGGTCTCTTCTTACTCACGCTTTTGCTCACTTATTTTGTGCAGAGGTTTGTCACCTTTACTATGCTTTCCTTATTTTAGTCCACTGTTCCTCAACCCACCCAGGCAATCCACCCCCACCCCCACCCCGGTTGTATCTGAGGCATTCACCCATTTTTAAAAATCTGTCCTCTAAGTCTAGGATCCTCATCCTTCTTGGTTTTCTCTCCACCATCCTTCTGTTAAACCACACTATGCGGTGATCATTGGTCCTTCAGTGGCATCCTGCCTTGATGTCTGCAATACTGTCTCTGTTTGTGAGTGCCAGGTTCAGTATTGCCCCATCACGAGTGGGCTCCCTCACTAATTGTCTGAGAAACTCCCACTGCAGGGAGTTTTGGAAGTCCCTGCTTCTAGCCAAGGCTGAGAATGGGAGGCTCCAATCTGTACCCAGCAGATTGAAGTCCCCCACCTGCAGCACCTCACCCTTTTCTGCTGTCTTGCTGATGGCTTCTACCAGTGGCTTATCTAGTTCTTCCCCTGTGATGGAGATCTGTATATCACTCTACTGCAAATAGTGGCTCTGGTTCCTGCCTCCAGGGTGACCCACAGTACCTCCAGCCCCTCCCCCCCAGTTCCCTTGCATTTCTGTCACCTTGATACCCTCCCTTACATACACAGCACAACCGCTGCTCCCTTTTCTTCCTGAACTAAGTGTAGCCTGGTATGGCCATGTCCCTGTCATTGTTCCCTGTGCAGCAAGACTCAGTAATGGTTACAATATCTAGGTCTCCCTCTGCCATGATGACCTCTAGGTCTAGAATTTTATTTCCAAGACTCCTTGCATTTTCAAATACTGCTCTCCACCCCTTGCTACTACTCTGCTTGCAAACTCCCTTCCCCACTTGTGCACCACCTCATTTTCCCCTCTCCTTTTGAAACTTTTGTTCTGTCCCACTTCTCCTCTACTGGTTTCATTAACCCTCTCCCTGGAGGAGTTTCCTCCCCTTGGGTCCTTCCTTTCTACTGCCTTAGTCTGTGAGGGGGCAGTGTATGCCTCCATTTGTCTTTCCACCCCCCCCCACTAGTTTAAATGTTCGTAAAAGTAACATTTAAACCACCTGAAATCCATTCTGACTCCAGTCTGAAAGTTTTTCCTTGTGCATCTTCACTTCTTGCACTTAGCAGGGAACACTGGAGTGGGTAGGCACAATTGTACCAGACCTGTTGGCGCTTACCAGCTCGTAGTTTGTTTTTGCTTTTTGTTTCCTCCTTACAGCACCCATTCTTTTTGAAATTATGTACTTTCTTTTCCCTTTCATCCTCAGAATTGTAAATAGCTGCCTCTATCCTCCTTCGTCCACATCTCTAGAGTACTCCAAGTAATGCAGCCTAATCATTCTGAGTGTTTCCTTCATAAATACTGTCTTGCTCTTCCCACTCCTACTTAGTGCCACTCATGCAGTCACAATGCTGTTTAAACCCCAGGCTTTAAACTAGAATGCTTTAGAACTAAACTATCATTTGATTGGAACCTGATTTAATAGCTGCTTATGCTCTGTATGCATGCATTTATGAAGGGCTCCATGTGGCAGAATTCCTTCCAGGTTCCCTGACCAAACACACTTGAAAGTAAATGTTTATCTTCATAAGAGCCTATAGGAAAAAAATGAAAGGTCACGCAATTTACATTAATTCTGCACTCCGCTGTTAAGTGCACTGCTTTTCCATTAAGGCATTCAAAATTACTGTAAATGATAGTACCCTAAAGAACAAAAACCTGAAGGTCTAATGTGAGAAGGTGGTCTGATCTTTTAAAAAAGGTAAAGACCCCCTCCACTGCATTGCTGCTGGCACAGGTTTCTGGCTTGAAAATTTCCAGTTTACTGACTTTGTGGCCCAATGTTAGGAATCCCATGTAAACACCTTTTCAGAACATTTAATATACATACTGGATAAAACAAAAGGGCTATATTAAACACATGTTGAAAACAAACAGTCTCAATCTATGTTTTGACCTCTTGCTCTTCAGGAAGGAACTATAGCGTAAAAAACATTATTTTTTTAAAAAAAAGATAATTAAAAAGCCTGGAGAGAAGATACATACACAAAAAGATAAACAGGACATCTGGAAAAGGCAAATAGGGTATATTTTAGAAACAGAAGTAATGAGGCAAGTTCTGAACAAAAGGCCTGGGAAAAACATATGGATGAGGGTAAAAAGAAGGACCTTTATGAGAGGACTAAGAGAATAGGAGTGTAAAAGCAGATAAGTCATTATAAGTGAGACCTGAGAAGTGATTAAGATTAAAAGACTGTCAGGTGAGGAGTATGGAAGGCTGAGGTCAAGATACGCCTAAAGAAAATCAGAAATATGGATATGTTCAAACAGTAAATAAGCTAACATAAATATTGTATGCCTCCACATACATACCGCTGCACTGAATAAAAGCACACATGCCCCAATAATGCAAAGCATGTTGGGAAGTTTATGGAAATCATCATGAAGGAATTTAGACTGGATCTGCTTAAAGCTTTAAATCTGTCTTCATTGCCAGTGCCCTTTCTGGGAAATCATTGCCTCGGTGCTTTTGTGCTGAGGTTCTTTGTCTTTTAGATTACTATATGTATACACCCCCACATCTATTAGGTTAAGAGAAAGAAACACATACAGTAGTAAAACATTTGGAGGTGAAAAGAAAAGCAGTAGGCCTTTACTTCCTGGGGTAGGTAACAGGTCAGGAAGGAGATCAGGAGGTCAGCTGGGTCACATGACACAAACCAGACTATTGCATGACAGCAGGAAGTCCCCAGAAGGATTTAGAAAAGGGTTTCAACTCAGTTTGGACACGCAAACTGCAGAAAACAGTGCTCACTGAGGCGGGGGTTTTCAGGACCAGAAGGATAATTTATTTAAAGTTTTAAACCACTGATGTTATTTTTTTACCTATTTGCTCTGTATTTTTTTCTTCTTGGAACAGGTAACAGGGCAAGAAGGAGATCAGGAGGTTAGCCAGGTCATGTGACACAAACCAGCCTATCGCATCACAGCAGGAAGTTCCCAACTTATTCATGACAGCATCCTACCAGCATGTCCCATCATGCTTGTGTCCCAGAGCATGAGTGGAACAGAGCAGGAATAGAACAGGTAACCTAAGACATCTAAGACATCGGCAGGCACCTGCAGGTCAGCCAGCACAGTCAGCAGGGGACTCTGCTAGAGAGACACAAGACAAGATAAGGTAAATCCACCTTTACCTAAAAATCCAAGTTCTGGGAACACTTACTGTTAAGGAGGCAAGGCAAACAGACACAGGCAGGGAGTAGAAGATGAATAAAAATTGTGGGACTTAGGTTTAGGTAGCTGCTAACATAGAAAAAGCAGAGAACATCCTATCTGGGGTAAGGTGTCTTAGCAAAAAAGGTAAGGGAGGAAAGAGCCAGAAGGTAAGTAAGACAGTATAGGGAGGTACAGGGATACTGGGAAGGGTTCAACTAACAAACACAGATAGAAGGGAAAGCAGGCAACACCCTATCTGGGGTAGGGTGATAAACCTAATTCAAAAGGAGACAAGAAGGGAAGCAAGGAAATGGGTATAGGAAGGAGGCAGAAGGGGATAAGCCTGGTTCAGTGGAAAAAAAGGCAAACAGTTTGTGAAGTATGGAAGTGGTATAGTGTAATGGGTGTAGAGCCATGGGGCAGGATTTTCAAAGGGCCCTTAGATCAACACAGGGTGCATCGAACAACCACCTTGCTTCAGGTCCAGGTGTGCAAATGCAGTGCACCATATTTTGCAAGAAAAGCGCTCCCTGATGTAAAATCCCCAAAACTGACGCAAGAGGTCCACTGTGTCAAACAAATGACGTAAGGGATGAGAATGATGCAAGCTGTGTCAAAAAAATGATGCAGGTCCCAACATGGATTCCCTGCAATTCTTTAGTCAATTTCTTCCCCTTTTAACCTTCACCATGCCTCTTCCTATCTTATTGGGGGGGAGGAGACAGGAATCTTGTCTCTCAGTTCAATCTCGACAGGTCAGATGCCAAAGTGTCCAGTTTATCACCAGTGCAGAGGGCACTCCGGGATCTAATGGATGGACTTGCACTAATAGACACATGGCGGGTGCACAATCCATTGGCTAGGCAAAACTCCTATTACTCTCCGCCCCACAAAACGTTTTCTGGGACTGACTATTTCCTGGTGAGTTCCTGTTGCTTGTCAGGAATTCTTTCTTCGGACATTCGTCCAATGGTCCTTTCTGACCATTCCCCGGTTGGCGGTTTTTATTTGGCTGGTCAGGGACCACGACAGGATGCCTTGTGGCATCTTGATGCACAGTTATTACAATCCCCTGAATCACTGTCCCATATTCATCAGTTTATCTCTGGTTTTATGGACTCCAATAGGGGTTTGGTGGAAAGGATGGATACCCTGTGGAGTGCCTTGAAATGTGTGCTCCGAGGGGAGTTCATCCACTTTTCCGCAGTAGTAAACCTCAGCTTGAGGAACTTTTAAATGCTGTTCGAGGGTTAGAACATTCCTTGTTGCACTCCTCACCAGAAGCAGAGTGGGCTAGGCTACATTCTCTGCATGCTCAATATATGGATCTCCTGGCTCAGAAGGCTGAGTTAGGTCTGCACCGCACCAAACTGAAATATCTGGATGCTGTGGAAAATGCGGGGAAACTCCTTGCCCTCTGGCTGCGCGAAAATAGAGATGGCCAAATTTCTCATGCCTCCACCCTCATCTGACCTCACCAGTGTTCACTGATGCTAGGCAGATGGCAGCGGCATTTGGCTGTTATTTTCAAATGTTATACACAGTTGAACCAGTCTCTGACCCCTCCCCAGAGGCTATCTTGGATTATCTAGAGTCAGTGGATATTACCACCTTGACCCCAATGATAGCGGAGTCTCTAAGTGCTCCCATTACAGTGGCCGAAGTTGAAAAGGCTATCAAACTGCTGCCGCATGACAAGTTGCCAGGCCTGGATGGACTCACTAATAATTTCTATTCGGCCTGTACCTCCCTAATAGCCCCACTATTGACAGAAGTATTTAATTACTGGTTTGAACATGGTCTGTGTGACCCTGCTTCCTCGAAGCCTTAATCACCTTAATACTGAAGCCCGGAAGAGATCCTTCACTTGTTGAGTTACCGCCCAATCTCCCTCTTAAACTCAGATGTGAAAATTCTCTCCGTTTAGCTCCTGTCATGGGACCAGTTATCGGATGCAAACAAGTGGGATTTATGTCGGGTCGCTTTTTTGGGGACCACCTCAGGAAACTATTACACTTATGCTCCACCTCCATGGACAGCAGGTCCCCTATGGCCCTGGTCTCCCTGGACATGGAAAAGCCTTTGATGGGGTGGCCTGGAACTTCTTGTTTGCTGTTTTACATAAATTTGATATCCCTCCGGAATTCATAAAATGGGTACAGATATTTTACTCCGCCCCATCTGCTCGTATCCTTTGTAATGGCTGTCTCTCAGCCACCTTTCCCTTACAGCTGGGTACCCGGCAGGGTTGCCCTCTGTCCCCCCTTCTATTTAATTTTTACTTAGAACCCCTAAGTCATCTTAACACCTTACACGGAATCCCAATAGAAGGCAAATGCTATACCCTGTCAGCATATGCTGATGGTTTGTTATTGCATTTAGAGAATCCCTACACTTCTATTCTAATTTTGCTTCGGGTGATTTCTGAATTCTCCCAGGTATCCCTTTACAAACTAAATCTCTCCAAGACTAAAGTTTTTCCTCTCAATAGCTTGGTTTGTAGAGGGGATGTCCAGAGTTTTGGCCCCTCTTGGGAATCCAAAAGTTTAACATATCTAGGGATAAAAATCACCTGGTCTTTTTCTTCTATGGTCAGGGAGAATCTGGCTAAGCTCATAGATGTTCTCAAATTTGACCTAGATAGATGGTCTGCACTGCCATTATCCTTATGTGGACAAGTGAACATTCTTAAAATCAATGTTCTGCCTCATTTATTGCATCCTATGGGGATTTTAGTGTTCTACCTCCCTAAAGCCTGGTTTTCCTGATTACAGTGAATACTTAATGTTTTCCTTTGGAAAGCATTAGCTATTTATAGAGCCTACATAAAATTGACTGCCCCAAAGCACAGGGTGGGTTAGCCCTGCCTTTCATCTTCCTATATTATGGAGCCCAGCACACCAGTAAATTACTTTGTTAGGAAACCACATCTGGTTAAACTGCTCCCCATGATTACACTCCACTATGGTTACAAATTGAGAGGGACTTGACGAGTAGGACAGGATGTTCTCTGGCCAGTCTGCTTTATTTGAGGCCCTCTCAGCTCCCCTGAGCCCTGCGCTCTACCTCCATTGAATGGTCCTTTAAAGCTTGGAATCAGTTGCAGTCATATCTAAATATTGCCTGGACTGTGGTACCCTCTCAACCCCTGTTTTGCAACCCTCATTTTTAAATAGACCATTGTCCCATTCCGCCATCTTTCTGCCCCCAGTTGAGCATTTGCACTCTGACCGATTTGCTTCCGGAAGAGGGTTTTCGTCCCTTTCTTCTTTCTCCAATCCCGGTATCAAGTAAAGGGCCCTGATTTTTTCAAATTTCTTCAACTCAAAAGCACAATAACTGATTTCCTAGGCCCTCAGCCCTGGAGTCTACCATAAGCTGAAGGGGTCGAACCCCTCCTGAGTCTAGCTGGTCAGCCCCATGCGGTGTCTGTGCTTTACAAACATTTTCAAACTATAGATCCCCACCTGCCCACTGGAATATGTTATTACTGAGTCCAAATGCTGCACCTGCCAGATGACAAGGCTTTTTAAAGGCCTATCTGGATCAAACTTTACAAGTACATTAAACAGGATTGTTTGCCCTTGGTGCAGTTTAATATTACGCACAATTTATATTATACTCCTGCAAAACTTTACAAAATCATCAGACTCTCCTCTCACAAATGTAATAGATGTCAGGAAACCCCAGGATCCCTATTTCACCTCTTATGGGAATGTCCCAAGGTTCGGTCATTTTGGAGTCTCATTAGGCAAGCACTGGACCCCTGTTGGGATTGGATGAACTTTTACTCCTGAGAGTTGTCTCTTGGCTATTTTCCTTCTGGTACTCCAAGAATCAGGAAAGCCCACTTCACCATAGTGGCGGCGGTTGCCAAATAGTCATACTCTGACACTTGAAGAATACCACCCCATTTCTGGAGTGCCACTGAGAGATCCTACTTGTCCTCCAGTTGGAAAAGCACATAGCCAACACCATGCATAAATGGTAACAGACCTAATGGCACTACATGGGAGCCGCTTTACACATTATTATCTTTATTGGGTACCTAACTTCCTTACGAACCCCTTCTTTCCTGATGGCCATCCACCTCTACCATTAAATGACGAGAACTTGCACCTATCCCATTAACGTGGTTTCTGGAGAATGGATTGCAGACAGGGTGGGAGTGATTGGTGAGGGAGGTAGGGTTGGTGTAGGCATTGTTATATGTGTCAAAGATTCCGCAGTGCATGACAGATATCAGTTCATATGTACTTCTTCTATTACGTGGCATTTTCCTGCCTTTAGTTTACTTATGTCAGTATATTGTTTGGTTGGTTGGATGGTTTATTCTTATAAAACTCAATAAAGTATACTAAATTAAAAAAATGGTGCAAGTTAAGTAAAAAAAATGTCTCAAGGAATGAGAATGAGACAGGTTGAGTAAAAAATGGTGCAAGTAGAGTCAAAAATGACACAAAGGACAAGAATGATGAAAGTGAGTCAAAAATACAGCAGATAAAATGGCCAAGACTAAGTCCCAAAATAATAACTGAGTCATCGTACCATGAAATCTATGACTATGACATGGCCATACTGGGATACTCTTAGTTCAGATGACATAGGGAAGGAGGAAGGGGAGGGTTGTTCTGCATGTGAGGAGGGTATCAGGATAGGAAGTGCAAGGGATCAGAGAGGTGAAGGAAGGGCTGGTGGTGCTGGGGGTCACCCTAGAGACAGGAGCTGGGACCGCTGTTCACACTGGGGTGATATACAAGCTTCCAGTGCAGGGGGAGGATTTAGATAAAGCATGAGGGAAAACCATCAGTAGGATGGCAAATAAGGGAAAGGTGTTGCTGGTTGGGGACTTCAATCTAAAAGATGTGGATTGGTGCCTTCTGGCTGCAACTTTGGCTAGAAGCAGAGCAATCTTTTTCTCCCTGCAGGGGGCATTTCTCAGGCAGCTGGTCACCTCACCCACTTAGGATGGTGCATTACTGTACCTGGTGCTGTCTAAAAGAGACAGTGTTGCAGACATCACAGGGGGTAGTCCCCTGGGGACCAATGACCATCATACAGTGTGGTTCAGCATTAAGATGCACACAGAGGCAAATCATATAAGCATGACAGTCATGGACTTTAGGAGGGAAAATGTTTAAAGAAACAGAAGACTGCCTTAGAAGCAGCCTAGCAGGGGTGGATTGCCAGGCTGGGGTAGATGAACAGTGGAAGGAAGTTACAGGAAGGCACAGTGAAGGCAACTGGCATCTGTGTGAAGGAAGTGAGCAAAAGGAGGAGGAAAAAAAGACCACTATGGTACTCCAGGGAAGTGTCAAGAAAAAGGAAAAACAAAGGGCGGTATTCAGGAGGTACAAAGAAACATAAATGGAAGAGGATAGGGAGGTGTACTAGGTATAACAGAGGGAAGCAGGAAAGGAAGTGAGGTGAACAATGGTGTAAACTGAAGTAAGGCTAGCCAGTGGGGTTGAAAAAGGGGACAAGACTTTCTTCATGTATATAAGCCAAAAGAGGAAGACAAGGGGAGGGACAGTGAGGATAATGAAGGATGGCAGAAGGTGACTGTGCACAGGAGGATCAGGAAAAATCAGACATTCTGAACAGGTACGTCTGTTCAGTCTTCACAATGGAGGGAGAGGGGGATGGGCCACCAAGAAGCAGCAGGAACAGTGGAGGGAGGGAGGGAGGTGGACACAAGCCCATTTACAGAGGAAAGAGTCCTGAAGAGACTGGCAAATCTGAAAGTGGACAAGGCCATGGGACCAGACAGAATACACCCAAGGGTGCTACAGTAACTCAGGGAGTTGCTCGCTGTACCACTGACAGTCTTATTCAACAACTCACTGGAAACAGGAGTGTTTCCAGAGGACTGAGGCAGAGGTGATGTGGTCCCACTCCATAAGAGTGGCAGCTGGGATTTGGCAAGCAACTATAAACTAGTCAGCCTTACATCAGTAGTGGGGAAAGTAATAGAAACCCTTCTATAAGAAAGGCTATTGGAATATCTTTAATCCAGTGGGTTACAAGACCAAAGGTAGCATGGATTCACATGTGGGGGGTAATGCTAGAAGTATCTGATCAATTTATTTGACTGGGTGACCAGGGTAATAAATAAAGGAAGGGCAATGGATGTGGTCTCTTTAGACTTTAGCAAGGCTTCGACAGCCAGTACATAGGAAACGCCAAAAAATTGGACAGTCTATGGTTGGGATCCAAAGTGATAAACTGGGAAAAAACTGGCTAATGGGTAGGTGACAGAGGATGGTGGTAATGGACTCACTCTAACAAAGGGAGAGTGACCAGTGGGTCCCTCAGGGCTCAGTACTGTGACCATTCCTCTTCAATTACTTCATAAGTAACTTTGCAGAAGAGCAAGAAGGGAAGGTGTTCCCTTTTTGCAGATGACATCAAAATCTGTGATAGGATGGATACTCAGGAGGTGGTAGAGAGAATGAATAGGGGCCTTATAAAACTGGAGGAGTGGTCAAGGGTATGGCAGATGGGGTTCATTGCAAAAAAGTGCAATCACACACACCTAGGGTATAGAACCCCAGGAGTTCAGTAAAAAATGTGCGGGGGGGTATTAACACTCACTAAGTAAGAAAGAGACCTCAAAGTGGTGGGGCAATGTGATAAGGCAGCAGACAGGGCCAGTGGGATGCTGGTGTGGATAGGAAGAGGGAGTGGTATCACCCACAAGAGGAGGGAGGTGGTACTGTCACTGTATAGGTCACTGGTGAGACCCCACCTAGAGTACTGTGTCCAGTTCTGGAGGCTGCATCTCAGAAAGGACGTAGACAGGGTAGAAGCAGTCCACAGGAGGACAATGAATACAGTGCCGGGGTTACACGAGAAGCCCTACAAGGAGAGACTGAAGGATCTCAACATGTGCACTCTGGAGGAGACGAAGGAGAGAGGAGACATGATAGAGACCTACAAGTAACCCATAGGAGTAAGCAGGGTACAGGAGGGAGGTCTATTTCAGATGAGGAAGTGCACCAGGACAACAGGGCATGCGAGGAAGCTGGAAGAAGGGAAGTTTAGGGGAATGTGAGGAAGTAATACTTTATCTGATATACATGTCTTGTCATGGTATGGATTCTGTATTGGTGTTAACTCCATGTTTAAATGGCTTTTTACTGTGTATAGAGTACTGCAGATTTTCTCCCCCCATGTATTTCTCTGTTTACAGGTGCTGTTTTTAAGGTGCGTGCCTGAAATTTAATTGTCAATGTTGTACTGTTGGAGAGTTTCTGAAAGGTTAAAATACATTGTGTGCTTTACATTTTCAAGTTATAGGATCGGCGAAGGCAAGCCTGGTAAACAAATCCTGCTTAAAGCCAAATCTAGTAAGTGTGTAGTACTGGCTGTGTTTATGCTCCATAAGGTGTTAAAATGGGTGTAAAATCTGAGGTGTAATTCCTCCCAGTGAGGTTAAATGAAGAATAGTGTAACACCCCTCCTATAACAACAATGTATATGCTGTTGTGTTTATTGGTGATTCTGCCTATTTTTGGTAGAATTTTGTTTGTAAAATTGAAGATGACTCAATAAAACAAAGTTTAAAAAAAAAGAAAGAGTGATGGACACCTGAAACAGCCTTCCAGCAGACTTAGTAGGGGCGAAAACAATGGGGGGGCTTCAAGCATGCATGGGAAATACTGATAAATAATTGACAGGGAGGAGAGAGGGTATCTAACTCTAGGAAGCAACTGACAAGGAGTTAGGTTTGCATAAAATGATACTGCAGGATCATTGGCAAAATGAGAGGTACTAGTGAGTACCATGGGAACACAGACACTACAGCTATTTCACAGAGCAAGTTATATAGTAACATAATTGTTTAAGGTCAGAATGGACTTGAGATCTATCAGGTCCACCCTCTTCACTAGTAGGCTGTTCCATAGGTTCATTACCCCCTGTTAGAAGAAGTGCCTCCTTAAATTACACGTGATTTTACCACCTCTGAGCTTCAGGGTGTCTCCTCCTGTGTCTTGCTGGATCAAACTACCTGTGCCTTTTTAATCTTGCTGACAACCCTAATATAAGGAAGACAGATCTACAGTATTACCACTCAGTATCCTTTTCTCTAGGGTGAAACATATTAAGTGTCTCCAGCCTCTCCTCATAGCTTTTGAGCCCATTACCACTGATCATTTGGGTGGTCCTAAGTTACATCCTCTCGACTGCCTTTGTGTGTATTGAGAAGCCTCAGACTGTACACAGAACTCCAAGTGGGGCCTGACCAGGACATTGTAAAGTAGCAAGATTACTTCCACTGCTCTGCTGGTCACCCCCTTTTGATGCACCAAAGCATTTTGCATCCCTCTTGACAGCGGCCTTGCCCTGCTTTTAACTGGATATGGTGAGCTCTTATTTAAGGGACAGTTACTAAACATAGCAAGTCCCCTACAGACTGAGATGCTTCTAATGATGTATTAAGTCCATAGCAAATCAGAGCTCAAGAATATATATTTTATTTTTACCTAAGATATCAGCTCACATCATTGATATAGAGATACAAAAGAAATATTAGGAACTTTGCTAAACAATGGAGTGGACTACAAGACTATAGTGATCCATGGAGGTATAAATGATGAAGGCAGGGAACATGAAATGGACATAGTAGATGATATAATTATTATTTTACAGGTAATATTAAAGCCACTGGTGCAAAAGTAGTCATCTCTGATCTACTACCCCTAACAAAATGCCACCCAGAAAAAGATGCAGCTATTGAGAGAATCAATGCTAGACTTCAATACAAATGTACACAGTTTGATCTAACTTTCCTAAACACTTGGGATAAATTTTATGGGAAAATACAAAATTACGGGAAAGATGGTTTGCACCTGAATAAGACTGATAACATTCTAGGGAGAAGTATAGAAAGAGCCCTATCATCCCAGACTATTTCAAAAAACTAGCCGGGGGTAAGGTAACTAATAATATTAACCACAAACTAAAAATACTAATGTTAAATGCTAGGAGTATGAGGGACTAGAAGGGTGAATTGCAAAACATGTTGGTATCCAAGAACATACACTTATGTGGAGTCAGTGAAACCTGATGGACCAGAGACAATTGGGACACTAACATTCCAGGATACAAAGCTTATCATTCCCACTGATCCCAAAGGTGGGGAGGTGGGGTATCATTATATATTACAAACAACATTGAGTCTAGTGAAACTACAAAAAATATAACAGAAACTCAGGCAGAGCAACCGTGGGTATCATATCCCCATAATAGGAAAAACTACTTGTAGGCATGTCTTACAGACCACCTAACCTAAGTGCAGAAGAAAACAACTTTTTTGAGGACCTGGGAAATATAGACATGGACGCAGACACAATACTAATGGGAGACTTCAATCTCCTGGATGTTGATTGGGCCAATTTAGAATAAGCAACAGGCAGGAAAATGTTGGATTTCGCAGCATTAAACAACTTGAAACAAACTGTTAGAGATCCTACCAGGGGTTCGAATATTTTAGATCTTATACTAACCAACATGGGAATTAATATCATTGACTGTAGAGTGAGAGAACCATTCTGTAACAGCAACCGTAACATGGTACAACTAGAAATTGATACCTCATGGAAACCCCTATTAGGCACCACTAAAATTAGATGCTATCGTACTGCACAGTATGATCAAATAAGTCAATACCTTGCCAACTGGAATTGGAAGAGCAGATTTTAAAGGAGAAACTTGGAAATAAAGTGGCAAAGTTTAAGAACAAATTGCAGCATTGATCGTTTCATTCCACTAAAAAAAAAATAATAAGGGCAGAATTTCAACGTGGTTTAATAACAATACTACTAGACTTATCAAATCACGTAAGAAAGCATATTGCAAGTATAAAATAAAATCCCTCAACAAATAACATTGAAAAAAATACAAGATTGCAAGCAAAAAATGCAAATCAGCAATTCAAAATTCAAAAAGGGAATTTGAACTAGGTTTAGCAACATCAATAAATGAAAATAAAAATAAATTTTACAGTAACCTAAACAGTGTCAAAAGGTTCAATCATCTGTAGAACCACTGCTGATAGACAACAAAGAAATATGGATTCCCCAGTAAAAGTCGGCATTAATAATTACTTTGCAAGTGTTTATATGCAAAAAACAGATATAACACAGGAAGAATTAATAGAATTATGTGTAGATCTTCCAAACAAAAAACATGTTATCACAGAGACTGTTGTGGCAGGTAAACTTTAGGAATTAGATACACGTAAATCCCCTGTGCTTGATAACCTTCACCCTATTATATTAAAGAACCCTGCAAATGTTATTTCTGCACCACTTACAGACATTATCAATACCTCACTTGATGAAGGCCTCACAGTCCAAAACTGGAAATCCCGATTTACAAAAAAGGAACCAAGAAATAACTTAGCAACTTTCATCCAATTAGCCTGACATCAATTGTAAGTAAAATGTTAGAAGATATTATTAAATATATAATAAGGGAACATATAACAAAAGAAGGTCTGGTGGATATTAACAAGCATGGATTCTATAGGGGTCGATCATGGCAGACAAATTTATTACATTTTTTCAGTCTGGTAAGCAGTGCCTTAGATGCTGGACTGCTTGTTGACGTTCTGTATTTGAATTTTTCAAAAGCATTCGATACGCTACCACATAAGGAGCTTATTGTAAGACTCATAGAAATATATATCAAACTGGTTAATTGGATCAGCTAATGGTTAAACAGCAGAAAACAACAAGTTAGCTTAGCTGGTCATTTGTCATCAACAGTTGAGCTCACTGGTGGTGTTCCTCAGGGATCCTTACTGGGACCAATACCTTTCACTATATAAGTTGCACCTCTGCAAACTACATCAGACTGCTGGATCTCTGAATTTTCTGAAAATTTTAAAGTTGGTTGTATTGTTAACAACAACTAATCTATATACCAATTTCAAACCAAAATAAATTGAATAGATGACTGGGCTTTACAAAACAAGTTAAAATTAAACCTTGAGAAGTGCAAGATTATGCACATGGGTCACAACAACATTAGGGCAAAATACTTTCTTTACAACAATGCCATTACAGAAACAAAAACAGAAAGAGACCTAGGAGTGATGATATCTGAAAACCTATCACCTTCTATTTATTGTAAGACAGTAGTAAGTAAGGCCAATACAATTATGGGTCATATTTACAGGAACTTTAAAAGTTGAGACAGTAGTGTTATGGTCCCCTTATACAGGTCCTTGGTTTATCCACATTTAGAATACTGTGTCCAAATTTGGGCACCCAACAAAATTTCTGACATTAGGTTACTAGAGGGGTGCAAAGGAAAATGACTAGGAGCATAAAACAATTAAGAAATGTATATTACAAAGATAGACTGATGAATCTTGTACTATACAGCCTGTCATATAGGCGACTGAGGGGAGATCTGCATCTAATATACAGAGATTTTACCATAAATGATCTCTGGGAGACTATAGGGTTAATAGGAATAAGAGAGAGACACAGTAGGTTCCATCAGCTTCAGTTTAAGGGTGAACAGTGTAGAATGAACCAAAGAGGCCAATGGATAAATTAGAGAGTCATCAACATATCGACTTCCTAGTAATGTGGTAGACAGTGAATCCTTTGATATCTTTGAAAAAACTCTAGATAACTATATGAACAACAGAAAATATGTTTTGAGGTCACTACATAATGGTCGAGTCTTATGGCTTATTTTTATTTTTTTATTTTTTTTTATTTTCAGTCTTGGAATTAATACCTTTGAGCCAAAGGCTCTTTTACATACAGTAGGCTCCATGTCATATCAAAGAACAGAAACAAACAGTGTAGTGAGAAAATACATAGTGATCCTAGGAGTAAAGGCAACAATAAAATAAGCACATATGGATTTAAGTTACAAAAACAGCTATTTTGCAGACATACAGCAGCTAGGAGTAAGCTTAACTAGCAAGGAGGGCATTAGGGTTGGGATCCAGCTACAGGAGGAAAAGATGCAGCCAAGTGGCAATGTCAGAGACAAAATGATGGAAAACAACAACTAGGGACATGGTCTTATAGGATAGATAGACGCTAAAGGGCTAGGACCTAACATTGTTCCGGAGTAGGGATACAGCCAAAGGCTTTGTCTGAGCAGTGTGTGGGGGTGTTGCCAGGTGGGCATCAGCAAACACAGTGGGCTGTATCATTCAGTTTAAGAGTGAACTCCAGTGGGGCAATCAGTGCAGGAACTGATGATGCCCTCTATGGAGCAGAAAGCATAGTTTGATGCTGAAATTGGTTAATGGGGACCTCAGGAGGGCAGGTAAGTTATAGGAGTAGTAGCAAAGTAGGATGGTATGGTGGAGGAAGGTGGGTAGGGTGTGGGTGAAGGAGAGGAAACAGGCCCAAGTTGTTTTATGCATGGCAGTCATAGGAGGCATTGGTGACTAGTACTTGGTGAAGTTTCTTTTTGAAGAAGACCATTGTTTGGTCTTTGGTAACATCACAGTGGAGTGACTTATACTACAGTGGTGCTCTGTATGCAAATGAGTGTTAACCCTTGGGTGGTATGGCAGCAAGGCACTATGAATGCATGGTTCAAGGTGTGCCTAGTGTGCCAGGTGCAGTTTGGCAACCTAAATATTGACTGTACACCAGGAGACAAGAGACTGAGGGAGACCTTTTTCGCTATTAGCATGATTTATAGGATAGTCTGCCTTTGAGCTGAAGCCAGTTTGCTTGCTCATATAAGTCGCATGTGTGTGTCAGGCAGATGGCCCCAGTCAGTAGATGGCAGGCCGTGTTAAAGGCAGTGGTGACACGGCGCAGGGCAGTGTCAGAGGTGGATCCATAGATCATAAGGTGCTTTGGTAACATTATCAATATAACTGGAGAATGACAGAGTGCTGTCAATTGTCACTTCTAAATACTTAAAAAGTCGAGTCTGTTCTAGGGTAATGCCTGAGCTATTTCTGATTTCCAGTTGGTGGGAGTGGAACCTGTTTTGTGCACTGTAAAACAACATCATTTTTGGTTTTGTGTAGTTAAGGACTAGCTTCTGTGTGTGGAACCAGGCCTCATCATTGGCAAAGCTATTCTGCAACTGATTAGCCAGAAGTGCAGGATCAGTATTACTTGAGTAAAGAATTAGTTGTCTGTGTAGAGTAGGATCTGACCATGACAGGAGGTGGGAGCTGATTCAAGAATATGGTGAAAAGTTGTGGGCCCAGGATAGACCCTTTGGGACACCTGAACAAACTGGTTATTTTGCGAAGAATGTATCACCAATCCTGACTTGTTGAGTGCATCTGCTGAGGTAGCTGTTGAACCAGTTGGTGGTGTCCATGGATAAACCTAGATCAGATAATTGTTCGATAGGTAGAGAGTGATTTACAATATTAAATTCCTTTGAAAGATCAATGAACATTTCTCCAACTAATTGACCTTGATCCAAGGCATGATGTGTATAGTTTGAAAATTAGAGCAGGGTAGCAGTAGTGCTGTGCCCTTTGCAAAACCTGTGTTGCTGACTACAGTGAAGATTATACTTCTCCATGTATTCTACCAATTGATCAGACACAATTTACTCTAACACTTTGCAAAGTGGTGGGAGGATTGCTATGGGCCTGTAGTTCCCATGCAATGCCCTGTCTCCAGGCTTGTGTACTGGTGTAACTGAGGCGGCTTTCCATTTTTGTGGGAATTGGGAAAGCATGAGGGAGCGGTTAAGGAACTTTGTCAAGGGGGACAGTACCTCATCAATGGTGAGGGCAATGAGCTTTATGTCAAGTGAATCCCCACTTAGCCTAGTTTTCCCAAGTACTTTGAGAATGTATTTCTTTGCTTCTTCTTTGCTCACCACTTTAAAGTGGAATGGTGGGTGTGACCTTGTATTTTCTGCTGACTGTGAGTTGCAGGAAGAGGGGGTGGGGTCAAAGAAGTTAGGGGGTAGGACATGAATGAGATCTGTAAAAGCCTCATTGAAAATGTCAGCTATGGTTTGAGGATCAACAGTTGTAGTGCCATTTATGTTGAGCATGGATGGGGTCTCTTTGGGGACCTTCCCTGTCACCTCAGTGATGTTGTTCCAAAATTTGCGTCCATCTTTCCAGAAATTGGTTAAGGCTTCCTTATAGTATTTTGCTTTTTTGCCCCAAATCGCTCTTGTGCAGGCATTCCTTGCTGTTTCATATGCCTGTGTATCCATTTGGTTGCCAGTGGCCCTGGCTCAGTACCAGAGGTGATAGCGGGATTTCATTTGTTCGAGTAGGTCATATGTAATCCAGGGATTAATGTAATTCTTGATCTTTCTTGTTTTGTGAGGGGCATGGAGATCGCAGGTTGTGTTGAAGGTAATAATAAAGTAATCCAAGGCCGTATCGATATCTGGGCCATGTTGATTTGTGACCAGTCCACCTGTTGAAGCTGTGTCTTTAGAGGTTCTAGGTGCCCTCTGATGAGCACCCTGCTGTTAATGGTCTGAGCTGGAGGTCTGATGTACTTGTTAGACCAGGTACATAGGATGGGTGAGTGATCACTCATTAAATCTGGTAAGACTTCAGTGTGGGTACTATGATCTGGTCTGTAGGTGACTACCCAGTCCAGCAGAGTACTGGTCCCAGATTTGTAGTTCACCCTAGTAACTGACTGTACCAGCTGTGTGAAATTAGCGGTTGTCAGAGCGTCCTTATAACAGCTTGCACTGTTAGAGAACCAGCTGATGTTGAAATCACCAAGTAATATGGATTCCAACTTGGTCTCTAATAGAGTCAAAGAGGGGGATTAGGTCCACAGTTGTTAAATTTGGTGGGATATAAATTAATGCCACTGTTAATATTATGTTGTGTGGGCCAAGCATTGTCTTGGTGGCAAGGATCTATGCATCAACCCTGGACTCAGGGAGTATTAGGACTTGACCCATGAGAGGCTGTTTGATATATAGGGCACATTCACCTCCCCTTTTGGAGATTCTGTCCTTCCTAAAAACAGTATAGCCCTGCATTGTGCTGTCAGTGTCTGGGGTATCAGGTTTCAACCAGGTCTTTTGTACTGCTATGACATCGGGGTGGTGCACATTAGCCCATGTGGTAAGGGCATCTAATTTGTGGAGGAGGCTGCATATGTTAATGCTGGCTAGAGATAGGGCACCAGATTTGACACAGCCCAGTAAGGTTGAGGGGGCTGGGTCTGGATTCGGATGAATGTTGCCTGAGATGAGCAGAAGTAGTAGTAGTAGACATTTCAGGCAGTTTTTTAGGTGTCTGCTATAAAGTAGGTCGAGTTTTCTGCTTGTGCAAGTCTGCCGAGTCTTATAGTGTGCACAGTAGAGGCTGAAAAAAAAAGGTGGCTGGAGGTGGAAGGTAGACTGCATGTTTAGGTGGCAGAAATGTGGGAATTTAGAGCTGACACTTGTTGTAATGCCTTATACACAGAGCTGATTCTCGTTTATGAGAAATAGGGGGTGGTGAGTGTTAGTTTCAGTGCCCATACTCATAGGGTGAGTTATTGTAAGTAGGGAGAGTAAGATGAGCACAGTGACAACTGTAGTCATTGTGTCTGAAGGGAGGGGCTAATAGTGGAGTTTATTCTAATGCAGAGGTAAAGAAATCCTGGTATTGTGGATCTACGTATTACCTCTTTAAGAGCTTTGCTGTAGCACTTAAGTGCTTTCCCTTTAAGAGGGAAAGTGAAGTGTAACCAAGTAGGAAGTGGGCAGGTCTGTCAGCTCTGGTAGTGTATTTAATAAAGGAAGGAGGTGGGGGAGGGGGTGTAAGAAACCAGTTCAGGGTAGATAAATGCTGAAAAAGTGCAGTGAAGGATTGATCAGTTCAGCAAAAAATACAAGTCAGGATGAGATTCAAGTCAGGCTATGCAGCCCTGAAGGTTGAGTAGCTGACGAGAAAAACAAGCAAGTAGCAGAGCTGCACTGTGCAGCTCAGAGAACTGGGCAACTGAACGAACTGTGAAGCAAAAAGATCAGGGCTTCACTACGCAACTGCTGTAAGAAGAAAAGTAAGATCAGTGTTTCTCTGCAGTCTTATGCCCTAGTCCAGTGATTCAGCACTGGCTGCAGCGTTGACCAGGAAACCAATGTCAGTGCTCCAGGGCCGTCTGAAACCATTCAGGTCCCAAAGCAATGGATGCCAGGTATTCAATTAGAAAAGGGAGGAAAGCTCCAAAATCCCCTTTCCCTTGTCCTGGGTCAGGGACCAGTCATTACCTTTGAGCCAAGGAGGAGAGCGGGCAGCAGGTATCTTCTCACCCTTTCCTGGGCAGGTGTGTTGCTTGTGGAGGGGCCTGCATCTGCAGTACCAGCCCAGTGGGCTCCGATTAGCCTTATGAGCCAAGGAGGAGAGTGGGAAGCAGATGCCTTCTCGCTCTGTCCTGGGTGGGCGAGTTGCTTTTGGAGGGGACTGCTTCCACGGTTCCAGTCCAGTGGGCCCCAATCAGCCTTGTAAGCCAAGGAGGAGAATGGACAGCAGGTGCCTTCTCACCCTGTCCCGTGCAGGCAGGTTGCTTGTGGAGGGGACTGTCCTATGGTACCAGCCTGGTGGGCTCCGATCAGCCTTGCAAGCCAAGGAGGACAGCAGGCAGCAGGTGCCTTCTCGCCCTGTCCTGGATTGGCGAGTTGCTTGTGGAGGAGACCATGTCTGTGGTACCAGCCTGGTGGGCTCTGATCAGCCTGAGGCTGATGACTCACATCTATTTTGTGATTCTGTGAAGTTGTGAGTGCACTTTCTCCAAAATGGGAATTCTGAAAAATAAACTATGCTCTACCATGAGCCAGCTATGTATGCTCGCTTTGACAACTTTGTATATGGAGCAGGACCTGGTTGATGCTCTGAGTAATGATGATGTTCTTCGTGAATTTCCTGTTACTGGAAAAAGGTGTTTAGACTTTGGTTTGTAATAGTCCTCTCTGCAAAAGTGACTTCATGCCATTCTACACAAGACAAACTGTTTTGTGGCGTGAACCTTCTCATTCTCTTTTTCCCACACCCTCTAAACTCTACAAAAAATAACTCACTACTATAGTTCTCTCTCTCATCCTGGCCTGTCTTCAGTCTCTCTCTCTCTCTCTTTCTCTCTCTCTCTCTCTCTCTCTCTCTCTCTCTCCCATCCTGGCCTGTCTTCAGTCTCTCTCTCCTCTCTCTCTCTCTCTCTCTCTCTCTCTCTCTCTCTCTCTCTCTCTCTCTGCCATCCTGGCCTGTCTTCAGTCTCTCTCTGTCTCTCTCTTCCCCCCACTTTCATGCTCATGCTCATGCTGAAATGCTCTGTTGTTGCTACATTACGTGCTGGTTCTCTTGCTCTCCCACACTTGCTCTCAGCTTCTCTGAAGCATTTCCTGATGTGCTGCTAGGGAGGGGATTTACATCCATAGGTTGTGCTGCCTGACATCTTCATGAAAGAGCATGTAACATCCTTACAACATAGTACTTCTTCATGGTGGGCCTGTAATGTATTTTGCCTAACTGTAAAATGCACCATTTACAGTGATTTGTTTCAAAGATTTCCTGGGGGCTGGCATGCCCCCAGACCCCCTTAGCTTTGTTAGGAATTTGGGCCCCCCTTGTTCACTGCTCCTGCACACGCCTCTGGTGCTGGCACATCACTTTCTATTATGCTAATGCAGCTGTCAGGGACAATGACATTTCAACAACCAGAAAATGGAGATCCCCAGGATAGTTACAGGGGCTAGTATGGACAGAGAAAATAAACTAAAGCTATCACATATATTTGTAACAGATACATGAAAAGAGTTGTCTGTTGACAAGAAACAAACACAGTTTATTTGTTATGAGGGTGTAGTTCTCCCTTAAGTTTAATGCCAACTGTACTGCACTATTACTATGACTTCAACTCTCTGGGTCAATATCAATGTTCCTAAATGTACTGTACTAATATTTTAAAATGTTCTACACAAAAATGATTGGATCAGGGTGTTCATCACTCACTTGATGTGTAATCAATTCAGGGTCATCACTCTGGTCACATTTCCAAACCATTCAATGTGAAGGTGCAATACCTTGTTTCCTTTTACTCTTCATGTTCTTGCTTCAAGGCTTTGTTTGCCATCATTGCAGCCTCCTTCATATCTGAAACCATTGTAGCTACTTTTGTCTCCAAGAAAGCAACCCATTAGTTAAAGGCCTTTACTTTATTGTCCAGCTCTCCCATTGGCTGCATTTTGGTCTTTATCTTTGGTTCAGGCTCACTCGACCTGCAGTCATTCTTCACTGGCTCATTGTGACAACTGCCATTATAGCCACTCGTAGCTTTAGACTGTAAAAGTGTTTGGGGAAAACCATTTTCAGAATTTCCTCAAATCATCAGATAGGTGGAGAAGGTTGTTGCCAGTCCATTTATAAGTTTTTTTATTTGATTTGTTACATCTTTATATAATTTTACAGTTTTCTGTTGCTGAGTTCAGTAAAAACGGTTGGTTAAATAGTGCAAGGAGGGCTACCATGATCATCATCTACTTGTTTAGTTTTTTTAACAAGTCAGTGCACTTGAGTGAGGGGAGAAAGTTGAGCTGATATGCATGTTGGAGGAAGGGTTTTTTCTTGATTGTCAATTTGTCAGTATGGGGAGGAAGCTGGGAGACTCAGCACTAAGTGAGTTGGGGAAGTTTGTTTCTCTTGATAACAGAAACATAGAATTTGTCAGCAGAAAGAATAACTCGTTCCACCCAGTCTGGCCAGATGTTCCCTTCACATTCTGTCTCCACAGACCCTAATTAGTATCCAATGACCCTCCTCCCTCTTGCCTACTGTATGTACCATATTTCTCTATGCCTATCCCCATACATGTTTGAAGCCCCCCATTTTCACCCGCACTATCTCAGCCAGCAGAATGTTCCAGGGGTCCACAACTCTTTCAGTGAAGTAGTATTTCCTCATATCCCTCCTAAACTTTGGTTCTATCATGCTGGTTTGACATTAAGGATGTTGACCAACTTTACATTGACAAGGATTTGCTGACTAGCAACCACATTGCCTGGCAATCCTGCTGACCGACTACTATCGTGCAACACACCAGGGCACATCCAAGCTGTTTCAGGGGGACTTGACCCCAGCACCCCCTGGAAATTTATATATTCACCTCCAGGTCAGAGGTGTTGGGGGGGACAGTGCAAATCCCCTGGGTTGGCAAGATGGCTGATGCTGCAAAATCCAGATCACTGGAATGACTGACGAGCCGGTTGCAGTGACGACATTGCTGTCACTGTAGGGATTTTGCTGTGCAAATGGCATACCCTAAACTTCTTCCTTTCCAGATTCATTGCATGCCTTCTTGTCCTGTTATACTTCTTCATTTTAAACAGACTCTCCTGTACCTTGTTTACCCCTATGAAGTACTTGTAGGTCTTTATTATCATGTCCCACTTCTCCTCCTCTTCTCTAGGGTGTACATGTTGAGATCTCTCAATCTCTCCTCATAGGGTTTCTTGGGCAACCCCTGCACCATATTAGTTGCCATCTTCTGGATTGTCTCCACCCTGATTATATCCTTTCTAAGATGTTGTCTCCGGA
This sequence comes from Neoceratodus forsteri, assembly GCA_016271365.2. Classification (NCBI taxonomy): domain Eukaryota; kingdom Metazoa; phylum Chordata; order Ceratodontiformes; family Ceratodontidae; genus Neoceratodus; species Neoceratodus forsteri. The sequence continues at coordinate 909,453,318 of CM028131.1, read as the reverse complement.
ACTGGACAGAGTTCTCATCATGGAGTCTCACCAATGGCCTATACAATGGTAACACCACCACTGTCCTCCTGCAGATGATACCTCTCCCTATGCATCCCAGCATCCCACTGGCCCTGCCTACTGCCTTGTTACACTGCCCATCTACTTTAAGATCATCAGATACTATTACCCAAGCTGTCTTTTCTTGGTAGTGACTGTCAATACCCCCCCCCCCATTTTACACTGGGCTCCTGGGTTTCTGTGTTTTAGGTACATGATTTTGCACTTTTTGGCATTGATCCCCAGTTGTCATACCCTTGACCACTCCTCAAGTTTTCTAAGGTCCCTACTCATTCTCTCCACCCCCTCCTGAGTATCCATCCTATTACCGATCTTGGTGTCATCTGCAAAAAGACATACTTTTCATTCCAGCTCTTTTACAATGCCACTTATGAAGACATTGAAGAGGACCAGCCCCAGTACTGAGCCTTGCAGCACCCAGTTGTTCATTTCCCCTCATTAGGGTTTGTGCTGTTTACTACCACCCTCTGTCGCCTATCCATTAAGCAGTTTTTACCCAGTTTACCACTTTGGATTCCACCCATAGACTGACTAATTTCTTTATCAGTCTCCTATGTGGCACAGTGTCAAAGGCTTTGCTGAAGTCCAAGTAGGCAACATTCATTGCCTTACCTTGGTCTATTTCCATGATACCTCTCTGTGATACCTCACCTGATTTTCTTAGATCATCAAGCATCAGCAGCAGGGGGTGGAATCACTGCTCAGAACTGTACACTAACCTTCTTTGAGAGTTGCTTTTGCTTTTAGGAGCCAGAATGCAGAGTCAGAGGTGAGAACAGCTTGGACAGGGAGTCAGGATGAGGATACCATGAGGACTAATCAGTGCTGACTAGGAAATCCTGAACACAGCACACAAATCAATTAGGGAATGCTTCTGGGTGCATTCTCTTAGATTAGCAAGCACCAGCAGCAGGGGGTGGAATCACTACTTAAAACTGGACACAGAGACTTGTTTTTCCTTTTATGAGCTGGAGTACAGAGTCTGAGATCAGGACAACTCGAGCAGGAAATCAGGACAAGGACACCATGAGGACTAATCAGGACAGACCAAGTAGCCCTGAACACAGCATAAAAATCAATTGGTTAATATGTCTGGGTGTATTCTCATAAATAAGCAGGCTGCAGCAGCGCGTGGGAGTGGGGTGGGATTAATGCTCAGAACTGTACACTAACCATTTTTGAGTTGATTTTTTATTTCAGGAGCCAGATTACAGAGTTGGCTGTCGGAACAACTTGGGTGGGAAGATGGGACAAGGATGCTGTGAGGACCAATCAGGGCTAACCAAGAAGCCCTGAACACAGAATACAACCTGACTGGGGAACACGTCTGGTAGCATTCTCTTAGATCTGCAAGTGGTAGCAGGAGAGGGACAGAATCATTGCTCAGAACTGTACACTAACCTGCTTTTTAAGTTTTTTTAGGAGCCAGAATGCAGAGTGAGAGGATGGGATGGCTTGGATGGGAAGGTGAGACAAGGATGCTGGGAGGTAGGGGTGTCAGAACTAGTTCTAAAAAGATTATAACCCTTTTAGAATCCAGGGCTTCTAGTTCTAATTTAGAACTAGAACACCCATGGGTTCTAAGTATTAAGGGTCCTAAATACTAAATTAAATGTTTTTTTGTTCAGACATTTCAAAAACAGAAGATGCAGGCCTGGAAAAGAAACTAAATATTAGGAATCACATCTTAAAATGTTTTAGAGAGAGGCAATATGAAAAACTGCTGCTCATACTCAGATGTGCCAAATGCATGAAATTGTGATGCTTGGCATTTGCATTTTGAAAGACACAATGTGTTGTTTTTTTTGTTCATGGGCAGTGAAATAATATTTATTGCTGTACTGAGAGTGTAGATCTTTATTTATGTTTTTTTTATTCTGTATGTATGTTTATATGTTTTTTTCTGTTCAGTCCTATACACACAAGAGTTTAAGTTCTAAAGAAGATTAGATCCCTAGAACTATTTGCTAAGTTCTAGACCAGAACCAGAACTCAGAACTTCATTAGGTTCTAACAACACTACTGTGAGGACCAATCAGAGCTGACCAGGAAGCCCTGACACATGTATAAATTACACTACACTCAGCATGTCCTATCATGCTCATGTCCCTGAGTGTGAGTGAAATAGAGCAGGAGTAGAACAGGTTACTGATGTCTTAGGTGTCTGTAGTTATCTGCAGGTGACCACAGATAAGCAGGGGTCTCTGCCAGATGGACAAGGGAAAAGGTAAGGTACTCTAAAGCTTATTGTGGCTTACTGTTAAACTGTAAAGGTGGTTAAGCAGTGTGACAAGGCAGAGCTAGTGAGATGCTTGGGTGCATGGGAGGGGATCACCAGTAGTAAGAGGAGTTGGTGTTACCCCTGTCTGGATCACTGGTGAGATCTCACCTGGAGTACTTTGTCCAGTTCTGGAGACCTCATCTCAGGAAGGACATATAAAGAGTGGAGGTGGTCCACAGGAGGGAAAGCAAAATGATGCAGGGTCTGTGTCAAAAGCCCTATGAGGAAAGACTGAAGAACCTTAATATGTATAAACTGGAGGAACAGAGGGATGGGGGGATGTGTTTGAAACATTCTAATACCTCACAGATATAAATAAGATTCAAGAGGGAAGCATCATTCAGAAAAAAAGATGCTCAAGGACAAGGGATCATGCTATGAAGCTGGAGGGGGGGTAGACTTAGGGGAGATGTGAAGAAGTACTTCTTCATGAATTGGGTGGTGGATGCCAGGAACAGCCTCCCTGCAGAGGTGGTAGGGCAAAAACTGTAATGGGGTTCATGAAAGCACTGGGATAGGCATAATGGAAGGTTAGTGATAAGACCGGGGGGTGGGGGATGATAAGTCAGAGATCAAGTAGGGTCTGTGGTAATGCAGTAGGTAGGGAAAAAGGGGCAGACTAGGTGAGCCAAGTGGTTCTTATCTGCCACCAAATTCTATGTTTCTATGCTTCTATCTGACTGGGAAGGGAACTGCAGTCCTCAGTGGAAGGTTTAGATGTTACTTTGACGGACATTTAAACTAGCTGAGGGTGAGTTGGTAATAGAAAGGGAGGCATAAACTTCCCCCTACAGTTTAAAGCAAAATGAAGAGAGGGCCCAAGGAGCGGAATCTCCCACAGGGCACAAGTAAAAGGAAGCAGAAACATATTAGAGGACAAGATGAGAAGAAGAGAAGATGACAGGGAGATGTTGAGGAGGCAGGGCACAAAGAAGGCAGTGAGGGGGAGGAAGAGAGGGAAGTTTCAAGTGCAACAAAGGAAGGAAGGGGGAAAGAGGTTGTAGGCAGAGTGGGAGTAAGATGTGGAAAGCCATGTATGTCAATGTGAGGAGTCTTTGAAATAAAATTCCAGACATGTAAGCCATCATGTCAGAGGCAGACCTGGCTCTTGTGGCCATTACAGAGTCATGGTGCACATGGGGCCATTACTGGGACATGGTCATACGCATGTGAGGGAGGGTATCACAGCAATGGAAATTCAGGGGAACATTGGGGTAAAGATGGATTGGAGGTGCTGTGGGTCACTCTGGAGACAGGAGTCAGAGCTACAATTCACACTGGGATAACATACAGACCTCCAACACGGGGTGAAGAATTGAATGAGGCACTATGAAAAGCCATCAGCATGATGGCAGAAATAGGGGAATGTGCTTCTGGTGGGGGACTTCAATCTGCTGGATATAGATTGGAGCTTCCCAGCCATGGCCTTGGCTAGAAGCAGTGCCATACTAGACTCCCTACAGGGGGCATTTCTCAGGCAACTGGTCAGACAGCCCAATCAAGATGTGGCAATTACTGGACCTGCTGCTCACAAACAGGAACAGTATTTTATTTATTTATTTATTTAGTTTTTGTTGACCGGGTAAAGTGCACTAGACAAATCCTGCCTATTTTCAGACACACGACCGGGATACAGATGAATGCCAACTGACCTTGAACCAGATTAAGCTGTTGGTGGTATTTTTTAGTGAACGAGGGAAATTTGGCCAGGACACCAGGGAAATTCCCCTACTCTTTTCGATAAGTGCCATGAGATCTTTAACATCCACCTGAACTACCACCAATCCAGGCAGATGGGACCTCGGTTTAACGTCTCATTCGAAAGACGGATATTGTATTGTAGCGGTCAAGGTGGGATGCCACCTAGTGACCAGCAATCACTTCACAGTGCGGTTTAACATAAGGGTGGTAGAAGAGACAATCCACACAAGGATGAGGGTCTTAGACTTCAGGAGGGCAGATTTAAAAAAAATGGGTGACTACCTCAGAGATAACCTAGTAGGGAGGGATTTCCTGGGTGGGGTGGAGGAATAGTGAGCCAAATTAAAGGATGGCATAGTGAAGGTAACAGACCTCTATGAAAGAAGTGAGTAAAAACAGGAAGAACAACAGACCACTACGATTCTTGAGGGAGTGGCAGAGAAAGGTAAAGGCTAAAAGGGTGGCATTCAGGAGGTACACGGAGATGCAGAGGTAAGAGGGTAGGGTGGTGAATCAGGAAAAGCAGAGGGAAGCAGGGAAGGCACTGAAGGATGCAAAGGCACAAACAGAGGAAATGACAGCCAAAGGGGTAGCTAAAGGGGACAAGACTTTTTCAGATACATAAGCCAAAAGAGGAAGACAAGGGGTGGAATTGTGAGGTTAAGAAGGGCAGGGTGTGACTGTGCAGAGAGGAAGATCAGAAAAAAGCAGGTATTGTGAACAACATATTTCAGCTCAGTCTTCACAGTAGGGGGGACAGATCACATAGAATCAGCAGGAATGCTGGAGGGAGGTGGATACAAGTCCATTCACAGAGGAAAGAATCCTGAGAGAACTTGCAAATCTGAAAGTAGAATAGGCTATGGGGCCCGACGTGGTAACAAGAGTGGTTCTAGAGGACTGGAGGAAGGCAGGTGTAGTTCTGCTTCATAAAAGTGGCAACAGAGAGGAGGCTGGGAACCGCAGGCTGGTCAGTCTAACATCAGTGGTGGGGAAGTTAAATGAGACACTGTTGAAAGAAAGGATAGTCGAGTATCTTGAATCCTGTGGACTACTAGATCCAAGGTTGCAAGGATTCACAGTGGGGAGGTCATGTCAGATGAACCTGCTTGATTTCTTTGAATAAATGACCAGAGATATAGATCTGGGTGGGGTAATACTTAGACTTCAGCAAAGCCTTCAACACCATACACATAGGAGGCTTATAAGGAAACTGGACAGTTTGGGGGTGGTGCACAAGGTGGTGAACTGGGAAAGGAACAGGTTAATGGATAGGCAAAAGTTGGTGGTGGTAAACACCAGTCACTTTATTGAGGGGAGGGTGCCCAACAGGATACCTCAGGGCTCAGTACTGGGACCATTCCTCTGCAATATTTTCATAAGCTGCATTGGGAAGGGAATGAGTAGAAACCTGAGAAAACTCAAGGAGTGGTCAAAGGTGTATCAGCTGGGTTTCAATACAAAAAGTACAAAATCATGCACCTAGGGCACAGAAACCCAGAGGCAGTGGGAGAAGGGATATTGACACTCACTATAAAGGAAAGGGCCCTTGGAGTTATCATATCTGATGACTATAAAGTGGTGAGGCAGTGCGACAAGCCAGAGAGGGGAGTCACCAGCAGAAGAAGAGAGGTTGTGTTACCACTATATTGATTGTTGGTGAGACCCCACATGGTCAACTGAGTCCAGATCTGGAGACCACATCTCTGGAAGGACATAGACAGAGCACAGACTGCCTAGAGGAGGGCAACTAAAATGATGCATGAGATGCATCATAAGCCCTGTGAAAAGATAATGAGGGATCTAAATATATACACCCTGGAAGAGAAAAGGGAGAGAGGAAGGGCATGCTAAACACCTATAAATACTTCACTGGGATAAATAAAGTACAGGAGGGGAGTATTTTTCAGAAGAGAAGATGCATGAGAACAAGGGTACATACAATGCAGTTAGGAGACGGGAAATTATGAGGGATGTGAAGAAGTGCTTCTTCACTGAAAAAGTGGTGGGTGACTGGAACAATCTTCCTGCAGAGATGGTGGTGGTGAAGACAGTGGTGGGCTTCAAGCATGCATGGGATAAGCACAAAGGAATTTTGGTAAGAATGCGGGGGGAGTAGCTAGAGATCTGGATGGGTCTGCAGTGATGTTATAGGCAGGGGAAAAAAATGGAAAGACTGGGTGGGCCAAATCAATTCAATCAATCTTTTATTGGAAAACATATTGAGAGAAACTCTCATTTACAATTGCATCCAAGTACAGAAAAATAGTTCAGTTGCAGTTATACATAAGCACATGAATCAAGAAATATAGAAATACAAATCCAACTTGATATACAAAACTCCAAAAAATGGTCCTTATCTGCAAACAAATTCTGTTTTTGTTTCCCTGGTTATCCAGTAGAAGAAATTGATTAGATTTGTGTCATAGAGGCATCGGTCAGGAAGCATAGGCAGACCAGGGAAGTTATAAAATTCTCAAAATAGTGCTTTATTATTATTAATAACAAGAAAATAAAAATATAATTGTGCAGGATAGCTCTTCATAAAGGCAGTTGAAGCAAACAGAAGTACTTCATCTAAGAGTCTCTTTAAAATCTCCAGCCCTTTCTAACTCAAAACAAAATGTTGCTCTCTTTTTATAAGATGTATTTGCCAGGCAGGTTAACTTCTGAATCCTGTTCTTGTACAATAAGTTCCATCTCCTGTTTTTCACAAAATGCACCAAGACTTGTTTCATTGACCTTCCTGTGATCAGCCTGAAGAGTATAATAGTCTTCTTTAATAGGTGCTACCTATTAAGACATCCTGTCCCAGAGCTAGCTTCCTGTTGATAATTAAGCAAACAATATTTTGGAGGTCAAATACAGCTAATGGTTAACCCCTTGTATTAAGGGGGGAATTGTTAAACCAGATAAGGCACACTAAGCCAGAATTTGTTTCCAGGTGTGACCTGGGAGCATGAGGCAGTTAAATGACTTGCTCAGGGTCATGCAGTATGCAAGTGGGGACTGATGGGATTCATACCCAGGTTTCCAGGTTTGCAGCTCATTGCCATTAACCACTACACTACATTATACTGTCTCCTGTATTGTACACTGTACTGCCTCCTGCCTCCAATATTACAGATTGTCATTTTTAAAAGAAACCCAGGTAGCTTTTCTGCATTCATTTCAATGGTATAATTATATACATTTGCAAACCAAGAGATTCCAGTTTCACATTTATTGTATTTATTTTGAAATGTTTCACCAGGAAAGGCATACTGAGCTACAATAGCTCATTTCCAGATGTGCCTTGGGGGAAGGGGAAAAAGGAATACAATATAGAATATAAATGCAAAAGAATATACAAGAAATTAAGACTGTACATAAACTGAAACACTTAGGCAATACCATATATTTTTGTGGGCAAGGCAAGTGGCACTTGCCATCAGATATAGAGCATATACAAATATCCATATACATAAACAACACTAATGTTAAATATTTAAAAATATACCCACTTGTCTAATATTCAAATATACAAAAGCATGTACACACATAGCATACTTGGGATTTATACAACAGGGGTAGTTATAGAGAAACTTGTAAAAATAGAGGGGGGGGGAGTAGGAGAGATAAGAGAGTAGGAATGGGCCTGCACCCCTCCGGGATGCACACACCCCACAAGGATTTGCCGAAGAAGGGGAGCGGTTGGACAGAGCAGGGACAAATAGGCACAAATGTGGTGGGTAGATTAAATTGAGTAAAGGGTAAGGGGAGTATGGGAAGATATGGGGGAAGGAGGGTGGAATAAATTTGTGAAAAGGGAAGAATTAAAAGGAGTGATGAGAAGGAGGTGGCAGCTTTTCCCAAACGGAGCGGAAACCCAATGGTATGAGCACTACTCAATGTGAACCAAGCTAGTGCTCTAGGAAATGGCAAGCTGAATGAGGGGTAGAAGGGGAAAAGCAGGGATAGAAGGGGGAAAGCAGAGGAAATAGAACAGAAGAAGAGGCAGAGAGAATAATGACTGGAGTAGGGTCAGGTTCAATTGCAGGAAGGGGAGATGTAGTGATGAAGAAGATAGGACAACAAATGGGTAGACGGAGTGGAATGGATATCTAGAGGGAGGAAGGGAAGGAGTTCCAAGTGGTTGGAAAGTGATAGGAGAAAGCTGTTCTTCCTGAAGTAAAAATATGGGAAAGGAAGGAGGAGGATCCTAGAGGGAGACATGCAGAGGAAATAAGTGGGGGTGGGGGGATGGAGAGATGGTCAGTTAGGTAGAGTGGCAGGGAGCCAAGCCAGAATTTCCCAATTAAAGAGGCAATATGGGCAACACATCTGGCCCCAGGAGGGGGGAAGGAGAAAGCAGTGTAGAGGTCACATTGGTGTGTACGAGGCAGACAGGCAAGAGCAAAGCAACAGAAGGAATTGAATAGAGTGTCCAGTCTGGTAAGGGTAGTTTTGGGGGCAATGTTATAGACAATGTCGCCGGACTCAAAGATTTTGAGGATCATCTTCTGGATGATTTTACGACAGGCAGTCAATTGAAGGCAGCAAAGATGTCTATACAGAGCTCCGAGTTTGGGAAGGAAATTTTTGTAGATGGCATCCACACGACAAATAAAGTCAAGATTCCTGTCAGGCCAGATCACAAGGTACATACAGAGTCATATATTTTTTTTTAACCACAGAGAAGCAAGGGAAGAAAGAAAGAATAGAAACAGCAAGTGAAAGAAGGGAGAAAATGGAGAAACTGTGGGACTGTCAGAGCGGCCAATTCATAGGTGTCACAAGGAAAATTTGATTTCATACTCAGATAGGCAAGAGATAGACAAGTGACAGAATACTAGAGGACAGAATAGACCCTTGCTTTTAACTCTTTCTGCATAACAAATGGGACAGGGTCTGATCCCAATCCTGTTGCATACCCCCCTCCCCCCTTAAGAAGGAACCTGATTTTTTTTTTCCTTTAAAGAACAGGTTTCTAAAATCTTCTCTAATATTTCTTTTAACATCACCTTATAACATTTACAGTTCTTTGTATATGCAGTATTCATTTTTTCATCACACGTTACAACAAACATTTTTTAAGCACACAAATTTTTTTTCAACCTTCTGAATTCTCAATTGTTGAACCGTATCTTGACAGAAAATCAGCACTGACATTCTCTTTTCTGTATTTGTGCATCACTTAGAATTTTAATGGCCGTAGTGCCAGGTATCACCTTGTGATGCTGGGATTTTTATCCTTCATTTGATTAAGCCAACAGAAAGGGTTGTGATCTATTATATGTACAAAGTCAGCTCATAGCAAATAAAACTTAAGGTACTCTACTGCCAGTTTCACAGTAATGCATTCTTTCTTAATAGTGGAATACTTTTTCTGTCTGTCGTACAATTTCCTACTGTTATACAGAATGGGATGTTCTTCCCCATCCATATTCTGACTCAGGACTGCACTTACAGTAGGCCTACCTCCGATTCATCTGTCTGTAACAGAAATTGCTTCTCAAAGTCTGGACTTCTTAAAACTGGGACTGAACATAATGAAGTATTGATGGCCTGAAACAGCTTCATCACACTCTGGGGCCATTTCACATTATTTGGATGCCATTTTTTCATGAGTTCATAGAGGGAAGCAGCTAACGGGGCAAAGTTGAGAACAAATCTCTAGTAGTAACCAGCCAGATGTAAAAATTACCTGATATGTTTGTTTGTATTAGAGACAGGACTGTTAGCTTCATCTTCTATCTTGGAAACCTTTGGCTTTACTTCTCCATTTCCCAAAATATAACCCAGATATCCAGTTTCCTTCATGCCTAATGTGTACTTGGTAGGAGTAATGGCCAAACCCTCATTTTTGATAGATTGGATAACTGCTCCTAGGTGTTCCAGGTGGCTTTTCCAGTCTGGATTGTAAATCATGACATCATCCAGGTAACCAGCACAATAACCAGTGTGAGGGGCTAGAATTACATATATGTACTGCTGGAATGTAGTGGGTGTGCCATGTAAACCAAACAGCATGATCGTGAACCGATGGATTCCAAATGAAGCGGAAAATGCAGTTTTGTCTCTGGATTCTTTGGGTAGGGGAATTTGCCCATAACCCTTGCTGAGATTGAGGGTACTAGTGTACATGGCACTTCCCAGTCTGTCCACCAAACCATCTATCCTGGGCACAGGATAGCTATCAACTACAGATACCTGATTAAGTGTCCTAAAACCAAAGCAGATTCTTATATCCCCTTCTTTTTTGTTTACAGTCACCATTGGTTATCACCAAACAATTCTTGTTTCTTCAATGTTACCCAACTCTCATTTTTTGTGTTTTCTTAATCACGTCTGCTCTTAACTGCTCTGGCAATCTGTGTATCTTTTGTCTGATAGGATGAACATTATCTGTCACTGTTACATGCCTGACACATTTTGCTCAGTCTGGCAGTGTTGTAAAAGTACTTCTAAATGTCTTTACCAAGTTATGAATCTCTACAGTTTGTTCTCTAAGGAAACATTCACCTTTATAGCATCAGAAGTTACAGTTTATTCGCACCTGTCATTAGCTTTATCAATATCGTCTTTAGAAGTTTCTGGTAATACTAACAAAGTGACCTTTGGAGTTTTTTCATACCGTTTCTTCAGGAGGTTAGCATGGTATATCTTGGTAGTGTTTTTCCTATCGGGGTCATATCATAGTTAACTGTACTGGTATGTCTAACCACGTTGTAAGGCCCTTGCCACTTCATTAACAGTTTGTTTTATGTAGTGGGTAGCAGTAACAAGACCTTTTCACTTGACTCAAAAACTTTTTCTTTTACCCCATGGTCATTATACATCTTCTGCTGTTTTGGGGCCTTTCCTTGGTTACTATGGGGAATTGCAACATATTTTGCCAGTTTCTTTCTCAGTGCACACATATAAGATGTAATAGATTCTTTCTGAGTGGGGTTATCTTCACATGTTTCTTTTATTACATCTAATGGCCCTCTAGGTTCTCTGCCATACATTTCAAAGGGTGAAAAACCTGTTGATGTTTGTGGCACTTCTCTGTAAGCAAAAAGCAGGTAAGATAAATATTAGTCCTAATCTTTCCATTCACAAACATTTTTATCATGTGTTTCTGGGTTTTGATTAAAACACTCAACAAGACTGTCTGTCTGAGGGTGATAAAGGGAGTTTCTTATGACAGTGACACCTAGTAGCCAGTACAGCCACTTCAGTAATGCAGCACCAAAATTATTACTTTGATCATAATAATCTATTTAGGTATGCCATCCTTTTGAAAATTTTGGCAAGCTGCTGCTACTTTTAGGGCTGTGACCATAAGCATTGGAATTGCCTCTGAGTACTGTGTAACCTAGTCACATACTACCAAAATTACCTCATTTTCTTTTTTTACTTTTGTCCAAGGGGCCAACCACATCCATTGCAATTCTCTGAAAAGGCACATCTACCAAGGGCAGGGGTACTAGGGGCACCTTGTCATTTTTAGTCACTGGGGCTACTTTCTGACATTCAGCACAAGTACTGCAGTAGGTAGCAACATCCTCATGAATCCCAGGCCAGTAAAATCTGTACAACAGTCTGGCAAGGGTGCGGTCCCTCCCTGAGGGACCAGCCATAGGACTATCATATGCTATCTGTAACAACTCAGTTCTATACTTCTTTGGTATGACCAACTGTTCAATCTGTTCCTGCATCTGAGGTTTAACCCAAACTCTGTACAGTAGCCCATTACATTTTTTAAACATTGGTTCACCCTATTTTTATTTCACCCCAGCTACTTAAAATAACCATGGAGAGAAACATCATCAGTTTGCTCAGAAACAAAATCACAATAAGTTTAGTTTTAGCATTTTTATATATGAACCCCTAGGGCCCAATTCTCAAAACAGCCACTAGAGTGGTGCAAGGTGAGTTGAATGCATTGTGTGTCAAAAGACCTTGCACTTCCAGCTTTGTACCCTATTCAGCAAGAAACACACCGTGTTGCAAATGTAGTGCACATGACACAAGGATGCACGGTGCATCATATAAACAGTGTAGGCAGACTGCATGGTGCATGCAGCATCAACACACCTGAATGGAATCATGGCCAACCCACAGAAGATGCAGCAAGGACAAAGGGGGCAGGGAGAACAGACAACCACAGGAACACAGAGGAGAAAAACAGGACACTTCAGGAAGAAGAACTTCACTGACCAGGAGACAGACATCCTCCTGGATGCAACTGAGGCCCAGGTAGGTGGGCAGATGGGTGAACATATCAGAGGTGCATTATGTGTAATGGTGCAGGGATGTGAAATGTAAGTGGCACTCAACAGGCAGACCTGCTACTGTCCCAAGAAGGGGACCAGAAGGTACTGACACAGTGGCAGGATGCATGGGACAAGGTAATCAGACAGGGCAATGCAGCAGCCCCCTGCAGGTGCAGTGTGAGGGAGCTGCAGAAGTGGTACTGTGACGTTAAGTGGCAAGTGAAGGAAAAGGCAGCCCATAACAGGCGATGCACCATGGCAATGGGAGGAGGACCCAGCCAACTGCGGGCCCTCAGCAGACATGAGGAATGTGTAGTGGCACAGCTCAGCACATGCAGCATATAGGGTGTCACAGAGCTGGATCTGTACTGGCTGCAAAATGCACAAGGTAAGAACATGGCATGTATGAGGTGGGTGACACCACCATGTGGACAGCAGCTGTGGCATTACCAGTGGAGGTTGACGCCCTGCATGGCCAACAAGAAAACCATAATGCAAGGCCTCACAATGGATAGTGACACCAGTGGGGAGGATGGCAGGGCCAGTTGGAAATAGCAATGAGTGGTTCCACCATGCAGAAGCATGGGATGCATGTGACGACCTCTCCAATGGTCACCACAAGCTTGACATGCATGTACACATTGGACACATACCATGATATGTGGACAAAGTGACACTCAATGTGCACATATGTCTGTACACCCTGCAGGATGCCGGAGTACACAGCCTGGATGACATGCCACTGTCTGGAGGCCCACACCACCATGGTGCCACGATGTGTCTGATAGTGATAGCGATGGGCAGAACAGCAAGGCACAGACAGTCACCCTCCAGTAACAGCACTGTGAGCCAGGGTCATAGGAGTGACACAGACAGTGATACCAGAGAAGGACAGGCAACTGATAATGCTAGTAATGCTATACCATCCATCAGCAGCAACACCATGGGGGACACCACACCTGTAGGCAAGATGCATGCAACAGCATGCTGCCAGCATAACACTGGTCCCACGGGCATGGACTGAAACCGCTGGGTGGTGGGAATGCAGACAGCCAAGGGATGGACAGCATGGCACTGACCACATTGCAGGCGATACCCAGCATGAGTCCCACAGGGGTGGTCAGGATGTGATTCAGATGTGTGAGAGCAGCCAGTGCACAGCACAGTGTGCATGGAGCACAGGACAACAGCTGGCCACAGTGTCAGTCTCGAACGGAGCATGCGCAGTCTGACTGAAGGACAGAGAGGTGGGTGACAAAGATGTCTGTCATGGAGCCACATCTGAACTGCAGCAGGATGACAATGCCACTGATCACAGACATGTGGGCACCACAGACAACATGGTAGGGTCAGGGAAACACAGTGATGCTGGTGTAGACTGTGGAAATGGCACAGCGGTACACACAATCAGTAAGGAACCCTAAGTGCACATGCCATGTAAGATACCTACAGCAACAGTCCCATGAACATGGGTGAGGATATGGACGGACATGAAGGGGTAGAGGAACAGGAGGTGCATAGGAGGCAGGACACTCACCTGTTGGACATTTGTGTGGTGCAGGCTATCCACACAGGATACAACAGGGCAGGCCCACCCACAGCCATGACAACAGCCACTGCTGCAGAGATGCCAGCACAGCAAAAAACATCTCTGGGTCGAGGAAGAGGAGGTCCACTGACGCAGTCGGAATGGACAGTGAGGGGCACACAGCAACTGCAGCAGCAGAACGCAGTGCACAGATAGCCACATCAGGTGGCCGTACCGTTGCAGAAAGGACAACAGCTGTGAGGCAGGGATGATTACAGTACAACAACTGAGGCAGGGATGATTGCACGACAGTCACAGATGTACATCGTACATGCACAGATGACCACCACAGGAACACATGCACACAGTGACATACCTCATGATGCAGTGCAGAGCAGCACCACAACAACACAGCCACCACGTACAGCACAGAAGTGGAAACCAACCAATGTCAATCATAATGGGCATCACAGCCACCCCCATAAATAGTTAGCGCACCACATGCCAGGCATGTACAGTGGACCAGGGAGGAATAACCTTGATGATAGTGTCATCCACCCTGCAATAGAATGTGTAGCCACACCACACCCTAAGCACAGCTGCTCACCTCAAAACACACTACACAAGGCATCACACATGTACCATGTGTATGTATGATGCATGTACTATGGCCACTTGTCCCATGTACAGTGCCCATGTCCATGATCCCATCCCAGACATGCCACCACAGGAAGGAAACACACTCACACATGCCTGCAGCCTGCAGGCTGCCATTAGCAACACCACAGCTGTACAACCCTTCCAATCTGTATATCACGTGCCACACACAATTACACTCCCCACAGCCTGCCCTGGAATCACTGGCCTACAAACGTGTGTGAACAACATGGCATGCCACAGACAGCACATGTCCACAGTGTGCACCAACAGGACAGACACATGCACAACAGGCACACATACCTGTAGTCCATAGTATGTCGGTCAATGCACACGCAAGGGAACACCCATTGCTAGGGCATGCCGGAATGTGGCTGGACAGCACACCACAGCAGCACAACAGAGTCCACCACAAATAGGCCTATCTGATGTGAGTGACACCCTGCAGGAGCTGCCTTTGTCACCACCAGCAAGACACACCTGCAGGTCACCAGCGTACATCCTCACCAACTCCCAGTGATCGTGTGGCGGCATCACACATTGTGATGACTCATATACCTGCCTCACCTTGCATACATGGTGCCAGTAGGCCAACGCTGCTGTACCAGTACCCTTTGCCACTTCATGCCTGCATCCCTTATATTGCAGAGAACCACCATACAGGTTGTGGCCCCACGACACCCCCTTGTGCCCCCGTTGCTCCCATTGAGTTGCACACAGCACAGTGGGGAACACCACCACTGTACTGGCCCATGTCACATGCAGCACCGTGTTCATTCACAGTCCCAGACGTGCTGCCACACTCAGGTGCATGGCCGGTGCTTGTCAATTGTCCCCCCACCACACACATATATGATGTATCCTACCCATCCCACTGTCACCACACCCACTCACATTATCTGACATGTGATGTACACTGGGCAGCAGGCAGACTGTGATGTACACCACATGATGATGGGTGGCCATTGCACAATGCCCCATACCATGCCACACCACACAGTCCTATCATGGAATGGTGTACCACATGTGTGGAACCATGACATGCACCACACCTGCAAGCCCCAACTGCAGGGTCCCACCTTGTCAACTGGTGGCTTGGCTTACCCTCAGTGGAATGCCACTGTGGAACTAAGAGGGCCCCTATACTGTTTACAACACATGTCTGCCGGAAAACAGTGATCTGACACAGTGCACAGAGTGTGACACTACTGAGTCCTGTGATGCATGTTGCCAGTTTGACATGCAGTACAGGACACACAACGTAGGTCAACAAACTCTGTTGTCCAGGTGAGGCCCTGTGTATGCCGATATGGACTGGTAAACAACCGTTGCCTGACAATGCACAGTACACAGAATAGGCAGATGTAGGGCACGCATAAGCATGAGTGACACACAGACACAGTATGAATGATGAACAACAATGTATTATGAACATCAAAGCAATACACAACAACATCAAGAAAGCCGTATATATAGGTACGTAGTGCAGTGTGAACAACAACACAGTTGAAACAGTGCAGCTATTAACAGCATCATCAGCAGTTATGGAAACAACATTACCAGTCATACTCCTGAGTACGTCCTACACTATGTGGCCATTCCTTGGCATGACTGTCCTGTAGCACATATTGTCCTGGACAATGTTGCGGTTTGCAGGTCCAACAGTTAGGTGTCTGCCAATGTGGTTAAGGTAGTCCAGTAGGTCATGTATATCATCATTAATCAATGTAATATAATGTGCCAAGGGCCTCATGCCCATGCTGAGGCCTCATGCAAAGTCATGGAGGTTGGGTACCTGTGGTTGTTGTTCATCGATACCACAAGCAACAGTGTCCTATGATGCATCATCAGCACCCACAGACTGCTCTGGTTCAGGATCAGGTGCAAGCTCTGTGGCCCCACACACAGGAGCATCCCCAGCATCATCACGGCCATCCCCTGCCTGTCCAGCCATACAATCATCGGTATCTGCCGCTGTCATGTCCACTGTGGCATTGGAGTCTGAATGCCCTCATCACCATTGACCAGCTCCACATGTGGTGGCTGTTGCTGCTTTTGTTCCTCTGGGGCCACCTCTTTCTCTGAACTGTCATCTGTACCTTCCTGCTGTGTTTACTGCTGATTGCCCTGTGCCATCCTCCATGTTTTGGCAGCATAGGCCCTTGCATCCCCCCCTCTTCAGATGGTGCATCACTCACTCAAGGCTATGCCATCAAGTGTCATGACCCTGCTGTCCCCTCTGCACACCAGCAGTGGCACCTGCAAGACAATGTGTCAGACTGTGAGGAAATGCAATGCATGTTTGCACAGCTTAGTCCACAGACAATTAGTGTTGCACTGACTGCACACACACGGGGTGGAATGCAGTGACATGCCATGCCACGAGTTGTGCCACACATCTGCAAAATGCACTGTTTGGGTATGGAGAGCCATCTCCAGATGGTGTATACAGTTCATGTGCCCTACCCCACCTACAACCCACACAGGTGGCAGTGATTGCCCTGCAGCTTTATGCCTATGTGCGTGTGTGCTGCGTCATGTGTCATCTGCACATGACACCAGCCGTACCATCGTGCGGCCTGTCACAGCATGGTACAGTGCATGTGCGGCATAGGCATGGCAATGCTGCATGGCAGCAAGCGTCTGAGGGTGCCTGTCCCTGTCAATGTATATTGTACCTTGTGTGTTACCCTGGCGGGCTGACTTGCTCATGTGTCACTCGTGTGTGCAGTCACAAACATGTCCGGGGGACATGTGGCCTGTACGCATGACATAGGATGCAGGTTGCCTTCTCAATGTCTGCAGCTGCACATGTGGCCTGGGGCCACAGGCACGCACATCCATCAGAATAGTGCATAACACTGGGCCATTTACCACCGCAGACACACACACACAGCACTGTGCTGCTTCCATGCATCCCCCCCGCTAGGTGGGCCCTACAACAGTACATTACAATAATGCATGTATGCCATGTCAGAGGCACACTTACATCGGCACCATCGGGTATCACTTTGGCCTGGTCCCTCTCCACCCTGTCCATGACTCATGGGCCTCTCCTGCCCCTCATCATCATTTTCCTCTTCTGCTGAGACTTAATAGTGCATGACATCGTCAGTACACAGCTGTGCATCCTGCATCTCTGTGGTCTGCTGTATATCAGTAACATGTGTGTTACCAGACATACCTGCCTGCCTTGGCCATCTGCCTCACATCTGGACATCTGCATCATGAGTCATCCTCCACAGGGAGCTAAGAGCTGACCCTTCATCCAGGCAAGGTCATTCCATCGATACCTGACATGCCTCATGGTTCTCCTAATACCAGACCCTGCCTGGAGCTTTGTACCAATGGTGGACCACACCCTTTCACTGTCTGTGGGACTGGATTGCTATCTCCCCTGTGGGAACAGCATCCTGGACCATTGCTCTACCAGACTTATGAGAAGCACAGTCTCATCATTGGAGAAGTTTGATGTCTTGCTGCAGGATGACATGACTGTGTTCTCTTACTCCTCATTTGCTACTTGACTATAACTTTCTCCTGACTAACTATCCACTGTATGTGCCTAATGCAGCTTCAGCAGCACTGTACTGTTAGGCCTACTGCACATGCAATTGCTGGCCTAGTACATGCTGTACCGTGTGCTGTGTGGGACCCGTATGTCCCTGCATTCCCACTGTTCAGTCCACGTGAGATGCAAGGTGTGCTGACCACCATTATGCATGCAACGCAAGTTGTGTCTGCATTGCACACTCTGTGCACTGCAAACACTGTCCTGTGGCATTGAACAGGCGGAGGTACCACAGTATGTTACACCTGGACATGGAACACTTTTGTGTTGCTGCATGGGGCCACACCATCTGTGTGGTGGGTGGCTGTGATGCAGCACATGCCGCATGTGCGAACATGCCTTGACTAACATGTGAAGCGAACGGGCCCTGGTGCATGGCAGTGCAGCATGCATCTTGGCAGGCCATGTGCTGCAATGCACCCTGCATCACCACCGCCTATGCTGGAGGATTTTGGTGCCAGTTACGAGTTGTGTGGCTGCACAATGCATCTGTTGCAAATCACACTTCATTGCTGGTGCAGGGGGGTATGCTTGCTTACATTCCAACTGTGTGTCACTATACATGCCCTGCTTCCACAGATATGCTACTAGCCATCCATTTCCTGCTGCCACATGAGCACAGCAGCTGGTCATGTGCCCCCTCTTGGACCATGCTGCATGGTTTGTGCAGCCCCCCACCACCTACTATCTTCACTGGCAGTACTGCTGGCATTGCCCATTGTGCCCACCACACAGTGTCATTGCATATGGGTACCAACACAGGTATGCTGAGAGTGGCATGTTGACACTGTTGTGCTGTTGACACTCCATGCTGTCTGCATGGCTTGCCAATTCCCCTGAATGTTGTGCCTGGCACACAACATATAATACCATGCCATTCAACATATCACAAATACATCACTCGTGTAATGTAGCATGTGCATGCAACACCCACTCGGCCACGTGTGTTGCTGCCATTGTCATGGTGTCATGTGCTGTCTGGGTCTGCACACAGTCAATGGGCACCTCTTTGTTAACAGTGCTGCCCTGCCTGTCTGCAGGCACAGGCATCAACACCTCTGTTTCGCCACAGCTGGTCTGGTCCACCAGCGGTGTGTGGCCACTCCACAGTGGTCCGCAGGTACTTGGTACTGCTTTGTTGTTCTCTGCAGCACCATGGAATTGCTACCCAATGTCACTGTTGTGCGTAACATACATGCATGGTTGTGGCCTTCATCTGGCCTCAGTGCTGCGGTCGGTGCCCTACAGGACACCATGGTGGTGTAGCAGTACTTGTGCCTCTTGCACACTGGGCATGGTGTTGTGTGCACATCTGTAGTGTGATACGATCAGGATTGAACGCATGTATTGTCCTGCCAGTGTGAGTTGTATCTGGGCTCTTCATGGCCAGTCAATTGCAGGCCTCACCTCCTCTTCCTTCGCCTCCTCCTCCACAGTGCCACCATCATCACTGGCTGCTTGTTCCTCCTCTTGCATTGGTATTCTGTGGTTGAGTGCAATGTTGTGCAGCATGCAACATGCAATAAAGATTTTGCATGCCATTTGTGGTGTGTACTGCAATTCACCGCCAGATATGTTGAGGCTCCAAAACCTCATCTTGAGAGTGCCAAAGGTGTGCTCTGTCACATTGCATGTTACTGCATGGGCATCATTGTAGCATTGCTCTGCTGCACTCTGGGGCTGTCTCACCAGTGTCATCAGCCATGGCTGTTGGGGGTATCCACTGTCACCTGTGGGGGGGGTTACTGTTGTGTCCACATGCTACACAAGTCTTTCTGTTTTCTGTGTGTTTGTGTGTGCCCTACCTATCAGTCAGCCATCTGTCAGTGTTCCATTCTGGAATGCCTCGCACACTCTGCTGTTCCGGTAAATGTACGCATCATGTGTGGACCCAGGATACTGTGCCACGATTTCCAGTATATGGCATCTGCTGTCGCATATGACCTGAACATTCATGGAAAGGTATCCCTTGTGATTCACATACTTTAGGTGTCTGGTTCATCCGGCAGTGCCCTTATGGCAATGTGTGTGCAGTCTATTGCACCAAGCATGCATGGAAATCCTGCTGTGTTGTAGAATCCCTACTTGATTGCAAGCTGCTCATGGGCATCTGTGTGTAGGTGGATGTATTGCTGTGACCTGCGTACAAGGGCATCCACAAATGCCCTCAGGTAATGTGATACAGAGGGCTGTGAGATGCCCACTGTATCGCTGCTTGGTATCTGGAATCCACCACTGGCTAATACACGTAGAGCTGCACATACCTTCACCTTGGTTGGTATGGCATGGCCTGTATGTGTCCTGCTTCTCATGTCAGCCTCCAGCTCATGGCATAGCTGTGCAATGGCTGCTTTGCTGAGACGGTATCGTGCAATGCACTGCTCCTCTGTCAGTCCCATGTGTGAGGTGCGAGGGTGGTACTCACACCTGGCATGCCTCCTGTGTCTGTGTTGTTGCTGTCTGTGTACCTGCTGTATATGTTCCTGTGGCTGCTGTATGACACCACCCTGTTGGGCATCTTGGCGGGCACGTCTCCTGTGGCGTAGGATAGACAGCCATATGCCCAGCAGGGTCAGAGGTGCAAACATCCTGGTGTCTCTCTCTCTTTCTTTCCTGCTGTAGTCTTGCCTGTATGTCAGTCCTTTAACACTGCCCCTGCCTCTTCCTTTCCTTTTTCTAAGTCCCCTTAGTTCAGCTCTGGCTGATCTAGCAGGTGTTTGTTATTTCCTGTTTGGTGCACCTTTGTGAATAGTACTGCTGCATCGTGCATGCCTTGCCCATGTCACAACATACCTTGTGTCATGGTGCTGGCCGGCATAGGGCGCTGCAACACTGAAAGGGGTGGTTGATGCACTGGTTCTGGCTTTGCTGCACCGTGCATTTGCGAGTAGCGTATAACTTGCGTTTGGCACAAGGTGCATCTTGCGTCATTCTGCTTGATGCATGCACCTTGCATCACGGTCCTGAGTTTGAGAATTGAGCCCCTTATGTCCATCAGTCTTTTGTTGCCACTGTTAATCTATGCATCTTCTTTCTTTTCTGGACTTCTGAATCTTGGAACTGGGCTCAAACTAGTCTGAGTCAAAGGCACCAAAAGGAAAAGAGTCCCAACATCTGAGATTTTCTTTGCCTGAGCTCTTATTATCATAGCTACTGACCCAGCAGGGTTTGCATCCTCTGTGATTAACTTCACAACTTCTGGAAATTCATTTTCAATGATTACAGGCACAGGTAACTCTTGTACTACCCTCATTTTCATTTGGTGCGACACCCCATTAATGTTAAGAATTAATTTGGTGAGGGGATAGTATTGAGTGTCCCCATGGATCCAGATGACCCAGTACTTGGTCCTTTTTCAGTCTTTTTCCAGCACTTCAGCGTGCACAAGACACGGTCAGCTTCCCAAATCTGAAAGTGCCTTAACAGTCTTATATCCCATCTGGACATCTGTTAAATGCTTACCACAATTTGCTGTGGTCAGATTTGTTCTGGTGTTACTCACCTTAGTTGTATGATAGTTTCTTGCAATATGAATTGGCTTATTACATGTATAACAGATAAAGTCTTTGACTGCAGATTTATTACCTACCTCAGAGTTCTTATCTGACCTGGAGTTAAATCAGGAAAAAGAGGATCTTACCATCCCCTCGCTGTTACTTTTCTGCCTGTTCACCTGATAGTTCTCAGCCAAAGAAACAACCTTTTCCCAGCTTTCTGGTCAGTGTTCTTTTACCCAAAGCTGCACGTCTGTAGGAAGGATGTTGATGGATTGCTCCATTCCAAATATGTCTATGATCTGTGGGATTGTTTTGCCCTCTGGTTGGAGCCATTTAATGAGGAGTTCTTTGAGTCGGGTGAAGGCTTCTCAAGGATTGTTGAATGAGTTGTACTTCAGGGACTGGAATATCTTCCTATAAGTCTTTCTTGAGATGTCATACCTTTTAGGGATTTCTCTTTTCACAATGTCATAGTTTTCTTACTGCACAGTGTTCATATTGCTGTAGACTAATTTGGGTTTACCTGTCATATAAGTACTAGCCTGATTGCCTATTGCTGTTTTGAGCATTGGTAAACTCCAGCTACCCTTTCAAAAGTTGTCGGGTATGCTTCCATATCTTCTGAGGGACACAGCTTTGTAAGTTTAATGTCTTTTAAGCTGTTTGTATTTTGTTGATTTGCTGGACCTGTATGAGATTCTCCAGCTTTGATAGCTTGCAAGGTATCAAGCTATCAGTGCTCCTGTTGCTACATCTCTTTTTTGGTTTTCTAGGCACTGCAGCTCTTCTCTGTACCATCTCTTCTCTTCTCTGAGCCTCTACATGCTGCATTTCTTTTCTTCTATGTTTTTCAGTCTCTTTTTGTTGTACAGCCCACCATTTGAAGAAGGTGGGCATGCTTTCAAGTTCTATCCCAGCCAGTCCTTCTTCTTCCATCACTTGTGCTGGCTGTACAGTCTCAGTCTGGACTTTTGTTCTGCTTCTAGTTTGGCAGCCATTTTTCTGGTAATCACCCCTGGGGTGCTGTAGCAGGATCCATACCTTTCTTCTATACTTCCCTGGTACTAGGTCTAGTAGCCACATTCAAAACTCCTGGTTTAAAGTACGAATGATGCAAATCCCTCAGCTAACACCAACTGTCATAGATGCATAGGTCAGTAAGCATAGACAGACCAGGAGAAGTTATAAAATTTGCAAGTAGCATTTTATTATCAATAACATTAAAAAATAAAAATCAAATTGTGCAAGATAGCTCTTGATAGAGGCAGTTCAAAGAAACAGAAGTCCTTCACCTGAGAATCTCTTTAAAATATCCAGTCCTCTCTAACTCTAAACAGAACATTGCTCTCTTTTTTAAGATGTCTTTGCTTGGCAGTTTAACTTTTGCTTCCTGGTCCTGTAAGTTTCATCTTCTGTTTTTCACAAAATGTAACAAGACTGTTTTCATTGACCTTCCTGTGACCAGCCTGAAGGAATATATTAGTCTTCTTAACAGGTGTAACCAATTAAGAAAACCTGTCCCAGAGCTAATTGCCAGTTAATAATTCTGCAAACAAGCTTGTGGAGGTCAAAATGTAGCTCAAGGATAACGTGTTTGTATTACAGATTACCATTTTTAAAAGAAACCCAAATAGCTTTCTGCATTCATTTCAGTATTATAATTGTATACATTTGCAAACCAAGAGATCCCAGTTTCACATACAGATTCATATTTTTTAACCACAGAGAAGCAAGGGAAGAAAGAGAGAATAGAAATAGCAAGTGAAGGAAGTGAGAAAAGAGGGAAAGATCGTGGGACTGTCGGAGTGGCCAATTCCTATGTGCAACAAGGAAAATGTGATTGTGCAATCAGACAGGCTAGAGACAGACAAGTGATAGATTAGAAGAAGACAGAATAGATACTTGTTCTTAACTCTGTCTGCATAACAAATGGGACAGGGTCTTATCCCAAACCTGTTACAATTCATCTGGCATGACCTCCCTGCCCTCTGTGAATCCCTGCTGCCTTTAGTTCTGCAACTCGCTGGATTCAAGATATTCCACTTGTTGTTCTTGCAACAGAGTTTCTATTAATTTCTCAAGCACTGATGTGAGATTGCTCAGTTTATGGTTGGTAGCCTCCTCCCTGGTGCAGCTCTTATGGAGTGGGACTTTATCAGCTCTCCTTCAGTCCTCTTGAACCACTCCTATTTCCACTGAGTTGTTGAATAAGATCATACATTTTGCAGGAGCCCCTCCCTGAGCTCATTTAGTACCCTTGAGTGTGTCCCGTCTGCTCCCATGGCCTTGTCCACTTTCAGATTTGCAAGTCCCTTCAGGACTCTTTACTCTATAAATGGACTTATGTTCACCTCCCCACACATAAACACACACACTGTTCTTGTGGCTCCTCAGTGGTCTGTTCCTCTCTCCCTCCTTTGAGAAGACTGTGCAGAAGTAACTGTTCAGGATGTCAGCTTTTTCCTGATCCCGCTCTGTGTAGTCACCCCTTGCTGTCCTCCTTATCCTCTTTATCTCTCCCTTTGCTTGCTTCTTCTTGCTTATGCTCCTGAAGAATGTCTTGACCCCTTTTGATGGCACAAGGTCATTATGTCATATGACATAACACTGCAGCAATGTACCACACTGTAAATACAGCAGGTACATTGCTGCCACTCAAACAAACTGCCGAAACACACTTTGCTTAAAGAAGCCAGGGGCTACTTTGTTTTCTATGGGAGGGGCTTTGCCCTCTGCACCCCTCATTATGGGGGGGCTATACCACCAAACTCCCCATTAATATAATCAACTCTGGGGGGGGTAACACAGGAATAGGGAGAAAAACTACTGGGGGAGAAAAAAAGAAATTGCACAATGCAGTTTTGCAAAAGTCTGGGACTGGAATTCGAGCATCGGTCCACACATGCATAGTGCCCCTTCACTGCCATGGCTCATCCCGCTGAGCAATGGTGGCAGCTCGGCAGACCACCTCCACAACAGAAGTTTTGACCTCCACATCACTCCTCCTCCCCATCCATCTGTGACAGGGTACAAAACCGTGTGCAACATATGTGCCTTGTGGGGTTTTGTACCCTGTCGTACTAGTACGCCACGCTATATGTTCTACACAGTATTCCATGCACAGTTCTGTCCAAGACATATTGACCCAATATGCCTTTTGACACTCCTTTGGTTATCCTTTCCTCTTTTTGCACTATTGCTTATCACTCTGCCTTCCCTGCTTCCCTTTGTTTTATCTGGTACACTTCCCTATCCTTCTCCCTCTGTATTTCTTTGTACTTCCTGAATGACATACTTTTTTCTTTACTTTTGTGGCCACTTCCTGGAAGTACTATAGTGGACTTTTTTCCACCTGCTTTTCCCACTTTGTTCATGCAGAGGCTGGTTGCCTTAACTATGTCTTCCCTTAATCTTCTCCACTGTTCCTCTACCCCTCATTGGTAATCCATCCCTGCTAGCTGCTTCTAAGACAGGACAAAGAGTGGAAGGGGGAGAGTGAGTGTTTAGATGGTTTGGGGGTTATGGTTACTGATTATTGGGACCAGGAGAAGGAGGTGGAGACTGGGTGCTATGTGGGATGAGGTAAGGGTTTTCTTCTTGATTTTAGGGAGAAGAAAACTTTCTTGATTATCAATATTGGAGGAGGAGGAGGATGATGGAAGATAGGGTCACAAGGATTGGGGGAAGGACAGTTTCTTTCCTTTTTTTTTCTTTTCTGATAGCCACTACACTTTGCATAGCCACATTATTGACAAAGTGAAGTTGGTCTTTTGCCAAAGGCAAAATAATTCTTCCTAGTGGAGTTTTCCCTTCCCAAAGGTCAACTTTTGCAAGGTTTTTAAAGCAACAGTACAGTGACATTGGGCAAAACATGTGACACTATGTTTTATCACTATAATACATTCTTGGCATCTTTCAGTGTTATTCGGTGATAACATTATCTAGTTCCACCCACAGCTGAGTATTTCATAAATGTTTTAATGCAGTTTTTTTCTTAAGAAGAAAAAAATGGCCACCACATTTGTGATAGAAATATTTTCATAGACCTGGCAAGGGTTAGGATCGAGAAATAAAAAAACTTCTTGGTGGACAGCATAGGAGATACCTAGAAAAGAATACTTGACAGGTATGCTAATATTTTTTTCAATTGTAGCTGAAACCAGGTTTTTGGAAAAAATAATTTTGTTGCACTGCTGCATTAAACTTCATTACAAAAGCTTAGTAAAATATAGAAGATAAACTTCACTGATTTCTTATATTTACGTCACATAGCATTACCTGAGTTTGTTGTCTTCTAAGTTTGCTTGAAAAGACAGAGCAAGAAGCAACATTAACAGAACAAGGAGAAACATTAAGGCTTCTTTTGACACAGCAGAGTTACTGTCTTGTTACTATTTTGTTTTGTGCTTACAGATTGTGCTTACAGGTTTTGTTACTGTTTTGTTTTGTGCTTACAGGTTTTACAGTGTGATCTCTCTTTAGGCTATGCAGAGTTACTGTTTTGTTACTATTTTGTTTTGTACTTACATGTTTTGTTTTGGGCTTTCATGTTTTGCAGTCTCTTTCTCACATTGAAGGAGCTAATTGTTTTTCTTCCACAGCTCTTCCAGTGGATTAGGAGTGTATCTGGGGGTGGACCTGACACAGGCATAGTATCTGCAAACAGAAGGTAGATTTAAAAGGTCAGGTTACCATTACATTTATCTGAAGGTGCTGTAGTTGGCGGTGTTTGTTGGAGCCACTGCCAAAAGTTGATTGTTTTCCTCTACAGGTACCACTACTGATTTTCTGCAGGGCCACCCACCCTGCCTCCATTCCCGCTATCCTGTGCTCATTCTCCAATATAGCCCCTGACCCCCCTCATATCCTTCCTGCAGAAGTAAGGAATGGGCAATATTTACTGCACATCTCAGAAAAAAGAAAACAAACAAAAAAAAACAACAACATTGATCTTCTTTTCTGTTAACTGACTTTCATTTGTACATTGCTCGGCTGGGAGTCTCCACAAAATTAAGGCCAACTCCCACCAGCTATAGACCTTGTACACTACAACAACTGTGGAACACTCTTTGCTAAGAGCATTTGTCCTGAGGGTGGGGTGCTGTCCTACATGTTAACCCTCAAGGAGCTAAGGTCTCAGCTCTAGGCAGCATGGACTGAGATACACTGTCTCCACCAAAAACTCTGTCAGTCCTCAAAGGGCAACAATATGACATCAACAGTCAGAAAACTGCTCTCACAGCTACCCCTACCCCAAAGGACAAACCGGCTGGGGGGGCTGATAAATAGTGGGAACTAGTAGGACAAATCCTAAACCCATAATGAAGGAGGGAAGTACACTTATATACATGTCAAATAAATACACTCCACCATTTTCCAGGACTACTAAAGCAGAAGGCATGGAGGACAGTAGGAGCCCAATGCAGCACAAGGATGTGTGATCCACCAAAAAGATCACTTAAAAAGACATTAAAAATCCAGTCTTGCTAGTCAGAAACTCCATAATAAGGGGAGTAGAGTCTCAACTTCAGCATTATGACCAAGCCAAAGTTGCAGTCTGGTGCCTTCCAGGCACATCAGCATGGAGGGGCACAGACTACATCAAGAAAATTGTATACAGTGCGGAACAGAACATGCAGGTCATCCTCCACCTAGGTACAAATGACCTAGCCACTTGATCTATGGAAGAAACAAAATAAAATCTTGCCAGGCTAGGTGACAAACTAGCTTATCTTTCATCCACTTTCACTTTCTCAGAGATTCTGCCTATCTGGGAGAAAAGGGACAACAGGCAGAAGATCAGCGAGAAGGACATTGCAAAACTTAACTGCTGGCTCAAAAACTAGTGCAAAGAAAGGGGAATCACTTTCTAGGAAACTGGTGGACCTTTCGGGAAGGGAGTTCTTTAAATCTGATGACCTGCATCTCACTAAGGAGGGAACTTGAGCACTTGGATAGAAATTTGATGTCTACAATATATCGATCAGTTAAAGTAGTGGAGGGGGAGGGGTCACAAGCAACCCTCACATCACAATGGTCAGCAACTACCCCTTCCCCAGCATCTGCTACTGCAGTGCCTAGATACCACAACGATACCAACAGCAGTGATAGTAAAGGCATTTTCTTGCCTAATCTTCTAGGGAGAAGCATAAAGCAATTAAGACACAAAAAATTTGGATTAGAACAAGGAAATGGTACAAAGCAAAAAGACTACCAAGGGTGGAAGGCTATGTGCATCAATGCTTGTAGTCTACCAAATAAAATTCCTGAACTCACAGCCTTGGTGGCACAGGCACAAATGGACTGTGTCATGGTTACAGAAACTTGGTTCACCATTAACCACACCTGGGATACTACTATCCCAGGTTACGCACTCTTCAGAAAAGACTGGGAGGGAAAGAAAGGTGTGGGGGATGACTTTATATGTAAGGGAGGGAATATGTGCAACAGAAACCCAGGGGAAGCACAGTAAAGCAGAGGCCCTAGGGAGCAGCAGAAAAGGCCCCCCTCCAGGTGGGAGTTATCTATAGAACCCTAACCCAGAAAAGTGAAATCAACAAAGAGCTCCTGGAAGCCATCTCAGTGATGGTGGACAGGGATGAGTTGCTGCTTGTCAGGGACTTCAATCTGCCAGATGTGGATTGGACCTCATACACAGTGGTCACAGAGCAGAGAAGAGAATTCCTGTTCACACTGTGGGAGGGCAGGTCTAAGTCAACTGGTAGACTCATCCACCAGAGACAAAGCAACCCTGGACCTTGTACTCACAAACAGCAACAGGATTTCAGATGTTCATGTGGGTATCAATCTGGGGACCAATGACCACAGGTCAGTCTGGCTATAAGTAAATAAAGAGGAAGGTAAAAGTCACACAAGAATCAAGATACTTTATTTCAGAAAAGCAAACTTTCCCAAAATGATATCCAGAATCAAGACCATGCTTGACAGCAATAACAAGGGGGGTGCAGAACACTGCTGGGAGAACTTAAAGAATACCTTAAATACAGTCACTGAGCAATGTACAAGACAAATCAGCAAAGCCAAAAGAAGTAAGAACCCTCTCTGGTTCTCCAAAGAGGTAGCAAACAAAGTCAAGGAAAAAAAAGAGGGCTTTTAAGCAGTATAAGGAAACAAAATGAGAAATAGACAGGAAGAAATATAGGAACAAACTCAAGGAGGCAGGAAAAAGCAATTCAGATAGTCAAAGCCCAAACAGAAGAAAGAATAGCACAGGTGGTTAGAAAGGGAGATAAAACTTTCTATAGATACATAAGAGAAAAAGGAAGAGTAAAGGAGGAATAGTCTAACTAGCAACAAGGGAGGGCCAGCTGTTAGAGAAAGAAGAAGACAAAGCAGAGTTGCTAAACAAATTCTTCTGCTCAGTCTTCATAACAGAAGATATTGGCAAATGACTTACACTAAATAAGACAGAGCAGGATAGTGGTGGGGCAGACACAAGCCCAAGGGCCTTAGAAGAGCTAAGCAAACTTAAGGTGGATAAAGCCATGGAGCCAGATGTTATCCACCCCAGAATACTAAAAGAGCTTTGGGAAGAAATAGCTGCACCACTAGCTGAGCTTTTCAATCTCTCTGTCTACCTCAAGACTGGAAAAGGGCAACAGTTGTGCTCTGCACAAAAGTGGAAGCAAGGAAGAGGCAGGAAACTACCTCTCAGTCAGCCTGACCTCTATATTGGGAAAAATTATGGTGACATTACTAAAGGATAGAATAGCTGACTGCTTAAAGGAAACTGGAAAACTCAACCCCAAACAGCATGGCTTCACTGCAGAGCACTCATGCCAAACAAACATGATTGATTTCTTCAATTGGGTTACCAGAACAGTGGACCAGGGTGGATGTTGTGTACCTAGACTTCAGCAAGGCCTTTGACACCGTTCCCCACAGGAGACTTGCTAACAAACTAGAACACACAGGGGCTGGACAGAAAATAGTAAATTGGATTAGAAACTTGCTGCAGAATAGGACCCAGAGTGTTTTGGTCAATGGAGTATATTATTAAGGGAGGGAGGTGTGACCAGTGGCATTCCACAGGGATCGGAGTTGACACCAGTCCTCTTCAACATATTCATCAGTAACATAACTGATGAACTGGAGGGGAAGGTTTGCCTGTTCACAGATGATACAAAGCTCTACAACAGGGTAGATACACTGGAGGGGGCATTAGGTATGGAAGCTGACCTAAAGAGACTTGAAGAATGGTCCAGAAATTGGAAGTTAAAATTTAATGCCAAGAAGTGTAAGGAATGCACCTGGGGAAGAGAAACCCAGGAAAAAAGTATGTACTAGAAGGACATCAATTAGAGGAGACAAAGATGGAACAGGATCTGGGTGTGATCATTACCAATGACATAAAGGTAGAAAACAAATGTGAAAAAGCAGTGCAGAAGGCAGGTGGTATCCTCAGATGCATAGAAAGGGGCATTACGAGCAGAAAGCAGGACGTTATTGTGCCCCTCTACAGCTCCTTGATGAGGCCACACCTTGAGTACTGTGTCCAGTTTTGGAGGCCTCACCTAAAAAAGGACATTGACTGTCTGGAGATGGTGCAGAGAAGGGCCACAAAGATGGTGCAGTGGCTGCATCATGAACCATATGAGACAAGACTCAAAGAGTTGAATTTTTTCTCTTTGGAACAGAGAAGATACGGGGGGGGGATATTGTAGCAACATTTAAGTATGTCAAGGGAATTAACACAACTCAGAAGGAAAACCTCTTCCAGGAAAACAGGGTAGTATGTACAAGTAGGCACAACTTGCGTCTGGTGGGAAGCAAGTTTAAAAGCAACTCTAGAAAGTACTTTTTTCACCAAGACAGTGATAGACCCATGGAATAGCCTACTACCAGAAGTGGTGGCATTAAAGACAGTAAGGGAATTCAAACTTGTTTGGGAAAGGCAATGTGGGCAACTTAGGTAAAAAATATAATTGAGGGGTAGCCGCCTTGGGTAGGCTAGATGGACCACACGGTCCCCAACTGCTGACACTTTTCTTATGCTCTTATGTTCAATGTAATCTTTCATGTACTGTGATAGAAAGTAGTCCACAATTACATTTACATTTGTGCCCTACTTTCCTTCTGGCAGAACAACCATCCCAGTTTATGTCTGGTAAATTAAACTCAACCAAAATTATTACTAGAACCTCAAAGGTGATAGGAAACATATTTTACACTTCAAGATGCCCTCCTGTTTTTGTTTTAGTGTCTATCTAATATTCTTATATGTTTGAAATGTTTTTTTGTTAAATTAATAATCTAATTTTAGTGCATTTGTACCTTCCCTTAGTCCCACTCTCCTTGGCAGTTGCTGCTCTCTCTTTTCATATAACGTGAACATTCTATGACATCAGTAACATCATTCCAGGATATTCACATGAATAGCATGGAATGGTATTACTGTTGTCATGGAATATCTTAGAAATAGTTATTTATTTGTTTTTGTTGACCAGGTAAGTGAACTAGACAATTAAATGCTTATTTTTAGGCATGACCAGGGAGGTTACATGGGATCATGGTTGATAAACAATACGTTACAATACAGCAACAGTAAGGGACATTGCTAACAGTATGGGTAATATATTACATAACAAAGGTAGTACATAGATAAGCAAAAAATAAACAAACAAACAAACAAACAAACAAAGGTCATAAATTACAAGACCCCAGAGGAGCAGATAAACTGCTTGTGTATGAAACCATCCAATATAAATAGGCTAATGAGACACTTCAAGGTAAAATATTGATAGTAACAAGCAGGCCAACATTTGTGGCTGAGGTGTAGCAACTAATTTAAAACATAGAGCTGTAGTCAAAGGAGCAAACATGAGGCTTGAGGAGGTGGCTGTGATATCCCATTTTGAAGGCAGTAGCAATCTGGCACTGGTGTAGGCTAAGTGGTATCAAATGCAATAGCCTAAGGGCAACAACTGAGAAGGAAATGACTCTCAGTCAAGTCATGTTCTGTGAATGGGTAATTCTGCATGACTAGCAGACCTTAGAGGGTAGGTAACAGTTGGATCATGGAGAAGACTAGACAGCAGAAATGAGGACTAGTTTTGCAAGATGTTATAAATACCCCTCCAAGTAGTCCTAGGTCATGCAGGGCAGCAGGAGGAGGAAGCCATCCCAGTTTGTTGTATAGGGCACAATGATGGGTATGGCAGCTAAGGGATGTGGCATATTGACATGTTATTACGTGCAACGTCCCATTTTGTAAATTGGTTTTGAATAAATCATGGATTACAGATAACCCATAGCTAAACTTAGGTAGTAGCCACTTCGGGCAATGGATAGGAAGGTTAAAGGGCTAAGCTTTTGTTTGAGCTTATACAAAAGACCAATGTACTGTTTAACAATTTTCAGATGCCCGTTATGTGCAGTGAGAAATCAAGGGATGCTTCAAGGGTGACACCAAGGTAATTGAATGTAGGCACTGATACAAAGGAGGGGTGGCCCATCTCTATACAGAACTGCTAGTGGGGTAGTATAGCTTTTAATTTTGGGAGCAGAGCCAAACAGCATGGCCTGTGATGTTTTGGTATTTAAGAGGAGTTTATTAGACAGGAACCAATGCTGCACACTATGGAGGTCAGCGGATAGACTGGTGTTAATATCAGACATGCTATGCGAGTTTGGGTGCAGGACAAGGTCATCTGCATATAAGATACAGCTGCAGTGGGAGAGGGTCTGGTGAATGTTGTTTATATGAACTAGGAATAAGAAGGGTCCAAGTATGGAGCCTTATGGTGCTCCCACTGTGATAGGGTCAGGAAAAGAGAAGGTAGTTCCAACTTTTACCCATTGACTCCGTCCATCAAAGCAGTTCCTAAATCACGATAGGGCTATGATAAAAATATAGCAGTAGTTGCTAAGAAGAATGGAGCTCTATGTAGATCTGAGAGCAGCCAAATCTAGATTATTTATTAATAAAAAAAATGGTCAAAGAATACCAGAATATGTAACTCACACAGAGATGAAAATGAGAGGGCAGTTAATGTAAAAATCATTTTCTATCAAGTTTTAGAGACTGACATTCTGATTTCTTTCCTTAACTTGTGATTTTGGTTCTCTTCCTGAACAGGGGGTCAATAGATACTTTGAGCAGTGTTGTACTTCTGTTTCACTCCACCTATAACAATTTAGTCTCCCATTCCAACCTCCTAATATATATATACTGTACAGTACAATAATTAGTAGGTAAGCAAATACAAAAGATATAAGGTGACTTTATAGTTTGACTTTTGAGCCAACTACCATATAGAGCAATATCCAACTAATTAAATTAGGGAATTAGCAAAGAGCAAATCTGATCTATTTAAATCGCTGATGAGTGGAAAACTAAATAGTAGTTAAACTAAGAAATTAGCATTTTGGCCACTCTGGTGGTCTAGCAGTTAAAACATTCACCTTCTGCCTGGGGGACTACACATTACTGTCTCACACCCATTATTATAGCCATCAGCAACATAATATAGAGAAGCAGTCCTATGGAACCACTCCCCTTTCCTGAATTTCTCCTGCAATGACTGCCCCCTGGTGGCCTCAGGGGGATGGAAGCCACTTTGCAAGGAACCTCCCCAGTCCTGTCTGAATATTCATGTGACAGAAGGTTTAATGTCCCATTAGTTGGAAGGCAAACAGGCAAAAACACCAGACCCTGCTCCCCATTTACAGGAAGATGTGGCATTTGGCTGGAGTCCCTAGACTGTTGCAGGATCCAGAACCTTAACAGGTGAGTCATACAGAAGGTGGATGGGATGCTGGGCAAAAAAAAAACAAAAAAAAACCGCATATCAATACTATCAATGATAAAAAAGTATAAGAAACATAGAAACATATATTTTGTTAGCAGAAAACCACCTTTAGGTCCATTCAGTCTTCCCCCTGTCCCTGCCTATTCCATCACCACTGACCCTAGTTGGCCATTGGTGTCACTCCCTCCCCTTGTTCATCTACCTAAAGAAACATAGATTTTGAAACAACATAGCGTAAAAGTCATTTGAGAATACAGACATCACCAGTATGTTTTTTTCTTTAAAATATGTACTGTACATTTGCTAAAGCATGCACACATGTTCACATTGCCAGAAAGAGGAATGTGGTCATCCAAAAGCCAAATTGAATTATGCCACCTGAGTAGATTTTGTAATAGTTGGCATCAATCCAGTGCTGAGTTCAGCAACATGAAACAGCACAAAGGGAATGACTGCTAGAGGCATCACGTAATCTAATTATAAGATGATAACAAGTGTTCATTTATTGTACCGAATGTAACATATTTTATTTTCAGCTTTCTCTTACTCACCCTCCTTCCCCCAGGACACATCTGGAAATGAGCTTTTACCAGCCCAGTATATTTTTCCTAGTAAAACCTTTGAAATAAATAACTAAATGAATAAAATACCTAGCCCATCCATTTGTTCCTTCTAAGGAAATATTATGTAGGATAAGTCATGCATACAGGTTTCTAATTTTGTACAGTAGTTATTCATTGCTGTAGATCCTCATATTGCTGTCTTTTCCATTCCTAGATTTTGTTTAATTTTATGGTATCCTGGACATGATTTATCGGACTGAGAAAATACAATATCCTCCATTAAGGGTATGTCCTGCTTTCTTCTCTTAAGCGTAATCATTTTCTTGATAGGATTGAGGTTCAGCTAAACATATCTCTTCACAATCTTGACTAACACTTCTCTCACAGACATCAACCTAGGAAAGTTGTCATAACTCTGGTTACCTTCCATTTGCACCTACAAACAGATAGCCAAAAGATGGTAAGGTTCATTCATGTGATTTATAACTAAGAGTCACCATTTTAAAACAGTGAAAACCTTCTGCTGTCATAATCTCCAGTTCTGGTCAAATAGCTGATTCTGGAATTGTGGAGGCAGCCTGAAGTAATCGCCTCAGGAATTAATTCTGTGGAATTTCTAAGTGAGGCACATGACATCACCCCCACTCCACACCTCCGAGGTATACAGCAGGACTGATGTCATTTTAGCATGGTATACTGATACTATTACATGTAGCAATGGTCTTTTATGTTGCAGTTCATTTTTTTATTGAAGATTTCATACAAAATAGAACAAATATAAAATATGAATATTAACATTATCCACATATACTTCAACATATGTACTGGAAATCATGCACTAGATGTAAAACGACATTAATGCAGACTTGGTTACACACATTCAGAAAAAAGTACACAGGTAATATACTAGTATAATGGAAGTCAGAGAGACCAGCTATGTGTTTTTATGAGAACACTACTGCATAGTCTTGCATGTAACAAATAAGTTCAGCTGACCAAAAAAATTGCCCATGAGAGACTGCAAAAAAAGAAAATGGGAGTCAAAGATATGAGGGACAGAAGACACGTGGAGACAGAAATAAGTGAGGAAAGGGACAACAAGGGTAGGGGAGGATGGTGATAGAGGGGATGGGGGAACTCCAAAAACTGCCAGCCAGGTACCACCTGGAGTGGGGCATTTCTCTCAGGGTGAATAAACAGGATGGGAGATGGGGAGGGGTGAAAAGCTAAGGGTAAGACAGAATGGGGGAAGGGAAGTACATTAATTCTGGGAACATCTAGCAATGGTCTTCATAGTTAACGAATTTGCATTGCATTTATTCTATGATTGAAACTTGTGTAATTATATGACTTTGTTCTTGTTTCCAGGACCTCACTGAAAATGATACAGTATTTTGTCTCAGTGAGCAACATCTTGATGTAACTTCCAAATGAAATACATACATACATACATACATAAATAAATAGTTTTTTTTAGCCAGTGTAGTTTATAATGGCTTGGCAAACATTATGATACCCATTAAAATGACTTGTACACTTACCGTGGAATAATTCACATGTAAATTTCAGCTCATGGTAGCTCTCAAAATTATCTCTAAATACATAACTTGGGTAACCTGCTATCAGCTTTGACCTCCAAAGAATAAACTCTGTTGAGGTTTAGTAGTTTGAAATAGTATACGCTTTGCTTTACTTGTAATAACTATCTCTTTATTTAGAGACAAGATTGATTTAATTTCCTCAAAGTATTTTGTAGACTAATGGTGTTTTGTGCTAATCAGGTGTCTGCAAAGTTTTCAGGACTATTTTATTTATTTATTTGAATCTAGGATTGCAAGTACCTTTGAGCCAAGGCTCTTTTACAAAGGTTCCATGTCGGGTGAGGTACAATTCAAACAACACATTGAATAACAGTATAACAGTGGGTTACAGGCAGTTACATACAGTTTTATACATTCAACACAGTGGCAAAAATGCCAGAAGGAGGTCTGGTAACAGGGTTAGCACAGTATGGAAGAGAGATGCACTAGTGGGGTGTGGCCATAGGCACTTGTCAAAAATCAATTAAAGTGCTACAAGGGGGTAGGGAAGGTGGGTGGGAGGAGGGGAGGATGAGTGGGTGTATGAGAGAGGGAGCTGAGGGGGAGAGGGTTAAGTTCTAGGTGGAAAGAGCAAAGAGGAGAGGGGAGAACAATTAGGAAAGACAGTCACAGAAGCTAGATGCAGACAGTATGTGACAGAGACTGGATTTGAATGGACAAAGCTTTGGCATTGAGGCGATGTCAATGTTGAGACCATCGAACCAGCTGGGAGCTCTGAGCGCAAAGGATCTTTGCCCTTGTGTGGTGTGGAAATGCAGGATATGCAGTAGTTGGGGTTCAGAGCCCCTGGTGATCTGAGTAGTTTGCGCTGGGCAGAGGAGAGCTTG
The DNA here is from genome assembly GCA_016271365.2 of Neoceratodus forsteri. NCBI lineage: Eukaryota > Metazoa > Chordata > Ceratodontiformes > Ceratodontidae > Neoceratodus > Neoceratodus forsteri. Next base: position 909,417,018 of record CM028131.1, on the reverse strand, counting down.
GACACCTGGGGGAGCAAGGCCTAGTGTTATTGTCTTTGCCATAAGGCAGGTTTGGTACTTGATCCGGTTTGAAAGTTGAAGCCACCCAGTCTGTGTGTAGAGATCACATGTGTGGTTGAGGTGATGGGTGCCAGTTATGTGATGGCAAGCTTTGTTTAGTGCAATGGATATGCACCTGAAGGCAGTGGCAGAGGCAGAGCTGTAGATGATCAGGCCATAGTTGATTATTGAGATTACTGAGCTCTGTACTGCAATCCTTAAGGCATCTGAGGTAAGGCATTGCCTGTGCCTGAAAAGTAGGGCAATGTGAGTGTTGGCAGCCTTGGCAATGTTGTCAATGTGCGTAGCATATGATAGGTTACAATCAATGGTAACTCCTAGATATTTAAAGGATTGAACATATTCGAGGGTTGCACCAAGGCAGTTTTTAATCATGATGGGATTGAGCCTGTTTATTGTGCGGGCTGCAAAAGAGCATGGACTTGGTTCTTTTATAGTTGAGAACCAATTTATGTGTGCTAAACCAAGTTTCAATCGAAGTGAAGACAAACTGTAGATTCTTTTGAAGGTGGCCCGGATCCTTGTGAGTGGAGAGGACAATGGCATCATCAGCATAGAGGAGGATTTGTGCAGGACAAGATTGTGGAAGATCATTCCGAAAGAAGCTAAAAAGAAGTGGCCCAAGAATGGAACCTTGAGGAACTCCTGAGTGAATAGGACGTGCATCTGAGAGAACATCAGCTATTTTCACTCTTTGGAAGCAATTCTCCAAGTAGCTCTTGAACTAGGTAGTGGACTCAGGTGAGAGCCCAGCAGTACACAGCTGTGTGATTAATAGTTTATGATGTACAGTGTCAAAAGCCTTGGTCAGGTCTATGAAGACCAACCCGGTTAGGAGGCTGTTGTCCAATGAGCTGTGGATAGCACCAGTAAATTCAAGGAGGGCCAATGTAGTACTGTGACCTGTATGGAAGCCATTTTGTTGGGGGCAGAGGATGTTGTGTTTATCCAGGTATTCCGTTAGCTGGTCAGATACCCTATGTTCAATGGCCGGGGGGGGGAGTATGGAGATAGGCCAGTAGTTCACATGCAGGTCCTTGTCCCCACTTTTGTGGACCAGGGTTACTTTGGCTGATTTCCATCTGTCGGGGAACTGACCGAGGGCGAAGGAGAGGTTGAAAATTTTTGTTAGTGGAAGTAGCACTTCATCAAGGGTGAGGGACACCAGCTTGAGGTCGAGTGAGTCCCCACTAGTTCTGGATTTGGCGATTGCACTAGAGACATATTTATGGACCTCATGCACCCTGACTTCCTTAAAGTAGAATGGTGGGTGGTTGGAGGAGGGGGTTGTGGGCTGGGGGTAGGAGAAGGAGGGTGGTCATCATTGATGAAGTCTGAAGGGAGAACACTACTGAGGTCAGAGAACACAGTATTGAAAGTATTTGCAATTGTGGTAGGGTCAAGAGTTATGCCAACATCAATGACCAACACAGTAGGCAAGGTTTTTTGGCTGCTTCCCAGTTACTTTAAGATTGTCCCACAAGGTTTCGCTTTTCCCCAGGTATTCGTGAGGGTATCTCTGTAGTATGCATTTTTCTTCTGGTGGATTGATTTAGTGCAGTCATTTCACGCCCATTTGTAGTTCTGAATATCGGCTTGATTGCCAGTGGCCCATGCCCGAAGCCAGATGAGGTCTCTTGCTTTCAGATCCGTAAGTAGTTCAGTGGAGAGCCAAGGATTGCAAAGGCCTTTGATTTTACACCTTTTAAAAGGGGCATAGGTGTCATAGGCAGCATTGAAGGAGTTGATGAAGAAATCCAAGGCCGAGTTGACATCAGAAGTGTTGAATATAGGAGACCAGTCAAGCTGTTGGAGGTGGGATTAGAGGTGTTTCAACTGACCATGTGGGAGGACTCTACTATTAATTAATTCAGGGGTGGGCTTGCAGAATTTATTCGACCATTCACAGATGACTGGGGAATGGTCACTTAGTGTATCTGGAAAAACAGAAACACCTGAGATGCAGGAGGGATGGCTGGTCAGTATCCAGTCCAGGAGAGTGCTTGCACCAGTTTTATAATTATGTCTGGTGAGGAGACTACCAGCTGTGCCAGGTTGGCTGCTGAGATGGCATTTTTGAGGCCCCCTGTGTCAGCGGCTAGCCAATTGATGTTAAAATCACCCATTAGAATCAACTCTGAGTCAGGGGGTTGGCACGGATGAGGCCCAAGACTGAGCTGAGGCATTTACCTGTTCTTTTGGAGGAATGTAAACAGCACCAACAGTCAGTGCTTTGTTGTGAGCCCCCAACAGAATTTTAATAGGTAGGATCTGCGTAGAAGAAACTGAGAGGGGGAAGGTAAGCGGTGACTCAGGAGGGTGTCTTTGAGATATATAGCACAGTCTCCCCCTCTTTTTGTACTCCTGTCAAGTCTGAAGACATTATACCCTGGCAGGGCAATAACCATGTCTGGAATTTTGGGTGAAAGCCAGGTTTCAATGATTGCAAGGATATCAGGGTTGTGTTGGTTAGTGAACATTTGCAGGGCATCAAGTTTAGGCAGGAGGCTGCAGATGTTGAGAGATGCAAGGGTGAGAGTTCCAGAGTGCCGCAATTGATGGCCAGAGCAAGGAATTTTAGGCCCAGGATTTTGGTGAACATTCCCAGATAGCAGCAGCAGGAGTAGCAGAAGCTTCAGAATGCACCATCTTAATTGTTTTAAGGCAGATTTGTTTACCTGTTTCATGCACAGTCTATTACAGTGATTCTGTCTTAGGTCCCAAAGTGAAGTAATATGAGCCAGTGTTGAGAACGGCAACAGGCGAACATACATCACTCTATCATGGTTCTTCAAGTGTTGCCAGCCATCCCCAGAGGAGAATGGGAAAGTATAGACGAGCTCAGTTGGAAGGGTACCAGAGTGGGTGTAGACAAGGTCAATCCTGTAGACTAGAGGAAGAGAGGGGTATCTTGTTCCAGGCAGGAAAAACTGCAGTAGCAGGGAGCAAAAGAGAATGAGATGAAGAGGCAGAATAGGCAGAGCCATAGTGCTTAGAGGATGTGTAGAGATAACTGAGAGGGTCTATAGGGCAAGAGCAACCCATGGAGGTGAAGCAAGGAGAGGGAGACGGAGCAGTGAGGGGGGAGGTCCCTAGTAAGTGAGCCCAATAAGGTTCAAGCAGGGTGGATTCCAAGGTTGAGTGGGTGGAGACAAAGCCTATTTAATAAAGGTAGGAGGTGAAGGAGGGCGGGCACAAATTTTAGGTAGAAGTCAATGCAAAGCAGTGGGCATTGAAGCCCAGAAACTGAAAATCCAATAGGAAAAAGGCAGGGCCAATCAGTGGCCAAGCAGAGTGCAGTGGTCCAATTAGAGGAGGGTGGCAGCAGGCAGCAGCCTATCAGGGCAGCGCAGTGCTTCCTCAGAGCAGCAGGGACTCATACCCAGCTTTGAAGGTGTCCTGGTTGGCTGGAGGATGGAGGTGCGGGCGGCTGGCAGGATTAGCTGTGGCCACTCTTTGGAAGCCCAATCGAGGCAGTGGATCTGGCTTTGAATGTGTCCTGGTTGGCCAGAGGATGGAGGAGTGGACGGCTGGCAGGATTAGCCATGGCTTCTCGCTGGAGCCGATCGGGGCAGTGGATCTAGTTTAATATATAAAATGTAGGTTAAAATAGGGCATTTTAGCTAGGACGGGGGTACCAAGGCAACTTGAAGATTATTGGGGCTATGTAGAGGGTAGCAAGCAAGGAAGCTCAGGTATGGAACTGTAGAGTAGATAGCAGAACAGGCGCTAAACAAAGCTGATAGATAAGCAGATGGCAAAAACAGGAAGATGTCTTTAAAGGGAGGGCAGGACAAGTGTTAGGCTTAATAGCTGCACTCTGTATCTTTAACTGGAGTTGCAATATTAGTGTGAGGGGAGGATGAAGATTGCCTAGGGGTGGTGCCGAGGGGGAGGGAGAGTATTTAATAAAGGCTGGTGGTGGGGGATGAGGGGGAGGGCACAAAAATTCAAGCAGAAATGAGACAGAAAGAGACAAAGTGAAACAGAAATTGGATTATTTGCAGGGCAAGGGTTACAACTGTGTCCCAAATGAAATCTGGTCTAAACAGAAGAAACTGTATAACTTTAAACTTAGTTTCTGATCCAAGGTAGATTGTAATACTTTAATCTACAAATGTGCAGCCTAAAAGAACTTGCACTTCAAACGACCGTTGGAGTGCAAAATTGCTGTAAACAAGCTCAGGTTCATGTTTAAATTAGGAGTCACAGGACAATTTGGAGAGACTTAAGCAGTACCACAATCAGTATGTAACATTAGCTTAAAGTCCAAAAGGAGCAGGACTAAGAACAATTATGTCCATGTGCATTCGAAGGTCTATCATCAGAAAGTCATATGATTGTATAATTTATTTATTTAGCTTTTGTTTACCAGGTAAGCACGCTAGACAGTCAAGTGCCTATTTTCAGGTGCGTCCCGGGAGAATTACATAGGTACAGGCAGTAACAATACAGAGGCATGGTAACAGCAAAACAACAAGGTACAGTCAGGTAGATTCAGAGAACTCAGGCTATAACAATTTCAGAGACTAACAATCAACAAGGTACAGACAAACAACAAGGTACAGGCAGGAATAGGCAGGTAGTTACCTGTCAGGGTACAGGCAGAGAGCAAAATAAGGCAAATGCTGTGTTGGGCAATGATAACCATGGGAGGCAGTCAAGGAAGCACACAATATAGCAGCAGGACATTTTAGATACAGGCACGTTAGCCATCTGAACATGTGCAGTCACTATGGGGCACAGCGCACACACATGGAGGGGTAGGACAGCTAGGAGCAAAAGCAGGCAGAAGCTTGTTTTAAGTAGCCCTAGGGTGAGGACCTGAAGCTACTGTGGGAGGGGGCTGCCCTTACAAGGGCAGGGAGTAGGTTCCAGGCTCTGGGGGCGAGGGTCGTGAAGGCACGATCCCCTGCAACCAAGCGAGTTTTGGGGACCATTACAGTCTGGGAGGCGCTGGAGCTTAGCTGATAGCCAGAGGGGGCAGGCTAGAGCAGAGCAGCCAGTACTGGAGGTGTGGATGAATGGATGATGTTGTCAGTATAGTTGCCCAGGACAAAGGATCGATGGTTACTAGGGGAGAGCCACCCCAGCCTGGAGTAGAGTTGACAGTGATGGGTGAGACGGGGGTCCGATAGGGCAAAATGACACACATTGTTGTATGCTGTGTCCCATTTTGTGAGCCAGGTTTTTGGGGCATTTACGAAGGAGGTGAGCCCATAGCAGAGTGAGGGGAGAAGAACCCCTTTTGCAAAGGCAAGTCGGGCGGCAGGGGAGAGGCAGTTTTTGGCCCTGTATGCCAGCCCCAATTTATAGTTAGTGGCCTTGCAGGAGTGCCGTATGTGCAGGGAGAGGTCCAGCTGAGGGTCAAGGCTAACCCCCAGGTACCTAAACGAGTTGACCACTGACACAGGGATGCCATCACCCCCAACAACCTGGACATTGGCTGGGCACACCCTAATCTTGGCAAGAGAGCTGAATAACATAGCCTGCTTCTTCTGGAGGTTGATGACAAGCTTTTTTGCCTTGAGCCAGGATTGAATGCGATCAAAATCAGTGTTTAGTCTGGTGTTTATGTCTCTGATATCATGGGAGCTAGCAAGAAGCACAAGGTCATCAGCATAGAGGGTGACATTTCTACAAGCAGGGACTGAAGGCAGCTGGTTGATAAAGAGGAAGAACAGTAAGGGGCCAAGGACAGACCCCCGAGGCACCCCACAAGTAACCAGAGCTAGCCCAGAGAGGGCTTTCTGGAACTTTGTGTATTGTTGCCTGCCCAAGAGGTAGTTGGTAAACCAGGCTAGTACAGGGGCAGAAAGGCTGAGGGACTGGAAGGCAGTGCCCTGGAGGGTATGATCAACCAGATCAAAGGCCTTTGACAGGTCAATGAAGATGGCCCCCGTGAGCTTACCTTGATCAGTCACAGCTCTGATTTCCGAGGTGATCTGTGCGAGGGCAGTGGAGGTGCTGTGCCCTTTATGGAACCCATGCTGCACTGGGGAGAGGAGGCCATGGGTTTGGAGGAAGGGAGCAAGCTGAGAGGCCACGACCTTTTCAAGCAATTTGTTAACTGCAGATAAAATCGCTATGGGGTGATAGTTATCAAGAATTTTGTGATCCCCACGCTTGAGAACTGGGATCACACAAGCCACCTTCCATATAGCTGGGATAGTTCCAGATATGAGAGATTAGTTGAGAATGTGGGAGATGGGCCATGCCAAGAAGGGAGCCCCCTGGCAGAGCAACTTGGGTTCAAGATTGTCATGCCCAGCTCCGGAGTGTGGGGAGAGTCCAGCTAGGAGCTTCCATGTCTCTTTGCAAGAGACAGCCTTAAAGTAGAAAGGAGGGGGAGGCTGAGGGGATACAACATCTTCAGTGAAGCTCAGAACACTGGGTACTGAAGATGTGGGCATGTAGCCTGACAGGTCAGAGAACAGTACGTTAAAGGCGTTGGCTATCGTCAAGGCATTATTGTAGCTAACTTCGCCGATTTGTATGTCGGAGACCTGAGGGCATGCAGGATCACTAACAGTATGTTTGATAGTCCGCCAGAAGCTCCTTGGGTTCTTGGCAGTTGCTTTGAGGGAGGATTTGCAGAATTCAGTTTTTGCAGAGCTGATCACCCGCTTACAAGAGTTCCTGAGCTGCCTGTAATCCTCAAAGTCTGATCTAACCCCGGTGGACTTAAATTTTAGTCAGCTTTTATCCCTAAGCTTCATCAGGGCAAGCAGGCCCCTATGTAGCCATTTTGTGACAGTGCCCCTCACTCTTTTTCTTTTGAGTGGGGCATGCCTATCTTGCAAGGGGGCAAATATCGATAGAATGCAGTCAAGAGCATCAGAGGGGTCGCTGTTAGCAAAGACCCGGGACCAGTCAGTCAAGCTGAGGTCAGCAAGGAAGTTATCATGGTTAAATCTTGAGTAGTCCCTCATCTGGATAACTTTGGGGGAGACCCTGGGGGTATGGACTTCCAGATACAGTAAGCAGGGGAATGGTCTGAGATGGAATCTGAGAAGAGACCGGAAGTGGAGATGCGATTGGGCCTGTTGCTCAGCATCCATTCAAGAAGCTTGCCTTTTCCCCCAGAGGAGCAGGTTCTGGTAGGTTCAGGGATAATTTGACCTAGGGCAAGACCAGATAGGAGGGGTTCATAGATTTTGGCATTGCCACTCAACCAATTTAGGTTGAAATCCCCGAACACTAGGAGTTCACCAGTTCCCACCTTTGGGCTGAGGCAGTCAAGGAGATGGGAGAGGCCACAAGCACCACCTTGTGGAGGTTATATACACAGGCCAGGTGGAGCTTCTTGACATTGCCCAGCAGTAGGATGGCATGTATGATCTCACAAGGGGAGGAGGGAGGGTGAGGTATGACCATCACCTTAAGGTGGGACTTAAAGTAGAGCAACAGTCCACCCCCCCCTTGTGTTGCCTGTTCTATCCTGCCTGATTGCTAGGTAGCTAGGGAGGGCACAGACAGAGTCTGGATTGGTAGGTTTAAGCTAAGTTTCAGAGATTCCCAGGATGTCCAGGTTGTAATGGGTGACCCAGGCCGTGAGGTCTAAGAGGTTAACGAGAAGACTGCGGACATTGAGGTGTGCAACCTTTAACCCTCTGGCATTCTGCCACTGGGGGGGAGCATGATAACAACTAAGGCGGGTACAGGGAATAGGCTAAGCTGTAATACCAGACAAGAGGGAGGGAAGCCTAGAGCAGGAGAGAATTATAACAGGCACACAGTAATGCAGCCCATCTCAGGTAGGAAAGGTCAAGATGAAATACAGAAGGCAGAGTAAAATTCAAACAAACTTTATATGCAGTGAACAGCAGAAAAAAAAATTCGTAGCAGGCAGATACATTAATAGTTATAAATGCAGAAGTGTACAGAGAAAATTCCAAACTAAGATGCTGTAGACAATTTCCCTGGATAGCCTATAGGACCAGATTGTGGTGACCACCCCGAAGGAGTCAGCTGGGAGTAAGCTCTGTCAGACACGGGGTTTTACAGTGCAGCATGGCATATCGAGCACCAAATTAGGTGGAATCAAAGCAGATTTTGGGTGACCGCCACAAGGGCGTCGGCAGTGGGTAGGGACAGGCAGGTGCGTTAACCATCAGGAACGGGATAAGATATGGCCCCATCAAGTTAATGAGATGGGTTAAGGTGCATTTAAGGGGAGGAGGGAACGAGGCGGGTGAGGGGGAATTTTTTTAACAGCTCAAGTCGGGAGCTCCGACTGGTACAATGCTTGAAAACTTCAAACTGAGCCCAGATGAGCTCTGGATTGCATCTGCAGTCTGTAAATAAATTAATAAATTCAGGTACAAGTTGTGTTGCGAGTTCTCCTACAGCTTCGATGAGCTGAGACTGAAGCCAGATGCAGGGAGAGACGGCCATTTTGTAGCCCAGCGGAGTGAGCAGGCAAGGAGGGCTTGGTGCCCTTTTTCAAACAGTCCCAAAGCACAACAGCTCACGTCAGGTGTCCTGACTGGTACAATGCTTGACAAAACTTCAAATTGAGCCCCGAGGAGCTCTGGATTGCTGCTGCAGTCTGTAAATAAATTAATAAATTCAGGTACAAGTTGTGCTGCGAGTCCTCCTACAGCTTTGATGAGCTGAAACTGCAGCCAGATGCAGGGAGAGATGGCCCTTTTATAGCCCAATAATGTCATTTGAATAAAAAAATGTTATTTATCTGGAACTATAAACAAATCGGTCACTGAAAAACATATCACTTAACAATTGTATCAAAACTGTGATGCATTTTTCATGCTATGTGAAGTCACAAAAGTTTTAAACAGCAGGGTGTGCAAGTGTTCAAATTACATTGTACCTAAACTGCTATGCAAGTTGAAAACTTTAGACCTTTGGTAAGTACTGTTATGTTGAGTGCAGTCTGTGCAGACATTAATAAACATATCCACATCTAGCGTCTCCTTCCTAAACCCATCCAGAAGGCACCAAAGAAGTCCCTCCATGACCCTGTAGCTTCAAGGGCAACATGGTTAGTAGCTCTCCCTTACTACAGTTCCTGTTGCACACATAGAATGGACAATAAATGGTAGGTACAATTTGTCCTTAAAGAACACCAGTTTTATTGCTTTATCTGCTGCCTTACCTGATCTGAATGAACAAGAGCCTTGTTAGTTGAGCGGTGGTTTTCATTTGACCATAGTAAACCTCTAAAACTTATAAAAAAGTAAATTTAAACCCTTCCTATTGATATCAATGGAACACGCCCCATGCTCTACAAACGTCTGTTACAAAACGTAAGAGCAAGGGGGCAGCGCTTTCACAAATCTGAACCAGGAAGGGGATGGGATCTGGTGGCTGGCTCATCTGAGCCAAGAAAAACAGTTTCTTCCCCTTACAAATCTACACCACAGAAAAATCTGAGATATGGCTATTTAAGTCCAAAACAGGTAAGGCACCAGGGGAGGCCTTGGGGAATTTGTTTTAATTCATGGTGATTGTTGCTCTTTTATATACATGAATTCAGTAAGCTCAATAGAAACATAGTAAGCTGATCTAATAGTGTAAACACGCTAAGTGTCAGCATTTCACATCATTTTCTGTGCATGTTTTTCATAGTCTTTGCAGACAAAAGCAAATCCTGAACTAGCATATAGTATCATTCTACTCCGTTCTTTGATGTCTGCTTGTATGGATTTGTTTTCAAAAATACGTCTTTCAAGAAGTCCCCATCTGTGAAATGTTTCCCTCTACACAACAGATGCTAAGCTCTAATAAAGCAGACTGTGTGCTTAGCTAGACTTAAACCATAACATCAAAGAAATATTCTCCTTTCTTACTTTATTTCCAAGTTTAGAAAAGCTTTTCCCTTATGCTTATCTTGTATACAGTGGTGCCCAGTTTCAGACTTCTTCATGTCTAGCCATTTCAATCAATTTCTTGCGTGAAGAAACATAAAGAACAAGCATTTGTCAATGCCGAATGTTTGCTTACTGGCATTGGCAGTGGTAGTGTAGAAGTTACAGAGCTGCGTAATAGGAATGGCAGTGAAGTATTGAACTGAAGCCAACCCCACCACCACCCTGCAGAGAGTGACAGGCATTGGGGTGTGCATTTGGGTCGTCAGGCATAACGGCCATGCCATTTCACCACACCCCACCCCACTCTGCAGGGGCAACAAGTGTGGCGTGTTCCTTAGGGTCTCTTTGGCCTTACAGCACCCATTTCATTAGGAAACTACGGTGAGATGGGTGCGATATAGGAGAATGGGTGAAGTTTGGGCCGAAGAGTCCAAGGCATACCTCAATGCCTCTCAGTGACTGCAGGGTGGAATGGTAGTGAGCATCACAGGCAAGAATCCCAAGTCACACCCCTGATTCCTGTCATTCTCTATAGGGTTAGGCGATTTAGTTGAAAAGCCTAATACCTCAGGCATTCGTTGGTATTTTAACTCCAAATCTTCAACATGTTTGTTTTGTGACCCCACCTCATGAACAGGGGAATATCAGTTTGGTAGCGAGCTGCTTATGCACAGTGACTCTGAGTTTAGCACCACAGGTGCAAAATATTCGAACAGGCTGTAAAAATGACAGCTGTACTCTTTCATGGGGAGGTGTAAAAATGGCTATGTTGCAAATGTGTAGTAAAATATTTAAAAAATGGTGAAGTCACGAGCGTACATAGAAACTGTACGCACACACTGTTATATAAGTAGGTTGGGGATATTTTATAGCAGATTGTCAACTCAGGCATTTTGGTGCCTCCGATCATGAACAGTGTCACTGTGATTTTCTTTATCTGTGCCGAACAATGATTTCCCACAGCGACCACGCATCTCTGCACTGAAAGTGTGAAAACACACTTCGACCATGTTGTGAAAAATGGCAGCTGTACTGTTCATAAGGAAGTGTTGAAAAATGCCACTAGTGAAAATCTGGACTGAAAATATTACAAAGTCATGAACTAACGAGGATGCGTGGAAACTGCACAATGCTCACTCATAACACAGTCATTTTATGGACTTTTGTCACCAAATTTTCAACATAGCCATTTTAAGACCTCTGCTCATGAACAGTGTAACTGTGATTTTCTTAATCTGTCCTAAACATTGCTTTAGCACACCAACAGCACCATTATGCGCTACGTATGCGATAACACATTTTGGGTGACATATGAAAATTGCAGCTGTACTGCTCATAAGGAAGTTTAATAAAATGGACATGTTGAAAATCTAGAGTGAAAATATTAAATTTGCAAACTTACGAGCATGCATAGGAACTGTGCAACTACACTCGTAAAAAGTCATTTTAGGCATTTTTCACCAAGTTTTCAACATAGCCATTTTAAGACCTCTGCTCATGAACAGTGTCACTGTGGTTTTGTTAATGTGTCCCATACATTGAGTTTGCACACCAACTGCGCCATTGTGCGCTACATGGGCGGAAACACGTTTTGGGCAGGATGTGAAAAATGACAGCTGTACTGCTCATAAGGAGGTGTGGAAAAATGGCAATGTTGGAAATCTGGAGTGGAAATATTGAAAATTCGCAAACCTACGAGCATGCGTGGGAACTGTGCAACGCACACTCGTAAAACAGTCATTTTTAGGAATTCTGTCACCAAATTTTCAACATTGCCATTTTAAGATCTCTGCTCATGAACAGTGACACTGTGATTTTCTTAATGTGTCCCATACACTGAGTTCGCACAACGACTGCGCCATTGTGCGCTACATGGGCGGAAACACGTTTTGGGTGAGATGTGAAAAATGACAGCTGTACTACTCATAAGAAGTTGTGGAAAAATGGCAATGTTGAAAATCTGGAGTGGAAATATTGAAAATTCGCAAACCTATGAGCATGCGTAGGAACTGCAAAGCACGCTCGTAAAACAGTCATTTTTAGGAATTTTTTCACCAAATTTTCAACATAGCCATTTCAAGACCTCTGCTCATGAACAGTGTCACTGTGATTTTCTTAATTTGTCCTGTACATTGATTTCGCACACCGACTGCGCCATTCTGCGCTATAAGGGTGGAAACACATTTTGGGTGAGATGTGAAAAATGACAGCTATACTGCTCATGAGACAGTGTGGTGAAATGGCAAAGTTGAAAATCTGGAGTGAAAATATTGAAATTTCGTGAACTTTTGAGCCTGCGTAGGAACTGCACAACGCACGCTCGTTAAACAGTCATTTTTAGGAATTTTGGCACCAAATTTTCAACATGGGGGTTTTGGGACCCCTTCTCATGAATGATGTCATTGTCATGGTGGTATTTGGTCCTGAAGGGTGATTTTGCAGTCACTGCACAGTCACTGCGAAATCACCCCTCGAGGCCAGACCGCGCGATGACAGTGAATCATTCATGAGAAGAGTCCCAAAACTCCATGTTGAAAATTGGTGCAAAATTCAAAAATGCCCAAGATATGCACAAAGTTGAACCCCTCCTATCTAGCCCATTATACAGCTTACCGGCATTTCCTCAGTTCGCGGTCGGCTTTGAAGAGTGCATACGTGTTCCCGGTCCACCAAGATCGCCGCTACCGGAGTCCGGAGGTAAGTATGGGGTGAGGGGGTGTGGGAGGCTGGGTGCACAGTGGGTGGGTGCGGGTTGTGGGAGGGTTCGGGAGGCGCGGGACGTTTTGTTTACAGGTTAAACAAAAAGAGCGTCGTGGGACCGCTTGCCACACTGGGGTGAGCTCAACGTGGCACGAAGAACTTTGGGGGCATTCAGCCTCCTGGGATTGGGCACCCGTCTACAAAAAAATTTAAAAAAGCATGGGACCGTTTGCCACTGGGGTGGGCTCTGGCCAGTCAGAACTTTGGGGAGGGGGCGTTCAGCCGGCGGGAGTTGGGCACCTCTGTCGGCAACATAACGGATTGCCACGCTGGGGTGGGCTCAGCGTGGCATCAACTGTGGGAGGGAGGGAGGAGACAGCGCAGTTCAGCCCGGCGGGGATTAGGCACCCGTCGGCTCACGCTGCGTCTTGAGAAGCCAGCCCCGCACACCTGCGGCTGGAGGCTGCGTGAGCAGCTTCTTATCTCTGCTCACTCAGGCGTAGCTCCCTCTTTCAACTGTATACTGCATTTGGGAGCGCGTCATAGACAGCTCAAAATGCGATTAACTTACAAGCCGCTAAATTTTGCCAGCACAGTGCCTGGAATTGGAGGAGGAGGTGACACACCTTCGAAATCTCCGATGAAGGCACTATGTTTCTTGCACATGCGTGCAAGCAAACATAAAAATCAAGGCTGTAATGTTTTACTTGCCTGATGTCTTGCAATTTTCAAGCTAACCACTAGAGCTGTCAGGCTAATGGGCTTTTGGAGGCACACACATGTGAAGCACTGTTTCTGAAGAATCCCACCTGCTCACTCTTTAGTAAGTCCAGATGAGAATAAAGTGTGCTCTGCAGCGATGAGAGTCCAGTGCTGGGCAGGGGTTGTTAACTCCACAAGGAGTAAAAGTCCAAAGAGAAAAAGCCAGGCACTCAGGGCAAATGGTCTAGCTCTTGCAGAAGTCCAACACTCCAACAAAAAGGTTTTTTATTGCATCAAGCAGCAAGTAGCAAAGCAATGTTAAGATGAGTGTTACTCACCCTCAAAATACCCCAGTGCTTCGACCGTACTACTCGTTAGGGGGCCATGCAATACGCCGTTCCACATGAGGCTACTGGCCTGGCCAGTATGCCCAGCCCCCACCTACAAGTAGGACCCAGGCTGATACAGTATGTCCTCCTTCACCATGTGGACACAGGTCCAGGCAGCATGTCCCTTATCACTGTGAGACACCTGGCATAGAGACAGCATGTACCTTAACCTGTCGGCCTCAGGCAGCATGTTACTCCCCACTGTGAGACACCTGGCATAGAAAACCATGTACCCATGTGCCTCAACCTGTAGGCCTCAGGCCCTGGCAGAATGTCCCCCCACCCACTATGAGGCACCTTGCATAAACTTAGACACAGCATGTCCACCTTCACCCATGTTGACAGAGACCTAGGCAGCATGCCCTCCCCCAACTATGAGGCACCTGGAATAGACACAGTATGTACGTCAACCTGTAGGCCTGAGGCTCAGGCATCAAGTCCCCCAACTATGAGGCACCTGGCATAGACACAGCATGTGCCATGACCTGTAAGCCTCAGGCCCAGGCAGTATGTCCTCCCGTCCCCATTATGTGGCACCTGGCATAGACACAGTATGTTCCTCAACTTGTAGGCCTCAGGCCTAGGCAGCATGTCCCCCTCCCCCATGTGGACACCGGCCCTGGCAGCATGCCTACCCCACACTATGGGGTACCAGGTATAGACACAGCATGTACCTCAACTTGTAGGATTGACAGTGTCCCTGTAAGACATGTTTAAACATTATAAGTTGTGGTCATCTTTAATAACCAGTAGAGCTGTTGTAAAGTGTCTGAGTGAACTAAAACTACACTGTGATGTCACAAATACATATCTGATAAGGAGAATATAGGATTTCATTCTTGTCAGCTAATAAGTACCAATGCGTTAATTGGTGAGTGTCAGAGATAAACATTGACTCAGAAGTATACATTGACCTGTCACTACCTGCCTTATTGAGCAGCTTATTATTCTGTGCTGAAACATAATGCAGAGGGTGTCATAATAATTTAGTGGAGTGATTTTATTAATAATATAATGGTTTTCTTTACATTTGGGGGTTGGGGGCATTGTAAATGTAAGTGTTTATATATTTTTTCAATTTTTGGAGTGTGTTATTTATCCATCTATTTATAGTGGCTCTATTTATAGTAGTAAGTGTTAAGGAATTCATTGCCTTGCTTCTAATATATATATAATGATGTTGTGTGATTTGTAGTAGGAGTCTTAGTATCTCCACAATAGTATGCTAACTATATATAGTGTTAAATAAAGCAATTCTTGTATGTAAACTGTCCACAAGAGAGGGCTGTTGTCTTGAAAAAGCTTTAGTGCAGCATGAAACATTGATATGTTGTTTGCTGGGGGGTGCTACTACCTTTTTAATTAATAAATTATTTCATTAACGTTCCCTAGAGTCTGGATTTTTTCCTGGTGTGGACATGCAGCAGCGCTTTTTGTGATTACATAATGCAGAGCATACCTGCTAGTGGTTTGGAGAGCAGGGCAGGTTTCTGATGAAGTCCTCGGGCCATGTGGGTGGGAGTTGCACACAACAGCCCTGGGGGATGTGAGCCACTACAACACCAGTGAATATGCATAGAGTATATACTGATAGCAGGCTAGGTATGGGACAACTACACTACATGGCAGGGTGTGTGCATGTAACATGGCCACTGGGTTAGGGAGTGGGCCACAGGTAGACTACAGGGGGAATGATATTATTCCTTTGAGATCATTCAGAGACAGGATGTATGGTAGAGGGATAATTTGTCTACCTGAGTATCAGTCATCCTGGGTGCAAACCACACCAGGGCATCATAGTCACTGCACGTCCATAAGCAAGTCTTTGCACCCCTCAATGTACAGGTCCACACTACTGTGCAACTCTGTTAAGCTCAAACTCAATTATAATATGTATGTTACAACAAACATATCTGTTTTGGTGACACAGCTGTCATGTACCTCCTTGCAACATGGACAAGGATACCTTGGGTATTATGACACATACTTCAGAGTATGGCTATTGTAATGAGAATGTTCACCTTTCCTAGGATGAACAATAGTAGTTGCTGACACAGCTTTAGCTGGATAACGCCATGTGTTGGTGCATGCCTGTAGCTGTGGTAACCTCTGTTAAGGAGAATGCTGCATGCTCAACAGTTGACACATGCCTGACATGCACACATGCAGCATAGAGTCATACTCATTGTTAGCATATATCATAAATGATATCACACAAACGTAACACAACATGCCCCAGAAATGATATCCTACAAATGTAACACAACATGCCCAAGGCACTGTGACACAAAGGCATACACAACACACTGTGACACAAAAGGCATAAAGAACACACAGCCACAGTCTGGCAGTGTCTGCAACAATTGATGGACATGGGGTAGTTTAGTAAAATATATGTGAAACAAAATACACAGAAATGCATGATGGAATGCCATGTGTCCACCATTAGGATTTGTATGTACCAGAGAAGTATGTTGCATGTGTCCGCCCATTGGCCTACATAGAGGTGAGCAGCTCAAGTGACTATGGAAGAACAGGACACACAACCTACCCATCAATGTAATCCTGTGTTGCAACATGTGGATATGTGTCCCTGTATTATTAGGAAACATACACTGTGCAGTGTAAACACCACAGGGTATACAGTGGTAGCAATCATGTTAAATGTAAATCAAGATGTGTATTGGGAATAGACACAGAGTATAAAAGTATAATAAACTACCATAAACATAGACAGTATTGTCAAGGCATATTTATTTATTTATTTGAAAACTCATAAACAAGAAAGACACACTGCGCCAATGCCCATTTCCAGGTGCAACATGAGGAAAGGGAAAGGGGTCACAAAGAATCATACACAATAGTATAGAAATGTTCCACAAAATAAAGTGCAGTGGACAGTGCAACATGATACAAGTGCAAATAGCAATATTAATAACAGGAGGCAGAGGTTGAGGCTATCAGCACCACCACAGCCCAGTGTGTAACTGAAAACAATAGGTTGAACTTGTAACAATATGAGTTTATCAGCTTATGCATTTGTATAAGGATGCTGTGAATGAAAACTAATGATTTTCAAAGACTGGTTTCTCCTTTAAGGAAGGTGACTTTCATCTTGAGTAATTATTAACATCAAAGATGACTCTTAGAAGATGAACTGTTTTCTGTAACCATGTAGAGGAATGTATTCCTTATGTTGGTGTGGAATTTTCTCAGAACTATAGAGAGGAATTTGCCAGTTATATGTTTGTGTGTATTACTATCAGAAGATGAACTGTGCCTATGCTTGAAGTGCAGCATAGTTGTGAGTTAGCAGTTTAACTATAAGCTGGCAGATAGGGCATGGGGGCCCAGTTGTTGACTGAGGCTCCATTGTGTGCTGAGTTTCTGCTTAACCACAACATTTGATTGTGATCATGGCACATAGTGTGTTCAGCTTATGCTTTAAAGCGCAGCCTAGCCATAAGTCAGTGGACAGGGGCGCAGGGACCTAACTGTTGACTGAAGGCACATAGCATGCTGTGGTTCTGCTTACGTGCACTGTTATTTGTGATTGAAATGGAGGATTACGTCTCCAAGTTTGCGACCAGCCAGGGATGAAGGATTTAACGTGGGATGCAAAACACCAGTCCGACCCCTGGGTGTGGGTCAAGAAGCATTTTGTAGATCTAGATCATGGCAAGAAACTAAAGGAAAAACAAAAAAAAAGGTTATTGTATGCAAGGCTTGTTCATGGCATGCTAAGCATTAGACACACACATCCACTGCTAAGCATTAAGGTACATGGGCCGCTGTAGAGCAGTTAGAGTTAAAGAAAAGCTTGTTAGCTTTGGTGCTGCATTCTTCTGTTAAAATTACCATTTGTGAAATATGGTACCTGTGATAGAAGTTACATAAACAAATGCTATGGAACTGTTTCTTGACCCTAAATAAAATATAATAAAATAAAACACTGAAGGTGAACTACCATAAACCAGCTTTAGTTTTACATGGAGAGTAATTAAGGTTTTAGGAAGCTTGATGCTATTTGGAGAATAAAAAATGTATAAACCACATGTTTTACACACTGCCACAAATAATGTATTAGTAATGCCTTCTGTTTCGCATTGCTGGTTACTACTGTACTTTATGTTCCTGGTACTAAATGAAATGCTTCTTTAATGCATGCTATGTTTAGGAAACTTATTACTCAGTTTTGTAAGATATAAGCAGGACCACTGGAAAATTGTGGAAAATTTTACCCAAATATGCAGAGACTTTCTGCAGAAATTGTGGAAAATTGCGGGGGTTCACTATACATCCCCGCTGCCCCCTAATAAATCTTTTATTGTTTGCTGCAGCATGTATTGATCACATAGATTGTTAGATAAATATATTGCTACTTGTAAATGCTTTCAATGTGAAGAAAGGTGTGTGTTTTTGAAATGCACTGCAAATGAATCATTATGTATCATATCTTCTAAAAATCAAAAGACATCTAACTCATGTAGTGCTAACTAGATTTTATTTAGTAATTCACAGTCTGTTCATATTGAATAAATCCTGAAACAACATATTTTGCCAGTTTCTAGATATTAAATAAGGAAGCCTGTTTAACAACTACTTGCTTTGGTGCAAGAAAAAAAAATAAACAGATAACCAGGGTGCCTAATACAGCTCTAGTAAAAAAATGTTTATTTTTTTCAGAAGCACAAACCACCAGGCTGTTTTGGGGCTGGGGAGGTTTACCTGTGTCTGACTTGGATGTCTGGATTTTTCTCTGTTTGATTAGCAAGGGATTTGCTCTGTCAATTGCTCCCAGGTCGCTCCTGTAAAAAAGCTTTCAGCTTAGTGTGCTATACCTGGTTAAACAACTAAATAAAAAAAAAAAATTTGTTGTGTATGGTAGCTTGCTGACATGAAGGCACTCATTGCAGCTGTGGGTCAGAGCTCTTAGCTGATTGTTTTGTGAGGGCACAGTTTAGGCCTAACCCCTTCCCACCACTCACCCCACCCACCCCTGGAAATAGTTCCTTTATACCTGGGGTTCTGACATCATTTCCTCAAGAGTGCAAGGTGCATATCAATGTCATATCCTCTCTAGCACACAGCACTGAAAATATAAGCATACACATTGTATAATATATATATTGCTATATAACAAACCAATCACACACACAAACAAAAAAACAAAACAAAAAAAAGTACATAATCATGTGGGGAGTAGTGCAATGTAATGGCTGTGGGGCAGCAGTCTTCTGGGAGACTTTCTGGAGGCTGAGATGCTGCCCTATTTGCAGACAACTCTCTGCCCTGAGGGAGGAATTTGCCCGTCTTCAGGCCACACTGGACAGCAGTAAGGGAACCTTCCCCCAGGCCAGACTGGATGGTAAGAAGGGAACCTCCCCCATCCAGGGAGCACCAGAGCCACCACCACTGCCTCAGAGGTTGCAAAAGCACAGCAGTTGGACCACAGTGGGCTCAGGGAGGGTGAGGATGGTGGAACAGAGGCACACCCAGTCAGTTGTTCCACTCCACAATCCATACACCATTCTGGGGGAGCACAGCTCCCCTATGGATGCACCCACAGAGGAGATTAAGGAGGCTGAGGACACCTGTCACAAGGGAGGCCCACAGGAAGGAGGCAGAGGACACCACAAGGAAAGGAAGCAGCTCCTGGTGGGGGACTCAATTATTAGGGGGATAGAACTGGGGGGAGCAGGAAAAACTGAAGTAAGGTGCCTGCCTGGTGCCATGGCTTGGAGGGACAGGAAGCGCATCCTCAGGAACACGAGAACAGCTGCACGGGAGTCTGAGCTGGACATCATTGTCCACCTAGGGACAAATGACTTGGCCCAACATGAGATTAGAGCAGTGCAGAAGGACTTTGTAGAACTGGGGAGGGGCCTAAGACAAGTAGCACACACAGCATCCTTCTCAGAGGTGCTGCCTGTCAATGGCATGAGTGAGGCGAGGGTACTTTGCACCATGCAGTTTAATGAATGGTTGAAAAAATGGTGTGGAACACAGGGGTTTGGCTTCATTGGCTACTGGGGTTCCACCTGGAGGGACACCAGCCTATGCTGGCAGGATGGTCTGCATCTGTCCAGGAAGGGAACAAGTCTTTTGAGCAATCGGTTTAAATGCTTCATTGGCAAGCTTTTAAACTAGTCAAGGGGGGAGGCACTGATAAGCAGCAGGAAAATCCCAGCCTCTCCCTACAAAACAGGGTACTAAATGAGAAAAAGACCGAGGTAGAAAGGTCAGTGGGGGATGCTGCAACTGAAGGTAAAGCCATCAAAAAATGGAAAGCAATGAGTACCAATGCCCGTAGTCTGAGTAACAAGCTTCCTGAATTAGTGGCCTTGATGGAGGAGGAACATCTGGATATCATGGCAGTCACAGAAACATGGTTCACACAAAACCATGACTGGGACGTAAACATACCAGGATACACTATCTACAGGAGGGACAGAGAGGGTAATAGAGGAGGAGGAGTAGCTCTTTACATAAGGGAAAGAATCAAAGCAGCAGAACAAAAGGGAAAACAGGGAGGAGAAGAAGCACTGTGGGTAAATTTGGAGACCGACAATGGCACCACAATCCGCACAGGGGTTGTAGACAGACCCCCTTCTCAGGGGGAGGAAATGGACAAGGAAATGATAGAAAGTATACTTAGTAAGGCAGAAAAAGGGGAGATATTGCTGATGGGCGATCTGAATATGCCAGATGTTAACTGGAGTGCAGTTGCAGCAGCCACTTCGAAAAGTGGGGTTATTCTAGATGCCTACAGGGGCATGCCTTAGACAACTAGTATTGGAGCCCACTCGAGAGGGAGCAATCTTAGACCTGGTTCTCTCAAATGGAGATGAAGAGAGGATCACAGATGTAGAAGTGGGTAGCCATCTGGGAACTAGCGACCATCGAACAGTATGGTTCATAATAAACACAGCAATAGAGTCAAGCCATACAAAGGCAAAGGTACTGGACTTTAGGAGGGCTGACTTTGTCAAAATGGGTGAGTGCCTAAGGAATGCACTAGCAAATGGGCAGGAAGGAGGGGTGGAAGAACAATGGGGAATAATAAAAACTGCCATCACAGAGGTAACTAGCCATTGTGTGAAGCAAATAAACAAAACTAAACGATGTAAGAAACCACTATGGTTCTCAAAGGAAGTGGCAGTGAAGGTTCAAGAGAAAAAGAAAGCTTTCAGGAAGTACAAGGAATCACAGAAGAGCAGGACAGAAGACTGTATCACTTAAAGCAAAAGGAAGCTGGGAAGGCAGTCAGAACAGCAAAGGCCCAAACTGAGGAAAAGATAGCCAACTCAGTTAAGAAGAGGATAAAACCTTTTATAGGTACATCAGGAGTGAAGGAGAAGACCAAGGAGGGATAGTGAGGCTTAATAAGGGGGAGGGTGGGCAGAGGGTGACTGTGAAAAGGCAGAGATACTAAACAAATATTTTTGCTCTGTATTTACAAAGGAAGAGGGGAGTACCTAAAATAAATAGTAGAAACACTCTGGATACAAAGTTGATACCGCCCATTTACAGAAGAAAGGGTTCTGAAAGAACTCTTAAAACTGAAGGTGGACAAAGCAATGGGGCCTGATGGGATTCATCCCAGAATTCTAAAAGAACTAAGGGTGGAATTAGTGACACCACTGAGTACCCTGTTTAACAAATCATGGGAGGATGGGGTGGTACCCGAGGACTGGAGGAGGGCAGATGTGATTCCCCTTCACAAAAGTGGGAGCAAGGCAGAAGCAGGAAACTACAGACCTGTTAGTTTAACCTCAGTGGTAGGGAAAATGATGGAATCACTTCTGAAGGAAAGAATTGTCGAGTATCTAGAGGCCAGAGGGGCACAGGACCCAAGGCAGCATGGATTCAGCAGGAAGGTCATGCCAGACATATCTGATAGATTTCTTTGACTGGGTGACCAAAGTAGTAGATCAGGGAGGGGCCGTGGACATGGCATACCTAGACTTTAGCAAGGCATTTGACACAGTCCCACACAAAAGATTAATATACAAGATAGCTAGCCTGGGACTGGGTCCCAAGATGACAGCCTGGGTAAAAAATTGGCTGGAGAATAGGACACAGAGAGTAATAGTAAATGGAGTCCACTCTGAAGAAAGGGAGGTTACTAGTGGGGTACCACAGGGTTCAGTATTAGGACCGGTCCTCTTCAATGTCTTTATAAGCGACATTGCAGAGGGACTGGAAGGAAAAGTATGTCTCTTTGCAGATGACACAAAGATCTGCAACAGAGTTGATGCAGAAGGTGGGGTGGAAAGGATGAAAAGGGACTTGGCAAGATTAGAGGAATGGTCAAATGTATGGCAACTTAGATTCAATGCTAAGAAGTGCAAGGTAATGCACCTGGGAAACAAAAACCCAGGGGAAGAGTACACAATGGGGGGTGAGATACTAACAACAACAAAAATGGAAAGGGACCTGGGGTAGTCATATCAGATGACCTAAAGGTGGGCAAGCAATGTGAGAGGGCAGCAAGGAGGGCTGGGGGATACTGGGATGCATAGGGAGAGGCATCACCAGTAGAAAACAGGAAGTTATTATCCCTCTGTACAGACAGCTGGTCAGACCCCTTCTGGAGTACTGTGTGCAGTTCTGGAGACCCAGTCTTCGCAAAGACGTAGACAGGATGGAAGCTGTCCAGAGGAGGGCAACTAAAATGGTGCAGGGTCAGCACCGGAAGACATATGAAGAGAGACTTAAGGAGCTTAATATGTATAGCCTCGAGGAAAGGAGGGAGAGGGGACATGATAGAAACTTTCAAGTACCTCAAGGGAATCAACAAAGTCAAGAGGTAGCATCTTTCAAAAAAGTGTGCAAGAACAAGGGGCACAATTTGAAGATAGAGGCGGCTCAGAGGTAATTTAGGAAGTATTTTTCACAGAGAGGGTTGTGGATGCATGGAACAGCCTTCCGGAGGAGGTCGTGAAGTCAAAAACGGTGGAATTCAAGCATGCTTGGGACAGTCATAAGGCAATTCTAGGGGGTGGGGGTAGAAAGAAGTAGGCTGCTGGTTAACTAGGATCTGCAGCTTATCCAGTAGGCAGGGAAATGGGCAGACTGGGTGGGCCAAGCGGTCCTTATCTGCCGTCAAATTCTATGTTTCTATGTTTGTTAAAATAATTACTGTTCTTAATCAGCACTGTAGGTACATTTCAAAATCACTTGATAAAAGTATTAAATCATACCAATAGTTTTTCATTACAACACGCAATAGTTTTTAAAACATGGTACTTTTGTTCTACTTGGTTTGCAGTGGTTTTACTTGGGTTGCAGTTATTTTGTCTATTTGAAGATAACTGTTTAAATATACTTAACCTGTTCAGCATGTTTTCAGATATGTTTGTAGGCTTTGTATGTCAGTATGCAGTTGTGGCAGACTGACATTTAAGGAATCACTGTCAACAAGCACATTCAGGTTTATAATCAGCAGGGTCATCCAAATTCCTCACACATTTGAATAAAAATCCTTTCAGAATGAAAGTATTTATACAGGGAAAACCTACCCCAACATTGAAAAGCAGGCATCGTGGTCAACCCTCCATTTAGTTGAATGGGGCACTTTTCACCTCTTCTCACACCTATTGTTTCAGTCTCCATGTCAGCAAACAGTTCTCTGATAGTCTGCTTTAACACAGATTGTAAGTGCTCAGGTGTGCATATGCATAGCCAGAGGATTTTGAAACCATACCAGGGAACTGAATCATAAAGCAGAGTCACATTGAACCCCTTCTCACCTCAGACTGTATTGTTTTGGTCACATCCTAGTCTGTGTACTAAATTGTTAACATATCTGAGTAGATTTCTTTGTGCATTTAAATATTTATATACAATTTCAGTCAAAAATTCAATAGATGTAAGAAATTGCAGATTTTGTGTGAAGGGTGAAAATTGCAGAAATTGCAGAAAAATTCCGGGCTCAATTTTCCAGTGGCCCTGGACATAAGAAGGCTTATGCGCATCTAGAATGTCTCCCACGACTTCATGTGTGGATTATGAAACTATTTCCATCCAAGGAAGTTGTCCAGTCTATTTTTGAAGGAAGTAAATGTTGGTGCTTCCACCGCTTGATTAGGTAACTTATTCCAATCCTTAGCACTTCTTATAGTGAAGAAGTTATCTCTTTTAGTAGTCCTAACTTTGGGTATTAACCCTTTAGCTGCTAACACAATTAGAACGTATAGGAATTCTGGACTGATATATCAGTCCATGGCACAGCAAGGGTTAATAATTGGCGATTATTGCTACGTAGTTTTTTCCAGCGGTCATGAAACAGAAACCCACAAGTGTCCTTTAGGATAGGATTATGTAAGATTTTACAGAGCTACAGGAGGCTTCCCCTCTTCCTTTTCTCTTCTATGCTTACTAAACCTGTAGCCTGGAATCTGGCACTGCACAATAAAGTTCTTAAATGAGGGATGAGTTTAGTGACTCTACACTAGAGATGCAATGAATTTTTAATCCACCTGCGAAGTGGACGTGAAGTGTCCACTTCGTGTTAGTGGAGCACAACGTGAAGTGCTCACTTCGCATTATTATTATTACCACTTTGCATTGCCATTATGCCTTAACGTGAAGTAAGGTGAAGTGAGAAGAAAATAGGCACATCACATGGCTTGCAGTACTGTAAGTCGCATGCTTTAACCAGGCAGGAAGGAAGTGAGTCACAGAAGCAGTTTCACTTTCTCCTTTGCATTTGTAGAGGGAGAAAGCATGTGTGAGAGGAGAGGAGAGGAGTTATAGTGCTTGATTGCCTTGTTGCCACTTCATTGCATTTCAGTTCCAGAAGAAAACCAACAGCTTTTTTAAAAGCTATATCTTTATTTAGTTTTTGTATTGTATTTGTGGGTTTTTTTGTTAGTGAATTTTTTTGTATAAGTTTTGTTTTGTGTGTGTGACTGACTCTGTGTGTGTGTGTGTCCACTGTCTGTGTGTGTGTGTGTGTGTGTGTGTGTGTGTGTGTGTCAGCCCATGGACTTTAGGAGGATGGACCTAGGAGAAGGCGAGCCGCTGGCCCGTGGGTGCAGTAGGAGGGGAGTGCAGACCCGCGAGGGGTGGGGCGGTCGTGTCACGTTGGACTGCTCCCGACTCCTGGCTGGTGTTGCTTCCCCCATTGAAGCAACAGGAGCAGCAGCAGCACCAGTGCCACCGGTGGCTGCTGCACGTCCACCTTCTCTGCCACTACCACCACCACCACCACTGGTAGCAGCAGCTGTGTGGGCTTCTGCAGCACCCCTTCCACCACCTCCACAGCCACAGGAGATGGCCCCGGAAAATATAGGTGGTAGTGGGACTCGTGCAAGGACTGTGTCTGGTCCCCCCCAACAGCTCCCCAGTGTGGGAGTTTTTTAACTGTGTGGGGGGAGACAGCACAGTGGTGGTGTGCTGTGTGTGTGGTGTGGTGGTGTGCCATGGCCCCTGTGGGACACATTTGGGGACCGGTGGCCAGCGCACACACATGCTGAACCACCACAGGGCAGAGTGGCAGGCTGCCACAGAAGGGACCAGGTGTCCACCTGTTGACCCTTCCATAGCAGTGGCCAAGGGTGCTGCTGGGGTGGGAGTTGTGCCTCGCAGTCACTGCTGCAGCAGTAGGAGGGCTACTACAGCATCTGCTCCACCACCACCACCACCGCCGCCACAGCCACCAGCATCACCCTGTCCACCACCACCCCTACTACCTGGATTCCTCGCTGCAGTGGACCCCGCCACA
This sequence comes from Neoceratodus forsteri, assembly GCA_016271365.2. Lineage (NCBI taxonomy): Eukaryota > Metazoa > Chordata > Ceratodontiformes > Ceratodontidae > Neoceratodus > Neoceratodus forsteri. The sequence continues at coordinate 909,391,603 of CM028131.1, read as the reverse complement.
GTCCCTGCAACACAGTCTGACATTGGCCTGGTGTGGGCAGCACTTGAAGAAAATAATGAGCGGTTCAGTGCTTTGCAGCAGCAGGTGAACAGAGTAGAAGCACAGTAGCAGCAAATAGTTTCAATGCTGCACCTGCTGCTTGACCACCCCGGCATCCATGGCCACAGTAAGTGAGGCATTCTTTTCTGCCCCACCCCACCCTGACCCCACCCACTACTGTGCTGTACTGTTTTTGTGTGTTTTTCTTTGTTGTTGTTTAATAATATACATTTTTCCTTCAGGGAATCTTTCTTGCACCACATAGTGCAATACATTTTTGTGAAAACCACCCGTAATTTCATTACAGTGTGTCACGTGACAGAGGAATTCCCGTTCTGAAAATCTGCCCACATTCTGCATCCCTTCTCAGCAACGTTAGGACGTGATGGCAGGGAGAGTGCGTGTGCGTGCTCCTTACAGTGAAAATCCGATTGTCCAGCAGGTTTCCGAATGTTTTCTTTATGTTATAATGGTCAGTTTGTGGTGAAACGTATGGGCACATTACCAGTAAGAAGAGCCTTGTTAGTGGAAACATTCCCACATTTCACCACAAGGTCAACCTTATAACATAAGGAAACATTGGGATAGCTGTTGGACATTCATTATAGTGGAGCATGCGCCTGCGCTTCCCCTGGCGTGCGTCTAACGTTGCTGAAAGGGCAGAATGTGGGTGGCTTTTCTGATCGGTAATTCCTCTGTCTATGACTCACATGTAATGAAATTATGGGTGGTTTTCACAGAAATATATTGCACTATGTGGGAGCAAGAATATTCCAGTGGAGTAATGCTCTACATATTGGTTTATGTGCATCACCGTAACTATGTAATGTGGTGAATCTCTGTAAAGCAACAGTGCAACAATATGTTGAGAACTCTGACCTATATTTTTTAATGCTATGTTACAACTTCCTTTACTTACATCCTGACTGACTGGAATGATACGAGAATTTGCAGTAGTTGAGTCTGCTGTACTACCTTTTTTCATGTATGAAATAATGAAAGGAGCATTCCTTTTAAATTGGTGCTGACCAGGTCTTTGTCATTGTTTTCCTCTGCTTTTGTCCATCACATCAATTAGTTGTTATATATCACTTCTGTTGTTAATTAACAGTTATGCATCAGGCAGTGTTTTATGACACCACAGAACAAAAGTTATTGAAAAGCAGCTGCAAATAAATACAAACCTGGTCCGAACAATATTGGAAGGCGTGCTCATTTTTTTTTCATACATGAGTATACATGTAAGTAAAGCAGACATAAATTGTGAAAATAATCATATCATTCAAGTCATGACTCGGAGGTAACTAGTGGTGGCTGTGGCAATGTAAAGTAACATATAAAATTACAGTTCAAAACTGTGAGGACATTCTTGCAATGCTGCTTTAATTGTAAAAATGTCAGTATGACATCATGAGCTCACAGCAACAATCACAGAACACACAAAAGTGGCATAGAGTCCCAGATTTTTTCTGCAGGCCCAAAATGCATCCTGCTTGTGTGCAGAACATTGACAAGTGGTTACACAGCGAAATGAGACTGTTTCAGCACATACAAAGTCCCCCAGAATTAATGGCGCACTCAGTCATGCATGCAGTGGTGACACAGAGTCCCCAGATTTTTTCTGCCAGTCCAAAATGCATCCTGCTTGTGTGCAGAAAATTGACAAGTGTTAACACAGTGGAATGAGAGTGTTTCAGCACATACAAAGCCCCCCAGAATTAATGGCGCACTCTGTCACACGCACAAAAGTGGCACAGAGTCCCCAGATTTTTTCTGCCAGCCCAAAATGCATCCTGCTTGTTTGCAGAAAATTGACAAGTGTTAACAGTGTGGAATGAGAGTGTTTCAACACATACAAAGTGCCCCAGAATTAATGGCGCACTCAGTCATGCGCGCAGTGGTGGCACAGAGACCCCAGATTTTTTCTGCCAGCCCAAAATGCATCCTGCTTGTGTGCAGAAAATTGACAAGTGTTAACAGTGTGGAATGAGAGTGTTTCAGCACATACCCCAGTATAAAATAATGACTGTGAGCGTCATGTTGCTGGTCCAATGTGCTCTACAAGACGATTCCAGCAAATGCAATGTGATCATCTCAACTGGATTGAAGGGTGCCCCTTGGCTGTACACTAATAGTAGCCTTGGTGAGTAGATATATATATATATATCTATATATATATAGATATATATATATATGGATATATGGTTGTGTTGTGTATTTTGTAAGTGAGGAGGGGGGTTGACATGGACATGTACTATTGGCATTGTTCTGCATCACTGGTCACACAGAAACTGTTGGTGTGCACATTCCAGTGCTCAAAGAGAATTTTTTGCACTGAAATTGGAAACGGATAACTCTCAAGCACATGAAGGTTAAGTATTTTTTTTTTGTGGTGGGCTGGGGGAATCATATCTGCAGGTTTGTCTCTAATGGTTTCTTATTTTGTTACTTCTTTACAGATTTCATCAGCATCCTTCTGGAGTTCGGTTGTGTTAGGATGGTCATGGTCATCTAATGAAATGACATCTGCGTGTTGTATGTGTGCCCAAGCTCGGGGGAGGTGGGTGCCTGATGTTGAAGAACTTTTTTGGATAAGGCCACTTTGACAGAACAACAAAGCATCTGGAAGTTTCCTAAAAAAATAAATGAAAACTTCTTACAACTTAATTGTTATGTGTTCCTCCTTGGTTCTCAAATCTCAATCTAAAGTCAAGTTACATTTCAAACCCACATCTTGTCAACTAACACAACCTGTGTGCAATATTTGCTGCAGTCTTTACAAAACAATGAAATGGATGAAATAAAATCTTCATACTTACCAGAATGGATTTCACATGGATATTACATCTCTTCCTCTCTGTACGGTACAGTTATAGTACCATTCCCAACGAGTTTTAGCGATGGAGCCTTTTTTTGTTACCCTGTAAAAGAAACAAAAGAAGTGTGCCATATGTGTTTTACCACTGCAGCTCTGAAAAGCTACAGAAAACAAAACATACAACTAAAGGAAGTGAAGCAGCATAACAAACATGAGCACACATACTCACTTTATGGTTTAAATATTAAGAAGCTTTGTTTCTCTGGCTGATGGATGTGGTGGTCTGGACAGACTCAGGCTCAGTGGTGGCAGTGGCTAACATCAGTCCCAGTGGTGGTGGTCTGGGGGTCAGACAGACTCATGGTGGCAGTGGCTAACATCAGTCCCGGTGGTGGTGGTGGTTCGGGGGGCAGACATACTCTCAGTGACAGTGGTGGCAGTGGCTAACATCAGTCCTGGTGGTGGTGGTCTGGGGGGGCAGACAGACTCATGGTGGCTAACATCAGTCCTGGTGGTGGTGGTTCAGGGGGCAGACAGACTCATGGTGGCAGTGGTGGCAGTGGCTAACATCAGTCCCAGTGGTGGTGGTCCAGGGGCAGACAGACTCATGATGGCAGTGGCTAACATCAGTCCCAGTGGTGGTGATTCAGGGGGGCACACCACCTTTTAAAAACTTCAGTTAAAACCTGCCAACAGTAACCACATTATCATCCTCATAAAAAAAGCTGCCCTCACAGTCATCGATGTCTGAAGTCTGACCACTGGGAAATTCTTTCTCCATTGTGTCGTCATCTACATCAGTGGTGGGCCATTTCAGGCAGCCACTGCCAGTGCCATCAGGATGCTCCATTTCCACATCAGCAGGACCACCATGACTAGGCCAGGGTACGAATACCAAGGTTGCAGTCTGTGGTGGTATGTGCCTCTCATTCATTTTAATGAATGTTAGCAAACTAACATTTGCAGGAGACAGATTTGTCCGACGATCCCGGACTATTGCACCTGCTGAGCTGAATACCCTCTCAACACTTACACTGGAGGGTGGGCATGTGAGGTACTTCAGTGCCACTGCGTCAGCTCTGGCCATTCACTGACTTTTCCACTCCAGTACAAAAGAGGATCTTCAGTTATTGCCAGATGCCTGTTTTCAGACAAATATGACTCAACCATTCTCTGTGCCGCAGTAAGTCCAATTGTTGATGTATCATCCTGTTCTCCAGAATCATTTATTTCACAAATACCCACTTGGGACAAAGCCTCCCAAAGCGGGCTGATGCCAGTCACTTTGAATGACAGACCACCTGGAACTGCAGTCCCCTTCCCCTTGCAGGATATGCTTGATGGTCCTCCAGGTACACCTTCAGCCGGATTATGCTGCTGAGGTTTGCTGGCCTTGGCACGTGACTTCTGTGCCCCATGAACCAAGTGCACCAGTTGACCACTGATATTTTTTACCTGTTCAGGCCCTCCATCCAGTACTGATGCAATTCCACATTTGTATCGTGGGTCCAACATTGTTGCTATGGCAAAGTTGTCACTACACTGAATGCTCACAACATGACAATTCTGGTCGAATACTGTCAGCATGTGTTGCAGCAACATACTGCTTCCACCATCTCTGGCAACATCAAGGCTATGCTGTACATTCACCAATGTCTGCCTCAGCACCCGCAGCAGTGGAATTGATTGGCTAATGGAGGCAGGCTCGCCACTCACTGCCTGTGTGGCATGTTCAAAAGACCACAAAATTGTTATTACAGAGTCCATGAGGTGCCACTCTTCAGTCGTCATAGACATGGAGGCCCTGGAACTGTCACGGCTAGTGTGCATAATAAGATATTCTGAGATGGCTTTGTACTGTTCATACAACCTCTCTGCCATGTATAAAGTGGAGTTCCATTGGGTGACAACTTCCAGCTTCAAGCGTAGCTGAGACAGGCTGTTTTGTATCTGCAACTGCCGCAGTTGGTCACGGGCCTTTCCAGATCATGAAAAGTGAGAGAAGATACAGTACATCGTGCAACGGTCAGCATTTCCTTTATATCACGGTACTGCAGAAACTCCTGAACCACAAGATTTAAACAGTGGGCCATGCATGGAACCCAAAAAAAACACCATTCATGATGCATTTCACCACATTTGACCCATTGTCACTTGCTATGAACCCAGCTCTCAGGGACAGATGGTTTAGCCATTAGTCAATTTCAGTCAGTACCACGTCCAACATGTTCTCACCAGTGTGTGAATAGGTCACATTGCACATAGCAATCGTTGCATGCTGTCGAATTCCTGGAAGATTGCTACCATGACAATCCACCTTACTGCACTGATTATTCACACTACCAACATCACAAACAACCCCCGGCACCTGCGCCCAGTGTGCAGTTATACACAAATATAAACTCCTGCTGTTTTGCCACTTGTCCACATATCCATACTTAAATGGATGAATGGAGAGGAGAATGTTGAAGGGCATGTCTTACTGAGTCGGACACAGTCTTGAGGAACTATCGGGGACATACGGGTAGAAAAGTATGTCCTGGATGGGACTTTCCATTTTGGACAGGCACATGCAGCAAACCACCGGAACCCAGAATTCTCCACAAAGGAGAATGGCAAAAGATCAATTGCCAGCATTTCCGCTACAGCAGCATTGAGTTCACGTGACACTGTATGATTTGGGGGGTACTTCAGCTTATGCACAAAAACACTCTAATGTGGGCTGACTTAAATGTTTTACATGGGGTGTGTTGATCATAAATGGTTGTGCTGTGTGATGAATGGCTTTGGCAGGGGGTGGAGTGTGGACATTTGATGAAGATGGTTGCACAGGTGATGATGACAAACCCAGAAATGCTGTTATTTTGCCAGATTTGCCAACCGGGGTTGATGTACCACTTGCACTAGACATACTGCATTCACCACCAGCACCACCACAAAACTGCTACTCTCACCAGCACTGGACAACATTTCAAAGTTATTATGGTCCTCCACCTCATCATGCCTGTAGTAATCCTCTGCTCTTATTACCGCACTACTGCACATTTTTAATTTCCTACTGGGCCTAACAGTCATGGAAGGGGATAACATGCTGGCTATGGTTGCCAGTGACACGGGTGAATGCCCCACTGTGGTATTAGCTTCCAGCTTGTGCTGGGTCCACAGTGCCAAGTGCCTATTCTTAAGATGCACATGCTGTCGCTCCCTAATGACAGGGCTCCTGGCCCGGATGGGTACACACCTAAGTTTTATAAAAGTTTTGCGACCTTGTTATGCCCCGAGTTAAAGAGATTATTTCAGAGTATTCTGACCCTGGATAAAGTAGATGGTTATTTATTCGAAGCCTTGATAGTGCTTATTCCGAAAGAAGGGAAGGAGTTAGATAAAGTTACAAGTTATAGACCTATTTCTCTGATTAATTACGACATCAAGATTTTGGCGAAGATTCTAGCCTCTAGGTTGTCCAGGGTCATGCCCAAACTAGTTCATCTGGATCAGGTTGGATTTATGAAAGGCAGGCTGGCGTCAGACCACCTCGTGGTTGTCTCATGTCTTCTCATTATCAAGGACTGTAAATTCCCTTGTGTGTTGATGTCAGTGGATGCGGAGAAGGCATTGACAGGGACTGGAAGTTTCTAGCTATTACTATGGAAAAATTTGGTTTCCGGCCCAGTTTATTAAATATGTTTTGCTTTATACAGGGATCCAAAGGCCAGGATATATTGCAATGGGTATTTCTGCAAGTTTTTGCTTCATTCTGGGACCAGGCAGGGTTGCCCCTGTCGCCTCTTCTATTCAATTTGTATCTGGAGCCTCTCCTCACCAGACTGAGATTAGATTCCAGGATTATGGGTATTAGAGTTGGGTCATTGGAGCTAAAGTCTCAGCATATGCGGATGATATTTTGTTACATGTTGCTAAGCCAAATAGCTCAATCCGAGCGGTGCTGGAAATCATTGGAGAGTACAGCAGATTGTCTAATTACAGGATTAATGTGGGGAAAACTCAAATCTTTCCACTGAATATGAGAGTGCATAGGTCGGAGGTGTTGGAAATGGGTATGCAGTGGACTCCGCATATGCTGAAGTACCTGGGTATTTATCTGGCCAGATCGGATCAGGAATTAGTCAATCTAAACCTGAGCAGCTATTAGAAATATTATTAAGCAGGATCTGCAAAGGTGGAGCGGGCTGCGTTATCGCTTTGGGGCGGATTAGCATAGTTAAAATGAACATCTTGCCTAGGATTTTTATCCACTCAATATGCTTAATATTTTGCTACCCTAAAGTGGTTTAGTGAACTGCACTCATTAATTTCTGACTTTATCTGGAAAGGAAAAGGCCCGTGAGGGCTTATGGTAGCTGGCGGCCCCAGGAAGAGCGGGTCTGAGACTTCCACATTTGGATTATACTACTGGGCAAGTCATTTGTGTAAATATTTGAGATGGTGGTTCCAGACAGTGAACTTGACTCTTTGCCCTATGTCCCCTCGTGGGTTAGATTAGAGATAGAGGTGATCAGGGAAGCAGGATTGGACCCAATCGCGTTGCTCTATTCCACTCCCAGGAAGCTGCCCCCTAGGTTGGTTACTAATCCAATAGTAAACTTTTTGCATATACATAGGCAGATTTGTAGTAAGCTGGGTTATATCCTGGATAGGGACATGCATCAACCGTTATGCCTAAATCCGAATTTGAGGATTGGGGGGAAAGTGATTTTGGGCAGATGGATTTCCCAGTTGGAAGGATTGCGAATTGAGGACCTAATGGAAGATAATCGTATACTCCCAATTAGGGTGATCCTGGCAAGGTACAATATAGAAGCCAAGAAGGTCTTTAAATTATACCAAGTTACTCATTTGTTGGCATAAGTGAGATCAATCTCCGGGAGGGACGTGTAGATGGGAAGTGGTTTGAGTCATTAGCACAAGTGGTGTGGAAACCACATGCGGTTTCAGTATACAAGAAACTTCTTGACCTGTTCTTGTGGACTTGGACCACAAACCTAGATATTGGATTAAGTGTTTGGGGAGCAAAGGCGGGACTGGAGGTTGTCTGAAGCAGATGCACAGATATGTCAGACAGGATAGGGCTGAGGGTGATGCAGTTTCACTTCTTGAATAATCTATTCTGGACCCCTTCTAAGTTATTTAAGGTGGGTAGTAGGCCGGACCAATATTGTTTTCGGTGTTGTCAGGCAGTGGGGGACTTGTTTCACATTTTTTGGGAGTGCCCACCGATAATGCAGTTGTGGATGCAGATTAAGCAGAGGGCAGACCCATTGTTGGGTATTGATCAGTACTTCACCCCTGATATATGTTTGATAGGGGATTACTCTGGTATTATGTTTAAGGAGCGTAGATTTTACATGGCTCTGATTTCATGCTCATAAAAAGGTAGTCTTGTGACACTGGATGACTGACTCTCCAATTACTTACACGGAATGGCTACAGGAGTTGTTATCAATTTAAATATGGAGAAATTGGAGTGCGGGAAGAGACAACAGGTCTCATATACATGAAAAGATTTGGGCCGTTTCAAGCGCTGTACCTTCTCTAGGTGTAGCCAGACCTAATAAAGCAGGAGGATGGATGATGATGGGTGAGCAGATCTTCCTTAAGGGCATGAGGTAGTGGGGGTGGGCCAGTTTAGGGGAGGGGGTGGTCTTGTTAATGTGGAGGGTGGGGGAGAGAAAATCTGTGACTTGACTTGGTTGTGTCATAGCTATGATAGAATAAGATGTGGTTTTTTTTTTTTTTTCCTATGTGTAGTGTATCTGATATGAGATTTTTGTCACAATAAAATTTTGAATTTCAAAAAAAAAAAAGATGCACATGCTGTCCTCCTGTGCCCAGATGGCTCCCCTTTTTACCTCGACTCGCACATGGCAAACCTGGCAGATTGCAACTGAATCATCATTTGCATCTTGAACAAAAAAATTCCAAACAAGGGATTGTGATGCTCTGCTTTTAACATGTCCATGATGTGGCTTATTTAAGTCCGTTATTTTAAGCACTGAAGTGGGGGCGCGTGATGTTTCGGGCACTGCACATGGACTGCAACTGACCACCATGACTTCCTATCATATTGATTATTGGGTCATCATCATCATCAACTAAAACCGGTAGATCACAAGTTTTTACAGGGGGGGATTCCTGCAAACAGACTCAGACACAGCCACTTTTAATTTCTTTTTCTCCAGTTCCCAACTGAGGTCAATTATATCATCATCATATTCATTAACGTCACACACATCCACATCTTCTGCTTGGATGCTAGCATGTGGACTGCATGTTGCAACAACAGCAACATCATCATCATCATCATCATCACATTCATCATCAGCATCTACACCACCATCACCTGATATTTTTCACCACACTGTGAATCACTGCATGGAAAATGTGTGACGTTAAGTGCCATGGTGGATGGAATATCACATTGTATACTATCGTTGACATGATTATCAGAATCCTCAGGTTCAGTTACTGGGATGTTACTGGGAAGTATGACATCATCTACACTGCCACTCACTTGCACTGCTTCACACTCAATTTTTTTGGATACGTTACACTGGTCGGAATTAGAACTTGACGCAACAATACTAATACTACCACCACCACCACTAACACCAGTAACACTAACACCACTGACTGGGAAAACATCATCTCCTCCAACTATGAGTGAAGCTACTGATTGGTCTGTAAAAAACATTGCAGGAGAAATATCTTTCCTAACATCAGCAATGCACTTCTGTGTCTGCGTACTACTACCATGCCCACAGACCATCTTACTGCCAACATTGCCATGGCAAGAAACAGCTTTGCTTGCACATCTCTTTGCAGGCATTTTGGGGGATCAACCACAAATATTATAACCGACTTCAGATTTTGATACGTTCACTCGCTGATTGGAGAGACGCTGGATGTGAAGCCAAATAAACAACTGTGGCTTCAGCAACAGATAAGAGACTACTCTGAGACTGTCACGGAATTAAAACAACTTCAGTAACCAGTGGTGCTGATGAGGTCACAAAAACAATCCAATCTGGTACAAAATACCTTTTGAACGTGGGGGTGGGGGGGAGCACTGAATGCAGACAATGCTGATTTTTACGGCACTATCAGCAAAACTAAGAAGATACCATGATCACAGTACAAAATCAGGCAGCTGCAGTGGATAGCAGGTTCACGCTGCTGCGCCTGCAATTGCACTGGTCTGTGGCACAATAGAAGGTGTATTATTTGATGCATGCAACACTGCACGCACACACACACACACACACACACACACACAGAACAATTTGTGCACAGTGCTGAAAGAGGAATGCTTAGCAAATGCAAAAGTTCAGTACTATGCCACGTTATGTATTGTAAATTTGTAAGGTAAACAACCTGAACTTGTGAACTGCTGCACCACATCCACACAACAAACAGCAAGAACATTTCTACTATTACTGACAGTATTACTGTGAGCACATTAACACAGTCAGTTATATAACAAAAATATAACCAAAAAACAAAGAAATCATTATTTCTCCAACTTAAATCTACTTACACCACAGATACACCCCTCCCCCAAAGCACACTTTTACTGTCTTTCACCACACACACTCAATGTCGTAAATAAACATTCAAAATCCAAACAAAAACAAAAACGCTCGATGATATGAGCACTGGAGGGTTTCCTACAATCGATGAACTAAAGTTGGATCCCCAAAAAAATGCAAAAAATCTTTTTCAACAGCTTTTTCAAGACTCCTATTACAGACAGCTATCAGAGCACACTGTCTCCTACTCCTTCCTACTCATACTACCCTGAACTGAGGCTGTGCAGATCAATATAGAGCCCATGTGACCTGAAATCCCATGAATCTCTGCAAAATTCGCCTTTGGAGCTCAAAAACAAGGCGAAGTGAGGCAAAGTGCACTGCCAGCAATGCACTTCGCCTTAAATTTGGCAGAGTAGTGGTCTCAGGGAAGTGGAAGTAGCATAAAGTCATTGCTTCCAATGGAGTTCAGCGTTCTCATTATAAGTACTCTGCTTAAATGTGAGGAGCACCTCGACACGCCTTTGCTCCCCTAATCACTTCGCTGGAGCAGATTGAGCCCACTTCGACCACCATTTTTCTACACTGTACCCTTTCAAATAGTTCAATATCCTGTTTTAAATATGGATCCCAAAAAGGGGAACAATAATCTAGATGAGGCTAAATGTAGAATCTGTAAATAGGCATAATAACTTGCTCACTCTTACTAGTGAAGGACCGTTTTACACAGTTAATGATCCTATTTGCTGTTAAGGTTATTTTCTTACACTGGTCACTAGCGGTCAACTTGTTGTTGATAAGTATACCGAGATCTCATTCCAGATTTACACACTTTAACTCCATGTTATATAAGGAGTAGTTATACATAGAATTGTTCCTTTCAAAGTGCAGAACTATGCACTTACCCATGTTAAACACCATTTTATTGATAGTAGCCCATAGTTTGATTGTATTTAAATCATTGGCCAAGGAAGTATATTTATTCAGAGTATTAACTGGTCCACCAATTTTGGTGTCATATGCAAATTCAATGATGTTGTTACTTAACTCAGAACTCAAGTCAGTAATGAATAGATTAAACAGGGTGGGACCTAAGACAGATCTCTGGGGTACTCCACTGGTTACATAAACAGGATCTGTTAAGGTACCATTTACATGCACATATTGGTCCTATCGGATAACCAGTTATGAATCCAATTAACAATTTGAGGGCATATACCCATTGCAGTTAACTTTAATACTAATTCAGTATGTGGTACTTTATCAAATGCTTTAGCAAAATCGAGCATAATTACGTCAGTAGGAATGTTATTATCTAGGTTTGCGCAAATCTTGTTATAAAAGGAAATCAGATTAGTAGTACACAAGTAGCCACTGGTGAATCCATGTTGGGTTTTGTGTATTAACTTCTTGTGTTGTATTCAGCTTCAGTTCTATCCTTGATTAACCTCTCCATGATCTTACAACAGATAGGGGTGAGGCTGATAGGGCTGTAGTTATCAACTATCCCATTATGTTGAGAAAATTATTTTGTGGGTTACTATGGACTCAGGTGGGCTGAAATCTGTGGGTTTCATGGAGCTCTTGCATGAGGAAGTCTGGAAACAAGAAAGATAAGACCCTCTTTTTTTTTACCTTATGTTGTAATTGTAAAAAAAGCCGATATATAGAAATCAATGCAAGCCCTGAAGCCCAGATAGTACCATAAATAGAGAACTTAAAGAAAAATAGACAGATTGTTTGCTAGTTGAAAAGGCTTAGTGTAAACAAAATACTCTAACATATGTTTCAAAGGAAGCAGGAGTTATCATAGTTTTGAATTCACCTTGTTATCAAGGGCACTGCTTTAGAGTAAAATGTCTGCATTTTGAATTTTTAGTCTCTAAAAACCAAGGCTGAGCAGAGTATAGCAGAAATAAGTTCTGCCAATGTCAAACTGGTAATATTTTCTTTTTAGTTGGTTGCAGAGTCATTTTTTAAAGAAAAAAAGAGGTTTGATTTGAAACAAACTGTTTGCCAGAGTTTAAAACCAAGTGTGCCCTGTGCAAAATAATTTATTATCACTCTAAGTCCAGATGACATGCTATAGTTACAGCATAAACATTTGTTTTGCATCTTTAAAGTTTTTCTCTGTTTGACCGATTGGCTAGGTCCAAACTTACGTAAACTGTGTTCCTTTGTCCCCTGAAGTAGTCTGAACCTGTTTCATATTATTAAATTCTCTAGGTTTGTGGAGTTCAGGTCTTCTTGTGAACTGTTCATTGAAATACTTATTATAATGTTTATAATCATTAATGCAGAATATCTTAATAGCAAAGAGTGCAAGTGATCAGAACAGGTAAATAACATTTTCTGGTCAAATTCATTTCTGACTTGTGATACAACTACATCTCAGTTGATAGGTTTGTAAAAAGGACTTGCCAGTGTCTTATCTTCCAGGGGAATAAATAAACAGAGCTTGCTCCTTTTATCAAAGCAGGTTACTTATGGGTCTTAAAAGGAACAATCTTGTGACTTTGCCTTTAGACTATGGACTAAATTTTTCAACAAGATGTGGCAGTGGACCAAACTTGCGGCAGGGTGTGTGACGCTAGTGATGACTTGAATCACACCTGGTGGCAAGTGCGATTTTCAAAGAAGTGCACCACAAATGCCCACTGCAAGTTAGAAACATGGGACACAGGGAGTTAGACCAGCTACTGCCTGGTCTAAGTTTGCATCTGAGATCATGGCACTTGTGCCAACCCTTTGGTGCTAGGTACCGTAAAGTAGGAAATATGTCATAAATGCACCACATCTTTGAAAATAGGACCACTCTGTGTCCGAGGGGCTTTGGCACATCTGTGACTCCCTTTGCACCCCCCATCTAAAGTCAAGCCCTATGGTTAAGATTTTCCTCTTAATAGCCACAACACTCCTAAATTTGGTAAGTCACGTTTACATGTGATTTTCATGTTTCCACAGTGAAATTAATGAGGGAGGCAAGAAAATTGAAAATTGCAACTTTTTCTTATTGTGTACAATGTCTGAATCACTGCCTTGGGTTTTCAGAGATGCATGTTGTGCAAACTCTTGGGATGAAGGACTATCCTTTGTAAATTTATTGCTTAAGCGGAAGTCAAGCATGCGTCTTCATTTCAGTAAGTGCTTTTCTGCTTTGCAGAAAGACTAAAACATGGATAGGAAACATTGCACTTGCTGTCATGAATGTACCACAGAGCAAATAGCATCATGTTTTTGTTGAGCTAAACATATTACTGTTGCTTTTTTTTCTGTGTCAGAGAAGGTTAAGTATTCTTGTATATTGTAAGTTTGTATGTCTTTTTTTTTCATGCATGTAACTGGCTGTGTCACATTTCAGGCCTTTCTTGGACCTGTGGTAGTGTAATATGGGATCTTAATAAACAACACTGGTCATTTTTGGCTGCTGTCTATTTTCAGGAAATCTTTTAGTTTTTGGTAGGCATTGTCTACTTCATAAGTATCTTAATGTAACTGCATGTTAAGAAGGTTAAATCTCACTTTAAAACAGCTAACTTTGTCCGTTGCCCACTGCAATGCACAAGCCAATCTCCTTATGAAGCAAGACACTCAAGGGTGGTAGCCATGGACCTTTACACCCCCACTGTCTGTGGCAAGCTTTACAGTAAAACAAGCTAGGGCCCAGGGAACCAGTTATCCAGTAGATAGGAATGTGGGAGTCAAAGTAATGATTTTAACCTTTGAAACACCTGAACATGTATTATGTAACAGATGGAAGGGTCTTTACTTTATTGTAAATAAATGTAATCCTTTTGTGTACAAAGCTCATATTACAGGCAGTAGAAGACCAACAGATAGAAAGTTTCATGCTAATCAGTTGAAACTGTTCAAATGGTACAACCTAGTGTGTGAAGGAAAGGAGAGGAGAGGAATAAAACTCTCCTGTTTGTTTTCTATTATTTTAGAATGCAGAAGATCACTTTGGTAATCTTCCTTCTTGCCAGATGTGTGATGGGGAGGAGAAAATGTAGATGGAAGTAGTCTCACTTGTCTATGGCAAGGAAGGTGATGCCATACTTCTCCCTGTAAAGGTGATTGGAGGGGTCACAGAAATGGTATGGTGGAGAGGCCCTGGTGATGTGTATAATAACTCCAGGGAAGATGGGAGTCCGGGCAACTCCTAGTGGCACAAGGACAGAGTTGTTGAGTATGAACATGTGTCCTTCTTGCTGAAACATATTATGAAACAGGATAAAGGGGTATAGAACATCTACAATGGCAGGTCAAACAGATCAGTGGCTAGCTTATGGTAAAACTGAATTGAAAGTGTCTGTACTAACAATGACCCAGCGACCCCACCATGAGCACCATGGACACTGTTGAAACTACCTTTGTGAATGAGACTGTACAATGCCCTGGAGAGGAACTGGGTCCACTCAGTGGCTTAAATTCTACTTCTATCCTGTGGACTTTGTTAAACTTATGCATATACCTGTAGTTTTTAATCTTTCTTTCTGACTCAGATATGATGGAATACAGGCCTTGGGTAGGGATGAATGTATATATCTTTTATGTCTCTCTCTCTCTTGATTAGATGTTATTGCTGCTTACCAAGCTAGGGCTGAAGATCCCATAGCCAGACAAGAAACTGTTCTGCAGCATGAAGTCTTCTGTTCCAGGTGGCTACAGAGCCTAGATGAATGGTGGGTTCCATCTCAGGCCTTTTTCAATTCAGGTTTGTCCATATGGAACCTGGCAGACTTAGAAACAATTAGAAGACTGATCCATTGTTTTGAACATCAGTCTGATGAGTCTGTCTTTAACCTGCCTTTCCAGTGGATTAATGATCTACAGTATGTCACATTAAACTGTTCCACCAATGAGTTGGTTAAGCATTGTTTTCTACAGTTGGCAATGCACTTGCAACTCATATTGCATTATTTTTCAATGCTTAACCAACTCAAGATCAATGTTTGCAAAATGTTTTTGCAACTCAGTTGGAATGCATCTACAGTCCAGACACAGTGCGATGCAAAACTTAGTTTTTACTTTTAAGAAACAGTTTATGCAGGGCTTTGTGCTGGATCCAGTAACACTTATGCAACTCAGTCAAAAATGCTACAGCAACTCACTGAAGGAACAGTTTAATGTGACTTGTACTGTAGTTACAGAAGAAAGATATACTGTGAACAATATGCATGACATTGCAAGGCTTTTTAATGAAACACAGTCTTCAAATTAATTAATTGACCTCTGTTAATAACAGAGAAGCATGCCAAAAGTGAATAGGCAGAAAAGTAACATGCACAGCTTATGGAAATTATGTTCTTACAATAATCATCAATTTGCTCAGGGATGTGGAGACAGGATGTTTCCCTGATCTCATTCCAGATTACAATTTGACCAAATGGTATTGCTTAGCCTGTGTCACCAATGCACAGGGCAACAATTCAGGATACTTGAAAGCCTGTCAGAAGTTTTCATCTGAGACAGCTAAAAACCTGGGTAAGTTACCTTGCACCCTAACCAGGGCAAGTGCTATACCAGTGGGTCCTGTACTATACAGGATACTTTGTACATATCTTTCACTGTTTCCCTACCAGTGTTTGACCCAGCTGAAGCTGTTTTTGACAAACTGGCTACAGTTGATTTAGTAGGCTACATAGAGGGGGACATTTATAAAGAGAGGGCGGACATACCATCCCTATTGGTTTACAACCCCACTACAGCAATTTGGCAGGCAACACACACAGCATGTTGCCTGGTGAAAGGCTATAGGTATGTATGTTGGTGTGACATTTTTGATCTGGCTGTACCTGCATGTGGACATGATGAGGTTCTGAACCAAAATACTGCTCAAACCTTTACATGCTTACTGTGGCTCACAAAATGTGCCTCCCAGAGGCAAGGCTGACCTATAACATGGATGGTCAGAATTGTATAGCCCCTTGTCATGAATCATTCACTTATGGAAATTTGATTTGTCCAGTGATTGCCCCAAACCTCTGCTTCACACCCACTGATCGCACTGTCATTGGTCAAACAGTTATATTACCTCTACCACTTCCTGATGAATAATATGTTCTCTGTGAACCTGGTCATTAAAATGATGTCAGAAAGTATATTCTAACATTTAATGTGCAAATTACTTCTCTCCCTAAACTTAACGTTTTTATTGAACCCTTAAGACGGACATGTGCTAGGAATCATTAATAGCAGGAATCAATCACAACAATCATTGAATACTGGTGATTTTGATTTACTAATCTCAAGTAGTTGCATAGAAATTGCTTTTAAGCTATTAATTGTCCTACAAGTCATTCTAATTGTTATTGTGTGTTGTTTGAGATATATGCTGAAGTGACACTGTAATGAACTGAAAGCTTTAACATTCGTGCATGCTCTCATAGCTGTATAAACTGACAAATTAAACAGGTGATGATATCAATTTCATGGTATCATGTTGGGGACTATAACTATATGAATTTGTCAGCTTATGTATTTGTATAAGGATGCTGTGAATGAAAACTAATGATTTTCAAAGACTATGTAGTTTCTCCTTTAAGGAAGGTAACTTTCATCTTGAGTAATTATTAACATCAGTGATGACTCCCAGAAGAAGAGCTGTTTACTGTAACCATAGAGGAATTTATTAATTATATGTTTGTGTGGAATTCTCTCAGAAACATAGAGAAGAATTTTCCAATTATATATTTGCGTGTATTACTATCAGAAGAGGAACTGCTTACTCTAACCATATAGAAGAATTTTCTTGGACAACGAATTGTTTGCACCTTGTGATTAACATCAAGGGTTTGAAGATATTTTGTAATCTTACATGCGAGCTTGAAAGTAATGTTGTTATTATCAGAAGCTTGAAGAACTGGTTCTCACCTTCCAACATTGTAAGCATATTGGGTATAAATATAGGGCCAGTTAGGTGGCTAAGTTGAAGCAGAAACTGGACTGCAGACTGGACTATGCTGTGAATCTGTTCTCCCAGAAAGATAATGACCCTTTCTGTAAATATCATGGCTAATAAATAAAATGTTTTTATATGCTGTAAATGTGTCTCTTGATGATGTCACTACCAAATAGAGCACAAATCCAGAAGGGTTTGATTTTTATACAAATTTACAAACAATTCAGTGACACAGAAGTTGGAACATAAGCAGACCCCAGAAGGAGAATGATAGCTGTGGGTGTGGAGGGGCACCAGGTGCAGATCAGGGAGAGGGCTGACAGGAGCAGAAAGGGGGAGGAATTTAAGCCGGTATCTAAGGGAATTGGAGGACAGTGAGAGATGGAGAGAGGAAAGGAGCAGGTTCCAGAAGGATGGAAGGTAACAGAAGAAGGCTTACTGCCCAGCAGAGGAGTGAGGATGGAAGGTAACAGAAGAAGGCTTACTGCCCAGCAGAGGAGTGAGGATGGAAGGTAACAGAAGAAGGCTTACTGCCCAGCAGAGGAGTGGAGGATGGAAGGTACAGAAGAAGGCTACTGCCCAGCAGAGAGTGAGGAGATGGAAGGTAACAGAAGAAGGCTTACTGCCCAGCAGAGGAGTGAGGATGGAAGGTAACAGAAGAAGGCTTACTGCCCAGCAGAGGAGTGAGGATGGAAGGTAACAGAAGAAGGCTTACTGCCCAGCAGAGGAGTGAGGATGGAAGGTAACAGAAGAAGGCTTACTGCCCAGCAGAGGAGTGAGGATGGAAGGTAACAGAAGAAGGCTTACTGCCCAGCAGAGGAGTGAGGATGGAAGGTAACAGAAGAAGGCTTACTGCCCAGCAGAGGAGTGAGGATGGAAGGTAACAGAAGAAGGCTTACTGCCCAGCAGAGGAGTGAGGATGGAAGGTAACAGAAGAAGGCTTACTGCCCAGCAGAGGAGTGAGGATGGAAGGTAACAGAAGAAGGCTTACTGCCCAGCAGAGGAGTGAGGATGGAAGGTAACAGAAGAAGGCTTACTGCCCAGCAGAGGAGTGAGGATGGAAGGTAACAGAAGAAGGCTTACTGCCCAGCAGAGGAGTGAGGATGGAAGGTAACAGAAGAAGGCTTACTGCCCAGCAGAGGAGTGAGGATGGAAGGTAACAGAAGAAGGCTTACTGCCCAGCAGAGGAGTGAGGATGGAAGGTAACAGAAGAAGGCTTACTGCCCAGCAGAGGAGTGAGGATGGAAGGTAACAGAAGAAGGCTTACTGCCCAGCAGAGGAGTGAGGATGGAAGGAGGAGAAGGTGCAAGGATTCCTGAAGTGTAGGGAGTATGAGGCAGAGGGAATGGGTGAGATGAGCGAGGCTAGGTAAGAGGGCAGCAATATAAATCAGTATTTGGAGATGAGGGAGGCACAGTAGGACTGCAACAGAAGGGAAGGGGGAGGACAGATAGGGAGGTGAAGAGGAAGCAGTGGTGAGTATGGGGGATGAGAGATGGTAGAAAAACAACAGAAGGCATTACAGAACATATCTAGTTTGGCAAGGGAAGAGGAAGGGACAGTACCATAGACAACATCTGCACAGTTTACTTGGTTTATTTGGTTTGGTGTAGACATAAGCAGGCAGTTGCCCATCACAAATGTCTCCCACACAGTGTGGGTAAATTATCCCTTGTTTGGCATCCAGTTGAGATAGTTATCCAATCTGGCTTTGAACATGTCAAAGTTGTTTGAATCAAGCATGTATTGGGGGAGTTTATTTCAAGCTTTAGTGACTCTGACTGTAAAGTATCCATCTGTTTTGCAAGTGATGGCCTTGCATACTATTAATTGCTTATTATGTGATCTTAAGTATGGTGTACAGTAGTTATATTTGATGGTACATTGAGTATTGATTTCCACATTTTGCAAAATTTTGCATAGTAACAAAAGGTCACCCCTATTTCTCCTCTCCTCATTGATAGCCAGCCCTGTGCTTGAGAGTCTGACCTTATACAGTAACTAGGATATTTTAGTTTAGGTATGATTTTGGTGGCTATTCATTGGACCCTCCTGACCAAATCAACATCCTGTCTCAGGTAAGAGCACCAAAAGGGGGAGCCTGTGTCAAGGTGAGGTCTGATGTAAGATCTGTATAAGGGCAGCATACAAGCCTCACTTCCATTCACAAATGAATGTTTGACACAGTAGTCGAAGACTGGGAGCACCATTTTTGTAACCAGCTCCCAGCAGACCTGCAGAGACAGGCAGTCTTTATTGCAATATAGGACACCAAGCTCAGGGTGGAGTTTTGTGGATGGCATCAATGTGGGCAGAGAAGTCAAGCCTACTGTCAAGCCATGTTGTGAGATACTTGAAGGAGTGAATCACTTCAAGGAGGAACCATCCAGGGTGGAGAAGGAAGGGAGGGGACAAGTCTGGTCAGTTTCTCTCTGGTTCCAACGGTCGTGGACACCATTTATTTGTGTTGACCTGGAGTTGGTTGCACTGGGATCAGAGCAGACTATTGTGAAGGTCTTGCTGGAGTGAGACTTCCACAGCTGCAGTTGAGGGGCCTGTGGTGTAGAGAACTGTGTCATCTGCATACATGTGAATATGTGAATTAATACAGGCAGAGGGAAGGTTGGTGAGGAAAATGAAAAAGAGGATGGGACCCTCGATGGAGCCTTGTGGGATCCCAGCATGGACTGGAAGTGGAGAGGACAGGATGCCTCCTACCTGTACAGTCTGCTGATGCTCTGAGAGGTAGGAATGGAACCCATCAACAGTGGGGACTGAGAGACCTACAGAACTTGGCTTGTCCAGGAGGAGCGGATGGGTCACTGAATCAAAGACTTTAACTAGATTGATGAAAATTGCTACTGTGATGTGCCCCTGATCCATCTCAGAGAGGATGGAGTCAGTGACACATAACAGGAAGGAGATAGTGAAGTGGTGCTTCTGAAAACCAGACTGGGAGGAGGAGAAGAAGTTGGAGGAGTGGAGGTAGTCGGCAAGCCTGGAGCAGGCCAGTTTCTCTTGCAGCTTTGCAAGACAGGGAAAGAGGGAGACAGGACAGAAGTTTCCCCAGAAGTAGAGGGAGCAACCCTTTGAGGGGCCTTTGGAAATCTTGCAAGACAGAGGGACAGCACAGAGAGTAAAGGAGAGGTTGAGGAGGAGAGTAAAGGGGGAGATGATGGCAGGAGCAGACAGATGGAGAACTTTAGGTTCCAGGCCATATAGGCTTGATTTGGACAGTTGAGAGAGGTAAGGGCAAGCAGAGTTTCCTGGGTAGTGATGGGGGGAATGAAACCCCAGGGTGGGTGAAGAAGAGGGTGTAGATACCGGGGAGGGGAAGTGACAGGAGTGGGGTGAACGGGGGAGCACAAGTAGTGAAGAACTTATTGAAGTGATTAACAACAGAGGCAGTGTCAGTGACTGGTAAACCATTAGCCATGAGAACTGTTGGAGTGCACTATGCTGGGGGATCAAAAAGGGAATGAATCACATTGCAGAATTTGGCTGGGAGTTAAGATTGTTCTGGAGGTTGGCCTTAAAATATAGGGATTTGGCAATGTTGACAGCCTTTGTGCCAGTGTTTCTAAGCACCCAGTAAGGAAGGGAGCAAGATCATTTGTACTGGGACCAGACTTGATCATGTGTCTTGCACAAATCAATGAGATCACAGGGTATTCAGGGGTGGTGGGAAGACTTAACTCTGTGCTTTCTGACTGTGGCATGCTTGTCCCCAACAGAAGTAAATTTTGAATGGAAGAAGGAGAGACCCTCATTTATTTCTGGGGTGGAGAGGATGGGGGTCCAATCAGTTTCAGCCAGGTCACTCAGTAGAGCATCTTTTTTCAGCAACCAGAGGGATCTGGACCAGATATTCTTAGTGGAAGAGGGAGGATACCAGAATTTCCTGACACAGAATGTCATGCAGTGGTCATTGAAAGAGTCTGGCAAAATACCTGCTGCAACGATGTGGTGGGGTTGTGAAAAGAGTACCCAGTCCAGAAGAGTGTCATTTGAGGAGTGTGAATTGAGCCAGGTGTGTTCAGTAATGTGTTGTGAGAGGTTCAGTGACTCAGTCCTGAGAATGATCAGCCTGGAGGCCAGAGAAAACCATTTAATATTTAAGTCCCCAAGGAGGATAAGTTTACCCGAAGAGGAGTGTGAGGTGATGACAGAGAGTGAGTTGAGCAGAGAAAAGGATGAGATTTTTAGAGAGGCATAAAAAACCCAATGAAGATGGGTAGGGTGGAGGGAAAGGAGAGTTTGGCAAGGAGATACTCATCAGAGGTGTGTACAGCCTCCCTGAGAGTAATGGTGCAGGAAAGGCTCTGATGGACTAGAGTGCACCACCACTACCACATTTGCTCCTGTCCTGTCTGAAGAGATGGTAGTCAGGGAGAACCAAGCTAGAATCAGGAATTCTGAAGGACAGCCAAGGTTCAATGATACAGAGGAGGTCTGGAGTGTTGAGCAGCCCATATTTGAGAAGAACCAGTTTATGGAGAAAGCTCATTGTATTGAGGTGTAAAAAGCTAAGACCATTGGTAAAAGAGGAGAGGGTGGGCGAGAGGACCGAGGGTTGGTTTCTACATTGCCATCAAGGAGGAGAAGCAGAATAATGAAGTGTAGTATGTAGTAGGACTTATGTCCTGTAGGCCGGTATGGGGAGGAAAAGGAAGGGACAGGGTAGTTCAGTAGAGGAACTCCAGGTTTAGGGAGAGGGAGTGATGGAGACCAGGGTGGATAGGGAGGGAGGGAGGAGAGGGGAAGGGAGAGGGATGAGAGGGCTAAGGGGGAAGAAGAAAGTAGTGGGGAGAGATGAGGGTGAGGAAGAGGGTGTGAATGATGATAGGATGGGGAGGAGGAGGAGGAGAAGACAGAGGAGGAGAGCAGGGAGCATGACTGAAGGTCAACTGTAAAACTCTACTGGGCAAAACTTATACTGTACCTGGCAAAAAGGTAATACCTGGGTAAGGTATGACAGGGTTACCTGAAGACAAATGGTCAGTGAAAAACAACAGGGATAGAGTGGAGGGATAGTGCAGTGCAAAACATTTTCAGAAACTGGCAAAAAGTCAAAACCCAGGTAGGGTGTGAATAGGTTACCTGGAGATTAGCAGTACCTAAGAAACAACAGGCATACAGTGGTGAGACAAACTGAGTAGACCAAAACAATGCAAAACTTAAAAATGGTATACTGAGATAATACATTTCTAGAATACTCTGATATTAGCAGTTGTCTAGGCGCGTAGTGGTGTGAAATGTCGATGAAACTGCAACAGAATTTTAATAATGAAGTTAAAAACTTGGCTGGACTTAGACAGGTGACCTAGGTGGCCTGGATAATTACAAATAGTGCTGTCAGCAGGCGTTCAGAGAGGAAAGCAGCTGATAAGGAGAGCACGGCAAATACCTAAGAAGGTAACAAATAATAGGGTTAAACAAATGGCAAATGTAGCAGGCAAACAATGTTTAAATGAGTGTAATGAAATGATATAGCTAATAATGGATAGGCAGTTGGTGTGTTATGGATTTTTATTGACTTAAAGTAGATGACCCATGTCCTCAAGAACGAAGCCAGAGGTTTATGAGTCACTGCACACTGAGGTGTGTAAAAAAAATCCATAAAAATACAGTTGTCTAGCCTTTATTTTTTATAATTACTGGTGCAGGGACTGCAACTTCTATAATTGCTGCTGCCTCTTGCAGAGTGTCTGTCTCAGCCACACACACACACGTTTCTCCAATGTGACTTTTTTTTTT
Organism: Neoceratodus forsteri; assembly: GCA_016271365.2. NCBI lineage: Eukaryota > Metazoa > Chordata > Ceratodontiformes > Ceratodontidae > Neoceratodus > Neoceratodus forsteri. The sequence continues at coordinate 909,368,538 of CM028131.1, read as the reverse complement.
TACTTACACTGTGGAATTGAGATTGCACTATAGAGTTAAAGATAGCACTATAGCTTGTCAGCCATGTTGCACTCCTGCTCGGAGTCCCAAAGCTGATGAACTGCAGGATCAACCAGATAAAACTTTGAAATGTTAAATAGCAGGATCAACCATATACATATTTTAATAAATAATAATAAAGAGAGAGACTTGAGAGTCTCGTACTAGTGACTTGTCACTAAGCGACTACAGAGCTGCCATGTTTATGGAACTGTAGGTAGCGCGAGGTGTGGAACTGAAAGGCAGTTACAGGAAAACACCACAATAACCAGATTTTGGGTTATTATGGCGTTTGAGCCGTAATAACCTGAAATCCGGTTATTATGGCGTTTGACAGTATTCATAGTCTGGTTGATAAATAGGGTCACCAGTAATTATAATAGGTTAATGAACAAATTACATACAGTACACAAAACTTGCAATGAGTCTATACCTGGATTGAGAGATGTGGTGTAGCAGGGAGTTCTTTAAATAGAGTCGTGGCAAACAATCACCTTGGTTTGTTAGCAGATGGAGGACCTGGAAGGCAGCATGGCTGGCCGATGGCTGCTTCACGGCTGACTCCAGGCAGCCTTCTTTTGTGTGATGTCCCTTGCGTTGGGATGAAATTGAATTTGAAAAGCACGCCTTTTCATTTTAGCTCTGTCCCCTTCCACCCCATTGGAGGAGAGTCCTGTAGTGCTTGAGGCTGCAGGGGAGCAACAGCTCTGGTGGAGAGCTGGAATGTCTGTGGGGGCGGAGGAGGAGGAGGGAAGGAGAGTTAGCTGGAATCAACTTACCACTCACAACCCAGATCCTGGTGATTCTTAGCTGGTGACAGCTTTGCTGAAAGGTGAGATGGCACTGGGATAAAATGTTCTTCTTGTGACGCTGACATCCAGGGTTTGGAAGTGAGCATGGGGTGTTGGAGGGCCAGCCAGGAGGAGGAGGATTGAGTGTCCTATGGACTGTGCTGCTATATCAGGGAGGGTGGGGAAGCTCCTGCCATTCAACTGACCCCTGGTGGAGACCTGGGGTCTGACAGCCGGAGTTGAAGAGTTCTGGGAGGTGTGCCAGATGTCTGATGCTATGCATCCCAATGTCACTGTACACCATGCCTCCACTGGAGACCAGCATCTACAAAAAATCCATTGGCCATGCAGGAGGATGTTCACCCTGCACCAGACCACATGCAGCTAACTGAGGCATTTTACCCTGGATCATGAACCAGTTTCCAGTTGGGGAGACCCTCCCTGAGAGCCTCGATCTGGGGGTAAGGCAGGGTGCATTCTGGTGGCAGAAAGGTAAGTCCCAAGTGATGAGTTCTGGGTAGTAGGGATGAACAGATGGTGGCCAGCCAATGGAGAACAAAAAAAAATGTTATTTGAAAAGCACACCTTTGCATTATAGCTCTGCCCTCTTCAACACTATCAGTGGAGAGTCCAGAAGGGCTTGTGGCTGCAGGGTAGCATCAGCCCCAGCAGAGAGCTGAAATGTCCATGTGGGGGGTGGGAGAGTTAGCTGGAACTGATGCACCCCTCATGACCCATGTCCTGGTGATGCTTGGCTGGCAGAAGTTTTGCTGAAATTTGGGATGTCACTGGGATAAAATTTAATTTGAAAAGAGTGCCTGTACATTGTAGCTCTGCCCCCTTCCACATGACTGGTGGAGAGTTTATTTGTATTATTTACCTCTTTGGGAAAGTAAATACTTTAAATGGTGATAGGCACTGTCCCAAGAGACAGTAGGACATTACATACCACAGTGACTTGGTTTAGAAAGGGCTTTATGTAAGGAAGTACATATTCAGCTATCTGCCCTTTTATTTATTTCTCTGACCTCTTTCCCTGCACTCTAAAATGAATTCTGATATATTGGTCTCTGCAGGCTCATGCCCAACTGTGTAAATATTTCCATATCCTGCCATTATGTAGCCTCATTCAACTGCTTTTTCTCAACCCAAATTTTAAAATTGCCCGTCACCTCATATCGGAGAATTGTTTACCCCTGGGGTTTACTGCTACTGTAAATATGATCTCCTCCATTGGGCATCCATTTGACTAGCCTACCTTGAAGCCTGGACATGATTTATCCTCCAAACAGTTTTTAAAATATTTACAATTGGTACATGCCTTTTCTTTCCAATTGGGTCCTCCTGCCAGATGGATTCGAGTAGTAATATATTGGTGGAATTGAGCCAAGCGACTGACTCTCCTCATCCTGATTATATTCATTCAAATCTTAGATACCCATAAGCGATCAAGAACATGTTTTTGTTGATGAGAAGTTTTACACCTGGAGATGACTGCTGTGGATTGGAAAAGGATATGGGTAGATACATATAAATATGTAAAAGAAGATAATTATAGGCTCACACAGTTTAAAATTCTGCACAATCTTTGTTATAACACTCACAGACTTCATAAAATGAGCAAGCTGGATTCTCTTCTCTGTTTCACATGTCATAAATCAGAAGGGTCTGTTTCATTTATTATGGTTATGTGAAAAGGCTGCACCTTTCTGGGACAAAATCAGGATGCACTTAGATCCTTCCTTTGATTTGTTTGATACTTTTACTCCTGAAATTTAATTGACACTATAAAGGTACTACTTTGGGGCCTAAGAAGTGTTACATTGCCTTGATTTCAGCAGCAGCCAAGGTAGTACTCCTTCATCATTGAATGGATGATAAGATCCCATATTGGAAAGAATGGCTTGCTGAAATCCTGAATACCTTGAATATGGAATTACCTACTGCTAATGTTCGCATAGACATAATACATTTTTGGAGAGGTGAGGACTGTTATATACATGGCTATCTACATTGTAATTTGTGGCTATTTATTTGTCCTACCTTTCTCTTTTGGGTCCCTACTCATGGAGTATTACAGCAGTTTTTACTTTTAGGGTCTGTTCTTACTTTGTTTTAATACATTTAGATTTTTTTCTTATTCTAACACTTAGTGGGGTAGGGGAAGGTGGGATTGTTTTGGGATATGTTGAGTTGTCTCTGGTTTTATTTGTTGTGGTTGTTTGTTTTTCTTGTTTGGCAAGTTGAAATGTAATTTTTTGTTAATTAATGAAGTATATTAAAATAAAAAAAATGATCGGTAGAGAGTCCTGGAAGGCTTGGGGCTGCAGCAATGACTCTGGTAGAGAGCTGGAATATTGGGGAGTTAGCTAGAATTACCTGACACCTCATGACCCACGTCCTGGTGATTCTCAGCTGGCAGCAGCATATGCATAGAATAACATATATGAAACAGGTCTGCACATGTCACACTTATAAACACATTGCACATATAATCATTTGTACACAGAGTAGAACATCAAGTCAGTTCAGCACAACTCAAAATGTCCCATGCAATACACATGATAGCATGTTTTATGAACACTGCACTGGTCACTTGCTTCAACCAGTGACTACTGCCACATTACCTGGCCAGACAAGACACACAACAGCAACAATCAGCACTCAAGACAAACAACTTCTACAGCACCCCTGCAGACAGGACCCAGCAACTCCATAGAATCACAAATTCAACAACAAACACCAGCCATGATAAACCCAGATGTTACAACTGGCACTCTATATGATGAAACACAAAGACATGAATCGGATGATCAGTATGAATGGACACAGGCCCAAAATAACAATGATGATGTGTGGCTTAAAGAGATGGACAACTGTTTTGCTGATCTCTCACCACCAACAGTGGAAAATACGTTTCCAAGTACCTGTGCATCCCTCAGTAATGTATCCAGCGGCACACCAGACACAACCCCCAAACAGAAGCACAAGGAACACTGAAGAGGAAGATGTAAATGTGCAGTCACCACCCAGAGAGTATGCAAATGACATGCTTCATGCTGAGCAGCAGATGTCTGAAGGCATCCAAGCATTACAACAGACCATAGCACAACATTATGATCATACCAAGATACATGATAGACAGATGCTAAAGGCAGAACAATCAATATCACAAAACCAGTAGAAGGGAGAGCAGAATCTGGCAGCAGTGATTTGGGACTGGGACATGTCTAATTCTGCAGTTGCTCAAACCCAATCATAGTGCAACAGTCTACGCTATTAGGCAAAATAGTGGCTATTTATAATGCAGCTATGTTGGACATGATGAATGTGTTTTGGGGATGCAAGAGGTTAACAGGCTGAATCAGACATTACAAATGACAAACACAAAGATGTATGTATAACTTGGCAAACACAATACGGACTTTAGCTACAGCATTACCATGAAGGTAACCAGATCAAGGGAGAACATGCATATGGCAACCCACACAGGTCACCACCACACCACATGGATTGTGTGCTACAGTGCAAGTTCAACACACAGTGGACACAAAACAGAGCCCACATGTGAACAAGATACCACAACCATTATTGCTGGATCAATGCACATATCCTGTACCATCAACAATAATGAATGGCAACAGGGGCAATGAAACAACCACAACAGAGTACAATATACAAAGAGCAAACACAAGCAGCAGCACAGAAGAAAACAATAGAAATGAACACCATAGATGTATCAGCAGCACCTCCTACAAGAAACAATTACAAACCACAACTCCAAGCTCCCATCATAGCATCATTGAAGACCCATGGACAGAGGCAATACAACCAACAAAAAGAAAGGGGAAGGCATGACACACAAACACTAGCTAACAGCAAAGCACAATGGTGGACAAAACAGCACAATCACAACACAAACACCACTGTTCAAGGAGATCTGAAAATGTCAGCACTATGACAGAACTATCATCACATGAAGAGGCACCTTACAAGGGAGATACATCACAGAACAATAGGGCAAGGACACATGTATCTCAGTGTCCACTGGAGGAGCATATGGTACATGATAATCCAGTGCAGATATCTAAGCATGAAGTAGCTCCAAAGAGACATGGATGACTGAAAAAGGGCACAGGAAATGAAATCACACCATGTTGCACTAGAGTTACTTGGGACATGCTTTAAACCATGTCACAATGATATATGCATTGTCACAGATGATAGACCATGTGAAATAATACCTGCCAGTTGTGACTGTGCTACACCTAAATGCAGTGAAAACAACTTTATAACAATATACCATGCTGTCTGTGATATTACTGTTACACAAAAGTGGTCAGTATGTATTAAATGTCATCAATACAATAATTGCCACTGTACATACACATCACATCATGCACCTCTGGGTCATCTGTAAAGCACTGTGTCTTCATGACACTACATTGTACAGCCAGAACACAAGCAATAGTGCTTGCTGTAAATTAACCACACACCAGACACATAGAAGTACAGTACATAAATAAGATTTTAAAAACAAACAATAAACATAGGACAATATTACAAAACATGAACAAGAATGGGATAAGTACTGTAACATACTATCAAGCACTGCAAACTAAATGTACAACTAAAACAACAAAACTAAGCCCTGTAAGATACTGACACCACTCATTAACCCCATAATTCTAGTAACACTATTGACAGTAACAGTATTAATAAGCAATAAGACATAATAAGGCGTGGGTTGTTGCCTGATAAGAGCATACCTCAGGCATATTGTGAGGTGCAAAGCACTTGTGTTGAGTGCCTTCAGCACCTGTGAAGTGCTCTTGGTAGGCGACAACCCACATCTCAGAGTGTCTTATTAACTTATAAAATGAGTCCCTGTGGAAAAAAATTGAAAAAATAAAATAAGTAATATAACTTAAGAAGAGTAAAAACGATAAAAAATAGAGAATTAAAAAACAGTAGAAAAGTAGTCCTTTTAGATTGTATTTTATATGCTTTTGTAATGGATATGGTGTTGGCTACTAGAGGGCAGTGTTGCAATATATTAGGCCTGCAGCAGCTCTCTGCCTCATATCATCCTCCTCTGCCATGCTCAGTTCAGTTATTTACATTTCCCGTCCCCCTGCCACACTCAAAAACTGTTTTTTTGCCTTATTTTTATAATTTTGCAAAATTGTACCACATTGTTTGTTTGAAATGTTCTGCCAATGGGAGACCAGTATTTATAGCCTAGTGAGATAGTGAGCAAATTCTGGGTTGTGGTTGGCTCTGGTGGTTGCACATATCCATCATGAACTATGGTGGCATTTAGAAATGTTAACTGTAGTGGCATTTGACAAATGAGATTTTAATGAAAAAGTAAAACTAATGTAAGGACAGCAGCGACATCAGTGGTGGTGGTGGCAGAAGCATGGTGAGGGTCATGTATGGCTGGTAAATACACCAGTAAATGCAGTCCATGGATTTCTGGCCTAAAAATGAAAAGGAAAGATAAACTTTGTAAAAAAGGTTAGTTAACACCTGTAACTTTATTTTAGTATTTGAAGTCTTTTCTGTGCTGATGAGTAGGAGTGGTGAGTTATGAAAAAGTTTCAGAAGTTCTTTTGAGGGGTTAGAGCAAGTAATGGGTGTAAAGCTTTTTAATTTTATGAACATGGCTGCCAGAATTTTTTTTCAAAAGTTTCGAGTAGGCATAGATATGTGGGCTTTGCTGCATGTAGCTCGGCATTAAAAGTGACAGTCACAGGGTTGTCGTCCTATAAGGACACATGTTCTGACCAGTCAAGATGCAGGATTTTCCCTACCTATTTTATAAGAAAGTAATAAGACAAGACGGGTTATGGGCTGTTGCCAGATATGAGCAATGCCTCAGGTGCACTGTGAGTGCCTAGTGCCTTCAGCACATGGGAAGTGCTATTATCAAGCAACAACCCACACCCTGAAGTGTCTTATAGTGCTTATAAAATGGATTGTAAATGTATTTAAAAGGAAAGAAAATAGTCTGGATTCCAAAGTATGCTGCAATCAAATATATTACATTTATTTATTTAATTATCAAACAAGGGAAAAATAATCCCCAAAAGTTGGGGCGTTGGGGGGGGGGGAGGCAAAACAACAAAACGGTTTTAACAATGAGTCATAGAGTTGTATTTTACTATAAGCAGAAACTCAAAAAGAAAATAATGAACTGGTTGCCAAGTAGTTACAGAGCATCCTATTTTAAATAGTTTATAAACTGTACTTCCATTGGGAAAATGCAGTTGTTCAACATGAATGGCTCATTTTGAGCTTGCTGAAGCATGATGTTTGTAGGATGGTCAGTAGATGGTGCCATGAATTCATTCATCACTGTTGCTTTGTGTTGTGCTGGGTTCTCATGGTTTTGTTGAACTTGCTGCTGCAGTGCTTCAAGGGTTAAGTTTTTTCAGCACTCTCTGCATGATGATCAAGGCATGCTGTGGGTTGTTTGTGTTCTGTAGGTGCTGAGTATCGTGTTACTGTGTATGTGTGATCTCACTTCTCAGCTATCAACGGACTTCCTGTAGTGCTAGGAATGTGAACTTTTGAAGTGGAGAGGAGACCCTGTGTTGTGTGGTAACTTGCTTCGTGGTGATCATAAGCACTTTTTATGTTGTGAAGTGAAGTTTGCTGTAGTCTGACCATTCAAGGATTTGTTTTTGCATGGACCTGCATCGGTTGCAGTGGGGACGTTGCTAATGTGGCTTCTGCGCCTTCTGGCTACAGTCTTCTGCCCATGGCGAGTATGGCACTCTAGGTTTTTCTACCTTCAATGGATGTGACCTAGTAATGCCAGAGACTTGATTCTGACCTGTGGCCAGTAACCTACATTATGTCATGTGGATTCCAGTCCTGCTGCTGACAGCAGGTGTACAGCAGTAGTCTGGATACTGGGAATAGTGTACTGAGTGCTTAGTTTAACTAGTTATCTTAGTCAGAGCATCATGTTAGCTAAATAGTTGACTCCTAGAGGTTCTGGAGAGTACCCCACATCCGGATCTCTAATCGGGAGGCTCTTTAAACCATCAGGATGTGAGTTAAAGGTTGGAGGGTTGGGTGGTAATTTTAAAATGTAGTTCTTAAAAGAGGCTACGGGGCACAGAGAGGTACTGGGCAGTTCAAAAATATAGCCCATGTACTGCTTATTATTGGGTTCATTTTTTTTGTGGTTTTTAGTGCATCCATTAAAGTTTAATGTTATGTACTGTAGCCCCTTTTGATAATTTTTTGTATTGAAAAGTTGTCTGATTTGAGCTGGCATAAACCTTCATGTCCCCTCCTAGCCATACACAATTGTATGTCTAATCATATTTTGTTGAGGAAGCCTGTGGCAGTTGATGTGGAGAGCACTGAGGATTTTTTATCTTAATTAGATCAGCTTGGGAGATTGGTGGGTGGTGTTGGCTTTTGTCTTTACATTCTTTTCTGAAATGTTTGTGAACTGCAGTCAACACATTGTTGGCAGGTTTAGAACCTGGTGAGGTAATTATGTTTTAATATCGACCAATTTCAGGAGTGTTTAAATGTCTGTTTAAACCTGCTCTCAGGCTGAGCAAGCAAGACATGCTGTACTCTTTGTCATTTCCCTGACAAACGTCAGCATAGAAATGTTTCAGTGCTGTAGATATTTCCTCCTCTGTGGTGGTTTTGAAGTCTAACAATATGTCTCTAGCTGCAGCCCAAGATTTAAAAATGTTTACAGCCCAAGCAGTGACTTTTTGTGTGTTATACTCATCTTTCTGAGCTTCTAGTGAGTCTAATTCCTGAGAAGACAGTTGTGGAAAGGTACTCACATTTTTTTTTCTTTTTTGCTAGTACTTCACTTGTTTCTGGTTTTCTGCATTTTCTTCAGATTTTTGTAGTATTTGCTCAATGGATACATCAAATTGTGATGGAGGAATGTCAGACATTTTTTCTCTGTGGTGGCTGTCTGGTAGGTGTGGGAAAAAAGATGGCTGTGAAAATTCCCACTTAGAATTCAAAATAGTGGCTGGCCCAAGGATATCATTGGCACTGCACCCATGATGCCAGGGGTGCCAAAAAGAAGTGCTAGGTTCAAGGTTGTTGCTCTGCAAGGACATGGCTGTTGTCCAATCAGGTTGCAGAAAGCTATCTATCCACTTTATAATATCCAATAAAATATATGCAGCAATAGGTAATAACATTACCATTAACATTAATGCAATACAATGCAATACAATAACATTGCAGTGCCCCCCAATGGCTCAATGAATTCCTGGTGCACATTCTAAACTCCCAGTGCATCTCATAATCCAAAAATGGCCTAAGGCAACACCTTCTTACTAGGACAGTTTGTGACTGCCACTAGGACTCTAACACCCATAATGCCCACTCACCCACACTCTCCTTCCCCTTCCTTTTAACCCCACTCTTCCCCCTTGCCCTATCCCTCTGTCTTCCTCTCCCCCCTCTGCCTTTTCTCACACTGGATCAACCTTAACACCAACCTACTACCACTACTTCCCAACCTCCTAGACAAAGCCACTTTTTTGGCTGCCCACTCCCATTCTCCCTCCCCTCACCTTGACTCCTCCTCAGACTCTCGTGACTAGGTGTCATGCCTCTTATCTCATTTGCTACATATAAATACTGTCCTTTACCCTAATTGAATGCTCTTGACGCTGTACTATCACCATTGGTATTATGAATGACATTGTAACCTTATTGTATACTAGCTACCTACTATTTGAGTATTGTATATAAACTGTTTGTTATTGTTGTCATTGTCACTGTTTGATGTGGGACCTTTGTAAAAGAGCTCTGAGCTCGAAGGTATGATCCGAATCCCTAAATAAAAAAAAACAAAAAACAAAAAAAAAGCATTATAATACAATCCAATATACAATATAACTATATGTAAATAAACATAATGAGGGAAATCATCATATAGTATAACTTAATACACTAACTTACATTACCTGAGACTCAAACACTATGTTTCACAACACATGGGCATAGCACCTGTGATACTGCTTCTGTGCAGCCATGCTGACTGTTACCTAACACCCCCTAGGACTCAGCATTGCCACAGTTTATGCCAGTCCATGCATGACCTCCAAGAGTGACTCACACAGATGGATCATCTGAACCATCTGTGACTGCATTAGCACTCATAAATGTGCCTGTGATCCACTGGCAGGGCCCTCAGCTAGTGGGCAAGTGGGGAACTCAGTTCTATTTCCTCCCATTGATACATCCCTAGCCACAGCAACATGCTATTCCTGTTCCCCAGTGTCCTGGACAAATTTCCCCCATTCACTAAAAATACCACCAGCAGCTTAATCTGGTTCAAATTCAGTTGGTTACCATCTGTATCCCCTTCCCCTGGGTCACCCCTGAAAAAGGGACATCTAGTCTCAGTGGGCCTACCTGGTCAACAAAATTCAATAACTAAATAAATAAAAAAATAAACCCCTAGTGTACATTATCCTCAGGTTGAACATCCACTACATCACTATGCTTCTCCTCATCTATGGTTTCAGCATGCAGTGTGACAGTTGTTTTTGTGTGACATCACCTGTAGGACTGTCAGTGTCTGCTCCCCCTCTCATCCTCACACTCCAGCAAACCTATAGCTGTCCTGTAGGATTGTCCTCCACAGGTACCCCCTTTGGGCAGTCCTTCACCCTCATTAGTCTTTGCTGGGGTTTTCTTGCACACAACCACTGTGTCCTCCTGTGTTTGTGGTTCACTCTCTTGGATCCCTACCTGTTTGTCATCATCCTCTTTATCTTGTTCAATACCAGGCTTTGAATGTCTGGCAGCTGTGTATTGTCTGATTACAGCACACTATTTACAGTGCATGGGCTGCTCAGCCTTTCTTACGTGCAGGGCCACTGTAAAATTGTGGAAAAGGTTATCCCAAATTGCGGAGCATTTAACAAAAATTACGGGTAATTGTAGGGGTTTCTACCATACACCCTGAGTGTTTCACAATAAATTTTTTAATGTTTTCTGCAGCATATATTAGTCAGTATAAATTGCTAAATGAATACACTGACTCCTGAGTATGTTTTTTTTAATGTTCCTAACAAGAATACTAAACTGTTAAGCTATCATAAGCATTGCCTATCTTCCAAAATTTAAAAGCATCTGCCTCACACAGTGCTAAATAGATTCTATAAAGTGAGCCACAGCAAATAAATAGTAAATAAAGCCAGAAGAAATATATTTTTTGTTTGTTTCTGGCTGTAGAATAATGAAGCCTAATCAACAGTTGTTTACAGTGCTCTGCCAACTATTCACCCACTTTGGTACAAGAAAAAATAAGCAGACAGAGTGGTGAATAATTGAGTTTTAGTTAAATGTTGTTAAAGTGTTTAATGGTCATAATTTGTACTGTAGGTACTGTACACTATTTTTGAAATCACATATTTAAACATTAAATCTGGGTGTTATTGGGGCTGACAGTATAATCTAGAGGTAAGAGTAACAAACTGTGAATGAGCTGATGACATCTAGCAGACCTGGGTTTGATTCCCACAACCTCCACTTGCATACCATGTGATTCTGAGCAAGTAGCTTCACCTCCTCAGTGCCCCTGGGTTGTACCTGAAAACAGGCACTTGTGCCTAGTGGGCCTTACTTGGTTACCAAAAAAAAAAAATACCAATATATTTTTACTGTATCCTACAGTAGTCAGGGTACCCTGTAATTTATCTCTGTTTTACTCTGGCTGCAATGATTTTGTTCAGTTAAAGATAGATGTTGAGATACATTTTGTGTTTTACAAGCTTGTTTTTAGACTTTAGTCAGGCTTTTATTGTAGTCTTTGCATGTGAGCATCTAGGGGGTAGTTGCTAAGAGTGAGGTCACTGTTACCAACTATCTTATTCAAGTTTAAAATCGGCAGGGTCGGGGCATGGCTAGCTGCTCAGCCATCTGTTCTTTCAGAGAGCTCCCTAAGATTACTATATAAAATCCAAAAGAAAATAGAGTTACAACCTATTTGGTGAAGCAGAACTAGATATTTTTATTCACTGAGGATTTGTGTATCGCTAGTGGTGGATTACGCTATTATGGGACGGAAAAACTCTGACAAAGCAAACTTTTTTGCACCTCGTGGCGGGGTCACGAAGGCAGCGACAGAATCCTCGGAGCCTGCATTGGAGGAACCCAGCAGAGAGCACTCCCACCCGGCATCGCTAGACTCACTCCAGCACGCTCTTTCTAACCTTACTATGGTCCAACATATGGACTAAAAAATGGACTCTTACCACGAACGAATGCTGGCTATAGAACAAAAGGTAGAGGGCCTTGAGGAAACAGCAACAAGTGCAGAAAGAACCTCCAATAAAGCGTTGGCCACAGCTACATCTTGTGTAAAAGAGCATACCCTATTGCAAAGTAGGCTGGAGCATCTTGAAAATACTGTTAGGGCCTCGCATGTCAGAGTTCTGGGGTTCCCTGAGAACACTGAGGGAGAAGATCTGTGCTCATACATGATTTCTTGGCACGATCAGACCTATGGGTTAGATCTTCAAGACTTAATCCTTCGTGCCTACTGGATTACACTGCGGAGACCCAGTGGACAGAAATCAGAGCCCCGTTTGGTGTTAGTAGTCACAGTCTCTTCAGTGATCCGCGATTGAATCCTGCAAGCTGCCAGGGCCAAAAGAAATGTGCATATTGAGGGATCCCGGGTATTGTTATTCCCAGACCTTTCCTATGCAACCAGAACAAAAAGAAAGGGTTTTGATGTGGTGAGACAGCGATTTTGTGATTTGGAGATCCTGACTAGTATGTTGATGCTGGCTTGACTCCATGTAAACATCGGGCAGAAAATCCATATTTGCACTGACCTCAAAGAAGCTGGTAGAATGGCTGAAAATGCTCGAGGTTGAAAAGGCAGCCCGAGAGGGAAAGAGGTCATCAGAGTCAGACGGTGAGGAAGAGACCTAGAAGTGGACTTTTGAGTCTGGTAGTTCTAAACCCAAGCGGAAAGTACTGCTAAAATTCCCGGCAACTGATGTGGGGAAGGTTTGAAAAGTATTGCAAATTATATTACGGGACTTTCCCACAGAAGATAGTTAAAACTGGACAATATCCTTTGGAATCTTGGTCCACATGGAAAGACTGTTGATTTGAACTTAAAGTTTCTCTAAATATTTCTTTGTTTTTTTCTGCTACAGACAATTTAACCTTTACTGTTACCAAGTTAAGCATGAATATGGCGCTGGTCTAATGTTTTTGGTTTTGGTGCCGAATTTAGTTAAAAGGGTGGTCTTGATACTGATTGTATTTATAGGAAGGCCTCACATCCTCTTTGCTTATCGAAGATTCGATTTTATAGTGACTATTAAAAGTTGTTCACCAAATAGGCTTAAGGGAGCAAACTGAGAGGGGAAACATTACTCTAATTTATTTAAGTGTGCTTACAAATAAAAGCTTATAAGCCATTTATCATACTGTAAAAAATGTAATAGGATACTAGTAGTTTAAGGCATTGAGCAGCTGATAAGCCATTCTGTATAATTTGGAACAATTTATGGTCTTCCCCCTGTATCTTGTAACAACGGTAACACTGACTCACTTTGTCCAATATCAAATTAATATGGAAATCTGTTGTATGCTCTGTTCCGAGTGAAAATCTTGTACTGTAAAGTATAAATATATAAATAAAAAATTTAAAAAAATATAATCGTCAGGGTCATCCAAAAATCCTCAGCTGTTTGAATCAAAACTAGTCTGAATAAAAGTATGCTCACAAGGAATAACTTGCCCTGCCACTTACAAAAAGGCTTCATAGCTAGCACCCCATTTAAGAGAATGGGATAATTTCCACCTTTTCTTCCATCATTTGTTTCAGTCTCTGTGGCAACAAAATGTTTTCTGATAGACTGCTTCAACACAAAACAAATGTTAAGTGTTTAAGTGTACTTATGCTTGGCCAGTGGATTTTGAAACCAAACAAGACAAAGATTCAAAAGAAATCAGTGTCACATAAAACCCTTGCCCTGCCTTGCACTGCATTGTTTTGGCCAAACCCAAGTCTGCATGCAACATTGTCAATATATTGAGAATATTTTATTAAAAATGTTAATACTTTTTACACAGTTCAATATAAAAACTTAAAAATTGCAAGAAATTGTGGAACGTCAGTTTTTGCAGAGAATGGTGAAAATTGCAGATTCCGAAAACAAATTGCGGGTGCAATTTTCCAGTGGTCCTGCTTATGTGACACAGATTCTCCCACTCCCTTGCAGATTGTGTGTCCTTCTCTAGACCTGTAATGTGCAGTGTAATATATATAAGTAGGTTAGTCATGAACTGTGCATATCCTCTGGTTTAACCAATGGTCAGGTTATGTGCTTAGAACCATGACAGTGCTAGGATCCTAAAGATCATGTTATAAAACAATTTAATGCATGGTCAGATGATGTCTCTTGGCCACTGAAATTTCTAGATTTTTTTCTTGCCATTTTATAAATTGTTTTATAATATGGTCTTCAGGATCCCTGCACTGTCATTGTTCTAAGCAAATAACCTGGCCAGTGATTAAACCTGTGGAAATGCACAGTTTATGACTAACCTACTGTATCATGCTTCAAACAGCAGCAGCCTGAATAAATGGAAATGAACAGGTTCCATGTTATATGTGTAAAAACCCTCAAAAGGACATTGGTGTATCAGGCATTAATCCACTTTCCCAGTGTTTTGAAGGGCACACTGCTTTTGGCCTTGTGTCACACAAGCACCCAAGGTGCATATTAATGGCAGATACACCCATGCCCTGTTGTGGGTTATAGCTTATATGGGCACGGGGTCATCATGTCACAAGACATAATGCTGTATGTCACAATTGTGCTGTGCGATTTATGCCATAAGGCATATATCTTTGTTCTGGGGGGGACTCCGCCCACCACCACCCCCGTTATGGGGGGCTGCACCCCCTGGACACCCCCACTAAGGATTCTCAACTCCGGAGGGGGGGGCCAAGTGGGGGAGCGCACAAGTCCTGGTTCGCCATAATGCCATATGCTATTAAGCGTGCGACATTATGACCCGGTAGGGCTTAATATGTATGTGGTAAAGTATGGCTCATACACAGTGCTATACACATTAACCCACGCTGTGCTTGAAGCTTTGGAAACCATTTAATACACCATACTGTATAATCTACAATGGATGTGGCATGTATAATGTCAGCATAGTGTTACATCTTGTACAACAACACCAGCTGTGCCACTGACAACTGTAATGTAAATCTAAAATGCATTGGTTAATACCTCATATGTTATATTTCCACTGGTGGACCTAGACATTGCAAACAGCTGTCAATATACACTTAAGACAAAATCATATTCTTTTGTGTAAAAGGATAACTGATAAAATACTGGTGGGGCCTCTTAGACATGCACACAAAATGTAAATGGCAGACACAGTCCTGGTGTGGCAGGATGCCCTTACAGAACACATAATCCCCATAACATTTGCAGATGTGGTCTTTCCCTACTACAATATTGAGGATAATGCCTGAGTAACAGTGGTTAGCCACGATATAATCACCTCAAGCAGTTGCCAAAAGAACCAAGTAAACCTCGTGAGCGTAACTCGAGAGGTTTACAGTTGTCATGGCAACCGTGGGAGGTGATTACATTGTGGTTGATCACTGTTACTCAGGCATTGTATTTTATAGTGTATGGAATAACTAGTCACTGTGGGGAAAAAAATTGTTTTTTCAATGTGTGTTTGTTCTCTTGCTCGGCTATGAATGCCTCCTGGTTTGAATGTTGAGCAACTGAAGTGCTGAAATTAGTCATTGCGATCTATACTGCAGCGGGTCTGTAACTGTCTCAATGTGTTTTGAACGAATGCCCAAGCAGTAGATCACCTTTCCTTTCCAAGAATTTCGACAGGTGGTGACATTCTATCCTGTAATCCCATCAATATGACATAGTTAAGTAAGGTTTGCAGCATATTGATGTCATAATGATGGGATTATGAGGTTATAATCTGATTTAAAACAGGGGTTAATAGACACTGTCCATACATTATATGATGAAAGTGTTCTGCCAGACATGAGGATTCCTATGGTACACTGCAGTGAAGGATTGGGAGAGACCCTGGTAATTGAATGGAATAACCGCTGACATGCTGTGTTGCCCTTGGTAAAGTGGTTTACAATTATAGCTGGTACAGCTAACTACTGATCAGTGTTATCCCACTTATACCCTGATCAATAATGTGACAGTGATTTGTTAGAGTTATCCCCCTCTCTGAGCACTCACCCTTATAAACCATCACCTAACACTTCACTGGGCAACATACTCACGATCCACCCTCCTTCAAAAATGTACCCTAGCAATGCCCAGTCATGAATGCAGGCAAAGTGTTGCAGGTTGAGTGGTACAGAGCTGTCCCACACCTTCTTGGCCAGCAGACATGAGACTGACAGGTACAGAGCATGCACATATGGCAGGAACAGCCTTTTGTACAGCACACACATTCTCACTTGCATACTCTAATTCATACAGCAGCTGCCTGAGGTGGTGAGGGTAGTCTTTGTGATGGGTCAACATCTCTGCAGTCATTATCAGGCTTTGCTATGGTGAGTAGGTGATCAGCATCAGGTTGGAGGGCTTCATGAGTAGGGCAGGGGGCCCACTGGTCTATGATGTTGATCACATTACGTGGGGGGGTATTTATTTTATTTAGTTTATCATTTCCAGGTGGGTGCACTAGACACATGTAGTGACTATTTTCAGACATGACCCAGGAGGTTACAAAGTTACAAACAGTGTTACAAAGTGTTTATTTATTGAAATGTTTCACCAGGAACGCACACTGAACAACATGTTGCTCATCTCCCGGTGCGATCTGGGGGGGGGGAGGTATAGTAGGATGTGAAATTTAGACATACAATTAACATTTATCAGAACTATGGGGAAAAAAAACATACATTAGCATTTAAAATGATACATACATTATACATTTGTAGAGTGGTTTATAGAAATTAATATGTAACATGACAAAGAATTATACATACAGTAATGTGCACTACCCAGAACAGGGCAAGAAGTGCAAATAGTTCAGGTATGAGTAAACTAATACCTATTTAAGTGCTGAGAAGTAAGGAGTCAGGGGGAGATGAGGGGAGTGGGTGGGAGGGATAAGAACAGCCTGGATCTAGCCCTCTAGGATGCAGAGAACCTGCCAGGGGCTGAGGCACATGGAGGCCTGAGGTAAAGATAAGGGGGAGGTGGAAGGGGGAGGCGAGGAAGGAAGGGGGAGGCGAGGAAGCAGAGGGGAGATATGTTTGGTAAGGGAGTGTAGAATAGGAGGATGGGGTAGTGTTTGAGAGGGAAGGAAAAGAATCTTGCCTAGATACTAATACTGGCCTCTCCAGGATGCTGGGAACCCTGCCAGAGGACAGATTGGGGGGGGGGGAGAACTGGATGAGGAGCAGTGGGGGCTGGAGGGGGAGGCAGAAAAAATAATACAGTTTCAGTTAGGAGCATCAACACAGTACAGCACATAAGACAGAAAAGCAAGGTAAGGTATATGAATTCAAGATTACATTCAGTCATAGACAAATATCCACATCACAAATTGTGAGGAAAAATTCAAAACACAATAATAATACAAAGCGATAAGCAGACAGTATATTTAAGGTAAGTGCTAGTAACAGTTCTCAGCAGTGGACCATATTATACAGCACATATACATAATCACCACTGACTCAGATCAAACTGGGCAAAACAGAACAAATGGCATAAGAATCAGCTTACAGATAGCATCATAAGTACTGTGACCAAACGCAGTGGTCCAAGTGAAGGTTGACAGTGGAAAGGGAAGGAGATAGGCATAAGTAGGGAGGGGAGGCTATGCTTCTGGTGGGAGGGAGGGAGGCAGAAGTTTCAGAGAGGAAGATGTGAGTGATAGGGTTGTAGCTGAGAAGGTTAAGGGGGTTTAAAGCAAGTGCAAGATTCAGAGTTAACGAGGAAGTTTCATAGCTTGGGTTTGAAGATGGTATCTGTGGGTGCAATATGAGCTTCCCTGAGTCTGAAGTTCCAGTGCTTCAGGGCCGCATGAAAGAAGGCAGTACCACTCTTTGAGGTTTTGCACCTGGGCACGTGTAGTAGGGCTAGGTTAGTGGAACATAGGCCATGACTGGAGGAGTGAGGCATTAGAAGTGTGTTTAGTGACATTGGGGTGTTAGACCTGATTATGTTGTCAACCAGGGAGCAGAGGGAGAGGAGCTGATGGGCAAAGGGGGCAACTCAGTTGAGATCAGCATAGAGCTGATAGCGGTGCTTTAAATGAGGGGAAGCAGAGGCATATCGGCAGATGTTATTGTAGGAGGTGTCTTATTTGTAAAGAGAAGCTTTAGAGGTATCGATGTAGGTGATGGCATCATGGGCAAGTGATGGTAATAGAATACCATGCACAATGGACAGTCAAGTGGAGGGAGTGAGCTCATGACTTGTTTTGTAGGCAATCCTGATTTTTTTGTTTACCATATTACAGCTGGCCTGGATATGTTGGTCAAAGTCTAGTGTTGCATTGAGTAATACCCCAAGGTATTTAAATGCACTCACAATGTCCAAGAAGGAGCCAGCTGGACTAGTAATCTTAAACTGACCACGACAAGTTTTCAGTTTGCGGCAGAGCCAAAGAGCATGGCCTGTGTTTTGGAGACATGGAAAAGAAGTTTGTTGTTCATGAGCCAGGATTGGACATGAAGAAAAGCAGAGGATAGTTTCAGGTTTATGTCGTCTATAGAACTGGAACTATAATACAGGACAAGATTGTCTGCATAGAGGATTGCCGAGCAAGAGGGGATGTTAAGCATAATCTGGTTTATGAAAATAGAAAAGAGGAGAGGGCCCAGTATGGACCCCTGTGGGATGTCGAGTTTAACAAGTGATTGACCAGACATTGTGAAGCTGAATTTAACAACTTGATATCGATTGGATAGGTAGCTATTGATCCAGGTAACAGAGCTTTGGGGGGAGGGGCAGTAATATGATTTATTTATGTTTGACATTCCTGTATGCCAAAATGCTTATTTATGGTCTCTGTACTGGCTGTCACTCTAGAACTGCTACATCAGGTTTGTATGTGCTGGGCTTTGATAAAAAGATTGGGGGGAAAATGTTCCTTGGATTTATTTTGATACAGTATAGGCAGTAAATGACAATACATGCTGGCAGTGTTAATGCAGCAGAGCTGCTCCTTAGGTCTGACTCTCTCTCTCTTTCACTCCTTGCTAGTTCCCTCTGCAGAACCATATACTATAAAAAATTAAATATGGGTGACCATACACAACTCACCTTGTGTTTCCATCTCGGGGTTGAGATAACAGCACGGACCTCTCTAGCTTCACTCTCGAGGTCCATATGCTGTTATCGCAACCCCTTGATGGAAACACAAACTCGTTGTATATGGTCACCCATACATTATTCTTTATATTTTGCACAGTACTATTTTACATTCTGTTTCACAAAATGTTTCAGAGGGTTATTAAAAACAAAGGCTGTAAAATGCTTTGCAATTCACACATAAAGCATTAGTCTCTTTGCAAACACTACCTTTAATGTTGAATTGAAAGCAAGCAGTTATTCAGTTGTCTAAAATATTGGTTGTACCTGTCAGGTCATTAGTCAACATGCTATCTATGTGCTTGTAAGTTTTGTCTAAGATTCATGAATGACTTGTGCACTGTATAACCAGCTTATGCACTCTGTTACTTACAGATGTTGACTGAGCGTCAATCAAGGGTTCACTCCTGTTATTCTGCTGTTATGGCCTTATTAAATGTTATATAATGCTTTGCCTTGGGACAGTGAATGTCTCTTTGGGGTGGTGTTAGTTGACCTTTCTTGGGCATTTACAGTACATTCACAAACCATGCATTACTGTTTAAAGAATGAACTGCCTTTAGATTTGCTTATGTGGCATTGGTTTAGGGGCTCTCATTGGGCACATTGCCTGTAGTGATTGATGTTAAAAATTATGAATCATTTTCCTGATCAGTAGGGTTCCATTTGTAATTGCTTTTTCATTTTTTTGAATGACTTGCTATTCAGATGCAGAAGCATCCTAGCTTATCTGTTCACGACTGCTAGACAATCCTGTCATTTGCTATAAAGCAGCTACCATTTATGGGTCAACCATTATCCTTCAGACAAGTTTTAATATGTTCCAAGAATGATTTTAAATGATAAACTAGTCTATAGCTAAAATAAGATTAATATAATGTTGTTTAGCCATAACATTTGCATAAATCAGTTTCAGATTTTAAATGATGTTGGTTAAATGAATGCTGCTATAAGGACTAAATCCTGTACTGGTCCAATTAAAGATAGTAAGAAATATATTCAATTGTACCTTACTGCCTTTTCTGGATTAGGTCAGGTAGGATCTGACCAAACACATGACTGTTCTCCAGAAAAACATGTTGAAGTCAAGAAAACTGTAAAAAAATATTTATTTATTTAGCTTTTGTTGACCAGGAAGGAGGACTAGACAACTTTTGCATATTTTCAGCGTCATCCTGGGGATACAGATGGATGCCAACTGAAATTGAACCAGATTTTTAGGCTGTTAGTGGTATTTTTACTGAATGGGGGGAGATTTGGCCAGGGCACTGTGGAAATTCCTCTACTCTTTTAGTGGCGGTGGTGGTGGTGGGGGGTCCAGTAATATGATTTATTTATGTTTGACATTCCTGTATGCTGAAATGCTTATTTATGTTTTTTCCTTGATTTCCTTTATGATTTTGTATGCTGTAGTACATTCCCGGATATTTTTGTTTTGAATAAAAAATTCCCCTACTCTTTTCGAGAAGTGCCATGGGATCTTTAACATCCACCTGAACAGGCAGATGGGACCACGGTTTAATGTCTCATCTGAATAATAGCACCTCAGAAGTGCAGCACCCCCCCCCCATGCTGCACTACAGTATCAGGATTTAACCCAAGTGCCTAGAGTGGGGATAGAACCCAGAGCCTTCTGATTTGCCGGTCTCAAAGGTGAGTGTACAACCTGCTGAGCCACTGAAACTGACAATATATATGACATATAATGGATGACTACATGTTAACGGACAGTGGTTTATTTTTAAAGCTAGGAAGTCTGAGGTTTTCTCTAGTCAGTTGGTCCTTATTATTCGGTGGCAGAGAGAAACATGAAGAAAGGAACATGGAGCTCAGAGGATGATGCCTTGCTCAAAAGCAACAGCTCCTACTGCTTTACCACTATCAGGGCAGCAACAGCCAGTGTTGGTGCAGCTGAGTAGTGCTTGAAGTGAATTTGTCACTTTTGAGAAAACTTTGGAAAACATAATATTCAGGCACAGTTTAGCTTATAGTTTATATTTTTTTTCTGCATTTATCTTCCCGTTGTTCTTCTCTACTGTACTAGGTTAGTTTGCTTGGGAACAGGATCCTTGTGTTCAAAAGTGCATCTGCTTCTGGTGCTTAATCTTCTACTGAAGTCATAATCCTCTGTTAATTGCTGTGGAAATGATTATAATGTAATAAACAGAGAATTGTAACTTCAGCAAAGGATTAAACAGCAGTCGCAGAACAATTGTAGAGTAGGACCCTGTTTTCAAGTACGTGAACCCCATAGTAAAGAACAAAAGGAATAGGAATATAGAAAAGCTATGAAGCTGATGAGCACCCTGTTATAAGCTGCTGTGCTGTGTGTGTCTCTGCTGTGAACTGGTGCAAGTGTTTTGTGTGCCCTTGCAATGTAATTGAAAACCATCAAGTCTGACTACTGCTGTAGTGTATGACTGTAAGCTGCTGTGTGTGCTTTACTGACTGCACTGCATTTGTAGCCCATGGCTCAACTCCTGTGTGCACTTTATTGTTTGAACTTTCATTTACAACCCCTCCTGTTGTGCTCCAGTGTGTTGCCATAACAATGATACACAGTCTACCTGAGTCACTCCCTGGACCAAATTCACAAAGTGATTTGGGACTAAGACCCACTCTGTAACTTCAGTTGTGGACTGAAATCTCTACAGCTGCAGAGATTAGTATTCGCAGTCCCCCACAGCTGTGGAGATGTTACATCAGGTCCCACTGGCAGTAACATTTTTACGCAGCTGCAGGGACTTCCATGGCAACACCACCCACAAGCTACCATATATTGTGGAGCCAGTCGTAAACTGGCTGTACCTTTGTAAATACTGCAGTTGTGGGAAAAACTGTGGATCTGCAAGTGACAATCCACCCTGTGCTGGGTTTTTCCTGCAGCTGTGGGACTTTCATGAGCTTTGTGAATCCAGCCTCCTGTCTTTGAGCTACACTCCCTCCCTCCGATTGGTGGTGGCAGCCTGGTAGGGTTGGAAAGTTTAGATATCAGCTGATGTTAGACATGGTGGCATCTACAGCAGCAGCTTAATGGTGGTGAACTGTGGCTTAGTGCATGGGAGTCATTGGGAGTTTGTAGGAGCCATGGAGCCTGGGTTAGAACACTTTGTTGCACTGTGAGTTGGTCTCATATAAATTTAGCTAAAATACTGTTTGTTTTGTAATCGGAAGTGTATGTTGGTAGATTTAGCAGCAGTGAAATGAAACTGGATAAAGAAGTAAGGGTTGTATGTATTTAATGAAAAACTGTACTTTTTAAGATTGTGTAATTTCCAATGGGCGCTATGCACCAATGGGTAGGAAGTATGTGCTGGAGGCATGTACTCCACCTGCATAGCTCTGTGGCCCTGGACAGGCACAGGATGCATGGTATTCTCTACCACATGCACCCATGGGGCACCTCTCCGTGGCCCCACACCCCAGCGCACAGGACTGCACAGGGCGGCCAGGGTGGAGTAGTGGACCCAGGTGGGCATCCAATCAGATGCCCTTCTGTGGTCCTACAGTAGATCAGCTGTCTTTAAGGCATGGGTCTGGGTGTATGAATAGCCATTGCAGGCACCTGGACCTGTGTGGCCATGCCCCATCAGCCAGAGGACCCCTGCCTGAGCCCCTGGTGTACTGAGACCTACCAGTGCACAGCAGACCCAGCACAAGCAAAACCCTTGCCCCAGAACCAGATGCCAGCCCCCCAACATGTCTGCCCCTTCTCCATTGTGCACAAGCAGCCCTCCTGCCACACATGTCTGCCCGATCCCCTATGGGTAAAGCATCCTCCCCACCACACATGTCCACCCGGTCCCCTTGTAGGTAAAGCATCCTGCCCTCACCACACATGTCTGCCCGGTCCCCATAATGTAACTCAAGCCATTTCCCCTGCACACACAGAGGTGGCATGGGCCTGCCTGATATCCCCAACCCCTGACCTGGTACCCTAGCAAGATCTTCAGTGGCCAGTGGTCTCCCCACACACCCATGGTACTGACAACTCCCCCGACCACCATACCAGTCAGTTGGTGCCATGGCACTGGACAACTAGTGGCACATCCCTCCTCACACCTCCATGGCTGCCAGCTGTCCAACTGGTGTTGGGAGTGCATCACCGATATAGCAGCATGATCCCAGCATTGGTCAAACAGTGATTGGCTGAGGTGGTGTGAGGAGAGATGTGCAGCTGGCCATCCTGAGCTGCAGCACTGACTGACTGGTATGGGGCTGGGGGGGTTGATGGTACAGCAGGTTGGTGGGGGAGACCACTGGCCACCAAAGATCTTGCTTGGTTACCAATTTGGGGGTCAGGGATGTCAGGCTGGGGCACCTCTGTGTGTGTGGGGGGGTGGCTTCAGTTTCATTATGGGGATCTGGCAGACATGTGTGGTGGGGGGATGCTTTACACATCACTGGGGATGAGGATGCCATATGTGTGGGGGGTATGTTTGGATAGTAGGGTGTGGGCGGATGGGAGCACTACAGGGGTGTGGATCCATGACAACAGGATCCATGGGGACATTCATACAGGCACTCACCTGATCAGCTGCTCGAACCATCCCCATCTGCCTAGTGAGCAAGGGCAGCACAGAGGGTCATTTTTTGGTCTTGCCACAACTGGTGGGTGAAGTCTGTGGGGGCACACAATGGGTTATGACAGGATCCCAGCTGCTGTAACCTATGCCCCCTGTACCGGGCACTGTGCACCTTAGTGAATAGTGCATAGTGCAGGCACACCCTCAACATGCCCTCCCCCACCCCAGGTTCATTGCTGCCCATGCAGCCAGGGCATCAGGCACCTTGACTGCAGTTCATAAATGCTGCTGTGGGTCTGTGGGAACCCCACTGTGTGGCATTCTGACTTAGGATTGCCTACGTGCCTCAGATAAGCAGCATGTAGGCAATCTTTTTTTGTGCATAGGGCCCATAATTAGCAAATAGTGTTTTTTTTTTTCTTTCGAGAATGAATGTGTTTAATGTGATGTTTTTATGTTTGCTGATTTTAACAGGAAAATTGTGTGGAGAAATGGTAGGTGAAATTTACTATAGGAATATCCCAATTAAAATTAGCAAAGATAGAAAGTAACAGTATAGGTTCAGAAGAGTAAATTGGGAAAATTTAGTTATGGTTGAGTATAATAACATCAAGAAATGTAATGAAAAAAAAAATGTAAATCAAATTCCTGTACAAATAACTGATAATGATAGAAAAAGTGAAAAGGAGAGTTTTAAAATTAGATATGGGAACAAACCAAATCTAGTTAAGGTACCGATAATTAAAGCTTGTGTGCCTACTATTTTAAATACTAATATAAGAGTTTCAGCCACCAAAATAGATGATTTAAGTGTAGTGTTAAAAATGAATGGAATTAAAATTGCAATTACCATACCTGGTGTAGTTCACATGTACTGTACCTACTCAGATTTTATCCATTCCAGGGTATAACACTGAAAGCATGAATAGGGTGGAAGAGAGGGTGGGAAGGTAGAAGACTTGGTTTGCTGGCCAAGGCACCTAGCTTCACCTGAGCTCTTTCCTTCTAAGACTGCTTGAAAGGCAGAGTAGAAAAACTTACCAGAGCAAGGGAGAAGGATTAAGACTTAGTTTGGCTAAGCAGATTTACTGTGTGGTGGTGTTTTTATTTTTTACTCACAGGGATTGCTACTGTTTGTTGCTAACATTTCATTGCTTTATTTTTTCTCTGATTCAAATTGTTGTTGCTGGTATACCTTCTTCTGCATTATTACAAGGTGTGCCTACAGGTGTGCTAACAGATTACTGCTGTAATCTTCTGATTCAAATTGTCTTTTGCAAGGTATATCTTCTGTTACTGCTTTATTTTCTCTGGAGCAAAGTGTTTCTTACAGGGTATATCTTCTGGAAATTATTACAGGTGGTGCTTACAGGTTTTACAGTTTTATCTAACATTAGGATAAGCTTTCAGGGTTACTGCATTTGTTGTTGACTGATTGTTTCTGCTCTTACCTCCTTGTTCTTTCGTCCGTGGTTCTTCTTTTTGGCAGGGGAAGGCCCAGCCACCCACCCCCATCCCCAACCACCCACACTACACTCCTTTTATAGGGTACCACAGTTGTAACATTTCCTGTGGCAGAACAGGAAGGCGGATCAGTGGGGCCCACAAGGTGATCTCATTTACAGGGCACTAGTAATTTAACTTGTTATAACAAGTTAAACAAAGCACAATTAAACCATTACTTGCATTTTTTTCCTTCTAATTACTCTGACTAGGTTACAAACCCAGCAACTTATTTGGAATGGATTTCATTAACTGTAGGTACTGTGGAACAATTTTCAGAAGGACAGTCTTACAGGATTTAGGACACTGTCCTACATGCTGGCCTTTGGAGATCTTAGGTCTCAGCTCCGGGCAGCATGGGCAGAGATTGCACGCCTCAAATTTCATATTGAAGAGGAAATACATTATAAGAACCACCCGCCATTTCCCCAGCATCCAACAGAAAACCCTCGACCGCAGAGGGTAGTTGGTCCAGGAGGTTGGCAGGTGGTTAGGAGGAGCAAATCAGGTGCCCCATCACTCTCTGCTCTCCAACACATTACCTCCAAAAACCATATAAACACTACAAACAGGTATCTGCCTCTATCTCTGAAATCAAATAAAGAGGCAGAAGACACTGCAGAGCAGGACATTCGTGCACAGGAGCTAGCACAACAATACTCACCCAAATCAGGAACCAAAACTAAACAAGCAGAAAGGAAATCCAAAAACTTCTGATCATAGGAGACTCCATGATTCGGGAGTTGATACCCATCTCCAGCCAGGGTGATGGTCAGATGTCTCCCAGGTACATCAGCATGGAGAGACACTGACCGCATTGCTAAAATTGTTCACAAAGCAGGAGAAAACATTGATGTCCTAGTACACATAGGGACTAATGATCCCGCCAGCCGGTCAGTTGTGGAGACCAAGGAACACCTGACTAGGCTGGGTGACAAACTATCATCTATTTCGCTCCGCATCTCCTTCTCTGAGATCCTGCCAGTCTGGGAGAAGGGAGCAGATGGACGAAGGTCAGAGAAGGGAGATAGGGAGCTAAACACGTGGCTCAAGGACTGGTGCCAGGAAAAGGACACAGATTTGTAGGAACTGGCAACAGTTCTGGGAGCGAAAGTTCTTAAATTTGATGGACTGCATCTGACTAAAGAGGAGTCAGTGCATTGGGGCAAGTTTGACGTCTTTGCAGAATATTTAAACTAGCAAATGGGGAGAGGGTGCAGCACCCCATCGTCGAATGGGAAGAACACCTCCCCTCAGCTAGTGGTCAAACAGGAATTCAGCGTGTTTGCCATTCATTTGCATCACCAGGTAAGAAAAAGGTTTGTCTCCCCATACGATGCACAGGGTAATGCCAAACTTCACCCAACAACTAACACACCAAAATCTGGCCAATGGAAAATCATGTACACAAATGCTCACAGCCTGGGAAATAAGATCTCGGACCTGCAGGCAATAATGTCAGAGGCTAAACTGGACATAGTAGCAATTAGTGAGACGTGGTTTACCAGTAACCACACTTGGGAGACTTCAGTACCTGGATATGTATTGTTCAGAAGAGACCGAGGTGCAAAAGGGGGGAGGGGTGTCCTGTATGTTAATGAAAATATCAAAGCTACAGAAATTCAGAATACACTAAGGAGCCAGAAGAACTGTGGGTCACCCTGGAAACAGGTAATGGGACAGCCATAAGAACTTGGGTTGTCTACAGGCCCCAGACCAGAGGGAGGACATAGACATTACTGTTAGAAGATATACAAAACATGACAGCTAAAGGGGAGGTTCTGATAATGGGAGACTTCAACATGCCAGATACAGATTGGTCAATACCAGCAGGAACATCTGCCAGAACTAGACTCATAGTGGATTCCTGCAGGGAGGGCCTCAAACAACTGGTACAGCAACCCACAAGAGACAGGGCTATCCTAGATCTAGTACTGACTAACAAAGAAGGGATCACAGATCTCCAGGTAGAAGGTCACCTGGGGGCCAGTGACCATCACATGGTATGGTTCAATTTGGCTACTACATCTAAATCATCCCATTCCAAGGCAAAAATATGGGACTTCAGAGGAGCTGACTTTGATAAGATGGCCAACAGAGTTAAGCTAGCCCTGGCAAAAAGAAACACAGGTGAGGAGGTACAGGCAAAGTGGGCAAGCATTAAGGATACAATACTTGAAGCAACATCCCATTGTGTTAGACAGAAAAGGAAGTGCAAAAGAAGAAGGAAACCACTTTGGTTCTCAAATATAGTAGCAGAAAAGGTCAGAGCCAAAAGGCTGGCCTTCAGAAAATATAAGGGAACACAGCGGGATGAAGATAGGGAGGCATACCAAACTGCCCTAAGGAAGCAGGTAAGGCAGTAAGGCAGGCAAAGTCCCAAACTGAGGAAACACTAGCACGAACAGTAAAAGAAGGTGACAAGACTTTCTATAGATACATTAGTGAAAAGAGAAAGTCCAGAGGGGGTATTGCTGTTTAATGGAGAAAAAGGGAGCATGGAGGAGGAGGACCTGTAAAGGCATCTATCCTAAATAGATACTTTGCTCAGTATTTACTGAAGAGAAGGTAGGGCAGGCCCACAGCCCAGCATCATGGACACAGGGGGAGGAGGTGAGCACTACTCCCTCTCACAAAAGAAAGGGTCCTACAAGAGCTTGCTAAGCTCAGGGTGGATAAGGCAATGGGACCTGATGGCATACATCCCAGGGTACCTAAGGAGCTAAAGGAGGAACTAGCAGAGCCATTAGCAGAATTGTTTAGTGAGTCTCTGAGCACAGGAGAGGTCCCAGAAGACTGGAGAAAGGCTCATGTGATCCCACCTCACAAGAGTGGTAGCAGGGAGGAGGCGGGAACTACAGACCGCTCAGTCTTACCTCAGTAGTGGGCAAGATTATGGAGGCACTCCTTAAGGAAAGGATAGTGCAACACCTGGAATCCATAGGGCACAGGATCCAAGACAGCATGGGTTTACAAAGGAAGGTCCTGTCAAACTAATCTCATAGATTTCTTTGACTGGGTAACCAGAGCGGGACCAAGGGGAGCAGTTGATGTCGCTTACCTTGACTTCAGCAAAGCTTTTGGACACTGTTCCACATAGAAGATTGATAAATAAGCTAGGTAGGCTCGGGTGGGTCAGAGTTGGTCAACTGGGTGGCAAACTGGTTGACTGGCAGAAACAGAGAGTGGTGGTAAATGGTATACAGTCAGAAGAGATGCAAGTCACAAGTGGGTACCTCAGGATCAGTCCTGGGGCCAGTCCTATTCAACATCTTCATTAGTGACCTCGTAGATGGACTAGAGGGTAAGGCTTGTCTGTTTGCAGATGACACCAAGATCTGCAACAGAGTAGATGATCCAGATGGGGTGGGCAGAATGAGAAGAGATCTGGATAAACTAGCAGAATGGTCAGAAGAGTGGCAACTGGGATTTAATGCAAAGAAGTGCAAAATCATGCACATAGGAAGAGAAACCCTGAAGCCACTTATAGGCTGGGAGGAGTTGCTAGCAGTCACAAAGGAAGAAAGAGACTTGGGCATCATCATCACTGATGACCTAAAATCATCCAAGCAGACCCTAAAGCAGTAGGTAAGGCTAGGGGGTGTTAGGGTGTATTAGTAGGGGTATCACAAGTCGTAAGAGGGAGGTAATAATCCCTCTGTACAAGACATTGGTTAGGCCCATCTGAGTACTGTGCAGTATTGGAGGCCACACCTCACAAGGACATTAACCAAATTGAGGCAGTCCAGAGAAGGGCAACCAAAATGGTGCAGGGACTGCATCAGAAGACATATAAGGACAGATTAACGGAGCTCAATATGTATACCCTTGAGCAAAGGAGGGAGAGAGGTGATATGATCGAGACATTTAAACACCTTAAGGGCATAAACAAGGTGAAAGAGTCTAACATGTTTAAATATAAGAAAAATAGCAGGACAAGAGGACACAGCATGAGATTAGAGGGAGGCCGATTAAGGGGGAATGTGAGGAAATTCTTTTTCACAGAAAGGGTGGTAGATGCATGGAATGGCTTACCACAAGAAGTGGTGGCTATGAATACAGTGCAGGGCTTCAAACAGGCATGGGATAGGCATAAGGGAGCAATACAAATGACTATGAATAGATAGGTCACTGACAGAGCAAAGGCCGATGGTACATTTATAAGGTAGAAAAAGAAATGGGCAGACTGGATGGGCCTTGCGGTCCTTATCTGCCGTCAACTTCTATGTTTCTATGTTTCTATGTTTCTATGTTTCTATGTTTCTATGTTTCTAGGGTTAGCTTGTTAAATGCTGGAAAGCCCTGAGTATGTCAGAATGGATGAATTTGAGAAAGATGCATTTGAAACTTTATGGCTGGAAGTGAAGATGCCCTGTTTACCCCATTTACATAGGCTGTTGTTCATTTGTGATTTTTATTACCCTCCTTCAAGTAATAATTATGCCATGCGTGAGCACTTAAATTGGTACTTCTATAGGATTTTTGAAAAAGGCCCAATGTGTGGAGTCATTTAATGAGGGATGCAAGAAAATTAACTTTAAGACAGATTATGCAGGGACAGAACTTCAAGCAAATTGTGAGTAGGAGAATATGGGAGAAATACATTATATGTAATAATTACAAATCTGAGTGAGTGGTATGATACAGCTGATATTCTTTCACTCATTGGCCCATCTGACCATGATGTTGTGGTGTCAAAACCTAGTTTTTTTGGGAGGGGTAAAGAGCAGAGAGAAAAATATGTAATACAGAACAGAAAATGGGACAACAATTATAAAAGAAAGAGTACTTGAAAAAATAGCAGGAGAATTAAACCCAGAATGGTTTAAACTGGAATTGGAGACTTGGAGAAAAAAGTGATAACCTCTATTCAACAAACTACTGTTCAGGTTTTTTTTGGGTGGGGGAGAGGGAATCTTGGTGACAGAAGAGGTTAAAGATGTACAGTACTAAAACAAAGACAAAGGGCCATGAAATTGAATGAAACTGAGAAGTATAAAAGGTTGAGAAATGTGACAAATAAAATGTCAGAAAGATTAAGAAGGAGGTACTACGAGGGGAAAGTTCAAAGTCTTAGGAAAGCAACCCTAAAAATGGTGGAAAAAAACAAAACAAGTTTTGGAAAGAGAAAAGCAGGAGGCAGTGACTGAAAGATGGGCTGAATCGTGTGGATTCAATGGAAAGGAGTAAAATAGGACCTTATGTTAAGTGAGGAAAAGCTTGACCCCAAAGGAATGTAAAGCACAGAAGTGGGATATTCCTGAGAAGTATTTGTTAAAAATCGAAGATGTAGCCAAGAAAATGAGAACAAATTAAAGAATGACAAAGTGATGGGACCTGACAGTATTCCAAATTAGGTATGTAAAGAGGGAGCTGATCTTATTGCACCATGGGTGTGCACTGTTCTTAATAAATTTATGACAAGTAGGATGCCTGTACAGTGGAAACAGCAAGAGTGGTTCCCCTGGCAAAAGTGTCAATCCTTGAAATCCTAGAAAAGGATTGTTGGCCCATCTCCCTTACTTGCATGATATCAAAAGTGTGTGAAAGATTTTTAACTAACTGGATTAGTAAATATGTTTCAAGTATTATTGGTGAAAACCAGTTTGGGTCCTTGAGGGGCAGTTCCACTATACTGGATATATTGAAGTTTTTAGAGATTTTATGAAAGCATGGGATGAGGGGAAAAATGGTACACACAGTTTTGGTAGCTTATAGGAAAGAATTGATCTTATAGATTATAACACAGTGATAAAAAAATTAGAAGGGTGTGGGATGCGAAAAGGCATTGTAAGATGGGTAAGGGATTTTTTTTTTGTGTAGGAGGACCCAGTGGATTGAGTTAGAAAGGAAACATAATCAGTGCCAGATTTTGTATGTGTGTGTGTGTGTGGGGGGGGGCTCCCTCAGGGTACCAAACTGGGGCCGTTGTTATTTTTGTTGATGATAGATGATTTAAAACTGTTGGTGAGTGTGGCAATTTTGTGGATGATACATTTGCTGTGGACATTTTTGATCATGACGAGAATAGCAAAATGCAACAGGATTTAGAGGATATAGAAAAAATTATCCAAAAAAAATGTTATGAGCAAACTACTGAAAAAACAAAGGAAATTTGGTTTGGGAGAGAAAAAAGCTGGTGGGGGTACGTTTAATGTTTCGGTGGTGCAAGTCGAAATTGTAAGCCAAGTAAAGTTTTTTGGGCTAATGATTCAGAATGAGGTCTGTTGGATCCAGGCAGACTCTCAGGGTTCCATTTCTTTTTTCTATGATTACAAGACTGTTCACCCAGGCTGTGGGCACCCACACTGGACTTATAACACAAGTCTCTTGAAGCTGCTGTAAGGTGTCTTTCAATTTGTCCATGACTGCATAGGGAATTTTTCTGTAGCCATGTATTACCAGAGTGACTGTAGTGTCCATGTGATTATGATGTGCTCCTGCGAAATAACCTAGACCTTCAAATACTGTTGGGTACTGTGCCATTAATGCTTCTTTTGTTGCTGGAGATTGCACATACACAGAATTAATGCTGTGTATCAAGTCCAGTTCAACACATGCTCTTCATGAAGATGCAGTCTTTTGATTTGTAATGAAGAACAGCAGACTAGTTTTCTTGTTTTGCACTTCCACTTGCAATGTAGCGCAACCTTGAGGTATGATTCTTGTTCCCCCATAAGCTTCTAGCAATGTGTTGGTATGCTTCATCTTTACAGGACTTGGCAACTTGTTTACCTTTTCAATTGGAATTACATTTGCCTGTGCACCTGTGTCAAGTTTAAATTTAACAATGGTCTTCTCAATATTAACATCTGCATACCAGGCTTCATCCAGCTCTTCTTCCCCTCTGCTAGAGTTCACGTTCTCTATTACTTGAACAAATAATGTGTCTATCTCTCTGGATTTCTTTTTACTGGTAATTGCTTCTGGGTTTTTGGTGCTACAAATCTTGGAATAGTGATTTTTTCCTCTGCACTTGTGACATATGGTACCATATGCAGGACACCTTTGGCTGGTGGACCTTCCCACACTGTTTGCATTTCAGTTCACTTGTACGTTAGACCTTCTGTGTGCTGTGTTTTTTCCCTTTTCTGTTGTCCTTTTTACCACTATGTTGTATGAGAGCTTGTACTGACCTCTCCTGGGTGCTTCCTGCCATTGCTTGCACCTGGGCCTTTGTTATCTCTTTCACTCTGCATATGTTTACAGCGTGTTCTACTGTTAAAACAGGATCAGCTAGCAGTTTCTCTTTTAGGGCATCATTGGTCACACTAAATACAATTTTATCTCTCAGCATCAGGTCTTCTGCGTCATCAAATTCACAGTTCCTTGTATTTTGTTTCAACTCAGTTAGAAATTTGTCTATACCAGCTGACTCTTGTATTGGGTGTGCCCAGAACTGATGTCTTTCAAACTCAGTGTTCTTCCTTGGATTGCAATATTTTCTAAATTCTGCAAGCACTTCAGCCATTGTGGGTCATTGAAGATCTATACATGTTATGTTCATAGCGTTGTATAATTCTAATCCTTCATCACCAATAGTGCGTACCAGAACTGCTATTTTCAGTTTTTCAGATTTCTCATTGACACCAGTTGCTGTTATGTAAAGCTGCAGCCTTTGCTCTCTTCTTCTCCAGTTCTCACTGAGATTCCTAGTAAACATTAAGGGACTGGGTGGCTTGAATTGCTCCATGACTAACACACAATACTTTCAGTTCTAACTTCAGTTCTGTTTAAGACTGTGCAAATCTTCATTTGCTGTATTCTGGGTACTCACTGTTTCCTGGTCCTGGGTTCTCTGTGTTTTTTACTGCGTCTCTCCTGCTTTGGCTTTCACTTTAGACACCTTGTTATATACTTTTCTGATTTCTTTGATTCTTTCTTTGGTTTCTGCAGGGTTTCACTGGAGACCACTATAGCAAACAGGCACAGGATCACAGAACAGACTCAGAAATTCATTTAAGTAAAACAGCTATCTTATTGTTATTTTTTAACTGCATAACAGAGCTCAGTAAGCTCAGCAGACAAGCTAGAGTCTTAAAACAACACTAGCTCAAACTGCTTACACATGCACTCCATTTCCCAAGTGCATGACTCATACTGAAAGAATCTTAAAGAGACAACAGCATATATTACACAGACTGTTTAAATCCTTTTTAAGGAAGACTGATTGCTAATGTTTCAGAG
The DNA here is from genome assembly GCA_016271365.2 of Neoceratodus forsteri. NCBI lineage: Eukaryota > Metazoa > Chordata > Ceratodontiformes > Ceratodontidae > Neoceratodus > Neoceratodus forsteri. The sequence continues at coordinate 909,335,118 of CM028131.1, read as the reverse complement.
AGACATCTTATTCTTGTGTGTGTTTTCTAACTACATTGTGACACATGGATGCCTAGGGTTTTGTGTGACTGAATACTTCTCTACATATGTGGAGCACAGATCAGCAATAACTAATCCTCTCTCCCTGCCATGGTCAAGTTCACCATGCTGATTCTGTTCTGCTGAGTGAATTGCACTGGTGGCCAGATTGACAGCAATGCACTATGCAAGGCTACTCTCCATGGCATTCCTAAAGCCAGGTATGACTGGCTTCTACCATTGGGATGGCACCATATACCCTTGCCTTGACTATCAACAGTGTCAATGGGTCTCAATTGCCCACCCAAGTCTTGAGTCTTCCTCTTTTGCATGAAGAGATGAGATGGGATATCTGTATATTTTTAATTTTGAAAACTTTATCTATGACAATGGGAGTTGGGCACTCCCTTGCCATTGACTGTCATATTACATAATTCCCTACTCATGTGGACCAGTAGATTCACTAGAGAGCTGACCCTTCACAATGTTCCACCCCGGTTTGCCTCCAGGGTGCCCTCTCTGCAAGAAGATCCATTCCTTCTGCACATGGGGGCAGCCAAGTTCTGAGAATGCAACCCAAGAGCAAGGACTGCAGGGTAGTATCAGGATACAGCAACACACAGGTTGGTTACAGTATGTGTGATTCAAATGTATGCCTGCCCACTTTGTAGACTGACTCCTAAGCTCTAGTTTTAAAACTAGCCATGGAAAATCATATCCAATTAACCCCTGCTTATGTGAAGCAGGGGAACAATATATGCTGACCTAGACTTCTGATTGGATACCCAGTGCCTGGTCCAGCTCCACCTCTCGGTAAAACCTCTCAGCATACAACACCATGCATGCCCAAGGGGGCAATCAAGTTTACTGAGTGCCACACATGAGCAAAACCTACAGAGTCATATCAGGCCACAAAGATGCTCATGTTGTCTACTGTGCATGTGATCTTAGTAAACCATCATTTATTGTAACTTGAATCATAAGCTGCAATTTTAAATCTAACTATTGAAAGAGTGATTAACTTTCATTGATAGTGCAATAGATCAGTAATAAAATTAAACACATTAGCATGTGCAACTATTCTTTTGTTCTTATTTTTATGATTCATAAAGTTTAATAATTTTGTGATTACAGAAGTTTAGAAAATAAGAGATTCTAATGTAAGATCTTCATTAAGTCTACATAATAATAACAAAACAAAGTTGATTATGAAGAGCCAGTAAACAGAACTTATCTGGGCACATTTTGTTTTGATGTAGTTTCAAGGCCAGCAATATACTACAATGTATAATATCCATGACATGGCACCTTGTGCAGGTGTGAATGCATTTACAGTAATGCCTTTTGTAATACACAGTAACACGGTAATTTAAGGTTAGCTGGGACTCTAGTCCTATCACATTTGCCCCTCCTTCATAGGCAGGGATACATAAATACACTGTGTTAACATGCTAATTTATAGGGAGTTCCCCACCCAGTCAACTATCCAGGGTACCCTGTGTTTCCTTAGTAAGCAGACATTTGTCCAAACTCACCATAAAGGCCTATATGGCTTTCTTGTCCACTCTCAATGCTGGTAGACCTCTTAATATGACCCATGAATGACCACCTCTGAGCATTGGGGCTTGTCCTGGTGTCCTGCTAGAGGAGACCAATAAAACATCTCGGTTCAATCTTGTTGACAATACCCTTTAGTATATGACAAAAGACCACATACAGGGTGCACAGGATATGCTTTGCAGCACCAAACAAAAATCTAGACCAAGAGAGCAAGTAAGGTATGCAAAGAAAAAAGCAACAACAAAGTAATTGCTTAAGACAGCATGTGGCTATTTTATTGTGTAAACAACAAAAGGGCTGACATACAGATCCTGGCTCTTCCAAACCTTGTGGGTTCTTCTTGTGGGGGAGGGCAGGCATACACAGAGGTGCACACTTAGTCAGTTGTTAAAGAGGCAGTACTTGTGAGAAAAAGCATCAGTGCCACTTGAGGAAGCAATAATACCTGACAGGGTAAGTGGTATTGGGCAATACCGGACCACCGAGGGGTTTAATGAGATGAAACTCTGCAGGTGGAGGGCCTTAAAACCCCTGGAATGTCTGGTATTGCCCATACTGCCACCCATGATGGTATTATTGTGCTTAGAAAATGGGCTAGTTAGTGAGATTTGTATGTAGTATTTATAAAATATGAAATATGTATAACAATTACTGAAAATTCATTCAAAGACATTTTGTTGGTGATGTAGTCCCTCTACTAGTATATTTGACAGTAGAGGGCACTGCAGTGTTTCACAGTTCTTTTACTGTGTACTGCTAGTGAAGTTTTGTTTACTACTATGTATTTTTTAACTGGCGTCCACTTCTGGAAAGGTGACTCCAGTTCCTTCCACCTTCAGCAATGCTGCATTAAAAAAATTGTTTTCTAATTCAGCAGTTCATGGTCTTCCAGGGGTGGAGTGTAGCCCGGATGGAAGCTCACAGATTGAGAATGTTTAGATGATCAGGAGCATGGCTGCTATCTCTGTAGAGAAAGGTGATTCCACTTCTTTTAAAAAAATATAAAACTACTGTATGTTTATTAATGTTTTTCTGCTCTGTTTGGCTGAAGCTGGGATGGAGGTCATTAGGTAGTGCTTAGCATGTGACATAATAGCACTACTAGTTTCAACTAGAAAATCGTGTTTATTAAAACAAAGGAGAAAAATATGTAGAAGAAACTCTATAAGAAAGTACAACTAAGGTTTCCATTTTTGTCAGTCACTTCATTGACTGTGGTATGTGGTTTGTAGTGACTCTAGTGGGGAGGATCATTCGCTAAGCAAGGAAATAAACATGGCTGTTTTTTTTTTTATTTTGATTTGGGCACAGTGCTTTCTGTTATGTGGTGACCCAGAGGGCTGGGACTTGTTGTTTGCCATGCTCTCCTGGTACTTAATGTTCCCTTCTGGTATGGCTGTCAGCCAATCACATAGCTGGACATCTTCAGCCCATTTTATAAATACATACAAACAATGATGCGCAAACAGTGCATTCAAAATATTTGCTTCAGATCATTTACATAACGTCTAAGAAGTGCTTAAAAATAGACAGTTACAAGCAGGTGAAAATCAAGGAGGAAACAGAAAGTTAGAAAAGCAACAGAAACAGGTGAAGGAGGAGGAGAAAAAGGGCAGGAAAAAAGATAGTGGGAAAAGGTTGGAGCAAAGGTATGTATTATAGTGCTGCAGTAGCACCACTATAGTTAGTTTTTGTTGACTGGGTAAGTGCACTAAACAAATTCTGCCTATTTTCAGGCACAACCCGGGGGAAGGGGATACAGATGAATGCCAACTGACCTTAAATCAGATTAAGCTGTTGATGGTATTTTTAGTGATTGAGGGAAATTTGGCCAGGACACTGGGGAAATTCCCCTACTCTCCAGTAGGGGGACAGGCTGTCTGAATGGAAGATGGCCACTCAGGGTGAGACTCCAGAGAAGGAGGAGGATATCCGTTTGGTGGGAGAGTTGGCATCCTCTCCCACTGCTTTCATGCCTGAGGCTAATCAGGCCATGAGCCTGGAGGTTGATTCAGAGGAAGAATTTCAAGAGACATTTATATCAACTGAAGACTTGAGGGAAAATATTGCGAATATTGCATCTGGAGTTGTTCTGCAAAATAATGGTGATGGGAATTTATCCAACGATGTAAAAGAACAACCTGCTTACAAAACACCGATGGAAACTGCAGGGGATTCTACCTCTCAGTCTGAACAGATAACAGCTGTTCCGCTTGTCAAACACTCGGGACAGCCTGTCAGCATAATAGATGATGCAGTAACTTCAAAGGGCCTGTCGGCAGTGGGTGAGTCAGTCTCTGTTATTTTGCCTGTTTCTTCGCTGTCAAATCAGGAGGATGTACTTTCTTAAGGCTGGCAGACAAATCATTTTTAATAATGGGTGCCAACAGCCTGTAATCCTCTTGAATAGAACTGAAGATGTACAAAAATCCCCGAGTACTGCAGTCCAGTATGAAGGATGCAAATCAGCGCAGCCACAATCAGCTTCTAGCTTCATATCTGTGCAAAGTGCTCCATTGTCAAAATTGACCAGTTTTATGTTTAAAACACCAGCTGAGTCTGAGAATATTACTGTTAAATCCCCAATAATAAAATTTCAGACTTGCAAAACATCGCAAATAGGAGTAACTGATTTTTTGTTTACGAACTCTGGCTCAAGCACTAAACACAAAAAGAGAAAATGCTATGGAAGTAATGGCTCGGAAACCACCCACAGTGCTGTGTGACCAGGATCCTTTTGTGAATGGAAATACACAGAATTCCTTGCCTACTTTAGCTGCCGACCCTTGGTCTCCACAAACAGCACTCGTGGGGGCAGGCTGGAAACAAGCATCATCAGGGATTTGGAGTCCTGATCCTGCTTGGGATACAGATCTAAAACTTATTCAATCTTCTCCTGCATGGAACTGGGAGAAGTAAACAGAGTGGAGACTACAATCCCAATAGAGAATGTCATTTCCGAGTTACCAGTGATTATTCCTAAAAAAGTACTGTTACCCAAAAAAGAAGCAATTATTTCTTCTGATGACTCTTCTAAATAAATCACTGTTTCACACTTACATACTGATGTTCCTCCTCAAGATGGTGATTCTTTTTCGCCATTGAACAAGAAACCTCTTATGTCAGAACTTTTTTCAAAAGCAAAAAGAGAAGCAGCCCCTAGAAGGAACGCAGTCCGCATTCATTATAAAGGAGGACTGGAAGAGCAACCAGACAGATAGTATGTTGGAAAATGCTTATTAAAAGACTCATTACATTTTTCCGCTAAAGATGTTTTTGCTTTTATAAATATATCAGGGGAAGACAATTTTGACGTAAGCTTTAGAACAGCATACACTTTAGACCTTTTTTGGGAAAGGTATGGTCAGGTGAAGTTTTCCCCTACATGGACCCCCTTTTTGGTAATTCTCCTTACTAAACCTGTAATAAAATATGTTACTATTATGTTTAGGAATGAGGGGGTCCATGTAGAGGATATTACCTACTGGCTTTCACAACAATGTGAAATTTTAAGTGAACCAGAACCATCTTGGATTCAGAACAGTTTTGTGCAGGTGGGTGGAAATATAAAGTGAAGTTGAGACAATCAGACTCAGGTATTGAGCATATTCCTAATTCTTTTTTGCTGGACAAAGATCGGGGGGGTTGTTTTTATGGAGGCCAACCCAGGGCCTGCTATAAATGTGGCTCCAGAACTCACCTTTCTAGTGTCTGTGATAAACCTAGATGCAACAACTGTGGGGAAATAGGCCATATGATGTTGCAATGTGCCAATCATACGAAATGTGATCTTTGTGAGGAGTTTGGTCACATATTTTGTGAATGTCCTTGGGCTGCAAAGAATATGGCCTCTTGCATAAGTCCTAATCTTTTGATTCAACAAGCCCAGGATGCAACTAAAACCCCACCCCACCCCCTCCTGAACCTGAGGTAATTCCTCCACAGCCTGTTGCCTTGGTTGACCCCCTCACTACTTCCAAGATGGAATCAATGATTATTGCACCTATTGCTTTAAAGGAAGAAGTAATCCAGTTTGACTCTTCTGATTCTTTGGTTTTGACTCCAGTATGCTATGTAGATCCAGTGGTTCCTGACAAGGATTCATCTGTTTTGACACCTGCCTCCCCGTTACCCCCTAGAAGATCCTCCCAGAATCTAAAGCCCAAATCTTCCCCTCCTATTACCTCATTTGAATCAAATAATTCTTACACAGCCTTGTTTACCAATTGGGGAGATTCCAAAATGGATCTTGGTGATTCAGAGTCTCAGAAATCGATGCAAGATCCTTCTGCATTGACTGCAGAGGATTATAAAGGTGAAAAAAAGGAAAAAGTAAATTTATATTGAGGTTCCTACTTTTCTATATGTTCTATGGTAAATCAAAAATTGGGACCATTAACCACGCACAGTATATTAAATAATGTAAAGAGACAGGCATTATTTCAGTATATTCATGAAGAAAAGATTTCTGTTTGTTTTATTCAAGAGTCATGGATGTACTCTATTGAGCAAGTAGTAACATTTAAATGGGACTGGCCCTCGGGCCCCTCTTATTGGTCCTTTGGAACTGACAGTGCAGATGGGGTGGGACTACAGTTTAATTCATTTGAGTTTACTCTTTATAAATTAATGGATCTGATTCCAGGCCGAGTATTAATTATAGATGGAAAATGGGAAAATAATGACTGTAGGTTTATTAATATATATAATCCTCAGACAAAAGCTGATAGGGTAGCCTGTATGAAAGCAATTCAGCCATATTTAGTGACTTCATATATGATTTTTTGGGGAGGGGATTTGAACTGCAATTTGGTGCACAAAGGACAGGTTAATAAGAAAATATATTGTGATTCTAATGCATTGGAGGCTATAATCAACTTAGCTGGTCTTATCAATTTCCTTATGTACTTAGTACCTGGGCCAAGTTTTACATATATGAGAGGCAAATTTCAGACTACCATAGACTATATGCTGGTATCTCAGTCGGTACCGGTTGGAGCCCTTTATATCCTACCTGTCAAATTCTCTGATCATTCCATTTTAATTTGTGCTTTAAAACCATTGGTTTTGAAATCACAAACGCAGAAGAGATGGAAGCTGAACACTTCCATTCTTACTAACCTTTAAGTTAGAGGTACAATTCAGGCCATTCTCAGGGCTCGTCTTTCAGTGGCTTTTTTATACTCAGATTTGGGAGAATGGTGGACAGACACTAAATCTGACCTCAGCATTTGGTTAAAAAAATATGGGAAAACATTGAGAAATCATACGTTTTTTAAATATTTATCGCACAGAAGGCAGTTATAGAGACTCATTTCTTTTTCATATACCTCTAGGCTGGATTTTTCCAAACAAATTGAATGCAATAAAATGGAAATGAGAAAATGTCAATATAATAGAGCTCAAACTATTCAGGCCATGCTTTATAACAGCACTCAGAAATCTCTGATAGGCGATCCCTTTGGGGCCTGCAGAGTACTAAAAGATACAATGAATATTGAGTTTTTAGTAACAGATGGTACTAAAGTGGATATAGCAAATGATATAGGTGAAGTAATCAGAAAACATTATGGGCAAGATATTCAAAGGTTAGCCCCTGGCAGCAAATAGCACTGCCCGGCATGCAAACCTAGCCCGGAGCAAAATGCCAGCCATATTCAAAACGAATAGCCCGGGGCAAACCCCGCTGAATATAGCAAGCAAAGGAAACCGGGCAAACAGGCCCAGAAGTGCAGTGCAAAAAAAGCCCAGGAATAACACAGCACTGAATATAGCACACAAGACAGCACTGAATATAGCACCAGGCAGGCAGTGCAAACACACAATGGAACACAGTGCAGAGACAGGCTGACCCTGGGACACATGCAAGGCAACACATGCTGGAATGAGGTATCAGGAGCACACCACAGTGCCCACCCATGAGGATGCCACACAACCACGGGAAAGTCCAGCAACAACCCAGACCCATGTGGAGAACAACAGCAACAGTACAAAGCATGTGGAACCCCAGCACCCAAGAATGACACAGGACACGGTAAAATGTCATTAACCAGTTTAATACACAATAATGAACAGGAAAGCAAACGGAAACACAACAGCAAATATAACACAGAACATAACGATTAACAAACCCCAGAGTACAAAATGCCCCACCCACCACGGAACAATCCTCCCCACAACACTGAAACAGAAGTAGAAAATACCCACCAACCCCCCCCAACACACAACCCCAAATGCCCACCACAGGATAAAATTGGCAACATCAGTAGCAGGGAAAGGCACACAAAGGTAAACATAAGGATGACAACAGATGGAGGGACGGGAAGACACAGGCCAAGGATGCAAAGTGGAGGAGGACGCACACAGGGACAGAAGACAATGGGCAAGGCAGGGAGAATCGAGTCCAGTGAGGGGGGTGGTGAGGGCTGACTTGAAAACAACAGGGGAGATAACTATGTGACTGCAGGAGCAGGAGACGAGCCTCCAGGATGTTCGCCACCTCCTGGTCTCAGTAATTATGATGGCCTGCTGCTCGATCTGTGTCCGCTGCTGCCTCACAATCCCTGCGGAGAAGCTCCTCCATTCCCTCTGTCTCCTCGGACGCATTGCCAACAGCGATGCCCGTGAGGTGCCCACAAGAGGAAGGGGTGAGACCATGAGGACGGTACACCACACAGGAGGCAACCAGCAGCCAACCCTTGCTATACAAAGATGGACAGCATGTCCCAATGGCTATCCCTCGGCGGTGTTGAGTTCTGCAGTGGTATGACAACATGGCAGCGTCCCACAATGCAGCACAGGGCAACACAGGCACCAAACACAGGACCCAACACGGATGATGACAGCGATCCTGACAGCATCGGGGACATGACACCACCCACCATGATACAGCAGACCACTGAGCATGGCAGACACACAGCTGGAAACCCTGTGAGTTGGGTGCAAGGGACACACAAGGACATGCACAAGGGCATCCACACGTTGGGACATGCTGCCCAGCCACACATGGAAATGCACAGCAATGCAGAGCGCAGAACAAACAACAACGACATGCATGCAGGAGCATCAATGAACCATGACAGTGTCCTGGCAATGACCAACACAGGCCAGGGGACAACAGTCAGCCAGGGCAAAGATGCTGTCACTGAAGGCCTTCACATGCCACCAGGCAATACCACTGAAAGCATATCACCCAATGGAGACATGGTACATGTCAGTGTCCCCAACCCACATAACAGGCCCCCCCCCACACAGTGAGGACCACCTCCAGAGCCATGGTCAACATTGGCAGGGAATGATGCACATAATGTAATAGCACAGTGATATCCGTACTCTGCAACTAAACAACAACACAGTGACCTCGCAATGAGTTACACATGGATGGACGCACAATGCGTACGGCACAGTGCCAGTATGTAGCACAGTGTGACAGGCAGTGCTACACAGCAGGTGTCCAGAAGGGTGAGAGGTAAGTCTGCAAGGCATGCTCCGTATTGTCCCGCATGCACAGCAAGCAACCACCACCTGTGCAATTGTGAACGTCCTGTGGGTGGTGGTATGGATGCACCACAGAGGTGGGAAGGTCATCTATCAGCATGGTGTCCCCACAGAATACCTGCCACCCAAGCAAGCAACACACTCTGCCACACGCACAGCACTGCAATGTGACCGCCCCCCCAGGCAAGGCTGATATCACCCAGCTGTGGTGTGAAACACACCTGTATCGCACACCACACTGCTACACCACACCAGCCCAGTGACCTTTGCAGTCAAGTGAGTGGCTGGACACCCAGATGTGGTGCACAGTGTCATGAAAGTGTAACATCACAGAACAATGTAACAGGTACTCATGCAACACACCACCGCTATCAGTGCCGCTCTCCTGCGCATGTTGTGGGAGTGATGGGGCCCTCGTGCTGTCTCGTCTCCGCTCCTGTGTCCTGGGCTGAGTTGCACCTGCTGGCATGGGCTGCTCGATCCGCTCTACAGTGGACAAATGTGAAGTGTTGTTAGAGCATGACACAACATACACATCATGAAACACAGCAAGATGCACATGCAACCCTAAACTCAATGCACCCCACCTCCATCCACCGCACTGGTCATCCGTGCACCGTGCCCTATGGGGAATATATATGCCACTGTGCCTGTACACAGTGGTGTAACAGCACGGTGCACTGTTGCGCACTGCCAGCACACAGAGACACACCCACACACCCACACCCAGAGCACACCCCCACCACCACCCCGCTGCACACCCACACCCACACACCCACTCACCCACGGCCAGCCCCCCCACACCATCACCCCCTCTGCACAACCACACCCACACCCACATGCACACAAAGCATTACATATATGCACACTCCACATGCAACACCACTCACCTGGCACAGGCACAGTGCCATCACGCACCATGCACCTGTATTGCTCTAGCTGCTGCCTCTGCCTGCGCCTCAGGTCCGTGTACTGGTGGCAGCACTTCTCAGCATTGCGGGGTATGCCAGTACACTCACTGAGCTTCCTAGCCACCGTCTCCCACACTTGCATTCGCGGGAGGTCCCCCTTCCTCACCTCCCCAAACAGCCTCCTGTGGCGTTTCATCACCAGCTGAACCAGGTTCGCGGAGTCTACGTCCCAGCGCCTGTCCCTGTGCACAGCTGCATGCTGTTTTGCATGTCCAGACATGGCACTGTACTGTTGTTGGACACAAACACCCTGCCCTACCAGGAATGCACCTCAGCAATCCCTGCAGCTCCGCACTATCACATGATGTAGCGCGGCGCTACCCGGAAGCAACCACATTGCACATGCATGACCCCAGCATGGCCCTGAGGTTGTGTTCCATGCATGCATATAGTGCCGCACTATGCTGTCCAGCGTGGCGCTACATTGCGCTATGACTGGGTGATAGTGCAGACATGGGGGCCTCGCGAGCATGCATGTTGGCCACGCTTGGCACATAGCGCTGCGATCTGGATAGCGATGTTGCAACAACCAATAGCTCCTGCGCGCTGCCTTTTGCACAGCGCGGCTGTGCTAGCATGGGGCAAATCGGGGCCATATTCAAACAGGGTATGCAAATGAGGGTACTTGTGCATGCATGGGGCAAACTGTGTGATTAGCATCTCATTATGCGCTCATTTGCATGACTCACACGCTTCATTGCCTGGATGGGCTATAAAAGGGAGTGCGGTGCACCGCCGGTGTTGTGTTGTGTTGTGGTACTGCAGCCTGATAAGGAATCTGCCGTGAACAACATACTGGGTACAGATGCAACAGGAGGAAGAGTCAGCGTGAGGCAGGTGTGTATGACTGCTGTAGGACACTATTGAATGTCAATATCCCAGAACAGGTTCAGCATGGACAGAAGCACAGAGATGCAGTCTCTGCTGAATGGTCTGACCCATGTTGGACCACAGGCAAGCACTGTGCTGGGTGATGGTGCACATCCCTAGATGTCTGCAGCCAAACGTACAGTGCACTGTGCACAATCCCCTGCAGGGGTGTGTCCTGCAACAGTTGCCCACTGACATGACTCCCTGGATGTGTGGCATGACAGGCCATGGCACCCATGCAGGACATAAGCAGTGGCCCGGAACTGTGCTGGCCCATGCACCAAGTGGTAATTGTATTGAGTCCTGACATTGTCTACGTACTAGTGCACTTGTCCATGCAACCACTGTAGTGAACACAAAGGGCACAGTACAGTGCAAGGTGGTTAGGGTAGGGGTAGTGGCCATGTGTGTATAGGGCTGGCTGCCAGACATGGGGATGCAATAGTGACTTGGTGGCGTAGTGCAACGTACATGCACATGCAGCACTCCCATATGTCTCTGTTCTGTGGCACTGGAGGGGGGCATTGTGATGTCTGTGTAATGCAATGCAGTACCGACACGGCTGATGACACATGTCCCCTGTTGACTATCCCATAGGTTCAGCAGTGCGCCAGGAGTGTATACGTGCACACAAGTTCTCTCAGGAGGAGTTAAACACCCTTGTGCATGCCGTGAAGGAGAAGGAGCAGGTGCTCTGCACGCACAGGGCCACTGACGCAGTGGTGCACCAAGCCTGGGAGGAGGTGACTGCAGCTGTGAGTGCCATAGGGGGATGTGGCAGGACAACCAAAGCTGTGCAGAAGAGATGGAATTACCTCCTGCGACTGGCGAAGGAGAAGGAAGCCCAGCGACTGAGGGACAAGATGAGGACTGGTGGTGGACCACCTGAACACCAGCAGTGGGTGGAGGAGCCACACATGGCTGTGGTGGCATCGACACTCAGGACGGTGGTGGTCGCAGGTTTGCCGGGTGGTGGGTGTGAGACGCCTCTCGCACTGCCAAGGACAGGTCAGTATTCACATGTGTATACCCTATGTTGTGTTGCCAGTGGTGCACGGCCATGCTGTGGGTGTCCCTGACAGGTGCACAGTGGCCCGCCCAACAGCTGCCTGGTATGGGCATGGCCACTGTGGGCTTCAGGGGCATGGGTCACGGGCCTGTGTGAAGGGGGGTACGTGGTCCTGGGGTGTGCATGGAGTAGTGGTGGTAGTGGTGGTGTTTGAGACAGTGGCTATGCACGGGTGACTGACCCTGTTCCTATTGTTCCACAGCGTGACTGCCAGGCCTGCAGGACAACAGGGCTGACAAGATGTGCGACAGGTCCCAATGGTAGTGGAGGTGGATGATGGGAATGACCTTCAACATCCGGCATGGGTGCAACAGATGGCCACACAGATGCCATGCATGTGTGGCACCACATAGCTAGGGCGCAGCTACTGATCGGGAGGGTCAGTAGGTGGTTGGCATACACTGGATACCAGGATGGCATAGTCGGAGGAGGGTGGTGAGGGGATGTCCTACTGTTCACCGTCATCAGTGGTGAGGACACTGATGTTCTGACTTGCGCAACACCTGGCTGTGCCTGTGCATGGGGATGCATGGGAGGGGCTGCCGGCAGGCTGTGGAACCGGTGTCAGTGGTGCATGCAGCATCACTGGTGTGGCTATACCTGTGTACACGGTGGTGGGTGTAGGGAACAGTGCAGTACCACAGGGTGTGCAGGGTACAACGCCAATTGGTGTCCTGTGTCTACGCTCAGCCCACAGACCACCACCTGTAGTCGCCAGCAGCAGGACATGCCTGCCATGCACCACAATCCAGTTGCTCCTGTGCAGCAGGCACCTGCCAGCTACAGCTCAGGGTAATGTGCCCTGGGACAGATGCCCATGGTGCCCGCCCCCTCCTGCAGGCTGCTCTCACCTCCCAGCAGGGGCATGTGGACCTTCGTGGCATGCGAAGGAGATGTGCCATGAGCTTGTGCAGATCAGGAGGCCATCACAGTGGGCTTTGCCCATGGAGCAGCGGTGGAGGACAGGATGGGCCACCGTGGTGTTACCGAGCATGGGTTTTCTGGTCTGTCGGCCATGTGGTTGACATAGGGAATGTCCTGTGGGATGCATGGGGTTCACCAGCATGGGATGCTTGGCCATGGTGCAGACGGCACAGAAAGACACAGGCGGGCAGGCTGTGGATGCAGGGCTGCCAGTGGCTCCCAGCTCAACAGCATCACACACCCCATCTGTGACCCAGTGTCACTGGGCTGGCCCACCCACCCTGTCAGGCTCCACTGTCCCGGGGCACAGGGAGACCTACTCTTCCTGCCTCACCCTTCACATCGGCATTGTCCTCGCACAGAGCACACCAGGGTCTGTGTCCCACGGTAGTGGCACACATCGCATGTGTGGTGGGAGGCGTAATTGGTGGCCATGCTGGACTATGTGGCACAGCACGCACTCATCACCCCCACATTTTCCACATAGGCACACCCACATGCACGCTCACATGCACACATACACGTCCCTGCCACGGTTGCATCACTTTACCTCACATCACACATCACACCCCCACCAACACTAATACACCGCTTTTAGTCCGGCCCCCACGCTGTCCTGCACAACCCTAAACTCACAACACCTGCACTACATGTTGTCAGATCCACTGTGTAGGCTTTACTGTTGGTATTCTTATTGTCACTCATGTGTGTCCATGTGCACATTAAAAGCTGGCTATTAATTGTACTTTTCAAGTTGTTGTGCAGTCTGTACTACCCTGTTGTCTGTTGCAGTGTCCTGATGATGTTGTCCCTGTGCTGTATGGTCCCGCGTATGCGAGGGTCCCTTCTCTCAAGCAGTGTTTGACTGTCCCCTGACCGCTGGCTCTGGCTCACTGTCAGACTGTCCCTCAGGTTCAGGTGCCCTGTATCCCACGGTTCATTGCCATGTTGTGCAGCATACAACAGGCTAGGAAGATAATGCCTACCTTCTGAGGTGTCATACTGTAGGACCACCTGATGTGTCTAGGCATCAGAATCGCATCTTCAGGACGCCAAACACCTCTCTATGATGTTCCTTTGTGCTGGCATGTGCCTTTGTTGTACATCTCTCCGCCACTGTAGCCGGTCTGAGTACTGGTGTCAGCAGCCAGGGTTGCAGGATAGGCACCGTCCCCGTCAAAGGATGTATACCTGTTAGTGACATACAGCAGTCTGTCAGATGCCGTCCTGCACCCCTGTAGTAGCTCTCCCACACCCCTTTCCTGGCCTGCAATTCCTGCTCCCACGCATGCTGGTGTGTGTATGCCTTGTATGCTACTCTCACCGATTAGTTGACCACTGGGTTATCCTGCCCTCCTCGAACGTTTTGGCAGAGCTGGGACTGGTCTGATGAATGCATCGGGGCACCGCCGGGTACTGTCCATACACATTGGTGATGCACCCAGCCACATCACACACCACCTGGGCAGTTGATGAAGAGGCCCCTTCCTGTTAACGTGACATGTCACTCGGTCTCGTGCCAGGTTGTGCGCCAGATGGGAGGTGTGCACCCGATGGAACCACTGCATTGTTTCTGCACTCTGCTGCCATGCTGGGAATACTATGAACTCCCAGCATGTGGCAGGAAAGCCTGTAGAACTGGGTCAGGAGGTGTGAGGTGGCAGACTGCGATACCCCGATGGTGTCCCCCGTTGGTCTTTGGAATGTCCCTGTGGCGAGGAAGCACATCGCTGCTGTCACCTTCTCCTCCACTGTCATGGCATGGCTGTGTCTGGTGTTTGAGTGCAGCTGCTCATGCAGGAGTTCACAGAGCTGCCTCAACATTCCCCTGTTCATCCTGTACTGGCCAATGATGTGGTCATCAGGCAGTGTCTCAAGGAGACCTTGGCTGGTACCACCTGTTTGCAGCATACCGTCTCCTTGGACTGTGTTGTGGCCCATGTTGTGCCTGCTCCTCCTCCTCCTCCTCCTCCTCCACTACAGCTGCCATCAATGGCAGCATCACTGCTACAGGCACTGCACACATTCCCACTTCCTGTTCTGGTCTCTCCTCCTCTGTGTTTTGCCCTGGGTTAAGACCAGCCTTTTATAGGCAGTAAGTAGCGCAGTGCTATGTGTCGCACTATGTGTCCTAGCGTGGTGCTGGGCTTTTGAATATCCCTTTGCGCGGACCTCATGGGCCACCCCCTTCCTGTTGCCCCTTGCATACATTTATGCTTTGCCCCGCGCTACTGCTGTTAGCACGTGCTATATGGTCCTTTGAATATGGCGGCTCCGCACTATTCCTGCGCTATTCTGGCACTATTGCTTTGTGCACCACGCTATGCTTTGAATATCTGAGCCTATGACTCTCTGGTTCCAAGTTTCCCTATTTCACATCTCAATATTGATAAATATTTAAATTTAATAGATTTTCCTTCAGCACCACTTGAGGCATCTAAAATGCTAGGGCAGTTCTCTATTCTTGAAATAGAAATGGTAATTCAACATTTAAAAAATGAGGTCTCTCCAGGATTAGATGGACTTCCAAATCTGTTTTATAAATCTTTTAAAACAGAGTTAGCAGTTTATTTACTATTGGTGTTTCAGTTTCTTCTGAAAGCTGACTCCATGCCATCTTCCTTTACAGATGGATTAATTATTCATATATTTAAATCAGGAGATAAGCACAACATTAAAAACTGGAGGCCAATAACTCCTTTAAACTCTGATTATAAAATGTTTGCTATGATATTAAATAATCAACTAAAAAATTATGCAGTACAGGTTATCTCACCCCATCAATATTGTGGTCTCCCAGACAGACGAATACAAATGGCAATTATGACAATAAGGGATGTGATCGAGTATATTCCGTACTAGGATTAAGCGAAACATGGCTTTCAAATAAACATCACGATGATGAATTTGGTACTCAAAATTATCATGTATGGAGGGCAGATAGAAAATCTAGAGGGGGAGGGGTAATGATTTTCATAAAATGAACTCTGGTCATTCAGAAATTATGTTACAAGGTAGTGAAAAGAATATAGAATTTTTAGCAGTACATTTGGAGCAGATAGGGTTGGTTATTTCAATTGTTTATTCACCTCCAAAAGCAAATATATCAGATTTAGAAATAATATTAACAAAAATAATAGATACAGTGAGAAGTAAGCCTTTGATTTTGATGGGTGATTTAAACTGTGATTGGAAAAATACACAGGGGAGATACTTAAAAGATATAGTTACTACTCTAGGGTTAAAACAACTTATTAAAATCCCTACTAGATATACATCTAATACAACAAATGGATCTATTTTAGATCTAATTTTGGTCTCTACTCAAATTGTAACTGAAGCTTCGGGTATTTTACCTCCGTGTCTTGGAGATCATAATCCGGTTTGGGTTACTATGCCACGGTCCCAGTTTCAGCAATATTTGGTCTATAAAAGCCAGAATTGGCCTAGAGACTTTAGAATGTTCTCAGAGACCTGATTTTTGGACAGTATAAGTAAGGAAAATTGGGATCGCTGCAGAGTAATTCCAGATATTGATATTGAGGTAGAATATTTTACTCAGACTTTTGGAGAAATCTGTGATCTGCATGCACCAAAAGTTAAAACAAAAATAAAACCTTTTAAACTACCTTGGATTAATGATAGATTATTAAAGCAAATCTGAATTAAAAACAGAATTTGGAAAAAAGCATTGAAATCTAAATTGGAAAAGGACTGGATTCTTTTTAAGGTGGCTAGAAATAAGTGTAAAAGGTTAGATAAAATTTCTAAGATTTCTAATTATAAAAACAAAATTGATATGAGTACTGACCCGAGACATTTTTGGAGAGTAGTTAAACAATTGACTAAACCAGGCAGTAATTCCTCAGAGGAAATAACTAGGTTAAAACATGGTGATATTTTTATTGAAAATCCGAACGATATTTCTAATGTATTAAATGATTTTTTTTGTTGACCTTCCTAATTGTAAGATTTCTTATAAGCAAGATTTGGAACAAATAAAAACAACACCTTTACATGATGGACTGCCCCCATTTAGATTTAAAATCTTGACTGTCACTAGCATTTATAAAGAATTACAAAAAATAAATATCCATAAAACCTTTGGAAGTGATGGCCTTGAAGGCAAGTTTTTGAAGTTAGCAGCCTTTAATATAGCACCAATTATTACTTATTTATTTAATTGGAGTCTTCAAATTGGTTACTTTCCCTTATTTTGGAAAGAAAGTAGAGTAAAACCAATCTATAAAGGGGGAGGTGTGGTAGAAGTAAACAATTACAGGCCTATAACCTCATTATCCCTTTTATCAAAAAGTCTGGAGAAACTTATCTCTGTACAGGTCACGGATTATTTGGATAAATATAGTTTGTTAACCTCAAAACAATTTGGTTTTCTAAAAAACTATTCTACTACAACAGCCTCTTTAGAATTTAGCGACCTGTTAAACAGGTCTTTAGGAAATAATATGGAGAAGCGGTAATCTTTGTAGATCTTTCGAAGGCCTTTGACCTGGTGGACCACCCCTTATTGATCGAGAGACTGCAAGACATTGGCTAAAATCTTATTTGGGTAATCGCTCTCAGAGGGTGGAGGTACAGGGTTATTCATCAGAGAGTAGAATTGTCACCAGAGGCATTCCTCAGGGATCGATCCTGGGACCTCTTATGTTTCTTATTTTTATAAATGATCTTCCACTGGTGACTGAGCATACAGAGATTCGGTTATATGCCGACGATACGGTAATTAATGCATCTGGTAAATCAGAAGATGAATTGCAATTGAATCTACAATCTGATTTCTCAAAGATTGAGGGGTGGTTCACCAGGTGATAGTTGATTATGAACACAAAGAAAACGAAATGTATGAAATTTTCATCACAAAAAAGTGATGATACTAGTCAGAAACTTCATATTTATACTGAAAACCTAACTAAATAAGAACAGGTTAAGGATTACAGTTATTTGGGAGTGATATTTGATGAGCAAATGTCCTTTTCCTTGTCATATTACAGATTTGGTAAAAAAAGTGAATAAAAGAGTGGGGGCTTTAAGGAGAACTACAGAATGTTTAACAATAACAGATAGGAAGAAGTTGGCTGGTCAGTTAATTATTCCAGTGTTAAGATATGGTGAATTGATATACAGAAGAACTAATAAAACACTTTTGGCCAAGTTGGATAAAACTTATTTCTGAGTGGCCAGATATGTATTAAAGGGGAACTATCATACCCATCATTGTTTATTGTTGAATAAATTAAATTGGCTGTCTTTGGATACAAATTATATATGTCATTGGTTAATTTTAATTCATAAAATGAAACATTTTTGTTTAAATCATCCAATTTCATTACTGCTGTTTCCAGTGAAACAACATTTTAAAAGGTTATTAACTAGATCAGTTCACTTAAATAAGATTATTATAGAAAAATCACGAAACAAATATGGGGATAGGACTTTAATTCATCAAGCTGCTAGTTTTTGGAATTTTCTTCCTGCAGATGTAAGGGAAATTACAAATCATTCTACATTTGTTCATATTATAAAGGAATTGAATACTCGTGTTTGTAATTGTTGATTATTCCTCTCAATGTACTGTAGAATTAGATAAGATTTCTGCCTTTATATAAAGATAAAGGAAGTATTTTTATATTTTGTTACACTAGAAATATTTATATTGATGTGTTTGTCTAAGTGTTAATATGGAACCTTATTGTATGTATTTAGATAGGGATTGCACAGGTCTGTCTTGTAAACTGGACTTTTGTCCAGATGACATGTATTACCTGTATAACAATAAAATTTTACCTACTTACCTACCATATATCACTAGAGGGTAAGAGTAGTTGTATCATTTCAGCTGATTTTGAAAAAGCTTTTGATAGAGTTTATCTCCCTTATTTATTTAAAGTATTAAAAAGCTTTGGGATTCCGACTCATTCTACATCTAATACAGTTACTATACAAACCCTCTCTAGTTTTCTCCTTTATTAAGGGAGTTCAAACGACAGGTTTTAAGCTACAGACTGAGGTACATCAAGGGTGTCCTCTAAGTCCTCTCTTATATATTTTTCTCCTAGAACCCCTTTTATACTCCCTTACTTATACACCTAGGTGGAATGGTATTTTAGGCCCTGATCCTCGGAAACAGTTATATTTACAAGCATAAACAGATGATGTATGTTTATTTTTTTCTGATTATAAACAACTACATGGGTTTCTTACAGAATTTAAGACATTTTCAGCTATATCCAATGCTAAATTAAACATTGAGAAAACTAGAGGTCTGTTTGTAGGAGCTGGGAACCATACTGCCATATGTCAGAATGCTATTCACATATCTAAGGAACCTCTTAAAATCTTAGGAATTCTTTTTGGTCCACAGAATCTTCCAGAAGAGAATTGGGAAAATGCAATTAGGAAAGTTGAAAAAAAGGTCGCATGATGGAAGCAGTGGAAGCTTTCCAAGCAAAAACGTATACATGCTTTAAAATAATTAATTATGCCTTGCTTGCAATTTGTTGCAATGATATTTCCTTTGCCACCCTTGTTTGAGACTAGGCTTTACAGTATTTTTTTCCAGATGCTTTGGGGGTTAAAATGTGTTTCACTTATTTGGAGAGAAAGAAGGGAGGACTTGGAATGATAGACCAATAGTGTTTTTTCATGCTCTGTTTTTTACTCAAACATTCAAAAGTGGACTACTTTCATCTGACAAGGGAGGAGGAGGTTGGGTTAGGTTAGTATTGGGATGCCATTTTAAGGCATGGCATAACATGGCCCCTAAATTGAATCTACATATTTATATCCCTACATACTTTCGACCAGCTGTACAAAAGTTATACAGATGGCAGATTACTAAGGAAATGTTTCCGGTAAATAAAGTGCATACATTATACAGTATTATTATGAATCGTATTCACCAGACAGAACCTTGTTTTAAGAACTGCCCAATGGTGCAGAACTCACATATATTAGCACAACTCAATAACCCCAGAATTCCCCCTCATATGTGGGAGACTCAATGGTTCATTATGTATGGTAGACTAAATGTTAGGGGCAATGCTAAATATAAGGCAAAAGAAGAAAGGAACTGCCCATATCCTGATTGCATTAACCTGGAAGAAGCCATGGAACATTTTTTCTTGCATTGCTCCTATGCTAAGGCATTGTGGGGTTATTTGGCAAAAAAATGGAAACTTCAGTGGTTTACTACAATTACTTATGAGATATTGGTTTAAGATATTTACCCCCTCCCCAGTTTAGCTCTATTTAATCACAGTACATTATCTATTTTTGTTTTGCTGTATAAGGGTTTACTTATGGCAGGTAAGATGTCAATGGGTTATCTACCAAAAAAAGTATTATATGAGGGTTACAGTCAATTAGTGTCACAGGAATTATTGAAAATAGATTTGAAAGAGAACCAAGTCTTTAACTCAGATAAGGTCAAGAAATGGTGGAAAGGTTTTTCTCTCTTTATTAAATATAAATGATAGCCTGTATATAACCTAGACTGAACAGTTAGTAATTCTTGATATTTGTTTTTTTTTTCACTTATTTTACTTTTTAGTTTTTTTCTCTTTCTGATTTGTTTTTAGTGTTTTATTGAGAGCTGTATAATTTATTTTCTTGTTGTGTTACTTATGTTTCTTATTTAATAAAAACTCCCCTACTCTTTTCGATAAGTGCCATGGGATCTTTAACATCCACCTGAACTACCACCAATCCAGGCAGATGGGACCTCGGTTTAATGTCTCATCTGAAAGACGGCACCTCAGAAGTGCAGCACCCCTCTCATGCTGCACTACAGTGTCAGTACTGGGATATTAACCCAAGTGACAGATGTGGGAACTGAACCCACAGCCTTCTGATCTCCCGGCCTCAGAGGTGAGTGTGCTGCCTACTGAGCCACTGTTGAACAGCGGTTTCTATGTTAAACCTCTGACTTTGCACTTCAATATCTTTGCAATAGTTCAACAGATTTGCATGAAATTTTGCAAGCACGGTGTCAGGGGGTGTGCGGGGAGGGGGGAATACATGTCTTGATGTGCTAAGCTTCATTTTAGTCAGATGTACAGATTACGAGATGCAGATAGCAAAAAAAGTTTTTCCAAAATCACTGTTTTTTGTTGTTTTTTGTCATCGCTTAGTGCCCAGACAGTTTGGAATTTTACTTTGACATTTTCAAGGTAGAAAGGGCTTGGCCCACAGGTGTGCCTTTCACTGGTTTGGTGAAAAAATATGGATACATTCCAAAGTTATTAAATTTTAAATTTTCAGTTCTCTGCATGCTCAGTACAGTCTTTTGGATAGCTGCTTGGAATGAAAAAAGAATTTGGTCCATATGAAAAAATATCCTTTTTCATATGGGGGGGTCATCTTTTTATGTGAGGGAAAAAATCCTTTTTTGTATGGCAGCCATCTTGTTTGCATTCAAAACAAAATTTCAAAACCCACAAAAATGACATCTTGGAAAGACAGCAACACATATAACTTGGTCATTTGGACCCCATTAGGTGGATTCTGCACTTAACTGTTGGAAGAATGACCCCCAAATGTGTTTTTTTATTTTAAAATCCTTTTTTGGGAGCCGTAATCTTTTTTCGTATGGCCATTCAAAAAAAGAATTCTGCCATAAGGATCCCGACATACAAAAAAAAAAATTGGAAAAAACTAAGTCTAAATTCTTTTTTCGGCATCCTTTTTCATATGAACAAAAAACTTCACCAAAAAAGATGCCCTCATCTGAAAAAAGAATTTGGACTTACCGGTATTTTTTTCTGATTCTTTTTTCATGTAAATGAGTCCTTCTTCATGAGCTTTCTTCATTCATATGAAAAAGGATGCCCTCATATGAAAAAATGTTTTGGACTTACAGTAGTTTTTTCCCCCACATTTGAACTTCAACAAGCTATTACTCCCTCAATGTTTGGACATAAGGGACAATCTGTGCACTGTATCAAAACAATGGTCTTAATGAATAATGCAAGAATAAAGCATGTCCCCCCCAAAAAAGAAAGTAGGCCTCGTAAAAAACAATGACATTTGAAAAATGACAGTTCTCATTTGATAACATTGGACCTGAACAAGCCTTAACTCCTGCAATATTTGGACATAAGGGACACTCTGTATATCAAAACAAATGTATTCATGAGTACTATGAGAATAACACATATTCCCCCCAAACATGTAGGGGCAATATAAAAAAAATACAATAAAACTAGAAAATTCCCATGTGGTAACACTGGAACTCAACAAGCCATAACTCCCTCAATATTTGGACTTAAAGAGACAATCTATATAGCACACCAAAGGTCTTAATGAGCACGACAAGAATAACACTTATCCCCCCCAAAACATTTAGTTTAAGTTTATTGATTGACCATAACAATCATATAATGTAAGGTAGAATGTTGTAATTCCTTAAAATCTATGTTTTGCCAGTATTATTGTACCATCGATGTGATGCCACGATGTTGTTATATAATCGTGTGTACATTACATCGATGGTACAACAATATAGAACTCCCATGCACTACTGTAACCCAGGCAGCAAGGCTGACTGCATGCTCCTATATTTTGAATCATGGCACTCCAAGTGACATACTTGCCACCCTTTCTGCCAAACAAAAATACTTAAAAAAATGGTAAAGGTAGTAAGACCCTTTCACCAGCAGATATAGACAAACTATATACAACTGGCACTCTTGGTCAGTGCAGTCCTGTGGCACTTCTAAATATGCTTTACTTCAACAATGGACTTTACTATGCCCTCAGGACAGCCAAGTAGTATGCACTGAGATGGGGGGGGGAATTTATGTTTACTTCAGGACACAGATTGGTATCAGTACCTTGGGTATACTGAGCACCAGATGAAAACCTGTTCTGGTGAAAACCCAAGGAATATTACAGCTGTGAAGCCCAGAACGTACTCCAACAGTGAAAGACCAGACAGGGATCCCATAAAGGTGTACACCATCTATGCAGCACAAAGACCACCAACCATGCAATTATCAGACTCTCCCTTTTACCTGGCACCAAACCTATATTTTAAACCAGGTGTTTCCTTATGGTTCAGAACAATGACACTTGGAGAAAACAAGGTTCACGTAGTGATGCAGGTAACCAAAGCATCTGCTGTTCGACCTGTTGAAAAGTGGATTACTAACCATTCCACATGCAAAACAGCTATTCAGTGTCTTGTGGACAGTGCAGCCCCCCCACACACACACAGATCCAGAGGTCCACAGAAGCCTACAATCTATAAATAACTATAATTATATATCAGAGGCAAAGCAAAGAAGGAACTCTTAAATATTTGGCGGCCAGTTTAACAGTGACAATCAGCAACCATCAACATCGAAATCCACTGCTGGCATTTCAGTGTGTCAAACACCATCCTCAGAAAATCCCCATAAAAAGTTCTCGTTCCCATTGTTGGAGTTAACTAATTTCAGTTTTTTTGGGGACAACTGTATCTTCCAGCAGGGCATCATACTGAATGTAAACAACTATTTGCCCCCCAGAAGAAGAAATGTGTTACTATAATTAGAGACTATTCTTCTGAGGATGAAGACTAGAAGGTATTTTGTTTTTCTTTCACTCCCCCATCCCCTGCCTATTCTAACCAGTCCTCACTCACCTTCTCTCTTCTATTGCTATTAACCGCTCTACTCTAATTAAGTTAAGTTGTATAGTAAATCATATTTTTCTTCCATTCCCTTGCAGATGTGCTGGAAAGTAATAGAGTTTTACTACACATTGCAATGCTCCACAGCTCTATTCTGAACACAGTTTCCAACAGTTCCGATTGGTCAAGAAAAGTCATGTTATCTATGCCAATGATGTTTCTGTTTATAGTTTGTAGTTTTGCAGAGTTTAAGTGTTATATTTGTAAAAGTTTTAAGTTCTGTAAGTTACTGTTATGCTGCTACTGCTGACAGAATAAATAATGTGACCTAACAAAGCTACACTGACTCATTGCATACATTGTAAGGTAAGGTTGTTGATGGTTTTTGTAACACTGATAATATGGCAAAGTGTCATGTTTTGAACTGGACTACTTGCACCAATGCCTATACACTATAAAAGACAGTGTATTGCCATTGGAAAACAACCAGTCTAAGCTCACTTTTCGAGGTTCCCATGACTACTTAAGTAAACCTCTCGAGCTGCACTCTCAAGGTTTACATAAGTTGTCATGGGAACCACTTGAAGTGAGCATAGAGTGATGGTTCATCGATGCTCATACATTATCCTCTATGCTATAGTCATTACAAGTTAATTTAAAATAACTTAACAGATGAATCACTACAGCAAAATACATTAGTTAAATTCATGTAGTGTTAAAAAACAAGCATATAAAAAAGAAGAGAAACTAGAAAATAAAAAAGAAAAGAAGAAAAAGAAGGAAAACTAGTTTTTTTTCACACACTTAAATACAATAGCAATAAAAAGATAAGGCCAAAAACATCTAGGAAAGGAATAGACACAATGTAATAAAACCAAGTCATTAATGCGTAATAAAAGCAGACATTCCTTATTATTAAAAGCTAACAGAGGTATATTTTGTCACCTTGCTATGTTATAAGTTCTTTGTGCCACTCTTGTTCATTCTAATCCTCTGTACTGAGGTAAAACATTTTGATATATTGTTAGCATATTTTCCAGTCTTTGGATGCAGAGGGATAAATAAAACATATAGAATAGTGGATGGGCGCCCACCCACAACAAGGCTGTGTTTCCATCGAGGGTGTTGATGACATCAGAGAGACCTCGAGAGCGAAGCTCGAGAGGTCTCCGTGATGTCATCAACTCCCGAGATGGGAAACACTGCCGAAGTTGTGGATGGGCAACCATCTACTATTTTATATAGTATATGGTTTCCCCGCAATGTGTTTGTACCTTAACTCTTGCACACTGATTCCCATTCTCTCCACTTCAGTCCACAATATTTCTGATACTCGAGTCGTTGCTGCAGTCCTATCCCCAAAGATAATGGTCCTTCACGCAGCAGTCACGCTCTGATCTGACAACTGTGCAGGCAATTAAAAAAAACCAAACTGCAAAGTAACTGTTTGGATACACGGAACTGACTTTAGTAGTCCGTGTCCAAACTGTGTCTGTGAAGTATTCGGGCTCACCGACCGCACTGCTCGCTAACTGCAGGCACCATTTTGGAGTGAATTTTTTGAAAACAGCACTGTTGCAGCCAATCAGATGGCAGGTTAAGGGCAAAAAGTTGTTGTACTATCGATGTGACGTCAGAACGATAGTACAACAACTTTTGTTGACCTTTTGAACTGCCCTACAACAAGATTTGGAAAACCTTTGTTTTCCATACACAATAAGCCCTGACCATATACTATGTCATAGTTGTGATCAGTGACCACTATCAAGTAATTGATTATATATCCATTTCTTGGCCTAATATATGATGAGCATTGCATGGAAATGTGGGTGATTGTTTCTTCAAATCCTTTATTGCACAAGCAATGATTAGTTGTATTTTTCCTCCTTTATGTTTGGGAAGATAAAGGTATTTTGAAGTTATGAGCTTGAATCTGGCCTAAGTGATAATTCTTCTATGGTCAGGAGAAAGAGGCATAGCCATGTAGTCTTCAAGGTTGTGATTTATTTTGTTTCTTTCTGAATCATGGAGCACATTTTTGCTTCCTTATACTTTCTATGTCCCCTTTTTGTGCTAGCTGAAAAAGTTTATTTTTGAAGACAGATCTATATTTTAAGAAAATAGTAATGTTCTTTTGAGTGTCTGACCATAAATGTTGTAAATTTAATTAGCTTAACATTTTTAGATTATTAAGCCATTTTGATTTTTGATTTAGTTCTGTCTGATTGATTTTTTCTTGGAGGCATTCATTTGGTAAGTGGTTATTTTGATTATTAATTGTTCTCAACCTGTAGGTAAGGAGTCTAAAGTTTATTAGAGCATTAAGTGGGATTCTACCCAGTTCTACCCTTGTCATAGCATTCAATGTTGAGAATGAGGCTTTAAGAAGAGCTTTATAGTAATAGAGAAGTGGGCTTTCTAAATTACTTGGGTAATCTGGCCCACAAATTTCTGCTCCTTATAAAAGAATCGGGTTAATTTTCAATTCCCCCACTCAAAGAGCTGCATCTAAGGTCTTTCCCCCATAGTTATAATTAAACCTCAGGAGTGCCTTGCCTACCAATTTTGCCTTGGGGGTTTGTTCTTTGAAATGTTTTGTCCATTTTGTATTTGCTGTAATCTTAACTCCAAGGTAGGTGTAATCTTTTACCAGCTCGATTTTTTTGTTTATCTAGAAAGATGTTTTGCCGATTAGAACAGAATATGATTACTTTGGTTTTATTAAGATTTATCTTTAATTCCAGTTTGTCATATATTGATTTAAACTTATTAATCTTATTTTGCTGGCCTTTTTCAGAAAGAGATGAAAGGACAATTTTGGCCGCATAGTTGAGCAGGTGGCAAGGAATTTTATTAGGGGTAAGAGTGCTTAGCTGCTCAAAACTCTTGTCATTGGACTACAATAAAGAAGAATTCTACCTTATTTTGAATTAGATCTTTGTTCATTGTATTATAATTGAGATTTCTACTCTCAGCACCAGGCACCTGTGGAGGCAAGGGATTTTATTAATTTTGGTGGATCATAAGAGGTGTTGTCACTGAATTATAAGAGATTTTCTTCATAAATATTGAACAACATGAGGGCTAAAAGACAGCCTTGCTTTACACACTTGTTAGTGAAGAAAGATTTTGTTAAGCTACTTTTGTTGTCATATAGGACCATTGATTTTGTGTTAGTGTATAGCTAGAATATGGGGATTAATAATGAGTAGTTTATACCTCTTTTGATTAGGATTTCCCACGGTAGAAATCTGTTGATAAAATCAAATACAGATGAGAAGTCCATGAAGAAGGCTTGCAGTTTCATTTTCTTCTATTGTGCATACTTTTCCAGTAAATGTGATACACAGAAAATATTATCTATG
This sequence comes from Neoceratodus forsteri, assembly GCA_016271365.2. Lineage (NCBI taxonomy): Eukaryota > Metazoa > Chordata > Ceratodontiformes > Ceratodontidae > Neoceratodus > Neoceratodus forsteri. Next base: position 909,308,214 of record CM028131.1, on the reverse strand, counting down.
GTCAAGAAACCATGCCTGAAACCTGCCTGGAACTGGAAGAGTAGGCTGGAGGGCTCAATTCAGCTATTTAGTCTGTTTAATAGAATTCTGGCAAGAATTTTGGAAATTATGTCCAGGAGACTTATTGGATGATAATTGTCTGGATTGTTTAGGGAGCCTTTTATGTGTGTTGGGATTATGATGTTTGTTTTCCAGCTATTGGGAATATATGTCTGTTCCAAGCAAGCATTAAAACAATTTGTTAAGACTGGTGTCCAAATGTCTATATTTTTTCTGTAGATCTCTGCTGGAATGGCATCAAGGCCATGGGTGTTGTTCTTTGACAGGTTAGCCATGGTGTCTGCCAGTTCAGAAAATGAGAAGATTAACAGAATTGAGGTTGTGTGAATAAACCATTGTGGTAGTTGATTTATTTCCCCAGAGATGTGTGCCTTTGAAGTGTCTGACCCATATATCTTTGGGTATATGAACAACTAAGGGGGAGTGGTAATTACTCACACCCTTTGTTACCATTGACCAAAAACTTTTGAGGTCATTCCTTTCAATGATTTGGTACATCTTAAACCATTGGTTTGCATGATACTCTGCTGTCTTATCTTTTAAAAAGACATTAAATTGTTTTCGCTTCCTGTCAGATAATTGAAATTTACTCTGCAGGGTTGCTTCTTTGTCCACCTGACTATAGGAGTTATTTCATTTTTAGCTTTTAAACAAGACAAATTAAACCAAGTCTTATTGCTGTTATGTTTATGATTGTTGCTGTTATAAACTTTCCCGCGTATTAATGAAAATAAAGAGTTCAGTTTAAACTCAATAACAGCTACCAGTATTAAATGTGTATTAAGGTTTTTAAGAGATTCACTGTCCAGATTATATAGGATAGTATTGATGGGGCAATATAAACAAACAAAAAAACCTCAATAAAAATGCAAATTCCCATATGATACAAGAATAACACATATCCCCCCTTTAAACAGTTAGGTGTAATAAAAAAAAAGGAAATTCCCATAGAATAACATTGGAACTTCAACTAGATATAACTCCTTCAATATTTGGACTTAAGGGACAATCTATATAAACCAAAGGTCTTAATGAGTACTACAAGAATAACATATATTCACTTCTAAACATTTAGGGGCAACATAAAAAAACAATACAATAAAACAAATTCCCTTAGGATAATATTGGAACTTTAATAAGCCATAATTTCCTCAATATTTGGACATAAGGGAAAATATATATAGCAAAACAAAGGTTTTAATGAGTACTATGAGAATAACACATACCCCTCCTAAACATTTAGGGGCAATATAAAAAACAAACAATAAAATATGTAAATTCCCACAGGATAACATTGTAACTTCAAGCCATAACTCCTTCAATACTTGGATTTAAAGGACAATCTATATATCAAAAACAAATGTCTTAATGAGTAATAAAAGAATGACATATATTACCCCCATAACATTTAGGGGCAATATAAAAAAGAAAACCAATAAAAATACAAATTCCTATAGGATAACACTGGAACTTCAGCGAGCCATAACTCCCCCAATATTTGAACTTAAGGGACAGTGTATATCAAAACAAAGATCTTAAGGGGTACAACACAAATAACACATATTCCCCCCATAAACCTTTAGGATAATATAAAAAACAATACAATAATACAAATTCTCATAGGCTAATATTGGAACTTCAACATGCCATACAACAAAGGTACAACATTGCTGTTTTGGTAGAAATGGAACACAGGGCCTTACCTTTTCTCCCTACTGTTATCCACCCCTACCGTGGGCCCTCTCTCCCACTGAGGAAGGGGGACTCCAAAGAACTGCAAAAACACCTGATCCTTCCTAACACTCTCTTGGCCTCCCTTCCCCTTTTGTGTCCATTCCTGCTCCTCTCCCCTTACCAGCCTCCATACCATGCATTCCCTCTGCCCCTCCCTTCATTACCCTATAAATCACTCCTCCAGCAACACACCTTTTTTCTGCTTCAGGTGCCACAGCTCTGCCCTCAGCTGACTTAACTTCCTGCAAACCAGGCATTTCCTCATCTCCCAGAGTGCTTTCAGAAACACCACCAATCCACATCCTCTGCACCACACAACCATTCCCGCCCCACTCTGCCACCACTGCATGCCCCCTTCCCACATATTAAGTTTCTAGGCACTCCTAGTAGTGTACTTAGGTAACACCCTTAACCTTTTGCAGCTTCTTATTATCATCCCAAAACAAAAAGCAGAAGATAGCACACTCAAAGCAGCCTGGCTTTGTGTTTGCTTTGAATGCACCATAGTCTGCTTTTTGTTCTAAGTCTGGGTTAGCCACCCTGATAACAGCACCTCCCTTTCCCAGTATTCACAGCAGTTTGTTGGAGTGGGTTAATTATCATCCCAGCCTGGAAGGTCCAACGTTACATGGCATCTGTAATGACAAAAAAAAATCAATTTTATGTCAGATATTACAGACATGGAAATATCAAACTTTCCAGTAGGGGAAAAGGCATCCAGAGTAACACTCAATCTGCTCTCTCTTTAAAGCAATAACCTAAGCCTATTTTCATCTCTAGGGTGTAATCTTATATGGTCAATGCTCAGAAATCTAAGGATTGTTTGGCATCAGCATTCTTTTTTTTCAATTCAAACTTTGTTAACAAATTTTCCACAATACAGGAGGCAGCAATTATAACATATACAACATGTTCATGGTACATTACATGAGCTGCCCCCACCCCCACCCTTCCTCCCCCCAGTACAGTAGTGTAGTACAACATTGTAGTTTAAAATCCTATAACAATAGCCTTGTGTATGCAGAGACAACTTACTGCAAACAGCACATATATCCGTGGCAACCATGATTAAGGTGTGAAGGGGATCCCAGATTCATTTGTAACTTTGTAACTGGTTGTGGAGGCTTGCTATAGCTTTCTCTGTGCAAAAGTTAGCAAGGTTTTCATGAATCCATTCCTGATATGTAGGGCTAACCTCATCCTTCCAATGCCTTAATATAAGATTTTAGACAGATAATGCAATCATAGAGATGTGAAATATCTGAACTTTAACCTTAATGGAGGACAGGTCTCCCAGGAGGCAAATGTCAGGTGTGAAGCAATCCTGCAAACCCAATATGGGGTCCAGGTTGGCTTTAATAGAAACCCACAGTAGAATTATCTTGGGGCATGACCAGAATATGTGGAGAAGTGTTCCTTCTTCCTGGGAACATCTGGTGCATAACTCTGATTCAAGAAGGCCCCATCTCGCCAATTTAGCTGGTGTGTAATACATGTTGTGTAAAATGTTATATTGCATAAGGCATAGTCTGTCTTGAGACACGTATTTATGACAGAACTTCCATAAAGCCGGCCAATTAAAAGTGTATTGGGGAAGAACAGAGCTCCAAAACCTAGTCGGGCCATTGGAACCCCCATACTGCCAGTGAAACAAAACTTGATATATTTTAGAAATGACACTAGAAGATCCAAGTAGACAGGAAAGCTCAGTTATCAAGACAAAGGCCGGTGGGCAAGGAGGGGTATTACCCAGCACAGTGGTAAGCAAGTGTTTTAGTTGGAGAACCCTGAATTGCTGAGATACTGAGATGACAAATTTTTGGGTAATTTTGGTTGCAGGAAGCCATGCTCCCTCGCCATCCGGAAACGTGGATACTATCCCATCTCCCACGTGGGGCAACCATGTACGGGGGATCCCCTGCTGTTTATAGTAAAGGCTGGGGAATTCCAAATGGACTGGGACAGGTCCAGAAATGGAGTATATCACAAAAAAGAACAAAGCTGTGCATATACTTTTAGTGAGGTCATAAGGGTGGGGCATTTGCTAGCGTCTTGTAAAAGAGAAAGGTTAAAGTAAAACAGGGCCAAGGGGTCCATGTTCATAGCCCAGATTAAATCTAGTTCAATGTTGAGCCAGACAGGTCTCAAACTCTCGGGACCCAGACTCACCCACTTCAGGCATTTCGCAAGATGACTAGCCCAGTAGTAGATTTCAAAGTGGGGAATCTGCAGTCCCCCATCTGCTTTTGAGGTGGCCAGCTTATAGTATGCCAGTAGGGAGTGTTTATTAGACCAGATGAAATTGGTAAAAATTCTATGCATTTTCTGAAACCATAATAATGGGATGAATGAGTTAAGGTAGGAAAGGGGATAAAAAAGGTGGGGAAATACATTCATCTTAATTATGTTGATACGACCCCATAGTGAAACTGGAAGCTTTGACCATCTATCCAGGTCCTGAACAATCAGCTGGGAAAGAGGCTCCAAATTTTCTTTAAACCATAAGGAAGGGTTGCGTGTTAATTTAATACCCAGATATTTAAGAACACGGGGTGACCAGCAGAAGCAAAAAGGGATGATGTCTGTCTTAAAGACCTTATGGTTGAGGGGAAAAAAGGATGACTTGTTAGCATTCAATTTGTAAGGAGCTAAACTTGACAATCTCCCCTAACAAAGCCGGGATAGGCATCACCGGATGAGACAAATGAAGGAGAAGATCATCAGTGTATGCAGTGATCTTCACCACACTGCTCCCAACCGGTATACCCTGTATCCCCATATTGTTAAGGATATTTTGAATAAGGGGCTCCAAATATAAGTTAAATAAAAGAGGGGAAAGGGGGACAACCCTGTCTAGTGCCTGAATATAAAAGAAGGGGTTTTGAAAATGCACCATTTCCTGAAATCCTAGCAGAAGGGGCCTGATATAAAGCACAGATCCAGTCTATGAACATGGCAGGAAAATCAAAGGCCTTAAGAACCTGGAATAGAAAATTCCAATTTACACAATCAAATGCCTTCTCGGCATCCAGGGAGACCAGCCCAGCAGGAAAGGTGGTGTCCCTGGACTCCGAGAAGACATGCGAAAGGGTGCGCAAATGGTCTGATGATGAATGTCCCCTCATGAATCCGACCTGGGACATGCCAATCAGATCCGGGAGGACCAGAGTTAACCTGTTGGCCAGTATCTTCAATAGAATTTTGATATCCTGATTTAAAAGGGATATAGGCCTATAACTCTGTACTAACTCAGGATCTTTATCCGGTTTGGGGAGAAGGACAATCAGGGCTTCAAACAGATAGGCCTCTACAGCTACCCCAGAGAGAATATGTAGGTACAACTGGTGAAGCACCGGCAATTATTGTTCTCAAAAAAATGTAGAAAATAATGAGGGAAACCTAAACGGTCAAGGAACTCTATCTGAGGACAAAGCCTTAATAACCTCCAAAATTTTCTCCAGGGATAAAGGAGAGGACAGAAAACTCCTCTCTGAACCTGACAGGGAAGGGAGATGAGAGTCCCTAAGATACACCTCCAGCGTCTCCAAAGGAGGAGGACAGCCCATGTCCCTGTATAATTGCTTGTAGTACAGTGCAAACTCTTGTACTATCTCTGAAGGGGATACCCTCAGGGACCTGTCCACCTGAGCCCTGACTGGGGGAATAAATCTTGCAGACTCCTGCTGCTTTAACCTTAAGACAAGCATACACACCACTTTTTCTCCCTGATCAGTGTAACTAGCTTTAGTGCAGATAATGGCTAGCTTGGCCTTTTCCCTCAACAAATCTAAGTATCTATCTTTAGCTACCAAAAGTTTCTTCCTGTCCTCTTTTGGAGTGCTGGGAGATAAGTTAGATTCTAGTGACCGTACTTGGGACAGTAAGAATAATAATTCTGCTTCTTGGGCCCTTTTCCTCTTAGTGGCTAAACTAATAAGAATTCCCCGAATATAGGCCTTGAAAGCGCCCCATAAAATATCCGGCTCCATACTTTCTATTGGGTTAGTAGAGAAAAAGAAATCAATCTGCTCTTTTATAAGGTTGCAGTACTTAGCATCCTTTAATAATTGTTCATTTATTTTCCACCGGGTCTCTTTCTTAGGCATATTAAGAAAAGCCAAATTGCACACCACCAGAGAATGATCAGATACAGGACCGGGCTGAATCAAGGTGGACAAAACCCCCGGCAAGAGCACCTGGGAAATTAATAGGTAATCTAAGCAAGACTGTGGTCCGTGCACTGGTGAACTAAAGGTATATTCCTTGGAGTTGGAGTGCAGTACTCGCCACACGGCACACAGCCCACACTGATCCAACAGGTTCTTAAAAGCCCTTTGCCCAGGAGACAGTCCCCTCAACCCACTACCAGACCTGTCCATGCTAGAGTCTGAGACCAGGTTGAAGTCTCCACCCACGACAATCGCAATAGGAAGCATAGGGAGAATAATGGTAATCAGCTTCATAAAAAAGCCAGGGTCATCTGTATTAGGTCCATAGATACTACAGAGTAATAGCGGCATGGACCAAAGAGTGCCCTGAACCAAAATGTACCTACCCCCTGGCTCTTTAATCACATGCGTAGAAATGAAAGGAATGCCTCTGTTAACAATTAACATGACTCCGCAGCTATTAGTGGACCCTGAGGCATTAAAGACCTGTCCAACCTGCTGCCTCCTGAGTTGTAAAGCTTCAGAATCAAGCAAATGGGATTCTTGCAAAAATGTTATCTGGCAACTCAATAAACTCAGGTGTTTAAGCACCTGGTATTGTTTAGATTTTTTCCTTATCCCCTTCACATTCCAAGTAGCAAGATTAATATTGCTAACCATCTAAATTGGTAAAAATAAACACATTATAATAATCCAGGTATTATGACAACAAGAATCCAAATTTCAATACCCCTTGATTACTGCTGTACCACCCTCCCAACCCCCCGCCCTCCCATCCAAACCTAATCTACCCCAGTCCCACCCTCCGTAGAACATCCCAACAACATGTAACATAAGTATACTAAATCCCTTAAATCTGACCAAAACCCACCCACCCAACTACCCCAACTGTCACAAACAACACTCAACAAAATACCGCTTCTCTTCCTCTCCCCCCAGCCTCCCGGCATTTCCCCCACAGTTCCAAACAATATCAGCAAGCCCCTTTAATAAGGAACAGGTAAATGTTAAGTAAAGATGTAAGGAAGTACAACACTCCAACTAAGTTCTCTTAACTAGCCAACTCCTGGTAGCCTGAGGGAAATGCTCAATGTTTTGAAGTTTGAGCTCACCAAAGGTACTGGCATAGCCAATGAAATACATACAGCCTGCCAGAAAAACACGATAACCAAAAAGTAGCAAATGGCAGGTAATGCAGGATAGGACAAGTCCACCATGGGGCCATGCCGGCAGCAGAACTAAGTTGCCCAGTAAAAAATGTATTAATTAATCCCAGGCCTCAAACAAAGAATTCCTGCAAAAGAAATCAAGGCCCGGGTTGCCAGGCAACGCTAACCTGCCCAGTGAATGACCAGAGCTCCCTCTGGCGGTACCGGAGCGAAAGCGCACCGCAGCACACATTGAAAATGAAAAGCCCAGCACTTCCCCAAATCAATCCCTCCTTTATTTTAAAATAGAGAACCGAAGGGGTACGAGTCTGGTAAATCAACAATTCCCCTAGTGTGGATACAAATAGGCACCAATCAAGTTCTTTAACCAAGAGTACCCTCCCCCAAATAAACAGTCAGTTCAATTGAAGCAGTCTCCTGGTAAGAACAGCTGTCCTGAGCACAAATAGGATGCTTAAATGTTATAAAAACTGAATGAAAACAACAACGTGATATCCCTTCAGCCTTCAATATCAGGCTGTCCCAGACTCAAACAGCTATTTTCATTCATCCCCATCATACATCATGGAGAGTAGTCTCATCCCTACAAATCAGATCTCTCCATTTCAGGGAATGCAGGGCGTATCATGGATCATGAAACAGATCAGGCAGGGCTAGTTTTAAGCCAGAAAATGCAGCATCTGGATCATTATAGGCTGACCAGGTACCAGCCACTTGCACCTGCAGCCTAGCTGGGTACCCCATTCTAAACTTAAGCCCTGCAGCAATGATCTTGGATACTATAGGGTGGAATGCTGTGCGTTTCTGTCGGACAGAACCCGGTAGGTCTTGCGCAATCCTGAACTTGTTGTTCTCCCATCTGACTTCTTGTACCTCTTTAGCTTTTGCCAGGAAATGCTGCCATTCTAAATAATTCAAAAAATGGCATATGATAGGATTGGGTGCAGCTCCTGAGGGAGGCTTTGGCCGAAGGAACCTATGTGCCTTCTCTGTGATATACTTGGTCCCAAAGGGAGAAGGACCAGCAATCCTTTCAACCAGCTTTTGAACAAATGCTATGGTATTCTGGCCCTCTTCACCCTCTGGAAGCCTAGTATGACACCATTGTTCCTGCGGCTACAACCCTCAAGGTCTTCTAATTTTGTTTCAAGACGTGAAAGCTTCTGCTGCATAGCCACAAGCCCAGGGTTGATTTTATCCACACGCTTCTCTAGGGAGACAATTCAGGCTGTATTATCCGAGGTTGTAACAGAGACCTCATCAAGCTTTTTAGATAGGGATTTGAGCTCCAAAGAAATTTCCTTTACTTCCTCGAGGAAGGGCTTGAATTCTTCTAAGAACCTGTTCAAGGTTAATGGCTCCTGCTCCGTGGTCTGGCTCAAACATTCTGGCTTGTCTGGCCCACTTGAGGCCTGTGATTTCTTTGGGGCCTTCTCGGGGGTGACTGGTGGAGTGTGTTTCTGTGGCACCTTCTTCATGTAGACCTCCATCGATGTTCCGACCCAATAAACAGGAGCTCGGGATGATAAGAAGGCAAAATTAGGTAGATTTAGAGAGTTTTAGGCAGTTTTGACAGTCCAAAAAACAAAATTATTAAGTTGGGAGGCTGGAGCTGCAAAGAGGAGCTTCTACTTGGTACCCTGCATCACGTGGTCTCCTGGCATCAGCATTCTGTTTCTGATGCTAATGTAATCCCACAGCTGTGGCACATTTCCTACTGCACATGGAGTGGATGACTTTCTGCCAACCTCACTTTCAGTGGGCAAATTCTTCAGCCAATGTAGAGAAAGGGGCAGTCAGACCACAAAGCATATACAACAAATGGCGTATGACAGGTGAGGAAGTGTCAAACCTCATAATTTTGGCCATTTGTTGGACTAGTGAAAATTGGCTCAGTACTCATAAAGCAACATACACTGCAGTAACCACAATGGAAAGTGTCCACAGGGCATGGTGGAAAGGGTGCCTATTCTCTGGTAGTATCCACTGTGGAAGGACCTTTAGACTGGAACTCTACTGGAAGTCTTTCTATAAACTACTCTAGGACACTCTCCTACAACCTCCTAAGATCCTCATCTGCTTTGAGTACAAAAATAAGCCTCTTTAGTGTCCCCACCATTTTAGGGTTACTAAGTTAAACTCTATTATGAAGTTATTACAAATATACTCTGGCCTATCTTTTGGTTTTGGTGTGAGCAGTCCATTGTGTTCTCTGGAGAGGGCATAAAGGCTAACATCCATGAGGAGCTGGGGTCAAAACCTCTTTCAGTAAAGTGATCATGCAGATCATCAGATTGATAAAGATAGATCTCCTCATTTGAACAATTCTTCTAAGGCAAGGAAACTGACCTTTAGGTATACTTCTTAATTCTGGCTAGGTTTATTATTGCTACTTAGCACTTGATTGTTTGTAACTGTTATACTTTAAAACTGTTCAATATACTTTTAATTACAACAACAGCATGCCCCTTAAAAGATGAGAAGGGTGTGAGCTGTCAAAATACAGATGTTTATTATGGCTATGGGTTTATGATAGCCTTCTGTAACAACAGAGCCTTCATTCTCAAAGCTTAGCTTGAGGTCTAGGAAAATAACTGATTTTGGGTCAATTTTGCAGGTAAAATTCAAATTCCAATAATTTTCTTTTAGCTTCTTAACAAACTCCTGGGCTTCAGTGGCAGTATCTCCCCAAATACAGAGTATATAATCAATAAAACAGCTCCAGTACCTGATCCCGTCACAATAACGATTCCATCTGGGGTCACAGATGGCCACCTCCTCTCACCAACCCCCGCAAAAGATTAACATATGAGGGGCCTTCACCAACCCCATGGCAGTACCACAGATGTGTGAGAAATATTCAGAGTTGAAAGTGAAACATTTACTGTGCAGGCTCAGATCCAGAGCCTCAATGATGAACTCGAGGTCAATGATCTTATCCGTCTGAAAAAATCCATAAAGTACCATACAGCATGTAGCCCCAGGTGATGTTAGATGCTGATGTAAAGTGATGTAATATCAGTGGTAAGTTACAACAACCTGCATAGAAATGAAGGTGCTCAAGAGCCTTGAGCACCATCATGGTGTCCCTAAGGTAGGAGGGTAAGCTAATGACCATGGTTTGAAGAAATGTGTCTACAAATCTGGATACGTTCTTGGTAACAGATCCTATATTAGAAATAATGAGATGACCTGGCAGTATTGAGGGTCCTTATGCACCTTTGAAAGAATATAGAATGTTGGGAGCACTAGGAAACTCTGGCATAAGTATTGGAATTCTTATTCAGAAAAAACTCCAGCATGAAGGTAATATTTAAGAAAATCACCTAACTTCTTGTAAAATGAGATGGGATTGCCATCCAAATGATGATAATTATCAGTATTGTCAAGTTGTGACATAACCTCTTCCAAATAGTACATTTTATTCATTACCACTATTTGGTCATGCTTGTCTGTGGGCTTGATGATAATTCTGTCAAAGTTTTTCTAGGGCCATGACCTCCCCTGGTAATAAGTTCTTGTTCCTGACATAGTATTCTGTAGACAGAATCCTATTAACTTTATTTTGGACTAAATTTTAAAAAGTACTTATAGCCAGGGAGATGGATCTGTTCAGGCAGAAGATGGACTGATGTTTGAAGTGCCAGCACTATTGCATGAAGCCCATTCTTGATGACAAGTTTTCAAAACTGTACAGTGTAGGAGACTACCACTTTTTATGTCAGTTACCATATCGACATCTATGGAGATGAATTTGTCACTTTCTGCAAGTGAAGTATCACCAAATACTGGGGATACCATTCCCCTGTCCTCATCATCTACACAAGTTACACCACCTTCAGATGTGACACATGGGCTAACTAACCCCTTGAGAGATGTAGCAAGCAGTTGGGATCCTGAGTGGGCACGAGACAATTTCAAAAACTTGTCCATGACTGATAGCAATACTCCTCCCCAGTATAGGTCTTTGATCTGTTGGCATGCGCCAACTCTGCAGCATATGGTATGACATACAGTCCCTCATGTGGACTATTGTGATGTCATTAGTTAGTGTTAGTGAGGAAGTATTGTATGTCTAGTTAGGTTAGCTAGGATGTACTGTATTATGTGTACTTTCTTTTTATCTTATAATCTAGTACATGTATGATTATGCTAAGAAACACTGTATCCTAAGTGAGACCATTCAGCCAAGGTAATTACTGTCTGCCTAACAGAACTAAGAGAAAGTAACTGATCATGTTTTATGCACTGTATTTGTGGTCTACAGCGCCACCTGCTGCTAAAAGAATATAACCATAGTTATCAGTATATTTCTGCCAAAGAGTATAATGCAATATAATGCCTGGGATATATTTGTAATCCTGGAGTGCACTCTACTGACTAAGTGAACACTGTCTGATTCAGCACTTGTATAGTGATGAATCAGCAATATCTGTGACTGTACCATTGTTCTACTGAGATACAATTACAAACTGCAACATAGAAATGTTGCAGCCGAAAGGGCAAGATTGATAACAGCTTGCTGCCCACCAAGTTTGCCAATCATGATAATGCCTGGGCTCTTGAGAAAGCTCCAGAGTGAAACCGGTCGATTCACTGTGGGTCACTACTCTGCATTGCTTTGCACTTTATTTGTGGACACCCTTTATGTAAGTTGCTTTATACTTCATTAGAATTTGGTACCCAATCACTCTGTGCTGGATTTTTTTTTGCTGTAGCCAATCAGAATAATGTAGAATATGCACTTTGTGCATGCATGAGCCCATTGCTATGGCAACGGGACTTGATCTTATTAGGGTATAAGTATGATTGTTTACTGAAAGCTTGCTGAGTTTTGTTTGCATCATGATGTAATGGAGACATCCTAACTCCCAGCAGACATGCTGTGCTATGTATAATCTGGAATAAACTTTATTGTGATATCTCAGGCTTCTGGTTGTATCACTGCCAACAGGTATAGATTCCTGCATTACTACAATGGTGACCATAAGCAGTGCTTGTTTGGACAGAACTAAACCAGTATACCATAGGGGATGTCCAACAAACAGGCTGGCTATCAGACCAGGTAGACCTGTGCCCACCCATTTGATTCCATGAGTGGACCATCCGTGTCCAGTGTATAAGTCTGTCTTACTGCAAGATTCAAGGGGAAACAAATAAAATAATTTCCTTAAATGAGAATTTTGTCCCCCAGGTTAAAAATTCAGAAGGAAACTTCAAGATTGTACCCAAATGGATGACAAAATCTGTACAGCACTTGATCAAAAAGAAAAATCGAGCTTATCAAAGGGCTAAGAGATCGGGTAGTAGTGTATATTGGGATATTTATAAAGATCTACTAAAACAGTCCAAAAAAAAGTATTTATGAGGCCAAAAAAATTATGAGCTGAGCTTGGCAATAAAGGTCCAAGATAATCATAAATCTTTTTATGCTTATGTTAATGTTAAAAATGGAGTCTGCAGGGCTAATTGGACCACTTGTTGCACCAGATGGAAACATTGTCTCTGATCAATTTCAACTTCCCCAAATGTACAATACTTCTTCTGTATCAGTTTTTAATAACAAAACTGCTCCAGGACTACCCCATTTAGGGTCTGATCTTGACATTTATCATCTGTGTAATAAAGTAGAAATTCTTAAAAGATTACAGGCAATAAGCCCAAATAAATCCCAGGGCCCAGATGGAATACACCCTAGAATAGTTAAGGAACTGGCCTATTTTCTGGCAGGTCCAATAACTCAGGTCTTTCAAAGGTCACTCGATTTGGGATATGTCATGAATGAATGGAGACAAACCATGGTGGTGCCTATTTATAAAAAAGGTAGTAAATAGGAGGTGTCAAACTATAGACCAGTCAGTTTGACATCTGTCTTGGGAAAAATATTGGAGGGTATCCTTAAGGATTACATCATTGAGTACCTAAAAACTTCTGATAGAACAGATCCATCACAGCATGGATTCACTGGTGGAAGGTCCTGCTAGACCAATTTACTGGAGTTTTATGGATGGGTGAGTAGGGCCTTGGATGAGGGACAGACTGTGGACATGGTGTATTTGGACTTCTTAAAGGCATTTGATAAAGTGCCCCATGGAGAATTGATAAATGCATTAGTAATGCATGGCCTCGATGGGAAAGTAACTAGATGGATAGAGGCATGGCTGCAAGCTAGGACACAATCTGTTAGAGTTAATGGCACAACTTCTACATGGGCAGATGTGACCAGTGGAGTGCCCCAGGGTTCCGTGGTGGGGCCTTGCCTTTTTAACATATACATTGCATCAATTCAGGTTTAGGATGATATTTGGTTATCAAAATTTGCTGACAATACTAGGGTGGGGTATATAGTGAATAACCAAGCTGATGCTTCTCGACTTCAGGAAGCATTGAATGATTTAGACATTTGGGCATTGGAAAAAAGCTAACTTTTAATATTGATAAATGCTACATTATGCACTTTGGGCGACTGAATAAAAACTGGACCTATACACTTGGCAGGCAAACGCTGAACAGAGTGATCTGGGTATCATGATCACAAATGACTTATCTTTCAAAACATGCTGTAATGCGGTCATTAAGAAATCGTGTCATATTTTGCATTGCATAAACAAACATATAACTTGTAAAAATAGAGAGGTAGTGCTGCCATTGTATACACCTTTGGTTAGACTGCATTTGGATTATTGTGCACAATTTTGGGCACCAGGAGGCAGGACAGAAATAGCAGCATTGGAGAGGGTCCAATGGAGGGCAACCCGTAGTATGGTGGAAGCAAAAGGATATGAATATCTAACACGGTTAAAAGTCTTGGACCTGCATCTATTAGAACTCAGGTGATTGAGAGGGGATATGTGTATGATTTACAAATCATTTATTGACCCAGGATTGGGAAAACTTCTGGGACTTGAATTAAAAGACTCAACCTATAATACTAGGACCCATCCACTCCAACTGAAAGTTGAATGTCCCAGAACGAAGAAAAGGAAATCCTGGCTTACCCTAAGGGTGACTGAAATCTGGAATAGATTACCCTTGGAGATTGTAACCAGTACAAATATGAACAGCTTTAAGAAGGCGCTGGATAATTATTTTTTCAAACATGGGATTAAGGGTATTAAATAATGGCGAGCAAAAGGACTTTGTCTACATAAGCTCTGTTTGACCTATGATACCTATGAGACCAGTAAGCTTTGGATTTTTAGTTACTACAGAAAAAGGAAATTTCAAAAAAAAAAAAAAATGTCCATGTATATTGAGCTCAATTTAGATACTTTAAAAACTCTGTCCTCTCAGGGAGGGTTGAGTGCTTTGCTGCTAGATGCTTTTATTCCAACAATTGGCATCTAGGTACAGATGTAGCAAAATAAAATGTCGCTGGCTAAATTGCGATGAAATTGGCAATTTCATTTTGTGAAATGTTTCGTGAAATTGCGGTGAAATTTCACAGTTTCGCCCGCTGTCACCGACCACTGCAAATGGCAGTAAGCACCCCCTCCACATGCACACAAATCAACCCCCAGTCTCTGGTGTCTAGTGGTCCTCCCTCCGATCACCGGCTGTAATTTAGTTAGATAGGCACCCCACCCAAGTTACCTTGGCCCCTGGCCATTTGTTTTATTTATTTATTTATTTAAACAAAATTCAACCACAACTCCCTGGTGTCTAGTGATCCCTCCCTGACCAATCACCAACCATAAGTTACCTTGGCCCACGGCCATTTGTTTCATTAAAAAAAAAATTCAACTCCCAACTCCCTGGTGTCTAGCGGACCCCTCACCCCATCATTATCTAGCAGCTCCCCTCCAGTACCCTGATCAGGCCACCAGCACAGCCCTCCACTCACCTCCGTGGCTGGCAGCCCAACTGAGCATGACTGAGCTCTTGAATGAATGTGCGCATAGGCTAGTGGAGAGCTGTGCTGGTGGCCCAGTTAGGGTACTGGGGGGGAGCTGGGTGGGTGCTGCTAGGTAATGATGGGGTGGTGGGTCCACTAGACACCAGGGAGTTGAGGTTTAACTATTTTCTTTTAAATAAAACAAATGGCTGGGGGCTAAGGTAACTTGGGGGGTGCCTATCAAATTAAATTACAGCCAGTGATCAGCTGGGGGGGTGGTGATCAGCTGGTGGGACCACTAGACACCAGGGAGAACTTTGGGAAGTGGCCAGTGGCCACTAAATTTCACCGGGGGAGGTGAAAATACTCCCCCAGGAAGTGAAATTTCCCTGTGGATGGTGAAATTTCACCCATGAGTGAAATTCTGCCACTTGGGGGTGAACTGTGTGATGCAGCCACCCCTGTGTGCACAGTGCATGTGCATGGGTCACAATGGACACTGCGGCCAGTCTGCATGCACCGGCCCCCACATGGGCACCACATGGCTCATGTCACCTGCAGGCATACCTCTCAAGAGTCCCCCATTATGAGGGTGATCCCTAACGTCACCCCCTGACATTGCCGTGTCCCCAATCTGTCCCTCATGAAACATGTGCTGCCCACACAGAGAATTTGCTGCACATCCTGACATTATGTTGGATATGCATACTATTGAATAATACCACTTCCAGACCCCATGTTGTACAAGTAGGCACTATGGGTTCCACACTGTTCTGAGCTTGTATCCCCAGGGTTGAGGCTGTGTTCCTCAGTCAGAGGGTCTGTAACTCTCATTGGCCCTCATCCTGAGTGTCCAAAGTGGGTCCATGACCCCCATGTCATTGTCACATAGTTGAGAGGTATGCCTGCAGGTCACTGTGAACCCACCCCCTTCCCGGCCCAGTGCCTGGCTACAACAGTGTGCAGGCAGTGCACTGTCAGTGGTGGATGCCGCTGGTGACATGGGTGTGACACACGCCCCAGTCAGCTGGCTGGCAGGAACAGTGGCCATGTGCACCACTATGCAGCAACTTGCTGGCATGTGGGCCTACAGGCATCTGCTCTGTCCCATGCCTGCACCGTGGCCGGCCACAAGTGTGCACTGTGTACGCCAGGGCCTGGTCACATCCCACTGCCATATTGCCAAGCCTCAGGCTGCTATACAGACCTGTCTGTTGCTGCTCTGCCTCCTGTGACATGCTCCTGTTTGATATGCGTGTTCAGCCATTGCATCAGATGAGTGCTGCAGTCCCTCATCACATCACCGGTGGAGCATTGTTTGCCTTTATATAGCCCAGCTGGGCAATCCTGCCTGTTAGGCATGCAAATGAGCAGATAATGATATGCTAATCACACCGCACCGTGCATACACAAGTTCCCTCATTTGCATAGGCCAGTTGAATATGGGCCCGATTAGTGCCGGGCAATCAGCTTAGTGCTGTGCTAATGTTAGTGCTAGGCTAATTGGTGTCCAGTGCTGCGCTGTCCCATTAGCGCAGCACTAAGTGGCATAGCACGACCTTCATGCAGGTGCATGTGGCCCCTGTGCCGCACTAGCACCCCAGTGTAGCGTACCATAGCACCGCGCTATGTCACTTAGCATGGCGCTACACGCATGCATGTTCATGACACTCCTGGGTCATGGTGGGGTCACGCATGCTCAGTGCGGCCACTTCCAGGTAGCACCACGCTATGTCATGTGATTGCATGGTGCTACAGCACAGTTAGCTGGTGAGCACAGAGTGTGGCACAGGCTGTGGAATACCACTTGTGGCAGGGTACCAGTCTTCCTAAACCATGTCAGGGAGGCATAGGCTTCATGCTGTTGTGCACAGGAACAGGCACTGGGGGGATGTAGAATTTGCCAACTTGGTGCAGCTGGTGCAGCAAAGGCACAGACGCCTTTTTGGGGAGGTCAGGGAGGGTGACCTCCCATGACAACATGTGTGAGCCTCTATTGCACAGTGGCTCACTGAACACATGGGCATCACAAGGGATGTTGAGAAGTGTCGGCATTGCTACACAGATCTGCGCCGCTGGCAGCATCAGCAGTTGGAGCGTTATAAGCACATGGTGCATGATGGCACTGTGCCAGTGCCAGGTAAGTGCCGTCACATGTAGTACACACATATGGCATGTGTCTCTCTGTCTGCCAGTGTGTGTGTGTGTGTGTGTGTGTGTGTGCACGCGCACAGGTGTGCTGTGGTGCCAGGTGGAAGAACACATGTGTCACTGGTTCAGGGGCACATGGTTTGGCATCCTGGGGTGTATAATGGTACATGGTGTCAGGGGGCACACTTGCCAATGTTACCAGGCACCACACATGGTGGTAGTAGTGCTTGCGTGGTGCATGCTATGTCTGTGGGGGACACACTGCTGTTGTGCCATGCACAGCCGTGACCCTTGGCCATGATGTGGGTGGCTGGTATGGACACTGCAGGTGGGGTGACCTGCCACAGGACCATCCTGCAGCCATCTCCAGTGTGCTGTCACCTGGGCCCCTGACTGCCTACACAACTGTGTGTGTATCCAGTGGCAGTGCACCTGTGTCTGGCACTGTTACACTGCTGTGCCACCATGCCTACATACCCTGTGTGCCTGGTACATGCCCTGTGTGTCATGTGGGTCCTCTGCATTCAGACACTGTCCCAGGTCTGCCCTGTGTGTACAGAGATATGGGGGTTGGGGTGCATCCTGCTGTGCAATTGCAGTACATGCTGTGTGTTGCACTAACACTGTTGTTACCTCTGTCCACTGTAGAGTGGATCAAGCAGTCCAGCATGGTGAGAGAGGACCAAGAGGTGTCCTGGGACATGACAGGAAGCAGCCTGAGGGTGACAGCCATGCCGCAGTGGGCACAGGAGAGCAGTCCTGAGGCCAGTAGGCTGTTGCGTGAGTACACATCATTTTTAAATTGTGCTGTACCTCTGATTTGTGTGGTTCCTTCACTGGTCTGCCATTAACTGTGCTGATGGGTTGGCTGCCATGGGCTTCATGCCAGTGCTGTTGCGGCACTATGCTGTGTTGTGCACCAGTGTTGCACAGTGCTGCCAGTGTCTGGCTGTCTGGCCGCTGTGCCCTGTGGTGGGGGTGGAACGGTGTGGGTCAGTGTTTTCATGCATGGCTGCAAGGGTGCAGGATGGTAGTAGAGGCTGAGGGGGCGGAGGATCGGAGGGGCACTTAAGAGGGTACAAAAGGCACTGTTTCTAAACTGGTTATTGCCATACAAACATCTTCAGTGAGGTGGGTGCTGCCGCTCTTGTCCCCCCCAGTTCCTATGCCTGTGCACGGCTGGCATTGCTGTGCTGTCTACAATCTGTGCTGGCCATGTTTGGCTGTTCACCTGCTGTGTGCATGTTCTGGCTGCAGGGCACCACACACAGTGCAGTACATGGCCCATGTTTGGCTGCATCTGTTGGCCCACCCCTGCAGCTGTCTGCACCCTGTGTGCCTGCATCTGCTGTGGGTCAGTTCGGCCCTGGCATGGGTTGGCCATTGGCCAGCCACCGTGCCTTCATTGTGATGCTCCTGCTCCACTTTGGGTTGTTGTTGCACTCTGCTTTCTGGTACATTGGTATCAGACTATGGGCAGCCTGTCCCAATGTGTGGTCTCCCATGTGCATGTTGTTGCATGGCCCACACCCATCACAATCCTGGGGATGGCCTATGTGTCTGTACGGTCATGCTGGGGTGGGTGGTGTCAACTGTGCCATGGTGCTGTCGGGGCCTGACGTAACAATGTCTTTTGGGTGTTGGGATGGTGCCTGTGTCTATCAGGCCTGTCCTGTGTGCACCTGCCGGGTGTGCCTACCATTGTGTTCCTCAGCATCACATGGACATGGCTGTTGGGACATGCTGTCCATCCCTGTATAGTCACCTGTGGCTGCAGTATGCCTCCTGTCTGGTTTCTCATCCTCACCAGCCCCCCATTCCTCTTGTAGGTCCACTCAGATCATCTTAGTGGGTGACCAGACTGGAGGAGTTGGAGGGCTCAGAAGACCTACTGTGACACCTTGTCTGGCAGCAGAGGAAAATAATTGAGCAGCAGGCTGTCCTAATCTCAGAGACCAGGAGGGTGGCTGCTGTCCTAGAGGCACATCTGCCAGATCCATCCCGTGCATCACCCCTTTTCTGTTGGCTATCCCACCCCCTTTCTGGACTGGTGTTTATCCCTGGCCTCTGTTCATTTCTCCCTGTTTGTGTTCACTTCCACTTTCCCCTCATTTCCATTGCCATCCTGTAAATATTGTATATTTGTAAATATGTTTTTCATGCCACTGTTTAGGTAGTCTTTGTTATCATAGTTGTTGTCGTTCGCATGGTAGTCTTCTTAGTGGTAGTGTTCTGTGTTGGGGGGAATTCTTTGCATTTCTGTTTGTTGTGTTTGTACAGTTGGCTTTATTTGTTTTAGTGGTGGTTCATCCAGTAGTAGCTGTGGTCATAGTTTATAGTGTGGTATTGTTTGTTGATTATTTTATTTGTTTCCTTTTCGGATTGTTGTGTACTGTTTGCTTCGCTATACTGTTCCTGTTGCTTTGCCATTCATTTGTTTAACAATACATTCCAGTTTCTACAGTTTACTGTGTCCTGTGTCATTCTTGGGTGCTGGGGTTTTCACTTGGTATGTACTGTTCCTTGGTTCTCACTCATGGGTCCTGGTTGTTGCTTGTCATTCACATGCGTGTGTGTCATATACTGGGTTCTGCACTGCGGTCTACACCTAGGACCTCATTCTGGGCTATGTTTCATTGCATGTGTCCCAGGGTCAGGCTGTGTCACCTCTGCACTGTGTTCCACTGGGTGTTTGCACTGCCTGGGTGCTATATTCAGTGCTGTCTTACTTGCTATATTCAGTGCTGTCTTATTCCTGGGCAATGTTTGCCCTGCACTCCTGGCACTGTTTGCCCAGCTCCCTTTGCTTGCTATATTCAGCTGGTTTTGCATCAGGTTATTCCTTTTGAAAATAGCTTGCTTTCTGCTCCAGGCTAAGTTTGCCCTGCTGGGCAGTGCTAACCTAGCCCTGTGGCAGGGTTTTGAATATATGGCCCCAGAGTTTTACTTTGCACCATCCCCAAGCTAGTGTTTGGTTAATTTTCTGTAAAAAGATTTTATCCAGAACAAAAAAAAAATTAACACCACTAACAAGAGCATGCCTAATTGAAACAGGCTTTACTTCAGCATTCCCTGACTGAGATTACGTGTCACTGTAACCATACACCCTTTCGAGAAAGTATTCCATATTACACTGCATTTTAAATGCCTCAAATTAAATGTTTTGTTTTTCTTTTACTGTAAAAGGAAAAACATGCACATTTCATGCATCTCAGTACAGCATAGTGGTTAAGAGCACTGCAGATACAAACCTGGAGACTGGGTTTCAATCCCTCCAGCTCCACTTGCATACTGTGTGCCCTAAGCAAGTCACTTGATCTCCTTGTTCTTCCAAGTCACACCTAAACACATGCTCCAGCTTGGTGTGCCTTTAATGGTTAAATAATTTACTTTTTTATCTATGCTTCCCTGGAACAAACATCAACTGGTGATTCCAGGAATTTTACCTTTTTCTAGGAAAGATAAAAACAACAATGTTTGGTAATTGTCTTCTAACTGAGAAGGGGAACCATTTTCCAAAAGGCTTGCATCCCTTAGCCACACACCACCCTCCAAACTAAACATCTTCCCCTTCAAAAAGGTTTTGTCTATAAAATATTACAATCCATTTTTACTACAGCTTCCTTTGCCCACTGCAATGTCATGTCAATTATCTTGCCAAATCACATGAGCGAGTGGGTGGGGGGGACTCAGATCTTCCACTACACCCAGTATTTGTGACAAATTTCACAGAACAATAGAAGGCTGTTAACTTTAGCAGCTTACATAGACAAAAAAATGCAAGCCCAGTTGTTAAGCAGTTTAACTGCTGGAAAGAAATTACAATTGTTTTTCAGGAATTTATTTCTGCAGTACCTGATGTGCCCATGGAAGGCCATCAGCGGGCAGATGAAACACTTTTGAAAATACAAAACTGGGAATGGCATCCCAGAGCTACACAGTTCACCAGAGAAGCGTAAGTGTAGGTACTCATATTAACTTTTCTTTGTTACCAATCAGGTGTGACTCAACATGGAAACTAAAACAGTCACAGAAAAACCATGCCATGTAATACAACTGTATGGCACTGATCGGGATTTCATGGATAAGGGATACCCACTCTCTCTGTTTTTGTTTTCAGGGAAAAGGGGATACCCTCCCTCTCTGTTTTTTTTTATGAATTTATTTGGTTTTCAGTAATCAGGTAATGTGTGGCTAGCAACCACAGGACTATATACAACAGATGTTAGACAATATTACCAATGGCACACATCTGCCTAACAATAATGCATCAGCATTTTTAAGATTAATACTAATCTACCACAGAGGGAAAGGCCAAAAAAGGCGCATCCCTTTGTTTTCCTTTTTTTTCTAGGAATATGGAAAAATCCATTGAAAATAAAATAGTCCCTGTCCACAGTGGCTGCCTCACTAGAAGTGATAAAACCTACCTCTCCCGGGGAGACAACCATGAAGGGCATATTTACCATATTCAGTTCTCTGCTAATGTATAAAGAAAACTAGTAGGCCAATTTCAAGGTAATGTTGTTAAAGTTTAAAAAGCATTTAACATACTTTGTGTCCCTTACTCCTATTAGTAATCAGGGTTAACTCCATCAGTATCTATTCAGCATGGATTTATGTGATGATGGCGATCGCTGAATAGCGATCGCCATTAGGGCGACGGTACATGGTTAAAAATAAATTTCGGCAATGTACTCCCTGGCGCACAGCAAAAGGATGCCGGAGACTCACATTTTAACTGTTCATGTGGGGGTTCACCCCTGCACCCCCTACTGAAGGATTCTCAATTTCAGGGGGTGAATGTCTGGGAGAGCAAAATCATAAAAATACATTTTGGGCCAGGCGCAACAAAAGGTACTTGAGCCCAGACCTGAACCTAGCACTCTGTACAGCCCAGCCCTGAACCCACCCACCACGCCATGAGAGCAGCTCAGCAGCTCGCTGTGGCACTACCCCTCACAATCCCTCCTGCCCCTCCTGCCTCTTGCTGTGCATGCTTGCTCCCCCATGCACATATAGATGTAGCGACATCCTGTCGCTATATGCACGAACCCCCTCTTCAACCACCCTCCCTGCTGGGTCACACCAATGACAGGTGCTGCGATTGAGTCGCCGTTTTGTAGGCACCCAATCGCAGTCGCCTATGTCACAGGATACTATTCAGCATACACCCTTTAAGGTGATGACTAGTTGGCAAACAATATTGCCAGAACACTTGTGGTTCAATGTCCACACCCCTACCATGAATGAGTGTCATCTGACACCTATACAAAACTGTTACAGGTAAATTTGGTGGGAATTTATTACTTTGTTGCTTAAAGTTTGGACAAGGCTCAACAAAAAGTCCAAAAATGTATGCTAACATTGTAAACCAGCTCAGCCCCTCTGTTTGTCAAGTGCAATTGCCAAACCGCACAAAGTCTTTTAACAGGTGGCTTAATGCCAACCAGCTATGGCCTGGTGCAAGGGCCCTGCTCCCTCAATAAATACCCCACTGAGCTGGTGTGGGGGGGGAGGTTGTACCTTCACCTGTTTCTTCTTGTCTCTTCAGAATGATGCAGAATATTTCAACTGGCTAAAAAGAAAGACAGAGGGCCACTGATAGCTGGACTCAAAATATCTGCCTTTCCAAGCCCAGATGACTTTCACTTAATTCATCCACTTTGTAGTACCATGGTTCCAAATGGCATATTATGAAAAAAAAAAAACTATCAATACTGACCATAATCCCTGGCAACCAGGACAGCCAGGGCCCTTTTCAAGTCTATAACACAGAGTGGTCAGTACTCAAACAATTCCCTTTTAATAAAGAACACAACCCAGCCAGACCAAAGGACTTGGACTTTTGTGAACAATATGTGATTCCATTAACTTATTTCTATATCCACCTTCTGCAACTCATCCCACTGCTGTGCACAATAAAACTGTTTATACACATTCTAAGACCATCACTTTTCAACTACAACCTTCACAAGGCTCTATCTTGCAGCCAGGCCTACCCAGTGGCCTAACTGCAATTTCCATTCATGGGACTTTAATTGACAAATGTTTGGTTTATGCATATGTCTGTTGTTTTAAATATATTGTGGTGCACTATGCCCAATATGGCCATTGTTCCATTGTAGATGTTTAGGTTTCATGCTACTATGTTTTTACATATTATTGCAGCTCTTCAAGTATAAGCTTAGGACCATGTAGCAGGGCAGTAAACTGTTCCACATCCAGGAATGTTTTGTGCTAAATGCCCTCAGCAGGATTTGCATGTAACAGGCCTGGTGGGGAGTGTATAAGGCCTACATGAGATCAAATCTGTCAATTTGATATAAGGGGAAATACACAACAACTTGGAAAACAAATTAGATGTTTTCACAAGCTAAAAATGCTCTAAAGCTCATCCTACATGGTATTAATGGCTTAGCCATAAAATAAAGGTTCACAGTGTATAACACATACAATATTGCACTTTTTTTAATCACACATAGGCCTAAAATAAGGTCAGACAACACATAGGCAGGTAAATTATGTTTTAATCACTGTCACAACCTCTTCTGAGACCTGGAAGCAGGGTGTATCCCTGACTTTATCATGGAGATGGCCAAATGGTATTGCCTTCATTATTGAACCTCAGCCTGCACCTTTAAGTGTATGGCCGATGCCACCACTTTTTCTCTAACAACTGCAAAAAACTTAGGTTATGTTACATCCCATCATAATCAAGAACATTATTATAACCTTGTCATTGTTCCATCCAAAAGCTACGTATGTTTCATAAACTGTGTTTTTACCAGTGTTTGGAAAAAAAAAATAATTTACAGGTTTTAATAGACTGGCACGTGCGAGCTCTTCAAGGAACCTATCAACTTTTCTTCACTGCTGGTGTTTTCCAAGCCTGGCTGGTGCCTCATACAGACTGACTGTTCTATAAAAAGGACTGTCAATACTTGTGCAGGTGTGATGTTTTCCCAAAAAGGTTACACCAGTGTGTGTGGCTATTCCATTGAAGGACTCAATAAACACTATGCTAATGCACCTCCTGCCAAGGCCTCTTCAACAACTCATGTAACCAAACAAAACCAACCATCCAGCCCAACAGCAGACAGCAACATGGACATCTTAAAATCTTCACCTCTGTTGTATTGTCTACAGGACTATAGATTCAACCTTCCTACCTTGCTGGTGTTTCATCTTCAACTGAACATCTGCGTAACCCCATGTCCCATGCGGGGTTACCACTCTTTGTGCAAATGTAAAATTTGCCATGTAACTGCACCAATTTGTGGTTACTTACCTAAACTTTATAGACAGGTCATATATGTTTAATAATGACCTCTTTGCACATAACACTGCAAAAGACACTGTCAATGTTACAGATTCTTCAATCAAGACAAACATTCATTAAGCCTCACTAGCCAAAGGACCAAGCCCTCAAAGTGGCATTTTGCTCAAGTCAAATTAACATACAGTATAAATGTACAATGTTATGTCATGTTATGTTGTGAAAAGCATCCCGAACTGTTTTTATAAACAATACTGTGTGGTGACAAACATCAAAAACTTTTCTTATGCACATATCAATTGTGGTGGGACATACCTAGCTTCTGCTATGTGTCTCATTAAACAAACCATTCTAGGTCAATCTGTGATCACCCCTGTACCCACTCCTGAACGAGACAATTTTGACAGAGACCTTGACTATCTGAATGCCATAGACTAGCAATTACAAGTTTTTTTATGTGCATTTGTACACATGCACCCTGAATCTTAAATCCTCGTACACAGATAAGATACTCATCTTACATGTTAGCAATACTATTCAGAAAGCTGATACAGATTTGCATGATTTAATGCTTAATGGTGATATACATCTTGTTTTAACTCATACACTGCTAAAATTTCATTTAAGGCCTTGTCATTTGGAAGGCTATCTTGATTCTGTTAAATACAGGGAAAGGAATGAAGTGTTCAGCTGTTTTCTGATTAGTGTATTTTACCCTACCTGGATAAGTGTCCTAGCTCTATTATTAAGTTACTCTTTTCCTACTCTGCATATTGTTCTAATACTAGTCCCCTAGTTGAAACTTCTAAACCTTGTTTGTTTTTTCTCTTTGGTTTACTGTTTTTAGCTCCTTGCTCATGTTTGCCATTTACATTAGCTGCCAAAAGTTAAACTTAAAGTGGCGCCTCCGCAACCCCTTGAATCTTGGTCTACAGGCTGGTGCCTTACTAAACAACCCCCTTCCCAGCTGACTGACCTACAGACACCCCTCTAATCGATTATTTTCTCCTTAGTTTTGCACCCTAGACATGCAAGCCAACTAAGCACTTAACTTAAATGTTTTATTCCCCACCCCCAATTTAGTGGCCTTTTGTCTCTATTGTGCCCCTTCTGCTAAATTCTGCTGTTTTCTTCACTCTCTCTCCTTCTAGACAAAGCCTTGATCGGGCTTCCAAAGTGCCCCTTTTGGACAGCTTTCAGCAGTGGCAGGAGCCGCACTGCTGGCTGAAAATACTGCTCCATGCTCCCACCTCCCTCGCCAGCTTGGGCCGCTAGTTATAATACCAGTTATGGCTGTTCCTCCGGATTGAAGCCCAGAGTTACCATTGGTAGACTGACTCTTCAGACACAGCTGCGATTGGCTGCTGTCTTGCCAGCTCTTCACCGACTGGACACAGTTCCTGTTTTGAAAATCAGCCCCACAGGGACCTCTTTCGGTTCTCCACCTGTTCTGCTCTTGTGTAGCGTCTAAAGAAAATTTCCCTCCTCCCCGTTCACTGTCCTTTTTAAATACACCATATCCTCACCCTTCTGCTGCTAGAGGCTCCCTATTGATTATCTCTCACTCCTGAACTACCCACCTACACTCGGTAACAGATTTGCCCATACAAACTGAACTCAGTGTTCCACCTATTCCTTTACTGCCAGCTTGCTGGCATGTACTTTATTCTGCTCAGCTCTGGTACCATTCCTTTACTTATGCCTCAGCTAGATTCTACAGAGGGTGGCTTTGCCAGCTTCCCTTTCCTAAACAACTACTGCAGATATTAGTTCCCTACACTGCGTATCCTACAGCATTATGGGCGCATTACATACCATATCTGGCAGTATTTTGTACCCAGTAACTCCAGCTCACTATACACAGCCCTCCCTTATCTTCAAGGCTTCGATTATCCTCTTCACCTCCTAGGTCCTGTTGGACTCTGTCCTCATCATTCCCCTGAGCATTCCATTCTCAGTCTTAAAAGGGGACGCTCGAGAACCTTGAAAATGCTCCTCGGAGAACTAAAAAACCTGCTACTGATCTTACTTTGCACAAGTGATATTGAATTGAACCCAGACCCACTTGCTCAGATCTCTGCACCAACCAATCTAGCAAACTTAAATGGGATGAGTCTGCTACATGTGAATGATGACAGCCTTATAAAAAAAATTGATGCCATACATAACTGACTAAATCATACCTCCCCAGATGTATTGGTGGTTACTGAAATGTGGCTAAAACTGTCTATCCAGGATTTTGAAATCAATATCCCTTCCTACAAAATTTTCAGATCAGACCAACAGGCCAAAGGGGGAGGGGTAGCTACAGTATATACCTTAAGGATAAATTATCTGTGTCCATTGCCTATGCTACCACTGAACCTAAGGAGTTTGAATACCTTGCTATTTTATTTATTTATTTAGTTTTTGTTGACCGGGTAAGTGCGCTAGCCAACAAGTGACTATTTTCAGGCACGACCCGGGAGGTACAGTTACAGAACACAGTGATACATAAGAGATTACACAAAGCAGGATACATTTGCAGGATACATAAGAAATTACACAGAGCAGGATACATTTGCAAAGGACAAAGTCACACAGTGTAGTCAAGCATAGCAATAAGGATAAAATTACATGTATTCAGTTGTTGAGAACTGGGGAGAGGTGGTAGGGGACAGGTGTAAGGGTAGGGCAGGGAGAGATGGAGACAGGGGTGGTAGGCGAATAGCAAAAAAGGGAGGACAGGAGGGAGGTTAAGGCCAAGGGTATTGAAGGGAGAAGGTTACCACCTGTGGCCGGATGGTGGAACCGGGAGTCGGCAAGAGAGACGGAGAGGTCGGGAACAGGACAGTGAAGCTATGGGTGCAAAAATAGAGAGGGAGAGAGGGTGATGTGCAGGGAGGCGGTGGGGGACTAGGTGCAAGGTGAGGAGGGATTTGAACTAAAGGAATGGGGAGGGAAGGGTAGGGTGGGAAGGGCAGGATAGGGGGAAGGGATGAAGGATGGAACAGATAGGGAAATGAGTGGGGTAGGAGATAGGAGTGCACCTAGTAAGAGCGCAGCAGAGCAGAAGAAGGGAGGAGGATAAGAGGCGGTGAAAACGGCATTGGCGGGTAGAGTAGTAACCTCCGCGGCTGAGCCGTGGAACTATGAGATGGCAGGAGAGAGAGGGGAGTCACGAAAACTGGTGGGAGGCAGGATAAAATAGGAGAGGGGAAGGGGTGAGGACTGAGCATAGGGAGAAGAGGGAAGAGTAAAAGAAGGAGGGGAAAGCTGGCAGGGAGAGGGGCAGAAAGGTGAAAGAAAGGTAGGAAGGGTGGCGGCAAGTTACGGCATTCATATCTCGCCATCACAACCTTTAATGGTAATAGGATGCTATAGACCACCATCTGCTGGGCTTAGGCTTTTAAACCATCTTATCAACATACTAGACACTTCCTCTTCTGAGACTATCATCTTGGGTGACCAAAACCTTGACTGGCTCTCCCTTTGCTCTAAACCTCTTAAGGAGTTCTGTGATGCCTTTGGACTTTCCCAGCTCATTACAGAACCTACCCATTCCAATATGAGAAATACAGCCCGTAATTCTCTGCTGGATATCATATTAGTAAATAAATCACATCTGTTTACTCATATGGGTGTTTTTTTCAATGACCTAAGTGACCACTGTACTATCGCATGTATCAGATCCCTGTCAAAACCCATCTCAGCCTCTAGACTCATTCTCAAGAGGTGTCACCACAACTTCATCCCCTATGCCTTCACATCTGAATTGCAACACGTGTGCTGGCAAGATTTTTATCTTGCGCCTTCCATCCACAAAGCTTATGAGGTGTTTCATAACATACTCCTAAATGCTATAAATTGGCATGTACCCCTTGTGAAAATAGGAACGAAGAAGACTTCATGCCCTTGGTTCTCTTCAAGCTTCAAATCAGAATTACTCTAAAGGGATGTCCTATGTAAAAAGGCCAGGAAGACTAAAGTACACGCCAACTGGGCAGCCTTTAGAGTGGCTAGAAACCAATGCACGAAACTCACAAAGGCTGCAAAAATCAGCTACTTTACCAATAAATTGGACACTTCTTGCAACTATCCCACACAATTCTGGAAAACACTGAGACAGATAGAAGGTTATAGATCTCTTCTCACAAAACTGACAGCCAGATGTTCCACCTGCACTAACAAGCTTGAGATACTTAACTTATTTAATAGCCACTTCGCCACCGGAGGACTGACATTTGATACATCCCCAGCCAAAAGCTTATGTAATCAATGGTGTAGACAGAACATGCCTGCTGGCGCTTCTGCTCCTATTAGACCCCACCCAGTATTCTCCTTCAGTCCAGTATCTTTGAAAAAGTTGAGGATCAACTCCTTAAATTAGACTCTAGGAAAAGCACTGGAATGTATCTCATAGACCCATACTTTTTAAAAGCAAGTCACCACGTCTTGGCTGTCCCCATTACCCATCTTTTTAACCTGTTCCTCTCCCATGGCTCCCTACCAAATATTTGGAAAACTGCCCATGTCATTCCCCTTTTCAAACCTGGTGATCTGAGTGATCTCAACAACTATAGGCCCATTTCTCTGCTTCCTGCACTCTCCAAGTTGCTAGAAAAACTTGTAAATGAGCAAATTTGAAATTACCTAGATGCTTGCAACCTACTTTCTCCAGTACAATCAGGATTCAGACCTCACTACAGCATGATCACAGCATTGGCTAAAGTTTCAAATGATTGGCTCAATGCCATGGAACTATATGTGGGAGCCCTGTTTTTGGACTTAAGCAAGGCCTTCAACAAGGTGGACCATGCTATACTGCTAGATATACTCCACAACATTGGCCTTGATGACTCAGCCCTAAAATGGTTCAATAGCTACCTTATAGGCCAGACCCAACAGGTGAAATCAGAAGGTCACCTCTCCCTCCTAAAAACACTGCCAAGAGGAGTCCCATGGGGCTCCATATTGGGCCCCCTTTTGTTTGCCACATATATCAACAACATCTACACAGGACTAAAATCAGCGAACATTCACCTATTCGCTGATGACACTGTATTGTATGTATCTAGGCCCACCCTCAAAACAGCTTGCTATGACCTGCAACTGGAATTTGACTGTCTCCAGAAAAACCTGCTCCAGCTAAAGCTACTCCTAAACATGAAAAAAACCAAAGCAATGCTCTTCCAACTGCATCCAAAGAACTCTATTGCCACCAACCTGAATCACACTCCCCAGATTTCCACCATCCTTGGTGAACCACTAGAAGCTGTGCCAAAATTTCAATATTTGGGGGTCAGGATTGACAGCAAATTGTCATTCTCTGAACACACAGATGAACTGGCAAAAAAACTCAAGCAGAGATTCTGCATATTCTTCCAGATCAAGCACATGCTAATGGTGGAAGCAAAGACCAGACTTGTCCAAACAACATTCCTTTCCTTATTGGATTGTGCAGACCTTCTATATGGTCAAGACACTAGCTTGGCCTTAAATAAACTAGACACCTTATACCACCGGGCCCTAAGATTCATTACAGGGGCTCCTTATTCTACTCTCCACTGTGACTTATACAGATCAGTAGGTTGGACATCCCTTGCCTACAGACAACAAAAAAACACAGCCCTTTGGACCTTCTGAGTCATCACTAAGAAGCTCCCTCCATATATCTCCAACTGCCTCCACATCTGTTCCCCTGGAAGCTATGCCTTGAGAAGTCTTACTTACATATCTCTTGTTATTTCCAAAGCCAGAACTCACTATGGCAAATTGGCTTTCAGCCACTTTCTACCGTCCTTGTGGAACAAGCTGCAGAAAACCCTTTGAATTACCACTCCGATCAAATTGGCCACCTTCAAGACATTGTTTACCCGAGCTTTTCTGAGACATGTAGCTGTAGGACCTAAGGCCTGGTGTATTGCTCACAGATACCTGTCTCCCCTCTGGCACTCCTCCTTCCTGTACTAGCCTTCTGCCACTTCCTTGGCACTAATCACTTTATTGTCTCCACAATCCACCTTATTTCCCCTTCTCCATATCTAGCTATGTTAAGTTTGCTTTCTTTTTTTGTTATATTTTGCCTTATGTTCTTTCATGCCATGTGTATTGTATTAGTCACTTCCCCCAGATACCCTAATGTTGTTTTGTCATTCTTTATATGTGCAGATCCATCTTGTAAATGAGTACTTCTCAATGATGTTTCACCTGGATAAAGATTTTGATTGATTGATTTTTGATTGATTCTTATTTGTACCATTTGCTGCCTTTGCATACCCTCAGACAACAGCACAAACTCCCATTCTATCCTCACGCACTATCTTGTGTTGCCAGCTTAGCAGGTAACAAGTGGGGGAATATGAAGGCATGCACCAACCCTGCAGCATATGGCATGACCTACAGTCTCTCACATGGACTATTGTGATGTCATTAGTTAGTGTTAGTGTGGAAGTATTGTATGTCTAGTTAAGTTAGATAGGATGTACTGTATTATGTATACTTTCTTTTTATCTTATTATCTAGTATGATTATGCTAAGAAATGCTATATCCTAAGTGAGACCATTCAACCAAGGTAATTGTCTGTCTGGCAGAACTAAGAGAAAGTAACTAATTATGTTTTATGCCTGTATTTGTGGTCTACATTGCCACCTGCTGCTATAAGAATATAACCATAATTATTAGTATATTTCTGCCAAAGAGTATAATGTTATATAATGCTTGGGATATACAGTATTTGTAATCCTAGAATGCCCTCTACTGACTAAGAGCACACAGTCTGATTCAGCACTTTTATAGTGATGAATCAGCAATATCTGTGACTGTACCATTGTTCTACTGGGATGCAATTACAAACTGCAACATAGAAATGTTGTAGCCAAAAGGGCAAGATTGATAACAGCTTGCTGCCCACCAAATTAGCCAATCATGATAATGTAGAATACGCACTTCATGCGTGGATGAGCAATTTGATACAGCAATGGGACTTGATTTTATCAGGGTATAAGTATGATTGTTTACTGTATGCTAGCTGTGTTTTGTTTGCATCATGATGTAATGGAGACTTCCTAACTCCCGGCAGACATACTGTACTACGTATTATTTGTTATCTATTGTTTTTCCTCCTTGGTCACCTGACCTGCTTCCCTTACCTCATCCTTGCAACCAGCTCGGGGACATCCAGCCACCGACTGCCTCTACTGTGAGCACCCAGACTCCTGTGGCTTCCCCCCCACAGCAGAGCCACAGGGAGCCCTCAACTCCCCATAGAACTCAGATCCAGGAGGGTGCCATGGTGAAACTGTAGATGGCCATCAAGCTGCTCACTTCAGGTGCCATTTTTCCCTGGTTTTAAGTGTCCCCATTAGTGCATGCTCAGTTAGCCCATCTAGTCTCCACTGGGGCCACTGCCGAGCAATGCATTCCCTGATCTCACCCCCAGAGAGGAGAGCAGTCCTCTGGATGCTCAACCCTCTCCTCCCCCTGCCAACCCCAGTGTCCCGAGTCCATTCCCAAACCCTGGTCACCGGTATGGGTTGAGGTAAGGCACCAGCACCTCAACCCTCTATGCCACCGAGCCGGCCAACTATGTATAATTTGGAATAAAGTTTATTGTGATATCTCAGGCTTCTGGTAGTATCACTGCCAACAGATATAGATGCCTGCATTACAACAGACCAGTGTTAGGCCCCTTTTACCTAGGCTAACAGCCTCTGGTGTATGTAGCCCATATATCCAGGCTGCAGTTTAAAGGTGGTTGTGATTTTTGCCTCTGTGGAGGGGCCCTTGTGCAAAGTTTTCATGAGAAGGTTAAATATTTGAAGGGGAAGCTCCATCCCCTTGAATGGGGCACAACTATTCCCGCAGGAGAGAGGTGCTATATAGTTCCTCCCCCTCTAGCTTTTTCCAGTGTGGACCAGCTCCTCGCACACTGATTTCCAAGAAGGAAAGCTGAGCTACCCACTAAAAATGTTGCATGTAAGGTAGGGAACCCCTCATCCTTGATGGTATTTTGTAAATTTGAGACTGATATGAGCTAGCTTACCGCTCCACATGAAAGTGTGAAAAATAGTTTTGAGTTGCTTGAAAAATTTCTCAGGTATTTTTATGGGGAGTGCTTCCAGAAAGTATAGTATCTTGGGCAATATGCACCCCAACAGTGATAGTAGCAGCACCTTCCAGGTTTCACAATCTGCTTTTATTTCTTTTAACTAAAGGTGGATAATTTACCTCATAAGTTTATGCTAGTTTTTTTTTTTGTTTGTTTGTTTGAATGAGGACATCTAGGTATTTGAGCACCTCTACTTCCTTATATGTCATTGTTGCAATGGTCTGGCCTACTCATACAGAAATGTGTGATTGAGCATTCACCATCGCTTCACCCATAGTAGGTTGAGCATCAAGAAAAACTGCATTGACATGATAAATTTAGTTGAGTGCTAGGTGTTGAGCAATTGAACTAAACCAGCACTCAACAAAAACTCAACTTGTGCAGTTGAATGTTTGCTGAGTATTTAAATTAGTAATTGAGTATTGGTTGAGGATTTTAGTTTTAGAATATGTTAATTAGAGATGCAGTTGAGCACAGATTGAGATCTTAAAGTTTCAGAAAGTGCTCAACAAAAACTCAACTTTCCCAATGACAGGTTCCTTTTCTTCCAACATTTGCAGTTTGATACTGATCCCAATCAGCCGTGTCTGTTTAGTACCCAAAGCCGTCTGCCCACCCAGACAGTCATGGAATCTGGTTTGCCCCCGCTTTGCCGCAGGCTACCAGAGCCATCCTCTAGCCCATGCTGTGACTCTGCACACTGCCCACTACACATGGGTGTCAATGTGGTCACTTCTGGCTCTAACAGTTACAAATAGTTGGCTCAGCATTTATCAATGTTCATCAAACACAAAAGGACACTGCTGTGTTGCAGGACTGTAATTAAATTTACTGAATCCAACATATAGCATCACACAGTCCCACAGCTGTTGTTTCACTGACATTCTATGCATTTTCTCAAGGCGTTATGTTGAGAATGTAAAACCCTCTATTTATAGAGCTTAATGCTAAGACATTTAAAGAGACAATGCAAATTCCCATCAAGATGCTTATACAAAGGGGCGAACAGTGGCATTAAGGGTTGAGGCGCTGGATGTTGCTCCATGCCAATGACCTGAGTTTGTATGTGGCATACTGTGGTGTCTGCACTGCACGTAGCCTAGTTTGGCATTGCACATGGCCCAGCAATGTCCGCATTGCATATTGCACAGCATGTCTTTGGCAGTACATGTGGCACAGTGAAGCAACAGCAGTTCTCGTGGCACAGCAAAGTATCAGTAGTGCATGTTGCACAACAAAGTAACAGTACTGCAAGTGGCACAGCATGGTTCTGGCAGAGCATGTGGCACAATGCAGTGACACTGGTGTGGGTGCACAGTACAGTGTACTCACAATGAAGTGCCATATGTAGTGCTTGCCTCCAGGTTGGGTTGACCCAGAAGCCTGCCATCAGTGCCAAGTGGACTTGGGGGGAGGGGGGACATTCCCCTATGTTGGGAGGAGTGGTTGCTGGTGAGACAACCCTGAGGTATGTGTGTCACTCAAGGATGGTATCTATTCCCTTGAGCTGCCTGTATCTGTCCACATGAGCCACTCTGCACCATTGCTAGACATGCACCAGCCTCCCTCAATCAGAGCACTCTGAGTCTGGACCCCCCCCAAACAGCCTATCCCCCCAACCAAGCAACACCCCCTCCCAGCACACAAAGCTGAGCAGCACTTCTCTGTTGTGGATCTTCCACTTCCCTGGCCTCTCCTGATGGGAGAGAGGGGATGGCAGCTACAGGGGTTGGCTGAGGGGTTCCTGCTGTGGGGTGGGGATAGGATACAGTATGTACAGTAGTCATAGGAAAAATAGGCAGAGACTGCACCTGGGATGGCTGTGCAGAGATTAAATAAAACATAAGGTGACAAAAGAGGAAACTGGCACCAGCTGAAAAGCATGCTTTTTTGTTATTTATAGCCACTTGCAAACACAAACAACCTTGTACCAGTCTGTGCATTTGCACTAAAAATGAGCTTTACTTGAAAAAAAGCAAGAGAGTTTAAAAAGTTTCAAAAGCGCACTCACAAAGAAATTTATAAGCTCCACATTTTAAGGTACAAGAAATAATTAGAAAAGTCAGCCAGGGAGCAGTCAAGTGATATCAGATGACTGTTCCAAGGACGGGGAACGAAGAATGAGGAAGAGAATTGGGTTCAAGCCTGGGACACTCCATCATGGAACATGATTTTGAATTGTGAATGCTAGGTCTGTATTTTTGTTTCTTGTTGCCGACTTTTCTAAGGTACCGGGTGATAATGTTGTACACTTAATAGCGCACAGCATTATGCCGAAACCTGGAGCCTGTGCCCTCTCCGTGTTGGACCCCCCTGGAGTTAGAATCCTTAGTGGGGGGGGCCCGGGGGCACAGATCCCCATAACAGGGGGTGTGGGGGAGGAGCGCCCCACAGAAAAAAAGTTAACATTGAATCGTGCAATGCCATTATGTCGCATGACATTCTGCTGTGCGTGGTATTGACTCCATGCCCTTTTCTAATTATTTCTTGTACCTTAAAATGTGGAGCTTATGTACCCTAAATGACCCACATTTTGCATATCAGATCTGTATAATTACTGTAAAAGCCACCCACCCACTGAGTCATCTCGTAAACCCATGATCTGTCCTCCACGACTGTGCAGTAGTGTCCTCTGAGCACCAACTGCGGTGCTTATTCCTGGCCCTGGCTCTCAGTGTACAGCTGCCAACATATACGGCTGCATACGATGGGGTCCACATCAGTTTGAGTGGGCAGCAATGCAGATTGTAAGGCTTCTTTCTGTCTTGTTGGTGATTCACCGCATTAGGGAAAAAGGGATTTTATTTTAAATTTTTTTAAATAGTCACATCTGAAAACACGGACAATCCTTGAGAGCTGCCAGTTGCATCCAAGAAGTTGAGAAAGCAGCAGTACGATCAGTGGGAGTCAGTTGGGAATATTTTCCTGTGTGCAACCTGTGAAAGGCAGTCTTGGAGCTTGGTGTTTGGTAAGAAAGACATCTCAATGTTGCTCTTACCTAGCTCATAATTCTTCTCGGGCCATACATTTTGGGGAAGTAACACTGTTAAAGGGAAAACTGTGAGTCAGTATGGAGTTAAGTGAAATTGAATTGTGCAGTGGTGGTTAAAAAGATTGATGTTTGAACTTTGGTCTAATCTGCAAGCTTGGGGGGTGGGCCGGGGCACTGGGAAGAGACCGATTTGGCAGACGAAGGTGTGCTGAGACACTTAAGTTAATAAAGTGTGCAGCTCCAGGTCCACTCCAGCACAGAGGGATATTTTTAAGGAATTTGCTTTTAGTCAGATTTAATCCAGCTGAAAGTGTGAGATGCCAAGATCCTGTACCTGAAGAAGAAACTCCTCATGTTAAAAAGATGCCAGGCATCGACACACAGCAGGTACTTTTACCTCATTCTCCTTTGCTGCAGTTTTCATTTTGATACCTGTGCTGGGTTGAACTAAAAAGAAAAAAGGGAACACTCCAAATGGGAAGCCCATAGTTTTCAGTCTGTTAGTTGTGCAGTGATATTGGTGGTGGTGGTGGTGGTGCTGCTACAAAGTGGACACAGATCTTGCAGGGGTCATGTTTTGGGTAAAAATTCATATCTGCAAGGTACATGCCTTGGATGTACAGTAAAGCTGCAAACAAATACTTAAAAAGAAAGCCTACAGCAGTTTTCTTTGACAGGGCTGCCTATACAACATTGATTATATTGTGTTGCGAAGTGGGGGGGGGGGGGGTAAGAAATTCATCTGGCCAGTTTGTTTATATTTGTGTTGGGTGACAGGTTGATGGGGCTATTTTATTTTATTTTATTAGGAAAGTCTGAAGTATATCCTTTAAGCTAAAAGCTCCCTTATGAAGGATCTTCGTCATACAATAAAAAAAAGAAGGGGGGACAAGACAGGTGGGAACATATGCAGCAGTGAGGCATTGTCAAAATAATCAGTATTAAATACATAGAGTATACAGCACAGCTAATTCTGTGACTGTGCCTTGCTGCCATCCACAGTGCAAAGCATTTTTATTCTTGTGTCTGCCAGCATTTTCTACATGCATATTGGGCAGAATCTGATGTGCAAGGAACTTTGGGGGAGATTGTTGTCTACATACTATGTCCAGTTGCACAGGAAAGTGTTCCAGAATTTAAGATAAAAGTTCTATGAGGTGTTAGAGGTACCACTGATGTGGTGCACTTGGTGGTGGTGGTGGTGGGGGGGGATAGTGTACAGCAAGATAATTCACTGTGGTTGGTGGCACAACTGATTTGGGCATGGATACATATGATTGATTTTGGGTGGGGATTGCTGGATTATTATACTAGTGGTGGGGGTTGGATCTATACTTGGAGGGGAGCTGGCTGAATGGTGGTGAGATTGTGTGGTGTGCTGGTAGGGAACTGGCTGTGCTGTTGGAAGGGTGTGGACTCTGGATATGTGGTCAGTGACATGGCCCTGGTGGTGTTGTGGGGTGAAATCAATGTTTGAGGGGGAGACTAGCCAAATGTAAGAATGGATGTTGTCCATGGAGGTGGTAGTGTGTAGTGACCTGGGCATACATGTGTGGGGAAGGAGGAGTGTAATGTGGGTGAGAAAGGGGCTGGCCATGTGGTTGGGGTAGCTAGCTGTGCTGGTGAAAGGGGAGGCATTGTTGGGGGGAGACTGTGGGGGTTGGGGAGCTGGCTGTTCATTTTTTTTCTGAGGAGGGAGGCTGACCATGCTGGTAGAATGTTGGACTGCTCATGTTGGTACAATGGAAGAGTCTGCTGTTTTCACTTGGGTGTGGTGGATAGAATGCCCATGCTGGTGAAAGTGATGTGGGAGCTGGCTTTTCTCATTTTTACAGCCGTGGGTGGAGCCTACAGCCTTTTTTGCGATCATAGCCTAGAAATGGCCGATCGTGGCACCTTTCATTGGACTTTTGGAAGTAGCCTTCTGAAAATCCAATGGAGCTTGTAACACTCCACCATGATTGGCTGCTATGGAGTAACAGCTGCACTATTTCGGCTGTTACTTCCATATTTCGGGACAAGAACTGTATATATGTGCCTCACATGCATGCGCAGTTCTACTGGCGCCACTGTCTTGTGAATTGCAGATTGCCATTCATAGCAGCTACACATATGCAAATGGCATGCATGCACAGTTACGGTGCCACCGCCATCTTGCAGATGGCACTACTGCACCCTCCCACTGCTCCTCTCCTCCACGTTCCCTCCCAGCACTGGCACAAAAAAAACCTCCGCTGCCTCCCACTGCTGCTGTTCTCCCCGCTCCCTCAGTTCCCCGTCCCCACACCGACATTGGGGTGCCCAATCCCTGTGTCAGCATCATGTAACTCCCCCCTGCTCATGTGGCACACTGGGAGCCCACCCCAGTGTGCCCAAATTTATGGTTTTTTCTTCTGTTTCCCCCTGCACTGACATCGGGGTGCCCAATCCCCATGTCTGCATCATATATACGTACCCCCCAACTCATGTGGCACACTTGGAGCCCACCCCAGTGTGCCCAAATTTATGATTTTTTTTCCTGTAAATAAAGAAAACCATCCCCCGATGTCTTTATTTTTTTACCTGTAAAAATGAAATCAGTTCCTCATCGCGTCCCCAGTCCCCCTCCCCACCCTCCCACCCACTGAGCACCCACCTCCCACACACCCCACTCCATACTTCATCTCGGAGGTCGGGTGCTATCATCTTCTCTGGACTGGAACATGTCTGCACTTTTCAAAGCCAAACTGCAAACTGAAGAATCAAAGATAAGTGTGCTATAATGGCAGTCAATGGGGTTTTCAATGTATGTTCATATATCAGCCATTTTTAGGAATTTTGGCCCCAACTTTTCAACATGGCTTCTTGGGACCCCACCTCATGAACACTGTCACTGTCATTTCATTACTTGGTCCCGAAAGGTGATTTCGCAGTCGCTGAGCAGAATCACCTTTTGGAGCTGAGTAATGAAATAATAGTGCCACTGTTCATGAGGCAGGGTCCCAAAAAGCCCATGTTACAAATTTGGTGAAAAAAATTCCAAAAATGACTGCTTTACGAGTGTGCATTGCGCAGTTTCTACGCATGCTTCTAACTTCAATTTTTAATATTTTCACTCCAAATTTTCAATTTTGCCATTTTTGCACACCGCCTTATTAACAGTGCAGCTGTCATTTTCCCCTCATGCCTGAAACATGTTTTTGTGCCTGTGGCACAGAATGGTGCAGTCGCTCTGTGAAATCACCTTTTGGGACAAGTGAACAAAATGACAGTGGCACTTTTCATGAGGTGGGGTCCCAAAAAGGCCATGTTGAAAATTTGGAGAAACAGCTCTAAAAAATGGCCAAGTTACACCCAGTCGTTCAAAATTTTATATGCACATGTGTAAGTTTGGTCATTTGGCAGCTCGGCACAGCCGTATCGGCTCTGGCTAGAATTTGTTTTGGGGGTAGAGTTCAGAGATACATGAGCCTTCGTGTGTGTCAAGGTTTGACAAAACTATGTACTGTCACACAAGGTGGGCTGGCATGAAAATGGCAAAAAATAGCAGCTGCCAGCATGAAGCCCCAGTTGCTGCAGGCCCTGCACCACCGAGAAGTACCATACTGCCATTAGCCACCTGGCAA
The DNA here is from genome assembly GCA_016271365.2 of Neoceratodus forsteri. Lineage (NCBI taxonomy): Eukaryota > Metazoa > Chordata > Ceratodontiformes > Ceratodontidae > Neoceratodus > Neoceratodus forsteri. The sequence continues at coordinate 909,269,131 of CM028131.1, read as the reverse complement.
CATCACCCACCATCCTAGAGACTAAAACTGGACCTTCAGTACAGCCATTCCCTCCATAGGGGGAAGGCAGGAGGGGAAGGATCATCCCTTTCATCAGCCATGGCAACCCCTCTCAAGACTCTTTACCAGTTTTTGCAGTCTGGAGCCCTGTCGATGGTGCAAGGATAACAGCTGGTGTCTTCATTCTGCCCTGTGTCAGTCGATGGGTGGAACAACATTGCTCCCACCCCCAAGAGAGATCAGTCCTAGGGGCACTAACTCCTCTCCTTCATGATGGCCCCCGAGTGACAGAGTCCATTTTAAAACCCAGGTCGATGGTGTGGTACCAGTCTGGAACCCCTCCGCCGACACACAACCCACTTTTTTTTTTAACCTCTACAAATACTTCCCAACCGACCCATCTGATCAGTATTTTTATTCTTTATACTGACCCATTTTCCCTTGTATGTCCACAGGTCTGACAGGATGCTGACAGGGTGTAGGAGGACACGGACCACATGTATCAGATAAGTATTGTTTTTTTGTTTACCCTACATTGTTTGTCCTTGTTAGTTCTTAAAGATTGCTGATCCTTTGTGACCCCATCGCTGTTTTTGTTTTACAGGTATGACTGGATGGTCTCCTGAGACCCCCTTGTCCCAGGCTCCACAGGAACCAGTAAGAGATCTCTTATCTGTGCTAGGATGTTAACCTGTAATGGAGAAAACATGTAGGCTTTCACTTGCTAGGTGGCTGATGATGCAGGGTTTGAAACCTGTCCACTATTCTTTTAATATCCCACCATCACGAAAGGAGGGAAATGTGTTGCAGTTCCTGGGTGGCTGGAGGGCACTTGGGCTTCGCCCTCATGCCTCACAGTGCACCCATGGCATGCATTAATGCCCCAGTTCACCCATGGTCTGCCGTGGGTTATAGCTTACTTAAAGTGTGGCTATCTCCTATTGGCCACTGCTTGCCAGTTCAAAGAAATGGAAAAGTAGAGCATGGGAACCATGGAAAAATACTGGAATTTTGTACTTTTTATTACCTTTTAAGGGCAGCTGATGCCTTCAGTAAAACTTTAACAAAACAGAATATTTAGACACAGCTCAGCTTGTATTTTGCATTAGTTTTGTATTTCTCCTCCTCATTATTTATTACTGAAGTCAGCTGCATGACAACAGGATCTTTGCTCCTGAAGAATTCATATATTGTTGTTGCTTTCTCCCTACCTGAGATCATAATGCACTGCTTGTGACATTAGTTTCTCCCATGGCTACAGACTGTGATATCACTACAGAGGATTATGAGTTGAAGTAGGGAGTAAGCTAAAGAGGTAGATGAACTCTAAGGAATAAAGATCATGTATTCATGCAAATGTCCTCAGTAATAAATAGTTGAGAGTATTAATCTATTGAATATATACAGAATGCAAGCTGAATTGTACCCAAACAGTTTGTTTATCAAAGTTTTCTTTGAGGTGTCAGCAGCTCTTTTAGCTCCCCTCTCTCAAAGTTTTGTTTACATTTGCAGTGCCATCGCTGGTAGGGAACTGTTGTCTGGGGCAGCCAAGGCCACACAATGCAGCAGGGCACTTCATTAGAACGATGCTGTGGCCCCAACTCATTGTGAGGTCTTGGCTACCCAAAGACATCAATTCTTAACTGGTGATAGCACTGTAAATGTAAACAACGCTGTGGGTGAGGGGAAATTAAAGATAATAAAAAACTTAAAAAAAAAAATTAAAGCATTTCTTTCAATTAAGCATGGTTTATGGACTCTCACTTTCCATTTCTTTGAATTGGAAAGCAATGCCTGATAGGACATAGCCTCCTTAAGAAATATTGGGCAGGCCATACATTTAGGCAACACTGAAGAGTGCGAGATGCATGTGTTCTGTTCAGTGAACTATGGTACTTTGTCAGATGCATGTGTTCTCTTCAGTGAACTATGATCCCGGTGGTGGCACTTTCTGTAAAAAGTGGTACCCATGCTCGTCTGCACATTTTAGAAATGACCCCTTTCCTTGTTTTTTTCTGAAAGAAATTGACCCCTTTAATACAAAAACAAGGAGTCAGTTACGGCGTCCAACCCCCCCTTCGCTTCAATTGAGGAACCAACCATGGGAACCAATGTGGTAATCCTGGTGGTAATGGGTTTGCATCACATGTACACATAATGTTGTTAAACAGTAATAACTATGTAAAACCTAAACATTTCCAGTTAAACAACTGTACACAAGTCACAAACACACACACACACTCACGTGATGCGTGTGTGCACCCCCCAACCCCAGTATTCTGTTCTAGGATGTCTCGTTACTGTGTGCATTACTTTGCACCTTTTGGCATTAATATCCCCTCACACCCTTCACCACATCTCTAGCCTTTCCAGGTCCTCCATCATGGTCCCTATCCCCTCTTCACTGTCTACCCTTCCACAAATCTCAGCATTAGAGATCTGTGAAAAGGCATATCTTTCTGGACCCCTCCTCAATCTAACATGCTGTATATGTACTGTATATACAAACTACTCCTTTAGGCACTCCTCTTCCAATGATCCTCACCTCTGAGTGCTCGCCATTCTGAAACCCCATCTGAACCACACCCTAGGTCCTTCAACTCTGCCAGTTTCTTACCAAAAATCCAATTATTTTGTCCCCCACCAAGTTTCTTGACCAACTGTCCATGTGCAAGAGAGTAAAAGGCATAACATCCATTGCCTGAACCTTATCCACAGCCCCTGTCACTCAAAGAATGCTGTCAGGTTATTTTTGCAACACCTCCCACTGGTAAACTCATGCTACCTGGTTTCCTTAAGGGGAAAGGGGAAGATGAAATTGTTTAACCAGGAAAGGTACACTAAGCCAGAGCTTGTTTACAGGTGTGACCTGGGAGTATAAGGAAGTTAAGTGACTTGCTCAGGGTCACACAGTATGCGAGTGGGGGCTGATGGGATTCACACCCAGGTCACCAGATTTGCAGCTCAGTGCCTTTAACCACTACACTATACTGCCTCAGTCAGTGCCTATACTGCCTAAGACAATTTGCCTCCAGAAACACTACCAGTCACTTCTTTATTGAGTCCAATAGTTTCCCCATCATAATCCTCAGTACTGTCTTATGACTAGAAAGAGTTAATTAAGAACACTACATGAATCATCAGCTAACCGCTGTGGCTTCAGACATTACAAGTCACAACTAACTTTCCTGACTCAGTTTCTTGTTCTGAAACAAAAGTGCTTGTAAAAAAGGTAAATGTAAAAACCTCATTGACAGTATATACATATAAAAAAGCAAGACTTGTAAATTCACTGTACAGTATTCCAGATTTGTTCCAGGACTGAAGCTGATCTGAACTCCAAGTAGCAACAATGGGGGAAATGCACTGTGCTCTGCTGAGCTGATAGTTCAGCTGGCATGGAACCACATGTCAACTAGTGAAAAAGTCATAGAGACATTAGAAGCAGCTATTCTCTTACTTGCTGGCAGCTATATTTCAAACACCATGTTTTACATTAGCAAGCAATTCAAACCTATAGCCAGCTTGGTATGGCACCATTTATAACTGTGAAGTGTTAATGTAATGTACACATTGGGCTGGATATTCAAAAGGGTTGCACCATGCGCAATAGGGTTGCACCTGCGCAAGTCCGAAATTGCTCCATTCTGCCATATTCAGCAGGAGGCAGTTGCGCCCCCCAAGTCAAGCTGAGCAACAGCGCAATGCTAATGAAGGCATGCTGAACCGGAGGGGGAGGAACCATGCATAAACTGCACATCCCGATATTCAGTGGGCTGTGCAGAGTTGTGCAGGTGCAACCCCCAACCTACGCCTGCACATCTTTGAGACAAAAAATAAAGGAGTAAGTCGAGGGCCACCCACAGGTGAGCTGCCGCATTGCAGGGCGCAACACAGCAGCTGCCACCTGTGGGTGGCCCTCAACCTACTCCCTGTGCCCCCCCTGCAGCCCAATCATGGGCATATAGTAACCCCCCAGCCCCCGACTGGCCCGATCGCGGGCATAAGTTTAAAATCCCCCACCCCCGACTGGCCCGATGGCGGGCACCGTGAAAAAACCCACCCCACCAGCCCGATCGTGGCAGAAAAGAGTTCAACCCCCAAGAACATATCCCTGGTAGTCCAGTGGACCTCGAAGCCCGATCGCGGGCAGAAAAGAGTTCAACCCCTTCCCAGAACATATCCGTGGTGGTCCAGTGGACCTCAAGCCTGATCATGGGCAGAAATGAGTTCAAACCTCCCCAAAGGATCACTACCCTGGTGATTTGAGCCCCACTCCATCTCCACTGAGCATACCCACCCCGCCTCCCCAAGTGAGCCGGGCATGGAAGTGCAGCATCCCACCTGCCTGCCGCCACACTGACTGCCTCAGTGCACGCCATTGGTTCACTGCAGAGTACGGCATGTAGTCTGATATGAACAGGCAGTCAGTCCAGATATGTGAATGAATTCATTCAGTCTGGATCTGCTCTATGATGGCTGCACGCCCATTGGCTCTACTTCGAAACCGGATGCAGCCCTACTGGGCAGTCAGTCGGTGGTGGGGCGGCGGTGGGGATGCTGCTGCCCGCCGCTGATGGGGGAGCGGGTGGTGGGGCTCCATGGGTGGGTGGGGTGGGGGCCACCAGATCACCAGGGTAGTGGTCCTTGGGGGTTGAACTCATTTCTGCCCGCGATCGGGCTTCGAGGTCCACTGGACCACCAGGATATGTTCTTGGGGGTTGAACTCTTTCTGCCTGCGATCAGGCTGGTGGGTGGTGGGTTTTTTTTTCACTTATGCCCGTGATTAGGCCAGTCGGGGGGTTGTTTTTTTTCTTCACTTACACCTGCGATCGGGCCAGTTGGGGGGTGGGTTTTGTTTTTCACTTATGCCCGTGATTGGTCCAGTCAGGGGGTGGGTTTTTTCCTTCACTTATGCCCGCAATCAGGCCAGTCGTGGGGTGTTTTTTTCTTCACTTATGCCCGCGATCGGGCCAGTCGGGGGGTTGGGGGATGTTTAAACTTATGCCTGCGATCGGGCTGCAGGGGGCGTTGGTCTCCGATGGCTGCTGCCTGGCAGGGCTCCAGGCGCAAGTCCTCTGGGATCGGTGCACCTGCATGCTAATGGCATGCAAATGGGGCCATAAATAGATGCAAATGCCCCCCCATGCCTTGCATGAATTATGGCCCCATTTGCATGTCAACTTTTGAATATCGGAAATTTGGACATGGCGCAATGGTACTTGCACCACCGCATCTTGAATGCTCCACTCTGACCACTTGTGGTGGCGCAAGTTCCACTGCACATTCGCATGTGGTTGTGGCTCAGGGTGTGATTCAAAGGAGTTGCTCAATAGCGAACTCCGCTGGAATATCGCCTGTCAACACCCCCGCGCAAACTATTTTGTGCAGTGCAAGGCTTGCTTACAGAATGGCGTAGTTTGAATATCCAGCCCATTGATGTCAGAAACATGCATAAGTACTAAAAGTAGTAGTAGTACAAACTGGGAGTACAATCCTTGATTAAACACCTTATGCATGAAAAAGGGTAAGTGTTTATAATTAACGGAACTGAACTTTTTATGATAAAATCAGACAATTTCTTGCTGTCTGCAAACATAAATGGGTAGAATTTTGTTTTCTGATGCTCAGGTAAGTGAGCAAAACTAGACTGGACTGGCTATTTTCAGGCACTATCAGGGACAATGTTACAATACAACAAATTCAGGGACTACATATTGTATAATGTGCACAAGAGAAGGTAATGATAAACCGAACTGGGGTAGTTTTAAAAACAGTTGCATAAAATTGGATTTTAACAGCAACTTATGGAAGGCTGCTTTAAAGTGTTCATTCCTGTCTAAGCTTCTCAGTTGCTCCAGAAATGAATTCCACAAATAAATAAACCTTGACAACTCCAATGGATTGCAGCAAGTTATTTTAAATATTATAAGGAGATGTAGTGTCTGGGTGTAGTCCCGGACTGTAGAGCAAACCACAGATACACTTCTGCTGTTCTGTGCATGTCTACAGTTGCAAACAAAGTTGCTGAAAGTTAGTTCTCACTCTGGGCTCCAATAGTCAATGTTTACCTGCTGATGTACCTATCCCCCTCCTCATCGCAGGTCTAGAACCGGGGTTTGGAAGAGCCGCCTCATTCTCTCCTCCTTGCCGGTACTGGATGTGTCACTACTGGCCCCCGGGCCCACTCCCAGGCTACTGGTGCTGCTTCTCATGCTCAACTCCACCCCGGTTCATGATCCGCCTGCAACAGCAAGGAGTGAGGCACCTGCCCGGGTGCCTGCAGCAGCTCTGACCGCAAACTCAGCAGCCACTCGCCCCAACCAAGCATGGATAAAAGAGAAGCTGCCCCACTTCCTTGCCACACCCGTCCATTTCCAGGGCTGCTTCCCCATTGCCTGGGCCCATCAACTTCCCAGCTCATCTTCCTCCTGCTCTTCTGATAACATACTGTGATGAGAGTGGGGATGTAAGGCAACACTGGACCCTGAGTTGCACATTTGCAAAAGCTCCACCACAGCACTACGGGGGGGGAAGGTCGGAGGGGGGTACATATTGGGAGACAGAGTCAGGCAGGGAGACAGACGAGGGAGACAGAGGGAGAATAAGATTTGCCCAGCTCCACTCCAGACACGCCCCTATTTTTACTAAGCACAGAGCAACATTCCATGACAAGGGACCAAAAAATACCCTATGGAAAAAATACAAGGAGCCAAGCATCTGCATCTGCGGTTTAAAAAACACCGCTTTTCCATAATTTTGCAGATGCAGATACGTACCACAGTGCATAGAAAGTGCCACCACCGGGACTATGGTACTTTGTCATGCATGCACTGTATTCGAAACTGCAGTCTGAAAGATCCCAGTTCATACCTGTAGCCTGACTATGTCCTTTTGTAGTTTCTGACCGCATATGTCAAATGAAGAGCTGCCATAAAATTTGACTTGTTATACTTTGTATAAGAGATCTGCTGCCAGAAACATTATTTCTTTCTTTGTATTTCAGAGAAATGCTTTTTTCACACCCCCGCAGTACAAGAAAACTTTTGTATTAATTGTACTGTGCATGTCTGTGGGGGGAACTGATTTTATTGTGCAATGTAGTTTATTGAATTTCTGTTACCCATGCGTAAAAAGAATATTGTGTAGTTTTGTTCTTTATTTATTGTTGGGCTCTGCCCCCCCCGTCTATGGTCGAGTAACAACATTTTCTGGAGCTGGAAGGACACTACTTCTTTATTCAACTGCAAGCTGTGTGAGAAATTGTATATTGCACTTGATATCTGCAACAAACGTGCACTTTTGCTTAATTCTGTGGGAGGTGAAACTAACTACCCTTGGTAATTGCTTTTTATTCACATATTTATTTAGTGTTTAACCAAGAAAGGGCTTGCAAACTCTGTTTATCTTGTTAGTAACTTCAGAAGGATTTAAATACTGCATTTGGGTAGGTCCTTGGAGGTAGCTAGATTGTCTACTAGGGATTTTCTGACAGTTAAACTATTTTAAATGAATTACAGGTGGCTGAGGAGTTGAAAAAGAAACTTGCAAACTCTGCTTATCTTGGAAGTAACTTCATAAGTGTTTGAATACTGCATTTTGGTTGTCCCTTGGGGTAGCTGGATTGACTACTAGGATTTTGGGACAGAAACTATTTTTAAATAATTTACTGGTGCGTAGGAGTTTGTGATAGTTAAACTATTTTTAACAAAGTTACTGTGGTTAAGGAGTGGTTATAGAAAAACCTGCAGTGTGAAACAGGAAAAGACAGTCTTTCAAGCAACAGAGGGAGGTGGATCTAGGTTTACGTTTGTTTGTTACAATTCGTAACATTTTCAGTGCAGGAAGAGCTTAAAGCACAGCTGACTTATTTTGGGGCTGACAGCTTTCAGAGCACAAACCACCAGGCCTGTTTTGGGGCTGGGGAGGTTTACCTGTGTCTGACTTGGATGTGTGGATTTTTCTCTGTTTGATTAGCAGGGTATTTTCTCTGTCAAATTGTGTAGGGCATCTTGCTGACAGGAAGGCACTCATTGCAGCAGTGGGTCAGAGCTTTTAGCTGATTGTTTTGTGAGGGCACAGTTAGGGCCCAACCCCTTCCCACCCCTCACCCCACCCACCCCTGGAAATAGTTCCTTTATACCTGGGGTTCTGACATCATTTCCTCAAGAGTGCAAGGTACATATCACTGTCATATCTTCTCTAGCACACTGCACTGACAATATAAGCATACACATTGTATAATATAAATATATATATATTTCTATATTACAAACCAATAACACACACGCACACTCACAAAAAAAAAATGTGGGGAGTAGTGCAATGTAATGGCTGTGGGGCAGCAGTCTTCCGGGAGTCTTTCTGGAGGCTGAGATGCTGCCCTATTTGCAGACAACTCTCTGTCCCGAGGGAGGAAGTTGCCCATCTACAGGCCACACTGGACAGTAGTAAGGGGATCTTCCCCCAGGCCACACTGGACGGTAGGAAGGGAACCTCCTCTATCCAGGGAGCACCAGAGCCACCACCACTACCTCAGAGGTTGTGAAGAAAGCACAGCAGTTGGACCACAGTGGGCTCAGGGAGGGTGAGGATGGTGGAACAGAGGCACACCCAGTCAGTTGTTCCAAACCACAATCCATACACCATTCTGGGGGAGAATGGCTCCCCTATGGATGCACCCACAGAGGAGATTAAGGAGGCTGAGGACAACTGTCACAAGGGAGGCCCACAGGAAGGAGGAAGAGGACACAACAAGGAAAGGAAGCAGCTCCTGGTGGGGGACTCAATTATTAGGGGGATAGAACTGGGGGGAGCAGGGAAAACTGAAGTAGGTGCCTGCCTGGTGCCATGGCTTGAGAGACAGGAAGTGCATCCTCAGGATCACAAGAACAGCTGCACGGGAATCTGAGCTGGACGTCATTGTCCACCTAGGGACAAATGACTTGGCTAATCATGAGATTAGGTGCAGAAGGACTTTGTAGAATTGGGGAGGGCCTAAGACAAGTAGCACACACAATATCCTTCTCTGAGGTGCTGCCTGTCAATGGCATGAGTGAGGCGAGGTACTTTGCACCATGCAGTTTAATGAATGGTTGAAAAAATGGTGTGGAGCACAGGGGTTTGGCTTCATTGGGGACTGGGGTTCGACCTGGAGGGACACCAGCCTATACTGGCAGGATGGTCTGCATCTGTCCAGGAAGGGAACAAGTCTTTTGAGCAATCAGTTTAAATGCTTCATTGGCAAGCTTTTAAACTAGTCAAGGGGGGAGGCACTGATACGCAGCAGGAGAATCCCAGCCTCTCCCTACAAAACAGGGTACTAAATGAGAAAAAGACCGAGGTAGACAGGTCAGTGGGGGATGCTGCAAAAGAAGGTAAAGCCATCAAAAAATGGAGAGCAATGAGTACCAATGCCCGTAGTCTGAGTAACAAGCTTCCTGAATTAGTGGCCTTGATGGAGGAGGAACATCTGGATATCGTGGCAGTCACAGAAACATGGTACACACAAAACCATGACTGGGACATAAACATACCAGGATACACTATCTACAGGAGGGACTGGGAGGGTTAAAGAGGAGGAGGAGTAGCTCTTTACATAAGGGAAGAAATCAAGGCAACAGAACAAAAGGGAAAACAGGGAGGAGAAGAAGCACTGTGGGTAAAATTGGGGACCGGCAATGGCACCACAATCTGCACAGGGGTTGTATACAAACCCCCTTCTCAGGGGGAGGAAATGGACAAGGAAATGATAGAAAGAATACTTAGAATGGCAGAAAAAGGGGAGATATTGCTGATGGGTGATCTGAATATGCCAGATGTTAACTGGAATGCAGTTGCAGCAGCCACTTCAAAGAGTGTGGTTATTCTAGATGCCCTACAAGGCATGCCTTAGACAACTAGTATTGGAGCCCACTCGAGAGGGAGCAATCTTAGACCTGGTTCTCTCAAATGGAGATGAAGAGAGGATCACAGATGTAGAAGTGGGTAGCCATCTGGGAACTAGCGACCATCGAACAGTATGGTTCACAATAAACACAGCAATAGAGTCAAGCCATACAAAGGCAAAAGTACTGGACTTTAGGAGGGCTGACTTTGCCAAAATGGGTGAGTGCCTAAGGAATGCACTAGCAAATGGGCAGGAAGGAGGGGTGGAAGAACAATGGGGAATAATAAAAACTGTCATCACAGAGGTAACGAGCCTTTGTGTGAAGCAAATTAACAAAACGAAATGATGTAAGAAACCACTATGGTTCTCAAAGGAAGTGGCAGTGAAGGTTCAAGAGAAAAAGAAAGCATTCAGGAAGTACAAGGAATCACAGAAGGAGCAGGACAGGGAACTGCATCAGCTAAAGCAAAAGGAAGCTGGGAAGGCAGTCAGAACAGCAAAGGCCCAAACCAAGGAAAAGATAGCCAACTCAGTTAAGAAGGGGGATAAAACCTTTATAGGTACATCAGGGAGCGAAGGAAAACCAAGGGAGGGCTAGTGAGGCTTAATAAAGAGGAGGGAGGGTGGGCAGAGGGTGACTGTGAAAAGGCAGAGATACTAAACAAATATTTTTGCTCAGTATTTACAAAGGAAGTGGGGGAGGTACCTAAAACAAACAGTAGAAACACTCTGGATACAGAAGTTGATACCAGCCATTTACAGAAGAAAGGGTTCTGAAAGAACTCTAAAACTGAAGGTGGACAAAGCAATGGGGCCTGATGGGATTCATCCAAGAATTCTAAAGAACTAGTGTAGAACTAGTGACACCACTGACTACCCTCTTTAACAAATCATGGGAGGATGGGGTGGTACCCGAGGACTGGAGAAGGGCAGATGTGATTCCCCTTCACAAAAGTGGGAGCAAGGCAGAAGCAGAAAACTACAGACCTGTTAGTTTAACCTCAGTGGTAGGTAAAATGATGGAATCACTTCTGAAGGAAAGAATTGTTGAGTATCTAGAGGCCAGAGGGGCTCAGGACCCAAGGCAGCATGGATCACAGCAGGAAGGTCATGCCAGACAAATCTGATAGATTTCTTTGACTGGGTGACCAAAGTAGTAGATCAGGAGGGCTGTGTACATGGCCTACCTAGACTTTTAGCAAGGCATTTGACACAGTCCCACACAAAAGATTAATATACAAGTTAGCCAGCCTGGGAGTGGGTCCCAAGATGACAGCCTGGGTAAAGAATTGGCTGGAGAATAGGACACAGAGTAATAGTAAATGGAGTCCACTCTGAAGAAAGGGGTTACTAGTGAGGGTGCCGAAGTTCAGTATTAGGACCGGTCCTCTTCAATGTCTTTATAGCGATATTGCAGAGGGACTGGAAGAAAAGTATGCTCTTTGCAGATGACAAAAGATCTGCAACAGAGTTGATGCACAAGGTGGGGTGGAAAGGATGAGAAGGGACTTGGCAAGGTTAGAGGAATGGTCAAATGTATGGCAGCTTAGATTCAATGCTAAGAAGTGCAAGGTAATGCACCTGGGAAACAAAAACCCAGGGGAAGAGTACACAATGGGGGGTGAGGTACTAACAACAACAAAAATGGAAAGGGACCTGGGGTAGTCATATCAGATGACCTAAAGGTGGGCAAGCAATGTGAGAGGGCAGCAAGGAGGGCTGGGGGGATACTGGGATGCATAGGGAGAGGCTTCACCAGCAGAAAACAGGAAGTTATTATCCTCTGTACAGACAGTTGGTGAGACCCCATTTGGGTACTGCGACAGTTCTGGAGACCCAGTCTCTGCAAGGACATAGACAGGATGGAGGCTGTCCAGAGGAGGGCAACTAAAATGTGCAGGGTCTGCACCGAAGACATATGAAGAGACTTAACAAGCTGAATATGTATAGCCTCGAGGAAAGGGGGGACATGATAGAAACTTTCAAGTATCTCAAGGGAATCAACAAAGTCCAAGAGGGTAGCATCTTTCCAAAAAAGAGGTGTGCAAGAACAAGGGGGCACAATTTGAAGATAAAGGGGTGGCTCAGAGGTAATTTAAGGAAGTATTTTTTCACAGAGAGGGTTGTGGATGCATGGAATGGCCTTTCGGAGGAGGTTGTGGAGTCAAAGACAGTGGTGGAATTCAAGCATGCATGGGACAGTCATAAGGCAATTCTAGGGGGTGGGGGTAGGAAGAAGTAGGCTACTGGTTAACTAGGATCTGCAGCTTATCCAATAGGTAGGGAAATGGGCAGACTGGGTGGGGCAAGCGGTCCTTATCTGCCGTCAAAATCTATGTTTCTATGTTTCTATGTTTTTCTTTTAGAACCTTTAAAATGTTGTGCAATACCATGTCTTCTGCTATGTTTGCAATAAAGTGTATTCTTCTTTTGCCACAATGATTGGAGTGCTGTTATTGCCGTTTTAAAACATTCAATTGCTTAACATCTTGTGTAATAAAATATTTAATTGATTCAATGTAATTTCATTTAATGTTATCTTTTTATTGGTTTTCTTTGTTTATTGGAGGGCTCCACCCACACACCCCCCATTGGTTTATTAGAAATTACTATTAATCTTTACTGTATTGTGCAATATAGTGTCATGTAGAAATATTCCAAGGCTTTTGAGACTATGGTTAGAGTGTTTTAAAATATTTCTGTTCTTATTCTTTCAGTCTGGTGATACCGAACTCCACTCCATAAAAGCAGCCTTTAAAATATTATGCAATACAGTAGCTTTTAGAAATATTTCATGGGTTAAACTTGCTCTTTGCTGCTGTCTGACTTTAGTGGAGCCATAAGATAGTAAAAAGTCAGGATTGCTGTAATACCGTCATTCTTGCAAGCTTTGCACAAATGCTCTGGTGTGTCTGACATTCTTCAGTATTGCCATGCATTTATGGTTTTTTTTGTGCTACTCTGAAGTTTAAGACACAAGGCAGAAGGCAAAGTACCTTGAACAACCAAAGAGGTGAAATAATCATTGTTTACCTAGAGCACTGAGCTGAATGTGTTAGTGTGCCAACTAGCGTTTACTGTGCATTACAGCAACATCATTTTGTGTGGCTTGTGAAGGCAATTAAGACAGCAGAGAAGTGTAAGGTCAAGAACCAGCTGTGGGTGGAATGCTGGGGGAAGGAATGGAGTGGCCATGGAAGGAGGGAGGATTGGGGGGTACTGTAGGGTAGAGGACAACTACTGGAAGAGGAGTTAAGGTAAGGTAAGTTAAAGTTTATTGATAGGAAGATAATCCATTGAGCAGGCTCATTTACAAGGAGGTCCTGAACATGCAAATAGTACACACAGTATAATAAATGATGCAAAAATAATACAGTGTTCAAGAAGAAAAAACATTATTTACAATCAATACTTCATAGGTTGGGGACAGAAGGTAAATGCATGGTAATACACATGGCAGTCTGGTAACACAAATTCTAGTGTACAAGATTACAACAGGGCAGCAAAAATGCAAGCATGACCAAAAGCGCTCAGCATGTAGACTGACTACAGTCTGGGAGGGGAAGTATTGAGGTATGGGAGGGCATTAATAGGCAGGGAGAGATAAAGAGAGTGGGGCTGGGTGCATGTGGGAGGAGAAGGCTAGCTTGGGAGGGTGAGGTGGGAAGAAGTGGACTAAAATAGATGAACGGTGGCAAAGGATATGAGAATAGAGGCGAAGGTGGTGAGTGAATAAGAAGGGTGGTGGCAATGGGAGCAAAGTGCCGGCGGGTAGAGTGGTGAGTATAGTTGCTTAAACAAGGAGTAAGGAGTGAAAGATACTTAGTGACGTATACTGGAATTGTTAAGTTTGCTGATGGCTAGTTTCCTGAAGCTATTTAGAGGGATTAGGTTTTGTAGTTTGAGACTTGATTGGGCTTGATTGAAGACACCCACAGGGATGGAGGGACCTAAAGAGAGAGGGGGGCACAGGTGGGCTATGAGGTGGTGTGGAGAGGAAGCACTGGGGAGGAGAGGACTAGGAGGATGGTGTGGGGCTACTGGCAGCTGCTGCTGGGAACTGCCATATAGGAGAAATCAAATGTAATGCTCAATTGAGCATCAACTGAGCTAACAATCAATTGAGCATCAACTGAGTTAATGCTCAATTGAGCATTAACTGTATATTAGTGAGTTGAGCGCTAGAACATTTGCATGTGAAAATCTCAAAAAGCGCTCATTTAGCTTCAACTAAATATAAGTAGAGCATTAGTTGAAAGCTCTAGGTTCAACGCTCTATTAATTTTTTTGTAGGGGTAACTTCCATCTACTTACTAAGTGCATAATCTCATTTTTGTCCTAATGTATTTTTTGCCTCAGTAGTGACCCATAAGTTTTATAGTACCTCTGCAATGTGCTGCAGGGCACCTTCTGGGTTATGCACACAAAAAAGTAGGCAATCTGCAAATAAAGACAGTTTGTGCTCCCCTTCTCTAATTTTAAGGCTTTGGATCAATGGGTTTCACCTAACTGCTTCTGTAAGGGGTTCCAGCACTAGAGCAAATAATGGAAGGAAGAGTGGATACTCCTGGCATGTGCCCTGCTTAGGTTTGAAAGGAGCTATTCATTTGTTTGCCATTTACTTGCACCTGAGATACTGAATTGGTGTACAACACCCTAACCCAGCTACGAAATGTGTCCTGAAATAATAAATTTCAGCAGTGTATAATGGCACGTACTAGGGTTGAGCTGACCTGAAAAAGGTCCTGACCCTTTTTATTCAGGATTACTATTCAGGTCAAAGTTTTGATTAGTTCTGATTCTAAGCAGAAGGTTTTGTAAAATGTGAAGAAAATTGAAAATTGGACATACAATTGCATAAAATGACACTAAGATCTGTGACACACTCATAAAATTGTAAACAGCATTTTAGGAACTGAAAACTGAGAACTTATTATGGCACAGATGTGCTGGTCAATGGAATACATGGCAGCATGCAGGTGACCTGGTTCCATGCCTCCTTGCCTGACTGGTAGTGATGATTACTACTGACCTAGTGTCTGATCGTCTATTCCCAGAGGAATCCAGTTTATTATACACAGCGGCATCAGTTTGTTGTAGCCCTGGGTTCCTAGCTACTGTACTTCTCTGTTTCATGAAGAGTGACCAATGTGGGGTTTTTTGCCCTGCAGACAGAAAAAAATAAATTTAGAAAAGTATTTTAGAGAACCCTACTCACAATTTGTGCATTGTTCAGTTGCCTCTATCTGTGCTGTTGTTCTGATGAATAGTTACATATCTGACCTATTTCTCATTTTCTCTTTCCATAAATAACAAAAAGAAGTTTACAATGAGCAGCAGTAGCAGATAGGGAGAGGAAGAGGGATAAATGGGGAAGAGGATGGGGAAATGTATGGCACAAACAATATTGCAAACTAGTAAAAGGGTGGTTACTTGCACATCATCCAATAGCAGTAGTGAGACTTCCCCATTGCTGTTCAAACAGTCAGGGAAGGTAAAAATGGTATGCCATCACAGCAGCGACATTTCGAAAGTGAAGTACATTACATTGCCAATTCGATGTTGGTGCTGTAATGTACCCATGGGACCCCAGCACTGCCACTCCGGGTCTTGTATCCCCTTCCCAAATCAACTCGACTTAGAACTGATTATATTAAAATACGGGGGGGGGTGCAGGGGTCAAAACACCCCTAAAAAAGCAAACAGTTCACTGGATGGCTTTATGCCGACCACAATTTGTGGTCGACATAAAGGGTCTGGTACCATAGCCCGACTCTAAACTTGCCGACGCACAATCACACGACTCCAACTAACCAACTTTGATCTGCCCTCTGTACTTGTGCCCATCCCACTGATTTCCCGATATCAATGTTCCCCGACAATATTATGTGCGGCACCTGACAAGCTACTACTCCAATGCTACTCCAATGCTATCACTCGTAATTGTCAATTGGCATTCTTTCATAAGTACTCATCAGTAATGCCCACCTTTTTCAGTCTCTTTTCCAGTTGCGTGTTTGAAATCACAATGGCAACAGCAAATCTTGAATTGGTACCACACATATGTGCAGTTGTACCTTCACAATGGGGACACAGTAAACTGAGTATTGGGGGTATCTTTATGTGAATGAAAGAAACCACTCGGATTTGTTTTACTGGTGTTGTCAGCACAGAAAAGCAGGATGTTGTGGATGAGCATCCACTGTACTGGTTGACAGACAACATCACCTTCGCACAACCTCAGACCACAGTCATTCCCCTGACTCTACTGATGCCCCGGTGGCTAACACAATTGCATCATTAAAAAGAATGCACAGTGACAACTCACGATACACTGGTGCAGCTCATCCAGACCGAGCTGGCAAAAGTGTCACAAGAGGTCAGGTATAATATGCCAGACTTACAGTACATTCACTGCAGCAAGTTGTGAAATACACCAGAAGGGATAATATTCCACCTGAGCCAAGATCACTAGACAAAGTCAGTATTCCCCAAGAGTACAGAACAGTTAATGGGCAAATGTTCCTAGCCCATGAGTCTACATGTGGCGCTGACAAAATCCTACTGTGTACAACTAAAAATGACATTGAAAAGCTTTGTTCTGCGGCATTCTGGATCATGGATGGTACTTTTAGGACAGTACCAACACTGGTTAGGTAGTTGTATTCCGTGCATGCACCTGTTGGAAATGAAGAATCCTACCGAATACTGCCACTGGTGTATTGTTTGATGTCATCTAAATCTTATGAATGTTACCTGAGAATGTTCCAGGACTTACAGGATGTTGCAGATGAATATGATTTGTGTCTGTCCCCCAAAATTGTGATCACTGACTTTGAGCAGGCAGCTATAAGCACCTGCAAGGCAGAATTTCCTACAGCTGTGAACAAGGGCTGTCTGTTTCATCTTGGACAAATTGTTTGTTGCAAGATACAAAGGTGTGGGCTTGCCACAAAATATGACAATGATCCAGAATTTAGTCTACAAATGCGTCAAATTGTTGACTTGCCATTCCTCCCCCCGATCTGATTCCAAGTGTCTTTGCTGAATTAAAGAGCGACATGCCATCTGAAAGCAAAGGTGTCATTGACTGATTTGAAGAAAACTATGTACTGGGAAGGGTACCACGAAGAATGTGGAACAATACTGCAGTCAGAACACCACCTTTATACCCCCCCAGAGTTCTGGTCAGTACATAATCAGATGCTACTCGGAATACCAATAACACAAAATAAGGTGGAGGCTTGGCACCGACGCCTAGGTACATTAGTGGGTGCTTCACACATGGGAATCCATAGATTCACTGAGGCACTGCACAATGAACAGGTTATGACAGACAGTACCACGGGAAAAATTATCAGGGGAATGTCTAGGTCACTGATGAGAAAAAGATATCTGAAACGTGAGGCAAAGATAAGCACCATTGTTGCAGGCAGAGAGCAAAGGTGTGCTAAGGATTTTATCCATGGAATAGTACACAACATGGTCCTTTAACTCAGTTTTGCTCCTTTTTTGAATGCCCCATTGATTTTAACAATTTTTGAGTTGCTTGCATGCATGTGCAAGAAACACAGTGCGTCAGTCAGCAGTTACGGAGCAGGCCACAATGTGTCAAGAAATTCTGCCACGTCACCACTCAATCAACTGTCTTGGTGCATTACAAGCTACCAAAACAGCTGATTGCATGGTGTCCCAATGGCGATGGCTTCTCCAATGGCCTCTCACAGTCTCCAGAAAGCCGACGAAAAGCCACCACCTACCATTCAGTGTGCCTTCCTGGTGAAACATTTAAAAAAAAAAAAAAGCCAGGTCACGTGATGGCAGCCTGAGAGTCGGCTGCGCACCGCCGGAGCTCCACCACTCGCTACATAATTTGGGCTTTTACAACGCACCATCGGACTGAATTTCTTTTCATTTCTGGTAGCTCGGATCCTCGTAGAGTGCAAACTCACCCTTTCAGACCCGTAACATGGAGGTCTTCATGAAAAAGGCGCCGCCGAAGCACTCGCCTCCCCAGACCCCGGAAAAAGAGAAGGCCGCTAAGCGGGCCAAGCAACAGGCTGCTAGCTTATCGAAGCTACCCACTACGGACGCCCCGCTGTCGGAAAGTAGGTTTCTCGGTTATGCAGCCTCTTCAATCCTCCGTAGCGGCTATCGCTGAAGATATGCAAATGATCAAGAGATCGGTGGATACTCTGTCTAGGAGGGTCGGGGACGTGGAGGTGAAGTTGACTTCTCTTGAAAATAAACACCTTGGGCACGAGACAGAACTAGTTATGGCCAAACGGAGATTAAAAAAGCTTGAGGAGAAATTAGAAGATCTAGAGGGACGCAGTCGGAGGAATAACCTCGTTGTGATCGGGATCCCTGAGAGAGAAGAAGGGAATACCGATTACTTTTCTTCAGAAGTTTTGCAGTAAAGTGGCAGGGGCTCCCCCGGGGGGGGGAATATATAATAGAAAGGGCTCATCGGGCTTTGCGCCCCCCGACCACCCAGGGGCAGCCGCCCAGACCCTTGATTGTGCGATTTCTAAATTTTTGGACAAACAACACGTTTTGGCAAAAGCAAGTGGAAAGAACTGTTGTGGGAGGGACATAAAATTGAATCATCCAGGATTTGCCACATTCCGTGAGGTTGAGAAGGCAGGAGTTGCATCCGATTGTCGCTAAGCTTGTTGCAGCATCTAAATCATACAGAGTTAAGTATCCTGCAGTGCTGATGGTACATCACGAAGAGAAGTGGCTATCCTTTGATTCCTACTCGCAAGCGCAACAGGAGCTGCAACGTCTGTTTTCAGACCTCTTTAAAGGATGATGCTCTCCTTGCACTATATCTTTAATGGCCTTACTTCGCGGATCATCAAGATATTAATTTGAGGACATGGAGATGTTCATATAGAGTATTTGCAAACCTCCTGTCAGTTCTGTTTATTTTTTTTCATATATATTATTTCGGGGTCTCTCAGAGTTTCAGCGACATGCACCACCTAGTGGCGGTCTATGGATCTTGCGCGATGAAACTTTGCTAACGTCTCAATTGTGGACAACCCCTGTTTTTCCCTTTCTCTTTTTTCTCCTCTCTACATTTGGGATTACCTTGGAGTCGACTTTCTCGGCGCATACGGCTCTCCTTGTCTCCATTGAGCTATCTGAGGATTGGGCCGAGTTTGGGGAAATTTTTGAGTTTTTGACTCCAGCTTGCAGCTTGCCTCTTTGGGTGAATAAATTTGGTCCAGACGGTTTCTGCAGCTGGAGTACTGTTGCAGCCGGGACTCATTATTCTTTTGGGATACCATTGATGGTAGACTTTATGTACTGAGCTGCTCATCTCCATATGGATGGGGGGGTGTTTTTTTTCTTTTTTCTTCTTCCTGCAGCATACAGTTTTAGGCAACTCAGACTTCTCGACAGGACTGGCGATTGCTGTATTTTCCTTTTTTCTCTCCTCCCCCTTTCCCTTTTTTTTTTTATTTATATAAGCTGCATAACTTAGTGTGTGTGTGGTCACCTACCAAGTTGTTAGATATTTCCCTAGTTTACCCGGGGAAGGCCTATTCCAATTTGATCTTAGTCTTAAATGACAGACGATTAGTGGTCTGTTGGGGCTAGTTACTTTTCTGGGTAATGACTTTCCAGCCCATTTGGTGATTAATTGTCTTCTCTTTTCTCTTGGTGAGTGGGGGGGCTCTGGGGGGTGATGCGGGTGGTATTGGGCTGTTTGGAATGTTAATCATGTGGCATACTTTGTTTAGGAGGGCAGTCTTTTGGGACTGGGGCTAGGTTCTGTTTTAGATTGGGGGAATTCTGGTCTACTGTATTTCTTGGGTGTTGGGAAGGTTGGAGCTTGGGGGTTGGTTATTTGTTTGAGATTTTGGGGGCAGGACTATCAAGGTTACGAGCTAATTGAAGTACATACATATATCGGGGGTCAGGGAGTCAGTAGTTATGTCATGGAGACCTCTGGCATAATTTGCCAGGGCGCATTTTACTCAGCTTGCCCTAATTCTCGCTTATTTCCTGATGGCTTGCAGTTACAAGCTCGTTAGTTGGAATGTTAAAGGAGCCAAGGACAGGGTCAAGAGGCAAGTGGTATTAAGGCACCTCCAGCATTTGGGGCGCCATATTGTTTTCCTTCAAGAGACACACCTAAAAGAAGCGACCTTCACTATTTCAGAAGAGCGTGGGTGGCGCAGGTGTATGGGGCGGGAATCAATGAAGAAGAGGCGGCTTGGCTATTCTTATTGCTAGGAACATCCCTTTTAAATTGGTAAATGAGTGTTGGGACCCGAAGGTCGTTATGTAATTGTACATGCGCAGTTGGCTTACATAACCGATTATATTAGGCTCTATATATGGCCCTCAACAAAGATTCCCCTCTTTTATGAACCTACAAGCTTAGTGGTATCCGATATATACAGACCTACGTTTATAGGGGGGATTGGAATTTGGTGTTCCAGAATGACTTAGATAGGTCAGGTTTTGTAAGGCGGGGGTTATCGCCTGCACAAAGAGCCCTCAGAGACTTCATTAATAATGCAGCCCTGGTGGATATCTGGCGCACACTCAACCCTGTGACGCGGCAATATTCCTTTTACTCACCGGTACATAACTCCCATTCACGAATTGATTATATTTTAGTAAGTTCATCAGTGATACCTGATGTGATACAGGCGGAGATTTCTGCAAGGGTTATATCAGACCATGCTCCAGTCAGTGTGATATACAGGCAAACCTTAGGGTAACGCTCACCTCAATGGAGACTAAATTGCCAAATTTTAAAAGACGAGTCCTCTTTGGTGATTCTCAAAGATTTTATTAAGCTTTTCCTAGAGGACAATCAGGACTCAGTAGACCAGAGAGATCTGGTTTGGGCTGCCATGAAATGCTCCCTTAAAGGGCGAGTTAATTAAGATTGCCTCCAGAAACAAAAGCGTGTTCAGAGGATAAGCTCGACACCTTGCTAACATTGATTAGACGGATAGAGACTGTTTTATCTCGGTCTTCTTCTGAATCGGACTGGGCTAGACTGCATCAGCTCCGGCGCCATTTCGGGCTTAGTGATGCAGCAAGCTGAGTTAGCACTGCCAGGCCGAGACTTCAATACTTGGATATAGGAGAAAGCTGGAAAACTTCTCGCTATCGTGATTCGACATCTGGACCTTGATCACCACATTCGGTGTTCAAATGGCTCTGGGGACGGTTTGACGGACCCGCAGGAAATCTCCAGTGCTTGGGGCATATTATCAGAGATTATATGCGGAAGATTCCGAATCCAAGCCCTCAATGATGGAAATTACCTCATATCTGAACTCAATCTCTCTCCCAAAATTACCGCCAGATGAGGTGGCCGAGATAGGTGTCCCAATATCACTTTTGGAGATTTACCAAGCCATTCAGCAGATGCCCTCTGACATGTCCCCTGGGCCTGATGGGTTTCCTAGCAATTTTTACAAGGTATTTTGCCCTGTCATATCCCCAATTTTGTTAACTGTTTTTCTTTACTGGTTCGAGCATGGTATCTCCGACCCAAATTTCCAAGAGGCCACTATCTCATTAATTCTGAAGCCGGGGAAGGACCCTTACAATATGGACAGTTACCGTCCGATATCTCTCCTAAACACAGATATTAAAATACTGGCTAAGGTTTTGGCTAATAGATTATCTAAAGTCATGGATAGGTTAGTCAACAGGGAGCAAGTGGGCTTTATGAGGGGGAGATTGTCCCAGGACCACCTCGTAAATTGTTACATCTCATTCGGAGGCCAGGAATCTAAAACACCAGCAATACTTCTTTCTCTGGACGCCAAAAGGCCTTGACCGGGTGTCCTGGGATTTCCTTTTTCACTACCCTTTAGGCATTTGGGCTACCTGAAGTTTTTCTTAAAATGGGTTAAAATATTGTATTCCTCTCCCTCTGCGCAGAGTGAAATGTAATGAGGGTGTTATCATACAACCTTTTTAAGTTAGAGCGTGGTACAAGACAAGGCTTCCCTTGTCCCCATTACTATTTAAATTGTATCTGGAGCCTTTTTCGTCAGATTAGTGCAGAATCCACTCATTAAGGGTATACAGGTGGGGAATCTAGGTATGCATTTTCAGCTTACGCGGACGATGTATTGCTGCACATTGAGAATCCGGGGATCTCTGTACCGGCTGTTTTGGAGGAGATAGATGGCTTCTCCAAAGTATCTTATTATAAATTGAATCGGGTTAAGACCAAAATCCTCCCCTTAAATCATACTGTCATAAAAGCAGACCTACAGATGTTTGGCCTCGGTTGGGAGGCCAAATCCCTTACATATTTGGGCATTAGTATTAGCACAAGTTTACCCTCGATGATTAAAGATAACCTCAGTAATCTGGTTCAAATTATCTCTGGAGATCTGAACAGATGGCGCTCGATCTTTCTGTCTATGTGGGGAAGGCTGAATCTCCTTAAGATGAATATTCTCCCTAGAATATTATATCCTTTGGGGATGCTCGGTACTTATCTTCCCAAAAAATGGTTTATTAGTTTACAGAAAATATTTAATTCCTTTTTGTGGCAAGGGAAGAGAATACGTAGGTCTTATATCAAGTTGACAGCCTCAAAATTCAAGGGAGGATTGATGGTCCCCTCTCTGTTTTTATATTATGCAGCGCAACACATCTATAAGTTAACTTTGTGGGCCGATGGACATAGGCTCTCTGGTTATTCCCCCCTATGGTTAGATATCGAGTGTGACCTGGCGAAAAGAATGAAGAGTTCTTTACGCACCCTCTTATTTGTTCCCCAGTCCATTATTTCTAAAATTCCCATGAACAACCCCATGGGCTGGTCCTTGAAGGCATACATTCAGTTGCAAACTCATCTTGGAGTCAAATGGTGGCTAT
Source organism: Neoceratodus forsteri (assembly GCA_016271365.2). Taxonomy (NCBI): domain Eukaryota; kingdom Metazoa; phylum Chordata; order Ceratodontiformes; family Ceratodontidae; genus Neoceratodus; species Neoceratodus forsteri. The sequence continues at coordinate 909,246,369 of CM028131.1, read as the reverse complement.
TGGACAACCAGCCTATTTTTGAGAACCCTCAAATCAAAGTAGGGGGTACCACAGTACCCACTGCTTTTTGGCTCCAGATAAGTCATTTTTCCATATCGGATTTTTGGGAACAGGGTCGTTTATGTCCTTTCGACCAGCTGAAGAGACTCCATGGGATTCCTGACCATTATTTTTTCAAGTGGTTACAGCTTAGTAAAGCTATAGCTCGGGTTTTTCATTCAGTGCCCCCTGCTGGTCATACACCGGTTAGCTTGGATGCTTTATTAACTGCTGCAGCCCAACCACATCCAGTTTCCAAAGTTTACAAGTTACTTCAGGAATGGGACTACAGGCTCCCCTCAGGTGTTTGTTACTACTGGGTAGGGGTCTTAAATATCCAGGCTACCCGAATCTTTGGAAAAAACTTTGGGTCACTATGTATAAATTTATTAAACAAGACAGGTTAAGGATGGTACATTTTAATATTATGCATCATCTATATTTAACTCCTTCTCATTTATTTAGGCATGGGGCATCTCCCACGTCTTTGTGTTGGAAATGCAAAAAAGAGGAGGGAACTTTGTACCATATGCTATGGACTTGTCCGGTTATACCGTCCGCTTGGAATGCCATTTCCAATCTCTTGGACCCTGTCCTTGGCTCACACGATAGGTTCACCCCGGAGATTTGCTTATTGTTTGTTTTTCCCACAGGCACCTCCAAGACTTGGAAAGCCTATGTTTCACTTGTTTCAGCTGTAATGAAATTGTTAATTCTAAGACACTGGTCGTCTGATAAATCACCGTCTTTATTAGAATGGTATCAGGAATGTACTTTAGCTTTACAGCTTGAGAAGCACATTGCATATATGCGGGGCAAGCAAGAGCGCTATGCATATCTCTGGGGCCCTTTTGGCCTGGAAACACTAGATCCAATTATCTTAAGTTTTATGTATTTGTTTTTGCTCCCTGTTGCTCGTAACCTGTGGGGTGGGGAAGTGGGGGATGAGGATAGACTTTGGGCTTCTTTTCTCATCTGGGTATTAACTGAAAGTAACTTGCATCTAGTTATGGCGAGTTTATGCCAATATCTTGTGCTCTCTGTTTACTTTTTCATTGTCTGTCCTCTAGCTTGGGTATGTTTATAAAAATAATAAAGATGGTTCAATTACAAAAAAAAAAAAGCTGATGGGGTGCCCAATCCCCAGTTCATTTGCTGATGGGGTAGCCCAATCCCTGTCAGCATATTGCACCCCCCCATGGCTCATGAATCCCCCCCAGAACACTGTATGGCCGACGGGTCCCCAATCTCCCATCGGCTCCACTGCCCCCCAAACAAACTTCCATCTGCCACATGGGAGCCCACCCCAGCATGACAAAAGTCTCCTTCGCCAACAGGTTGCCCAATCCCCAATTGGCTCCACTGCCCCCCCCCAAACAAACTGCCTGGTGCCACGCTGGGAGCCCACCCCAGCATGGCAAAAGTCCTCTGTCGTCTTTTAAAAAAAAAAGTCCTAGAAAAAAAAATCCCTCATTGATTCTCTTGCCCCCTTCCCTCCCCAACCTGCACCCACCCTCTGCGTACCCCACCTCCCCACTTCCCCACCTCACCCCATACTTATCTCAGAGCCCAACGTGATGATCTTTGGTGGACCGGGAACACATCTGCACTCTTCAAAGCCGACTGCGACCTGAAGAAATGCAGGTAAGCTGTATAATGGCATAAATAGTTATTTTTCAACTTTGGTGCATATCTTGGCCATTTTTGGGAATTGTTTCACTAAATTTTCAACATGGGGTCCTTAGGACCTCACTTCATGAACTCAGTCACTGTTATTTTGTTATTCAGTCCTGAAAGGTGATTTCGCAGTCACTGCATGGAACCACCTTTCAGGGTGAATTAACGAAACAACAGTATCACCGTTCATGGGGTAGGCCCCCAAAAACCCTATGTTGAAAATTTGGTGTAAAATTGACTGCTTTATGAGCGTGCATTGCACAGTTCTTATGCACACTTGTGATTTCAAGCATTTTTAATATTTTCACTCCAGATTTTCAACATTGCCACTTTACTATACCTTCTTATGAACAGTATAGCTGTCATTTTTCACATCTCACCTGAAATGTGTTTTCGCACATGTAGCACACAATGGCGCGGTTGGTGTGTGAAATCAATGTTCAGGACAGATTAAGAATATCACAGTGACATTGTTCATGAGTTAGGCCCCCCAAAACCCTAAGTTGAAAATTTGGTGAAAAAATTCCCCAAAATAACTGTTTTACCAGTGTGCATTGCACAGTTCCTACACATGCTCATAACTTCGAGCATTTTTAATATTTTCACTCCAGATTTCAGCATTGGCATTTTACCACACCTTCTTATGAACAGTATAACTGTCATTTTTCACATCTCATCCAAAATGTGTTTTCGCACATGTAGCACACAGTGATGTGGTCGGTGTGCGAAATCAATGTTCGGGACAGATTAAGAAAATCACAGTGACACTGTTCATGAGCACAAATCTAAAACTTGCTATATTGAAAATTTGGTGACAAAAGTTCGTAAAATGACTGTGTTATGAGCGTGCATTGTGCAATTTCTACGCACCCTCGCAAGTTCACGAATTCGTAATCTTTTCAGTCCAGATTTTCAACACTGGCATTTTTCCACACCTCCTTATGATCAGTACAGCTGTCATTTTTCACACCCCGGCCTAAATGTGTTTTTGCACTTCTGGCACAGTATAGCACGGTCGCTGTAGGAATTCAGTGTTCGGGATAGAATAAGAAAATCACAGTGACATTATTTATGAGTGGAGGTCCCAAAAATGTCTATGTTGAAAATCTGCTGTAAAAAATCCCAAAAGTAATTACATTACGGATGTGCATTGCGCAGTTTCTACGCATACTCGTGACTTCACCAGTTTTTTTATATTTTCACTCCAGATTTTCAACATTGTCATTTTTTTACACCTCCTCATGAACAGTACAGCTGTCATTTTTCACATCCAGTTCGAAATGTGTTTTCACACCTGTGGTGCCAAATGGTGCAGTCGCTGTGCAAAATCACCTTTTGGCTAATGAACTGATAGTGTCACTGTTCATGCAGTGGGATCACAAAAAACCCATGTTGAAAACTTGGAGTAAAATACCAAGAAACTCCCAGGGTGTTAGGGTTTTTGACCATAACGCCCTAGCCTGTAGGGACTGACAGGCATCGAGGTGTGACTTGGGGTTGTCGACAGTAACGCTCATGCCATTCCACCCCCATCCTACAGAGAGTGGCAGGCATCGAGGTGTGCCTTGGACCCTTTGGCCCCGGAGTTCACCCCATTCTCCTATACTGCACCCACTTCAGTGTATTTCCTTATGGAATGAGGTGAGTGTAAAACCTGAACACTTCAAAGCACACCTCGACACTTGTAAGTGTCTGCAGGGTAGGGTGAGGTGAAATGTCATGACCAAGATGGGTGATGACCCAAAGGCACACCCCAATGCCTGTCCATCTCTGCAGGGTAGGGGTGGAGTTGGTGTCTGTTCAGTACTTCACTGTCATTCCTATACTGCATCTGTCTAATTCCTGCACTTCCACTGCTAATGACAGCAAGCAACGCTTGGCATTGACAAATGCTTGTTTATTTATGAGACACTAATAAAGTTTCTTTTAGGCTGTGCTGTCACTTTCAAATACTCAGTCGGGATTACTGCTACAAAAGAGGTGTTATGTTTAAATGGATTTCTCTCTTGATCTGCAAATTGCAGTACTCAGTCGGGATTACTACTGTCGGTGTGGCGTACCTGTCATACTTAGAAATGTCAGGATTATTATTGTCGGTGCGGTTTAACTGTTGGGCAAACAATGTTGGGAGTTGTACTGTCGGGAGGTTATGCTTTGGTCAGTCATACTGATCCCGACATAAAGCCATCGCTGTCATGGTGGTCAACAAAATTTTTGTTGAACCAGCATTGTAGATCCAGTAAAAACTACTTCAATCAAGGAGTAGTTATCAGCATCACAAGGAGTGGCAAGCAGAGATATGGCACCTTTGAATATTGAGCCAATACAAACCTGCATGAAACTGAATCTGATGATGAGGACAATTCTTTTTCTTTTTGGCCCCTTTCTGGATTGAGGGAGCCTCCTCCACCTTCCTGAGGGTGTACCCTCACCTCACCACCAGTACTCTGTGGACTTACCTCTATGCCAGACCCAACTCATGCCAGCTGGCAGGCTGTGCCTCACACCACAATTGGCCAGGTACAGGTCGGTGGAGTGCTGTTTTCCACAGGGGCGAGGGTCAAGAGGCCAGCTGTCATAAACACTGGAGTGGTGCAATTTTTATTTCATTTATTTATTTATTTTATTAGCTGTGTGTTCCTGTTTCAGTTATTCCCCACTGGGGATGTGACATGCAATGTCGTCAAGGCACATACACCAACATCCATCACATCCCCACGATGCTGTTGTGGCTCAGATCGTGGTACCCTGGCCTCCACCAGGGGTCAGCCATGGCTGAGCACTGGCCCACACTCCCCCCCAGTGGAGGAGAGCAAGCCCTCTGGTGCTCAATCCTCCACTCCCCAAGTCAGACTTTTGATGCTTCAGACTTGTTCCTGAACCGAGACACCGGTGCCACAAGTGGTAACTCTACTGCTGCACTGGTGAGCCAGCCAGATGAGGATAATTCTGATGAAGATGGTGATGGTGAAATGAAGGATGCAGACAAGAAGGGAGACACTTTATTACAAAATGAGGTTGGAAGCCAGAATGAGAAAGAGTTGGAAGTTGAACATGTGCAGGAAGATGAATGTGATTTTGCAGTGATGAACTTGGATGAGGAAGAAATGGTGTGATGCAGGAAGGATAAGATGAGGGGGCAATGCAATCTGAATAGAGTTCAGTGATTGACCAGAATGAGTCGGATAAAGATAAGGGTGAAACAGACCTTGATAAGTCTATTGATTTTTTTTTGTTGATCTATTTTTGCCTCCTTGCAGGCCAGCCCCCTTCCTGCGATTTCTCCAGCTTCATCACCCTGGCATCCTCCAGGACTTACCTGTCTGTCTCTTTCCCCCGGGATTTGCCCCACCTGGTGGGCCAGCAAGGCCCCCTTCATAGCCCCACTGAGACAGGATTTGGATGGCACAGACATGCCTAGATAGCTGAGTGTGGAGCCTGTGGGAGATCAGCATTATTCTGCTGGCTGGCCCTAATTTTTCTCCATTGTTCTCCCAGAGGAGGAAGTGACATGGAATGATACTAGTGGCCAGGCCATGTGCTTTCCCATGTGCAGCACACTGAGCATCTGTCTTGCCTTCGCTGCCCTTCTTAGGATGGTCCCTGTTGTGCTTACCCCCAGCTGCCACTAGGGGACAGGCAAACACTGGGATCCAAACTCACACCCCCTTGAGGGGAGGGAGCAGTCCTTGGGATGCTCAATCCTCCCCCTTTCCAGCTGACTATCTGACTCCCGAGTTTGCTTCTGAACCTGGGGTGTTGGCGTCGCAAGTGGTAGCACTAATGCTGCACTGGTGGGCTGGCGATAAGCCCATTGTTGAGAAAGGTCAACAGGGTGCTGCAGGAGATAAACAGCAGTATAATGTTCCTGGTAATCAAATAAAAAAAGTGATCTCTTATGTGTACTCTAACTGTTCTCTGATGTAGATACTGAATTGTGAGCAGTATGCTTTATTTATTTATTTAGATTTTGGTAACAGGGTAAGCCCACTGAGACCAAAAGTCCCTTTTTCCGGGGCATCCCGGAATTAGTTACAGCACATTACATACATTGGAATCAGAATACAGTAGTTACAGTAGATACATACAATGGAATGGGCATTTAGCACTTAACAGGGAAACAGCAAGCTCACAAAATGTTAGACAGGTGCACAGTAAATTAGACAATTTTGCACAAGAGTTTCATGTGAGAAATAGTAATGGCAATAGGAGTAGTGAGGCATGACAAACATGACAACAAGACCAGGCAAATGCCCAAGCAAGCCTATATGCAAAAAGATGATCAACAGAGGGAGCAAAAAGATTGTTCTGGGTTCCTCAGCATTAAAAAGAAATTTAGAGAGGTGTGATTGTTTAGACAGAGACAAAGATCTGGCCCGCTGGTGCAGTAGCAAGGCATCCGCTTGTGGAGCCAGCATCCTGGGTTCAGTGACAGACTCAGGAGTCAGAGGGCCCACCAGGGGGAGAAGGATTGAACATCCCAGGGACTGCTCTCCTTCTCCAGAGGAGGGGGAAAAGTGTGTCCGGTGCTATGTGGAGGCTGGGGGTACTGCCACAATCAGTGCCACATGCTATGGGGCAGGGCAGACACTGGTGTCATTGCACATCCCCACCCACAGGGGAAATAACTAGCAAAAACTACATGCCGGCCACTAATGATGGCCTATGCCTCCATCGCCACTCCCACTGCAGACAAAAGGTCCACCGGGGGGGTCCCGCTCCCATGATCCTGCCCAAGGGGGCAAGCCAGGGCTTAGAGACCCATGTTTCCTGGGGAGAAGGCACCAGCCTGGCGACTCTACCCAGGGGGGTAAGCCTGAGGTGGAAGGGAGGTGAACGGAGTGGGAACCAGAACCTCCAGCAGGGGGACAGAGTTGGTGAATAAAAAAAGATAGACAGAGAGAAGGATGAAAACACCATGCAGCCAGAGATAAGTCAGTCTCCACCTCTACTTGTTGTAGCAAGTAGTGGTAGCAGCAGCCCTGCTAATGCAGGTCTGATGTACCCTCTTTCTCATTCTTCAAGAAAAAGTACTACAAACAGTCACTTTTCGCCCCTGTTGTCAATTAGCACTCCAAATCTGGCCAGTCTTAAGAAGACTTTTTCTTCTACTGGAAGGAAGCTCCCATTTTTTCAAACACTTAAATATAAAGCTAAATACCAACATAGTCATCCTGAAGTAATTGCTATAACAAAACTAATTTCTGAGATGATAGCACTGGACTTCACAGGCTTTCAGAGTTGTGTAGCATGTTGGCTTCAAAAGGCTATTGAATCACCTCTTACTGCAATATAACATTCCATCCAGGAAGAATTATTCTACTATTGCTGTTCCTCAGATATATGAGGTCATCAGTGCACAACTAATAAAAAATGCTTTAAAAGATGCAATTGTTGGTGTTGTACACATATGGACAAGCTGTCAGCCAGAACCAGTTATGTCACTGACCACACACTGGGTGTCATTTACTCCCTGTAGTGACTCGGACAAATCTCACCTGAAACTGGCTTCCCTTTGCATCCAATATGTGCTACAGGATCACACAGCATCCAACATCCTGGATGAACTCAATAGAGAGATACAGTGCTGGCTTACATCACAATGGCTTCTGTAGATTTTATTGTGGCTGATAATGGTTTAAAGATATCATGAAAAAAGCAAACAAGGCTGCAGTGTGATTGACTCACAGACATTTTATCTCCCTAGATGAACTGCTGGAAAACATGAGGTTGGAACCTCATCACAAGAAGGCACAGCAGATCCTTACTCTAGAATGGGCAAAACAAAATCTGTCTGAAATTCCAAGCATTTTAAGGAAACTGTAGCACAATCTGTTACTTTCTCAGAGGTGCTACCTGTCCATGACAAGGAGGGTGACAGGAGGCTCCACATCAGGGACTTCAACTTATAATTGAGGAAGTGGTGCAGAGAAGAGGGATTCAGATTAATTGGTGACTGGGGCTCCACCTGAAGGGATAGAGGCCAGTACAGGGGTAACAGCCTACATCCTTCCAGGAGGGGAACTGAGCTCCTTAATGAACAATTTAAATGCTACATTAGTAAGCATTTAAACTAGTCAAGGCTGAAGGTGGAATAAGGCAGGAAGACATATTTTCCCCCACCACATGCTTACAGGGTCAACAATCAGAATCCCAAGGGTGGAAAGTCCCACAGGGAACAAACACAAATTGGAAACCAGGAGGGAGCAGGAAGGGGAAAGAGGAAAGGTAATAGTGGAGGAAAAGGGTAGGGGTAAAAGGACAAGAAGAGGGGAGATGGCAGTATAAAATGGAGAGCCATGTGTGCAAATGCTCGAAGTCTGGGCAACAAAATGGCAGACCTAGAGGCCACCATGGCAGCAGGAGGCCTAGACATAGTAGCAATTACAGATATCAGCTGCAATGAAAACCAGGACTGGGATGTAACCATACCAGGGTATGCGCTATTCAGGAGGAACAGGGTAGGAAAAAAGGGAGTAGAGGTGGCTCTTTATGTGAAAGAGAACACAAAGGCCACAGAAATACAAGAGGGGCAGAGTAAAGTGGAGGTACTGTGGGTCACCCTGGAGACAGGGAGGGGGCTGCTACTAGGATGGGGTGATCTACAGACCTCCAGCACAGGGAGAAGAAGGAGATAAAGATATGATAGATGTAATACAAGGGATGGCTAATAAGGGTGAGGTACTGCTACTGGGGGACTTCAGTCTACCAGATATGGATTGGAGCCTACTTGCTACAGCATCAGTTAGAAGTAGGGAAATCCTAGACTCCCTGCAGGGGGCTTTCCTCAGGCAACTAGTTAAAGAACCCTCTTGTGAGGGGGTGTTACTGGGCCTGGTACTGTCAAACAGGGACAATGTAACTGACGTCACAATGGAAAACCTCCTGGGGACCAGTGATCATTGTACAGTGTGGTTCAGCATAAGGACCGGGTCAGTACCGGGCCACACAAAAACAAGGGTCCTGGACTTCAGGAGGGCTGATTTCAAGAAAAATTGGAAAGTGCCTCAGGAAAGCCCTTGCAGGAATAGGGAATAAGGGTGGGGTAGAGAAAAAGTGAGCAAGAATAAAGCAGGCCATTGAGAAGGAAATAAACCAATGTGTCAAGCAGATTACTAATAGCAAAAAAGGGAAGAGACCGCTATGGTTCTCCAAGGATGTAGCAGAGAAGGTAATGGAAAAGAAGCAGGCATTCAAAAGGTGCAACACAACACAGAAGTAAGGGGATAGGGAGAGTTATCAGAAGAAATAAACGGAGGCAGGGAAGGCAGTTAGGAGAGCTAAAACACAAACAAAGGAAAACATTGCCAAATCAGCAAAAAAGGGGGATAGAACTTTCTTCAGGCTCATAAGCAAAACGAAGAAAAGCATGGCAGGAATATTAGGAGTAAAGGTGGGGGGGTGGAAGAGGTTCAGAAGAAAGCTAACATGCTGAATAAGTACTTTTGTTCAGTATTCACTAAGGAAGACATAGGTGATGGGCCACAGATAGTGGAGAAAGGCATTAAAGGAAGGGAGGTGGACACTAGCCCTTTTACAGGGATAGAGTTCTCAGAGAACTAACAAAACTAAATGTAGACAAGACTATGGGGCTAGGTGGAGTTCACCTTATAATACTATGGGAACTAAAGGAGGTACTGTCTGTGCCTCTGATGGCCCTGTTCAATCTATCACTGGATATGGGGGAAGTTCCGTGGGACTGGAGGAGGGTGGATGTGGTCCCACTACACACAGGTCGGAACAGGGAGGAGGCAGGCAACAACTGACTTGTAAGTCTGACTTTGGTGGTAAGCAAGGCTATAGAAACTCTACTTAAAGAAAGGATTGGGGAATATCTTAACACCAGTGGATTGCAGGATACAGGGCAGTATGGGTTCATAGGGGGTACATCTTGCCAAACAAGCCTGATTGTTTTTTGACTGGTAAACAGGGAGGTGAGTCAGGGAGGAGTGGTGGATGTGGCCTACCTGGATTTCAGTAAGGCCTTTGACACTGTTCCACACAGAAGACTAGTAAACAAGCTAGGCAGCATGGGAGTGGGTCCAAAGATAGTAAAATGGGTACAAAGTTGGTTAAGTAATAGAGCTCAGAGGGTGGTGGTAAATGGAGTTCACTTGGAGGAAGGGTAAGGTAACTAGTGGGGTGCCACAGGGGTCAGTACTGGGACCAGTCCTCTTCAATGTCTTTATAGGCGACATTGCAGAAGGCTTGAAGGAAAGGTATGCCTGTCTGCGGATGACACAAAAATCTGAAACAGAGTGGACAGACCAGGGGAGGTGAAGAAAATGAAGAAAGAACCAAAAAACTGAAAGACTGGTCAAGGGTTTGACAACTGGGCTTCAATGCCAAAAAATTTAAAATTATGCATATGGGACACAGAAAACCAAGGGCAACATATCATTTGTGGGGAAGGGAGGTGTTAACAACAAAACAGGAAAGAGATCTGGGGGTCATCATATCTGATGACCTGAAGGTAGCAAAGTAGTGTGATAAGGCAGTAGGAAAAGATAGTAGGAAGCTGGGGTGCATAGGAAGGAGTATCTACAGCAGAAAAAGTGAGGTAGTATTACCCCTATATAGATTAATTGTAAGGTCACACCTGGAGTACTGTATGCAGTTCTGGAGGCCCCATCTCAAGAAGGACATAGATTGGTGGAGACGGTACAGAGAAGGGCAACCAAAATGGTGCATGGCCTGTATCAGAAGCCCTCCAAGGAAAAGCTCAAGGAATTAAATATGTACTCAATGAAGGAAAGGAGAGAAAAAGGAGACATGATAGAAACATTCAAATACCTCAAGGGTATCAATAAGGTACAGGAGGGTGGCATATTGAACAGAAAAAGATGCTCAAGGAAAAGGGGACATGATATGATGCTGGAAGGGGGAGACTTAGAGGGGATGTGAGGAAATATTTATTCATGGAAAGGGTTGTGGAAAGGGTGATTGATACCTGGAGCACCTCCCAGCATAGGTGGTGTGTACTGTAAATGGTTACAGGTTTCAAACATGCATGAGATAGACACAGGGGGAACATTAGTAACAGGGCTGGGGGGAAGGCTGGAGATCTATTGGGGTCTATGGTAGCACTGTACGTAGGGACTTTAGGGCAGACTAGATGGGCCAAGAGGTGTTTTCTGCCAACAGCTTCTATGTTTCTAGGTTTCTTTTAGGCAGACATTCAAATTTCACATGAGTTATCTGCTGTAGTAGATAGTGGGCATATACTCTTCTATCTACAATCAAGCTTGTTTCTGTTTATTATCTTCAAACTGTTCATTATTTAAACATGGGACTGCTACATTAACCCAACAGTAAAACAAGTAAATCCATTTTAGGAGTATCATTATTCCAAAGTTAACCATCATGTGCCCTCCTCAGAAATTGTCTGGTTCTTTCCTGTAATTAATCAGCCAGGAAGATTGTAAAGGTAGCAGGAAGGATCTAGCCACTTTACTCTCACTGTAGAGTCAGAAACATGGATAGTGCTTTGAGGGGGTTAAGATGACAGTTGATTTGGGTATTAGTAATTCACCTAAACGTTGTTTCAGTTTTTACTACTGTGCTCATTTGACAGTCCTATGTTTTAGAATGAATGTATGTCAATTTAACATATTTGACTAAAACTAACAGAAAAGGTAACAAAAAGGTATTTTTTCTCATAAACATGTAAAGTATAGTTGGTAAATAAAAAAAAAATCTTTTAAAAATTTTAAAGTAGCAAAAATGTACAGAAAGGTTTCTGTATATGCTGTTTATTATTTTTCTGTATATGCTGTATGTTATTTTTATACTAGCGTTAAGGTACTCTTGGGAGTTTTACCTCTAATTAATCCAACCCCCATGTGCATAAGGCCCTCAGCTATGCCTAGGGGCATCAGTAGGCACCTGGGGGTTGGATTAACTACTGGTAAACCAACCTCTGGTTGTACCTTAATGCATGAAAGAAAGCATTGTCTGTTGAGGGGTTTCTGCACATTCAATGTTTCACACATTTTATAAATTTAATCATGCACTATTTCCTGAAAAGGGCAGAGATATAAAAGCTTTTACATATGTGGCAAAAAGAATATGCAATATTTCAGTCAGTCCTGCAAAGCAAAGCAGCGACTATGGGCCATATAGGAAGAACAAAGACTGCCTCAGAATAAGCTCATCCAGGATGTTGCAACAAGGTGGAACTCTACCTTTTACATATTCCAATGACTGCCTGAGCAAAACAAATTCTGGTCAAAGCCACTACAACTGCTAGTGCATTAACTTGATAAGGGGGTTTCATGGGGTTAAATGTAAAGATGAATTGCTGTAGGCAGCTGTGTGTGTAAATTTCATTTTCGGTAAAGTTAGATGATTTATCTGGTTGATCCTGTGTTTCTCATGTGTTTTTACAGCGAACATGCACTCTGTCATTCAAAAATGACCACCCTGTCATTGGCTCTCGCTGTCTGTGTGGGTAGGCGGAACAGATCTTGAAACATGGCAGCTCCTCGGCAGCTCCTTTTGTCTGTTAGCAAGGATCCACCACAGAAACCCTCCTCATCTTCCGTCTTATTTAGAATACCTTTTTTTTAAATGTTCATCTGCTCCATGTAATAGTATGAATAAAAATGCTATATTTGGTTGAGACAGTGCAAAAAGAGGAGAATAAAATCAAACAAACAAAATTGAAGAAATTCGAGCTTGACAGACAAGATTACTTGCTGTACAGAGTATTCGATTGGAATAATAAGAATAACAGAAATATGAAGAAGGGTAGAAATAATTATCATACCCCAAACCAACAACACCAGCCTGGGTCACAACTACGTTCTATCCTTAAAACTCGTAGCCACTCTCCAGTATATACTTCCAATAGTTAATCTGAGGGGAGCCTTTTTTAGAGGAGGAAGAAGAAGAAGAAGAGGAGACAGAGGTACCTTATGACCGCAGGAAGAATGAACAACACGTGGTACAATTCCAAGAACCATTCCAGCAGCCTCCACAACAGCAGAGGGAGGTGAGATTACTGAGGAGCCAGCTACCGGTAACTCCATCACCTCAAACCAATCTCATAAACAGACCAGGAGAGGTGGACAGAAACACAGGAGGAAGATTCCAAGGCAAGAGGAAATAAGTAGTAGTTCAGAAAATATTGTAATCAACATCTCTGGGGCAGACCTAACACTAGATCAATTGTCAGTATTAAGAAAAGGATTATAGTGTATGGTGGAACGCTGTTCCGCATGGAAATCCATGCCTGGAACAGCGTTGTTGTCCTTCACTCGGTGTGTCACGATCTTGTTGTGCTGCACCCAGTGCGTCACCGGTGCAGCACAACAAGATCCCAATTCTGACCTTCATGCACAATAAATGGCGCACCGCGGCATACGGAAGGAAGCCTGTGGCAGCAGACACAGATGTAAGCCTTTTTTTTTTACCGGTGTTCACGAGTGCTATTTATGGTTGCCCATACACTAAAGATTGTGTATGAGCAACCAATACACAAACTAAAGGCAGTTATACGATCTTGAGGTTTCCGTGGTAGCAGACCTCTCGACTACGCTCTGAGGTCTCAGGTTACCACGAACCTCTCGACCAAACTGCATTTTGTTGTGTATGTTTTCATACACAATCCTCTATGTCCTTCATACCTACAGCCGATACTAAGCCATTTGACATCTATGTGGCCCTTCATAGATTCATTCGGAATATTAATTTAAAAGCACATTTTGAGAAAGTCAAGATGTGTCGTGGGAATCCATCAGTGGTAAGTCAGGACGACAATACCTTTACTTTGGGACAGGAGGTAAGGCCTTTTAAGCCACCTTCTACTTTTTTGCCACCCTATAATGACACAGTAAGGGTGTTTGAATGTGTCTGTGAACAGGGGTTTAAGAATATACTGGACAGAGGCAGTAGACCCACCTTTGTCAACATGACACATTCAGAATCCATGGCATTGAAATTGCTGATGGAGAATGTTAATCTAGTAATTAAACCTGCTGACAAAGGGGGTTCTATTGTGGTAATGTCCACCAAACAGTACACAGCAGAAATTAATAGACAACTTCAGGATACCTCATTCTATAAAAAAAACTTCTGAGTGATCCTACCTTGTTATTTAAAAGGGAGGTAGATACTTTTTTGTTTAATGCAGAATCTAATGGTATTATTGATCATGATGAATTGTAATTTCTTACTGTGGAACAGCCTATTAGAGCCAGTATCTATACCCTGCCAAAAATACATAAAGATATGCACAATCCTCCAGGATGACTGATAGTGGCAAGAATAGGCTCCTTAGTTGAGCCACTTTCACTATATGTGGATTCACATATTAAAGGTTATGTACCTGCATTAAGATCATATGTGCGGGATACCACACACATATTGGAAGTCCTGGAGGATATGCAATCAGAGAATGATTGGTTATTGGTATCAATGGACATTTGTTCATTGTATACCAGTATTCCACACAGTGATGGACTGGAAGCCCTACGGTACTGGTTAGACCTTGATTCTCAGGTGCACAATGGTAAAAAGGAATTTCGTCTTGAGTGTGCAGAACATGTGGTTACCAAAAACTGTTTTCTTTTTCAGGATACACATTACCTACAGGTTAAAGGGACAGCAATGGGGATAACATTTGCCCTCAATTATGCTAATCTCTATTTGGGAAAATGGGAAACAGAATATGTCTATGATGGCCAGGTCAACCTATTCTTGGATAGGATTAACATTTGTCATTGCTTTATAGATGACATTTGTATGATGTGGCGTGGTAGCAAGAGTGAGCTAAATCAATTTGTCTCTTATTTAGAGGCAAATAATAAAAATCTAAAATTCACTGTTAAGTGTGATTCTGTGTCTGTCCCCTTCCTGGATCTTACAATAATGAAGAAAGGTGATGGTACCTATGAAACCAACCTATACAGGAAGGATACAAACAGAAACTCATTATTACGTGCCACAAGCTGCCACCCACAACATTTAATAAAGAACATCCCCAAAGCCCAGATGTTAAGACTTTGTAGGAATTGTAGTAATGACTCCGATTTTATGATTAATGCCTCTGAGATGTGTACTATATTTATGGTTAGAGGATATGGTGCTGATATGGTCTATAAAGCGTAAGGTGAAGCCCTAGAAAAAGATAGGAAGGAGCTCCTTACAGTAAAAGATCATGAAAAGGATACCTCTAGGATGAATTTTATCACAGAATACACCAGGCACACAAGGGACACAGAACAAGTCTTAAATGATAAGATCAGAACCATTACTCAAAGAAAGTGTAAAAGAAAGGCCTAGAATGGTATACAAATGTGGACAGAATTTAAAAGATAAATTGGTCCACAGTTTTCAAGCTCCAGTAGCTTGTTGTGTGCCTGATGGCAATTGGTTGCCATCACTGCCACATGGTAACTTTCAATGTGGCAATTGCAAATTTTGTGCTTCAATCCTGAAAACCAACACATTCACCACAGTTAATAGTACAAAAGTGTATAAGATAAATTATTTTTTCCTATTGTAGTACAGATAACTTGGTGTATCTGGCAACCTGTAAGTGTTCTGCATTTTATGTTGGCAAGACAACAAGACCTTTTAAGATCAGGATAGGTGAACACCTGAGGTCAATTCTTGCTGAAGATCCTTCAAATGCACTAGCTAACCATTGTAGAACAGCAAGAAACACTGGTCATACTTTTAAATTCTGTGTGATAGAGACGGTAACAGTCGGGCCATGAGATGGTAACCTTAAAGAAAAACTTAAATATAGAGAATCATTTTGGATATTCACATTAGGGGCATTGATTGCACCAGGCCTCAATGATAGAATTGAACTGTTGTCTTGCATTAGGAAATAAAATGTTGTGTCAAAAGGAAATGCAGTGTCAGGATAGGTAACAATATTTGTTAGTGCAAATGATGTGATAGTTCTATTAGACAGGTGATTGTACCTTGACAGTATTTATTTTTGTTGTCTTTAGGTCCCTAATGACATGTGTTTTGCCACCTTGTTCCTGAAAGCTTAATGAAACAAAAGAAAAGAGAAAAAAGTTGTTTCAAGCATGGACCATAATGGTGACAGTGAACACTAGATCAAATGGACCTTTATCATTTTTCTTGACCATATATGTAAGAAGTACTATTTGTGCCTTAATGGAATTAAGAAATGATGTTACAGTTCCTCAATGCAGTTTTTAATTGTGTTTTAATATGCCAAAGGTTATTTATGCCTTTTGTATCCCAGTGATTATTTTTGGTGGTGTTGGTAGACACATATGTATAAAAATGTATGTTTCAAGATTTGCTTTGGTGATCATACTATCCCTTTAAGGACACCTACTTAAATAGGTCTCATTGTGTGAATGGATCATCCCCCTGATGATGTACTAGTTGCAAAATGCTGCTGTATTTGGACAGTATGTTGTTGTCAGTTAGCCTCTTTTAACTTTTTGCTAAATAAAGCCTTTTTTGCTCTTGGTCTTGGAGTAGTGCCAGTTTTGTTGTTGTTTTGTTTACCCTGGTACTGAGCACACTCCGTTTACCAGCTGCAGATGTTTTTGTTGTTTCATATCTATTTGGTTGATCCTGCTGTTCGTCAGCCGTGGGAATGGGATTGTGCTTCACTGCCTATAGTGCTACTGAAATACGATTGGGACTGTAAACTATAAGTAAAAAAATAAATGAATAATCCTGAACTGGAGAGAGAGGTAGTTGGAGGGACAGATAAAGTGTGTGTGTGTGTGTGTGTGTGTGTGTGTGTGTGTGTGTGTGTGTGTGTGTGTGTGACACAGGAGTCAGGCTGGAAAAAATTGCTCACCAGCAATTATATAAAATAAAAGATGGGGAAGTGTGCATATAAGAATTTAATGCACACACTCAGTGTGGGATGCTTATGTAGCATCTCACACATTGGGTGTGCATTAAATTCTCATATTACACACTTACTCATCCTTTATTTTATATTTATTTGGGAGTGGGTCCCAAGTCCAGGAAATATGCAAAGGGAGTTGATCAAGGACTGTAAACAAACATGTTTTGACAAACAAGAACCTGAGGTCATGAGTTGAAACTGGAGGGCTGAAAGTTTAAGAGGGATGTGAGGAAATTTTATTTTTTGGAAAGGGCGGTGAAGCTGTAGAACAGCCTGCCAACGGAGGTGATGGGCACCAAGACCATAAATGGTTTAAGGCATGGCTGGGATGGAGTGAAGGTCTTGGTGGTTGCTCAGGTCAGCAACATTAAGCAGGGGAGTAGGAGGTGCTCTGAATGGACAATAGGTTCTGGAGCAGATAGGGAAGTCTAGGCAGACTAGATGGACATTTCGTCTTTTTATGTTGTCATTGTCTATGTAATAATATATGCATTGATGAAGGGAGGAAAAATCAAGCTGAACTTGTGTGAAGCAATATACTACTCATAGAATGGTGACAGCATGATAGGTACATACTGCATGTAGTTACTGTATCATGATGGTATCCAGTTGTATTCCAATGTTGAATAAGCTACAATATGGGATTTTATTTATTTTTGTTTTATTTTTAATAGCCCAGACATTGTCTGCACAGTAATAGCACACAGCCAATGATGCTGCTTGCAATTTGAGACCTTGTTTTTTTAACCACTTTATTCATTTTTGGAAAATCACTTGTAACATGGCTGCAATATATTTCCCTTATACAGCCAGCAAATTGTCCATTGCTGCTTCATGCCAGCTGAGTAAATGCTAAGGTCTAAAAAGTAGCCACTGGTTAAAATTCACCCAGTGTTTTAGCCACTTGTGAACTGAACTAGCCACTCTACAAAAAATGGTCTGATGCTGCTTTCCTGACTCTGCAACCCAAACATCCTGGGGTTCTCCACTGTTTGGTGCTAGATCTGGACTGACAGATATCATGTTCTCAAGGGGCAGTGAGTGAACTTGAACTCTCTAGCATGCTTTGCTCATGATTTTTGTGAAGAAAAAAATTGCTTTGCTGCATGGCACTAATTGGCCAAACATACTGATGGATGTGACAGTGTCAGCCTGCTGTGGTGTGATGTGACAGCCAGCCAGCCACATTCAGTTACATTCATTAAAATGTCCTAGCCACAGTGGTGAAAGGGAGCTTAGAAATGTTAGCCACGCTGATTTTACAGTAGCCGTTGGCAATGGTCGTGATCCTTCAGGCACACCCAGTGCCAGGAAGAATAAAGATCGGCCCTTATTAATGACTGAGATTAATAAGGAACAGAACCTCTCCCTTTTTTCCTTAATTTTCATTTTAAAGGGGTTACTGTCAGTCCTTTTTGCATCACATTATTTCTAGTTGAAAACTCGTATTTTCTAATTGCTTACCTTTCCTAAAATTCATTAATGTTGCTGGTTGTTTTATCTGATCCTTTCATGGTAGAACTGAAATGCATGCTAATGGTGTTACTATACCCAGAGTTGTTTTGTTTCAAATCCTTGACCTACTCTTACAGTATACTCTCTGAACTTTAGGAACACCCCTAAACAATGCAGCCACTCATGATGCCATATTCTCCTCCCCTCCCACTGCATAATGATGTTTTATTTGGGAGGGGGGTCCCAAGTCCAGGAAAGATGCAGTGGGAGTTGATCAAGTTCAAGTGTATTTCCTCAGGAAAACTCAATTGAGCAAGCTCATTTACAAGGAGGTCCTGCCACAGGCACAACAGCAAACATCAAATACATAATAAACAGTAATAACATAATACAAAAACTAATGCAAGGGTAAACAATATAGACTCAGAAGAATATAAAGGAAACTAACAACTACTATATCAAGGCATGAGACATAATGACAAGGAACAATAATTTACAGACAGTATCACAGGGTATGAAGAGGAAGTGCAAAATGATGACATAGCAAGAAGGTGCAAAGGTCCCTGCCATAATCAATAAAGTGCTTAAACCCAACAAGGGTAATAAGAGGATCTAGGGGCCTGACTAGCTGGAATAGCAGAAGCAGTCATCTTTACAGGAACTACATATTAGTGATTGGGCAATGTTCAAAGAGACACAATTGGAGAGCCAAGTGGTATTTTGGAGTTTATTCCAGACAAATGGTAAAGCATAACTGATTGCAGTTTTTCCAAATCTAGCGTGAACCATAGGCACATCTAGCAAGATGATCAAGGACTGTAAACAAACATGTTTTGACAAACAAGAATCTGAGGTCATGACTTGAAGCTGGAGGGGTGAAGGTTTAAAAGGGATGCGAGGAAATTCTATTTTATGGAAAGGGTGGTGAAGCTGTAGAACAGTCTACCAGCAGAGGTGGTGGGCACCAAGACCATAAATGGTTTCAGGCATGGCTGGGATGGAGTGAAGGGCTTGGTGGTTGATCAGATCAGCAGCATTCAGAAGGGGAGCAGGGGGTGCTTTGTATGGTCAATAGGTCCCAGGGCAGATAGGGAAGTCTAGGCAGACTAGATGGATCTTTGGTCTTTTTATGCTGTCATTGTCTATGAAATAATATATGCATTGAGCAAGGGAGAAAAAATCAAGCTGAACATGTGTGAAGCAATATACTATTCATACAGTGATGACACCATGATAAGTACATACTGTATGAAGTTACCATATTATGATGGTATCCAGCTGAAAACCAATGTTGAATAATCTACAGTATGGGATTTCATTTATTTTTGTTTTCTTTTTAATAATCTAGACATTGTCTATATAGTAGTAACAAACAGCCAATGATGCTGCTTACAATGTGAGACCTTGGGGTTATTTTAACCACTTTATTCATTATGGTGAAATCACTTGTAATATGGCTGCAATTCTGTTCAGCCAGTTAACTTTTGGTTTACCTATGCATCCCTCTTACAAGACAGTGCTGTAGGTATTAATGCCAGTGCACAATATTACCCTTAGGACAGGTTGTGGAGTACATTTGAATAGATGTAAACATTGTGACACTGCACTGTATGTCAAGTAAGAATGGTGTCTCTGATTGTGAGCATTTGTCCCTGAATTTACTGGGCAGTGTCCCTCATTTTGGTCATGGCAGGGTGAGAGGTATTTATTTATTTAGTTTTTGTTGACCGGGTAATTGCACTAGCCAACAAGTGACTATTTTCAGGCACGACCCGGGAGGTACAATTACGAAACATAGTGATACATAAGCAAAATAACAGGATACATAAGAAAAATACAGGAAGATACACATGGCAGGATACAATAGCATGACATAGGAAGATGTACAAGGCAGAATACATTGCAAAGGACATTATTACATGGTGTGCTTAAATAAAGTGCCAAGGGTTTGAAATACATGAAGACAGTAGATTAGGACCTGGAGAAAGGGAGAGGACAGGTGTAAGGTAAGACAGGTGAGAGAAGGACAGGAGGGGTGGGTGAGCAGCTAGGAAGGAGAGGGCAGTAGGGAGGGAGTGGCAACAAGAGCGCCAGGCTGGAGAGGGTTACCAGAAGTGGCAGGGACTTCAAACCAGGGTCGGCGGGAGGCACGGGGGTAGGGAAAGGACAGAAAAGGGGGGAAAGGTAGGGAGGACGAGGGAGAGAGGGGTAAAAGGAAGAGAGAGATAGAAGGAGGAGAGGAGGCTGGCTGGGAGAGGGTAGAAGGCAAAGGAGGGTAAAACGGTAGATGGCCAAATACTGCAACAGCAGTACATGGTTCCAACCGCGGCCGGTCAGTGGAGCCAAAAGACGGCAATCGGAGGAAGGGTGCAAGGGGTTACGGCAAATGACGGCAACAGTGGTAGAAGAGTTGCAACGCGGTCAGGTGGTGGAATCGACAGACTGCAGGGCAGGGAGAAGAGGTCGGTGAGAGGAGGAGAGAGGCGGTAAGTTTCGGCAATAGTGGTAATAGGTAACAATGCTCAACCGGGACGGTGGAACTGAGAGACAGCAGGGCAGGGAAGTAGAGGTCGGTGAGAGGAGGAGAGAGGTGGCAAGTTTACGGCAATAGCGGTAATAGGTAACAACGCTCGGCTGGGACGGTGGAAACAAGAGACGGACGGGAGAGGATAGGGGGCCGGTAAAAGGTGAGATGAGCCGGCAGAAGAAGGATGGGAGAGGCAGAGGTGGGGGGGAAGAGAGGAGATACAGAAGATATGGTCAAGGGGGGAGAAAGGAGGGGAGCAAGAGTAGGTGAGTGAAGGAAGGTGATGGGTGGAATGGCTGAGGGAAAAAAGAACAGGGTTCGAGGGTAAGCCAAGTGGCAGGCAGTAAAAGCAAAAACCATACATTTGGCAAACGAACAACAGATTTAAGCAGCATTTATAGAACAAAAAACACAGTAAAAAACAACCATGAGTTAAAGCACAAGTGCATATAATAAGGGAGTGGGAAGAGCAGTTTAGGAGCAGGGGGATCAGGTAGGATCAAAGCAAACACATTTGTCCATAGCAGTGAGGAAAGTTCTGAGCTTGCACTTAAATGTTGCATGAGAAGGAGCATTCCTTAGTTCCTGAGGCAGCAAGTTCCAAAGGTGAGGAGCAGCACAACTGAAGGAACCCATGCCCTTTTTTGTACGGCAGAGGGGGATAGTTGATAAGGACTTATCTGCAGATCTAAGGTCCCGTGAGGGAATAGCTGGTCTGAGTAGTTCAGAGAGGGCAGCAGGTTTGGATGTTCTAATGATGGTGTCTGAGAGATTGTAGAGGTAGTATTGCCTGGTAGAGGAAGAGGAAAGCCAGCCAAGGTCATGATATAGTTGGCAGTGATGCTTCAAGCATGGCGCTTTCGCTGCATACCTGCAAACATTGTTGAAAGTGGTGTCCCATAGATGCAGTGCAGTTTTATTGGCCATGGTTAGGATGGGACCACCATAGGTGAGGGTTGGCAGCAGGATACCTCTGGCTATTGCCAGTTTAGCTGCAGGGGTAAGGAGGTAGTTGGTCCTGTAAGCAGCCCCTAGCTTACAATTGACAGACTTGCAAGTTTTCTGGATGTGCGTTTTTAGGTCCAAGGTTTGGTCAAGGTGAATGCCCAAGTAGCGAAAAGAGTTGACAGGTTCTAGGGGTTACCATCAATATCAGGAACAGAGATAGTAGAAGGACAGGATCTAAGTTTGTGAGTGAGCCAAATAACATAGCTTTAGTTTTGTTGGTATTTAGAACAAGGCGTTGAGTGCAGCCAGCGCTGCACAGTGGAAATCAGTGGTGAGGGCAGCATTCAATTGTAGTATGTTGTCAGAATGCGCATAGATGACCAGGTCATCTGCATACAGTAGTGAGTAGCCAGTGGTTACCACATCAGGAAGATTATTAACAAATAGTGAAAAAAGGAGAGGGCCAAGTATGGACCCCTGAGGGACCCCAATATTGATGACAGCACTGTCTGAGATCGCTGAGTTAAACTTCACAGCCTGAGACCTGTTGGTAAGGTAGCTTTCAAACCAGGTAGTTACTGGGAGGGAGAAGCCCAGACTTCTGAGGGTGGAAAGTAGTAAGGTATGATCAACCAGGTCAAAAGCTTTGGTTAGGTTGATGAAAACTGCCCCTGTTAACTTCCCTTTATCCATGTTGGTAATAATGTCAGAAGAGAATTTTACAAGTGCAGTCATGGTGCTATGGTGTTTTCTAAAGCCGTGCTGAGCTGAATTGAGTAAGTTGGAGTTTTCAATGTATTCGGTAATTTGCGTTGATACTAGCTTCTCAAGGATCTTGTTCAGGACAGATAAAATAGCAATAGGCCTGTAGTTAGACGTGTCATTTTTGCTGCCTTTTTTAAATACTGGAGTGATTCTGGCGGCCTTCCAGATGTCAGGGACAACGCCATTGGAAAGGGATAGGGTGAATATCCTAGCTAGAGGACCAGATATGTAGTGAGCAGCCATCTTTAATAACCGAGGTTCCAAGCCATCAGAGCCAGTACTGGTGTTGTTCGAGATAGCCTTAAGCAGCTTGAAAACTTGATGCCTGGAGACTGCTTTGAAGTAAAAAGGGTTAGATAGGTTAGGTGATTCGCCAGGTGCTGAGAAGTTAAGTTGTGTGGCAGGAGATTGAGATTGAAGGGAAGCTGTGAAGGCAGATAAGTCTGAAAACTGCTGGTTAAACGCATTTGCAATAGTGGCAGAGTCATTGCAGTGGACACCATGCAGAACCATTTCAGAGGGGGTGACATCTTGTGTGGATCCTAGAAAGGATTTAATGTGGCCCCAAAACTTCCGAGGGTCGTTAGAGGAATTAACCAGCAGGTTTTGGCAGTATTTGCTTTTGGCCTGCCTGATGCATCTTTGCAGTCATTTCTATATTGTTTGTACAGGATGAGATCAAGCTGAAGTCCAGTTTGTTTGTATTTCCTCCACTGCTTATATCTGACTTGTAACTTGTGCAGAAGATCTTTATTTAGCCATCTAGAGTGCTGACCTCTGACTCTTCTTTTAGCTTTTGGGAGGTGCTTCTTTTGCGCATCACCAAACTTAGTTAGAAATAAGTTAAGGGCAGTACCAACATTGGGTGTAGAGAAGATGTCAGTCCAGTCAATACCAGAGATATCAGATAAGAAGGTTTGTTCATCGAGGGCTGCATAGTTCGTGAAGGTGATCAGTCGTGGTTGAGGAGCAGGTGGTGTACAGGAGCGCCAGTGACAGAGCGTTGGTGAGTGGTCTGTAATTGAGTCAGCCAAAACCGAAGCTCTCGAGATGTGGTCCGGTCTATTAGTAAGGATCCAGTCAAGTAGCGTCCCCGAATGAGAAGTCGTGGCTCTGGTACAGTCTGTTATAATTTGATGGAGATTGTACTTCTGGATCAGGGATGCAAGTATATTGTGCTGTGGACCCAGCCAGTTCAGGTTCAGGTCACCGAGGAGGAGTGCTTCATTCGATTTTATATTCAGAGAGACATACTGTAGTAGGTTCTGGAGACTATTCAACCCACTGGTTGGTGGGTTGTACACACATACGATGTGTAGTAGTTTCGAACCCAGTGCCAGGGTAGCATGCAGCGTTTCGCATAGCAGAAGGGAATCAGGGCAGGGTAGGATGCTGAGGGACAAATGATTTTTATAGAGAATTGCAACCTCCCCCCCTTAGATCCATAACAGTCCCGCCGGAGAATATTGTACCCAGGTATATGGCAGGAAGTATCAGGTACAGTAGGTTTCAGCCAAGTTTCGGAGAGGCATAATATGTCAGGGGCCATCAGCTTAGTCCAGGTTTCGAGCTCAGCCAGGTGATTCGGGAGGCTTCTAATATTCATATGGGTTAGCACCAGGCCCTTTTTTGTGCCAATAGAGGTGGAGGGTAAGGTGCATATCTTAGGGCCGGGGTTGGGTTCAATATCGCCAGCTAGCATAAGGAGCCGCTGGGCCAGGTGTATAAATAACTCGGCAGAAAAAATGCCTAACAGGCTTTTAGGTTTATGATAGCTTAAGAGATAGGAGTGGAGAGATAGATATATACAGCCCTTTTTGATTAGTATAAGGTGAACAGGGGGAGGATTCAAGTGAGCGGATAGGAGAATGTTGGAGAATCTAAAGTCATTTGTATGCTGAGTGCAGGGGTCCACGGTAATTGAAAGAGAAGTTGTAAGCCAGTTCAGACACAACAGGAGGGATAGGCAGAAGAATGGGATAAGTTTCAGATGGCTAGTAGTGCAGAGTAGGTTCATTGTAGGGAGACCAGGGTGCGACACCATTCCTGGAAATAGGGGAAGGACAAAGGTCGGGATGAAGAATAGATGGGACAGAGATAACAGCTCAAATATATAGCAGGGATGAAGCCTACTAGCGGAGTAGCACTACTGTACAGAGCAGGTTAGTACAGAGACAAGACGGGGATAGGATATCACCCCTAGTGGGAGAGGAATATAACGAGCCAATGGAAAAATAGACACTTAGTCATATGACAGATAGGAGACTTTAAAGCCAAGGGCCCACTCAGGGTGGTGAGGTGGGGGAGGAGGGAGCGGCGCCAAGCGCCGGGCGGAAGTGTGCAATGGAGGAGCTTGCAACACGGCCGCGGTGGCAGCGCCACAGTCCCCAAATGGATCAAAAAAGTGGCTAACCTTGGTAAAAGGAAGCAACTACAGCCGCTTTCTGTGAGGGAAGGTACAGGTTAGAGTCCCGACCCAGCAGAAGAGAGCGGCGGCAGGGAAGTTGAAGGGACGTACCTTGCGGGCTTGCGCCTTCACGGCACAAGGTGTACCAGGAGCGGCTGAGCTCCTGGTTCCCTTCCTCGGCTGTTCGTGGTTTGCAGCGGCCCCTGGCAACAGAAGATCTGGAGGAGCGCGGTTTTCTTCCAGAGGCGCCGCTTTAGGAGCAGGCACCCCGGTGGTCATCTGGGAGGCGGTCTTACAGATTCCTGGCCCTGGAGGAGGGGGATCCGAAGCCCCAGCGGGCCCGGGAGAATCCTTGCAGGCCTGCGCCTTCAGCGGCACAAGGTACCAGGGAGCGGCCGAGCTCCTGGTTCCCTTCCTCAGCTGTTCGCAGTTTGCAGCAGCCCCTGGCAACAGAAGATCTGGAGGAGCGTGGTTTTCTTCCAGAGGTGCCGCTTTAGGAGCAGGCACCCCGGTGGTCGTCTGGGAGGCGGTCTTGCAGATTCCTGGCCCTGGAGGAGGGATCCAAGGCGGCGGGCCGGGAGAATCCTTCGGGCTTGCGCCTTCAGGCACAAGGCACCAGGGAGCGGCTGAGGTAGCCAGATGTTGCAGCTGATACCGCTATGATTTTTTTTGCACTCCCCTATGATTCCTCTTGTAAGCCTTGGACTGGAAACCCCAAATGCATTGGTTGCCTAGCATAAACCAGACCTTCACTGAAGATAAATCATTGCCCCCCCCAAAACACACACGCACACATTTGGGAGTTATAAAGTAATTTGAAACTCCTCTGGTATTTCCTATGAACCCTTGAGGTCACTTAAAGCAGGCATGATGAGAAAGCTGGAACTAGTAACCATGTTATTACACAAGCCCTGTTATGCACAAATTAAGACTGAAATACGTGTACAGTATTATTATTGTGACCATTAGTTCCCATCAAAACTTAAAAACACTGTCAGAGTAAAAGAAAAAATACCAATCATTGCAGGATAGCATATTTACAGATGGTAGCCTCGATCTCCTGCAATGATAACAACATTTCATTCTGTGTTGATCTGAGAAATCTGAACCTCATTCCTCACCAGGAAACACTGACTAACAGAGAAAAAATAGTGCAGTAAATAGACTGCTGAGTGGATGAATTACTATAAAACTTCAATTAAATGAAGTCCATTAGGTACCAGGTGAGCCCCTTATTTCTACCGTCCTAGCAAAATGTCTGCAGAGCTCCACCCTGCAGCCATAAAAAGGCTGTAAAACATTACACATTGGAGAACAGCATAGTGGATCTTGATGTGTACATTAATCCTCAACAGTGGGCTATTTTTGAACTTCTAATCAAGATCTTGCAACACTTTTAAGAAATTGGTAGGGAAGTGAGTTTTAACAGTGCCACACTCATCCTAAATAATCCCACTATGTAGATGCTTAGATTTCAGTTAAATGCAAGCAGGGATACTCTCATACCACTGACAGGGACTTGCCACCCAGAAAAAGAAGACATAGTCCATTGGATGATTAAAAAGTCAGAGATTATGAGAATCTCTTTGAAATGCTGGAAGCATAACATTATACTATAGCAAAAGTACTAGACACACGGTGCAAGATGAAACAGCTTCCATAGCATGACTCCAATGTGTTTAAAAATTGCGGAGAGAAAAACAGTCACGATATAGATCCAATTTTGAAAAAAAAAAAAGTGACAACAGATGCAGCCCCCTTATCCATTTCTGCTGCACCTTCACAGCCCTCTCTTCTCCATCAGGCTACAAGACAGTCAGCTGCTGCCATTTGTTTGACTCCCAATAGTCAACTTTGATTCACTTGGATGCTGTTGTCATTGAAAAATCAGACCATCATTCTCCATATATCACTGCCTCTGCTCACGCTATGGCTGACTACTATTTGTCAAAAAAAGTACAGAGTGGAAAAAATATTCCATCAAATAAAAGAAAAGCAATCTGGCTGGCCCACCGGTGCAGCGGCAAGGCATCCGCTTGTGGCACCGACATCCCAGGTTTGGGGATGGACTCGGGAGTTAGAGGGCCGGCCGGGGAGAGAAGGATTGAGCATCCAGGGGACTGCCTTCCTTCTCTGGGGGAAGGGGTTGAGTGTCTGGCACACTGCAGACCTCTGGCAGAGGCTGGGGGTACTGCCGTGGCTGGCGCCATATATCAGGGCACAGGGTGGACGCTGGTCATCATTGCACGTCCTTGGCCCTGGGGATCTCAGCAGAAAAAGAAAATGCCAGCCCCTGATCATGATGCTGGCTCCTCTGCCATCCTGTTGCCTACCCATGTTCACCAGATGGGTCCTGCTCCAGTGGCCCCGACCTGGGGAGCAAACCATGTCTCACCTACCCCAGTGTCCATTGGGAGGGGTGCCCACCCGGCAGCCCCATCCCGGGGGGTAAGCCTGGGGCATGCAAGAGCAGTGAGCAGAGCTGGACTGAGCCTCCAGAGTGGGGGTCTGGCCAAAAAAAATAAAAAATGAGTCTATGTGGCCTGCACTTGTGCAGGTAGCTTTGAAATACATTGTTGATACTACAACCAGTGTATTTTCAGAGTGACTCTTCTGCTCTGTGGGTAATGTGGCAACAGTTACACAATCTAGGCTATGAAAATGTTGAAAAATTAACTATGAACTGGTTTCTTACTTCCCTACTGTCTGCAGAGCAAGAGTGAACTGTGCAGATATATACTTTGTAGGGAGATTTGTGCTTTCACATCCTAGATGGAGGAGATTTCTGAATGCAGAGAGAGAGAGAGAGAGACATATTTTCAAACAGCCCCTAGATCACTGCAAATTTGTGGTGATCTAGTGCTGTGGCACCCCCCCCCCGGCTGCGTTAGGGACCCTGCACAATATTTAGAAAGAACAGAGTCCTTGTGACTCAAATTGGGGAGTTGCCACATTTGCAGGCATGTGCCATAGCAATAAGCACACCTACGGGAACTGACACAGTGATCCGGCTGCCCCCCCACCAGGTGCAACAGCAGAGGTGCTGGGATGGTTGGGCGTTGGGGGCACACACCTGGCAGGCATGCAGGGTAGGGGGTGGCATGGGCATGGGGTGCCCTAGTGGGGGTTGGGGAGGAGGTGGGAAGGCAAATTAGTGAAGTTGCACCTGGCGGGGTGCCGATAATTGAGCAATACTGTCTGTGATGAGGAACAGGGAGAGGGTTAAAGAGACACACAGTGCCATGGCCCCATGTGGGCACAGCCCTGGCAGCAGCCCCCAGGGTCATCACTATCATCACTACTATGACTGCCCACCCCCTCCCCAATCACCACTATGGCACTCTGTGCCCATGCTGGCCCTGTACACATCTGTCAGGGCCCCCAAAATAAGTCACCACAGCATCTGGCAGTGGCACATGGAGCTTAGACCAGCTTATTGCTGGTCTATCTGGAGCCCCTTGCTGTGGTCATGGTGGGGCTTCTTGAATCTGCAAAAAGGGGATGTTGCAGCCTCATTGCGATGCAAGCCCCCTTGCAGTGTGGTGCACCCTCATTTATGTTGCAAGGGTGGTGATGTGTCGATTTGCCACAGTGGGTCCCGATTGGGACGCAGACTGCGTTTCTGAATATGGGCTGCCACATCCTTTGCTGCAAGGTGCAAGTTGTGTCTGAATCCTTTGCCACAAGCACCTTGCGGCATTCATAGGGCTTTGAAAATCTGTCCAGAGAGTGAAAGAAATGTTCCAAAAACTGGGGTGTGACAGCCCGTGAGTATAAGGTGCCACTCAGTTTGCTCCCCAGAGCTGTGCTGAAAGACTTTTGTTGAATCAAAATTATGTGTCTATACCTAGAGAGTACCACCGTCAGTGTGACAGCACAGATTGATGCAACTGAGCAATGCACAAACTGTCCACAATAAATGGGATCTCCTACAGGCACAGACACTAAGTCAGTAATCACCACTTCCAGTCTGGAAGGAGACAGGGAACCAGCCAGGTCATGGGAAATTTTACACAGGAAGGGGGCACCCAAAAATGGTAGAAGAAAATGAGATGTGGGTCAAATTTGTAAGTATTCACAACACCACCACACATAGAGGCATGAACAAAGTGTGTGTGATGTAAACTACATGAAAATTATTTTTTTCCATTATTTGATACCTCCTGAAATGATCCCCCTCCAAGGACAGACATTAGGTCAGCTTACAGTACACCACTTGTCAGGAAGGAGGCAGGGAACCAAGTCAACTGAGATTTTTCATTTTACCAGGGGTAGAAATTGAGTTTTGCAGCCACTAGCCAGAAGGGCTAGTGACTGGGAAAACCCATTGGCCCTATATACTTTTCTACTGGCCCAGCTGATGTACTTATTGAATTGTTACCTTCTCTAGTACAAGCCAGCAGGGCTAGTTAAAGGAAAATTGTACTAGCCCACTACAAAATCAACCAGCATTTGGCCTGTGGAGCAGTGCCAATATCAACCCCTGTTTTATGCACTGAGGGAGTACAGTATGCAGTGGAGAAGAGACTAAGAAAGAGAGGCAGCTATAGTGCAATGCTACTGCCTTCCACCTGTTTAGTGATGACTTTTATTACTGGAGAATTATGAGATCCCCTAGTTGACTGACATAGACAGGTATTTCAGCAATGAAATACTGTAGAGAGTTACTGGCCAAGACAAACAAGTTAGCTTTGTTTTGGTATAAAGAAATAGTGAGCAAACTAACACAGCTACTCATTATTGCCACTGCGTAACCCTTTTAGTCTCAGTTTGTTGCTAACTTCCCAAGAGTTTCCTCAATTAAAAAAATGCAGTGTTCTACCAGTGACTGATTTATTTCACATCAATCAGTAGTATCAAGTATTATAAGCTAACTGAAGTGTAGAAACATCTATGCCTCCATTTAGTTTAATGGCTGGGTCCACAGAGAAAGAAATGTAATTACTTTACGTTGCTGAGTTTTTTTAAGCCAACTGGCTAACACTAGTGCATTTTACTACTTTGACTAGTGCAGCCAAATTCAGATTAGAAGTGCATCTGTCAGCCTAGGCCAGCCTGAAACCCAGACCGAGACAGCTGGTCACTGCTCTTCCTCCCACCACCTTCCTCTAGTTTTTTTCCCCCTGTCAGTTAGTTCTTAATTGTTTCCTTCCTCATTTGTAGTAGGCACTTTTAAGGATCTGTATTTGGCTTACCAAAAGGCTGCAACTCTGAGCGAGTTTTACAATTAAGCAATAAGACATGAAAGAGTGTGTGTGATTGTGTAATAATGTCACGCCTTGGGTGGTTGAAGGACAGGGCCACAGGCCAAGTGCATTCAACACCTGAGGAGTGATATTATTACATAATAACACACATTCTTGGAGTGTCCTATTGCTGTTATACAATGGCTTATGTCTAAATAAAAAATAAGGAAAAAACAGGTTACTCACCTGTAACAGTAGTTCTAGGAATGGTATATGTTGTTCATCCACACGTTTTGGCTTGTCGATTCCCCCTTAAGATTCACCAGAAAGTCTTCAAGCTGGCTCCTCCAACCCACCTGGGTGGTATATCCCTCAGCTCCACCCCATGATGCCAGATCTTGCCCACTGGAAAACAGAGTGTGAGCACTGAAGTCAGGGAGGTCGGATGGGTCTGTGTGGATGAACAACATATACCTCTCCTAGATCTTCTGTTACAGGTGAGTAACCTGTTTTTCTAGGAATGTGAATATGTTGTTCTATCCACACATTTTGGCAGACTCCTAGCAGTTCTGTGGGAAGAAGGAGGAAAGGTGCATACCCCCTACTTTGAGAACAAAGATTGGAGAACCAAGGCCCCAAAACCAGCATCCTGGCGTGACTCGAGGTCAATGTGGTAATGGGAAATGAAGGTGTGTGCTGACTTCCAGGTAGCAGCCCTGCAGATTTCCTGGATATGGACATCCCTAGAAGCAGCCACTGATCCAGTGGTATGGTGGGTAGAGTAAGCCCTTAGCCCTATGGGAGGCTCCCTACCTGCCAACCTATAGCAGAGATCAATGCAGATGTGATCCACCTGCCAATCATTCACTTGGCTGCAGGTCTGCAGGTGCGGCTCCAGCACAGGTGACAAACAGCTGGTGAACCTCTCCCTGAACTCTGGCCATGCACACTTTTTAATAAGAGCTCGCCTCAGATCCAAAGTATGGAGCCTATATTCGGCATCTGAGGTGTGATTTGGGTAGAACGCCGGAAGGGTTATCACCTAATTCAGGTGAAACTCCAGCACAGCCTTCGAGAGGAATTTTGGGTTGGGACACAGGACAACCTTTTCTCTGTGGAAGACCAGGTAAAGAGACTTGACTGAGAGTGCCTGGAACTCCTCAGTCCTTCTGATTGTTAAAATGGCCACCAAGAAGGCAGCCTTCCACAACAAATGCGACATCTCACACTTGTGCATTGGTTTGAATGGTTTGCCCATGAGCTTTGCCAGTACTAGCAACAGATCCCATGGAGGTGGAGGTTCATGCACCAGAGGGGCTATGTAATCTAAGCCTTTGAAAAGTGCCAGACCACTATCTCCTGTGCACTGACCACTGAGTGGTCCACACCCGGTAAGCAGAGATGGCTGTCAGGTGCACCTTAAGGATCGTCAACTGAAGGCTCCCTTTGGAGAGAGAGACCATAGATAGTCCAAAATGCTAACCATCAGACAGGTCAAGGGGTCCAGCCCCTTGTCCTGACACCAAATAGAGAATCTCTTTCACTTGAAGGCATAGCATTTTCTAGTCGACTCCTTCCAAGAGGCCTCCATGACAGTGAAGACATCTTTGGTGAGACCCAAAGCCTGGAACTCTGGCCACTCAGGAACCAGGCTGTCAGGTGCAGGGATCAAAGATCTGGGTGGAATACCTTCCCCTGATTGATTGAGAGCAGGTCCAGGCATACTGAAACATGCCTTGAGAAACTGTTGCTGAGGCTGAGGAGATCGGGGTACCAAAACTGGTGGAGCCAGTCCAGAGCCACCAGGATCACCTGTGCCTTGTCCCTCCTGACCTTTGGAAGCACCTTGTGGATCAGGGAAAGGGGAGGGAAGGCATAGAAGAGGCCTGGGATCCATGGCCTTGAGAAGGCATCCCTCTGCAGTGAGCCCTGCTGAAGAGGGGTGGGCACAATATAGCCTCAGCTTTGCGTTCTCCCTGGAGGCAAACAGGTCCACCTGAGGGGTACCCTAGTGGGAGAACAGACTGTAAACTACCTCCAGATGGAGAGACTACTTGTGAGACACCTCGCCCACCTGGCTGAGAGTGTCTGCCAACTGGTTGGAGGCTCCTGCCACATGGATGGGAAGGAGATCTGCCTCCAGGCTGTGCACCAGGGTTCAAGTACAGAGAGCTTCCTTGCACAATGGCAGGGAATATGTCCCTCCCTGCTTGTTGAGGTAGTACATGGTTGTGGTGTTGTCCATCTGGACTTGGATCACTTGACCCCAAACAGACGGAGCAACCACAGTCAGCACCAGCTGAACTGCTCGGAGCGCCAACAGGTTGATGTGGCATTGAGATTCCTCGGGTGTCCAGAGCCCATGAACTCTGTGTTCCCCTAAATGGGCACCTCAGCCCATGAGACAGGCACTGGTCATCAGGATGACCATTGGCTGCTTGGGGTGGACAAACGGGATTCCTTCCTGCAGATGTTCTGGGACAGTCCACCACTGGAGAGTGTCCCACATCTCTGGGTCACCATGACAAAATGGGCGAAGTAGCCTTTGCACTGGGACCATTGACTGGCCAGCTCCCACTGTAGGGAGTGCATATGCCACTGGGCCCAATGGACCACAGTGGTGCAGACCACCACATAACCCAGTATTTGCAGGAAGTCCTGAGCAGGGCACAAGTGCCCAATCAGAAATGATTAGGCATAGGAGGAGAAAAACTCTGCACTGTCCCTGGGAGCCTGGCTCTGGCTCAGCAAGAGTCAAGCTCTGCCCCAATGAAATATATCACCTGCATAGGCATGAGTTCTGACTTGGCCTCATTAATAAGAAGGCCTAGGTTGATGCAGGTCTGATGGGCCAGATCCCTGGACTGCTCCATCACCTGCTTGGAAGGACCTAAAATCAACCAGTCATTCAGGAAGGGGCACACCCGGACCCCTCAATGCCTTAGGTGGGCCACCACCATTGCAATGCATTTGGTGAGGACTCTGGGGGCTTAGGAGAGGCCGAATGGCATGGCCTGGAACTCATAGAGGGCTTCCTCTGCCTGAAAGTCGAGGAAGCTTCAGTGGGACAGACAGATCGGGACATGCAAGAACACGTCCTGAAGATCCAGGGAACAGAACCACACACCCTGCTTGAGAGATGGTAT
The DNA here is from genome assembly GCA_016271365.2 of Neoceratodus forsteri. NCBI lineage: Eukaryota > Metazoa > Chordata > Ceratodontiformes > Ceratodontidae > Neoceratodus > Neoceratodus forsteri. The sequence goes on along the minus strand of CM028131.1, from coordinate 909,213,365 downwards.
GACATGGGACAGGGTTACCATCCTGAAGGCACAAGACCTGAGAAACCTGTTCAGGTCATGCATATCTAGAATGGGGCACCAGCCCCCCATCCATTTTGGCACCAGGAAATACCTGGAAACAAACCCTGGGTGTGCAGGACGATCTGCTACTCTGACCATAACCTCCTTGCATAGGAGTTTTGCTATGTCATCTCAAAGAGCCGACTGAGTGTCTGCAGATATCAAGCCCTCCTGTGGCGCATGGGCTCAGCTTGGAGGGTACTGCTTGAATTCCAGAGGCAGACCCTGACCTACCACTTCCAAAACCCACCTGTCTATGGTAACAGCGGACCAGGTGGAAAGGAAGTGGTGGAGCCGGCCCCTCATAGGAGGACCCAGGGGAGGGATGATGGGTATGGGGTTGGCTGCCCCCATCCCATCACTGTGCAGGCTTGGCAGAGGAGGAGGAGGACTCAGCCGAGGAACCACTGGGACCTTTGCCTCTGGGCTTATGGGGCACTGAAGCCACTGACTTGGGCCGGGGGCACAAAGACTGAGCCTGCTGCCCAGACTGATACTGGGCTGGTTTGGCTGCAAGGGTGGAAGGCTGAAAAAACTTGCGCTTCTTCTGCTTGAAGCCCTTAGAGTTCTTCTAGATGGACTGGACAGAGTCCAAGGTGGCAATGGACTTCTCTTGCACTGAAGGTAACTATTGACTCCGGGCCCGAACAAGTCAGTGCCCAGAAAGGGTACATCCATCAATCTGTGCTGAGTATCTGCCGTTAAGATTGAGATCCTCAGCCAAGCACTACGGCACATGGCAATTGTGGCCATCACTGAGCGGGCACAAGAATCCCCCTTATCCAGAGTGGTCTGGAGTTGCTGCTTGGCAACAGCCTGACCCTGATCCATACCTGTTTGACCATGGTCTGATGGTCTGCAGGGAGATGAGGAAACACCTCTTCCAGGGAGCCCAATAGGGCATTGGAGAAATGTGCCATAAGGACGGCCGAGCTCACCTGGTGGAGACCGAGCGAGGAGGCAGCATAAACCTTCTTTGCTGAGTAGTCCAATTTCTTGGACTTCTTGTCTGGAAGTTTAATGAGGTCCTTATGACCCAAGTACCGAAACATGGAATAGTCACTATCCCCTCGGCTGAGGGGTGTTCCATGAACCCTGTAAGGGAACCGATGAGCACTGCATATTTGTGGGCCATATGGGCCGATGGTGCCAGGCAGGAAGCAGGGTGCTGCCAAAGCTCCAGGGAAAGGCCGGAAATGGCCTCGGCCACTGGGAAGGCCTCCGTTGGTGAATCCCCTTTATCCAAAATATCGGTAATGGGATAACTGACCCACTTCTGGATGGGCTCCAACTGCATTCTCATGGACTTGGAGATGAGACGGAGGATTCCCAAGAAGGATGAAGGGCCATTCTTCATTGAGAGATCATCCACAGACTCCATGTCGCCCAGATGGGAGTGGAGCGAGGAGTCATCATTGAACTCCGAAAAGTCCCCATACAACGGCCAGCCACCTGTGTCACCTTTAACTCACTGGGGATGGTCAGGCATGAAAGTGACTGACAGCTGATGGGGAAGCCTCTTAGCTGGCCAAGACTCCTTAGATGGGGCCCCTAGACAGAGGGTGTTGGGGTGGTGGTTCCACCTTGATTGGTGAAGAGGCCAGTTTAGGCTTAGCCAGAACAATCTTCACTGGCTCTGCAGGTGGAAGGGTAGTGTCAACCAGCTCCAGAAACTCCAGAGGTGTAGGCATCAGCCTGGAGGGTGACAACCAGGTGATAGCTAGGTTGGGAGCCAGGATTTGCTTCTGACCAGCCAGAACCAACTATTGCCACATAAGGCCCTTGTAGCGCTGACGCAACTTGTGTCAAAGCCTCTCCTCAGCCAAGGAGGACGAGGAAGAAGAATAGCGGTGGTGCTACTTCTTGAGATGCCGAGAATGGTGCCTGTGGGATCTGTTCGATCCACTGTAGGAGGAGGATGACCAAGACCAGGACTGAGGCTGTCAGAAGGACTGACGGGGTTGCTCAGAGGGAACCAGGGAGAGCTGCAGTTCTTCCTGGTCTTCTGGAGTCTTAGGATCAAGCCCAACAGGCTGGATCAGCTCATCAGTTGGAACGACCGGGGTCCTAAAAAGATAATTGTCAGCCTCATTGAGAGATAGTGGGTCGACTGGGTTGAGAAAAGTCTCGGCTGGATCATCAACCCACGTCTCAGCAGGCTGGCCTGACAGGGGCACCGTGAAGCCAGTGGCTAAGGCTGCAGTTATGACCGTGGTTGAAACCGACGTTTCCTGAGACCGAGATCACTCTCGGTCCCAAGAACAGCGATGGTGAGTCTTCTCTTTGTCTTTTGACTCCTTCTTCTTTTTGCAGAAGCATGAGGTGTGTGATCCCGAAGGGTCCTTTCCCCTTGATCGGGAGAGACTGGCACAACTCCTTTAAGGAGCCTGAAAAGGTAGAGCCCAGTTTCAGAGGAACAAAGGCAGAGACCGATGAGGATTGTTCAGCAACCTTAGCCACCTCCTCCTTGAAGGCCTTCATCTGCCTTCATCTGCTCCAACTGCTTGGCTGACCCTGTGGCCATGGGGACCACCCAATGGGCTTCCTTGGATTTGACAGCCTGGTTCCATTTTTTGGGACTGCCCAGCTGCAATCGGGTGAGACTGTCATTGAGTACATTCGGTTGAAATGAGCAACAAAAATTGCAGGCCTGGGTATCATGATCATGGCCCAGGCAGTAAATGCACATGGCACGCGGGTTGGTAGGGGACATCTTCTGCCGCTGGGGCAACAGCGGAACCCAGGTGAAGAATTGTCCTCCATCACGGTCACAACCAAAGACGCTGAAGAAACAACTGACAAGCTTTAGTTTTGGAAGTACTGTAAATCTGAAGATTTGAGCACCAGAGCCTACTCAATGCAGGAGCGGTAAGGAGGGAGCCTGCTTCTTCCAGCGGAAAGAAAGATCTGGTGTCATGGGGAGGAGCTGAGGGATATACCACCCAGGTGGGTGGGAGGAGACAGCTTGAAGACTTTCTGGTAAATCTTAAAGGGGGAAAGGATGATCCAAAACATGTGGATAGAACAACATATCCATATCCTCAGAAAATGTATTCTTTTGTGCATTGTTTATTCAATTTTTGTGTGTGGATGTGTACAACAGCTTAATCTGGTTCAAGGTCAGTTGGCATTCATCTGTATCCCCCCGCCCCCGGGTCATGCCTGAAAATAGGCAGGATTTGTCTAGTGCACTTACCCGGTCAACAGAAACTAAATAAAAAAAATATAGAAAAAAGTACACAGTTTCTGTGTTTCCCAGTAGGTGGTACTGTTGTTTGAATGAAGCTTCTTGTTCAAATGCAGGCATTTCTCTTGTTTCTGTTCAGTCAGGTTTGGTATTGCCCCCCCCCCCAATACACACACACACACATATGCTTCCTGGTTGAAGGAGGCTTCATTTAAGCTTTTTTTACTTAGAAATTTAGTTTAAAATACCACAGCTGTTTCTTACTGTGGTCACCAAGCTGCTCACTGAATATAGCGAGCGGGGTGTTGAAATACCGAAGCAATGTTTCAAAGGAATGCCGTGAGGGAAACTGAAAAACAACTTTGAGGATTTGTTCAGGGGTTTGTACAGTATTTGCCGTGCCGAGTGGAGTTTTACTGATGAGTGTTACAAAAGCATGACAATGTGTGGACTGGTTCAGTAGCAGGGAGGATGGCTGTGTGTGTGGCAGTTGTTGCATTTTGCAAGTTTCACTCATGATCAGTGGTTGCGTGATGAGTACTTTCTCTCTGCAATTCAGTGTGTAGCTGCTCAGCAAGAAGGTTGTAGAAGTACAGCTTTGTGTTTTCAGAACACTTAAAAAAAAATTGCTTGTGTGTGTGCATGCGTGTGTATGTTCACATGATTTCACAGGGATTGGGGTACTGAGAGGAAGCCGCTTGGTTCGTGGGGAAAACAGCGGCACGGGGTCAAAATGTTGCATGGCAGAATGCAGGGTGACTTAATCGTGTTGGCCAATTTATTTCTATTGATCTGTGGGGGCTCTGCCCTGCTATGGGGGCTGCACCCCCTGGACCCCCCACTTAGGATTTTAACTCTGGGGGGGATCCAACACAGAGAGCACACAGGTCCGTGGTTCATGCTCAATGCCGTACGCTTTATAAGCGTACAACATTATGACCCGGTATGGAAAACAGCAGGGATCAAAACTGAAAGACATGCTATGATTTCTGAGCATGTTATGTGATCATCAGTGTGCCTGGACTTCATACAGTGATGTTATTGTGAAATAACATCACTGTTCCAAGCACCCAGTGACCAGTCAGATGGTAGAACATTTCCTTACCATTGTATAATTGTTTTTTTGATGAAACAAACCAACTGAGCAAAACTCTAGCTCTCCGATCATCATCACTCAGTCATGCCCGGACATGCACTACTAAATTTGCGGAACCACACTCACTTGAATACCTCATATACCACCTTACTGTGATAGCTGCTCACATAATGGAGGTTTGTGTGTGTAACAACAGCACTTCACTTTGTCTATGTTCCCTGAGTTCCATCCATGCCCCCATACCAGCATTACCAATAAAGGAGTGAAGACAAACACTCAAGCAGGCACCTCTCATCAAGTCAGAAAAGAAAGTGGCAATGTGCTGACAGCACTATTCACTTCACAGCAGGTCTGTCTGGACTAGAAAAAAGTGACTCGTTGAGGAGGACAGGTGAGGGGGACTCTGAAAACTGCTTGAGTCGACTCAAGTGACTGGAGGAGGGGGCAGGTCAGCCTGCAGTCTTAGAGCAAGTAGAGGAAGGGGGAGGGATAGAAGGCTTATCCAAGGAAAGAAAAGTAGTGTGCTTCTCGCTCATTTACTTGATCAGGTCAAACAGTGAGTAAGTAAAATAAATATTTATTTTCTGTTCTGTCTGCTCACTGTCTGAAATCACACACGGCTGCTGTCATAGAGAAGTTTGATTTTTGCATGACAAAACTACTTAGTTCCAGCCAGGTGTCCTAGTCTAAAGGCACAAAAAACAAGGAGGTGGGGGGCTCACAACAATTTCTGTATGAATGGGCCGGTGCTCACTTAAAATATCAAACCAGTCTAGCAGGGTCATGTGGGATGTGGCTACTGCCAGTTTCAGTGGCACAGACTGAGATATATAAACTGAATCCACCTGTTGTCAGCTTAAAATAAATAAAATGCTTATCTCACTTTAGAGTGCAGCTAAGAACTTTATTGTGTGATGCAGCATGGATAAAAATCACATAACCAAAACAGTGCAAGATGCTGAGTTATGGTGAAGGTACTGCAGCTGAAGAGATAATTAAAATAAATATCCGTTGGCACTTAACATAATGCTTCCTTAATCATACTCCTGACCAGGCAGCCGAACATGCAGCTCATGTACAGACTGGTGTACGCATGTATGATGACGTTTCAGTGTATGCCTTCTTCAGGGCAGATTGGCCCACATCTCTCTCCTTCATAAACAGTCAGAGCTTATAAATATTCATGAGGTACACAATGCTCTATTGTGGTCAGCTCACTAGCATTAAAACAGAAGCAGATCTAATAGTTTAAAATAACTGGTACAATAAAAAATGTAAAAGCTGTAACAGTATGAAGAAAAACAGGAGACATACAAGACAAACCACACTAAAACTACAACAGACAATCAGCAGAAACATACCATAGCACAGAAATAGACCTAATTAAAGGATGTTAAAAAAGCATGTTCAACAGCACACTAGCATATTCTAAAACTTCAAAGAGTGACAATACAGAATCAAACACTCACTACATTTGTTTGAATCAATGAAAAAATGGAAAAGGAGCATTCCATAAACCAATAATAAAAATACAATAGTAAAAAATACTTATAAAGCATATACATACCCGAACTATCAGCAGGGGAAAACAATCAAGCGCTCTAGAAATAAGAGGGCAACAAAACACGCCCACACTGGACTTAGAGTAGACAAAAGGAGCATGTGATAGAACAAAATAGAGACATGTGAAAAAGCATGTATGAGGCCACAAACATCACCAGTAAATTATAACATCTTCCAAAAAATAATAGTGAAGGGGGCAATGGGGGGGTCCTCCAGTTCCTCAGCAATGTCGCTTATGAAGACACTGAGGAGGGCAGGACCCAGTACCAATCCCTGCGGTACTCCACTTGTCATCCTCCCATCCCCTGAGTGATAGTCATTTCGCACCACCCTCTGCCTCCTATCTTACAACCAGTTTGATACCCAGTTCACCACCTTCTCCCACATCCCCAGGTTGCCAAGTTTCTTAATCAGCCTCCTGTGTGGTACAGTGGCAAAGCCTTACTGAAGTCCAGATAGGCCACATCCACTGCCCTCTCCTGATCTACCCTAGTTACCCAAGTCAAAGAAATCTGTGAGTTTAGTCTGACATGACCCCCCATGGAGTCCAGCTGCCAGCAGTCCTGCAACTCATTTGCTGCAAGGTACTCCATCAGTCTCTCCTTCAGCAAGGTTTCCATTAATTTCCCCACCACTGATGTGAGACTGACTGGTCTGTAATTGATAACCTCTTCTCTGCTGCCACTCTTGTGCAGAGGGAACACATTGGCCCTCCTCCAGTCCTCTGCAACTACCCCTTTCTCCAATGAGGTGCTGAATAGTGTTGCCAGAGGGGTGACCAGCACCATGCTTAGGTCTTTTAGTACCCTTGGGGGTATATCATCTGGCACCATTGCCTTGCTTTCCTTTAGGGCTTCCATTCCCCAGTGGACTCGTTCTTCCGACAATGGACTTGTATCCACTACCCCCCGGTGCCACTGATGCATGTCAGTCCATCCCGCCCCCTCCACTGTGAAGACAGAGCAGAAGTATTAATTTAACATTTTAGCTTTTCTTGTTCTTTCTCTCTGCAGTCCCCATCCTGATCTTCACTATCCACCCTTGCCTTCCTGTTTTCACTTACATACCCGAAGTATGTCTTATCCCCTTTTTTTGACCTCCTGAGTGATCCTTTCTTCTTTTTAGCCTTTGCTGCCCTCGCCCTCTTTCCTGCTCCCTTTGTTTATCTAGATATACCTCCTTGACCCCCTCCATTTGGATTTCTTTGTACTTCCTAGAAGCTGTTTTTCCTCCCTTAACACCTTAGCCACCTCATTTGAGAACTATTGTGGCATCTTCCTACTCTTACCCTTACTTAGTTTCTTTAAATAGCTTGCCATTGCCTTAGTTATAGCCTTGTTTATCCTTTTCAATTGTGCCTCCATCCCCCTCTAGCCATCCTCTCCTTCAAAGTATTTACTAAGGCAGTCCTGGCAGTCTCCCATTTCTTTAAAATCTGCTCTCCTAAAGGCCAGGATCCTCATTCTAGTGTAGCTTTTCTCCTACCCAATCCATATACGAAGTCACACTGCACAATGATTACTTGTGCCCAGGGGGCTACCTATTGTGATGTCTGAAATGTTGCCCCTGTTTGTAAGTACCAGATCCAGTACTGCTACATCTCTAGTGGGTTTGGTAACCATCTGCTTAAGAAATGCCTCTTGTAGGGAGACTATGAGGACCCTGCTTCTAGTTGTAGCTATGGCCAGAATGCTCCAGTCTACATCTAACAGATTAAAGTCCCCTGTAATCAATGCCTCCCCTGTGCTTGCCATTCTTTCAGTGGCCTCCCTCAAAACCCTGTGTACCTCTTACCCCTGTGTGCTGGTGGTCAGTTCTTCACCCCTGTGCAGATAAAGGCCCTGACCCAGTCTCTAAACCTACCCACAGAACCTGTAGCAGTTCCTTATCCTCGTTGTGACCTTGTATCTCTGTGGTCTTTATACCTTCCCTCATATAAAACAACACCCCCTTTCCTCCCTGCCCTATCTTTGCAAAACACACTGTAACCTTGACTGGCACATCCCAGCTGTTGTTGGTTGCGTCAAGGTCAGGAATTTTATTTTCTAGGATCCTTGCAGTGGCAAACATGGTTTTCCACTCATTTTGTACTTCTCTGCCACTCCTATGCCCTCCCTTCCTGAGTCTGTCCTTCACCCTTCCCTTGTCCCTGGTACTACCCTCCCCTTTTATAGTCTATATCTGGAGGAGGAGACAGTATAGCACAGGGGTTTAGGGCTCTGAGCTGCAAACCCGAAGACCTGGGTTTGACTCCCACAGCCCCCATTTGCCTGTTGTGTGACCCTAAGCAAGTCACTTAACTTTCTTTTGCTCCCAGGTCATACCTGGAAACAAGCTTTGGCTTAGTGTGCCTTTCCTGGTTGCTATCCAGAGCTCTGTGGTCTCCGTCATAGACTATGGCCTCATAATCTATGGCTCTGCCTCTACTACCGCCCTCAGGTGCATAACAACCTCCCTAAACAGGCCTGTCGACTGCTTACTGGATCCCACCAACTCACACATACATGTGAGCTTTACGCTCAAACGGGATGGCTTCAACTTGCTAACCGCATAAAGTATCTTACCTGCCTGATGGTGAAAAAAACTACTTTGGGCCTTACTCCAGCTAGTGTTCAAGCCCTCCTGCACCCAAACACTAATCCTCATAACATCAGAGGGTCTGAACGTCAGCTTCTACAGGTCCCCCGCTGCCGCACCACTCTGGGCCAAAGATCCTTTGCACACCATCGTGCACCCAGCTGAATGAATGCCCTCAGCACTCACATCACCTCCATCTCCTCACTGGGCATATTCAAATCAAGCCTCCATCATCATCTCATGGCCTCCAGCTCATGCGACTACCACCCCTAACTTACCCCTTCCCCATTGAGATCAGCACCCCCCCTCTGATGTTCTTTGACAATGCCGTGAGCTGCACTAGTCTCTTTTTCGGCTACCACCCCCCCATCCTCTCACCCTTCCTCCCTGATTTCTTCTAGGTTTCTGAAATGATTCCTTGTATGTGTTATTCATGTATCCTATTTACCGTGATGCTGTACCTGAACTGATGAATATGGCTGTATGCTCTCTTTAATGTTGTATGCCCTTGTTTAATATGTTTAACATGTATGTACTCCTGACGTGGAACCTTTGTAAAAGAGCCTTGGCTCAAAGGTAATTGTAATCCTAGATCTAAATAAACAAATAAACAATTTCCCCTTTCCTATCTGTCCATCCTCCTTAGTTCTTCTCTCAGTCTTAGAACCACTTCCCGACCCTCCTGTCCCTTCCCCCTATTCCCTATACCCCTCTACCACAAGGGAATTTATTTCCCCAGGGCTTCTGCTCTTTGATGCTTCATTTACTGGGGGTAGAGGGGGGCATTCTGTGCCTCCCTTATTTTTATGCCTCCCACTTGGCTAGTGTAAATGCCCTTTGAAGTGGCATTTAAACCTTTCACCCAGGACTGCTGTTCCCCTCCTGGATGGATGGAGGCCATCCCCTTTGTACAGGCCTTCATCTCTCAAGGTAGGACCCCAGGTCCCCAATGTAGTCAAATCTCTCCTCCCTGCACCATGCCTTCAACCAGTCATTGAAGATGCTGGTGCACTGTTCCCCATCCTTCCCCTGGCCATACACAAGTAGATGTCAGTGAAGGCCACTGTTAGAACTATCTGCTTCATTCCCCTCCCCAGCTTCCTAAACCTATCCTGCCCCATCCCTTCGGTGTCCTTTGCCAGCTCATTAGTCCCCAGATGGACAATGACATACATTTCTCCCTACTGCCCCTCTGCCCTGATGATCCTAAGGATCTGCTCCCCATCCCTCAGTGCCGAGTTGCCAAGTAGGCACCTCACCTCCCTCTTTCCTACCTGTCCTGTTCCTAAAACTAGTTGTCTAATGATTGAGTCCCCCACCAGAAGTTGGTTCCTCTTCCACTGGGGTTTTCTGGCTCCCAGCTTTGGGCCTCCCCTCTGGAGAACCATCACATCCTCCCTTGCCACTACCAGAGGTGCCTCATTTTGGCAGTCCCATCCCGCCAGAGCAGTGAAAGAGTTGTTTAGTGGCACCAGTTGAAGAATATATTCTTGACCTGCCACCCTCACCCTCCCAGAGCCCACCACAGTCCAGCTGACCCTCCTCCTTGGCACCCTTGAGACAATGGTGGTGGACCTGGTGACCTCTGGGTTTGAGAATAGGTCCCCTGAATCCTAGCGAACTCAGCCCAGAGTCTAGTGACCTTGTCTCTCAGCTCACAGAGGTTCATTTGGATGGGGCAGCACCTAAGTCTCCAAAAGGTCTCCCTGAAGACTGCCGCTTCACAGCCACTGTACTGTACTACTCCCGTCATTCCCAAAACTACACTTTCTATGGCCTGAAAAGAACTTATGCCCTTACCTCACAATTTTTATGCATGTGTTCCATTTCTTTCAGTGCTGCATGTGTTTCTAGAAAATGTACTATGTCTGTATTTATTCATTTTATTGCTGCAAATATTTTTTTTCTTCTGATAAGAGTTTTTAGACCACTATCATTCCAGTTCAGCAGCTTCAGCCATTCAATCAATCAATCAATCAATCAATCAGATTGTATTTAATATAGAGCTCTTCTCATTTTGATTCAGTGCATTTTACAGTAAAAACAGCATCAATAAAACAAGTAATACAACAGCCAATAAACATATTCATTAAAAATCTGCAAAAGCTTGGTTAAACAAAAAAGGCTTCAGCTCCCTTTTAAAGATTTCAGTAGATTCACCATCATGCACTGGACAAGGGAGGGAGTTCCAAAAAATTGGGGCTGCAAATGAAAAACCGCCTACCCCAGAAGATTTTAAATGGATCTTGGGTATCTCCTATAAACCCTTGTCACTGGAGCATAGAGAGAGAATGGGGTGATAAGGAGTCAAGAGGTCTTGCAGGTAACTAGGCCCCTGGCCATGCAGGGCTTTGTAGGTCAGCAAGCCGACCTGGAAGGCGACCGCCACCTAACTGGCAGCCAGTGCAGAAAGCACAGCACAGCGTAATATGACACAGTCTTGGTAGACCAGTCAACAGCCGGCTGCTGCATTCTGCACCAACTGCAAGTGGCACAGATCCACCCCCACAAACCCCAGGTATAGGGCATTACAGTAGTCCAAGTGCGAGGTCATAAAGGCGTGAACCAATGCTTTCAGATCTGCCAAGGGGATCAGGTGTTTCACCCTGGCAATGTTTCTAAGATGGTAAAAAGAAGTCTTGACCATGGCCAACACCTGAGATTTCAGCGTCAGCTCACAGTCAAGAACCACACCAAGGTTCCTCACCCGATCGGAGGTAAGCAGCTAGGAGTCCCTGAGACTTGACCAGATTGCTCTCGCATCCCCCAGTGACTAGGTTTCAGTATTAGAACCTCTGTCTTATCTGGGTTCAGCCTCAACCAGTTGGCCCTCATCCTGTCCTGAATTTCATCCAGACAGCTGTTTAGCACCAAAACCAACCCTTGCTGCTCGGTCGCAAAGGACGTGTAGAGCTGAGTATCATCTGCATATCAGTGAAAACGCAGCCCATATTGCCTTATAATCTCCCCTAGTGGCAGCATGTACACCGCAAACAACATGACAACATGGGGAACCAAATGGAGCCCTGTGGGTCTCCACAAGGCAGAGGCACTGGGGCTGAAGAATACACCCCAGACAACACACATTGCGATCTACCAATGAGGGAAGATTTAAACCAGCTGTGGACTGTTCCCACTAGCCCACAGCATACCAGTGGATGCTTCAACAGCACCCCATGGTCCATGGTGTCAAATGCCACTGAGAGATTGAGGAGAACAAGGATGGAATGTCTCTTCTATCTCTCACAACCAGAAGATCATTAAGCACCCAAACCAGGGCAGTCTCAGTGCTATGCCTTTTCCTGAAACCAGACTGGAGAGGCTCATAGATGCTGTGGGTAGCTAAATAGGTCTCCAGTTGAGCAGCTACCATCTTCTCAATAACCTTCCCCACAAAGGGAAGGTAAGAGACTGCCCTGTAGTTTGCCAGACAGTCTGCATCTATTGATGGTTTCTTTAAGGGGCCTGATGACCTCCTCCTTCAGGGGCTCAGGAAAAAACCCTGACATCAAAGAATATTGGACAATTTTGGCTAGGACTGGGTTGATGACCTCAAGGCACCCCACAAGGAGGCGCGTTGGCCCCAGGTCCAAACTATAGTAAGTGGCCGCATCTCCTGGATGACCCTCACGACATCTACTACTGCTATCTGGTCAAAGCTGGACCAGACAGACTGAGTGCCTATGACCCCACGATTGTTTACTTTATTTATTTTATTTAGTTTTTGTTGACCGGGTAAGTGCACTAGACAAATCCTGCCTATTTTCAGGTACGACCGGGGAGGGGGATACAGATGAATGCCAATTGACCTTGAACCAGATTAAGCTGTTGGTGGTATTTTTAGTGAATGAGGGAAATTTGGCCAGGACACCGGGGAAATTCCCCTACTGCATTGCAGTTCGCGCCAGAGTAGCCATGGAAGAGGACGTTCAGGCGGACGCTCTGCCTGTTCGCAGACAGGAATCAGAATCGAGACCCAGGATGCCTATGGAGACGGCCACTGATTTTCTACAGGAGGCTTTGCATGCTTGTGTGCAAGCAAACGGGAGTCAAAATACGGACAAAGCTAGCTTACCTGACAATTTTGATATGGAGGTCGTCGCTACTACTGGAGCTGCCAGTTGGCCATGCTGGAAGGAGACAGGATTCGGACGGTTTGGAGGAGACTACGAGGAGGAGGCTGTGACTGCACTTGAAACCCAGGATTCAGCTGTGTCACAGGGACCTTTACTTGCGGAAACAGCGGGTTGCTACACGGAGGACAATCGTAATGCACATGTCTGGATGCATCTATGAGCTGCTCTCTGCCACAGGACTGCAAACAACTGCAGCAACGATAACAGCATCTCAAGCAGTGAAGGCACAGTTCAAGATTCAAACCCAGGACTCAAATTTGCGGGACTGGTCAGAGGACTCTCTCATGAATGCAGGATGGATTAAAAGCGAGGCAGGAACTTGGACTCCTGACCCAGACTGGAACCCAGTCGCTATACTTCACGAAGCATGCCACGAACTGAGCTCAGGTAGTGACTTTCCTAATATTAAGGTGTACACCGCTTATTGCAGGACAAGGATGCTACTAGTAGCTCCACGTTTCCTTTGATGGAAGTGCGGCTAACATGTCTAAAGTACAAATGGTAATACTGAACCAGAAAGGGAGCATAATTTGCCCCTCCACCGGTTTCTATGGCAGACCTTTTCAAGCAAAAGCTTGAGCAGGCTCCCAGGAGAAGCGCTGTGAGATTCTGATAGAGGAGGTTTAACCTCACCCGGATAGATATTATATAGTTAACACTCTGCTTAAAAATCGATGTCTTTTTCCCCGTCTGATTTCTTTGCACTTATTCATGTGTCTGGAGAAGATTCCTTTGATATAAGTTTTCGAACAAATAATGGTTTGGAAAAGTTTTGGGAAAGATATTCCAATTTGAAAAACACTCCTTTATGGGTACCTTTTTTAGCCATTCCTCTAACTAGGCCACAAATTAGGTACATCACAGTAATGTTTCGGAATGAGGGAGTAAATATTAGTGACATCTATCATTGGATGCAAAAAAGATGTGATGTTTTAGGCCCCCCTGAGGCCTTGTTAGATTTGGAAGGTATTTGGACAGGGAGTTGGAAATTTAAAGTTAAATTATTCCAAGTAAATTCAGACATAGTCCATCTCCCTAACAGTTTTTCTCTAGGGAAAGATAGGGGTGTAGTTTTTTATAATGGTCAACCCAGGGCCTGTTATAAATGTGGATCACGGTCTCATATTAGCAGTACCTGTGAAATGATGAAGTGTTCACTTTGTGGAGGCTTTGGTCATTCCATGGATTTATGCCAGAACATATTCCAATGCAACCTCTGCGATGAAAAGGGACATGCTTTCCACCAATGTCCCTGGGCCAAGCGGAATAGAATGGAGGGTTGGAATCATGAGGAATTGGTACTTCAAGCGCAGGATAGAACTCATAGGCCGGGGCCCTCTACAGACATACTACCAACCATAGCACCAGTAACAAAAACAACTACTCAGGTTCCCAAAGCATCTCAGGACCGTAGAATTGAGCCTAGCACAGCCGAAGTTAATATGCCGCCCCCAAAAACAGATTTTGAAATTGTGAAAGGAAAAAGGTTTACTAGATCTACTTTAAAAATGTCTGTTCCTGACCCTCTTCCAACATCTAATATTTTTTTGCCACTACAAGATGATCCAGGAGAATCGGATTTAGAATCAAACACATCTCACAGATCTGAGATGATTACTGAGGATGAGGAAGGAAAATTGATAGAGGTTATGAAGGAAAAAAAAAGTAAAAAAGGTAAAAAAAGGAAAGCAAATGATAATTTGAAAGGGGGAATAGGCTGATTTGGAATACCTGATGTCTGCATTACGTCTTTTATCTCTTAACGTCAGAAGTTTAAAAACATATAAAAAACAAATCTCTGTCCTAACGCACTTGTCAACCTTACCTGTAGATGTCTTTTTTTTGCAGGAATGCCATATTTCCTCTTTTAAAGAAATAGAGGTACTTAAAAGACGATGGTACTGGGGGCCTTCTTTTTGGTCTTTCAGCATGGATATAGCAGATGGGACTGGTATTTTATTTAAAACCACTAATGTACATATTATTCGTTTAATAGATGTAATGCCAGGTAGAGCCTTAATTCTAGATTGTTTCATAAGAGATTTTTCTTTTCGACTTGTTAACATTTATGCACCACAAACCAAATCTGCTAGAGTAGATTTATTTGGTGATATTAAACCTTTTCTTTTTACTAAGCGTCATATTATTTGGGAGAGATTTTAATTGTTCTTTAGACACACCTGTAGCTTGACTAAACAAAAAAATATATTGTGACTCCAATGCTTTGAAGCAAACTTTAGATGTTTCAAAGATGCAGGATCTTTCGAAAATTACACCCCAATGATACTGGTGCAACATATCATAGATTTATTTATGCCACCAGAATAGACATGTTTTGTTTTCTCCATATTTACACCCCAATGTCTGTTATTCTCAACCAACGGAATTTTCTGATCATAATATTTTATTTTGTTTGTTTCATTTACAGTTTCTTCCACAAAAATCTCTTCTAAATATAATCGTTGGAAACTTAATATATCTCTGCTTGATAAGTTATCCTTTAAAACCAAACTGAATATTTATTTGTTTATAGAGATTCAGTATTTTGTGCATATTCTGACCCTCCGTTGGTGGATGGACACAAAACAAAGAATTAAAAAGCTATTTCTCTCTTTTGGCAGAATTACAGCTAACTCCAAATATATAAAATATTTACTTGCTCGTAACCAATTATATAAATTAATGTCATTTGATTTAAAAAAGAATCAAGGGTTGGTTCCTCAAATTAAATTATTAAAGGAACAGATGAAAGAATACCAGTACGATAGAGCCAAATCATTAGACTTAGAGTTTAAATTTGGAGTTAAAACTACCCCAGCTTCGGATCCCTTTACAGCTTGTAAACACAGATTAGAAACCACCCTTATGACCCACTTACGGGCGAGTACTGGAGAAGTATGCACAAAGGATATGGATTTATTAGCTGTAGTACAAAGATATGTGGAATTATCCTTTAAAAATGCAGAAGTATCAACTCCTCCAGATTTTTCCTTCTTTACGGCCCCTGTTCCGGAACTACCGAGCACTACAATGTTATCTTTGATACAACCAATAATGCCACAAGAAATTGCAGTAGCAATCCAACAGTTAAGTAAAGATACGTCACCAGGATGGGATGGACTACCTAATGAGTTTTACAAACTTTTTTTCTCTTATATGACATATTTTTTACCTAAAATATTTAACTTCTTATTATTTTCATCTGGTGACTTGGGCTTTAATACTTCACTATTGTTTTTCTATATAAATCAGGGGATAAGGCATCACTACTAAACTGGAGGCCTTTAAGTTTATTAAATAGTGATTATAAAATACTTATGAAAATTTTGAATAATAGATTATTGTTAGTAGCCGACAAGCTAATTCACACCAGCCCAAACTTCTGCCATCCCCCATAGGAAAATTCAACATAATTTATACCTTTACGAGAATTATTTGATCTAAGTAGTAAGGAACAGATTTCAGGGTACGTCGTAGCTTTAGATCAAACCAAAGCTTTTGACCGAGTTAACCATAAATACCTGTTTTCAGTACTTCTACGGTACGGAATCCCACCCCCCTTTGTGCACTGGATTTCGGTCTTATATAGACAAGCCAATTGTATTCCCATGGTTAATAATATATTTGGGACAGAAGTACCTATATCAATTGGAGTAAGGCAGGGATGCCCTTTAAGCCCACTACTATATGCTTTTGCCCTGGATCCCATTATCAGACAAATTGTGTGGGATAAGAATGTTATAGGTTTAACTCCTGCCCCTGGTTTACCGAGGGAAAAAATAACTGCATATGCAGATGATGTTACTTTACTCTTACAGGATTTACCTTCATTACAGAGGGCCCTATTTCTATTCTCTCAGTTTGAGTCATTATCAGGAGCTCAAATAAACATGGAAAAGAGCTTCATTTTTATTCTACAATCTACAGACTCAGATCCAACCAGTATTGCAAATATACTGGTAGAATCAGCACACCGTAAGATTTTAGGAATTTGGTTTGGAAATGGTGATTTAGCGACATACAACTGGGAAAAACAATTGTACATTGGAGAATTTAAGATTCACAGATGGAAGGGATGGAAATTTGGAAAAAAGA
The DNA here is from genome assembly GCA_016271365.2 of Neoceratodus forsteri. Classification (NCBI taxonomy): domain Eukaryota; kingdom Metazoa; phylum Chordata; order Ceratodontiformes; family Ceratodontidae; genus Neoceratodus; species Neoceratodus forsteri. The sequence continues at coordinate 909,196,651 of CM028131.1, read as the reverse complement.
AGAGGGTTACTATAATAAAGAAGTTTGTGTTACCAATCTTTTTATATTTAAGTTATGTGTATCCGCCCTATTAATTTAGAAACTAGACTATTAAGTATTTTTTCCAAATGTTATGGGGTAATAGATTAAACCAAATGTAGGGGACATTACATACCTTCAATTAATAAGGAGGCCTTGGAATGGTTAATCCTATTATTTTTACCATTCCATCTTTCTATTTGATTCTTTTTCATATTTATGGTCGGGTGATACTAAGACTTGGCAAAAGTGGTCCAAATCTTTATGGTCTGTATATTTAAAAAAATGGTCCTCTTCCTCCTAAAATACTTGGTAAACATTTACTACCATCATATGGAGTACTTACTTTTAAAAATTACAACAATGGAAAATATTACTTCCACAATTGCTTACCTTTTCAAGGAAAACTTTTATAATTTTGTGGTGTTTGAGGTGCAGAAATGTATTCCCCTGTTTCCTGAATGTGTGCCTCATGAAATGATTTGTGCTATTAGGAAATTAACTGATTTTAGAGTACCCCTTTCATCTGGTATGTCGTCTGGTTATCGACACAAGGGAAGTTAGAGTGCGTGGTAATTGAAGTATAAACCTATCACTGAAAGATTTTGTTTAAGAGACACATGTATTAACTGTGAAGAAACCATGGTACATTTTTTTGTATATTGCCCTTTTAGTCAAAAATTTTGGCAAGATGCTGCTATTCACTGGAATCTTCCGATTTTAGGTAATGTTACTTATCAAACTATAGTTTTAGGGAATTATACTGGCTCATGGAAACGCTTTCATAGGAGCACCTTGAATGTATTTTTTGCTTTCATACAATATTATCTTTGGCAAGCCAGGTGTCAATATATCTTTCAGCAGTTAAATGTGTTAATGAATACTTTGTTTATTCAAATTGAACAGGCTTACTTTCTGTTAAAACCAGAGATTTGAGTTCTTTCCCCAAATCAAAAGTTGATTTATTTTGGAAAAATTTTATTTCTATTTGATGCATTCAGTTTATATTGGGACGTTTTTGTTATCTCAACATCATGTTAAAGACAAACATACGATGTATTTTTTTTGTTTCTGTAATTTATTGTGATGTTATGTTTCTTGTCAATAAACTTTCCCCCTACTCTTTTCGATAAGTGCCATGGGATCTTTAACATCCACCTGAATTACCACCAATCCAGGCAGATGGGACCTCGGTTTAACGTCTCATCTGAAAGACAGCACCTCAGAAGTGCAGTACCCCCTTATGCTGCACTACAGTGTCAGTACTGGGATATTAATCCAAGTACCAGATGTGGGAACTGAACCCACAGCCCTCTGATCTCCTGGCCTCAGAGGTGAGTGTGCTACCTACTGAGCCACTGACACTGACATTGTCACTGCAATGCCCATCAGAGGACACTGACTGGGTCTCCGATCTGATAGAGGCAATCTTCTCAGCAAAAAACAGAGTGAACTCATCACATCTTGATTGTGATAAAGCTCCCCGGACTGCAGGCTGGCTGGATTACACAGCCTGTCAACAGTCTGGAAGAGCTGAGCTGGTCTGTTAATTGCTGCCGCAATCTCCCTGGACAGCAACTCTGACTTCTTACAGGAGATTGCAGATTGATAATCCCTGTAACGGACCATCAACAAAAGGTTGTCCTCCACCAGAACAGACTTCCACCAATGTCTCTCCAATCTTTGACCTCTCCTACTCATCTCCCCAAGGGCCCCATCATATCAGCAGGACTCATGGTGTGAGGTGAGGGGTCGAGCATGGGCAGGTGCGACAGAGTCATTGGTCTCAGTAATAACCCTATTATAGGCCAACACAAGCTCCCCCGGCTCCTCACAAGAATCCATTAGGCCTGCTAGATCCAGCGCCGTCATCAGACCCTGAGGGGTCAAACCCCTTATAGGATGGTACTGGACTATCTCCGTAGGTGTGGGTCTATTTGGGGGGACCTTGAACAGGAATCTCACAGTATGATGGTCCGATCATGCAACTGGTTCCACCATGAGGTCGGAGACCTCCATTCCCAATAGGAGGATGAGGTCCAGTGAATGGCCACATTCATGGGTAGCCATCACCCATAGTTACTGTTATATTCATCTCTCAAGCTAATACTGCCATTCCCCTTTAGGTGAGCTTTCTGGCCTTATGCTGCTGGGCACTGGAGTGCTCCTCTGCAGCATCCTGCTTTGCCTGGTACATTCATACCCCTCAGTCGGACTCCTAACTTGGACTGTATCCTTCCCCCCCAACCATTCCTCAGAACAGTTACCCCCCACCACCTTCTTATGGACTGCCCTCAACTTTCCCACCTCTTTTCCACAAACTAATGTGGATTCCAAACTCTTTTGGGCTGGACACACACAACCCCACCCATTAGTATGATGCAAATTACAAATATCTGACATCTTCCATATTCCCTACCACTACTTGTCTTGCTTGATGACAGTCTTCAGGGGCACCCCCATCATCACTGTCCAACACTGCTGTCTATTGTCTAACAAGAGGTCTCAACAGACAGTCCCCTTCCCGATTTAGAGGTAGCCCCCCCCAATGGTGGCACACAAAGAGGTTAAATGATACTCCTATTATGGGCCTTGGCCCATTCCTTAAAAGTTACATTCTGTTGTACATTCAAATGACAGTATCTTTCAAGATGCATTCTTAGAAGAGAGAGTAGAGTGGCACACTAGGGAGGCTGATATCCTAGACATAGTTCTAACCAGTATAGACAGTGTGGGGGAGGTGAAGATGCTGGACCCACTGAGCAGTAGCTGCCATTGGACAGTTTGGTTCAGCATCAAACTAGAGACAGAATCTGTACCGGCCTAGTCTTCCACTTTAGGAGGACTGATTTCAGAAGAATGAGGTAGTTGCCACAGGGGAATCTAAACTATATTTACATTGCCTTCTATCTTGTAGCTTTGCAATCCCGTCTGCTGCACTGCTCCGCTGCTCTGATCCAGATGCACATTTGTACTGCCAATCTCCCACTTCAGTGCAGGCTCAGGTTGAGTTGCACCACCTCCAAAATAATGTAACATGCACTCTGGTTGGATACACTACATGTCATATAAAATTGTTAAAACATGCAGCTCTCAAAAAGTACCAGCACAGACAAGCGCTTGATTTTCAGTCTAAGTCAAGCATTTATAAAGGTGCATATACACTAAAATTAGCTTTCACAGAAGCCCTACATATTGCAAGAAAAAAAAAAATTCCATATATCCGAGTTGTGACAAACTGATAACATGCAAGTAGTTTGACAAAGTCCATGACATCATACAATGCAACTGCTAAAAAGGCTACAGTAGTACACTGTAAAATTGTGAAAAATGGTATTTACCAAATAGAACCACACAAACTTCTGCTGGGGTCAGCGGGGGGAGGGGGACGTTACAAGGGTGTCTGAAGATGTCAGTGATGAGAGCTTTTTGTTTTAAATGATTCTGTTTTTTTTTTGTTATTTTTGTTTACAAGTTATTTCCTGGACTGAAATGCAGTGTTTCAAGTCAGTAGGGTTAGGGAGAGGGAGACCGGGAGTATGGAACAGTTGCTGACTTTCTGTTTATGTATTGAAGAGCAGCATGAGGGATTTACAGGTATCACAGGTCTGGGTGGAGAGGATGAGCTGCAGCATTCTGGATGGAGCAGCCAGTTTACATGCAGGGCTAAAGCGCTTGCACAAGTACATGTTCCCATCAAAACACGGAATACTCTGGGCTGCAATAGAGTGGTTTGCAATGCTCTGGCAGCTGTTTTATACTGCTAGACTTGCATCGGTGCAACTCATCTGCACCACTGGCAATGGTGTAGATGCAGTAATGTAAACACACCTTAAAGGGTGTGAGAATTACAGAGCCATGGAAGCTAAATAACAAAATGGCATAATGAAGATCAAAGAGTTCTTGTAAGAGTAATTAACAAGAAAAGGAGTATACAACTATTATAGCTCATGAGAAATATAGAAACATAGAAGTTGTCAGCAGGCAAGGACCTCTTGACCCATCTAGTTTGCCCAGTTTTCTCTGCTTACTGTGCCACTATAGATCCTACTCAATCTTCAGTCGTCTCCTCCTCCCCTTGCCTTACTACCAAGGTCCCCTTGTATCACTCACACTGCTTGGCTACCCTCAGATCATCAGAAATGATTACCCCAGGTCCTATTCCTGTTTGGTGGTTGCCACTAATTCCCTTCTCAATTGGTACATAGCCCCCATGTTTCTGTGCCCCAAATGCATGATTTTGCACTTTTTTGCATTGAAACTCAGCTGCCAAACCCTTCACCATTCTTCTAACTTTTTCAAATCATCCCTCATTTTTTCCACCCCCCCCCAGTGTGTCTGCTCTGTTGCAGATTGTTGTGTCATCCGTGAGCAGGCATACTTTTCCTTCTAGCTCTTCTGCAATGTGTCTAATAAAGAAATTGAAGAGGACCATGCCTAGTAATGAGCCCTGAGGCACCCTGCTGGTCACCTTGCCTTCTCCAGAGTGGACACCATTTACCACCACCCTCTGCTTCTGTTGCTTATCCAACTTCTTATCCAGTTTATAACTTTTTGACCTGCTCCTAGACAGGCCAGCTTGTTCACTAGTCTTCTATGTAGAACAGTGTTGAAGGCCTTACTGAAATCCAGGGAGGCCACATCTACTGCTCCTCCCTGATCCACTATCCTGGTCACCCAGCCGAAGAACTTGATCAGGTTTGTCTGGCAAGACACCCCCCCCCCATGAAACCATCTTGCCTTGGATCCTGTAATCCACTGGTTACAAGGTATAACACTATCCTTTCCTTCAGTAGTGTTTCCATTACTTTGCCCACTACCAAAGTCAGGCTGACTGGTCTGTAATTTCCTGCCTCCTCCCTGTTCCCACTTTTGTGAAGTGAGACAAAAGTAGGAAAGGTCATGACAGCTAAAAAATGGACATTTAAAGGGAAGGTCCCTTCTGCCTTTTATTCTGTTTACCTGTGTAGTTTATAGGTATGAACAATAATTGCCTATATTGCACCCTCCTAATTTCATCAGGATTTAAATGTAAATGAAGGTACTTAAGTCTGGCGTGAAACCTGCTTGACCCTATTGCAAAGGTCATAACCTGACTCATGTAAGGCATCTTGGAATTTTATGATGTTTTAGTACTAAAGCCTGCTGTGGTTATACTGTATTAGTCAGCGCTGTTGCTGTTCTCCGTAGTCTTAATGTTCTTGTCTTATGCTGACCATGAAACTTTTCAAGGCATAGTAAGTGTCCTACTGTTTTCTGAAGTTTAAAGTGTATCTAAGTTAGAATAAATGCTTTCAGATAATACAGGGACTTCCCAAGACATGTAACAGAACTGAATGAGAGTATAATGTCTGCTGGTTTGTGCAGGTACGTATCAACTCCCATGATGCCTTGAATGAGGGGGTCATGACCTTTGGAATGGAGAGAAACAAGTTTTCACACCAGAGCAAAACAGAGTGAAGCAACCTCATTTATATTTAAATTAGGATGAAATTAGGGGATACAAGAAAGGGAATCATTATTCATGCCTACAAACTACACAGGTATACAGAAAATAGGATGAGGGGACATTCCCTTTAAAACATGCAGAACTAGGGTTACCACCTTAGGATGGGGAAAAAAATGGATCCTAAGCTCTGCCCCTCGCCCCACCCCTTTTAATGGCTCTTCATGCATCTTTCCTCCTAGAAGGCCATTTGTTATATCAGTAAAAGATAAAACTTAAAGCTGCAGTTCATCAACAATTTTAAGATACTGTACTGTACCTGTTAAAGTTACTTTCCTAGGTTCTTCCTAGTCATTCATTTACTTATGTATTTATTTATTGACATTGGTTTACCAAATAAACAAATAGAGATAAAATAAATATCATTTACAGATATGATCTGGGGGAGACAAGGGAAATACTGTAAATAGCATATAATAATATACATGGTATATAATAATACATAAGAAATGTTTTCCTGTAATGCGTACTTTATATCTTTTTCTGGCTCCATTCCCTGTTCATGTCCACAGTACAATTTCAAAGCCAAAGAAGTGACCATACTTTTTTCTTGACAAAAAAAAAAATTTAAACATTTAAAAATGCCTAAATTCTGTTAGAGATGAAAATGTTTACCAGCAAATGAAAGTGGAAGACAACTGGCTCTGTTACTGTTACAAAAGGTGGGGGCAGCTGAGCTGCTGTGCCACTTTAAGATGCAGTGGAAAAAAATAGGTTAAGTAAGTGCTAATGGTGTTAATGGCCATTCTTTACACCTCCCAGACTGACTGCTTTCACAAACAAAGGGCTATATAGAAACATAGAAACATAAAAATTGTTGGCAGATAAGGACCGCTAGGCCCATCCAGTCTGCCCATAGGCCCTATACATTGCATGTGGTCACTGATCCTGTGTGATCAATAGCTTTTCATCACTTCCTCCCCTCTGAAGCTTCCCCTGTGCCTGTCCCAAGCATGCATAAACCTCTTCACTGTGCTTGCCCCCACTACCTCCTGTTGCAGACTACTCAACGCGTCGACTACCCTTTCTGTGTAGAAAAACTTCCTCACATTACCTCTTAATCTGCCCCTTTCCAATTTCATATTGTGCCCCCTTGTTCTAGTGCTTTTTCTACATTGGAAAAGATCCCCCACCTGTACCTTGTTTATGCCCTTGAGGAACTTGAAAGTTTTAATCATGTCCCCATGCTGTGTCCTCTCCTCCAGTGAATACATATTGAGGTCCCTTAGTCTCTCCTCATATGTTTTATGGTGCAAGCCCTGCACCATCTTTGTTGCCCTTCTCTGGATAGTCTCCACCTTATCTGTGTCCTTGCACAGGTGTGGCCTCCAGAACTGCACACAGTACTCCAGGTGAGGCCTTACCAATGTTTTATACAATAGCACCACCACCTCCCACCTCCTGCTAGTGATACCCCGGCCTATGCACCCCAGCATGCCACTGGCCCTCCCTGCCACCTTTGTGCACTGCTTTGATACCGTAAGGTCATCAGAGATGATAATCCATAGGTCCCTTTCCTCTTTGGTGGCAGTCAGCTCCTCCCCCAACCTGTAGCTCTGCCCAGGGTTCCCTCTGCCCTTGTGCATTATTTTGTACTTCTTTGCATTAAACCTTAGTTGCCACATCTCTGACTATCTTTCAAGCTTCTCCAGGCCCCTCTTCATTTTCTCCATCCCTTCTGGAGATCCAGAAAATGAAAGATACATTGACAACAGAACTTGTTTGTAAGCTGGACATGCAGCTGAAACATTCAATAATATGACATTTGTTTCAAAAGTATGTGAGCACTCAAAATGGCTCAAAACCCTGACCAACACAGAGCAAAACTGGATAAGCTGATAGGGACCCTGAAAACCTGATCACCAGGTAAAAAAACTGACAAGTGGCAACTCTAAAACCAGAGAAGCAGAGGGAGACAGGGAGGAGTTTCACAGCATGAAGCAAGAGGCCAACAGGACAGTGAGGAGAGTTAAGACCAGTATAAAAGAAAGAATTTCAGAAGGTATGACAGGTGGAGATAAGAGCTTCTAAGGGCAATGAGGAAGATAAGAGAAGGAATAGTCAGGCTGAAGCAAGAAGAGGGATGGAAAGAGAAAGGTAAGGGTAAAGCACACATTCGGAACAGATACTTCTGCTCAGTGTGCACAGAGGAAGAAAAGGGACCATGTTTGATTGTACCATCAGGGCGTGGGGGGCAGGGAATACAAGGCATGGGGGTGCCAATGTGGATCAAGTTACAAGGATACTGGATGGCTAAAGCACACTTAAAGTTGATAAATCAATGGTCCTGGACAGACTACACCCCTGTGTGCTAAAAGGGACACTGTCAACTACCTTAGGTCTCAGAGTGTCTCTGGTTAAAAAGAGATATTATGATTGCTCCCATTCTGTAGAGATTGCTGATGTTGCTAGTAGTTTGATTCTGATTCCTTTTTTCCTTTTAAAATTGAAGAACAGACTGCCCACTATACTGATTTTACCACACAAAAACAGGTTTGTTTACCATCCTTGATAAACTGCCACTGAAGTTTCCTAGACTTTGGGACACCCCCAACATCATATAGTCACTCATAAAGGAGTGGGAGGAGAGGAGACTATTGAATCATGAGTGGCTGCACTGTTTGGGGGTGTTCCTAATGTTCAGGAAGTACACAATAAGAGTAGATAAAGGATTCGAAACAAAACAAGGTAGGATATAATTACACCATTAGCATGCATTTCAGTTTTTCTAAGAAAGGAGGCAGATAAAACTTTTGCATGTTGGTGTACATTATCTATATTTGCATAATACATTGTTTTACCACTGTCCTCTGTCTACCATGTTTGTCTCTCTAGTTGCTGCATGGGTTGCACTGCCTGCTATATATATTGTTTGACTTCACTGTGTAATTCGTCTTGTATAATGTCTCAGCCCAACGTTATTGTAACTAATACCTTGAATCTGCATGTATTTTTTCACTTATATGTGTCTTGTATATGATATATATTTCCCTACTGATTATAACTAATTCTGGGTCGCCCCTGAAAAAAGCACTGTTTTGTCTCAGTGGGCCCACCTGGTCATCAAAATTCAAATAACATAAATAAATAAAACAACCAGCAAGATTAGAAAAGTTAAAAAATTGCTGGATCCTTTCATTTTACATCTATTGGAGCTAGGCTACGGACACTGCAGACCCTTTTGGTGATTCTCAAAGAGCGATTTTAGTCCACCCATTTTTATGTTGCTTGCACGCATGTGCAAGAAACATAGTGCCATCATCCGAGTTTTCGGAGGTGTGGCACCCCGTCTTCCAATTCAGTCAGCGAGTTTGCAGGCGTGGCCACAGTTCTCCAATGACTGCTGCAGCTGTCTATGACAGCAGTCAAAATGCAGTTGAAGGAGAGCTCCGCTTCAGTGAGCAGAGCTCTCCCCACACACACACACGAGAGCATGACATTGCGTATGGAAATGCTCCCTCCCCACCCACTCCCCATCGGCTCCACGCCTCCCCCACAAAGCTGTCCAGGTGCTATGCTGGGAGCCCACCCCAGCATGGCAAAAAATGTTATAGCCGACAGGGGGTGCCCAATCCCCTGTTGGCTCCATGGCTGCACGCCCCCCAAAACCTTTCCAGGTGCCATTCTGGGAGCCCACCCCAGCATGGCAAATGTCCTGCGTCATCTTCATTACAAAAAAAAAACCTGTAAATAAAAAAACAGTCCCTCTCAGTCTCCCTACCCCCACCTGCACACACCCACTGAGCACCCTGCCTCCCCACACCCCCCCTCACCCCATACTTATCTCCAGAACTCGGCGTGACGATCATCGGTGGACTGGGAACATGTCTGCACTCTTCAAAGCCGACCGCGAACTGAGGAAATGTCAGTAAGCTGTATAATGGAATAAATAGGAGGCAGTATAGCGCAGTGGTCTAAGGCTCTGAGCTGCAAATCTGGTGACATCCAGCAGACCAGACCTGGGTTTGAATCCCACAGCTTCCACTTGCATACTGTGTGACCCTGAGCAAGTCACTTAACCTCCTTGTGCTCCCAGGTCGCTCCTGTAAAAAAGCTTTCAGCTTACTGTGTTATACCTGGTTTAAAAAAATAGGGTTTTTTCATATCTTTGTGAATTTTGGGCCCAAATTTTCAACATGGGGTTTTTGGGACCTCTCCTCATGAATTCTTGCACTGACATGGCGTTAATTGGGCCTGAAGGGTGATTTCACGGTCACTGTGCAAAATCACCTTTTGGGACTGATTAATGAAATGACAGTGCCAGTGTTCATAAGGTGGGCTCTCAAAAAGCCTATGTTGAAAATTTAGTGAAAAAATTCCTAAAAATGACTGTTTTACGAGTGTGCGTTGCGCAGTTCCTACGCACACTCGTAAGTTTGCGAATTTTCTATATTTTCTCTCCAGATTTTCAACATTGCCATTTTACCACACCTCCTTATGAGCAGTACAGATGTCATTTTTCACATCTTGCCCAAAACATGTTTCCACCCATGTAGCGCAAAATGGCGCAGTTGGTGTGCGAAATCAATGTATGGGACACATCAAGAAAATCACAGTGACACTGTTCATGAGCAGAGGTCTTAAAATGGCTATGTTGAAAATTTGGCAAAAACCTTCCTAAAAATGACTGTTTTACGTGCGTGCGTTGCACAGTTCCTACGCACGCTCGTAAGTTCGCGAATTTTCAATATTTGCACTCCAGTGACTTCCAAATACCTAAACAGCACATACAAGCAAGCAACATTCGGCATTGACAAATGCTTGTATGTTCTTGCTGCCTGTTTTTTGGCACCAATATACCCCTATTTATCTAAAATATGACATTCCTGATCATCTGGAGGTGTTTTGCTGCATCTTGGCTACTGTCCCAGAATGACCTTTCGGGTTCCAACATTGTACAGTGAGAACTTTTTTCACCTTTTTACTATTGTTTTAGCACTACTGTGATTATATGAACTACATACAATGATCTGAGGTTATAACTGCAGTGTACTGACACTTAAATGTGCTTTATTTATATGTGCCCTGCTAGCAGGACTGCTGTCTCCTGATAAAGCTCAAGTATGATTGAGCACATCATTAAAGCATCCTGTTACCACTCTGGTATCCCAAAACCTGTGCTTGTAGCAGTTGTTGTGTTATGTTTGTATGACTGTGTGTAATAGGGAAGCACTGGTTAAGCGTAAAGTGGACTTGTGTACTTCCTCAAGCTTGGGTGAGTAGCATCAGTTTTTGCTTTGATTGTTTTTATGTTGTCTAGTCTTGCACCTGCACAAGAAACATGTTGTGGTAACTTCAGAATAGCAGATTTTGGAGGTGCGGTCCTGTTGTGGCCTGTGGCACCACTGCTTTTTGGGGCTGGGCTCTGTGGCATGAATTAGATTGCACGCTGTCTATGACAGCAGTGCAAAAGCGTGTCCACCACCATGAAAGGTTTTAGCCCCTGCAATGAGGGAGCTCCACCTCATTGCAGGGCATGCCTTTCTTGGTGCAAGTTTCAGTGCAGCATGGTGGCGGCTGTGCCGTCCACCTTGCACAGTCCCCAGAAAAGCTGACTTAGAGGGGTGCCCAATCCCCCTGTTGGCATCACCCACCCAAAACACTCTTTATTTGCTGATGAGGTCCCCAATCCCTGTTGGCTACAATCCCCCCTCCCCAATTCATTTGCCGACAGGTGTGCCCAATCCCCGTCCACATCATCCCCACCAACACTGTTTATTTGCTGATGGGGTGCCCAATCCTCATTAGCTACAGCCCTGCCTGAAAAAAAACCCCGCAGGTGACACCCACTTCCCAGTTCATTTGCCGATGAGGGAGCCCAACCCCTGCCAACATCATCCCCCCAAACACTCTTTTGTATTTGCCGACGTGGTGCCCAATTTCCGGTTGACTCCAGTCCCCCCCCCAGAAAAAAAACGAAAGTGACATGCTAGGAGCCCATCCCAGCATGTCAAATGTACCTGTAAAAAAAAACCTTCCCGCAATGTTTTTTTTCCCTGTAAAGTAGAAAATGGCCCCTCGCAGTCTGCAGCCCTCCTCCCCCAACCCGCACCCACCCACTGTGTGCCCCACCTCCCCACACCCCTTTGACCCATACTTACCTCTGGAGCCTGGCGCAACGATCTTCTGTGGACCAGGAACACGTCTGCACTCTTCAAAGCCGACCACAAACTGAAGAAATGCCAGTAAGCTGTATAATGGCATAAACAGGGTTTTTTTCAACTTTGATGCATATCTCAGGCATTTTTGGGAATTTTGTCACCAAATTTTCAAAATAGAGTTATTGGGAACCCCTCCTCATGAATTCAGTTACTGTCATGGCTTTATTGAGTCTCGAAAGGTGATTTTGCGGTCACTGCATGGAATCACCCTTCAGGACCAATTAACAAAATGACAGTGCCACTGTTCAAGAGGTGGCCTCTCAAAAAGCCTATGTTGCAAATTTGGTGAAAAAAATTAAAACAAAATGACTGTTTTACAAACATGCATTGCGCAGTTTCCACGCACATTCATAACTTCGTGAATCTGTAATATTTTCACTCCAGATTTTCAACATTGCCATTTTTCCACACCTCCTTATGAACAACACAGCTGTCATTTTTCACATCCTAGCTGAAATGTGTTTTTGCACTTCTGGCGTAGAATAGCATGATTGGTCTGGGAAATCAATGTTCAGGACAGAGTAAGAAAATCACAGTGACACTGTTCATGAGCAGAGGTCATAAAATGCCTATGTTGAAAATTTGGTGCCGAAAGTCCATTAAATGACTGTTTTACAAGCGTGCGTTGCGCAGTTTCCACACACACTCGTAACTTTGTGAATCTGTAATATTTTCACTCCACATTTTCAATACTGCCATTTTCCATACCTCCTTATGAATAGTACAGCTGTCATTTTTCACATCCTGGCTGAAATGTGTTTTTGCACTTCCGGCACAGAATAGCATGGTCACTGTAGGAAATCAGTGTTCAGGACAGAGTAAGAAAATCACAGTCATACTATTAATGAGCAGAAGTTATAAAATGCCTATGTTGAAAATTTGGTGATGAGCATGCATTGCGCAGTGTTCACGCACCCTCATTTTTCACATCCTGGCTGAACTGTATTTTCGCAGTTGCAGTGTAGAATAGCATGGTCGCTGTGGGAAATCAGTGTTCAGGACAGAGTAAGAAAATTACAGTGACACTGTTCATGAGCAGAGGTCCTAAAATGCCTATGTTGAAAATTAGGTGACAAACGTCCATAAAATGACTGTTTTACAAGTGTGCGTTGTGCAGTTTCCACGCATGCTCATAACTTCAATAATTTTTAATATTTGTACTCCAGATTTTCACCATTGCCATTTTTACACACCTCCTTATGAACAGTACAGCTTTCATTTCCCACATCCTACCTGAACTGTGTTTTTGCATATCCGGCGCGCAGTGGTGCAGTCGCTATAGAAAAACAATGTTCAGAACAGAGTAAGAAATCACAGTGACACTGTTCATGAGCAGAGGTCCCAAAATGCCTATGTTTAAACTTTGGTGAAAAAATGCCATAAAATGACTATGTTACAAGCGCGCGTTGAGAAGTGTCCATGCACAACCGTAAGTTCGAGAATTTGCAATATTTTCACTCCAGATTTTCAATATTGTCATTTTTGCACACCTTCTTATGAACAGTTCAGCTGTCATTTGTCACATCCTGCCCAAAATATAGTTTTGCACATCTGGCACACAATCACACGGTCGCTGTGGGAAATCAACGTTCGGGTAGATTAAGATAATCATAGTGCCACTGTTCATGAGCAGAGATCCCAAAATGGCTATGTTAAAAATTTGCTGAAATAATTCCATTAAATGTGACTGTGTTATGAGCGTGCAATGTGCAGTTTTCACATATGCTCATAAGTTCGAGAATGTTTAATATTTTCACTCTAGATTTCCCACATTGCCATCTCTTCACACCTCCTTATCAATGGTGCAGCTGACATTTTCATGTGGTGCAGAATGGCACGGTCACTGTGGGACATCAACGTTCGAGACAGATTAACAAAATCACAGGGGCACTGTTCATGAACAGAGGTCCCAATTGCTTTCATGAGGTGGGGGTCACAAAAAGGCCATGTTTTAAAATTTGGAGTGCAAATACCAACACATGCCCAGGTGTTAAGGTTTCTAATGATTACATCTCACCCTGTACAAATTAACAGGCATCAGGGGTGTGTCTTTGGATTGTCTGCTGTACTGCTCACGCCATTGGTCCTCCACCTCCACCCTGCAGCCACTGACAGGCATCAAGGTGTGCCTTGGACTCTTCAGCCTGAAAGTTCAACCCATTCTTCTATGCTGCACCCATCTCAACATACTTCCTTATGAAATGGGGTGAGCATAAGGCCAGATGACCCCAAGGCACAACGCAACACTTGTCAGACTCTGCAGGGTAGAATGAGGTGAAATAGCATGAGCATTATGGCCAGCAACCCAAATGTACACCCTGATGCCTGTCACTCTCTAGAGGGTGGGGTGGGGTTGATGTCAGTTCTATACATCACAGCTACTTCTATTATGTGTCTCTCTAACTCCTGCACTACCAATGCCAAAACCATCAAGACAACATTCAGCATTGACAAATGCTTGTTTCTAGTTACTGGCTGCACCATCTCCACCCTGTGTGACCAATATTGTTTGGATACTGTACCTTTACTTGAGTAAAGCCTTTGATTCTGCCCTGCAAAGGGGGTGGGGGGAGGGGGGTTGGTAAAGAAGATTCAGAGCCTCTGATTAGGGGACAAAATTACTTGGTGGGTGGGAAACTGGTTAAGTGTCAGGGCCCAGAGGGTAGTAACAAATAGGGAGTTATTAGGTGTTGGGGGTTCACTAGTGAGGTGACACAGGGATGAGTCTTGGGACAGGTCCTCCTTAAACATCTTTATCTAGGACACTGGGGTAGGGATTCAGTGCAAGACATGCTATTTTGCAGGTTGTACTAAGATCTGTGACTGGATGGATAATAAAGATGGTGTCAAAATTGTGAAAGAGAAACTGGGTAGATTGGAAAGGTGGTTAAAGATATGGCAGTAGAAATGCAATGCTAAGGATTGTGAGATGGTGCACATGGGGCAAAAAATCCTAACACAGACTTTAACATCAAGGAGGTAGTAGTGGAAATCCCTATAGAGGAAAATGAGTTGAAAGTAATAATTTCAGACAGCCTGACAGCACCAGCACAAAGCAATAGGGTAGTGTGTAGGGTGAATAGGATGTTGGGGTGCATGGGGTGGGGGAATGCCAGCATGAGAAAGGAGGGGCTGCTACCACTTTCTACAGTTGTTCATCCTCACATGGAGTACTGTGTGCAGTTTTGGAGTCCATATCTAAAGCAGAACATAAATGGAGTGGAGGTAGTGCAGCGGAGGGTAACCAAGTTGCTCCAGGGGCAGCAAGAAATGATGTACAGTATGAGGAAAGGTTAGCAGATCTCAACACAGAGGTGAACATTTTGGTACAGAACTAAGAGGGATTGAGAGTCTGAAATACCCAATTTAGTAGGAGGTGGGTCTAGTGACCAGTTTGGCCCCAAGAAAAAAATAGTTTCTTTCATGGTGTGAGATGCTACCTGAGCATTGTCTAGCAAAAATCATGATGAGTAGAAACTTAAAGCTGCAATGAATGCAACTCATCCTGATTTTTTTCAAGGACAAGGCACAAGTCTATATCTCTCCCGGTCCACTACAGCCACTGGCAGCAACAGTCACTCAGTTCAGTTTGTCTATGTGAATGCTTTTTCTTTATTTTACCCTTTTTATGACAGTTTTTTACTGTAGTTTATTTTTGTCAGACACAGGAGAGGCTGAGGCACCCTTCCCCACTCTCTCCCCTGAAACCCTATCCAGCATAAGTGACCCTCCATATTGCTGCAGTTATCTCACCAGTTCAGTTGCTCAGTGAGCCAATGAAATTGACAGGAGAGTGAGACTAGATATGCTATAATATTTAACTATTTAAGCTGTTGCCCTGATAAAAGAGTGACATCTCATTCAGTTCACAAGGTGCTGTCTCTCAGTCTGGCTCCAAACAACTTCACACAGACAGCGTAGATGCTGGTTATGTAGCATTGCACCACATGGGTGCTGGTAAAGAAACAGTAAGCACACCATGGGGTGCAGTACTACTTGTGCCAGATGCATGCACATGCACCACTGCAAGTGAGGTGCAAGGTGATACACATGGAGCAAAAGATCCTAACACTGAATATAAAATTGGGGGAGGTAGTAATGGAAAGCACCCTGCTTGGTACCCAGAAGCAATTGCTTGGCAATACCTACAATATCTCTGTGGGTCAGGTGGCAACAATGCATGACATGACCATGCAGTCATACATGCAATGACCACATTGGAATGCACCACCAAATCAGTTTGTCATGATTGCCTCCTGCTGCCCCTTACAGGAAACATACAGCACTGCAAAAGCTGAAAGCAAATATGGAAGTACTTTCTTTTACCATTTGCTTATTACCAATGAGTCATTAGTTGTATTCTGTCAGGACAGGTGAGGGTGACTCAGATCCATACCAGTTGAGAATGAAGCAGCAAGCAGCTGCATCTGCAATATTTACAGTAAATGTACAAAAAATTATTGCTGCTGCCATACCAAGCTCAAGGCTAACCTATGTGGAGCAATTTGACTTCAGTCCCTTACTGTATGTCCGCCACCGTCTGAGCGTGTACACACAAGAGGCAAGAAGGGAGAGGGGGGGGACGAACATGCCTGAAACATACAAATACCACCACAGGGTAAATGAACACCAACACAATCATCAGGGGCAACTCCCTGAAGCTGGGAGGGGGGGGTAAATTTAAAAGAGATGCCAGGAAGTACTTGTTAATGTAGAGGGTGGTGGAAGGTGGAATAGGCTGCCAGAGGAGATGATCTGTGGGAAATCAGTTGGGGGATTCAAACGAGGGTGGAACACAAGGGCTTAGTAAAGACCATACCAGAAAGGGAGGGGGAAGGGAGATTGGGCTATCTCATTCAAAGTTAGTTTGGTAAGAATGGGCAAACAGAATGGGCCAATGGGCCTTTTTCTGCCAACGATTCTGGTTTTTTTTTTATTTCAAATTTGTTAACCAGGTAACTCCAAGAGCAACAAAAGCCTATTTTCATGGAGGACTAGGAAAGATAACAAATAACAGATTACATATAGAATAATAGATGGGGGGAGTGCATAATGAGAATTTAATGCACACCTGAGGTGTGGGATGCAACAGAAACCCTGAGGGCGAAGCCCGAGGGGAATGTCAAAGCATCCCACACTGAGGGTGTGCATTAAATTCAAGTGGTGCACTCCCTCCCCCCCCAATGTGTTGTTTTATGTAATTGCTGGGGGATGTTTTTTCTCCAAAAATATTTAGTAAAATAAATGTTTTTTTTAATAAAAATCTTGTGTCTGCCTTTTTATGTTGGCTTGAGTGCATGCGCAAGCAACATTTTGTGCTAGTAACATATTTCAGAGGTGTGTCAGTGTGAGTGAATGCAGGGCATGCTTTAATAGGTGCATCCCTCATTCCCCAATAAGCCAGCACACTAATGCTGACACAAGCATTATGTAAAGTGGTCACAACTTGTAAAAAAAGTGCCTCTACAATCAGAGACAAACTCGTCAAGCAGTGGCACAGATTAAATGCCTTCCGACCTGCCTTTCCTGGTGAAACATTTCAATAAACATGGCAGCAGAGCTGCTACCACACAATCCCTGAAGGAAGCTGACATCAGAGGTGCAATCCCCATGTCGGCATGTCCACCCCCCCACATTGTGTGGCACACCAGGAGCCCACCCCAGTGTTGCCAACATCAGGCCCCCTGAAAGTCATGGGGCACACAGGGAGCTCACCCCAGTGTGCCCAACATTTGTTTTCACCTGTAAAGAAAGAGACCTGTCCCACGGTGCAGTGTCCAATTTTTTTTTGCACCTGAAAAAAGAAAATGGTTCGTTGTCCATGGAACCCCCCCTTCCCCAACTCACACCCCTCTGTCATCGCCACCTCCCCCCACCCCATACTTACCTCCGGAGGTCCGGCGCTGTGATCTTCAGTGGAGCGGGAACACATCTCGACTCTTCAAAGCCATCTGCGAACTGAAGAAATGCTGGTAAGCTGTATAATAGCATAAATATGGGGGGTCAACTTAGGTGGATATCCCAGCCATTGTTTTGAATTGTGACTCCATATTTTTAACATGGGGTCCTTGGGACCCCACCTCATGAACACATGCACTATCATCTCATAATTCAGTCCCAAAACATCATTTTGCGATCACTGCATGGAATCACCTTTTGGGACAGATTAACAAAATGACAGTGCCACTGTTCATGAGATGGGGTCCCAAAAAGCCTATCTTGTAAATCTGGTGAAAAAATTCCAAATAATGACTGTGTTACGAGCGTCTATTGTGCAGTTTCCATGCACGTTTGTAACTTCGACAATTTTTAATATTCCACTCCAGATCCACCCAGTCTGGGTGGGCCAAAAATCCCCAAAATAATTAATTGCGTTACCAGCATGCCTGGCACAGTTTCTACGCATGCTCGTGACTTCACCAATTTTTCATATTTTCACTCCAGATTTTCAGCATTACCATTTTTACACACCTCCTTATGAATAGTATAGCTGTCATTTTTCACATCCTGCCCAAAATGTGTTTTCATACATCTGGCGTACAATGGCGCGGTCGCTGTGGGAAGTCAACTTTCAGGACAGATTAACAAAATCACAGTGCCACTGTTCATGAGCAGGGGTCCCAAAATGCCTATGTTGAAAATCTGGTTAAAAAAATCCCCAAAATAATTGTGTTATGGGCGTGCATTGCACAGTTTCTACGCATGCTCGTGACTTCGCTAATCTTTCAAATTTTATTCCAGATTTTCAACATTACCATTTTTTTTCACCTTCTCATGAACAGTACAGCTGTCACTTTTAATATCCTGCCCAAAATATGTTTTTGCACCTGTGGCGCCAAATGGAGCAGTCGCTGTGCAAAATCACCTTTCCGCTAACAAACTGATAGTGCCACTGTTCGTGAGGTGGGGTCACAAAAAGCCCAGGATGAAAATTTGGAGTGAAAATACCAACAAACACATGGGGCATTTGGGTTTCCAACTGTAACGCCACATCCTGTAGAGACTGACAAGCATCAGGAGTGTAATTTGGGATTGTTGGCTGTAATGCTCATGCCACTCCACCTCCACCCCCACCCTGCAGCCAGTGACAGGCATTGAGGTGTGCCTTGGACTCTACAGCCCCAAAGTTCACCCCATTCTCCTATACTGTACCCATCTCAGCATATTTCCTTATGGAATGAGGTGCACGTAAGGCCCAAAGATCCCAAGGCACACCGCGATACTTGTCGGTGTCTGCAGGATAGTGTGAGATGAAATGGTGTGAGGGTTATGGCCGATGACCTAAAGGCACACCCCAGTGCCTGTCAGTCTCTGCAGGGTGGGGGTGGGGTTGGCATCAGTTCAATACTTCACTGCCATTCCTATTATGCATCTCTCTAACTCCTGCACTATCAATGCCAATGCCAGCAAGACAATATTTGGCATTGACAAATGCTTATTTTTGTACTAGAACAGTGTGCAGAACAATAGAAAATACAAACTTTGCTGGAAATTATTTTCAGTTCATAATTTGAAGATTTTGTTTATCTCTGGGTGGCAGTTGTCATGGTGATATGCAAATGAGTTTCCGAGTTCCGTGTTCAGAGTTCTAATTCTGAAGCTCATTTGCATATCACTGTGACAACTCAGAACCGAATTTGAAAAAAATTTGAAAAAATGTGTAGTAGACAGACATGAGAGCTGTTTTTTTTTCTTTTTTGGGCTGAATGTTTTCTCTGGTCCCAGTCCAAGAAATGCTGGAAGTGAAGGAGGCTAGTGCAGGGCAAGTGACTGAGTGCCACCGGGGCAGAGGAGAACCTGGGTCTGAGATGGTGAAAAATCTTAAACTGTCTCATTCTGGTCTGAAAGGTTTGAGATTTTTGTTTGTGGCTTTTATTTCTAGATTTTTTTTGCAGTGGTGGCATTTTGGCAGATTGATTGAAATTGTTAGAGCCCAGCAGTCAGTGAGTGAGCACAAGCGGGGCTGAGGAGAAGTGGGCGCATGTTTGCCAATGGTGAACTATAATCCACTTCTCCTATGAGACAAAACGTTCCCCAGTTATTACATATATAAAATTCTCATGAAACATATGTACACAAGAGCAAGCAACATTACTTACATACCCAGTAATACAGTAATGTTTCTATGTCCTTTATAACAGATTGCCCCTGCCAGAGGGAAAAGTCTGGGACTGAAAAGGGAAGGGGTCTTCAAAAGCTATCTGAGATCAGTTTAGACCATTCCAGAGGTGTGGGAAAGAGCACTTGGACAGGCTAAAGGAAATCCAGCCCCGGATGTGGAATGAGGAGAAATTAACTGCATTTTAAATACTTCCAATAGCTTTGTATGAAGTCTGAACCATCCATTGTTTAACCTTGATACAAAAAGGCCACTCAAGTGAAAATGAGTTGTTAAAAAAGGAAAGGTAATTCAATAAAATTCTTAAAATAATAATGAGGGAAAGGGCAGCTCAGCAGACACAGTGCACCACAGTGAACAGGCTAGCAAACCAAATGAAAACTGGGCAACTCGCAGCACAAAACAAAAAAAATGTTCAGATACACGAGCTTCAGTTGCAGCATTTATTCAGCAGTTGGCACACAGGTACACAGAGAACTCAAAATTCTTACAAATATTACATTCTTAATGGAGTAACATTTCTGTTTTAGTAGTTCTGTATTTTATAATGACTGTTGTGACTAAGAACTTCAGTATATTGGGCTCATTACCTGCAAGTCCATTCATCCATTTTCAGTCTGTTATACTCATACCATTAGATGCATCTCTAAGCAATGCTTGCTTGTCCATATCAAACATCTGTCTGTAGAACAGATGTTATTGGTTGGCAGAGGCAATTATGTCTTGAAATAATGTTATTATGTTCCAGTACAGAGGGGTGAAGCATCATATTACATCTAGTTTTCAGGTCCTTTTTAGAAAACAATTTGATCAATCAGGAGCATAATTACAAGGAGACATATTGTTCTAGTGCTTTATATCACATTTCAAAGTACTGTATATTGCAGGCTTACTGTACTAGTATTACCTAATAGAATAAAAGAAACTGCAAACTGTCATAAGGGACTTATACATAGATACAAACACAGCTGGTTTAGGACAAATAAAGACTTTCACCATTTTGTCTGTCCTGTTTTTCTAACTAACTGCACTAGTTCCTCCCTTCTACTGATACCCCGTAATCCAACTTTTTCCTAACTATCCTTTGTATCTGCTCCATTTTAGCTTGATGTTTGATGTAGAGCCAGTGTATATCATTGCAATTATGCAATAGTCTATGCCACTGGTCCATCACTGTTTAAAGAAAAACTCCCTATGTCATTTTAGAATTTCCAGATTCTAGTTTAAGGTTATGGACCCCACATTTGCAAGACCTTTTTACTCTGAATAACTGACCTCCACCCAGTTATATCCCCCATGTCTTTGTAGGTCTCTATGATGTCCCCTCTCCCCTGCTCCCCTCTAGTGAGTATATGTTAAAGTGTGTCAGTCTCCCCTGGTAGGATAGGATAGGATAGGATAGGATAGGATAGGATAGGAATGGAATTTTATTACTATAGCACTTTTCTAGAGCTCAAAACACTTTACAGTACAAATCTAACTATGAATTACACATAGTACATAACAACAAGCAGTAATCCTTAGTACATGACTAGAATTTAAGCCCCTGCATAATTCCACAAAATGGCAGAGCTATCAGTCTCCTGAGAAGTCCTGTCTCAACAGCCAGGTCTTTAGTTTTGATTTAAAGCTTTCCACTGAAGAGGTAGAATGGATGGATTTCAGGACAATAGTCCAGTCTCGGTGCAGTTATGGAAATGCTTGGTCCCCAGCAGACTTTAATCTTGCTGCTGGAACTAACAAAAGCCCATGAGATTCCGAGTGGAGAACTCCGGTGCCTCAATAATCCTCATGACAGGTTGTCATTAATTCATAAATGTGGAGGGAGCCCAGTTCATGTATGGCTTTGTAAACCAGCAAAAGAATTCTAAATTCAGAACACCATCTAATTGGTAGCCAATGCTACTCTCACAATGCGGGAGTAATCTGATTGAATCTGAATATACCGGTTAACAATCTGGCTGCTGAATTCTGAATTAAATGAAGGCAGAGAAGATGAATAATTGAGAGGCCATAATAAAGTGTGTTATAGTCATTAATTTGTGAGGTAATGAAAGCTTGCACAACTGTGCACATATTGCTATGGTCAAGGAAGGGACACAATCTAACTATGTTTTTCAAGTGGTAAAAACTACTCCTAATGAGAGTAGTAATTTGAGAAGTAAAATCCAGTTGGCTGTCAAAAATGACTCCTTGATTATGAACTTCCACCTTAATCTGCAGTATTACCCCAAAGTGGTCTCCATGCTGTGGTGTGAAAGGAAACCAGATTGGAGATGCTTGTAGAGTTCTAATTTTTACAGGTGTTCCATCAGATGAATTGACACCACTTTCTCTATAACCTACCCTATAAAAGGAATGCTAGAGACAGGCCTGAAGTTTGTCCGGATCTAAATTTGACTTCTCGAGGAGAGCCTTCACAATAGCCCCTTTAAGGGGGTCATGGAACCCCCCCCCTTCAAAGAAGAGTTCACGAACTCTACAGACAGAGGCACTAGCACCTGCCAGCCCACATTAACCAAATGACAGGGTGCAGGGTCTAAGATACAAGTGGACTGGCACATCGCTGATAGCACCTAGTGGATTTCTATAAAATCAGATGGCTGAAAGGCTGTCAACAGCACCCGGGATTCATTTACCTCCATTCCATGAGCACTGCCCCAGTGACCAGCACCAGTGGATGAGATATTTCACCTTATCTCTGCAATCTTGGCTGCAAAGAAATCAGAAAACTGCTTGCATCTCTCCACTGAACTTGGCTCTGACCGAGGCCCAAGACAGTTTGGATTAAGAATCTTATAAATCAGTCAAAAGAGAGCTGTGGATCTGCTTTTCCCAGCTGCAATGAGGGAGGAATAAATAGGGTATATGTGATGGGGTTTAGTGATACATGATTTATTTGAATGAGGCTGTCTGTGACTGTTGAGCTTCCACGAGTGGCGGAGCCACAAGTGAGGTACCAAGGTCACAGATCAGCGAGTTCAAATAAATCATGTATCCCACTGAAGCCCATCACATGTGCGATTTATGCTATAGGCCCTTAATTTATTTTTGTGTGTTTTTTTTCTATTTATTTCTTTTTTGTTTAGTATTTTTTGTTGTTGTTTTTAATAAAATAGGATTATTTTTCTGGTGTCTTCTGTATGCGCACTATTTATAAACATCCTAAGTGTTGATTGGCTGTAAATTTGTAGTGGGTGGGACGAATAGTTTGAAAAAGATGGCGGGTCTGTTTGTCGCTTAGCAAGAGTCACAGAGAGCCGTTGTGTCCATGTTTTTGCCTGGCTGTATTTATTTATAGAATTTTTTATTTATTTAGTTGTAATGTGATGATTTATCTGGTTGAACCTGCCTTCAGTGATTTGGGAGAGGCGATGCGAGCTTATCGGGAGACCAGAGGAGCAACTGTGAGAAAAGCAGAGCAGTGACGGAGCGGAAAGCATTTACATTTTTGAGAAGTCAGTGGCTGGCTGTAGGTTCTAATAGTAGTTTTGCCAGTGTTATTTAAAACTGACAATGTTTTTATATCCTGCATTTTACTGTGTGCAGGAGTAGTATGTAAGCATCATGTTGGTGTCAGGGATCCAGTGAATGTGAGTGCTTTAGAGCAGGACAAGGGTAGGGTTGGTGCCGGGGTAATCACAATTCTGGAATGACTGAGTAGATGAGCTTCAGAGAATTGCCATTTGTTTTTAAATTATTATTTTGAAGATGCGAAATATAATTCTGGAATGGGAGTGTTTTCTTTTTTTATTTCTGGCTTATGTGCACATTGGGTGATGTCATGCTGGCACTAACGCTTAGAAATAAACAGTGAAGGTGGTGAGGTGTAATGATCGAAAGTGCAGCGAGGAGGAAGGGACAAAATGCTTCTATTTTTAAAAGGGGAAAACTTCCTGAATTAAGTGTACTGGTTTGTAGGGATGGATTTTTGCTGGCAATATGTAAATAGCTGTAGAGGTAGTTGCTGAGGGATGAGTGGGTGGAGCGGGGGTGGTAAGAATAAAATGAAAGTAATGGTAAGTAGTGCCGGCAGGAGGGGGTGATAATTGATGGCAGGGTGTAGGATAAATGGTTGATTGATGGCAGGGTGTGGGATAAATGGTGGTTGATTGATGGCAGGGTGTGGGATAAATATTAGAACCACCATTTATCCCACAGCAGTGAGAATAAATGAATTTGTTCCACTGTTTATCTGCCCATGCCTATTGCATAAAACTGTTTCCTCACACCAATGATTGCCTCCTGATAACTCTGATAAGGAGAGATCAGAACAAGTTTGTCGGAAGTTTGTTTGAAAGTAGGCCAGATCTCCTCCAATACTTCTCAGGTGTCTGTACAAATCTTTTCAGTCCCCTCAGATCATAATTATACCAAAGAGATCTGCAACTTCTGAGATGTGAACAGAGGTGGACTGGCACCAGGGAGTCAGCTGCAGCAAGGATAGCTACATTATAAGCCTCAATTGCTGCACTGCGCCCCCTGGAGGACATAGCCAGAATCCTTAAAACGTCCACATATGTTCAAAATTATTATTATTGAATTTTTGTTGATTGGGTAAGCCCACTGAGACTAGGAGTCCCTTTTTCAGGGGCAACCTGGGGGTGGGGATACAGATGGTAACCAACTGAAACTGCACCAGATTAAGCTGTTGGTGGTGTTTCTAGTGAATGGAGGAAATTTGGTCAAGATGGGGTACCTTCCCCTGCTCTTTTCAAGAAGTGCCATGGGGTCTTTAACGTCCACCTGAACAACCACCAGAAGAGGCAGATGGGACCTCAGTTTAACGTCTCATTCGAAAGACGGCACGTCAGGAGTGCAGCACCCCTCCCATGCTGCACTACAGTGTCAGTATTGGGATATTAACCCAAGTGCCTGGTGTGGGGATAGAACCCACAACCTTCTGATCTCCCAGCCTCAGAAGCAAGTGTGCTACACGCTGAGCCACAGACACTAGATATAATGTTCAATACCCCTTCAACTACGACAGTGGGTTACCTTGCACACCTCTACCATCTGATTACAGATGGAGAGGAGGATCTCAAGGTGGCTGGGAGGGCCACTGTCTACATGATACCTTCTTTTCCCCCCTCCTCCTTGCTGTCCCAGCTCTGCCTCTCCTTTTCCTCTTTAGTATACCCAACTGTTCACATAACTTAAAACCTCTTCCTGAAGATCCAGCAGCTGGTCTCAAAATGGACACGGCTGACTTAGTCTGCTGGAAGAGTGCCTAATAAAATTAGTACCTAAATACATTTTAAAATTCTCACACTCCAGTTTTACATAAGGCTACTATCAAACCTCAGTGGCGCACTCAACACACACCAGTGTTCAAAATGCAGTACACATTGAACCAACTCAGAAAAATTTCCTCCAGCAGAAGATAAAGTGTAGATAAAATGGACCCCACTACAGCTCCGTTATGGCCAAGTCTGATAGGGGGAATCCTGTCCCACTTCTCTTAAGCAGCTGGACAGAAAAACTCTGAGAGATGTACCTGTTGTCAGACATGCATATACATTCAATTAGTCTAAGCCACACGTTCCACCATTGAATCATTACACAAAAACAAATCAGAACTATACAGGACAATCATGTAACATATATAAATAACACAAAAGCTCTAGGTCACTGAATGTGATTCCAAAGTCCAAAAATGTCCACTTTTTGCTTTTCAAACGAATGCCCATACAAATTCTCTTGATGACTGGGAAACCCCAAAAGAACAGTATATGAGTTTTAGCTCTGCTCCCACCAGAGCGGTACAGTATACTTTCCACAGAATTAAGCAGTTTAGGCAGTCTTCTCACTCCTTCCTTTCACACAAAATAAATGCAAGAAGAATTAAATGAAGGTTTTGAGCCAGCAGGCTTTCTCACCACCTGCTGGCTGCCATCCCAGCATGGTTGTCTCTAAGCTGAGGAGTAATAGTTGTGATCTTGCTGCCCCTGCACCAAAGGACTTAATCTGTCTTTTTAAATTAACTGAACATTAAGTCCCCCCTTTAAACAAAAGGCTAAATTAATTTTTTTAAATGTAATCACATTAACACAGTGACTATTATTTAATATGTTTTGCACTGTCAGTGTATTGTACAAGCTGATTAGCAGATATATACCCCTTTCAGCATTACTATGACTATCAGCAAGGACACTGAAAACAATTTCTTAACAAAAAGCACAATAGGTATTTGCGGAAAAAATACACATATATCCAGATTCTCTGGAACTGAACCTTTCAGATAGATGACATGGAAAGGCAATCAGTGATCATGGTGTTTCTTTAACAAAAGATCCTTTTGCTATGGTCTCTGACATATGTCAGATAATTACTAACCAATTAGTCATAATGCTGATTTCATGACTGACGTCTGTTTGTTTCCATTTATATGTACATGCTAGCGGCCTTTGGTCAGAAGTTCCTGCAAACAGCCAAATGGCATGAAGTGCTGCTTAAGACTCTGAGGAAAAAATGACATTCAGAATTTAGCATATGCTGTCGCACATCCACTTCATTATGTCATTTTATGCAATTTATTTCCATAGGGCCTAATTTGTTATGGCATGGAGATGTATAACAAATAAGAGAAAGTACTATCCATGTGTAATCTGGTTTCTGCAATAACCCATTTAATATTGCTAATGAGAAACAAAATGACTTGTGTTGTCACCAAATAGACACAGTTCCCTCAAAAGTAGGTATTAGATTATGGTTACCATGGCTACAGCATATTCCGATGCTTACAATTTGATAAGAACTTATGAATAATTATACAACAAGGGCTTGGAAATAGAGCATTCTGATTGGCTGAAATTAATTCCAAAGGGTTATATTATAAGCCAGAGTCCCACAGTTACAATAATAGAATTAGAATTTAGACTAATCATATACTCAGGAACATTTAGTTAAAACAAAACACACTGTAACAAAATATTTTAGTTTTATATTAGTATTAAATCACTCCAAGGGATGGACTACCTTGGTTAAGCTAACCCATGGGGTATAAAGCATTCAGATGAGCCTCATGATCCTCTAGAACTGGACAAACTAATGGCATCCCAGCCCCTAGTCATGCTTTGTTGCTTAATATCATTATTGTACAGTAAACAGATACACGGTATATCTGTATCTGCTCAACTGCCAGTTAAATGTTTCCAAATTAACAGGTCAATGCATTAACTGTATTGGAAATATAAATTTGGCCATTAACTTTCAGCTTACCAGAGTTCAACATGTCCAAATTTTAAAATGCTGCAACTCACATTCTTACCAACACCAACACGTGAGACCAAATACTCCCCATTCTCTGTGACCTTCACTGGCTCCCTATCCCTTTCCAGATTCAATTTAATAATTGCCTTCTTGATTTATGAAATCCTGCATTGCTTTTCCCCATATTACCTCACCAATCTTCTCTTCCCCTTACACTCCCTATTAAACTTCTCATTCTTCAAATACCAGCCTTCTTTCAGTACCACGAACTACTGTAACCTTTCCACTTTTATTGGTCTAGTCTCCTCTTTAGCTGCCCCTTCTATATAGATTAGTATACTGTTTCTCTTCATCTAATTAGCTCATACTATTCGAATCTCTTGTAAAAACCCTCTTTTGTTTCTCTCTTTCCTTCAGTTTTTTAAATCTGTCTGTCTGCCTGTTTTCTCTGTCTTTTTCAGCCATTTAACAGAATTTTGCACAGCCATTAAATAGCATTAGGTTGAAACTACCTTTATTGAATACTGACTATTGCACACATAGCATAATGTAAGGCTTTCCATGTAATAGCAATAGAATAAGTGAAGGTAAATGTTGTATACAAGAAAGAATTGCATTGAGGCAGTGGAACAAGATACAGTTATGAGTCACCATGAGGCTAAAGCCTGAGTAATTATTATTCAGTATTACCTTGTTCCACCCTCTCAATGCAATTTGTTTTCAACTGCACACACATTTGCTATTCTTAATCAATGCTGTACATCTGAGTAGTCAAAACAGATGGATTTTTGTCAGAGATGTTAGGTAATGTAGAGTTAATGAGATGACTGTGAATTCAAATTTACTAATTAACTGACTTGCTCTCTGAAATGTGGGTGTTGGTTAGAGACTGTTACAAAATAGGCACTAAGAATCCAAGCTCAAGGTATGGCAAATGCCGCTAACCAATCAGAATGCGAGTGCTCTTGGGCGCTGGCCTCCGATTGGCTCCTGCAGTCTGCTTCTGTTTTTCTTTCAAAATCCTGCCAAAATTGAACTTGCTTACTGAACTCTGCACAAAAAAGCTGTATTTACTTGTTTCCTGTTTGTTTAAAGTTAAATTTTACCAATGTTTAGAGTGTAAAGGGCTAAGATTTTAAGTAATTCAGCTCCTTTCTGAAACTTGTGTGTGTGCCAGACTTTACGCGCCAAGGGAATACACATCCTTTTGTCCTGCAAATTTGGCTCTCCTGCTGGTGCAGACAGTCCTTTGTCCATGGCCAACACTTAAACTTGTGCTTCTCCCTCTCTCCCCAGCCAAGATCAAGCTTTCCAGGGGCTCCCTGCACCATAGGAGCAGGCTCTTGGACACCGGGCGGTTGGTGCTTCCACAACTGCCGCCCGAGACCTCAAGCCCAGACTCTCCAAGCTCAAGGTACAGCAAAAGCCACTAATTTGCACCCACCCACCCATTCCCCACCCTCCACTTATGAAATACATCGTTTCCCCACCCACTTCTAAAACAAGCCCACACAGGTCCGCGTTGTCCTCTCCAATTCTTCGGTTGTCCATCTAGGAACACCCCTAAGTTAGTTGGACGATATCACAGACACCTCCCCCTGAGGTTCCTTTGCCCTAATCTGTATTGAACATTCCTTCTATTACGCTCAGCATGGGGGGCCTGGATAGCACCCTCATGAAGGGTTCCTCCCTAATATCTATACTGATCATCCTCTGTTGTGTACAGGTGGCATTTTATCCTCAGAAGCCTGTGCATGTAGAGACTGACCCCTTAAAGATTTGCTCACCATATACTGATTTACCCACTAGTTATTTATGTGCCATGCAGATAGGACCACTCTCTGAGCACAACCTGGATACCTATCGTGTTGGTACCCATATTGAGCCACCCCTTCAAGTTTGCCCTTCTGTTCCATACTGTATTAGCCACCCTCTGCACAACTCGGTCAGGGTATTGCTTCACCTAGCATTAGGGTGGTACAGTGATAGGCTTACACATCATGTTAAGAATCATAAGTGTACCAGGGCCGAGCTTCCCAAACTAACGTTAGTTGCCTTAACGAAGCTGCTATTTCTCCCACTGATATGCTCGGGTAACATCGAATTAAACCCTGATCCCATCTCTGCCCTCTCTTCTCTGTCGGATACGGCCACTCTCAAAGGAATGAGTTTCTGGCATGTCAATGTCTGTAGTCTCCTAAAAAAGTTCACTACAATACAGGCGTGGATCAGCCATACCCAACCTGATGTCCTGGTAATATCTGAATCCTGGCTCAGGCCAGCGTCCCAGGACAGTGAGAATAGCATCCCCTCTTACCAGCTATTCAGAACTGATAGACTCACTAGGGGAGGTGGAGTGGCTATATATGTTAAGGAAAGATTTGCAATGTCCTGTATGGATTCAAGTTCTGTTAAAAATGAGTTCAAATGTCTGACACTCAAGATTGAATTATCCACTTCTCTGACCATTAGAGTGATCGGTTGTTATAGACCCCCATCCGCGGGAACACTACTCTTATCTCACCTTGGCAACATCATTGAGAAAGAGAATCTTGAAACAATCATACTTGGGGACTGGCTCTCCAAGGCTGCTTCACCCCTAAATACCTTTTGTGATGCTCGTGGGTTAGCACAGTTAATTCAAGAACCTACATGTCCTAATAAAAAGAACCTATGTAATAGCTCTTTATTGGATGTTATATTAGTTGATAAGTCGCATCTTTACATGCATACTGGAACTTTCTTCACCGATGTCAGTGTACATTGTTTTATTGCCACAGTTAGATCACTACATCACACAGGCCCCTCAACTAAATTCATCACTAAAAGGACATGGCGCAACTTTGATGCAGCCACCTATACATACGAACTGGGACATACACCATGCTGGCAAGACTTCTACCTAGCCACCACGGTCAACACAGCATACGAGATCTTTATTGAGATTCTAGTAGGAGACCTAGATGTACACGCCCCAATGGTAAAAATCTGAGTAAAAAGCAAAACTTGTCGTTGGTTTACGCCTAAACTGAAAACCACCCTGATATGCAGGGACAAGTTGTGTAAAAAGGCACGGCAGATGAAACTGGACTCAGACTGGTGCCAATTTAGGAAGGCACGTAATGCATGTATGAAAATGATCAGAGACTCCAAAGCAACATTCTATCTTAAGGAGCTGGACTCTGCTGCAAAGTGCTCCTCTAAATTCTGGAGGACAATTAAGGATATGTCCATCATACCCCAGGTAACTCCTTGCCACCAAATATCGCATCTGAAGGGAAAACTATATATGATAAACAGGGGATCTTAGAAGCTTTCAACAATCATTTTGCCACAGCTGGTCTGGCCTTTGACAATTCCCCTGCAGCCCTGGCCTGCTCCAAGCTAAGTGTCCTTTGTGTAGACATCACTGCCCCGGTACCTGGCTTCTCTTTCCACCCTGTACTATTGAAGGAGGTCGAAGATCTGATACTTTGGTGGTATGTAAAGAAGAGTGCTGGTGCTGATTCTTTGGATCCTTACTTTATAAAAATCACATATCACGTCCTTGCTGTCCCTATCACACATCTATTTAATTTATCACTGTCCCAAGGGTCCCTTCCTATCATTTGGAAAACTGCCCATGTTATCCCGTTGTTCAAATCTGGGGATACCTGCAACCTCAATAACTATAGATTGATCTCCTTACTGCCAATCTTGTCTAAGCTCCTGGAAAAAGTTGTCAGCAATCAACTTAGAGCATATCTGGAAGTTAACAACTTATTAAACCCTATGCAATTGGGCTTTAAGTCTGAGCATAGCACTATCTCGGCCCTTGCCAAAGTAACTAACGACTGGTACAGTGACCTTGACAGCAGAACCTCATCTGTGCAGTATTCCTAGACCTTAGCAAGGCTTTCGATACTGGTGACCATAGCCTGGTAATCTCCACACTGAAGAGCACTGGTCTTGACTCAGCATCCTTGCACTGGTTCACGGAGTACCTGATAGGACGGCCGTAACAAATCAAAGCTGAGGGGGAGCTCTCCCCACTCAAACCTCTGCTTAGGGGAGTGCCACAAGGATCCATTCTTGGTCCGCTGCTCTTCACAATCTATATAAACAATATCAATGTGGGCATCAACAAGGCAAAAATACATCTGTTTGCTGATGACACAGTGGTTTACATAAGTCATCCAACTGCCGGAGCTGCCTGTGCAAACCTACAGGAAGAATTTGACCTGCTTCAGACTCAGCTCCTCTATAAAAAGCTTCTCTTAAATATGAAAAAGACGAAGGCAATGCTGTTCACACCCTATAGCTCAATGACAAATCCTGCCAGTTCCGGGTCACTGCCTCTGATCACCACAATTCTGGGAGAGAAATTGGATTTTATCCCCAAGTTTAAATACTTGGGAGTGTGGCTAGACCAGAATGTCACATTCTCTGAGCATATTGAAGACCTGGCAAAGAAGCTAAGGCAGAGGTTGGATCTATTCTATAGAATTAGCCAGTTCCTCACTCGTGATACCAAACTGCGACTAGTCCAATCTACTTTTCTCTCCCTAATTGACTATGGAGATTTTCTAAACAGCCACTGTCCCAAAGCCTTGCTTATCAAGTTGGACACGCTGTATAATAGAGCCATCAGGTACATTACCAGTCTTCCCCTCTCTACCCATCGCTGCCTATTGTACAAAGCTGTAGGATGGTCCTAGCTTACATTCAGGCGCTAAAAAAATGCAATCCTTTGGACCTACAGAGCAATCTAAAAAAGACTCCTACTTTATATTTCTGAATGTCTTCCCAAAGTGAGCTGAGACTGTATGGCCTAAGAAGTGCATCATATATCTCTCTATGCATCCCTAAAGCTACCACCCACTATGGCAGAATGGCCTTTAGCTTCACGTTGATGACCCTGTGGAACAAAATGCAAAAAATGGAAATTACTTACCTACTGTAATTTGATCTTTCTGTATCTTCACCATTCATTACCTTTGGTTCTGGCCGTGGAGGTCATGACCCCATGGAAGCTTTTTTTTTTTTTTTTTGATGGGAAGTGAGTTGACGTGATTGTCGGAAAGCCACCAAGGCTGACACTGCGTGGTGCCCTACAGGTTGGCCATTAGGTGTTGTCGACTCCGCCCTCCTGCCAGTTCTGAGTCGCCATAGAGTGAGAAAAGGGTTGGGAGGGTGGGACAAGGAAGTCCAAGGGACAGACAAAGGAAAAGATATATAACTAAAAGGAGAAATAAACAACTGAGAGGACAGAACAAGTTTGAAAAACTAAGGGGATTGAGTAGGGGCCTCAATCTCTGGAAGTAGGAAAGGAGGAGGAAGGGAGGGTTAAGGATTTAGAAATAAGGATGTGAACGAGGGGGGGGGGAGGGAACACAGCCTGGAACCTTGACCTGTCTCCGGATTGTATAGGAACTGTGAAGGAGTAGCCAAAAGGTGAACTGCCAGAATTCAAGGCACAGAATCACTGGCAATAACTCCAACAAGCAGAATCAGCTATTCTGGAAGAAAAGACAGGATACAGGGATATCTCACCCCCCCAAAGAAATTTTTGGTGTAAGAAACTTAGTTTCTTAAATTAAATTGAGGATGTGTCCAAAGGACAAGGAAATCGAAGAAGTTGACAGGGAGAAGGGGAGAAGGAAAGAATGGAGGGCAACTACTAACCCCCACCCCACAGGGGTGGAGCTGAGGCACTGAAGAAGGAGTGCCCCCCATCCTGACCACTCTGCCCCTAGAGAGAATTATCCCCCATGTGCCCCAAGTTACCCCATTCCTGACTAAACAGAAAGGAGGGGGTCAAGGAGGGGGCACAGAGGGGAGGGGGACCCAGAGACTGAGGCCCCAGGGGGATGGAGGGTGGGATTGTGATGAATGGTGAAGATACACAGAAAGCTCAGAATTACGGTAGGTACATAATTTCCTTATCTTATCTGTGTCACTCTTCACCATTCATCATTTTTGGGTGAGTGCCAAGCCCCCCCAAAGGGGGCCCTAACCCTAAGGAACTAAGTCCCTTAGCTCTCAGTGGGTGACACACTAAGAGAGAGAACCTTCATGGGTCTGGAGAGGCCCAGTAGTGGGGAGAGTGAGATGGGGACTCCTCAGAAGGAGTAGGAAGTTGCCCCGACAGACGCCGTCTCGCTCTATGGCAGAAAAGATAGGTTCTCTGGTGAGCGGAGTTAATCGCCCTACACTGGGCCAAGGGTGACAACTGGGAGAGATGCAGCCATGCCATCCGCCTAGTGCAGATTACTGTCCCTACGACCCTGGTAGCTACCTCGTTGGCATTGTATGATGCCCTCGCTTGGTGCCTTGCTAGCTCCAGGCCAAGTGCAGAGAGTGCAATGGCTTGCCTGGTTACCTCCGTGTCAGGCAAAGAGGCTAGGAGCTGACCTAGCCTGGACCACAGGAACCTATCATAGGTAGCATAGTGGGCTTGATGTGCTGCAACAGAGAGCAGCAACCATGCTGAGTAGAATGTCCTCCTCCCCCAGAAGTCAAAATCCATAGAATCTTGATCTGGGGGCCGGTCACGGTGAAGGGCATGAAGCACATCAGGAGTGTCCAGCTGTGTCACTCCTGACTGAGGATGAGGCATGGAACCTGGAGACTCTGGGGGGGGCACAATACCGCTGGCAGAGATCCATAGGGGCTGGGACTCTGGAAAAGGGTCTCTGCCAGGAACACAGCGATGCCTCCCGAAAGGGAGCAGGCAGGGGGAGCACCACAAGGGTGTCCACACTGAAATCACCTAGGAAGGTGTGCGTCGAGTGCTCTGGATTGTGTTGATTGGGTGGGGGTGATGTGCAGGTCCTCCAACATCATCATGAGGAATTGCTGATACTCTGAGAGATCAGCAGCTGGGGAGATGTGGACAGACAGCTCCTCTACCCCAGAAGAGGGGGATGATGAGTCAGAGGACCTCAAGAGTTCAGAATCTGGCTGCTCAGGGGGAAGTTGAAAAAACTGTCTGTCCATAGCCCTAACATGAGGGAAACTTGAGCAGCCACTGCTCTGAACTGCTCCCAGAAGAGAGGACCGCTTGGACCAAGAATACCTGTGAGCACAGGAGAATGTGGCAGAGGAGAAGGGGCAGAGCTGACAACAGGAATCTGCTGTCCTCCACCTGGGCTAGGGAGTGCACCAGGAGCCCTAAGTAAAGAAGGAGCTCTGGAACTCTCCACAGCTGACAGCTGGTCAACCAAACTGAAACTGCCTAGGCTGTGCCCTGAAGAATCCCCCCAGTGTAGTGACCGGGGCTGTGAAAGTCCAGAAGGATGGTCCCCTACCACCAAAGAACGTGGCCCTCTCGAGGAAACCGAAAGGGAAGGGCGGAGATCTGCACTACAACATCTCCCAGAGCCCAGGTGGGCTCCAGAAAAAGGCTGCTGCATGGACCCCATACCCCTCGACCCCTCAGAATCTGAAAGTGCCCTCCTTGAGTGAAAGTCAACCTAGACAGCTGGCAGCCCTGGTCAGCCCCTGAGGGGGCTATCCAGGCAGCAGTGCCCTCCCTTCCTGTGGATGCTCCGATTGGCCCGAAAGTTGGGCGATCTGGGCGCACCACCTGAGGGGGTACCACTACTGAGGGGTCAGAAAACCCACTGAGACCAGGCTGCAGAGCAATTGTGGCCTGCACCACTGCCTGCTGGTCAGCATCTGTGACCCTGGTCCCAGGAGCAACTGTCCTCTCCTCAGAAGGGGACTGGTTCTGGCCTGTCGAGGACACTACCAAGGTGTTCACGTGACAGCCAACTCCAAAGAGTCAGACTGCCTGTTTGACTCAGAATCCGATTCCCCCTCTGAGGAGGTGGAGACAGAAGTTCTGTGCCAAATGGTGCATGGACACCTGCTGCCATCCCAACTGAAAGGGGCACCAGACCGAGTAACTGCACCAGAGTCGGCACGGAGGCCCTCAGCCACAACATGAACAGAGTGTGGGAAGAAGACACGGGGCCGACGATGGCAGCAGAATCGGAGTCGTGGCCTGTCATGGCACCGTCTTGGCCCACGGCGCTGCAAGCAGTGTCGAGGCCAGAGACAGTGCCAGCGATGGCTCTGACCATGCTCTCAGCACAGTTCATGGCACCAAGGTCAGAAACACCCATGGCACCATCCCAACCAATGGCGCCTCGAGCAGTGCAGAGGCCAAAGACAGCGCCGACGACGGCTTCTACCATGCCCAAATCTCCCACAGTGCTGTGTCCTCGCTTGGCACTGCAAGCAGCTCCAGAGCTGGACACAGTGCTGTGCTCAACCACGGCGCCATGAGCGGCACTGTGGTGAGAAACAGAAATGGATGGAGCCGACAGCAGCAACAGCACCAAGCGACGGACCGGTGCTGACGATGGCGCCATCAGGGCCCACAATGCCATGAACAGTGCCGAGGCCCAAGATGGTGCCAACAGATGGCATTGAGCACAGCACCAACCCAGGCCCTCCGAGCTGAGGGTATGACACTGGGGAAGCCTTCGCCCCCGAAGGGGTGATTGCCAAGGTGGTGCCTCCCGCTCATCCCCCAAGGGGAATGGACTGGGTCTACTGCACTGTGGAAGAGGCTTCTGCAATGGCGAGGCTACAAGAAGCAGAAGCCCCCTGTTCCTCAGTCCGTATAGAACCAGGAGGGGACCTGGAGGAAAGGCTGCGAGAATGCGGCTTGACCCGACGAGTGTGTGTGCCCATCCCCTAAAAGTCAACGGAGCTCGTCAAACTTTCCACGTGCATTGTTCAATGACACAATGGTCCATGGAGAAGCAGGCATCACATGAATCCATGTCATGTAGCAGGCCAAGACACCCAAGGCAATGGTCATGTTGGTCAGTGATGGAATACTTACGGCCGCATGGGCACCGAAGCATGGGGAGCCGTCCCGTCTTCAAAGTTTTCTTGCCCCCTGACCGGGACATGATCTACAGAAAAAGAACACCAAACAAGACCCGATGTTGCAAAATAAAATAAGGAACAGTCTTACCAGGTGACGTCGAGTGAAGTGAAACTGAACCAGCAGGAAAATAGAATCATAGTCGATGAACTGCGACACGGAGTCGACGAACTGTGACACGGAGTTGAGAGCTTCTTGAAATGCAGCAGGCCTCTCAGAAGTTTCTCAGCTACCCACGAGGTGTGACCTCAATGGCAGGAGATGAAGAACTGGTGGGAGGGCGGAGTCAACAACACCTAACGGCCAATCTGCAAGCACCACACAGTGCGTCAGCCTCAAGGGTGGCGCCAATGGTGCTTCGACTCTGCCCATCCAAAAAAAAGAAAAAAAGCTCCCACAGTATCGTGACCTCTGGCCAGAACCCAAAGGTGATGAATGGTGAAGATTGACTCAGATAAGATCTACTGAAACTAAGTTACAGCCAAAGTGTTACTGCTTTCAAGGCATTATATGCTCAAGGTGTGTGTGAACATTGCAACTGTTACCCCAGCTCCTAATCATTAACTGCTGTTATCTTGCTCCCCACAGACTGGCCTCAGACATGACCTGCCATGCCCCATGCCATTTTGTGCATGTTTTATTAATCTGCATGAACTTATTACTTCCAGTCCCTGCACTCCTCTCGTGCATTATAGGTAAGTCTTACAGAGACATCTGAACCCAAAGCTCAAAATCTCTACCTCCTGGGTGGTTGCACCTTCACAAGCCACCATCCGAGACCATTCACCCGGACTCTTCTCCAACAAAGCACAGCTAAAGCCGCCAGCCAATCGAATCATGAGTGCCTTCTGGCCCCTGCTCCTGATTGGCTCCTGCAGTACTCTTCAGTGATCCTTCCAATGCCGGCAAAAAAATCGAATGGTCTGCCGTACTCTGCTAAAATAGCTGTAACCGCTTCATTCCCTGACCAATGCAATCCTTCCACACGGCTAAAGTGTTATTATTGGGAGTATGGGTGATTAAGCTCCCTTTTGAATCATTGACCGTGATTGGCCCCGGGTGCCCTAGCGTATTCATACTGTCTCTGCCTTGTGACCTTCCCATGGCCTGACAGTCCATTGTACCTGTACAGCTAGCACTAGCACCTAACCTTGGATTATATATGCAATAGGTGCTGTTCCACCCGTGCCTCAGTACCTCACTCACACCTTCCTCCAGTACACTGCGGTACAGCCACCCACAGCCCCAATGTAAGCACTCCCTGGAGGTGCCATGTTAGTGCCTGGCAGGCTGCCTGCTTCCTTCAGACATAACTATACCTGTTTTACTCATTTGTGAACCGGTCAAGAAAAAAGCTATATCACTTACTTCTTTATGTCTGCCATGATAGTGATACCTGGGTCTCTGTCCTTTTTTCTTATGAAAATTACTGTAACAATATCCATCTCTATCTCTGTGGACTTGCCTGTTCCCACTGCTCACTGGTCTTGTTGATGCTCTAGAATCAACTGTTATGTTATGTACATTTGTGTATCCTGACTTGCACTTCTACTACGGTGTTGGATGACCTGCGCCCCCCACAGCCCTGTTGCTTTAATAATGTGCTGACATCAGGGGGCCCGATCCCCCTGTCATCATTTAACCCCCAGCAGTGTGGGACACTGGGTAGCCCACCCCCAGTTTCCAAAACAATCTTTTTTGCTTGCCAACATCAGGGGTGCCCAGTCCCCATGTCGGCATTAGAACCAACCCCCCACCAGTGAGAAACACTGGGTAATCCACTCCCAGTGTCCCCAGTTATTTCCAAGCCACTCCAGTACTGTGGGACACTGGGAAACCCACCCCCAGTGTCCCAAAATCTTGCTTAATGTCCCTGTAAAAAAGAAAACCATCCCCAATGTCAAAAGATTTTGGTCCCTTGTCATCCCCACCACCCCCTCCCCCACCTCAACCCTCCCACTGAGCACCCCACCACCCCACACTCCCTTACCCTATATTTACCACTGGAGGTTGAGGACTGTCATCTTCTGTTGACTGGGATACGTCTGCACTCTTCAAAGCCTAACCGCGAAGTGAGGAATAAAGGTAAGTGCCGTATAATGGCTGTCAATGTTATTTTGAACTTAGGTTCATAACTTTGCCATTTTTTCAAATGTTTACACTCAATTTTCAACATAGACTTTTTGGGACCCCACCTCATGAACACTGTCACTGTCATCTTGTTAATTGGGCCCAGAAGGTGATTTCATGGTCGCTGCACGAAATCACCTATCAGGACCGATTAACAAAATGACAGTGCCAGTGTTCATGAGATGGGATCACAAAAAGCCCATGCTAAAAATTTGGTGCAAAAATATGAAAACAAATGCCCAAGTTATGTGTGTTCCTTGAAGTTTTCCTATTCAAGTACATAACTTTGGTATTTTTCAATGTTTTGCCTCCAAATTTTCAACATAGCCATTTTTTCTCA
This sequence comes from Neoceratodus forsteri, assembly GCA_016271365.2. Taxonomy (NCBI): domain Eukaryota; kingdom Metazoa; phylum Chordata; order Ceratodontiformes; family Ceratodontidae; genus Neoceratodus; species Neoceratodus forsteri. Next base: position 909,158,284 of record CM028131.1, on the reverse strand, counting down.
CCACCTTATGAACAGTACAGCTGCCACTTTTCACCTCCTGCCCGAAACATGGTTTCACACCTGTGGTGTGGAATGTCGCATTTGCTGTGCAGAAGCAGCTTTTGGGATGGATTAGCAAAGTGCCAGTGCCAGTGTTCATGAGGTGGGGTCCCAAAAAGGCCATGTTGAAAATTTGGTGATAAAATTCCTAAAAATGCCCGAGTTATGTGCGTCCATTAAATTTATTCTAGGCATGCACATAACTTTGGTACTTTTCAATATTTGACACCAAATCTTCAACATAGTCATTTTTTCACACCATCTCATGAACAGTACAGCTGTCATTTTTCACATCCTTGCCAACATGTGTTTTTGCACCTGTGGCACAGTATGGCATTGCAGTTGTGCATAATTACATTTTACCTTACATTTTACAATTTCTCTGTACCGGGGTACATGATGTGGGGTAATAAGATGGCTATGCTGACAATTTGGTCACTGTTGTTTGACACATGGAAGTGCAGGCCTAGGGGGCCCTGCACTTCCACACCTATATACATATGTGCAGCTATGGGGGGGATTGGAGTACAGGGACCAAAGGATCCTGCACTCCCACAATAAAATAAAGATACTATTATACTATCTAAAATTAAGGAAATAAATTACTAAAAACTTTGTTAATGCATCAGTTAAGGTTAAAGTGACAAAAGTAGGGAAATGTGATGTTAAGGCTTCCAATCCCACACCTCGCCTTCACCCTGCACAGACGAAGGGGATTGAAGCAGGATCAGATCTTTCAGCCCTAACACTCACCCCATTCTCCCATACTGTGTCCACCCAGCTTATTTTCTAATGGAATGGGGTGAGCACTAGGGCTGAAGATGCCAATGCCACCCCCGATCCCTCTTTGTCTGTGCAGGGCGGGGGTGGGGTATTAGGGTTGGAAACGCTAATGTCAAATTTCCCTACTTTTGTTGCTTTAAGCCTAACTGATGCATTAATGAAGTTTTTTGCAATATATATACAGTATATATCTATAGCAAAAACTACGTTAACACAGAGATTAGGGTTGTAAAACACAAAGCGTACAAAGACAGGGAAAAAACATTAAGGATTTGGATCTCTGGAGTATTGGCGAATCAGTGGTGGGATCTTACTTGGGGTTGTCAGACCTAATGCCCACCCCCCCAGCCTGTAGCCTCCTGTCCAAAGCACAAGATACAGCTCCAACCTAGTGCCTCATAGTGATACAGTATGGCCAACATAATGTGTCAAAGCTTTCTTCATGCAGGGCGGTATGGGCCCTGCCTGAAGACATCACATTTGACCTTATCTGATCCAGGGTAGGGGTGGGCATTAGGGTTGACAATCCCAAGTAAGACTCCACCACTGATTCACCAATAATCCAGTGACCCAAATCCCTAATTTTTTTTATTTTCTGTCCCTGTATATTTTGCATTTTTACAACCCTAATCTCAGCATTACCTTAGTTTTTGCAACTAATTTCCCTTGTTTTTATGATAGGAACTGTATCCTCATTTGCACAGGTCCCCAAAATGAGATGAATATAATATTTAAGACAGTCATGATGCAGTGCATGGGCCCAGCAGACCCTGGCACACATCTCGATTCCCTGTGAGTGAGGTTCCTGACCCACCACAGGGTGTGGCGTCTGTGCTAAAACACTTCTCCAACCCTACCCAGGACATGACTGGTGCTGCATACTGCAGCACCTTCCCCATCAGCCTTGTCCCAGTAAACTCAGCTCACTGTCATGGTAAGGCAACATGTTCCCCAGAAGTGCAAGGTACATCCCTACAATCAACGTTACCTAATAAATTCTTTGTTGCTTAATACTTTGACCCTAAACATTCAGCATGTTATTTGACCACTAGGAGTCACTTGTGAGTACTAATTGCTACCTAATTCCCTAACTACTCTCTCACTCCAACTACTCTCTTTTGTTCCTCTGCCATCAAGTGTTATCTTCCTTTTTCCTTCTTCCATTACTTGTTTTTCATCTAACTCAAGGCAGCTTCGAACTCCAAATCTTCTACACTAAAGGCAGCTGCCCTACCTCTGCACTATTCCTGCAGCTCTACTATCCCTTATAGTTCTGCACCTATTATACCTTCTGCCCTGTAGCAGGATAGAAGTGCAGAGGCTGAAGCCGGCCACTCTACCCCCTAAACTTCAGAATCTGTCCGTAGCTCTCTCCCTAGCTCCCCTGTTGTTGTTTTTTTTTTGTAAATAAAAAAAATAAAATAGCAAAGGCAGTTACGAAAGTGATCTTGATCTCCCTAACCCAATCCTCTGCAAGCCCACTTGAAATCTCTGGGATAAAGCCCAAGTAACCCTTCTCTCCCAACCATGAACAACCTAATTTCCCAGACCTGGCTATGTATGCCCATACCCTCTCCCCTCTTTTCCTCCTCACTTTCCTCCCCACTCTCTCTTTCCCTTCTTGCACTCACCCTTGCCTCACTGTCTATATAACTTACTACCTCATAACACCCTGCACCTTCCCCTCTAGAGCCACTACTTCCTCCCACTCTCCCCATCATATGCCTGTCTTTCCCCCTCTCCCCTTCCCCCACATCTCTCCCAGCATCTTACCACCACAGATGTTAACCTTTGCTTCCCTAATCAGGCCACTCGACCTACTCCCAACATCGCATTTTGCACTCCGAGATAAAGGCTCCCTGCAACCTATTCATTCCTTCTCCTCACTCTCCTCCTCCTCTCGGATGATGCTGAATGCAACTCTGGCCCCATAGCCATACCCACCCCTCTCAGCTCACACAAAGGCCTGTCTATCACCCATATCAACATCAGAAGTCTCCTACCTAAGGCTGAGCTACTAACTTGCCTGATAGCTGAGTAAGTTCTGATATACAATGCCTAACAGAAACCTGTCTCTCTGCTAAAACCCCTGAGTCCTCCCTTGCTTTCCCAAACTACACTCTGCACAGGCAGGACCATGGTAAAAGAGCTGGTGGTGTAGCTATATACACAAAACAGCCACTCGTGAGCTCATTTACTGACAAAGAAGCGCGCCCCAACTCCCACAAACTCCTTATGGTTGAACTCTCCCTTCCTGCCTCACTCCCACTTTTCCTAGGTGTACTCTTCGCCTCTCCCCGCCTATCCTGAGACTCCCTCATCACTACCCTTACCACCCTGCCCGATCTAGCATCGAGAGGGGAAATGGTCCCTGTAGGTGATTTTGACTTGTACTGACTAGCCCCCTACTCAAAAGCTCACACCTCTTAATCTCACTCAATTGATCAATGAACCCACCCACTACACCCCCACTCCCCAAACCATTCCTTATTGCACTGGATCCTTACCTCACACCCTCACAGAATAACCTCCTCCGGTGTCCTCTCTAATGCACTAAGTGACCACTGTATTACTTACTGTATCAGGAAAATGCAACTGCCCAAATCTGCCCCCAAGTACATCAACACTCACCCTCTAAACATATTGGACACCGACGCCCTCCTAATTGGTCTATACCAAGCCAACTGGCAATCTGTTTACTCAGCCCCTGATGTTGACATGGTCCTCTCTAGATTCCTACACACCTTTACTAATATCTGGGATGCCCATGCCCTTCTGAAAAAGTCCAGAGTCAAAAAGTGGCACCACCCTTGGATCACTGCACCCATCCTTGCCAAATGCAAGGAAAGAGACAAGGCTTGGTCGTACTTTAAATCCAACCTCAACCCTCAGGGCAGATAAGCTTTTAACACCCTCCATAATGCCTTCACCAAGACCATAAGAAAAGCAAAGGCAGACTACTTTAGGTCACAACTCTTGCATGCTAAACCCCCTCAATTCTGGAAGTTGTGCACACATTTCTTGACCCACCAGCCCAGCCCTGCCCCCCCGTCTTCAAACTTCACTGCCAACCAGTCACTGACCTGACTGTTGCCTCTGAAATCCTCAACCAGTTTTTCACTTTCTGTGCCATACCACATGGCTCCCCTCTCCTTTCCCAGTCCCACCACCACCTCCCCTTAGCAATGACTTCATGTTCACCCCCCTTACTGAATGCGAGGTTTGCAAAGCTCTACGCTTATTTACCCTGCAAAGACAAGCCCGGATGAGATTCATCCCAAGCTCCTGCAGATCTCAGCTCCTATGATTGCCAAGCCCCTTACATATCTCCTTACCCTCTTTTTTCCACAGGAACATTCCCGCTAACTTGGAAACTGTCCTGCATAATTCCCCTTCACAAAGGGGGTGATCCCTCCTTGCTAGGCAATTATAGGTCCATTTTGCTCCTCCCAGCCCTAGCCAAACTACAAGAATCCTTGACCCACACCCGACTAGCTGACTACCTTGCAGCAAACAACATCCTCTCATCCCACCAGTCTGGCTTCAGGAAACACTATTTCACAGTTTCTTCCCTCCTGCATGTCACCAACCATATCCAAACTGCCTCCGATCAAAGCTTCCTTACAGCAGCAGTATTTGTGGATTTAGCCAAGGCATTTGACTCAATATCCCACTCTTTTCTCCTACAGAAGTTTGAGGCAGCTGGACTCGCCTCCATCACTGTAAGGTGGTTTCAGTCCTATCTCACCACCAGATTTCAATCTGTTAGAAACGCTGATACCACATCCCCCCTCTCCCTATCCTGGCAGACATCACTCAAGGCTCTGTTCTTGGTCCCCTCCTCTTCTACCCCTTCATTAATGACCTTCCCTCTTCCTGCACCAGTTCATCAATACACATGCATGCAGACAACACCATACTCTTTACCTCCTGTCCCAATCTGCTTGAAGTCCAAGCTACCCTACAAAGTGACTTCAACAACATTCAGCACTGGTTCAGCCAAAACCAATTAAAACTAAACATCACTAAAACTGTTTCCATGGTTTTCGGCACTGTCCAGAAACTTAGCTGTACTACCCACCCCGTCTCCTGCCTCGAAGGCTCCCCACTTGTCCAAGTCACCGGATACAAGTACCTGGGCATTTGGCTGGACCCTCATCTGTCTTTTTTTTAGCTCACATTGAATCTGTCACCTCTAAGCTGTGCCCCAAACTCGGCATGCTATACTGGAACAGGGACTCTCCCATTGCCTGCCAGATGTGAAATTGTCTCTAAAATGATCCTCTCCATACTAGATTATGCAGACGTGGTTTACAGCTCTGCCCCTGTAACCTCCCTTGGCAGACTGGGTACTGTTCTAAACTCATTTTGCTGCTTCATTACAAACTTCCTCCTAAGGACCGACCACTGCAATCTTTACTCCCTCCTCGGACTAAGCACCTTATCTCACAGGCACTACATACATGCCCTCAACCTTATATCTAGATACTGGTTTAACTTGCTCCCTTCCTATCTTGAGGACTACCTATCCTCATACCCCCTATCCCCCTATGATCTCAAACACAGAAATGACAGATCCTTCACCCTGCCCCGACCCTCTTCCACAGTGGGCAAAGCTGCTTTCTCCTACCGGCCTCCCTACTTCTGGAACAAACTTACCCCTACTATCAGAAACTCACCCTCTCACTCCAGCTGCAAGCAACAGCTACATCTCCTTCCTCCACCCTTATGCCGCTGCCGCAACTGAGCTAAGCCCACTACCTCTACTGACTTTACCTTCCTACAACCCTCCCTAGCACTTATTAAAGATTCATGATGTAGAGCACTTACTATTGTATTGTTCACCTCTAGAGATTAATCACGTCATGTTTTGTTTGCTTTCACTGCTGTATTATATTGATTGTAATTAGCTGCTATTGTTCTGTTAACTAATTCTCTGCATTTATTGTTTGTATTTACACTGATCCTTTGCCCCTGAGTCACACATGGAATTGAGCCTCGGCTCAGCGTGCCTTTCCTGGTTACCAAATGTTTAAATAAATATTCTTCTTATCATCCCACCTCATAAATCCCATAGGTGAACATTTTCAAGTCCGTGCTGAAACATCATTCCATGCCACAGGTGCAGAAGCACGTTCTGGACAGGATGTGAAAAATGACAGCTGTACTGTTCATAAGGTGGTGTGAAAAAATGGGTATCCTGAAAATCTAGTCAAACCATTTTAAATTACCAAAGTTATGCGCCTGCATAGAAACTGCACAATGCATACTCATAACACGGCCACTTTTAGGATTTTTCCACCAAATTCAACATGGGTTTTTTGGAACCCAACCTCATGAATACTGGCACTGTTATGTCATTAATCAGTCCCAAAAGGTGATTTCACACAGTGACCATGCCATTCCACGCCACAGGTGTGAAAACATGCTTCAGGCAGGATGTGAGAAATGACAGCTATACTGTTCATGAGGTGGTGTAAAAAAAGGGGTATGATGAAAATCTGGAGTCAAAATATTGTAAATTACCAAAGTTATGCACCTGTGTAGAAACAGTGCAACACACGCTCATAACACACTCATTTCTGGGAATTGTTCCATCAGATTTTCAACATGGGCCTTTCAGAACCCCACCTCATGAACACTGGCACTGCCATCTCATTAATCAGTCCCAAAAGGTGATTTGGTGCAGTGACCACGAAATCACCTTCTGGGCCTGATTAACAAAATGACAGTGACAGAGTTTATGAGGTGGGGTCTAAAAAAGCCCATGTTGAGAATGTGGTCTAAAAATGGCAAAGATATCAACATAAGTTGAAAACACCACTGAAATACATTATATGGCACTTACCTTTACTCCTCAGTTTGCAGTTTGGCTTTGAAGAGTGCAGACGTGTCCTGATCCACAGAAGATGACAGCATACCACCAGCTGGTAAGTATGGGGTAAGGAGGGTGTGGGGGTGGTGAGTGCTCAGCTGTGGTGTGTGGGATGAGGGAGGGAGATGGCGGGGACAATGAGGGATGGTTTTCTTCTTTCACAGGTTACAAAAAAAATTAAAAAGACATCAGGGGACTGTTTTCCTTTTTCACAGGTTGACAAAAATAAACATCCACATCGAAACACTGGGGGTGGGCTCCCCAGTGTCCCATAAAGCTGGGGGGAGATACAGTACTTAAATCTGACACAGGGCTTGGGGGCACTGATGTCAGCAACATTTAAACAAGGGGCTGTGGGGTGAGGGGATCCGACACCGAGAGTGGGCATCCCGGTGTTGGATTATGTAAAATTAAAAAAAAAAAACATTTCTGGACACTGGGGGTGGGATCCCCAGGTGTCCCACATTGGGGGAGTGATAACTAATAAGTGCTGACATGGGGACTGGGGGCTCCGATGTTGGCAACCATTTATTTAAAAAACTGACTGGGGGGTTGGGGGTCTGGCACATTAACTTAGTGCCCTTTAATGTATTCTGCATATGAGCCAGTTGTACTATATGACACAAATGTCATTTAGTAAAGGACAGCTGTGTCATATGGTTTGCACTATACAACACAGCTGTCCTTTACTAAATGACAACTGTGTCATATAGTGCAACTGGCTTCTATGCCAAATACATCATATGGCACTAAGTTTTATTCCTTAGTTTGCAGTTCAGCTTTGAAGAGTGCAGACATGTCCCAGTCCACAGAAGATGACACTGGACCACCTCAGAGGTAAGAATAGGGTATGGGGTGTGTGGGGGAGTGCGTGCTCAGTGGGAGGATCTGGATGGAGAGGGGTGAGCAACGATGACAAGGAATGGTTTTCTTTCAGGTTTAAATAAAAAAAGACATTGGGGTCAGTCTTCTTTTCCACAACTATACATATAAAGCAATCTATTGGGACACTGGGGTGGCTCCCAGTGTCCCACCTAGCTGTGTGTGGTGGCTGAATTACATGAAACAGGCTGTGGCAGCATCCGACACTGTGGTGGGCATACCGTGTTGGATTCTACTAATAAATAAATATATACATAAATAAATTAAAAAATAAAATAAATAAATAATTACATATGCACCCACTGCCACCAGGGATTGGGGACCAAGGTGTGCAGATTACAGTTGAAGGCACAGTCAGGCTGGACTACAATGACAGTAGCTCCTGACCTACAAGTGGCAACAGCAGCAGGGGTTGCACTGTACAACACAGCTGTCATATAGTAAAGACAGCTGTGTCGTATAGTGCAAACTGCTGCTTTTGCAAAAATCCAATTATACATAGAATAGAGTTCTGAACTGTGCATGCTCAGAAATGGAACATTTTTATTAAATATTTTAAAAACTACTTCACTGAGGGACCTAAAAACCACAAAAGCACACACCTTGAACCAATCTCTATCAAACCTGAGAGTTTCAGGTTTCAAAGCTTCCATGTTTTTTTAGTTATTGGATGGCAAAAACAGTCTTAATCATTTTCAAAAACAAAGACTTTTGGGATTTATGCACCTCTGTAGCTTTGCCTCCCCTGAACCAAGCTACATGAACTTTATAGGATCAAGAGATCCTGGCATTGAAACTGTGCTTTCCAAATTTTATGTAAATCAGTTGAAAGGGGGAAGTTATTAAGGTGCAAAAAATTGAGTTTAACATAGACATGCTTACTCAACCCTAATATACAGGCACTATCATGCCTTTATAATATATTCACTGCAGAAAACTTTGTTAATGCACCATTAGGGTTGAAGTGTAAAAAGTAGGGAAATCCAATCTTAGGGTTCCTAAGCCTAACACGCTACCCCTACCCTTAGCTTCCAACCTGAACACTCCACCCCTACCCTTGACTTCCAAATCTAAGGCCCCACCTCCACCCTGCATGCAGGAACAGGTATGAGGGGTGTGTCCTGGGGTTCCAAACCCTAATGCTCACTCCATCTCAACAGTTAATAACCTAACATGGGAAATTAATAAAACAATGGGGTGAGCATTAGGGTTTGGAACCCCAAGGCATACCCCTTACATGTGTTTCTGCATGCAGGGTGGAAGTGGGGCCTTAGGTTTGGATGGTGGGGGTGGGGTGCTTAGGTTGGAAGCCAAGGGTGGTGGTAGCATGTTAGGCTTGGGAACCCTAAAATTGGATTTCCCTACTTTTTGCGCTTCAACCCATATGGTGCATTAACAAAGTTTTTTTTTTTTGCAGTGAATTTCCTTACTTTTTCAGATACTTTATTTGTATCCCTATTAAGGGACACTATTCATGAGGAGGTATGAAAAAATGTTTTTTTTGAAAATTTGGAGTGAAAATATTAAAAACTGCCAAACTTACGCACATGCGTAGAAATATTTCAATAAACACTCGTAACTTAGCCATTCTTTGGATTTTTTTCACCACATTTTCAGCATGGGCTTTTTGGGACCCCACCTCATGAACAGTGGTACTGTCATTTCATTAATCAGTCCAAAAGGTGATTTCGCACAGCTACTGTGGCATTCTTCACCACAGATGCAAAAAAAAAACATTTTGGGCAGGATATGAGAAATTAGTGCTGTACCACTGATGAGGTGGTTTTAAAAAATGGGTATGTTGAAAATCTGGAGTGAAACTATTGTAAATTACCAAAGTTATGTGCCTGTGTAGAAACTGCACACGCTTGTAATATGGCTATATTTAAGAATATTGTCATCTAACTCTGAACATCACCTTTCTGGGACCCCAACTCATGAACAGTGGTACTGTCATTTCATTAATCTGTCCTAAAAGGAGGTTTCCCACCACGACTGCACCAGCCTTCGCCACAGATGAGAAAACACATTTCAGACAGGATGTGAAAAATGACAGCTGTACTGTTCATGAGGTGGTGTGAGAAAATGGTAATGCTGAAAATCTGGAGTGAAAATATGAAAAACTGGTGAAGTTACGAGTGTGCGTAGAAACTGTGCAATGCGTGCTAGTAACGCAGTTATTTTTTGGAATTCTTTTACCAAATTTTCAACATGGGCTTTTTGGGACTGCCCCTCATGAACAGTGGCACTGTGATTTTGTTAATCCATCCCAAAAGTTGATTTCGCACAGCAACTGCGCTATTCTGTGCCCCAGGTTCAAAAACACATTTTGGGCAGGATGCAAAAAATGAAAGCTGTACTGTTCGTAAGGAGGTGTGAAAAATGGCAATGCTGAAAATCTGGAGTGAAAATATTAAAAATTGATGAAGGTACAAGCGTGCGTAGAAACTGCGCAATGCCTTGTAACACAGTCATTTTTTGGAATTTGTTCACCAAATTTGCAACATAGGCTTTTTGGGACTCCGCCTCATGAACAGTAGCACTGTCATTTCGTTAATCAGTCCTGAAAGATGATTCTGGGCAGTGACTGCAAAATCACCTTTTGGACCAAGCAATGAAATGACGGTGACAGTGTTCACGAGGTGCGGTCCTAAGAACCCCATGTTGAAAATTTGGGGCCCAAATTCCTAAAAATGGCTGGGATATCAACCTAAGTTGAAACCCCTATTGACTGCCATAATACAGCACTTACCTTTGATTCTTCAGTTCCTGGTTTGTCTTTGAAGAGAGCAGATGTGTCCCGGTCCAGATAAGATGACAGCACTGACCTTCAGAGATAAGTATGGGGTGGGGGTGCAGGAGGTGAGTGCTCATTGGGAGGGTGGGGATGGGGAGGAGGTACTGGGGAAACAACGAGGGACTGTTTTCTTTTTACATATAAAAAGTTGTCAGGAGGGTTTCTTTATTTACAGGTTGTGGAATTGGGGCACACTGGGGTGGCCCCCAGTGTGCCACATGAGTTGGGGGGATACAGGCTGCCAACTGGGGATTGGGCACCCCCATCAGCAAGGTAAAAATAAATAAATACATAACTTTTGGGCACACTGGGGTGGGCTGCCAGTGTGCCACATGAGTTTGAGGGGGATACATGCTGCCGACAGGGGGTTTGGGCACCCCTGTTGGCAACCGACACCGGGAGTGGGCATCCCGGTGTCAGAAACAGATAAAAAAAAATATTTGGCACACTGGGGTGGGCTCCCAGTGTGCCACAGTAGTCGGGGGGGGAGAAATGCCAACAGGAGGATTGGGCACCCTGCTGTTGGCAATTGACTATCTTATTTTTTCACAAATCATGGTGTTTGTGCAAAAATAGGACACTCCTATTTTCACACACACACATCATGATTTGTGAAAAATTGTACTTTTGTGCTGAATACTTCACTTTTCCCTTAGGAAATAATGGGAAACTTAAAACTAATATAACTTTTGAATGAATTAATATTTTTTCACCAAACCTTCAAAAGGCACATCTGTGACTCAAAGGTGTTCTACACTACAATTTTCAGACCACAGTATAAAACCATTCCTGAGATACAGATGGACAAAGAAACATCAAAAAATGGGTAAATTTAGGTTTTTTTGAACCTCTGTATCTCAAAAAACCACACAACAGATTCACATGAAATTTGGCAAATCAAGGAAATTATCCCTAGGGATTATGCTTATCAAATTTCATGCATATTCATTGAACAGTTCCAGAGTTATTAAGGTTCACAATTTCAGGTTTAACATAGAAGTTTGCACTCAAACCTAATATACTGACATTACCATGCCAGTATAATATATATATATATATATATATATATATATATATATATATATATATATATTATGGTAGCATGGTAGTACTACCATAGTTAGGGTTGAGGAGCCATTTACATGTTAAACCTAACATTTTGCCCTTAATAACTTTGCAACTGTTCAACGGATTCACCTAAAATTTGGAATACATGATCAAGAACCATAGATCTTGGGATCTGCCAACTTTCGTACTGTTCGGATATACGGCTGCGGAGTTATTAAGCATGATCTGCGTGCATTTACGCTTTTTTGGAATTATGTGGTCATCTCTACAGATCACATGGTTTGTGCATTCAGTCCAAAATCTTCAGGGAACATGCGGCCGGGGTCCCCGATGTGCCTTTTGAAGATTTCGTGAAAAAATATTAAACGGTTCAAAAGTTATTCAAACAACAAGTTCACATTATAAGTCAAAGGGAAAAGTTAACAAAAAGTTCGACAGTGTCGCAAATGCAGTTTTTACTTTCGCAAACGGCCCTTTTACTGTCGCAAATCCGCCATTTTGTTTTCAGTTGGTGATCAGAAAAATGCTTGGCATTTAAATTTGGGACTGTCTAGCAACCTAATTATTTTTGTATTCACCTAGTCGGACCCTGAGGATGCTAGGCATGTCTTTATTTTGGGGTAAAACACCCCAGAAATATGTTTTTCAAATTTCTGGAAAAGTATCCACAGTTAGTGTCGCGTGACTTGGACACTGGTTTAATGAATTTGTGAAAGCTTTCGCAAAGTTCGACAGCTTTTCCAGGCTGCGGGAAAATGACAGCAATTATTTGTCACCCTGCTGCAAAAGAATGGTTTGGTCTTTTGGGCTGAAGTTTGGAGAGAACGCAGCCAACATCTCACAGATGTGCCTTTCAGTGTTTCAGCGAAAAAATATTACAGGGCGGCAAAGTTACAGCACTCCAAAGTTGACACTTTTTCCCATAGGATAACATTATGGCATCCGCCACATTACAGGAATCCTTTGGCACCCTGCTGCAAAATAACAGTTTGCTCTTTTGGGCTGAAATTTGGAGAGAAGAAAGCCAACATCCCACAGATGTGCCTTTCAGTGGTTTGGTGAAAAAATATTACAGGGAGCCAAAGTTATGGCACTCCAAACTTCTCTTTTTTCCCATAGGATAACATTATGGCGTTTGTCGGCGCCTTTCAGGGCCCGTATCTGGAAGCAGTGCGAGATCACGGACTTTTCAAATCAGAAAATACTTAGCCCTCTGACAGGGGCTAAGTACAAATTAGCCAGGAAAGTCATACATCATATGACTTTTAAATTTTTTTCACGTCAGACGGTTCCTGAGATATAAGCAATTTAGTATTCCAACTCCTCATTTTCTGCTCCGAGGCCCATTATTATGCATACATTCTTTGTACTCACTGTCTTTCTCTATGCAGCTTTTGGGAAAACCAGCCTGTGCGCTTACATTGCTGTTATCTACCACTTCCGCTATGCGATTCTGCACCCGTTTACTTATCAAGTTCTGCTCTACGCCACCATGTGCGTTACTCTTTGTGTTTTCATTTGCGCTTGCATTTGCATTATTTTTCCATTTGTGTCTACAGTACTGTTTCTCTTTCTGTTTTGCTTTGTGTCACCATGCACATTACCATTTGTGTTTTCGGGCACTGTGTTACTATGTGACAAAACATCACGTGGCGGGGGCCCCGCGCTCCCGCTGCTGCATTACATTCACTATTTTTCATTAACATTCTCAAAAAGGAGGGAAATTAGAGGCAAAAAACTCTGTTTAATGCATTAGTTAGGGTTGTTCCACAGCAACAAAAGAGAGGAAATTTGGTATTAGGGTTGAAAGCCCTCCTTGGACCCCACCACCCACACCCCCAATCGGCATTGGGGTGCGCATTGGGATTGTCGGTCCTAACTCTCATCCCATTCTCCTATACCTCTGCTTCTTTACACATGTGATGGGGTGAGTTAGGCTGCAACCCAATGCGCACCTCGGCGCCGGTTGGGGTGTGGCGGAGGGGGGGTCCAAGGGGGCTTTAACCCTAACACTGATTTTCCTCACTTTTGTCATTGTGGTACAACCCTAACTAATGCATTAAATGAAGTTTTTGCTCTATTATATATATATATATATATATATATATATATATATATATATATATATATAGATATATAGATATATATATATATTACAAGTACAACACACTTTTTGTACTGTTTGTTTGGTTATCCTTTGCTATGTGGATTCACACATTTATAATAGTTAATAATGTGATGTGTGTATAGTGGGTAAGAGGTAGTTCTTTGGGTATCTGTACAAAACACCAATGCAGAGAAGCCTGACCGCCAAAATACCAATGCCAAAATCTTGATGGCCACAATACCGTTTGTATGGCAACCCCAAGGTGTTTATATATATTTAATGGGGGGTGCAGGAATCGTGATCCCCCACTGAACACTATCAGGAATTGCGCTGTCCATCAGAATTGTGGCTGTTGGGAATTTGGCATCGGGATTTCAGTGGTCAGGCTTGGCCACGTTAGGATCTTGTATCATATCAGTTCTCTGCACCAGTCTCTTTAAAAGTGGATTTTATAGGAAAACTACCCCCTCATAGCTTGTAAATTGTATCTATTTCTATGTCAACAGACAACCCTTTTGCTTTAACTGTTAGGGATCGTGTTTGCCTTAGTTTGTTTCACTGTTCATGATAGACCCCTGTAACTGTTCCAGGGGTCTAAATTTCACGGTTATTGAAATCTCATTGTCCATGTGAGTTGCATTAGCATATGAGAATATGATGTCACAGAACCCATTTATACCACATATTCTTTGCAAAAAACTTCATTATTGCATCAGTTAGGGTGGATGCCACAGCAACAAAAGCAGGGAAATGAGGTGTTAGGGTTTCCAACCATAACACCCCACCCCCAGGGTTCCCACACCTACCACTCCACCCACATCCCCCCACCCTCCACACACCAACAGGCATCGGGGTGTGCCATGGGGTCTTAAGGTCCAACTCTCACCCCATTCCACATGCAAACATGCTTACATGCTACAGTATAGAACAATGGGGTAACAGTTAGGCCTTATGACCCTATGGCATTCCCTGACGCCTGTTGGTGTGTGCAGGGTGGGGGATGGGTGGGTAGTAGGGTGGAACCCTGGGGGTGGGGCATTAGGGTTGGAAACACTAACGCCTCATTTCCCTGCTTTTGTCATTGTGGTATCCACCCTAACTGATGCATTAACAAAGATTTTTGCAAAGAATTTCCCTTCTTTTTCAGATACTATAATTGCATCCTCATTTTCCTGTGGGAGCATAAGGTCCTTTGGATCCTGTGCTCCCATCCCAAGATCCAGATAGTACAACAGTGTCCCTATGTCAAGGTGAGAGTGCAGGGTCCTTTGAATCCTGTGCTCCCATCCCTCCATCCAGATAGTACAACAGTGTCCACATTCACGGTGGGGAGTGCAGGGTCTCTCCATCAAGATAGTACAACAGTATCCATACGTTACAGTGGGAGCCAGAGTCCTTTGGACTCTGTGCTCCCATTCCTCCATCCAGAAAGTACAACAGTGTGAAAGATGGGAAACACTGGCAAAGTTACGAGTGTGCATAGAAACTGCACAACGCATGCTCGCAACATGCTCATTTTTTCAAATTTTTTCACCAAATTTTCAACATTGGCATTACGGAACCTCCCCTCATGAACAATGCAACTGTGATTTTGTTAATCCATCCCAAAAGTTGATTTCGCACAGTGACCATGCCATTCTGTGCCACAGGTGCCAAATCACATTCCAGACGGGATATGCAAAATGACAGCTGTTCTGTTCATAAGTTGGTATAAAAAAAAGGACAATGTTGAAAATCTGGACTGAAAATATGAAAAATTGATGAAGTTATGAGCGTGCATAGAAACTGCGTAATGCACACTGGCAAAGTGCTCATTTTTTGAATTTTTTCACCAAATTTTCAACATCAGCATTACAGGACCTCCCCTCATGAACAATGCAACTGTGATTTTGTTAATCCATTCCAAAAGTTGATTTCGCACAATGACCAAGCCATTCTGCACCACAGGTGTGAAAACACATTTTGGGCAGGATGTGAAAAATGACAGCTCTTCTGTTCATAAGGAAGTGTCAAAAAATAGCAATGTTGAAAATCTGGAGTGAAAATATTAAAAATTGGTGAAGTTACGAGTGTGCATAGAAACTGTGCAACACACGCTCATGATGTAATTATTTTTAGAAATGTTTTCACAAAAATTGAAACATGGACTTTTTGGGACCCCACCTCAAGAACAGTGGCACTGTCATTTCAAGAATCAGTCCCAAAAGGTGATTCAGCACAGTGACCACAAAATCACCTTTTGGGACTGAGAAACAAAATGAGAGTGTCAGTGTTCATGAGGTGGGGGTCCAAGAACCCCATGTTGAAAATTCAGTGTAAGAATTCCTAAAATTGACCGGGATATCTACATAAGTTGAACCCCCCCATTGAGTCTCATTATACAGCTTACTTTGATTCTTCAGATCGCAGTTCAGCTTTGAAGAGTGCAGATGTGTCCCAGTCCAGAGAAGATCACTGATCCCGACCTCCGGAGGGTAAGTATGGGTGAGGGAGGTGCGGTGAGGTGGGTGCAGAGAAGGATGGTGGGGATGGGGGTGTGGGGAGACAACGAGGGACGGTTTTCTTTTTAGCAGTGTAAAATTAAAAAAAATACTTCGAGGGACGGTTTTCTTTTTTTCGCAGGTTAAAATGAGAAAAACAATAATTGGGCGCATTGGGGTGGGCTCCTAGTGTGCCACCAAAGTTGGGGGGGTTATGATGCCGGCAGGAGGATAGGGCACCCCCATTGGCAATACATCGAAACAGGATCCTGCATTGAAATTTTCACAAATTTTGATGCAGCATTCTGCATCAAAGATAACAGGGAATGGTTTTCTGTTTTTCACAGGTTAAAATAAAAAAAATATTTGGGCACACTGGGGTGGGCTCCCAGTGTACCACCAAAGCTGAGGGGGATATCATGATGCCGGTAGGGGGATTGGGCACCACCCATCTGCAATACTTTAAAATAGAATCCTGCATCAAAATGTTCACAGATTTCAATGCAGGATTCTGCATCGAAGACTACGGGGGACAGTTTTCTTTTTTCACAGGTTAAAATAAAAAAAAAATAATAATTGGGCACACTGGGGTGGGTTCCCAGTGTGCCACATACATTTTTTTTGGGGGTGGGATCATCATGACAAAAGGAGGATTGGGCACCCCATCAGCAATAAGAGTGGGCTATGGGGGGGGGGGAGTCATCTGACACCAGGAGTGGACATCTTGGTGGTGGAAAGGTTTAAATAATTACAAAAAAAATATTGGCACACTGGGGTGGGCTCCCAGTGGGCCACAATACTTGGGGAGATACAGATCGACACTGGTTTGGGCACCCGGTGTTGAAAAGGGGCAGACTAGATAGATGCAGGATCCTGCATCAAAATGTGCACAAATTTCGATGCAGGATCTTGCATCGAAGTACTGTAATGTGCCACACAATGGCTTTGTATCGGAAAGCGTTTTGCAGCACATTACAGCACTTCAATGCAGGATCCTGCATTGAAATTTGCACATATTTTGATGAAGGATTCTGCATCAAAGAAAAGACATCGGGGGACAGTTTTCTTTTTTACAGGCTTTCCTTGATTCCTCAGATCGCAGTGTGACTTTGAAGAGTGTAGAGGTGTCCTGGTCCAGAGAAGATAGCCAATCCCTACCCCAGAGGGTAAGTAATGGTGAGGGCAGTGCGGGAGGTGGGTGTGCAGAAGGAGGGTGGGGATGGGGGAAGGGGACTGAGGAGACAATGACGATCAACCATTTTCTTCATTACTGGTAAAAAAAATAAAACAGACTTCAAGGGACAGTTTTCTTTATTTACAGGAGAAAACATACAAAAAAAATTGGGGTATACTGGGGTGGACTCCCAGAATGCCACTTGAGTTGGAGGGGACATACATGATGCCGACAGGGGGATTGGGCACCCCATCAGCAATGGGGGGGGCATCCAACACTAGGAGTGGGCATCCCAGTGTTGGAAATGAAAAAAAAAGATGATCTGGGCACACTGGGGTGGGCTTCCAGTGTGCCAGAATAGTAGTAATGTGAGCACAATGCTGACATGGGGATTGAGCCCCCCGTGTTGGAAATAATTATTAATAAATAATACATTTGAGCACACTGGGGTGGGCTTCCAGTATGTCCAGTGCATACTATGTATTGTGCACACAAAGCAGATCTTCCTTAATTCTGCAGCTAGCAGCACGAGTTCCAGCTGTGGCTGCAGAAGTCAAGAAAAATACCGCTCTTCTCATCCATCAGTTTATAGAATAACGTTTAACGGGGAACATTGTAACTGCACACATTGGGTGCCACAGCATTGTGGCTGACGCTCAGCTGTGTCCCCACACCCCTACTGCTACCTCCCATGATGCTAGTGTGCCCCTACTGGCCCTTGCACCACTGTACCCCAATGACACAACCCACTTAGACCACCTCCTGACTGGTCTAAATGGTCACCCATTCTGCGTCCATTTTGACGCAAGTCGCTTGTATCATTCCATTTCGTTTGGAAATCAGGCCCAATGCGTGCAGTTCACAGTTAGAAAATGGAGTTCCACTATATCTTCTTTGTGAGTGCTTTATTTCTCTGTACAGTGAGTTTGAATAATTTTCTATGCCTTTTTGGTGGGGTTGATGAAATTTCATATGTGTGTAAAATGTAGTGTTTTGCTTTGTTTCTGGATGTTCAAGTTGAGATGCAAGTCTTTGTTGTTATTGCACTTCTGTTTTAGAGCCATTTCTTAAGCACTGTCTACTACAACAGTGGAATGTCATGTAAAATAGGAAAGGTCACACAGTAAGCATTATGTTTAAGTAGTTTTTTCTACAACTGTGTGATTTTTAGCCTTGTTGGAGGGTTCAACAAAATGTTGTGAATGTGTATTTTATCGAAGTATGGTTTTCAAGCTGAGGTAGAAAGGTTTCAAAAGTTCTTTATTAATGCCACAATTGCTTTATTAGGCTAGTGTTACTACTTGAGTTGCTTGGCTACCTCAAAATCTGGTCTATGTTAGGATAGTTAGATGTTAGAATACTCTGCTTCTGAATCCAGTATCCAAGTATGTGGCTCATTGGATTTGAAAACAGGTTGTCCTACCATCTGACTAGCCTAAAGTCCTAAAAGCACATCATGAATGATAGAAGTAACCCCAAATACGCATACAGCAAGAATTTTAAGACATCACTTACCTTTTTGTAGCTTTATACAGTATATTGACCTACCAATGATGCATCCTTCCATTCATAGACATATATGTTATTTACAGACTCCAGTATGAATTATTTTGGTGGAGTGAGTTCTGCAGCCAGGGGTCATCTTTGCTATAACACACAGACAGTATGTACCACTGGTGGACGTTATGTGGAAGCCGACACTGGAGTCAGCTGAAGGCACATCCAGTGCATATATTCTCAGAAATGAATCATCTTGACTCTTTCCTTTTTTGCTTGAAGTCTTCCAGTTGCTTGAGGAATGAATGAAGACAGTTGTGGAATCCTTGATGCTTATTCTTGTCTCTAGGGTCTCTGGATACACTGGTTACGTGCACACATATCTGTCTGTCTTGTATGCTGATGTGTATTTATTTATTGCTTGTGTAGGATAATGCCTTTTAAGTGGCTTGAGTCTTGCTTGTTTGGCAGGATATTTGGATGACTTGGGTGATGCCTGTCAGGCTGGAGGAGTGGTGATGTGTGTGTTCGGTCCATGTGGATGTCTTGCCACTCATCTGTATTAGTCATACCTGCAGCAACAGGGAGATAAAAGGGAAGAAGAAAGCAGGTTTTAGTCTCTCTGCAGTTACAACAAAATTGAAACCAGCCTTTAGGTCCTCATGGAGGAATATGCAAGTTAGCAGTGAAAACAACAGTTGGACAGTGGATGGAGTAACACTTACCATCACATCAGACAAAGGAAGGCCTTGCTGGAGGAGGAGGAGGAGAATTTATTGGCTGGCTGGCTAGCTGACTGGAGGTCTGGCTTGCTGGAAGGCTGGCTGGCTGGAGGGCTGACTGGAGGGCTGGCTGACTCTGTGACTGGTTTGCAGTCATTCCTATGATGATTGGCAATAGCTGCATCAACAAGGAGATGAAAGGGAAAAAGAAAGCATGTTTTATTCTCTCAGTAGGTACTGTACAACATTGAAATCAACCTTGAAGTCCTGTGGGAGGAACATGCAAGTTATCAGTGAAAGCAATAGTTGGACAGTGGATGAAGTAACACTTATCATCACAACAGACAAAGTAATGCCTTGCTGGAGGATTTATTGGCTGGCTGGAGAGCTGGCTGGTTCTATGACTGGCTTTCCAATTGTCCCTGCAATGGTTGCAATATCTGCATCAACAGGGAGACAAAGGGGAAGAAGAAAGCACATTTTAGTCTCTTGGAAGTTACAACACTGAAACCAGCCTTGAAGTCCTGTGGAAGGAACATGCAAGTTGCAGTGCAAGCAGCAACTGGACAGTGAACGGAGTAACACTTAACATCACAGCAGACAAAGGAAGGCCTTGCTGGTGGAGGAGGAGGATTTATTCACTGGCTAGTTAGAGAGTTGACTGGCTGACTTGCTGGAGGGCTGACTGCTCAGATGGCTGGCTGGCTGCAGGGCTGGCAGGCTGGAGGGCTATCTGAAATGCTGGAGGACTGGCTGACTGGAGGGCCGGCTGTCTAGAGGATGAGTTTGAGGGCTACTGGCATCTGCTGGGTGTTACATTGACCCATGTGTTGTGGTTGCTGGAGGAGGAGGTGTTGGTAAAGGTTGCCAGCTACTGCCAGGTGCCACGTTGGCCCAAGAGTCTGGGTAGCTGGAGGAGATTTTGGTAAGATTGCTGGCTGCTGCCAGATGCCACACTAGCCCAAGTGTCTAGGTTGCTGGAGGAGGAGGTTTTAGTAAGGTTGCCAGCTGCTGCCAGGTGCCACACTGGCCTAGAAGTCTGGGTTGCTGGACAAGGAGGTTTTGGTAAGGTTGCTAACATCTGCCAAGTTCTACACTTGCCCAAGAGTCTGGCTTGCTGGAAGAGGAGGTGCTAGAGGTTGCTGGCATTTTCTGGGGTTCTATGTTGGCCCAAGAGTCTGGGTTGCTGGAAGAGGAGGTGCTGGTGGTTGCTGGCATCTGCCAGGTTCTACGCTGGCCCAACAGTCCAGGTCGCTGGAGGATGAGGTAGTTTTGGATGCTGCTGGGGTCTATGCTGGACCAAGAGACTGGGTTGCTGGAGGAGGAGTTGGTTTTGGTTGCTGGCTGCTGCCAGGTTCTATGCCAGTCCAAGAGACCAGGTTGATGGAGAAGGAGGTGGTGGTGGTTGCTAGTATCTGCTGGGTTCTACATTAGCCCAAGAGTCTGGGTTCCTGGAGGAGGAGGTGGTTTGGTTGCCGGCTATTGCTGGCTTCAACGAGAGCTCAGGAATCTTGGGCCATCTAAAAAGTGGCACTGACCCAGAAAAAAAATTGGTAGGGGAAAAATGTCACAGAAATCACATGGTTGTTAAACCATCTATTGGTACTGACCTAGATAAAAATTGATAGGTATAGGTAAAGACCCAAGTAGCAAATTTATGGCCGATAAAGGTCAAAAGGAAAATAAAAATTTCCTGGTTGCTAAAAGTTTATAGGCAAGTAGGAACTTGTGAGAGATCAAAAGGTAAACTACTACTTTTTGGCTGCTAACAGGTGGGAGGTAAGTAGAAACTTGTAAGAGACCAAAAGGTAAACTGTTATTTCTGTGTCTACTAAAAGCTGAATAAACATGATAAACTTGTTGCTTGTGGTTAGCACATAATAAAAAATTTATACTTGTAGTTAGCTACCTCTCCTGTAGCTGTCTTTTAGTTAGCAGTACCTGTACTTTTTCATATAGCTTATCTTTGCAAATGCTTGGCCTGATTGATTTTTACACAAACTCAGGTCCATCTTTGGCTGGTCCACGCTAATGCTTATCCTGGTTGAGTTTTACTTAAACCCAGGTTCTTGGGAATGACTTTCCTGGTATCAAGACACTACCAACTATGCATCACAATGTTTTTTTATTTATTTATTTATTTCTAGGAAGTACCTGTCAGCCAAAGGCTCTTTTACAGAGGTTCCACGTCATAGTAATACATGGGCATAACATCATTTACAATGGTTACAAGTACATAAGCAGTTTCAAGGAGATTCCATGCCTAGAAAGACATGAGTACATCAAGTTACAGAGGATACATAATTGTAATAACAGGGAGTACATAAGTAAAAATATACAGACACATAATTTAAAGCAGGCTAGGTTGACAGGTTGTTAAGTGAACAACTTGAGAATCTACACGATATAGAGCGAATCAGGTAGGGAACAGAGAATGATACAGTCTGCAAAATAATTAACTAATACTATATGCAAGGAAGCGAGAACTTGATGGGCAGCAGTTCTTTTGTCTTAAGTGCTAAAGAGTGTAGTCATGAAGGAGGGATAGACTCACTGGGTGGAAGTGCTGAGGCAGGGACCTGGAGCCTACTAGGGGGAGTGTTAGTTAGCAAGAAGAGAGGAGAGGCAAGAGTGCAGGTTAGAATGGGGGTAGCAGGAAAGAGGAGGGAAGACTGTGGGGGAGTTCAGGTCTCACAGTCACAGTTCCTGTTTGTGGTGAGGGTCACTCAGAGTTTATCTTTGAAGTGGCCTATTTTGTCCTCTTTTGTGATGCCTAGGCCAAGCGCATTAAGCCAAAGTGGTGCTCGGTATTCATAGGATTGTTAGCCTTGTGTGGTTCTACAGAAAGGGATGCAGAGAGCTGAGTTGTTTGTACCCCTAGTGCATCTGATGGAATTAGGTTGGCTAAGGAGGCTTTGCAGGTCTGGAGTGGTAAGTCCTAGCATAGACTTCTTGGCGAGCATGCATGCTTGTTACTGGAGGCAACTGTCAAGGTTGAGACATTTTGTTTGAGTGTACAACTCGCAGGTGTGAGTGAGATGGGGTACACCTAGGACTAAACTACACACTTTTTTTAGTGTTGTTTTGATACATTTCAAAGAAGTTTGGGAGGCAGCCCCATATACTGCTAGAGACCATAGTCTATCACTGAAAGGACTGAGCTATTTACAGTAGTTTTGAGTGCCTCAGAAGTCTGGCCTTTTCGGTGTCTGTACAGTAATCCTAGTTTTGTATTTGATAACTTTGCGACTGTATCTATGTGTTGGTTAAATGAGAGGGTGCGGTCCAGTGTCAATCCTAGGTATTTAAATGTTTGAACCATCTCCAGGGAAGTATTCTGATTGTTATGAATGAAAAGTTGGTGAGTGCGGTGTTTGTTATGTGATGATGCAAATAACATAGTCTTAGTTTTTTTTATAATTGAGGAACAGTTTTGATTGAAGGAACCAGTGCTCAGCTGCGGCGAAATTAGCCTGCATTTGCTTTTCCCAGTATGTAGGGGTCAGAATTACATGAATATAGGACCGCATCATCTGCATACAGTAGTAGCTGGTCATTTACCGATTGAAGGAGGTTGTTAAAGAACAGGCTGTACAGTAGAGGGCCAAGGATAGAGCCTTGAGGAATGCCTGTGTTAACACTAAGGTTGTTGAAGAAGGTGTCCAGGATTTTCACTTTTTGGACCCTCCCAGAGAGGTAGCTTCTGAGCCATGCTACTGTTGCAGGGGAGAGGCCAGTAGTGGAGAGCTGATTCAGGAGCAGATTGTGACTGACAGTGTCGAAGGCCTTGGTAAGATCAATATATGTTGCTCCCACCAAGAGCCCTCTGTCTAGAGCATTATGGATAAAGCTGGTAAACTCTTCTAGAGCAGTTGTGGTACTGTGGTGTTTTCAAAATCCATGTTGTTGCTGACATTGTAAATGATACTTGTCTAGATATTCCGTCAGTTGGTCACTTACGATTCGCTCCAGGGCCTTGGAGAGTGGAGGAAAGATAGATATTGGGCGGTAATTTGTAGAATTGGCCCTATCACCACTTTTGTAAGCAGGGGTAACCACCGCCACCTTCCAGATCCATGGGAATTCGCCTGATACCAAGGAGAGATTTAAGATTTTGGTGAGGGGTTTGAGACTTATGTCCAGGGTGAGCCTAGTTTTAGGTCAAGTTGATCAGAGCTAGTTCTGGAATTACCTAGAGCTTTTAGGATGTACTTTTTTGCTTCCATAAAGGTGATAGCTCTGAAGTAGAAAGGCGGGTGGGAGTTTGATTGGGTCCCCGGGTTTCGTTCGGTGCAAGTATCTGATTGGTGTGGAAGGAAGCTAGGGAACAACACTCCACTGAGGTCAGTAAAAGCCTTGTTGAAGACATTTGCTATGTGACTGTGATCCTGCGTAGGTTGGCCCTAAATGTTCAGGAAGGTGGGGGGAGTTTTATTAGGTTTACCGGTTAGGGACTTGATGTTCTCCCAGAACCATCTACTGTCACCCCATGAGTTTGTCAGCTCATTTTTAAAGTGAATGTTTTTGGCCTTGTGAATAGCCCAGGTGCATTTATTCCATGCAACTCTACAGTTCTGGTAGTCTGTCTGGGTACCAGAGTATCTTGCTTTGTACCACAAATCGTCTCTATTTTTCATGAGGGCTAGTAGCTGTGCCATGATCCAGGGACTGTCATAGTCACGGATCCTTCTTTTGGTGTAGGGGGCGTAGACATTACACACTTCACTGAATTTGCTTATAAAGCATTCTAGGGCAGTATTGACATCTGTTTTGTGGTCAATAGAGTTCCAATCTTGGAGGCTGATGTGTGCTCTTAGAGCTCCCAACTTGCCTTTCTTCTAGCAGTAGTAGTCCTGGCTGGTGCCTTTGAGGCCTTATTTGACCATTTACAGATTACCAGGGAGTGGTCACTAAGGGAACCGGGGAGAACCATGATGGAGGATATTCTTTCTGGATGATTTGTGACCACCCAGTCGATTATTGACCCCGTGCCTGTTCTGCTGTTATACCGAGTGGGGGAGTCTATCAATTGCACAAGGTTGAGAGTGGCTAATGAGTCCTTGTAGTGTACAGCTTCAGTGGAGGACCAGTTGATATTAAAGTCTCCAACCATTATCAGCTCTGTGTTTGATCCCCCTTCAGAGAGGTAGTTGATGACAGAATTAAAACTGTTTGCTTGTTCCTTGGGAGGGATATAGGCCGAGACTATTGTTAGGGTTTTCCTGTTCTTGCCAAGTGTTACTTTTATGGCCATCAGTTGAACCCCACATTTGATGTCACATGGGTTAAGCAGTTGGACCTGAATGTGGTCTTTAACATATATAATGCAACCACCTCCTCTTTTACCGAGTCTGTCTAGTCTGAATGCAGCATATCCAATGAGTTGTATGGCAGAGTCTGGCACCCTAGGTGATAGCCAGGTCTCTACTATCACAAGAATGTCAGGCTGGTGCTGCTGGACCCAGACTTGGAGAGTGTCCATTTTCACTAGCAGGCTGCAGATGTTTATTGATGCTCTTGTTAGTCCATTCTGTTTCTTATGAACTGTTGCAGTGTATGTCATTGGGCCTGAGGTGGGATGAATATTACCTGAGATCAGTAGGAGGAGCCATGGGATCCTTATAGCTTGCCATTTTAGATATGTTAGGGTCTGTTATTGTGTAATGCGATGTGATTTTTTTGGCCTGGTACATGGGTAGGTTAGAGGCACATCACTACCAGGTGGAGGGAGGGGATAGCCAGCTTGTCCACTGCTCATATAGACCCATGTAGTAGGGGATATTATGTGCCATGTTACTGATAGCTGCACATTTGTGGTTTTTGTGTTATCCAGGTGGTGATATTGTGGCACTACAGTCTGGAGGTGGAGAATTAATGTCTTCCTCATATCCTGCAATGCGTCCTTGATGGAGGCATATTTGTATATTGGCAAGTGTTTTGTGTGGTCCTGCCTGGTAGAGGGGGTCAGTATCAGAACTGATATAAATAGAAAGAGGGTTCTAAGGAGGAACATATTGTGGGCTACAGAAGGGAAAGAATTCCCTAGTTGTGTTTACAGATGGTGGGAGAGCATCTGCATTTAACCCCTGTAGGTAGACTGGAGCTAGAAGCACAAGTGGTTAGAGCTAAGAGCGGATGGCAGACTTATCTAGTTTTTAAGGAGGGAAAGAGAGAGGAAAAGGAGAGCCCACTGAGGAAGGTGCATTGGGATGATAAAAACTGGAGAACTGAGTGTGTGATGTGCCAGATAGGAGAGCAGCTCCTAATGGCAGCTGCATATAACTTGCTAATAGTGGAGTAGACACAGAAAATTTAACTGCTACCAGAGATATAGCCCTCTAGTGGTGACAGGATATAATCTGCTAATGGAAAAGTCAACAAAAAAAAAAGTATCAAAATTCACTTCTAATATCAACTCAGAACTTAAAATGACTGTAAGGATTAAACAAATTATTATATCCAGGCACATAAATTCAAGTAGAGAGACAGAGGGAGATACAGTAGTTAGAGATGTGTTCAGCAGGAGATAGTGTGGGCCACTTGGAAATCAGCTTCCACTGGTACCAAATCCAAAAGTCAGGGCTAGTACCTTGCAGTATCAGTTGAGCTGTTGCTCATGGAGGATTTCTGAACCACTGTTTAGGTTCAAAAAATTGAGGGG
This sequence comes from Neoceratodus forsteri, assembly GCA_016271365.2. Taxonomy (NCBI): domain Eukaryota; kingdom Metazoa; phylum Chordata; order Ceratodontiformes; family Ceratodontidae; genus Neoceratodus; species Neoceratodus forsteri. Next base: position 909,132,199 of record CM028131.1, on the reverse strand, counting down.
TCCCTGGTCTAGTCAAGGCTCGCTGGATCCCTTGCAGTATCAGCTGAGCTGTAGCTCATGGAGGACTTCTGAACAACTGTTTAGGTTCAAGAAATTGAGGGGTCCCTGGCTTAGTCAAGGCTCACCTGATCCCTTGCAGTATCAGCTGAGCTATAGCTCATGGATAATTTCTGAACCACTATTCAGGTTCAAGAAATTGAGGGGTCCCTGGCCTAGTCAAGGCTCACTGGATCCCTTGCAGTATCAGCTGAGCAGTAGTTCATGGAGTATTTCTGAACCACTGTTTAGGTTGAAGAAATTGAGGGGTCCCTGGCCTAGTCAAGGCTCGCTGGATCCCTTGCAGTATCAGCTGAGCTGTAGCTCATGGAGGATTTCTGAACCACTGTTTAGGTTGAAGAAATTGAGGGGTCCCTGGCCTAGTCAAGGCTTGCTGGATCCCTTGCAGTATCAGCTGAGCTGTAGCTCATGGAGGATTTCTGAACCACTGTTTAGATTCAAGAAATTGAGGGGTCCCTGGCCTAGTCAAGGCTCACTGGATCCCTTGCGGTATCAGCTGAGCTGTAGCTCATGGAGGATTTCTGAACCACTGTCTAGGTTCAAGAAATTGAGGGATCCCAGGCCTAGTCAAGGCTTGCTGGATCCCTTGCAGTATCAGCTGAGCTGTAGCTCATGGAGGATTTCTGAACCACTGTTTAGGTTCAAGAAATTGAGGGGTCTCTGTTGGTCTCACATAGTAGCATACATGCAATGCCAACCAATGCCTCCCCTGTTGCTTACCACATGCCATATAAGCCCAGCTCTGTTGAGATGCAATGGCATGACACCCAGTGTATATGGCACTGGACATGGTACTGCTGCCAGCAGACTGCCACGGGTGCTGTGTGATGCATACGGCATGACACAGTGGTGTACTGGTACAACATTGGCCAGTGCCTACCTCACGAGACAGATATGCATACATAGCCCTGACCATGAGGCATATCATATCTGTCTGACAATGACAGATGTACCAAGTGGGGTTGTGAGCATTATCACCAAGTCCCTGGTGCACCGGGCCAGCTGCATGGGGTACATGCCTCTGCATGGTAAAATGCATGCCAAGGCACTACATACACACACACACACACACACACACACACACACACACACACACACACACACACAGCAGCATGCCTGCTGCAATGATGTGAGCAACAGTAGACTGTACAGAACCTAGCACACCACAGTGTCAGTGGTGGGACAATGCCTCAAGGACTGGGTGAGTGCCCCCACCGGCAACTGTATAGATGTTGCCACCAGAGGCATGCATGCAGCCTGGCTACACACATATGGACGTGACTTTAACAACAGAAGCATGCTGCATAGTGCATACATGCAACCCAGAGGGCAAAATACATAATGCAGAGTACTTAAGTGGGTGCGTGTCCGCAGACCATCCCTCCATGTTCTGAACACCCTGGTCCCAGTCACAGGCCAGTGTCTCCTGTCACTGGTCCTGTCAGCACCGCTGATGCTCCACAGCACTGGCTTGGCCCTGTTGGGCCTTGATGTCTGTGGAGGAGGACAAAGGAGATGTGATCAAGAGTATAAAGTGGAACACATGGCTCCATATCCTAAACCCTAAACAGTATACATGCCATATGCCACTACTGTGCACTAGCAACCACATGCACATTGTGTGGATGGAGAGTATCATGCAAGGCCATGTCTTATCATGGTGCAAAGATGTGGCACCCTACACAGACAGGTTGCCATGGCCCAGGAAAACTGAGAATGCTACATCCCACTGTGGCCTAGCACAGTGCGTGCCAGCCCCTGTAGTGCTCCTGTCCAGCCATCCTCCCCACCCCTGTCCAACATACCCATACCTGTCAGCTATGGGTCATGTACACCTTGTATTGTGCAGTAGGATGTATGCAGCCCCAGGTCTCATACAACAGGGTCACAGGAAGCATACCTGTACAACAGTAGTGGACATTTTACCGGGGGTGTAGCTAAACACAATGGCTGGGACAAGAGTAGCACACCACGTGTAGTATAATAGTACACCATGTATTACATGGCACATGCATACCATCACTCATGCTGCATGAGACAGACTGTGTACACGAAGCATACAATGGCCTCTGCCCAATGCAGTTGTGTATACCTTCCACCACAGCTACATGTAGAACGCATGTTCCTTGACATAGTCATCCACCCTGACACCACAACCAAGTAACTGTGTTAGCATACACCTTTGCTGCCATGGCAGGTGCATGCCTCAGAGATGCACAATAGGTCATTTAATGTACAAGGCATGAAGGAGATCTATCGGGAAAGTGGCCTCACACACCTGCGTTGGTAAGATCAGGCTATAGAGTGGAGCAGGCAGTGTTGGGTTAGTTACTTTTTCTATTACTTTCTAGTATGTTTGGAAACTTTTTCCAGGAAGCTCTGTGCAATCACTAGCAAGGATGAAGACGTACTAGACAAAGTAATACACCTTACAATTATAGATACTTATTTCTTTTAATACAAAAATAATAAATAATTAAGCTCACTTGGGAACTCAAGCAGCGGGCTGGTAGGACAGAGGTCTGGGGTTATATTCTGTTTTAACTGAAATATTTGAATAGTTTGTAAGTGAAATTAGCTCTATGTGTTAAAAATTATTACCTTGAATTAAAACTGTTACTTGGGCTGTGATATTGTAACTTTGGAGGCTTGGGGACTGTTGTTTGTCAGGGTTAATTAGAGGGAAATTTAAATGTGTTGTTTGCCTGGTGTTTGGTAAGAGCCTCCCACCAACCCTGTTTTGTAGGCTTTCTTAAATACTGAAAAGCCACTGGGGTTGGGATTGAAGGCTGAGTATTTCTGTTTTGGGACTGAAATTCAAGCAACAGGAGCTGTGGGCCTGTGACATCACACGGTACCTGATGTCTGCTTACACACTGTTAGTGGGACCGAACACACACTGGACTGTATGTGTTTGTGAGACTTGGGAACTTTATTGGTGGGGTTGAAATTGGGTTTGTAAATAACTACAGTCAGTATAGAGAGAAACTGTATTCCAGGGGAAAGGGACTGAGAAAAGGGGGTGTGCCATTATAAACAGAGGGGGATAAACAGGGTGGCCATATTCCACCATGGCAGGCATCTTCAGAAGGGTTGTAGGCTGCACAGGCTGTGGGATGGCAATAATTCTAATTTGGGCCTGAAGAGAGGGAGGCTGCCCACTCTGTAGACAGCTATCTTATATCAGGAGTGAGGTATATTGGTTAAGGAGTAAGCTGGGGGAGCTGGGGGGGGTGTCCAAGGATAAGGGGTGTGGATATGGGCAGCAGAAGGGTGGGGCTGAGGGGAGGCTGGGGCAACGCTCTGAAATTACAGGACGTTATGTTACAGCAAGAAGGAGGGGGATATTAGGACAGAGGACCCTTAGATAGGGAAGTTGATGCTAAGGGAAAGCGATGGGGTGAACATTCTGAATACAAAGAGAGTGAGGGGAAGAGTCAGGAGGGCTGTTGTGTGGAAGCCTAAAACAGCAGACTGTGGGAAGGGAGCTCTAAGGTGAACAGAGCAAGAGGGGAAGAAGAGGGCAGTTTAGAGGTGCAGTCAGGGGAAACTCGGGTTACTTGATGGAGGCTGACATAGAGTGTCACAATACATTTGAGCTACTAAGCAACCTAGAGGGGGAGGAAGGGGTTGGTGGAAATGAGGAAACTTATACAGAGGCCGGGGGGAGGGAGTCAGATACCCATAGGGCATCACAGACCGGCTATGGAAAGGATAGAAATAGTCCCAGACGGAGAAGGGGAAACATATATGTTAAGCAAATGGGGGAGATGCAACATATTCCAGACATGAGGGAGGAGAGGTACTATTACAAGGGCGGAGGATGGTGGTGTGGGGGAAGGGGAAACCATCAGGGCCAGGATAAATGGTTCGGATAAGAGAGGGTTAAAGGGGACACCTATTCAGAGGGGGTTTGAGTTAAGTGGGCAAAATAGCAAGGGAGGCAGAAAGAGGAGGGTGACAAGGGGGTCTCTAATAAGGCAGGAAGACTCCCACGAAATTGAGATCATGAATAAAGGGGGAGAAGGGGGGCTGAGAGGGCATAGTGGAGGTAACCATAAGGATGATGGCGGTGTTAAGGTTCTGTTATTGGGAGACATGATGATTAGGGGTATCCAGTGGGAGGGACAGGGGGGTGGATGCCATAGCCAGGTGAAGGTAGTGAGTATCTCTGGGTTGACAGTGCACAGAGCAAAGTACATGGTGTATGAAATGGTTAGGGATTGTGGAGGGAAACCGGATTTCCTGGTGCATTTGGGAACTAATGATCTAGAGGGAAATAGCATTTTGGAAATCCAAGCAAGGTTCCAAGAACTTGCCAGAGTCTGTCGGGATAATGGATGCAACATTTCCTTTTCAGAGATATTGCCAGTACCAAAGGCCTCAGTGGAGAAAAAAATGAAGCTCACAGAGGTTAATGACTGGCTCAGGAAGTGGGGTGAAGAGAGTGGGTTGGGGGTGTTAGGGAACTGGAATGGAGTTTGGGAGGATAAGGGACTATATACCAAGGACAGGTTTCATCTTGCCCCATTAGGGAAGGAAGTCCTTAAACAAGGTATGGCTGACTACATACAAGAAAGGTGGGGTTTAAACTTGTGAGGGGGAAGGATAAGGGAAGGGCTGACCAGAAGCCCTCTCCTCCAGATGAGGGGAGTAGCCTTCAAGCCCAAGGGGGAGGGGAAACAGATTGGGGGTGGAGGTTTCAGGAGGAGCAGAGGGAGGATGGAAGTATAATGAATCTGGGTGGGGTTCGACAAAGAGGATCAGGGATAAGGGGTGGGGGTTGGTGTTAGTAAATGCCAGGAGCTTGGGAAACAAGTTGCCAGAGTTCCAGGCCATGCTGTTTGGGGGGTGGATGTGGTGGCGGTCACGGAAACGTGGGACAACAAAAACCATGACTGGGACCTAAACGTACAGGGGTACACTATGCTTAGGAAGGATAGAAAGGAGGGCAGAGGGGGTGGAGTGGCTATGTTCATTAGAGATGACATAGAAATTGCTAGGGTAGAAGAGGCAGAGGGAAACGTGGAGGCCTTATGGGTCACCTTACGATCCCCAGCAGGAGATAAGGTCAAGCTGGGTGTAGTATATAGGCCCCCCGGGATGAGTGATGTTCTAGAGGATGGTTTGCTGGACAACATCATTGCCCAGTGTGGACCAAAAGGGGAAGGAGTGGTGTTGATGGGGGACCTTAATATGCCAGGTACAAACTGGGGAACCATGTCCTCTAAGGTGGCCAAGGAGCAGAGGCTGCTGGATGGCTTCCAGGATGTGTTCTTAACACAGCATGTGATGGAGCCCAGAAGGGAGGGGCATGTCCTGGATGTGGTTCTGGCAGATGGGGATCTGGTAAGGGACATGGTTGTACAAGACCCCCTGACTGGGAGTGACCACAATACTGTCTGGTTTCAAATAAGCATGGGGGGGTGAGATCTAGGACACTGGCAGTGGACTTCAGGGGGCAGACTTTATGGGCATGGGAAATATTCTCAAGGATCACTTGAAGGGATTACCTCAATGACAAGTGTGGAAAGGAGGTGGGAGGTCATAAAACCGGGACTTCATGAGGCAGTCAGGATCTGCGCTAAGTTGAAACATAAGGGAGCAAGGTCACATAAACCATGCTGGTGGTCCAGTGAGGTACAGGTAGCAGTCAGAGAAAAGAAGGCAGCCTACAAAAAATATAAAACAACAAGAGGGGATAGGGATAAGGAAATATACCAGCTTGCATCTAGAAAAGTCACCCGTATGGTGAGGGAGAGCAAAGTCCAGTAAAGAGCAGCGGCTGGCACAGGGGATACATGGAGGGGAAAAGGGGTTCTTCCGGTACATTGGGGAGCGGAGAAAAACTAAGGGCCATCTCAGCAGATTGAGATCAGAAGGAGGGTGGGTGGAAGAGGCGAGGGACCAGGCAGAGGTATTTAACGAGTACTTTGCCTCTGTGTTCACTAGGGAGGGGGATGGGATATCTACAAAGCAAGGCACGAAGGGGATAGAAACGTCAGTAAGTGGGATCAGGGGAGCAACAGAAATGGAGCAAAAGGGAGGGAGAGGTACCCCAGGGGTGTCACATCTGGGTAAGGATAAAAAGGCCAGTAAGGTGGAGGGGACGGATGATGCTATCTCCGCCAAAAGGGTGTGGTTAGCCCTCAAGGCCCCTAAAGAAAGACAAATCTCCTGGGCAGGATGGCATTCATCCGAGAGTACTATGGGAATTGCTGGACATACTGACTGCACCCCTGGTGGAGCTTTTCAGCAGGTCACTTGGAGACAGGAGGGCAAATTTAGGATTGGCGAGAGGCACATGGTACTAATCCACAAAGGGGGGTCGAGGGAAATACCAGGTAACTATAGACCCATCAGTTTGACCTCGGTGGTGGGAAAATTAATGGAGAGTATACTAAAGGAACGATTGGGGGTGTACTTGGAGGAGGTGGAGGTCTGGATAGTCGGCAACATGGGTTTGTGCTAGGTAGATCATGTCAAACCAACCTTGTGGAGTTCTATGAATGGGTAACATCAGAACTGGACAGGGGAAAGCCTGTGGATGTATTATTCTTGGACTTCAGCAAGACATTTGACTCTGTCCCCCACAATGGTCTGGTGGAGAAACTGATGGGGTTAGAAGTAGGCCCTTTGATGGTCAGATGGATTGAAAACTGGCTAGCTGGATGCACTCAGAGTAGTGGTCTGTGGGGAGCTCTCAACCCTAGAGAGGTTGGTAGTGGGCACCGCAGGGCTCGGTCCTGGGTCCGATCCTGTTTAATGCATACATATCGACATCAGGGAGGGTATAGGGTGTGAAATGAGTCTCTTTGTGGATGACTCCAAGATGGGAGCAGTAGTTGAGGGAGAAGAGGGGAGGTTGGCCCTGCAAGGGGACCTGGACACCCTGGAAAGCTGGGCTCACACATGGAAATTAAATTTCAATATCACCAAGTGCAAGGTGTTGCATCTTGGTCGGGGAAACCCTAAACACAGGTACACCCTGGGAGGGGAGGCACTGGAGGCCTCAATAGGGGAAAAAGACCTAGGGGTCATGGTGGATGCATGTATGAATAACTCTGAGCAGTGCAGGAGAGCGGCTAGCAAGGCAAACAGGATGTTGGGATGTATTGTAGGGGGATCACCGCTAGAGCAAGGAAGTGATTCTGCCACTGTACAATGGACTGGTTAGATCACACCTGAGTACTGTGACAGTACTGGAGACCACACTTGAAGAGGGACATACAGCTCCTGGAGAGGGACAGAGGAGGGCAACAAAGATGATACGAGGGCTAGGGGATTTGACTGATGAGGACAGACTTAGGAGCTCTGCCTGTTTTCATTGGAGGAGAGGAGAGACAGGGGGACATGATTGAGGTCTTCAAGTACCTCAAGGGAATAAATAGGGTAAACATGGAGGGGATCTTTAGACTAAAGCAGGGAGGTATCACCAGAGGACATGGTTTGAAGTTGGAAGGTGGAAGGGTGAGGGGGGAAAAGAGGAGGAGGTTTTTCACTGAGAGGGTGGTGGACCCTTGGAATGCACTGCCTGGTGAGCTGGTTCAGAGATCCACAGTGGAGGGCTTCAAGAGAGGGTGGGACAGACACAGAAAGTGGATGTATCAGATGATGGCCTGTCCCAGGGGGGGTTGGGATGGATGATACGGGTTTCTGGAGCACAAGGGATGGGAGGGTCTCGGCACCCAACTAAGGATCTAAGGTTCGAGCAGACTCGATAGACCGTAAGGCCTAATCTGCTGGCAAATAGTATGCTAGTATGTAACTATAACAGATAACATTTTTTGAAAGTAATAGGTTAGTTACTAGTTACTTTCAAATAAATGTAATCAGTTACAGTTACATATTTCTTTTGTATAAAAAGACATAAGTAAATGTTACTGTAAGGTGTATTACATCTTCCAGTACATCTCCATCCTTGCTAGTGGCTGCACAGAGCTTTCTGGAACACGTTTTCAAAAGTAATAGAAAGTAATAGAAAAAATAACTTACCCAACACTGGTAGGACAGAGGAGACAACAGAGACACACAGGTACAGGCCACATTCCCTCAGGGACAATACCTAGGAGGTACATTATCACAGAAACAGCACTGCCCACAGGACAGCACCAAAACCATATATAGAGCCCTCTGCACTCACCTGGACTTTGCACAGTGCCATTCTCCACCATCACCGGAATTTATTGCAGGCGGTGATGCTCCCTCCTCTGCAGGTCATTCTACCTATCTGCACATGGCCAAGTGCAGTGATAGGCAGGCAGCTAGATGTATGTTGAACTTGGACATGCTGGACACGTAGTGGTCCTAGCCAGGGGGCTGAGGGGCCTGCACATCACTGTACTTTTGCTCTGTGCTCAGCTGTGTGTAAGCAAGGTGAATGATTCATGGCACCAAAGAAAGCATATGTTCTTCAGCCAAGAGATGCTCACCCTGCCTCTGACCAACACAGTGATAACCAGAGTATGATTATTCCACAGTAAGGAAGATGGCGACCACGCTGGGTCAGCCTCTGTTCTAGTTCTGTTTTAGCTCTACTTCAACTTCCATATCGTCATTTTAATAGCTGTTTTTAATATAGTTTGTTTGATTTCATTTTTATTTTGATTCTCGCTGTTTCTTTTTAGTCTACAACAGTTATTAGTTTCAGTAATCGTTACTGGTTCCGTATTTGCTGGTAGCGTTGACCCTGAATCGTTGCGGCTCTATGGTAATGCTGGAATGCATCTTTGATTTGTGCGATCCTGGCTGCCCTGATTTCGTGCTCCACTAGTGTGGAGAGTCGCATTTACAGCTGTGTTTTGTGACGTTTGCCCTGAGGATAGCTCAGAGTCCTGTTACTAGGAACTTTGGGAGTCTACCTTTTTGACTGTGGTTTTTGCCGGCATTGGCATTTGCCAGGGGATTTATCTTGGAGTTTTTCTTCTTGTGAGCGTTGGATCCAGCCCTTGTTTAAGTTCGCAGTCGCAGACGTGGGGTGACGCCAACAGACCGAGGAGAAGCTGCAGCAGCGGAACGAGGTTGCCCGGGAGGGAGAAAGCAAGCACAAGTGAATGAACTTGGGGTTAGGTCCGTCCATGAGTATTAGCCACACAGGAATGTGATGCTGTTAACCATCTCAAAGTGACCGCAGGGACTGACAGCCGTGATGGGAGCCCGCAGCAGGGTCTGAGCCGCAGGGAAAACTAATCAACGCGAAGCAGCGCTTAATACAAACATAGGCTCTTGCTCTCTGGACTCTACTGTGGAGATAAGACAAAGAATTTGTGGCAACTCGGGAATTAAAGTGACATTAGCTGCCCTCTTCATGGGAGGAGGGTGGGAACCTACAGCGTGCAATATCCTCTCTGACCACGGAAGAGACCTGGGCGGTTTACTGGGAGAAAGCCTTTCCTGGTCCTGACCTTGAGCCAACGGTGTGCTGTGGTTCTGCTGCCGTAGGGCGGCTGTATATGCAGCTCTTCCATTTTCACTGCTCGGTAGCCGGTGGGTGACCGTAGCAGGCAGCGGGTTGGAAAGAGGTATCAGGAGCTGGGTGAGGACTCTCCTGGAGCCGTCTATAGGTGGCTATTGTTGGAACACTGGAATCATTACTGCCTGCCTGCCGACAATAAACTAGAGTGGAGGAGTTGAACTTTTGGTCCCTGGTTTCTGGGATTAATTTTGCTTCACCTCCTGATCTTTGGTCTGATCGTGAGTTTATTTTGCTAGCTTATTCTGGGCTTGCTGTTTCCATTTGAGGGAGAGAGTACATCTGAACTGGAATATTGTCATCAGCTTTTGGAGAGACAAGCTTTTGGACTTATTTATTTTGAATAATAAGCATTAATCCTGTTGAACTATTTCACTTGTGAGAGGAGTGATCTCTTTACTGGTTGATATTCTGGTGAAACTGCAACTGTTTGGATTTTTTTTTTAGATTTTAGTCTATTTAGCATTTAATTTTAAAGTTATTTTTTGTTTATATTGTAAGCAATATTAGTATAGTTTACTAATTTTAGGTATATTTTATTTCTCTTTCCCAGTGGTGAGAGGACTGGGTGGGGAAGTTAATTAGTGGTTTGTTTATTTGATTGTGTTTTATATAGGCTTGGAGGGTGAGAGTTTTTTAGTGAAATCATTATTTAGGATTCGGTATTTATCTAGCAATAAGGGGTGGGTTAATTTTTAAAATTAGGATTGTTTATTTTTGATACATATTAGAATAGTAAATATGTGTTGGGATAGCACAAGGACAGTTGGGCACTATTCCCCCTCCAAACTCAGAGACCTTCGTCCTTTTTCCTGTCCTCCCCTATCAATAGAAGTTTATAGATGATGTAGGGCTTTAGGGATTGTTAGAAGAAGGAGGAGGACAAGGCCTGGGTTTGGAAAGGGAATGGAAAGGAGTGGGCGGATAGGGATAGTGGGGACAAGGAGACGCCCTGGGGTGAAATGGGCCCAGGAAAGGGGTCCTCCCTGCCTGGTTCCCATACCCAAGGGTTCTGACTGTAGTCAGCAGATAACACGGTCATCCTCGGTGGCTCATCCTACTTGGGCGGTGTTGTGCAACGCCAGGTCTATTAGAAACAAAATGGCTATTATAGCTGACTTTGTTGGGACATCAGACCTGGCGTGCATCACTGAGACCTGGCTGGATGAAAATGCTGGACCAGTTTTGGAGGCAGCAGTTCCAGCCGGGTACTCGGTGATACACCGCCTGAGGTTGGATCATAGGGGTGGGGGTGTTGCCATCTGTTTTAGATCAGAACTGGGCCTAGTGGAGGTACCGTGGAATTACCAAATCCTTTGAGTGTATCATGGGCGGGGTGTGGGTGCAGGATACTTCGTATACAAGTCCACCAGGTGATGGGAATGTTTTCCTGGGAAGTCGCAGACCTCATTGTCGACCTGACATTGGGATCCCCAGATGGTTGGTTCTGGGGATTTCAATGCTTGGGTTGACGATGAGGTCTCGCAGTTTGGTCAAGACTTCCTCCAGTTAATGATTTCACTGGGCTTCACACAGGTTATTTCCTCCTCGACCCATATTGGTGGTCATTCACTAGATTTGGTGTTCCTTCTGGGGATGGAGATATCCGACTTGGTGGTGGAACCAGTCGGATGGTCGGACCATCACTCCATTGGGTTCAGTTTTATGGCCACCTTGTAGGCAGGCCCTACGGAGATGGCCCGTATCGCCTTTAGGGGTGTTTCCCCTGATGGCCTGACGGGCGGTGCTGGACCTATCGGGTTTACAGAGATTGCATGGATCCAGGAGAGTTGGTACTTGCCTATAATATGTGTGGCAGGGGCCCTGGATTCCATTGTTCTGTTTGTGTTCGTCCTCCTCACTTTGGACCCAAGTCCTTGGTTTGATGAGACTTTGAGGGGAGTTGAGGAGAGTTGGACGAAGGTTGGAGAGGTGCTGGCGGAGGTCGGGTCAGGATTGTGACAGACTTAGCTTGATGGATCACTATGTGATCTATCAATCAGCAATCTCTCGTAAGAAGGCAGAATTCCTGTCCAGAGAGATTGCTGCTGCACAGAATAGACCAGCTCAGCTCTTCTGGACTGTGGACAGATTGTGTAATCCAGTCTGTCTGCAGCCCAGAAGAGCATTTTCTCAAGAACGGTGTGAGGAGTTTGCTCTATTCTTTTCAGATAAGGTTGCCACAATCAGATCGGATATCCATCTAACCCTCTCTAATGGGAGTAGTGATGGTCGGCAGGAGATGTCGGATACCCAGTTTGTGTGGTCTGACTTCGGCCTCCCCACAATCGATGAAATTGTGATGATCATACAATTATTGCGTCCGACCAACGGTAGTTTGGATCCGGGCCCCACACGTCTCTTAGTGGGGTGTGTGGATAAAATCGGCCCCGTCCTTGCTGAGATAGTCTGGAGGTCCTTGGAGAGAGGGATTTTTCCAAATCCTCTAAAGGAGGCTGTGGTCCAGCCCCTGCTTAAGAAGTCCTCCTTGGACCCGGACTTCCTGGCAAACCACAGGCCTGTCTCTAACTTACCCTTTGTGGGTAGTTATTGAGAAGGTGGTTGCATTGCAGTTAGATGATCATTTGACCAGCCACAATCTCTACGATTCTCTCCAGTCCGGATTTAGAAAAAGACATAGTACCGAGACAGTTCTGGTTCGGGTGCTAAATGACCTCCTAATAGCGAGAGATCGAAGATCTCGTTCCATTCTGGTCCTTCTAGATCTCTCTGCAGCATTTGATACTGTGGACCATGGTGTGCTATTGGAACGCTTGCGGTCTATCTGTGGACTGTCTGGTACAGTCCTCAGTTGGTTTCGATCTTACCTCGAGGGTAGGACTCAGAGAGTGGTGTCCGGGATCTTTTCCTCAACATCATTCTCCCTATCCTGTGGGGTACCGCAGGGTTCCATTTTGGCACCCATGTTGTTTGCAGTGTATATGCTGCCGTTAGGAGTGATTATTAGTCGGTATGGTCTGAGTTTTCACTGCTATGCAGATGATACTCAGCTGTACATGTCCTTTGTGCCCGGCCAAGATGCTGCCTTTTCGGTCTTTAATAACTGTCTTGCTGAAATCCAGGACTGGATGAATGTGAGTTGGCTGAGGTTGAACCCTGATAAAACTGAGGTGTTAGCTGTGGGCCAGGATCAGCGGAGGCGGGTTTATTGGCTGGATCCCTTCGGGTCTATGGCTCGGGGTATCCCTAATTACTTCAGACCGAGTGTGGAATCTGGGCATTGTATTTGATGACTGCTTGACATTTGAATCCCAGGTGTCAGCAGTTGTCAAAACCTCTTTTTACCATCTGAGGAACATCGCCTGGGTGAAGCACCTGGTTCCCCCAGACGATCTGCCTACTTTGGTCCACGCCTTCGTTACCTCCCGCCTTGACTACTGCAACTCACTTTACCTAGGGCTTCCTGGGGTTGAGATTCGCCTCCTGCAGCTGGTGCAGAATGCGGCTGCCAGGCTGTTGACGGGCTCATCTAGGTCCAGTCATATAACGCCTGTGCTCCGCGGTCTGCACTGGTTGCCAGTTTGCTGGCGAATCACCTTCAAGGTTGGTTTGCTGACCTATAAGGCCCTACATGATCAGGAACCTGTTTACCTGAAAGATCTCCTTCACGCTACTGTCCCTCCCGCTCTCTCGATCCACTGACGAGGATTTAGAGATTCCCAGGTTCGTTAAAAACCTCAGGGCCAGATCTTTTAGTTTTATGGCCCCAACCCTGTGGAATTCTCTACTGGTTAGGTAAGGACAGCCTAACTGTCCAAAGTTTTAAAGAATCTTTAAAGACTCACCTCTTTAGCAAAGCATATAATGATTTTTAATATTGTTGTTTATTCTATTTTAATTGTTTTATCTAGTATTGTACAGGCGCCTTGGTTTTAGAAAGGCGCCTTATATAAATAAATAAAGATTGAGATTGAGATTGAGATTGAGACAGTCATACATGCATATGGACACATCTGGGTCTTCACAGGGACACAGTTCTGCACTGGCTCTGTATGAGTTGCAACCCTGTGCCTAGGGTGTGGCCAGCACCTGCTGGGATGGGGTGTGCCTCCAGGCAGCTCTGCATCATACACCAGTGCTGTGCTGATGAGGTAGAGTGTGTAATGCACCCACAAGCGAATAACAACGCTATACTAATGTGTTGCCCCAGCTGTTGCACATAGTGCTGCATGACAGTGCCATCCATATACAGCTGTGCTGTGGGTAACACATGTATGCCTGGGCCTGCCCCTGTGGCAAGCCAGGGTGGCTTATGGATGTCTGTTGCCCTGCACACCTGTGTTGACCTGTGTGCTGGATGGCTAGTGTACAGGGCGCTGGGTGTGTGAGCACCACTTCAAGTTTCTTGGGCCATTCCATGTCCTATTGTGCTCTTTCTTGGCACTGCTGTTGCTTGTGCTGTGTTTCCACATCTGGCATTCATGCTAGTGTTGTGTGTCACTCGTATGGCTTGGTCACGCTCTATTTCATAGATTTCATAGATGTTTTTAAGCTAATAGACTTGCGTCTGTAAAGCTTGCCCATTTACATCTGGCATCAAAACTGAATTTTCATATCACCAAAGTGTAGATCCAAATTATTCTTAAACTGTGTGCAACACATCACACTCATTGTATGTCCAGTCCTCCATTGTTCAGGTACATAGTGCTCTCTCTGGTATGCCACACACATTCCATATCAGCTGTGTGCCTCTTTTCACCTGCGTGTGGCATGTTGGACCATGTGCCACCTGGCTGTACATCTGTTATGCACATTCTGCCACTCATGTGTCCCTCATCCTGTGTGCACCGCTAACTAAGTTATGTGTATTTATTTCCATATGTGCTCAGATGGCTGCAGGAAGGAGAAGAGATGCCATGTTGAGGGAGGACTGGAACAACCTGCTGCACTGGCACATCCACCTGCAGCACATCCTGATTGGGTGAGTGGAGGAGAATACATGGGCCATACAAGACCTGGCTGCAGCTCTACAACGGCAGTAGCCACTACCATGACTACCACCTGCTGCAGCCCCTTGAAGGGTGGACTGTGTTGTACTGGGCAGTTGCCCCTTCGTTTTAGTTGCCCTCTCCTTTTGTACAGGAAGTTGGCCCCTTCATTTTAGTTTCCCCCTCCTTTTGTACAGGCAGTTGGTCCCTTTGTTTCAGTTGTCCCTCTTTTTTTATCGTATAAGATTTTTATTAGTTTTTAGTTTTTATAAGCATGACATTACAGACAATATGTATCCAGCTCATACAGTAGAATACATATGAGTCATATCTTTACATAGATGTAGTGCTTTCAACTGTTATCTATAATTAGCATCTTGTTTAACAATAACATATTCCAGTAGACAGGTCTAGGCATAATGGCACACTCAGATGCTTACACCTTCTACAAATGGAAGCTAAGGGGGGGATTTACTGGGGTAGGGGGGAGTTTGCAAAGTGCAGAGTGCAAATATGGATCCCATTTAGAGTAATAATAGTGTAGGTTTCCCCCTTGTAGATAGGTTAATCATTCAAAAATTGACAATCTTGCGAGGGCCGCATGACAAATCTTCTGTATGGGTAAGACCCTCTGGCACCAATGTGAGAGTAATAAGCATTTAGTTTCCAATAGGGCTAAGAAGGTCCAATCCTGGAGAGGTTTAGGAAGATGTGATAATGAGGCAGTATCCCCCAATAAAAGTTTAGGATCTTGAAGGGACACAGGGGATTAAGTACCTTAGAGAGATCCAAGGCAATCATATTCCAAAAACTTGTGAGGTGGGGGCATGTCCAGAGAATGTGCAAGAGGTGGCGTTTAGCTGTGAACAGCACCAGCATTTTGGATGGTTAAGCAGACCTCGAGCTTGTAGAACTTCTGGCATATGATACCAAATCAACAGGATTTTCAATTGAAGGAAACAGCTTTTTGTCTCTCTATATACCCGATGTATACTGTATCTTTAAGGTAATGATCTCATTGGTTCTGTGAGATAGGGGATGACAGATGGGCTTCCCAGTGTTGCTTAGTTGTCAATGTGGCAAGAGGCTGTACATCTCTCCATGTGGCATAACACTGCCCCAAAAGACCTTTGGAAGTGGAATGTTTGTGCAAAGTATTTAACCATTGCCAATGTGCATCAAAAGGCTGGTTGATGAGAAGAGGTTGTATGATGCTATGAATCTGGAGATAGCACCAGAAATCTTTTTGTGGAAGGGAGAATTTTGTTCGGAGTTGTGCAAAGGATAAGATGTGCTGCATCCCTTGTGAGCATAGGTCCTGGACCACTTGTATTCCACGCACCTGCCATGAGAGCCAGTGAAACGAGGCTCCATCGATTTGAAATAGGCTATTCCACCAAAGGGGGGCATATTGCAGTGGGGGGACCATTCTTGTTTCAAAGTATGTGTTTTAAGTTTAAGTGTTTTCCATGCCTTGATAGCATTGCAAATCGTGGGGGGTAGGGAATGCGATAGGGGATGTTTGAATGAGAGAAGGGAGAAAAGAGATGTACCGTCAGCCATGTCAGATTCTAGTTGTACCCAAGCTGGAGAACCCATTGAGTTGGGTACAAACCATTGGGTTGCATGTGCTGCCATACAGGCGAGATGGTAACCCAGAAACCATGGGACACCTAGGCCACCCAGCAACCAATGTGCTCTTATTTTTTGTTTGCTCCACCTAGAGGGTTTATTGTCCCATAGAAAGGCTGAAACACGATGCTCCATCAGAGTGAACAATTTAGGAGAAAAGGGGATGGGCAAATTGTTGAAGAGGTAAAGAAGATGGGGAAACAGCATATGAATGGCTGCCACTCATCCAGGGAGAGAGAGCTGTAGTTTACGCCATCTCTTGATCTCTGTCACAAGTTGTGCAAGTAGAGGAGAGAAGTTAACAGATTCAAATGCAGCCCAATTAGTGGGGAGATGTATTCCCAGGTAGGTGAAGCCACGTGCTGCCCATGTAAGGTTAGTACCTTGTTTGCACATATTGGTACATCCTGAATTAAGGGGAGCTACCGTTGTCTTTTTGTGATTGACTTGGAGACCAGATAGGGTGGCAAAGTCCCCTAACACTTTAAGGGTGGCAGGGACCGACTGAGTGGGGTTGGAAAAGGTCAAAAGGAGGTCATCAGCGTACACCACAGCCAGGTATGAATGCTCTGCAACTCGTATACCATGGATTCTTGGGGATGAGATCAAGACCCGGATCAGTGGGTCTAAAGCTACTAGAAAAAGAAGTGGGGAGAGGGGGCAACCCTGCCTCATACCTCTATTGAGTGGGAAGGGGGAGATGTCATTATTAGTTAAAATACACACCTTGGGGGGAAAAGTATAATGTCTGTATCCACTTCCAAAATTGGTCCCCAAAACCATACCTTTTAAGTACTTCATGGAGATATGGCCATTCTATAGAGTCGAATGCTTTAGAGAAGTCTATGGCCATAGCTGCCATGGGAAGTGCTGACAAAGATGCAGATCATTTAAGATTAAGTAACAACCTAGTATCATCTGTCCCCAACTTGCCTTGCATAAAACCTGCTTGTGTAGAGTGAATGATAGATGGAAGGATGGCTGTCATTCATGTGGCTAACACCTTAGCTAGAATTTTAGTGTCAACTGGTAGTAGTGATATAGGCCTAGAGTTGGCACAGTCCAGGGGGTCAGGTGACTTTTTAGGAAGTAGAGTAACCAATGCATCATGCATAGAAATTGGGAAAGATCCTGCCGCGTGGGAGGCTTGCAGGGCCAGCAGAAGGGGTTGCAAGATAACAGGCCCAATGGCCTGGTATAGCTCCATGAACATTCCGTCAGGTCCTGGGGCTTTCCCCCGAGCCATGTGAGAAAGTGCAGTACGGAGCTCCTCACAGGTGAGGAGAGCATCAAGGAGAGCTACTTGATCTGAGGTGAGGACTGGTAAAGGGGTCTGTTGTGCGAATGCGGAGAAACTTTGGGAGAGTTGGGTCTCTGTAATATGTATCTAGGATTGATATAACTTTTCATAAAACTGCATCATAACATCGTTGATGCTTTGTGGGCTTGAGACAGTGGCGCCCGATGGGGAACGAAGGGCATGGATTCTGGTAGCAGCCCGTTGTTGGCACAGCCAAAAGGCAAGGAGTTTTCCAGTTTTCTCACCACCATCCCAGTATGCATGCTTGGACCTTAGCAGAAGCCACTCTGCTTTCTGATGGAGAATAAGGTTAATTTGATATTTGAGTCCTATAATTTGTCGGTGCAGGGCATTATCTCCTTGAACCGGCAAGGTACTCTTAAAGTGTTGTTCTAACATTTGAAGGTCTGCTTGCAGTTTGGCTAGTTGTGATCTGCGGGCTTTGTCCCGGGCTGCAGAGAAGGAGATAATATGGCCATGGATCAGTGCCTTAAATGCCTCCCATACGGTTGTGCTGTCAACTCCACACTCAGAATTAAGGGCAAAATAATCTTGTGTTCCTTGTAAAAGCATGGGATGAAAATTGGGGTCCCTAAAAAGAAGGGGGTTACAGCGCCATCTAACCTGACTGGGAGGGCTAGTGGGGGGAAGTAAGAGATTTGGATGGGGGCATAATCCAAAATGAGAATTGAACCAATCAACGAGCCCATTATGCCCTGGGCATCCACATCATTGACTAGCCAGAAGTCTATATGACTGTGTGAAAAGTGGGGGGCAGAATAGAAGGTGTAATCTCATATCGTGGGATGGTCCCTATGCCATACATTTGTAAGGGCCCATTCCTCCATCATGTCTTGCAGTGACTGCCTACATTTGGGTGTAACATTAGGAGTGGGGTAAGATTTGTCCAGGAAAATGTGTTGAAATCCCCGCCAAGTACTATTGGAAAAGGTGCTTCAGCAGGATTTAATTCTGCAATAGCATGACTGATTTCGGGGAAAAAGTCTACATGATTTAGGTTAGGGGTGTAGATATTACCCAACAACATTGTATTCCCTGGGGAAGAGAGTTTAGCCAATACCCATCGTCCCTGAGAGTCGTTTTTGACATTTTCTACTTTCCATAGGGAAGTTCATCTAAAGAGAATAGCAATGCCTTTGGTCTTATTAGCTGTGGAACTGGCTACTACATCCCCTAACCAGGATTTCTTGAGCCATGAAATGGCATGAGATAATAGATGTGTTTCTTGTAGCAATGCAAACTCTGCCCTAAGAGAACATAGATGCTGCAATACCTTTGTGAGCTTAATTGGGTGGTTCAGTCCTTTTACATTCCAGGACACCCAACAGGCCGCATTTGGTGTCGAAGCATCCACTGCCATGACCCCAAAAAAGGAATAGCTAGGTGTACTTAACGTGGGAAAATATAGGGGAAGAGATGAACTCATCCAGGAAGTCTTGGGACCACAGTACCACAAAACAGGATATCACCAGAAAGCCAAGAACCCCATAAAGTGGAGGTGTAAGCATTACCAAGTTGCTAGGTACACACTGTCTGAGATGCAGAATAGGCTAGATAAACACAGAGAGAGAGGAAAAAACTATTAAGATTTGTTAAGAACTATTAAGTCTAGACAACAACTCAACAACAATTGTTCTAAGAGTGTGGAGGTCAACACAAAACAGGACAGCAAAACTGCCCTACTGCTATGCTCAATCTAACACTCAAGTTAGGGTGTATGTGTAAGTCTAATCAGGAAGTCCTCTTGCACCAAGAACCCCCCCCAAGGTTGGGTGTCCCAAGCCTGTGGAGGGAGAAAAAGGGGGAGGGAAAGGAGAGAACTATGGGGGTAACTGAGAGGAAAAAGAAAGGAGTGTGGTTGGTGAGCTCACCCACCTACCAATACTAAACAAGTTTAATTGAAAGGCAACAGCCCTTATAGAAGTCTTCGACCTTAATTACAGGGAGGACACCGCACAGGTGAATACTTATCACATCATGTGAAAGTGGGGTGGGGGGGAGCTCTGGCTGGTAAAGACGATTGTAGTCCAAATGCTAAAGGACATATCACCTAGATAGTAAGGTGCCTTGGGAGCCAGGGGGGAGTGGGAATGTGTCCCTGTGTAGGTCTGGAGAAGACATAAACTAAGAAACAGCTAGTGCCATAAAGAACAATGTAGTAATTGTCAGGTGACCAGTCCTTCGACCTGCTCAGGGTTCGCCTAAGTCAGAGCTTTAGAGTTTGAAGTAGAGTTCACCACCACGGCAGCATAAGTGAGTAGTCCCTGCTTGACTGGAGTAAGCTCATCCAAAACTTCTACCAGTGAGATGTCTGGAAAGTCAGCCCAATCCACAGAGTGTGCAGTATCCATGTCTTGCAGATCAGCGTCCCCTGACATCAAGGCAGAAGCAGTATCTTCTCTGCTTATCTTCACAGGAGGAGCTGCAGGACACTTGCTGGGCGAATTCTGTGGTCCACTTCTGGCACGCTGACGAGACCTGGTAAAGGTGCCTGAGTCTCTGAGGGAGGGAGGGAGGAGGAGGTTGTGAAGACTGTGCTGGGTTTACTGCTGTCACTAGGCTAGATAACTTCTGGGATGAGCCCATTAGCGGTGGGGGACCAGAATGGGGTAGGACTGAATTGGCTGGTCCATTAGGTAAAACGGTCCTCTGTGCCCTCGCCGGTGATAAACTGTTCCTAGCAGATGTTCCACCTGTCGATGGTTCCCACAGCCTTCTGGGAGATGTAGTAAGGAACTGTAGAGAGGGCCAAAACTTTGCTAGCCAGTGCTCTAACTCCTTTGGGTGATCTACAAGCACTTTTCTCCCCTCCTTAGAGACCTGAAGTTTGGTATGATTCTTGAATTTGAATTTAAAGTTATTTTGGTATAAAACAATGTTTCAAAAGGCCAAAAGCTCCTCTCTTTGCTGCTGTTTGCTTGGCAAAATTCTGGTAGATTGCGATCTGTGCCCCTTGCCAACGAAGTACCCCAACATCCCTGGCTGCTCGAATGAGACATTCTTTTGTAGAGTAGCGAAGTAGGTAGGCAACTACTGGTCTTGGTATACCTGCTGCTTTATTAGGCCGCATGGTTACTCGGTGTGCCTGTTCTACCTCAACAGGCCCTCTCCAGCGATCCCCTAGCATAAGGGGGAGACATTAATTGAGAAATTTTTCCATTGATTGTCCTTCGGACCCTTCGGGCAACCCGATGATTCTTAAATTGTTGCGCCTGCCCCTATTTTCCTGGTCTACAATTTTCTCCCAAAGAGTAGTCATGTGTTGTTCTTGTTGATGTACGCACTGCCACATTTGTTGCTGCTGAATCTCACATATTTCCATTCTTTGCTCAGAAACGTTCATGCGGTCCTGTAGATGACAAACCTCAGTAACTGTTCCTGTTAGCGTCAGATTAATATCTTTTACAGGTAGTAAAATGGTTTGCAGCATTTTGGTTATATATTGAAGAGAATCCCTGACAGAGGATTGTTGTAAAGTCCCAGAAATTGTAGGCTCAGGCAGCTTGGCAGCCAGCGTATTGGGCAATGTGGTGGTAGAAGTAAAAGACAGGGTTAGTTTAGGGCCCATACTGCATCCGAGTTCACCAACTGAGCAGACCATGGGCCAGATTACCGTCTGTGGGAGCTGTAACTTGCAGAGGTGGCCTTCGCGGCCTAACTAGGCCAAGGTCGTGGCAGGAGACGGCACTACGATTCTTGATAAAAACCTCCTATTTGCTCACAAAGAGAGGCACCGCTTGGTAGGTGGGGTTGAGCCCATAAATTAGGTTACATTTGGGGGCAGAAACTCCACAGGATCGCAGCAACCAAGCCCACATAGAGTACAGACAGGAGAGAGCTCGCTAATTAAGCTGCCATTATGTCGGTGGCTAGACCACACCCCCCAGTTGTCCCTCCTTTTATATAGCTGGTTGCCCATTGTCTTTTGTCTCCCCACATTTTCTCACAATGGGCAGGTACCCTTGCTGTTTTGTTTCCCCACCTCCTTTTCTCTTGATGGGTGGGTACCCATTTTCTTTTGTCCCCCCTCTTTTTCCCCAGTGGCAGGTGCCCTTGTTCTTCCCCCTTCATTTTTCTATAGGCAGTTTCCTTTGTTTTGTCTGCATATTTCTTTTTGTTTTGTTCATGTGCCATTGGCTATTGTGCATAGTAAAATTTATTTTTGATACCAATGCTGCTGTATTGTGCATCTTTCATTGGTGCCTCCTCTCACACAATGACTCCCTCTGTTCAGTGCTACATCAGGCTTAACCTGAAAAAGTGCAAGCAAGATGGTGGCAGCTTTGAGCCAGCCAGAGAATTAGCTTGCAGGTTTCTATGTTTAATTGTGTTTCATCGCATTTTTTAGTATCCTTGTTATTCTTTGTTTTGTTTTCAGTTAGATAGGGAGGAAGTGATGAGTTCGACTAGTATCACTGCGGTTATTTTCGGGTCCTTTTTTTGGCTTTGCTGAAGTATTCTTCTGTATTGCAGTCCTGCGACTGCTCTGACTGTATTTGGTGTGTAGGGTGGGGGCAGAAGCGGGATTCCACTTCTCGTATGCCATCGGTGCTGTTTTTTTGGCTTTCGAGACAATTTTACTTTTACTTTTTTAATTTTTGTTACTGGAGGTGCTGGCTCTGTTTGAAAGCACTTCCTTAAAGTCATAAATCACGCTTTGAATCAAACAGAGGCAGTGGATGAAGAGCCCCTAATTTTGGATGTTTTTTCATCTATTTGATACATAGGGAACAGAGCTAAGCCATGTGGAAAAGGAGTATCCACGTGGAAGAAGAATAAGCTGAATTGGAAGTGAACTGAACCCAGGGTCATGAGTTACTGTAAATTTCTGGGTTCTTACCAGTCTTTTGGATATTGGGGGCTTATACCTGGCTAATTGCTGGGAGTGCTTTGGGTGGCTTCGGGTGTGGGGGGTAGATTATTGGCCTCAGGGGGGCTAAGGGAATTGTTCAGTGGTGCTCCCTGCAGTTTAGCAAGGGGCATTCAGTGAACTAGTGGTGTTGGGTGGTCAGGCAGTTGGAAAACATCCGGGGGATCTTGCACCTGAGTCCCTGGTCTTCTGCAGCTGGTTTCTGTCTTTTTCTATAACTGAGTTACTGCCTGGTGGGTAGGTGGCTCCAGAAGATTGAGACTGCTGTAACTAAGTGGAGTGATCTACAGGATTTGGGGGACCTGACTGGTGGCTGATGTGGGGATTGGTCGGTCTCTGAGAGGGAGGCAGGAGGTCTTCTACTGGAGAGCGGAGGATTACCTGGTTGTCCTTAGGATCCTTGGGTTGGTGGCTGGAGGGTCCTGGCTGGAGGACCCTATTTCCTGTGAGATTGGTAGTTTTATATGGTGGTCACTGGGGGACCTCTCTGTGATCTGAAGAATTGTAAGGAGGATACGGTTGAGAACTGATGGATTTGTAGGACTATCGGCTCCATGACTTGGCTCAGTTTTTTGTTCCCTGGCCTTGGTGTATCCTTGGAGACCTTGCTGCCTCATAGATCGGTTGGAGGGGGTGAGAGACCCTCCATTTTATGCTGTAAATGTTATGATCAAACTGTCGGAGTAAGAGTACTGCTGCTGAGATTCGCAAAACTGATTTGATCTGCTGGAGAAAGATTTCATTGGTGAACTTCAAAAACTTGGTATGGTTTGGGGTGAGAGCCCCAGTCAAGCATTAGTAGATTTATTGTTTAATAGTAGACTAAAGACTCTGAACTGCTGGAGTGAGAGTCCAGCCGTTGGATCATGAAAACTGGTTCTGGTCGGGGGTGAGAGCCTCAGTCAAATATCAGTCTATATTGTTCAAGATTTTCCTTTTTTCTTTTACTTCTTCCCGATGTTATTTAAAGTAATAATTGGTTATTGGGATTTTTAGTTAAGTGGGGGGCTGGGTTTGCTCATTTAGTATTGAAGTAATTTGGTATAATGTTTGATTTCAGTAGTGACTGGGTTTTAGTTTGTATTGTATGTTAGAAATTTATTCTGAGAGGGTGTGGGATTTTATTTATGGTGGATTTGGTTATTGTTAATTTGAACATAGAGATCCGGAATTTAGATTTTTTAAAATGTGTTGGCAGATGGCTCTCCCTGTTAGACACTACTCCCTTTCCGAGCTCCATGACCTCCACCCTTTTAACTGGCCTCCACTGTCTGCAGTGGTATATAGCCACTGCAGGGCATTGGGGATAGCAGGCAGAAGATGGGGGAGGGTCCCAGACCCTGTGGGGGGAGAGCAGGGTGGCCAGATTGGGGTCGTGAGAACCAAGAGACGCCCTGGGGTGAAATGGAATCCTGACCGAGGTTTGCCTTGTCTGGTGTCCATACCCAAAGGCTCCTCTTGTAGTGGGCTGGTAGCTCAGATGGTCCTGGCATCCCATCAAACTTGCATGGTGTTATGCAATGTCAGATCTGTTAGGAATAAGACTGCTATTATAGCTGATTATGTTGGGTCAGCAGATCTGACCTGCATCACCAAGACCTGGCTGAATGGAAATGCTGGCCCCACTTTGATGGCAGCAATTCCAGATGGTTTCTCGGTGATACATCGTGTGAGTTTGGATGACAGGGGTTGGGGTGTAGCAATTTGTTTTAAATCAGAATTGAGCCTTGTAGATGTGCCAGTTAAGAGAACCAGATCCTTCGAGTGTGTTGTGGTCGCGGGTGTGGGGTGCAGGTTCATTCTCATCTACCGTCCACCTGGAGCTGAGAAGTTTTTCCTGCAGGAAGTCGCAGACTTCGTTATTGACATGGTATTGGAGTCCCCCAGGTTGATGGTGCTGGGTGACTTTAATGCCTGGGTCGACAACGAACTCTCGCTATTTGGTCAAGACTTCCTTCAACTTGTGTCTTTGTTGGGCTTCACATGGGTAGTTTCCACTGCGACTTACACTAAAGGCCGCTCGTTGGACCTGGTTTTCCTCCTGGGGATGGAAACCTCCGACCTGGTGGTGGAGCCAGTCAGTTGGTCAAATCATCACTCCATAAGGTTCAATTTCTTTGCTTTCCCTTACAGGCCTGCCCCTGTGGAGATGGTCCAATACTGCCCTTTGAGGGGTATGATCCCAGATGGCCTTTTGGAGGAATTGGACCTATCGGGATTACCGGGTACAAGTGAGAGTCCTGAAACCTTCTACAGGCTTATAATAGGACTGTGGTGGGGGCTCTGGATGTCCTCGCCCCTGTCTGCATTTGCCCTGTCACTCTTCACCCTCAATCCCCTTGGTTTGATGGGGCTTTGAGGGAGCTGAGATGAGAAGGGCGAAGGATAGAACCTAGCTGGTGGAGAACCGGCCTGGATGCTGACAGACGTAGACTGATGGGACATCTTAAAGACTATCAGTCAGCAATCTCCT
The DNA here is from genome assembly GCA_016271365.2 of Neoceratodus forsteri. Classification (NCBI taxonomy): domain Eukaryota; kingdom Metazoa; phylum Chordata; order Ceratodontiformes; family Ceratodontidae; genus Neoceratodus; species Neoceratodus forsteri. The sequence goes on along the minus strand of CM028131.1, from coordinate 909,107,425 downwards.
GTAAGAAGGCAGAATTCCTGGCTGGGGACAATGCTGCAGCTCAGAATTGACCTGCTCAGCTCTTCTGTACTGTGGACAGACTGTACAATCCAGGCTCTCTGCAAGTTCGGAGAGCATTTTCTCACGAAAAGTGTGAGGAGTTTGCTCAGTTCTTTGCTGATAAGATTGCCAACATCAGATCAGAGATCCGTTGGCTTGTTCTGTGGAGGAGGATGGTGGTCGGTGAATTGTCGCTTCACCTGGGCTTTGTTGGACAGAGTTTGAGCGGCTGGGGATCGAAGATGTCATGCAGATCCTCAGAGACATGTGCCCGACCAGTTGTAGTTTGGATCATGGCCCCAATCGCCTTTTACTATGCTGTATTGATGTTATAGGCCCGGTCCTTGGGGAATTAGTCTGATGTTCACTTGAGATAGGTGTGTTCCCTTGTTCCCGGAAGGAGGCAGTGGTAACTCCCTTCTCAAAAAATCATCGCTTGACCCAGACTGTCCCGCTAACTACCATCTGATCTCTAATCTTCCCTTTGCGGGGAAGGATTGTTGAGAAGGTTGTGGCACTGCAGTTAGAGAACCACCTTACCATCCATGACATCTATGACCCTCTCCAGTCCAGTTTTCATAAGAGGCATAGTACCGAGACCGCTCTGGTTCGGGTGCTCAATGATCTCCTGATTGCGAGAGATCAGAGATCCTGTACCATCTCAGTTTTTCTTGATCTCTCTTTAGTTTTTGACACTGTGGACCATGGGGTGTTGCTGGATCACCTGCAGACCATCTGCAGCCTGTTTGGTATGGTTCTCAAATGGTTTAATTCATTCCTCACTGGTAGATTGCAGAGGGTTGTCTCCAGGGTCTTTTCCTCAAAGGCTTTTCCCTTGCACTGTGGGGTGCTGCAGGGTTATGAGCTGTCCTCCATGTTGTTCCTGTTGTGTATGCTGCCATTAGGAGACATTGTGAGATGGTATGGGCTGAGGTTTCATTGTTATGCAGATGATACACAGCTCTACCTGTCTTTTGCACCTGACCAGGATAGTGCGCTCTATGTTTTCAATAACTGCCTCACAGAACTCCAGGACTGGATGAACATCAATTGGTTAAAGCTCAATTCAGACAAGACCAAGGTGTTGATGGTGGATCCTGGTCACCGGATAGAGAGGTCGGGGACTGGGTGCCCCTCAGGACTGTGACTTGTGAGGTCCCAGTTACCGACCTCTGAACAGGTGCGATATCTGGGAATAATTCTTGACAATGGTCTGACACTTCATTCACAGGTGTTGGCCGTGGTTAAGCCCTCCTTTTTTCATCTGAGGAATGTTGCCCAGATCAAGAACCTAGTTCCATCTGGTGACTCGTCTACTCTGAACCACGCCTTTGTGACTTTATGCCTTGACTACTGTAATTCCCTTTTCCTAGGGCTTCTGAGGGTTGATATCTGCTGCTTGCAGCTGGTGCAGAATGCTGCAACCAGGCTGTTGTCTGGGTCATCTCGATTTAGCCACATTACACCTGTGCTGCATGAACTGCACTGGGTGCCATTTCAGTGGTGGATCACCTTCAAGGTTGGTTTGCTGACCTACAAAGCCCTACATGCTACCTGCAAGATTCCTTGCACTCTTACTGCCTCCTCCGACCACTTCGCTCAACCAATGAGGGATTGCTGGAGATTCCCAGAGTATGGTTAAAAACATCTGGATCGAGGGCATTTTCATCTGTAGCCCCTACTCTGTGGAATTCTCTGTCTCGCCAGATACAGGAGTGCCTGACAGTGGAGAACTTTAAGACCGCCTTAAAGACTTATTTATTTTAGCTTGCATTTGGGACTGTTGGTAATTGATTTTTATTGGAAATGTTTTGATTTTATCTGTATTTATTTTTAATTGTTTTTAATGTACAGCGCTCTGATACTCAGTGAAGAGCGCTTTATAAAGTTTATTATTTATTGTTGATTATTATATTCAGTGCTGCACAATCGCATATCACTGCGCTAATGCTATTCATGCTGTGTCAGTACTATGCATTTGCACTGCACATGTACACTGCGCTCAAGCCCAATATTCAAAGCTGTCAGCACCAGGACAATTCATCTGAATATTCTGGTGGCAGTGTACTGGCACTACTGGAGCACAAACACTAGTGCAGCACAAGCGCTGCTGGATAATTATGGGGCCCCTGATCTTTTGCTTGCTGATCCTGCTATCCTCTCTGGGCCAAGTACAGTCACAGTGGACTTTACTTAGCCCCTGGAGAAAAGCAGACTCAGAAAACATCTGACTGGAGATTACAGAATCTCTAACTTGCACTGCGAGCTGTTAAATCTCCACCTGCTGCCTACTGTTCTGATGTCAGCTGCAGGGGATTCTGGGATTTGTAGTAACAGAAGATAGTCCAGAAGTAAACAAAATTAGTCCGATACAATCTACTATCCTACAGTAAACAGTTAGTAAACCAAGATGTTTGTCCTGTAGTTTTTGTGCAGATATAATATCATGTACAATAGCTCCCAATTTGGCATCATCTGCATATTTATTTAGCCATACTCCATCTGTAGTGGTCATACTTAAGATGAGGACATTAAACAAAACTGGGCCCAATACAGAGCCCTGGGGCACACCACTAGTGATCTCACTCGAAGAGGACTTGTATCCCTGTATACTGACCTGTTGATGTCTATCTGTTAACCATGATGAGATTCATATTATAATATTTTTATGGAATTTCAAATTAACCAAACATCCTATTAAAATTTTGCGAGAAACCGAATCTAAAGCTTTTTCATAATCCAAGAAGGTGATATCTACAGGAAGGCCTGAATCTAGTGCTTCACTAATGGGTTCAAAAAAATTAATTAAGTTACTCTGGCAAGATCTACCTGGCAAAAATCCATGTTGTGATATATTTAATTGTCCATTTTTCAATATATGTATGCTTATTTTATGAGATAGAAGTTTCACCATAACTTTCTCTATGCAGAATGTTAGACTAATGAGTCTGTAGTGCTTCACATTCTACTTAGCACCACCCTTATGTATAGGAATTACTAAAGCTTCCTTCCATTCTTTTAGAACAACTTCTTTGGTAATTGGTTTATTAAACAACAAGGTAAGAGCACCAACGAGCTCATATGAAATGTCTTTCAGAAAGGTAAAAGGGATATTATCAGGTCCAAGTGACGGAGATGATTTAAAAGAATTTATTGCTGAATAGGTTTTTGCAACAGTAAATACAATGTCTAGATCCGTGGAATCATAAACTATATTTCCCAAAGGTTCCTTATTTTCAAAGATACTGGCAAAATACTGATTAAATTCATTTGCTATTAACAGTTCATCAGAAACAAGTTGATCATTTATTTGTAAAAGTCCAACCTTACAGGCAGTAGTTTTTAAAGAACCAATATAATTGAAGAAACATTGTTTATCTTTTTGGACTGTTGCCATATTATATTCCATTTCTTTCTTTGCCTTTCTAATAGCCACTTTGATTTTTTTATAGCTTTTTTGTTTAAACCTGTTCCAGTTAAGCTCGATCCTATTTTTTTATATTTATTAAAGGCCTTCATTTTTGCCCTGACAAGTCTTTTAGTGGAAGTCTCCTAATATTTTTATATTTTGTCATTTCAGGACCTGCAGCATTTACAGTTGCATCAAGTTTCCAAAGTTACCAATTTCTGCATAACAGTATGATATAAGAAGTACATCTCATGTGTTAGTAAGAGTGTGAGGCCCTCTTAGTTGCCATGCTACACCAACTTGCAGATTTGTGGATGACGACATAGCCCACGTTGTCACCAAGTTGCCCATTACTGCACAGCATCATAATATGAGTAACAACATCGTGTATTACTAACTACTCTGTATTTAAGCAATAAGGCACAACAGGGTGTGTGTTATTGGGGGTTTACCCACATCTTGTGTGGTGTGTCATGAAGCAGAGCCAAGTGACTTAACCACACAAGAAATGGGTAAATCCCTAATAACTCAGACCCTGGAGTGCCTTATTGCAATTGTACAATGGACCCATGTGTAAAATAAATGTAAAAATGTGTTTAATTATGTTTTTTATAAATGCAATTCCTCAGCCGTGGGTAATGCAGGATTTAGCCATGGTCATGTGACACATTTTTACCAATGAGGTTACAGGACTTTCACACACCATTGTATAATTGTAACATAAGAACATAGGCCCACATTGTTAGCAAATCTTAAATTTATCTTAAAAAGGACCATATGAGTGATGAGGGAGATGTATTGGTAGCTCTATCTGACATGCTTCTAGCACATCTTGCTCTATGCAGACAACAGACTGGGATGCTAGGACAAGTGATACCGTTGGTGAAACATGATGGTGGAAGCCAGTTGTGGTATGTTTAATAAGTTGTAAGTTATTTCTGTTGTGTTATGGTGTCTGTCTGATTGGTTGTCTTGCCTTGTACTGCCCCCCATAGTTGTGTGTTCTGTGTGTGTGTGTGTGTCTCTATGTTTGTGCCTGTGTGTGTGTGTGTGTGTGTCAGTGGGGGTTGGGGCAGTGGGGGGAGGCGGAGTTAGGGTTGAAAAGCCTAACGTTGAATTTCCTCGCTTTTGTCACTGTAAAAAAACCTAACTGTTGCATTAACGCAGTTTTTTGCAAAGAATTTCCTGACGTTTTGAGAAAGAAATAAAAATGCAAGGTTCTCTTACCACACTACATATTAAAACATTTATCATAGAAACATAGATTTTGACGGCAGATAAGGACTGCTTGGCCCACCCAGTCTGCCCATTTCCCTACCTAATGGATAAGCTGCAGATCCTAGTTAACCAGCAGCCTACTTCTTCCTACCCCCACCCCCAAGAATTGCCTTATGACTGTCCAATGCATGCTTGAATTCCACCACTGTATTTGACTCCACAACCTCCAAGGCCGTTCCATGCATCCACAACCCTCTCTGTGAAAAAATACTTCCTTAAATTACCTCTGAGCCGTCCCCCTTCCATCTGCAAATTGTGTCCCCTTGTTCTTGCACACCTCTTTTTTTGAAAGATGCTACCCTCTTGGACTTTGTTAATTCCCTTGAGGTACTTGAAAGTTTCTATCATGTCCCCCCTCTCCCTCCTTTCCTCGAGGCTATACATATTCAGCTCCTTAAGTCTCTCTTCATATGTCTTCCGGTGCAGACCCTGCACCATTTTAGTTGCCCTCCTCTGGACAGCCTCCATCCTGTCTATGTCTTTGCGGAGATTGGGTCTCCAGAACTGCACGCAGTACTCCAGATGGGGTCTCACCAACTGTCTGTACAGAGGGATCATAACTTCCTGTTTTCTACTGGTGATGCCTCTCCCTATGCATCCCAGTATCCCCCCAGCCCTCCTTGCTGCCCTCTCACATTGCTTGCCCACATTTAGGTCATCTGACATGACTACCCCCAGGTCCCTTTCCATTTTTGTTGTTGTTAGTATCTCACCCCCCATTGTGTAGTCTTCCCCTGGGTTTTTGTTTCCCCAGTGCATTACCTTGCACTTCTTAGCATTGAATCTAAGCTGCCATACATTTGACCATTCCTCTAACCTTGCCAAGTCCCTTCTCATCCTTTCCACCCCACCTTGTGCATCAACTCTGTTGCAGATCTTTGTGTCATCTGCAAAGAGACATACTTTTCCTTCCAGTCCCTCTGCAATGTCACTTATAAAGACATTGAAGAGGACCGGTCCTAATACTGAACCCTGCGGTACCCCACTAGTAACCCCCCTTTCTTCAGAGTGGACTCCATTTACTATTACTCTCTGTGTCCTATTCTCCATCCAATTCTTTACCCAGGCTGTCATCTTGGGACCCACTCCCAGGCTGGCTAACTTGTATATTAATCTTTTGTGTGGGACTGTGTCAAATGCCTTGCTAAAGTCTAGGTAGGCCATGTCCACAGCCCCTCTCTGATCTACTACTTTGGTCACCCAGTCAAAGAAATATATCAGATTTGTCTGGCATACCGGCCCGGTGGCACTGAGGGTTGAGGCGCTGGTCACCACACCTCGCGCCACGCCGGTGACCCATGTTCGGGAACGGGCATGGGTTGCCGTGGGTCGGCGGGGAGGAGAAGGATTGAGCATCCAAGAGACTGCTCTCCATCTCCGGGGAGGGGGGATTTGGGCGGCCGGGGCTTGCCTGACCCCTAGCGGAGGCTGGGGGGTTGACAGCACGTAGCTGCAAGCTTGGGGGGGCGGGTCATGGCAGACGCTTGATTGGGGCACGCACAGGAGCGTGCGTGCACCCAGTCACTGGTGTCATTGCACGCCATGACCCGCCGGGAGGAAAACAGTGAAAAAGCGAGCCCAGCTGCATGAAGTTGTTCCCCCGTGGTGCCATTCCTGGAAGGGCACCTCCCTGGCATGGATCCGTTGGGGTGGGTCGGTGTCCCCACCCTGCCGCGAAGGGTAAGTTGTAGTGCATAAGGGAGGGGTCTGATATCCGGGGATGGCGCTGGGGGGAATAATGGGGGCGGGTCAGAGCCAGAGCTCTGGAGGAGAGAAAATAATGCCCAAAAAAAAAAAAGATTTGTCTGGCATGACCTTCCCGCTGTGAATCCATGCTGCCTTGGGTCCTGAGCCCCTCTGGCATCTACATACTCAACAATTCTTTCCTTCAGAAGTGATTCCATCATTTTCCCTATCACTGAGGTTAAACTAACAGGTCTGTAGTTTTCTGCTTCTGCCTTGCTCCCACTTTTGTGAAGGGGAATCACATCTGCCCTTCTCCAGTCCTTGGGTACCACCCCATCCTCCCATGATTTGTTAAAGAGGGTAGTCAGTGGTGTCACTAGTTCTACCCTTAGTTCTTTTAGAATTCTGGGATGAATCCCATCAGGCCCCATTGCTTTCTCCACCTTCAGTTTTAAGAGTTCTTTCAGAACCCTTTCTTCTGTAAATGGGCTGGTATCAACTTCTGTATCCAGAGTGTTTCTACTGTTTGTTTTAGGTACCTCCCCCACTTCCTTTGTAAATACTGAGCAAAATATTTGTTTAGTATCTCTGCCTTTCACAGTCACCCTCTGCCCACCCTCCCTCCTCTTTATTAAGCCTCACTAACCCTCCCTTGGTCTTCCTTCGCTCCTGATGTACCTATAAAAGGTTTTATCCCCTTCTTAACTAAGTTGGCTATCTTTTCCTCGGTTTGGGCCTTTGCTGTCTGACTGCCTTCCCAGCTTCCTTTGTTTTAACTGATACAGTTCTCTGTCCTGCTCCTTCTATGATTCCTTGTACTTCCTGAATGCTTTCTTTTTCTCTTGAACCTTCACTGCCACTTCCTTTGAGAACCATAGTGGTTTCTTACATCATTTCATTTTGTTTATTTGCTTCACACAAAGGCTTGTTACCTCTGAGATGGCAGTTTTTATTACTCCCCATTGTTCTTCCACCCCTCCTTCCTGCCATTTGCTAGTGCATTCCTTAGGCACTCACCCATTTTGGCAAAGTCAGCCCTCCTAAAGTCCAGTACTTTTGCCTTTGTATGGCTTGACTCTATTAGTGTGTTTATTGTGAACCATACTGTTCGATGGTCGCTAGTTCCCAGATGGCTACCCACTTCTACATCTGTGATCCTCTCTTCATCTCCATTTGAGAGAACCAGGTCTAAGATTGTTCCCTCTCGGGTGGGCTCCAATACTAGTTGTCTAAGGCATGCCCCCTGTAGGGCATCTAGAATAACTCCACTCTTTGAAGTGGCTGCTGCAACTGCACTCCAGTTAACATCTGGCATATTCAGATCACCCATCAGCAATATCTCCCCTTTTTCTGCCATCTAAGTATTCTTTCTATCATTTCCTTGTCCATTTCCTCCCCCTGAGAAGGGGTTCTGTATACAACCCCTGTGCGGATTGTGGTGCCATTGCCAGTCTCCAAATTTACCCACAGTGCTTCTTCTCCTCCCTGTTTTCCCTTTTGTTCTGTTGCTTTGATTCCTTCCCTTATGTAAAGAGCTACTCCTCCTCCTCTTTTACCCTCCCTGTCCCTCCTGTAGATAGTGTATCCTGGTATGTTTATGTCCCAGTCATGGTTTTGTGTGTACCATGTTTCTGTGACTGCCACAATATCCAGATGTTCCTCCTCCATCAAGGCCACTAATTCAGGAAGCTTGTTACTCAGACTATGGGCATTGGTACTCATTGCTCTCCATTTTTGATGGCTTTACCTTCTTTTGCAGCATCCCCCACTGACCTGTCTACCTCGGTCTTTTTCTCATTTAGTACCCTGTTTTGTAGGGAGAGGCTGGGATTTTCCTGATGCTTATCAGTGCCTCCCCCCTTGACTAGTTTAAAAGCTTGCCAATGAAGCATTTAAACCGATTGCTCAAAAGACTTGTTCCCTTCCTGGACAGATGCAGACCATCCTGCCAGTATAGGCTGGTGTCCCTCCAGGTGGAACCCCAGTCCCCAATGAAGCCAAACCCCTGTGCTCCACACCATTTTTTCAACCATTCATTAAACTGCATGGTGCAAAGTACCCTCGCCTCACTTATGCCATTGACAGGCAGCACCTCAGAAGGATGTTATGTGTGCTACTTGTCTTGAGGCCCTTCCCCAATTCTACAAAGTCCTTCTGCACTGCTCTAATCTCATGATTAGCCAAGCCATTTGTCCCTAGGTGGACAATGATGTCCAGCTCAGACCTCCGCAGCTGTTCTCGTGATCCTGAGGATGCGCTTCCTGTCTCTCCAAGCCATGGCACCAGGCAGGCACCTTACTTCAGTTTTCCCTGCTCCCCCCAGTTCTATCCCCCTAATAATTGAGTCCCCCACCAGGATCTGCTTCCTTTCCTTGTGGTGTCCTCTGCCTCCTTCCTGTGGGCTTCCCCTGTGACAGTTGTCCTCAGCCTCCTTAGTCTCCTCTGTGGCTGCATCCATAGGGGAGCTATGCTCCCCCAGAATGGTGTATGGATTGTGGTGTGGAACAACTGACTGGGTGTGCCTCTGTTCCACCATCCTCACCCTCCCTGAGCCCACTGTGGTCCAACTGCTGTGTTTTCTTCGCAACCTCTGAGGTAGTGGTGGTGGATCTGGTGCTTCCTGGATGGGGGACGTTATATAAGACACATTCAGAACAATGCCTCACCCAAGTTATCAGCCCATCCCTGCATAACAACTACTGCATCGTAAGTCAAGAATCATAACCCAAACAAGACCATGACCATCAACACTATATTTGTCTGATCCCAACTGTTCACAAGATCTCATAGTCATGATTTGCATGTCATCAGCTATGTAATGAACTCACCCCCCTGTAACCAATAATTCCATTGTGAGTGCACAGCAACAGCCAAATTAAGGCCATACATGCTCCCGTCACACCTTCATCATTGGACCTGCATACAAGTCAGAACACTAAAAACTTTCACATACTGATGCAGGCAATGTCCCCCCCTCCCAAAACATGTGGTACATGCTTAATGCAAAACCACAACTGAAGTGAATGGATATACATCAACATCACATGGCTGTTATAGCACCTGTGGATTATTCCTGACTGTCATGAATTGCATAGCCTGAGCTGGGAAATGACACGAACCGTAACATACCACTAATTTCATGCTGAGTAGAGATGTACAGTCCAACTAAATGCATGTACATCAATGGCATGCCTCTTTCATAGCATTGGCTGGAAAGGTACAACACTGACGAGTTGCATGGTGTCAGGCAGACATTGCCCCCCCAACTGCAAAGAGGTACTGAATATTCAGTGTAGAGTGTGGGTAATTTGGGGATTTATCGATGCCTTATGTGATGTGTCACAAGGCACTGACAAATTATTTAACCACACAATAAGTGGGCAAATACCACAATAGTCCAAACCGTGGAGTGCCTTATTGTGAATATACAATGGACCCATGTGTAAAATAAATTTTAAATGGGTTAAAGTATGTTTTTTATAAGTGCCATTTCTCAGCTGTGGGTTATTTAAGCAATATACCATGACAGAGAGTGGGTATATTGGTGGATTTACCATGCCTGGTGTGGTTTGGTCACGAAGTGCAGCCGAGTGACTTAACCACACCAGAAGTGGTAAATCCACCCATATACCCACTCTCTGTCATGGTATATTGCTATTATACAATGTTCAACTTTTTTTTGTTTTATAGTGATATAAAACTTTTACAGTGGGTATACTGGAGGATTTATCACAGTCATGTGATGTGTTTTGACCAATGAGGTTACAGGATTTTCATACCTCATTGTATAATACCAGATATACCATGGACATGTGATCTGTTTTTACTAATGAAGTTACAGGATTTTCATCCCCCACTGTATAACTGCATGCATACACCTGTTAAAACTCATAGCAGTTAGATGGTGCCATGCAAACAATGTCCCACCCCTCCCAAACCTAGGTACTTAATGTTCACAGCAGAGCCACAAGTAAAATGAGGGTGTAAACATCAATAGTATATGTGATTGGTATCAGCTGTACACATGCTTAGACACTCAGTTGTTGGATAGCGCCAATCAGTGAATGCACCCATACATGTGCACATGACTCAGTGTATCTTCAGTACATAGCTAAAGTCAACAAAAAGGTGTTGACATATACAAGATACATAACGGATTCCAGTTCCACCTTTTAGGACAGTGGTACATTGCATAGGGTGACCCAAACAATGCTCTGAAGCACCATAAACCAGGTACAAAACCACAGGTATAGACACAGATGTGAACTAAGCTGCACTTTTTTATAGCAGTAGAACATACATATTTGTAATAAGGAGTCAAGCACATAATTGAAAAACTATAACATTTAATAAAAACATTTTTTTTAGAAAAATATAAAAGTTATGTATACAATACTTATAAAATTGAAAAACACAAAAATAAATAAATGTGTTTCTTCATACACAGAAAGGGAAGGAATAATAAAAAAAATATTAATAAAATAAAAGTACTGACAAATAAAATGAAAGTGTTACTTCACACTTGTAGTGGACAGGGGGCATATAAATAAAAAAAATAAACAAAAGAAATTATATAATAAACTATTTACAAAGAGTGGCCAGGAGTGATAGGGAGGTGCTGGCCATTCAGGCTGTTGGGCCTTGGGGAGAGGATGAGGAGGAGGAGGAAAAGGAAGGCTGCGCAGGAGTAGATGCGACCCGGTGCCCCTCATCTGCAGCTGATGGTGGTGTTGTGGGAGGGACACCTTCAAGGGGCTCTTGCTGAGGAGCTGTGGAGGGCTGGTCATCCTGTAAATGCTGCAGGTCCTGATGGAGCAGGTGGTGGATAGCTTCCGTGGCCTCCAGCTGGTTCTCAGCCAGCCGCACCATGAGACCATGCGTGGACTCAAGTGAAGCAACACAGGCCTCTTTCAGCTCCCTTAGTGAGTGAATCACTTGGGTGAGACCCCTGTTGCTCTACTCAAGCCCACTGGTTGCTAATAAGGCCGCATGCCCCACTCGCCCATGACACTGCAGCAAATCTATTATTTCTGCCCCTTGAGCTATTAACTTCCCCCCTTGTCCTATTACATAATTTAATTTTGCTGCAGTGTCATGGGTGTATTCGGCTGCAGCCCTGTTGCCACCCTGCACAGCCTCCAGCAGCTGGCTGAGGGTGTCACTTATTTTATTTAGAATGGCTATCTGCCCCGTGGAGACAAAAAAATACAAGAATAGACATGTAATTAAAGTAAACTGTTCTGTACTTTTCTGATAATATACTACACTGAACTATGTTTATTTGTTGTATTAATGATAGGCGAGATGTATTTACATCTATGTTACATCAGTAAATCTGTGTTAACTTCATAATATTGTCATTTACATTTATTGGTCACATATTTGCTCCCACCCTTTCAGATACTATTATGCTCCACTTCTTCCTGCAGAATGTGGTACTTTAAACCCCAGAATAGGTGCCAATTAAGGCTGTTTCTTGAAAGACCTCAAGAACCTCTGTATGGTAGTATGTGCAAAAATTGTATAATGATGAAACCTCAGCAGCTGTGGCTGGTTGACCCCCCCACCCTGCTGTGATGTGTCCTGCTGTTAATTGTCTGCACTGTGGCACTATAATGGCTAGGCAGCCTACAATCACGCACAGCTGCATACACTCAGTAATGCTCATTCATGCTGACTGTGTGGGAAGGACTGTCCTACAAGGCAACAGGTGTGGAAGTGCACTAGTTAAGGGGCCACAGATGCCACCCCCCCTCACAGAGGTAAACAGATGTCCTACGTTCCAGTCACACAGTATTCCACAGGTACACTCCCTAGCCCGTTGTGTGTCTCTCACTACCATATGTGTGCGGGTCTCTCAGGGTGTACTTTGGGTCACACATTACAGCTCTGCAGGCAAGGTAGTCCTGAGATCCCATGTGCAAGACTGCCATTTGTACAGTACTCTGTGATCTCTTCCCAGCTCATCAGGTTTCTCAAGGTCAGACAGCATAGTTCAAATAAATCGATTGTAACAGAATTGTACCACACATATCCCGGATGAACATACAGTAACTGTGCTTCAACAGTAAATTTGAGATCAAGCAACATGAATACAAATATAATAAATTGTTGCTATCTGCATAACTACTAGCTGTCATACCTATAAACAAACGTTCAGCAAAACAAGACAAATTAAGTACCTGTTGTTACATTTCTATTCATACAAAACAGCATCCAAAAATTGTACATTCATTGATCAGACCACATAACGAGTTGCATTAATGCAGCACTATATTCACAAAGCTGAAAATAAGTTCATATAGTAACAAATGATTTTAAAATTGAACAACAGTAAAATGCTTGTATACTCCCTTTCCACCCACATACCAACATAGTTTCAGTGATGGTAGATCTTTATACACAGTACAACTCAGTGGGTTAATATTTCTTAGCCATACTAATCTTCCAGAGAACTCCTATTAAGTACAGTATGTCTGTTCAATATGCTGGTGCAACTGTTCATCTCTGTGAATTGGAGCTCTCAAACATCAGATATAGCAGAATATCATTAACATCACACCAGCAGAAGGAGTGCTGCAGTGTAATGGAATGTAATGCAGCAGTACAACTGTGACTTGAAATCTGCCCATCAAGAATATAATTCACAATCACATATTTTACCTTGATCCCCATCCACCTGTATTGAAGAATATGCACCATATGTTGTTTAAAGTGTTAAAAAGTACAAGACATAATATTGTGATTCAACTTCTTGCACAGAGATATACACAAAAACATAAAATTGATAAAACTTACATGGGTCACCAGCAGTCAGAGGATAGGAGAATGATTGACCATATCAACAGATGCTCTGCTCCTGCTAGTATAGGTTCCTAGAGTACATTTAGCACCTGACACAGCAGTGCCACTAGAAGAATGGGCATCAGGGCACTAGGCATCTCTACAGACTTGGGTTGGTAAGGACATTGTGGGCATTTGACAACAGCGTGTGTTAGCATGCCAGCTGTTCACTCTCCAGCTTATTATCTAATAATGCAGCTTTAGGGTAATGAAGCCACTTCTATACTAAATTTGAAAATGTGCACATTTTTTACTTTGTACTTGTTCAACAGTTCAGCTTTTGTACTGAAAACCTAATTGCTGGTGTGTAATGTTTGGTGCCCAAGTTGTGTGCAGCTGCTTTCAGTGAACTATAATGATGATGTCAATGGCTTTAGTTAGGCTGTTGCTCTCCACTCATGATGCAATGCCTGGTCTGGACAGGAAGGTGAGGTGGGCAATAACTGGCAAAAGCTATCCTACTGGTCAGTGGGTAACTTTTCTGCACATGGTATCAGTGAAGTATACCAATGATATCCATGGTCTTAGCTGGGCTGTGGCTCTGTACTCAGGATGCAGTACCTGGTGTGTCTCTGGGGGGGGGATTGCCTGGCTGAAGATGTGCAAGTGCTCAGTATCCTAACTTGTGTGAAACTGCTATCAGCAATGTCTACCAATCATGTGCATGGCTTCAGTTGGGGTGTGGCTCTACAGTCACTTTGCAGAACCTCATCTGTTCAGGTGGGCATTGTCTGACTGAGGCTGAGTAAATATTGACTGTTCTAAGTTGTGTGCAGGTGGTATCAGAGTGGTATACCGATGATCTAGATGTCTATAGCTTTAGTTGGGATGTGACTGTGTACTCAGGATGCAGTACCTGATAGGGGGGTTAGGGGTTGGAGGGGAAATGGGGGATTGCTTAGCTGACACCATAGAACCACAAAGTGTACTAACTTCTGTGCAGGTCATATCAGAAAGTTGAAGCAATGATGTCAATGACTTTACTTGCACTGTCTCTCTGAACTGATGATGCAGTACCTGATGTGGAGGGGAAATAGCATTGTTGGGTGAGAACATGCAACTGTTCAGTCTCCTAACTTGTGTTCACTCATTATTAGTGAAGTATAGCAATTATCTCAATGTCTTTATTTGGGCTCTACCTCTGCACTCAATATCCACTACATGGGCTAGAAGAGAGATGATGAGTGGTATTTCCTTGCTAAGGCTGTGCTACTGGTCAGCGCCATAACTATTCTGCATGTGGAATCAGTGAGGCATACTGATGATGTCAATTGCTTCAGTTTGTATGTGACTCTGCACTCAGTATGCAGTACCTGGTGGGGAGGGGAGGCAGGAGGCATAGTCTGGCTGATGCCATGCAACACCTCAGTGCCCTAACTTGTTCACAGGTGGCATAACCGATGTATACCAATGATGTCCATGCCTTTAATTGTGGTGTTGATGTGCAGTCAGTACACAGTGCCTAGTCTACGGGTGGGGTGTGGGACTATTGCCTCACTAACATCGTACAAGTGCGCCTTATCCTAACTTGTGTGCAGCTGGTATCAGTGAGGTATACCAATGATGTCAATGGCTTTATTTGGGCTGTGGGTCTGCCCAGATATCAGTCCTGTGTACTGACAACATTATGGGAGGATGGACCAAGAGGAGGAAAACCAGAAAACACCCCTCTCAGGGCTGGATGATGACTGATCCCAGCCCCAGTCACCGACCCACAGACAAACACCACAGTACAAGTTGTCTGTGGGAAGAGAATGAAGGTACAGAGACAGCAGACCTAGCCTTGCAAACATTACTTGCACAGGGAACTGTGTGAGGGGTAATATAGTTATTGTGGGGTACTTCAACATGCCAGTAATGTACTGGACAATCCCAAGAACTAGTAATAGTATTTAGCACATGCTGCTGAATGCCTTGTAGGACAGTGTCTTGATGCAAATGGTCAGTGAATAAACTAGGTTAGGGAATACCCTAGACCTGCTCCTGTGAAAACTGTCATATCTGACAAACTAACCATGTTAGAAACACTCTTAGCAAGTGAGCACCACTCACAATGGCAAACATTGCACATGGGTATGAAACCAGTGAACTGTGGCACAAGGCTGCTCATCTTCAGCAACTACAGCTTAGAAAACATAGGGATAGTGGTCAAAGGGTGTCTGACCAAAATGCAACCTAGTATTTACAATAACCAAAGGTAAAACTCATAAGACTGTGAGTAGGAGACAGAACAACAACCTCCAGGAAGGCTGAGAGGGAAAATGTGCCAGAGAAGAGCAGCTGCAAAATAAGTACTGCTAGCTCTACATTGAGCCACACTTTATAGAACTCTAATACCTTATCTGCAGTGAAATTTCATATGTTCGTATGTTTTGTAGATATAGTATTGAGAACATTTAAAGCTAAGTCAACGTCATGTCTTCTAAATGTGATATGTTCCCATAGCAGTATACAACTCTCATAATGTTGCTTTTAAGGAAGTAAACAAATGTTTGTGTCTGCCTGGTAGTTCAAAATAGGCCCTATCACTGCAGTGGCAGTCCTCAGTTGATGGCTGTTGAAATGGAATTGAAACTGAGAGCTGTATTACCATATAAGAACTCCCAGGACAATCACACAGTCTACCATAAACTGGAAAATGAGGCAAAAACATTTGCATACTTAATTAAAAGAAAATCAAAGGAGATGTCTACTCACATGGCAACAAATACCACATAGAACATATGAGGGTGTATATTTTCATTAGCACCATTAGTAAAATATATTTACAAGCATGGTGGCGGTCATCAAATTCAGGCTTCCCTGCCTCCTCCCATATAGCATAAGCTATGTCATACCACTCCCTCACACTCCTACGCATATCACCCACCGCAGCCTTCACTTTAAAAAACGTCTGGCGGGTGATCTTCCATTTCCTCCTGCACTCATCAGGAGATCTTGTGATCTCCTCTTTCCCCAAGGCGTGACTAACCTGCACAAAAACATAGAAAAGAAAGTATTGTGAATCATTTTGTACTAGTTAAATATGTAGATTTAGAAAAGACAACAGCTGTCACTAACAAAGTGTAACAATATGTCTTTGCCATGTGCAGATCATAAAATATTCACACACAAGGTTTGTCACCATGTTAATTGTCTAGATAGCAAATCTGTCCCACTATTACAGGATACTTCTTGTACTTGTTACACTCTTCTAAGTACCACACTGTACTGGTCAAACTGAAATATGTCTCCGTGGCTTGTCATCACTCTTAAAAATAAATGTTTCTATCCATGCCATACATCAAAACAACGTTTAACTGCTGTATAACTCCTTCTCTTTGCACATGTTAACATAATGAGATCTACTACCAATGCAATATGTCTTACTAAACTATATGTGAATGGCATATATCCACAGTTATCATTATTGTACTATGTTTAACACCAAAAAAAATAGTAATCTCTCAATTAAATGAATGACCTACCTTGCCCCAGGTATGTATCATGCTTAGGTTAGTCATCGCATGACTATCCCGGATTAGCATGTTGTTTAACAGCCGGAACAAGGGCCAGCACCTCTCTATCACTCCAGGATTTGGGCATTTGTTCATCTGTTAAAAAAATGCATTTGGCTACAAAAATTTAAAAATAACATATATTATGGTGTGACAATCTGAGATCTGTTTCTGTTTCTTTACATTCAAAATAGTATATTCCTGACAACTAAAGATTTGGGAACTTTAAAGCAGTGTATTATTCAAACAATTGAATACCCCCCCCCACGTGGGCAACACAGAATAGTAACATGAAAGGCACAAACGTTTATAATATATATATATACATGTAAACGTTGTATCCATGTTTGTGACACATTAGAAAATCAATTGATTTACTTTTCAGTGACTTGTCCTAGCTGACAAATACTTGTTTCATCCACTACCAGCCCTTTCTGAATGCAATGTATGCAACCAAGTCTCATCTTATCATGGCAGAGGCATTTCTTTCTCCACCTCATAAAGATGTAGCAATCAAAGGCACAAGTGCTCTGTGATTCATGTATAGTGGTAGTAAGCAGGATGTCATATTGACACCTGCTGTAGTGTCATTTAAAAATCAAGTTCAAGGTCTATTAATAATATACTGAGTATGTGCTTCTAAAACATAAGTACAGTGACTCTAGGGTTATCTAACTGCTGTGCCACAAACATGCAACCACAGTCTACACACCACCATAACACCATGCATTGCCTTCAACTGCATAAACTATCATGAGCCAGGCAACAGTAGTATAGTGGCTGACAGTCAGTATGGCACCACATGATTGTCTGATTTTCCTTTCTTCATATCTGTCTTGGCCACAACACACAATTTAACAAATCTGAGTAGTAGTAGTGATGGTCAGTACTGCTTGTTCTATCGACAACTACTAAAATATTTTAAACATTAGTGTTTTAATAGAATAGCATCATCCACCCCCTGACACTGTTGTCTGTACCTAAGACAGCAGAACTTAGAAAAAAACAGGCTGACAAATATACAATTAAAACAGTACTTAAAGCATCATTCAATGTAGCATCTAGCATCAGTGTACTGAGCTGCTGAGCAACAAAAGAACCCAAAAAACAGGATTACTTACTTTAGAGTTGCTTGAGCACAGAGAAATACACTTGTAAAGTATTATCCGTTATCTGTTGAAACAAATAGACATAAGCTATTATAGAACGGTCAATAGCAAAAAAAATATTGATATCTGAGTCACACAATGCCACCCCATGCCTCAAAAAAGAACATATACTAGATCTGGACTGCATAACCACAGGTGAACTAAACTGATGCACATAAATGGTATACATCTGTCATACAACCTGCACATTATTTGCAACAGTAAGTAATTGCACAGCCTCACTCAGGGAATACCTCCCTCCCTCCCACCAGACCAGGTACTAGCTGCTCATTATAGATATGCAGCTCAGATGAGCTCATACATCAATAGTATAGCTATGTCATACCAGCTGCATGCAAGCTAGAACACTGAGCAGTTTCACACCTTCAAGCAGCAAATACTCCCAATACCCCCTCTCCAGAGCAGGAAATTAATGATGACTGCACTTGCGCATCAAAACTAAAGACATGTACATCAATAGTATGCCTCCGTGGAAGCAGACACACACATACTATAACACTTAGAAGATGAACAGTAGCATCCAAGCAATGCCCCCTCTCCCCATGTACTAAATCCTGACTACAGAAAACAACGTAACTAAAGCCATGGACAGTAATAGTATAACTGTATCACTTTTTTTTTCCATAACAATTCTATTTGTCCACAACTGCAGCACCTTACCAATGAGGGCATCCACCCACCTGCCCCACCTGCAGGGAGAGCCACCATATCAGTAACATGATGTGGTGAGGGTCTGGCACAGCCATAGCCATTACACTGAAGGGCTCCCCTTTCCCTAACCACCACACAGGCACTGAACCCACTCCAGTAAGATTCCATGACATTGCTCACCGCATGTCAGGGCACAGCCATCAAGCTGCTCTGTTCAACCCTCCTTTTTTCATTTTTGCCACAATAGGAGCACAGATGTGCAATGGCATCCATGCACCAACATCCAGACGTCCACCATGTAGCCCCCTCTTACAGACATGCACACGTTCATGGTACTAGCAAGCTTCCCCAGAGACTGTCAGATATGGGTCTGTATCCCACCATTTTCCCCAGCACTGGCAGAGCACTCATCAGCTGCTTGATCCCAGTCCTCCCCTACAAACCCCAAATGGTATCAGCTCATTCGTAAACCCAGGTCGCCAGTGTGTATGAAGGTGTGGCATCCAGCAAGTCAAGCCTCACTACCACTGCCTCAGCATAAGTGGGTGATAGCAACTGCACAGCACTTAAAACACTGAGGAGTTGCATATCTTTAGTCAGACAATAGACCCCTCTTAAAATCAACCATACTCCCTCCTCACCGGAGACTCACATACCAAGAAAAACTTGTGAACAGCAACAGTACACATGTCTCAGACCAGGAGAACATGTCACAACAACAAACAGTTGCACAGCAACAGCCAACCAATACGTCACCCCCCCAAAGAAGTATAACATCCTGAGTACAAATCGACATCCCAAACAACTGATTACCATTAATGTAATAACTCCCTGATAGAAATACCACGTACTGTATGTTGACCAAACACTCACACTCTAAGCTATAGACAATGATGTGTATAGTGTAACTTTTTCTATGTTTTGACTATTTAGATTAGCTCTTAAAAGAGCCATTTTTGTCACTGCCTATGTCATGTGCTTGAGAGGTACAGTTGTACAGGTACACAATCACAGAAGTGTAAGGATGCCATTTCGAAGGTCCCCAATAAAAATGTTATTACCTGTGCTTGAGAGATGCACCCCATCTTTTAGATACAGCCAATATTTGTCATATGTAATTTGGGGGTGATGAATGGTGTGCATTCCCATAGCACAGAGGAATCCAGTATGTTTACTTTTCTGCATGATCTTTCAAGTGCAGGACAGTAATCCTCACCTCTCCAGATCATGCTCTGTCTAATATCTGAATACAGAATTTTACAAGCTGGTAACATACTGATAATATGCTGCAAGTCAAACTATACAGCTTTAATTAAATCAATTGCCTTTTGTTCCCCAAATCATTACCTCCGGGATGTATAAGGAGTATATCTGGTTCTGGGTGTGTCTCCAGCATGTGGTACATGGTTGGCATGAGCTGATCCCATCTCATGCCACCCTTCCCAAACCAAGACACTGAGCAGTCAGGTAGGTGCAAGTCATTGCCAAAATGACTACCTCTACTAAAGACTGCTGCCCTTCTCACCAAACTTGATCCCACTATCCATACATTCAGTCTTGATGTTTCTGCCATGCTGAGTAAGAAACCTCTAAAAACTCAGGTGAAGAAATGTCAGAATTGTGTCTGTCTGACTACCAAGCACTACCAAGCCTAATCAGCAAAATGACTAGTATCCACTTGTATCTGTAAGATAAATACAGTCAAAACAATCACAACTAATATTCTGATCCCAGATTGGCTCATACAGCCTAAAAGATTTAGTTATGTCTGTAAAGGCTGTTTCTATTGGTATTTTGTTCATTAAACATTCTTTTTGTTTTGGTGGGAGAACACTGCCTGGTCATTGGCCACACTTTATGACTAGCCAACAACAGATATTTCCATTGGATAGACTTAGTAGTCATTATGGTCTGTGAAGCTCAACTCCCTCTCTTTCTCAGCTAGCAGCTTGAGTGGTGAGTAGAACCATAGCTATGTGCCGTACAGTCTTCAACAGTTTAAAAATCTACTATCTGTTTTCATTCTGTTAGAATACTATAATTACAGCTGTGATTATTCAGTGCTTAGTATGCATTTTCAGAGAATTAGTTGTATTATATATTTGAACTACTAATAAGTTTGAAACTCTTTCTAATAACAGTAACACAGTGAATGCAATCTTAGCATAGCCAGCACAGAATATAAGTCCCAACTACCATTGTACATAGGCTAAAATAAGTACTTATTTAAACAAATTGTTGTACTATTGTCACATAATAGTTAAGCAAGTAGCACAAAGTGTATTAGCAATAAAATGCAGTAGATTTCCCTTTCTGTAACAAGTGTAAAATGTTGGCAAATGTGTTATTAAAATGGCAAACTGGTACAAGCAATGGCAAAGTTGGGGCAGTCTGACCATCCTCTTATGATTATTCTCTCTGTAATTCTTTATATAACTATCATAAACACTCAAAAAGAGTCTCAATCAAACCTTAAAATTAAAGTTCTCCCACCTAGAGATAACTACAGATTGGCAAAAAAAACACCATGAATCATGGCACAGTACTTGTAATGCTGTTTAAAAACCTTATAAATGCTTTCCAAGTAGCTTATTACTTAATTGTAATGTTTTAAAATTAGACCATGATTACTACTCACTATTATAGCCCTGGAGTTGCTGCTGCTTGAGTATCAGTCTCAAAATGGCCACCAAACTGTTATTCTTTGATTGTATTGGCTCAGAGAAGTCACATGATGAAGTTAACAATTTCTTTGTTCACGAGATGCAAAATCTTTGATCGCTACTCGCATTGTTCACGAGGATCGATCATGAGTGTGCAAAATCTTTGATCATGAGAATAACGCCGGAGTTCGGTGCTGGAGCCTCTATAGTTGTAACAAATGTTATCATTTTTATTTTTTAACAGAATGATCAGTCGTGAGTCTTTCTACTGCTTATCAGACATAAATATCACTACAATTATAATTTTTACAAAGTTTTGTGAAATTTAACAATATTTTTACGATCTTTGATCGCGAGTGTGTAAATTCTTTGATCGCGACTCAGTTTGACCATGAGGATCGTTCGCGAGCCTGCAAATTCTTTGATCGGGAGAATAATGAGAGATTTGAATTTTTAAAGATAATAAATGTAAAATGAACATGTTTGTCACTAGTTTTCAATAGACTGTGTGGTCACATCTCATTTAATTACTTATAATACTTGTATGTCATAGAAATAACAATATTTCATCGTTTTTCAAAAAATGATAGTACTCTTAATTCTTTGATTGCCAGCAAGCAAAATCTTTGATCGCCACCCAAATTGATCGCGAGGATCGTTCGTGAGCTCGCAATTTCTTTGATCACGAGAATAACGTGAGATTTGAACTGATTCAGAGGAGCACTTTAAAAAAACTCTATTTTCTCATACATTTTCACCACACCATATACACACATATATATTAATAGTTTAGAAAAACTGTCTACTGCAGTAAGTATAATAAATAAACATTTACAACTATTTTATTGTGTTTTCATGTTCTTTGATCGCAAGCATGCAAATTCTTTGATCACGACCTGCTTTGTTCACTAGGATCATTCGTGACAGCAAATTCTTTGGTCGTGACAAGAAATGTGAAATTTGGCATGTACAACTCCTGTACTTTTCTGTAGCTTGAGTTTCTTACTCAGTTAACATCTCATTGATGGAAATATGTATTTAAATTGACCAAGATAGGTAATATGATGCCTTCCAGACACTATAAAGAGCTCCAGGTGCACCTTTGTGCATAGTCATACCACTGTGAACTATCTTCATTGGACGATAGTACCCACCATATCACTTCATAATTACTTCCTTATATATCTTATCTTTTCTAAAGAATTGGCTTGCAAATAGGATAACATCACTTCAATTCTACAATATTTTGCAACTTCCTGCCAAAGACAACAACCGCCAAATGTCATTGTGACATACACCCTGCAACCTATTCTGTAAGGGGTAGGGTCCATGCACCTAACTCCTCCAACATGTGACATCCATAAACACAGACTGACCAATCAACAACCATACCTGTCAGGCATATCACAAGTCGCAGCCACCCCCCCAGCAAGTTTAAGGTACCCTTTAAAATTCTGCAAGGCTGCTGTGTCCCCACCCTGCCAGCCAGTCCCTCACTCAAAGTAAATGCCAAAAATGACTAATTATTCAATTACCCGAAGATACCTGGCAGTCTACTAGCCTTTGCCCAGACTTTCATCTTGGATCGCATGTATACAGTAGGGACTCATACATTGCTCACTCAGCAGATGACCATCCAGTAGAGAGATGCAATGTGCCAGTCACTAGCTAGCAATCAGGGTGGCAGTGACATGTGTGTACACCATCACTAGTACATGGGGAGAAGTACTGTGATTAGACTACCAAACATCACATGGCAATGTTATTATGTACCATTTGCATCAGTTAGTTTGTAATAGTTACTAATGTAGGTGGAGGGGAGAGGGGCCAGCTACACTGCATGAGACTAGTATTGTGGGATCAGAGCATGATGTCTGTGGGCTATCCTCAACTGCATTGACATTTTTGAGATTCTGACAGCTGGGCATGCAAGATGCCCCGGCTGCACACATCTGCCATGGAGGATCGCGTGTTGTGTCATGGCTAGGGATGCATTGTAGCACTCTGGTAACACTATTATCGACAGGAGGAGGGACCCTTGTACTATGAACAGCAGGTCACCCAACCTCACTTACAGGACGTATGTAAACTTACACCACCTAAGTACTGGTCTTACTTATATTGCTGTTCTTCCTCTGTAGGTCCGTCCACAATCCTCATATTCTGCACTTTCTTGATCTTCTAGTAGAATATGCTGCAACTCCTCCTGTTAAAACTATCACACTATGTCACAGCATGTTTAATGACACACCTGCTGTCATAACAACTGGTTGGCACAAGTGGCCTGCAACATGTTGCAAGTCACAGTTTACAACTTTGCAACTTGTAACTATGTTGTCAGCAGATACTTGCACCACTGTACTTGCCACAACAGGTGTTTCGACAACCGTTACACTTCTAGAATCTGACCCAATGTTCAGATAACACTGTAGTGCAGAGAACTATTGAAACTGCTTACACACTGTGATTCAAATTTTAGCATTTAACAAATACAACTTTTTGTACTAGTACATGCTGTCAATGACTTATGCAGTATGCACTTCTTATGAACCTATAGCACATTACTCTTACACATGACTTATCAATCAGTAGTACTAATACTTGCAGTTTTCTTTTTTCTTTCTTAGGAGACTGCAACAGACAAGAGATTGAACACATACTTGAGATCTTCCATCATGACCATTTTCCGTAAAGTAAAAGAACAAAGTAAAAGTGCTAGGTGTACTGCTGGTTCACCGTCATGCCATGTAAAAAGTAAAGGTGCAAGATGTCAGCAGAAGAAAAAGACAATTTCTTCCTGTTAGTAGTTGACATATCACAAAGCTTGCACATTTAAACAAAGACAACACCTCCTCTAGTAATGTAACAACCAGTAGACTTTCTACAGGTACTGTGCAGGCACAACATTCTAGCACTGTCATCAACAAAGCATACATCTGCAAGACAGACAAAAAATGATGGGCACATGAGTTTTGCTACTGCACAGCACAGTAAGGCAATTTTTTCCAAAAACTTGTCCATAGAGCTAAAATTGACCATGTGATCTCTAGTATAGTGAGATGCAAAGGGAACAGACTGTGTAGCAAGGTTGCATTAATGAAGTTGTGATTGAGAGTAAGATGATTTGTTAATGTAGCTCTTGGAATCCGTTCCCAGTTATGGGCTGAAATGATGTTAGCTATTGATAAATTAAGTTTAAAGATTGAGGAGATGAGAAACAAGCTATTGTCTTTTGAACACTTGAACAGAGAAAATATCTCTGTGGTGTTTCAAGGAGACTGGTTTCATTCAGAATACTCAGAAGCATTCTTCTGGGAAGAGACATACCATGTACTCAACAGAAATGTCAGTTTGACAATTGATGAACATGGTGAAGTTCAGAATGTCTTAGTTGTATCTCTTAAAAGCATTGACTTCATGATGACACTGAACTTGAACAGGTTGCAAGTAACCCAAAGTCATCAGCTAAGAAATGGGCATGTGACAGTACAAGCAATGTCAGGGAAGAATCCATAATGTCTATTGAAACTTTCCTGTCAATATTTCTAACCACAAAGAGATCCGAATGGCATAGACTGATTCACACCATTGACAAGTGTGAGATTCGGCCTCACACAGGCCTAATGGGTCATTCTCTTGCATGCTTAGACAGCACAAACTGTGACAGTGTGTTCCATCACTTTCGCAAGGTAGCAGTACATAACTCTGGCATACAGAAATATGTATTGAGATTATATTGAGTGAGATCTGTTGTCCGACACTATATGCACTTTCAAGCATTGCTCGACGATGGAGATGTAGAAGGACTTATGGACTTCATCAAACAGTTGCAAACAACCCATAGATTGAGGTCTAATGTTACTGTTGGTGAACACGCAAACACAATGCACTCATCAGTGGTGCAAGAAGCTCAGCTTCTGAGGAATTTTGGTTATGAGTTTGCTAAATTTGAAATTAGCAAGACACAAAAATTTGATGTGATCTGCGTATCATGTGAGCGCCTGTTCTACAAAGAGTTATGTTTCAAAATAGACCTGCAGAACATTTCACACTGGAATGTAATGTGGGGGTGTCTTCATGCATATCTTCTCTTAAAGTCAGACTTTGGAGAAGTTGGAACTGTGTCACTCTGTACTTATTGTTGTAACAAGATTAAGAGTGACACTTCACCTACTCAGTCTGTGCTTAATAAAATGGAAGTTGAACCAACTCCTCCTGAGATAGCAGTCTTGAACTTGTTGAGCGGATTCTAATTCAGACCATGAAGCCATTTCAAAAAATCATCAGGCTGAATACAAAGATGCGAGACCTACCAAACAAAGAACTGGTAGGGTCTCTGAAGGGCTCTGTTGTATATTTGCCTTTGCAAAAAAATGTCAACACTATTTCTCAGGACAATATTGTAGTCATCTTGGTGAATGGTGTCCCAACTAAAGCAAAAACAATATGGCAGGACATAGTCAATGTTGAGAAGGTAAAGCATGCTTTGCAATACCTAAAGGAGAATAATGTTTTTTATGCTGACATTGACATTGATGCATTTGTTGGTCTTTCTACAGGTAATGCTGTGGAAAACTCTGACAAAGCAATACTGGAGAAGGTTCACATTGCCTCTGTACAGAATGTCTATGAGCAATTCACCATACACCAATGGGAAGGATCCATTGATGGATAACATTGAATTGTATCAAATGAAGCAAGTGGAGGGCAATCCTGTAAGTATATGGGAGGCTACTCTAGAGATTTGTTGTTTCCTGATCTGTTTCCACTTGGCTCAGGTGGTCAATTAGATGAGTGAGAAGTTCATGTGCCAAAAGCTGAGTATAGGACCTCAAGAGTTCTACATAAGGATGGCAAGTTTCTTAGAAACATTGCATACCTGTTCCACCTTCTTTGGGAAAGTGAACTTAGTGTCCTATCTGCTAGTATTGCTCATACATTGAGACTTGGTACAGAGTTCACCAATATGACAGCTGCACAGTTATTAAATAAGCTGCAGAACAAAGATGAAACACTCCAAGTCAGTCTTTCTTCCATTTTGTCCAGCATGCGTGGTACTAAAGAATATTGGTGCAGATGATACTCTAAGGTGATGTGTATGCTGAGAGAGTTTGGATCAGCAACATGGTTTGTGACACTGAGTTGTGCTGAATATTATTGGGATGATCTGCTTGATCTTCTCAGATGGGCAAACTCTGATGCTGAGAACATACAAAGTATGACTCTCACTGAACTATGTTCACTTGATCCAGTAACTGTTTTATGTTACTTTCATCACCAGTTCCGCTTTCTGTTGAAGTTCATACTGTGTAAGACAAATCCTCCTCTTGGCATTATTGAGCACTACTTCTGGAGGGTTGAGTACCAAGCTCGTGGAGCTCCACACATACACATGTTGCTGTGGATAAAAGATGCCCCACGTATTGGTAACAATGAGACAAGTGAGATCCTAAGCTTCATATTGAAGTATGTCACATGTCAGATTCCAGACAAGTATGACAGTGCAATACTTTGGGAACTAGTTCAGGAATTCCAACGACACCTGTGAGGCAAGTACTGTCATAGGAAAGTGAAGAACAAGGGACAGTGGTATGCTTGGTGCCATTTTGGTTTCCCAAGTCGAGCTTGCCTGGATGCTTGTCTGAATGATGTCTTTTCTGCCATGCAACACCACTTGAAGGCAAAATAAACAAAGTGAGTGTATGAACTACCTCACAGAGAATCAGAAGTCTATATCAATGACTATAGCCCTTCTCTTCTGTTGATGTGGCAGGCAAACATTGATGTTCAGTTTGTTGCTGATAATTCAATGGCTTTGGTGAGGTATGTCACATCATACATCACTAAGCATGAACAGACAATTCTGCAAGAAATGTGAGAAGAGTTGTCTAACTGTGACAGGTCAATGTCTTCTAGGCTATGGTCACTGGGACTTAAGACTCTGTCACACCATGAGTGTGGAGCCTATGAAGCAAGTGACCACCTTACAGGTGTATGTCTATATGGAAAGTGAGAATCCATTCATTTTTTGAATGTGAACTACAAGCAGAACAGGCATCACGTCCTTAAGAGCCATGAAGAGATTGAGGATTTGGTTGCTACAAGACCAACATCCACAAATATTCTCAAGAGCAACTTAATTGACAACTACTATCCACAGTGCCACAGTGCTATGGATGATCTGTGTCTCTTTGAAGTTGCTCAATGGTATGATTATAAGTGGGATGTTTCTTCTGACCCAGAGAAGAGCATATATAAAGTCACTGGGTTTGATGGCTCACTTGTGAAAAAGCGAAAACCATGGCTAATTGACCACTGCAAACTCAGTTTGAACAAAACAGAAAGCAAAGAACATTACTATTTTGCTCTATTGTTTCTGTTCAAGCCTTGGAGATCAGAGTCTGAATTGAAAGGATTATCTGACACATATGAACAAGAGTTCATGGAAACTTATGATACCTTTAAGAGTCATGTCTCTGACACATTGACAGACTTGAAATGGAAAAAAAAATCAGCTGGAGAAAGCTAAGAAAATTCTGGATGATGACACCCCAGTAACATCACAGGAAATGGTTGATGTTGAGGGAGAAGGGACTCTTGGTGCCCCTCTTCCTCCTAAAGACCCAGCTGTGCTAATGTCAGAGGTAGAGGGTATAATGCAACAAAGCATCCAGTTCTCAGAGTCAGCTACAAACATTGTTGACAACTTGAACTCGCATCAAAAAGTCATGTGTCACTCTGTGGTACATGCTGTGCAACATGCTATTCAGCACAGTATTGAGCACTGTATTTGTGAGGAGCACACACCAGTGAGGATGTTTGTTAGTGGTGCTGCTAGAACTGGAAAAAGTTTCTTGATTGAAACTATAAGCAAAGGTATGCGTGATCTTACTAACTCTGCAACCTCAGTTATTGTTGCTGCTCCTACAGGTTTGTCAGCTTATAACATGGGTGGTATCACACTTCATAAGTTATTCATGTTGCCAGTTAAACATAGCAAAAGTGGTGATTACAGGAAATTGTCATATGATGTTGCCTCTGAACTGAGGTCAATGTTTGACAAGATGCATTTGCTGATAATAGATGAGATCAGCATGGTTTCAAATGTTCTCCTTAAATATGTCCACCTACATCTACAGGAGATACTTGGTACCAGTGATGACATACCATTTGGTGGTAAGAATATTATTGTTCTTGGGGATCTCCTGCAGCAGGGCTCCTGTAAATGGCAAACATGTTTTCTGTACTCTTTCCATTGAAGAGGCAAAGAAAACAATTGGATGCATAGGTGGAGTGAATCTGTGGGAGTTCTTCTGATATGTTGAACTCTCACAGAATATGAGACAGCAAGGTGACATGTCTTACAAAGCATTGCTTGATGAGGCTCGCATTGGTGCATTGTCATCCACTCATGTTGAAATGCTAAGACAGCGCATGATCGTTAGAAATAATGCTACTATTCAGGATGCTTGTGATATCTTTGCACATGTACAGAAAGTTGGAGTACATGTTGCATGTCTATTCCCAAGACTTCCAACAGTGCAGAGTTCAATGAGATCATAATGCAGAGAGAACATCAATCTATTGTCACTCTCACATGCATAGATACCATAGATGGTGTAAGTCTATGGTGAACAATGGTATCAAAAATGGTTGAGCGTCTCACAGAGCTCACACATGATGTGTCATGTACTGCTGGCTTGGAAGCTGTGTTACCACTGTGTAGAAATGCATGCATCATGCTTCGCAGAAACATTGATGTTGAACGAGGTCTTGTGAATGGAGCCATGGGGTACATCCATGAGTTCCAGTATAATGTGCAAAAGACAACTGTGGAGTTTGTGGTTGTTAGGTTTGACATCTGTGAAACTCCTCAACCAATAGAAAGAGTTACAGTCAAGTCTGAGCTTGTGAAAGACATATATGTGACAAGGAAACAATTTATGTTGTGTGCTGCTTATGCAGTGTCCATACTCAAGTCACAAGGGCTCAGCTTTGATAGTGCCATTGTAGATATAGGCATTGGTATATTCAAGGATGGGATGTCTCATGTTGCTTTGTCTCATGTGAGACACTTGTCTGGACTACACATAGTAAATCTTGCAGAAACAAAATATGTACTGACACAAAATGCATTGTTGAGTACAATAGATTACGTATATTGTACCAACCAAATGTTCCTTTGTTACCAGTTTTCAGATATGCATCAGGAATAGATGTCCCAATGGATGAAGGGTGCAAATTAAAGAGAAAGCACAGTAAGACTCTACAGTCGTCACCTCACCATTCTATTACTAAGCAGTCTATCCATAAACAACTCACATCTCCGTCTGTGAAGAAATGTATTGGGGTTCACACACTGCCAATATCTGACAACAGCACAGGAGTAAACTGCTATGTGAACACTACAATGCAGGCACTTCTCCACATCCCTGAGTTTGCTGATGTCTTGAACTCAAGTCAGTCAATACCTCTGTCAGAAGCATTAAAGAGAGTCATTAGAGGTAGTCAAGAGCAGTTGCCCAGTTTACAAAGCTTGACTCCTCTATGACTAACTCTTGGAAAATATGCAGAACAATCAATGTTTGTGGACAATGCACAACAAGATGCAACATAGTTCATGATGGGAATGATAAACAGTTTATCAGATGATGGCATTGATCTGCATCAACACTTTAAAGTTGACTATGTGTGCAAGTACACATGTTTGTTATGTGGCCACAAAGAATCACTAGCAACTCAGGACATGCCGTGGCTACCTGTCTATGTCCCTGAACAGAGAACCGTGAAGTTCTGTAAGTTGTTTGCAAATGCAGAACTGATTGTCTGTGCCAAAGATGTGGTCATTCTTGTGTTTTCTCTCTGAGAGTTACATCTTTAAGTTCATGCATGATGATTGTATTGCAATATTTTAACTCTCAAGACATGAAAATCACACCACCAATTTCTCACTTCATTGCTGGGAGAACTATGTTCTCAGGAAGTCAATTTGACACCTATGCAATTATCTTCCATCACAGCCTATCCATTCACTCTGGCCACTATGTCACTTGGCAGAGGTTCAGAAAGGGATTGGTGGAATGCAATGATACAGTATGCACTCTGAAAGAAAGACTACCAAGGAATCTGAAAGATGCATACATCATCATTCTCCATTGCACCAATGTTGCACAATATGTGGAGGAGCAATGCTGTCTGATCACAGCACCTCACTTAACCAGCATCTTTGCAACAATAACATTCCATGTGTATATTCCATACAGATGGCATTTTCTTTCCACCAGTTTACATATTTATTTTCATTTAATAGAAGAAATAACACCTTTCATCTAAAACTACTGCTGTGTAAAACCACTCATGGTGATCTATGTGTTTTACTTGTTGTACACTATCACTACAGTTCATGTTAATTTCTCTGATTTCTCTGCCATTGCAGAAGACAACCACAACAGTACACCAATGTAACAGACTGTAGTAGACAATTACTTGTTTATCTCACTGTTATTCTGATACGTTGGATGCAAAACAATATTGTTTTCATCATTTATTGCAATACAATTTTCTAAAATCAGTTGTATTGTAATATTGGGCATTTGCAACTTTGATGTACTTACTACAATAACTGCCATGTTACTGCTCAAGTAGACTTGAGGGTATTGAGCTGTAATCATTAGACAGCCAGTGAGTCATGTCTCTTTGCAGATGTCTCAGTTAAGCTTGTATGTCTTTACACATGTTACTGTGTATTCAGTTATTTCACAGTGCAATTTTACATGGTGATGACAAAATCAGTAATATAGTAACATGCTTATCAGAGTTGCAACCACTGTTCTCCACATATTGTGTGGAGAACTATACTTGTTTGAACAACACACTTCAGGTTAAGTTCTAACTCCTTTTCCTGTTGTTGTCTATATTCTTGACTTTGACTATGATACTTACTGAATTGACTTCCATCAAATCCAATCAGACTCGAGGGTGCTGGATATTACACACATGTCAGTTATTAGACTCACATTAACAGCATGACTTCCTACATTATGGTGTCATCTGCTAGCACTGAACTGCATTTCTTGAACTGTATCTGACAGGATTATCCATCACTGTTCTTGGACTACACTCTCAACACTGAATATGACAAACTCTACCCAAAAAATGTGACTCAGACTTGTACATATGTATATAGTGCTGAACTGCAGATTGAACCTATGTTGCTTACATAGATTCTGAGCTTTTTATATTTGTTGAAAAAAATGCATGCATTTGTTCATTAACTGTCCCAAAACTGTTGTATCCATGCATTTAAAGTTATTGCATTGCATTAAGTGCTACTGTTGATATTGTTCATAGCTGAGCATAGAGATGTATACATGTGGCAATCTGGCCTATTTCCAGTGTACAATGCATTTCTATATATCTGTGCAGATGTGTGCAACTGATAATTCAACAGAAAATGTTGAAAATGATTGTGTACTTCTGCTCCACAATGCAAACAATTGGTATGCTCCTGATTTTATGGGATCATCCATATTTTGGAAGTCGGATGAGGAATTTTTCCCAGTTCTACAAATGATAAATAGTTCAAAAAAACACATTGATTTGGAGATGGACCAACCTTTTCGGCATCAGTGGAAAAATGGCTGTTATATGAGCTATCCTCACCACACCATGATATTGTCAAATATTCAACACATTCTTTACTTGCTTTCATCTGTTTTTAACTTCTTGATATTAGTTGGTCCACTTTCAAATAAATAACTGCTAGCAAACAAAATATAGTGTTAAAAGATATCAAGAGATTACTTAAAAAGTACAATAATACTCAAATAGAAAATGTTACAATGTCTGCTATATTACAAATACAGAATAAATACATAAAAACAAATTAAACTTCATAATGCTTCTATGTAAAACTGTCTAATCATATGTAAAATATTGCTACCTACTTTAACACTGTTAGCATAATCTACGCAGCTTGCTGCCTAATTAAACAAGATATTTATATGCTCATAAGAATCACTAAATATTTCTTACTGTCTCGTGTGTATGCAGTCAATAAGTAAATGTTATAAAATTGTAAATTATTTAAAAGTCTAATTTTGTTCTAATTATTGTCTTAAATAAGTGTCAAATGGTGATACCCACATGTGCAACAATCTACTGTTAGAGTCTTGATTCTCTTAATGTCTAAGTGTGCGGTCTATTTCATTAATGCAATAGTGTCAATGGACACATTACTAATTCTACTCAGCAATAAATGTAAGCAAGATTAAGAATAGCTCACTACATGTTCTCTAACATAAACATGCATATGGTATCACTTACTCATTCTATATAAAATCTTAATTGATAGCATAATACATAGCAAAATGAAACAGTGTAGATTAATTTTGTCAAATACTAAAAATCACAAAGCACCCAAAAATGATTAAGAATATATATGAGGAACTGTTTGTTTGTCCATCCCAAGAGCAACCAAACAATTTGGCTTAAAGATATTTAAATACTGAAATAATAAAACTAATTATAAACCTTATCCTATGTGTCTTGAGTATTATTTAAAAACAACTGGTGTCACAGAGGTACAATATTGCTCTGCATGTCTTTTATTGGGCTGTGCCTCTACACTAACAACCCACTACCTGCTCGAGGTGCTGTGACAGGCATTACCTACCTCAGCCTGTGTAACCCCTCAGTTTAATAACTACTCTGTATTTCATATATACATTTATACCATTCAACATCACGCTATTGCTTCAGCTGTACCTCTACACTCAGTATCCACTGCATGGTCCAGGGGATGGAGGGAGGGGGGCAGTGGAGAGAGGCTCTGCTGGGGGGAGGGGGTGCAGTTTAGCTGAGGCTGTGCAACTCCTCAGAGTTCTAACTTCTCTGCAGCTGGCATGAAGTAGTTATAGCATTCATGTCCATGCCAGTCATTGGGTTCTGTGTTTGTACTCAAAATCAAACTCCCGGTCTGTAAGTCTTCCCACACTGCCTGGTTAAGGCTGTGCAACTGATCACTGTTCTAACCTTTCTACAGCTGGCATGAGGGATGTTTAAACAATAAGGCACAACAGGGTCTGGGTTACTGGGAGTTTACCCACACCATGTGTGGTATCTCACAAGGAACAGCCAAGTGGTTTAAGCACACAAAAAGTGGGAAAATCCCCAATAACTAACACCCTGGACTGCCTCTTGCGTGTGTGTGTGTTTGGGGGTATTGTGTGACTCAGCCCTCACAATTGCTCAGTGTTCTAAGTTGTGTGTAGCTTGAATGAGAGAGTAATACCATTTATTCACATGTCTTTATTTGGCCTGTCCATCTACACTCAGCATCCAATTCCTGGTCAGCAGTGGGTGTGAGTGGAAGCATTGGCTAGCTGAAACCATGCAGCCCCTCAGTGTCCTACTTTCTGTGTATCTTCCATGATGGAGGTATAACATTTATGTCTATGTGTTTATTTGGGCTGTGACTTGGCACTATCCATCCAATCCCTGCTCTATGTAGGTGGTGGATATTACCTGTCTGATGCCATGCAAGTCATGAGTGTAATAACTACTGTGCAGATGGCATTGCACAACTACACCACTGATCTTCATAGACTTAGTCCAACTATTGCTCCACACTCACCATCAGGCACCCATTTAGTTCAGAGGGGAGTGGTACAGTACCTAGCTGACCCTATTAAAATCATCACTATTCTAATTTGTGTGCAGTTCATAAGATAAAGGTATACCATTTATATCCATGGCTTTACTTGGGCTGTGTTCTCCATTCAGCAACAAATTCCTGGTCTAGAGGGGTGGATGCATTCCCCGTGTGACACTGTACAACTCATAAATAACATAACTACTAAACAAGAACTATCACAGATGTATACCGTTCATGTTAATCACCTTATTTGACTTCTACATCTCCATTCAGCATCCAGTGGCTGTTTAAAGGTTGTGGTTCTGGGGATGGGTGGGAATCTGTGGCTGAAGCCATGCAACTCCTCACTGTTCTAAGTTGTGTGCAGCTGGTATGAAGAACACATACCATGAATGTCAACATATTTATTTCTGCTGTGACTCTCAGCTCAGCATCCAATTCCTGGTCTGACGGGTTTGGAGCATTCCCTGACTGATGCCATGCAACTTTTAAATGTAGTGAAAAGTATGCACTTGCTATCACAGAGCAATACCATTGATGTCAATGACCTTACTTGAGCTCTACCTCTGTACTGACCATACAGTGCCTCTTGGGTAGGCGGGGGGGGGGTAGTACATTATCAGGCTGACTCCATCCAACTTGTCAGTGTTCAAACTTGTGTCCAGCTGTCATGAGACACCTATACCATTTATTTCTATGGGACAAATTCTAGAAGGAGGGTGCAAGCCACCATCAAACACAACTTGTGCCACCTGCAATTGTAACATTGACCCTGCACCCTATCCTAAAAGTGGCACAGTATCCACAGCTAACTCGTAAGACTTGTGACATGCAGCCAGGTATGCCGAACTGTGGGTGCACCTGGCATCTTTCCAGTAGCGCTCCTACATAACCCTCAGAATGCCCTCTGGCTGGCTATCACCTCCTCCATCCTGTCCCTGGTTGACTATGGGTTTCCCATCTATGCTGCAGCTGACTCCACCACCCTCACCAAAGTCCCGACCTCAATAAACAAGGCATGCAGGCTCCTGACTGGTGCCCATGGTAGAACACACACATGCCAGCTCTACTCCTCCTCTAATGTACTCATCTTTGACGAGCGTCTGCACTACCACACCTGTATACTGGCCAAAAAATCACTACTTGGGCTCTCCCCTCCTGGGGTTGCTACATCCCTAAAACTAGCCCCCAAATTGGTCACCACCCAAAATGCACTCAAGGCTACCTTCCAGGTCCCTAGAACCAGGGCCTCACTTTCCCAAAGGTCCTTCCACCACAGGGCCTCCTCCTGGTGCAACACCCTTCCCCCGCATATCACAAGCATCCCCAAAATCGGCCCTTTTAAAATCACCCTACACAGCCACCTCACCAGCACTCAGAACTGTAAGTGCTCTTGACCACCCCAAAGCCTGAACTCATCTTATCTCATCTCATCTGCACTCTGCCACAGACAAAGTCTCCACGACTGCATCACCCCCAGCAACCCTGGTCCCCCCCAGGCACTCACTCCCTAGACCCCCTAGAGTGGGCCTCATTATTTAATAAAAGTGTTAGATTGAATTTGTAGATAATTGAAAGCCTCTGCGCTCCTATGTACAATTGGAATTGCTTTGTATGTTGACTTTATTGTAGCTCACCTGTATCATCCACTAATGTTGTACTTTACCTTCTATTGTTGTCTACCCTCCCTGAGATGAGGTACCTTTGTAAATGAGTCTTTGACTCAAAGGTTGTAAATCTGATATACAAAATAAATAAATAAAATAAATAACTCAGTCAGTGGCTAGCCATGGAGGTGAGAGTTGGGCTGTGCCATTCACCAGCTGGGGATGGGTGGGGGGTGCTGAGAATGCTGGCATGACTGGGTGAGGGGGGAGCCACTAGACCACCAGGGCTTGTGAAATTATTTGCCGCATTTCCAGCTAGCAACTTGGGCATCGGGGCATGGGTGGGGGGATGATAGCACCACCCTGTGAGGCATTTAACAATTGCAGATTCAGGATGCTGGGGGTGTGGGAAGCCCTGCAAGGCATTTAACGTACACATGGCCGTGTATTTGGTGTAAGTGGCCCTGCAGGGCCATCACTGTACAGGGAGGCATGTACAATACAAAGATCGGGCAGGATCATGCATGCTGCCCAGTGTGGCAACAACAGGGGTGATCTGGCCATTGGGGGGGCACACGGACTGGATTCCACAGGACACTCAGAGTATGGATATACAGTAAGTAACACCAGATAAATTCAGATGTAACTTACATTGCCAGTTCTCCTCTGGGGGTTCTTGTAAAATCCCGACATTGGGTACTTTGTTGCTGCCCTTCTGGAATGGGGTGCAACTGCTGCCATAAACCCCCTAGTGCCACGTCGCATGGGGTTTATGGTGCAACTGCTGGCATAACAGCTGTTTGCCACAAGTAGCCTGCAACATGTCGCAAACAACTTTGTAGAATACCGCAAGTCACAACTGCTGACATACCTTGTTACTTGAGCCATTCTACTTGGTGCAAGTACTGTTATGCCAGGCATAACCTTTCTAGAATAGGGGGCCATGTCTCTATTTGTCCTGTGGGTCTCCACTCAGCATCAAATTCCTGGACTGGAGGAGGGCCTGGAGTGGGGGACATTACGTTGTTGTCTCATGCAACTCGTGAGTGTACTAACAACTATGCAGTTCTTATCACAGAGCTATACCACTCATGTTAATGACCTTAGTTGCCTGTAGCTCTGCACTCTACATCCAGTATCTCTTTGGTGGGGAGGAGTGAGAAGAGCCACTGTACAGCTGAAGACCTGAGGAGAAAAAAGTAGAAACTCATGCAAGATGGTGGGAGCGCAGGGCCCTTCGGACCCCACACTCCCACCAACTTGCAGGTTTCTGCCGACATTAGACACCTGATGAGTAAAAGCTACATTGACAGCAGC
The DNA here is from genome assembly GCA_016271365.2 of Neoceratodus forsteri. NCBI lineage: Eukaryota > Metazoa > Chordata > Ceratodontiformes > Ceratodontidae > Neoceratodus > Neoceratodus forsteri. The sequence continues at coordinate 909,070,611 of CM028131.1, read as the reverse complement.
AAGACCAGGTACCATACAAATTTAAAACCACTAACACAATAGAAAATGTTAAATGCATAACATGGAATACGCAATGCAATATCTTCACCCAAAAAGTTTTCTTCAATACATAAACACCATAATTCACATCCACAGGACATGGTGTAAACACCCTCCAAATTTCAAGTAAAAACACTTAACCATTTCCAAGATATTTAAGGTCAAAGAATATGCAAATTGCCTATTTATTCCATTATAAAATCTGGCCATCTTGTCCCTCTATCGCGATCAAAGATGGTGATCAAAGAATCTCACAATCAAAGAATTTGCAGAATCATGATCAAAGAATAAAAAATGATCAGACTCGAGTTTTAGGCAGAATAACATGAAACCACCACCATGCCTCGATAGAACAAAGCCCCCTGAGCAAAACCCACCCGCATTTGTCTTCCTAGGCCACCCCTGAGCTGAGACATTTGCATTTTGCAAAGGGCCATCATGTCCTTTCGTAAAGAACCTTGCGATCAAAGAATTTGCAGCCTCGCAATTAAAGAAATTGATGCCTCACGGTCAAAGAAAAAAAATGGTAAAACTCGAATTTTATACAGAATTATATGAAACCACTGCCATGCCTTGATAGAACGAAACCCCCTGAGCCAAATCCACCCTCATGTGTGTTCCTAGCCTACCCCTGAACTGAGAAATTTGCATTTTTCAAAGGGCCATCTCGTGGTATCCTCACGATGTAGGATCACGATTAAAGAATCACACAATCAAAGAATTTGCAGGTTGGCGTGCAAAGAAATTGCAGTCTCATGATCGAAGATTAGACAATGGTGAAACTTGAGTTGTAGGCACAATTACATGAAACTACCGCCATGCCTCGATAGAACGAAGCCCCCTGAGCAAAACCCACTCTCATTTATGTTCCTAACCCACCCCAAATGAAGAAATTTGAATTTTTCAAAGGGCCATCTAGTCGCGCCCTCATGATGCAAGATCGCGATCAAAGAATCTCGCGATTAAAGAATTTGAAGGCTCGCAATCAAAGATCGTTAGCGAGCTCCGAGCAAAGATTTTAAAACTTCATAACTCTATTTTTTGACCAATTTATATGAAACCAAAGGCATGGCTTGATAGATTGGAGTCTCCTGAGTAAAACCCATTGAAGTTTTACTTCAGGAGTGACCCCACAACTGAGATATTAGATTTTTTACAATCGGAATTTAAAACCAAGATGGTGGACCTCACGATCAAAGAATTCTCAGGGACAAAGTTTCTTGAACCATGAGGCTGCAAATTCTTTGATTGTCAGGTGGGACCAGATGGCCAGAACCCCATTCTTTGTTCGCAAAACATACATATAAATTTTCCCATTGACTTATAATGGGAACTTCAAACTGGCATAACTTTTTAATGTCTTAATATTTTTTCACCAAATGAAAAGCGGCATGTTTGGCCCCCAAAGTTCTTTCAAAGGAGCCATCTCACAGAGTGACATGCCACACAGCAGCTACACAGGGCCATGTACAAAATCCCAAAAGCTGCCTCCAAAAACAGATACTTTTGCATTTTGCATCATTTTCATACACAAAGACTGTAAGTCTGACCAAAATAAATTTAACAAATCAAGAGATCTACCATGCCCCACCGTGCATACCAAATTTCAGGCACATCCGTTGAACGGGTCCAAAGTTATTAAAGCGCAACATTTTGACTTTAACATAGAAGTGACATCTGAACCCTAACTATAGTGATGCAACCCTGCCACTTTAATATATAGATATATGTACCAGTCATGATGCCTTGTGGCCCACATCTCTGTGATTGTTGCCAGGTTCAGTTTTACCTCCACCATTAGAGCCTCCAGGTCACAAATGTTTCCCAGGCTCTTGACATTTGCACACATGGCCCTGAAGCCCCCTTGCTCCCCACTCTCCTCTCCTTTTTGCCTTGTTTCCCCCACTAGCTGGGTCCTCCCCTCTGACTTTTTGATCTGCCAGTTTCTAACCCCCTCCTGGGCTCTGGTTTGCCCCCACTATGTTTTTGCTGCTGTTTACCCCTCCCCCTGTGCCCCTGTGTCACCCACATTTGTGCAAATTAGTCCTGGGGGGCACCCATTTCCCCCATTGGCTGGGTTGGTTGCTTCTTCTTCGGTAACACCTCCCCCCTTGGCTACTTTGAAAGCTAGCCTATTCAAAGCATGGAAGAAATTTAATAACTAAGAACTCCCTATTTAATACATAAGCAGTAGAAATGAGAATTAAAATAGAAATCCTCCATCACAGGCTTTTTCGGGCAGTATGGAGGGCACACTGGGCTTTACCTGTCTATTGATATCAGCCACAGCCAGTAGAACCCTTAATAGTAAAAAAAATTGAATTGGTGAAACAGGCCAGGGTTGAGCACATCACACTTAGAATTTGTTTATGGTTGGGAAGAGAAGATAATATTTCCTAGTGAACTGTGCCCAGTGAAACCCAGGGTACCTCATAAGGCTGCACTCTATAAATGTGAAATGAAGCTGGAGGGAGGTATTTGCACACAAAGAGAATGAGACAGCAGGACTTCAGCTTAGATCAGCGAGGTAAAACTGAAAATTGGTATAGTGGAGAACCTTACCATCTAGGCTGTTTCAAATCTCAGCCAAAGTTTAATAACCAAGAATGCCTATTTAAAGCATAAGTGGTAGGAATGAGAATTAAAATTAAATCTTCCATCACATACCTTTTATGGCAGAAGGGTAGGCATACTTGATGTTACCTGTTTATTGACTCCAGCCACAACCAGGAGCACCCTTAATAATAAAAATAATTAAATTTATGAAACAAGTCAGGGTTGAGCAGATCACATTTTGAATTTCTTTATGATTGGGGATGAAGTGGTTCTTTCCTAATGATTTTCTCCCAGTCACAACCAGGGTGCTTCATAAGGCTGCACTCTATAATTGTGAGATAAGGCAGGTGGTGGGATATCTTTGCACACAGAGAGAATGAAACAGCAGGACTTCAAATCAAATCAGTGAGGTAAAATGGAAAATGTGTATAGTGTATGACCTAACTGACTGGGGTTACTGTGGCGATGGTGGATAGACTTATTCAAATCTTGGCTGAAGTTTTGTAACTAAGAACCCCTTTTTAAAGTATAAGCAGTAGGAATGAGAATTAAAAGTGAAATCCTCCATCACAAGCCTTTTAGGAATGTATGAGGGGGCACACTGAACTTTACCTGTTTACTGATACCAGCCAAAACCAGGAGACCCCTTAATAATAAAAATAATTAAATTGATGAAACAAGCCAGGATTGAGCAGATCATAATTTGAATTTTTTATGACTGGGGTTAAAATGTCTTGTTCCTAGTGATTTGCTCCCAGTCACATCCAGGTTGCTTTGTAATGCTGCACTCTATAAGTGTGAGATAAGGAAGCTGAATTTGGGTCTTTGCACACAGAGTAAGAAGAGTGCAGGAAGTTTTTTCTCCTAAGATCTGGTCTGAGATCAGTTTCATCACCTACCAGCTGAAGTGATTTGACTGTCATGCTGGTGAGCTGGGCTAGAATCCTGATTCCCCTAATATTCTTTTAACCTCAAATCTTATAGGAGTGGGGATCCTTGCCAGTGTGGGGTTGGAATAGTAAAGCTACAGTTAAGGGTAAAGCACAAGACAAAAACTAAGTGCAGGAAGGAAACTGTTCTCAGACCATGTCTTAGGGGAGCAATCTACCTGGAGCCAGAGAAAGTGAAACAGCAGGACTTCAACTCAGATTAGTGAGGTTAAACTGAAAATGTATATAGTGCAGGACCTAACCAACTGGGGTAGCAGTGGAGATGGTGGTGGTTAGGCCTATTCAGATCTCAGCTGAGGGTTGATAATTAAGAAACACTGTTTAAAGCATTACAGATTGAGGTAGCACGCTCAACCAGTCTGGAGTGCTCCACTGCTCTGCACATCACACTCTTATTCTGTGAAGAGTACCTTACATGCAGCTGCCCTAGAAATGGGCATGTTTGGGTAAGGTTTTTAAAAAAAAATAATATATTATTGCTCAGACTTGATCAATAATATATTAATACCACCACTGAGACCACTATTACAGTTGTAAGAGTGGTTTCATATAAATAGAATAAAGTATGGGGTGGTGTGGTTAAACTTTGAGTTTACGCACACCACCCCATATTTTATTTTATATAATTGCTGGGTCTCCCCTTTTTCACCACAGCAATTATATAAAATGGCAGCTGTTGTGGTGCAGCCGCACTCTGGTTCAGTTTTCGGCTGGTTCACAGATTTCATTTTCCGAGGTTTTACAATGTTTTTAATTTTTTTGCTATCCCCCTATTTGTGGAAAGTAACTTTTTTTTGGTTTTGAAATAACTTACTGCCAAGTTTCTCTGGTGGCTGAGTTGCAGGTGAGAAGGAAGCAGAAAGCTCCAGGAAGGAACACACTGCAGCAGGCACATGCTCAGAGAGAGGGAAACCGTCCATGTGTTTGCCGTTATAAATGCTCCTTTGTAATAGCAAATTATGGTACAGTTTCTGCTATGGGAAAAAGGGGATACCCATTAATTATATGTTCTTAGAGTATCAGAAATTCTCGCCTTTGGTATGTAGTTCTCATACCCTAAAAATGCACGTCCGACCACTCTTAAAACTGTGAGAGTGATTTTGGTGGTGATTGTAGCACACATAATCAGTAAGAATGAGAACTAAAATAGAAATCCTCCATTGCAGGCCTTTTGGGGTGTATGAGGGGGCAAACTAGACTTTACCTGTTTACTGATATAAGCCACAGCCAGGAAAACCCTTAATAGTAGAAACATAGAAACATAGAATTTGACGGCAGATAAGGACCGCTTGGCCCACCCAGTCTTCCCATTTCCCTACCTACTGGATAAGCTGCAGATCCTAGTTAACCAGCAGCCTACTTCTTCCTACCCCCAACCCCTAGAATTGCCTTATGACTGTCCCATGCATGCTTGAATTCCACCACGGATTTTGACTCCACAACCTCCTCCGGAAGGCCATTCCATGCATCCACAACCCTCTCTGTGAAAAAATACTTCCTTAAATTACCTCTGAGCCGCCCCTATCTTCAAATTGTGCCCTCTTGTTCTTGTACACCTCTTTTTTTGAAAGATGCTACCCTCTTGGACTTTGTTGATTCCCTTGAGGTACTTGAATGTTTCTATCATGTCCCCCTCTCCTCCTTTCCTTGAGGCTATACATATTAAGCTCCTTTGTCTTTCTTCAGATGTCTTCTGGTGCAGACCCTGCACCATTTTGGTTGCCTTCCTCTGGACAGCCTCCACTCTGTCTATGTCTTTATGGAGATGGGGTCTCCAGAACTGCACACAGTACTCCAGATGGAGTCTCACCAACTGTCTGTACAGAGGATAATAACTTCGTTTTCTACTGGTGATGCCTCTCCCTATGCATCCCAGTATCCCCCAGCCCTCCTTGCTGCCCTCTCACATTGCTTGCCCACCTTTAGGTCATCTGATATGACTATCCCCAGGTCCCTTTCCATTTTTGTTGTTGTTAGTATCTCGCCCCCCCATTGCGCACTCTTCCCCTGGGTTTTTGTTTCCCAGGTGCATTACCTTGCACTTCTTAGCATTGAATCTAAGCTGCCATACATTTGACCATTGATGAAAATTGATGAAATTGATGAAATTGATGAAACAAGCCAGGGTTGAGCAGATCATACTTTGTTTATGATTGAGGAGAGAGTGGCTTCTTCCTAGCGATTTGCTCCCAGACACAACCAGGGTACATCATAAGGCTGCACTCTATAAATATCAGATAAGGAAGCACGAGGGAGGTCTTTGCACACAGACAAAGTGAAACAGCAAGACTTCAACTCAGATCAGCAAGGTTAAACTGAAAATTGGTATAGTGTAGACCTATCAAACTGAAGTCACTGTGGAGATGGGGGTTAGGCATTATTTAAATCCCAGCCAAACCATGAAAGTTACAAATTTGTTCAATATGTGTACATTTTGGTGTATGTCTTTCTCTTGTCTTTAATAAAGTTAACTCAATTTGAAAAACAAAATCAGGCCAAAGTTTGATAACTAAATAACCCTATTTAAAGAATAAACAATAGGAATGAGAATTAAAACATAAATCCTCCATTATACGTCTTTTAGGGGCATATGGGGGCATGCTGAACTTTACCTGTTTACTGATATCAGCCATAACTGGGAGAATCCTTAATAATAATAAAAACGGAATTATTGAATCAAGCCAGGATTGAGCAGATCACACTTTGAATTGTTTATGAGGGTACTAAAATTAGGTCTAAATTAGTAGTAAAAGAATATAAAACAGAAATCAAAAAAGCAGAAAAGAACACAAAAAATAAACTAGCATCAGATAAATAGAACAGCAAGGCTTACAATTATTATATTAATTAATGCATCTTTAACTGCCAATTATGTTTTACAATTGTTCTTCTGTATATTTAACTGTGTTGTTGTATTGAAAATGTTGTGTAACCACCCAGGTCTACCTTGTAAATGAGTTCTTCTCAATGGTACTTTCCCTGATAAAATAAAGATTGATTGACTGATTGATTGATTGATTAATTCCATAAACAGTGCCCCACCTGCCGTTGAACCGTTAACATGAGGTGATAGGATCATAACAAACAAAATGGAAATATCAGAAGTAATGAATATTTATTTTAGTAGTTTATCTCAGGACAAAGACTCAATAAATAATATGGAACAAGCCTGTACCCATGATACTGTATGTAAGAATGATGTATTACAAAAATTACTACCAGACTTCCTTTGACGTCACTGCTCAAGCAGGAGTGAAATTTCTGAGCTGCAATTAAATCTTTCAGAGGGACCCTCCAAACTTTGAAAAAACACTCAGCAGTCATAACAATGTTGGCATGACAAGAACTGAAAGATTTTATTGCTGAGAGCCTGAAACCAAATAGATCTCAATGGCAACATGGCAGAGACTGACACTGATGAAGAAAATGTAACTGTCATATGGTCGCTGGTTGCAGAGCTTGAAGTTATTAGCTTCCCTCTTGCCATATTAGAAGACACCACCTCAGCAACCCAGGCAGATCTCAGAGTTATTCAGACCTCAACAGCTGAAACAGACCAGGGATTAACAGAGGTTACAGCCCAACCAGATCTCCACAATGCAACCATTTTGTATCTACTTCAAAAGGAAAAAACTACTGCAGCGAAGCTTGACGATTTAGAATCCCAGTCTCGCCGCAGCAAGGTCCATCTGTATGGAATACCAGCAGGGCCAGCCTTAGAGTATGCAGCACCCCTAGGCAAACTTGCAAATGGTGCCCTCAAAATTAAAATCACCCCCCCAAAAAAAATCCAGCAGCCCCCACAACCTCCTTCCAGCTCCAGCTGCGCTCTCTCTCTGGCAATAGGCCTCTAGCCTCTCTCCATGACTGCCTGCATGGGTGGAAGTTACTAGATCACAATCACACTGCACTTTCTTTAAAGAGGAGTTATTCTAGGTGTTCTGGCCAACTTTCCCTTGCCCAGTTACCCTGGTTCTTCAAATGCAATATATGGTTCTGTATTTTATTAGTACACTTGATGGTTGCTGCATAAATCATTAGGTGGACCAGCAGCATTGTAAGGACTCCAACTCAGTATCTAAGTGCAGAGGGAATCCCTGCTCAAATTAATAAACCAAATACAGTACAACCTTAATTATCTGAACTGCTTGGGTGACATCAGATCAGCTCACAGGATCGAGGTTACCATGATGTCAAACTCCTATGCAGGATGTACAGTACTGTACTATGCAGGCAGTGGTACAGAAAGTGACAGTTTAAGGAGAGTTGTTGCCCTTTTTCCTGATCAGCTGATCATTTCTCCATTTTGGTCTAAATACCCTCCCACTACATGGCACCCAAAAACTGCAGCGGATGCTTACATTTTAAAAATTTGATCTTAGCTACAGCAATCTCTTTTCTATAGCGCTCCACATTGTCAATGGGTAGTGATTACAGCTGGGTAATGTGCGCCCCTCCTAGGGGAAATGGCACAGTCCAAAAGGCTGAATCAGCCTTAGAATGTTGGCACATGAGGATTCCGGACAGCAGCAATTCCCCAGTCTCAAGTGTGCCTTCAAAGGGGAAACATCTCTCAGGCTTCTCTGAAGAAACTTTTCAGCTTTTAAGCTGTGGGGCTGCAAATCTGCACAGCAGTTTGAGGTTACCTGGTGACAGGGAACACTCCTAAATTCAAATCGTGCCTCTGAAGCTGCGGCTTTTAAATTGGGTAACCTGATCTCTCCATTTCCACTGCCTGTGCTTGGATTGGGGGCCACATCTGCCACTTTATTCAGAGTGTTTGATATTTAACTGGTCTCTGATTTAAAAAAAAAAAGATATCGGTTTTCTCAGGTAAGTGCCTATTTCTTTATTTTGTGGTCCCTTTAGTCTAGGGCATTTCCTGGGGGGAAGGGGTTCCTTTTCTTATCTCTCAGGGTCAGCTCCCCCTAGTTCTTCCTTTTAGGGTTTTTGTTTTATGCCTTGTTGATTGTCTCTTTTGTTTGCCTTTTCTGCCCCTTTAAGTGTTCTGCCTGTTTGTGTGAGGACTTGTCCTCTTATTGCTCCTGGCAGTGTTTTTTTGACTTTCTCTCAGTTTTCTTTTCCAGTGGGGGAGACCTCTTGCTTGAAGGGGAGCTGCATTTTTTAGACGATTTTGGCTTTTCTTACTCCCCTCCGTCTTGGCTTACTGTTGTTTCAGCTCCTTTGAGCCATGCTCTCCCACCATTTTTCTGGCTTCGTTATTGCCATTGGGCATGGTGTTGGTGACAGTTTGAGGCTCCTTGCCTTACTGCACCTTTCGTGTGTCTCTGGTGCATGTGCGCACATCTCCAGAAGTGTGCTGACATCACACTAGATGTGCTGTCTCTCTCGTGCCTGACTGAGAGCATGCATGCATGTGTGTGTGTCTGTCTTGACATTCAGTAACAGGCATGGCGGCTCTCAATTACAAGCGTGTCTTTAACGCCGCATTATTATTTGTCTTTCTGACAGTGGGCACTTGAAGGGGGGTGGATTTATCGCTTCAGTTTTCTCCCCACATCCAAGACATGGATTGTGACAGGACTCTGGTGAGTGGCTTTGACTCCTCTATACATGAGCAGAGACACACCTTCTGTTTCTTTAGCCCAGTCATATCCAGGGCTGTTTTATTTTCCAGCATGGCATATGGGAGACCTTTTAATACAAAAGTGATGTAAATCCTGCATCATCTCCTGTGGGGTTCTATTCCACCATTGTGTATTTCAGGCTAATACGTCTCTCACAGTACCCTCCAGCCTACCCACCAAGCTGGGGGAAGGCACCTAGTTTTCAGCTGGCAGTGGCAAAGTAGAATTATGTACATCTTTTCTATTGGCTCTTAGGTAATCTCTTTGGCACCATTGTTCCGCAGGACATCTCAGCAGACACACCGACCACAAACCAGGCCCCTAAGGTCTGGGGGGAGCCCACACAGGCATGTTCAGGTGCACCACAGCAGGACAGGGCTGCAGATATAGGTTTGCAGGCAGACCCTGACCCTGGCCATACAGAGAGTCAAGATGAGGATTTTGTGAATCTTGGGGAATATCCTGACCCTAGGAAGTTACTGGATGTTGCTGAGGATGAACCCTCTGATGAAAAGGAGTAAAGGGAGTGGAGAGAGCCAAGGAGGAGGATTCTTATCCCTCCCCTGTTTGTTACCAAGTCTCTGTCATATCTGATAACTGAGGCTTGTAAGTCCTTACAACTCAAGGGGATGCAATCCATGGAGGCAGTGGATGTCAATCCAAGTCTGTCCACTCCCTTCTCCATGCCAAAGCATTTCCTGAGCTTTATTCACTGTGACCAAATTATTGAACAGGAATGGGTAAGTGCAGATCAGAGAAAATATCTGCCAAGGCCTAAGACTTGGTATTGCCCTTTTTATATAGAGAAGAAATCTTGCAGGTGGGAGACCCCTCTCATTGGCAGATAAGGCGGTTCATAATCAAGGGTCTTTGGCCTTAACGGATTCACATGACAAATGAATTGATGCCACTTACAGAGGAGCCTTCGCCTCCAGTGCAAATCTTCGCATCTCCTATGCCTCCTTCATTGTTGCCAGATCCTCGAACCTGTGGGTTACAATCATGGGCAGCTTTGTTCCCCCAGATTCAGAGGGAACAAACATTTTGCAATAGATTGCTGTGGCCTCCACCTTTCTGGGATATATCTCAGTGAAGAATTTGCACTAGCCTGCTTCCTCCACCTATCACATTTTGTCAGCTCTGCGAGGTGTGTGGCTGAGACATTAAGTAGCCTATCAAGCTGGAAAACCAAGTTGTTTAATCTGCCCTTTATGGGAGGGCTGTTGTTCGGTGTGTGACTGGATCACATTTTGAAGGATATCTAGGATAAAAAGGGCAACCTTCCCAGTCTCAAGACAACAACAGAGGGCCACATCAACCTCTAAGAGTCAGGAGGTGGCAGAGACAATTCCGAGGGGGGTTTTGATCCTTTTGAAATTTCAGGAACCAGAGGAGTATAGGAGCCTATTCAGGCTACAAAACCAATAGTAACAGAAGGGCCATAGCCCGCAGGTACATCAGAGGCCGAGGAAGGAAAGCAGGCTCTCCATAATTAGGGTACACAAGCCCATCTCTACTTCCCTTCCCTTGATGGAAGACTAAACAATTTCTACACAAGATGGGCCCAGATAACTTTAGATTCTTGGAATTTGGAAATTCTGGCTTTGGATTATGCAATATAATTTTAAAAAATTCCTTTCAAAGGAATAGTTTGTGCCATCCACGTTTCTGAAGGACCCTGTGACAAGGCAAGCAGTGTTAGAGACTCTGGTCCACCTCACTCAAATCGGAGCACTTGTGTCGGTGCCTCCCAATAAGAGAGGCCAGGGATTCTACTTGATCTATTTCATAGTTCCCAAGAAGTCGGGGGGTTTCAGGCCCTTTCTGGATCTGAAACATCTGAACAAGTTTGTTCATCACATGACTTTCAAGATGGAATCTCTGTGCTTGAGCATCTGAACTATCTAGCCGGGGGATTTTCTAGCACCTGTAGATCTGACAGATGCATATCTCCATATCCCCAGGTGTCAGTTGCATCAGAGGTTTCTCAGGTTCTTGATCCTGGACCAACATTTTCAGTACAGGGCACTCTCCTTTGCACTGGCAGCAGCTCCCAGGGTTTTCTTGAAGGTGCTTATAGTCTTTGTGGCCCAACTTTGACAGGAGGGACATCATGTCGATCCATACCTGGAAGATTTCCTCATTCAAGCTCTATCTGTGATGCTAGCAAGAAAATCAGTATCCAGGACTCTGGAGCTCTTGGAGTCTCAAGACTGGGTAGTGAATTACGAGAAGAGCTCTCTTGAGCCATCTCAGACCCTGGAACACCTGGGAGCAGTGTTCAAGACAGACAACAGGAAGGTCTTCCTCTCACCAGGTAGGAAGGAGACTCTCCTGACAAAGGTGCAGTGGCAGAGGAGCCAATCAACTGCCTCAGTGCTCCACCTGCTATGAATCTTGGGTCTCATGATGGTGGTCATACAGCACGTTTTGTGGGCTCGCCTTCTCTTGTTGCCACTACAGATGGAGCTTCTATCAGTCTGGGATCTGACTTCAGATGATTATCAGGTCAGGATCTCCCTCTCACCACAACTGTGACAGTCTGTAAATTGGTGGGTGAGCTTTCAGAATATCAGCAAAGGGTTCTCCTTGGAAATTCCCTCAGAACTGATCCTGACATTTGACACCAGTCTGTCAGGTTGCTGGGCAGTCCTGGACCACCTTCCTATTCATGGGACTTGGTCAGCCCAGGAATGGAAGCTGCACATAATTGCTCTGGAGATGAGGATGATGCACCTCACTCTTTTTCATTTTCAAAGTCAGGTACAGGTCAGAGTTGTAAAGGTAAGATCAGACAATGTGGTCACCATGGCATACAAACACAATCAAGGGGGCACAAAGAGCAGGGAGATGTTAAGGGAAGCCACCAATCTTCTCCTGTGGGCAGAAGAGAAGCTTCCCTCTCTGTCAGCAGCCCACTTTGTGGGGGAGTTGAACATTTAAGACATCTGTCTAAGCCACAAGAATGTCCATCCAGGAGAGTGGGTGTTACACCCAGAGGTGTTCAACCTTCTATGTCAAAGGTTTGGTTGTCCTCAGATCAATTTGATTGCATCCAGCCAAAATGCTCAGGTTCAATGGTTCTTCAGTCATTACTGGTGTCCACAGGTGGAAGCAGTGGACACCCTGTCACAAGTGTGGAGCTCTGGCAGAGCATATGCCTTCCTTCCTCAGCCTCTCCTCCCCAAGGTCGTAAGTAAAGTAGGGAACTCAAGAGGAAATTTTTATTCTAATAGCTCCAGAGTGGCCCAGAAGACTGTGGTGCTCTGATTTAGTGCATCTAGCTCAACAAGCACCATTCCGCCTTCCAGTGCGGGAGGACCTTCTCGCACAGGGTCCCATTCGGTATTCAAATCCGGAAGTGTTGCAGTATGCAGCCTCAGCCTGGCTTCTGAATGGAGGAGACTCCTAAAGTAGGGTTTTTTGAGGAAGGTGGTGGACACTTTGATGTCTGCCAGAAAGATCTCCACTTTGGCTGCTTATGGTCCACCTTTTCAGCTTGGGCAAGGGAAAGGAATTTCCAACCTTCCAAAGCCATGGTCCTATAGATTTTGGATTTCCTGCAGGAAGGAGTAGAAAAAGATATGGCCTTGAGCTCTCTGAGGGGTCAGGTGTCAGCCCTTATAGCCTCCTGTGATTTGTCACTAGGGACAAACCAGGAGGTCATTCTTTTTCTGCAGGCTGTCAGACGTCCTTGACCTCTGTTTCAATCTCCTGTTCCCCCAAGGGATCTGAATCCAGTTCTAAATGCTATCTGTAAGGACCCTTTTGACTGCTTTAGTCTGGTTTCCTTTGGATGTGCTATCCTACAAGGTATGTTTTTTAGTCACTATGTGTTCAGCCAGGATGATTGATGAGCTTCATGCTTTGTCCCACAAGGAGTCCTACCTTGCAATGCATAAGGATAAGGTTGTACTCAGAACAGTCCTATCATCCATTCCTAAGGTTCCCACTGACTTTCAGTGAACCAGGAGATCTGTCTCCCATCCTTCTGTCTGCAACTTTCTCACCTGTGGAAGAAGGAGTTGAACAATTAGATTTGCGACAGCCCAGTAAGACATACCTTAAGCAGACTGCTGAATTCCAAAAATCTGAAAGGTTATTAGTACTTTTCAGAGCAGCCAAGCAGGATCAAAAAGCTGCCAAGGCCACCCTAGCTAGGTGGGTGAGGACCTGCATTGCCAAGGCTTATGTCACAGTAAAGAAGATGCCTATGGCTCTTAATAAGGCTCACTCCACCATTGCTATGGCCACTTCCTGGGTGGAGAGAGGGGAGGCATTTGTTTTAGAGCTGTGTAAGGCAGCTACATGATTCTCCATCCACACTTTCACCAAGCACTACAGACTGGATGTTCAAAGTTCTGCAGATGTGGCTTTTGGTCACAGAGTTTTGCAGACAGCTGTTCACAAGTACATTCTTCCTGTCAGTAGTTGACGTATGGGGCAATATTCTCCTTCTCCCATCGTCTGGTCTGAGTACTGCTTCTTAGAACCCAGCTGCAATCACTACTCATTGACAATGTGGAGCACTACAGAAAAAAAAACATTCTTCATACTTATTGTAATTTCCTTTTCTATTAGCTCCAACATTATCAATGGAACCCGCCTGGGAGCCTTGCTCCCAAAGGAGAATAGTGCCCAGTATGCCAGTATGGGGATGTTCTTCTCTGTTAAAATTTTCTGATTGTAAGTCTGGCTGGACATCCATCATAGTTTACCTACTGCGCCCATATTTGTATAGATAGGCCAAAAAAAAAATGAGGAAGAAGTGTTGTCAATTTGATGTTAGGTCAGAGTGCCTCCTTGTTGCAGGTGAGTGCCTACAATGTATGCAGTTTTTTTCTATTGGCAACAACTATTTTCTTCTTTCAAGTTGTTTTTCATAGCCTGTTAGAAACCATAAATTAATTCACCTTTCTTCAGCCAGACGGTAAGGTAAGACACTCTTCATTGTAATTTACTCTGGTTTGCGTCACATCTGTGTAGACAGTTAATTTTTATCTTGTGTCTCAGGGTGAACGGTGTATCGTTATTTCCACAATTCTTTCCATATTTAGAGGCACTGCATGGACAACAGTGACTGGAGAGTTGCTGCTGTCTGGGATCCTCATGTGCCCAGCATTCTAAGACTGTCAGCCTTTTGGAATGTGCCATTTCCCCTAGTATGGGTGCACATTACCCAGCTGTAATCACTACCCATTGACAATGTTGGAGCTAACAGAAATGGAAATTATAGTAAGTATGAAAAAATTTATTTTTCCCTACCTTCACTGATTCCTTCACTGATCCACTCCGAATACTGTACCAACAAACAAAAGTCCAACCACATGGCACTTAAGGTCTCCATGCAGTAAACAAATGCCACACCATTGTAGCATGTGCTTCATGTAGAAAAAAAAATGCAACTCCTGGTATCAGCAAAAGTAGTCCCCACATCCAGCTGTACTGTATTCAGACACCCTCCACCATAACAGCAGAAACCCTAATATCTCCATGACTTCTGATCTACATGCTAAATGGAAAGCCAGACTGCATGGCACCTAAAACGACTGGTGATTTTTAAATATTTAAAGTCTGATTGAGCTATCATAATCACAATCCCTATCTGTGTCACAGTTGTAAAGCCTTCCTTTTAATGATTCCCTGACAAAACCAAAGATCTCCATTCTAAAATCTGGTATCAAAAAGCCATGCTGTGCTGCATCACAATGTCATCTGTGAGGGCTTGACTGAGCAAACCGAACCCAGTCCAAGCCTATGCTCAGATACAGGCAGGCAGGCCACCACTCCACCACTTGACAACCATTGGGATACTTCCCTCCACTCACCTCCCATTTAGTCCACACATACCACAACAGTAATTAACTTCATTCTGCTCACCTCTTACTGCTGTATAAAACATTGGTAAGGCCTCACCTGGAGTACTGCGTGTGTTCTGGAGGCCACACCTGTGCAAGGATATAGATAAGGTGGAGACTATCAAGAGAAGGGCAACAAAGATGGTGCAGGGCTTGTACCACAAAACATATAAGGAGAGACTAAGGGACCTCAATATGTACTCACTGGAGGAGAGGATACAGCTGGGGACATGACTGAAACTTTCAAGTACCTCAAGGGCATAAACAAGGTGCAGGTGGGGGACCTTTTCCAACATTGGAAAAGGTCCCATCAAACTTGTGCTGCCACCCACTGGACAAGTGCTGTGTGGTGTGTTGATGGGAGAGCACTGATGGTTGCGCACTAAAACCAAACTGCTTGCCTTCTCATCAGTGCTTTTTCTGCTGCGGGGGGGGGGACACACAGTAGAGATGCAACACCATAATGAGCTGTAAACACTATTGGCTGCTGGACGTTCCAATGTAGGTAGGTATCGAACATGGAATGGAATCTTCAATACTGGTATCCTCACCTCGACCCCCCCCACCATACAAATGACTGCAAATTTATACAGTTACATTTTCTTCTGACAGACACACAGCAGATTTTAAGAAAATATCGTTCTAAAAACAGAAATGTATTTTCAGGAATTGGCGCCCCTGTGGATAGGCACCCTAGGAGGCTGCCTAGTTTGTCTAGCCTTAAGGGGACCCTGACTATCGGAGGAAACAGAAATAGGTCTGATGACTGACTTTGTGGCATCACTATTAAAATGACTCCTGGGCCTCCTGGTGGACATCTCCTCAATTTAGAGTGGGCTCACCAAGTCCTGGGACCCAAACCCAGTCCCGATTGATTGTCATGAAATTTCTTGATTATTGCAGTAAAATATTGGTCCTGAGAAAGGCTTGGAAGAAGAGGGAACTCATATTTGGAGACAAGTGATTTATCCTTGATCATGATTTTACCACTACTCAGACAGAACAATGGTGCCACATCCTGGCAATGGTGAAAGCATTGCGAGAGAAGGGGGTGAAAGCACAACTCTTTTCCTCAGCTGAAATCAAAATCTTTAAAGAAGGAGCTGGCCAGGTGGTGCTGAGGGCTGAGGCGCTGGACGCCTTACCTCGCACCATGCCGGTGACCCAGGATCAGGAACTAGCCAGGGTCAACGGGCAGTGGGGCAGTCAGGGAGGGAGCTGGATTGAGCAGCTGCAAGGCAAGCTCTCCTCTCCTCTCCTGGGGAAGGATCCTGTCAGCCCTGGTAGTTCTACTGCTCTTAGGTGGAGGCCTGAGGGTAGCAGAGGTTGGTGGCCAGCATGGAGAGGGAAGGAGCCATGGAACCATGGCCTGCATGTGCCACCACACATGTGCACGCAACTGTGGCATGGAGTGGGGCAAAACAGGGGCACAGGAAAAACGGGGAGAAAATGTAGACTGAAAAAAAAATCTGAAGAAAATGGCTCCAAATTCTTTCAGAACTTAGATGATGCTACGAACATGATTAGATAACTGGTGGTTTCCCCGAACATCTCAGCACCCAAACCTAAACTTGCATACCTGGAGAAGGAGTTCTGATTGCAGACATGAAACAGCCCGACATCAGGTGCAAAAGGCAAGAAGGGACAAATGAGGTCCACAGCTGCAACTTGGAAAAATCTCTGGCAGAAAGGTAAATGTTCTGGCCCCTCTGAAGAAGAGGGGCCAGAACATTTACCTTTCTGCCAGAGATTTTCAGACAGTAAGGACACGCAAGACTAAACATAGACATTATAATGTACCTGTTAGTGTTCTTTTTTTGCTTATACCTGCGCAATCTTTTTTGGGCACTGTCTGAGTGATGATTATGGCCCTTGCACTTTTGTACAGCCTGCCCGCCCCTCAGAGGGAGCCCTGCACTAAACAGACCAAGAAAGTTTTCATTTGTGGACATTTTATGGACTTGTTCCTACAATGCTATGTGTTGGTGGCCACGATGCTTTCAGTTGCTCACAAGTATAAACATGGGTGGGAACTTTTTTTGGGGGGGGGATGCGTACTGAGTGAATGTTATGGAGTTGCATGTTTTCTTTTGGCTTTTTGTATTTGCCACACTTTAATCCTTGTTTAGCTACTATGTGTTTGTTCTTCTGTTCGGGACTTGAAAGGAGGCATCTCGAGGGTGGGCAGTTCAGTCCTCCTGATGGGACATGAGGGGTTAAAATGACCACCCATTAGACTTTCCTGCCTTCCATGTGTGAAGCTGAGGGTTGGGGGAAGGCTGCCACTGTCTTGGGCTAGGGAATCTGGAACAACATTGCAAATTAGAGACAAGAATCAGGGCCCTGCGGATCCCAGTGCAGCTGTGGTTTTAGCTGTCTCCTCACTGATTCGACTGATTCATGTATAATGAAGCCACTCTCATAACGCGTAGTACCTAAGCTTGAAATTCTACCCACAGTTGTTGGCTACCTAGGGGAGTCTTCCAGCAGATGGTGAGGTTTTATGATTCCTAGGTCCTGGTCACCTGGGCAGACCCACTTTCAGAGGAGACTTGTTAAAATACAGCTGAATTCCATAACAGAGTGTGAGAGCTCCTTGTTGAGACACGGTGGTGTGACCTAACCTGAAGAGGCTAGAGGGGAGGTAGGCAGCACTGGCCTGCCCTGCTTGCATAATATACTTAACCTACCAGTTACTGCATGTTCAGCTATGTGCTCTGGACTTCCTGGGCTGGTGTGTGTGTGTGTGTGTGTGTGTGTGTATGTGTGTCCGTGATCCTCAAACATTTTGGAACTATGGCTGAGGTGGGGGGTGTGGAGTGAACCCACTTGCATTTTACAAAACAAAAGGCAAACATGATTAACTCTGCTCTGGAAGGCACGTGCAGACTACCCGCACTAGCACTGAGTGGAAATTATTTTGTGGAGTGGCCAAGGTGGGGGCCTGCAGCCACAGCATCAACAAGCTTGCTGCTCAGGGTGTGACACCTATGCAGGGAGACTTAGTGGTAGTTTCAGTCCTCTGGGAGATGCAATTGGAAAAAGTTATGTTTTGCTGAACATTTAGGCATCCAGTTGATGCAGTTTCTGTTGAGTGTTATTCTACATCAGCTTTTCATGGTCTGTGTAATTGTTATTATATCAAATACCAGTATTGCTGCTAAGGGGAAGGGGCAAATGGAGGGAGGTGAGGGGAGGAATAGCATTCTGCCATGGTAAGATATGTAAAGATTATTTCATATAATGTTAAAGGCATAAATAATTCTGTCAAAAGGGCCAGTTTACTAACAGAACTGAATGGCCAAAAGGTGGTGGTAGTCCTATACCAGGAAACCCACCTCACCCAACATGAGCACAGTAAATTGAAAGCTCCTGGGTAGAACAGTGTCATGTGGCTTCTTTTGAGGCTCACCCCCATAGCAGACAGGTGGCAATATTGGTTAGGTGGGATGCCCTGCTTGTTATTACTGTTACTAGGACTGCCCTGCAGGGGAGGTATGTGTCAGTCACAGGGCAATACAGGAATACCCATGTCCACATCCTGAATATCTATGCTTCAAACACAGAAATGGAAAGGGATGAATTGTTCCAGTCAGTAATGCCAACCCTGACTGTAGACCCAGAGGTGCTCTGTATAGTGGAGGGAGACTTTAACGTGGTTCTTCATGACAGAAGAGAGACACAGCACTTAAGACTGGGAGGAGAGGAGGGAAGCCGAGTTGACCATGGACTAAAACGATAAACCAGGGACATAGGGCTAGTTGACTCCTGGTGGTTCACTCACCCTAGGGATGCTGACTTCACATTTTTATTTGGTATACCATTGTTACGGCGACAACTTTACCGGCACTACAGCGACAACTGCAACAGGTCACTGTAGTGTCGGTGCGGGACCCCGGCACTGCTTTCTGGGGGTATTGCACCCCCTTCCCGAAGCAACTCTGACTCAGAGTTGATTATTTAAGTAGCGGGGAGTTTGGGAGGCTTCACCCCATGAAGAAAACAAAATCTGATGTGACTCCCTTTATGCTGACCACAAATGCGGTCAACATAAAGGAGTCGCTGTAACATCGGTCGACAACAAAATTGTTGACTGACTGTCATAGATTCCTTTTATTCTAACCCCCAAAAGTCATTTTCCCATATAGATATGATATTGGTCACCACTGAATGGGCTGATAGTGTAGAGGAGGCAAAAACTGGTCATATTACACTGCCAGACCACTCTCCGATGGAAACTACCTTTGCCATCTCACCCCACCCCCAACAGATGCGTGGAGATTAAATAACTGCCTATTTAACCAGTCTGAGTTTAAAGAGTTACTCCAACAGACAATTAAGGAATTTTTCCAAAACAACAGGGTGGGAGACAGAACTTTGGCCAACAGATGGTATGTCATAAAGGCCACGATAACTGGCATTATCATTCAGTATGCATCCCAGAAGAAAAAAAGATGTGGCATGCCAGATAGAATTACAACAGCAACTGTCTGACCCTGAAGCCACTCATAAAATAACAGTGGATGAGATATTGCTGCCACAAATCAAGCAGGGCAAAGAGGTCTTGCAGTGTTATATAGAACAGAAAATAATGGAGCAACTGCACTATTCTTGACAATGTTTTTTGAGGGGGTAGGTGGCCTAGAAAGGTCCTAGCTGGCAAATTTGGAAAGAAGCAACAAGTTTGGCAGTACTTGAAGAGCCACTGTCCGGATTGTACCTGCTTTACATTGTAGGATCCTCCATGTGCCCCGATGTAGATCGCAACATTTTTTTCAATAAAAATCAATGATTTGGTTTGTTTTTTGTTGTTTATGCCAGTCACGCGGTATTGCTCTCTCCTGTGGTAAGGTTGCAGCCGCGCACCCACCTGCATGCGCCATGACGTGGAGTGGGGATCTGACAGTCACCAGTCAAGCTGTCAGATCACTGCAAAGGTGGGAACACGAGTGAGGTTCAGTGGCAGTATTTGAAAGATTCAACTTATTTCTTTATTTTTGGATATCAAGCCTCATGGATGTCTTGCATTTCCATTCATTTATTTTGAGTACTTAGCTGTTGGTTACAGTGTGAATCCCGATTTCATTCTGCATTACTTGATTTTGCTGATTGATGCATAGCATATGCTATCAACTCCTATTCAGCATACTGGTTTTTGCTCCGAGGTGATAAGTGTAGGGGGACATCCTAGAGAATATAAACAATAATATTTGTGTTAGCCGTTTTTTATACCCAAATCTAGCACTGCATAACACAAAGCATAATTTAGTTTATTACCTTGTGTCACCTCCTTCATTTTGTACTGTGGCCTCTCATGAATTCCATAACACACAACAGCAACGTGTTGCATTAAGGTGTTTAATTGAGCATTTTAAAAAATTACTACATCTGGTTCTGTTCTGTGGTATAATTTACTTTTGAATTTTCATACTATATAATAAAAAACTGTTCATTACTAGTTTGAAATAGAAGCCCCTATTTGTGAGGTGTCCTATTTAGTTAGGCATCGGCCTGTGTTAATTCACACTAGTGCACACCAATTGTGGGTGTAGAATATAATTAATGTGGCTCATTCTATATATCCTAAACAGTCTGTTGCTTTTGGAAGCACATCTGGGCCTTATGAATATTCTCCACTGTTTGCAGACAAATCAAAATTATTAGTTCTGTGTTTATTACCTCAGTGGCAAGACCACCCACATATACACCCCTTGTTTTAATATGATGAACAGGTGTGTAGTATATGGGTGCTCAAATACCCATAAAAATAATGTTAGCTTACATAAATTTCCAAGTGATGTTAATGTGAGAAGCAACTGGGAGAATGCAGTACGCAGAGCAAGAGCAGACTGGAAGGGTGCCACTGACAGCAGCAGACTGTGCAGTGATCATTTCCTGGAGGCTGGCTTTGAACCTGAGTACAACATTATGCGTGAGTTTGGTTTACAAACCAGGTGTGTGTGTCGAAGACTTCATCCAGAGGCTGTGCCAACACAATTTAAGAGAGTGCAAATACCTGGTAACATGGGTGCAGTGCCCAAGAAACCGAGAGTATCTGGTGACGTAGCAAAATGACAGCGGCAAGAGGTTTGTATGCATTGAACTTCAATTTTCTTTTAGTTTTTTTAAAGACTAATTCTACTGCTATCCACTGTTTAGAGTGTCAGCATCACCCTGTTGATAACCTTTTTCTAGCATGCGCAGTGGCACCAACAGGGGTCGGACAGCATGATGACTGTAACGGGACTACTGGCTCAGGTGGACCATATGGGTGCTCATAAGATGTTAACATGTGCAAACAGAGTTTGTGCCAGTGACTGCCTGGCCGCCAAAGCCCTTAGCATGACCTAAGCAATTATATGCAGCCCTCTCCACAACAAAGCCCCCTCACCATTCAGAACTGTTAGCATTCCCCCTCATCTCATATACTTTTGGTTGATAGTGGCCCCCCTCACACCTAAGGCAGTGACACCCACCAACCCTGATCACTCTGCCAGACCATCAGTGCTGTGGTTAAATGTTGTTGAATGGCACATTTCCCACACATCATCACAGTTGCCCAGAGCCTATCAGTAGATGGTAGAATGGACTATTTATATGTCAGGAGCAATGTACCTTTTCCTATATATAAGTTGCATTCTCCGCCTCTGCTTTACATTGGGCCATTTAGGTGTTGTGTTGTTGGATTTGCCACTTGCTATCATCTAACCACTGCAGTCACAGACAGGTATTGTGACCGGGTGGTGGGTGTTGATGCCGTGGGTTGTTTTGAGGTCCGCTAACCACAGACAGGTTGTGGGATCAAGGTGGCAGCTGCTAAATGTTAGGGACATGTATGTGATTTTTTTTTTCAATTATTTAACCATGTGAGACACACTAAGCTGAAAGCTTGTTTACAGGTGCAACCTGGGAGCACAAAGAAGTTAAGTGACTTGCTCAGGGTCACACAGTATGCAAGTGGGGACTGTGGGATTCAAACCCAGTTCTCCAGATTTGCATCTCAGAGCCTTAAACCACTGTGCCATACTGCCTTTTGTGTTTGGGGGGAGGGGCCATCTGTGCTTATTGCATACAAATTGCATAGTTGGCCACCTTGTCACGAGGGGTGGATACTGGAACATCGGGGAAGGGGACCCTGTACCGGGACAGGGATCAGATGTGGGGGAGGGTCCACTGCATGCCAGAGATGTACAATAATATTACCTGAACTGGTATCTGGTTTGCGGAGGAACCTGTGGATGTCAGTTACCTTTGTTTATTTAATAGGTACTGGGATCAGCATGATGGTAGGCCGCCACTGGTATTACGGGAATCTCACTGTGTTTCTACAATTTGTGGATCTGCACTGCAATTAGTAACCTTGCTTCAACCTCAGATGAGCCCATTCTTGTACACACACCTCACAGTCGTGGTTATAATGTCATATACGCAAATATAATTTAAGGGTATTTAGAGTGTGCACTTATTGCATGTGGAGAATGGTTTGGATACAGACTTTTTCTGATAGTTTTTATTTCTACTTGATTGCATGGATCAAGTGAGGCACAGGGGAGAGAGTGGGGGAATTGATCAATGAGAGGGACCGCGGACATTGGTGGGGTGAAAAGAGTACAAGTGCGCACCAGGTGGAGGGTCAGTGGCAGCAAAAGTTGAGGGAGGGCCAGCGGAGGGTGGGTGTAGGGGACATGGAGGAGGGAGGATTGTTGGGTACAACAACTGTGCAGCAGCCATATTAATGAGCACTCTTTGAAGTCTGATGGAGTGCACCAGTTTGTTAAAGGCTAGGGAGGCTGGAGGCTGAGCTATTGCGCCTAACATGGGAAATGTCTGTGACATGGGATAGTAGCGAATAAGGGGAGAGGGGATTTCAGGTGGAAGGGGATTTTGAGAAAGCTATAGTGCTGAATGGATACTTCAACTCAGTTTTCACAACACAGGGTGGAAGGAAGTGGACCAGTGCTAAGTGAGAGGTAAAGGGGGGGGAGGGGACTGATCATAGCCCAACCAGCATGGAAGAGGTAAGGGAAGAATCAGGTAAGCTGATGGTGATCAAGGCCATGGGCACTGATGACCTACACCCTAGGGTGTTCAGGGAATTAAGTGGGGATACTGACACAACCATTGGAGGGGTTATTTAACTTGTTCTTGCATGCAGGGTGGGTTTAAAATGACTTGAACAAGGCAGACATGGTGCCACTTCATAGAAAATGACACAAAACTCAGCAACAGGGTGGACACCCTGGGGGTGAGGGGGTTTGGAGATAATGAAAAGTATGTAAGATTACAGGAAGAGTGATCAGAAACATGGTTGTTAAAATTCAGTGCTAGTAAATTCACAGTTCTGCACTTGGGGGATGAGGAATCCAAATACCACATACACACTAGGGGATAGTTAATGGCTGCAACCAGGCAGGAGAAGGACCTAGGAGTTAAAATCTCTGATGACCTTTGGGTGGGGACCTGGTGCAGCAAGACAGTTGACAAAGCTTACAGGATGCTGGCACGCCTAAGGAGAGGGATAACCAGCGTATGGATGGAGGTGATGATGCCACTCTACAGTTTCTTGGTTAGGTCACACCTGGAGTATGTGGTACTGTTCTGGAGGCCCCATCTATGAAAAGACATAGATGGCATGGAAAGGGTGCAGTGAAGGGACACTACACTGGTGCATGGGCTAAGTGAGAAGATATATGAGGAGAGATTGAAAGAGCTGGATTTGTATCCTCTGGAGACAAGATGGGAGAAAGGGGACGTGAACAAGGCATTCAAGTATGTGAAGTGGAACAATAAAATTGGAGATGGCTTATTTACAGTGTAGATAGATACAAGAATTAGGGGGCATGTATTGAAGGTGGAGGGTGTAAGGTTTAGGAGAAATGTTAGGAAGTATTACTTCATGTAGAGAATGGCTGAGCACTGGAACTGACTGCCAGAGGAGGTGGTGGTGGCCAGTACAGTGGAGGGTTTAAAGAAGTCCTGGGACAAAAGCAATGGATTGTCATGGAGAGGAGGGGGGAAAATATTCGATGGGGGGGACAAGAAGAGGGTTGAAATGGGCAAACTCGACTGGCCAGGAATGTCCTTTTCTGCTGACACATTCTATGGATCGATAAATCTATAAGTCTATGTCCTCATGTTGGCTTCACTGTCTATATTGATGTGCAATGTGTATAGTGATTGAGTTCTAATAAATGTTGAAGATTTGTTTTTAAATGGTCCTATATATTTTATGTGTTGAACTTTGTTGGTTTTGTCCCTCTTTTTCCAAATTATTTAGTGTGTTACTGCTGTTTTTCAAATATGGAAATATCACAACACCATTCCACGTGGAGCATTGATACTGCCTCACTGTAAATATTACATCACGATCACACACCATATAGCCTAATCACAGTCATTGTATGACAGAACGAGCACATACTCTCTGATTAGTAAAGGGCAACCACTGAGGACCACCTACCTGGACAAACAAGTTTTTCATGCTGATGAAGTAAACTCTCATGAGGCCAACAGGTAAACCTATATTAATTGAATTCATAGCATGTCTGTAATGAGTTTCTTTTCTCTCCCAGTTTTGTGAGTTAATTAATTTTAAAATATATGTGTTGTTGAAATACAGGTGCTAAAATCTTGCTTTTTTCCTGCTGTATTACAGATTGTTGCTGAATGTCTTAGACAGCATCATGAGCTCGATTTGATCAAGGATTGCCACGTAGAGATCGACGAGGTATCCAATCAAGAAGAGGTGCCACACACACCACCTTCACATGCTGAAAGATGCACACAGGTTTATTTGTGGGAACTGAAGAAGATGCCATCAAAGAAGACACAAGCGCATATCATGGGCATTAGCGAAGGTAAGTCTGTGTATTTAACAATAGTGGTTTAAAATTGCAACTGGCACATGTATTAGACAAATCGTTCATCAATATTTGCAAAAAAAACAATGGTTAATGTTGCTACAGTAGTGGTGTTGGTGGAGGAGTATACTGCATTGTGGGTGAATGTTTTCTTTTTCTGTTTATGTGTTTATGTCTCACTGAGTTGGTAGTTTGGTCAGCATTCACGATGTCTGGAGAAGGGGTGATGTCTGTCAACAGACGGAGTTTTGATTTAAACAGTTGCCTCCGAAACAGTAGGCAGTTTATATGTTATTTGCATGGAATCTTAAACAGACTTGCAATGGTTGGGGGGGGGTGGGATTAGCCGGCTGACAACTTGCCAGCTAAGCGAGAGTGAAAAAATGGAGGTCGGTTGATTTTCAAAGTTCTAAGTGGCACCTTGATTTCTGTAATCATGAAGGTGTGGACTGGCCCTTTTAATACCTGGGCACTGTTGTCTGATTGATGCCCACCTTGCGAGGGACATCAGCCAATCAAAGTCTGGGATTTCTCAAGCCCACTTTTTTAATTTGATATATTGGGCCTTATGCACGAAAGTGCAAAAAATATTCCAAAAAATGGCCTAGGCGAGGCGCGGAGCTACACGGAGCATAATGCTGTGGAGGTATGCAGCATTCTCCAATGTCTGTACACACAGGGGTGTGGCAGGATGAGCCATGCAGCATAATGCGCAGGCAATGCAGGTAGAGCACGAATATGTGGGAATGCCCCTTGACCCACCATATTTGGCATGGCACCACCCCTTGCAAATGCCACGTGTGGCTGCATTGTCTGCCCACTGTGCTACATGCCCACCATGCAGCATGGTCATGCAGCTGCATTGTCACATGGCCATGTGTGAGTGTGGATTCACATGTCCGTATGCAGCCACTTCATGTGTGCGTGCACGTAGGACCCGTGGTGGCAACCTGCCACCATCTGCACACCTGCACTGGATCCTCTGGGTGTGATGCGCTACACTATGCCACCATTTACATGGTGTAGCTTAAGTGACACCACTTGCACAGCATTCTGTAGTAAGTTCCATCGTGCTTGTGAGTATGGGCCACATATGCATGCTGCTATGTGGCCCCACCCCAGCATACTTTCAATGTGGGGTGCTGGCGTACCAGTATGTGCTTTGGCTCTGTGCATGCCATGAACCTTTCATGCATGCATCCTTTGGGCAGAATGCTCATGTTTGCACCATTGAGCTTATGCACTGGCACTACGCATGGCTGCGCACACCGCGTATCTTTCTGCATAGTGCCCATTGTTTTCATTATGCATCTTGATGTAAATAACAGTGTGATCAAATAATACCATAAATAATATTTTCATTTTTTAGTTTGTTTAAAAAATTTACTTATTTTCAACTGGTGGTTGGGATTAATCGGTCTTACTTGTCACAGGTGTACAGGTTGTGCCAAGGACAAGAGAGATCGGAATACACTGTGAGCTCCTAACTCTGCCAGAGCCACGATGTGAAGAGAGGTGTGTGATGATGATGTAGTGTCCGATTATAGTGTAGAATTGAATGACTCAGATACCAGATTTGATGTGGATGATGATCCAGACTATATCCCTTCTTCACCATCAGAGGTTGACATTGATGACTTTGACATTTGTCTGGATGAACATGAAATGACGACCACTGTGGATCCTGATGTCACCCCTAGTACCGACAAGAAACACAGCCAGCCTTTCTTAGAGCGAATACCTGCAGGAAATCTACTTCTATCAGCAGGAATACTGTTTTCTGGTTCACCGGCTACAAAAATCCTTAGAGTTCTGCAACACATGGTGTGTGCTGTTACACCCTGCGGACCTTTTTCGCCACCAAGCTAAAATATTGCTACCTGCCATTTGTAAAGTTTGGAATGTGCAGCGGGGAATAGCTGATTGCGAACCTATTATCAGAGCAGTGTGGATTGGTTTGCAGTGGTGATGGAAGGGCAGATAGCCCTGGCCACTGTGCCAAATATGGCACATATTCCTTTATGGAACTATCTGCTGGAATAGTTTTGGATATAATGCTTGTCCAGGTGAGATTATTTCATATTTCCAGTTTTTTTTCTTCATCCGTTCTTTTAACATACAACTGCATTGTAACATATGGCTTACTTACTTAGACAAACAAATGTTATTTCTAACTAGAGCAATGAGTGCAGTGGAAGTACGCATATGAAATTGGAGGGTCTTAAACGATGTGTGGCTGCCATCATGGAGTCAAGTCTAATCAGTGATCAACTCATTATGGACCGACACCTTCAGGTCATGAAATGGGTCTGTGAAAACACAGATGATACAGACCATCGAGATGATGTGTGGCATGTTGCCAAAGGTTGTTGTGTCTTTCCCGATCAGCACATCCCATGTTTCATGTAATGTCTTGCTGTTGATATTAGATGTTGATGTGTAGATGACCGACGAATAGATTTATGATATTTTTTATACATTTAGGAAAAAAATGGTTACAGATGTAAGCCATAATACCTGACAGGGTGGGCAGTATTGGGAAACACCGGACCGCCCAGGGGCATAAGGAGGCCCGACGCTGCAGGTGGAGTGCCTTATAGCCCCTGGAAGGTATGGTATTTCCTAATACCGCCCACCCAAGAGGGTACTATTGTGCTTATAAAATGGGCACTGTAAAAAATGAGTTAATAAAAATTTTGAATAAAATAACTTTTGTAATAAAATACTTCCTCCACCTTTATTTTGAGCTAGGGACTTTTGGTATAGAGGAGTCTCCATAGCTGTAAGTAGGAGTGGCTGTTATGGTTACCACCCCCCCCACACACACAGATCGCGAGTCTGCCTTGCTGCAAGAAACTGCTGATTGTTTCAATGCTACAAAATACAAGCAATCAGACTGTATTCCCTTTTGTTTTTTTGTTTTATTGTTACTATGCTGGCATCAGTCCGTGCCACCTCCCCCACCCCACTGGACCAGGTAGATGCTTGTCTTGGCCAGTCAGGAACAAGAATTTTTCCTACCCATTTTCTAAGGTATCTTAGACTCTTCGTAATATGCTATGTGTAATAAGATCAACATGAGATGAATGCACTGCATGTAGTATTTCTTTTTGTAAATATGTCTTCTAATTATAGTATTGTATTTTTTTGTTAGCATAAAGTACTTTTTTTTGCAACATTACCAATACGTCATGCCCTGATAATAGAAACAGGTAACCCATCGACAGACAAGGATCTCCATGACCATCTAGTCTGCTCACAATCACCACACTTTTTTATAGCCTCTGAGACTATCTAATCAGTGTGTTTTCATACTCCTTCCCACCTCAATGTACTGTTGATACTGTCCTATATATTGTTAAGACAAAAAACTGTACTCTCTCCCATTATCTCTTGTGCCCGACCACAACTTGTGGTGACAGTTTTGAAATATGTCCTAATCATAAACTGATCAGTGTGAAGTCCATGAGTCATGATTTGCTGAGATTTGTGTTAAGTAATGCAAATAATATATCAATTTCTACACCCCCCTTCCACGTGCATCATCTTTTATTGATTTTGCACATGTATCATTCTCTCACAACCCCTGCCTGACCACCTCCACCAACCAGTAATTATTTCATGGGTTCCTATCTCTATCTATATTTGAAGATTGCTCCCACTCCCACCACAAACACCTTCACCATTTTCTTGACAGGACAGATCATGGAACACTTTGGTACCTGTCATGAATGTCCAGAACCAGTTCTCTGCTTTTTTCCACTATGTCCTTGACTGTCTCTCCTCACTATGCCTTCAGGTCAATGCTTTCACTTTCCAATCTGCATGAATTTGTAACAATATACTTCCAGGTTTGCTGTCTGCCCCCAATTATATCCATCCTTTTTAAAATCAGAAATAATCGAGACTGTTGTGTCAGGTGGTGGATTGATTCTAACACAGTACATTATAGTCATAAAATGACAATTCTTTTATTGCAGCATCCAATGCTGCAGTGCAATTGGAGGAATTTGTCTCAGGGACCCGACTTTGTAAAGACGTCCGTTGTTTATCAGGAAAATACCAGATGTCTGAAATTGAGGCTTTTCATAGTCTCCTAATACAATTTGCTCCCAAGATGACAGTGTTCTCATTCAATGGCATGAAATGCAGGTACACCTACTTTCCACATGAAGCAAATACTTAAAATCATTAACAACGTTGTTGTTTGTTGAAAAGATTTATTGAGGTCACTTTATTCAAAGCTGGTGAACATTTATGATGTGTTTCACATCTTTGAAATTTGTTACAACCAATAAAATGATCAGTGAAGTCCATTAGTCAAAATTTGCAGGGACTTGTACTAAGTAACTCTAAAAATAGATAACTTTCAATACCTCATTACATGTGCATAACTTTTCATTGAATTTACCCATGTATCATTCTTTCACACCCACGACTCTACCCCCTAGACATTAACAACCAATGCACAGCCAAGGGTAACCTCCACCCAACTGGTCATTAATCAAATGGAAATGACTGGCTCTGTGGTCATTATTGTGAATAGCATAGAGTTTAAACTGAAGTTCAATTATAAAGTTTACTCAAATATGCTTATCTGTATTGCAGAGCTCAACTGGCAGCAATGCATTATAATGAGAATGCACGAAGACAGCAGGCAATCACAAAAGATGGATCTAAGAGATATTCCCTCCATTTTTCAAAGTACAAAAAAGGAGGCTATGTTGTTCGTGGGGTACTTTCTACATGTACTCATGGTGAGTGGTGTTGTGTCACTGTCTTGAAATCAATATATAGTGTATAATAGTTCATTCTTTTTTATTCAAATCATCCTTCTCAAAATGCTGTTGTACCACAGTTCAAAGGTCAAGGAATTTGATTGTACCATTCTGTGGTAGAACAGCATTCAAGAACCTATAGAGACTGCACAAGTCAGTATAACTGTGAAAGAGAAAAAAACACAATGCACACATTTCACATAATACTATACACTATAGAGAATACAGGATGAGTGACTTTATGCATAACCAGTGTGTTCCCACAGACCTATCTAGATTCGCTCTAGATGTCCAGATGTCAGAGGGAATCAGAACCAGTCTGTGGCAGAACACACTGGTTGTGCATGGTTGCTCATCCAGTATTCTCTATATAATTACTGATGCGCACTTTTTCCCATAGGGAAACCCAGTTATAATTTGCTGTTATAACCAGCTGGCCTGGTTATAACGGAAAACATGCGCTGGGTTTCCCTTGGAGCACGCATGCGGAAGTCGCTGAATTTCCTTCTGTAGGGTACCTTACCTCTTGGCCACAGACTTTGCCCCTCGATCTTGGCGGTAAGTTGCTTTTTGTGAAAAAAAAAAAAACTCTCCCTCTGACCCTGCAATAAAACACAAAAAAAAATGGAAACTTGTCACGCGCTGGAGAGCCCTCTCAGCAATCATGCGCCAGCTCACCACAACTGCCGCTGGGCAGCCAGTTTCAAAATAAAAATAAAAAATGCATCTAATCAATGTTTTAATTGAAAAGCCCATTTCTTTATCCCTTGAATAAATGGGGTACTGTAACTTAGGGACTGCACAGAAACCGGACTGCTCCATGGCTGCCTGAATTTGCTTTCCGCGTTCTTTATTTTATTTTCTATAATTGCTGAGGCAAAAAAGGGCATGCCAGCAATTATAAAAAATAAAATATGGGGTGGCTTCGCCCTTGGGGTTTATGTAGCATCCCACAACTCGGGTGTGTGTAAAATCTCGTTACACAGGCGTGTGTGATTCTCCAGAAACACCGAGGGCATAAAAAGGGTTTGCATAAAATCCACATTTAATAATGCTGATCATGTTTTATTTTTTTTATTTACTGGTTGATATTGTTTACCGCATATAGTCATATGGTATGGATGAAGGAGGTAAAAAGAATTAAGTTTTTAATTATTTATTAAAAAAAAATATTTATTCAAAAAGCTGCAGACAGCAATCTTCTTGTGCTGCTGCTGAGTTACTGCCTTGAACCTCTTCATGAAGGGTATGCTGACACTACCTTGACAATTCGAGAGCGATCAACACTACAGCGACCACAGCACCAGGTTGCTGTAGTGTCAGTGTGGGACCCCACCACTGCTTTCCAGGGGTATTGCACCCCCTCCCCAAAACTACTCCAACTCGGAGTTGATTATTTTAGTAGTGGGGGGTGTTGGGTGCAGAGCCCCCTGCACGAGGGGTTCAGGGGCGAAATCCCCTGAAGAAAACAATCTGTCCTGTGACTCCCTTCATGCCGACCGCAAATGCAGTCAACATAAGGGAGTCACTGTAATGTCGGTCGACAAATAATTTGTTGACTGACTGTCATGGATCCTTCATGAGGTGGGATGTGGTGACAGAGGTAGGGATTTTCAGACAATGAAGCATGTGCCAAAAGGGGTCCTTGGTTCCTTATTTTTATTGTATAAAAATGTATTCAAAATCAATAGTGTTGAAAGCATACTGTTTGAATATCTTCATCACCTAGTGGGGTTGTTTACTGAAAAGTCATTCTGTTGCTTAATCAGACTACGTTTGAGACCTGATGATTGAAGTTGAGGACATAAGTAGTGAAATTTCTAATTATGATTTCTGCAGCATGACTGAACCACCTCCACCTGAATTTCTGTCTTCATCGTTCGAGCATCCGGATAAAAGATTTGCAGTAAACAGCCATATGTCAAAGTTTCTGCAATAAATGGAACACATCACACCAATCTCTATCATGATATTGTGAATTCATGATGTTTTAACTAGACATTGGATACAAAGTCAGGATGGACTGTAACTGACAACATTTCTGTATATGGCATGGCTGTTTTTGGGTGTGTTAGTGGTAACTTCATGAGCAGGATTTTTAAAAGAGGAGGCAGGGCTTGTGTCAATCCTTGCACCACATAACTTGCTGTTTTGATGGTGTGCTGAACCCATTTGCTGCCACTGTGATCGATTTTACAATATCTGGTGAAGTTATGAGAGTTACTGTGGTTTATGGCAGCATGCACCAAGTATGTTGCGCAAGATGCATTTATTTAGCTCCTAAAGGTGGCGCACATCAGTCCAATTTTCTTCTCCAGTGTCACCCTTGAAATACACAGCAGCAATATATTTAGAAGTTTCACTGCCTTCAGTCGCACACACACACACACTCACTCAAAATCTCAACCACCAGTCAGACACACACACACATGCGCACGCACGCATACATGCACGCACACATACTCTGTACTCTCATCCATTAGAACACCACTCACACACATACACAAACACACACTGTACTCTGATCCATTAGAACACCACACACACACCAGTTTTTTTCAAAACCATATCTGCTTTAAAACTAACAATGCCATTTATGATTTCCACATCTGATAGGTGGTGAGGGGTGGGAGTTGTATATAGTGATCATTGTCCCATGGTTCCATGGTGATACTGTTTGACCACTGGAGGTCATACACCAGAATGGAGTAGTTACTCATGTAACTACTACAAGGTCACGTAACACCCACTGCAGTACAAAATGATCCCATAAAAGGGAGATATGACAGAAGCATACTGAGCTACTGCCAGCAGGTGTTGTTTACAAACATGATGCTGAAACAACATTAAATGAGATATTTGGGATGGGGGTGGGTGGATATCTAGTGCATGGTCAGCAATAGGAGACCATCCAAGTATGATGTATGATGTTTGTTTATTTTAGATTTCAACAATGGGTGTTTACTCACCTGGTAAAGGTGATTGTGTTGGTTGACATCCATGGCACTCCAGACATTACCTCATGGGTTTTAACCCACCTGATAGGCTAGGTGATGCACATGATTCTAGGATCAAATTTCTAGTATATCCAGGTCCCAGAAACCCCTGCTCTCCAGTTCAAATCTTCCAAAGCTGAAAGAAAGGTTAGTAACACAGCCACTACTAACAAGAAAAGAAAAAACAGTAACCATGCTGTATAAATAATGCAGAGTGAGGCGACATGTAACAAATGGGCCGTTGGCCCCTGTTTTATTTTCCTAGTGATACAATCTAAAACTCGACCCTTAAGGGGTCGATGGTCAACATCCTGGATATCCTTTTGAGAAAACGGAATCAGTTATTCCCAGACAATCTATTTTCTCTAATCCTGATCACTTCTGAGCACTGTGTCGGGTGGGTCTTGGAGTGCCATGGATGTCAACCAACACAATCACCTTTACCAGGTGAGTAAACACCCATTGTGATTGGTTGACCATCCATGGCACTCCAAACATTACCTCATGGGTAGATAAGAAGCAGTACTGTACCCACGGGAGGGAGACAGAGTGGTCTAGGAGTGAGAGGAAGAGCTGGCAGCGGAGAGGACCTGTGTTGCAAAGGTTGTCTGTAGCTCTAATCTATAGTGCCTGGCAAACGTATGGATGGAAGTCCAAGTTGCCGCCTTGCAGATGTCTTCTGCCAAGACATTGGCCCTCTCCACCCAGGAAGTAGCTACTGCCCTGGTGGAATGGGCCTTGATACCCTGGGGGGGTCATTTGTTTTGCTTTGTAAGCCTCCTGAATGGTTCTTTTGAGCCAGCCAGCAATGGTAGTCTTGGATGCAGTTTTTCCTTGTCTTTGTCCCCTTGTGACAATGAACAACCTCTCGGTCTTGTGTAGAGGTAGAGTCCTAGATATGTACATGGATAGGGTGATCCCTACATCTAGGTGGTGTGGGACGGTCTTGTCTCCCGGTTGAGTGTTTCCAGTCAATGTGGGTAACTCAATGGGTTGTTCCCTGTGAAAGGTGGAGGATACTTTTGGTTGGAAGGCTGGAACCATGCGCAGGCATACCCCTTGAGGGGTGAACACCGTGTAGGGTTCCTTGCAGGACAGCGCCCCAATTCCCTGATCCTGCGGGCTGAACATATCGCGACAAGGAAGCAGGTCTTCAGACCAACCCAGAACAGGTCTACTTCCTGTAGCAGCTCGAAGGGGTTGTCCTGAGGGAGTCTAGTACCAGTGGGAGGTCCCAGGGAGCGATAGATGGTCTGACTCGGGGTTGCAGTATCTCGACTGCTTTCAGAAAACGCAATGTATCCAGGTGAGCACCTGGGCTGTGTTCCCCTGTGGGACCAATGGCTGCCCCGATGGTCGATAGCTGCACTCTAAGGGACGAGTGGGCCAATCCCTTCTCTACTCCTTGTTGAAGGAATAAGAGTATAGTGGACATGCCTGCTAGCTCCGGATCCTTGCCCTGATCCCGGCACCACCTCCCGAACACCGACCATTGTCTACCGTGGGTAGAAGTGGTCGAAGACCATCTGGATTGTAGTATTGTGGAGATGACTGAGTTGTGCTATCCTGCATTCATCAGTCTCTTCCTCTCAGGAGCCAGGCTGTGAGCTTTAGCGTCTGTGGGGCCAGGTGTAGTACTGGTCCCTGGGTCAACATGTCGGGTTGGTAGGGTAACCTAAGACTGGAAAATGTCATTGCTAACACTGTGGCAAACGATGCTCTCCATGGCTAGTATGGAGCCACTAGAATGATGGTCCGTCCTGAAGATCGGATCTTGGCTAGAACTTGTGGTAGCTTGGGTATGGGTGGGAAGACGTACGACTGATCCCGGAACCATGGTTGTGACAGGGCATCAGTCCCTTGGGACTGAATTTCCCTGTATCTTGAGTAATATCTCCTGACCTGCACATTTTCTGCCATGGCCTTGAGGTCCATGGATATTGGTCCCCAGGTCTTCTGGATCAGATCGAAGAGGCTGGGGAGTAGATGCCACTCCCCTGGGTGGACTTGTTGTTGACTGAGCCAGTCTGCATGAATGTTGAGCTTGCCGGCTAGATGAACAGCGCCGAGATGGGTAAGGTGGTTCTGTGCCCAGTTGAGGACTGTTGCCACCTCTCTCAGCATAGCTCTGCTTCTGGTGCCTCCCTGTTTTGCGATGTACGCCACAGTGACTTGGTTGTCGGAACATATCAGGACCGACTATCCTGCGATGGAGGTCTTGAAGGCTCTGAGAGCGTGGTATACTGCCCTCATTTCTAGGATGTTGATGGACAACTGGGCCTCTGATGGCATCCATTGGCCCTGTGCCATCCTGTTGCCTAGGCAAGCACCCCATCCCAGAAAGCTCATGTCCATCTCTATGGAGGCATGGTAAGAAGCCTCCAGCGGCACCCCTCGAGTGAGATTGGTGCACACTGTCCACCATGTTAATGATTGTCTCACTGATGGTGGTAACGGGACTGTGACATGCAGGTTGTATTTGTTCAGAGACCCCCATGTAAGGATGTAAGTATGTAGGGGTCGCATGTGCCACCTGGCCCAAGGTACCAGGTCTATACAAGATGCCATGTAACCCAATAGCTGGGCTAGTCATCCCATGGTCGCATGATGGCAGTTCCGCAGTCAGCGTGACAAACTGATCAGGTTGAGCACCCTTGTTTGGGATGGTTTTGCCCAGCCCTGTAACATGTTGATGTTTGCCCCTAGGTGCTCTATCTGTTGCGTGGGCACCAGATGGCTCTTGGCTAGGTTCACCACCCATCCGTGCTCCTCGAGAGCCCTTAGGGGAAGCCTGGTATGTATGAGGAGGGAGCGCTCTTTAGAGCGTGCCCAAATCAGCCAGTCGTCCAGGTAGGGGGTGATATTGAGACCTTGTTCTCGGAGCCTGGCCACTAGCACTACTGACACCTTGGTGAACACTCTTGGTGCCGAGGTTAGTCCAAAGGGTAGTGCCTGGTATTGGAAGTGCTGGCCTAGGATGTGGAATCTGAGGTACTGTCTGTGTTTCGGTCTGATGGGGATATGAAGGTATGCGCCCTTTAGATCTATGAATGTCAGAAAATCTCCTACGCGGATACTGAGTAGGGTCGACTTTAGTGTGGCCATCTTGAACCTCTGGGGAACTACGTCCTGATTGAGGTGTTTGAGGTCCAGGATGGGGCGTAGTTTGCCTGATTTCTTTGGGACAAGGAAGAAGATGGAGTATGCTTCTAGCTTCTGTTCATGTGGAGGTACGGGCTGTATAGCTCTGTTCTGGATCAGGTCCCACAGGATTTGTTGTACCTGATGGGCTGTAGCCTTCCTTTTGGCAATGGGAGAGGTGATGAACCTGTGTGTGACGGGGGATTCTGATAACTCTATCGAGTATCCTCTTGACACCACCTCTTGAACCCACTTGTCCAAGGTGGTGTAGAACCACTGGTGGCTGAAGAGTGATAATCTTTGTCCCATGGGGGGACACCGTTCCCGCCTGCAAGTGGGTCTGTGTGAGTAGTCATTGTTGTTTTCCCCTCTGACCTCTACCTCTTCCTCTGAACCTTGACCTGTGGGATCTGAAGGAGGAGGGCTGGTAGGAGTGGGTGAAAGGGGTTTGTTGTGTGGTGTGTGTACCTCTGCCTCGAAATGTACTGGTTTGGTATGAGGTATCTCTACGTGTGTGGTAAGACTTGTTCCCCCCCCCAAAACCTCCACCTAGTGGAGGGTAGATAGGAGTGCCAACTTTTGTTCTTGAGGAGTTCTTTGCCCTCCTCTTTCTGCTTTAGGAACTCCTTCAGGCCCTCCCCAAATATATGTTTCCCCTTCATGGGCAAATTTTGTAGTCATGTCTTGGATTCATTGTTGGCATCCCATAGTTTGAGCCACAATGCCCTTCTTGCATGGTTAGTGATGGCTGTGGCCCATGCGTTCAGTCTGAGTGAGTCCACTGCCATATCAGCTAGGCATTTTGCTGCATCGAGAGTGCATTCCAACAGTTCTGCCTCTCTCTATTTGGGGTTAGCCTGCTCAAGAAGCTCTTCTAGCCAGTGTATCTGGGCCCATGCTGTGTAAATGGCCATAGTGGATGCCTTTGCAGCCATTCCCTCTGTCTTGAAAGCCTTCTTTAACATATCTTCCACTCTTTTTTCTGTGAGATCCTTCAAAGATATGGTCCGCATGGCAAGATAGTCTTTCTACTGAGTGCAGCCACCTGAGGATCAATGGTCGGGGCCATGCACCAGTTGCTGGCCTTGTCCTCTTGGACTGGGTACATGCGGTCCAAGTTTCTCTTGTTCAACATCCTGCTAGGCTCTGTGGATTGCCACTCCTTGGTGATGATGTCCTCGATCGCTGGACATACCGGGAAAGTTTCCTTAACGGTTGCCCTCTGCTGAATCATGGGGTCCAACTTCTATTCTGGTTTGTTTTCCTCAACTTCAAACCCCATAGTGGCCTTGGCAATTTTCATGAGGCCTGGAACCATGTCAAAGGAGCATAGTTTGGACATGAGGGATGGAACGGATTGCGGTTCCATGTCCTCGTCATCAGTGTCTGCCCCGTCTTCTTCATCTGGCATGTCCTTGTCCTCTCCGGAGTCTGGCTTGTGGCTATCTGGTACTGGCTCTGTGTTATCCAGGTGGTCCTCATTGGCCCCCCCTGCAATGTCTGGCACTGGAGTTGGTGCGGTCGGTGTCCTGTGCTGAGTGAGGGATTCTAACTTCTCCATCACCTTCAGCATGAAATTTTGTTGACTCTCCATCATCGCTACGGTGGCCTGTTGATTCTGGAGTAAGAAGACGCCCGGATCCATCCATGTGGAACCACTGGGCCCAGGATTATTGGGGCCCATGCCAGCGGTTTGTTCCAGAGATAGGTTGTCATCATGGTGGAGGAAGGCGGCGCATAGGGGGCATGGGGCAGGAGGTTAGCACAGTGCATTTCTTGGCCTTGACCATCTGGAGAAGACAAAAAAATGGATGCTTATTCATTAGGGTTACGTAACAATGGGCCTCCAATCTGTGGTTGCCCCAATTCTGTTTAGTGCTGCTGATGTGAGGTGAGATGCAGGCTGTCTTCCTCATGGGGGTCGCTAGAGAGAGGAACCCACATGGAGACAAGCAGACTGGAAGTCGCTATGGAGAGGGACCAACAGTACATCAGCATGTAAGGTTCTGGACATATGGGTTGCTATAGAGAGGAGCCCATATGGACAGGGGCAAGGGGGTACCTTGGAGTATAAGGTCGCTGAGTGAAAAGGGACCCCATATGGAGGTAAGGGGCAAGGCTGCAGAATGTCTATATGGGCCCCTTGTAAGCTGCCTACAAGCCTCCTGTAATTAGGCTGCGTTTAATTATATGGCTGTATCCCTGACATGCTGCAGATACAACTGCCTAGTGGATTTTGGCGCATTGGCAGAAATTGGGGTGAAAAAAACAGGGTATTTATTGCCATTTCTAGCACCCTAGGAATGCAGCTGTGCCCTCAGGTTCGCAATGGCCGCGCATGCGCGGTCAGCAGAAAAGAACTTCGACCCCACCCCTCCCCAATTGCCTAATAGCCAGCATTAAATAGGGATTGAGAGAAACTCTCCAGAGGCCATGAAGACAGCACCTCTGGGTGTTGCATCACTGTCCTGGGTGCAGTCGCGCTTGTTTGCTGACTCTCCTAGGTCAGCCCAGAACAGTAAGGGACTGAGGGGCCAGGCCATGTGGCCGGGGGAGGGGTAGGAGCGCCACGCTGTTGCTTTAGGTCACGAGGGTGTGCCTCCTCATGATGTAGAATGCCTTAATTCCCTCCTGTTGTGCTTCCCCTGTTTGAATGTGATAATTCACCATATAATGTGGTGGGGGCAGCTGTAGACACTCGCGAGGAGGCGAGCGATAGTGGGTGGAGGGAAGGCAAAAGGCCTGTGGCATCTGGCTGCCCTAGATGCTCACGAGGAGGTGAGTGATAGCGGGAGGGAAGGCCAAAAGTCTGTGGCATTTTGTGTGTGCTGCACCACGAGGAGGAGGTGCAGCAGGCCCAGGGAACAACAGTCACACTTGGGAAGGAGAAAAAAACGAGCTCAAAGCCCAAAAAAGCAGCTGGGCACACAACGCTCATCCCCAGTAGGCTTACATGAAGCCAGCTGAGTGCTGCCTAGCACATTTAAAAACGGAGCATGCTAGGTGAGGGACGCGCAGGGGGAGGCCAACAAGCATGGGAAGACACAGGCCTTGTGCCTAAGTGTTTGTGGAGGGATTTAAATATGAGCCTCAGATTAAATAAAAACTCGGCATTGCAATAAAAACTGCCACTGTATTTTAACTTCTCATTAATCAAAAAAAAACCAGTCATTTAAAGTCTATGAACAACACAAGAGATCGCAAATGAGCAGTGTAAGCTTGACCTAGTTAGGAAATCACAGAGTGGAGTTTTCCTTGCTCATAAGAGCTAATTTTACCTTTGTTACTTGATCTCTGAGCTAACTACACATAGTAGAAGAAACCCAAGCAAACAAATACAGTACAAGGAACCATAGCAAACAAAAATCCTTGCAGAACTATACTCCCAAATGGGAAATAATTATTTTAAAAAACAATTGTATGTATGG
Source organism: Neoceratodus forsteri (assembly GCA_016271365.2). Lineage (NCBI taxonomy): Eukaryota > Metazoa > Chordata > Ceratodontiformes > Ceratodontidae > Neoceratodus > Neoceratodus forsteri. Next base: position 909,031,417 of record CM028131.1, on the reverse strand, counting down.
TAGGATGCAATTTCTTGAAAGGTGAGCAAAATGCTAAGTATAAAGAGGCCTACCTTGAAAATTAGGACAGCAGGGATCCTGGTGTGCTTGTAGCCTGATCAGATGCACCATTTGAACTGGAGAGCAGGGGTTTCTGGGACCTGGATATACTAGAAATTTGATCCTAGAGTCATGTGCATCACCTAGCCTATCAGGTGGGCTAAAACCCATGAGGTAATGTCTGGAGTGCCATGGATGGTCAACCAATCACAATGCACGTTACAATCATAATTTTTTTCAGAAAACAAAAAAATGAAATAAACCTAGAAGGAATTATCATCAGTAAAGTTTTATTCATGAGTATAACTATACAGAAATAAAATCAGCATAACATTTCAGGTTGTGTGTATAATTCATAGTTTTTACTTTGGTTTGAAAATTCATCTGTTGGAACAAATGGCAATTAAATAAGATTTAAACTGTCCAGACTACAGATTTTAACCATACTAATGTATAGCAGTTTACAAAATATGCAAGTAGAGTCACGAAAGTTACAAGCAGATACTACATTTTTAATTTTTGAACTTTACTATCTATTTCGAAGTAAGCTAACATGAATATTAAAAACTGTTGTAAACATGGTCAACTGCTATAAAATATGTTTCTTTGACTCCTGATTTAAATTGACATAGGGATGGACTGATGCTGCTAAGTGCCATACAGGGATAAAACCTAATAATTTTGTGGTATGAGAAGTAGACCTGATCTGGTACAAAGATCGCATCATTTTTTCTATTCAGAGTTCCAAACTCTATGAAAGTAGAATTGTAATCTGTAATACCAACAAGAAATACAATATAATTTGTTACTTCAATTTGGTGTTCATTATTACATCAGGAAATTAATTTTTATTTACAATTAAGGATACTGAAAGCCACAATACTGAGGTGAAGGAAATGATTCACATATTCTGTTCACTGCACACAAAGGTAGTGGCACTTTCACGTGATCTCCCAGAAATCCCTAGCACCATCTTATTAGCTGCCAGTAGACAGTGTAACGATAACGTCTACAGGAGAAAAACAATTAGATATCTGTTGAACAATTAGGTAAATAGGGGATACACAATACTAATATTTAAAAATATGCTATTTATTTTAATACTTGAGGTGTCAGAATGTTAAGTCACTAGTGTCGGAGCCACTAGTGAGTTATGATAGTCCTGCTCATTCAGAAATATATATAAGGGACCAGATATTCAAATGAGATGCGAACAACACAACTGAGCTGTGTTGTGCCAGCACATCTCCAAATTGTGCACATGGGCCATATTCACAAGGAGGGGATGCACTGAGCAATTCCGGAGATGTGCTGCTCAAAGTTTGCATGGAAGAACCATGCCTAAGTCGTAGCCAGCCACAGGTGGGCTGATGTACTGCACAGCGCAACAAGCATCCACCAGCCATGTCTGATTACCCACACCCACCCCAGTTCATATAAAATGATCAGACCCATCACATTCCTGGTAGTCTACTGGACCCCCCCACTCTCCCGGCCACAACTGTCGTCAAAAATAAATCAGCCCCTCATTACCCAATATTCTGGTGGCCCCACCTCCCCAATCAAAGTAAAAATACAGCATCCCTTTTTTCCATGATAATCTAGTGGCCCCCCCACCTGTCCCTGATAGAAATAAAGCATACCCTTCTTTCCTGGTAGTCTAGTTCCCCCACACATCCCCAATCATAATGTCATTGTGAATGATGACTGACAGTACACAGTGTAAGACCATTGGTCAACAGTGCTGACCAGGGAATTGTAGTAGGTAAAATAAGCTTTCATTCATGACAGTTCAGTCAGTGGGCAGCTATGGTTGTGTAAGTGGTGGGTGGTGCTTTCCGACTCATTGCTACTGCTTGTATGTAGGAGTGGGGTGGGATGTGGGGTGCTGAGAGGGTGGGATGAGGGTCCACTAGACTACCATGGAAAAAGGGATGCTGTATTTTTACTAGTATTGGGGTTGGGCAGGGGGTCCACTAGACTACAGGAAAAAGGGGTTGCATTAATTTTAATACTCTCCGGGACGGGCAGGGGACACAATAAAATACTGGTGAATATGGGCTGATTTATTTTTTACTACGATCAGAGATGGACAGATGGGGGACACTAGAGTATTAGTTAAATGGTGTGATCAGCTGCATGAGCATGATCAGGTCTCACCCCCCACACCACCCCCACCCCTGTTCAACAACCATCATTACCAAATCAAATCACTTGATCAGGTACGTCTGGCATTACCTCCGTGTGTCAAGACATGCTGATTGATGTGCTGTAGTGAACTATAATATAGGTCACCAGCCACCCTTGCCTTTATGTGAAGCTGACCAGGAGCTAATTGCCTGCCTCCTCCAAGTTGACACTTTTGTGAATTGGCACCTCGTCTGCCTGACTCCAGTTATCCATCAACCACACTGTATCTATTGAAAAGGTAAAGAACCTTGCTAGGGGTGCTGGCAGATCTTCCCTTTTATACAACACCAGTAGTGATAAATGTTCCCTGATAAACTACCTCAGGGTCATTACTATCATTTCTATTACTATGATGGAAGCAAAACCTACCTGTCCAAAGCTCTCAATGGCTCCAATTACTGTGAAGATTCCATTGATATGAGAATCCTTCACCTGGTTCTTGATGCCGTCCTCTCCCCTCTAACCTCCTTAACCACTCCCTGTGCCTGGGCAACTGCATGGAAAACAGCTGTCACTACCCCAATCCTAAAAAGTGGAAACTGCACCTCTCCAAACAATTACAGACCCATCTCCATCCTCCTCCCACTATCAAAAGCCCTTGAAAAAATTATGGCAATCAACTCACGGAGTACCTGCTTGCTCACAACCTACTTTGCAGGGAGCAGCATGGTTTCAGATCTGGCCACATCACCACTACTACTACCCTCATGGAGTTCTCCAATTTCCTTCATTCGGCCCTTGACAAAAAACACCTTGCTGAAAGCCATTTTCATTGACCTGTCTAAGGCCTTCGACACAGTCTCCCACCCCCTTCTCCTGAACTCACTTTACTGCATCGGTGCATTACAAGGTCCCCGCTCCTGGTTCTCCAGCTACTTCACCGCTAGATCACAATGTGTAAAGATTAACAATACCCTCTCTACCACCCTACCTGTCTGCTCTGGGATTCCACAGGGCTCCATGTTGGGTCCTCTGCTGTTCAGCATCTATCTAAATGCCCTACCTGAGTGCTTCTCTGGTAGCCTGTTGTTGTATGCTGATGACACAGTTCTCTACACCTCACATTCTGACCCTGCTGTGCTCCAGTTCTCCCTCCAAGACTCCTTCAACCAGGTTGAAAACTGGTTTACAGACTGCAGACTTGTCAACATCAAGAAAACAAAGTCCATGCTCTTTGCACATCGCCAAAAAAGGCCAAGGACATACATCTAAAAATCCTCTCTAGCTCACTCCTCCCACTGGACCAGGTTCATACCTATAAACATTTGGGCATCACTTTTGACGTTGCCCTCTCATTCCATACCCACATTAACTTACTCTCCTTTGCCATTAATGCCCGCATCGGCCTGCTGTACTGACACAGGGGCTGTTTAACATCGGAAACCCTCCAGCTGGTAGTTACCTCATCAGTCCTGTCACTCATTGACTATGGGCTCACCATTTACTAAACCGCTGATCCCACTGCACTAAACAAAATCCAGCTGGCTATCAATAAAGCATGTTGGCTCCTCTTGGGGGCTGACAAACGAACCCATACCTGCACCCTCTATGCCCTAATCAATATTCTCACCCTGGAGGAGAGACTCACCAAAAAAATCCACCTGGGTCTGACCCCCCCACCCCAGGGGTCACTGCATCCCTCCTCTCAGCCACCTCCTCTGTTGCCACTCATACTGCCACCAAAAATGTATGGACAGTTCCCAGGATCAGGACCACCTTGGCTCAAAGATCATTTCCGCATTGAGCACCCACATGGTATAATGCACCCCTTGCTGCCATCACCTCCATCTCAAAGATAGGTCCCTTCAAGGCAGCCCTAAAGAAGCACATTTTCTCCACCCGTAACTACCACTGTGCCAATTAGGCTTAGTCCCAACCCCAGCTCTCACTCTAGAGGGCGTCTCAGGCTTGCCTATGACAAAATTCTAATGGATGCAGAACCCCCTAGTACTGCTTCCTTAGCCCACTGCTTTTGATTTATTTTATATGTTCCATAACTCTTGTTATATGTATCACACCCCTCCACCCACTAAGATAACTTGACAATGCCCATGAAAGGCTGCTTCCAACTGTTTTGGACTGTAATATTATGTACTACCACTTCGCTTAGCTACCTTATGTACAGGACAATTATCAGTCTGTACCTGTATCAGCGATCTTGACAATGCCTCCCTGAGGTTGCACCATATGCTAGGACTGTTATAAAATGTCTCTACCAGTATACTTTGGCTACCACCTGTATAGGACAATATCCACCTTTGTATCCTGTTATTGTCTGCCATCTGCTGTGTCTAAACTGCTATAATTTACTCTTTTTTTCTTTTCTTTTCTTTTTTTTACTATTATATGATGTAGAGCCTTTGGAAATGAGTCTACAACTCAAAGGGCTGTAATTCATCTGATATCTTAAATAAATTAAATAAATAAAATTACATTTGCTTATCTCACAGTCTTACCTCCAGATAAACATTTATCTGGAGGTTAGGCATGCCACAATGACTATCCTTTACCTAAGGATCAATCAGAGAGCAGCTTTCAAATTGCTGATGACATCACAATAGGCTGGTCCTGCTCTGAAGCTAGCTGCTGAATTCAAAGATCAACAATTAACTCTACACAAACAGCTGATTTAAATGGTATAACTTATAGACTGATGTTGTATAAATTGAATACACAATGGTCTTTCTCAAAATACACAACTTATCTTCATTTGTGAGGGAGTAGAACTGTTATAACTCACTCGTGGCTCTGCCACTTGAGAGTTATTTTCATGCCCCCTCACTCATGAAGATAAGTTGCATATTTAAAGTAAGGTCATTGTGTATACCCTATATCTCCCAGAGCACGCTAGTATGAGATGCGTGATAACTTGATACACTGGCTTGCTAGATTATTTTAAATATTATGGATGACAGTGGCATTGTCCTACAGGATACTCAGATCTAACCTTACTCCAGTGATTGCTTAGTTGGCAGCTTGGACTCATGGAATTAGTATTAGACATTGTACTATGGTCCCATGCCTACTTCTGCAGAAAAATCTAATACAATGGATTTTAAAAATAATACATGATTGATGGGTTAGGGTGTAAAATGAAGGGCCCAAGAGTAAGTTCAAATAGAACATACTCATGTATAGAAGCAGCCAGAACATGGCCATAATGCTGATGGAAAGTAAAGTATGCCATTTGAAGAACCCAAACGTCAAGGCATACTGTATTCAAGCGGGGATGAAGTGTTATGCATTGGTGTTCAGCCATTCTATCATGTACTGGAGCAATCTCTCTACAGCAGATGGACTCATCCCCAGTTTCATAGCTACACAGCTAATGCATGTGCACCTGCATTGAATAGTGACATTTTACACATTACTGTTACAAATAAAGATTACTTTTTCTCTTTACTTTGCTGTGACTATGTACAGAGTACAGCTGATGTCAAAATCAATACTCTATTTCTTTTTTTTATTTAATATACTTTATTCATTTTATGTTTTTGACAACATTCAGTGCAGACAATTTAACACTGCTGTTAGAGAAAAAACAACTGGCAATAGACAGTTACATGAATTTCTGTTAAGTTGTCTGCCACCCCCCCACATCCCCTCCCATCCCCTCCCCATCTGCCACTTATTCTTGTTAAGAACTAATGTAAAAAATATAGATATGAAAATACTGGCTTCAGGATTATACCTGATGGATACAACCTTCATAAAACACACCAGTAAAAATTTGGTATTAGTAGAGTCTATTGTACCAATATAAGAGTGTGTAATGTTTCCCATCTATGCTTATATCTTCCCAGTCTATTTTTGGTTCCAGCGATTGTGTGTTCTACTTGTAGAGCAAACATGATTTCCTCAAACCATTCTAAATAAAGGGAAGTAGATGAGTCTAACCAGTGCCTTAGTATTACTTTTTTAGCACAAGTAGTAATTAAAGCAATATGGGTTCTCTGCTGCGACCCTTGAACCTGCCTGAAATCGCCCAAAATGCATACTTCAGGATTGAAGTTATCAGCAAGCATAAGTAAGGGATTAAGATGATTTTGTATATCCATCCAGAAAGAGTGAATATTATCACTGGCCCATAACATGTGAAATAAATCAGCAGATTCTTGTTAACATTGTGGACATTTACTGGATGATAAAGCCCCTATTTGGTGCAGTTTAGATGGTGTATAATATAAATTGTGGTTAATATAGTACTGCATGAGTCTGTACCTATCCCACTTGATGTATTTATGTAGATGTTTCCAGATGCTGGGCAAATTCCTATGAGGGGATTTCGGTGGTAGAATACTGTCCCACCCATAGAACCGTTGACCTTCGAGGGTAGCAGTTTTCTTAAGGAGAAATTTATATGAGTAGGAAATAAAGTGAGATGTAGGGATGGATTCTAAATATGGGAGTAAGGTAGACATTAGGGGGCTATTTCATACCCCCGTGCCAAAATGGGATACTAATAGGTGTGATATTTGAAAGAATTTAAACACTTGATTCACAGGCCATTTAAAAATGGATCTTACTTCTGTAAAAGAGAGCAGTTTTTGATTTCGGATCAGCTGGTCTACACTTTTCACTCCCATATGTGGCCAAAAAAGGTGTTATATAACTGTCTTACCCGCTATTAAGAGGTTAGGGTTAGAGAACAGGGGCTGAGCTATATCTCTATTTGCATCTACTTTAAGGAAATTATTTAACTGATGCTGAGTGTAAATTAGGGCATATAATGGCGTATCCTGTAAGGATTTGGGGAGATTCTTCCTAGTAATAAAAGGAAGAGTCTTAGGATCAATACCATTCACCAAACATAGAGCCTGTTCAATTCTGACCCAGGAGGGACAATTGGAGGATTCTAAAACAGCTTCTGAGGAGTGTAACCAGAATCTAATCCTTGCCAAATGTATAGCTAAATAATATATATAAAAATTAGGGGCTTGAAGACCACTGTCAATTTTCTGATGAGTAAGTTTGAAATAGTTTCGTCTAACTTTCTTCCCCTGCCAGATGAAGTACTAAGGATTCTGTGTATCTGTGAAAACTATGACAATGGGAGGACCCCATTAAATGTTTGCAAAGGGTATAAGATTTGAGGTAGCACATTCATTTTTATTATGCTCAAACGGCCCCATAATGAAATGGGTAATTTTGACCATCGCTTGAAGTCCTCTGATAGGGTCTTAATTAGAACATCTAGATTAAGTTTTTTCATTATTCGTGAAAGGGGGTGCAGTAGGATTCTGAGGTATTTGAATTTTATAGCATTCCAAAATCAATACTCTACTTCAAGTCATACAATATGTGCTTATGATGTACAGACAGATATAGGAAGAAGCCAGCAGAATAAGTCAATTTGGTCTATCTAGTGTGATTGTACTGCAGAGTCCACAACTAGAGCACTCCCTACCCACTACTCCCATTCTCCAAACACATGATCCTTATCTTCCCCCTATTCCTAACAGAGCCTCTCTTAAAGCTGACTGCTGTCTTTGATGAGATTACCTCTTCTGGCAGCACATTCTAAGTGTCCACCACTCTCTATATGAAGAAGCGCTTCCTGACCTCCTTCCTAAGCATCACATCTCAAGCTGAAGGCTGTGCTCCCTCATGTTATAGTTTCACTAAGATTAAAGAGACTCTCCTTCTCCTACTCATTTATCACTTGCAAGTACTTGAAATTCACAATAATTTCCCCATATCTATATCTTTTCTGCCCTCTCTCCACTAATCCATGTAGTACATTATCAGTGCCCTAATCATCTCCTCATATGCCAAACCCTGCTGACCCACTGTCATCATTGTAGCCCTCCTCTGGACCTTCTACAGGAGGTTAATGTTCTTTTTGAGGTATGTGTTCCAGAACTGACACAGTACTCTAGATGTGTCCTTACCTGTGGCCTGTACAAGGGCAGCATAACCTCCTCTCTACTACTACAGCTACACATTCCCATATTAGATTTATTATACATTGTACTATATACGACGGTAAGAAATTGTTTATGTTCATTCATTTAGAATTAACATACTTCAAGCAAGATTATAATAATGGGCATGGATGAAAGAGAGGATAGCAAAGGTGGTCAAAAGGTAGGATAGATACATTGTATGTTGCATGATTACTGGCAAGAAAGTCTGTCACCAACATTTGACAAGGAAATGCAATCACTCTGAAAGGATAGTATTGTACAACACATCAACGTTGAGCAGGAAAAGAAAAAGCATGTGTTCATGAGGAGGAGGTCTTGTTACATATGATCAAGGTTTTTGAAGCGGTAACCAGGTAGCAGACCAATGCAGGGAGGCAGACATGGCCTAGCTGGATTCCAGCAAGTACCCCGACAACATCCAACATAAAATGTTGGTACCCAACATAGGCAGCCTTATGGTGAGAACTCAAATAGTGAAATGGTTTGGCAAACTTGCTTGCAAGCAGGAGCCAACTAGTAGGGGGGGAAAGTGGTGCACTACAGGAAGTGGAGATTGACTAGCCAGGTACCACATGGGTATTTTTTGGGTCCCACAATCTTCAACAACTACTGTATGCTACTTATATGACAGAGGGACTGGTAGAGATGTCAATCCAGTATGAAGATGACACAATGATCTGCAACAGGGTGGACTTGTTGGGCAGGGTGTGTGTGGAGGTGGTAAGATGAGGGAGGACCAAAGCATATGTGGGAGGCTGGAGGTTGGGTCATGCAGCCTAAGTGCAGTAAATGGAACAGGCATATGTGGAGGGTGGGGTGGGGGGCTGCCACTGAATGACTCACAATATCAACCTGCACCACAAAACATGTGGTGTAAAGTTATACAATACTCTGCATCCAAAATTGACATTATATGATTGTGGTTGGTTGAGAGACGGGGGAGGAGGATGGAGGAATGAACAGACATGGGAACAGACATTGAGGATGGGATATGCCATTTATGGACCATCAATATCATCCCACACACCAACAGGTTGCAGAAGTGATGCAACCCCCTGTTAATCTGATCGCTGTTCTATGGGCGGTGAGGAGGTGGATTTCAACAATTATACATTAACAGGATAAGGCATATGGAGGAGGAATGGGACATCCAACTGTAGGGATTTCATTATCAACCACACAAACCCAGTTGTCCAAACTGTTACAACCCTCTGATTCACTGGTTTGTAATTCATGTGTGGTGATGGGACCACCATTATACATTAGCACGTGAAGGCATATGGGGGTTGTGATTGGGCACACAACTGAATTGATAACTATATGAAACTAGTAAACAAAAAAGGTGTGCAATAACTTTTACAATAATATAATCTACAGGTTGACATTATATGGGGGTATATGTTGGAAGGGGTTAACACTGGTTTACAGTAATGGGTGCCTGCATATGGAGGAGTAGGATGGGATGTACCTCTGAAGTGAACACTATATAGAGCCAGTGCATAAACAGTTGACCAACACTATTGCAGAGCGCTGCAGCATTTGGCAATATATGGATGCAGAGTGGGGGGAGGTAGTTGAGGGGCACCAGTATACAGTAATTTTGGCAAGCATATGGGCCAGATGGGATATGCCAGTGGAGGTCTCTCTCAATACTGATCAGCACAGAACTCATTACCACACATTGTATTTAGGGTGTTGGCGTTTCTATGGGCTGACATTCATTTCGTACTGTGGCAACTGAATTTCACTAGAGCTCAAAACTTACTATTTAAATTAAATATATCATTTCTATAAATGGCAAGGTTGGGAAAATATATTTGAAAACAGACTCCACCATCCCCATAAAACTCAACATAAACAAATACAGACAACAAATACCAGGGGAAAAGGTTATATGCTATGAGGCACTATGAATAAATGAAAAAAAATGTCAACACATACCACAGTGACACTAGCATAAAAAATAAATCATACAACAGGCACTTCCTCAATTTTATTTTTTTTTTACTAATTATTTTTTTCATTTATTTCCCCATACCATGCAGTGTTATTCAGTCTATGTACGTTTGGAGTCCCATCAGACTCTGCAGCACTGAGGTCAGAGCTCTCATCGCTACTATCAGGTAGCTGAGGCTCAAACATATATGACTGCACAGTAAGAAGATTGGGCCAAGATTGATTATGTCCTCCATCTGACACCTCATCTTCTTCTTCATATTCCACTTTGGATAGACTACAGACATTCTTGTCAGCATCAATAGTATGGTGATAAATTGCATGGATGCATGTAGGGGAGGCTCCTCAGTCCATGTCATCATGTCCAGCATTGGGGGTGTGCTCAGAGGGAAATGGTGGTAGAGACGAGTGGTCAGGCATGTAGTTGTTTTGTAAATAAATGAAAAATGAAGATTGTAGTTTTAATTTTTTTTGCAATTCACCACAGTTCAACGTAGGCTATCTCGACGAACGCACAGCAACACTATCCAGGTACATGTCAGTGGCTCTTTAAACTGAGGGATGGGCTACATTCTGGTGGGGAAACAGCAGACCTCAAAAGCATAGCCAGTATCTTTGCAAACTATTACAAAACCCTATACTCTCAGGAAAGGGTCCCTAACCATGAAACACAAATAGCAGTATACCTGGGTAAACTGACTCTGCTAGCTCTCACACAGAGCAGATGCTCTCCCTTGAGCAAGCTGTTTTAGAGACTGAGCTTCAGGATCCCTTAAAGTGCTTGAAAAATTGTATCGCCCGAAGCCTAAATAGCTTTACCTCAGAATAGTATAAAACTTTTAGGGAACAGCTGTCCCAGTACTGCTACAGTTTTTTGGATCAATTCTGGGTTGGGAAAACACATCACTAGCATGGTAGACAGGCCAGATATCCATATAAAACCAGGGAAAGATCCCATGACATGTGAATCATACCATCCCATTTCCCTGCTTCCAGTAGGCCTTAAATTTTTCACTGCTGTTCTGGTGGCTAGGGTGCAGTAGGTGGTACAAACCCTAGTCAACCCAGATCAAACAGAATTCATCAAGGGAAGTATTCTACATGATAATATCCAGTGTCTCCTTAACATACTCACAGCACAGTGGTCAATTAATGCCTTTCAATTAGCCATTTCTGTGGATGCCAAAAAGGCTTTCATTTGGGTTGACTGGGCCTACCTCCTTGGTACCCCTGAGGCTGTGGGGTTTGGTCCAAAATTCCTGACTTGCATTTCAGCATCACATCCCTCACCTGAGGCTCTGGTTAGGGCCAACAGAGTCCTCTCCCCAGATTGCCACTGGCTAGGAGTACTCGGCAGGGGTGTCATCTATCACCCCTTTTATTTGCCCTTTTATAGAGTCCCTGGTGGTGGTGGTGGTGGTGAGAGGGAATTTTAACATCTGTGGAGTACTGGTGGGACAAGATGAGCAGAAAATTTCTCTCTATGCGGATGACTCCCTTTTTCTGGCAGAGACACACAGCATTCTGTTCCTGCCCTGCTAGAGGGACTGCACCATTTTGGCAGTATCTTGGGGTATACATATAACTATAGCATGTTGGAGGCTATGATTCTCTCAGGGATACATCTTCCTGACTAAAGAGGCATATTTCCCTTTAGGTGGGCCCAGCATAATACATTCAGATATTTGGGTACTAAACTAACAGCCCGACTAGCTAAACTCTATGCTCTGAATTAGCTTCCTTTACTGGATCTTCAACCCATGGCACAGGCAATCTTTGAGGGTGGTTTGAATGATCAGACAGCTTACTCACACCTCAAATGAAGTTAGTAGACCCATTCCTAGAGACCCCAAATTTGAGCTTGTGTCCCATGATCCTACTTTTAGACATTGGGACAGAATGATCCTTTCAAGACACACTCAGTTAGTTAATAATGGAGAGTAATAGTCTCTTTTGACCACCTAAAGGTGAAGTATGGTACCCCAATACAGACTTCTCTGCTATTTTGAACTGAGACACTATCTGACCATGGGCCAATGTCTGGTGCAGGTCTCTAGGCCCCTGTCAGAATGGGAGAACTTCCTTTACTGGTCAGCCCACCCCAACATGCAAGGCAAATATATTACCTTAGTGTACAAGGTCCTCCATGCAGCTGGGGACCATGGCCTGATGGGAAGGGAGGGAAACGTGGGAAGCCGAAGAAGGGGAGCCCATTTCAGAACAATAATGGCAAAAAGTTCTGAAAGACTGGTGGAAGGTTATGACGTCCATCAACTGGCAGGAATTTTGTTGGAGGCTCGTGGTCGGATTCTTTGTTGTTTGTGGTCTCTGTCTGCTGAGACGGAGAGAGAGAGAAAAAGCAGCCAGAGCTTCCTTAAATCAAGGAGGTTATTTTCTAGACTACACTGAATTGCATTATTGCTTTCTGGACCTGTGTAAGTAACTAGTATTGATTCTGTTTTCGGGGTTGACTTTTCTTAGTTTAACTTTAATTTGCCAGGGAGGAACTGTAGCTGGGAGATATTTGCAGTCATTTGTGACTAGACCTGTTACTTAACCTCTGTCAAATAGGTGTCTGTTAAGGAGAGGAGCTGAAATGGGCATAGTTGAACTGTGGATTTAAAACAGGAGTTGTTGTGGTCTCTGTCTGCTGAGACAGAGAGGGAGAGAAAGCAGCCATAGCTTCCTTAAATTAAGGAGGGTATTTTCTAGACTACACTGAATTGAATTATTACTTTCTGGACCTGTGTAAGTAACTAGTATTGATTCTGTTTTTGGGGTTGACTTTTCTTAGTTTAACTTTAATTTGCCAGGGAGGAACTGTAGCTGGGAGATATTTGCGGTCATTTGTGAGTAGACCTGTTACTTAACCTCTGTCAAATAGGTGTCTGAAAGGAAGTAAGGAAGGAAGGCACTCCCCGGGGTGGAGGGTCAGAGTTGTAGTTGATTGTTTCTGGAGGGCATAGGTTTACTCCCACCCAGCCTACCCATCACCCCACCCGCCCCAAGCGCATAACTTCCTTTATAGCAGGGTTTCTGACATCACTTCCCCAAAACTGCTAACAACATACACCTGTTCATATCCTTAAAGGCACAGCACACTGAATAGGGAGTAGAGATACTCACAAACTTGCACATACTAAAACAAGAACAAAAAACAGAAAAGCATCTGTAACAGGAAGGGACACAGACATGTGGGGAGTGGTGCACTGCACTGGCTGTGGAGCAGCAGTCTTCTGGGAGACATTCTGGAGACTGCATTGTTGCCCTATCTGCAGACACCTCTCTAGTCTGAGACAGGAGGTTGTTTGTCTCCACGCTGACCTGGCAAGGATTCGGGAAACCTGCTCCCCCACCCAGGGACCACCCAGGCCACTGCCACTACTTCAAAAGTTGAAAAGAAAGAGGAGTGGTTGGACCACTGAGGCTTCAGGGAGGATGAGGGTGGTGGAACAGAGGCAAATTCCTCCAGTTGTGCCTCTTCACAATTCATTCACCACTCTGGTGGAGCATGGTTCCTCTACGGAGGCACCTGCAGTGGAGACCAAGGAGGATGCTGGGAACCTCCACAATGGAGACCCACAGGAGGGTGGCACAGGACCCCACAGGGGAAGGAAACAACTCCTGGTGGGGGACTCAATTGTTAGGAGGATAGAACTGGGGAAGGGATGGGAAAGGGAGGTAAGGTGCCTGCCTGGCACCATGGCTTGGAGGGACAGGAAACTAATCCTCAGGATTATGGGAGCAGCTGCAAGGGGGAGTGAGCTGGATGTCATTATCCACCTAGGGACAAATGACCTGGCTGAGAATGGGATCAGCACAGTGCAATAGGAGTTTGTGGAGTTGGGTAGGGGTCTTAGACAAGTAGCACACATGGTAACTTTCTCGGAAGTGTTACCTGTCTATGGCATGGATGAGGCTAGGGTACTCCGCACCATGGGATTCAATGACTGGTTGAAAAACTGGTGCAACACTCAGGGATTTGGCTTCATTGGGGACTGGGGCGCCACCTGGAGGGATGCAGGCCTATACAGGCACGATGGTCTGCATCTATCCAGGAGGGGAACCAGGATCCTAGGTGATAGGTTTCAATGCTTCATTGGCAAGCATTTAAACTAGCCAAGGGGGGAGGCACTGAAAAGGAGAAGGGAAATCCTAGCCCCCACAAAAAAATCAGGGTAGTTAGTGAGGTAAACACCAAGACAGAGCAGTCGATAGGGAGAAGGGCAGGGGTAAATGGAGAAAAAGACAAAGGCAGTAAGGACAGGGATGGAGAAAAAAGAACTAAAGCCATAAAAATGGAGGGTAATGAGTACTAATGCCTGTAGTCTAAGTAAAAAGCTCCCCGAAATGGTGGCCTTGATGGAAGAGGGATGCCTGGATATAGTGGCAGTCACAGAAACATGGTACACAGAGAACCATGACTGGGATGTCAACATACCAGGGTACACAATCTATAGGAGGGACAGGGAGGGAAGAAGAGGAAGAGGAGTAGCTCTCCATGTAAGGGAAGAGATCAAAGCAACAGAACTAAATGGTAAACAGGGAGGAGAGGAGGCACTGTGGGTCACCCTGGAGACTGGAAATGGCACCACAGTCCACACAGAGGTTGTATAAAGACAAATTTTCTGCCTTCTGCTTATCCTCAGCATCTGTCACCAGTGAATTTGAATGCCTAATTCTCAAAGTGGAAATTACACAGACTACTGCACTCTGCATAGTAGGATGCTACAGACCACCGTCTGCTGGTCTACAGCTTGTGTCATATCTAAGTGACAAGTTGGGACAGGGGCTGCCAGAAACTATTATTTTAGGAGACCTCAACTTTGACTGGCTCTCTAGCGCAGCTGCCCCCCTTGCATCCTTCTGTGATGAACATGGGCTGATGCAACATATTACTGAACCAACATGTCCAAATGTGAAGAACTCCAGTAAAAGTACACTTTTGGATGTGCTAATGGTGAGCAAACCTCATCTCTTCTCCCACGCTGATGACTTCTTCTCAGACGCCAGTGACCATTGTTTTATTGCGGGAGTAAGATTCACCAACAACCCAGCACCCATCAGCAAGTTCTCTATGAAGAGATCCAGGTGCAACTTCAATGAACATGCCTACCTAAATGAGCTTAAGTACTCCCCTCAGTGGCAAGATTTCTACCTGGCCAAAACTATTATGTCAGCTTACAATATCTTCCATGACATTCTATCAAGGGCCCTTAATAAGTATGCTCCCTTGATTAAAGTTCGAACTAGGACCAAAACCTGTAAATGGTTCACCCCTCAGATCAAGTCCTTGCTTCTAGAAAGAGATAAGCTCTGGAAAAAAGCGTGCAGACTGAACACTGCAGAGGATTGGAACCAGTTCAGGAGACTACGAAATTTATATACCAAAACAATCAGAGAATCGAAGGCCACCTTCTTCAAATCCAAATTCGACTCTGCCACAAAGAGCCCAATCAAGCTCTGGAACACAATTAACGATCTGCTAGGCAACTCCTCAGGAAATTCACTCCCGACCAAGATTACCTCTGGCAACTCGACTATAACCGAAAAGATGGATATACTTGACGCATTCAATAACCACTTTGCTACTGCAGGCATAGCATTTGATAACTCCCCTGCAAACATACTTCGCTCCCAGGCTGCCAGCCAACTGCCTGAAACTCCGATAGCTTTGCTGCCTTTCTCGCTTCAACCTGCCTCATTGAAAGAGGTAGAGGACCTCTTGCTTCAGTTGGATACTAGAAAAAGTGCTGGGGCCAACACCCTTGACCCTTACTTCCTAAAAATTGCCTACCATGTACTAGCAATACCCGTCACCCACATTTTTAACTTATCCCTGTCTCAGGGCACCTTACCACCTATATGGAAGACAGCACATGTCATACCACTGTTCAAATCAGGTGACCCTGGTGATCTCAATAACTACAGGCCAATTTCTTTCCTTCCAGTCCTGTCCAAGCTCCTAGAGAAAATTGTAAATGCACAGCTGAGGACTCACCTTGAGTCTAGGGAATTGCTAAACCCTATGCAGTCCGGATTCAGAGCTAAACATAACACTATCTCAGCCCTCACCAAAGTTACTAATGACTGGCAGCTTAATCTTGAGAGCAAAAACTTTATTTATGCTATTTTCCTTGATCTAAGCAAAGTTTTCAACACCATCGGCCATAGTCTGCTCCTCTCCTCCCTTCATACCATAGGTGTGGAACCCTCCTCTCTGCACTGGTTTACTGACTATCTTACAGGGCGCCTTCAACAAGTTAAAGACAAAGGAGGCCTGTCCCCCTTAAAAACTCTGCAAAGAGGGGTACCTCAAGGTTCTATAGTAGGGCCCTTACTTTTTGCAATCTACATTAATAACATCAACTACTGCATAAAAGAAGCCAACATCCATCTGTTTGCAGATGATACAGTTCTCTACGTAAGTTGCCCAACACCTGAAGCTGCCTGCAATGACCTACAGTCAGAATTCAACCTTTTGCAAAGCCAACTCCTCCAAAAAAAGCTACTCCTTAACGCCAAAAAAAATGAAGCGATGGTCCTCTCCCCTTTCATCCATACAGCTAACCCTGTGTCCAGTGGGACAGTTCCCCAAATTACCACAGTTCTAGGTGAAAAACTAGAATTTGTTACAAAATTCAATTATCTGGGAGTTTGGATAGACCAAAGACTCTCCTTCATTGAACATATTGAGGACTTGCTAAAACAACTTCGGCAAAGGCTTGGCCTGTTTTTTAGAATCAACCAATTTCTCACCAGAGATGCCAAGAAGCAACTGGTCCAAACCATTTTCCTATCATTGGTTGATTACGCTGATTTCCTCTACAGCCAATGCCCCAACTCTTACATGGCTAAACTGGACACACTCTACCATCGAGCACTGAGGTTTATAACGCGACTTTCCTTCGACATGCATCACTGCACGCTATATGCGGCAGTGGGGTGGACATCACTAAAGTTCAGGCGCCACAGAAACACCGCTTTCTGGACCTATAGAGCCATCTCTAATAAGCTGCCTTACTATATCTCCTGCTGTCTTCCCCTGAGTATAATTGGGAAATACATGCTAAGAAGTTACTCAGCTAATACACTTAAAGTACCCAAAACAAAATCCCGCTTCGGCAAGGCAGCCATAAGCTTTGTGCTACCCACCTTATGGAACGATCTACAAAAAACCCTCAAATTAATCACTCTAATTGGTATAAATGCCTTCAAGATGCTTTATTTCCATACAATCAGAGAAGTATGTAACTGCTTCACCCACTCAGACCCAGTACCGGTGTCTGCACTGGTATATAGCCATGCCTAGACCCAATTATAAGTACTGACCCCCCAGCTTGCTCCTCACAAGCCTAATTGTTCTCTCTCTTATCCCCCTGTCTTATCAACACTAGGCCCGTCCATCCCCTTATCCTTCCTTTCCCAACCTCAGATAGGAGATCACTACCCCTGGGCTGTGACATCCTACCATGCCCCGTACTTTATAGCATTCAATCCTGGGGCTCACACATACTCCTTTCCTCCATCCACCTTCTCTACATCCCATTTTACCAACTCCTCCCTGAGCACTGTGCCCTCCTAGCCTTTCTTCCCCTACCTCCCTCCCTCCCTTCCCCTACCTTTGCTCTACTTGGTGTATATTTTTATTTATTTTTTTTCTTCCGTTACTTCCTCCTGCAACCTTAGATAACCTGCTTTATCTTCCTATAGACACTTCTATGTATGTAAATACCCTGTACTCTGTACAATATCTGTATAATTCTATGTACATATGAACTTCTTTTTCTTACTGTCTGTAAACAATATTATCTGTATTGCTTTGTAAATACCTGTGTTGACCTATATATACAATTGTTCATGCTCCACCCAGGTCCATCTTGCAAATGAGCTTCCGCTCAATGATGAATGCCTGGTTAAATAAAGACTTGATTGATTGATTGATTGATTGATACAGACCCCCGTCTCAGGGGGAGGAAATGGACAAGGAAATGATAGAAGGCAACCTTGGGATGGCAGAGAAAGGGGAGAGATTGCTAATGGAGGACCTGAATATGCCAGATGTTAACTGGAGCACCTTTGATGCAGCCACATCCAAGAGCAGGGCCATTCTCGATGCCCTTCGGGGGCATGCCTCAGACAGGTAGTTTGGGAACCCACTAGGTAGGGAACAATCTTATACCTGGTACTCTCAAATGGGGATGGAGAGAGGATCTCTGATCTTGAAGTGGGTAGCCACCTGGGAACAAGTGACCACCAAACAGGGTGGTTCATGATAAACTTAGCTGTAGAGTCAAGCCATACAAAAGTAAAGGTATTGGACTTCAGGAAGTCTGATTTTGTCAAAATGGGAGAGTGCCTCAGAAAAGCACTAGCAAACAGGCAAGAAGGTGGGGTGGAGCTACAATGGGGAAACATCAAAACCACCATCACAGAGGAAACAAGCCTTTGGGTGAAGCAAATAAACAAATGAAAATGAAAAAAAAAAGAAGTGGCAGGGAAGGTAAGGGAGAAAAAGATAGTATGCAGGAAGTATAAGGAAACACAGAAGGAACAGAACAGAGAACTGTACCAGTTAAAGCAGAAGGAAGCAGGGAAGGCAGTCAGAATAGCAAAGGCCCAAACTGAGGAAAAGATAGCCAACTCAGTTAAGAAAGAGGATAAAACCTTTTATAGGTACATTAGGGAGCAAAGAAAGACTAAGGCAGGGATACTGAGGCTGAATAAAGAGGAAGGTGGTTGGGCAGAGAGCAACAGTGAAAAAACAGGGATACTGAATGAATACTTCTGCTCAGTATTCACAATGGAAAAGCAGGGAGAGATACCTAATCCAGTCAATAGAAGCACTCTGGATGGTTGGGGGGGTGATATTAGTCCTTTCACAGAAGAAAGTGTTCTGAAAGAACTCTTAAAACTGAAGGGGGATAAAGCAGTGGGGCCTGATGCGATTCACCCCAGAATTCTAAAAGAACTTAGGGAAGAACTAGTAACACCACTGACTACCCTTTTTAATAAAACATGGGAAGATGGTGTGGTACCTGAGGACTGGAGGAGGGTGGATGTGATTCCCCTTCACAAAAGTGGGAGCAAGACAGAGGCAGGAAACTACAGACTTGTCAGTTTGACCTCAGTGGTAAGGAGAATGATGGAATCACTTCTGAAGGAAAGAATTGTTGAGTACCTAGAGGCCAGTGGGGCAGAGGACTCAAGGCAGCATGGATTCACAGCAGGCAGGTCATGTCAGACAAATCTAATTGATTTCTTTGACTGGGTGACCGTAGCAAACACAGTGGTGGACAACAGGACACAGAGGGTAATAATCAATGGAGTCCACAGTGAAGAAAGAGGGGTTACTAGTGGGGTACAGTGGGGTTCACTACTGGGGCCGGTCCTTTTTAATGTCTTTATTAGTGACATTGCAGAGGGACTGGAAGGGAAAGTATGTCTCGTTGCAGATGACACAACGATCTGCAACAGGGTTGATATGTAAGGTGGGGTGGAAAGGATGAAAGAATTGGCAAGGTTGGAGGAATGGTCAAATGTATGGCAGCTTAGATTCAATGCACAGAAGTGCAAAGTAATGCACCTGGGAAACAAAAACCCAGGGGAAGAGTACACAATGAGGGGTGAGATACTGACAACAACAAAAATGGAAAGGAACCTGGGGATAGTCATATCAGACTACCTAAAGGTGGGCCAGCAATGTGAGAAGGCAGTAAGAAGGGCTGGGGGGATACTGGGATGCATTGGGAGAGGCATCACCAGTAGAGAACAGGCAGTTGTTGGCCCTCTGTACAGACAGTTGGTAAGACCACATCTGGAGTACTGTGTACAGTTCTGGAGACCCCATCTCTGCAATGACATAGACAGAGTGGAGGCTGTCCAGAGGAGGGCAACCAAAATAGTGCAAGGTCTGCACCAGAAGACATATGAAGAAATATTAAAGGAGCTTAAGATGAATAGCCTCGAGGAAAGGAGGGAGAGGGGGGACAAGATAGAAACTTTCAAATACCTCAAGGGAATCAACAAAGTCCAAGAGGATAGCATCTTTCAGAAAAAGAGATGTGCAAGAACAAGGTGCACAATTTGAAGACAGAGGGGGGACGGCTTAGAGGTAATGTGAGGAAGTATTTCTTCACAGAGAGGGTTGTAGATGCATGGAACAGCCTTTCTGAGGAGGCCATAGAGTCAAAAACAGTGGGGGAATTCAAGAATGCATGGGACAGACATATGGCAATTCTAGTGGGGGTGCTAGGAGGAAGTAGGCTGTTGGTTAACTAGGATCTGCAGCTTTTCCGTTAGGTAGGGAAATGGGCTAACTAGATGGGCCAAGCAGTCCTTATTTGCCATCAAATTCTGTTTCTATTCTTCCATACTGCCACAATCACTGCTCAGTTTGGGTGGATCCACTGACAGGGGCTTGAGGGGTTGTGGAAAATGGGGAGGGGTTGTGGAGAATGGGGAAGTCATTACCACATATTTTGGAAATGCCTAGTAATGCAAATCTTCTGGTGCCAGATCCAAAATGAGTTGTGTAGGATCTGGAATCTCAAAGGCACCCTTAACTTCAGGAGATGTGCTGTAGGGCTCCCTCTAAAGGGGGTGAGATCCAGGGGCCACATGGAAGTGTTCCACAGTATGTGTCTGGTGGTCTTTAAGGGTATCACATCTCATTGGTTATCACCCATCTTGTCTACAATTCACAAGTGGCAGAACAGAGTCAACATAATAATGAACATAGCATGTATCACTGCCATACTGAGACTCACTAAAGGAAAATTTATGAAGAGATGGGCATGGTGGGAATGTTATCAAAACCCACCCCTCCAGCTGGCTGTGGAAGAGGGAATCTGAAAGCAACTTAATAGAAAGAGGTACCTCCCCACTTAAGGTGACAACACAACATCCTATACCATCATGCCTCTTATTCAGGGCCCTTGGTCAGGCCCTGCAATTCTCCCCATCATACCCACTTGTCTGTATGCATCACAGGGTAAACAGTAACAGCAATAACACAGAGACACAGTTTGGTTGATCAGTTCTGGTTTATTGCTAAATGTTCTGTAGGTTAGAAGAGGTACTGAAAGTTTAGGAGGTAACAATGTGAAGCCACACAGCTTCAATTTCAAAGTCAGTAGTGACTGTTCTGAGAGTCTAGAAAACACCAGAATGCATTTACCCATCTGTTTAACTTTGACATATGCATGTACTGTGTGATTCCTTCTATGTGTACTATTTCACACTGATTTCAATAAACTTGCAGTTTCAAAAAAAAAAAAAAAATACCAGCACTGGATGTATCAAAACTGGCAGGGCAGGACAATCTATCTTCAAAGTTACTAAAAGAAGTAGCAAATGAGATCACTGAACCTATAATGTATCTTTTGAATAAATCCATCTATGATTCAATAGTTTCTGAAAACTGGCATAATGCATTTATTGTTCCTAGTCATAAAAATGGTACAGAAAGAGACCCCCAAAATTATAGACCCATAAGTCTTACAAGTATCATTGGCAAACTTTCAAAGTTTTGTTAGAGACATGTTGAACCAACAAGCAAGTAACCTAGGAATAAAACAGAATAACCAACATGGATTCACTAAGGGAATGTAATGTACAATCAATATTATCAAGCAGCTTATCTGCAAAGTCTATGTTTCTATGTTCCTATGTTCAATCTTATAAGTTTTTATGAATCAGTAAGTGCTGTATTAGATAAAAACAACCCAGCAGATATAATATACTTGGAATTTGGTAAGAACTTTGAAGTAGTACTCAATGGAAAAATTATCACCAAATTAATCACATTTGATTTCAATATTAATATTATCACCTGGATTTTTAAATGGATAGAAGACAGAACTCAAAGTAGGAATGAAAACTAAGATAGAAATCCTTGATCACAGGCCTTCTGAAAGAACACATTGGACATTACCTGTTTATTGATACCAGTCACAACCAGGAGTACCCTTAGTAATAAAAATAATTAAATTGATGAAAGATGTCAGGGTTGAGATGATCACGCTTTGAATTTGTTTATGATTGGTGAGAGAAGTGCCTCTTTCCTAATGATTTGCTTCCAGCCACAACCAGGGTGCCTCATACAGCTGCACTCTATAAATATGAGAATAAGAAGCTGGAATCATGTCTTTGCACACAGGGATAGTGGAACAGCAAAGTTTCAACCTAGTTCAGCAAGGTTAAGCAGAAAATTGGTATTGTATAGATCTAACCAACTAAGTTCACCATGGAGATAGCGATCAGGCTTATTAAAACCTCAGTTAAAGTTTGACAAATAAGAACCCCTCTTTAAAGTATAAGCAGTAGGAATGAGAATTAAAATAGAAATTCTGCATCATATGCCTTTTGTGGCAGTATATGGGGCAAACTGGACTTTACCTGTTTATGGATATCAGCATATGCAGTTACAGTACAATAAAGTGTTGGAGGATAACAGTATTTGCAAATTGCAGCAGCAATAGTGAGATCAGAGTGGGAGCAATGGTTGTTGATTGGGGTGGTGGAAGAATGGTCTGCACTAGTGTAGATACAGGGGGAAGGAGGAAGCAGAGGTAGGAAGGTGATGGGTAGTAGCCCAGGGACTATTATGAGGGGCAACTGCGGGAGTGAGCAGTGATGTCATGGAGGAGTGAAGAGAGTGAGTGGTGGGAAGAAATAGAGCAGATGGTTTGGTGGAGAAAAACCCATGGGGGAATCGGAAGGAGAATTCAGCTTGACAAGCAGTAGATTTTCTTGAGGGGATAGCGAAAGAGCAATATCAGAGTTGTGTAGGGGGTAAGGAGTTGGATGTGAGAAAAGAGGAGGGATGACACACCCTAAAATTTATAGTTATTTTTATACATTGTTGACAGGGTCTTCTATTAAGAAACTGGAGTTATTGGCACACAGTATACAGATACCGTGTGCTGCAATCCTCCCACTGTGATGCGTTGACACTAATTTCCTGCTAAATTCTGTCCACTAAGGGTTCTAAGCATATTGGACCCTATGCACTAATGGGCAGGTAGTACACATGAAATGCGCATAACCTGCCCGAGCAGCACCGCACCCCCGCACAGGTATGCGCTGGCCGACATTCACATCCCCCAACCACTTGTCCATGCCTCCATCCCCTTAGAGTGCAGTCACATGGTGGAGGAATATGGCAGAGTGGGGGAGGAGCACAGGACACCAGTTGGTATCCAATAGGATACCTGGCCGAGTCCCATAGTGGATCCCTGTCTGCACATGGGTAGGAAAGATGGGACAGCGCACACCATACATTTAAGAAACAATGGGTGTTTGCCCAAACAGCCACCTCCAGCCCTCCAAGTCAGTCTTACCTTCTGTGCCAACAGTGTGTGGGTAGATCCTGGTGCCACCGTGCCCTGCTGAAGACTTGTGTGGGTGGGGGGAATCATAACTAGATACACCAGGGTCCCCCCCTCGCTTATTTTGGCTGCACTGGCCCAGAATGTAAGTGTCATCGTGCATGCTGTGCACTCCCAGACCTGCCCCTGGTGTGGTGCTGCATGACCAGGTGGGGGATCCAGCATGCAATGTGCTACTGTGCTGGTGGTGAATGGCACCAGGGGTGCACAGTCCATCAATTCACAGCATTCAGGCATAGGAATGCCTATGTGCTGCCCTTACGCAGCTCATAGGCATTCATGCATAGGCCCCATTTTGAATGAAAGTGGGAATGGGGCATCCCTGCCTTGTCCCCTACCCAGGGAAAAACATCTTAAATTAATTCTATTCACTTTCACTACTGCCTCTGAATTATGATACAATGCTGTAATGCTATCTATAAATTTGAATTCAAGTTCCATTATCTCAGTAGTGCATTTTAAAAATTAGTTAATTTATCCTATCAAATGCTTTTTCTGCATCCATGGAAATTGCCAGCTGAATGTCTCCATCCCTCTCTTGCTGAAATGATATTAAATAATCTGCAAATGTTATCTTGTTGGAATCTTCTGTTGATGAACTCAGTCTTATCTGGGTGGATGATTTTCTCTATATGCCTTTGCCTCTGAGCCAAAATACTTGTCCTTATTCTCAGGTTGACATTTTAAAGTTAGGCTTGTAAGACTCACATTCTAAGGGATCATTTTTGGTTTAGGTAAATATTGATAATTGGGTCTGTTTCCATGAGTTCAGAGCTTTACACCCCTTTGTAATTTCTGCATATATCTGCTCTAGTCAGAAGTGCTATCTCCTATGAGAAAGAGTTAAAAAATTCTACTGACAGTCCATCTGACCCTGGGGCTTATAATTTTTTAGGTTCTTGATTCTATCTTTAATTTCTGAAAATGTCACCTTACTTTCCATTTGTTGTTTGCCCTGTTCCGGGACATTTGGATTTAAGCAAAGAAATCCTGTCATTTCTCTTCCATTTGTGGGATTGTGTCTTGTCTGTATAACATAGAAACAAAGAATTTTTCAGCAGAAAAGGACTGGTCGGCCCATCCAGTCTGTTGCCTATCCCAACACCTTGGATCATATTTGATCATTGACATCCTGCCTGCCTCCCTTTCCCCTACTTACTATGCCTGTGTGCGTATCCCATGCATGTTTGAAGCTCCCCTCTCTTTTTATTTATTTATTTATTTATTGAAATGTTTCACCAGGAAGGTTACACTGAGCAACAAAAGCTCGTCTCACGGTACAGCCTGGGGGAAGTGGAGTGGGAACAATAAGTAATACAACAGGAAACATACATCAGGAAGTAGCTTAACAGCATATAGACAGACAGTACAGGATTACCACCATTAATAGCTAATGACATTTCTAGACTAGGATACATAGAGAGAAACAGGTGGGAGGTATAGTAATAAGGTACTCAGCAAGGGGGTGATACAGGAGAGGTGACAGAAAGTGCTAGGTTGCAGAAAGTGCTAGGGTTGCAAGAGGGGTTAGGAAGGGGGGCATATCTGGCCCAGCTGGTGGAAGAAGGAGGTATAGACCAACAGCTAGGCAGGGCCCTGTGGGGCTAGGTGCAGTTGCAGTTCATCACTAGGTAGTTTGCTAGGGATGTAACAAGAGAATAGGCTGAAGAGGAGTGGCAGATTTGGGTTGGTAGTTGATTCCAGACCTTAGGTAGGTGATGGGAAAATGCCATTTGGCCGGATGTAGTATTTCTGTATGGTATATTCAGAGAATGAGAGTCATCAGAATGGAGGGTGTAATGGAAGGGTGAGGGGCAGATAAGGAGGTGGTGAGGTAAGGGGGCAGCAAGCCTAGCCAAAATTTTGAGGTAAACTTTGCCACGTGTAAGGTTCTCCTGCCAAAAAGTGAGGGAAAATTTAGGGAGCGGTAAAGAGTGCAGTGGTGTGTCAGAGGAGGGGCATC
Organism: Neoceratodus forsteri; assembly: GCA_016271365.2. Taxonomy (NCBI): domain Eukaryota; kingdom Metazoa; phylum Chordata; order Ceratodontiformes; family Ceratodontidae; genus Neoceratodus; species Neoceratodus forsteri. The sequence continues at coordinate 909,005,951 of CM028131.1, read as the reverse complement.
CAAGGCAAACTGGCAGAAGGAGTTAAAGAGAGGTTCCAGCCTGGATAAGGAGGATTGAGGGGCAGCCCCATAAACAATATCGCAATAGTCGAAAGTTGGCAGTATCATTTTATGTACCAGTTCGTGCCTAGCCAGATGAGGGATGCTACCCCTGTTATGATAGACTGCACCTAGCTTAGGCCGGAGTTTCTTCAGGATGGCATCGATGTGGACAGAGATGTTTAGGTACCTATCCAGTCAAACTCCGAGGTAGCGGAAAGAAGAGGTGTCTTCCAATAAAGTTCCATTAATGGTGCAAAAGGTGGGTAGGGAGGGGAACCTTGCCAACCTCTGTCTAGTACCGAAAGTCATGGAGACTATTTTCTTTGAGTTTAGAAAAAGGTGATGCTCACTTAGCCAGCATTGTACATTGTTGAAATTGAGCTGGAGCCTGGCGGTGACATCAGGGACCGATTTGCCAGTTGTGAACAGTACAGTATCATCAGCGTACATGTGTATGTTAGTCGATAAGCAAAACTGAGGGAGATCATTGAAGAAGATTGAAAAAAGGGGAGAGACCCAAGTACTGATCCCTGGGGGACTCCTATGGTAATGAGGAGGGGTGAGGAGATGCATCCGCCATATGGACAGATTGTGTTCTGCCTGACAGATAGGACTTGAACCAATCAGTGGCATTAGGGGAGAGACCAGCGGACCTGAGGCAGGACAGGAGTATAGGGTGGGAGACCGTATCGAAGGCCTTGGCCAGGTCAATAAAAATAGCTGAGGTTATGAGGCCTTTGTCCATGCCCGTGGTGATAGTGTTAGTCAGCTGTAACAGGGAAGTGGCAGTGGAGTGGTGTTTTCTAAAGCCAGATTGGAATGGAGTGAGAAAGGAGGAGTCAATAATGTAGGAGGAGAGTTGTTCAAGTGCTATGTGCTCCTGGAGCTTAGCCAGAGTTAGAAGGAGAGAGATAGGGCAATAGTTGCTAGGGGAGGAGGGATCTCCTTCTTTAGGGAGCAGTAGAACTGTAGCAAGCTGTAGGGACAGTGGATGAGACAAAGGAGAGGTTTAGCAAGAGGGATATAGAATAAGCGATGGCAGGAGCAGACAGAGAGAGGAGCTTAGGGTCCAGGCCATCTGGGGAGGAGCCTTTGGCAGGGTTATTGGACTGAAGGGCATGAAAGGTAGCAGCCGGGGAGATGTGGGTGAAGAAGAAGCAGGTAGAAGGAGAGGGATCTGGAAGAGTAGAGGAAGGGAAAAGAGGGAGTGGAGGGGTGCCGGTGTCATCCAGGGAGGGGGGCAACTGGAGAGCTGCATGGGCGTCAGGGGGCCCACTTGGAGCATTGTGACACAGAACGTGAAATGGGAGTTAAAGCAGTCAGCGACAGCCACATGATCTGAGATGTCTGAGAGATTTAACCTAAGGATAGGAGTGGGGGGCTTGGTGGAAGGGCAAAAGAGGGACTGGACAACTTTCCAGAATTTGGAAGGTTTGTTTGTGTTATCTTGGAAGTCAGCCTGGTAGTGTTCAGTTTTGGCCAGCTGGATAGTTTTGGTACACTTGTTTCAAAACTCCTTGTAACTTTGGAGGTCCCTGGGGCAGTTGGTTATCTTGTGTTTACACCAAGCAGTGTCCCAGGCTCTTTGACAGAACAGGAGCTCAGGGGTTACCCAGGGCAGGTGGTTTCCTCAGACTCTGATTTTACGCAGTGGTGCATGTTGGTTCCAAACATGAAGAAACTTATCGCAGAACAGTTGGAGCGCAGCGTTGATTGAAGTGCTGACAGTAAGTGGGGACCAGTCAGTGTTAGTGAGGTCATGATGAAGAGGTGGAGTGTCAAGGGAGGAGTAGGTGCAGGTTAGGAGGATTTTGTGCGGTATTTTTTGTCTATGTATTTTGCGCACCATGTATACAGGATGATGGTCACTGAGTGCATAAGGTAGGAGGTCAGCAGCCTTGACCCTGTGAGGATGCGACGTGAGGACTAGGTCCAGAAGGGAATGGTTATTAGTTTAGTTGTTCAGGTGAGTGGGGTTCCTGTATTAGCTGTGTCAAGTTTTGTGACGCTATGTTGGAGTGAGTTTTGGCTAATGTTTTAGAGAGCCAGCTGATTTTAGGGTCACCCAGTATGTACAGCTCACCTGAGTGGGCAAGGGCTGTTAGTTTCTTGATCAAATCCATGACTTGGGAAGGGGGTTGGCTCGGATGACAGTAAACTCCTGCGATAAATAGGGGGCAGGAGTAGGGAAGCTTCAGGTTGAGGAGGATAGCTTCATGAGAGGAGGAAGAGGTGACTTTCAACACAACTGTGTGCTGTATGGAGGTAGAAACATAGATCGCCACTCCACCACCTCGTCCGTGTCTGTCCATCTGAGTTAAAGTGAATCCAGAAATAAGGACTTCTTGGTCTGTGATATGACCCCGAGAGCCATATTACTGAGATGATGATGACATCGGGTTTATATTTGAGGACCATGACCTGCAGTATGGCTAGTTTGTTGGTAAGGCTGCTGGCATTTAGGTGGATAATTTTTAGGCTGTTCGGGAGGGCTAGGGGAGTAGATGGTGTGTGAAGGGGGGTAGGGGAGTTCGTTGAAGGGGGACCAAGGTTGGGGTGGACATCACCAGCAAGCAGGAAGGGGAGCAGAAAAGCGAGGAATCTAGCTTTGAGGTATTTAGAGGTTGCTGAGTAGCACCGAGAATGGCATCCAGGTAGTTGTACACTACAGGGAACATTTGAATATATGAGCAACGTGATCAGTAGGTCAGGCAGGCAAGTAAGAGAGGTGCAAGGTTGTGATGGGTAGTGCAGGTAGATAGTGTGGCATAGAGCCAGGGTGTAGGGCAGCATTCCAATGTAGTTTATGGTGGCAGCTTCAGGGTGAATATCTGGATATGTAGTCAGTGAAGCAGATGTAACTGCCAGCCCTAGGATGGCACAGATCAATAACGCCAAGAGTAGGTGATGTGGGTATCTCAGGCACATGCTTGCGGCAGGCATAGTGACAGGAGATAGGTTTAGATGTCTATGAAAGTATTGCAGAGATAGCTGTAGGGTGAGCAAAGGTTCCCGTGCCCCCTCTAGTGGTGAGAGAATATAAGGAGCCAATGGGAAAGTAGACTGTTAGTAATTTCAGCTCATGTGACTTGCTACAGCTATAAACAAAATAGTTGAGATAAGGTGGGAGGTGGGGTGGGTTGGGAGCTGGCCAAGAATGCCCGTGGGGCAGCAGCAGTACCTCTTCAGGTTTTGTGGCCAGGCTTGCGGTCTTGGGCAGCAGCTCCAGGAATGCCATCCATCTGGGGGGCCAGGTCCTGAAGATCCAACTGAGCTGTGAGCCCTGGTCAGGGGCAGAATTCAGCTGCAGATGAGAGAGAGTGAGACAGGGAATATTTAAGAGCAGGCTGAGGGCTATGCAGCAGACAGTTGCAGCAGGGGAAATTAGCAAGACAAAAGGGTTTTAGGTGCCAAAGGGGCTGAGCAGAGACAGATATTCAGTAAAGGGCTGTAATCACTTAATTCTGTAAATCTTTTCACCCCTTCACCTCTTCTGGAAAGCTGTTTCAGTTATCCACCATCCTTTCTGTGAAGAAATACTTCCTCACATCCCTCTAAAGCTCCACCAGCTTCATTGCTATTTTCCTCATCTTTTTTCTTTCTTTTTTCATTGCACGTTTCAGAAGTGTGGGTGTAATAGTCTTCACCGAAGTTCTATCTTCCGCACATTTATCTCTACTAAGCTGTCCACCCTACCTGTCTCTCTGTCCTTCTCCTATCCTTTGCTATCCTTTTATCCTATTCATTGTGATTTTACTATTAATTCAATTTTACTTAAGAATTTTTTTCCAAACATTTTCAAATCTATTTTCCATTTTAAAGTAGTTTTTTTCTACTTTGCTTAAATCTACCATACTGTTGAAACATTCAGTATATGTTGATGTTTGAGTATCTTTCCATTTTTGCAGAATGACTTGCTTTTCCACCAGAATTGCTAAGTTTATCAATATACCATTCTCTTCTTCCTCCTCATCTGCTGCAGACCCTAAAGCTATTATCCCCGGGTCAAATGGAAAGTCCCTTCCTATAGTTTTGGATATGGATAAGCATATCCTCCCCTAAAATGTCTTTAACTCATCACAAGTCACCAGCATATGTGCCAGTAATCCTTTTCCAGTACTGCAGCATTGACACATCTCTATTGTGTTAGGTACACATTTTGCTAATCTTACTGGGGTTAAATATGTTCTATGTATTGTGATACTCTGGATTTGCTTTAGTCTATTGTTTTTTGTTGAGAATTTCATAAAATGTATATGGTAGTCCTATTTAGTGTCTGATACATTACATGCTAAATCTTTTTCCCTGGCTTCCTTTAAATCTTTCTGTTTCAACTGACTATGTACTCCTGAAATAAACTGTTTACCTGAATCTGTATTGATGCAGATATCTTCTAGTTTTGAAAAAAGAAGACTCCTCCAGTTATATTTTTCTTAAATACAATGTTTTGGTCGGTAAATACTGAAGCATATTGGGGGGCATGGCCTAGCTGAGCATCGAGATGGACGCTTAATTCGAGAGTGCCACATTCATCCACTCATTATCTAAGCCAACCTATTGCTAAAAGTTACTTTACTTCCTAAAAATAACCCGAACAACAAACTGAATGGAATCCTCTGCAAAATCGTCAAAAAAAACAAAATCAGATTAACTTCAAATTGGCTGAAGAACCAGTTAAGCTGACAGGCCCAGATGCAGCAAACACTCAAGCTGCTTCTCTAACAGGCTTGGAGGACTTGCAAGGCCCATCACAAGTAATGGAGCAGCAACAAAATTCACTAGAAGGACTGATCAAAGATTTAAAATATGAGCTTGCCACCCAAATGAAAGCTGGTTTTGAGAATATCAACATTCAGTTAACCCACTTGCAGCAAATCATAAATACAATAGGAGACACCCTGGAAAAATATAGAGGTCAACTGGATGAATTTGAATCCCGAGTGAGTTAACAGGAAGACAATATGGGCCAAGTGAATTCCTCTCTCAAGCAGGCACTGAGGGAAATTGATCATCTTAAAAATATTCTGGACGACCATGAGAATAGGCAGAGATGGTGCAACATTCACATCATAGGGCTGCCAGAGAGGATGGAGGGCAGGGACTGTGGAAGCTTTATAAGTTTGTGGCTCCAAAAAACATTCAAAGTCTCAAATGTTACTTCACTGGAAATACAACGTGCCCACTGGTCTCCTGGATGTCGGCCAGGACCAGATGACAGAACGAGACACGTGTTGGTTAAATTCCTGTAATACCAGGCCCAGCAGAAGGTGCTGGAGGTGGCAAGGAAACTGGGCTCTATTATGGTTCAACAGATCGAGTCAACATCTTTCCAGATTATTCCCGCAAGCTTCAGACTGAAAGGCAGGAATTCTTTGAGATGAAGAAGTTACATGAATTGAACTGGTCTTTTTCATTGGTTTATCCAGCCTGACTTATCATCCACTGCCAGGGTCAGGGACCAAAGGCCTTTACAGATCCAGAGGCTGCCATGGCATACATTAACACTGAAGTGGTGGCCACAGAGGGCCGATCTGTTTCAGAAAATGCAAGTCTGACAACCTGAGGTGCTTGGCACTCCTAAGACACTTTTTCACCCTTTATCACGGCTCCTCTGGGGACTGGATGGGAGAGGAAGAGGGGAAGATAGTGGGGCCTGAAGAAGACCACTGGCCTATATAGGCTGGGCCTTGACCCCTTCCTCAAGCCTGGTCCCTTTAGTGGCTGCTGTGGGCTGTGAACTGAGAAATATTTATAGTTTGATTCAGAGGCCCACATCTAGAACTACTCCCTCATCTTGGATGTCCTGCATTTAGTAAGGACTATCCGTTTGGTACCTGGATACATATACCATCATTTACAACTTTTGCCTCCACCCTCCCCCTCTTAATGGACTTTGTCTTAATCTGCTGAGATTTAGCCTTTTTTCCCCCTGAATACTAACCTTAGGGGGAGAGGAGAGGGAGTGGGGATACCAACATGTTCCGCACCCATCGGCCTTGTGAAAGGAGGCAATATATCCTCAGGAGATACACACCGGAACTTTCAACTATTGCATGACTGAGAGCCCCTGAATACTTCTCCTCAAAACAAGCAAGACTCTAGTCCTTGCATTTACTTGCTTATCTTTGCAGCTCTTACTCTGTTGCTCTATTGAATTTTTGCGAGATTATAGTGCTCTGGAGGAATAGGAGCTACCTAAGGGTAGAAGGAGAGCCTAACAGAGCCATGTCTGTTCATTTTAATTTTAAAGCCTGTTTGGTTGTTAGTTGCTTTTCCAGTTGAATGCATTACTAGTTAAAATCTACTTAATACTGTTGGGACTGTTTTTCTATGATTTGGGGGTTCTGCCCCTCGGCACATCCATGCAACCCTGAGGGGGCTAAGTCAAGGAGGACTGGGGGAGTGGAACAAGTCTTACTTTACTTAATGAGATATGGAGCCCAGAGGCTGCTACTTTTAGCAATAATTTTTCTTTACTAAATAAAAGGAACCAAGGATGAAAATTGAGGATGACGAAGCACTCACAGGTAACCTGAAGTAAGCATTAAGGAAGGGGGCGGGTAGCCAAGTGCATCAGTCTGGGCATTTCTAAAGGGTGATAGCCACCCTTCATAAATGCTGGTTCCCCAAGACCAAATTATGCATAGGGGCCATTGTTTTATATTAGTGCTGCAGTGCAAGGTTCCTATGTTTCCTTTCCCCTTCCATCCCATCCCAGCTATAGAGAGGGATTTTGCCTTGGCCTGAGGGGAAGGCAGGCCTCCCTCTACCCCAGGGGGTTGGGTAGGATGGCCTGCTATTACTGTATTTACAAGATAGCTATGAGTGGAGAGCACCCTAAGGCTAATTCTATGAAAAGTAGTGGGCGCTGTTTTGTACTTCTCAAGGTTGGGGAAGCACGGGGGAGGGGGGAGGAGGAAGAGTCTGGGAAGGGGGGATAGCAACTTTTTCACATGTTAACAGTTTGAGGTTTAATAAACATGGGGGGAGATACTTGGAAACTGGGGGTTGTTCAAGATTATCAGGAGGGGAAGAATGGGGAGGTCATGTGCTACAGAGGTTGTGGGAGGGGAGACATGGAGGGGGCAGTTGATTTTGTATGATGTGGGACAGGAGGGGAGTTATTGTTCAACTGTTTTTTCTGTTTAAAGTGTTAAACAACTCAGCAAGCAACAAATGTCGAACTAGAGAGAAAGGAAAACCATGTATATATTACTTTGGTGCAGAATTCTCACAAATACTGGATTTATGAGGTCACTGAAATTTGTTTCATGGAAAGTCAATGGTCTTAAAACAGTGGTGAAGAGGAAAAAGGTCTGGTTCTACATAAAAAAAGAAACAGGGATGTAGTCTTTTTACAATAGACCCATTTGATAAAGGAAGACTCTGATAAGTTGGCAAATTACTGAGGCGGCAAACTCTCTGTGGCACCCTTCACCTCAAGATCGGGGGGGGGGTAGCAATTTGGTTTCGCCCTAATTTGAGGACCACTATCCACACCATGATTTCTGATCTGCAGGTTAGATGTGTTTTTTCTTTTAACAGGAGAGACGCACTGAGCTGAAAGCTTGTTTACAGGTGCGACCCGGGAGCACAAGGACGTTAAGTGACTTGCTCAGGGTCACACAGTATGCAAATGGGGGGTTGTGGGATTCAAACCCAGGTCTCCAGGTTTGCAGCTCAGAGCCTTAAATCACTGCACTATACTGCCTCCTATAATATGTGGTGGTGGATGCAATGGTAGAGGGTATGAGACTCACTATGGTATTCCTATATCAACCTAATTTTGACTGTCTGGACTTCTTTCACCACCTAGCCTTAGTTCTAGCACCCTTCCAAGATAATGTTGTCATCGGGGAGGGGGGGGACTTTAATAATGTTTGGGACCCCATCTTAGATCACTCAGAACCTGAACCCGATCACCACTGAAAAGTGTTGCAGCACTGAAGACCCTAGCACAAGAAAGCATTAATGGAAGTGTGGCATTTACACCCACAGAAGAATGAATACTTTCTTTCCCATGTCCACCACCTTTACGCAAGAATAGATTGTATTTTGATGTCCCCTGGGTTGCTCTGGGGAAAAGTTAGTGTTGAATATGGTCTCATATGTTTTTCTGATCATGCCCCCCTAAGGGTAGATTTAGAGGTGAACGGAGAAGAAAAAACACCTAGACAGTGGCAACTAGATCCTACATTGCTAACGGATAAGACATTTAAAAAGCAGATGTCTAAAGCCTTAAAAGAATACCTTCGATACAATAAAATAGGGGACACCTCAGTGATAAATACTTGGGAGGCTCTAAAGGCATATGTGAGGGTGTGATTATCTCGTATGCCACACACATGCATAGAAAAGAGATCCAGGAAGAGAGGGACCTAGAAAAGTTAAGTGATAGAGCTGGAAAAGAGAATGATGTTAGGGGAGAAGGGAGCAAGCTTGGGGGAACTAAAAATGCTTAAAGGAAAATTAAATTAATTATCCTCCAAACGCATCAAGAGGAACCTTCTGATGGCCCAGGCAGAAACACACTTTGACGGGGATAAAGCCAGAAAGTGATTTCTCTTCTGACCAGAGAAGTATTAACAAAACATTACAGAGTTTTTACACATTACTATACACTTCTGAAGTTCCCCCAGGAACAACACCCCACACATTCTTACAGAACATCCCCTGCCCACCATGGACCTCTCCCTGTGGAAGGTCATAGACTGGCCAGTGATGCAACAGGAGGTCTGAATGGCCCTCTGGAGCTCCAGACTGGGCAAGGCCTCAGGACCAGATGGGATACTGGTGGAGTTTTACTGGACCTTTTAGGAGGAATTGCACCAAGTGTCCGACGGTGAAAGAGGTCTTGGAGGGGGGGCAACTCCCCCCTTCTCAGACCTTGGCCACCATTATAGTCCTCCTGAAGCCAGGGAAGGATCACACCACATGTGGTTCATATCACCCCTTTTCCCTTCTTAATGCAGATTACAAGGTCATTGCAAAACTCTTGCCAACTAGGCTGGAGGCAGTGCTGCCAGATTTGGTGCATCTGGACCAAGGAGGTTTTGTTAAGGGTCACCAGGCAAAACACAACATCCACCAAATTCTAAACATCATGGAGAAATGGTCTGCAAGGAGGGAAAGTGGAAGCTGAGGCATTTGACCCTTGACACAGCCTTCGACTGTATCGAGTGGTCCATTATGTTTGCTGTCCTGTATATTCTATCCATTGAGGCTCTGGTCACGGCAATCCGAAACCACCCTGACATTCAGGGGTATGAACAAGATGGAATCCACCATGTGATTTCACTTTTTGCAGACGGCATGCTGTTATTCATTGCCCACCCCAAGAAAGCACTTCCAGCCCCGACTGAACTCTTTAAGAAGTATGGCCCATTGTCTGGTCATAAGAGTAATTGGACGAAGTGTGAGTGGTTGCCCATGACAGTGAACAGTAATCCTACAAAAATAAATAACATTTCTACTGCCCCTTCTACGGACATCAAATACCTGGGAATCCACCTCCCTAGAAAATCATCTAAAGTGAGGGAAATAAACTACAAACCACTGATGCAAAAAATTTGGGCAGACTGTGAGCAGTGGAGCTCACTCCCCCTGAAACTCCTGGGTGAAGTAAAGTTAGTTCAAATGTGTATTTTATTCCAGTGCCTTTATCTATTTCAGACCCTACCAGTCCCCATACCAAACAAATACCTTAAGGCCCTTAAGGGTTATGTTACTACTCTACTGTGAAATGGCTGGAGACCAAATATAAAACAGGCAATACTATGGCAGCCGGTGGAGAGGGGGTGCCTGGGCCTCCTGAATTTCCACTTGAACTACCTCGCAGATCAACTGGCTTTTCTTGGGGATTTTGTCCCACAAGAAGATTCCAGGAGGGCCTGGGTAGATCTGGAGGAGTTCATGAATGGTATCCTGCTTTATTGTACCCTTTTTGCATCTGCCCTGGTGAAAAAAGTGGTTAAACAGATTAGTAACCCCTTCACGAGAGCGTCAGTTTGGGCTTGGCTTGGTGCCCATGCATTAGTCAAACACCATGTACGTTGTCTCCTGAGGTAACTGTAAGACACACCCTCTGGGAAGAGAGCTCCATACCTGGCCCTATACATAAAGTATTGACCAGTTGGGAACAAAAGGGTTTGAGTCTAATATCTCGGCTTTTTGTGGATGGCATTATGATGTCATATCAACAACTAGCAAAAATGTATAACTTACATCCATCCATTTTTGGTTTTTACATACCTTCAGATTAGTTCCAGATTGGGAGGACAAAGTGAGAGTACCACTCCCTACCCCGGATGATCCCAGTTTGAGGAAATGCTCATTAGCTGCTCTTGCGTAGTAATACCAGGCCCACTAAGTAAAAGCTGTAAGATCCTTCTGGGGGTGTTACTGGACCCACTTACCAATCTTTTGTGATAGATGGGAAAGAGACCTGGGAGTTGAGGGCTTCAATAGAGGAGACTGGATAGGGGCTGTAAGAAAGGGGATGGTGTGCTCGGTCAGCAATAGACTGTAGGCAATCCATTATAATATCTTGCAGAGGACACATTTCACCCCGGTGCTGATGAAAAAGATAGATACAGCCAAATTGGACAAATGCCTTAAATGTAAAGTAAGGAAGGAACATTTTTTCATATATTATAGGCTTGTCTGAAAATTGCTAGGTATTGACAGGCTATTATAGAAATGCTGCTCAAAGTGCTCAAGGCTACAAACCTGGCACATGTGACAGATGTGTTTTTGGGGATACCGGGGGATGGCCAGCACCGAACTATCTCCAACCATCCACTCTGGTGCTTGGGTATAGTGGCGGGAAAGCAGGTTTTGGCTCAACATTAATGACTGGAAAGCGCCCCAACTGTGGCCTTGTGGGTGAAGATGCTATTGCACTGCATGAAAATAGAGCACATACAATATAGTGTTAGAAACCAGGAGGACAGATATCACAAAATCTGGGGGCCCCTGGAGGCTGCGCTCCAGTCCCCTTGGTTTCTTCCTTTTTAAAGCTATAGTAAGTGGGGGATGAAACCACATCTGAGCTGCTGGTGAACTCATGGACTAACAGAGTTCTTTTGAGCAATGGGGTCTGGAAGATGAAGAATGGTGGATGGGGACTGGATGGAAGTTATAGCTTATTCCTGGCCAGACTACTGGTGTTCCATAAATAGAGCACAAGTACAATTAAGCAAAATATATAATTAAATATGCAATATTTGTAAACCTACATGTAATTACCATGCCAGCCACCAAAGAAGCAGAATAGTGTGTTTCTGATATGTAATCTCTCCTTGCACTGTGAATGTGTATTTCTATATAATTTGCTTGAGAATGTCTGCTTGCTGATGGCGAAAACAAAGTTTACAAAAAAATACTGAAACATTTTCTTAAATATGTAGTATTTGGTTGGTAAATACTGAAGCACTTTATTTGCCTGTAACACAGATGTTACTTTAAAGTCCTCTAAATACATTAAATTATGATCTTCTCCATAGAAATACCCTATCTGATACAACTCGTACTTTTCTGCCCATTCCGTAAATGCTTTATCTACTAATGAAGGTGGAAACTGACTATTATATAATGTTGGGAGTATACCTGGAGAAATGTGCTTTTCCCTCTAAAATATTTTGGGTCTTTTTCCATGCTGCCACTGTTGTTTTTGTAGACATTAATACCCCCCCCCCCCGCTCATATATCTCTCTGTTCTTTCTATGTTTATTGTTAAAGCATTTCTCAGTTTTTCAAAAGAGATTGCTGTTTCTTTTAGTTCTTAATATATCTCTGTTTCCCTATCTTCTTTGATCCAGTGGAATGTTGTTTCTATTTGGCCTGCAAAGTAGTAACACACACAATTTGGACAATTTAGACCCCCTCTTCCTCAGATCTACAATGTTTGTCTAAAGATATTCTTGGGCACCTTTCCCTCCACAAGACGTTCCTTACCTTCTATCCAGTCTATCAAAAAAACCTTTGTCTAGGGGAATTGGGATTGAGTGGAACACAAAAAAAAAAAGTCGTGAAAGAATGTTCATCCTTAGAATGCTCACTCTCAATCACTGTCAAAGGAAGCATCTGTTACCTTTCCAAGTCCACGTTTATCTTCTCCATGACTGGACCATAGTTCAGCTCATATGTCTGAGGCAGGTTTTTAGGGATAGATAGTATCTCCTAAGTATTGTATTGCCTTTTTTTCTTTTTCGCAAAAATGGATGTGTATATTTACAAATTTCTGTTTCCATTTCTGTCAGTTCACTTTAATCCCACTTCAGGTTGAATCCTGACACATATCCTAATTCTGATATATTGTTTATATGGTATGGGAATGATTGTGCTATATTTGATATTAACACTGTGATGACATTTGCATAAAGTGCAACTGTGTAGTTTTTATCATTTACCATAAACTCTGTTCTTTTTGGATGATTTTTAATCTGAATGGCCAATTGTTCAATGAAACATGCAAAAAAAAAGTGGGGACAAGGAACATCCATGCTTGGCCCCCCTTGACAGACACATTTCCTCAGACAGTTGTGAGTTTGTCTTAACTCTCCTGTTTGGAGATTTATATATGGTTCCTATCCTGTTTAAGAATTTCCGTTTTATGTCAAATTTCCTTAATACTGCCATCAAAAAGGGGCATGAGCACCTATTGAAGGCCTTCTCTGCATCTATTGTGAAAATAACCTATTCTGAATCTTTTGTTCTATTATGTTAAATGCCTTTACGATATTGTGTTGCAAACTGCTTCCTTCGACTTTCTGATCTTTATGTACTACTCTGGGAACTATTTTTGATTAATGGTTTGCCATGATCTTTGTGAAAATCTTATAATTCACATTTAATAAAGATACTGGTCTATATGATTTGCATAAAAATTCTGGTTTGTTCTTTTTGGTATTAATGAAATTATTGCTTTGCTGAAGGAAAGAGGAAGCCTACTCATCTTTTTATTTATTTATTTATTTGTACAAGTCGGATTTACAACCTTTGAGTCAGGGACTCATTTACAAAGGCACCTCGTCACAGGGAGGGCAAGACAATAGAACATTGTGCAGATACAACATTGGACAACATTACAGGTGCAGACATTAAACACAGAATACACTTAGTTACATGTTGGTATAAAATACAGGTTTACAATTAAAGATGTACAATTTCTCTGGAGTTGCAGTGGAATACATCCTTGTATAAACCTAAGGGGGTAGGCAAAAAGGGGTAGGGGGAAAGGTGGATTGGCAGTCCAGGGGACATTGTCGAGATTAGGGGGGCCAGGCAGGGAAAGTTCCTGCAGTAGGATTGGGAGGGCAGGGTTAGTTGCACCTACAGCAGCGGTCATTAAAGAAGATGGTTCCAGAGAGCGGTTTTGAAGGGACCAAGTTTGGCAGTGTTGGTGATGCAGGTAGGGAGGGAGTTGAACCAGGCGGGGGCCCGATAAAAGAAGAACCTCTGTGAGGGAGGTCTTGGTTCTGGGCACTTTGAAGGTGGCTTTAACAGAGCTGCAGGTGAAAATGGATGAGGATGACCGTGGTAGGCAGGCAGAGACTCCGGCGGGGGAGAGTCCGAGCAGGGATTTCTTAGCAAGAAGGCAGGTCTGATACTGCAGACATTCCTCAAAGTTGAGCAGGTTGGAGGAGGAATAGAGCAGGCAGGTGTGGGTGTGGCTGGAGGCTCCAGTCAGGAGCCTACAGGCCTTACTGATGGAGAGCTGGATTTTAGAGAGGGCAGTGTTATAAGCTACAGCATAGATGGGCAAGCCATAGTCCACTAGGGACAGGACAGAGGAAGTAATGGCCAGCCAGAGGGCAGCGAGGGGCAGGCAATACTTTTGGTGGTAAAGTAGGCCAATCTGAGAGTTTATGGTAGAGGAAAGAGCATTGATGTGGGTGTGGAAGGTGAGGGCAGTATCGAAAGTGATGCCTAGGTATTTGTATGTGGGCACTTGCTGTAATGGGAGCTAAGAGTTGGGGGTAATCAGGAGGGGGCAATTCTAGCTTTATTTTGGTGGTGAGAGAAGAGCATTGATTTGGTTTCCTTAAGGTTTATGACTAGTCTGTGATCAAGAAACCACCTTTCTGTTTGGTTGTAGGTGAGCTGAAGGGATGATTGGAGAGTGGAGGGATCTGGGTGTGAGGCAAAGAGAACTGCATGGTCTGCATAGAGGAGCATCTTGCTATTGCAGGAGCTGGGGAGGATGTTGAGGTAGAGACTTAACAGAATGGGACCCAGGATTGAGCCCTGTGGGACCCCGGAGCTAACGGGTCAAATGTTGGAGAGGGAGCTGTTGATTTTTACATGCTGGGATCTAGCAGAGAGGTAGCTGGAAAACCAGGCAAGGGGACCAGCACAGAAACTGAGTTGACGGAGAGAGTCGAGTAGGAGGGGGTGACAGACAGTGTCAAAGGCCTTGAAGAGGTCAATGAACATTGCACTGGCCAGGTTGCCGGAGTACAGAGCAGAGTGCAGATATTGGGAGAACTCCAGGAGAGCAGTGGTTCTGCTGTGTCCTAGGTAGAAGCCGTGCTGCTCTGTGCACATACTGTCATACTTATCCAAGTACTCAGATAGTTGGATAGACATTACTTTTACGAGGGCTTTGGAGAGTGGGGGGAGGATGGAGATTGGCCGATAGTTGCTGGGGGTGGATTGATCACTGCTCTTGTGTATTGGAGTGATTTCAGCAGTTTTCCATGCACTGGGGAACTGTCCAAGGCATAGGGACTGATTGAGTTGGTCTGTCAGGGGGACTAGGACAACATCCAGGACCAGGTGGAGGATCCTGGAGTCGAGGGAGTCGCTGATGCGGTTATTACTACCAAGGGCTTTTAACAGGTGTGGCCTGGCTTCATGGAGGGATAGGGTGCACAGGTAGAAAGGTGGGCTATGCAGGGCAAGGGGGAATGAAGAGGGGATTGGATCAAAAAAGCTGCTAGGGAGGACGGAGCTTAGATCAGAAAATGTGGTGTTGAGGCAGTGAGCTATAGGTAGTGGATCAGAGGAGGTAGCACCATCAATGGTGAGCTGAGATGGTGGAGGGGGAGCAGGTCTTCCCATTTAGTTCTTTCATGCTATCCCAGAAGGTCCAGGTCGAGCCCTAGGTGGAGGTGAGGGTGGCCTGGTAGTGCTCCGCCTTGGCCCATCTGATGGCCCAGGTGCACTTATTGCACTCTGCATTGTAGGCTTGTCTGTCAGATGGATTGCCTGAATCTATAGCGATTCACCAGAGATTATCCCTATTCTTAAGTTTCTGGATGAGGGAAGGGGTGATCCAGGGGATGTTGCATTTTCTTTGTACGGATCCTGGTGGGGGGGCGAAGAGGTCACAGGTCTTGCAGAAGGTACTTGTGAAGAAGTCAAGAGCTGAGTCGATATCTGGGGCATGTCAGATAGGGGACCAGTCTAGCTGGGCTAAGTGCTGTTTAAACTTTTTTTAGGCCACCAGGGCATAGCCACCGGCGCAGTGTAGCCTGGGACACTGGTTTTGGAGAGGAGGATGACTAGATACAGATGACTGGGGAGTGATCACTAAGTGAGTCAGGGAGGACACTGATGTCCCAGATTTTAAAGGGGCGGTTTGATAAGATAACGTCTAGGAGGGTGTTGGTTCCACTGGATCGGTTGAACCTGGTGGGCTGTGAGACTAGTTGGGACATATCCAGGTCAGTGAATGAGTCCCTGGTTTGGGAGGTGGCGGAAGCAAGCCAATTAACATTAAGATCACCAAGGATGACTTGCTCGACTTTGTGCGGGAGGGATGTGAGGTAGTCGATGAGGGACTGGACTGCTGAGTTCTGGTTCCTTGGGGGTATGTAGGAGACAGTGAGGAAAAGAGGGTCTCTGGCGGGGTCAGGGATAACTTTTAGCGTGAGGGCTTGGGCACCATAGTCAAGTTTGGAAGCAGGGAGTGCATGACCTATTAGGGTGCCCCGCATGAATGTAGCGCACCGACCACCACGTTTGCCTACGCGGTCTTCCCTGTTCGGTGTCTTTTATTAAATCTACTAATAGTGGAGTTATGACGTCATTGAATTATTTATAAAAAATAGTGGATAGCCCATCTGGGCTGGAGGCCTTATTGTTTGGTAAATTTTTAATAACTTTTCTTCTTGTTCCATCACCTCAGAGTTTAAGGCTTCTAGCTGTTCTTCTGATATCTGTAGTACATACACCTGTGTTATAAAACTCTTTCTTTCCCCCTATGTTGGGGTATGTTCTAGGGTATATAGTTTTCTATGGTATTCTTCAAAAACTTTATTTCCTTTGTTGTGGTAACTCTTCTTCCATCCCCTCTTCTATTATACTTCTTTGCCCCAGGTCTTCTTACATCTTAATTGTATAATTCTAGTGCTAATAGCTTATCTGGCAAGTCTGAGAAGAAATAATATTTCACTTTCAACCTTAATATAGCCCTCTCAGCTTCTGTATGCATAATGTTATACTTTTCCCTAAGCTGAATGACTTTTTTCAAATCCTCTTCTATCCCAGATTGAATACAGTATGTTCACCTTTCATCAGTTCTATTTCCAAATCTCTCAGCTCTTTCATTCTCTGTTTTTTCTTTCTGAAGGCATTATATAAGATTATCCAACCCCTCAAGTAAGCCTTCATCGTATCTCATATTATTCAAAAAGATGTTCCAGACGTCATGTTCCAGGATACATAAAAATTTGATTTCTTCTTTAATTCTTTTAATAAAGTTTTTTATCTTCCCATAATGCATCATCCATTTTCCATTAATTATTTTTTATGTAAATAAATCAGTTCTGGGTCAAAAAGTTCTTTTTGTCTTTAAAAATCTCTCAAAGAATATTTATTGTATACAGTCCATTATTTTCCCGCCATTTAACATCACTTATTTTTTATATATCCAACATTTCAAGTTTACATACCTCTTCATCAGGGAATAATGGCTCTTAATCCAACAGATAAATCCATTCAAAATGTCACATTCTTTGATTTTTTTATTCTATGTCTATTGCATGAATATTTAATCTTTTTTTAATTTACTATTGGGAATTTAGAGTAGATAAGTCACCAAATTACCTGTATTAGTTGAATCAAGGTGTGTACACATCTTAATAATCTAGTAATTTTTTCTCCTTTTATCATTTAATATAGTCTTCTTTCTTTTATGGGGAAGTGATGAAAAAGAAAATTCCCAAATTAATTGTGTTTACTCTCTGAATCATTATCAATTTTGTTTATGCTCATTCATAATATATTTCCACTATGTTCCCCTTCATATTTATTTATAGTAATGCGAAATTCACATTTTTCAAATGCAAAATTTGCTTTGCCATTTCATCTCTTGAAATTCCATTCCAAACTTATACATAATGCAACATTGTCTTTAATAACTGCAATCTCCTTGTTTCTCTTTCCATTTATTACCTTATTCTTAGTACTTAATTCTCTTAAAAAATATTTATTTCTTATGACTGTATATATCTATAAATCTGAATTTCTTTGCTAGCACTTTTTGTGCCTATAAACTTCTTTCCCCCATTCCCCTTTCAACAATGGTTTCAGTAAAATAAAGTCTCACCTCTGACTTTTATTTCCACTGTAGTCCATTCATTTTGGACTTTCAAAGCCTTTTTTGTTACCTGAGAAGATATTTTATTTTAGTCTAAAGATATGTACATTGTTACAGATTCCTAAGCACATACTGACTTAGTTACTCAATTTACAGTATAAGGGGTATTACTTGCTTGCCTTGATTGTAGTTAGCAATATTTATTTCATTTTAAGTGTGCAGCCCCATGTTTTTCTTTTTTATGTAGCTGTGCTAACTGTAAGAACAAAAATCTTTAGTTAGCTCAGTTCTCACAATTGTTATTCTCTTTTCCTAACTGTTTACATTCATTTTGCAAGGATTCTAGGTTTGTGTTTTACTTTAATTTCAGCTGCATTCAGACACTTCTGTTCTGGTGTCCTCTCAACTCCATTACGGCTTTTCTTTTGGAGCCCGGCTGCTTCCTGCTTCTTTATAGCAATGCACCCTGGGCAGGTCAAGTGAGAGGGGTGTGACCACTCCCCTCTGTGTCCTGGAGGGACATCTTTTATTGCCCAGTCCATTTTAAATGGAAACTCTGCAACTAAGGCACATACTGTACATGCACATTTGCAGAGTTGTTGCAAATGGCCAATTACCTCTGGCCTCTTTTAAAAAACTTTTTTCCCCTGGCAGTTTCTTTATTCTAGCCTAGAATATGTGCTCAACATCTCAGTATTATTCAATTGTTTATACAATTTTTTTTGCTCCTGTCTATTATTGTCATTTGGTGTGTGTATTGTGTGTGTGTGTGTGTGTGTGTGTGTGTTGGGGGGATTCAGATCTAGTACAGTGTTGGATGCATTTCTGGGGCTAAGGGGATTGAATCATATTCTTTTTCAGATAAGTATCTTTCAAAGGTTCTTGGAATCTATACATGCTATGTCATATTTTCTAGAGCCTGATATTCTTTTTTCGAAACATTAAGTAGTAGTAGTAGTAAAAACCTTTATTTTATACAGGATAGAAGATGGTACTTTTTCACATCATTAGGACTGTACGTCCTATTTTCAAGATGGTCCTGTTATTTAAAAGAAAATTTGTTTTCCAAAACACAAAAATTACAAACAACAACATTTAACTAGACAACAGAATATACAATATAAATATAATCATTTAAATATCACATGACATTTTTACACCCCAACAAGCAAATGGCAAGTTTTAAATTTAGTCCTACAATCCAATACTATAAAAACACTTTTAATAAACAAAAGATTTTACCCATAGCACTCATATCTTGACTTCAGTTCAATTTTCAGAGTAGCTGAGAACACCTTGATGCTATTGTATTGCTTTCCTGTAACTGATTTTAGAGAATTCCATAGTCTATTCATGATTATGGGAACTTGCATATTACTATTCTTATTATTGAGTTTAGAGAATTCAAAGCTTCTGGTGTGTGAACCTCTCATGTTATAGACATATGTTTTCTTTTCTAATTTTTCATAAAGATAGACTGGTTGTTTTGTATTTACAACCTTGTATATCTGATTTGCCCAGACTAGTTTCCTTTTATTTTCCTGGGTCAACCAACCTAGTTCCTCTTGTACTTTACAGTGATGTTCACAGTAATCCTTTTTTAGTATGAATCTAGCAAGATGATTATACATTACATCAATTTTGGATAGCAATCCTTTAGTGGCAAGGCCATACACATGGCTACCATACTAAAGCACAGGGAGAAGAAGTTGATTTATTATGGTCTCCCTCATCAATCTATTTACACAAAAACTGGACCACCTAAATGCCCCTAATTTTTTATTTATCTTTGATATTGTATTGGTTATATGGAAATCAAATTTTAGAGAGTTGTCTCTCCATAGCCCAAGATATTTATTTTCAGAGACCTGGGCCAATATATCATTTTGTGGTGTTTTAATTAGTACTTGTTTCTTATTTTTACCCAAATATTTTCCCTCTTTTTGAAATATCATAAGTTTTGTATTCTTGCTATTAACTATTAACCCCTAGTCAGATAGCCATGTGCAGAGCCTTGTAAAATCTTCTTGCAGGTGTTCTTCCATGAGCTCTGGGGTCTTTCTACCAGAGATCAGTATAGTATCATCTGCATATAGACGGATATTAGAATTTTTACACTATCAACTAACTGATTTATGTATATAAGAAAAAGAATTGGCCCCAAAATAGAGCCCCGAGGCACCCCTCATTTTACCAGGGCTCTGTCTGATAATATTCCATCAATGTACACTTGTTGAGTCCTATTTCCCAAGTAAGACCTAAATCATTCTAATGAAACATCCCCAATTCCTATCTCTTCTAAATGTTCCCCCAATAAGTCATGTGCAACAGTGTCAAAGGCTTTGGATAAGTCCACGAACACTGCACCCACCGACATGGCATCCTCTAATTTTGAGGCTATAATATGTACCATGTCGGTGAGTGCGGTGCCCGTGAAAAATCCCTTACAGAATCCTGATTGATACTTTGTTAATAAGGAGTATTACTCCAAATAATCAACAAGTTGTTTCTGTACCAGTTTCTCCATAACCTTTGAGAGGCCCGATAATAGAGCAATAGGCCTATGGTTTGCAGGCACAAAATGTCCCCTTCTCCTTTATAAATGGGAACAATCTTTGCATTTTTCCATGTGCAGGGAAAGATTCCTTCTCTTAGACTCCAATTAAAGAGTTTGGTTACTACTGGGGCAATAACCTGTAGGGAATCCTTAAGGAAACAATTTTCTATATGGTCCAGGCCAAAGGCTTTTTCTGTTTTAAGTTTTCTTATTTCATCCTTTATCTGTTTGCATGAAAAAATATTTAAATCTAAATTTGGGAACATCGATCTTTTCTTTGCAGCATCATTATTCTTTAGTATAGACTGTGGAATATTTAAATCCAGCAGATTCACAAAATAATTGTTTAAGATATTTGCAGATTGTCTAATGGGCTGTAGAATGCCATTACTTACCATTGGGACTAGAGATTTTGAATTTACAGTAGAGTCAAAAGATTTAATCAAAGTCCAAAATTTTTTAGCATCAGTAGTCTCTTTTGTCTTAGTTTCATAATATTTTTGTTTAGCTTTCCTTATTTGGAGTCTTAGTGAATGTCTAGCTCTTTTGTATTTTTCCCAATCTTCTGATCTTAAAGATTTCCCTGCAATATTCCATAACCTGTCTTTCCCTCGTATCTGCTTTTTAATTTTTTCTGTTACCCAGCGGACATGAGTTTTCCTTTGTACTATTGTTTTGAAGGGGGCCAGCTCATTACAAATTTCAAGGAACCATTTAGAAAATTCCTGGATTGCCAGGTCTACAGAAGGAATTAAAAATAGTCTATACTATTTTATAGAAGCTAGTCTAGCCATAAAAAATCTTTATTATATTTTTTAAAACATCTCTTTTTAACCTTTAGAGGGACCTGGCCTATAATTTTTCCCCCTTCAATTTAAAAGTGCGGCTTATTGAACTATGGTCACCCAGAATTGGTTGTTTTACTTCTAATTTTTGGGCTAAGATTTCTGTTGTAACAAAGATTAGGTCCAGGATATTACCA
The DNA here is from genome assembly GCA_016271365.2 of Neoceratodus forsteri. NCBI lineage: Eukaryota > Metazoa > Chordata > Ceratodontiformes > Ceratodontidae > Neoceratodus > Neoceratodus forsteri. The sequence goes on along the minus strand of CM028131.1, from coordinate 908,984,825 downwards.
ATACTATTTTGAGAGGTTTTTCTAGTTGGAAGGGCTATTTTTTGATCTACTTGTAAAATTTTAAAACTTTTTTGTAGTGCAATCCCACAAGGTTTTCCCCATGCTGCACTGAAATCTCCCATTAATAATAAATCAAATCCCATAGTATAAGTCTGAATGGCTGAGGCTAAATTTCAAATTCACTAATAGGGGAGTTCGATGGGGCATAGATAACACCATCGATAAGAGCTAACTTATGAATCTTAACCAATAGGCAATCAATGAGCCCTATTTGACCAGCAAACTGAATGGATGTTTGTCCTAATTCCTCTTTGGTGAATAATAACCCCCCCCCTTTTCTCCCTACCCTATCTAGTCGATGTCCAAGAAAATCCTCTTGTTCAATTTCCCTAGTATTTATGTTGTTTGTTAACCATGATTCAGTTAAAGCAACCATGTCTGGTGACTCTGTAACTGTCCATGATTTAAATAGGTCTAACTTATTTTTCAAACTCCGAGCATTATCATATATAATTTTGAACTCACATTTATTTTCAGGACCTGGATTTATTTCAATGTCCCCTTCCATGATCAGAATGATAATTAAGCAATTTCTCAATTTATGTTGATCAAAACCTGTTACAAGTGCTACAGGTGCACTCATTGTTAATTGGCTTCTAATTTTTGCAAATGAATTACTACCATTTATTCTATCCCTAATTTCTCTAGTAATTAAACTTTTCCTAGAATCTAAAACAAACCCTATCTCCAGAGCCATTGCACTTAAGGTTTCAGTTAATCGGGGAGATGAGACCTTCCCAAGTAACATAAATAAAACAAAACCATAAAACATTAGCCTAACACATAACTCCATTTTAACTATTACGTGGGCTAATACTCAGACTCTTTAAATACCCCTTATTTCTAAAAAGAGATTCAGTTTGAACTCTGTTTCACTTCTCAAGTCTCTATATTTATATACCCAACTATATTAATTCATCTGTCTTTTCTAATTTGTTCATTACTTTTAGTTTTCATACAAATACCCTGATCTATATTTATTTTCTCAGTTTTGTTCTCAAATTAGGATCTACATGAACCCTGTACAGTATATTTCTTCATTTATACCATGTCTTCGATTTAAGCAACCCATCCTATCTATCCACTAATCCTGTCTTTTAAGTAATATTGTGTTCTAGTCCCTTCCTCTGTCTGGTTTCTTGACTTTTTCACAGCCCATAAATCTCAATGTGTTGATATTATGCTTGGCCTCATTAAAATGATGTGCTACTGCTGACGTCTCATCCTTTGTTCTGATTGCACTCTTGTGCTGACTTGTTCTATTCTTAAGTGGTTGTGTTGTTTTTCCAATATAAATAAGCCTGCATGGGCATTTTATTATATAAACCACATGGTCACTGTCACATGTTATCAAATCTTGTATCAAAAATTTCTCATCTGTGCTTGAGCTGCAGACCTCTTTAGCTCTTATGGCTCCAGAACAATGGACGTGTTTTCCACAACTATAAAATTCCCTGGGTTCTGTTTCTATTCTTGTTATTATTTGCCCTGCATTTATGATCATTCTATTTAATATAGATTCTAATAATAAATAATAGTCCATTTTGGCATATACTGTATATTATGGGTCTTAGAGTAGTAAGAATATTTTTCGAGCTTGGGGTAATAGAATCTGAATGGGTCTTTCAAATTTAAATCAGACATATTCTTTCAAAGCTTTGGCTGCCTTAATCCTCTGTTCTTTTGAAATATTTGAGCTGTCTGGGGAGGCCAGGACTGGGTTGAAATACCCCCATCTCATATGGTGTGTTGAATTGTACTATGTGAAGAAAAAGATCTGAGAAAAAGCTACATCTTCATTAGGTGCATAGTAGTGTTGTGTGAAATTGAAATATTTCACCCGGTGAAATATTTTGCATAATTCTGCAATTATGTGAAATTTTTCATCTATGTGAAACAAAATGTAGCCTATTTTCTTGATTTTGCATAACAGCAAAATTTCGCTTAACATACCGTGGCGAAATTTTTCGACTATGCAAAGCAAAATTTTGATTGGTTCCACGATTTTGTGTAAATGGCGAAATTTCATCTAAATACGTTGGTCTGCCAATTTCGACCATTGATGCTCCAATTTTCACCTTGTGGCATAATTTTGACAGCGCAACTTTTGATTTTGCTAGCAAAATTTTGGTCCAAAGACAAAATTTGCAATGCATTGTAGGTAAATTGGTCAAAAGTCATGTGTAGGTTGTTTATAGCTCATTTTGCTGCGTGTTGAGTGGAGAACAATCTGTTGTGGTGCATCAGAGCCAATAAAGCCTTTGAAAACTTAGCTAAAACTTGTTTTTGAGAGCTAATTGCAGCAAAATATAACGTTTTTCCCAAATGCTTCTGTGCTGCTAGGGAACATTTTCTAATTTTGTGGATTTTTGTATAATACTTTGTTTGAAGTAGGTTTTACTTTTCTCTCTGTCTTTGAAAGAGTTGTTTGGGGTAAGGTAGGAGTGTAAAGCAGTGCAGGCTATTTCTAGCCAAGCAGATTGGTATTTACTCACAATTGTGAGTTATTTATTTACTTTTATTTAAGCAATAAGGCACGATAAGATGTGTGTTATCATGTAATAAAGTCACTCCTGGGGTGGGTTGAAGCACAAGGTGAAGCCGAGTGCTTCCACCACCCCAGGAGTGATGTTATTACACGATAACACACACCTTGGTGTGCCTTATTGCAATTATACAATGGCTCGGTGTTATACAAAACAAAAACAAATATAAAAATGTTTTTAGTAGATTTTTAGTGTGGCAGTACATCTTTGTTTCTGAAAAAAAAAAAGGCTCAGGCTCCATAAAATCAGCACAGTGATGTTATTGTGTAATATCATCACTGTCTCAGGCACACACTGACCAGAGTCCAGGAAATTTTCTTGCCATTGTATAATTCTTATTCATTTTGTTATATCTTGCCATTTATTTTTCTCTGAAACGTTTCTCTGTCTTGTTTGAGAGAGTTCCTGCCGCTGTTAGCTGTGTTATACATACCATTCTTCTGCTTTAAGTTGTGAATTGATTCTGAATTCTAATGTTTTAAACACACAGAGCTGATCCTTTATTTTATTTGTTTGTGGTTAGTTCTGTTTGCTGGAGTGTTAACTTGTGTTACTAAAGCTATGCAAATCAACAGTTCTATATTTTTTTGTATCTTTACTTAAGTACTTCTACTTGATCACTTGAACTTTTCCATTTACAGTCGCACTGCATTGTTGAATTGTTCCCCTTTATGTTATTGCTGGAGCTTGACTCTGCACACTGCGAGGTGTTCCTGTTTTAGTTAACTTACCTTAACCTTTCTCTGTTATAGCATTTTTTTGTGTAACACCTGAAGCGCACATTATAAAACAGTATATATTAAAATAGTCATTTTCAAGAGATTTCTTGGTGATCCCTCCCATTTAGGCCACTACTATGTTGTGTGGTACTTGCCTTTGTTGTGGTTTTATGGTTGTCTGTGCCCTTATATAAAAAAAAAAATTGTGGTACTAAGTAATAACACATTACAGTACTTTATTTGTCCAGAGATACAGGTGACCTGTATTTAAAGTCAGCCACTTGTGCCCTTTTTCCTTGTGTGTGTTTCTTTAATTCCTATCCTGTTTGGAGAAAAAAAAAGTTACCTTTTTGGTTTTTACGGTATTAGTTGTACTCTAAGTGCTGGTACCTGACCTGATTGTGTTTGAACTTGTAAAGAATCCAGTACTGTAGGTGTGTGACATCATCATTCACATGTGAGGTGTTATTCACACAGTTAGTAGTAATACATCCTTTCTTCAAATATTCCCAGAGAAAGGCAAAGCTTTGGAGCAGCAGTCAGCAAAAATGCTTGCTAAGAAGTGGCCAAGTACAGGGGGGAATGTGGCGGGGGGATGAGGGAGCTAAGAAGCCTGCTGAAAAAAGTACAATTTCAGTTCCCGTTCCCCATAGCAGTGAAAGCACACGTATGTCTGCATCAGTGTCTTCTGATGTGGGCCCTGGTGGTGCGGCAGGAACCAGCAAAGGAGTTGGTGACTGAACCGGGTCAGGCACACCTGTATCTTACTTTTTTAAAGCTCAAATTGTTGCAGCCATGCTAGTGGGGAATCGTACTGGGTCATAATGTCATACGCTTAATAGCATACAGCATTATGGCGAACCCAGACCTGTGCGCTCCCTGAGTTGTACCCCCCAGAGTTGAGAATCTTTAGTGGGGGGGTCCAGGGGGTACAGCCCCCCCACAATGGGGGGTGTGGCGGCAGAGCCCCTCACAGAACAAAGACATAATGCCTCATGGCATAAATCACACAGCGTGATTGTGCCATGTGGCATTATGTCTTGCAACATAATGACCCTTGTGGGGGGATACTATATACAACAAAAGGCACTCAGGCAGTATTAAATCTTTTAAGAATTATTTTATTTTTTCATATTTGCCTCAAAATAAGACAAAAGCATATTCTTAATAAAAAAGTAGTCTTTAAATAAATACATGTGGTGATCTTATCAACTGGGGTGCTGTCCGAGAAGATCACCTGTCTCAGCTGCACACCCAGCATCTCCTCAAGCAGGTGGACTGGCAAGACAACGCTGTGGTCTGAATAAGGTTGGGTGCCAGGAAACACCCTTTAAAGAGAGGCAGGAGACAATCTGAAGTTTGATGCCCAGCAGGCTTTTATTTTCACCAGGAGAAGGTAGACACGGTCACAAGGGAAAGTCGGGGAATAACTCTTACTTATAGACAGTAACAAACAATTACCACTCTAATCACTCAAATCTGTTATCACTCTATATGTACATTGGCCTAAGGCCACTCTATAATATTCTTATCCCTATTACAATACCCTACCCAGAGGTCTATGCATCAAGAGTATAACTTATTACTTTATCATACCATGTGACACGCATTCAATATACAACCAGCAAGCAGTCTCACACTCTCAAAGTCTATTAGGTGCAGATGTCTATCATCTTCATGCACAACTGAAAAGTAGGGGTCAAAAGAAAGGGGACTTCCTGCTTGGCACCAAGCTCACCAGTAAATCTATGAGAGGTTGCAAAAGGGAACGGAGAGATTGGTAAATAGACCATAGGCATCAGCCAACCCACACTCCAGGGTTGCCAGAATACAAGAGCATGAACTGACTGACTGACTGGGGGTAATGCTCTTACCTGGCGCAAAACCCTTGAACTGGACAGCCAAGGGTGAAGAGCCAAAATATGGCAAGGAATCCACCTGCAGGACTGCCACAAGAGAGGGAATCTGCTGCTTTCTCCTCAGCACCAACCCCTGACCAAGGTTGCCAAGGATGAAGAACTGCTGTGGATTTTCCTGGCATCTACCCTCGACTAGGGCTGCCAAAACAAACACCGGACTTGGTGAAGAATCCACTAGGAGGACTATCAAGGATGAAGAAGGACTGCTGCAGGTTTTCCTGGCACCTACCCTTGATTAGGGCTGCCAACCGAACACCGGACTTGGTGAAGAATCCACAAGGAGGACTATCAAGGGATGAAGAAGACACTACTGAGCTCCTTTTGGTGACAGATCCACTTGGAGGACCACCAAACTCGAGCTGCTACTCTGAGGATTGCACTGGTGATGCAGGATGACACAAGCAAGAAGGAGTAGAAGATGAAGATCAGGATTCCACAAAGATGAAGAACAAAATAAGAAATGGTGGCCACGACCACACTTGGCTACAACAGACTCATCTACCTGCGGGCATCTGGGAGGGATGGACGAGGCACTTTCCAGTAGTCTTTCTTCCAAGATGCTCAGGAACTGGCAGCCGCGACTTTTCAATGGACGTCGATTTCGACTGTGGCGGACGAAAGGGCCAGAAGATGTTGAAGTCTTCTGCCTGCTGAAGATGGCTATGGTGAAGAGTTGATGGAGGCTGAAGATTGCTATGGTGAAGAGTTGATGGAGGCTGAAGATTGAATCACAGAGCTGATGCTGCACAATGGTACTTCTTTTAGCACAATACACTGGAATATTCATTTTCAGGGGCAATTTGCATGGAGCAGGGCAAATTGCAACAATCTGGGGCAATTGTTCACTGGCAGGGACAATTTGCCTTGAGAAGGGGCAAATTGCAACAATCTGGCGCAATTGTTCACTGTCAGGGGCAACTTGCCTGGAGCTGGGGCAAATTGCAACAATCCAGGGCAATTGTTCACTGACAGGGGCAACTTGCCTGGAGCAGGGGCAAATGGCAACACTCCAGGGCAATTGTTCGCTGTCAGGGGCAAATGACCACAATCCTAATATTGTACAACACATTCTAGGTGCTTCATGCAATAAACACAACACTTGAGATGCTGGAAGAATAAACAGCTCGTAGAAACAGTACAACAGCTGATAATCACCTTGTAACATGCTGTGTGCTTAAACAGCCCTTAGTCGGACCCTCTTCCTCTTGGGGTCTGTCTTTGTTAGGATCTGGCTACCCCAGAGCACTTTAAGGTAATTACCCCAGCTATTTAGCCTGGTTACACTAATTGTCTGTATACCTGCTGCCCTCTTCCCTATGGGCTGGGATGCCCTACCTTTACTGGGCCTAGTGCCCCTTTACTACTATGGGCCTGGTGCCCTTTACTGCACTAGGCCTGGTGCCCTTTACTACCACGGGCCTGGTGCCCTTTGTTACCACAGGCCTGGTGCCCTCTTTAAATTGTGGGCCTGGCTGCCCTAATCACCGTGGGCCTGGATGTCCTATTACACTGGGCTTGGTGCCCTTTGAATTCTCTTGGGCCTGACTTGCCCTAATGACTATGGGCCTGGTACCCTAATTACTGTGGGCCTGGCGCCCTTCTTAAACGTGGGCCTGGTGCCCGTGTAATGGGCCGGGTGCTCTCTTTAAACCTGGGCCTGGTGCCCACTTCACTTTGGGCCTCATAGCCCCTATTTACTGTGGCAGGGCCCCTTTAAATCTTGGGCTCAGAGAGCCTGCTGCCATTCAGAATCTCGGTCCCTCCTAAACTCAGCCCCCCTCTTGAATATTCAGTAGGCCTTTGCCTGGTCTTGCTGAATAGCCCCTCCCATGGGCATCGCTTCACCCCTCCCCCTCCTGAATAATAAATTAAGGTTCCTAGCACCTGACCCTCCCATGGAGCTCAGCCGCTCCTATTATGCCTAGCGCAAACAATTTAATTTAAAATGCACAGTCTTTTCTATGGTTGGACAGTCAGCACTCTTCTTTGTGCTGCTGTCTGACTCACCCACACCAACAGACTATCAAGCAGGCAACCGGGAGGCGGGAGGCGTTCTGGCAGTGGGAGAGAAACAAACAGGCAGCAGGGAGGACTGCAGGGGGCCTCGGATGGCCGACAGCTACTCAGGCGTGATGCGGTTCTTCTCTGCCACCGACAGGGGACCAGAATTAACTTTTAAAATAAAGAAAGGGGAAAAAATAAGAAATGACGGGGCTCACAAGCCCAAAACGTGGCAAACGGCTGTTTACTTTACTTTCGGTGTCCCGATGGCACCACAAACCGAATGGCAGTCTTCATCAGGGCTTCACCAGCTGGAGCCAGAGCAGGCACACCAACAAACCCTCGGGGAAATGGCTTCAACCCACTAGGTAAGCCCAACAGGTTCCCCTTAATTTGTGGTGTCCTCTCCTCTCCACAGCCTGGCAGGAACTGACTTAACTGAATAATTTTTAAACTTAAAAACTCTTCTAATTCCAGAATGGCTGCAGTGGAATGCTGTGCATGAGCAGCTCAGCACAACATTCCATCCAGGTCATTGTTGCTGCAGCTGCAGTAAAATTCTGCTTTTTGACATTATTTTAGTGTACAAGGCACTTTCCTCTATCTTTTACCACCATTTTTCCCTTACCAGGAGGGGAATTCACATTTGAGGGGCCCCTTTATGCTTTTACCCTGCAGCCCACACGTACAACAGGCACCATGGGCACCTGTAAACTCCTAGACTTTTTTGCTTCTATTTTCTTTACTGTAGTGCCCCAACTTTGGGGCATTACATACATACATATAAATAAATATGCTAGTGGGGTATGCTGACAGTGAGAAGAAGGGAGGCACTGACACCAGCATAGGAACAGTGGTCCAGGACTTGGAGGAGGGTGATAATAAGTCTGTCAGTGTGACTGTCCATGTTCCTGCAGGAGTTGGTGATGACAGTGTTCAACAAGAGTCTGATAATTCTGGAGATAAGGATAGTCAGCCCCCTGAGATGGTTGTAGAGAAAGAAAAATGTGCCGTCCTCCAAGAAGACAGTGATGGGGGGGAGGAGGAGGAGGAGAAGGAAAACAAGGACATCATCGCTATTGGTGGTGATGATGATGATGACTGGGATGATCCCACATGGGAGCCTGAGTTAAAAAAGGTCAAGGGTGATGTAGGCTATTTACATGTACAGCCCATAGGTCAGTCTGTCAACAAGCCTATAAGCAAACCTCTAAGCAGTCAAGTAACCCCTCTCCCAAATGTAGTTTTAATGAAGTGATGAGAGCAGCCCAAAAAACACACACTTCCACACCTGTTTCTGAACTATCCCAGTCCCAGAAGCATCTGAAGTCCAGAGGTCAAAAGTTTGGGACTTTTATGTGCTAGATCCTGCTCATGAGACCATAGCAATATGCCAACTTTGTCAAGCCCATGTTAGTTGGGGGAAAAAGGGAAGCCACATAGGCACTGGTGGCCAACACACCCGCCTGGAAAACAAGCATCTGCTGAGATGGCAGCAACACCAGAAGGATGCCAGAGCTGTTGGTAGCAAGTTACATGTAGTAGAGCAGGAGGAGGTAGGGCAGAGTGGGTCGGTGGTGGTAGTGGAGGAGGGTGAGCAATCCTTTGATCTCTCGAGTAGTGGGCATAGCAGTGGTGGTGTGAGTCCCAGTCCCATGAGTCTGAAAAGTACACCACCACACCCACAAGCAACCAAAAATAACTGGTTTCTTTTGGTCTACACAGCCCCAAGAGTCAAGTGTTACCCCTAAAAGAAAATCATTACTGCCACAAGTACAGCGTTCTGGTCGGACAGCCCCAAAGATGCAGCCCACTCTGAAGGCCATCCTGAGTGGCAGAAAAAGTACCCCCCCAATCATGTTGCTGCAAGAGAGTTAAATGCTGCCACTGCTGAAATGCTGGCCATCAATCTGTTGCCATTCTCATTCGTAGAGAATACTGGTTTCCACAGGTTGATGGCCCGTGCCTGTCCCAAATGGCAAGTTCAATCGCGAACCTACTTTACCAAGCGTGCCATGCCGGAGCTGAACAGTAGAGCTGTTGATTACATTAGATATGAACTGAAGCATAGTGCATCTCACTGTATCCATCTTAGCATGGATATGTGGACAAGTGGCCAAACAGCAGCAAGCTCGTATCTGTGCATAACAGCACACTGGGCACAGTTGCCTGGGGCGGTACTTGATTTTGGGCCTGGCAAAACATGCGTGAAGCATAATTGTGGTGGTAGCAACACACCTGGTATTCAGCAGCATGCATCCCTGAGTATGACAAGAGTCACAGGTTCTCACACGGCTGCAAAAATGCTTACTGTTCTGCTGGACGAGATTGGTAGTTGGCTGAACACACAGTCACTCATAGCAGGATTCATTGTAAGTGATAATGGCTCCAATGTAGTGAAGTGCATGAGTGATGGTGTTTTTTTCAGAGTGCCCTGCCTGGCACACTGCCTTAATCTTGTTGTTCAGCAGTTTCTCAACCATGCGGACATTAAGGAAATGGTTACTGTTGCCCATCGCATCTGTGTCCACTTTACGTGTTCTGCAAAGGCCTGTGACCATCTACGTGAGCTACAGTGCAAAAACCATCTGCCTCAGCACTGGATGAAGCTTGATATTGTCACCAGGTGGAACTCCACACTGTACATGCTTGGCCGGCTGTATGAACAGTATAAGGTTGTGTCAGAATACCTGCTGCTACACATCACCCGTGACAGTGCTGGAGTGTCCATTGCTCTAACAACAGAGTAGTGGCACCAAATTGATGGGCTAATACGCATTCTCTGTCCATTTAAACATGCTACACATGCAGTGAGTGGGGACACTGCTTCTATAAGTCAGTCCATACCCCTCATATGTGTGCTGAGGCAGACACTAGTGAATGTGTGGCACCAGACAGAGGCAAGTGGGGATCGTGGCAGTTGTGAGCTAATGGATCACATGCTCCATGTGCTGGGCACAAATACCCATGTAGCTGGCATTTTACAGTCGGCTGACTTTGCAATTGCCACCATTCTGGATCCACGCTACAAACGTGGCCTGCCTTCTATAATTGAAGGAGGTAGTCAGCGAGTACTACAATTGACAGAGAACCTCATTAGATTGGTAAATGCCAAACAAATGAAAAATGCACGCACTGCATCAAAAACAGGTGTTGCTACCACCACCAGCGGCAACCCAATCAGAGAAAATGGGTAATGCAGAGCAGAAAACAGCAAGCAGTCCCATTTGGGATGTTCTCTTTCAGGTGGGAGTTGAAGATATGGAGGAAAAGGAGGAGGAGACAGATGATGCAGCTGGACTCCGGCAGCAGAATGAATAGTAGAGGCCTACATGGGGGGACCAAAGCACCTTGCCACTACTGATGAACCACTGCTGTACTAGAACGGTAAAATGACTGACTGGCCAGCACTAACATCGGTTGCTGTGAAATGCCTGAGCTGCCCACCATCCAGAGTTACTGTGGAACGAGTGTTTAGTGTGGCCGGGGCAATTGTGAGAGATTGTAGGACCAATCTGTCACCCAAGAATGTGTCCATGCTAACATTCATCAAAATGAATGAAAGGCACATTCCACACAACACAGTGATGTCAGTGGTGTTGCCACAGGAACTGTGACTTGGTAACAAGGATGATGATGATTCCTCGACTAAGGCATCCACCGGCAGCAAGGTGGATAAGGCAGCAGTGTTGAGAGAATTCCCACCTGATGAGAACTTCAGTCTTGAAGACTGTGAGGGGTGCTTCTTGGATGATGTGGAATTGGAAGTCGAGAAAGGCTGAGTTTACTCCAAGGCCCCCCCCCAACAACTTTCAACTCAGTATGGTGGCTGGGGTGTGTATGTTATACCTTATTTTTAGCTATGTACCATTGGATTGGTTATGGTAATGTGGTGTTATGTGTTGCAGTGTGTATAAGTTTCATTTGATCACCCTTTGCAATAACCTGTTGATTGGTCACCTCACCACCAGTCCCCCAAGCCTATATAAAGCAGCAGCAATGTAATTACCATAACCGTAAAGATTTTGCAATTGCATGATTACAGTTATAATGTTTTTCTTCCAAAAATATCTTACTTTTCATGTTGACTATATCAACCCTATCTTATAGCAAGATATGTTGTCTGGATGTCCTTAAAAGTGCCCATGATGGCAAATTCCACACTGCCCCACTGCCCCCTCTCATCACCTGATCTGACCTGACACACCCATGCACTCCATGCGACTGAAAAAAATGTTTCTGCCACTTAGTATCGGTGACATGTACAAGAACCCTGGCTCCTAGACTAGTACAAGTAGCATATGAATGTAACATGCTAATTTAACAGTTAACATCACAAGATGAACACATTTTGAGAAATGGTGAATGGTGGCTATCTTTAATGATGTGAGCCATTATTTACAAAAGTAATCAAGAAGAGACTAAGCAACTTACAACATCAAATCCACTCAAAAAGGTTACTTATGCTACAGTACCAGGTTAAGGTACACTAAAACCAGCAATAGTTCCGGGGGTGGGGGGCAGGGCAGGGGAAGAGTCCTGCTGTCCTCACTTTGGAATGGATTCAAAGTGATCATGATTACTGCAGCTATGCAGTGTCCATTGATTAGACAAGACATTAACCCCCTCCACCTAATTATTTACTAAACACCATCTCAACCATCTGTTTTCGCATATAGTTCCTCCCTGTATGTGAGTGGCAGTGGTGATTACTCATTAATGGTAATGGTATGGACACCAGTCCAGTGGCCAACATCACAGTTCAAGCAACACCCCTGTCTTCCACAGACACAATACAGCTCCTACAAGGCCTGGATGGATGTAGTCATCAAGATATGATAAAACCTCAACAGAGGAAAATGACCTAAGCAAAACCAAAGATAAGAAAAAATGATGGATACTCATCAATCTGCATACCTAACAAGTTGGAAGAAGAAGCTGAGAAAAAAATGTATACTTACCATACCCCGTGATGTCATTAAACTGCAGACATTCCCCACAGGAACATGCTGTGTGGTGCTCATGATTCCAGACCAAGGTCCATGATGAAGCACACTAGCACTAGTAGGCATTCCCCTTTCCTTATCAGCACTGTGTACCTTGAAATAAGAAAAAAATAAGGACAAATTTTGAGGTTTGTTAAAAAGTTCCCCCGCCTCCACCTGTGACCGTCCACCAACCCCCCACCACAGAAGACCATAAAAAATGAAGAAATACTTACCTCAAGGACTGTGAAAGTAGAACCATCACACAATTAAACAAATCCCCAGATCTGTCTGAGCAGCCAGCAGCAGCAGCACTGGCAGCAGGATAAAATGAGACTTAACTTCACCGCAATTCCTGATGTTGACAAAAGCAAAAAAATAACACAATTACTGTCAAGCTCAGACAACCAGATGGCAGTAACAGACATGCCACACTAGTATGAAAATTCCAATACTTACCGTCTGTGTTGGAAAATTGGGAAATGCGGTGCATTCAAACATCCATAGATCTCCCTCCCTCCCAGCATGGCATGATGATGTCATCCACAGCACACTGAAAAATAATATAAGAGCAGTACAAGCATATTAGGACTCAAGATGCCATAATATCAACCCACCAACACCCTTACTTTGCACAGGAAAAAAAATGAAGACAGATACTTACGTGTTCAGCAGCAGCAGTATGGACTGTGTGAAGATAATCCACCAGGCATCAACCATCCAGAACAGTAGTTCTTGTGGCAACTGGCAAGTAGAAGTCAGAGACAGCAGCAGGCAGCAAGCTACAGTGCCCCAAAATGTCATTCACTCTCCACCACCAGACAAGCTACTACCACAGAGTCAGTCAGTCAAGACAGCTAGACAATCAGTACAGCAGCATAGGGATAGCGAAATGATAATTGTACATTTCTATCTCAATAAATTGAAACAGCAGCAGCAGGATGAAAGAATTGCAAGTAGCTACAGCATTTTGCAGGAGGAATTCATTTTTTCTGCATGGGTTGGCACCCCTTTTCAGGTCCCTGAGGTGGAGGCACACCATAAAACTTCAGGACTGATGCTACATTTCAGTCTCAATTTGATGCAACATTTTTCCTGTAACATTTCTGGACTTGTAGGCCCTGTTTGGCACCAGCAGCAGTGAGTTTCAGTCAGAAATATTTGGCAAACAGGCCCTAAAACAGCTATTTAATGTCTGGGTGGTGGTGGTGGTGGTGGTTGTGGGTGGGGGCACCATAAAACATCATGGCTGAGACCAGATTTTTGTCGAAATTTAATGTCCCATTTTTCCTGTAACTTATCTGGACATGTACTGTCGGTGCTGCACTCGCAGAAACAAGATGTGGCCTCAAAACAATTGTAAACAGTGGACCAAAGGCCATCATTTGGTCCGGGTGGTGGTTTGGGCACCATAAAATATCATGGCTGAGACCAGATTTCTGTCTGAATTTAATGTACCATTTTTTAGGAAACATTTCTGAACATTTACTGCCGGTGCTACACTCACAGATGCAAGATGTGGCCTAAAAAGAATTGTAAGCAGTGGCCAAAACAGCATTTTAATGTCTGGGTGGTGGGGAGCACCCTAAAGCATCATGGCTAAGACCAGATTTCTGTCGGAATTTAATGTACCATTTTTTCTGCAACATATCTGGACATTTTCTGCCGGTGCTGCACTCACAAAAACCAAAAACAGTGGACCAAAGACCATCGTTTGGTCCGAGTGGTGGTTTGGGCACCATAAAACATCATGGCTGAGACCAGATTTCTGTCTGAATTTAATGTACCAGTTTTTAGGAAACATTTCTGGACATGTACTGCTGGTGCTGCACTCGCAGAAGCAAGATGTGGCCTAAAAGCAATTGTAAACAGTGGCCAAAACAACATTTTAATGTCTGGGTATGGGGGGGGACCATAAAACATCCTGGCTGAGACCAGATTTCTGTCTGACTTTAATATAACATTTTTTGGGAAGCATTTCATTGCCTGAGGGCCCTATTTTACATGAGCAGAGCCAAGATTCACTCTCACATAGCTTTGGAAAATATGTTTGTTCATAGTGAAGTTCTTATACTTGACATTTGTGGATAGGCTAGAAGGAGCAAGGAGGAAACATATAAAGAAAAATGGAGTAAGATAAAAGTAGAAAGGTACACGGTTTATGGGCATGGTACTACAACAGGGGGACAGGGAGGCAGAACTGGGGACATGCATGGTCAGGAGGATAAAGTTATTCATAATCATATATGAGAGGGGATGGGAAAGGGAGGGAGCATAAACAACTGGAAAAGATAACATAAACAAGAAGATATAGATCGGAAGACAAAGAGGACAGAAAATATTTTTTTGTTGTTTTTTAAAAAAAATTGTTGTTGTTGTTTTTCTTTTTTAAGGGAGGGAGTGCAAAACAAGAAGAATGACAATAACAAAGAAAGGAAAAGGGAAAAAAAAAACAACACTGGCCCAACACCACAGCCACAGGCCATTCTTTGGGCACTGCCACCTGTGTCACCACCACCACAAAGCTCCAGCAGGAGGTCCAAGACCTTCTTCTGGTCTGCCATTATATTTTGGAGGTCCCCCCAACCTCCTAGCAGAACTGGTCAATGTCATGATGGACACTTTGGACCTCAGTGAGCACAGCCTCCAGGTCTGCCCTGGTGACCACCACCTGACTTGGGGGGGCTGCAGGATGCTCAGAGCAGGGGTGGCACTGCCGGGTCCTCCGTCGTGCATCATGGGTGCAGGATGCTTCTGTCTCTTCCAGCTCCAGGTGAGTCCTGCTGCTAGACCTCCTCCCCCCCCGTATGGCACCCCAAGCCTCAGTGCTGCCTCCTGCTGCTGTCGCTCACTGTTTTGAGAGCCACTCTACAGAATGGTGGTGCTGCAGGTGGCTCCTTTGACCAGAAGTCCCAAAGTGGGACTCTGGTTTCCCCCTTTTTACATTTCTACCACAAAGGCTGCAGACAACCACACTTATATCATCTGCCTTTGTGGTAAAAAATGACCAAACTGATGATCTTTGGTTGGGGGGTGCAACCTGATGTCCCAGGGGGGCCTTTCTCTCTCTCTACATCATCATGCTGGGGGCTGGCAGGCGCAGGAGCCACATAATCCTCCTGGGGGAATGGGCTCCGAGCCTGAGTGCTGCTGCTGGGTGGCTGTGGCAGGGTCCACATCTTGCTGCTGGGAGAGGGAAGCTGCTCCTGCTGATAGTGCTGTGGACTGGGGTTGGGGGGAACCTGCTAGTTCAGGGCCAACAACCAGTGCCTGCTGCTGCTGGGGGCAGAGGCCGGGGCCAACTGCTCCTGCTGCTGGGGGGGCTCACTTGCCCGTTAAGGTGAAAACATCATCCTCCCCTTCCACTCTGTCCAGCTCCAGAGTCAGACCCACTCCCCTGCATCATTGTTCAAAAAAAAGAAAAGTTTTATTAAACTCCTAAAGAAAAAATGAAAAAAGGGGGGAGTGAAACACACACACACACACACACACACACAATAAAGAGAAAATAGAACACAAGAGAAAGATAAACTTTTGTTAAAGAAAGAAATAGCGGATGAACAGAAGTTCAACACACACAAACACACACACACATATACACACACCACAAACTCTCACTCTCTCGCTCACAATTCACCAAATTATATGTTTTTTTAGTCTCTGTCTCTCTCTCTCTCTCTCTCTCTCTCTCTCTCTCACAGTCTCTTCTACTGTCTCTATCCTACAAACTGCAGGAAAAGGATGTAGATTCAGCGGCTTCCTGTCTAGTACAGACACACATGTGACCTGGAGTCTGCTTCAGAGAGCAAGTCATGTGACATACCTTTCTTCCTAATTTCACTTTAGTTAAATGCTAAGGCAAAACTTACGAGTGGAAGCAAAATTTACAGGTGAAATTTTGCTGCACAATATAGGTGAAATTTCACCTCACTATCCAAGATGGCAGTCATGCTGGACTAGCCTGGACTAGCCCTTACTACCTGTTTTGCTCCCCTGTTTGATTTTGTTTTATTTCACTTTATTTCGTTTTATTTTTTCATTTTATTTTTATTTCTTAGTTTAAAGGCGTTCCCTGGTAAAGTGTTTACTTGCTTTCATTTTAGAGGTCGCTATTTTTGCTGCCGGTCAGTGTTTCAGCATTTTCCTGTTTGTTTGTGTCGCCTTGGAGGTGGAATTCAGGTTGGATCGTTCGATGGAGCCATGGTCAGTCACGGCATCAGTCGGTGTCTCTGGTGCCTGAGATGCTTGTGCTCATGAAGGGAGTGCTTTGAGTGTTTGAGCTGGCAGCCAGCTTGTGGTCAGGAGTTGGAGAGTCGGAGAGTGGGTTGTCTTTCCGGGGGCTGCCTTTTCGAGTTGGAACTTGAGACTGGTGGGTTTGTTCCGGGTTTGTCCCTGGTGTTTCAGCCTTTGGACATCTCTGCTCTAAATTTGCTGATTTGCGATGTACTTTGTAGCGCTGGATAAGGAAGAACTGGGACTAGGATTTTCTGCTGGATAAGGAAGAACTGGACTAGGATTTTCTGCAGTGCAACAGTTTTGGACATCAGCCGGAGGGACTGTTGTGGGCTCTCTTGGAGTACTGTGAGTGAGGGTATCTGGTTTATTGGTCAGAGTCCCTTTTCTTCTTGCATCTTCATTTTTAACTGTCTCCTGAGTCCTGATACCAGAAGCAGGGCCATAGTAGTGGTCTGGTGGTGGGAGGCTCTGCCCCCCCCTTGTGCCTGAGAACCCTAATCTTAGTCGCCTGTGGTGGATTTTATTATGGCAGATTTTGCAAAGACAATGGCTTGATTTGTAGCAGGGTAGTGTTGTCCCGATCTGGCGAGTGGGCTGTGCTTGGGTTAGTGGTAGCGCGGGGGTCGGGGCTCTTATTCGCCGGGGAGCTGGTGTTTGGAGCTTTTTGATCCCTAGGGATTTCCGTGGACCCACTGGTGGGTGGGTCTGGTTGGGGGCCTGTGGCAGTTGCTGCAGTCCTTGCTTGGCTGCCTGTTCAGATTTTTTGGGACTCACTCCTGACTTTAGAGTGACTGCCTTTTGGAAGAAGACTTTCGGGACACCATCATTCATCCTGGTTTGCAGTCCGATTTTAAACTTTATTACTCTGCTGGCAGTGAGAGTGCCGTACTCTTCCTTCTAAATGCTCAGACAGTGAGAGTGCCTGAGAATTGAGAAATGTTTTATTCTATCTTTGGCAGAAAGTTTTAAGTTATTCTCCATCTGACTGCTTTGGGGGTGTGAGCTCCTGAAGGGGATTTATCTGCCCTGCTGGTGGTTAAAGAACCGCTGGGGCTTGGAAAATCGTACTCTCTCTACCCTTTGATATTTCTGTGCAATATCATCAGCTAATTTTGATTGTTTCTACTAACCTGATTTGATGATTTTGATGCTTTATTTTATTTGTTTTACAGTGCAATATTGTTTGTTCACATCCTGAGACTGTGAGAGGGCCCTGGGGATGTGAAGATTTTGGTGTTTTTGATTTATTTCAGTTATAGTGTGTGTTAGAATTTTTGCTAAGTTGTTATTATTTTTTAATATTATTATTATTGACAGTGAGAGTGCCTAAAAACTGCAATTTTAGTTTTTATTGGATCCTGTTTTCCATCATATGAAGGACAGTATGTGCAGTGAGAGGGCCTCACTGTCCCTAAATATTTGGATTCTTTAATTTTAATAACTGCATATAGATTATTTATATTTGTGTAGTCTTTATCGGGTAGTTTTTATTAGTTTTGTTTTGTTTATTTATTTATTTTTTTTTTTTTATTATGTTATTGGGTGGGTTTTAGTTTAATTTTAATTGTGGGCATTTTATTTAAGAGGTTATTAGGATTATTATTTAGCTGTCTAGTAGCCAGTTTGTTTCCCACTTTTGGTATGTGTTGTTTAGCCAACCCGGTCATGCATTATTCGTCCTCCGATCTCCACACCCTTCACCCTTTTTGCCCTCCTCCTCTCCCATTTTCCACCTACCAGTGCTGTCGGGTGCTCAGTATTGTTTGTAGGGGGTGTGGGTGTGGTGGGGACGTGGACATGGTAGGGACGAATGAATGGACCTTTCATATAGGGTTGGTTAAGCCCAGAAGATGCCCTGGGGTGAAATGGAGCCTGGAATGTGGTGATCCATGTCTAGTCTCCATACCCAAGGGCACCACCTATTTGGATGGGCAAGTAGTCGGGACGGCTCCGGAGCCTTGTCCAACTCGGGCGGTGTTGTGCAATGCCAGATCTATTAAAAACAAGTCTGCTGTTATTTCTGACTTTGTTGGGACAGCAGATCTGGCTTGCATCACCGAGACCTGGCTGGATGGAAATGCTGGCCCCATTCTGGAAGCGACCATTCCAGCTGGGTACTCGGTGATTCACCACCCAAGATTGGCTCGCAAAGGGGGGGAGTAGTGGTCTGTTTTAAGACCAGATTGGGGCTCACAGATGTACCAGTTGAGGAAGCTGAATCCTTTGAGTGTACCGTAGTGGCTGGTGTGGGTTGCAGAATAGCCCTCATCTACCGTCCACCAGGAGATGAGAGGCGATTCCTGCAGGAAGTGGCAGACTTCGTCACTGATATGGCATTGGAGTCACCCAGATTGATGGTTCTGGGCGACTTCAATGCCTGGGTCAATGACGAACTCTCAGCCTTTGGTCAGCACTTCCTCCAGTTGATGACATCACTGGGCCTTACACAGATTGTTTCTTCAGCCACTCATAACTCATAATCACGGTCACTCTTTGGATTTAGTTTTCCTCCTGGGGAATGAGGCCTCTGATTTGGTGGTGGAACCTGTCAGTTGGTCTGATCACTACACCGTGGGCTTCAATTTTTGTGCTCCCCTTCGTAGGTCTGCCCCTGTGGAGATGGTTCGATACTGCCCTTTACGGGATGTGAGCCCTGAAGACCTGATGGCGGTATTGAATCTCTCAGAGTTTCCGGTTTCCAGCTTGGGTCCGGAATCTATGTTCTTGGCTTATAATCAGGCCATCTCCTTGGCCCTGGACTCAATTGCTCCTGTCCGTGTTTGTCCCCTCTCTATCCGCCCTCAGAACCCATGGTTTGATGGGTCCTTGAGGGAGTTGCGACGTGTGGGACGACGGTTAGAGCGTTGTTGGTGGAAATCTGCTCTAGAGGTCAACTGCCTTAGTTTGGAGGAGCATTATCAGCTCTACCAATCAGAGATCTCCAGTTAGAAGGCAGAATTCCTGTCCAGGGAGATCTCTGTCACTCAGTATTGACTGGCTCAGTTCTTCAGAACTGTGGACAGGCTGTGCAACCCAACCTGTCTCCAGCTCCGTTGAGCTTTTTCTTTTTTTTTTTGAAATTCAAAATCTTTATTGATTTATGTTATGACACAAAGTATATAACAAAAAAAAAACAAAAAAAAAAACAAATGAACCACACACCAATAACAACAAAAATAGATTAATGGTGACATGACACCAGAATGTCACTGGATCAAATATAACCAAAGAAAATAAATATACTGCTATACCCAACCACCCCTCCACCCCCCTCACTGCCTTCCCCACCCCTTCCCCTGGAGTGTGCCTTATTAAAAACAACGTAACAAAGAGGTACAAAAGAAAAAATAAAATTCCAGCAATAACAGGCATCAAAAGGAGGATACAACAAACTGAGACAGTCAGAGGCATGTATTACATGGATCTTAGTTCAAATATAAAGCATATAATTTACCCCCATTTCTGATTGAAAGAGGCTATATGGTTCCGGGAGCTTGCTATTAACCTTTCAGTGTTAAAACAAAGAGACATTTCTTTCAGCCATTCAGCATATGATATGGCCAATTGGTCCATCCAGTGCTTGAGAACCAACTTTTGACTGCTATAGAAATTAAAGCCATGTGAAATATGCACTCCCGAACTCTAATATTGGAAAACATCCCTAGGATACATATTTCTATGGTAAACAAATCACCCAATCCCAGAAGGGGGTCTAGATTGGATTGAATTGTGTTCTATAATGGAGCCACCTTGTCACAGTGCCAAAAATGTGTATCAGGTTCCCTTCAGTTGCGCCACACCTTGTACAGTTAGCCAAAAGTAGTCTGCCTAATTTGGCTAATTTAACCAGTGTATTTATTTATTTATTTAAGAGATTTACCAGGAAGGCATACTGAGTGGAGTACCACTCAATTCCAGATGCGCCCTAGGGGTAGAGGGTTTACAAACGATACAGTTGTACAGAAGAAGACAAAATCAATACATTATGTAATTTACAGACAAAGGTACAGTAGTACAGAAGAAATAAAACATACATTGAGTGGTTGTTACAGACATGGGTGAGGCATTTCTTAAATACAAAAATAGCGTAGGTTCAGTTTCAATTAGTATTTAATAATCTTAGGTGCAGACCGAGAATGGTACCCACACTGGTGCTAGCAGCTAAATAGGTAGGAGTTGAAATGGGGATTCAGCGAGGGGGAAAGCAGGAGCAATTTGTAGTGAAGTGCGTTTTAAGAAGGGTATTTCATTCAGGAGTACTTGTGGTGTGTCTGATATCAGCTGTCAGGGAGTTCCATAGTTTGGGCAACCTGAAGCTGAAAGCTGCCTGGCCAGATCTGGTGGGTCTGTGTGGAATGTGCAGGAGCCTAGAGTCTATGTTTCTGAGAGCGTAGGCAGGTGGGGAGAGGGTGGTTAGGGATGAGGACAGGTAGGAAGGGAGCGTCTGTGACCAGAACTTTGCAGCGGTTCTAGCAACGTGGAGTAATCGTCGGTTTAGAAGTGAGGGGAGGTCCAGGGACTAGTAGAGGTCACAGTGATGGGTAGTGGTAGGACGGTACAAGGAGAACCGGCCGAAGGAGTTGTAAAGGGGGTCAAGCCTGGCTAAGGAAGTTTGGGGGGGCGGCACCATATACAACATCGCCGTAGTCCATAATCGGGAGGATAATTTTTTGGACAATTGCTGTTCTGGTTGGTAGAGGAATGCAATTCTTATTGCGGTAGAGGGCTCCCAGCATGGGATGCAATTTTTTGTGTAGAGCATCTATATGCGCTGAGAAGTCAAGGTGCTGATCTAACCAGACACTGAGATAATGATATGTGGTACAGGCCTTGAGTGGAGATCTGTCCAAGGTGTAAAATGTGGGTGGAGCAGTAAGCCGGGTTAGTTTGGCCCGAGAGCCAAAGATGAGGGAGACTGTTTTTTTTGAGTTTAAGAATAGTTGGTTTCTGAGGAACCAATGTTGGATGGAGTCGAAGTCCTCCTGGAGACAAGCATTCACGGCGGTTGCAGATGGGCCAGAGGCGAACAGCACCGTATCGTCTGCGTACATATGGATAGCTGTTTGTGGGCAGGCAGCAGGCAGGTCATTGAGAAAGATAGAGAACAGCAGAGGGCCGAGTACAAACCCTTGGGGGACACCACTGGTGATAGGAAGTGAGGTGGATCGAGCTGAGCCAATATGGACTGATTGGGACCTGCCTGACAGGTATGACTGGAACCAGTTATTTGCGTTCCCAGACAGACTAGTTTGGGCAAGTTTAGCCAACAACAGGGGATGGGAGACCATGTCGAAGGCTTTTGCCAGGTCGATAAATATGGCTGCTGTAATTTCCCCTTTGTCCATGCCTGTAAGGATGGAGTTAGTGAGGGGAAGGAGGGAGGTGGTGGTGGAGTGATTTTTTTCTGAAGCCAGATATGGTATCTAGGTAGTGGTGGAGCTGGGATAACACAAGGCGCTCTTGAATTTTGGCTAGGATGGGGAGCAGGGATATGGGCCGATAGTTGGATGGGGAGGAGAGGTCCCCTCCTTTGGGTAGGGGGATGACTGTGGCTTGTTTCCATATTTTGAGGACTGCCCCGAGTTTAAAGGACAGGTTATAGAGCATGGTTAGAGGGTGGGCTATGGCCGGTGCAAAGAGTAGGAGCATTTTGAAATCAAGGCCCGATGGACATTTGCCTTTGGATGGGTTTAGTGATTGCAGTATTTTTAGCACCTGGCCAGAAGCAACTGGTTGGAGCGAGAAGGAGGCAGGAGAGGATGTTTTAGGGGGCACAAAGGGTGGGGGTATACAAAATTCGGCTGTAGGGGTCTCTATAAAGGTTCTGATCCAGTGTTGGAATAATACAGATTATTTAAGATATGATACTGTATAAGTCTATGCCTATCTTGAGTGAAATATCTATGCATGTCCTCCCAAATCTGACTCCAAATCAAGGAGGAATTTGGCAGAAGAGAAGTCCAAATTTTAGAACCTATAAGGGCATTAGGGTATTTGATACCCAATAGAAAGGAATAAATCCTGGAGATTCCATGGGGCTTATTTGCATATTCCTGTATCTGATCTAAAAAGGGCCTGACTTGGGACAACATGAATGTGATCCCGAAAATAGAGACTATAAGATGTCTCAGCTGAAAAATCTTAAATATATATTTCTGAGGAATATTCAGTTTAGCTATTATGTCGGTTAAGGAGAGGAGAGCATCCTGAGAGAACAGGCTTTCCACTAGAATATCCTGTAACTGAGGAAGCCAGTCTGGGGAAAGCGGAGAACCACCTATTTTGATGTTAGGGTTTAAGGTGAGAGGTTGCGCCATATCCTTTTTGGCTGAAATGTTAAAGAAGTTCCAACACTGGGTCAAAACCTTTATAGAGACCCCTACAGCCGAATTTTGTACAAGAGTAGGTAATGCAGAGATAGTATAATAAAAAACTCTGGGTGAGTTGAGATTATGCATATCCAATAGCCTTTTCTCCAACTGTAGCCAGATAGGAGAATGTGCATCGGGTATGGCCTTGAACCATCTCCCCATTTTGGACAGATGACTCGCCCAATAATATAAAATAAAATTGGGGAGGCGGAGTCCACCTCTCTCCTTGGGTAAATTAAGTTTTAAGAAGGCCAGTCTAGGATGTTTGCCCTGCCAAATGAATTTAGAGAGAGCAGAGTGGAGCTGCTGAAAATAGGACATTGGGAGCCAGATGTTGAGTAAGTTTAAAGGGTAGAAAAGATGGGGCAGTACATTCATTTTTATAATACTGATACGACCCCATAACAACAATGGGAGTCTGACCCATCTTTGGAGATCCTGCTGTATATTCATCACCAGATCATCCAGACTGAGTCTCCTGAGAGCCTCTGGGTCTCTAGTGAGATGTATGCCTAAATATTTGAATGAGGAGGGGAACCATCTCATACCGAAATGAGTGAAGTTGACTTGGTACGTGAGAGCATTTAATGGGAATATAACTGATTTGGATAAGTTCAGCTTATAGTTAGCTACTTGACCGAACTGCTCAATAATTTGTAGTGCATGTGTTAGTGAGGTTTCCGGATTGGCCAAATGTAAAAGAATATCATCTGCATAGACTGAGAGGGTCAGAGATTGCTGATGTACTGAACAACCTGTGAACTGAGGCGAGTTCTTAATACTAAGTAACAGGGGTTCCAAATATAAATTAAACAAAAAGGGAGACAGGGGACAACCTTGCCGAGTGCCAGTGAACAGGGGGAACTGAGAGGAGAAAACCCCATTACAATAAATTCTAGCACTGGGTGACTTGTATACCATCCGAATCCATTGAATAAAGGTTTCCAGAAAACCTATTTTCTTAAGAGTAGCCCAAAGAAATTCTCAGTTTACTCTATCAAAGGCTTTTTCTGCATCTAATGAGATTAAAGCCATGGGAATCTGGGAGTCTTGGGCAACCTGAAAAATATGTGAGAGGGTTCTCAAGTGGTCGGCAGAAGATTTGCCTTGCACAAACCCCACCTGTTCAGGACTCAGCAAATGAGACCAAATCTGTTTAATTCTAAGAGATAGGATTTTAGTTAAAATTTTAATGTCATAATTTAGTAATGAAATCAGACGGTAACTGGCAGGCTCACTCTGGGGTTTTTCTGGTTTCAGAATCAGGACTATCGTGGCTTCCAGAAAAGTAGGGTCTAGGGGGTCTGAGGTGAACATATAATCAAATAGTTTCAGGAGAAGTGGAGCTATCTCCTTACAAAAGATTTTATAGAAGTTGGAGGGAAAACCATCGGGACCTGGGGATTTATCCAGTGCTAACCCATTAATCGCCTCCTCTACTTCAACCATGGTAA
Organism: Neoceratodus forsteri; assembly: GCA_016271365.2. Classification (NCBI taxonomy): domain Eukaryota; kingdom Metazoa; phylum Chordata; order Ceratodontiformes; family Ceratodontidae; genus Neoceratodus; species Neoceratodus forsteri. The sequence continues at coordinate 908,960,534 of CM028131.1, read as the reverse complement.
TAGGAGAGGCCAGGATCTCGCACTGATTGGCCTGCAAGGAGGGGAGGTTAAGGCCATCCAGAAAGTGTTCAATATGGGAATGGGAGGTTTGAGAAGTACCCTTGCTATATAGGTCCCTGTAAAAGGATTCAAAGACCTGGGAAATATCCCGAGGGGAGGTTTTAATAGAGCCATCTGGGGAATACAGTGCAGGAATTAGTCTTGAGCTTTCTACTTCCCGCAGTCGAAGGGCTAGCATTCTACCTGGTTTCTCGCCTTGGTCAAAACAACGAGCTTTGGTTTTAAGGATGGCTTATTCTGCCTTATCCCTTAACAAATCCACGTATTCATTCCTAAGCTTCAATAGGGTTTCCAAATTGGATTGGGAAGATGAAGAGGAGAAGTTTTTTTCAGCCATCCTTATTTGATTCGACAACGAAATAACTCTAGCCTCTCTCTCTGTTTTTTCCTTTTGGAAGCTAGCTTAATGAACTTTCCCCTGATGTAACATTTAAAAGAGCATCAAATCAAGTCCTCCCTGCATGTGGAACCCGTATTGAATTCTATAAAGGAAGAGATTAGCGATTTAATGTGAGAAATTGTTCGTTCCTGTTTTAGGAGTTGTGTGTTTAATTTCCATGAGGTGTCCCTTTGAAAGTTCGGATCGGGGGAAATCAAAATCCATGCCACGGAATGATCAGATATAACAGTTGGTTCTATTCCTGTCTGGTGAATACCAGCCAGAAGAGTGGTGCTAGTTAAAATGAAATCAATTCTGGACCACGACTGGTGGACTTGAGAGTAAAAGGAAAAGAGCTGACTAGAGGGATTGAGCAAACGCCATGGGTCACATAAACCCAAAAAGTCCATAAAATCCCTCAGGGTGAGTTGTGGAGGGGAAAGGGGTTTAATGGCCTATAGGTTTTATCTAGGTCTTGTGATGGAGCAATATTCCAGTCACCCCTTAGAATTAGCAAGGAGGGCAGAAGTCCACTCAATTTGTCGGCCAAGCTCATGAGGAAGTTCATATCCCCTCCTACTGGACCATAAATTACCCCTAACACCACCCTGACATTATTGAGTATACCTTTAACAATGATAAATCTGCCCTCTTGATCTGTTAGACTTTCCTCTGCCACAAATGATATGTGTCTTTTAACCAAAATTGCCTCCCCTCTGTTAGATGATGACCCACAAGACGCGAAAATTTGAGAAAAACCCTGCCGACGTAGCCCGTTGGCTTCCGAAGCCATGAGATGGGTTTCCTGCATCAAAAGAATGTCAATATTTAAAAAAGCACAATTTTTGAGAACCTGATATCTTTTGGACAGATCTCTGGCTCCTCTGACATTCCATGTTGCAATTTTAATTGGCATCATTGTCATGTATCTTTTTGTTAATAGAAAAGGGAGCATGTACCACTAACCGACCAGATGATCCCAAAAGGCACACTCCAATCCCACCTCCCATCACCAATAACCCCTGTAAAAAAGAATTAGTAAGAAAAAGTTTCCCTTCCCAAGAGAATTCATAAAATGATTGAGTTACTGAAAGGGTAGATAATCCTAACCATTCAGTAGTAAACTCAAACCATGTAGCCATTGGGGAAGAGATCAGGATAGTAACTGAAACCCCCCCAAACCCCTCAAAGCTGTTAACTGATCAAAGAATCCCAGAAGGAGCACTCCAATCCCACCCCCTGTCCCCATCAACCCCTGTGAGAAAATATTAATAAAGAAAGACAGCCCTCCCCAAAAAGATTCGCAGAGTTTGTGTATTGATAAAAATGTAAGTAATATTTACCATCCTATTATGAACTCGGACAGAATATTCGGTGGGAAAGGCATCAGAACAATAGCACTCCCCTCCCTTCCTAAACCCCTCAAACTATGTACAAAAGGTCCCCGAGTGAGTAAGGGAACAGATTTGGGCTTCTTTATATCTGGTATCGAGGACCAACCCCAATAGGCTGCATTCCCAAGAGAGGCAAAATCTGAGTTGAAGTGTCCAGTCTGAACTGAAATTCCATGATCTGATTCTGGAAGGTATGTCCAATAATGTCGAAGCACTCTCTGGTCGCACTGCCTCTCAAGAAATGCACCTTTCCTCCCTTTCCCTGGTGCATTAAGCAGCTCTCTCTGAGCTCGCTGTATCTCGAAACCCCCCCACCCACCATCCCCTTTAAGAAAACGGCAAGCGCTAGCCCTAATTAGAGTAGTAATGCTCAAAGTAGTAAGGGCTTTATAAGTAGGGATAGGTTGTGAATTCCTCAAAATTGAGATGCAGCATTAGTTCCCTCACAACCTTAACAAATCCACTATTTCCCACAAAGGCTGTTAATTCAGGTAGATTTATTTTAAGGCCCACTTACCCAAATGATTCGACAATCAGGAGGACGGAGTCCACAAAGCTCCCAGCTAATTGCTTTGTCTATCTCCTTCCCTGGGACCTTCCCGACTCTGAGGAAGCAAGGAGTGACAGGGGGACCTGAAAACCGATGGGACCAACTGGTCCATCCCTGCTAACAACATGCGGAAACATTCCCTAAACAAAAGGTTCCTGCCCCCCCCCCCCGCTGGAGTGCACAGACACTCCTTTGAACTGAAATCAGGCCCACTAGGCTCTGCACATCCTCCACCCACTCAGCCAACCCCGAGGGGTTGGCGAAAGGAGAAGAGAAGAAGGAAGACATCAAACAGGTACAAAATTAACCCCAACATCACAAAAGTCCAATAGTCCTCAAGTAGCTGCAGCAAAGTTCATCCTGGCTTAAACAAGTTAGGGTAATTTGGTAGCTAGATCCGGCTGCCTGCTCCGGGGATTCATAGGAGTGCCAAACACCATCGATTGCCACCTGTAACTTGGCAGGGTAAATCATTTTGAAATGTATTCCTGCGGCAATCAGCTTGCTAACCATAGGATGGAATGCAGATCTTTCCTGATGCGTTTCAAAAGAGAGGTCTTGGGCTATCCTCAGCTTGGAATTTCCTCACAGAATGGCCTGGAGCTCCTACGATTTGGATGTCACATGCTGTTTTTCTAAGAAGCTTAAGAATTTCACAATTATCGGCCTTGGAGATGCCCCAGGAGGGGGTTTCGGTCTAAGAGAATGGTGGGCACGCTCAATGTGGTACTGTGGGTTGAGGGGGGAAGGACCAACAATCTTGGTGAAAAATTTCTGTAAGAAGGCGATAGTATCGGCTCCCTCCTCCGATTCAGGTAGGCCCAAGATCAACACATTATTCCTTCTGCTTCTTCCCTCCAAGTCTTCCGTTTTCAATTGGAGTTTGCTAACCTGCTGTCACAGGTGAACAATGTCTGGATCAAGTTTCTCTCTCTCCACTTCTCCAGAGAGGAGGTTCTCGCCTCCGAGTCTCCCATTCTTGATGATAATGAGCTGAGGTCTCCACGGATAGACTTTAGCTCTGCAGAAATATCTTCCAGGGTTTCTTTGAATGGAGCAATTCCTGGAGGAAGCGATCCTGTTAGTGGAATCGCTGAAGAGCCAGAGGAGATTGGTTTAGGAGTATTCCCCGAACTTTGATGTTTGGATTTCTTGGACTATTTCTCTGGAGTGGGCGGCGGAGTATGTTTAATGCCGGCCTACTTCATTTCAGCTTCCATATTGGCTGTAAAGCCAAATGCGTTGCTACAAACCAGTAAAAGAGCAACCACTGGAGGCCAAACTGTTAAAGTAGCGTAGAACCAGTATCTGGGTCATAACCTTTAGTGATAGTAGGGCAAAAAAATGAATTAATAGAGGTCGATAGGTGAGAGCTCCAGAGTAGTGCTGCTTCTAGGTGTTCTGCATCACGTGACCCCCAGTTGAGCTTTTTCACAAAAGGAGTGTGATGAGATCGCTCAATTCTTTGCGAATAAGGTTGTCGACATCACATCAGAGATCCACCTGACACACTCTAAGGGGGAAGCTGTTGGTCGGCGTCTGGCCACGGAATCCTCAGCCTCCTGGTGTTCCTTTGACCTGCCGATATTCGAGGATATTATGCAGATCATCCAGAGGATGCGCCCTACGAGCTGTAGTTTATATCTGGGTCCTACCTCCCTGATTTTGGGTTGTGTTGAGATTGTGCGCCCGTTTCTGGCTCAAATAATCTGGTGTTCCTTAGAATTAGGTGAGTTTCCCAGCTCCCTAAAGGAAGCTGTGGTGACTCCCCTTTTGAAGAAAGCCTCTCTGGACCCAGATATTTTTGCCAACTACAGACCTATCTCTAACCTTCCCTTTATTGGGAAAGTTATTGAGAAGGTAGTGGCAAACCAGCAGGAGGACCCTTTGACCATCCATAGTATCTACGAACCTCTCCAGTCTGGTTTTCATAAGAGGCATAGTACCGAGACTGCTCTGGTTCGGGTGCTCAATGATCTCTTGATGGCGAGAGATTGGAGAAACCATTCTATCTTGGATCTCCTTGATCTGTCTTCAGTCATTGACACTGTAGATCATGGGGTTTTGCTCAAGCATCTGGAGTCAATCTGTGGACTGTCTAGTACAGTGCTCAGATAGTTTTCATCTTTTCTATCTGGGAGAACACAGAGAGTTGTGTCGGGGATTTTTTCCTCTGACCCTTTCCCTCACCAGTGTGGTGTCCCTCAGGGCTCGGTGCTTTCCCCATGTTGTTTGCAGTGTACTTGATGCCCCTTGGAGACATTGTTAGACAGTATGGGCTGAGGTTTCACTGTTATGCTGATGATACCCAGCTCTACCTGTCTTTTGCCCCCGACCAGATTAGTGCTCTCTCGGTATTTAATAGCTGCCTCGCTGAGATCCATGACTGGATGAATGTGAGCTGGTTAAAGTTGAATGCCGGTAAGACTGAGGTTATGGTTGTGGACCCAGGTCGTGAGGCAGGGGGGTTGGGGTCTGGTCAACCCTCTGGCTTTTTGCTGGGAGGGGATCAGATCCCTACCTCTGAACGAGTGTGTAACCTGGGAGTGGTACTTGACGATGGGCTGACTCGTCATCATCAGGTGTCAGCAGTCGTTAAGTCTGCATTTTACCATCTTAGGAACATTGCCAGGGTGAAGCATCTTGTTCCGTTCAGCAATTTACCCGTGTTGGTTCATGCCTTTGTGACCTCACACCTTGACTACTGCAACTCCCTGTACTTGAGGCTTCCTGGGGTTGATATCAGCCACTTGCAGCTAGTGCAGAATGCTGCCGCAAGATTGTTGACAGGGGCATCTAGAAGGACACATATTAGCCCTGTGCTGCGCGATCTGCACTGGCTGCCTATACAGTGGCAGATCACCTTTAAAGTTGGTCTTTTGACCTTCAAAGCCCTGCACGGACTGGGCTCTGACTACTTGAAAGAGCTTCTGATTCCTTACCGCCCTATACGACAGCTCCGTTCAGCTGACGAGGGGTTGCTAGAGGTTCTGAGGGTTATATTGAAGTCTTCTGGGGCCAGGGCTTTTGTGTTTGTGGCCCCAACCCTCTGAAATTCTCTGCCTTGTTGGCTTAGGGAACGCACGACTGTGGAATCCTTTAAGTGGGACTTTAAGACACTTTTGTGGAGTAAGACTTTTATGAATTGATGTTGCTTAGAATATTGATTTTATATGTGTACTTTTGTTTTTAGTATTCATTTGTACAGCGCCTTGGTGCTTGAAAGGCGCTTAATAAATAAAGTTTTATTATTATTTATTATACAGGTGAAATTCCACTCCAAGGTCGTAATTTTGTAAAATGTTCCGTGAGACAAAATTGGTGATTTCACCGGAATTTCGCTGGTGAAATTAAATTTCGCTGCATCCCTAGTGCATAGATGTTTGCCAGTGTTATCTCTGATTGAGAGAATGAGACTCTTGTTTTGTGTACCTGCCATCTAGGTCAATATATGCTTTCTTAATTTTATTTATTTATTTGTGTATTCAGAAATAACTCTTGAGCAATGTGCTCTTTTTCAAAGGTTCCACGTCAGCAAAAGTTGGGGACAATACATTCAGAGAACACAGTACTCAATAGACAATACCATAACATTGTTTTACATTGCACTGCATTACACAATGAGGAAGCAAAAAACTTAGTATGCATTGCATTTACATAGTATCTCAATGGTTCCAGGAAAGTTTAAAATATGGTGCGAAAAGTGGGGCTAAGAAATAGAAAAGGCTGCGAGGTGTGGAAAGAGGTAGACCTAAGAGTAGGCTTTGTCAGGTAGCAGAGGCAGTAAGGGGTATGGAAGAAGGATGGCAGGTTAAGGTAGCCAAAGAAGAAGGGTGGAGTGCTAGGAGTCGGCTAGGGCAACCAAGTGGGTGGATAGCACCTGTAAAGGGAAGGGAGGGGAGTGGTGTGTGGTATGAGTGGATTTCATCAGAAGAAGGCCTGGGTGAGGGAGGGGCTGAATAGGGGAGTGGGAGGGGTAGAGAGAGGAATGAGGTGGAAAAATCTAAGACCAAGGTAATGGGGCATGTACAAGACGGGGGGGGAGATGCTAGGGCCAGCAGACTACCATCGTCTTCATCATGTCTTCCCTGTACCTCTTGGGCTAACTTTGTCACTCTTCCTTTTTTGACTTCACACTCAAAATTCTTATCCTCCCTTGACTTATATTTTTCCCTCTTTCTTACAGCCTCTTCCACTTCCTGAGGTATGTGGAAGCATAACATTTTTCCATCCAAATTCACCCTCATTTTTGCTGGGTGTCGGAGCATAAATGGAATCCCCTGTGCATGTAGCTTGTCCCTAATCAAAGGACTTCCTCTTGGCTAGTACTGAGGGATGGCAGATCAGGAAACACTTATAATCAGATTACTTTGTAAAATAGGCCTCTCTCAGGCCTTGTCTTCTGCAATATTTTTCTGTATCTTAAAATTAGTGGAGTTTAATATACATTCATTTGGGTCTATCCCCCACTCTCTGGGCTGTAAAGGCCCTGTGTGCATAGTCAACCACCACTCTATCTTCAGGATATTTTCTCCCTAAGACCTCCTATAACAGTTGTTCACAGAATTGCAGTGGATCACTCCCTTCAATACCATCCTCAAAATTACCAATCTTTAAATTTCTCCTCCTTGACTCTAGATCCTTTATTTTGAATTGAAGCTCCACTAACTCCTTAGTGTTAGTCTCCATATTGTTTGCCAACTTATTTAGCTTAGGGAGCTCATCTTCTACTCTGCTTATCCTATTCTATGTCTCCCCAACTCTCACTATTAAATCCACCATTTTGCTAACTAAGTCTTTAAACATGGCTTTCAAAGAAGAGACTGATTCATTTATTTATGTAAATAATTGCTTTGTTTCATTTAACAATAACTGTTGGTCTTTCCTCATTCTTTCGTTCTCCCCCTCTGCTACTTTCAGGTTCTTAATTCTATCTTTAGTTTCTAATAATGCCTAGAATCAAATTTGGCAAATAAATGTGTTATTTTAGCAGGTGCCCCTTTCAGAATGTATGTCCCTACTCTGTTTCTGAGCTTAGAACTGCTCTGTTAGCCATCTTTTATGAAAAGCCAGTGCCAGGAGCCTCCCTGCCCTTTTACCTCTCTGGTAATATTTTTGTTTTGCCCATTCAATCTGTCCTTCTGTGTATTTTTTGAGTAGAGCTGCCAATGCTTGTCTCTCGCTCTTTAATCTTGCTTTTGTGTCTGGGTTTAGGCTTATTTTATATTCAAATTCCAACTCCTGTATTCCAGGACTGGAAGGTGGTGCATACAGTGCCTATCCACAAGGGGGAATCAAGGGAGGTGGCAGGGAACTACAGGCCTGTCAGCCTGACATCAGTGGTGGGCAAGGTGATGGAGGGCATTGTCAAGGAGAGGCTGGGGGGGGATCTGGAAAAGTCAGGGTGCCTGGACAATAGACAACATGGATTCGTCCTGGGAAAATTGTGTCAGACAAATCTTGTGGAGTTCTATGACTGGGTGATGAGTGCCTTGGACCTGGGTAGACCAGTGGATGTCCTCTTTCTAGACTTCAGCAAGGCATTTGACTCTGTTCCTCATGTGGGCCTGTTGGATAAGCTGGGAGAAATGGGGATGGGGAACCAGATGATCAGATGGACAGGCAATTGGCTCCAGAACCGGAGTTGGTGGGATAGTCTCATCCCCAAGGAGGGTCATTAGTGGGGTCCCACAGGGATCAGTCCTTGGGCCCCTCCTGTTCAACACCAACATCTCTGACATAAGGACAGGTATCAGGAGTGAGATGAGTCTCTTTGCAGATGACTCAAAACTGGGGGCGGTGGTGGATGGGGAGGAGGGGGGGAGGGTGGCCCTACAGGGGGATCTGGAGGCTCTGGAAAGATGGTCTAGAAAGTGGAAGCTGAGGTTCAACACAGGGAAATGCAAGGTACTGCACCTGGGGGCCAGAAACCCGGGCCAAGTGTACACCTGAGGGGGGATGCTACAAGTCTCGATGGCTGAGAGGGACCTGGGGGTGGTGGTGGATGTCAAGATGAACAACTCGGAGACTTGTAGGAGGGCAGCAGCCAAGGCCAACAGGATGCTGGGATGCATCGCTAGGGGGATCACCTCCAGAAGGAGGGAAGTGGTACTCCCTCTGTATAACTGCTTGGTGAGGCCGCACCTCAAATACTATGGCAGTTTTGGAGGCCACACTTAAAGAGGGACATTAAACTCCTGGAGAGGGTCCAGAGGAGGGCAACCAAAATGATTTGGGGCTTGGGGACAGGACCTATGAGGAGAGGCTTGAAGAGCTAAATATGCACACATTGGAAGAGAGAAGGACGGACGTGGACTTCATAGAGGCTCCTCAGGTACATGAAGGGGGTAAACAGGGTGAAACAGTCAGGGTGCTTCAAGGAAGGAGGAGGGGCCACTAGAGGGCATGGGTGGAAGCTGGAGGGGGGAAGATTCAGGGGAGAAAGGAGGAGGAGCTACTTCACTGAGAGGGTGGTGGAGCCATGGAATGCGCTGCCCAGGGGGCTGGTGGAGGCAGAGATGGTGGATGGGTTCAAGAGGGGGTGGGACAGGTACAGGGGAAGGGTTCTGGAAGCAAAATCCAATGCAGCGAGAATATCCGGAACTGGGAAGGGAGAAGCCAGAGAAGGCAAGGGGGGCAGCAAGGTCAGCTCCCAGGGTGGGGGCTGACCAAACGAGCAGATGCGAAAGACCGTTAGGCCTATTCTGCTGGCATTTTAGTATGTTAGTATTGCTTTCCTAGGTCAGCCTGCTTGCAGAATCTTTCTCTTTTAACCATTGCAGAATATTGAATTATCACACCCCTCAACATCACCTTCAGAGCATTCCACCTCCTGGCTGTTGAAGTTTCTTGTTCCTTGTTATTGGTCAGATAGTTTTGTATTTCCTGCCTCACTTTTTAATTGAAATCTTCTAAAAGGAACCCTGTGTTTAGTCTCCAGGCTGAGTTGTGTATGAGATGTGTAGTCCCAAATTCCAACAAACTGGGGGATGGTCAGAGGCTGTAACTGGTAACATCTTGCATTCTTGGACCTTGTGCACCCATTCTGTAGAGATTAAGAAACAAAATCTATCCTTGTATATTAATTTTGATGGTGTGAGAAAAAGGTGTACTCTTTGGTTATGAAATGTTGGTATCTCCAAATTTCTGTAAGACCTAATTCAATGGCAAACCTAAATATTAGCTTTTCCGCCCTGTTTCCATCATAAGTTCCAACTCCTATTCTATCTTATTGTGATGAAATAATGGTATTGAAATCCCCTCTAATGGCTTATAATCTATTTGCATCTGTCACCATATCATGAATTACTTTACTCAGAAAAAACGTATTTTCTTTTTCTACATAAGGTGCGTATAAATTCAAGAAGGTACATTCTGTATGTTCCCTTTAATCATACAAATCTACCCTCGGGATTAGTTTTCAAGCTATCTATTTGGGCTGTTGCATCTTTGCATATCAGAAATTTGTACCACTATGATGTAAATGTTCTTCCCAAGTCGCTATGTGGATCTCCCCTACCCACTTTTCACATAGCTTCTCGTATCCTTTCCCCTATCTAGATGTGATTCCTGAATTAATACCACCATTGCCCTGATCTTGTTGAGCTCTTGTAAATTCTTAGACCTCTTGATGGGGTTATTTAAGCCTTTTACGTTATATGTTATATTTTTAAATCCGCCATAAGTAGGTCTTGGTGAGCATGTTCATTCTAGACAGAATGAAACTTCATAGTTTCCTTTTTCTCCATAATTTCTTTGAATTCATGACATGTGGAAGCTTGAACAAACACTTGGAACCATAACACTGGTCGTGCAACAGACACAATCCCAAAAATTGTAAAACTCTTTTTGGACATACAGGTATGTCATAAAACATGCCCTGTATTTCAGTCATTCAACTGTTGCTACCCTGTGATCCACCCTCTCTAGGACATCTTTGGGGAGTTGGTGGCATGGTGTTTTCCATACAGTCACACCTAAAGACATGGTCAGATATTTCCTGAAAATTCTCTGATACTTCTAGAGAAATCTCCTGTTTTCTGTAGTTCCACAGTAGGGGCAGCAGAGAAACTCTCTTTAGAAATTTCGCAAAACATCTGGAAATATCTGACCATGTCTTTGGCTAGAACTGTACCTATCCACATTGAGGTACCCAATATGAGTCCCCTCATACAGAGTATAGTGTCTTTTTAGCCTCCTTCTCCTTTCTACATTTAGCCAAGGCACACACTTTCTCATACCTGTCCTTACTCAGGTTTCTTTCTACTAACACTCTTATTGGCTTTGAGTGCGTACTTCTGCAATTCCCAATCTCTTCTCTTATACAGTACCCCCTTTTACAACTCCCCTTTATTCCCTGTTACCCCATCCTCCAGCACCCCTACTTCAATCACTTTTTAAGCAGCAGTACTAGGTAAACAAAATTGGATATTTTGCAACAGTTTGTTCACTGTGCTCTGTTGAGCACTTACCTGGTAATCTTTCTTGTTTTCACTGTACTATCACCCTGCAATTTGCTCCATTTTTTTTTTGGTTTTGTTTACATTTTTCCCACCCGCCATGTTAAATTGGAATCCTCTGCTGCCAACCGTGCATGTGCATGACTCGCAGTACTACACAGATACAGTGGGAATGTGCAGCACAGGGACCTATGGAAGTGAACAAAAGATGTGATGCAATGTGAGGGGGGAGCTTGGCTGCAAATTAGGGACCAGCCATATTTATTGTGGATCCACAACAATGGAAATAAATTTTAAATATCAAATCAACTAAAGATAACTAGAAAACAATATTTACAGGTATGGAAACCTGAACTATGGCTGCATACTTCAAGCCAAAAAGCAGAATTGTAATCATCACTTCCTGATTATCTAGTACTGCTGCTTTAAAATGAGTACTGCTGTGGTTCTCTGTCATAACGGCGACCACCAAAAGGCAATTGCCATTAGGGCGTCTGTCCATTGCCAAAAATACATTTTGGCGATGTACCCCCCGACGCACAGCAAAACAACACCGGGGACTTGGATTTTAGTATTTTATGTGGGGGCTGCACCCCCCTACTGAAGGAGTCTCAAATGCAGGGGGGTGCATGTCGGGGGGGGTGCAAACCCACAAGGAAAAAAAATTTGGGCTGAGCGTAATGAAACATACCTGTGCCCTGACCTGAACCCAGCACCCTCACAACCCCAGCCCTGAACCCACCCACCATGCCATGGAGCCAGCTCAGCAACTCACCATGGCACCACCCCTCACAAAACCTCCCACCCCTCGCTGAGTGTGCTCGCTCCCCACACTTGTGTATACATGTAGCGATGCGCGAACCCTCCCATCAGGTTGTCCTCCCCGGTGAGTAGCTCCATTAACATATGCCACAATTGAGTCACCGTTATTGTAGGTGCCCAATCGCAGTCGCCTATGTCCCGGGATACCTACTGCTGCTTATTTTCACTTGGTCAACTATATTATCTCTGCTTGTTATGCCCCCACCCCCAATAACCACCTCCACCTCCAGCCCCCATCAATGCCACAGACTGTTATAATAGCTGGCTTTTATATTTGACTCTTGTTGTAAAACCTATGAGTTTTATAGCTCTGGATCTACCCATATGGGTCACTTATTACCCTTTAAAAAAAGCTTGCCCATTCTCAATGTAGCCTTTATACCCCACTTCAAAACCCTTATCAGATCAGATTTCTACCTTGCTAGTATGCATGTGGCTAATTACAGATAAAAAGGAACCCTTGTTTATAGAATAAAATGGGTTTGTCTGTATCCAGCATTGTAAATGACCCCTGTCCCTTTTACATCTTACACTTTATAGTCCGAAATAAATACTTCAGATCTTTGTTTTGAACCCTCTCTCCCAAACTGTAAATGTCTCTGATGATATTTAGCCACCAAATAGTTTTTGTTACAGAGTTTAAGCACTGCGGAGAGAAAGAGCCTTTATGTTGCACCCTTTATTGTCCACCCCCCTCAGCTTGCCTTCTGTCAGTTATTAATTGTCACAATTTCATAACTAGTCAATATACATTGAGGTAGGACACAATTTTGACTGAGAAATAAAGTGATGCCCAGTGGATAAGGAGTTCATTTGTGTGTGTGTGTGTGTGTGTGTGTGTATATATATATATATATATATATATATATTCATTGTAAAAAAACTCCATTAATGCATCAGTTAGGGTTGTTTCCACAGCAACAAAAGTGTGGAAATTCAGTGTGGAAATTCGGTGTTAGGGTTACCACCCCTCCACCCCACTCTCCAAACACCACCAGGCATCGGAGTGTGCATTATTATATTGCAAAACACTTCATTAATGCTCCAATTAGGGTCAAAATGACAAAAGTAGCAGTAAGGGTTTCCCTAACACAACACCCTCCCAAATCAGGCAGGAAAGCAGGTGTGGGGTGTGCCTTGGGCTTCTCAAGCCTAACGCTCACCTCATTCCATCTGTAAATAAGGTCAGATGTGTAGATGTTATGAGAATGGTGTGAGCATTAGGCTTGAGAAGCCAACGCACCCACACCTGCTCTCCTGCGTAATTTGGGAGGGTGGGGTGTTAAGGAAACACTAACACCTCATTTTCCAACATTTGTTACTTTGACCCCAGCTGGAGCATTAATGAAGTTTTTTGCAACTTATTTCCTTACTTTTTGAGATACTATAATAATATCCTTATTTTACTGTGGGAGCATCGGGGTATATTTAATTATCTAAACAATATGAACGGGATCCAGAGGGGTAACTTAACTGGCAATTAAGGTGCATGACTACAGGGCAGATAATTAACCTTTGATGGTTTTGCATCGCACTAAACGCTTAGCAGATTTTCTTCTTTAGCACCGTTATAAAATGGTGCATGTAAAAAGGGGGAGGGTATGGACTAGAGTGCTTCTCTCCATTTATTTTGATGTGCCGCCAGATTGAGGTTGGTGTCATGTCATCCAGATTTCCCAGTGAGTAAAGCGCAAATAAAAAAGGCAGGCAGGCAGCCTCGCAACCAACTATGCAGCCATGGTTGGAGGCAGAAGATACAAGAACATAGAAGAAGGCAGCTGGAAAAACTGAGTTGTAATTGAGTTTAAGAACACAGTTTTTTTAAGAAAACTGAATCACTGGAGAATCAGGAGGGCAGAACAGATTAGGATACAAAAGCTGAGAGAAGTGTGAGCTGTCCAGACTGATTTAGCATTTTGAGCTGAAAATTCAATTTAACTATCAGAAATAAAATATAAGGCTTGGTTCACTGGTCACTGTAAAATTATATTGATGTAGTTAATAATAACTATTGCTGCTGCTGTAGCTGAGTGGTACTAATTGTGTATTAACTTTATTAGGGAGATTTTTTTTTTTTTTTTACCAGGAGAGACACACTAAGCTGAAAGCTTGTTTACAGGTGCAGCCTGGGAGCACAAGGAAGTTAAGTGACTTGTTTAGGGTCACATAGTATGCAAGTGGTGGCTGTGGGATTCAAACCCAGGTCTCCAGGTTTGCAGCCCAGAGCTTTAAACCACTGCACTACACTGCCTCCTCATTTTATATATTATCTGTAGTTTTAATGATACTTTGAACAAGGAGTCAACTGACTCCTTATGCCCAGACTATATGCCTGCTGGATGGTTACCTGCATGCACATTAACGCTGTTTAAAACCCCTCCTCCTTCAACAGCCTTCACATCGGAGCATTGAGGTTACATGTTGACTAAAAATGCTGCTTTTTCTCTTTGCTCAAACTTAAACAACACAGTTAATCTAATAATATTATTGAGGGGAATTCTCTGAAAAGAAAAACAATGGGCGGAGTGCTTGTTTTATTTATTCAGCAGCTGCTTAGCTTATTATATATTTAAACACTTGAGTCCGGATATTCAGACTGCACCAGGCAGGGGTGCAAGCCTGGGCGCAGCTCAACTGGGTTGCGCCAGGGAGTGTGCTGGGCGATATTCACCGGTGCTGTGCCATGGCTCAGCACTGTTGAATATGGCAATGTGGCCACCCAGATTGTGCATTTTGCAATGGCACTGCACCAGTGCAAGTGGCAAGAGAGGAGCAGGGGGATGCGCCAGCGCAAGTGCGGTTGTGCTAGGCACAGGAACCGTGATATTCAGTGGTGGATATGCAATTGAGCCATAATGCATGCAAGGCGCAACTGGGGCCATTATCACGTCATTATGGCCCCATTTGCATGCAGGTGCACTGATCCCCGGTGACTTGCACCTGGCATCCTGCCAGTCTGCAGCTGTCGGGGACCGACACCCCCTGCACATTGCGGCAAAGTGCCCCAAAACCTGTTCGCGGGCATATGTAGAATAAAATTATTTTAATTCATCCCTGGTGGTCCAGTGGACTGCATCCAGCCCGATCGTGGGCATATGGATAATAAAAATATTGTAAATCATCCCTGGTGGTCCAGTGGACCGCTTCCAGCCTGATTGCGGGCATATATATAGTAAAAATAATTTAAATCATCCCTGGTGGTCCAGTGGACCGTATCCAGCCTGATCGTGGGCTTTGTATGTGGAAAAATCCTGGTGGTCCAGCGGTAACCCCTCACCCACCCACTCAGACCCATCACCCGCTCACTGCGGTCAGTGGCGGGTGCAACTCCCCCCCAAGCCACCTGGCCACCTGCCAACTGACTGCAAACAGTATGGCTGTACGCCCATTGGTCCACAGCGTGGCCAATGGGTGTGCACACAGTACCGTACTACACAGTCCCGATATGTAAATGTATGCGGTCCACTGGACCACCAGGGATGATTTAAATTATTTTTATTATGCATATGCCTGCGATCGGGCTGGAAGCGGTCCACTGGACCACCAGGGATAATTTAATATATATTTATTATACATATGCTCATGAATGGGCTGTAAACGGTCCACTGGACCACCAGAGATAATTTAAAATAGTTTTATTATACATATGCCCGTGATCGGGCTGAAAGCGGTCCACTGGACTACCAGGGATATCTTTTCTATTGCAATGCCTGCAATCGGGTGTGGGGGGGTGCGACGCCGACAGACCCTGGCTCCGGAACTCTGTTGGCCACCCACAGCTGGCAGCTGCTGTGTTGCCCCCAGGAACTATGGCAGCTCACCTGTGGGTGGCCAGCCATAGCTCCTTTTTTCTTGGCTCAACTTTGAGCACCAGTGTGTGGCGCAAGTAGGGGTCGCACCAGCGTATGCTCAGAACATCCCAGGCTAAATATCGGGATATGCCGAGTATGCATGGGCACGCCCCCCACACTTGCGCTGCATACATTACTGATGCACCCTGGCACAGCGGGATTTGAGCAGTGCAACATCCCCATCTGAATATCACACCGGGACGCATCAGTGGGTTTCGCCTGGTGCAACACTGTTGCGCCATGCACAACCCCTTTGAATATCCAGCCCCTGGTGTCTCTTACATCCAGAGTCAGCCATGAGGAGGTGCAGACTGATATTTTTTATAGCAGGCTGAGAGATCTACCTTAAATATTTTCTATGATGGAAGGAAAGTGTATATTTAAATTAAAAGTGTTTTTTATCTGCCTGTGAGTTTTTAAAAGATTTAGCTAAGGGCTTCACCACAGTTTAATCAGATTACCTATATATATCAGGAAAGCTCCACTGATTTTGATTAATACCTACATGTTCAATACCTATACCTTTAAATGCTTGAACACTTAGTAGTAACTGTTGGACTTGTTTTCAATATAACTACTGTTTTAACTGGAATCAGTGATAGTGCTATTCTATCACTGTGTTCCCATATTACAGATGAATAATTCCAGAGAATTTTAGTTGTGTACTTTATTTAATTTTTTAGATTAAGCCTGAAACTTAATAGATGCCAAGCTTGGTGTTCTGTACAGGAATTGTAGTTGCATTCTGGTGACTGCGAGGCACAAAATTTTCTAGAAGATGTTAGAAAATGTGCAAACTTATTTGAGGCATCTGATTGACTCAGACACTTCTCTAGCTGGGTGTCATTCAGACAATAGATGCCCACCTACTAAAAGAGCCAGCCTAGCATGCTCCATCACCAGGATGTTGGTGCCCAGCCTGCACTGCAATTGGTTAAAACCCCTCTTTTGCATTCCAAATGTCCGCCATTTATTTTTGTCGCTTAGCGGTCAGCAAACTGAGCAGTTAACCCTTCACAAAGTTAAAAGTAGTAAAATACAGTGCAAAGAAAATGCAACGTTCTCCACACAAAATTAACTGTACCCCAAAAAACAGACTGATTTCTACGGCAAGCACAAATTTCCCAGACATGAATTGAGTCTTCTGCACTTATTGTGATAACTCCCCCCACTCCGAGACGAGAGCGGTTAAAAAAGAAAGCCAGCTCCGGACACACACATACCTCCCACTTCCAACTGTCCCATCAGTGATGTCAAGGACTGAACATGCACCATGTCACCTCTGTAGCCTATTCATTGTTTGTTCAGCGAGTTTGGCAGTTATTTTTCTTGCTGTTGTATCCCTCCCCGTGCTTAGCCGCCTGCTCACTATGAACCTGCTAACTGCCTTCAAATTATATTAACTGGAAATCAACCATGCTACCTACCACTCATGGCCCACTGTCCTGATGCCCTGGTGTCATGCCCTGTCAACAAGTTGGCCGGAATATTGCTTGCTTGTCTCCCCTGCCTGCAGTCGCATTAGATCAACTTCCCTAGATGTGCAGCTTCTCATCTCTCATTGTGGATCCCGCTCACAAAATGTAGCTGTGACTGATCATGGCAGGCACTGGGGGGTGGGGATCTACAGTCAGTGGTTGCTGCAGAAGAGGATCTGTAGTCTGTCGTTGCTGGGAATCACGCCGGCCCTGAAACCCCTGACTGCCTATCGTGCTCCTGCTGCCATCTAATACAGGAAAAAATAAATAAATCCCCTCACTTGCGATCGCGCTCTTACTGTAGTCCAGTAAAGGGGGAAAAAGAAAAATAGAAAGTCCCCTGCCATATCTTTAAACAAGTATGCTGTTCCAAAAATGTTGGTTGGTGTGTGTGTGTGTGTGTGTGTGTGTGTGTGTGTGTGTGTGTGTGTGTGTGTGTGTGTGCGTGCGTGCCTGTGTGTGTGTTCACTAACACAAAAGTCCATAGTTTAAAAGACATATTCTGATGCAGGCGGAAGAACAATTTTATCACAAAACATATTTTAAATGTTTTTTTAATTAACAATTTTGTATTAAACTTATTTATCTTAAAAGTGCATATTTTCTAAGTGCAATAATACCCTTCAGTGTGGGAGGTATGGGCAATAGCGGACCTTCCAGGGGCTATAAGTCCCTCCACCTGTGGCATCGGGCCTCAATTTGCCCCTGAGTGGTACGGTATTGCCCAATACCACCCACCCTGTCTGGTATTATTGCTTGCAT
Organism: Neoceratodus forsteri; assembly: GCA_016271365.2. NCBI lineage: Eukaryota > Metazoa > Chordata > Ceratodontiformes > Ceratodontidae > Neoceratodus > Neoceratodus forsteri. Next base: position 908,942,779 of record CM028131.1, on the reverse strand, counting down.
ACTCCCCATCTTTGACTACTGTGACATAGTCTATGGTGCTGCTGCCAAATCTTCCCTGACCAAGTTGGACACTCTCTTTAACTCCTTCTGCCACTTTGCTCTCGACTCCCCTTCCTGCTCCCACCACTGTGAACTCTATCACTCTCTAACCTTCCTTTCTTCCACTATCTCACAGACGCATCTCACACTGTGCCAAACTAATCTCCAAATTCCGGTTTGGAGTGCTCCCCTCTTATCTCTCATCCTCTGCCTCCACTCCATCTCCCCCTGCCCACTCTCTCAGATCTAATGCTCCACCCTCATCGGTTAGACTGGTTTCACCCATCGCTTCCCTAAAATCTAGAAATGACCCCCCCAAAATATGACACTCTTCTTCTAACTACTCCCTTACCTCCGCCCTCCACAGTTACATCTCCCTCAGATGTTCCTGCTTTAATCCTCCTCAATACCTATCCCCAGTTTCTGCCTTCCTACCCTGACCCCGGGGGATTCTTAGCATCCTGAAGGGAATCAGTAAATAGCTACCTTCTCCTCATATTCAGTTCTTGCCTCCCCTGTCTTCACTCTGTTCTTCTGGGTCACCCGTGCACAACCTACCCCATCTTTTTTACTCTAACACTCTTGTGTACAGCCTCGAGCCTGCTCCTGGTACACTCATGCACTATAAATGGTTCTGTCACTTTATTACTGTTTTGTACATTTATATGTTCTTTTGTACGATTTTGGACTTGTATTGTAATTTACCCAATGTTCCACTACTGTTTTTTGTACAATATCTTGTGTTCCAGCTGTTGCACAATCTTACAATGTTGTATTGTTTGTACAACCCACATACTATTGTAACTGATCATCCTTCACAACCCTATGTAACCCCCTTCCCCCAGGTCGCACCATGAGATGAGCAACTTGTTGTTCAGTGTACCCTCCTGGTGAAACATTTCAATAAATAAATAAAGTATCTCCACTACCACTAACATCATGTTGCAACCCACATGGAAAAAAAAACACTTCAGCAGTGCAGTGGTTGATAATACTTACCTGACACAGCATTATTATGATGTTTGTGAGCTGGTTCATAAAAGTAATCTCATTTCATAAGGACTGGGTTTGAAGATTGTACCTTTTATGACTAGATAATCATCACATGCTGTTTGAAACTGTGTTGTTTGAAAATCTCATTGAAATGTTTAACTACAAACAGTGCAGTGGGGGAAAGGACTGAGAATTGTGATCTTTGGATTGAATAGAGGATGGGGTGGGAGGAGAAAGGGGCAGAGCAGGCAGAGGCACTGAACGAATACTTCTGTTCTGTATTCACACAGGAGAAGGGGGGGGATACCTCAGGTGAGGGGTGGTGGTGGGGGGGAGAGATAAAAGATGTAGGGATTACAGAAAGCAGGGTACTAGATGGGTTGAGGGCATTAAGGGTGGACAAAGCACCTGGACCTGATGGCATTCTCCCTAGGGTACTAAGGGAGTTGGCAGAGGTCCTGCCGGGGCCACTGGCCGACCTGTTTAATACCTCCCTGGACAGGGGATGTGTACCACAGGACTGGAGAATGGCCTATGTGGTGCCCATCCATAAAAGTGGTCCAAAGGATGAATCAGGAAACTATAGGCCAGTGAGCCTCACATTGATCATGGGAAAGCTCATGGAGACCATCCTAAAAGAGAGGCTAGTGAGCTTCTTGGAGGAAAACGGTCTCCAGGATGGTCAACAGCATGGGTTTGTAGTGGGCAGATCCTGCCAAACACACCTTATAGAGTACTATGACTGGGTGATGGAGGAACTGGACAAGGGCCATACAGTGGATGTCCTGTATTTTGACTTCAGCAAGGCCTTTGATTCAGTGCCACATGGGAGGTTGAATGGGAAATTGGAATGTGTGGGGGGCAGGACCAAAAATGGTGAAATGGATCACAAACTGGCTCAAGGGAAGGCAGCAAAGGGTGGTGGGGGGGACCTCTCGTCACCCAGAGCGGTGACGACCGGGTCACCACAAGGATCGGTACTGGGACTGGTGCTGTTTGGGATTTTAATTGCAGATATCTCACATGGGATCCGGAGCAGGATCAGTCTGTTCACAGACAATACCAAGATAGGAGCTGTGGTTAATGATGCTGAGGGGTTGAAGGGGTTGCTGGAGGACCTGACTAAGCTGCAGGAGTGGGCGGAAACATGGCAGTTAGGGTTCAATGACAAGAAGTACAAGATTCTACACTTCAGAGCCAGGAACCAGGGGAGGGATTATCACTTGAATGGGGTACAGTTGAGGAGCTCCACAGAGGAGAAGGACATAGGAGTGATCATTATGGGGAGCATAAGCAACTCTGCTTAGGGCAGGAAGTGGCAGCAAAAGCCAACAAAATGCTAGGGTGTATTGCAAGAGGGATCTCCTTCAGAAGGAGGGAGGTTATCCTGCCCCTGTATAGGTCATTGGTCAGGCCCCACCTGGTGTACTGCATGCAGTACTGGTGCCCATTTCTGAAGAAGGACATCAGATTGTTGGAGGGAGTGCAGCAAAGAGCCACAAAGATGATCCAGGGATTACAGAGCAAGCCCTATGAGGACAGGCTGGGGGAGCTGAATATGTATTTCACTGGAGGAGAGGAAGGATAGAGGGGATATGATCGAGACCTTTAAGTATTTGAAGGGGATAAACAAGACCAACACAGAAGGGATTTTCCAGATGAGAAGAGGGAGGGACATGAGAGGGCATAGACTGAGACTGGAGGTGGGAAGATTCAGGAGGGAGATGAGGAGACATTTTTTCACTGAAAGAGTGGTGGACAAATGGAACACCTTACCAGGTGACATAGTGTCCTGTAAGACAGTGGGCAGTTTCAAGAGGGGTTGGGACAAAGTAAGAGATACTGGGAAGAGGGGGGCAGGAGGGGCAGCTGCGAGATGAGGTGCTAGCTGCACACTCGAGCAGACTCGATAGACCAGGAAGCCTGTTTCTGCTGGCCATTTCATATGTTCGTATGTTCATAGAGTAATGCAGTATAATATCTTATTCCTATACTTCTATTAAAGCTGCATGAAAGTGAGGTTTTATGTGACTTTTAACTATTTGCCTTGCTTTATATTACCAGTTCAATTTGGACTTGATGGTGATACCATATCTAAAGGTCTTAAAGGACTCCCCTTCCACAGTCACCCCAAAGCAGACACACACGTAGCAATGTAATAGAACAAAAAAGTCACAGAAAATTCATTGCATGTATAATGTGCCCTTCTTATATCTTATAACAATACAATTTATGAGAACACCAACAGGAACCACATGCACATGTTTTATAAATATTTAAAGCAGATATTGTATAAGTAATTTGGAAAAGCAGCAATCTCAATTACCTTGTGATTTGGCAAACAGCATATCTGAGTTAAAGATATTAACCGCCATAGCTGTAGCTGCAGTTGTGAATGGTGTGAAAAAAAAGGTTTACAGCTGGTTACATGGGAACTTTAAAACACTAGCCAAACAGTCAAAATATAATATTTAACTTGTGCAGGCTAAGTTTAAAAAGATGCAGCGCTGGCAACCAAAAAATGAGTGCTGTAAAGCAGATACCAGCACATGTACTGTAAAGCTTCCAAAACTGTTTTGTGAAGGACAAAATGCCTTGTAAAGAATCAGTGCAACATAGCCCATGTTCAAGGCAAGTTTGTGTTGAACCTATTTTGCTCTATTAAATTCCTAAAGCACCTAGTGTATGCGCATTAAGGGAACCTAAGAGTGGATCATGTGGTCTACAAAGCACTAATTTAAAAAAAAAACACTTAATGTTTTTATGGAAGTAAGTAAAGAAAAAAGTTCAAAAGGAAACAAACAAATCCCTGTAGAAATCAGATTTTTGTTATTCGTAGATATAAACAGGGTAAATATAAACATGTGGTTAAGCCACAGAGTTGCTGAATTCCAACATCACAGTATGGCAAAAACACTGCTTAAAAATGGCATTTCCTCTGAATAACAAACTCTGGTCTGAGCCAATACAGCCGTAGTCAGCCGTAATACTGCAGCGATTACAATACTGCACATGTGTGATACTTACACATGTGCAGTTTGCCCTGGAGTCAGCCTTGTGCAACATGGCAGTACTGACATAACTGCGTGTAACAACCCAGTCCCCTCGGGTTACTAGAATCCCATTAGTATTAGACATAGGCAGGTAGGAAAAGGCAGCTGGTGGGGAGCTCATTAGGAGATTTCTACATAATGACATCATTGTTTACTCAGCTAGCCTGAGAGAGGGATGATTACGTCATATAGAATTCTCACAGCTGCATAACCATTTTAGAGTCAGCTGCTCTCTGGGAGCTTAGAATATTCATCAGTAAGTTCAAGTGTGGCAGTCAGAGTGTCAGGAGGTCTGCCATTGGGGCTCTGTCAATGGTAGCCCTGATATTTCTCACCCTAGTTTGGTAAAATCTTCAGTTTGCCTGCAGGACTCTTTAGTTTCACTCCAGGTGGAGTGAGAGAGAATGACATTCTTGTGGATCCAAAGATCAATCTCCTGAAGTTCACTGCTGCCTTAAGGAAGAACAATGAGTAGAATCTGACAGCTACCAGAGAAAGAAAGGTGTCTTTTGTTCTTTCCATAACTGGGAAGAAGGAACAAGTAATCTGTGAGTACAGAATTTTAGACTGTTTTCTGAGGGAGTTGTCTGAGGTGTGTGTGCTCTAGATAAAGCTAGCTCTCACTGGTAAGGACCCCTTTCACTACAACTGTGCTGAATTTAAAATTAAAGTTGGGAGTCTTTAGCAATTCACTGGGGACTGGAGACTCATTTGGTGTAATCCTAAAGGAATGGCAGAGGCTGTTTGGGGAAAAAGGTGGGAGGAACACCATCTGGAGTTTCAGGCAGGGCTAAGTGGTTCTTGGATGGGCAACACTGTTCCCTGGGCAAAGACCATGCACCAGGAGGATTTTAAAGTGTGTGGTACATCTTACAGATATATACTTTGGAAGAGAGATAGAGATGTTTTTGTGGAAAACAGTACTGCCTAGTAAAGTGTCCTGCAAAACAGAGTGTGCCTGTATTGCAATGACAAACCTTTGGGGGACCACCCTTGCTTTAAGTGACATCTGTAAATAAAGCCGTACTTCAAAATCCCAGTTACTGCTTTGGACATTCTGCTTGTTGCTTCTAGTGTGAACATTATTGGGGCCCCTCAGCAGTTAAGTTTAACATATGCCTAGCATCCTCTCCCCGGACCTGGTTGTAAATAAAAAGGTCCCTTTTAGTATGTACCCCCAACCCCATTCTCTAGATAATGAGCCTGGTATACACTCCAACACTAGGGGTGCTACCATGAGTGTAGTTCTGCCAAAAGAAAATTGCATGCCATGTAGTTGGCAGTAGTTCTTGTAAGGGGGGTGCCAGCTAGCCAAAGGTGGCATGGGGATTACTTATGTAGGCACAATACTCGTGTATACACACTTTAAGTCAGTGCCACCATGTTGCACACAGCAGCCATGACTTCCGTAGTTGCAGAAAGGAAAAGTAGTGCACCAGGAAGTGGGTATGTTTATGCAGCCCACAGAGGGGAAGGGCAGCAGAAACAGAAACACTGGAAACTATACTGGAGCACTATGGCAGAACATCAGACAGCAATCCAGTTATGTGCTTTCACAGTGCTCTTAAACAAATCTGATGATGGCATAACATCTGTGGAGCTTGGCCCACACAGCCATAAAAATCAGACTCAGGAGGAGACTATTAACAAACTAGAGATCTGGGGCCAGATATTCAAAACTTTGCCTTGGGCGCAAACAGTTTGCCCATGGTTTGCACTGGGTTTGAGTGTGTCCACTATATTCAAAAGGCCAAATAGCATAGGCAAACTGCATTAGCGCCAGGCAAAAGTATAATGTATGCAAGGGGCCAAAAGAGGGGGCATTTACATGAATACAGGTGCAATCCTATATTCAGTGCATTAGCGCTGAGCAAAGTGTTTTTGCCTGACTTAGCGTGACACTTTGCACAGAGCAAATTACCTCCCAGGAAAAGGTAGTCTTGACTCTGGGCAAACCAGCTTTGCATGACTTTGTGGCTTTGACCAGCTTTGCTTGACATTGTGCGACATAGTACCATGGTTTATGGAACTCTGTAATTCACAAGTGTGAATTATGGAGCTTGTGATGGTCTGCCAGTGATGATTTATTGACCCTAACTAATACATAGTAAACATAGAAAGAAACTAGACATGGAACAAACATGCTGCACACAGATGGCACCTCCTATGTTGCCATCATCTGCCACCAGTCCCAGCCATGCCAGGCATTAAGTGGTGACCCGATGCCCAGTGGACACCATGGCAGTGTGTCCATACAGCACACTCCTGCAGACCACCTTTCAGTGGACACCAACAGAATCCAGCACACACATGCAGCACTGGGGGTGCGGATGTTGTTAAGAGGAGGGTGTACTGGTGGCCAGTCTGCACCACATACTGGGTGCTGCCACAAGGCTGGGACAATCCACGCAGTGCAAATGGTCCAGTGTAGGAAATACCCCAACACCAGTGTGCCTGTCTGATGGTATGTGCCCCACAGCCACATACCACACATCTGTACAGACACCATAGCACACACAGCCAGCCATGTATATAGCACTGTGAGTATCCAATGCCAGTGGTGCAGCATCTGTGGGTCACACAACAGCATAACAGTAATGCCCACTGTCAGTACACACCTGCAAGATGGACTTGTCACTGTTTAAAGTGCAGCAGTCATTGATGACCTACACACCATAGGCATTGCTGTGCCCCTCACACTGCTAGCCCCCTTGTTACTATAGTATTTGCTGTGCTCTGTAGCAGGAACTACAGTTTGACTATTGCATGCAGCACCACCACCTGTGCCTGTGCTGTGTAGTCCCCTGCGGCACAATAATCTATGCAGTTCTGTACAAATGTAGCCTGCAGCTACCACCATGCACTTCCAGACAGACCTACAGGTGGAGCTGTGGGCAGACCCAGCCAGCCCCAATATTTCCAGACTGACTTACAGGTGGAGCTGTGGGACCCTGCAATAGTGCTGGGCAAACTGCATGCAAATCAGGACACAATGAGCTGCTAATCTGGATGTTTGCCCACAGACTGCCTAAGTAGGCTCATTTGCATGTCACTTTTGAATATAGCAAATTTTTGCCACGGGCAAATGTGATAGTGCCGGGAAAATGGCTTAGCTCCATGCAAAACCTGTGCAAATGTGTTTGCACTGCACAAAACATTTCAGAAACATGGTACATTTCTGCAGAATTTCACATGCGCTGGTGCTTGCAGCTTTACTGAATCCACTCCTTTGCTTGCACACACATTTGCCACATAGTTCACCTCTACCTTCCTTCACGTCACTGTTAGAGATGTGCAAAATTAGAGAATTTCACTCTGTGAAATATTTTGTGAAATTTGCGCATTTTGTGAAATATTTTGCTGGTGCAAAATACAAAATTCCATGGGTGAAATGCAAAATTTCACACATGAAACGTGACATTTTGTCCATGAAATATGGGTGAAATTTGGCAAAATTTGGGTGAAATTAGGCGAAATTGCATATTTCATGGCAAACGTTTTAGATCGTGGGTGAAATTGCACAATTTCACAATTCAACTAAAAGTGCCTTTATAATGGCGAATTGGAAATGTTTCACACAGCAAAATTGTCTATTTCGTGGCAATTTCACCAGTGAAATTTAATTTCGCAGCTTCTAGTCACTGTGCACCAGGCTGCTGTTGTGGTTTGCACTTCCTGATTGCAATATTCAGAGCTATCTTATTTCCCAGGCTATTTTTGCACTGCACTCCCAGTCCAGTTTGCCCAGCTTCTTTAGCATGCTATATTCAGCAGGTTTAGCACTGGGGCTATTCCTTTTGAATATAGCGGGCTATTAGTTTTGGGCTAAGTTAGCATGTTGGGCAGTGCTAATTTAGCCCCTGGGCAAAGTTTTGAATATATGGCCACTGATCTGGGATTTGCTCATCATCACAGTCACTTTCTCATCCTTTCTAAGCAGTAATTTCTAGTAAATGTGCCTTAAGCATACTGCTCTCAGTGCTGGTAGACTACTTCTGGTTTTCCCCTGATTGTATTAGGTGGGAGTAGTAGCAGTCTTGAAGTGGTAGCTACTGGTGGTGGCATGCTCTGAAAAAAAGCGGTTCCCATGCTTGTCTGCACATTTTAGAAATTACCCTTTTCCTTGTTTTTGCTGTAAAAAAACTGACCTCTTCAGCACAAAAACAAGGAGCCAGTTATGACCTCCACCCCCACCCCTTTTCGCTTCAAGTGAGGAATGTGTTTATGGATTTGCATCAGATGTACAGTGGAAGCCATAGCTGCATAATGTTGTTAAACAGTTATCAACTGTATGTAAAGTTGTATTTTTTTTTTTGAATGTGTTCTTAATGCTGTCAATACCACTCCACCCATTTTGTACTCTGCCCCTGGATTTCTGTGCCCCAAGAGCATTATTTTACATTTTTGTGTTTTGGACAAAAAGGCTTTTCAAATGAGTGTAGTCACTAATCTAAATTCTTTATAGTTTTTTTTAATTGCCATCAGAAATGTGAATTTTGTAAAAACCAAAATGGAAATACAGGTAATAAGATGACCATATTTTACAAAATATAAGGGATTCAGATGAGCGACTACCCTCATTTGAAAGGTCTTGTTGTCCTGAGAAACTTTCAGAGTGCTTGATTTTGGGCACCTGGAATAGTTTTAAAGATATTTAGATTTGTTTGGAATCTGTGCACATTTGCTAAGAATTCTACACAGTGCCTTAAGAAGATTCTCAGCGAAATGCAGTTTGAAATTCTGTCGCCAATGTTCTAAACATACAATGGGTCTGAATGAGTTAAAGGGGGCATGAATTGATTGCTTACTGTATGTGCAGGTGTTTGAAATGTCTCTATTTTCATAAATTATATTCCTACCTCTAAAAGATCCCTATTTAACTGTGCCTGAATAAAAGCTGAAGCTGTCAGTTGCGTTTTGTTTTGGTTTTAGATTTATAGAATTGTTATTGACTACAACAGCAGATTAGGTACATATGGACACATGTTATACATGGACATATTAGGATGACAGTATCTCAATTACAAGGGGGTCTGTGTTAGGTTTGGATTTGAATATACACATACACTAGTCACGTTACAGAACTGCAGATATATCATGTTTAAGATAGTATACATTTGACTATTCATGAGTAATATGGATTTATTGTACACAGAGTTTAATAAAAATCTATCTGAACAGTACACTGTGTAAAATTTGATTAACATCACTGAGTATAACAGCTGGTGAATGCTTAATGTACACTAGGGCAGGTTGTCTTCTAACCTATTTTTTACTTAACACATAGATATTTTCATATGTATAAGACTTTTAACATTCAAACCCCAGGAAGTCTTACTGTATTCTGACTTATGCAGTTAGCCCTTCCAGTTGAACCGCCCTGGGGATGAAAGAGTTACAGCCTATATGATAATAGTGGAACACTGAACAGGCTCGAGCTCAGTTGTCAAACCACTATCCCTGGTACATTCTATGCAACTGCCAGATTCTTTACACTGCCTACCTGTGAAGTCGCCGTGGAGATTTCTCTTCAGCTCCTTCGGTTGAAGTACAAGTTTTGTCAGTTTTTCTAACTACTGTTTATACAGTATTATTTTATTTTCAAGCCTCTGTCCTTCGGTTATAGGTTAGACTAGACTAGGTTTTATCCATTCCGGTAAGTTTTTTGGTTTCTGATCGGTCTTAGCAACCGGGAGGAAACTGAAGACATTTATTTACTTTCTTGAGGTAAAGTTTTAGTTTTCTTTGTTAAGTATTGTGTTTTTGGGATCAGTAGGTTTTTGGTTAAAAAAATCCTGAGTATTCTGTTTTTTCTCTTGGTTACTAAACCTTGCCGTTAACCAAACATTTTTACTTTCTTATCCAGACCTAACTGCCTACTCTGGATAAGTGTTAAAATTCTAGTGTTTGAGGTTATATCACAGAAACCCAAGAAAAGAACCAGTCCTGCTGGGTTTCAGCATTGTACAGACTGCGGTGAGCCATTTTCTAAGGCTTACCTACATCTGATTTGTGTGTTCTGCCTAGGGTTTGACCACCTGAAGGCAGACTGTGAAATCTGTAAATTCTTTCCTCAGTTTACACTTGATAGGTGACTTAATAGACTGCAGGACAGAATGGCTGAAAAGCAACTGACACTGAAAGTCGGTCCAGTTCCACAAATAAAGATAAACCGGTGGAACCGGAGGGGGTGCCCCCTGACCAGGTGAGACCTCCATTTACAAGAGAGCTGCAGAGACAGGCCTTGAAATGCCTTCTGTAAAAGAGAAAAGAAAAATGGATGGTTCGGAACCGCAGAAGCTTGTGGTTCCAACCACTGAGGAAATAGTGAAGGCCATTTGCATTGTTCAGTCTTTACAGACCGGTTCTGGTGAACCGGGACAGTGTACCACAGCTCAAACTTTGATTCAAATGCCTGGTACTTTGCTCCCCTTTGGTTCATATGACCCTGAGGCATATTATGATTGGGAGTGGGATGATGATGAGGAAGAGGAGGAAGACTTTGGCAAATCCATAGAGCCTGAAGTCTCTCCTGAATACTTAGAAACTGAGTCCCCACCCCATCCTTCTAGGGATCCCTCCTCCCATTATGCCTTTATGAAAAAGGTTGCAGAAGCTCTGGAGCTGCCTGCCCAAGAGACTTCTGAGAAGGAGGGAGAGCCTGATTATGTTGAAATGATGCATGTGCCTGCTACCAAGAGGCTTATGATACCTATGCATAAGTCCATTAAGAGGCAAACCATGAACATTTTACAGACTCCCACTTCTGTACCCCCTGTGGATAAGGAGATGGACAGGAGGTATTTGTTGGCTGGTAATGGCACTGAGTTACTATTTAACCATTGCAGCCATGAGGGAGTGGTTCAGGCTGCTGCCTGTGAGAAAGCATGCATCCCTATAGCTTCTCACCCTCCTGAGAAGGATTCGAAAAGAACTGACTCCATGGCAAAAGAAAATGATATATTGGTGCCTCCCTGAGCATTAGGCAAGCTTCCTACATGGCCTATGTCTCCAGGTATCAGAAGTCACTCTGGGAGTCTGTCCAGGAGTTGGCTAGCAAGCCTTCTCCTCAGCTGGCAGCAGACCTGGAGGTGATTGCCAAGAATAGTGTGGAGGCTTCCAAGTACAAATTTCACATGGCTGTAGATGCCAATGATAGTGCCTCTAGGGTGATGGCCACTGATGTTTCTCAGAGAAGGTTTGCTTGGCTAAGATGCACAAACCTTTTTCAGGACACTCAGACAAAAGCTCTGGACTTTCCCCTGGTGCAGAACTCACTTTTTTGGGAACAGACAGAGGCTTATATGAAAAAGATGGATGAGTACGGGGTGGCATACAAGAGCGCTGCAGCCAAAGAGAAGGATGCCACTCCACAAAAACAACAAAATAGGGGAGTCAGGGGCAGACTTTATCAGAGGCCTTTTTATCAGGCCCAGGCCTTCCCTGCCTACCAGCAGCAAAACAGCTACTTTAGGGGTAGGGGCAGAAGAGGTGCTGGTCGTGCTGGACCTAGCCCTCAGCCCAAGACCCCTGCCAAGCAGACCCCCTGAGGTGATTGTCTGGGCTGCCTCCCCAATCCCAGTAGGGGGCAGGCTGGCTTATTGTTTCAAGGCATGGTAAACCATTACCACAGACAAGTGGGTTCTGGAAGTAATAAGCCACGGTCTTGCTCTAAGCTTCAAATAATTCCCAAAAACAAGAGCAAGATCATTCAAACCTGCCACTAACTCAGAAACAGCCCTGCTAGAGGCAGAGGTATCCACTTTAATGCAAAACAGAGCAGTGAAACCTGTTCCATTTCCTTACAGGGGAAAAGGGTTGAAGTCAAGGCACTTTCTAATCTTGAAGAAAAATGGGGAGTGGAGACTCATCCTGGATCTAAGATACCTCAACAAGCATCTGACAAAAACAAAGTTCAAAATGGTCTCTCTGGCTATGATTCTTCCCACTTTAAGGCAAGGGGACTGGTTGGCATCCTTAGATCTCAAGGATGCCTATTTTCACATACCCATCTGGCAGTCTCACAGAAAGTATCTAAGGTTCGAACTACCATCAGGTCACTATCAGTTCAGGATCCTGGCCTTCAGCCTCTCCTCAGCATCAACCATTACACCTTCGCAAAGTGCCTGGCAGTGGTCGTGGCACATCTGAGAAGGCAAGGAATCACTGCCTTCCCTTACATGGATGACTGGCTAGTTGTGAAGCACTCACCCCAGAAGAATCTCTAACCATTACACAGGATACCCTGCAGTTCCTAGGGTTCCAGGTAAATCTTAAGAAGTCAGTTCTAAAACCAGTCCAGCTCCTGGATTTCATAGGAGTAGAGCTGGACACAGTTCAAGCAAAAGCTATCCTTCCACCAGCAAGGGTGAACAGCCTTGTTCAGCTGGCAGGCTCTTTCAGCCTGCACGTCCTTCAACCAGCAAGGCATTTTCTCCAACTCCTGGGTCACATGGCTGCAGCCACAGCAGTGGTCCCAGGAGCCAGGTTTCAGATGAGAGGCATTCAGTTCCACCTCAGGTCCTTTTGGTCTCAGAGAAGGGATTCCCTGTCCAAAGTGGTACCAGTGACTTCCACCCTACTGCAAGCCTTGCAGTGGTGGCAGGACAGGGACAGGCTCAGGATAGGGGTTCCTTTCCTGCACCAGTCTCCAACTGTGGTGCTGACCACAGATGCTTCCCTCCTAGGGTGGAGAGACTACCTAGGGGACTACACTGCACATGGCACATGGATCAAGCAGGAATCTCTGCGCACATAAACCTGCTGGAACTCAGGGCAGTGCAGCTGGCACTGCAGTCATTTGCTGCAGTGAAGCAGGGGAAGGTGGTTCAGGTCAGAACAGACAATATTACCACCATGTACTGCATAAACAAACAGGGAGGGACCAGGTCCTCTGCTCTGTGTACAGAGGCCATGAAGGTCTGGAGTCCAGCCTACTCCATCAGGGTCTCCCTGACAGCAGTTCATCTGCCAGGGAAGGACAAAGTCTTTGCAGACACACTCAGCAGAATCAATCAGAGCCATCATGAAAGGGCTCTGAACAGGCAAATCCTGTTGACAGTATTCAGGAGGTGGGGCACTCCAGAGATAGACCTCTTTGTAACCCCAGACAAACATCAGCTACCCCAGTTCTGTTGCAGGCCACCAGCTCTGGGCTCAGTACCTCTGGATGCATTGCTCCTGGACTGGACAGGCAACTTTCTGTATGCCTTTCCTCTATTCCCTCTGATCTTCAGAGTTCTAACCAAACTCAGATGTTAACCAGCTATGATGATTCTGATAGCTCCAGACTGGGCCAGACAACCATGGTACTCAGTGTTGCTAACCCTGTCTACGACCAGTCCAATTTGCCTTCCCAGGAGGCACAATCTCTGGAACTTCTCCCAGGGGAGGATCCTGTACCCCAACCTCAAGTCCCTCAGGCTCAAAGCCTGGCTCTTGAGGACCTAAAGTATGCAGGCTTGCATCTCTCTGAAGGGGTGATGGACATCCTAAGGGTCTCTAGGAAACTTTCCACTAGGAAAACTTACACTTCAGAATTGAAAAGGTTTTCTATCTGGTGTTCCCAAAGGGACACAGATCCACAGGAAGCTGGCTTGGCAGTCCTGTTGGATTACTTGGCTTACCTTCATTCTCTATGCCTCTGGCCTTCTACTCTTAAAGTGCATTTGGCAGAGGTCTCTGCCTATCTCTCAGCAGAAAAGGGCCCTTCCCTGGCTCCTAATGCTATTTTTAAGAAATTCATTAAGGGGTTGCTTCACTTGCACCCTCCTCATAGGGAGCCTACTCCTTCTTGGGACCTGAATATCTGCATGGCACAGTTGATGCAGCCCCCCTTTGAACCCATGTCTTCAGCAGAACTCAAATATCTGACATGGAAAACTATCTTTTTGGTAGCCATCACTTCAGCAAGGAGGATCAGTGAGCTACAGGCCTTGTCTGTGGAGCCTAACTACATTGCATGCCACAGGGATAAGGTTGTTTTCAGAACAAATAGGAAATTTCTCCCCAAAGTGGTTTCAGATTTCCATTTGAACCAGTCCATTACATTGCCTGTTTTCTTTACTGACCATTCTAGTTCAGGAAAACCCAGGCTGCATAGCCTAGATGTCAAGAGGGCTATCAGCTACTGTTTGGATCAGACAGAGGGACATAGGAATGAGTGTACCCAGCAGTTCTTCATCTATGGAGAAGTGGGAAAGGGCAAGCCAGCCACAAAAAAGACCATTGCAAGGGCTGGCAGTATAGCCTAGAGGTTAGAGGAATGATGTGTGAATGACCTTGATACATCCAGCAGACCAGATCTGAGTTTGATTCTCACAACCTCCACTTGCATACTGTGTGACTGAGCAAGTCACTTAACTGCCCAGTGCTCCCAGGTCACCCCTGAAAACAGGAACGTGTGCCTAGTGGGCCTTACCCGGTTACCAAAGGCTAAAATACAAAAAATAAAGGTGGATTGTGGCCTGTATTCAGTTTTGCTATGGAAAACTGGGTAAGGAACCACCAGTGAGTCTGAGGGCTCACTCTACCAGGGGGACCGTTGCTTCCAGAGCAGCTGTCAGAGATGTCCCTCTGCTTGAAATCTGTAAAGCAGCTACCAAGCACTACTGCCTGGACACTCAGGCCAGAAGTGACACCAAGTTTGTCATAGCAGTATTGCAGAGCCAATTTCCTAAGTAGGTTCTGTGCCCACCTCCAAGGGGCACTGTTTGGTGGTCTCCATACATCAGAAAACAGTAAGACTTCCTGGGGTTTGAAGAAAAAAATACTTACCATAGTAATCTTGATTCTTCCAAGGGAGTCTTACTGTATTCTGGCCTCCCATTCTGTCTCCCCTACTAGAACCTGGGGGGCACTGCACTCCAACTGTTACTGTTAGAAATGCTGACCACTGGGGAGGTCATTCTTGGGCATCTGAGACTTGAGTATTTTTATATGCCCCATTTTGGGTTCCATGGTCTTTGGACTATACATTTATATATTAGTTTATATATTGTTGTTTAGTATAGCTTAGTTATTATTATTCTTATTATAAGTTTGCTCGTAAGAATCTGGCAGTTACATAGTTAATCATAATCATTTACTATTGCTAACACAGACAGACACAGAGGGTTTTAAAATGAAGCTTCACTTGGTTTATAGCTTTTCTCAGGGAGTGAACTTTCAACTCAGTGTCATTTGACCTTGGGATAGCTTTCTTTTGATGGAACTTTTGCTATCTTTATATGGGTGTGTTGTTTTTCTGAATGTAGTTTTAACCAATGGGGTCCTTAACAACCTTTCGTCTGTTTTTTTTTACATGATCTGGGTTTTGAGAAAGTATGTTCTTCTAAAACAACTGTGAGTGTTTTCTGACAAAGGATTCTGTGTAATCCAAAAGCTAATGACATTTTTTCTTATTTACTATGTATTGCTGAAAGAGCTGATGCCTGAATGTGGCCTACCCAGATTTTAGCAAGGCATTTGACATAGTTACACACAAAAGATTAATGAACAAGTTGCCAGCCTTGGAGTGGCTCCCAGGGTGGTAGCTTGGGTAACATAAAGGCTGGACAACAGGACACAGAGGGCAATAGTAAACAGAGTCCACTCGGAAGAAAGGGGTTACTAGTGGGTAATGCAGGGTTCAGTACTGGGATCGGTCCTCTTTAATGTCTTTATAAGTGACATTGCAGAGGGACTAGAAGGAAAAGTATGCCTCTTTGCAGATGACACAAAGATCTGCAACAGGGTTGATACACAAGAGGGAATGGAAAGGATGAGAAGGGACTCGACAAGGTTGGAGGGCTGGTCAAAAGTATGGCAGCTTAGATTCAATGCAAAGAAGTGCAAAGTAATGCACCTGGGAAACAAAAACCCAGGGAAAGAGTACACAATGGGGGATGTGGTACTAACAGCAACTAAAATGGAAAGGGACCTGGGAGTAGTCATATCAGATGACCTAATAGTAGGCAAGTGATGTGAGAAGGCAGTAAGGAGGGCTGGGGAGATACGGGGATGCATAGGGAGAGGCATCACTAGTAGAAAACAGGAGGTTGTTATCCCTCTATACAGACAGTTGGTGAGACCCCTTCTGGAGTACTGTGATTAGTTCTGAAGACCCCATTTCTGCAAGGACATAGACAGGATGGAGGTTGTCCAGAGGAGGGCAACTAAAATGGTACAGGGTCTACACCATAAGCCATGCGAGGAGAGACTAAATAAGCTTAATATGTATACCCTAGAGGAAAGGTGGGAAGGTGGGACATGATAGAGACTTTCAAGTACCTCAAGAGAATTAACAATGTCCAAGAGGGTAGTATATTTCAGAAAAAAAGATGTTCAAGAACAAGGGGGCACACTTTTAAGATAGGGGGAAGGTTCAGGGGCAACGTGAGGAAGTATTTTTTCACAGAGTGAGTGGTGGACACATGGAACAGCCTTCCTGAGGAGGTTGTGGGGTCAAAACAGTGGGTGCAATTCAAGAATACATGGGACAGACATAAGACAATTCTTGTGGGGGTAATAAGAAATAGGCTGTTGGTTAACTAGGATCTGCAGCTTATCCAATAAGTAGGGAAATGGGCAGACTGGGTGGGCTAGGCCGTTTTTATTAGCCATCAAAGTCTTATGTTTCTATGTTTAAAATCACCTGTGTTCTTTTGTAACAACTCTGTTGGTCCAATAAAAGGTATCAAATTATCTGTTTCTGTGGATCTTGTGTTACAAGGATCAATAAGGCAACAAGATTTTCTGTGGCTTCACGGTTTCAGAAGTCTTAGCTGGAACTTATCAGTAGAGCACCCACAGTTCTGAAACCATGAAGTGACATAGTCAAAACTCCAAATTCTTGTTTCCATGAAAGGAGCTGCACAGAATGTGGTCCATACAAAGAAAACAATACAAAACACAACTGACAGCTTCAGTTTTTATTCAGGCAAAGTTAAATATGGATCCTTTACAGATATTTATGTAATTTATGAAAATAGAGACATTTTAAATAGCTGCACATAAGTAATCAATTCCTGTCCACTTTTTAGGCATGACAATAGATGAACAAGGTGGTCTGGTTTAGAATTTCACTTAAATGGCGTAGTGATTTGCAGAATTGAGACTGTTTAGAAGTACAATAGGAGTTATGCTAAACAAATGTAAATACTGTATCTCTAAAAGTTTACAAGTTACAGATACCAAAACAGTATGGAAATTGTTCAGGACAAAAATACCTTTCAAATAAGCCAATTCATTAAGCTGCACTAATTATATTTTTTAAACTATGGGCATCGATTACCTGAATTTTCATTTTTCTTCACAATTTTCACCTTACGGATGGCTATATTTAAAAAAATCAAATGAATTCAAATTAGTGACTACCTTCCTTTGAAAGGTCATGTTGTCCTGAATAACTTTCATGTTGGTTGTATATCAGTAACTTGTACACTTTCCAAGATATTTACATTTGTTTGGCATGACTCCTACTGTGTTCACTCAGAGAGATAAAACAATGAGGCTGTTTGGAAGACCATATTTTACAAACTATAGAGAATTCAGATTAGTGACTACCCTCATGTGAAAGGTCTTTTTTCCCTAAACAACTTTCACACTGGTTGTTTTTGTGCACCTTGAATAGTTTTAAAGATATTTAGATGTGTTTGAAAGGTGTGCACATTTGCTCTCAGAGAAAAGCAGCTTGGAGTTCTGTGTGCATAATTCTAAAAAGAAAGAAGGGAGTATGTTTTAACTGCCATAAGGATTTGCAGTGTTATGGAAGGATACACTGAAAACTACAAAATATGTGTTCCATGGAAACCCCTTTTCATGCTAAAGCAATATGGCTGTAGGATCTACCCACAGCCATAAAAACAGGCAAGCAAAGAGCGATTATATGAGAGAGAGAGAGAGAAGTTAAAAGTAGATAGAGCAACTCTTAAGCAGACAAAAATGTCTATGCACAACCCTTTGAAGGGTTTATCCTCTAAGCAAGAATGTTGGTGGGTTTCTACCGCCACCAGAACTCCAGGCAAACATTGTCCTTTAAGGAACTATAGACACTTAGCTGCTGAAAGACCAAACAGCACCAATCAACCTGGCAAGAGTTTGGGAAAGCCTCTATATGCAGACAACAGTGATTTACCTGTTCTAGGAGGTGTAAAATCCTATCATCAAACCCCTGCTTCTGCTATTTTTCTGGCAGCAAAGCATGCAGCTGCTCACAGAAATCTCTCTACCCTGAGTGCTACTGATGCCAGCTGTGCCTCATTCCGATTATAATTTAACCCCATTGATATTCAATAATGTATTATTAGTCTCTTTTTTGTGTGTTTGTTTTTCTTTTGTCTTTTTATTTTAGAACCTGTAAATAAAAAGTCTACCACTGATCACACCTGCATCACCCACCCAACCTCCCACTGTGGACCCACCTCCTCACACCCCCCTTTGACATCCCCACATGTCCTCACTCACCTCAACTGGCAACAAACTGAAAATGCACTCTCTGGTTGCAGATGCATCTTGCAGCTGGAACCGGTGACTGTAGAGAGCAGTCACCAGTTCCAGCTGCAAGTCACGCCTGCGATCGGAGAGTGCATTTTCAGTATGTTGTGAGTTGAGGTGAGTGAGGGCATGTGGGTGGTGTCAAGAGGGGTGGTTGGAGGTTGGGTGGCTGGTACGGGTGTGATCAGCCCCTAGTTCTGCCCATGGACCTCCCCACATTGATGCATGTCTTTATGATGTATAGGCTTGATTACTGTAATACACTCTACCTCGGGTTCTCGGGAGGTACCCTTTGCTGGCTGCAGCTAGTGCAGAATGCAGCCACCAGGTTGTTGACGGGGCAGTCAAAATACTGCCTCATCATCCTGGTGCTGTGTGAACTGCACTGGCTGCGGTCAGGTGGAGGATCCTCTTCAAGGTGAGTCTGCTCAACTTTAAGGCCTTACATGGGCTGGGCCCTGGATACTTGTCAGACCTTCTCACACCTGTTACCTTGGTCTGCTTGCTCCTTTCTTCCTCTAGAGGCCTCCTTGCAATTCCCAGGATGATGCTAAAAACTGCCGGTGACAGAGCATTTAGTGTCACTAGCCCTATCCTATGAAATTTGCTTCCTCCATCTGTAAGGGAGGCTCCTTCAGTTGAAGTATTCAAGGTCCACCTCAAGACCTTCCTGTTCAGTCAGGCCTTCCCAGGCACTGCTTATTATACCTCATCTTTGGGATAACCCTTTTAATAACTGTTTTTAGCTTAGACTGTGCTTATTTATATTGCCTGTTTAATTTATTAGTGTTGTAATTTATGTATCTGTTTTATTTTAATGATAGTTTTGTAATTATGCATATGGCACCCAGATCCTCTGGGACAGGGTGCCTGAAAAATAAAATTTGTCTTGCCTTGCCTTGCCATTTGTAAAAAGACAAATTCTTTATCTATTTTCCATGCTTTTTTGTTCATTAAGAAAAAAACAAGATGGTGGCGCTCGTAAAAGGATTTTTTTTTCTCGTGAAAAAGGATTTTGTTCTTGTGAAAAAGGAACACTTTTGCAAGACTCAATCCTTTTTGCGAGATCAAATCCTTTGTTGAAAAAAGACATCTATTCTGAAAAATGAACTTCCCATATAGGATATAATGGGAATTTAAAAACAGAATTACTTTGCAACAATATACTATTTTTGCACCAAACTAACAGTGGCAGTTCTGCTACCCATGTTTTTTATACCATAAAAAATCACAACAAAATTCCATACCTTCTGTGTGCAAGGCAAGGAGGAAAAAAAATGTAAAAAAGGGGGTCTTTTTATTTTTTTCACTATCCGCATCTCAGAATCTGCACATCTGACTGGAACAAAGCTTGTCACATCAAGAGATCTACCCACAGGACAATGCATACCAAATTTTGTACAAATCCATTGGTAGGTTGCAAAGTTATTAAAGTGCAAAATTTCAGGTTTAACAATAAACAGGCTACTCAACCCTAAATATAGGGGCACGACTGTGCCCCTGTAATATATATTCATTGCAAAAAACTTTGTTTATAAATCAGTTAAGATTCTTACCAAAGCAACAAAGGCAGGGAAATTGGATGTTAGGGTTTCTAACCTCATTAGCCTACTCCTACCTTCCTCCTAATTATTGTAAATTATTACCCCCTTACTCTCCACATACCAACAAGTGTCGGTGTCTTAGGGTTGTCGTGCCCCAACACTCCTCCCATTCTCCTATACTGTATCATCTCAGCTTCCTTACAGAAGGAATGAGGTGAGTGTTAGAGCCAACAACCTAAAGCACACCCCAACCCTTGTTGGTATGTTGAGGATGGTTGAGGTTGCAATGGTAGGGTTGGGTGGTGGGGTGTTAGGTTGGAAACCACACCCAATTGTCTGGTTTTGTTGCTTAAGTAAGAACCCTAACTGATGCATAAACAAAGTTTTTTGCAATGAATTTCCTTACTTTTTGAGATAGTATACTAGTATTTCCATTGTATGGGTGTTTTTTGCAAATTTTTGTTACAAATTTTCAACATGGGCTTTTTCAAACCCCACCTCGTGAACACTGGCACTGTCATTTCATTACCCAGTGCAAGAGGTGATTTTGCACAGCAACAGTGCCATTTTGTGCCATAGATGTGGAAACACATCTCAGGCAGGATGTGAGAAATGATAGCTGTAGTGTTCATGAGGTGGTGTGAAAAAATGGATATGTTAAAAATTTGCAGTGAAGATATAAAAAATTGGCAAAGTTACATGCATGATTACGAATATTTCAACAAGCGCATGCAAGTCAAACGTTTTGTGGTATTTTTGCTCCAAATTTTCAATATGGGCTTTTTGAGATCCTACCTCATGAATACTGGCACTGTAATTTCATTACTGAACCCCAAAAGGTTATTTCTTGCAGTGACTTCACCATTCTGTGCCACAGGCGTGAAAACACATTTTGGGCAGGATGTGAAAAATTACAGCTGTACTATTCATGAGGTGGTGTGAAGAAATGGCTATGTTGAAAATTTGGAGTGAAAATATTATAAATTGGCAAAGTTACACACATGTGTAGGAAAATTTCAACAACCACATGTAATTCAGGCATTTTTTTGTATTTTTGCACCAGACTTTCAACATGGGCTTTTTAGGATCCCACCTCATAAATACTGGCACTGTTGTTTAATTACTGGGTCCTGAAAGGTGATTCCATGCAGCAACCATGAAATCATCTTTTGGGATTATGTAACAAAATGACAGTGCCAGTGTTTATGAGGTGGGGTCCTAAAAAAGTCCATTTTGAAAATTTGGTGCAAAAATACCTAACAAGCATTTGTCAATGCCGAACGTTCACTTGCAGGTATTTGCAGTGGTGTTTGGCATGTATGGTGCTTTACCCTAATGCCCTGTGCGATTGCTGGTATTTGCACAAAAAATTGTCAGCATGATCTTTTTGTTACCCCCATTGTGCGCTACATAGGCGGAAAACACGCTTTGGCAGGATGTGAAAAATGACAGCTGTACTGCTCATAAGGAAGTGTGGTAAAATGCCAATGTTGAAAATCTGGAGTGGAAATATTGAAAATTCGCAAACCTACGAGCGTGCGTGAGAACTGTGCAACGCATGCTCGTAAAGCAGTCATTTTTAAGAATTTTTTCACCAAATGTTCAACATTGTCATTTTAAAACCTGTGCTAATGAACAGTGTCACTGTGATTTTCTTACTGTGTCCCATACATTGATTTCGCACACCAACTGCGCCATTGTGCACTACATGGGGGGAAAGACGTTTTGGGCAGGATGTGAAAAGTGACAGCTGTACTGCTCATAAGGAGGTGTGGTAAAATGGCAATGTTGAAAATCTGGAGTGAAAATATTGGAAATTCACAAACTTACCAGCGTGCGTAAGAACTGCACAACGCACGCTTGTAAAACAGTTATTTGTAGGAATTTTTTCGCAAATTTTCAACATAGCCATTTAAAGATTTCTGCTCATGAAGAGTGACACTGTGATTTTCTTAATGTGTCCCATACACTGAGTTCGCACACCGACTGTGCCATTGTGCGCTACATGGGTGGAAACATGTTTTGGGCAAGATGTGAAAAATGACAGCTGCAGTGCTCATAAGGAGGTGTGGTAAAATGGCAATGTTGAAAATCTGGAGTGAAAATATTGAAAATTTGCAAACTTACGAGTGTGCGTAGGAACTGCGTAACGCAGACTCATAAAACAGTCATTGTTAGGAATTTTTTCACCAAATTTTCAGCACAGCCATTTTAAGACCTCTGCTCATGAACAGTGTCACTGGGATTTTCTTAATGTGTTCCATAAATTGATTTCACACACCGACTGTGCCATTGTGCGCTACATGAACGGAAACACGTTTTGGGTGAGATGTGAAAAATGACAGCTGTACAGCTCATAAGAAGGTGTGATAAAATGGCAATGTTGAAAATCTGGAGTGAAAATATTGAAAATTCGTGAACTTACAAGCCTGTGTAGGAACTGCGCAATGCACGCTCATAAAACAGTCATTTTTTGGAATTTTTGCGCCAAATTCTCAACACAGGGTTTTTGGGACCTCTTCTCATGAATGATGTCACTGTCATGGCATTATTCAAGGCCAAAGGGTGATTTTGCACAGTGACTGTGCAGTGCCTGCGAAATCACCCTTTGGGCCTGAATAATGCCATGACAGTAACATCATTCATGAGGAGGGGTCCCAAAAACCCCATGTTGAAAATTTGGTGCAAAAATTCCAAAAAATGACTGAGATATGCAATAAAGTTGAAACCCCCATGTAGCCCATTATACAGCTTACCGGCATTTCCTCAGTTCACGGTCGGCTTTGAAGAGTGCAGACGTGTTCCCGGTCCACCGAAGATCATCACGCCAGAGTCCGGAGGGAAGTATGGGGTGGGGTGGGGGTGTGTGGGGAGGCTGAGTGCACAGTGGATGGGTGTGGGTTGTGGGGGTTGGGAGATGCCGAGGGACCATTTTTGTTTTACAGGAAAAAAAAAGATGATGAGGGACGTTTGCCACACTGGGGTAGGCTCCCAGCATGGCAGAAGATGTGTGGGGGCCGAGGAGCCGATGGGGATAGCATCTCCGCCGGCAAACTACGCTGGGGTCAAGAGCCGAATGGGGATTGAGACTCGGCCGGCAAAACAAGTGGTTTGCCATGCTGGGGTGGGCTCCCAGCGTGGTGGCAGGATGGCTTTGGGGGCTGAGGAGCCGATGGGGATTGGGCACCCCATCGGCAAAACAACAACTTTGCCATGCTGGGGTGGGCTCCCCAGCATGGCAGGAAAGCTTTTGGGGGGCGTGATGCGCTGGGGTTATTATGACGGGAGGGGATGAGGTGGCAGCACCAGTATGGCAGTGGTGTTTTCCTTGAAGCAGAGGAACACCGCTGTCACATTGAGCTCCTGCACCCATTGGTGCAGGACCGCCACACCTGCTCAAGGGAGCAGTGCATTGGATGGGAGAGGCACACCTCCAAGTGTGCTACTCTCCCAAAATGTTCCTTGTGCATGTGTGCAAGCAAACATAAAAATGGCTGAGATATCAACATAAGTTCATACCACCATTGACAGCCATTATACGGCACTTATCTTGATTCTTCAATTTGTGGATCAGCTTTGAACAGCGCAGATGTGACCTGGTCCACAGAAGATGACAGTCACCGACCTCCAGAGGTAAGTATATGATAAGGGGGGTGCAGGAGGTGAGTGTTCAGTGGGGAGGGTTGGATGGGGGGAGGAGGTCAGTGGCAATGACAAGGGATGGTTTTCTTTGTTTAAGGTTTAAAAAAAATTAAAGATGTTGTGGGACCATTTTCTTTTCTGCAGGGAACATATGTATTTGGGGACACTGGGAGTGGGCTCCCCAGTGTCCCACAGTGCTGGGGGGGATAAAATATTAAAATAATTTGGGAATACTGGGAGTGTGCTCCCCAGTGTCCTCCAGTGTTGGGGGGGCATATGAATGCCAACACAGGGATTGGGCACCCCGATGTCAGCAATTATTATTAAAAGAATAGGTGGGGGGTGGGGAGGGGCATCCGACACTGGGAGTGGGCATCCTGGTTTCTGACTTTTATTTATCATAAACAAGGAGCGCAATTGTACAGTATTGCTATGATGATAGAGGGATGGAGCAAAACAGAATCCTTTGCTCAACTGACTTCCACAAAAGAAACTGCCAACATGGCAGAGACTGTCCAAAGGAACATATCACACACTGTATACCTCTACACATGAGCAGTATGTTTCGACATAGAATCCTGTGCTGGACCGCTCCCTCGACATAGAATCCAATGTCATGCTGAACATCTATTTTTTTCCCCTTAGGAAATAATGGGAAATACATCATTTAATAACTTTGGAACAGATTAATATTTTTCACCAAACCTTCAAAAGGCACATCTGTGAGGCCAAAGTTTTCTACCCTGAAAATTTCAGCCCAGAAGCTACAGCCATTTCTGAGATACAGGTGGACAAAAAACCAGCAAAAAACAGAAAAATCTTAGTTTTTTCAACACTCTGTATCTCAGACACCACACAATGGATTCAAACTAACTTTGGCACATCAACAGACGGATCCCTAGCAATGATGCATACCAAATGTCAGGAAGACCCGTGGAACCAGTCCAAAGTTATTAACCAGCAGAAATTGGCCTTTAACATTAAACACTCTCACTAACCCTAACTATACTGGTGCTACCATGCCAGTATAATATATAGAAAATAAAGGATGGGGGAGCGTGTGACATGAGAATATAATTAATGGATCTACCTTTTTTCCCATAGGGAAGCCATGCCATTATTTGCCATAATTAATGAGTGTTTATTATGGCAATCATGTGCATGGTTTCTCTCACTCTGTGCATGTACTCACTGCGGGTACTCGCTTCCCAACCAGAGACTCCGATTGCTGAAACATAAGTGCCTGCAAAACTCGGTAGTAAGTCATTTTTTTCCAAACTTGCACATTTTCCATGTTTACCTTGAGAAAAATAAATATTTTCAAACACTGTAAAATGAGGGGTTGATCTCAAATTTCAGAAGCAGGTGAAAATGAAACCGGACTGCGACTGCACCGGAATCATTACTATTATTTCATATAATTGCTGAGGTGAAAAAGGGGAAACCCAGCAATTATATAAAATAAAATATAGGGTGGTGTGTGTGAACTTGAAGTTTACACCCCCCCCCAGTGTTAGATGCTTTAGGAATGTGTAAACTTCTCATTATACACATCACACCATACTTTATTCTATTTTTATTTATTTTTTTTTATTATTTATTTATTTAGTTTTTGTTGACCGGCTAAGTGCACTAGACAAATCCTGCCTATTTTCAGACACGACCCGGGGCAGGGGGATACAGATGAATGCCAACAGACCTTGAACTAGATTAAGTTGTTTTAATGCACACATGAGGTGTGGGATGTTACATAAACCCTGAAGGTGAAGCCCGAGGGGTTTATTAAAGCATCCCACACCGAGGGTGTGCATTAAATTCTCATATGCACACTTCCCTATCTTTTATTTTTTATAATTGCTGGTCAGCAATTTTCTGCAGCCTGCCTTGTGCGTGAGCATGTCTCTCTCTCTCTCTCTCTGTCTCTCTCTCTTAAAAATGACAGCATGTCAAATGCCTGTCAAATATTCAAGAAAGAAATAACACAAATACACATTTTTAACCTGAAAACCAAAACCATCCCTTCCACCAAAATTCTCCCTAGATGTAATACCAATATCCTCCCTAGAGTGTATACTGATCCAAGCCAACAACCTGGATGGTCCAGTGGATCTCACAGCTAATGGCTGCCCATTGCAACAGATGCCCCAGATCCTCTTACCAATCTCGCCTCACACACAGTCTCTGTCTGCTTGCTTGTCTCATTTTTGTCTTTCTTTCTTATTTTTTGTCATTTGCTTTCTTTTCATTTTTTTTAACTCACATTACATTCTTCCAGTCGCTCTGGCGCTGTGAGTTAAGCCACTGTCCTGAAGCAGAGAAAGAGCAGGATCAACCAGATATAGCTTTGTAGATGGCAGGATCAACCAGATACTGTAAAAAAAAATAAATACAAATAAGGAGAGTTGAAGGAGGTGGTTGTGGTGGTTCCTCTGTAAATGAAAGACAGAGCCACCATGTTTCTGAGTGTCTTCAGCCCACCCACACATGGAACAGAAGCCAATAAGTGGCGGCACAGTCCAGGGCATGTGAATGCTGTAATAACCAACCGGTTATTATGGCAAATATCAACTGGGTCAGCCTAAACAGAAAAAATGATGACCAATTATTATGTGTGTGTGTGTATATATATATATATATATATATATATATATATATATATATATATATACACACATATTTATTTATTGAAATGTTTCATCAGGAGGGCACACTGAAACATAGAAACATAGAAACATAGACTTTGACGGCAGATAAGGATTGCTTGGCCAATCTAGTCTGCCCATTTCCCTATCTACAGGATAGGCCGCAGATCCTAGTTAACCAACAGCCTATTTCTTCCTACCCCCCACAAGAATTGCCTTATGTCTGTCCCATGCATTCTTGAATTCTCCCACAGTTTTAGACCCCACAACCTCCTCAGGAAGGCTGTTCCATGCATCCACTACCCTCTGTGAAATAATACTTCCTCACATTGCCCCTGGAACCACCCTCCTTCTATCTTTAAATTGTGTCCCCTTGTTCTTGCACGTCTCTTTTTCTGAAAGATGCTACCCTCTTGGACTTTGTTGATTCCACTGAGGTACTTAAAAGTTTCTATCATGTCCCCCCTCTCCCTTCTTTCCACAAGGGTATAAACAAGTTGCTCGTCTCACGGTGTGACCTGGGTGGAAGGGGTTACATAGGGTTGTGAAGGATGATCAGTTACAATAGTATGTGAGTAGTGCAAACAATAAAACGTTATAAGATTATGCAACAGTTGGAACACAAGGTATTGTACAATAAACAGTAGTGGAACATTAGGTAAATTACAATACATACTGTATATACAGTATAACCCTGATTTTCCGAAACCTAATTATCCAAACCTCCAGATTATCCAAAATTCTCATGTGTCCCCTAACAAAACTGTGATAAGCAGGTCAGAGTAATCGTGGTTATACTTAACCATGTTTTTCATTAAACGTAAACAAAATAAAACTACAAGCTTTTTCACGCGCATATTCCCCTTCCCCCAGATTACAATGCATTGCACACACAAACGAAACACTTGATTGTTAGCATATTAGCCTCTTAGCTGTTGGTGGATTAAAGTAGTTAATAGCCCTTTGGTCTCATCTGACACTCATCACTCTAAATCA
This sequence comes from Neoceratodus forsteri, assembly GCA_016271365.2. Lineage (NCBI taxonomy): Eukaryota > Metazoa > Chordata > Ceratodontiformes > Ceratodontidae > Neoceratodus > Neoceratodus forsteri. The sequence continues at coordinate 908,915,395 of CM028131.1, read as the reverse complement.
GTTTTTATTTAATTAATAAGTCCTTAATAGTCTTAGCAGTCATCACCTGATTTGTTTCTGTGGCAGCTTCTTTTCCTAGTCGCATTTGCGAAGGCTGGCAAGTGAAAACAGTGTGTCCTCGACATTGAGGCAAAGCTACGTATTCTCCAATGCCTTGACAGTGGTGAGAAGATTGTTTCTATAGCCAGAAAATTTAACATAGGCAACGCAACGGTTTGTGACATGACGAGACGGGAGACGGAGCTGCAGGGACTGTACAGGTACCCACGGCAACTGAAGCCGTAGAAGCTTTCGAAAAATGTCTGCTATGGCTAGAAAGACAAGAAAATATGGACTACCTCCACACCCTGCTTCTTAGAAAACTTAGATTACAGGCACTTGAAAAATCACATAATTCTAAGAAGCAGAGTGCAATCACGCAGTTTTTCACTGTGCTGTAGCCGAGATGAATGTTTGTTACATAACTTCTGATGCAATAAAATGACCAGTAACTGTAGAGTAAACTATATTTTATACCAACCAATCTTCTCTGTGTCTTACTATTAAAACACAGTACCTGCACTGTATTTAACAAAATGAATGTTGCATAAACGTATTAATCTCCCGTTTCACCGAAACCCCGATTATCCAAACATTTTTGATGTCTCCCTTTGCATTTGGATAATCAGGGCTATACTATATATATATCTATATATCTATATATGTATATATATATATATATATATATATATATATATATTAGAGCAAATTAGTAAACTTATTTAGGTTGTTCAAGTGACAAAAGTGAGGGAATGCTGTTGGTTGAAAACTCCTTGAGTCCCTGCCACTCCCCTTCACCGCATTGGGTGTGCACTGGTCGCCAGCCCCAACTCACCCCATCACATGTGTAAAGCAGCAGAAGCATAGGAGAATGAGGTGAGAGTTAGGACCGATGATTACCAATGCCCACCCCAATGCTGGTTGGGGTGGGCAGGGTCCAAGGGGGTTTTCAACCCTAACAGCTAATTTTCTACTTTTGTCGCTGTGGAACAACCCTAACTAATGCATTAAATGGAGTTTTGCCTCTAATTTCCTTCTCTTGAGAATGATAACGAGAATAGTGAATGTAATGTAGATGGAGTCAGATAATGGCGTTGGTGAGGGCGGCCCTTTGGGCCCGCCTCCGCCACATGATGTCTTGTGGCATAGTAACAGGAACAGCAACACAAACAGAAGTGTTAACAGTGGCGTATATGGTAACACAAGCGCAATGAGAACAGAAAGGGTAACGACATGGTGGCGAGACGGGAACGGTAAAGCGACATGATGTGTTGTCAAATAGTAACATGGTGCCTGCAAACAGAAATGTCAATGGGCATGGTGACGCAAAGTGAAACAGAAAGAGAAACAGTACTGTAGACACAAATGGCAAAAATAACAGAAACGCAAGCACGAATGAAAAACGAGGATAACGCATATGGTGGCGAGACGTCAATGGTAAGTGAAATGGGCTGGAACCGCAAGTGAAAAGGGCAACAGTAACATTAATGTGTGCACAAGCTGGTTTTCCCAAAACCTGCATAGAGAAAGACAGTGAGTACAAATAATGTATGCATAATAATGAGTATCGGAGCAGAAAATGAGAACTTGAATACTAAATACGCTTATATCTCAGGAACCATATGACGTGAAAAAAAATTTAAAAGTCGATGATTTACAATTGTCCTGGCTAATTTTGGGCTACAGTTTTCTGACAAAAGTCCGTATCTCACACCGCTTTCCGAGATACGGGCCTTGAAAGGCGCGGCGTACGCCGTAATGTTATCCTATGGGGAAAAAAGAGAAGTTCAGAGTGCCATAACTTTGCCTCCCTGTAATATTTTTTCACCAAACCACTGAAAGGCACATCTGTGGGCTGTTGGCTGTCTTCCCTCCAAATTTCAGATAAAAAGACCAAACCGTTATTTTGCAGTAGGGATCCAAAGGATTTCTGTAATGCGTAGGGCGCCGTAATGTTATCCTATGGGAAAACCTGTCAACTTTGGAGTGCTGTAACTTTGCTGCTGTGTAATATTTTTTCAATACAACACTGAAAGGCACATCTGTGAGATGTCAACTCCGTTCCCTCCAAATTTCAGCCCAAAACCCCCAACAGTTCTTTTGCAGCGCAATGCCAAAGAATCACTGTCACTTTCCCACAGATGGAAAACTACTGTCGCAATTTACGACAGCTTTCGAAAAAAAGTTCGAAACTTTCGTGAGCACGAAAGTAATTTGCGAAAGTACTTTTTCCAGAAATTTGAAAAACATATTTCTGGGGTGTTTTACCACAAAATAAAGACATGGCAAGCATCCTCAGGGTCCGACTGGGTGAATACAAAAGAATTAGGTTGCTAGAGGGTCCCAAATTTAAATGCCAACCATTTTTCTGATCACGTAACTGAAAACAAAATGGCCGATTGAAAAGTAACAGGCCCATTTTATGTGAAGTAAAATGCATTTTGACACTGTCGAACTTTTGTTAACTTTTCCCATCGACTTATAATGGGAAACTGTTTTTTGAATAACTTTTGAACCGTTTAATATTTTTTCATGAAATCTTCAAAAGGCACATCAGGGACCCCAGCCACATGTTCCCTGAAGATTTTGGGCTGGTCGCACAAACCGTATGACCTGTAGGCGCGACCGTAGAATTCCAGAAAAAGCGTAAATGCGCGCACAGATCATGCTTAATAACTCCGCAGCTGTATATCCGACCAGTACAAAACTTGTCAGATCCCAAGGCCTATGGTTCTTGATCAAGTATTCCAAATTTAAGCCAAATCTGTGAAACGGTTGCAAAGTTATTAAGGTGCAAAGTTTTGGGGTTTAACATAGAAATGACTCCTCAACCCTAACTATGGTAGCACTACCGTGCTACCATTATATATATATATATATATAGATAGAGATAGAGATATATATATATATATATATATATATATATATTATAATGGTGCGGTCGTGCCACTGTAGTTAGGGTTCAGCAGTCACTTACATACTAAAGTCAAAAGTTTGGGCGTTAATAACTTTGGACCCATTCAGCGGATTTGCCTGATATTTGGAATGTGCGGTGGAACATGATAGATCTCTTGATCTGCCAAATTGTGTTTTGGTCGGAGTTACGATTTTTGCATGCGAAAACGCAAAAAAATACAAAATTATCCATTTTTGTAGGCAGCTTTTGGGATTTTGGATGTGGCCCTGCATGGCCGTTGTGTGGTGTGCCACTCTGTGAGATGGGTCATTTGAAAGAGCTTTGGTGGCTGAACATGCCGCCTTCTGTTTGGTGAAAAAAATATTCAGGCATTCAAAAGTTATGCCACTTTTAAGTTCCCATTATAAATCAATGGGAAAATTTATATGTATGTTTTGTGAACAAAGAATGGGGTTCTGGCCATTTCGTCCCACCTGCCGATCAAAGAATTTGTAGCCTCGAGGTTCAAGAATCTTTGTCCCTGAGGATTTTTAAAATTCTTTGATCGCAAGGTCCGTCATCTTGTTTTTGATTTTCCGATCAGAAAAACACAAATATCTCGGCTCAGGGGTAACTTGTGAAGTAAAACGTGGATGGGTTTTACTCAGGGGACTCCGATTTATTGAGCCATGCCTTTGATTTTATCCAAATCGGTCCAAAAATAGAGTTTTGAGCTTTTAAAATCTTCATTCGTGGCTCGCTAATGATTTTTGATGGCAAGCCTGCAAATTCTTTGATTGCGAGATTCTTTGATCGCGGTCGTGCATCGCGAGCGAGGGACAAGATGGCCAGATAAAAAAATCTATTTTCTCAGCTCAGGGGTGTCATAGGAAGACAAATGAGGGTGGGTTTTACTCAGGGGGCTTCGTTCTGATGAACCCAGGTCGATGGTTTACCGCAATTCTTTGAATTTTTTAAATCAGAACAGTTTCAATTCTTTGTTCGTGAGCTTGCAAATTCTTTGATCACGAGCCTGCAAATTCTTTGATCGTGAGATTCTTTGATCGCCATCTTTGATCACGAGATAGGGACAAGATGGCAAGATTTTTTACAATACAATAGATAGGGAAATTTGACCAATCTTTAATATTGAATATCTCGGAAACAGTTTGGTCTTTTTACTTGAAATTCAGAGGGTGTTTGTGGCATGTCCTGTAGATGTGAATTATCATGTTTACGTGTCTGCAGAAATTTTGTTTGTGGAGATATTGTGTGATGCACTTTCCGTGTTGTGGACAGTGTTTTGGATTCTGCTGGTGGGTGGAAATTGATAGGGTGCCTAGCCTTAGTATCATGGATGTAATTTTCTGTTGTTGTGTGTGTTAAATGTCAACAGGTGCGGAACTGTGCCACTCTGACGAATGAAAATTTCAAATTTTGACATGGTATATCTCAGACACGGCTTGGTCTTTTTACTTGCGATTTGGAGGGTGTTGATGGCATGTTCTGTAGATGTCAATAGCAGTGATTATGTGTTGGACAATATATTTTTTGTGGAGATATTGTGTGGTGCACTTTACGTTTTGTGGACAGCGTTTTCTACTGCTCTACTAGATTAACATTTGTTTGGTGGGTGGCCTTGCTGTCGTCAATGTACTTTTTAGTCATTGGGTGTGTAATGTGGCCCGACACTTACAAGTTGGTGGGAGTGTAGAGCTCGAAGGTGCATACAGAAACACAGTGTGTAGAAAGAATATATGCATTGTAATGGGGATTGAAGCTTAAAACGAGCATTGGAAGTACTTAATTGCTAATATCTCAGCAACCGCACGACGTAGGAAAAAAATTTAAATGTCACAAAAATCATGATTTTCCTGGGTAGGATTTTGTTATTATATAGCCCTTAGGGCTATTTAACTCACAACAAAAATTCCTTATTTTGCACCGTTTTCGAGATATGAGCCCCATGTTAGTCTATGGGAAAATAAATGACAACTTCAGAGTACTGTAACTTGGGAGCCGTGCAATATGTTTTCACCAAACCATCAAAAGGCACATTGGGGACCCTGGCTGCATGTTCCCTGAAGTTTTTGGACCAGTCGCACAAACCGTGTGACCTGTAGGTGAGAGCAAAGAAATCGCAAAAAAGCATGATTGCGCAATTTGTTGTCGCTTAATAACTCCACAGCCGTTTAACTGACTGGTACAAAACTTGGCAAATCCCAAGATCTACCATGCCCAATTGTGTGTACCAAATTTCAGCAAAATCTGTTGAATGGTGGCAAAGTTATTAAGGTGCAAAATTTGACCCTTTAACCTTAAACGTACATTTCCCTAACTATGGTAGCACTACCGTGATACCATTATATATATATATATATATATAGTGTATGATATATAGTCTTTGCAAAAACTTTGCTAATGCACTAGTTAGGGTTGAAGCAACAAAAGCAGGGCAATGTGGCATTAGGGTTTCCAACTCTAACACCCCACCACCACCCTGCAGGCAGCAACAGGCGTGGGGTGTGCCTTGGGGTTGTCAACCCTGACGCTCACCCTATTCTCGTACACTGTACCCAGCTCAGCTTATTTACTCATGGAATGGGGTGAATGTTAGGGTTAAATAAGGTAATCAGTGGTGCAGCAACCACCTCCCTGAGTTCCCTTGACATCTTTGGGTTTATCCCATCTGGTCCCATGTGCTTGTCAACTTTCAGATTTACAGGTCCCTTCAGGGACTCTTTCCTCTGAAGATGCACTTGTGTCCACCACCCCACTTATTTCTACTGCTCATGTGGTTAGGGCACAGGGTTGCAAGTGTATAGATCTGGGTTTGAATCCCTGTTCCTCTAATTCTTTAGAAAACTAGGGGTAGAAATAGAGACTGAGCCTCAATAGAGGAGGTAGTTGTAGCAAGGGATTTCAACCTGCCAAACATTGATTGGGATATTTCAGCAGCTAAAGCACCAGAAGGCAGGCCCTGCTAGGTACACTGCAGGACTGCCTCCTTGTACCATTGGTCAGCAAACCCACAAAGCAGGCTACCAATCTCAATGCGGTGCTAACCAACTCAAATGGTGGTGGGGGTGTGTGTGCATGGGGTTACCACTGAGAGCCCAGTGACAATAACACCATATGGTTTGAACTGGCCATTGGCACCAATAGACCCTCGTTAAAGGCTGAAGTCCTGGATTTCAGGAGAGCAGACTTTAAACAGATGTGGAATTTAGTCTGGGGTAGGATGGTTAGGGCGCATAAAATCAGAGGTATGGAGGAAAGGTGGGGAGAAATTGCGAGATCCTCTCCATTGATATTTTGTTTGGTCAGGACAAAACTCTCACTGTTTCTGCCATTTACATCCTTACAACCTCACTAACGATGGCCTGTCCACCACCTCTGACCTTGCCCATTCACTACCCAAAAACAGAATGGCTCCTCCTTGGTGGCTTCAATTTAAACTGGCTCATAAACCAAGCTGACAAAGCCAGAGACCTTATTGTGAACTTGGTTTAAATCAGCCCATCACTGACTTCATTAGGGTAAACTACAAATCTGGGTACTTTTCCACACTTGACTGGATTGCAGTTTCTAACCACTCCAATGTCTGCTATTCTGGAGTACTCTCAGACTTGATAAGCGATCACTGCCCTGTCTTTTGTGATTTGTCTGCCAGGCTCCCCCATGTTCCCCCTATTTATATCAATTTCAGGCAGCTCAAGGTATTAGACGCAGAGGCCTTTACCTCAGCTCTGTCCACCACTGACTGGTCCTTCCTTGATAATACAGTGGACATTGACTTGACCTACAAGGGCTCCTGTGAGACCTTCACCAGTATTTGTGATGGCTTATGTCTCACTAAAAGCATCAGAATTTGAGACAATAACCAGGAGTGGCTCTCCAAGGAATCTCCTTAGGCAGTTTAAAACTAGAGACAAACTGTGGGCAATTTTTAAGAACACTAAGGACTCGATCTGCCTTCAAGAATGCAAAACTCTGCATAACAGCTGCAGAGCCTGACCCGCAAAGCTAAAATCAATCACATCAAACAAGGCCTGACCTCTCACCTTGGTAACCCTAAAAAACAATAGGATAGCATTAACAGCATCTTTGGTAGCTCTGTCTCCAAATCCTGGACCACTGGGGTAAAGACAGCTTTACCTGTGACCCCAAACCATTGCCTCTCTGTTTAACAACTTCTTTGGAGACCTAGACAAATACCGAAATCATTCCCATAACACCCCCTGGTCTCATCACTGGGGGAATCCCCTCCCAAATTTTTCATCAGACACCTTTTGGTAGGACAGGTTGCCAAATATCTGAGATGCTCCAATCCTAAACCTGTTTCTGGCCTTGATGGAATTGACTACCACCTCATTAAATTGGCCTATAAGGCACTGGCATTCCCATCTCCCTTATCTTCAAATTCTCACTTCACATGGGCACTTAAGTTGTGGAAAATTGCCATCATCATTCCTATCCACAAATCTGGGCATAAACACCTCACCTCCAACTACTACCCCATTTCTCTACTGGTCCTTCTCTGAAAGTTGTTTGAAAGAATTGTCTTCAACCAGATGACATCCTACATCCACCAGTACAATCTACTGACAAGTGCCAACATGGTTTCTGGTCTATGTACAACACTGAGCCGACCTCAAGAGACTCACAGACTATGTGTGGTGAGCCATAGACTGTGGAAATCTTGTCACTGCAATATTTGTGGATCTCACCAAGTTCTTCGACTTTGTGGACCCTGGGCTGCTGCTTAGCACTCTCACCACCTCTAACTTCTCTTCTGATGCCATGGCTGGCTTCAATAATTACGTGTCTGGCCAGGTGCAAAGGACTGCTATCGACAACCTCCACTCATACTTTTGTCCTATCAACTGTGAGGTCCCCAAAGGCTCTGTCCTTGGTCCCTTACTTTTTGCGCTATTTCTAAACATGGTCCCAATCACGTGCCCTTCCACTGAGACCTTGCTATATGCAGATGATGCCTTCATCTTCAGCTCAGGTAAGGACCTGGCATCCTCAACAAAACTTTACAACATGACTTTAACCTCCTCCAGATCTGGTTTTTGGACAACAAAATGGTCCTCAACAACAAAAAAACAAAATCCATGGTCTTCTTTGGAATACACAAGAAAGTAGCATGCTCTCCCTGTTACATTCATGATCTAGAAGGCATCATGGTTGAGTTTGTCCCCCATTTTAAATACCTAGGAGTCATCCTTGACAACACCCTTTCTTTTGACACCCACATCAATAACCTAGTTAAAACTGTTCACCAGAGGCCTGGAGCCTGCACAGGGTCAAAAGGTGCCTGATACTTGAAACCAAGAGTTTACTTGCTCACAGACTTGTGTTACCTATCGTCAACTATGGCTCTCTCTCATTTATGCTGCTGCTCATTTTGGGGCCCTTGCTAAAGTGCTCTCTGTCTACAACAGTATTTGCCACTTTCTGACTGACCTGCCCTATTGTACCAACCACTGCTAGTTGTACAATTCTGCTGCCTGCCTATCCTTGGAAGATTAGTTCGCTCATAGGGTGGCAGCATTTCTACATAAGGTGGCACTTGGTAAAGCTCTGCCATATTTCACCTCACTGCTTCCCTGCTCTATCAACAAACTGGGGACTCACTCACATTCCAAATTAACCTTCAAACTCCTCCTCCTTAGAAACATCACAGCTGGGCAAACAGCTCTGTCTTTTAGGACCATCAGCCCCTATAACCTCTTACCTCCTACAATCACCTCAGCTGTTAGCATTCTCTCCTTCAACACCAGACTCCACCAGCATGTTATGGATAATATGCACTATAACTGCACCTAATTTCTGACTAATGCTTCCCTGCATTGTGCTAATTGTCTGTAATTTGTGTTACTTGCATTGTGCCTGAAATTTGTGTGACCTGCCTCTTACTATGTTGTACCATACTGTGCCCCCCAATCTATCTTCCACACATTGTTGTAATTGGGTCAAGATTTTATACTCTAACCCCACAGCCAGAGTTTGATGTAATGGAGATATGTTTGCCCCAGTAGAGCTTCAACACAGGACAAGACAGGGGTGCCTACTGTCCCCTTTCTTGTTTAATTTGTACCTGAAACACGTTCTGTATTGACTCCAACAGAACCCTGGTATACGAGGGATTTCGATGGGCACTATTAGGTATAAATTGTCCACGTATGCGGACGACCTCCTTCTTCATGTTGAATCTCCTCTGACCTCGATCCCTGAGATTTTACGGGAAGTAGAGCATTTTTTCCGCAGTTGCAGAATACAAGCTCAGTCTTGATAAAATGCAAGTCAACAGATCCTTGATCTGAATCTGAGTTGGGAACCCAAAGCCATTTCTTATCTTGGAATCCGTATTATTCATTCCCTTTCTGACTTATTGAAACAGAATCCAACTCCCTTGTTGCAGGTGATCAGGGAAGACCAGCAGAGATGGATGGCTCTCCTCTCCCCTTTCCCCTTGCCTCTTTTGGGTAGGGTCAGTGTTATTAAAATGAATATCTTGCCCTGGATTCTTTACCCTTTAAGCATGCTTGGACTCCATCTTCCGAAGCCCTGGTTCACCCGCCTCCAAACACTGATTATGGAATTTTTATGGAAACAGAGGGTCGCCTGCCATGCCTATTTTAAATGAACCCTTTCAAAGGAGAGAGGTGGCCTTTGCTTACCTAACTTTTTTCTTTATTAGTGTGCCACGCATTGTAGTAAATTCTTTCAATGAGGCCTCCCTCCTCCTGCTCCCCTTGGATACAGTCTGTGGCCCTCTTTGACTCACACTGGAGACCCAGTTGTATGCAAAATTCAGCCTCCAGCTTGACAGTTTGTTATTTCTCAAACCCTCCTTCTTACCTTCCCAATTGGATAATACCCCTATGATGTGGTCTCTCAAAGCCCTCAAACAATTATGTTCTTATTTACGGGTTGTCTGGAGTAAGATTTTATCCCAGACAGTATTGAGGAACCCTAATATCTGCATAGCTAATGGCCCCATTCCAATTAACTTCTGTCCCCAACTTTGGAATGCCTCCCTGGATGCTTTAATCAAGGGTAGTAAAATGTGTTCAGCTGCAATGGTACAGCAGCATTTCTCCATTCCATTGTATTACCCCTTCAGGCACCTTCAACTTTCCAAAGCACTCAGCAGTTTTCTGGGCAGGGTCCCCTGGACTTCTCAGTCTCATGCTATCTTGTCTGAGTTTTTACAGACAGCAGAACTGGCTCATCCAGTCTCCAAGTTCTGTACCTCACTCCAAACTAAAGATCTTAGTGGTTTAGCAAGGAATATACTATTACTGGCAACAAGTGTTGAATTTATGTTTGGACTCCAAAGCCTGGCAATTACTCAGGAAGCAACTCTATAAATTCCTTAAATGGGATAGATACCAGTTAACCCAATTTCATATTTTATATAATATGTGTTATGCACCTCAAAGACTACATAGAATGGGAAAGAGTGCCTCAGTGAACTGTTCCTAATGCAGACAGGCAGAGGGCTCACTTCAGCACATTGTTTGGGATTGTGCTAAGGCAGCTCCTCTTTGGACTGCAATTCGTACCTTCCTTGATCCCTTTTTGAGCTTAGATACTTTCTTTAACCCCCGATCTGTCTTGTTGGTCTTTACCCAGAGGAACTCTTTGGACCTCGTAAGGCCTACATGGCCTTGATTTTGATTACTGCCAAATTAGTAATTTTATGCCACTGGCTTGATGATATGGTACCATCCTATAGAGAGTGGCATTAGGAAACGTTATTAGCCTTGGCTACTGAGAATCATATTGCTCTCCAACAAGACAGTTATGAAAAATATTGGGATTGATGGGAACACCTAGAGGCCCTTTTAGCCCATTAACTGATTTATCTGTGGAGATCCACTGGAATTGGCTCCTTGTTTTCATGGAAGGTGTTCTGATAATTGCTCCTGTTGTTTCTTCTAATATAGGTCTGTACCTGGCTAGGAGGGAGGGAGAGATGGGGATGTGGGGAGGGGGTTGGGTTTTGGTGCATATTTAGTTTTTCTGTTTATAGTACTTACTTTCTGTATGTATCCTTTCCATATTACATAGGTTACATAGGTTTCTCAGAGCAAGGAAGTCCATGAAGTGTGCTCCTATTTTATACACTATACCCCTGGATCTTTTTTAATATCAGGTATTTATCTAATTTAGACTTAAACTCAGTCATGGTTTTACTAGCTACTACCTCTACTGGAAGGCGATTCCATATTTTAGCAATTCTAATGCTGAAACAGTGCTTCCTTTTATCTGTGTGGAACCTCTCCCCATTTATCTGCAATGGATGTCCTCTGGTGCAGTACCCCAACTCCTTCGTAACTAGACCAAGCTGTTCCCACAGACCTTCATCATGCAGTGCCCTATAAACTAGGCACATATCCTCCCCAAGTCTCCAAAATTCCAGCGAGTACATCCCCAGCTTACTCAGTCTCTCCTCATATACCATACCCCTCAGTTCCGGGATCTGCCTCGTAGCCTTCCTCTGTATCCTCTCTAATGCTTGGATCTGTGTTTTGTAGCCTGGAGACCAGAGCTGTGCACAGTACTCCATATGTGGTCTGACCAGTGAGATATACAATGGCATCAGCACCTTACTGTCCCTGCTCTTTATGTGTCTGATAATACAATGTAATATGCTACCCACCTTCTTTGTTACCATGCTGTTATGTTGTTTAAAGTTGAGGTCACGTATAATTCTGATTCCCAGATCTCTCTCATCAGAAAATACTTTCAAGATATTGCCATTCAACATGTAAGATGTCTTACTATTATTTTTTCCAAAGTACATTACGGTGCACTTTTCCATATTGAATGACAGGCTGTACCTCCTAGACCAATCCTCCATCTCACCTAAGGACTCCTGTAGAGAGACAGCATCCTCTAAACAGTTTATTGCTTTACCTAATCTGGTAGCATCTGCAAATTTTTGATAACCAGACATATTTGTTGCAAGACAAACTTGAAATATATATGTTAAACAAACATAGTCCCAGTACTGATGCCTGGGGGACTCCACTGGGCACCTCTGACCATTTTGAATAGGATCCCCTAATACAGACCCTTTGCTTTCTGTTGGAAAGCCATGATTCTATACAACAGGCTACATTCCCCTTAATGTTGTCCTCTATAAGCTCATCCACCAGTTCCCCATACGGGGCCTTGTCAAATGCTTTGAGAAAATCAAGAAAAATTGCATCCACTTAGTCCCCTTTATCAAGTGCCTTGCTAACTTTTCCATAAAACTCAAGAAGGTTCATTTAGCAGGAATGGCTCTTCATGAAGCCATGTTGTGTGACATCAATGTCACCTGCCTGATGCATATATTCAATTATTGGATTTGTTGTTTCTTTTTTTGTTTGTTACCCGTTTGCTGGAAAATCTTCAATAAAGTATATTAAATTGCTAAAAAAAAAAAAAAATTATATACTGTTGCAATGGCTTACTGTCTTACATATCAGCATTTTGCTCTTTTGCATTTCAGTGTTCTGTTGGTTGAGACGGTGAGCTAAAGCGATCAATGGCTTTAAATGTGGCTGGGACAGAGTTAAGGGCTTAATAGTGAATTGGGGGTACCAGTAAGGAAAGAAACATGGGGGGGGGTAGCAGTAAGGAAGGAAACACGGGGGGAAGGGGAACAATTTAATCCCTGACAGACACTAGGTCTAGGGGTAGGATAGGGTCATATGGGCAAACTGGATAGACTGATTTTTTTTTTGGTTGTCATTATCAATGATTCTGTGCTTCTATGTGTGAGGCAAAACAAGTGGAGGGGAGATCATTTAAGAAGATGGAAAAATGATTAGGCCGAGGATTGAGCCTTGGGAACACTGGACTTGATGGGGGAATGGGCAGGAGTACATAGGACATTATCAACCTGCACCGACTGGAGACAATCCAAGATGTAAGAGCGCAGCCACCTGACTGCCAAGTTGGAGAGGCCTACCTCACCTACGTTATGTAAGAGAAAGGGATGGCCACAGTATTAAAAGTGTTTGCTAGGTCTGTTGAGATGGCTGTGGTGAACAGGCCCAGGTCCATGCCTTATGGCATGGAGTCAGTGATCTGTAGGAGAAGGAGATGGTGAAATAGTGTCTGTGGAAGACAGACTGGAATGGGGAGAGGAAAGAAGAGGTGTCAAGGTAGGCAGGTAGCTGGGAGAGTATAAACTTGCAAAAAAAGATTTAAAAGGTAAGCAGAACATCCAGTTTGGTGCTGCTCAAGATGGCTGCATAATTCCATTTGTCTGTCCTGGCCTGGTCAAGTAACATATGTTTTCACCCTTCAGTACCTGAGATTTGTTTGTCTATTGTACAACAGTAGGCAGAAAAGCTTCCAGAAGGCGACTGGTGTAACTGAAAGGCAGCAGTAATGCATTTCTACCTGGCAGACATTGACAATAAAATCATATGACTTGTCTCCTCAGCTGGCACCCAGACCCTATCAGTACAGTGGCAATGACTCTCAAGAAAGGGTGCCTGGGCTACATTACCTCACTTCTCAAAATGTTGGTGGCAGACATGTCAGAACTAAAGGCCACAGTGTCCACCATAACTGCAGAAGTCTGTGTCCTCATCAATTGCACAAATGCAATACAGCAGCATCTACACAATATGGATAAGGTGCAGCACCAGATGTGGTACTGCCTAGAAGAATGTAAGAGACACCTCTGTGACCAAGCGAAGGATTAAGACAACATAAGCAGGTGTAATTACAGTATATCTGGATCCTCCATGTGCAAGCGGGCAAGAAGGTACAAGTGTGGAGCACTTCTTGCAGGGGATATTACAACAACTGGTAGCCCTAGCCTGGCATGGCCCACTCATGGTGGAGTGGGCCCACTATACCAGAGGACCAGCCCCCCACACCAACAGACCGAGACTGATCATTGTGTACCTGCTCTGGTACTCAGCCACAGAATGACTGTTAAAGTTGGCTAGGGAGAAAGGGCATTTAACATGGAAGGGGTCCAGGATTTCACTGTACCAGGACTATTCTACTGAAGTGGTTCATAAACAGAAGGAGTTCACACCCATACAAACTGCTCTTAGGGAGGCAGGAGTCCCATATCACTTCAAAGGCCTGACCACATTCTACATCTCAAGACATGAACAGGAGACTGAAAGCAGATCCCCTCATTGAGCTCGAGCAGTCATCAGCATATGGTGGCCTAACATCAAACTTGGGACTCCAACTCCCAGAAGGCTATGGCATTTTAGAACCACCCAAGTACATCTGCAAAACACTTATTAAGATGGAATATGCTCAGCAGAAAACAGATGATCCTTACAGCACATGCACAACATGGTAGCTCCCCACAGACATCAACACATTGAGCAGCAACCGAGATGCAAGGGGCAGCAGTGTCTCACACCCAAGAAATAAATAAAGAGCAAAGATACTGTAGAGACTCACAATGAACAGTGCGAATGAAGCAGCCTCTCCCTCCAACTCTGCACCCTCTTCCTCACTTGCCAAGACCACTTGTGAATCAGAACTGGACTCTCTTCCATGCACAGGACAGGAGACTACCACAGCTACAGACTCCCTTATGGAACCAGAGGCTCCTTCATGGCTGAGCATGGTTGGTGACAACTATGACATGGACAAGTCATCACCTGCTGTATCTTAATCTCTCCAGGGGTGGAGTCTGTCCTCTCCATGGCCATGGCTCCCTACTGAACTCTGAACTACTGAACTCTCATGATGTATCCTTTAGTGCTGACAGCCTTAGTTCATCTTTATTTTTCTTGAAATGCTGGTTTAACTGTACATAGGGATTTTGATTGACAGTCTGACTTCAGGTCATGTGTGGTAAAAGGGGGGGGGGGTTTACTATTTACTTTAACTTCTCGGTCAGCATATCTGTACCTCTATGGAGGGCCCTGATCCTTAGTTAACAGAAGGCGACTGTGGGTAATGCATGATTGTCTCTCTGAGCCTCTGCTTTGCATTTCTGGGCCATGGTTGGTGGGTAAACAGTGGCTATAGTACAATAAGTGCCACCCAAGGTCATCCATTATGCTGGCTGACATCCTTCCCCTGCAGTCTCCATAGTACATCCCCATCCATGGTCACCTTTTGCTAACAGCTGATGCAGGTGGTGTACAAAGGTCATAGGGTGACTAAATTGGAATGGTTACCAAATTAAGTGTCCACCATAGCACCCAAACAATTTTCCTGATGAGATACTCTCATGATCTTACTGCCTTTCATGACACAGAAGATGCTATGCCTCTCCCCCTCCTTTTACTCCAGCAGCAACATCTGCCGAATCCCCATAAGCATGGAAAGTACTTGCTGGGCCTGCCTCCCTTGACACCCCCATCTATAATTCAGGTGAGATACAAAAGAGGGCATAGACAATGTTTGACCCCACTCCTACATCAGCAACTATTAGCAGAGTTTACCTACGATACCCTACAGAGAGGACCTTCTACCCTTTCCTATATATAGCCACCCCTGGTAGGTCTTGACAACCCAGACCCTAAGGTTCTGGAGGCTGGGACAGCATATCTACTCAGTCTTCAGCCCTTACCTTACTAGGCACATCTGTGGTGGATTTCAGAGCATATTTAACTCCTGTCTGCATAACCAGTGGGTACGTAATTGGCCTGGTGTACCAGGACATTCTCTCCTTTGTTGAAGTATTCTACTTTTAGCTTAGCTTGGTTGCACAGTGCATAAGTTCATTATCTTTTGATAATACATGAGTTTCCCTTTATCCATAGGGAAACCATGACACAATTTGTCATTATAAAAGAGTGTTTATAATGGCAAACACGTGCACGGTTTCCCTCGCTCTGCACATGTGCACACCTCAGCTCATCCACTCCTGACCACTCACCACTTCCATCTAACCTAACACTGTACTGCCAGTTGACCTTGGCGGTAAGTTATTTTTTAGAAATGTTGAACATCAGAAATGTGGCAACTGTGCTAAACCCTCCCCCACAGATTTGAAAACATTTTAAATGTGCTAATTGGTAACATGGGGACCGGACTTAAACCAAGCCGGACTGTGGCTGCACCGGAACATCATTATTTTATATAATTGCTGTGGCAAAAAAGGGAAACCCAGCAATTATATAAAATAAAACATGGGGTGGTGCATTTAAACTTGAAGTTTACACATACCCTCAGTGTTAGATGCTTTCAAAAACTCCTCGAGCTTCACTCTCAGGGTTTATGTAGCATCTAAGACCTTGTGTGTGTGTGTGTAAACATCTCATTACACACACCACACCATACTTTATTCTATATTTATAACATAGGTTGGCAAGAGTGGGAATGCTGATTGGCCAAACAGCATCACCTGGCTGTGGATTAAATTCACTATTTAATGCACAGTTGGGGTAAGTTGCCTGACAAAGCAAAATCCCTGGCAGAGTGGGCCTTGTTATTTGTGAGACAGTTCAGCACTGACAGGCAGCCATTAAAAAGGCACCTAAGTGAGAGAGACCTGCAGCGGTAACCTGGTTGCCACCTGTCAGTGCTGTACCCAATTATGGGGAACATAGTTTTACCTACCCTGTCTGTGGGCAGCAGAGAAATCAAGGAGAAAGAGAGATAGTGACACCAAGGCCCGGACTTCCAGTGCAGCATTCGTGCAGTGCCCCTCCTCCCACACTTGGTGCCATGCCCGAGGCTTGGTTAAATGCCTATAACCCCATACCCTGTCGTGGGTTATTGCTAACTTAAGTACCTGGAGCTAGGCTCAACTCTTAAAGGTTCTGGTTCATCCTGTTCTAACTTGGAAGTTACAGTTTAATGTAATATATTTTCAAATTGAGATCATCGCATGTCTGCCCAGTCTGTTTTAACCACCAGAGTTTAGATCATTAGCAGTGGTTATTCAACATAGACTGCATGGTTTACTGTTACATTAACTGAGCATGGTTACAGTTTAACACAAATATCTTTGTTCACAACCAGTCTGGGAAAGGTAATCATTGCTGGTACTGTGCTGGCATTCCTCATGAGGCTGGCCTCTTGGAAATGTTAAAGGGCTCAACCTTTCAGTTAAAAGAACCAAGGCCTTAACTCATCTAAAAACTCTTAAGATAGACATGGCTTTGCTCCAGTTGACCCACCTCATGGGGCAGACAGTGCACTGGCTATAGAAAACATGGGCTGGACACTTAGTTCACAGCTGTGCACAATCCAAAGTCAGCGTTGGTAGTGATCCTAGTAAAGAGATCCCTCCAGTGGTCCATTGATAAAACCAGAACACACTCCCAGGGCAGATTAGTCATGGCATCCATTGCATCTCCAAGAGGCAAAATGGTGCTGATTAATGTGTATGCCCCCAATTCGGACAAAGAGAATTTATTCCTCTGGTTGAATAAAATGATGCAAGCAATAATACCCGACAGGGTGGGCAGTATTGGGCAATACCGCCCAGGGGCATAATGAGGCCCAACACCGCAGGCGGAGGGCCTTATAGCCCCTGGAAGGTCCGGTATTGCCCATACCGCCCATCCTGGAGGGTATTATTACACTTAGAAAATGGGCTACCTGTGCCATTTGTATGTGGGATTTTAAAAAAATGAAAAGAGAAATTAAACAATTTAGTTAGATAAAGTTAAAGTTGTCCTGCTGTAAAGTAAGTAGTCCCTACTTTTCTGTGCTGTTCTATATCTTGTTGCTACCCTCCCCCCACAGAGCTATTCTGATCTTCTCTCCCCCCCACTCACACACACTGCCCCACCACATCTGCGAGAACATATGGAGGTTCTTTTAAAAAAATGCAGTTTTCTATCTGTCTTGCCATGTTTTTTTTCAGCCCTTTCTGAGAAGTTGCGATCTTTCATGACACTGTCGCGCAGGAAGGTAGATAGAGACATTCGATGTGGCAGGGCAGTGTAGAGTACTGTTTTTTTTTAATTTAAAGAGCGTGTTTCAGCTCCCCCCCAATTAGTGTGTCCCCTTCTTACTGCACCTCATTGATGCGATTTCTTTTTGATGTCCTGCATGCTAAAATCTGACTGTTGCGACTCAGCCTTCTCCCGCAGCACACGTGCACGGACACAGACAGACACAAGGAGTATTGGCAATTTTTAATTTTTTTTTATTTAATTTTTTTGGTTTGTTTGTTTACGGGCAGTCGGCGAGGTGACCGGAAGTTTAGGACAGCGGTCACGGAAGATGAGACTCGGTAAATGAGTGAGCGAGGAAGTCGCGGTAGTTAGAGTGAGAAGAAAAAACTGCAGAGGAGCGCAAGGGACAGAAGCTTCAAATAAGAAATGTTTTAAATTCATTTTGAACCTGTACACTGGCATGGCAGGTGGGGGAAGGTGGCGCATGAGATGCTATGGATTGATGACATCTCAGTCATTTAGCAAGGGCAAAAAAATGGCGGCTCCTCAGTATGCCAATTTGGGGTGCCCAAAGAGATTCTTAGGTAATGGGGCACCTCAAATTGGCACTTCTTTCGAAGCGGGCGTCTATCGTAACTTAATGTACCTCCCTGTTTTAGCTCTTAGCCAATCAGAGAGCTAATAGTGTCTAGCCCATTTTCTAAAGCAGAAATAAAGGGAGCAGGCTACATTTACTACGTTTGCTGACGACTGCAAAATAGGTTGTATAATAAAAGATCAAAACAATAATAATGAAATGCAAAAAAACCTGGACCATCTAGTAGATTGGTCCATAGAAAAAAGTCTTTTATTTAATGAGACCAAATGCAAGATGATGCACTTGGAAAAATAATCCTTGTTATTCTTACAAGATCAATAAGACTTACTTGGAGCAAATTACTTATGAAAAGACTTAGGAGTTATAATTTCCAACGACTTTAGTTTTAACAAACATACAATTTCAGCTGCCAAAAAGAAACAGAATTCTAAACTGCATTTTAGAAATATTAAAAGCAGGGAGGCCAGTTATACTGCCTTGTACTCAAGCTTAGTAAGACCTCATCTAGAATACTGCAGTTCAGTAGTATCACCTTACTTAATTAAAAACAAAAACTTATAGAAAATATTCAAAGAAAACAACTAAGAAAATAAATGGATTGCAAAATTTAGATTACAAGTAGATTAAAAGATTTAAATCTCTATTCTCTTAACTATAGGCGACTCCGTGGTGATTTATGTCTAACCTATAAAGCCTTCCATAACAACTTAATGTTTGAAACTATCGGTTTAGATAGAAATATAAGAAACAAAAATACCAGATCTCATACACAAAACTTAAAGGAACCCCCATAATACTGTAAAAGAAATAATTGGTTCTCTCAAAGGATTGTTAATCTCTGGAATAACTTACCATCCAGTGTAGTCAACAGCGAAACTATAACTATGTTCAAATCAAATATTGACAAAGAAAAAGGAGACCTTAAATTCTGTTTCCATCCATGAAGGATGGCGTGTTCGTAAAAGGTAGAAATACCTACTGAACACATATTTAACTATGAAACTATGAATTTGGGAAACCTTCAAGGCATTCCTGAGAGGAAGGATTAAAGCATACTCAGCAGACCAAAAGTGGAAAAGGGTAGAGGAAACCAAGACAGTACAGGAACAACTTAAATCCCTAAAGACCCAACTTAAGAGCAACCCTACTCCCAGTGCCTCCCTATTGGCACAAATCAGAGGGTTAAAATACAAAATTAATACCGTACTGCACTAGAAAGCAGAATGGGAAATGTTACAATCAAAGCACAATTTCTGGGATTCAGGGGAAAAAGGGGGTCAAACTCCTGGCCTACAGGCTAAGGAAACAAAAAATAAACTCACAAATCCCAACACTTAGAAAGTCAGACAGGTCTTTAGCTACAGCTTGCACTGAAATCAGTGAGGTCACAGAGCCATTTTATGTTGATCTATATAGATATAAAGAAAGGTCAAAACTGCATCACTCAGGCAGTTTCTAGGGGAAACGGCTTCCATCCCTCCCTGACCACATCAGAGAAGAATTGGACTGGCCCCTGATGGAGGAGAAGTTGCACGCTTCACTCAGAAACATACAAAGAGTAAGGCACCTGCTAGAAATGGGTTTACAGTAGACCTGTATCAGGTCATCCAACAGATAATCATTCCACCACTTTCTTGCAGCAGTACAAGAAGCACAGGAGACAGGCTCCCTTCCCTCTACAGTGCAAGAGGCAGTAATCATCTTATTATCCAAGTAATCAACATACCCCAGACTGTGCCAACTATTGCCCCATGTCCCTCATATCTACTGACACAAAGATCATAACTAAAGCCCTGGCATCCTGTGTTTGATGAATTATGCATACTGTAACTGTTCTGTTATAAGAGATCTGTTATAAGAGAAAATTTCAATAAAATCTTTCATTTAAAAAAAAGAAAAGGTAAGCAAGAGGGGCAGCGATGGTCAGTGCAGAGAGAGGAAGGAGGTCAGTATCCAACACTTCTGGGCTGTGCTCCTTAGAGGAATTAATAGAGAGTAAGGCAGGGAAGGTAGTCTCAGGGGAGACAAGAGAGAGAAGGAAAGAGTTACTGGGGTAGAGAGTGGGGGGACGGGGGCATTTGGGGGAGACAGGGCAGGTAGGAGGGAATCTGAAATGATACCTGCTTTTCTTGTTATCAGTAATTCATATTCTGCTGTAGGAAAGAAAGATGTTGATCCTCAGAAAACTAGAGTTAGATAGTTTGTTACCTTTTATTGAACCAACATATTGTGTATATTGTAGACATATTACAGTACACAAGCGTTCTGGGCCACACAGTTCCCTGTCACATATAAAGCAAGTGTACACCTGACAAAAGGACCTATGTGACCACAAATGCTTGTGTACTGTAACATTTTTTGTGTGATACATAGTATATGTGGGTCCAATAAAAGGAATTCATCACTACCACCGTAAGTCTGTATTTCAATCAGCCAAATGTTTTGTATGTATTAATTGTTCCACAAGATGGCACCATTGCACAATTCGGCAGGAGACTGTGATTATTTCAGTTGCATCAGATAGCCCCATATGGTGTTAAAGCTGTGCTGGAGTGGGAAAGCTTTGCACTGCTAAATATATACAGTTTGTTGATTCTAAACAAGTAGAAGCTGTTTCTAAACACAGATTGAAAGCACTGCCCAATGGAACAAAATTTCACTTTATTCTAGTTTGACTGCAGTGGCTATGAGAATGATGGTTCAATTATAATAGCACCCTGCTCATCTAATTTATTAGAGCCTTGTAAAAATATGTACAGAGCATGAAAGTGCCCTACTGAAATACATTTAAGAGAATTTCCCATATTCCTATTTGTCCCCTTCCTTGTAACCTCTGACTTCAAGTGCTGGCAAGACAAATGAAGCCTGTGCTTCCAGGAAGGGTGCCGAGCTATTCATTATGAAACACCCCAATGTCATTAGAACAATGGATGATTTTACAACTGCAAAGGCCTTTCATTCTTATATGTGAACACCAGGGAATGCATGAATAGGGGTTCATTTTCTTTAGTAGACTTACCTTGTCCATGACACAAAATGTGTTGTCACTGTAGAGCCCATGAATGAGGGACAACTTGAAGAGTTGGTGCTTCACTATTGTAAATGTTGCCCTGCTGGTACCAATCCTTATAGCGTCAAATGTGATGTGGGTTATACAAGAATCACTGGTAACCTGCCCTCAGTACACAGCACAACATATATTCCTATCACAAAATTATTCTTTCATTGGTTGTTCTTCCACCAGGGAGTCACTAAAACTACAGTATTAGAAAAAAAAATGATGCTCTGAAAATATATTCATTTAAAGTCTTTTCTTTTAACAAAAAATATAAATAAAAAAATATATATATACATATATTCTCCTTTTCCACGTGTTGCTTTTTTGATTTCTCTAAGAGGTCAAATTCTGCATTTAGTATTTATTTGACAGTGCTCCACAGTACTTATAAGGGACACATAAAGGCATACCCAGTAAAATTACTCATTAAACTGGCCTATTTTTTATCAAGTAAAGTGCTCTCTTGATTATTTATCCACTTTGGTGCAAATAAATAGTTGATAGATAGGCAAGGATTACCAATAACTGAGGATAGCAGATGATCATGGGTGGCAGCTAATCGTGGGTAGCAAACAATTGAAGTCTATTAATGTACTGTAGTTATTTTGCTTGAAATGTTTGCTGTTCTTAGTTTGCACTGCATGTATATTATTTTTAAAAATCATATACCTATCTAAAATGTAAAATCTCACCAATATCATTTCATTACATCACACAATAGTCTATGATGCACCTGTAACCCTCTCCTCCCAAGTCGAGAGCTTACCTGGGGCTAGACTGGACACTGTCATTTGTTCTGCAAGCTTGTTCATCACCCTCCTCACTGTGCCCGGCATGCCACAATCCCTCTTCACTCAAATGGCCTCTGGACTGCCTTCAGGGCTGGGGAGTCCACAGCAAGGAGATTGATCAGCTTCAAGCAGCTATCAAAGCTGCACAAAGTGCAAAACTGCTCCTCCTCCTCTGGCAGCACAAACATTGGAGGCAAGTTCAGCTCTGACCCTGAATGTCCCATAAAACAGCAAGTTGAAGCTGGTGGTAAATACCTTACCTTGTACCCAGTGTTTTGATGTGAAGGCCCCTATCAGATTCCTCAATATACTAGCAGTAATGGGTTGTCATTTGTCCTGCTCTTTTTTCTTTCAGTCTGGCCTAATCCTATGTCACACTTTTTACTGCTCTTGATTGGCAAGGGTCCTCTGTCTTTCTGAGCTTACTGAGCATAGAAATCATGGTTTGGTGTCTCACTGCAATGGAGTGCACAACCCCATCCTTGGCAAACTGTACTACAAACTGCATCACGTGCTGTACTGGAATCGGCCAACTTACAAAAAGCAGGGCCCTACCTGCAAAGTCCTGGAACATCCTGAGTGAGGACTCATATACACTCAGTATGTCAAGTGCCCAAGAAGTTTACATAGATACATACTGTAGATGTTTATCGATAGAAAAAGACTCATTGTATGTCCAATCTGCCTAGTTTCAATCTTGCCCCTTACCAGTTTACCACTGGCTAAGATCAATCATCCCACAGTTCTCATTGAACTTATCGCATTAGCATCACCCCTCCCTAATCAATGTCAGGAGTCCTATGTGTACCTCCCACCCCCTCCTGAAACCTGTCACCATGTTGACACAGGCCAGCTCTACTGGCAGGCAGGTGTACGTTTTTACCACACAGTCCACAAACAAGTTATTTCCTCACATCCCTCCTAAATTTTGCCGCTGTAAACTTATAGTTGTGGCCACTTGTGATGGAGCACTCACTAAGCTTCAACAGTTGCTGGTTGTCCACCCTATTTATACCAGTCAAGTACCTGAAGGTTCCAATTATGCCTCTGCTTTCTCTCCTGGCCTCCAGAGAATAAACATTAAGGTCACTCAGTTTTTTCTTATAAGTCCTCCCCTGCTGGCCACAAATCATTTTAAGTGCTCTATTTTTGGATCAGCTCCAGGCATTCCCTGCCCTTTTTTTAGCTGAGGATTCTAGAACTGCACACAGTACTTTAGGTGTGGCCTCACAAAAGGACCTGTGCAGGGACAGGATAACCTCCTTCTGTCTACTTGGGAAGGACCTGCCCATGCATCCCAGCATCCTGCTAGCCTTCCCATACACTTTTTCACACTGGGTGGAGATTATGGGTGTAACTCCCTTGTTCCCAGGGGTTACTAGAATCCCAGTCAGAATCAATGGCAGACATGGAAGGCAGCTTGCGAAATGCCAGGTAAATGGGTTTCATACTATCACACTCTGTTTTCAGTCTCAGTTGAGCTGGAGTGATGATGTAATCTTAGAACTCTTGCAGTGGCATAAGCCACACTTTGGCAAGCAGTTGTCAGCTAGAGCAAAATGGTCAGTAGTCTATGAGTGAGCCTTCCTGGAAAAGGCTGCAGCTTGCTGTGCAGCTCCTCATTTAGCTCTGACAGAGAGCTACCTCTTTAGTTTTGGGTAATTTGTTCTCACCATAGAAGCAAAAGAACATAAAAGACAGTGTCTGAAGTGGTGGAGACCTTGCTAAGTGGGTTTTCCTTTGCCCCATTCCAGGAGGGATGGGGGAAATCTCCAGGGTTCAGGGGAAATCCCCTCAATCCATTCTGTCTGGTGAAGCTGCCTTGGACATCTTCGTTTGTTGTGAGTACAATGTTTCTGTTGATAAAGCCCAGGAGGGGCACCTGCAATCCCTAGAGGTGAATTTCTCTGACAAAGGGACTCTGTCACCTAGACTTTCTGTGTTTTAAAAATGTCTGCCTACGTTGGAGTGGGGGCTCTCCCCCCCTGGGGTAACGGCATCCATCCACCAGAGCCCTCCCACTATTGCAACACGGTCTTCCTACAAGACCACTCTAAAGGTCCCCAGATCAAGAACCAGCCATTGCCAGAGGTCCTTCTGCTATAGAGCCCCAACCTGGTTTAACTCTCTCCCTGCCCCCATCACCAATGCCACCACCATCTCCAAGTTCAAACCACCCTTCGAACCACATCATCAGCACTCGTAATGCTCCTGTCTCTGAACATAGCCTCCACCTCTGCTTCTCTTGACAACACCCCCGGGCAGCTCTCCACCTAGCCATCCCCACTCACCACTTCCCTGTACACCGTGTTTATGTTTAACCTGGCCAGTGCCAGCTGTTTAGGTGTTTACCAACTAGATTGCTCACTTGATACCAACTTGTGTAACACCTGTTATCAATTACATGTACCCTGTAACCTAATTGTATTTGTCTGACCACAGTACGACGTGGCGCCTCTGTTGAACGCCTATTGTTTTGCAAATCTATGCTATGTAACCAAAAACACAATGTCTGTCTTTATGTGATGAAGTACCTTTGGAAACGAGCCTCTGGCTCAAAGGTTGTAAACTGATTCTTAGAAATAAAATAAATAAATAAATCCAAGTACATAACTTTTAACTTCTGACATCTCAGAGGTGTGTGTGTGTGTGTGTAGTATGTTAAGTGTGAAATACATTTCAAGACAGCATCTACAGCTTTTTACAGTTGTGTAGTGTTTTCAACCAGATGAATGGCCGAGTATAAACTTGGAAGCAAAAGGTGGGAGACCCCCATCTAGAGTGACCCTGTTTACCTCTCCAGGTTCAGTTTGGGCACCAGTACTTTTTCATTTAGTGCATCTGGTCAATGCCTAATGGAAGTAGTTACCCCAGATGTGGGTTGTTTTCTTTCAGTTTACCCCAGTATAGTGGGTTCTGAAAGTTCCTGAGCCGGGATGTGCTCCTTTGTGATCATGTGTACTGTCACAAACCCACTCAGCAGGTCAGTCCCTCTCCTCCCACAATGCCAACCTCTGAGCGCAGTCTTGTGAACAGGTAACAGAAACAGGGTAACCCTCCTGTCTGTTTTGTGGGTTTGAATCAACCTTTGGTCTCAAGTTCTGGAGGGATTCAAACTGTGAACCTCTTACTAGTGTACCCAATGTACAGGCTCAGATAATTCTGCTCTTCGGGGGATGCCAGACATCCCTCACCTATGGGTACCCAACCAGGTGTACAAAATGAACCCTTAAGAACTCTATGAAAGACCTCAGATAAACTCTAACCTTTTCCCAGTTTGGTATTACCATTAAGCTTATGCACAGTGTCAACTTTATATATATATGCTTCACTTGTCAAAGAAAGAATTTTGAAGGCACACTAAGTAGCCTCTTTAAAATAGAGAAAAATATAAAATGTAAATGCAGAACAATATATCACCAAACATACAATCACTTAAAAGAACAAAGTTTAAAGTACAAATTCCTACCAACCATACAATTAAACTTGTGTATCTAACATATTCTTATCTTTCTACAGTGCTGATAGATGTTTCTTCTTCAGAGTCCAAACATGAATGTGTCTAAAGGTCAGCCCCAGCATAGATAAAAAACTGTCTTAGACCCTTCCTCCTCTATGATGTCACCCAGCTCCTCCTCTGTTTATTAAAAATCATACAACCAGGATGTCTTCACTCAGGAGGTATTTTAAATAGGTAACATCAGCAAAAACTCATTTCCCAAATGACTTCTTTGATCTATGAGCAGTCTCCTCTATCAAAGACATCAAAGGACTTTTTATGACTCTCTCTCTCTGCCAGGTCTCACTGAGGTGTAATATGCTTTGTGACACCAGGTGCAATTAACTGACCTTCCTGAGGATGTCATAAAATGGATATTTTAGGTCTTAGCTTCAAACAACCCAGATCCTAAATAAGGCTATAAAATGCGAGTCTTTGCCAGTTAATCACCTTGCAGTGATCTGCTGTTGAACATATCCTGTCTTTTGAACTGATACCTGGGGGGGGGCATCCCATAGGCTGTCTCAGCATGTCTCATGAGAGACACTCAATAACACATTTTTATATTACAAAAAGCATAGAGTAATCAGAACCAGCTTTCCAAGTGTCACATGTACCACCTTCATTCCTCATGAAATATAGGAAAGTGTTCTAGTACTAGCCATGTGTGCCTAGTCGATGGGAAATGTACCAGTTCTGGCCATGTGTGCCTAGTCGATGGGAAATGTACCAGTTCTGGCCATGTGTGTCAATCTCCATTTCAGAACCAGGGTGTTCACTGTTTTGTGCTTCTTCTACCTATGCTAAATGGGAATTCAGGAACTTCTGTTCTGTGGAGAATCTGCATTACCAGTATGTATAGCCCTGTGGGGGTCCATCTTCGCTTTGGGATTAATACTACTTTGTTACATGAATAAAAGCCACACTCTAGAATCCCAACCTGGTTTGGACAGTATTGTTATTGCTTCCTTGTCTGTATTTACTTGGGTGCCCCTGTCCAGAAGTGCAAACCTAGCATAATTGTGAGCAAACATTTTCTCTCAGGGACCTGGGTTGCTGGCCATGGTAATTAGCCCCCCCAGGTGTGTGCCATGTAGCCACACTTGGGTTTGACTGTTCTAGTGTAACAGTTTAGTCACCTAGCCTAATGGTGACCATTTCTCTGTTTTCCAAATCTGTATTCACGTATGTAAACCCCCACCCCTCTCGTTTGCCCCTAGACATCTGTGGTGAGAAGAGCAGCCCTGCTAGCTAAAGAAGGGGGCCGGTGGGGGGGTTACATGAGGCTGTCAGTAATTATAGCCCCTAAGTCCTTCCCTTCTGAGTCCTCACTTGTATACCCCATCCAATATTCTATCCTGAAAATCCCACTCACCAAGTAAGCAACCTTGCACTTTTTGGAAACAAATTTTGGTTAACAGATCTTGGCCCACCATTCAAATTTCTCCAGGTCTCTCACTAGCCACTCTGCCACAGATAAACACATTTTACTCTGGATCACTTCTCAAATGTCATCTTTTGTACCACCTGAATTACTGTTTGGCCAAGTCATGGTTTCTAACCAGGAATCCATATGCATGGAATCCCATCTGACACCATAGGAAGAAGCCATGCATTTTCTAAACTTTTTGTCATTTTGTAGTCATGCAAAATCATTTACTGTCTTATGTTTTTTTTTTATCATGTACACCAACAGTTGCCTTGACAGCTTTGAGCATTTTTCTATCACAATAGACATGTAATACATACATAAATCCAGACAACCATGAATCAAACATTTTGCCTTTAAATTGTTTTTTTCCACTGACCAATTATTAAGTAACATTAAGGTAACCACAGAGTTAGAGGAAGAAAAAGTACAGCACAAACACCTCAGTGCTTCACTCCAAAGAACTTAATCAGGGGTGGGGTACAAGCATCACTGTAATCCTATTAAAGAAGCATTACAGCATTACATTTTCTAATGAATTAGTCTACACATATAATGAACATCATTATCAAATGTTGATAAAAGCTATGATTTCATACTTAAAGTTTATTTCTCAATTTAAAATCCGAACAAGTGAAACAATCACAAAAAGCACAGTGGCTTGCAAAAGAAACTGCTTGACTAGCTATATAGAGAAAAAGTACTAGACTAAAAGAGAAAAGTAAAAACAAGGTAGAAAATTTAAGAAGAGGAGAGTGAGGAAAAGAAATACAACAATATATCCATTAGCACAGTATGACATAGACTGCAAATGACATACTGCAGTTTGTGAACAGTCACACCTCAACTTTTATCCTGAATACAGTATCAGAAAAGATTACACCTGTTACATTCCAAGTTCTCAATAGGCATTGGCAAAAGATATGGGACTGATGGTGCTGGTGTAAGGTGAGTATAGCAGCGATGTATAAGAGCTTTAAGGTTCTTGGCCCTACAGTAGCTGACTAGTGGTTTAAATCCTTCTGCTTAGAAAAGGTCACATCACATTGACCCTTCCAATGTTTTGAAAGGATTCCAGCAATTTTGGGAGCCACCCCACTGTATTAAGTTACAAACCTGAGCACCTCAAATCCCTCTCTGTCATTTTTCTTTGAGAGGGGGGTGATCTGGCAAGATCTGTGCAGTTTCTGGGTAAATTAAAATATATTGACCATGGGGTATGACTTTAACCAAATGTGGAGGGTGGGCGCTATCTGCATGCAATAGAGTATTACCTGCTGATGTTTTTCTGAAACTTTTTGTCTGTATCTTTTCTTCATCATGGGCCAAAAGTCATAGATCATAGGTACATTGTGTCAATATTAAGTGGATCCAAAGACAGGTGAAAGACAGATTCAAATCATTATTACTGATATACCACAAAATCCTCTGCCTAAATAACAGATCCATGTTGAATTACAAGGATCTTGTCTATATAGTCCCCCCCAAAATAAAAAATTGAAAAAGAGCTATGACATGGGTTGAAATGGTCTCCTCCTCTCATCAGCCTCCAAAAATGTTTGACACAGGAGGGAACCATCAGTGTACCCATGGCCATGCCCCAAACCTGTAAGTAATACTCTGTCAAAAATAAAGTAGTCTGATGACAAAATTATCTTCTAAGATGGAGTCTACAGGAAAATGCATATTGGTAATGTCCTTCAACAGCATATGACAAACTTCCTGCAGTCCATAAGTATGTTCATTTAAAGTGTAAAGTGATGTCTGTTATCAGGTGACGAAATTCTGGTTGCCAGATAAGACCTTCAAGTTGTCCCAGAAAGCCCATGCTATCTCTGATGTAACATGGTATAATCTTTACAAGATACTGCAGAAAATGGTTAACTAAGACCAACAGATTCTCAGCAAGGGAACCGTTCCCTAATAGAATTGGGGGTCTTGGGGATTCACAGGGTCCGTGTATAGTTTCAGCAGATCATACTGCATACTATAAGCATCACAGGGTTTTCATTTCTGATGTACTGACTTTCTTTCTCACTTATGTTCTCAAGATGTGCTGCTGTGTCCTGAAAGTTATCAGTTATTTTTTTGAAAACCTTGGTAGGATCATGTTGCAAATGTGTGGTTACTTGATATGTCTTGTAGTGACCCAAAAAGTTAATTGCTTCTATTTTACTTTGGCCAGTTTTCTAACTAGGCAAGAAATGTAATGGACCCACTCAGGTGGGCCTGCCTCAGTGCTCAGAAACCTCACAGGGGAAGGCACTCTAAGAGGCTACCGGAGAAAGGAGGGGCATCAGGTTCTGGTATCTTCTCTGTGTTCCTTGGGCTGTTGAGTTTCTGGAGTTACAACCCCAGGCACAAACCAAGACAGATTGTGAGCAGGGCCTATAAAGACAGGCCTGTGCTGTAGAAGGTAAGATCTGGTGAAAGTCTCATGGTGGAAAGGTCTGCAGCACTAGGAGTGGGTGGAAGCTGTGCCATCCCAGGCCTGAAAAGTGTCGAGGAAACTGTATACAGAGCTGATGAGTTCCAGAGAGCAATAGAGTGGCAACTGCATGCAAGTCAGCACGTGGGTGATGCTGAAGATATAGCATGGAGAAAAAGATTAAGGGCTGCTGATCCAGGTCCTGTGCCAGGCACTACGGCATGGAGCTTGGCTGCCTTTGACCTAGGGGTTCAGGAACCAGGACATAAAAGGGTCAGATCAGAGCCTCAGCATTCCAGAATGAGTGGAAGGAGGTTGATAGAGCATCCAGCCAGTACCCAATGTAGCTTGATCAGCATGAAGAGGAGGGAGAATGCCTACCAGCATCATAGATGCCCTGGGATAGCAGAGATCTAGTGGCCTGCTGCAGTAGGAGGTGCCACTGGGGTCCAGGAACCATGAGAATGCCACAGTGCAGCATTGTTGCAAGGGACCATGATTGTTATTTCACTGCATTTCACAATTTGAATTATAAATACCTGTGTTGAGGGTTTTTCTGCCATTGAATCAATTACAGTATATGGCCTGTGAGGTTTGGGGAATTGAGCACACTGCTCTGTTAAAAGTGCACCAACAATGGCCAACCTGCAGCAACATCTATGGGTCTGCAGCAGTTCTACACCTGTGGTACCAAGGGACTGAGCTAAGGGAGCACTCATTTTGGTCTGCCTGGTACTAGGTAGGAAGGGGAAAATCTGGCATGCCTAGGAGGGTATCTAAGAGGGCTGTGTTTAAAGTTTACATTTGCACCAACTCTCCTTGCAGGTGGCCAGTTGTTAATAAGACTGTATTATTTCATTAAATTTGGGCTAGCTATTGGTTCCCCATGTTGTAGGGAAATTAAGGGTTTCTCTATTGAGCCCTCCAATAGGTGAAGCCTGTGTGGCTTGGTTGATTGAAGGGTCTCCAACATTCACCCCTGAACCACAATTTATCAGACCACACCAGTTTACCAAAGTTGGTAGTTTCATGGTGGAAAGGTCTGCATGGCTGGGCATGCCTTGCCATAGGGTCTGCTACAGACCGGTGACACTGGTGGGATTCACTGCTAACAAGTTTGCTGGATAAATGAGAAACTGTTACTATGTGAAATGTTGTTATTTTGTGTTGTGACTAAAATTAACATGTGCCAACTAAGGGAACCACTAGCCCACAGGCACCCAGGCGTGGGGGGATGACCTGACTTCATGCCTGACTCCTTCAATGGAGAGAACCAGGGGTGAACTGATTAGTCTGAGCAGTCTCAGCTTACAGCTGTGTTGAACAGATGGAATGCAGCAGCTAAGCAAAAATTTATGGGACTTTTGTTATGGGGAAAAAGCCCATGAAGTATATCGGGGACTGGAGTCTAACAACAAGCAAAATTATATTGCTCTGCTAGTGACCATAACAAAGTCCCTTGAGCCTACCAAAGGTGCTGATTAACAGAAAGAGAGAAAAGGGGGAATCTGCTCAGACTTTGGAAAAGCCCTGAGGGGGCCTGGTAGTCAAAATGTTTCCAGTTGCTGGCTTGGCCACCCAAAGACCTGCTGGCCTCATACCACTTTATTGCTCATGTGGAGAGTGGGGAGCTCCATTTTTTAACATGCCTGCAGAAGCCCTCAAGGCTAGAACAAGCAATGTAATATTTCACTAGATTGGGGGTTGGGCAAAATTTGGATCTTCCTCAGACTTCAAATCCTTAGATTTGGGGCTTATGAAGTGTCCCCAGAGGCTGTAATTATTAAAAAACTGACTGGAGCTTTATAGAGGTATGAGAGGAAACAGTGGGGCCTCTTGCAACTCTACACACTGAGCTTGAAAAATCGAAAGTGAAGTTTGAGACCTCTAGGACTCTACAATCAGAGATACTGACTGGGCAACAGAGACCTTTGGGAAACCCACATTCTACATCAGTGAATTTCCAGAATAGGAGGCTAGATGTTCAGGACTGTTGGAGGTGTGGAGGCCTGAATCACTACGAAAACCAGTGTCCCTAGTGGAGAGGTTTATCAGGACTTGGAGCTGTACGGACTGCAGCTGAGGACTAAATGCCTAACAAAGGACAAAGAGATGCCCCTCAGCAAATTGTGATCCATTCTACAGTGGGACTGGGCAACTATCTTCTTGGAGAAATAGAAGCTGTCCCCTGCAAGGTTTTGGTTGATTCTGGTGCACAGGTATCTACTATGAAGGCCTGGGTGTGGGGAGGAGCAACTGAAAGATCCTCGCAAAGACTGCAGCGTTACAAAGGAACAGTTTGCACAATGAATGGAAGTGCCCTCAAAGTGTTGAGAATGTGGCAAACAGTGATCAGACTAAAGGAGCTGTGATTAGCCTGTGAATTCTTAATGTGTGAGACATGACCCAAACTGCACTACTTGGGACTGAGTGGTTAAGGAAGTACAGAGCAAAATTAAACATTGCTGAACATTCCTATACTGTATTTAACAGCAAGAGGAAGGAGATGCTGTGAGAAGTATACTACTCTACTGGACTAAAGAGCTAGAACTCTATTACTGGGAACTTCAATTTAGGGTAAAATCAAACAAAAAAAAAGAGTATTTGTGTTGGGTGAAGGAATTGTTATCTGTGCAGTTAGCTAGATGAAAAAAATCAACTGTGAATTAGGGTGAAGGAATTGTTATCTGTGCAGTTAGCTAGGTGAAGAAACAAACTGTTAATTAGGGGGAGTGGCTTAGAGAGAAGGAAGCCAGGTGTTTGCATTTAAAAACTGACCTAGATAGCTTGTGGCAGAAAACAGCAAAAGGAAGGAGGTACTGTTAGAACTATATTACTCTACTGGACTAAAGAAGTAGAACTCTATTACAGGGAACTTCAATTTAGGGTGAAAACAAACAAAAAAAGAGTGTGTTTGTCTGAGTTGGGTGAAGGAATTGTTATCTGTGCAGTTAGCTAGGTGAGAAAACAAACTGTTAATTGGGGGAGTGGCTTGGAGAGAAGGAAGCCAGGTGTGTGCTTTTAAAAATTGACCTAGATAGCTTGTGGCAGAGAACAGCAAGAGGCAGGAGGTGCTGTTAGAACTGTACTACTCTACTGGGACTATATTGCCCTCCATCCCTCCCCCACCCTTAGCTGGTTCAACTTTCATAGGCACAGGATTTGACTAACAACAGGAACTTCCTGTTTGGGAGCAGGAAGGGAGTGATCACAGAAGCACAAAAGAATCAACATCCTAGAAGGAAAAGAGTAGCTCTCCATCACATTCTAGCTGCTGGAGGTCTGACTCTGAGCAAGTAAGAAAGAGACTAGTGAGGAATATAGGAACTTATTGTCCCAGAACAGGAAGATCAGGAGTTTTAAGGACACAGACGCAGTAGGAAAGCAGGGGGAAAAAAATATAAAAAAATAAATAAATAAAATAAACACAGAGAAAAGAGTAAGTATACAAAACAACAGTTAAGGGACCACAAATAAAGACATGATGGGAGTGGTGCAGTGCAGTGACTGTGGAGCAGCAGTCTCCCGGGGGATGTTCTGGAGGATGCGGTGTTGTCTCATCTGCAGGCACCTCTCTGGGCTGAGGGAGGAGGTTGCTCATCTGCAGGCTGAGTTGGCCAGGATTTGCGGGACCTCCTTTCCCACCCAGGGACCACCAGGGCCACCGCCGCTGCCTCAGAGGTTGCCAAGAAAGAGAAGCAGTTGGACTACAGTGGACTCAGGGAGGGTGAGGGTGGTGGAACAGAGGCGCATCCCTCCAGTTGTACCTCTCCACAATTCATATGCCATTCTGGCAGAGTGTGGTTCCTCTATGGAGGCACCAGCAGTGGAGACCAAGGAGGATGCTGGAAACCTCCACAAAGGAGACCCACAGGAGGGTGACATGGGACTCCATAGGGGAAGGAAACAACTCCTGGTGGGGATCCCATTATTAGGAGGGTAGAACTGGGGGAGGGAGGGGAGAGGGAGGTAAGGTGCCTGCCTGGTTCCATGGCTTGGAGGGACAGGGAGCGAATCCTCAGGATCACGGGAGCAGCTGCACGGGGGAGAGAGCTGGATGTCATTGTTGTGGCTGGGCCTTAGACAAGTAGCACGCATGGTAACCTTCTTGGAGGTGCTGCCTGTCTATGGTATGGGTGAGACTAGGGTTGTCCACACCATAGGATTCAATCAGTGGTTGAAAAACTGGTGCAGAGCTCAGGGTTTCAGCTTCATTGGGGACTGGGGCTCCACCTGGAGGGATATAGGCCTATACTGGCATGACGGTCTGCATCTGTCCAGGAGGGGAACCAGAATCCTAGGTGATAGGTTTAAATGCTTCATTGGCAAGCATTTAAACTAGCCAAGGGGGGGAAGCAATGAAAAGGAGCAGGGAAATCCTAGCCCCCCCCTCAAAAAAAATCAGGGTAGTTAGTGAGGGAAACACCAAGATAGATCAGTCAATAGGGAGAAGCGCAAGGGTAAATGGAGAAAAAGTCAAAGGCAGTAAGAACAGGGATGGGGCAAAAAGGAATAAGGCCATTGAAAAATGGAGGGTAATGAGTACCAATGCCTGTAGTCTAGGTAACAAGCTCCCTGAACTGGTGGCCTTGATGGAAGAGGGATGCCTGGATATCGTGGCAGTCACAGAAACACGGTACACAGAGAACCATGACTTGGATGTCAACATATCAGGGTGTACACTCTTCAGGAGGGACAGGGAGGGTAGAAGAGGAGGAGGAGGAGGATAAGCTCTCTATGTAAGGGAAGAGATCACAGCAATGGAACTAAAGGGTAAAGAGGGAGAAGAGGAGGCACTGTGGGTCATCCTGGAGATTGGAAATGGCACCACAATCTGCACAGGGGTTGTGTACAGACCCCCCCATCTCAGGGGGAGGAAATGGACAAGGAAATGATAGAAGGCATCCTTAGGATGGCAGAGAAAGGGGAGATATTGCTGATGGGGGACCTGAATATGCCACATGTTAACTGGAGCACCTTTGCTGCAGCCACATCCAAGAGCAGGGCCATTCTCGATGCTCTATAGGGGGCATGCCTCAGGCAGCTAGTTTTGGAACCCACTCGGGAAGGAGCAATCTTAGAACTAGTACTCTCAAATGGGGATGGAGCGAGGATCTCAGATCTAGAAGTGGATAGCCATCTGGGAACAAGTGACCACCAAAGTGTGGTTCACAATAAACTTAGCTGTAGAGTCAAGCCATACAAAAGTGAAGGTACTGGACTTCAGGAGGGCTGATTTTGTCAAAATGGGAGAGTGCCTCAGAAAACCACTAGCAAACAGGCAAGAAGGTGGGGTGGAGCAACAATGGGGAAACATCAAAACTGCCATCAAGGAGGCAACAAGCCTTTGTGTGAAGCAAATAAACAAATCAAAATGAAAGAAAAATCACTGTGGTTCTCAAAAAATGTGGCAGGGAAGGTTAGGGAGAAAAAGATAGCATTCAGGAAGTATAAGGAAACACAAAAGGAGTAGGACAGAGAACTGTACCAGTTAAAGCAGAAGGAAATAGTGGGCCCGGTGGTGCTGAGGATTGAGGCACTGGACGCCACACCTCACATCGCACTGGTGACCCGGGTTTGGGAACGGACTCGGCGCCGGGGGTTAGCAGGGGAAGGGTTGAGGACTAAGCACCAGAGTGGTGCTCTCCTCCCCGGATCAAGGGGATGGGATGGCCCGGTGAGTCAGAGACCCCCAGTGAGACCAGGGGTACTGTAGCAAGCTAGGCAGCACGTACTAGCATGGCCAACGCAGGCAGGGTTGCTGTGCACCAGAATTGTCAGGGCATGCCCACGCATGGGGAAGGGACAGAAAAATGGAAAAACATGGTCCTAGGGGTAGGCGATGGCACCAACCCCCATGCCTGCTGCCTGGTCCAACCTAGCCGACCTTCATGGATCCTCTGCCCAGTGCCCATGTCTGCAGCTGGAGTCTATGTTTTTTTTTTCCTTTAAACTCATGTTCATTAACAACAAATAGGTACATACATAAGTTAATACAGCAAAGGCACAGATCCATTCAACAGCAAGTTCATCATTTGGCACAGAAACAATTAATTATGTCCGTTATGAATATTTTGACAGTAACATATCCTCTCAATGGGGTTGAACTTCTTGCTATTCACTGATCAGGTTTATTGGTCTTTGAGCTCTCACCAGAGTCTGAACCTGGACGTGTATCCCACCAAACCAGCCACCTTGTCCATCTACGGGTATAGATGTGGGTTTGCTGGTTGATTTTAAATGTTAGCTCCTCCAGATTAGAAATTTCTTGCATAATCTGAATCCAAGACTCAAAGGCAGGCGGCTCTGGTTTCAGCCAGGCATGGGTAATGGCCTTATGTGCTGCAACCACCAATATGACCCAGAGGTACAGGGAATCCGCGCCCCCAAGGGATTGGGGTGGAATGCCCAGTATAGCTTCCGGCCACCCCAGTGGTCGATCCAACATAAAGAGATCAATCAAGACCGCCACCACCCCATCCTAGAAAGGCCTTATCTTAGGACACTTCCAGAATATACGTAAGTGATGTGCGTCCCCCTTCCCACAGAGCCTCCAGCATGAATGTGAGTGAGTGGGGTCTCTCCTATGAAGAAGGGCTGGTGTAAGGAAATAGCTTACCTTAATTCTCCAACTGAATTCCTGACAAAGTGGAGACCTAGTTGTTTTGGTAGTGATATGGAATGCTTTATCCCACTCTACCTCCCTCTGTTCAATATCTGACTCCCTTTGCCATTTAGATTTAATTTTATTCAGGGGGTCCTTTCTCAGTGCTGCCAGCAGTTTGTATATTGTTGATATGTAACCCTTCTGTACGTGCCCGTCCATCACCGCCCTCATACATTCCAGAAGAGGTTGTGCCCGAACGGGATCTGGATCCGCCTCCTGACATTTGTGAATATGTGCTCTGACTTGCAGGAACCTGAAATGGTCATTATGTCGGAGGCCATATGTATTTTTGAGTGTTTCAAAGTCCAGGACCAGGTCTCCCTTTATGAACTGACCAAAATGCAACAGACCCTGCCTGCCCCAGACCTTGAAGGTGTGGTCTAGTCGGGCTGGTATAAAGTTCGGGGACCATGGTAGTCCGCACAGGGGCCAGATGGATCTCCCCATCCTATATTTCTGCCACAGTCTATATGTGGTGGCCAGTGTGTTGTTTACCACCGTGAGTAAAGGGGGGGGTCCAGCATAGATCTCCGAGGGATCATGACCCTAGCACCTAGCGGAGGGCCATGTCCATCCTCCTCACCCTGTTCCATAAGTTTCCAGTTTGAAACATAAGTTGGAGTGGGCCAATGCGGGGCCATTTTCAGATGTGTTGCTAAATAATAATCTTCTAAATCAGGAAGGGACCGACCTCCTTTTTTCCTATGTGTTTGTAGGATGCCTAAGTTAATTCTTGGTCTTTTATTGTTCCAGATGAATCTCGCGATCTTCCCATGCCAGGCCTGGAATTGTGCTCTGGATATGAGGAGGGGGAGGCACTGGAACAGATAGAGAAACTTAGGGAGAATATTCATGGTGACTGACTGTATCTTGACATACATGGGGAGGTTTATTAATGCCCACCTTCCAAAATCTTTTGTCATTTGATTTATGAGAGAGTTATAGTTTGCTTTGAATAGCTGGGAGAAATGCTTGGTAATGTAAGTGCCCAAATATTTCATCTTATTAGCTGCCCAGTCCAGCGGGAGCATTTCCCTAATCTTATCAGTGGGCACGTAATAAAAGCTAAGGACCTCCGTCTTTGTTTTATTAAGTGTATAACCCACATGTCTGCCAAATTCCTCTAAAATTGACCACACCTTTGGGATGGATTCGTCAGGGTTTGACAGGGAAAGTAAGATGTCATCTGCGTATAAAGATATTTTCCGGGTCAGCCCCCCACCTCCACCCCCCCAACTCCTCTGATTGGCGTATAGCCACTGCCAGAGGCTCTATGTAAAGGGCAAATAGGAGGGGGGGGGAAGGGACAACCCTGTCTGGTACCATGTCCCAACCTGAACTGGGAAGAAATGCCACCGTTTACCCTAACATAAGCCTGGGGGCCAGTGTACAATACCTTAATGCTGTCTATGAAAGACTGCGGAATGGCCATGGTCTCGAGGATTAGGAACAAAAAACTCCAAGATACCTTATCAAAGGCCTTTTCCGCGTCTAAGCTCATCAGGCATGAAGGTATGTGTTGGCGATGTATAGTGTCTATTACATTTAAGGCCACCCGAATGCTATCCGGGGCCTGCTTGCCATGAACAAAACCAGTCTGATCCAAAGCCACCACGTCATGCAGAAGGGAGTTTAGTCTAGAGGCTATAATAGAAGTGAAGACTTTGTAGTCTGAGTTAAGCAGGGAAATGGGTCTGTACAACTCACATTTAGTAGGGTCTTTGTTTTCCTTGGGTATTAAGGAGATGGTCGCGTACTGCCAGGAGGGAGGCATTGGGTTTCCATCCCGCCAGACCTCCGTAAAGACCTCTGACAGGAGGGGCACCACCTCCCTCCCTCCCAAAGGTTTTATAAAACTCAGCCCCAAAACTGTCGGGTCCAGGGCATTTGCCTGCCTTAAGGGTCTTAATGGTTTGTAAAATTTCTGATTGTGTAATTGGTTGAATTAGGGATTGACCCTTCTCAGGGGTAAGGGCCGGGATGGGGAAGGAGCCCAGAAATTTCATTTTCTCCTCCTTTGTCATCTCATTATGGGTGGCATATAGGTTGGTGTAATAAGAGACAAAGGCCTCTGTGATCTGGGTCTGCTTATTGACAAGGTGTCCTGAGATAGGGGATATCAATTTTATAATCATGGCTTTTGCTGCATGTTGCCTTAGACGGAAGGCCAACATGCAGCAGCCCTTCAATCCCTCCCTCATAATATTTCTGTTTTAAGTAAAAGAGGGCCTTCTCTATTTTGGCTTGCTGCATATTCTTTAGGTCCTTCCTAATCTCCTTTAAGGTTAAGTCTCTCGCCCTATCCCATCTAATCTTTTGGGCATCCTCCAGGATTTTAATTTGCGAAGTAAGTTCTTGGTGTCTTTGTGTTGTCTGTCTTTTCCTAGCGGAGGCAATGGCAATAATTTTACCCCAAACCTGTGGCCTTTAGAGTGTCCCACAAGATCTGTGGGGGATACCTCCCCCGTGTTATTTTCCTCTATTGTTGTAGTAATATGTTGTTTGAGGTCCTTGACTAGTGCCTGATCTCGGAGGAGGACGCAGTTCAGCCTCCACTGCGTGTTCCGCCGCGGCAGACTGAGGTCTATTTCTAAGAGAAGGGGATTATGATCTGATAGGGTGGAGGTCTCTACCCACATGGATGAAAAACGTGGGAGGTGTCTGGAAAAAGTGAAAAAGGCATCCAGCCTTGAGTATATTTTGAATCGGGGAGAATAATATGTGTAGTCTCTAGCCGTGGGGTATCTTTCCCGCCATACATCCACCAGAGCCACCTGTTCAAAAATCTTTCTAACCGACTTTGCTTTCTATGGTCTGAATTCAGTATCTTAGAGGTAGTATCCAAATTCCTATTAAACACTAGATTCCAGTCCCCTCCCATGATCAATACCCCTCTCGTTTTTTCTGCCACCAACTGTGTGAGGGAGGAGTAAAATGATGTGGGGGAGCCCGGGGGGGCGTAGACGTTTGCCAGAGTAACAAACGTGTCTTGGACTCATCCTATCACCAGGACTTATCTTGCCCCTGGGTCCTCCACCACCTCCTCCATCTCAAAAGGAAAGGAAGACGCCACAAGAATGGCAACTCCTCTCCTCCTACCAGCCGGCAGCGATGAGTGGAAAACCTGGGGAAAGCTCTTGGATCTCAGCTTAAGGGTCTCCCGAGGTGACAGATGTACTGGGGCCTGTCCTTTTTAACATCTTAATAAGTGACATTGCACAAGGACTGGAAGGAAAAGTATGTATCTTTGCAGACGACACAAAGATCTGCAACAGGCTTGATACACAAGGTGGGGTGGAAAGGATGAGAAGGGACAAAAACTCCAGCTCAAGGAATGAGAACTGACAATAGAGTAGATGTGAGCAGCCTGGGTTGTGATGTGGGAGTACACTGATGTATTCAGTTTGGGGGATCTTGACCTGGGATGTACTGGACTAACCAAACACTAGCTTGACACTGGAAACATCCATCCAATCAAGCAACGACCTCGAAGGATCCTGCTTCATTATCATGGGGAGTTCTAGGACCAGCTGCAGCAGATAAATGACTAATGAGTTATTCCACCCTCCACAAGCATGTGGGCTACCCCAGTAGTCCTGGTACAGAAGAATGATGGGGGTGCATGAGTGTGTGTGTGTGGACTATCGTCACCTGAATGAGATTAGGTTACCACAAAGGATGCATACCCACTAACTCGTATCAATGACATCCTGGGTACTGGGAAGTGGAAGTTTGCCCCAAGGACTGTTTGAAGACTGCATTGTCAACCAAAGAAGGACTGTTTCAGTTTAGCATCATGCTGTTTGGATTGTGTAATGCTCCAGGGACATTTCAAGTAGTAGTAGTATATTTTATTCATTTGATGAATATGGATAACTGAAATTGAGCAAATCTCATTTTCAGTGGGGTTCTTAGTACAAAGAGTGCATCACATTTCAATGTGTGATGGATGCCATGCTGATGGATCTACATGGTACATTATGCCTGGTATACCTACATGATGTAATAGTTATTGGCAGGCTTTCTCAAGAGCATCTTCAAAAGTTGAAGGAAGTTCTGAGGAAACTTGGGGGCTGTAACCCTGAACATGAAGTCATAAGCCTCTTCTGCAACCAAGTGATGTATCTGGGACACCTAATCTCATCAGATGGAGTGGAAAAAGACACAGACAAAGTGGATACAGTACTGCTCTGGGTGGTACCTAGTTTGATGACAGGTGAGGAGTTTTTTTGGGACTAGCATCGTACTACGGAAGGTTCATTGGAAAGTTCTCTACCACTGTCAAGCCATTGCGCTAACTCACTGAAAAGGTGATGCAATTCACCTGGGCAGACTCCTGCCAAGAGGCTTTTGTGGCAACTGAACTGATGACTGATTTCTACACCATCTTTATATATCCAAACCGGCAACTGCCATTTATTCTTGACAGTGATGCCAGAGAGTTGGGCATCAGAACAGTGTTGGCCTAGGTAGTACATGACAAGGGAAGAGTGGTCACCTATTAGAGTTGTGCTGTAACCAAGGCACAGTGCAAGTATGTCATGACTAGGAAAGGGCTGTTAGCTGTTGTAACCTGTACTCATAATTTCCGCCACTTCCTGCTTGGAAAGATATTTACGCTAAGGACGGACCATGGCTCACTTCACTGGCTATACAACTTCCATGAGCTTGCTCATTGGCTGGAAAAGTTTGATTATCAAATCATACATCACCTGGGAAAGCAGCATTGTAATGCAGATGCCCAGTCCTGGAGTCCAACATTGAGTGCCACAACACCACTGTCCTGGAATGTGCTGAACCCCTGACCTGTGCTAATATGTAAGAGGATGCTAAATGGCCAAGTTTGCTGGACCACCAACAGAAAGATCCAGTGGTCACCAGATTGATGTTCTGGTTGGAGAAAGGACTCATTGTATTCCTTGAAGAGACCTAGCATAACCCCAAACTTTGCAAGTACCAAGCGGTGCGGCCTTACCTCCATGTAGCGTGGTCTTCCTCGGCTGCTCATCCTACTCGGGTGGTGCTGTGTAATGTCAGGTCTATAAAGAACAAGACCACTGTGATAGTGGATCTTGTTGGTACATTGGACATGGCTTGCATCACTGAGACCTGGCTGGACGAAAATGCTGGCCTGGTATTGGCATCAGCAGTTCCAGCCAGATACTCAGTGATACACCGCCCGAGGGTGGATCATAGGGGCAGGGGTGTATCCATCTGTTTTAAATCAGAGCCGGGCCTTATGGATGTTTATTTATTTATTTATTTATTGAAATGTCTCACCAGGAAGGCACATTGAATAAAAATGCTCATTTCCCAGTGTGACCGGGGCGTTACAAGATGATAAGAAAACAGAGAGTCTACAGAATAAAGAGGTAAGAGCAATACAGTTGAGTTGGACCATTTAAAAAATATAAATAACAGTTGGTAAATATTTGGTAGAAGCATTACAGCATGTAAAATTATTACAGCCCATGGGTAGACACAGATCATGAAACCATCATACAGACAAAACAATATGTGACAAAACAAACATGGTGCCTAGATGTTCCAAGTGCAAGGCTCATAGACAGTAAACAAGTGCTAGTGTTGATGTCAGGAGGGAGAAGGCAATAACCATTGATGAAGTGGGGAGGAAGGTAGCTAAGAAATGATGGCGAGGAGGTGAGGAGTAAAATGGGGAGAGAGAAGGGAAAAATGGCACGGGGTCAAAATGTCCTGCATTGTGAGATTTCTGCTGTGCTCCCCGGACCCCCCACTTAGGATTCTAACTCCGGGGGGGTCCAACACGGAGAATGTACAGGTCCGAGATTCGCACATAATGCCGTACACTATTAAGCATACGACATTATGACCCGGTACGGGAAAAAACCTAGTCTCCCCCTCAGGAAGAGAAGAACCATGCATGGTGGGCTAGGAGATGAGCTAGAGCAGTTAAAGGGGGAGATAGGATGCAGTGAGCAGGCAGCCAGCTAGCCTAAATCCCCTTCAGGATGCTGAGAACCCTGCAGGGGGGTTGGGCTGCTGGTGAGTAGGATCAAGTAAGGAGCTGATTAGGGAGGATTAAAGCAGGTGCAGTTGGAAGAGAGGAAATTGTGAAGTGCAGTGGAGAGGGAGAAGTTGGAAGAAGAGTGGTGAATTTGTGGGGATAGAGCATTCCAGATTTTAGGGAAATGGTGGGAAAATGCTGGATGTCCCAGTGGGAATGACCAGATCCTTTGAGTGCATCATGGGGTGCAGGTGTGGGATGCAGGATACTCCTCATTTACCGTCCACCCAGTGATGAGAAAAAAGTTCCTGCAGGAAGTCGTGGACTTCATTATTGACATGGTGTTGGAATCC
This sequence comes from Neoceratodus forsteri, assembly GCA_016271365.2. NCBI lineage: Eukaryota > Metazoa > Chordata > Ceratodontiformes > Ceratodontidae > Neoceratodus > Neoceratodus forsteri. The sequence continues at coordinate 908,872,802 of CM028131.1, read as the reverse complement.
CCCAGATGATTAGTTCTGGGGGATTTCAATGCCTGGGTCGATGATGAACTCTTGCAATTTGGCCAAGACTTTCTCCAACTGATGACTTCATTGGATTTCACACAGGTGGTTGCCCCTGCAACCCATAATCAGGATCACTCATTGGACCTGGTGTTCCTCCTGTGGATGGAGATCTCCAATTTAGTGGTAGAATCAGTTGGATGGTCTGACCATCACACCATAGGGTTCAGCTTCACGGCTCCCCCCAGTGGGCCTGCCCTGATTGAGATGGTCTGGTACTGCCCATTAAGGGGGTGTGACCCCGGATGGTCTAATGGTTCTACTTGACCTATCAGGTATGCTGAGTGAATGCTTGGATCCAGGGGAACTGGTACATTTATTTATTTATTTTAAAAAGGAAGGCATACTGAGCGGAGTACCACTCTATTTCAGATGCGTCCTGGGGGGAGGGGGGAAAGGGAATATACAGTAATGTACAACAGGTTTAGATAAATACAAATACAGCATTTTACACAAGGATTGTACAGTTAGATATACAGCATCATACATAAGGATTAAACAATACAGGCATCTCATGACAGAATATATTTCAAGTCAATGGGTGCAAAGGGTACAGTAGCTGCATGAAGAGCAGGGAGGGAGTTATCCTGCTAGTGGGTCCATGAGACTAATAATAATTTGCAGCCTTGCAACACCCAAGAAGGGCATCAGCCAATGAGTACTAACAGAGTTACAAGTATGATTTAGAATCAACTACCAGCTAATGCGCTCAAGGTACTAGGGTGTGCACCTAGACAATACTTAGTGAGGAGCCAGTTATGCAGGGAAGCTAAAGTGGGGGGTGGGATAAAAAGGTATCATGGGGGGGGTGGCCTGCAGGTGCAGGTGGGGGCGACAAGTGCCTTGAGGAGATGGTTGAGTTGTTTGGAGTTGTCAGTGTGCCTAATGTCAGCCGGTAAGGAATTCCATAGTTTAGGTAACCGGTAACTGAAGGCGGCTTGGCCTTTGGCTGTGGTCATGTGTGGGACATTTAGAATCTAGGAGTCTGTGTTCCTGAGAAAGTATGTGGAGGGTGTTTGGGGTGAGAGGGTAGATGCCAGGTAGGGGGGAAGGGACTGTGACCAGAGTTTAGCAGTTGTCCAAGCACAGTGGACTAGCCTTCGATTCTGGAGCGAGGGTAGTTATAGAGACTTGCAGAGATCGCAGTGGTACATTGAGAGAGGGCAGTCCAAAGCGAAGTGGCAGAAGGCATGGAAGAGGGGATCAAGTCTGGCTAGGGTGGTCTTAGGGGTGGTGCTGTAAACAACATCGTCATAATCAATTAGAGGGAGGATCATTTTCAGCAGGATTTCCCTGCTGATCTCCAACGGGATGCAACCCCTGTTACGGTATACGGCACCCAACTTGGGGTGCAGTTTCTTATGTATTGAATCAATATGAGCTGAAAAGTCAAGGTGCTGGTCGAGCCAGACCCCCAAGGTACTGGAAGGAGGTGCAGGACTCCAAAGGAGTCCCATCAATGGTATGGAAGGTGGGGGTGGTGGGGAGTCGGGAGATAGTTACGAAAGTGAGGGAGGTAGTTTTCTTGGGGTTTAGAAAGAGCTGGTTTGAGTGAAACCAGAGCCGGGCAGCAGTTAAGTCTTTCTAAAGTCTAGCGGCCACTTCTGTGGGGGAGGGATCTGATGCAAACAGAACAGTGTCATCTGTGTACATGTGGATGGATGTGTGCAGGCATACAGATGGCAGATTGTTTAGGAAAATGGAGAACAGTATTGGGCCAAGGATTGAGCCTTGGGGGACCCCAGTGGTTATGGGAAGGAGGGGTGAAGTATTGCTGCCTATTCTAACAGATTGAGTCCTGCCGGCTAGGTATGATTGGAACCAGTTGGTGGTGGTTTCCGAGATCCAGCTTGGGCGAGTTTGGATAGTAGGAGGGGGTGGGAGAAGGTGTGAATGCCTTGGCAAGGTCTATGAAAATAGCTGATGTGATGTGTCCATGATTCATACCCGTGAGGACGGTGTCAGTGAGCCGTAATAAAGAGGTGGTGGTGGAATGGGACTTCCTAAATCCGGATTGATAAGGCGAGAGTAAGGCGGGGGAAGTCAAGAAAGGAGGAGAGTTGGGCGAGCACGAGGCATTCCTGGAGTCTGGCAAGGGTGGAGAGTAGGGAGATAGGGTGGTAGTTTCCTGGTGAGACGGGGTCACCCCCTTTCGGGAGGGGGATGACTGTGGCACGTTTCCAGTCTGTTGGGACTATAGCATGTGAAAAAGAGAGGTTGAAAAGAGTGGCCAGAGGGGCGGCAATGGCTGGGGCAGATAGGTGGAGCATTTTGAAGTCCAGGCCCGAGGAGCATTTCCCTTTAGAGGGTTTGAGCCCCCGCAGAGCTTCTAACACTTCAGTTGGAGTGACCATGCGAAAGGCAAAGGACAGGGAGGTGGGTGGAGAATTGGTGTCCGGGCTCATGCGATGTTGGGGGAGAGAGGATAGCAGAGTGGATGCACAGCTAGTAAAAAAGGTGTTAAAAACAGAGACCTCAGCACCTGGTTCAGTAATGGCGAGGCCATCAACGATTAGGGCCTGGGAGGGGTGCTCTGCCGGAAGGGAGAGGAGTGATTTGCTTGATTTCCAGAATTTCACAGGGTGACTTAGGTTGGATTGGAAAGAGGCCTTGAAATAGGTTGCCTTGGCCTGGCGTAGCATCCTGGTGCAGGAGCTGCGGAGTGCCCGGTAGAGTTGGAGTGCTGCCTGGGTGTTGGTAGCCTTGTATGTTTTCCATGCCTGGTCCCTGGTGTGTAATTGGTCAATAATATGGGTAGTGACCCAGGGCAGGTGGGCACCCCTTACACGGGTCTTTCTCAGTGGCGCATGACAGTCCCAAACGGCAAGGAATCTGGAGTTGAAAAGCTCCAGAGCGATGTTGATTGGGGATGCCTGATGGATGAATGACCAGTCAGTGCTTTCCAGGTCAAATAAGAGTACATTGAGGTCAAGGGACTTATAAGACCTGTTGAGCAATATACGCGGTGGGGGAGCATTTGGGCAGGAATGTTCTCCTTACCACATAGATCATGTGGTGGTCACTTAATGAGTCTGGGAAGAGTCCAGCCTCTAGAATTCTATGGGGGTGGGAGGTAAGGACCCAGTCTAATAGGGAGTGGTTCTGAGATTTGAGATTCAAGCTGGTGGGTTCAGAAATTTGTTGGGACAGATTCAGTGCCATCACATGGCTGCGCAGTTTAGAGCTATTGCTTGAGAGACAGTTTGAGTTGAAATCACCAAGGATATGCAGCTCGCCCCCTGATCCAAGCGATTTTTAAGGTACTCAGGTGGTCCATTACGCCTGCCAAAGGAGTGTTGGGGGCACAATAGGACCCAGCCACAAATAGTGGAATTGAGTGTGGGAGTGCGAGTTTATTTAGTACGGATTCAGTGGACACTGAAGGCAGGGAGAGCTGGACAGGGGTGAACTGGAGCTGAGAGGATATGTACTTGGCAATGCCACCCCCTCTTTTTTTGTATGTACATGCCTATAATAAGGTGGTGACAGTGGCCCTGGATTCCATAGCACCTGTCCGTGTTTGCCCCCTCACTCTTCACCCAAAATCCCATGGTTTGATGGGACCTTGAAAGGGTTGAGGAGAGTGGGGTGAAGGCTGGAGAGGCACTGGTGGAAATCAGGTCTGGTTGATGACAGGCTTAGATTGATGGAGCATTATAAGATTTATCAATCAGCAGTCACCCATAAGAAGGCAATGTTCATGTCCAGGGAGATTGCTGCTGCACAAAATTGACTGGCTCAGCTCTTCCGGATTGTTGACAGATTGCACAATCCAATTTGTCTCCAGCCTGGAGGAGTTTTTTCACAACAGAGGTGGGAGGAGTTCACTCTCTTTTTCACAGATATGGTTGCCACAGTATCCAGTGAGTATATAGCAACTGAATATGAGTGACTGTCAAAATGGTGACTCATATTCAGCGCTAACCCCATGGGCTACCCTGCAAGGGTAGTGACCCTACATGAAAGCGAGTGAACGGAAGGGTGACCGGAAAGGGGGGGGATCACGAGGGAAGGGAGGGACAGAGAAGGGGTTTGTAGGGGAGTGGTGAGCCTGCTGCAGCTGAGCCAGCTATGTGGTGTGATGATGAGGGTGGCTAGCTCTGGAACAGCAGGTACTAGGTTCAGGGCTGGGGAGCGGGAAACAATATTTTGTCTCTGCCTGCGGCTGCCTTTATTTTTTGTGCTAAATTGGTGTGTTGCCCCCTCCAGTGACATGCACCCCCTGGAGTTAGGAATCTATAGTGAGGGAGGCACGGGGGGGGGCACAGCCCTCCCTCAAAAACACTTAGTGTTGTTGCTGGATGTTGGGTTGCCGGCATGTGTATATCGACGATGTGCTTTTCGACGATATACACTTGCCATAATAGCAATTACTTTTATGACATGGAACCGGTTGCCACCATCAGGTCTGGGATCTATCTAGTCCCCTCCATTGGGTGTTGCGGAGATCGGCAGGAGGCTGTGAGTACCCAGTTTACCTGGTCTGACTTCGGTCTGTCGGCGATCACTGACATCATGAGAATCATCTAGACTCTGCGACCTACCTGCTGCAGTTTGGACATGGGCCCAACACGCCTCCTTGTGGGGTGTGTTTAAGAAATCAGTCTGATCCTTGCTGAGATAGTCTGGAGGTCATTGGAGATGGGGGTATTTCTTGACCCCCCTTTAAGGAGGCGGTTGTGTGACTGCTCCTTAAAAAACCCTCCCATTCCCATTATGGCATTATATTACTGGGTTAGTCATCTAGCAAAATGTCTGAGATGGATATCCCCAGGCCCTGAAATGACACAACCAGTATGGCTTAAGATTGAATTAGACGTAACCAAAGCCAAACGCCTGGATCCCTCAAATTTATTCTACCTCAGGTTATCCCAGGTTGAGATGTCTGATTGCACTACAATAAGCATCTCTTTAAGAGTTTATACACAATTATGTTTATTTATTCATTATTCCCCTCAGACTGATTTAGCTCAGTCTATTTGGAATTCCTCATCTTTTACATTTAATGGTAAGTGGATTCCCTGCAACTGGTTGCCTCAATTAGGCGATGGAAAACTGCTTTCTTTGGTAGATGGGGAAGGGCTCTGGTTGTCCCCATGTGGTATTATGGATAAATTCCTCATCCCGGTCCCATTTCACTTTAAAGTCATGCAGTTAAGACACCTTCTCACTGTAGCTCTGGGGAATTCTCCCCCTTCTTAGACGGTATCAGCCCTGATTCCTGAAATATCTCATTTGTCTGGATCACCAGGAACAGTTTCTAAGCTATACAGGGTGTTATACCATAAAAAATACGGGGACATCTTTGGACCTACCAATCTCTGGAACTCACTCCTCCCTCAATACCAGTTGGACTGGCAATCCCTATGGAGATCCTGTCATAAGTATGTTTCCCAAGATAGATTGCGTCTCATGCAATATCATATTTTACACAACATGTATTGCATCCCCATTAAATTAAAAAAAATGGGGCTTCTCGAAATCTAGTATATGTACCAAGTGCTTGCAAGAAGAGGGTACCCTCCTGCATATGTTCTGGTCCTGTCCCAAAGTTTCCTCCTTATGGAATTTGATTAAGATGTCTCTTGATCCCCTATTGGGCCTACAGGAGTATTTTATTCTGGAGGTGTGCCTTCTAGGGAATATGTCCCTGGTCAATGTCAGAATTAGGAAATACCATATTTCTATGGTTCGCGCTCAGTTAAGAAACTTATATTACGTCATTGGAAGGAACAATCAGCTCCTTCCTTCCAGGAATGGTTACATGAAATCATTGCCAATCTTCGAACAGAGAAGGCAATTGCAAGTCTTCATAATAGACTAGCAGTATATAGTAAGATATGGGATCCCCTTCACTCCTTACTCTTGTTACCTCACTGAGGATATATCACACTCTGGTATTATCCATACGATTGTTATAACTGTGCACTGCACGTTAGAGCGATTATGTTAGTTGCTGCTGTAAGGAGGGGTGGGATGAAAGGGGTGGGATGGGCAGTATTCATTGTTCTAGTGCTACAGTACTTTCTGACTTGCTGTAACTGCCCATTATAATGGAAATGTATGAATAAAGTTTAAATTATTAAAAAAAAAAAACTCCCTTGACCCAGACTGTCTAGCTAATTACAGATCTGTCTCTAATCTGCCCTTTGTGGGTAAGGTTATTGAGAAGGTGGTTGCATTGCAACTGGATGGCCATTTGACCATCCACGATGTCTATGATCCTCTCCAGTCTGGATTTAGAAAGAGGCATAATACTGAGACGGCACTTGTTAGGGTACTTAATGATCTCCTAATAGTGAGGGATTGGAGGACCCGTTCGATCTTGGTCCTCCTGGATCTCTCTGCAGCGTTTGACACTGTGGACCATGATGTGCTGCTGAATCACCTGCAGTTCATCTGTGGACTGTCTGGTACAGTCCTCAGTTGGTTGAGATCATTCCTCAAGGGTAGGACTCAAGAGAGTGGTTTTGGGGATTTATTCCTCAAGCCCTCTCCCCCTATCCTGTGGGGTAATGCAGGGATCCATATTTTTCACCTGTGTTGTTCACAGTGTATATGATGCCATTGGGCAGTATGGTCTGTGTTTTCACTGCTATGCAGATGATACTCAGCTATACATGTCCTTTGTACCCGAGCAGGATCGAGCCCTCTCAGTCTTCAACAACTGCCTCTCCAATATCCAGGATTGGTTGAGTGCCAGCTGGCTGCAGTTGAACCCAGCTAAAACTGAAGTATTGGTGGTGGACCCAGATCACCAGGGTGTGGGGTTGTTGGAAGGACAACCTTCTGGGCTATGGCTTGGGGATGTCCAGCTGATGACCTCTGACTGTGTGCGGAACCTAGGCATTATTTTTGATAGTGACCTGATGCTGAAGTCTCAGGTGTCGGCCATTATCAAGACTTTCTTCTACCATCTTAGGATCATTGCTCGGGTGAAGCACCTGGTACTGCCAGCGACCTTCCAACTCTGGTTCATGCCTTCATGATGTCCCGCCTTGACTACTGAAATGTCCTATACCTATGGCTACCAGGGATTGATATCCGCCTCTTGCAGCTGGTGTAGAATGTGGCAGCCAGGCTGTTGACTGGCTCCTCAAGATCAAGCCATATCACAGCTGTGTTCCACGGACTGCACTGGCTGCTGATACAGTGGTGGATCACCTTCAAGATCGTGTTACTGACCTATAAAGCCCTACACGAACAGGGGCCCCACTACTTGCAAGATCTCCTCTGTCCATACCGCCCCCTCCGCCCACTCTGCTCCTCCAATGAGGGATTGCTAGAGGTTCCCAGGGTTCGGCCGACAACTTCTGGGGCCCATTCTTTCACTTCTGTGGCCCATACCCTGTGTAATTCTCTACCTCGACAGGTGAGGGAGTGCCTGACCGTCCAGAGCCTTAAGTCGGCTCTAAAAACATACTTATTTAGCGTGGCCTATCCTGATTGATTTAGTTTCGATGGCTTGAAATGTATAATCTGGATTTTTAACAATTAGATACAGATTGTTAGAAATGTGTTATTGTTTTGATTTGTTACATTGTTTTTAAAGATGTTTGTATTTACTGAATTGTACAAGCGCAATGAACGGACCCTGGAATTGTGCTTTTTAAAAATAAAGATGATTTGATTTGAAAGATGATTTGATGCACAACAAGGACTCTTGATGCTGAAGGCTGAAGATAAAAAGGGCAGGCCCGATCACAAACACATAGTAGTCCCCAAGGGGGGTGGTTCCAGAGGTACTGAAAGCATTACGACATCACCACTTGCAGACACTTGGGGTTAAGGAAGCTCACACAAAAAGTGGGGGTCAGGAACTACTGGCCAGTGTGGTGAAAGTCCATTAGGAAGTGGTGTAAAGCCTACCTGATTTGTGGGTCCTGAAAAGCTATAAGTACCACTCCTAGAGCCTCCATAATCTTATCCCAAAATAGCTGACCCTTAGAGAGAGTAGCAATGGATATCTTGGGCTGTTTGCCATTGACCCCTAGGAAAACAGGTATATCTTAGAAATGGCAGACTATGTCACAAAATGGACCAGAGCCTACTCATTGCCTGATCAGGAGGTTCAAACAGTTGCTAAGGGTTTTGTGGAACAGTTTGTTTACAAATATGGGACCCCCAGATCCATCCATATGGAACAGGGATGGAATTTTGAGTCAAGGTTGTTCCAAGAAGTGTGCAAACTCCTAGAATTACACAAAACCAGGACCCCTTCATGCCATCCACAGTCAGATGGACTTTTCAAGCAGTTGAACCACACACTCCAAGCCATGCTGTCCTCCTTTGTGAGGGATAATCAGACTGAATGAGATAGTCTGCTGCCATACGTTATGATGACTTACAGGAGTAGTGTACAGTCCACGGTGGGATACACCCCATTTATGGTGATGGTTGGTCATGAAAGAACAGTCCTGGTGGAGCTGCTGAATAGAGAAGATGACCAGGAGAGGTACACTGATCCTGATGATTATATGACTAAACTGGTGGGGTACCTCAGTACAGAGGCTGCCTTATTCTAGTGCTTCTTTTCTTTGAAATACACCCTCCACTTGCACTTTGTTCACTCCTATGAGGCACTTGTAGGTTTCAATCATGTCCCCTCTTAATCTCCTCTCTTCCATGGAGTACATGTTGAATTCCTGTACTCATTCATTGTATGGCTTCTTGTGAAAGACCCTCACCATTTTGGTTACCATTCTCTGTACTGCCTCTACTCTTTCAATGTCCTTGTGAAGGTGTGGCTTCCAGAACTGGACTCAGTACTCTAGGTGGGGTCTTACCAGTGAGTAATGCAACTGCAGCACCACCTCCCTCCTTCTGCTGGAAATCCCTCTCCTAATGCCCCCCAATATCCTGCTAGCCTTTCCCACTGCTTTGTCACACTGCCCAGCTACCTTGAGGTCATCAGATATGAAGACCCCTAGGTTTCTTTCTTGCTTTGTAACTGTAAACTCCACTCCCCCATCTTACACACAGCCCCTGGGTTCCACAGCCATAAGTGCATAAGCTTGCACTTTTTGGCATTGAAACCCAGTTGCCACCCTCAGACCATTTCTCTAGTTTCCTCTCCTCTACAGCCGACCACCAACTGAGCTGTCAAGGAGCACGTACTGTAACAGCTGATTGTACAGTTCAGTATGAGCCTCCTGACGGCTCAGTCAGTGGCTGGCCATGGTGGAGAGTGGAGGGCTGTGCCAGCCACTAGCTCTTGGATGGGATAGGGGAGTGGGGTGGTGGGGCACTACCTGCTGGGGTGGGGGTTGGGGTCCCCAAGAAACCAGGAACTGTTAGATATTGTTGGACGGGGTGCTCGGGGATGTGGAGGGGAGACCGCTAGTCACCAGGGAATGCTTTATATATTACATGTTCTGGGGATCATTGATAAGGAGGGGGGACCACTAGACACCTGGGAAGGGATGTATATTTTACTGTGTATGGGAATCAAGAGGGGGAACCACTGAGCGCCAGAGAGTTCTGTTATTTATGCATACAGGGGACATCGGGGATAGGGGGGGGCACCAGTAGCCATCAGGGTACTGTTTTATTTAATGTGACAAGGAATCAGGGTTAGGGAGGGGCCATGGCACATATTCCCTAATGCCTCAGGGTGGGCTCTAGGGGTAGTGCAAGTTATCTAAACCCTCCCAGAGGATACACATCTAAGTACTATTAGAAAATGTGTAAAGTTATTTGAATCATCTGATTGGCTTATACACTTTTCTAGCTGGGCATCTATCAGACAATAGATGCCCACCTATTAAAAGTGCCAGCCTAGTCTGCTCCATCACCAGTATGCTGGTGCCCAGCATGCTCTCTAATTGGGCAAAACCTCTCAGCTGAATTCCAAGCATCAGCCATTTGTATCTGTTGCTTAGCGGGCAACTAACTGAGCAGCTGACCCATCACAAAGTGAAAACTGCAAAAAACATAATATAAAGAACATGCAATAGCTGTCCACAGAAAAACGCACTTTACCCAAAAGAAAACAGACTTGAGTCTTCTTACCGTAATGGTGACACCTCCATCCCGAGATGAGAGCTGTAAAAAAATAAAAAATAAAACAGTTCCGGATACATACATACCTCCCACCTCCAACTGTCACAGCAGAGCTGTTGAGCACTGAACCACAGTGTGTCACCTCCGAAAAAGCACAAATAAACATGTACCAGTAGGTTATTTTGTTTTTTTCATTGAGCGAGTGTGGCAGATATCTCTCTTGCTGTCGCTCCCCCCTCCGTGCTTAGCCGCCTGTTAACCATTAACATAACTGGCTTCAAAATAATGTCAAGTGGACATAAACCGCCCAACCTACCATTCATACCCCACTGTCCTGATATTCTGATGTATGTCCGTAACATCGATTGTCTCCCCGCCTGCAGTCACGTCAGCTGTGAATTCGCGACCTGCACAGCTTGCCTTCCTGACTTCAGTACCTCCTCAAGCTGGCATAAATAAATCACAGTAATCGAAGGTTCTTTTCTGTTTTTATCTCCCTGCCTACATTTGCAAAAACTAAGTGAAAAAAAACTGGCAAGTACAGTAAACGTCGCCTACCTCATCCGTGGCATAAAACTCTAGATTAGTCAAAAGTGGGCATCTCGGGACAAGTTGTTGTGGCCTAAAAGCAGTGATACAAACAAAAAAAAAGTTTAAATATTAAATAAAAAGTTGGTGTCAGTAAACAAGGAAAACCCTCAGCGACAGTGCTTCCCAATATGTTAAGCAGTAGTAGAGTGTCAAGGACACCGCCATTGAAATCACTGGCAATTTCCTGATTTATCATACCACAGATGGGTGTCCATCTGCGGTAGGGGAAAGAAAGAAAATACCACCAGTGTCACACACAGTAGTATTCCTTGAGATAGCGTAGTCTGTCACCACTAGCAACTAGCATCAGCCAATGAAAAGCTCCACTTTCAGAGAGCAACATACAGTCTTAAACAGAAGCACACAATATCTGATTGATCCCATAAATGGACAATTTTTCTCTTGTTGTAATATTTTATCAAATAAAATTAATTTAAATGTTTAAAATTAAACCGTCTCAGTGAATTTTCTAGGTTATGAGTTTTCTAAGCGCAATACCCTCCAGGGTGGGTGGTATTGGGCAATACCCAGACTGCCCAGGAGCTTTGGCGCCCTCAGCCTGTATGCCGGCCTCATTATGCCCTGGCAGTCCGGGTATTGCCCAATACTGCCCACCCTGTTGGGTATTATTGATTGCTTAGACCAACCCTGGCTGGTCTAACAGTACTTAGAAGTATGCCCTCTGGGATGGTTTTCACAATCCCGATTTAGGAGATTGGCAGCTTGCATCTGCTGCAATTCCCCCTATCACCCTGGTGCACCAAGATGCATTGCACAGACCTGGCGCAGGCCCATCTGGCACACTGGGGGCTGGATTGACAACACAGTTTGGGATGAAGTCCCACACTGTAACTGCGTTTGCGGACCAAAATCGCAGCAGCTGTGGCGATTGATATTCACATCCTTAGCAGTTGTGGAAGATGTTATGGCTGGCCCCACTGTCCGTACCAGTTTTCCGCAGTTGTGGGGATTTCCTGAACAACACCACCTGCTGGTCAGAATCTGGCTTCACTTTTGTGAATATCTGCAGCTGCGGAAAAACTGTGGAACACTGTGGATCCGCAAATGGCAGTCAACTTGCACTGGGGTTTCCCTCAGCTGTGGGAATTTCAGGTGTTTTGTGAATCCTGTCCTGGGTCCAGGTATAGTGCAGAGGGGTCGTTGAGAATCCTGAAGTCTGCAGCTTTTCATGCAAGGTGTCCTTTGCACAACTGCTGTATGGTGCAGGCACCTTGCATCTAAATCAGAGCTTTGAGAATTGGGACCTCTGTCTCTGGTCTTTTAATGGGAGGGCCTTGCCCGAGGTTCAATGTACATAAGCCCTCCGTCGACACACCTCCTTTGCTTAGGGAGTGTTTTCCCTGGCTCCTGCGTTGCTTGTGTGACTGTGCATCCCCTGCTCCTGCTCCCTCATTTCTTTCTCTGCCCCCCACCCCCCGTTCATTTTGTTTTTTCGTTCTCCCGTTTGCTCTTTCTTCCTGGCTGTCTCCCGTGTTCCCCATGTCATTCCAGTCCACTGCTTTACCTGTCTTTTCTCCACCTGCTACCAGCTGCCATGACCCTCCTGGATTTGGACCTCTTGTTGCAGAGCAGTCTCCAATTCTCCTCACCTCAGTTGTTCTTCTAGCCTCACCAGTCAAGCAATACAGAGACTACCTAGCCTCGTCCATGGCCCTAGCTTACACTGCTGTGTTCGCTGTCTGCTTCTCCCTTTCTCAACTGCAGGTCACTGCTTCCCTTCAGGCCCGGGGCATTTTCCCTTCTCCAGCCATCCACCTCTCAGCTCTGCCTGTGATTTCGACTGCGGAACCTGGACCTCATCGATCGATTTGCCTCCATCCTGCCAGTTTGCCACTTCCCTTACATCAATGGACCTTTCAGCTTTGCATGATTCTGCTAACCTTTATGTTCTTCCTTGGACCTTTGTTCCATGGCCAATATGGCCTTTCCTCATCATCTAGATCCTGCTGGCTTGTTCAAGCCCTCTCTCGCTCCAGGCCATCTACCTCATGGACTTCCTTGCTCAGGTCCCCCGTTCAGCTGCTGTATGAACTTGTTTTCTTTTGCAGATTTGGAACCTCATCCAGCATTGCTCCAGCACCTTCCATCCTTTTCTCTGGTTGCTTTCAGCCTTCATCAGATGTGGGACTCCTGTTGCTCATTGTGCTTGGCTTGGTTTCCTTGGCCTTCCGTAGATCATCATCCTATGCCTTCCTTCAGTATTCTTGCACTTCACTGCTGTTCCCCATGAAACTGTTGTCGTCCTGCTCCTTCTTGCTCTGGATGTCATCTGGCTTCACCTGGCCTGTAGCTTTATCTGCTTCTTCCTTCAGTTGCTCAGGATCCACTCCGTACTTCCGTCTCCTATGACTGGCTGGCTTCTCCTCTTTGCCTTACTGGCTCGGGGCTTCGTACTGTTTGCTGTAGCTCCTTTTGGGCCTTATACCACATTTCTGACCAGTACTCCTACCAAGCCATCTGCTTCCATACAATTAATTCCCTGCTTCTACTCCTGCCCTTCTAAAAGTAACTCATTCGATTATTCATTCATTACTCTGGAGTAATACTTCTGCCAGCAAAACATTCCTTGGCTGACATGCCCCACAGACTCTTACATTATTATTGAAGTCTCACACTGCCCATTCAGTTTTTCTCAAGCATTTATGGAATCACTCACCTGGACAATAGGAAGATCTCCATCTCTATTGGATATACCCTCTGATTCCTGTTCATCCAATCACCATCATTCTTCGGATGCCTCTTTTATTGACCATCCTCACACATGGAAAGGACTTAAATCCTTCTATTCTATTCAGATTTCATAATCGGCATCGCCTCTATAGATACCGGGAATCACAAGATAACCCACTCAGCTATGGACTTCATCCATTTTCCCGTATGACGCCTATTAGTTCAATAGTGACTCTGATGACCACGTTACTCGGCTCCTACTTTCCAACAGTCATCGCTAAGTTTTAGGATTTGCAGAGATATCGTTCAGAACATTTATTGTGGGATCTCCATCACCTAGTTGATTCCCGGCACCATGATATCCGCACCTTCGATTTCACTCCCGGACATCGTTATGCCTCATACAGTTATCTGCACCTGGTTACCTAGTACTTTCTGCCAGGTTAATCATTCCTCCAGCGGCCCATTCAGCCTCTTCTTCTCAAAGTACCTTCATTAATCTCTACAGTACAAATCATCACCGAGAACTGGCTCTCCTGAATCCTGTCTGGCAACCAGTAACAGCCAAGTCAAATTCTCCACTCCAGCCTTGCATTCCAATCAGCATTTACCTGCTGTTGCACTAAATTCTATGGCATCCTGCATTCATAGCTCTCACTACCAATCCAACCTACAGACACTTTCTCTCATCTGCTTTAAGCTTTTCTCATGTGCTTCAGCATCAGGATTATCCATATACTTAACCACCTATGCCACCACAGTGCATTCCTAAGTGATCACTCCATGGGAATACCCACACGTGCTTCAGACAGCATACCAGCAAAGGATTAAGCATAACGTCATGAACATCATGATCAAGGAAATTATCACTTCCTTATACCGCATTTCCAATCATTCCTCATATACACTAGGTTACCATCTGGATGGCTCTGCACCTTATCTTCTGGGCTTTACTAATCACTTATGGCATTACTCTTATTCAGCACTCAAACTCCTTTACTCATTTGCTCTGGGATACTTGCCTAGTGACTTTTGCCACTAATCAATTCTTTACCTTCAGACTACCTTGAACATCGAACCTTATACAAATTGGACCAGTCACTCAGAACTTTACTTTTCATCAGAACTAACACAGTGTTCCGTTTGGTCTTGTATCAAGTTCATCTCGCTTTCCTGCCTCATAACCTCCGCACAACTCCTTGGGCATCCATCCTTCATCAATTTGGAAATATGGTCTATATTAGCCCTTCTTTAACTGGATGTGCTTTACACATAGGACTTCACCATCCCTATGGAAAGATGTACCCTTCCTCTTCAGGAGCCTCATTCAAGCCGTATCATCCTTGGATTGAGACGGAACTTCCATTTCCATGGCACTCAAAGAATCTTCTTCAATTCATACTCTATGGATGCTTCCCTAGTGACTCCTTGTTCAATTCAGAATCCCTAGCCTCCAGACCATACCCTTGCATTAGAGCCTTTTACAAGTTGGGTCATTCACTAATGACTTCTTTTTACCATTGCAGTTTCATCACTTCCAGTTTAGTATCTTATCAATCCAGTCACGATCCTTCTGCCTATTACAATTCAGTTGGACAAGCATCATTCATCATCTCAGATACTTGTCCTTCTTTCATCCTCCTACAGTTGGATTTCCTTATACTCAGGATTCCATTACTCACTCAGAATGGATCTCCTCTTCAACCACAGGACCATCATGCAATCGGCATCATCCAAGGATCGAAGATGGATTATCGTCTCTCCAAACAGCTCACCAACCTCGAATTAATTATGGTTATTAGAACCTAGATCCTTCTACATTTAGCAGGCCCAGAAGGACGGGCAGACCTCCGGCCATGGGTCCTCAGAGGTTTCCTCCACCTGGGATTTTTTCCTCTCCTGAGTGCCAGGGGGTCATACTCTCCGTGAGTTGGAGGAGGTTTCTTTTTGGGCCCTCTATTCCCTACAAATTACTACCTACCTACCTACTACTATGCAAGGGTGAGAATAGAGTAAAACCACAAAAAGTTCCAGAAAGATACACAAGCATATATATCTCATCTTTCCTCACTGCTATTCCACAAACATTGAATGGGAGGGCTTTGCCTGAGGTTCAATGTGAGGAATAGCTCCTCCCATAACCTCTACATAAGCCCTCCATCGACACACCTCCTTTGCTTAGGGAGTGTTTTCATCCACCACCTTCCCCACTGCCTCCATCTCTGGTGCTCTTCTCACCCTTGCTCCTGGGCCCTCTATTCCCTACAAATTACTACATACCTACTACTATGCAATGGTGGGAATACAGTAAAGTCATAAAAAGTTCCAGAAAGTTACACAAACATATATATCTCATCTCTCCTCATTGCTATTCCACAAACATTGAACAGTCCTTAATGCAAAAATCAAATCTCCAGTATTATATGTTTCTGAAATGTGTGACATTTCCAGTTTTCCTATTCTTGAAACACTACTGAAAAAGTTATACAGATATATTTTGAAACTTCCTCCTTTTACCAGCACTCACATGCTGAGGGAAGAGTTGGGACAGTTACCATTATCAGCTCAAATTAAGGAGAGAATTACTATTTTCTATCCCAGAATATTTAATCTTCCAGAGTTTAAGCTCCAAGCTAAATATTTGCCAGAACAAGTCATCTATTCTGACGAAGATTTCATTTACTCATATATTCATTTTTTTTTTTTTGAAAAGACAGTCTACACGGCTGGTCTATCTTCCATTCAGATCAAACTTTATTTGGGGCCAAGCGAAATCTTGTTTTTCAGAATTGGTAAAGATTCAGTGATATCTCGATGCACCAAGATATGGAGGGTATGAAAAATATGAAACTTCACACATGGCATAAGGAAAACAAAGGTGCATTTATTTATGAAAAAAGCTGATCCATTCCACTGGGGTGTCAAACAGACGAGGCATACTGATGAGTCCTGGTAGGACGAAACACGTGTCTATGTCTTCTGTTAGCACCCTTTGCAAACTGTGTGAGAGGCCTTTCGGCACCATGCAATTCTGCTTAAAGTTGGACCAGCATAACATTCTGTGGTGATTTGCATATGCAGCCCATGATGCTTTGCATTGTGGGGGCATGTATGATTTTGTATTTTCTTGAAACTTGGCTTCCCAGCCAAATGCCCTTTAGGTAACCCTTGCCTCAGTGTTTGCGCACAGAGGTTCTTTGTCTTTTAAATAGTTTTTTATTTTAATGGGTTCACCACAATATATCCAGGCACACTGCCTTATGGGTAGCTGGTCCATTCCACTGGGGTGTCAAACAGATGAGGCATACTGATGAGTCCTGGTAGGACGAAACACGTGTCTATGTCTTCTGTTAGCACCCTTTGCAAACTGTGTGAGAGGCCTTTCGGCACCATGCAATTCTGCTTAAAGTTGGACCAGCATAACATTCTGTGGTGATTTGCATATGCAGCCCATGATGCTTTGCATTGTGGGGGCATGTGTGATTTTGTATTTATTTATGAAAGATACTTCTCTATTTTAAACATAGAAACACAGAAGTTGTTGGTTGATAAGGACCTCTTGGCCCACCTAGTTTGTCCTATATTCCCTACCTACTGTGCCACTGCAGACCCTATTCGATCTCCGGTCTTCTCCCTCCTTCCCTTACTTCTAAAGTCCCCTTGTGTCTGTCCCATGCATGGGTTCCATGTCATAATGGCGACTGCTGAAAGGTGATCGCTGTTATGGTGAAGTCAGAGTGCTGAAAATCAATTTTGGCATGCTGACTCCCCAGCGCACAGCAAAATGGCACCAGGAACTTACATTTTTAATGTTTCATGCGGGGGCTGCAACCCCGTCACCCCCCCTAACACACCCCATTGGGGCACGCTTCCCCATACTGCCCTACTTAAGCATTCTCAACTCCAGGGGATGCATGTCGAGGTGTGCAAAATGTAAAAAAAATTCAGGCCAAGCGCAACAAAAACGTACCTGCACCAGGACCCGAACCCAGCACCTTGCCCACCCAAGCCGTGCACCCATCCACCATACCACGGGGCCAGCTTAGCAACCCACCATAGCACCACCCCTCAAAACCCCTCTTGCACCTTGCTGAGCGTGCTCGCTCCCACCCCCCCCGTGCACATATATGTAGTGACATCCTGTCCCTGTATGCGCCAACCCACCCCATCCGGTCACCCTACCTCATCGGTAGCCTCCATGACATGCACCATGATTGAGTCACCATTTTGTGGCTCGCTCAGTCGCTGTCTCACTTGTCACAGGATACCCATGCATGCTTGAATCCTGTTACTGTTTTAGCAACCACCACCTCTGCTGGGAGGCTGTTCCAGGCATCCACCACCCTTTCCATGAAGATGTATTTCCTCAGATCTCCTCTGAGCCTCCCTCCTCATATTCTGACACATCTCCTCTGAGCCTCCCCCCTCCAACTTCCAAGCATGAACCCTTGTCCTGGAGCTTCCTTTTCTATGGAAAATGCTACCTTCCTGTACCTTATTAATACTTGTGAGGTATTTGAACTTTTCAATCATATCCTCTATCATATCCTCCCTTTCCCTCCTTTCTTCTAAAGAGTACATATTTAGTTCATTGAGTCTTTCCTCATAGGGCTTTTGATGAAGGCCCTGCACCATTTGGTAGCACTCCTTTGTACTGCCTCCACCCTAGCTATGTCCTTCTAGAGGTGGGGCCTCCAGAACTGGACACAGTACTTGAGGTGGGGTCTTAGCAGTGATTTATACAGGGGTATTACTACCTCCCTCCTTCTGCTGATGATGATGCCCCTCCCTATGCACCTGAGCATCCTGCTAGCCTTCCCCACTGCCTTATCACACTGCTTGGCTACTTTCAGGTCATCAGAAATGATTACCCCAGGTCCCTTTCCTGTTCTGTGGTTGCTAATACCACCCTGCTCAATTGGTATGTTGCCCATGGGTTTCTGTGCCCCAAGTGCATGATTTTACACTTTTATGCACTAAGACCCAGCTGCCATTCCCTTGACTAATCTTCCAGCTTTTTCAGATCACCCCTCATCATTTCCCCCCTCAGTGTACCCACTCTGTTGCAGATTTTTGTGTCATCTGTGAACAGGCATACTTTCCCTCTAGCCCTTCCACAATGTGGCTAATAAAGACATTGAAGAGGATCGGGCCTAATACTAACCCCAGTGGCATCCCACTTGTCACCTTGCCTTCTCCAGAGTGGACCCCATTTGCCAATTTACTACTTTATCCCTACTCCTAGGTTGCCCAGCTTGCTCACCAGTCTTCTATGTGGACCGGTGTAGAAGGCCTTACTGAAATCCAGGAAGGCCACATCTTCTCCTCCCTAATCCACTTCCTGGTCACTTGGTCAAAGAACTCAATCAGGTTTGTCTGGCAAGACTCTCCCCATGTGAACCCATGTCGCCTCAGATTCTGAAATCCACTGGTTGCAAGGTATTCGGCAATCCTTTCCTTCAGTAGCGATTCCATTACTTTACCTACTACCGAGTCAGGCTGACAGGTCTGTAATTTCCTGCCTTCTCCCTATTTCCACTTTTGTGTAGTGGGATAACATCTGCCCTCCTTCAGTCTCATGCAACCATCCCTGTTTCTAGTAATAGATTGAACAGAACTGTCAGAGGCACAGCTAGCACCTCCTTGAGCGCCTCAGTATCGTAGTCTGCACCCCGTCCAGTACCATTGCCTTGTCTACTTTTAATTGCTCTAGTTTCTTGAGGACTTTCTCCTCTGTAAAAGGACTACTGTCTGTCTCCCTTCCTTTAATGCCCATGTCCCTTATATTGCACCCGTCACCTATTCCTTCCTCCGTAAATACTGAACAAGACTAATTGTTCAATATGCCCGTTTTTTTTGAGTCCTTTTCCTCCCAGACTTCCCTTCCCCTTTTACCCTTACTATCCCTCATTTGGTCTTTCTCTTCATGCTTATACTGTATATCTAAAGAATGATTTAACCCCTTTTCTTACTGATTGGTCAATATTCTCCTCCTTTTGCCTCTTTGCGCTCCTAACTGCTCCTAACAGTTCTCCCTATCCTCCTCCTCCTTCTGTGTCCTCTTGTACCTTCTAAATGCTAGTTTTTTGCCTTACTTTTTCCGCTACTTCTCTAGAGAACCATAGTGGTCTCTTTTTTCTCTTGCCCTTGTTAACCTGCCATACACAGAGATTTGTTGTCTTTCCAGTGCCCCCCTTTATTTTTTCCTATTGTTCCTCATCTCCCCCCCGTTTCCCTATCCCTGCTAGGGTGTCCCTGAGGCATTCTCCCAAATTTTCTTAAAATCAGCTTTTTTTGAAGTCCAGGACCCTCATCTCAGTGTGACTTGATTCTGGCCCAGTTCTGATATTGAACCACACCGTATGGTGATCACTGCTCCCCAGGTGGCCACCCACTGTGTGTCAACAACACTGTCCCCATTTGTCAGTACCAGGTCCACTAGTGCCCTCCCTCCCCCAAGAGTGTGTTCCTTAACTAGCTGCCTGAGAAATGTCCCTTGCAGGGAGTCCAGGATATCCCTACTTCTGACTGTTGCCACAGCTGGTAGGCTCCAATTCACATCTGGTAGACTGAAGTCCCCCACCAGCAACACACCTTTGCATGCCACCTTTGGATTGCTTCCATCATATCTTTATCTACCTCTCCTCCCTGTGCTGGAGGTCTGTAGATCACTCCTGTGCAAATTGCGACCTCCCTTCGTGTCTCCAGGGTGACCCATAGTACCTCAACTCCTCCCTCTCTCCCTGTATTTCCATAGCTTTTATGTTGTACCTGACATAAAGATCCACTCCTCTCCCTTTTTTACCTACCCTGTCTTTTCTGAACAGAGTATACCCTGGTATGGCTACATCCCTTTCCTCATTTTCATTGCACCAGGACTCAATAATTGCTACTATGTCCAGGTCCACATCTGCCATGGTGGCCTCTAGGTCTGAAATTTTATCACCCAGACTTTGAGCATTTACACACATGGCTCTCCAGATTGTCCTGCCCCCCCCCCATTTCCAATTTGTCCTTCCTTATTTCCTCCACTTTTTTTTACTATCTCTCTTACCTTTTACCACTTGGATTCCTTTGTTATTTGGTTTCTTTTTGGATTTCACTCCCTCAGGATTCCCATAGCTGATGACATGAGCTACGGGGGGAACAGTTTATGTCTCCTTGCCTTATTCCGCCTCTCCCCTTGGCTAGTTTAAATGCTCACCAATGTAGCATTTAAACCGTTCACTGGGGATCATGGTTCCCTCCTGGATGGATGCAGGTTGTCCCCCCTGTACAGCCCTTATCCCTCCAGGTAGGACTCTGGTCCCCAAGGAAGTTGAACCCTCTTCTTTGCACCTTTCCTTCAACCATGCAGTGAAGATCCTAGTGTGGAAAATCCTATCCTCCCCCCATCATAGACAGGTAGCAACTCTGAGAAGGTCACAGATCATGCTACTTGCCTAAGACCCCTCCCCAATTCCCTAAACTCCTCCTGAATTATTGCTGGATAATCTCTACCTAGGTCATTTATCCCAAGATGGACAATGATGTCCACTTCTCCCTCCCTTTCTGCTGCCCCAGCGAGCCTTTGCATCCTCTTTCTATCCCTGTGAGTCATGATGCTGGGAAGGCACCTAACCTCTCTCTCCTCATCCTTACCTGTCCAAGCTGTATCCCCCTCACTATGAAGTCCCCCACCAGGATTCATTTCCTCCTCTTCTGGGGTCCTCTGCCACCAATTGGGGGTCTCCACCAAGGAGGACCCCCACATCCACCCTGTCACTACTTTAGGTGTCTCTGTGGAACTTTCCCATTTGAACAGTGTGGAGTAGATGTTTCATAGTGGTACCAGATGGAGGATGTGCCTATGCTCCACCACCCTAACCCTCCTTGAGCCCACTGTTGTCCAGTCACTCCTCCTCCTTCTGGGCAACCTCTGAGGTAGCAGTGGCAGAGTAGGTGGTTCCTGGGTGGGGAAGTAGGTCTTCCAAACACAAGCCAACTCAGCCTCGAGTCTGGCAACCTCCTCCCTCAGCTCAGAGAGGTGCATGCAGATGGGGCTACAGTACAGTCTCCAGAAAGTCACCCTGAACACTTCTGCCCCACAGCCACTGTACTGCACTGCACTACTCCCAGCATAACTGTGTCCTCCCTTGCCTGTTTTATTGTTTTGCCTCCTTTAGCACATTTGTAACCCTTGCCCAACTATTGCTAGACCCTAACTCACCTCTACCCTGCCCATTTTTGCTTTGTTCATTCTAAACCCTTAATTATTCCTACTCTATATAGGGTGAGTCACCTATACTCACACTGTTTCTAGACCCTAACAAGTCAAACAATAATAAAGACACTTTTTCACCAAGTTTCCGCACAACTTTACCCCACCTATGTCGTCTCAAAAAAGTCTCTTCAATACCCATCTATGACCAAAACACACAGTCTCTGCTTTAAGCAGTTAAAAAAACAAAGAAATATAATAACGAGTTTCAGAATGGAAGTTTACAACAGTAACCAACAGCTTTTCTCACAAAAATGAAACAGTTTTCTCACCCTTGTGTAACTGTTCACTCAAGTAACCAGATGATATAAAGCATATAACATTAAGATGTCCATTCTACAAATCCAGTAGAGACACTTGGCTTAAACTCATCTTAGTATCAATGTATTTGGACTCCAGGGATATGATGGTTTTCTTATATTGCTCAGACGATATTAATATCTTAATAAGATTGGCAAAGTTTATTTTATCTTTAAAATGCTGGTAACTGTTTTTCATTCTAGACTCACATTTTTTGGGTTTGACACATCATTCTGTACTGGGACTATCCTGTATGATCAGGGGTGCAGGTAACCAGACCCGAACCTAACCGTAAGGGTGTATGAAAATGTGGAACTGGAAAGTCCAACACAGGAAACTTCACCTTAAGAAAGTTCAGCACTGGAAAGTTGGGAACTGGAAAATTAGGCAGAATGGGGAATCTAGAAATTTTGTCATGCCCAATAAAATAAGTCAATTAATTTACTGTCACAAATTTTCTGTACCCATTACATAAAATGAAAAACTTCAATCAGACCACATCAACCTGCTTTAACCAGACACTTTAGCCACCTGCATAACACTATACTATTTAAAAGTTGAGTGCAATGATTTTAAGACCCGTAATACTAGGAATGTGAAAATGCCACTGAACCATCTGCCAAACATTATGCCACTTAAAAACATACATATAGTTACTACTCAAAGCACAACTTCTCATGAAAGTTCCATTAGTACCGACTTCAAAACATGACTTACCCCAACTGTACCTTCTGACTATGTATGAATAACAATTGTGCATACATCAACCAAAAGCTAACCTTCTGAATCTCTGCTAAAATAGTAAACATAAGTACAGTGATGTAAATATGAAGAAATATACTATATTAACACTTCCAATAGTATGCTAAGAAAACAATTGAAGGTATACTGATTAAACATTACAGAAGATGCTAACCTGTCCAAGTGCACGCTAATAAAAAAATCAAAACTATAGCGATTAGGCATAAAAAAGATAATAAACCTTCCGACTCTGTAACACAAATACAACAAAAACAATAAAAACTAAAATGATTTCCACATGACAGCATATGCTTCTCCTTCTGATTCCGCACAAAGAACACAACCAAACCAATATGAAATACACTGCAAAATATGTTCACGCCTCTAACCCTCTCCTACATCTTCTCAGTGTCTGCCAAGAAACGATCCCAACAAAACATGCTAAGCCATCTAATTAATTGCAAATAAACCCATCAAAACCTTTTGAATTGTAATATTTATATTACTCAACTACAACTGAATAGGGCCCAAAAGGGACAATTGCCTCATATCAGACATGACCCAGGAGCACTGTGGAGGTTAACTAACTTGCTTAGAGTCACACACTATGCAAATGGAGGTAACGTGACTCAACTACAGGTCTTCTGGACATAACAACCCATTTACAGTTCATTGCTCTAACCTCCATGCTATATCGCCAGCCCCAGCGAACCCAACAAAACAAAATATGACCATTTTCCTATGTACATCTCATAGAAACATACTAGCACTTCTAACTCTGTATTAATACCACAATTAAATCTATACTAATTTAAACAAAACAATATATGCCAACTCTTCTCATGCTGTTTTAATCAACCACTAAAAAATATGACAATTTACATATCACAACACATGCAATATCCCCCCTCTCTCATGCAATCAATGAAAATAAATCGCTCAGACCCACAGAACATCCCAGGAATCAAACCCAAGTCTCCTGCACATGCCAATATCATTCACAGCTCCTGACTCTAACCTCTATGCTATTCTACCAGTCCCAGCCCTTCAAACACAACAAATTGAATGAAACATCCTGAATATCTGCAACTCACACAATCAAACCAATAGTGATCTAATACGCAAGAGGATGCCCCGGGAATCTCCCAAGAATCAAACCCAGCTCTCCTGCAGATACCACTATCATTCACAGTTCCTAACTGTAATCACTAACAAATCAAATCCTAACACACACTATACCTGTACACATCTACCCCGGTCCTTACATACACTACAAAAAATATTCATGTTTTACCCTGTTTGTCATGGGATCAACACAGCAGCAGCATTTCACATGACTGAATAAATGACCACAGCGCATCTTGCCAACCTTGACCAAATTTCCAAACATTAACTAGTGCTACAATTTCCTGTGTCACACTGTCCAGTTCCAAACTTTCCCAAGCCCAACATTCCGGTGCCCAACTTTCGAGTTCTGTTTTTTTTGTGTCCAACTGGTACACTCAGGGTTTCATACCTTTGGGTATTTGGTAATGTAACAGACTAAAATGATTTTATTTTTTTGAATATTCTTTTTATTATTTTCCTTTAAGGGAAAAAACAAAAAAAGGTACACACATAATAAGTCATACAAGGGCAAACGTCAAACAAATAAACATTGATATAAGAAATTGATGCAATCATAAATAAAACTTAATGTTCACAATAAAAGCACTTGACACATTTTATCATTCCAGTACATTTTGGACTTACATGAATATTCAAAAGTGCATCTCCTCCCCACGCTCCCAGTGCTTTCAAGTCTCCCTGTCTCTCCCTGGCCTTCGTATACTAGGACCCCCAGCCATTCACAAATCTTAAACACTTAGTCCCATCTGAAGCATCAGATTCTCTGTTATATTTAAAGAGGAGAGGAACCGCTTCCATTCCCTCAGAAAGGCCTCTTCCCTGTCCCTAATAATCTGTGTCAGTCTCTCTAATGCTAAAGAACAAAGTACCATCTGGCACCAGAGCAAGATTGTAGGCCTGTTTCCCGAAACCCAAGTGTTTTGAATACAATGGCATGCCAGAACCAACAGGACCCTCATCCATTGTGGCAGTAGGAAACATTCCTCCCCTTCACCCACCTCTATTCCAAATAAGCATATCAGAGGGTCCCGAACCAACTGTCGACCAGCTATCTGAGTCATCTCAACCATTACTTCCTCCCAGAATTTTACCAGGACTGGACATGACCAAAAACAATGAATTTAAGTACCCAAGTGCCTTTTACACCTCCCACACTGCGGGGGTATGGCAGGGTGAGCCTTATATACCACTGCCGGTAGTATACCCTGTGCAGAAATTTGAAAAAGGCTTCTTTAAACTTATTACATACTATTATGCCTTCTGGCATATGCAGGATGACCTTCCAATTCTCTTCAGATATAAGTTGACCTAAATCTCTTTCCCACAAAGCTTTTGTGTTCCCAGTCAAATCTGGTATTATTTGCTTACCCTGTTTGGCTGCCTTTCCCAAGAAACCTTTTGGATTTATTTTAGCATAATAGACTAATTGCTCCACCGAGTTCGGTTTCAACCCTTCCCTGCCACTTTTACTTATCCTGCTCACATACGCCCGTATCTGCAGCTACCTATATATACATATGGAGATTCTCCAATTGCAACTGCTACCTTATCATCTCAAAGGTGCAAAGCTCTCCCTTTCCTAGCAAGTTACCCACACTATTTACTCCTCGCATTTCCCACTCCTGAAAACCACTATCCTCCATTCCTGGCAAAAAGAAAGAATTCTGGGCCACCGGTAACAGCAATGTTTTTCCCTGTCCTAACATCTTCCACCTCCTAAGTTGCTCCCAAGCTTCGAGAACTGCCCTCACCAAAGGATTACAGCTGTCCAACCCTCTATATGCCCTTGGACCCCTACTATGTAAATATGCAGCGAGCCTCCCTGGGGCCCCCTGTTGTTCCAGCTCCACCCAACTGGCAACCGGCAGCCTATGTACCCAGTCTGCTATCCCTCTCTGCTGCATAGCTAAATAATAATTATCCAAATCTGGGAAATTAAGCCCTCCCCTATTCCTCTCAGCTTTTAATCTATGCAGACTAATTCAGGGCTTTTTCCCCTGTCAGATAAATTCAGAGAACCCTCTCTCTATCCATTTAATATCTCCCTTATTTAACCTCAAATGCAACATTTGCATAGGATATAACAGGCGAGGAAGGATGTTCATTTTTATCAAGTTGATCCTCCCTAGCCATGAGATAGGGAGTTGCATCCATCTTCTAAAATCTGCCAAAATAATCTTAATCAAAGGTGGGCAGTTTAGATTATATAACTCCCCCAGTCTCTTTCCCACCCGCACCCCCAAATATTTAAAGTCATTTTGCACTATTTTAAGTCCCATCTGCTTTAATTCAGAACCCCTCTCTGAGAAACACATCACTTCAGATTTCTCCAAGTTAATCTTTTAACCCGAGAGGTTCACAAATTCATCTATTAGGGACAGCAAAGGACCCATGGACCTCAACGGATTCCCCACAAACAGCAGCATATCATCTGCGTATAAAGCCACTTTGTGAACAGTACCCCAGCCCCTCCTATTCCGTCCACCTCCTTATGCTGATGCACTGCCACTGCCAAAGGTTCAATCGCCAGGGCAAACATTAATGGGGACAATGGGCACCCCTGCCTTGTGCCTCTTTCCAATCCAAACCTTTCTGAAAGGTTACCATTGATCAGAATTTGTGCCCTAGGCTTGGCATACATAGCTCTTACCCACCCCACAAAGGAGTCACCCAGACCAAACCGGGCCATCACCTCAAACAAATATTCCCATTCCACTCTATCAAATGCTTTTTCGGCATCCATTGTGACCACACCCACTTTCTCTTGTTCCCTACCAGTCCGCCATATAACATTAAGTAGACGGCACATATTATGATATGACTGGTGCCCTGTAATGAATCCGGTTTGTCTAGGTGAATCAGTCCTGGAAGAATGTTCTCCAGCCTAGTAGCCAGCACTTTTGCCAAGACTTTAAAATCAACGTTTAACAGTGAAATGGTCTATATGCTGCATATTCAATCCCATCCTTCCCAGGCTTGGGTATCAAGCATATAGTTGCATCATAACAGGAATCTGGCAATATTGGGTCTTCTTCCCCCTCCTTTAGCTTAAATACCTCACACATCCTATCCGCTGTCTGCCCCCCCAGGATCCTATAATACTCAATAGGGAAACCGTCCGGTCCACTAGCCTTCCTCAATTGCAGTTTTTGGATGGTCCCCAATATTTCAGATCTTAATATAGTTTGCCCCAACAAGTCCCTCTGTGCCTCTGAGGTAGCGAGTAGCTGCAGGCGGCTTAGAAATCATTCTGTTTGGGTCTCTTTCCCTTTATGCTCAGCCTTATATAAAGCTTCATAGCACAGGCAGAAGCAGCTTTCTATGTCCCCAGGTTTTGTGCAAATCCTCCCCTCTCTATCCCTTACCTTTACTATTCGTGTTGGCTGTCTACCCCCATTCATTAACCTCACGAATAAATGTCCTGGTTTATTGCCCCACTCAAACACTTTCCTCTGACAATAGAACCAAGTCTTACCAGCCTCCTCTCTTAACAACGTGTTAAGAGCTTCTCTAGCTGTTATCAGTAACCTGGCTGTTTCCCCTCTCTCCCCTTTTGCAGTTCACTTCTATAACTCCTTAACCTGTGTCTTCAATTCTACTCGCTTACATCTATTTTGCTTTTCTATTTTTGCCATGTAGGCTATTATAGCTCCTCTCATGAAGGCCTTCCCAGCCTCCCAGAAAGTGGCCCCATTTATATCCGGCGTGGAGTTGGTTTCCTCATAAAACTGCCATTGCTCCACAAGATGTTCCCTGAAGGCCTCATTCTTTGCCAAGTATGTAGGGAACTTCCATTGGGACGGCACCCCTCTCTGATTCCCGCCCTCCAATTTCATTATCACCATGGCATGGTCCGAAATATGGATAGGACTGTGAGAAATGTCTTGCATCCTATTCGCCCAACTTCTAGGGAGGTAAATATAATCTAGGCGAGACCATGTCATATGAGGGTTTGAGTAAAACATATATTCTCTCACCCCTGGGTTAGCCAATTGTCACCCATCCACTAAATCCAAGTCTGCCATCCCCAGCTGCCATTGACTCATAGCTTCTGGTTGTCAACCTCTGCCCTCAGAATGATCCATACACGCATCCATGGTCCAATTAAAATCTCCCCCCATGATAAGCCCTGGGAATTGCTCCTGCACTAGCAAGTCCAGCAAAGAGATGCAATATTGCAGCTCATACACCACTGGAGCATAAATGCATCCAAATGTAATGAGTTCTCCCTTAAATATCCCCGTAATAAAAATATGCCTGCCTTCCCTGGGGTCCTGCACCACTCTCTTTACTTCAAATGGTAAGTTCTTATGTAAAAGTATCGCTATTCCATGTTTATGGGCAGAAAAAGAGTCCACATAACATTTCCCCTCCCAAGTGCGAACTAGCTTTGCATATTCCACGTCCGTCAGATGGGTTTCCTGCAACATGGTCACTTGTGCTCCTGCCCTTTTCAGGTCAGTCAGAAGCGATATTCTCTTTACTGGGCTTGCCACTCCTTTAACATTCCACGGTATAACATTGATATGCGAGACGTTAGCCATATTGCAAATTATATAACTTCCAATTCCCCTCCTCTCTCTTTAGCCAGTTATCCCCCACCAGCACTTGGGTATATCTATGTACTATATTGCACTGCAAAGAATTATTATTACTCACATCTTTGATTGCATCACTAAACAGTTTAACAAGAAAAACAAAAATTACTCTAACAACAATAACATTGAATTTAACAACTTTCCTATGTAGTCCCTCTCCCCATCCCTAATCCCCCCATCCATCTCCTGAATATATCCCTTTGTTCCTACAATGTACCCATCCAGTACTAATCCCCTCCATATGCCCCTTCCTCCCTTTCCTGTTTATCATTAAACTCTATCTACGTCTTTCTTCCTGCCCTGGCCCACAAGGCCGTCTATCCACTAGTCTCTCCTCTTCTCCACCTATCCCCTCCTGACACTAATTGCTAGCATAGCACAAGTGTCCAGAAACCCCCTCTGCAACTGACATACGCGTCCCGCCACTCCCCCCAACAGCCACCTTCCCTGAAGGATGTTACCCCTGCCCATTTTCCCCCATTCCTAAATCTTGCCCTGGTGCTATTTCAGTTATAGTGTCCCCTCCCTTCATAGGCTCCTTCACTGCGATCTAATCCAGAGCACACCCATTTACAGACTATTTCGAGGTATGCACTCGACATCCGCATGCAAATCTCTCAAACTCCCCTCCTCCCTTTGTATCCTTAAAGGTGGGTTCAATAGTTTACAATCTGAGCCCCCCGAGGACACCAGAAAATCTCCAGCAAGAATGCCCACAGTGCTCCCATGGCTCCCCCACATCTCCAGAGCTCAGCCAGCACCTCCTCCCTTATTTCCCCATTGTGAGATTCATTATCCTATACACTGTTTATACCCCGATACACTCTCCCTTCGATTCTTGTGCCCACCACCCAATACCTCAACAGCCATGTGCAGCAAGGGAGGCTGCCCTGTACATCACGCTGCAACCACCACCACCAGCCGATTATCTCTCTCCAGGTCCTGAGGCCTACAGTCCGAAAGGAAAAGCAACAAATTACTGTCCCTTGTAGCAGGATCTCTAAGGGGGAAAACAGTCCCATACTCTCGTGTCATCGTGGGCTGATGAACCAAAAACTCATCACTTTAATCAGTTCCAAATCTTTTTAACTTTAACAACACCATCTTCCCACATGGTCACTAGGCTCAACCAATATGTAGAGAAGGGAAGCGCACAAACATCCGATCAAAAAATTTAACCAATTTAAACTTTTGAGACAGCAAAAAAGTCTCTTTTTAACACCGCAGACTGGCCAAAAACAGTCATTTGTAGATTAAGAACACTACTCTGGCATAGATCCATCCTGCACATTCACCCCATTTTCTTCCTCAAGGATTTCATGAATTCTTCAGCTTTTTCTATATCCCAAAAGGAAAAGGTCACTCCCTCATGCCAGATTTTCAGCGTAGCTGGGTATACTAGAAAATTCTCAATTTTCAAATCCCTTAACTGTGCCATAACTGCATTGAACATTTTTTGTTTCTTCAGTAGCCTTGCAGAGTAATCTTATTTATTTATTTATTTATTTGTTTTTGTTAACCAGGTAGGCACACTAGACAACAAATGCCTATTTTCAGGTGCGACCCGGGAGGTTACAATACAGAAAACGAGGTACAGAGTCAAGGTAACAAACAAGTGCAATACAGAAAACATGGTACATAGACATAGTAGAAAACAAGCCCATTAAACAGGTGAGCCAGCGAAATATTACAATACAGAGAACATGGTACACTGTCAAGGTGGCATTCAAGCTCTCACGCAGGGAGGGGCCAGGGTACAGAGTAAAGACTTGTGTTCAACAACAGCTAGAATGGAAAAAAGTAGAGAGTATATGGCAACAGGTGCATCTAGTCCGAGCGAGTGGGAAGGTGGTAGTCCACAGATGGGAGCAGGGGGAGATTGACAGGTAGACAGGGAAGGGGGCAGGCAGAGCAGGGGTGAGGTGGTGGTCAGGAGAGTAGGCAGGGAGGTAGGTCAACAGGGAGTGGCAGGAGGACCACTGCGATATGATAGGCTAGGCCTGCAGGGAGAGAGCTGCGCAACAGTTGCGAACCCCAGAGGGCGGGGCAAGGGCAGAAGGTTAGTTAAGTGCCACAAGGGAGGGAGCTAATGGGTAAGCCAGGTGAGGGGCTCTTGCAGAGGTAGGGGTTGAGGGTTAGTCTAAGTGCTTCAGGGGAGAGAACAAAGGGTAAATTGGGTGCAAGGCATGGAGGGGCTAAAGGGTGAATAGGTGAGGGTGCCTAGTGGAGGAGGAGGGGGAGGTAGTGAGGGGAGGAGGTCAGAGGCAAGTTCAGTATGTGGGGAGTGTGAGGGGGAGACCCAGCAACTAGTGGGCACAGAGACAGTCACCCAGCAACTAGTGGGCACACAGACAGGTGGAGGCAGCCTTGAGGAACTTCCAAAGGGCTGTTTTGAAGCCAGGGTGGGAGGGCGCTGCCCGGACTAAGGCGGGAAGGGAGTTCCAGAGTCTTGGAGTGTAGGCAGAGAAGGCCCGATCGCCGGTAAGGGAGCGGGTCCTCGGAATCGGGCAGACCTGAGCCGAACTTGATCTAAGCTGATAGGTTGAGGAGCAATGCTTGAAGGGAAGGGCAAGAGCAGGGGGGCAGGCTGTACGGACAATGTTGTCGATCATATTGAAAAGCCAACTTCCTTCATAGCTCAGAATGCCTTTCTCCCTGTATGCTTTCAAGGTCACCTCTCGATCCTGGAAATTGTGAAACCGCATAATGATTTGTCATGGCGGTTGGTCTCGTGGTGGTCTCGGCATCACAGCTCGGTGGGCTCACTCCAATTTCACCCTCCCATGTTTAGGCTGCAAGCTCAGCAATTTAGGTAACCTTCTGCTGCAGAAATCTAGGGCCCCTTCTCCCTCTAGCCCCTCCAGGAGCCCTCGCAGTAGCAGGTTAAGGCGTCTGTGGTAATTCTCCTGGAAATCATAGGCCTCTTTAAACTCCTCTAATTCTTTTTGGAGCGCTCTGACCTGCCCAGGAACTGACAACACTTCATCCTCCAACCTGGATACTCATTTTTCCACCTCTGCTATTCTATTCCTCTGTTGAGTTTGCTGCTCCAGCACCTCTTGCAGCCATGAATCCAGCTTATCTTCTAATTTTATTAGTCTGGGCTCAAGCACCGCAATGACCTGTCCAGTTAGCTCTCTGCCCAGCGCCGTAACCTCTGCCGCAGATAAAGATACCAGGCCTCAGTTCTCTCCTCCCTGTTTTGACCATGAGCCACTGGTTTTTAATGGGATTGGGGGTCAGATACTTCTCCATATTTGCCTTCAGCACCTAGGATTAAGTTCACCACACTGCAGAAAGGTAGTTTTATTTAATTTTTCAGTGATTTAGTGGCTGTTAGAGCAGAGTTATGAGAAAACACAACTGTCTCATTAGCTGCTCATTAGCGCGCCTAAAATGAATTTTAACCCATTACAGACCCAAGCAGAATATCTGGTGTAATCATCTTGTCATTTACTTTTATTTATATTGTGGTCATGGCAATTTTTGATATATCATTTTTCATAACTTTTATGTATTGATGGATTGTTGTTGATTCATTTATATTTTATATATTCTCTTTTTTGTGTACTGTTATGTTTAAGCTTTAGGCTGATCAATAAAATCCACTTGACATGCTCTTTGTGTGTATTGTTTGATTTAGATCTATACCTTTGACATCTCCTGTTGACTAAGCATGATGACCTTTCCCACTTAGATATCTAATTATTCTTATAATCTTCTGTGTCTCTTATGAACTTGTTCTTTTTTCTTTACGAGACCTCCTTATCAGATGCCTTCTTGTTTCCTTCTCCCATTCCAGAAACTTACAGAAATGCTGCTCCCTGTCCCTTTCTATGCCCTCCCATTCACATTTATCTACACTGTCTGCTGCCATTATAGGTAAGGAAATTCCACTTTTACCTGGCTGTGTAGCCTCTAGGTTCTATCCAGTTTGTCTCTCCTTTCCACTTCTACTTGGACCTGTTTCCTCTGCCTGGTCTCTCGTTGCATTCTTTCTTTGTGTGAGGATTTTCTTTCAGTCTCTCCCTTCTGCTTTTTAGGCTTGTCCTTCTTTTTTTCCCAGTGTCTGTGGTGGCTGGTGGCTTCCTTTTGCTGCTTTGATTATTTGGTACAGCTGTTGCATTAGTACCTGTGTCTGCTGAAAGATCAACATCTGCTGGGCTAGACAAACTGCATCCTAGATTATTAAAGGAAATCAGTCCATGGCTTATAGACCAATTGTACAAAGTAAACAATATGTCCCTTGACATGGGTGAGGTCACACTACACTGGAGATCGACACTGGTGGTGCCAATCTTCAAAAAAGATGATCACGGTAATCTGATCAACTATAGACCCATAAGCCTGACCTCAATTCTTGGAAAAATACTGGAGTCACTAATAAAGGATATGATTGAGCAAGAAATCTTGTCATGAAAAAATTTAGGACAATACGCAGCATGGTTTCAAGCACCATAGATCATGCTTAAACAGTTTAGTGTTCTATGAGAGAGTCAGTGCATCACTGGACAAAAGGGTACCTGTGGATGTGGTGTACTTAGACTTCAGTAAGTCATTTGATAAAGTGCCACATTCAACACTGATTGACAAGATATATAATATGGGTATAGATAACACACTGGTCCAATGGGTAAACTCCTGGTTATCCACTAGAATACAACAGGTTAGAATAAGAGGTAACTTATCAGATAAGCACCAGGTTACTAGTGGAGTACCAGAGGGCTCTATTCTGGGGTCAGTGTTATTTTCACTATTTATTAGCACAACATGGTGGATAAAATCACAAATGTTTTGGTAAAGTTTGCAGACAATACTAAAATAGGTGCAGAAGTGGGTACATTACAACAAGTAGCCTCCCTTAAAAAGATCTAACGATTACAGAGGATTGGGCAAAGGTCAACGGCATGGCTTTCAACACTAACAAGTGTGTTGCGATGCACTCTGGGGAAGGTAATGAGTTTAACACTTATTCCCTAGGTGGGGTACAACCGAAGGCTGTAGATAGTGAAAAAGACCTTGGTATAATAATTACTAGTGACCTTAAGTTTAGCACACAGTGTAGTGAAGTCATCAAGAAGGTCAATAGGATAATATGATGTATTAGAAAAGCCTTCACAACAAGGAATGGATTATGTATACTACCACTGTACAGGTCTTTCATTAGGCCCCACTTGGACTACAACTCCCCCCTTTGTGGAACCTGTACCTGCGAAGGGACGTCATAGGACTTGAGGGTGTCCAGAGGAGAGTGACCAAATTGGTAGATGGCCTAGGTAATTTGGGTTATGAACACAGGCTGCTTGAGCTACTTCTGTAGCCTTTAGAATTAAGACGAACAAGGGGGAGACCTCTTACAAATGTATCACATTTCAAGGGACAGTCAGTTAATGGAAACTTGGTCCTAGTTATTAACAAAAGAGGCTTCTCCCTCAGAAGCCATAACTATCAACTACTGTTAACATACCCAAGGAGAAATAACAGAAGGTATTACTACACTCAAAGAATAATACCCAAATGGAATAATTTACCTAAAGAGGTGGCAGAAGCCAATACCTTCACTATCTTTAAACAAAGACTAGATGAACATCTCCTAATACCCTTTGGTATCAAATAACCTGTTAGAGCGGAAGATGGATGTTATGGGCATGCGCCTTCTGTTAATCTGACAAACCCTAGTACTGAACCTAGTATTGAACTCCTGTGCTTGCTACTGGACCTGTGCTTACTGCGGAACTGCTTCACCAGCTTTCCTCTTGTCTTCCACAGCTGCTGATCTCCTTCCTCTGGAAACTTTTGGAATTCTGCCAAGATGTCCTTCCTGCTGTAGGCTGTCTTGCTGTTCAGATTCTGTAGGAATATTTAGGGTCCCCTCAGGTTCCACTGGCCTTATATACAACCCCAGCAAAAAATGGAGTGTACTGGAAAATGCTGGACTTCCAAAAAGTAAACTTTATTACAAAACAGAATAAAAGCAACTTACATTCATTTTGTGTGGCAGCATGCCTCTAATGTTTTGTACCTAAACAAGACTGTAAGGTGTTTTTATTCTATTTTGAAATAAAGTTTACGTTATTTGGAAGTCTAACATTTCTAGTATACTCCCAAGGTTTTACTGGTGGTGCCTGAGCCTGAACAGTTTTTAATAGTCCTCTGCCATACTGAGAGTGGCTCTTTGTGTCTGTACTTATATTCATCCTCCTTTCACTCAGCACTCTGCCAAGTTGCCCTGTCCAATTAGGGTAGGGTGACTACTTTGGATTTTTCCAGGCCTCATATAGGGTCCTCAATGCCATAGGTCTCTGTAAAATGCAACCCCAACTATCTGGGTCAGCTCCTTTCCCCACCTTTGTTTGAGATCTCTGGCTCTTTCTACATTTTTATGTCTGCAGTGGGCAGAGCCTGCAGAGCGTTTTGCATCAGAAAAGGACCTACATAATGTTTTCTGTCCACACAACACGATGAAGTGTTAAAATGGTTTCTTCCACGGATAGCCCAATTACTACGCCGACTGTAGCTATTTTTCTTGCCGTTTGATGTCTTTAAAGGTCCCCTTCCCTGGAGAGTATGTTTAACCAGCCCCAACTCCGCCCCACATTGCCACACAGCATTGTTGACAACCGCAAAATCTGTCAATCACTTGAAGTAAACATGGAAGTAGGCAATTCTGCAGCTTTACATACTAATTAAAATGTTAATAATACCATCTAAAAATGCTGCAAATTCCCATTGGTTTTCAGCCAACAACTTTGATTTATTGGCGTCAGTGACTGCGGCCGTGGCCTGTGCAGTTGCGCCATATCTGTCTCTCGTCTTTATGATTTGCCTTTCTCTTTATTTTTTTGTGAAGTGGACTCTGACCAGATCTTCTTTGGTTTGCTTCAGCTAAAATGCTCGTGAGGCATGTCTGATGCGCAGTGCCTGCCCCTATCTCTCAAGGGCTTATGCCATTCTTAAACTGCTGCCACCTTTAGAAAAATCTCACTGGAGTTTTGACAAGTAACAGCATTGTGTCCTTGTGGACTGGGTGTGAAATGGAGGCCCATATTCTCTCTGGATAGCCCCTGAAAGGTCCAAACATGCACATAGAAACACACACCTAATTGTATAATCAGATTTATTTTCATGAGTATCTTTAAGCCTCCTTTCACACGAGTGACATCCAGTGCAATTAGACTTGGATGTAGGAATGAAAATTAATCTGATTATGTGTTCAGGACAAGTGTAAATTAGTTTATAGAACTCAAACATGCTAATTTAAATAAACAGCTACTTTTGATTGGTTAAACTGCTGATGACATGCATATGTGAAAATACACATTCATCTTTATGGGAGCACATGAAAATAAATGTTTATTTACATGTATGTCTACCTACCAGCTGGTCTAGATAAGTGTTTATTTGCCTCTGTTTATAACCACCCCAGGTGTGTCTGCATCTGTGCGTGTGAATGACATATTATATATATTATGTATGTAGATACATATTATGTATAGCTATATAGATATACAATAGTATAGTGGTGTAACAGTCTGGTAAACTGGTAAAACCTGAATGATGTAGGTTTAATAAAGCAGTATATACAAAAAATTAATTTAGAAATCCAGGTTTTATTTGCCAGCCCTGAATTGTATTAAACTCTGGAATAAAATCAATTACATTTATTCAATTTGTTGTCCCCAGTGGTTACTGAGGCAGTGACTTCCTCTCTTAAAATTATAATTATCTAATAAAATGGCATATCTTAAATATTTATAAAATAATGAACCAGCGCCACTGCTCAAACTACTGAGTTAAAGTTGAAACGTTAGAGAAACGTCCAGAAGTAAATGCCACAATGCACACATTATTTTAAACATATTATATGTTTAGCCATTAACCTAATTACAGAGCTAAATGTTTGTCACCCCCGTTTGTAAGAATTAACTCATACACATTTTATGAGACCAGCCACGTCTCCTGTTGCAGCCATTTATAAATTATCACTGTGTTTGCTCAATGGGATAATAATTGTCCTCGTTCATGTTTTCCCCCAGAGATCTGCTCTCTCAAGAAATGTGCAGAAACAGAGGAAAGCAAAGAGGAAGAGGAGCCCGAGTCCAGACCAAAGCAGTGGACTCGTAGGAAGCCCCGGTTCTTTTTTCTCAGGCGCAGGTCTTTGAGCTGGAACGATGGTTCAAGCAGCAGAGGTACCTGTCAGCACCGGAGAGAGAACACCTGGCCAATACCTTAAAACTCACCTCCACTCAGGTTAAAATATGGTTCCAGAACCAACGATACAAGTGCAAAAGGCAGAGACAGGACAAGTCCCTGGAGATATCAGGCCACCACCATCCACCCCCTCCAAAACGGGTGGCGGTGCCGATGCTGGTGCATAATGGGAAGCCCTGCATAGGGGAGTCTCCGAGCTACAACAGTGCTACCTACAATGTAGGGGGCACCCCCTATTTCTACAAC
Organism: Neoceratodus forsteri; assembly: GCA_016271365.2. Taxonomy (NCBI): domain Eukaryota; kingdom Metazoa; phylum Chordata; order Ceratodontiformes; family Ceratodontidae; genus Neoceratodus; species Neoceratodus forsteri. Next base: position 908,835,974 of record CM028131.1, on the reverse strand, counting down.
AGCTACTCCAAGGCCTACAACATGTACAGCAACCCGGCCTACAACTTCAACTACAGTTGCACTTACTCAAGTCTCCCCTCTTCACAGCCCACCACCGCGGCTAGTGCGGCCTTTATGGACATCAGTAACATTACCAGCCTCAGCCCCACTGGGCAGCCTAGTAGCCACCACCACCAGTCAGCCACTGGTCCAGCCTGCCAAGGCACACTACAGAGCATACAGACATGGTAGCAGCAGGTGTGAGATGGGCTCACAACACCAGGCAGCCTGCATCTCTCACACAAAGCAATGACACCCCTGCCAAATTTCTCTTTCCTTATATTGTATGCGGTTAACAATTTATTAAATACCTGTGTTACATATCATAGCAACAGAATATAGACTGGCACAAACATCATGTTACAGACAGGAAGAGCGCTGCATCTTTGGAAGCCTACAAAGGATATACTGTTGCAGAATTATCAACCAGAAAAAAAGGCACTGTCACATAGAATTATTATTGTTATTATATATGCAGTTGTCGTGGGAGCTAATTAATCTTTTAAGGCACAGCAAGATGTTGATACATAATATATTTCTCTGGCCCTGAGGAGTTCCAGATAACGTATTACTCCTTACTAACTAAAAGAAACTGGCTACTGTTTCACAGATCTGTCAATGTATATATAATCTGTTTTCAAAGTGAAGAAGGCTGGAGATTTACAGCAAGCAAAATCACGGAACTAAACTGTGGCATCTGAGGTGCCTTGTGCATCTCAACAAATATCTCAGGATACAGTCTGCCTTTTGGAAGGCCAGCAGCTCCACGCTGGTCAGGGAACAAGTTAACATTACAGCAAAGTAATATGTTAGCAAAAAGCCATATATGACAATACATAACTCTGGACAGTGCAACACAGAATGTAAAGGGTTTGAACCACAGCTGTTTTTCAGACATTTGACCTCCTTTCCGCCTTTGGACAAAATACTGTAGAGAATTATGAGGCCCCATATGACTAGTGTGATGTCATAACCCAGGACCCACACCAAGTGCTGGGCCGAATTGGTGGGGGAACACGACTCTAAGAAGGGACTGTAAGGTGATCATGCCTTGTAGGGCAGATCAATTTCCGGAATCCTTTGCATTGTTCAGGCTGTCTATGCTGTCATATTCTCAACACCTTTAGTTCTGCAGACGGAGTTTGTTTTTATAGCTATAGCTCTGAATGGTCTCACTGATATCCGTAAATCGAGAATAGTTTGAGACCCCCTTACCCTCTTAAGTCATGCATAACTTATCTCTCTCACTCTGTCTCTCTCTCTGTCTACATGTCTGTCTATCTATGTGGTATAGACGAGCCTAAGATGTACTTTTTATATTTACAATAACCATCTGCATCATATCTCCCCCTCCATGTAGGACTCATTTTACAACATGCTTGGAAAATGGTGTATTGTACATATAACTGCATATTTAAATACATTGCCTGCAACCCGAGTGGAAGGAGGTTGTAGTGTCTTTGTATTAAAGCACGTTGTGTGGTCTAAAGCAGTCCGAATGCACTGCAAGAACTATATAATTAAATACCAAGGTGCAATATTTTCACAACCTCTCATCCTACGAGTATGTTGTTTTCCTAAATGTACACATTGTCTGAATGTATAAAAGGAGAGGCAGACAAGCATAGGAGAGAAAAGGAAGAGCTGTCTGTCTGTCTATCCATCTACATATCCAGTGTGGAATGAAAAAAAAAACAATTCACTGGGGGACCCCGTCACCTTTGATACAGTCTTGAACATGCCTGGCAGATGTCTGGGGCTGGCTTCCTCATTATTATGTTGCATTTTTCATTTTATATATGAGCAGTCCCTCCACATTTTACGACTGGAACTGAGTCAGACTTTTAATTTTACTCCTGGAATGAGTTCTCCCAGGTCCACAGCTCCCACTCTACTTCCACCACTGCATGTTTCACTTGTATGATAAATTAGGAGATGCACACATTAATTTATAACATAATAATTTAAGGTCTGAGGGGACTAATTCCATTAGGTTTGCCATAGAAATGTCAATGCGCATATGTATCAAGTAAGCACTAATTGAAAGGGATCCAAAACAATTTAAATTAATTTGTACCAGTTTAAAGTATACCATATTACAAATTGCAGTTTTGAAGTTACCACCAGCAATGATCCTTTGGACACTGAAGGCCGATTGCTGGAGGCCATGCCGAAGTTCTGCTGCACCTAAGTCGTAAATATTCTGACCCTGTTTAGGCCTAATTCCACACCCTCCTGATTTCCTTGTCATTTAAAAATGTCTCTCTCAGCGCCATTTGTGGAGGGTGACCCTGCCACACTCGAGCAGATTGTTAGTGTGCCAAGCTGTGAAAGGGGAAGTCAGTGTGCAAAGAACGCCTTTGAGATGCGCTATTTAGAGGTCTCCAATGCGCTGAAAGAAGGGCTGGGGTTGGAGAGGAAGGTAGGGAGAATAGCTTTTTATTGCATCCCTGAACAAAAGGTGTGTGGTAGGAAGGAGAAGTGGTGCTGGCAGGAACAAAAACCCCAGCTATGCGAGATTGACAGCCCTAAATACAGCCCTATTGATGGCAAGAGGTGGGCATCGGCGGGGCCGGACGGGGAACAGAAGGCTGTAGAAAGCTGTTTGGTTTTGTTCCCCATTTCCGCAAGCAGAGAAAGGCCGAGTGATTAGTGTAGCGTCCCCCCACAGCGGCTGGGCAGGGCAGCCCAGCAATGGCATTCAGTGGGGGTCTAGTCGGCTGAATGAGGGTCATTCTTGCTACATGTCGAGCAATGTTCCTGCAGCAGCATGTCAACCAATAGGGACAGAAAAACAGTGAAGGAGTAGGGACAAGCAGAGGGGGTTCAGTTGAAGGTTCAATGGGAAAAGGGAATTCAGCCCTGGAAACCACGGCACTTCTCTCAAATGTCAGATCAGAGCTCTGGGAGGTGAGCAACATTTTAAGAGTGTATCCAAATGCTTGTAACAGATTGCACAAATAGTGTGCACCAGTGTGTGTGTGTGTGTGTGTGAGAGAGAGAGAGAGAGACTACAGAAAAGTTGCAATTAATGCCACTATAGGGACAGTGGATCCTTTGTTTCACCCCAGTGAAAGGAGTAGATGAAGTTCGGTGGGGGGGGGGGGTAGAAAAAGAAAGTGCTGCTGCCTTTCTTATTCCTTGGTCTGCCACCTGAGCCACTAAGCTGGAGACAAAATGGGAAAAACAGGATAAAGTCAAGAGGCAATCCAGGAGGCATATAGCACGAAACCATACTGTCTCACATGTATAGGGACAGCCCTCATTTTTACCCATGAGAATTGCTCTCTTCTCTCTCCCCCCACCCTCTCATTTTGACGGATGTGAAAAAGATGATGTCCTCTCAAAGAAGGTGATGAAATCAGCTCATACATTAATCAAAAAGCTCATAACACTCATGGTATTCACATACTATCATTAATCTTGCACAAGTAAAGCTTTTAGCTTCTGTGGTTTTCAGTGCTTATAGCTTCATATTTAATTGTGTCTTAAATTTCCGCATTTTGATTACCTGTGTCCCACATTTTCATGGCAGTAGGTAGAGAGGTCTGTATAGAGTTATCAAGTAACAACACAGCTTCATTACCAGTAGCCTGTGGGTCTGTTATTATAAACTGCAGAGGTGTTGTTAAAGAGCAGTCCAACCATGAAGCAGATTGGAGAATAGGCTGGGGGTACCTCGGTGACATCACATGCATACAGATCAAAGTCTGCCTCCTGCTGCAGGTTCAGTGTGCTTAGAATTTGGGGTCCGTGGCTGCAGGGTGAGTGCTGAAATACTCGCATGGTCTTGGTTGTATGTGCACCATGAGGCACAACACTAGTACACAGAGTCACAACGGCAGGCCACAAAACAACACATACAAACACAGGCACATACATAACACAAAACGGATAGGTGTCACAAAAACCAGCACACATGGGCACACCATAAAACTAACACACACATGCACACACACACACACACACACACACACACACGCACTTCCACTTTGTGAGTTATTTTACATAAGTCAGGTCCGGGTTCAATCAGGGTTGATGTGCTGTAATATTACCACTTTCACCCAGGACAGGTGGCCCAGCTCTGTAAGATGCATGCATAAGTGTGTGAGTGTGTGTGTGTGTGTGTGGGGGTGCAGGCTCTTCTCTGAACACCCCATTTACTGACTTGTTCAGGAAATAGAAGACTTCAATCATATTTCTTTCTTTCTTTCTTTCTTTCTTTCTTTCCTTCCTGCCTGCAAGTCCAAGTTCAGTTTCTGAAGAAGTCAGTGAAATGTGTGTTCAGGTTCCGAAGAAAGTGAAGTGAGTGTGTGTGTGTTAGTGGTAGCTGTGATGGATGCAATGTTCTTTTATCAAGACCAAAGCTTCATAGCTGTCCCGCTAGGTAGAGTATTTATGGACTATCCTTGGTCACAGTCACATACAGCACTCCCAAATATCAGCATCTGCTCGGGTGTTCTCGGACAGATCTGTAGCCTGTAGGTAACATGTGTGATCTTAGTTGGGTGCCAGCCAGTATTGGAACTAAACTTTATGAGTGTTGGAAGCTGGGGGGGGGGGCTAAGGATCATATCTTTAAGTTGAGCCCCCTCTTCCCATTATAAGTCAATGGTAGTGATTCGTAAGCTACCGGGGCTCTCTTCAGAGCTGGGGGGGGTGGGTGGTAGCTTAACCCTGGCAAGCTCCCCTGTAATTCCAGCACTGTTACTGCCAGCACATAAACTCGGTCTGCTATCATTCAGTGTAGATTGCTTCTCAGTCAGGAATAGAAAAACGAAACCTAGAAGTGAGTGGAAGGATTGCAGGGCTTGCCTTTACAGGCCTGGCGAGTGAGCTGTGACTTGCAAAGCAAATTTATGAAAATATGTGAGATATACATGGAGATTGATAGATAGATAGATAGATAGATAGATAGATAGATAGATAGATAGATAGATAGATACATACATAGGTAGATCGATCAATCTACATGTGGCCTGATCAATTTGAAACATTTTTCCATAACTTCGCTTGAGTATTGTTCCTAGTTATGTCCCTTGTTCCTATGATGTCCCAGTTGCTCTACTTCACTGTACAGTGGATGACTTCTTGTGTTGTCCAGGCTGTGTGAACCCAGGTATCAGTGAGCTGAGTTATTCTTAGCAGACAGAATAGAAAGAAACATACTGGGAGGGAAGCCGAAGTCTGGGTCCCAGTGTTGCACAAGTGCAGAGCACCAGTATATACAGACTTGCCGCTCTCCCTGTCTGAGTCTAACCAGTGACAGTGCGTCTCAGCCCTGTAATGTGTAAGGTTAATTTCTGACTACAGATCCACAGGTCGCAGTGCTTGCTGATATGGCTGGGGTGGGGTGAGCAGTCTACAATGAAAATACTAAACATCTGGAAAGTGTGGGTTATTAGAGACTGGTTTCACGGCGACCCCCCAACACACACACACACACACACACACACACACACACACACACACACACACACACACACACCCTACCTAAAATGAGTTCAGAGTATAACCGGTCTGATATAACAGAGCAGACATGAAAGTTCAACAGGAAACATTACCCTTCCACACTACAATCCCAATAATGCAATCCAGTTAGCTCCATCAATTTTATTTAGCGCGATTTATGTAAAAGTATCCCAGAAACACTTTACATTGGGAGAGAGACACAGTAAAGCACTTGATGCAAGATACATTTTTATTTTATTCAGTTTACAATTTATTTACCCAGGATATCCCAGCTGAGATGCAACATCTGGGTTACTGTGTGGTCTTGCTTCTACCTATTTCCGCAAGTGGGTAGACGGGAGAACTGAGAGTTGAAATGACTTGTTGCCCAAGATCTTGCTGGGCTCTAACAAGGTTTGAATTCATGATCTCCTGGTTCCCACGGAGATGTTCTAACAAGCAGACCATATTTCGGGGAGAGAGAGAGAGGAAGTGAGAGAGAGACATCGGGATAAACCACACACTACTTGTACTAGATCTTGTGATATATACTAACTGAGAAAGACAGATAAATCAAACATTTTGGTAGTGTTATTGTCAGTTGACACGTTACTGTCATTAAACAAAACATACACACACATGCCAAAGGAGCTGGCAAGGAGGCGGAGACAATAGGGGAGACCAGTTTAAAAGGGAATGTGTGGGGCAGGCAATGTGTTGGGCCATGAGAGGAGACAACAGTCGGGGAAGGGAGGGAGTTAGGGAATAAGATGAAAGAAGGAAGAAAGAAAGAAAGAAAGAAAGAAAGAAAGAAAGAAAGAAAGAAAGATGTGAACTTATGTTGTCAGTTTTTCTTTTAACCCTTTTTATGTCTGCAGTGGGTGGAGCCTGCAGACGTTTTGCATCAGAAAAGGACCTACGTAATGTTTTCCGTCCGCACAACAGATGAAGTGTTAAAATAGTTTCTTCTGTGGAGAGCCCAGTTACTATGCTGACTGTAGTTGAAGAGCCCTATTTTTCTTGCCGTTTGATGTCTTTAAAGGTCCCCTCTCCCAGAGAGTATGTTTAACCAGCCCCAACTCCGCCTCACATTGCCACACAGCATTGTTGACAACGGCAAAATCTGTCAGTCACCTGAAGTAAACATGGAAGTAGGGAATTCTGCAGCTTTACATACTAATTAATATTTTAACAATACCCTCTAAAAATGCTGCAAATTCCCATTTGCAGCCAACTACTTTTGATTTATCGGCGTCAGTGTCTGCGGCTGTGGCCTGTGCAGTTGCACCATATCTGTCTCTCGTCTTTATGATTTGCCATTCTCTTTATTTGTATCACTTCCTTATTTCTGCTATCGCTGTGCGGCCCCCTTCTGACCAACTCCACCAGCTCTGTCACCCAGAATTACAGAGAGTCGGTCGCCATTCTACCGCCATCTGTTTTTCTGTTTTCTCTCCAATTACCCGAGGGCCTCAGGTGAAGGATGCATGCATGTGGAGGCATGCATGTGCCTTACAGCCCCAGTAATGGCCCTCCTCCTACCTGCCCCATTTTCGGCTTAACGGCGGCACCCCTTTGCTTCCACAACCCACTGGCCTCCACCAGGGGGCAGCCATGAGCAAGGGATGCCTTCTCACCTCCCCAGAGAGGACAGCTGCCTTGACGGCCAATCTATCCAGCTCTGCCCTCCTCCCCATGCCGTCCTCCGATGCCAGCATGCCGTGCCGGTGAGATGTCCAGCGTCTCAGCCCTCTACACCACCGAACTGGCCATTCTCTTTATTTTTTTGTGAAGTGGACTCTGACCAGAGCTTCTTTGTTTTGCTTCAGCTAAAATGCTTGTGAGGCATGTCTGATGCGCAGTGCCTGCCCCTATCTCTCAAATGCTTATGTCATTCTTAAACTGCCGCCACCTTTAGAAAAACATCACTGGAGTTTTTAAAATGTGCATTCCAAAGGTTAGTTTTCTGTACACATTTTATGCAAGATTGTACTCCTCATCATCAGTTTCTTAGACTGTTGAACAAGTAGTAGTTTAAATGCTGAACACCAGTTTCAGTTGCGTTGTACAATTCACATGGAATACTGCCCCTTTAAAATGTTAAAAAATAATTTATTCCCATGGGAAAACACACTATGCAAAAGGAGAATGTAGTACTGCATATTGTATGAATGGTGGTCAACTCAGCGCCTGCCTGTTTTCTTTCATAAGCACACAGTATGTTGAACAGATTGCATATATGGATGGCAGCTCCAAACAGTAGAACTTTAGCACCACCAAACTGTCGCCAGCAGCAAAAAAAAAACATATAATCAATAAACCTTAGGCATAGGGGATCATACTTATGTGAGAGATGTGAGAGAGCGGAGGATATTTTTGGTTTTCATACTGAAGAGGCTCTCCCTTAATATACTGCCTAACGTTTTTATTACTAACCCTTACTAAACTCTCTTCCTTGTGAAGTAAAATATATGAAATGACACTGCCATGGAACACAAGTAACTATCTGCATACAATAAAATATGTCAGTATATATTTATACAGTTAATCCAATAGGAATTATGAAGTTGATCAAATGTTTATGCTGCTCTGTGAGGGTTGCATATGTCTTCCTGGTTAAAACACACTTCAGCTTCAGCTGCACGCTACCCTCCTCATGCTCTCCAGTGCAATGTATCACATTATCTGCAAACATTAACTCATGTCAATGCTGTAGTAAATACAATACATTACACTTCACTCCACTTTTTCTACATGGTCAGGGACATGGTGCAAAATGGTATATCTCTTGCTGCAACTTAATAATAAAACTTTATTCAAAATTTCCTTATGCCTATATGTTCGTCTTACTGCAGTTTCATAGTTCAAATGCTTTACGGAGGTGTTGACCAGGTGTGCGTCATACAACTACTCCCATTTGAAAATACCACCCTTTAGCTGCTACTGTTTTTGATCTTAGTTTGGGTTAACTTTGTATAATTAATGTGACGTTAAGACCCATTGTCCATTTTTTTTCTGCACACCAGTCACTTTTCTGTTAATGTTTGGAGGCCTGTAACTGTGAGGTTATAGTTTTGAAGACAAACTCCCTTATCATCTTTCCGAGCTAACGGGGAAACCCTTTCCTTTTTAGTGTAAATGACATAATTATTACTGTTACTATGAATGGATGACATTATTATTACTACTAATGTCAATGCTATTGCTATTTTATGCTCTGTTGGGTAAAATGGTGGTTAGTAGCGAACTTGTGCTTTACTTCTGAACACTTAACATTCTGAGGGCCTTTGGAGTAATATTGCCGAACAACAATAAAATGCTTTTTTGAGCGAAAGCAGTATATATGGTTAAACAGACTGAATAACTCCCTTTATGATAGATAAATAAATAAACAATGCTGGTCAGTTGTAAAATCAGAGTACACACGCACGCGCGTGCACACGCCTGGTTCAATACCTTGGTAAAGAACTTGTTGCAGTATACTGTAAATGAATGTGATAACCAACTTGTTTTCTCCCATTGAGCTGTCTACTTTCCTCTACAATGACTGTCTTAAGTGTTTCTTCCTGAGGGCTATTTACCCCCTCACATGGTCCCGAGTTGGGGTTGTGGTTACTTTCTATCACATTCCTGGGGTATAAATAAGTGTGATCAGAATGTAAATAAATATACTTGTACTTAGATTGAGTATTACAAGAGCCGAACTGACTGCACCTCCTGGAGTTGTGTGTCTCCACAGATTTGCGTATCAGTTCAGTAGTGCTTCAACAGCAGAGATATGATGGTGCGGTGGTACAGCACCTGTCCTGAACTGGATTTCTGCACCCCTTCTAATCGTGGTCGCAGTCTCTGGTTCATTAACTGAAGGATGCTGGATTGTCGGGGGACAAATTCATACTATTTTTTTGTGTGTTTGTGTGTGTGTGTGTGTGTGATCCAGGAGCTGTTTAGTAGAAACAATGTGTTAATCACCATTTCCTATCTCCTTTAAAGGCACCTGGGGCTAGGCTGCCTAAAAAAGGAGATCTCTGCAGCTCAGTCTGCTCCAGTCAGGCACATGAATTGAGACTGGAGAGGGTGAGGGGCATACAGCACACAGTGGGATGCTGCTGGAGGGTTTCTTTACAAGTGCAGTAAACTCCATGTAGGGCAGAGTTGGGGTGGGTTAAACATACTCTCCAGGGGAAGGGACCTCCGAAGCCATCAATCAGCAAGTAAAATAGGACTCTTCAACTACTATAACTTATACAGTCAGCGTAGTAATTTGGCTTCCATAGAATATAACATAATCTAAAGGAAAACACAGGAAAATCACCTTGGTGTTATAGGGAAAATGCCAAATCAATCTGGGAGCACTGTATAGAGTAGCTGGCTGCATAGGATGTGTGCTGTACTACTACTAATAGACTATTTATTTTCTTCTTCTTAGTGTTAATCTATGTAAAAAAATAGCTTAACCTAAATTGCAATGTTCGGCAAGCCATTGGGTGGGGGGAGGGAGATAAATCCGGATTTATGGCTAGCTACTACCGGCCTTGTTCAAAAACAACTAGGGCCAGTCAGAAAAGTGGGAAATGTTAATCAACTGCGGCACACAGCTGAGTGTCAGAATTGTTTGCTTCTGGAGGACTGGCAGTGGTCTGAATGGCCCATATTACCCCTGGCCCCTTCCCTCTGTTTTCATTTATTTGACTCAAGTTCTCTTCAGTTTGGTATTGAGATTTGCTGTTGTTTTTCTGTTGTATGTTTGGAATGAGTTGCATTTTGTTGTCTGGTCTGCACTGTGATGTTCAGTCTGCCTGTCTGTCTTGAGGGAAATAAATAACATGAGTTTTCATATTTAGTGCTATCGATCATACATAATTGCCTCAGCTGCCCTCCTCACTGTTCAGGGTGGTGATCTTGAATGTGGGTGATGAGGATTGACTCAGCCAGTATGGGCTGCCACCAGCCCTCCTTGTGGCTTTAACTGAGTGGCAGTCATTGGAGAAAGAGATCAGAGCAACAATTGCCTTTCCCTTCTTAGACCTTGGCCTCAAGAACTACAGTGATGTACAACTGTGCAAGGGAGTGTGTAAATTATTTGCAGCATTTAAATTGTGTGTTTTGTGTGAAATATGTTTGTACCATTTGCTGCCAACTATGTATCATGAAATCTTGTGTGTGTATGTGTGCGTGTGTGTGTGTGAAATCCACAACGGGTCATCGACAAACTTTTTGTTGAACGACCTAACAACAAAACCGTCAGGTTGACCGCATTTTGCAGTCAGCTGCCGGTTTCGGAGAACTGCAAGAGTTTTCTTCAGGGGGCTTCACCCCCCCCCCCACTTAGGGGGGGTGTATACGTGTGTGTGTGTGTGTGTGTGTGTGTGAGATTGTGTGTGCATGTGTGTGACTGTGTGTATCTGTGTGTGTGTGTGTGTGTATTGTGGGGGATAATGATGCTAACCTACTGAAACTGAATCAGATTAAGCTGTTTGTGCAATGTCAATTTCAGTTTACTCACAAAAAATAACGTGAAGATTAATTATTTTGTACTGTACACCAACAACTGTGAAAAGCACTCCAGGGTTCTGTTTATTTAAGTTCAAGATGTAGTCTGTAAAAGGAAACATACTCTTAGGAGCAGTGACTTGATATTTAAAATATGCAAACTTGTCCTATGTCAGCCTCCCATACAGCATTTACTGCCCAACAGAGACTATGCTGGCCAAGCCAGGAAAAGCCTGACATGGACTATGTTGGGACCCTTTCCACCATCACCTCCATGCTCTCTTAACAGCTTCATGCAGACGTGGGGGCTCTGACCAGAACTTGTTGCACTTGCAATCTGTGCATGCAGGCTCTTGCTGGGTGCAAGGGAGCAGGGCACATACCTCTATGGTACCGTGCACAGCAGCAAGCCACCAGGATATAGAACAAGCCCCCCTTCACAAGCATGCACACTGGTGAATGGCAAGCCTCATTGTAGCCAGTGCTCTGGTTAGGTGAATGGGATCATTTCCACCTTTGTACCACTTATTTTTTTAGTCTGTGTAGCAACAAGAAGTTTTCTGCTAGACTCCCTCAACACAGGATGTTAAGTGCTTAAGGACTATTATGCTAATAGTCTATAAACTGCCAGCCTGGTAAATAATGGAACGTGATAACTGAGAGCAATGATAATTTGCCAGATTTCACTCCGGCAGATGGTGGATACTGAGGGTTGATTATCAAGGGAATTAACATGCAGGATGATTGGTACAGGGGAAAAAGCAGGCAGATAGCGAGGGTGGTGGACAATGAAGGAGCAAAAAATTGAGGGAGCACTTTATTCATTTGGTGGGCCACATTTTATGTCTGACCCACACTGCTTTTGAAATCAGCATTAACCCTTACTGTGTCATGGGCTGATATATCAGTCCAAAATTCCTACATGTTCTAATTCAGTTGGCAGCCTATGGGTTAAGCATTGAGAAATTATTTCTTGATCTCAGAATTGCTGGATAGCAGTTATTCAGGGGAAGTAAATAACTTAGTACTTTTTTCCTTACAAAATTGATAATTTTCAAAAAGTTTAAAGATTTCTCTTTGCAGGAAGCTCATGCAAAAAATCATGCAGTTGCATCCCACCTAATTCATGGTAATAGAGTCATATAAAATGACATACATTCAACCTACTGTGTGGTGATTCTTAATCTCTCCTTTTGGTGCCATTGCCAGCATTTCATCATTTTTTCCCTTTCCAGAACTGAATCCTCATTCTCTCTGACTACAGCTGTAATATCAATTACCAACATTGTTGCTCTAATGTATCTGATTAACAGTAGGCAGGTGTGTGTTTCTATGTGTGTGTGTGTGGGGGGGGGGCGGACTACAGAAAGGGATGTCACCACATCAGCTTTCTTCCTACTGTGCCTGAACATTGCCTTGCACAGGTAGAAGAACTGGATCCATCAGTACAGAATGAGCAGGGGGGCAAAGTATGCAATATAATTCTAAGGGTAGTGCTGTAAGAGGGAATGGGCTTCTAGAGTAATGGAAGTCTGGGATTAATGCTATAGGCTGTTGCATTGGAGATACTGAGAGAAAAGGTCTGCCGGAAAACATGAAGACCAACTTTACTAACTAATGTGCCTCTCACCAGGATAATCCACAAACACAAGAAATAAGGGCACCATCCACCAGCAAGTATTCCAGTGTTTGTTGTTTATTGCCACAAAATAAGCAATATAAAAACACAAAGCAAACAGAGTGCCATGTAGGCACTTCCCCACTCCTTAGAAGGCCTGACCGGTTTCGCACATGAGAGCTTCCTCAGGGATGGCCCCTCACCTCAAGTGTTGCATATTCATGCAAATGATATTTAAAGTGACAGTGTGCTTTAAGTGAATAAATCATAAAAAACACAAGTTAAAGGATGCTAGATTGCTGCTTAATATGTATAAATAATGCCTAAATTTAGAATGCATGTGCTTATAATTAAATACTATACATGCATTAGATTTGACACCTGCAATTTGAAGGAATGGAAGGTTGAGAGACGGGCACCATTGGTGGCAGTGAGTTTCATGCTTTGGCTTCTCTGTAGGCAGAAGAGAGATGGCCCATAGTGGGGTACAGCCAGTTTGCCATAGCCCATGTAACCTGTGCTATAGCTGCTGTTGGTCTTGGTTAGTACTGTAGGTTGCAGACCCCAGGAGGTATTTGACCAAGTAGGGCCTTTTTGACAAGTGAAGCAGAGTTGCAGGTGGTGCAGAGGTGGAAAGGGAGCCATTTAGTGTAGGCGTACATATCACATTAGTGAAAGCCCTGTTTCCTGTCAAGAACAAGTCTACAGGTGCAGTTCAAAGTCACACAAATTTTGTCGAGGACAGTGTTAGCAGCTGAGTAGATTACTGACCCATAGTCAATGACGAAAATGATGAGGCTGGAGATTAATTGTTTTTATCTCAGGGTGAGATTTGACCTGTTACTGTAGAGTAGGTCTATCCATTAGTGGATGCTTCTGACCATAGAGTCAGCATGGTTGAAGAAAGACAGGATGGAGTCAGAACAGATGCCCAGGTACTTGAAGGTCTGTACTTGTTTGATGGCTTCTCTATTCGGGGTGGTGATACTTAATCCTGGTCTGTCTTTTAGAGCATGATTACTCTTGAATAGTTGGGATTTTGTCCATTTTGAGTTGATGAGTAGCTTATTGTTGGAAAACCAGCAGCAAACTTTGCTGAAATCTGATTGGAGGTTGCATTTGATGGACCCCAGATCACAGTGTGTGTGTCATCAGCATATAACAGGATTTTGGAGTGGTCACAAACATCTGGGATGTTGTTTACAAACAGTGTGAATAGAAGGGGCTCCAAGATGTAGCCTTGTGGCACTCCAGTGGTCAGGGGCTGTAGACCGGAGAACACGACCCCACATTTGACCTTCTGGATCCTGTTGCTCAGGTAGTCAGAGAACCATGAGCTGGTGCCTGTTGATAATTCCAGCTCCATGAGTTTGGTTAATAGGAGGTCACAATTTACCATGTCAAATACCTTGGATAGGTCGAAGAAGGTAGCACCAATGTGGTCTCCTCTGTCCAAGGCAATTTGGAGCTCCTCTGTAAGTTCATATAAGGTGGCAGTAGTACAGTGCATCTTTCTAAAGCCATGTTGTTCAGTGGCCAGCAGATTTTGTGCCGAAAGGTATTCTACTAGTTACAAAGAAACATGGCAAGGCAAGGCAAAGTTTATTTCTATGGCGGCCAATCCCTGGGTCTCTGGGCACCTTACATTAAAACACGTAAAAACAACATATTACTTACACTCTATAAAACATATTCAATCTTAGAAATTAAAACAATAAATATTTTTCAGACTAATTAAAACAGTCTCAGGTAATTGATGCAAGTTAGTCTCCCTTGCCAGGGAAAGCCAGACAGAAAAAGTATGCCTTCAGCCCCTTTTTGATCACCTCAACTGTGGGGGCTTCGCTGACAACAACTGGGATTGTGTTCCACAGGATCGGTCAAGCGACACTAAATACGCGGCCACTGGAGGTTTTAATCCTGACCCTGGGAACATCAAGGAGGCCCCTAGTCACAGAGTGGAGGGAGTGGATTGAGTTGGCAAGTGAAAGGAGATCAGCCAGATAAACAGGGCCCAGCCCGTATAGGCTAAAGGAGAATTCTTAACACCAGAAATAGCTGTAAAATGCAAAATGCAAAATGCAAAAAAGTTTATTCCAACAAGACCAGATCTCTGTGCTTCAGCACTCCTGCCTTCTAAAGGGGACTGGTCTGGTTGGAATAAACCTTTTTGCATTTTGCAGCTATTTCCAGTGTTAAGAGTGCTCCTTTCGCTTAATTTCTGTAAGTTCATTTGAGGTTAGCTGCTGTCAGCTGGAGCGCCACCTCATAGTGTTTGTGCTGTTTCATTCTGTTTTTTTTACCCAGCCCGTATAAGGCCTTGTAGGTGAGTAAACTCACCTTGAAGATGAGCCTTCACCTGACCATTAGCCAGTGCAGAGCCTGCAGGACTGGGGTCACATGACTGGACCTAGACAGGCCTGTCAGCAACTGAGCCACTGCATTCTGCACCAGCTGCAGCTGATGGAGGGTCCCTCGAATGACTCCGAAGTATACAGTGTTACAGTACTCGAGCCTCAAAGTAACAAAGGCATGCAGCAGTGATGGCACATCCTCATAGACACTGATGGCAGAAAAAGACCCATGGTCCATCTAGTCTGCCCAAGTTCCCTAAATCTGTGGAATCATTTTTGGAACCTAATGTTCCCCCAGGTTGCTAACCTTCACGGACCTTTCCCTATTTTCTTCTCTAGTACTGTTAGCCTGTCCTGTCAGCCCAAGTCAACACTATTCCCATCATTCTATCCCAGGCCTGTTTAAATCCCCTTACTGTGCTTGCTCCCATCACCTCAGCTGGCAGACTGTTTTGGGGCTTCACCACCCTGTCTGTAAAGAAGAACTTTCTTATGTCTCTCCTGAACCTCCTGCCCGCCAACTTCCACTCATGTCCCCATGATCACGAGTTGATACTCAGGGTAAACAATTCCTTGCAGTTAATTTTATGAATTCCTTTGAGGAATTTGAAAGTCTTGATCATAACACCCCTCTCCTTTCTGGTTTCCAAGGAGTACAAAAGTTTAGTTCCCTGAGGTGCTCCTCATAGGATTTACCCTGCTGTCCCTGAATCATTTTGGTCACCATGCATTGTACTGTCTCTAACCTGTCCTTGACTTTTATGAGGTAAGGACTCCAGAACTGGGTACAGTAATCCATGTAAGGCTTCATTAGGGCTCTGTAAAGGGTAGTATTATCTCTTTTCTTCTACTATCACTATACTATAGTAAAGCCAGCAGGATGCTGGGATGCGCTGGGAGAGGCCCAATGCATCCCAGCATCCTGCTGGCCTTACTATAGGCTGTGTTGCAATGACTAGTTTGTTTAAGGGAGTTACTGATGGTAACTCCTAGATCCTATTCCTCATTTGTAGTTTTAAGTCTCTCCCCTTCCATTCAATACTCCATCATGGGGTTCTTTTCCCCGAGGTGCATTACCTGCACTTTTTTGCATTGAATTTTAACTGCCAGACCTTTGACCATCTCTTTAACTTTAGCAGGTCCTTCTGCTTGTTCCCTATTCCTTCTTCATTATCACCCTCCCACATAGTTTTGTGTCATCTGCAAATAAACCCAACTTGCCCTGGATTCCTTCACTAATGTCGATAATGAACATGTTGAAGAGGACTGGGCCCAGGACTGATCCCTGCAGAACCCCATTCGCTACCTCCTTCTCTTCTGATTTGACCATACTGACTACCACCCTCTGTCACTTTCCTGCTAGCCAGTTTCCCACCCAACTCACCAGAGATTTTGCTGCACCCAGGCCCCCCATTTTCTTAAGCAATCTCCTGTGTGATACTGAATCAAAGGTCTTTCTAAAGTCGAAGTACAGCAAGTCCACAGCTTGACCTTTGTCTATCTCTTTTGTAACTGAGTCAAAGAAGACTATCAGGTTGGTCTGACAAGACCTTCCTGTAACAAAATCGTGTTGTTTATCACCCTAGAGTATGTTGCTCTGCAGGTATTTTATGAGGTCCTCTTGAATCAGGGATTCCATCAGCTTCCCCACAATGGAGGTCAGGCTAACAGGCCTATATTTCCCTGGTTGCTCCTTGACTCCCCCCTTATGTAGCAGCACTTCATCTGCTAAATTCCAATCCACTGGGACTTCCCCTGCCAGACTGAGCTGTTAAACAGCTCAGCAAGAGGATCAGCCAGTTTGGTTGCAAACTCCCTCAGTATCCTTGGGTGCAGCCCATCCGGACCGGGGGCCTTAGTAACCTTGAGGGCTGCCAGCCCCTCAGAACTCTTTCCCTAGTGAACACTGTAGGGCTCATTTTTGGGATTCCCTTTGAAGCCACTTTAATGCTGTTTTCAGGCAGGGGCCCATCTTCTTCCTTAGTGAAGACTGAGCAGAAATAGTCATTCAGAGCATCAGCCTTTTCCCCATCCTTTTCTATCACACTACCCCCCTCTATCAGTCATGCAATTCCCCTTGCCTTTTTACGTTTTTCTCTAATATATTTAAAAAACATTTTTCTCCATTCTTCATGTGTCTGTTTTCACCTCCTTGATGACGTTCTTAGTTTCCCTGGCTTTCTGAAGATATTCCTCCCATTCTGCCTCTCCTTGCTTGCTCTTGTGTCTATAAAAGACTCTCTTTTTGGCCACTACCACTTCCTTGACTGTAGGTGAGAACCATAGTGGTTTCTGACCTATTTTTCTTTGTCACTACTTCTACGCATGTCTTCAATGCCTCAAGGAGAGCCCCCTTGATTGCCTTCCATTTCTCCTCCAACCTGCCTATGCTTCCCACCCCTTCTATCTTCTCCCTGACCAGCTCACTCATCTTATCGAAGTTCTTTCTTCTATAGTCAAGGACTTCAGTTTTTGACTGTGGCTTACCAACCTCTAGGGCCAGTTCAAACCACACAGAGCTGTGATCATTTCCCAGTGATTCCCCTACTCTCACAGCACCCACTAACTGTTGGTGAGTACCACATCTAGGACTGTTGGCTGCCAGGTGGGTTCTTTAATTAGTTGCACCAGGAGCTGGTTGCAGATGACTTTCTCAAGGACGTTTGACAGAGTGGATAGAATAGATGTGCACCAAAAGTTAGAGATAGCCATGGGATCCCCCGACTTGAACACTGGGACATCATTGGTTTGTTTCCAGACATCAGGGAGGGAGCTGTACTGGAGAGGGAGATTAAACAATTTCTGGATGGGCAACACTACTTCACCACTAGCCGGTTTGAGTAACTTCATATCAATGGAGTCTGGTCCAATTCTTGTTTTGGTCATGGCTTTACATAGGTATTTTCTTATGGTGTTAGTGTTTACCCTTTTAAAATAAAACTTAGATTACAGAATAGTCACAGAATAACAGCTTTTGGGACAATTTATGGTCTTCAGAGAAAATGAATTAAGCATGAGAACTCCCAAATGGAACCTCTTAAAAGTAATGCTGAAGAAAAGTAACAGAGACCACAGAGAAGCATAGCATCCAGAGTTGGTCAAAGTGGATGGAAGGGGTGACCTATGGAGAAAGTATGACAGAAAGTGGGGACATCAAGGCCAAATCCTCAGCCAAAACTCTCAATTACCTCCAGTATGGAGGGACACACATGCGGGCTGAGCACTGTGGACTGAAACTATTCCTGCTGTACCAAGGGAGGTCCTTCTGTGCTTATCTGATGGGGAAGCTGGTATCTTGTGGTAGAACAAAAGTAACTTACAGTATCTGGTGAGGAATCCAAATGTTTGAATATCATATCTCTAAAAGAGAAAGAAATGGGAAATGTGCTCTGGAACCCCAAACAATTCTGTAACAGCTACCCTGGAGAGAGTTGCTGCCATTAGCGAGTGTTACTTTTCTTTTAATCCATTTTTCTGGCAGATCAATAACTTCAAGTGAGTTTTTGTACACACTAATTTGTTGCTGTGTTTGAAAATCTTAATGTCATTCTCAGACTCTGTGACAACTCTTTTTTATATTTACTAGTTTTCTTTCTTACATTAGTCAATGTAAAACCTGAGGCATCAATCACAGTTGGGTTTTCTTGTTTTGTATGGGTAATTGTTATGTAGTTGGCTCAATATGAGCATTTCTCCTGAATTATATGACATGGGTTGTCCTGCACAGAAGAGTGCCTCTGTGGGTTGCCAGTTAAGGAAGCCTGCTTAGTGGACATCAAAACAGTGCCACAGAAGGTGGGCAATTAAGGTTCCCACTTAGTGGGCATCATAACAGTGCCGCCATAGGTTGCCAGTTAAGGAGTCCACTCTTTGGGCATCAAGAGCAGGTGGCCAATTACGGACCCTGCTTGGTGGGTATCAGAAAAGTACTGCAGCAAGCGGCCAGTTAAGGAGGCTCATGTTGAATTACTTAGTACTGCAGAAAGGCATACTAACTAGTATGGTGCCATACACTGGTAGCCTGTCAGGCTACTGGAACACCTGTTGAGCATGGTGTGAATCATCTGGAGCCATGCATCCAGACGCAGGAATCACCTCATCAACTGACTTTGTCTACCATCAGGTGTGGCTCTGGAAAAAGGCTATAAAAGGAGATAAAGTGGCAAATGCAGTTCATCAATGATGGCACCCACACCTTTGGCTCTGCATTTGAACCATACTGTACCCACCCAGCTGTTGTGACCACCAGTCAGATGGGCCACCAAACAGCTCCTCATTAACTTGTTCAGTTTAGCTTCAGGCTGCCTCCAGGAATAGGCAGATTTCAGAATGATTAGTCACAACACTACTTTCAGATAGTCCGCAGCAGGCTGTTGTGAAATGTACTAAAGTGCAAATTGCAGTTTGTGGATTGGATTTTTATTTTATGACTGAACTGCTGTGTGTGTTTGGGTTTGCTAAGCTTGTTGGTGTCAGGGGTGGCACAGACAGTGGGGAGGGGGAGTATCTGCAGGTCAACTGAAGATGCTAGTTGGGGGGATGAAACCTCTTGTCCCATGTGGTTTCCTTCCTGCTGTGTGCCGCAGGACATGCCATTTGTCACTCGTCAAGCAATGTCAAGTGTTGCAACATGCGTTATCCACACAGTAAACATTTAAAATCGAAAACACTTTGAAGAATGCCATTGTGGGTGCCCAATTAAGGAGCTTAGTCAGAGGGCATCAGAACAGTGCCACCACAGGCGGCAAATTAAGGAGCACTCTTTGTGGGTATCAGAAGAGTGTCACCTTGAGTGGCCAGTTAAGGATCCCACTCAGCATGCAGCAGTAGAGTGCCACCACAGATGGGCAATTAAGGAACATGATCAGGGTGGATCAGAAGAGTGCAGCTATGGGCAACCAATTAAAGAGCCCACTTGGTGGGTATAAGTAGAGTACCACCACAGGTGGCCAATTAAGGCACCCACTTGGTGGGCATCAGAAAAATGCCATCAGATTATGTCAGAACCCACCTGGCTCAATCCCCACTCCACCAACCATATACTTTTGGACTGGGTTCTAATCTCCCAGCCCCAATGCATAGTTGCAGGTTTATTGCTGGATTCATTTAGCAACCACTGCATGACATTCTGCATCATAAAACTCTGGTGTCCCCCCTCCTCTCCAAAATATATCTGGTCCAGGTCTCTCCAGTCACTAAATATCAATGTGCTCTGGAGCAACCTTGCTGAAACAGATTGTTCGGCTATCCTCTGCATCTAATATTGATGTGGCTCTTGTCCTATTTCACTCCAAATTCTTCACTGTCTGGGACATGCATGCCCCTTCCCCCCTTAGGAAATCTTCCCACCACCTCTGGATTGCCTCTGAAATCATTAACCTGTGCAAGTTCTGTGATATCAACTGGTCCACTATTAATTATCCCACTCCCTTCCTGACCTTATCTCTTACAGGGCTTTAAGGAGCAGATGTACTAAGCCTGTCCACACCACAGAATCACACTATTTCAAGGCCACCTCCAGAATGACCTTAACTCATTGTTTCCTAGCAGACGCCTGTAGTCGTCAGTAAAATACACTGGTGTGTCCTGAGGATGCCTGCAGAAGTCGGCTACTGACTCCCAGTGTGCCCTTACAATGTCTGGAGAAGTCACTTATATATTTTAATATATAGTGTAACAGAATATAATATATATTTGACTGCATAGCACCGTTGGAAAGGTAATTTTATGCTGAACAACTTTGCCACTGATATTTTGTGTATATCATGTATACTTTAGGAGTTATTCGCATTTGTTTATGGCATGGTGTGTATGGCTTATGTTGCCTGTTTTAGTGAAAAAAACATTTTTTTTTGCTGTTTCAACCAGCATAGAAAAAAAAATTACATATTATTATTTGCATACCACCATTGGAACGGTAATTTTGTGCTGAACAACTTTGCCTCTGATATTTTGTGTATATCATGTATACTTTAGGAGTTATTCACATTTGTTTATGGTGTTGTGTGTATGGCTTATGTTGCCCATTTTAGTGAAAAAAATATTTTTTTTTGCTGTTTCAACCAGCATAGAAAAAAACTAAATTACATTTTATTATTTGCATACCACCATTGGAAAGCTAATTTTTTGCTGAATAACTTTGTCACTCGTACTTTGTGTCTAGCACTTACAGTTCTTGCGCTATTAGGATTTGTTTGTGGCATGCTGACTATAGCTTGATTTTGCTTAGAAAGGCCCAGGATTTACTGTTAACAGCATACAGGAGACAAGTGGTGCAACTTCAGAGAGCTCCTGTGGAGGCAATGAGTTAACAACCCAGCTGAATTCTGGAAGGTAATCCACTCACTCTTTGACTCTCCCACACCCAGTCATCTCTCCCAATCCTTGTTGTTAATGGTTCACCTGTGTGTGACCCTCCCATGTTGCTGTTCTTGCTGAGTTCTTCACTACATCCTCTCTCTCTTCTTTCCCTTTCTGGCTCCTCTCCCTTTCTGCTCTTCCTCCCTCTGCCTTTCTTCCTCCTCCCCTGGCTCCTTCGGGCATGAGTTGAAACTTAAACCCACCCCATCTACCTCCATTACCCTTCCTCCTGACACTTCCCTGGACTGAGCATCAATCATCCTTGGCAGGGCATCTGGCTGGGTCTATACTCCCTGCTTAGTGGTTTCAATTCCACATCACCTCTGCAGTTCCCTTCAACTCGAGGTTAGGCTTACACTCATTTTTCAGGTCGCTCGCCTATTTCAGTATAATTATTTGCATACTGTGTATTACACAGAAATATAGAAACATAGAAATTGTCAGCAGATAAGAATGGCCTGGCCCATCTAGTCTGCCCATAAGCATTTCTACTGGATTACTGCTTCTGACCCACCCACTGCCATCCCTCTATGGTTCCCCTATGCCTGTCCCAAGCATGCTTGAATCTATACACAGTACTCACTCCCACCACCTCCTGAGGAAGACCATTCCATGTGTACACCACCATCTCTGTGAAGAATGTCCTCACATTCCCTCTTAACCTCCCACCTTCCAATTTCATGTCATGCCTCCTCGTTCTTGTGCTACTCCTTTATTGGAAAATGTCTCCCCCTGCACCTTGTTTGTACTTTTGAGGTACTTGAATGTTTCTATCATGCCCCCTCTTTCCCTTCTCTGTTTCAGTGAGTACATATTGCAGTCCCTTAATCTATCCTCCTAAGTCTTGTGTTGCAAGCCCTGTACCATCTTAGTCACCCTTCTCTGGATAGTCTCCAGCCTGTTAATATAATTACAAAGGTGCAGCCTCCAGAACTGCACACAGTACTCCATGTGAGGCCTGACCATGGTTTTATATAATGGCATCACTACCTCCCTCCTTCTGCTGGTGATACCCCACCTATGCACCCCAGCATGACACTGGACCTCCCAACTGCCTTAGTGCTCTGCTTTGACATTTTTGGGTAATCTAAAATAATAACACCCAGGTTTCTTTTATCCTTTGTGACTGTCAGCACCCCTCATCCTGTAGCTTTCCCCAGGGTTTCTGTGTCCCAGGTGCATAATTTTGCACTTATTTGAATTAAAGTCCTCAGATCAGTTTTCAAGCTTCCCCAGGTCCCTCCTCATTTTCTCCACCCCCTCTGGGGTAGCCACTCTGTTACAGATCTTGGTGTCATCTACAAACAGGCAGACCTTTCCATCCAGCCCTTCTGCAATGTCATCAATGAAGACATTGAATAGGACTGGCCCCAGGACCGATCCCTGAAGCACCCCACTGGTCACCTCCCCTCTTCCAAGACTGCACTCAATTTACCACCACCCTCAGCCTCCTGTCTGTTAGCCAGTTTCTAACCCAGTTTACCACTATGCCCCCCATGCCCAGCCTACCCCACTTGTTTATCAGCACCTATGTATGATAGCGTCAAAGGCTTTGCTGAAATCAAGGTAAGTGATGTCCACTGCCCCATCCTAATTTATTTCGTTTGTCACCCAGTTGAAGAAATCAACCAGATTTGTCTGACATGATCTCCCTGCTGTGAATCCATGTTGCTTATGGTCCTTGGCTCCAATGGCTTCTAGATGCCTCACTATCCTTTATTGCCGGATTTGTGTAGAAGGACCACATGTGCCCTCCTCCAATTCTCTGGTACCACCCCTGTTTTGAATGACTCAGTGAACATGGCTGCCAGAGGTTCTGCTATCTCCCTTCGCAGTTCTCTTAATATCCTTGGGTGTATGCCATCTAGTCTCCCATTGCTTTGTCCACATTCAGTTTAGTGAGCTCCTGCAGGACTCTTTCCCCTGTGAATGGACTATTGTCCACCTCTTCACCCCCTTGGCAACTGCTGTACTGCTTTGTCCCCTGTCCCTCCCCCTCTTCTGTAAATACTGAACAGAATATGTATTCAGTATTTATACCTTTTCTATGTCACCCTCCTTGCATTCCCCTTCCTCTCCCTTGAGCCTTGTAATCCCTCCCCTAATTTTTTTCTCCTCCTCCTCCTTTCGCTGATGTACCTGAAAAATGTCTTGTCCACTTTCTTAACTGATTGTGCTAAACCTTCCACAGTCCATACCTTTGCTCTCCTTACTGCCTTTCCCACTTCCCTTAGACACTCTAGGTACTCCTCCCTGTTGTCCTCCCTTTGGTTCTCCTTACATTTCCTGAACCCTTTCCTTTTTGCCCTGATCTTTACTGCTGCCTCCTTTGAGAACTACAATGTCTTTCTCCTACTCTTATCTTTGCATATCAATCTGATGCATTGGTTTGTTGCTTCCAGTAAGGCTTCCTTTAGATGCTTCCACTGTTTTTCCACTCCTCCTCTTGTCCCCATTATCTCCAGGGCTCTTTTGTTACTCCTCTCCATTTCGGCAGTCAGCATTTTTGAAATCCCAAACCTTTGTCCTAGTATGACTTGAGTGAGTCTCTGTCCCTATGCTGAACCACACAATGTTGTGATCGCTGGATCCCAGTTGCCCTTCTACATGGACATCTGCGATTTGATCCCTGTTTGTCATTAGCAGGTCTAGAAACGCCCTGTCTCTGGTGGAATCAAGCACATGCTGCCTGAGTCCAGCCTCATGGAGTGAATTAAGGATGCTCTGCTTCTGGCTGAAGCAGCTACACTGGTGTTCCAATCCATGTCTGGCATATTGATATCCCCCATCAGTAGAATTTCATCTTTGATTGCGATCTTGTGTATTTCCTCCACTAGCTCCCTGTCCAGTTCCTCTCCCTGTTCTGGAGGCCTGTATATCACCCCTGTGCATATTGCTGAGCCATTTCCAGGTTGAAGGGTGACCCACAGTGACTCAGCCTGCCCCCTGCCTACCCTGTACCTGTGTTGCCATTATACCCTCTCTGACATACAGGGCTACTCCCCCTCCCTTTTTGCCCTCCCTATCCCTCCTGAATAGAACATATCCTGGTGCATTTCTTTCCCACTCATGATTAGCTGTGTACCAGTTTTCAGTTATTGCTACTATGTCCAGGTCTCTTTGAGTTGTTAAGGCCTCCATGTCTGGGACTTTATTTCCCAGGCTGTGTGCATTTGTCAACATGACCTTCCATGTTTTACTGCCTGACCTCTCTCTCTTCTTGTTTTTTGTCCCCTGCATCTTCCTACCTTTCCTGATATTTTACTGTTGTGTTCCTGATTCCATTCCTACTCCATTTCTAACCAACTCTGATGACCTTGATAACAGCTGTCTTATTTTGTGTTTGAACATGCATTCCATATTGTGGTGTGATCACACTTTATTTTTGTACTAACTCATTTACTAAAGGTTTGCTTAATTGACTTGTTATTGTGTACCATACCTCTGCTCCTCCTGTTCCCTTCCCATGGGTGGCACCCAGAGATGAGCCTTGCTTCAGTGTACTGTGCCTCTCTTGTTTATGAGTTTTCAAATAACTAAATAAATAAATAAATAAATGAACTGCAGGTGGCCAATTAAGGAGCCAGCTCAGAGGGTGGGCATCAGAAGAGTGCTATCATGGCTGGTCAATAAAGGACCCCACTTGGTGGCCATCAAAACAGTACCACCATGAGTGGCCTATTAAGGAGCCTGCTTGGTGGGCATCAGATGAGTCCTGCTGTGGGTGACCAATTGAGGGGCTTGCTCAGTGGGCACTGAAGAGTTTTGTCATGGGTGGCCATTTAAACTCTTTGTAGAAAAGGGGAAAGGGGGATGGTATGGACATGGGAGTGGAGGACAAGGCGCAGGCTGAGCATGATAGCACTTAGCTAGCTGCTGGGCAGTGTGTTGCAGACAAAAGTATGCAGCCAGATTCTGATAGGTGTGGTGGCCTTCTTTCAATAAAGGAGAGTGCCACCATGGGTGGCCATTTAAACTCTTTGTAAAATAAGGGAAAGGGGGATGGTATGGACAAAAGAGAGGAGGACAAGGAGCAGGCTGAGCAGGACAGCACTCAGTTGGCTGATGGGTGGCATGTTGCAGATAAATATATGCAGCCACACTCTGATAGGTGTAGCGGGCTCCTTTCAACTACACAAAGTTTACACCCATTAGCCAGGCTGAACAGTGTCCCTATCAGTCTGTTCCTCAATGGGCTGTCAGGGGAGAGTCTTCTGCAAGTACTGGATGCTACACTAACACACCTCTACAGCCTCTACTCTCCTGAGTAGCCATAATGTGCGCATGCAAGCATAGTAAACTCTGGTCAGAGCCACAATGGCTGCTAATGCATTAATGTGATAGAGGATATAGAATTAATGTATGACTTAGTTGTTCTTTTTATATTGTGATGTAAAAGCCCCACATTTACACTGCAATAACAGAAAAATAAAAAGAAGACCATAAAGAAATGCAATGTCTCATTTTTACTGGTATGCTGTTTTTATTCATGTTTACAATGTAGTTAACCAGGATTGCTCAGCTAACATGCAGTATCTCATTTTCAAAGGGGTCCCGATTGTACTTAATGTTACAATGTATTTTCACAATAGTGATAAGCTGAGATGCAATATCTTGTTTTCAGAGGGATCTTGCTTTCAGTGAATGCAGGTAGTTATTTACACAATGTGTCATTTCAGTAGAAGATGGGGATTTATGATATCAGCATGGGAACACGGAACTGGTGAGATGTTGACATCATAGAAACATAGAATTTGATGGCAGATAAGGACCACTTGGCCCACCTACTCTGCCCTTGTTCCCTACCTACTGTCACACCATAGACCCTAATTGATCTCCAGCTTTATCCCTCCTTTCCTTGCTTCTAAGGTTCCCTTATACCTATCCCATACCTTCTTAAATCCCATTAAGGTTTTTGCTCCCACTACCTCTTCAGGGAAGCTGTTCTAGGCACCCACCACCCTTTCTGTGAAGAAGTGTTTCCTTACATTTCCCCTGATTCTATCTCTCCAGCTTCATCGCATGACCCCTTGTTCTTGTGCATCCTTTTCTCTGGAAAAAGCTTCTCTCTTGAACCTTATTTATACCCTTGAGGTATTTGAAAGTCTCTATCACATCTCACCCTCCCTCCTTTTCTCCAGTCTGTACATATTGAGGTTCTTCAGTCTTTCCTCATAGGGCATTAGTTGTAGATCTAGCATGATTTTAGTTGCCCTTCTTGGGACTGCCTCAGCTCTGTCTATGTCCTTTTGGAGATGAGGACTCCAAAACTGGACATAGTACTTTATGTGGGGACTTACCAGAGATTCATACAGAGGTATCACCACCTCCCTCTTTCTGCTGGTAATACCCCTCCCTATTCACCCTAGCATCCCACTGGCTCTCCCCACTGTCTTGTCACACTGTTTATTTGTTGTTATGTTTCACATAGACAGCATCCTAATGTTATTTACAATTTTTTTACCCAGGACAGCTCAAATGAGCTGCAACATCTCAATTTCAGTTCAATCCTGCTTTTATCTGCAGTGTAAAGTACAATTTATTTTTATTTTATTTAATTTTTGTTGACCAGGTAAGTGCACTAGACAAATCCTGCCTATTTTCAGGCATGACCCAGGGGAGGGGGATACAGATGAATGCCAGCTGACCTTGAACCACTCAACTGTCTCTCGCTGTCTCTCTCTGGTACATGATCTGTTTTTCTGACATAATTACAAACTTTCTGTTTTTTAATGTGCATTTCTAACTATTGTATTGAACAAAAGGTAGTGGATGTGTGTGTGTGTGTGTGTTTTAGGATAGGGGAGCAGATCCAACTATACCTCTCATTTGTCCGTGATTTTCAGGGACATCCCTGATTTTGCCTCAGATGTTTACTCTGTCCATCCTAAATTTGCATTTCTATGACCAAACAATCAGGATTGTAAGCACAGAACAATGTCAAACATTAAAGTTACCCAGTTGTTCTTTACGAATTATCCTCTTCTTCTATCAGATTCCTGAATGAATATCACCAGTTTTGAAGATGCGTCTCTGATTTTGGTCCTTTGACCTTAATTTTTTTTTAAAGAGCAATGCTCTGTTACAATAAAAAGCTTACAAACACTAGGTTTACAACAGTTATGTTTTCAATTTATTGTTTTCTAGTTATTTGTTATTCCTTTTGCTATTCTCCTTCTGTTAGTCTACTAAATATGGTAAATACTGCAGCAATTGTTTCACTGAATCTTTCAAAATATAACTGACTTCCCCCTGCTAACCTCACAATTGCTGTTTGTAATATCACAGTCTGTTGTCATGATGAGCTCTATGATATCTTAAATAAAAGGCAATGTGAGGTTAACCGGGTAGAGGCAAATGTTTTCAACTGTTTTCTATACAGACCTTTTAGATGGACTACCAAGATATGCTGTAAATCTTGGAATGGAACACTGAAAATGAAAAAAATGTATTCACTAGTAAATTGTAACAGCAGAAACACCTTATTTGTAAAAACACATGTGAAGTGCAGAGTTGCTCTTTAAGCCTTGTCCCTGTTTTATGAGGCAGGAGGTTGAGAGGTATGGATCCAACTATGAGCATGAAGTGCTAGCAAACTTTGATAGAGATTCAGTGGTGCTGTTTAGTCCCAGCTATGATCTGAGCAATGAGTAAAAAAAGGGGGGAGGGGTATCATACTCTGTCATCATGGTATCAAATTACAATTACTGGTACTTTCTTTCAAATTTACCTGATGACACAGGATGCTTGGCAAGCATGTTTTTTAGAATATCACGATGTAAGAAAAGTAATTTGCAGAGTGAGGACAGACAGACCACAAGCAAGATTCTGATATGCAGTTTTATATATTGTTCCTCAAATGTATTAGATGCCAAGAAACTGAGGAGAGAGAGCATGTTTAGAGGAGGGGTCAAGAGAGAGAGAGAGAGAGGGAGAATGTTTGGGATCATCATGTCTGTAAGCATGAAACTTAGGCCCTGTCCATACTGCACATGGTTAAGCGGTAATGGTTTTAAAACTGGTATGGTACGTACCGTTACCATCCGTCCGCATTGATGATGAACCGTTTCTTGAAACGGTCACCTCCCATCCACACTGCTGCTCTTTTTTGGAGCTCCATGAGAGTGCTGCAAACCAAATCAAGGGGCTATCCCACAGTGCCTTGCAGGGTGTCCTCATACATACATACAGCATCGGAATCAGTACAGTCACACATCCGCACTGGTAAGAGAAACGTTACAGTTAATGAATCGTTTCTGATTCCGACCTAAAGACCACATCATGACAGGTCTAAAGAATGGTTTTAAAATCACATGGTAAACCATTACCAGTAAGTAAGTAAGTAAGTAAAATTTATTTTTAAGTGCTTTTCAAAAATCAAAGCGCTGTACAGATGAACAGACATTTAATTATAAAATATAATAATGACAATAATAATAACAATAAAATCACAATAAAAAATCACAGTAGGAATCACTCTCCATACGCCTTCAAAAATAGATATGTTTTTAACTCAGACTTAAAACTCTTGACGGTCAGGCAGCTTCGTATCCGACGAGGTAGAGAATTCCACAGGGTGGGGGCTGCGTAAGAAAATGCATGTGCCCCAGATGTTTTTAAGCGAACCCTGGGAATCTCTAGCAATCCCTCGTGGTGGATCGGAGTGAACGAGAGGGACAGTAGGGAGTAAGGAGATCTTGTAGGTACTGCGGTCCCTGTTCATGTAGGGCTTTATAGGCCAGTAACCCGACCTTGAAGGTGATCCGCCACTGAATTGGCAGCCAGTACAGTCCGCGCAGCACAGGCATAATGTGACTGTTTCTGGATGTCCCAGTCAAAAGCCTGGCTGCTGCATTCTGCACCAGCTGCAAGTGGCGGATATCAACCCCCGGTAGCCCTAGGTACATGGCATTGCAGTAAGCAAGGTGAGAGGTCACAAAGGCATGGACCAATGTAGGAAGGTCGTCTGGAGGAACTAGGTGTTTCACCCGGGGCAATATTCCTAAGATGGTAAAAAGAGGATTTGACAACGGATGACTCCCTGCAATTTTAGGGTCAAACCATTGTCAATAACAAGCCCAGGTTACACACACTCAGTCTGAGGGTTGAGAGCTGGGCACCATCGAGCCATATGCCCGGCGAAGCCCAGCCCTACAACCCGCCTCAAGGTGACCTGGGTCCACCGCCAACACCTCAGTCTTACCCGGGTTTAACCTCAGCCAGCTGGCACTCATCCATTTCTTAATCTCGGACAGACAGCTGTTAAGCATAGAGACTGCATCTTCCTGTCCGGGATTAAAGGACAAATACAGCTGGGTATCATCTGCATAGCAGTGAAAACCCAAGCTGTATTGCCTAATAATGTCTCCTAATGGCAGCATATAGATAGCAAACAACATGGGTGCCAAAATAGAACCCTGCGGTACCCCACAGGACAGGAAGATGGCATCAGAGGAATAAATTCCGGTGACAACCCTCTGTCTCTGTCCCATGAGGAAAGATCGAAACCAATGCAGAACTGTACCAGACAGTCCACAATAAAGCTGCAGGAGTTCTAAAAGCACACCATGGTCCACAGTATCAAATGCTGCAGAGAGATCAAGAAGGACTAAGATAGTACGAGCCTTTCGATCTCTCGCAATTAGGAGATCATTTAAAACCCGGACAAGGGCAGTCTCAGTGCTATGTCTTTTCCTAAATCCTGATTGAAGAGTATCATAGATATTGTGGTTTGTAAGATGGTCATTCAGTTGTAGCGCAACCACCTTTTCAATAACCTTACCCACAAAGAGCAGGTTAGAGACAGGTCTGTAGTTAGCTAGACAGTCCGGATTCAGTGAAGGTTTTTTCAGGAGTGGTCGAACAACTGCCTCCTTTAGGGGATCAGGAAAGACCCCCTGCTCCAAAGATTTCCAGACAATTTCAGCAAGGATCGGGCAAATAATCTCTACGCAGCCTAATAACAGTGGCGTAGGGCCCGGATCCAAACTACAGCTGGTTGGGCGTAAAGTCTGGACAATCCTCACAATATCCATGAATTCCGGCTTACCAAAGTCAGATCAGGTGACACAGGTGTTTGATTCCCCTCGCCGATCACCGCAAACCCTTAAAGAGTGAGCCTGGCTGATATCAGACCTAATGCTAGCAATCTTATCAGTGAAGAATCAAGCAAGCTCATCACACTTTATTTGTGAAAAATCTCTTCCAGTCTGTAGACAGAGTGGATTGCACATTCTGTCTACAGTCCGAAAGAGTTGAGCTGGTCGGTTCCACGCCGCAGCAATCTCCCTGGACAGGAATTCTGCCTTCTTACAGGTGATTGCTGATTGATAGATACCATAATGATCCATCAACCTAAGTCATTCAGCATCCAGGCCGGACTTCCGCCAGGCCCTCTCTAGCCTTCACCCCACTCTCCTCAGTTCCTTCAAGGACTCATCAAACCATGGAGTCCTTGGGCGCTGAGTGAGTGGGCGAACACAGACAGGAGCAACTAGGTCCATGGCCTCACTCACCACCTTATTATAGGCAAGAACGAGGTCCCCTGGATCCATGCTCTCGCCTGAAATACCCGATAGGTCCAGTACCGCTAATAGACCCTCTGGAGTAACTCCCCTTAAAGGGCGATACTGGACCATCTCCGTAGAGGCAGGCCTATTAGGGGGTGCCCCAAAGCTGAATCTTATGGTGTGATGGTCCGTCCACACATTCGGTTCCACCCCCAGATGCGTAACCTCCAAATCCAGTAGGAACACCAGATCCAATGAGTGACCCCCTATATGGGTAGCAGAGGTAACTACCTGTGACAGGCCCAACATAGTCATAAGTTGGAGGAAGTTCCTACCAAAGTGCGAGAGTTCGTCGTCGACCCAGGCATTGAAGTCACCCAGTATTAACCATCTGGGCGACCCCCATGCCATGTCGATGACGAAGTCCGCGAACTCCTTCAGGAATTCTCCACCATCACCGGGTGGATGGTAGATGAGGAGAATCCTGAACCCTGCACCTGCTGCCAGGATACACTCAAAGGATCTAGTGTTACCCACTGGCACATCCACAAGATTCAGATCTGTTCTAAAAAAGATGGCTACTCCCCCCCCTCTAATCCAATCTCGGGCGGTGTATCACCGAGAACCCAGCCGGAGCAGCAGAGTCTAATATAGGACCCGTGATTCTCATTCAGCCAGGTCTCAGGATACATGCCAGGTCAGATGTTGCAACAAGATCTGCAATAATTGCAGTCTTGTTCCTTATAGACCTGGCATTACATAACACCGCCCGGGTTGGATGGGTTTTGGAGAGGGCGCAGTATCTGCCCACAATCTGTGGAGCTCTTGGGTATGGGAATCAGGCACGGAGGACCCCTCTCCTGATCCCATTTCGCCCAGGGCGCCTCCTCGTCCCAACTACCCCCTATCTGCCCACTCCTTTCCAATCTCCCACTCTGTCCAGTCCAACCATCCTCGGTGTTTCTCACTATCCCCACTGCACGACACCTATTAAAGACATCAGCAGACAAGTGGGGACAGTGAAAAGGATGAAGGCTCCGGAGCAGAGCGGGAGAGTAGCGCCTGACCGTCGTAGGACCCATCCAACACATCTTAAACAATTAGTATCAAATAAAATATCACAACTTGAAAACCAACCTACGCTCAAACAAAAGATAATCATATACTAAAACAAACAAAACCTATAATAATAATAAATAAACAGATTAATAAAATATATATTAAAATGTGACTTTTGAACCAGCATCAAAGTTTAGCTCGAATAGCATCATAAGGGTTAACATAAAGAGGTAGATAATGGGTCTTTGAACTAAAACTGGAGAATATAAATTTATACTCATCAAAAACTCTCACTAAAATGTGAGAGTGAGTGCACATGGTTCAAGTCTTTTAAACCCCTCACTCAAGGTCTTTTTATCTCCATAGACTCCTGCTGCTAGGAGAGATAAGGCATTATTCAGGATCAAATGTAAAAAGCTAAAATGTCCAGTATTTGCAAGTCTAAGAACTCCAGGCTCTCTCACACCTGGATAATCAGAGTCAGACTGCCTTGTGAGCAGAATAAAACTTAAACAGTTCAAATCGAGGAGCATGGGCACCGGAATAATTGTGTGAGGAGAGTATCTGCCCCAGAGTGGGATTACTGACCCAGGCTGGGACCAAAGCAATGACCCCAGAGTGGTGTACACCCACCAGTAGACCCCACTAGTAGGTCAAGGAGATACCGGTAGTTCGCACCCGCTCTCCAGCAGATCCAAACCGGCGTCACCTGCCCTGAGCCCAGCCAGCATCAACCACCCCAGACAACCATCTCACAACACACCCCAAAATCCGAGATCCCCCTTAAATCTCCTCACAGTTGAAGGCAACAGGACTGGGGGCCAGCACAATCACACTCTCCACATCAAATTCCACTGGCTTTAAATGCCCACAATTCCACCCATTGTCCATTCGTGGCTCAAACGGCAGCCCAGCCCAGCCCAAATCATAAATGTCCCAATACAACTCACAGTCCGATGCAATCCAATGCAATAGTCATTACTTCCAAAAGCCCCTTGTTATCCACTCATAGCACAGAGAGCAATCTGGCCCAACTCCACTGATATTAATATAGACCGAATCCTCATCTGGCAGCAGCCGTATCGCTCATTCAAACAGCTTCCTTACAAGCACGTACAGGGTTGTAGCACCACCTCAATCCACCTCGGTCCACCTCGAGCTCCCAAATGAAAACAAGACTGAAGAAAGCTCAGTCCACCTCGAACTCCAAAACGGAAAAACAGACCAACTGAGTGAAAACTT
The DNA here is from genome assembly GCA_016271365.2 of Neoceratodus forsteri. Lineage (NCBI taxonomy): Eukaryota > Metazoa > Chordata > Ceratodontiformes > Ceratodontidae > Neoceratodus > Neoceratodus forsteri. The sequence goes on along the minus strand of CM028131.1, from coordinate 908,802,849 downwards.
AATCTGCCGGCTAAAGCGCCCAAAGCACGCAGGAGAGCGATTCAAAGTCACAAAACGGCACAAAACGGCACAAAGCAAGCATACGGTACAGTGGCTAGCCCAGCATGGCTGCCATCTTCCGTCGACGTGACGTAGGTTCAAGTTCAGAGGAAAGGGGGTTGGAAGAGTGTGGACGCGACCTGTTTTTGGAGTTCACGGTAACGGTTCAAAGCACCGGTAACGGTTTATCATGTGCAGAGTGGACAGGGCCTTACATAAAAGACAGAGTGCATGAAAGGCACCAGTTCCTTTCTCAAGTCAACATTTCCAGCCATTGCAAAATATCTGGGGGAATGACAAAACTTGCCTTAGGAATCAGCCCCATAGAGACCCATGCAATAAATAAAATGAACACAGATATTCTGTCACTGGCAAATGCTGAAATGGGTTACAGTGCTCAAACTGCTGATATACTGCTGTGAGTGGAATGTACAATAAACACAAAATGGCATCTTCCTTGTAGCCTTCTTTATGTGAAACACAACATAGAAACATAGAATTTGATGGCAGATAAGGACCGCTTGGCCCACCCAGTCTGTCCATTTCCCTACCTGATGGATAAGCTGCAGATTCTAGTTAATCAACAGCTTACTTCCTCCTGCCCCCCACTAGAATTGCCTTATGCCTGTCCCACGCATTCTTGAACTCTCCCATGTTCCTGACTCCACAACCTCCTCAGGAAGGCTGTTCCATGCATCCACAACTCTCTCTGTGAAAAAATACTTTCTAACATTACCTCTGAACTGTCCCTCCTCTACCTTCAAATTGTGCCCCCTTGTTCTTGCACATCTCTTCTGAACGATACTACCCTCTTGTACCTTGTTAATTCCCTTGAGATACTTGAAAGTTTCTATCATGCCCCTCCTTTCCTCAAGGGTATACATGTTAAGCTGCTTTAGTCTCTCCTCGTATGTCTTCTGGTGCAGACCTTGCACCATTTTGGTTGTCCTCCTCTGAACAGCCTCCACTCTGTCTATGTCTTTGCGGAGATGGGGTCTCCAGAATTGCACGCAGTACTCCAGATGGGGCCTCACTAACTGTCTGTAGAGAGGGATGACAACTTCCTGTTTTCTACTGTTGATGCCTCTCCCTATGCATCCCAGTATCCCCCCAGCCCTCCTTACTGCCTTCTTACATTGCTTGCCCACCTTTAGATCATCTGATATAATTACTCCTAGGTCTCTTTCGATTTTTGTTGTTGTTATTAACTCACCCCCCATCGTGTACTCTTCCCCTGGATTTTTGTTTCCCAGATGCATTACCTTGCACTTCTTTGCACTGAATCTGAGATGCCACGTATTTGACCATTCCTCCAACCTTGCCAAGTCCCTTTTCATTCTTTGCACCCTACCTTGTGTATCAACCCTGTTGCAGATCTTTGTGTCATCTGCAAAGAGGCATACCTTTCCTTCCAGATGCTCTCCAATGTCACTTATAAAGATATTAAAGAGGACCGGTCCCAGTACCGAACCCTGCAGTACCCCGCTAGTTACCCTCCTTTCTTCACTGTGAACTCCGTTTACTATTACCTTTAGAGTCCTGTTGTTCAGCCAGTTTTTTATCCAGGCTACCACCTTGGGACCCACTCCAAGGCTGGCTAACTAGTATATTAATCTTTTGTGTGAGACTGTGTCGATTGCCTTGCTAAAATATAGGTAGGCCATATCCACGGCCCCTCCCTGGTCTACTACTTTGGTCACCCAGTCAAAGAAATCTATTAGGTTCATCTGACATGACCTTCCTGCTGTGAAACCATGCTGCCTTGGGTCCTGTGCCCCACTGGCCTCTAGGTACTCAACAATTCTTTCCTTCAGAAGTGATTCCATCATTTTCCCTACCACTGAAGTCAACTAACTGGTCTATAGTTTCCTGCCTCTGCCCTGCTCCCACTTTTGTGAAGTGGAATCACATTTGCCCTCCTCCAGTCATCAGGTACCACTCCATCCTCCCAGGATTTGTTAAAGAGAGTAGTCAGTGGTGTTACTAGTTTTTCTTTTAGTTCTTTTAGTATTCTTGGGTGAATCCCCTCAGGTCCCATTGCTTTGTTCACCCTCAGTTTCAAGAGTTCTTTCAAAACCCTTTCTTCTGTGAGTGGACTGGTATCGACCCCCCTATTCAGAGTTTCTCCCTTGTTTGGTTTAGGCACCTCTCCCTCCTCATCTGTTGTGAATATTGAGCAGAAATATTCGTTCAGTATCCCTGCTTTTTCACTGTCACTGTCTGCCCACATTCCCTCCCCTTTATTAAATCTCTGTATCCCTCCCTTGGTCTTTTTTCACTCCCTAATGTACCTATAAAAGGTTTTATCCCCCTTCTTAACAGAGTTGGCTATCTTTTCCTCAGTTTGTGCCTTTGCTATTCTGACTGCCTTCCCTGCCTCCTTCTGCTTTAACTGATAAAGTTCTCTGTCCTGCTCCTTCTATGTTTCCTTATATTTCCTGAATGCTATCCTTTTCTCCTTAACCTTCCCTGCCACCTCTTTTGAGAACCATAGTGGTTTTTTCCTTCATTTTGTTTTATTGATTTGCTTCACACAAAGGCTTGTTGCCTCTGTGATGGTTGTTTTGATTATTCCCCATTGTTCCTCCACCCTTCCTTCTTGCCCATTTGCTAGTGCTTTTCTAAGGCACTTTCTCATTTTCCCAAAGTCAGCCTTCCTAAAGTCCAGTACTCTTGTTTTTGTATGGCTTGACTCTATGGCTGTGTTTATTGTGAACCACACTGTTTGGTGGTCACTTGTTCCCAGATGGCTACCCACTTCTAAATCTGAGATCCTTTCTCCTTCCCCATTTGAAAGTATCAGGTCTAAGATTGCTCCCTCCCGAGTGGGTTCCAATACTAGCTGTCTGAGGCATGCCCCCTGTAGGGCATCAAGAATTACCCTGCTCTTGGATGTGCCTGCAGCAAAGGTACTCCAGTTAACATCTGGCATATTCCGGTTCCCCATCAGCAATATCTTCCCTTTTTCTGCCATTTTAAGGATACCTTCTATCATTTCCTTGTCCATTTCCTTCCCCTGAGATGGGGGTCTGTACACAACCCCCATACAGATTGTGGTGTCATTTCCCGTCTCCAGGGTGACCCATAGTGACTCATCAACTTCCTGTTTACTCTTTAGTTCTGTTGCTTTAATCCCTTCCCTTATGTAGAGAGCTACTCCTCCTCCTCTTTTACCCACCCTGTCCCTCCTGTAGACTGTGTATCCTGGTATGTTGCCTTTCTACTCATGGTTCTCTGTGTGCCATGTTTCAGTGACTGTCTCAATATCCAGGCATCCCTCTTCCATTAAGGCCAATAGTTCAGGGAGCTTGTTGCACAGACTACGGACATTGGTACTCATCACCTTCCATTTATTTTTTATGGCCTTACCCCTTTTAGCCCCATCCCTGTCCTTAACATCTTTTTCTGCATTTATCCCTGTCCTGCTCCCTACTGACTTCTCTGCCTTGGTGTTTACCTCTCTAACCACTGTGCTTTGTTGGGGTAGGCTGGAATTTCCCTGCTTCTTTTCAGTGCCTCCCCCCTTGGCTCGTTTAAATGCTTGCCAATGAAGCATTTAAACACAGATGAACACTGTTTTTGTTAACTGAGACAAGGAGCACATTTATGTGAAAACACAGGTGAACACTGTTTTTGTTAACTGAGACTAGGAGCAGAAACAGTTTTCTTGTTAATATGACACACATTCTTATAGTCGCACCCTGGGTGTTTTATGCAGGACAACACAGTATGTGACATAACACTCTGATGCCCCTGTTGTGTGCTGATTAAGAACACGACATTGGGACATTCCCATTTTCTCCTCTCTGCATATTAACCCTTGCTGTGCCATGTACTGATATATCACTCCAGAATTCCTATATGTTCTAATTCTGTTGGCAGCCTAATGTTTAATAGCAGTTCCACATGGTGATCTGCTTAACAAAATAGTGTTGGGGGGAGACACATTGAAGTGAATGGGGGACACGGAGAGATTTTCAAGAAGCTGGGCTTTGAGTCTTCCCTCTCTCATAAGAACAAAAGCTGTGTTGCATTAACAATTCAGAACCCTTGTTTTCTGGTGACAGCAATACGTCTGCATGACTCTGCCCATGCAGCCGTAAAAGTATACTGCAGTTCCTTCTTAGCCAAAAGTTGCTTGTTTTCCTCTATGAGACAGCTACTAGCTGATACTGTAGACTTTGCACTGCAGCAGGGCCCATGAACACTCTTTCCTCTCACCCACACTGCTGAAAATACAGACAGATAGCTTTCACATAAAAGCAAAAAGCTAGGGTGAAAAACAAATAAAGATTTGTCTGGCACTTTAACTATAAGCTTGTCAAAGTACGTAGGAAACAACAAGTTTTTAGCAAGATTTGGAGTAAGTTTTTTTCAACACACAGCAGCAGAGCAGATCTTCCTCTACTGAATGCCTCGCAGGTTCAGCAAGACAGGAAGGAGTCACATGCTGTGTGGACGGTGTCTGAAAGGCAACCACATAGTGTCTCTAAGCAGTCACAGAATAATTTCCTGTGGAAGAAGTATTGCAGATCTTCCTCTACTGAATGCCTCACAGGTTTAACAAAACAGGAAGGAGTCACATGCTGTATGGTCTGTGTCTGAAAGGCAACCACATAGTATCTTTAACCAATCACAGAATAATTTCCTATGGAAGAAGTATTGCCACAAATTTTAAGGTATTTCCACAGAAAAGATAGTGGCTAGCATTCCATGAAATAAAACATTAAGTCAATGTAAATGTCAGAATTTGGGCATGATTTCCATAGGAACTATCGTCCATTAGTACATCTTTACTGATGCTCTGGTAGGTGTGTTGGGGCTATTGGGAATCAACTGGGTGCATTTCCTATAAAATTCACCCACTTGCTTCCACAGAAATTGCATACAGTGCTTTGAAGAATGTACCCATGGATATAATTTGGAACACAGGAATGCCATTTTGCTGGTCCACTTTAACCTGCCTCACAAACCAATCATCAAACCACAGAATCATATTCAGTATTATACAATGTGGTGTCATAATCAGGCATTATGATTGGCTGACTGGTACTTTAGAGTGTGGGTAGATCCTACTGTAGCCAACACAAAACATCCGGTCAGCACAACAATTTATATCAGTATAGCCGCCCCCCTCCCCGAAAATTTTAAAGCTAAAACACCACCAATTTCCCCCCATCTGAGAACTGGACTGCATGGAAACACCAACATGACAAAACTTAAGTGCAGCAAAAGTTCCAATACCAACAGCTAAACATCTTTTAAAACATACCTTAAATTTCAAACTGAAAACAGCATCCTATAAACTGCTAGTGCTTACTCCTCCTGCTGCCTGGCTTCTCATAATGGCAGCACTGCCCCCTCACAACAAGCAAATAATTTGTGCATATAAAAGGTTTCAAATATTGGATATTCCACCCATTCACTGCTACATTATAAATCCTCAGCTCAATCATAAATGTAACTGAGGCTATTGGCTGCCAACCAGCACTGTGACCACTCCCTTGATCAGTGTAGCACATACCTACAGGAGCTGCATACATTGTGTTCTCCCTCCATTCTCTCCTGACCATTCACACCACACTCTACCTCCCAACCACTTACACCACAATGTTGCTCCCACAACCCCAGCTGTTCTTATAACAACTTTATACTTAAAAAACAAAGCCTCCTTGAGAAAGGGATCAAATGACTAAATGAGAGCCACACTACAGCATGTTGGGGGATGACGTCTACTGTACCATACCATAATCTCAGCAACAAAGAACTATTTAAACTACAGTGGAAGAATATTTTTATAAAAAAGGTTTTTAAAAAGCACATCATTTTCTTTTTTTATTTTTCAGTTATTTTAATAATTATCCCAGTGTATAATCACAATAATCCATCCCATGGTGTGGGTTGTTGTGGGATTTACCCACTTCTAGTGTAGTTTCATCACTTGATCTGCAGCCTCATGACACATGCCAGGCATTGATAAATCCCACAGCAATCCAAACCCTGTCATGGATTATTGCTTAAATGAATCGCAGATTGCTTCTAAATTCCACAGAATGTCCCCCAAAATTCTTTGTATGCATTCTGTCAGCAAAATTCCACATAAATTCTGATGGCAGAATTTCACATGCCACTCAGCTTCAGTGGCTAAGGACTAGGGGTGTGACAGTAAATGTGAAATCTAAAATCACAACCTTTAAAAACAGGATGATGGGAAAATATTAAGAGAAACATAACCTCTGCAAATCAAGCAATGAAGGCAATTATTCTGTTTTGTAAGAACTCTATGGCAACAAATCTGAAAATGCCCTAAAGGTCTTCCTAGACAAAAATAAACTCACAATTATACAATGGGTCTTAAAAAATCTTGCTTTCTGATTTGCTGACTTGCACCTTTTTACCATTGTAAATCATACCTCTCAACTGTACCACATTACGAGGAACGTTCCTCATTTTACTTCACAAAAGCTCCCTTTTCCACATTGTGAGGACTTGTCCCACATTCAGTACTAACATTTTAAAGCAAAAATCTATAGTAAATGATGCAAAAAAGATATTATTCAATTAATAACAGACTTTCTGAACATAAATGCAAACAGTTTAACTGTGTTCTGAGCTTCCTAGGTAAAGATTTGATTAAGTGTTCCACATTTTGCTTATTTGTTCCACATTTTTAGAGGCAATGTTCCACATTTGGGGGACAAAATGTTGAAACGTATGTTGTAAATCCTGTGAATATACCAACGGGAAAAGGTGCCAACTACCAGTCAACTGCAGCAGGAACTCTCCCTCAAATCACTCTGAGCATGACAAAGGCCCATCTCGCAGAGCTGCTACTTCTCGCTCTGCCAGATTGTAACTACATTTCCATCATACTGCTTTCTCAGTAAAAATAATTCAGAACTCCCAGCATGAAGTCTCACTAGTCAAGTGCTTACTGTACTGTTAAAACCCCAAACTCACTTTACAAAACACTAAAACTTTTTTTTTAACAGTATCGTCATTGACTTCTCCCACCCACCTGTCTGGCCCCAGTTCTCCATGATATCAACTGCCAGCTTGAGTACACAAACTGCCTATGTTTTTTTTTCACTTCTCTCAGTCTTACAAGGTGAATGGTTGCTACTGACCATTTGCCATCCTGTTTCAAAATAAGTGACCCCTTTTAAAAAAAGGAAAAAATGCCTGAACTTTTAAACCTCTGCAGTCCGTGTTGACTGCCGGACACTTGCTCCCTCTGGTCTTCATGTCAGTCAGTGCTCACACTCACTTTCTCCCGTATTTCATTCACCGGCAACTACAGATTGTAAAATGGGGGAAGGGAGACACTAGAATCCAATGAAGAATCCTCAACTAACTACAGGATACAAAAAAAAAAATAATCGAACTGCTAAAGCCCCCATAAACCTGGAAGCAAAAAACAGTAGCAGCACTCTCTGTAAACATCTAGAAGAAACTGTGAGGCTGTGTGTGCCTGTTAAAAAAATAAAAATAAACTCAAGCCATGCACCCTTTCTCTTGCTGTAAACATTAGACTGACTGAGGGGCAAGAAAAACAGAAATGTCACACGCTCTCTGTCTCTCTAACAATGGGGGGGGTGTCAGGATTTTTCTACCCAGCAAGGAAGAACTATTTTTTCTGGCGCAACCAAAAGGTAAATAAAAATTATTTAAATTACAAACCAAATGTATTTTTCTAACATTTTTTTGTAACAAAAGGTGAAGGTTGACATTGTATAATCACAATATACTACTCCTGGGTGTGGGTGATGTCAGGATCTACCCACTTCTGGTGTGGTTTATTCACTCAGCCTGAGGCCTTGTGACTGAACCAAACCAGGCATAGGTAAATCCTGGCATCACCCACGCTCTGTCATGGTATATTGCTTAAATATACTGTAATGAATTATGACTCTGGTGTTCCCTAGGCTCCTGTGGCATACATAGAATAACTTTTTGTAGTCTTTTATCTGTTCCATGTTTCAGGGCAGTGTGATTTTTTCATGCCACAACAGTAACTTTATTAAATTATGGAGTAATGACTTGCTCACTCAACTAAATAAAGGTATAAATATAGATTGTATCGCTTTTACATCTTCAGAAGCACAATAATGAGGTACAGCAACTGCCAAAAAAACTGGTAGTTTATCCATTAAAGCTTTAACAATATTGAGAACACTGAACTACCGAATACACATTTAATTGGTGGAGAAATTTAGACTTCCTAACTATATTGAAAATATTGAGCTACCAAATCAATGCTTAACTGCTGGAGGAATTTAGACTGCCTAAACTTTGTTTACAAGAGACAATACTTTCCTGTTTTCAAGACATGCAGATGACTCGACTGTTACAGAGACTGTGGCCCTTTTTGCTGACAGTTTGGATTATATAAGAGGAAAGAAATACATCTGATTCCATCTTGTTGAACTTTTGTCCTTGTTATTACTAATGTTGACTGTCCAAGACTCCTAATATTTTACATTCTAACAAACAAGTGAAGAGGGATAGAAATGGGGGGGGGGAATTTAAAAGTCATACAAAGGCCGCAGCTCCTGGTTAATTCAGTGTCAAGAACTGTCCTGTTATATCTAGATCACATTGTATCTTGCTGGAACTAGTTTGTAAGGTTGGACTTACCTACAGTATTTCAAGCTGGTTTATAGTAATTTATAGCCAATTTTTGACACAAAATGCTAGACACACTGTTGACATGATTGATAGAGGAGGTTGCACTGTGCCCAGGCAATTTTGTCTAGGTACATTTATATCTGAACTTTGCAAACTGGACATAACAAGTCAGAAGTTTGAAAGTTAGATCTAGCTATGTCCTAACTTTCAAAATTGGACAGGAGGTCATCTGCTTTTATTTTCAAGTTTGTGCGCAATAGAAAACTACATATTGCCTTTTACTATAACCCCCCCTTGATCTTTAAGTTAGTTATAATACTTTAATATTTTATAGCCTATTAGTACTTTGCTTCCTAATATCTAGCTTTCCTGGACCTTTTTTGTCTTACTTATTACTGGTGTTTTATTTTATTTAAATTAATATATTATGTGTTAAAACATTGTTTTCCATAAATAGGATTATAAGTCTAGTTCTCTCTCTCTCTCTCACTCTCTCTCTCTCTCCCTGTATGTGAGTTATTTGAATATTCACTTAGAGAACTGAAGCTGAATTCTAAGTATTTCATATGCAAATTGTTCATGGATTGTATTGTGTTGATGTTTGTGGCAACTGCAAAAGTCAAATGCCAAATAAATACTCTTCATGTTGAATGGATGAACCTGTACAGAGTTGATTAACCACATACTGTATAAACAGTAAGAACGCAGGAAAACAATATGAGACCACAATCGAACCCCAAATGTTATTTGGCAAATAAAAACTCTTCGAAATTAGCACTCATTAAAGTGAATAAAGAATAAAACAGCTCATTGGTTTGCTTTTGGCAGCTGCCTTATGCTAAGCTGTTGAACTATGCTGAGCTCAATTGAGAGCGAAAAGGTAAATCTTTTAAAGGAAAATTTTAATTATCTAGAATACAACTGCATTTATATAAACAGCGGCAGCTTAAATATGTTGCTATTCATGGAAAATGTGTATTTCTGTGGTTGTGGATTTCTGATACTGATGACACAAAATTAATATACTCTAGGTCAACCCTAAGCAAAAACAAACTGCTTTCTAAATGTCTGGTACAACGCTTTTAGGGAGCTGTTATTCCCTGAATATTTTTAGACGGGAACTTAGATTACAAAGATCAGAAAGTCTGACACCAAGAACTGCAAGACTGGAAAAAGATTAACACAAAATAACTATTAAATGCACATTCTACAAAACTGAGTAACTCCACCAGTCCACCAGGTTGATAGATTCATGGAGTAACCTGGGGCTGTGGTATGTGCATTTAAAAGGGCACTATCAAGCCTTTTTGCATCATATTATTTCTAGTTGAAAACCTACATCTTATGACTGCTTTCCTTCTCTAAAACTCATTGAAGTATGTGGTTGCTTGATCTGTTTCCTGTCTTAGTAATTCTGAAATGCATGGGAATGGTGAATTGATACCCAACTTGTTTTGCATTACATCCTTGATCTACTCTTATGGAATACATCCTGAACATTAGGAACTCCCCCAAACAGAGCAGCCACTTGTGTTGCAATAGTCTCTTCTCCTCCCACAGTATCATGGGTAGCTAGATTATGTTAGGGACATTCCTAAGATCAGGAAAGGTGCAGTGGAGGTTGTTAAAAGAATGTGAACAAAAATGTTTTTGTGTGGTAACATCAGTATGGTGGGCAGTCTGTTTTTTACTTTTAAAAAGAAAAAGGAATCAAAATCAAACTAGTAGCTACATCAGCAATCTCTACAGAATAAGAGCAATCATAATATGTGCTTAATCTAGGCACAATTTGAGGCATAAGAGGGTTGACAGTGTCACTTTAATAAAGTTATTGGGCATTAATCTTTTTGTATTCTTGTGGCTCTTGGTGCCAGACTTTCTGGTCTTTGTTGTAATACTTGTATTGTGTCCACTGCACAATTATCCATGACAAACTGCCCCGGTTTTTCTTGCTTAACTTAGATTACAGGCTATAAGATAAAAAACGTCTGTACCCATAGTTACAGTAAGTAAGAACCCTAACGTAGTTTGGTACAAGTGTGGAGAAATTCTGAACTGATTTTAATATATCTTAGCCACATCTGTCTGGAAGTTGTTGTTCCCAAGATCCTTTTGGTGTGTGATCTAGACTATAGAACCTCAAACTGATAACTAACCAGAATTAAACAAAAACAAAACTGTGGGCCAGATTCTCAAAGCCCGTGCAAATCCTGCAGCTGTGGGAAAAAACTCGATGCAAGTGGGTTGCCACTTTCAGAACCACAGCTTTTGCCACAGCTGTGGTATTCTCAATTGTGGAGCTGGTTTATGATTGGTGCATAATTTGAGGCTGCTTGTCACTGTTTTTTTCCCCACAGCTGTGAAAAATATTACAGTTGGTGGGACCAGGTGTAACATCTGCTGCTCCTGTGGATGAGAACACCAATCTCCGCAGCTGCGGAGATTTCGTTCTGCAACTGGAGTTGCACAGTGGGAGTTAGTCTCATGACATTTTGAGAATCTGGCTCTGTATTTTTATCATTAAGGAATGCTACTACATCATAGCTAAGAAAACACATTTACTTGAAATGAAACTTCCACTATCTACTATGGGGATAGGAGGCATGACAACCTATTGTGGCATTGTTCTCAGTGGTGGAGTCAATAGATTTGTAGACTCATTACATGTTGATGCTTGTGACCATGGAGGTAAGCTGTGCCTGATGTGTCAGATATAGAGGGAATTTATTAGGATACAAGACAATAGCACATCAGTACTGTGGATGTGTGCAAGGGGAACTATGCTAGGAAGCAAGTAAAATGATAACATCTCCACTGAAAATATTGTTCCTCATGTCAACATGGCCCACAGAAAAAAACACATGCTTGCTGGTTAAACTTCCATTCTGTGTCCTACTCTATAAAGGTCAGTGGGCCTCACAATTGGGGGAAGCATTGAGTATAGGCCAGTGCTGTGTTGGGTTAGAATGTGTGTGCTGCATGGGGGAGCTGGGCAGTGTCAATCAGGAGGCTGAGGGTATGAAGAAATAGTACCAGAATAGAATGTAGGCAGGTTCAGTGGCATGGTGGTTGTAGATTGTGCTGTCACTTGTCAGACCAGAATTCAGATGCAATAACTGGAATCCCACTCTAAGTCTGGCTGGGGCCAATCATGTCACAGATATAAGGAGCTCAACTCCCAGGAAAGGAGGCATTAGTTCCCTGGTATTCATGCACAACCTGTAAGGCAATCAGGGAGCACCACTTGCATACTGTAGGCTGTGAAGAAAGACAATTGTCCACAATACTAAGCAAAAGAATTGGGAAGCTTTTGTAGCCCAGTTGTCAGAGTGCAAAACAGGGGAAATGATGAGGAAAAAGAGCAACTGTGTATAAAAATAAAACAGGATCAAATCCAGGCTGGTTGTGCGTCTGCTGTCAAGTGTTAAATGACATCTCCATTTGTATGCATACTGGTCATGATTTACAAATGGGTGGGCTTCCCAAGTGAAATGTGCGTAACCCACCCACGCAGATCTGCACCCACAGACGAGTGCATGGTGGCCAGCATTCAGGATCACCAGGCACTGCACACATCTTGTCCATGGACCCTTCCCCCAGCACACTAGTGCATGAGGGCAGATCGGTAGACATAGGTGGGCAGCCAATGGGATGTCTGTACCCAGTCTGCTAGTGGATCCCTGGCCCCATGCATTGTGGGGGTCTCTGGTAGCAGCATACTGTGTCCATACAGGGACACTGGGCAAGTGCCTGGGTGGCCCCCCAAGCCCCCCTCTGGTCCATGGGGCTGGTGCGGCATGGTGGGGGGCTGGCAATGCTTTGCCATGGACAGTGGTGGCACTGTGAGGGGGGACAATGGCTATCCCTGTGTCACCCTGCATTGAGGATGCAACCCAGTATAATGCATAGTGCTATTGTGAATGAGCACAGCATGGGGTTCCCCCATAGAATGCCCCATCCCACCCCTGGTGCAGCACCCTACGGCTGTCCAGGAATCCCATGGACAGAGCACTAAAGTGCTCATTAGTGAATGCTGTGGGGGTGTGCAGGGCACTGCCATGCAGTATTCGGTTTTGGGAATGCCTACATGCTGCCCTTGCATGGCATGTAGGCATTCATGAATTGCGACCATCGTTACTGTGCATTCAGCATCTAACCTATTGTTTGTAAAACACTGTATAGAAACATAGAATCTGATGGCAGATCAGGAATGCTTGGCCTATCTAGTCTGCCAATTTCCCTATCTATTGCATAAACTGCAGATACTATATGATCTGTAGCTTACCTTCTCCTTCCTACCACTAGGGTTGTCTTCTGTCTGTCCCAACATTCTTGAATTCATCTATTATTTTTGCCCCTACGACATCCTCAGGGAGGCTGTTCCATGCATCCATCACCCTTTCTATGTAAAAATACTTTCTTATGTTGCCCCTGATTCTCCTCCACCTCATCTTGTGACCCCTTGTTCTTGAGCATCTCTTTTTCTGAAAGATGCTGCCCTCCTGAACTTTGTTAATCCCTTTGAGGTACTTGAAAGTTTCTATCATATCCCACCTTCTCCCTCCTTTCCTCCAGTGTACACATATTGAGAGCAATCAGTCTCTCCTCATAATGTTTCTGGTGCAGTCTCACCATTTTTGTTGCCCTCCTCTGAACTGCCTCTACCCTGTCTATGTCCTTCAAGAGATGCAGTCACCAGAACTGCACACAGTACTCCAGATGAGGTCTCACCAACTGTCTGTACAGTGGCATCACCACCTCATGTTTTGTACTGGTGATACCTCTTCGTATGCACCCCAGCATCCCACTAGCTTTCATCCCTGCCATCTCGCCATCTCCCTGCTACCTTTACGTCATCTGTTATGACCACCCCATGTCCCTTTCCAGTTTGGTTGTTGCTAGTACCTATCACCGTTGTGTATTCCTCCCCTAGGTTTCTGTTACCTAAGTGTATGATTTTGCACTTTGCGTTGAATTGGAGATGCTATGGTCTTGACCACTCCTTCAACTTGCCTAAGTCTCTACTCATTTTCTCCACCCCCCCCCGAGTGTCAACCCTATTGCAGATCTTAGTGTCATCTGCAAAGATGCATACATTTCCTTCTAGTCCCTCTGCAATGTCACTTATAAAGACATTAAAGAGGATTGACTCCAGAACTGAGCTCTGAGGCACCACCCTGGTCACCCCTTCCTCCAACTGAATTCCATTTACCACCACCCTCTGTGTCCTATTGTTAAGCCAATTTCTGATCCATTTTACCACCTTGGGACCCACTACCAGATTGTTCAACTTTTTTACTAACCTCTTGTGCAGGACTTTGTGAAATGTCTTACTAAACTCTAAGTAGGCCATATCTACCGCCCTTCCCTAATCTACTATCCTTGTCACCTAGTCAATGAAATCATCAGATTTGTTTGACAGGACCTTCCTGCTGTGAATCCATGTTGTCTTGGGTCTTTTGGCCCTCTGGCCACTAGATTTCCTACAGTCCTTTCCTTCAATACCAATTCCATCATCTTTCCTATCACTGAGGTCAAACTGATCGGTCTATAGTTTCGCCGCTTCTACCTTGTGCCCACTTTTGTGAAGAGGTATCACATTTGCCCTCCTCCAGTCCTCTGGCACCACTCCCTCCTCCAGTGATTTGTTGAACAGGGCTGTCAGTGGTGTCACCAGCATCTCTCTAAATTCTTTTAGTATTCTGGGATGTAACCCATTTGGCCCCATTGCCTTGTCCACCTTCAGTTTCAAGAGTTCTTTTAGTACTGTCCCTTCCATGAATGAACCGGTGTTCACCCCTCTTCCCTGTGTGTTTTTACTGTCCAATTGGTCCCTCCCCCTCCTCTTCCTTTGTGAATACTGAGCAGAAGTATTCGTTCAGGATCTCAGTTTTTTCTAAGTCCCCTTCTACCCACTCCCTCCTTCCTTTGCTTAGCATCACTATCCCTCCCTTGGTACCTGAAAAAGGTTTTGTCCCCTTCCTGTACTGCCTGGGCTATCCTTTCTTCTGTTAGTGCCTTTGTGCTTCTGACCACTTTCCCAGCCTCCCTCTGCTTTGTCTGATACAGTTCCCTGTCTTCCTCCTTCTGCGTTTACTTGTACTTTTTGAATGCCCATTTTTTTTCCTCTAACTTTTCCTACCATTTCTTTAGAAAACCATAATGTTTTTCTCCCTTTCTTTTTGCCTTGTTAACTTGCTTCACACAAAGGCTTGTTGCCTCTGTTATGGCTCTCTTGAGTTGGTCTCACTGCTTCTCTACCCCCCTCCTTCTCCCTTGGCCAGTGCTTTCTTGAGGCATTCTTCAATTTTTGCATAGCCTGCCCTTTTGAAGTCTAGGACCTTTGCTTTTGTGTGGCTTGCTTCTTCTGCTGTTTTTACATTGAACCATACTGTATGGTGATCGCTGGAACCTAGATGGTTGCCCACTGATACAGCTGTTTTTCTGTCTCCATTTGTGAGCACCAGGTGTAATATTGCCCGCTTATGGGTGGGTTCCAGCACTAGCTGTCTGAGGCATACCCTATGCAGGGCATCTAGGATGTCCCTTATTCTGGATGTGGCTGCCCCATAGGTGTTCCTGTTGACATCTGGCATATTTAGCTCCCCTAACAAAAACACATCCCCTTGCTCAGACATTTTAAAGATGTTTTCTACCATCACCCTATCTATTTCCTTCCCCTGTTCTGGGGGTCTGTAGATAACCCCAGTATGGATAGTGGTGTCATTTCCTGTCTCCAGGGTGACCCACAGTGCCTCCTCTCCTCCCTGTTTCCCCTTTATTTCATACGAGGCACATGGGCATTCATGAATCACTGCCATTGTAACTGTGCTTTCAGCATCTAACTTATTGTTTTGTAAAACACTTTATGATACTTGGGGTTAGATTCACAAATAATTTCAAAGTGTAGTGCCAAAGTTTGCATTGAACTTTGCTATTGCCCATGTGGTAAAAAATGTTATTCACAGACAGATAGCGTAAGGTGTTATCTGACTGTGAACAGGGGTCTGTAGAGGCAATGGTAACCCCATTACCACTACCTCTAACCTCACTAGTGCTGCCCTGACCTGCATTTCCTGAAATGGCCAAATAATAAATAGTGCTGGTGTGCTATTTGATACTCACAAAAGCAGCCATATAAATGAGCCTACTGGGTGAGTGAGGCACTAGCTGGCCATTTGCATGCCCATTATGGGCTGATTTACATGGGATCAGATGTTCTAGTGCACCCCCTGCCCCTGCCCGATGCAGTCATATTCACAGGTGGTCTAGTGGTCCCTCCCCTCTCCTAAGTCACTGTTCCCATATACAAAAAATAACTACCCTGGTAGTCAAGTGGTCCCTTCCCACTCCCCATTCTCCAATTACCATCTTGATAGTTAAAAAAATATATTCTTGGTAGTCTAGTGGTTTCCTCTCCCCTTCCCATTCTCCAATCACCATCCCAATAGTTAAAAATGATTCCCTAGCTGGCCCGGTGGCACTGAGGGATGAGGTGCTGGATGCCACACCTCGTGCCATGCCGGCGACCCAGGTTCGGGAACGGACTCAGATCACTGGGGGTCGGCAGGGGGAGGGAGGATTGAGTGTCCCAATGGATGCTGTCCTCCTGGGGAACGCCAACCTGAAAATGCCAGTGGGAGCACTGGCACTCGAGGGGCTTGTGGCTCCACCTGCAGAGTCCGGGAGGGGGGACATTGGAAGGCAATTGAGAGATGCTGCATGCACGCCGCCTCTGGATGCTCTGCGCCCCAGCCGACGTCCCAGGGGTGGGGCTATGGGAGGACAGAAATGGAAAAACCTTCGTGCCCCTAGATGAAGATGGCTCCATCTAATAGGGACCACCAATACCCAGGACAGACCCCTGCTGTGCAGGAGAGGAGGGAAGAGGCACTCAGGGGCAGATCCGGGGGTCCGAAAAGGAATTGAGTGGTCTGAAGGAGGGGGGACCAAAGGCAGGGAAGGAGGAAAAATAAAGAAAAAAAAAAAATCTCTTGCAGTGTAGTGGTTCTGTCCCCCCTTCCCCAGTCTCTGATTGCCATGCCCATAGAAGAAGAAGAAACATCACCCTTGTAGTCCAGTGGTCCTTCCCCCCAACCCCTGTTCATCGATCAGCATCCCCATGCGAAGAACCAAAATCCCCCTTGTAGTCTAGTGGTTGCTAGCCAGGGGTTTGGTTGGGGGGGATCCGGGTGATAAGTCAATCCCTCACAGAGTGGGTGGGTCCACTAGACACCAGGGACAACTATACAGTGCCCTATATGGGAAGATCAGGGATGGGTGGGAGGACTGCTAGACCACCAGGAGAATTTGCACATTTTGGCAGGGAGGATTGGAGCTAGGGTGGGGGGACCACTAGACAACCAGAGGGATTTTCATTCTTTGCACCAAGATGGTGATTGGCAAATGGGGGTGGGGAGGGACCACTAGACTACCAGGGGGATGTTTCTTCTTCTACGGGCATGACAATTGGAGACTGGGGAAGGGGGAAGGAACCACTAGACTACCAGGAATCATTTTTTTAACTATTGGGATGGCCATTGGAGAACAGGGAGGGGGGGAGCGAACCACTGGCCATCCAGGCAGAATTTTTTTAACTATCAGGGCAGTGATCACAGAATGGGGAGGAGACAACTACCACCGTGGAACAATGTACTGTTATCTGTTTGTCTTTTTTAACTAAGGGACAGAGATCAGATCTCAGAGACAAAGAGGGACGACTATACCGCCACTGCAACAGTCACATTTTTTCATACAGGGATGATGATCAGTGAGGGAGAGGCCCACAATACCTCCCCCAGCCACAAGGGTTGAGCGGACTTACTGCCAGGTCTTGCTCTGTGGTATTTTTTCCATGCAAGGGACCTTCACAAACAGCCCTTGTGTGGAGAAAATGGTTTGTGAAGAGGACTGCACAGATATGCAGGTCCCCTCTCCCTCATCTGCATTGCAGCCCCCTCAAAAGTTTGCCCTGTCACAAACCCAGTTTGTGGGTGCAAACTGGTCTTTTGTGAATACCACATGGGGCAAAATCCAGTTTGCATGGTGTAAACTTGGTTTGTGATGGGGCAAAGTTTTGTGAATCTAGCCTCTGATGTATAAAAGAATAAGAATGGAAGACTGGCAGATTCAGTTAAATAATCAAAATACTCTGGGCTCGTTCATAATTAAAAACCTAGTGAAACAAAGCTTGAGACTCAGTGCATCAAAATGATATCAATATGTTAGCTGAACAACAACAACAACAAAAAAAGGGCCCATAGCTAGACCAGAACAAAAAGAGTGTTGAACCCAAACTCAATCTCTGTTTTTTTGAAGTTATACTTTTTATAGAGTTTTTCAGTTGAAAATCAAATCATACAGGAACACTGTTATAATATATTACATTCAGTAGGTCATGGTGCCTTGCATTTAAAATGCATTGCGTACATATATTAAAAACATTTGAGATTATTTCCTATACTCAGTCTCTGTTTAATTCAAATCCCAAAGGAAAGAAGAGCTTTTACTGCTCTGAGGTTTGAAACATTTGACTCAGCAGTTTAAATACCAGTAGGTAGATTTTTTTAAGAATATTGTACATCAAACAAGAAAATCAGCCACACACAACAATCTCAGAGTGATCTTCTAATTTTTATTTCATCAGTGTCACATGGACCACCCACTGCAACCCAACATTTCACCCCAGCTGGGCTTTTTCAGAAGGCAGTTAGCCTAATATAGTCATAGAAAATTTTTACTCACAAAAAGTGTACCCTTCAACCACCTTTCCAGCTCCTTAAATTTCTAGCTTTAACTTTTTTTTACAAACTGTGCATTTCCTTACATACTATACAGACATCCATAAGTACATCCAAATAGTTTCCTTTTGTTGACTTCATACATTTAAATCTGCTCATGTTAAAGATATAAAGAAAAATAATAATATAAATGCACTCTTAATGGTATTAGCAATAACTCCAGTATTCTGGGAACCTAGTTCCAGTAATGACCAAACACCTCTTACCATCAATACACAATTTCATATTCACACACAATTTTAATAAGAATATTACAAATAGTTCCACCACACCCCATTGCTCAGGCAAGTCTGACAATAAATCAAGAGATTGCATTCCTTACAGCCATAGGCCTATCATACCTGTGTCCACCAATAGTGACATCCATGATTCAATTCATCATACCTATAATTTTAAAACAACACTATGCCCACATGCAGATGATCACAATTATCTCCTGGTGGTATGTTTGTGATATCCCCACTCAAAGCACGTTGTTAGGTCCATAAATGTAACATTGCAATGTTTAAATTGTTAAATACCCAAGGATAAAGCCCCCTTTGTGTACCTCTGCTATCTCAACAAGATATCCTGTAACATTCAGATCAAAGGTACACAAAATTATTCATAAAGAAAGAAGTGTCAGCATTTTTCAGATACATGGTCACTGCAATGCACCCTATGTATTGAAGTGCTTTGGTTTTGAGAAAGTGCTGTTTTCTGAAAATGTTCAACTCTGCGTTAAACTTGCTTTGTTGTGAGGAGGGGTCAGCCATCTTTCGTGATGGCAGTAATTGTTTGTGGATCTTTTACCATGCATGTTTTGTTTGTGGACTAATAAAGAATGTTTTACTCAACCTGATGATATATAGAGAGGCAAAGGAAAAGTATTATACAACCTTATAAGACACTCACCCAAGCTGTCAAAAGTGCATATGGCAGTGTCCCTAAGTGTGCTGAGTGCTTCCAGAGTGCTCCTGTTATCCACCACTAGGAAGAGCAGAGCAGTGCTGAGAACCAGCTTGACGCTGTACTAACAACATGGCTATTGCCTATTCCCAGACCAGTTAGCATGACCATTGCTAGGCAATGGCAAAGTGGATCCAGCCTGCTGTCAGAAACTGAGTGCTGTGTCAGACAGGAACCCCTGGTCTGCCACTCACCCTTGCAAAGTAGTGAAATTCACAAATTGTGATGCAGTGCAGGAAACCAGACAGTACAAAACAGAAAGAAGTCCCACAGAGTATAAATATACTTACTATATTGGAATGTATAATAAGTGTAGTCCTACACTTATTCTTGTAATAAGTGAAGCTATTCTTGAGGAACATGGTATCCTAGTGGAGGAACTACAGAAAGTATGGGAGCTACTAAAACAAGTGAAGAAATAGAACTATGTAATAGAAAAGAAGAGATAAAAAAAAGATTAGAAGAGTTTGAGAAGAACATAAGAAACTAAGAAAATGTAAACAGAACACTAATGATTACAGAGATAATTGGGTATATAACTGGAAGGTGCATCCACATCATTGAGGTAGAATAGAGGAGGCAAGTGATTCAGATAGTTCAGGAAGCTACTCCCAATATAGTTAAAGGTAGCTGAGGGAACATGAAAAACCAGACCAACATGTTTTCTAGAATGAGGGGAATACCCCCCAAGAGGCTAGAGAAGCAGGGACATGCAGACACCAGTACAGCATTCATTACCAGGGCCCAACAGGAGAGTGAGCAGAATCTTGTGCAAGGAAGGTTATCAGAAGAAACAAGCACAAAACAATCTGGGTTTCAAAAGGTGGGGGGGATGCTGTCAGGATGAAAAAAGGAACTTCACTAGGTACAAGAGGAACAAGGGGGAGGAAAAACGACATGAATATATAACACTAGACTCACTAATGAGCTTAAAATGGCTTAACTGCTTAAGTTTTTGGAACACGGTTTGTGTACACATTGTAACATGGTTGAAACCATGTTAGAACTGTGTTTTAAAAACATGCTAAAACCCTGCTAGGGAGGTAGTCTTTAGTGTGGTTTTAGATAAACATGGTTGCCCTAATCCGTGTTAACAGCAGTGTGTACGCAAACTATGCTGTAACACAGGTTAAGGTAACCAGTCCAAGAGAAAAGACGTTTTTTTTCAGTTGCAAACTAAAGAAAAAAAATAAAAGTACATTACTGGCACTGCTCAGCTGGAAAGGAATTCCCGGTTCAGACTATGTACTTCTTCTGCTGATCGGTTTCGGGGCTCGATCATGGGTATCCCGCCATGCACTGCGGCATCCATAATGCTTTAAGATGGTGCCGCAATCATGCCTGGAAACCCAGTCGGGCAAGCACAGTTGTCACAATGCAATGTGGATGCTCCGACAACCATGCTAGTGACTAGTTTATAAAACATTTTTAAAAACATTTTAAAACCAGTCACTAATGTATACAGGGCAAAAGAGGCAAGGGTAGTGGTTAGGAAGGCAAAGCAAACATGGAGCTGCGGATTGGCAAGGGTGTAAAGTGTGGGGGGAAATTATTTTTTTTATAAATTTGTGTTAAAAGGAAACAAGAGGGGAGGATAGTCAGGCGAGCAGAAGAAGGGAGGGTAGTTGAAGATGACAAACAGAAGACAAATGTATTGAACAATTACTTCTGCTCAGTATTAATGGTAGAGGACAATCACCTCTATAGGGGAATGTTATCAGGACTGCCACAGTGGGGGGAGGGGGTATCAGGAAATGAGCATAGTAGAGATAATGGTAGACTGGGTGAGAAAGGCACCAGAAGCTCTCAGGTTAGATAAGGCAGAGGGCCTGGATGGCTTGCACTCATGGATACTTAGGGAATTGGCCTCAGAATTGAGAATATCATTAACCCAACTATTTTATGACTTCTTGAAGTCAGGAATGGTGCCAGTGGATTAGAGGTACATTGACATAGTATCACACCAAAATGGGGGAGGACAGAGAAGATGCAGGCAACTACAGGCCTGTCAGTGTCACCTCTATTGTAGGTAAGATGATGGAGCCTATAGTCAAAAAAAAGCACGGTGACCTACTGAGAGGATAATGGACTGCATGACAACAAGTTGCATGGGTTTGTGTCAGGGAGGTCATGCTAGACCAGCCTGATTCTGTTTTATGACTGGGTCACAAAGGCAGTAGACAAAGGATAGGTTGCTCTACTTTGACTTCAGTAAGGCCTTTGATTCGGTACTACATAACAGGCTGATGAAAATGTCTGAGGACTTGGGAGTGGAGCAGAGTTTAGTCAGTTGGGTAATAAATTGGCATGGGGGAGACAAGGCAGCAGTGAACAGTACCAAGTTGAGGGACAGGGAGGTTTCCAGAGAGGTGCAATAGGGATTGGTCCTGAGACCTGTCCTATTCAATAGGTTCATCAGTGACATAGTGGAAGGTATCTGGGGAAAGTTGTTTTTCTTTTCTGATAAAACAAAGCTCTGTGGCAGGGTAGATCAAGAGGAAGGGGTTCAGGAGCTCTAGATGGGCCTAGAGAAATGAAGAGATGATCTACAGTACAAAGCTGGAAGTTGAGATGCAATGCCATGAAGTGTAAGGCAATGCACTTAGGAGATAGAACCTGCACACAGAATACAGGATAAGAAGAGTTACGCTAGCTGCCACAACATGGAAGAGGGATATGGGAGACGTAATTAGTGACTTCCTCAAGCAAATGAGTTACTGTTACAAAGCATATAGCCAGGTATTTAAGATGCTGAGGGTATATAGTGAGCTGTTTTAATAGCAAGAAAAGCGAGGTGACACTGCCCCTATGCAGATCTCTGGTGAGGCCTCATCTGGAGCACAGTACTCAGTTCTGGAGTTCACAGTTAAGAATGGACATAGATAGACTGAAATTAGTGCAAAGGCTGGTCACAAGATGAGCCAGGGCCAGCAAGACAGATCCTATAAGGAACGGCTTGTGGCCCTAAATATGCACTTGGAGACTAGCAGGAAAGTGGGGACATGATAGAAACATATAAGTTTCTGAGGAGTACAAACAGGGTGAAAAGTGAGGACCTGTTTGTAAGTAATAGGGAAGCACTCACCAGAAGGCATGATAGGAGGTTGGTGGTGGTGGTGGTGGGGGGACATGTTCAATAGAGACGTGAGGAAGTTTTACTTCATGTAGAGGGTGGTGGAACCATGAAACTGACTGCTAGTGAAGTGGTAGGTGCATCTACTGTAAATGGGTTTAAACATGGCTGTGACAGGGCAAGGGGACTCATAGTTCCTAGGGGGGGGGGCCAACATGGGATTGAGGGGTAAGGGAGCAGGGAGACAAGTTGGAAAACACCAGTACAGTAGGTCAGTGAGGTGAATCAGTATAGTATGGATAGACTTGAAGGATCCTTGGTCTCCTTCTGCCATCGGGTTGTAAGTTTCTAAGTTTCTACCTTATCTAAAACTTTGCATACATCTCCTAGTACTGTATTTACTGTTGATTTACAACCCCCAGCTCATATGTTTCACATTCATAGTGTGCATAAGATGCATGTCTTCTTTGCAATGCAGAAGTAACAAGATAGCAGGTCAGACCTGAATACAACATAATCTCTCCTATCATTGAGACACTTTTTGGTTTTCTTTACACATGTTAATTTAATTACACACTGTGGTGTCTGATGATACTGCCTCTCATGCCTCACAACCTAGACAGTGTGTACTGTTACTCCCCAATCACAGCTAGCCATGCTGTGCATTACTACCCATATATACTGTAGCCCAGATATCAGTCTACAGTTGATGCAGTCTAAAGGACTTGCATCATCTAAAACATCTTCCCCTGCAGAACTGGGGTGGGCAATATATTTTGTTAGAAGGGTTTCATTACCCTCAATGTCTGCCCTTGATGATACGCAGTCTGTCTTTATTCTATCATTCTCTATGCAGGCTACCAGTATGTTAATGAGACTTACAGCCTTCTTAATGACTATACACTGCAGTTCTGGAAACTACTATTTTCCTCCAGAAGATTTAACTTGTTCAGGTACTCTAGGCTGTAGGTTTGCACACTTTTTTTTTGAATGGTAAGAAAGTTATTTAGCTGGTTAAATCAATGGGGATGTCATTGTCACCTCCCCTTTCTTGCAAATCTGTAAACAACTGGCATGTATTCAGCTACAGAAAAGTTGCAGAGGCTGAAGACCTTTTCATACAATTAGAAAAATTGCCAATTCCCCCTATTGTCAGACCTGAGCTATGTATAACATCTGTGGTCTGTTATGTAATGTATTTTCACAATATAGTTCTTAAATGGCTAAAAGGCTCAGCTCTTAGTAATGTCTTATGTGTCTTATGCTTTCAGATTTGAAATCACTGTAAGATTAGAACTAAACCATATTTCATTTACATCTATGTGAAAAAATGCAGTGCTTGAGAAGGAACGCAGGTACTGACCACTTTATTTAGCCCTCTTTAAATCTTGTGTATTTGTAGGATATGATTTTGACTAACTTCTGCCCTATTAATCTGCTGTTATATGTAATTAACCACAGGCTTTAATATGAAACTAGAGCTTCTCTCTAATGTAACTAGTTCTGTACAACAATAAACTTTAATCAATCATCCGCAGGCCAGTTTTAATGTGGGCGCACATGGTCATTCCTCCTCTGGTCAGTCCATGTGCTTTAGTCCTGACTTAAAAAGATCATTTCTCTCTTTGCAAGAAAGTACTGTAGTTCAGGTCTTTATGGTCATGTGATCTGAGTCTTATTTTGAGCATGCACTTCAGCACTGCTGGTGCTGAACAGAACTAAATTATGTGGAGTTGTTTTAGTATGTGTGTAACCCCCAGGTGGCACTGTCCCAAGAGCTACTACCCCTGCCTGCTTGACTACTGACAGGTTGAGGGGCCTAGGTTCTATGGCGGGTACCTCCACCCAGAGGTCAGGGTTTGTACTGGTTAGACTAGTTTGGTCACAGCCCTCTGGGACACTGAGACCCCCTTTTATTCCCTCTAGTGGCTCACACAGTACACAGGAATTACAGCCCCAATACCACACGTATATACACACTGTTCACTCATAAAGTACCACTTACCCTCAAGACTGATTCTGCAACATGTCTCTGAGGACCCCCTGTAAAATAAGGTTAAACAACATACACAGCAAAATACAATACTGTTTCCATAAGTACCAACACCACAGACAGTATATAGTATAACAACAACAAATCTGATTTATTTAGGGGACAGTAACATGGGAGAGGGCAATCAGGTTAATTGGCAGAATTAAATCACAGTACTGTGCACACATACAGGGTCTGAAAAGTCACATGCTGGGTACCCAGGTTGGGGGGGGCTAGCCAGGTCCGTTGCCTGGGGTTGATCAGCAGGTGCAGATGGACAGGGCCCTGTAGAAGAAAATATATGCACAACACCCAATTGTAATTCAGAGCCAGATGGCTCAGTCCATGAAGAAGTGAAACAACAATAACTAGATGACACACTTGTAATTGAAAACAGGCTGCAGAGGAATACCCTGATTTGTACTCACAATACCCAAGCTGTGAACCAGATGGTGGATGTTCTTCTGGATTACCAGAACAACAGGGCATGGAGACAAGGTCCTTGTGACTGGACCCCACTGCAGTAGATAACAAACAGATTTAGTCCGAGACAAGCTGGGGTTTGCTTCCAGCTTCAACACACAGCACACAGCACAGGGGATTGGAAATAGTGATACCCCACAAGCACTATGCACATTCATATCTAAAAGGAAAGTACTATACCAGGCAGGCTGCTCCTAGATCCCGATCGCACTTACTGCAAAATACCCGGGAGCACACAGAGCAGCTTCAGTTCCTGACAGACCGAGCATGATTCAGCAATTTCTCCAGTCTTCTACAGGGTTAGCCTGGTTTCTACTCTTCTAGTGCTTCTTTCTCCTAACAATGCTGATTCAGTCCAAACTGGCACTCACAAAAGCTGCAGACCAAAACTCAGGGCCTCACACGTGCTTCCCGCGTGAAACTATACACCGCAGAAGCACACAGCTCCTTCTGTCTTCACTGCCACAACTGATCTGATCTTTCCAGCCACAGAGCAGGGCATTTCCTTTAGCTCCACACTATTCTGTTGGCTGATTCAGCTGTCACTCACAACAAGACTCCCTCTGTTGGTAGAAAAAGGCGCCAAGGTCAAAACTACATTTCCCAGAGTCACTGCCCATACAATCCCCTTGTGGCTGGCTCAAATTAAGAGTCCAAGTTCTGATTCGTCCACAGGCTCCATTCTAGGGCTGCCTTAACCCAAATGGCCCAGCACAGAAGTTTAGGCCCAAAATGGAGAGGTAACACACACAGAGTCCCAGCTGCAATAAAGGCAGGTTAGACAAACTACAATTTTGCTAATGCTTTAAATGATTACAAGCAAACAGTTACAGCTTTCAGACGGGGCTCCCTTTCCACCTTCAGCGACCACGAAATGGAGAGATTACTCCGCAGCTCGGGTGGGATTCGAGCATTAAATACACAGTCCCCCCATACAAACTAATTAAGTCTGCAAGCAGACAGCTCTTAAAGAGACAGTACGTGGAGGCTCAAATAGCACTCACTTGCAGCCACACTTAAGCAGCTCAGATGCCGAACACCACCCAGGCTTGGAGCATTCAGGCAAGCTCCTGGAAGACTTTTGGGACCCCCCCATTTGCAAGGTGGTTACATGTGGATTTCTAGCCACTAGAAACAGAGCTAATACTACCTTGCTCACACAATGTTACCTGTGATACAAGGTGAAATCCAAATATGAGACATTTGTATTGCAAAGCTTATACCTTAACCACAAGATAATTACACTTCTCCTTCTAGCCATTCAATTTAAAAGAGAGGACATCAAATTCTCAGAGCTAAATATTTTTTTTTATTTTTGCACCCGTTGTATAAAACTGTAAAACCTACAAGAATAAACCTTACTGTATATTATGTGTGAACAAAAAACACAAGGTTCTGCATCAGTGTGTGGGCTGAAAACAAAGCAAAAAGGTAATAAGAAATTCATGCTGAAAATGGAAAATAGAGTTAGAATTGATGTTTCAGTCATAGGTCAACTTTAGGAATTATCTGAAAGAGAAAAAAATATCTTTGACATGCTAATGTCTCGACAATAAATAAAAATACGTTTTTGGTAAACTGTAACCTAACTTTGCTTTTTTTCTCTTTTAGATAATTCCTGAAAAAAAAAACCCTGTGGTCAAAATGTTGATTCTAACTCTACTTTTAGCATGCAACTAGTATTACATTTTTGTTTTGTTAGATTATGTGAGAGTGGGAAAGACAGAGGAACTCTCATGGTTTCCCGGCTTGTATTTGTGGAGACATCAGCATGTCAAAAATAGGTTTTTGGGAAACCCTAATCTATACTGACATTGTGTGCATTGTGCGCTTACTGCTTTAAAGAAAAGAAAGCCATGAGAACACCAGATAGTAGCTTCCTCTTCTACATTAATAGTTGATTTTTAATTTGCTGGCTGCAGCTGCTAGTACAATGTCATTAAACTGTTCCATCATCAGTGATGCATGGTGTACTCAATTTTAGCTTTCTAGTTTACTTGCTTCTTCATACACGTTCAGTACAGTATTCATTTACAGAGACAGCATTAATATTTCTATTAAAATAAGTAAGTTTTCCCTGTGTATTTTCATGCTATTTGCATAATTTTTATATAGTTCTGTGGTAGCCTCAAACCATGGTAATCAATTCTAGCATTATAGTACAGTTATATATGGATTGCAAGTTCATGATTATTTTATCACCAAGAAACAAAAGAAGCATACATGTCCCATGATACAAGGTTACATTGTTAAATTACTGTCATTCCAGTATTTCTACAAAAGGGTTACTGAGAAAGATATTGCCTCAGTTTTATCAAA
The DNA here is from genome assembly GCA_016271365.2 of Neoceratodus forsteri. Lineage (NCBI taxonomy): Eukaryota > Metazoa > Chordata > Ceratodontiformes > Ceratodontidae > Neoceratodus > Neoceratodus forsteri. The sequence goes on along the minus strand of CM028131.1, from coordinate 908,775,527 downwards.
CCCAACTATTTCATGCAAGCAAATTACACATAGTGTATGGGAGAATGTGATTGTGTATGAAATGTGATTACTAGAATGAGCTTGTTGTGCTGCAGCAGTGACATTAAATTGCTGTTGTGCTGCACTAGGTATGTCACTACTACAGCACAACTGAGAATGTCTTAGCACATGCCCAATCAAGTGGCCGCAGCAGTGAGAGCTGGCCAGGAAGTGAGCGGTGCTGAAAAGAACCGTGCCACAGTAAGGCTGTTTTAAGTACTGGGGGATGTTTTTGGATAGTGGAACAGAGTAATGGTTGCCCATACATTATAATAGATTGTATATGAGCAACCATACACATACAAGTCTGTTTTTCAATCTCAGTGTTTCAGTGGTAACAAGATTGCTTGAGCTGCATTCTTGAGGTCTCTTATTACCATGGAAACCTCTCGAACAAACAACAGCCTTGATGTGTATAATTACTCATACATAATTCTCTGTGTTACATTTGGTGCGTAATAAGTGTCCTGAAAGAAAGAGTTACACACCATAATGAGGTAGGTAGCTAAGTTTATTGGATGAACAGTTCTGTTATTGCAATAAGCAAATCATACATTATATATATTTAAAAAAAAACATGCAAAATACATAGTTAAGACAAAGTACATGTATACATATAGATAATACTAGTTAGGCAACCACGTGCAACCAGCCTGTGCTGCCACTGAAAGGTTCAGATAACAGCAGACCCCAAGAGCAAAGCTCGAGATGTCCATTGCAGTCTAAACTTTGAGGTGGCAGCACAGGCTGGTTGGGTGTGGTTTTGCCCAGGAAAAGCAAAAAACTGCCCCAATGGCCTGGTGTGCTATAGAGTAAAGTAGACAAACCAGTAAAGAAAACTCAAGCACCATAAACTGTGCACACAAAATAGAGCACAAGCTTAATCTGTTTGTTTATTCAAATATTGAAAAATAAATCTAATCATTAAAATGTGCCAGAATACACAGTGAGACCCACACCACAGGAATACACAGTGAGACCCACACCACAGGAATACACAGTGAGATTCATTGACCTCCTATCGGTTTCGCTTCACAGCATCATCAGGGAGCTCTATTTTGTGTGTGCAGTTGGTGGTGCTTGAGTTTCCTTTACTGGCGTGATTTTGCCCAACCACTATTTTTTATAGTGTATGGAGATAAAAAATAACATATTTTTAAAGTGTTTAAACTATTGTGTTCCATTCTCATTCTTGGCTGTTCTTCCACTGTCAATTGCAAATGACAGCTACTACTGTACAGAGAAGCAAGTAATTAAAAAAAATAAGATTAAGTAAGTTAGCATCCATATAAAAGTTTAATTTTATAAAATTTTGTTGAAAACAGAGTAGACTACCAAAGGTCCACATTGTGCTCTATTTTATGGTATCCCATTGGGAACGCAGTATTTTTTTCAGCTCTGTTTTCATTAGAGCCGATCGTGCAGACATTGTGTTCATCTTTGTAGAATGCTATTGTACCGCAGAAGAGTACAACTGCACTCCATGACCTTTGCACTGTGGTAAAACAGCATTCTGCTTAGGATGAAAATCCATGCAGAACAAGCTTCCTCCATACACTATAAATTATTATTGTATTCGTCAACATTTATATTGCGAAAAACCCAGGGGTGATTTCTGGCAATGAAAAGTGCATAATGCTTCAAAGATGTGTACCTGAATTTGAAAAGGTTGAAACCTCTGAAAATTCCAACCTTTAAATGTAAACAAGATTTAATATATCGTAATCTCTGTTTGACAATATGTCATACTGAAGGACACTCTGGTCCAAAAAAGACCCATAGGTTTAGCTCAGTTCCATGTCAACTGAGATAAATATGACACAGCATGGTAAGAAACAGAGTAGTAAAAACCCTGTAGAACAATACCATACCTGTAAAACACAGCTAAAACAAAAACATCGCAAAACACAAAAACTCACGCATTAGCTACTCACATATCACCACATACACTACTAAAAAATAAAATAAACACCATGCTGAAGCACCAATCAGATGAACACCAAAACATTATTACAACCACCTCTGAATGCCTTCACCAACGCAACACCACTTCTACATAGAACACAGAAATATAGAAATCATTTGCAGATAAGGACCACCAGGCCCATGCAGTCTGCCTGTAGGCCCTATACCTTGCATGTGGCCACTGACCCTATGTGACCAATGGTTTCATCACTCCCTCCCCTCCCAAGGTTCCCTTGTGCCTATCCAAGGCATGCTTTAACCCCTCCACTGTGCTTGCCCCCCACTACCTCTTGTGGGTGGCAGACTATTTCAAGTGTCGACTACCCTCTATGTGAAGAAAAAATTCCTCACATTACCTAATAATCTAACACCCTTCAATTTCATATCATGCCCCCTCATTCTAGTACTTTTTCTACCTTGGACAAGGTCCCCCACCTGCACCTTGTTTATGCCCTTGAGGTATTTGAAAGTCTCTGTCATGTTCCCCCATTCTCTTCTCTCATCCAGTGTGTACATATTGAGGTCCCTCAGTATTTCCTCATACTGTATGTTTTGTGGTGCAAGCCCTGCACCATCTTTGGTGCCCTTCTCTGGATAGCCTCCACCTTATCTATGTCCTTGTGCAGGAGTGGCCTGCAGAACTGCGCGTAGTACTCCAGGTGAGGTCTTACCAATGTTCTATACAATGCCATCACCACCTACCACCTCCTGCTAGTGATACCCCTGCCTATGTACCCCAGCATGCAACTGGCCCTCCCTGTAGCCTTTGCACACTGTTCTGATACCTTAAGGTCATCAGTCATGATAACCCCTAGGTTCATTTCCTCCTCGGTGACAGTCAGCACTCTCCATCCTGTAGCTTTCCCCAGGGTTCCCTCTACCCAGGTGCATTATCTTGCACTTCTTTACATTGAACCTCAGTTGCCACACCTCTGACCATCTCTCAAGCTTCTCCAGGTCCCTCTTCATTTTCTGTGCCCCTTCTGGAGTATCCACCCTGCTGCAGATCTTGGTGTCATCTGCAAAGAGGTAGATCTTTCCTTCCAGGCCCTCTGCAAGGTCACTAATGAAGGCATAGAACAAGACTGGTCCTAGTTCTGACCCTGAGGTATCCCACTGGTCACTCCTCTCTCCCCAGATTAGATCCCATTTACCACCACCTTCTGCCTCCTGTCTGTCAGCCAGTTTTTAACCCAGTGTATCACCTTTTACCCCATGCACAGGCTACCCATCTTATTAACCAGCCTTCTGTGTGAGATGGTGTTGAAGGCTTTGCTGAAATCCAGGTAGGCAACATCTACCACCTCTCCCTGGTTAACTTCTCTAGTCAACCAATCAAAGCATTCTATTAGATTCATTTTATATGACCTTCCTGCTGTCAATTCATGTTGCCTCAGATCCTGGGCACCCCTGGCTTCCAGATGTGCCACTATCCTTTCTTTCAGCAGTGTCTCCATGATTTTCCCCACCACTGAGGTGAGGCTGACTAGCCTGTAGTTCCCCGCCTCCTCCCTGCTGCCGCTTTTGTGTAATAGGACTACATGCACCCTCCTCCAGTCCTCAGAGACCATGCCTGTGTTGAGTGACTCTGTGAACAGGGCTGCTAGAGGGGCTGCTAGTTCCCATCACAGCTCCCTTACCATCCTTGGGTCTAAGGCTATGTATAATAAATGAATCAAGCACCAGTTCACTAATACAGTTAAGAAAATCACGACTCACAAAAGCAGACCAAAAACCCTTGTGTCAAACACTACAAAATATCTACACTAAATAAATGAACCTCGTGACACACACTTACAGAATAACTGACTACGGCAAATGACTAATTACAAAATCAGCAAAAACACACCACACAACTCAGCTACATTACGCATCACAAATCAGCAAACACCAAAATCCAAATGAACTGCTACTTGATCAACATTCTGTCATTATGAGGTCAAAGAGCTGCTGATGCTTCAAAGGAAACTTTGAAAAACATAATATTTGGGTACAATTCAGCTTGCATTCCATATATATTCTATAGATTTCTCCTGCACGTTATTTAATACTTAGGAAATTGGTATAAATACATGATATTTATACCTCAGAGTTCATCTGCCTCTATAGCTTACTCCCTACTTCATGTCATAATCCTCTGCTGTAACATCACAATCTGTTGCCATGGGAGCAACTGTGATGTCACAAGCAGTGCATTGTGACTTCAGGTAAGGAGAAAGCAACAGAAATAGCTGAACTCCTCAGGAGCAAAGATCCTGTTTTCATGCAGATTACATCAGTAATAAATAATGGAGAGGAGGAATACAGAACTAAGGTGAAATACAAGCTGAACTATGTCTAAATATCATGTTTTGTAAAGTTCCCCTGGAGGCGTCAGCTGCTCTTCAAGGCATCCTAAATATGAGCTACCACACAAGCACAATTACGCCTCCTTAACTCATCCATCTTTTACGATTTTCACTAGGCACGCTTCAATATGCTTCTATTCTACCACCTTGAATGTAATACAGAAAGTAGGGTCTTAAATAATTTAAGGGTTAGGAATGTAAATGGAAAGTCACACTGCTTGGTCTTCAAATACCTGAGCTGCTGAGATCAAAATTTATATGGTGGGCATTTACATCTGTAATCCCTAATAAGCTTCTTTGCTCAAAAAATTGCAAACTGGAGGATGTCTTATAAAGGTTTTCTCATTAGTTCTCCTATACATACTGTACATACAATTTGACCACATTGTTAAAAACTAGAAGTAAATGCTTGCATAATTGTATCACTAATTTAAAGATCTCTTTAATAAACCCCCCAAAAATCACCACATTCTTAGCTGTGTCAGACTCAGAAGTGCTCATTTGCCTACTTGTATCAAGAGAGGGATTTAAACAGGATGTGGATGGCATGTTTGAAAAAATTTATTGCTTTGCTTACTGAATCTTGAACAAATTAGGTGCATTTGTGGAATAGATTCTGTATACCCTTGAGTACAGTTGTATTTTACCTCTATTGTATTGATTTTACCATGTTAATTCTTTAATAGCTTACTTTTGTAAATTTCTAAATGAAAGTATGTAAAATGTTTTCTGTCATATGGCACTATTAGTTGAATAAGATATGGTTCTGTTTAAATTTTCCTTATGTTTAGTTAACCATTGGCATGTATTGTGGTTTGTAATGGCTGCTTGATTGTTATGTTTGCTTGCACACATGCACAAGAAACATTTAGTCACAGCTTAGGAGAGAAGCAGGGTTTTGGAGGTGCAGCACTGTGGGGACCAATGGCCCCAGTGCCTTTTGAGGCTTGGCCCACTTTCCCCAACGTGTTGGCACGCTGCTGCTGACACTAGTTCAGCCAGCGTGCCACCACCTTGAAATGAATCCACCGCTGCAATGAGGGAGTGATCTGTCATTGCAGGGCACTACCTAGCCATCCCTGACCCAGTTCATTTGCCAACAGGGGAGCCCACTCCCCATCGGCATACTGTAACCCCCTCCCCCATTTGTTGTGTGTCAAGGGGGTGCCCAATCCACCTTGGCATCATGCACCTCCCAACAGTCTTTCTTTGCTGACAGGGGGCCCAATCCCCATCAGCTTCAGTCCCCCTCTTCCCAGTTCAATTTGCAAATGGGGGAGCCCACTCTCCATTGGCATAATGTCCCCCCCATTTTGTTGTGTTCTGTGGAGGTGCCCAGTCCCCTTCGGCTCTCCTCCCCATGGTATGTGGTGCTGACAGGGGTGCCCAATCTCCCAGTGGCTACAGCTTCCTCCCAAATAAACACTCAGGTGGCACACTGGGAGCCCACCCCAGTGTGCCAAATGTCCCTGTAAAAAAAATGACCCGTAATGTGTGTTTTTTTACAACCTGTAAAACAGAAAATGATCCCTCGTTGAGTTCAGTGGCCCCTCCCCCAACCTGAGCCCACCACCTGTGCACCCAGCCTCCCCCATACCCCTTCACCTCATACTTACCTCCAGATTCTAGCACGACAATCTTCGGTTGACTGGGAACACATCTGCACTCTTCAAAGTCCACCGTGAACTGAAGAAATGCCGGTAAGCTGTATAATGGCATAAATAGGTTTTTTCAACTTTGGTGCATATCTCAGGTGTTTTTAGGAATTTTGGCACCAAATTTGCAACATGGAGTTATTGGAACCCTCCTCATGATTTCAGCCATTGTCATCGCATTATTCAGTCCCAAAAGGTGATTTCGTGGTCACTGCACAGAATCACCTTTCAGGACCAAGTAACAAAACAACAGTGCCTGTGTTTATGAGGTGGGCTCTCAAAAAGCATATGTTGCAAATTTGGTGGAAAAAAATCAAAGAAATGACTGTTTTAAGAGCATGTGTTGCACAGTTTCCATGCATGCTCGTACCTTCGCGAATTTGTAATATTTTCACTCCAGATTTTCAACATTGTCATTTTTCCACACCTCCTTAGGAACAGTACAGCAATCATTTTTCACATCCTGACCGAAGTGTGTTTTTGTACTTCTGGCACAGAATAGCGTGGTCACTGTGGGAAATCAGTGTTTGGGACACATTAAGAAAATCACAGTGACACTGTTCATGAGCAGATGTCCTAAAATGCCTATGATGAAAAGTTGGTGACGAAAGTCCATAAAATTACTGTGTTATGAGAATGTGTTGCGCAGTTTCCAGGCACTACAGATTTTCAACATTGCCATCTCTTCACACCTCCCTATGGATGGTACAGCTGTCATTCTTCTCATCCTGCCTGATCTATATGTTTGCACATCTGGCACAGAATGGCACGGTCACTGTGAGAACTTGAAGTTCGGGACACGTTAACAAAATTACGCTGCCACTGTTCATGAGAAGAGGTCCTAAATGCTTTCATGAGGTGGGGGTCACAAAAAGGCCATGTTGAAAGTTTGTAGTACAAATACCAACTCATGCCTGGGGCGTTAGGGTTTCTAACCATAACGTCACACCCTGTACAGACTGACAGGCATCAGAAGTGTAACTTTGGATCACCAGCTGTAATGCTCATGCTATCCCACCCCCACCCTGAAGCCAGTGATAGACATTGAGGTGTGCATTGCATTCTTCAGCCCCAGACCTCTCCCCATTCTCCTGTAATGCACCCATTTCAGTGTATTTCCTTATGAAAGGGGGTGAATGTGAAGCCAGAAACCCCAAGGCACACCTCAACACTTCATTTATTTATTGAACATATCGGATAACATACCTTTGAGTCAAAGACTCCTTTGCAAAGGTTCCACATTATTGAGAGCAGAGACATCAAGGATAATAGCAACAATTAGACACAATAAAACCCTGAAAAAACTGAGGTGTTGGTTGTGGACTCAGGTCATCGGGGGCGGGTTTTCTGACTGGGTCACCTTCAGGTCTTTGGCTTGGGGGGGGCCCTGTGGGCAGCCTCAGACTGGTTGCGGAGCTTGGGTATTATATTTGATGACTGTCTGACCCTTAAACATCAGGTGTCAGCCATTGTCAATACTTCCTTTTACCATCTGAGGAATATAGCCCGAGTGAAGCATCTGGTTTCTGCTGATGACCTTCCAACATTGGTCCATGCCTTCATTACCTCCCACTTGGACTACTGCAATGCCCTGTACCTAGGGCTACCAGGAGTAGATATCCGCCACTTGCAGCTAGTGCAGAATGCGGCGGCCTGGCTTTTGACTGGTACATCAAGGACCAGTCATATAACGCCTGCCCTCCATGGACTGCACTGGCTGCCAGTTCAGTGGCGGATTACCTTCAAGGTCGGTCTTCTGACCTATAATGCCCTACACGATCAGGGACCTAGTTACTTGCAAGATCTTCTTCGTCCCTACTGTCCGCCCTGTCGGCTCCGACCCACCAATGAGGGATTGCTAGAGATTCCCAGGGTTCGTTTAAAGACATCTGGGGCAAGATCATTTAGTTTTATGGCCCCAACCCAGTGGAATTCTCTACCTCGTCGGGTGAGAGATTGCCTGACTGTCCAAAGTTTTAAGTCAGCCCTAAAGACATATTTGTTTAACCTGGCATATCCAGATTTTTAAATATATTTATTGATTGATTTTAGGATTTTGTTTTAATTTTATGTATTGATCTGTTGTAAAAGCACCTTGGTTTTGGAAAGGCACTTTTTAAAAGTAAAGTATTCATTCATTCATTCAATACTTACAGAAATGGTTACAAAATGGTTATAGATAACACAGTAAAGCAGCTGGCGATACAGAGATACGGAGTGTTGCCAAGCATAGGTACATAGTATAGACAGTAGCAGGTAACAGAAACATACACTGCAGGATGGTGATGCCAGCCATGCCCTGGTGGTTATTTGCAGGCCTAGGCTGGATTGAGGTGTCCATTGTCAAATATAGGCACCTCCAGCAGCAGCTGAACCAGAGTTAAGTCCATAGTCATGCAGGGGGGGAAGTTGGTTGGGCTACAAATCCAGGACAGTCACAGACTGAGTCATGAGAGATTAGATCTCTTAGTTGGGACTTGAACTGACCAAGTTTGGGTTCTGTGAGGAGGGAGTTTGGGAGTGAGTTAAGCCAGCTAGGGGCCAGGTACCTAAAGGTTCTTTGACCCGAGGTGGTCTTGCAGTGAGGTACCTTGAAGTGGGTTGTTGCTGATTGCTGAGTGAGGCGGGTGGACAATGGTGCCTGGAGTAGGGGGATGAGAGCAGGTGGGAGTAGCCCTGCTGTTATTTTTTAGCAAAGATGCAGGGCTGATATTTGAGCCTCCCATCAAAGTTTAGCCAGTTGGTTGAGGTGTAAAAGGTGCAGGTATGTGTGAATCTGGTGTAGTCAGTAGCTAGTCTACAAGCCTTATTAAAGGCCAGCCTAATTTTGTTTAGGTACGTGTTTTTGGCTACCCCATCGATAATAATTCCGTAGTCTATGAGTGATACTACTGATGCTGAGACAGCTAGGTGGTGAGCTTCTGGTGGGAGGCAGTGCTTGTACCGGTGGAGAAGGCCAATACGCACATTGACTGCGGTGCTCAGTTTTCAGATGTGGTCATAGTAGGTGAGCCCAGAGTCTAGGGTGATACCTAGGTATCTGAACGAGGTAACCTGCTCAAGGGGGTAATTTAAAGCGTTCAATATGAGCAGGGGTTGTCCTATGTTCTGGTTTTGGGGTGTGCAAACACCATGGATTTTGTTTTTTGTAATTTAAGACTAGCCTATGTTGAATGAACCAGGATTCAGCTTCCATGAAAGATTTTTGAAGTGCAGCACAGAGGGCTGTGGGATCAGTGTCAGAGCTGTAGAGGACGGCATCATCCGCATACAGGAGTAGTTTTCCAGAGCAATCCTTGGGGAGGGAGTTGAGGAACAGGGAGAAAAGTAGGGGGCCAAGAATAGAGCCTTGCGGGACCCCTGACCTGACCTGGAGGGGGAAGGGACAGGGTATGGGCAAGCCTGACTATCTGGGTTCTCTCAGACAGGTAGCTGGCAAACCAGCTGGTGGTCTCCGGGGATAGGTCTATTTGTGTGAGGGAATCCAGGAGTAGTGTATGGTACACCATATCAAACGTCTTGGAAAGGTCTATAAAAACAGCACCAGCAGTGTAGCCAGTGTCAAGAGATGTGCGGAGGGCATTTGTAAACTCCAAAAGGGCTGTGGTGGGACTGTGGTTATGGTGGAAGTCATGCTGCTTAGGACACAGGAGGCTATATATGGAGAGGTAGTCTGTAAGCTGGGTGGCCACAATCTTCTCCAAGGTTTTGGAGACGGGATGCTGGATTGAGGTGGGGCACTAGCTCCCAGGCAGAGTAAGGTCACCGCTTTTAAGAACGGGTGTGATGAGGGCAGATTTTCATTTAGAGGGAAACTGATCCAGCGATTGGGAGCAGTTCAGAAGCATGGTGAGAGGGGGGAGAACTTCGTTAAAGGTGAGCCTAAGCAGTTTAAGATCTAGTGTGTCACTGTTGAAATATGATTTGCTGAGGTCCTTGAGTAGAAGAGGGGCAGCTTTGCGCTGAGATATTGCATTAAAGTGGAATGGGGTGGAGAGGGAGCAAGGTGGTGCTGGGGGGGTTGGGGAGAAGAAATTGGGATGGAGAACACTACTAAGGTCAGAGAAAGAGGCATTAAATGTATTTGCAATCAGGGCAGGATCTGTGATGACAGACCATTGGCCCTGAGTTGGGAGGGAGGTGCAGTGGAGGCTTTGCCACTGAGCTCTTTGAGGGAGTCCCAGAACTTGCACCCTGAGCCCCATGTGGCAGTGAGTGAGGTTTGGTAGTACTCAGCTTTTGCCTTATGAATACTCCAAGTACATTTATTACGCTTTTATTATTTTTTACGCTTTTTTATTTATAACTTGTCAGTCTCTACAGGATAGGGTGAGGTGAAATGCTATGTGCATTATGGACAATGACTCACAGGCACACCCCAATGCCTGTCCATCTCTGCAGGGTGGAGGTGGGGTTGCCGTGAGTTCATTACTTCACTGTCACTCCTATTCTGCATCTGTCTAACTCCTGCACGTCCAATGCTAGCATCAGCAAGCAAACATTCGGCATTGACAAATGCTTGTTTATATTTCTTGTGCATTTGTTCTATTGTATACTTTCCCCTTTCATAAAACTAAAAGGTTTCATGGTTTGTGAAATGCAACATATATCCATGGCAGAGTATGTCTTAACAGATTCTTCACCATTTGAGGCCATGGTAGCTGGAAACACTGTGCATGGTTTGCATGCATTTCATCCAAAAATAGTTTGGTATATCTTTTGTAATTAAGCCCTGAGATCTTCAGACCAAAGGATAGTATTTTTGGAAACAAATGGTCTTACACTGTAAAGATAAATAAATTATGTGACCTATCTAATAGACCATCTTAGAAGTAATTCCAACAGGTTCTCAAGATTGCACTGTTGCCACTTTCATTCTAAATGAAAAGTTCAAAAATTTGAATTTATGCAGAACTGGAAACATCTCAAAGCCCATTTTACAGGTAGCACAGTGACTGTAAGCAGAACAATGAGACAATCTTTTTTCACTCAGCATAAACATACACACATTCATGAATTATGCATTTTCAACTGGTGAGAGAGAGAGAGACAGACAGACAGAGAGAGATGGGCTATACTAATCCCTTATTTTGTTTAACTTGTGCAGAGCTTGGTGAATGTAATTACCATTTTCCGAGTTTCCTGAAAATTAATACACTAGGTAGTCCCTGAAATTTAAAGTATTATATATATATCAAGTTGTAACACTAGCTGGTGAGGCTTTGGCAGGGAACATCATTCGGTGTGACTTGGAATTCAACAAATATTTTAAAATACATAATTATTTCACTGCTAAATTTCAAAAAATGAGTTTACCTTTACTTCTTGAGGGTATTCAGCAAATGGTTACTTCACAAACAAGGAAGAGTCAGAATGATGCATTTGAAGCTCCTTTTGCAAAATGTGTAGGGATCTGTGCCTCTCAACATCCTAACGTCTGGCTCTGATGAAGCCTCACTGAGTAGAGATGAAGTGCTGGGGTACTGCCAGCCTGGCTCTCTTTTTTTCTTTGTGCATTAATAAATTAATTTAGATTGAGCAATTATTTTTTTGCTCTGGCTTCTTCTTGCTTTTTTTAAGTGTGCTGCTATCCTGTTCACTTGTGCTGCCAGTTATTGCAGCAAGCTGCACCCACCATGCAGTTCTAAGCACCATTGGTTTGTGTGTGTTTTTCCATTCTACAATCTGACCTCTGTCTGGCCTGCTCCAAAGATATGCCTGCTGCTTGTATGCCAGCTTGGGATAGGACTGACACAGCTTGTTGAGACCCATATATACCTGACCAAGTGGGCCTGAACATATGCTGATAAACAGTGGCCCTTGAGAAATATTTGCGTCCTATCAGGATTCCTGGTGAGTGGGGCAATCAGGCTTCTGAAGGGCCTATTAGTGCACAGCTGCTGAAAAGAGGGGATATATGTGCCTTACTGCTTTTCTGTGACCAGATTTCTTGCTTCAACTTGGCAGTCAGCCTCATGACCACTCCAGGCTTGTATTTAAGACTATCCATTTGGCAGACAGCTTTTCTGTGACCAGCCTGGGTCCAAGATTTAAGACTCTAACTTGCCTTGCGGTCACACAGTGGCTCACTTAGGGTTTAGATGTTTTCTCCCTCTTGTTGAGTAGCCCTGTGATTCACATGGGGCTGATATTCAAGGCTTCTGTTTTGCAGACAGCAGCTCTATGGCTACTCATGGTCAAGATTTTTTTTATGTTTGTATGTGGATAGCAAACAGTTTGTTACAAAGAACCAAATTTCAGAGGTGTGTCACTGTTGGGTCCAATGCAGCTCAAGCTGCAGTGGGCTTGACAGTGACAAGCCAATCATCAGTCAGGCTGATCATGACACTAGTCACTGCTTGATGGGCAGAAACTCCCTATGGTTGAAAGGACTGAAGTGCTCTTATGAGACAGCATTTCAATGCTTTCATCTGCATGAAGTTGCCCAGCAATCAGCTGAGTAGCCTCATGATCAGCTCTGAGCTCCCCTCACTGCACACAGAGACATGCAAAACTACTCCCTCCCATTGCCAAGTATCCTGCCTACCTTCCTCCTGATTCTTCATCATGCACTGTCCATAGAAAAGCAACTCCCTCCCACTGCCAAGTGTGCCACCCATCTATGGATTGTTCCCTAGTGCCCTGTTCATGAAAAGTAAACTTCCTCCCACTGCCACATATCCCACACACCTCCCGACAGTGACCCAGTGCCCTGTCCATGAAAAGCAACTCCTTCCACTGATAAGCATTCCACCCATCTCCCAATTCTTGTCCATGCACCATCCATAGAAAAGCAACTTCCTCCCACTGCCAAGTATGGCACCCATCTCTGGATTGTTCCCCAGTGCACCATCCATGAAAAGCAACTCCTTCTCACTGCCACATATCACACTCACCTCCCAGCAGTCTTCCAGTGCTCATCCATGAAAAGAAACTCCTCCCACTGCTAAGCATTCCACCCATCTCCCAATTCTTGTCCATGCACCATCCATAGAAAAGCAACTTCCTCCTACTGCCAAGTATGGCACCAATCTCTGGATTGTTCCCCAGTGCACCATCCGTGAAAAGCAACTCCTTCCCACTGCCACATATCACACTCATCTCCTGACAGTCTCCTGGTGCTCATCCATGAAAATAAACTCCTCCCACTGCCAGGTATCCTACCCACCCCCTGATTGTCTCCAGTGCGCAGTACATATCCTGCCCACTGCCTTAGTATCACCTGGTGTCCTGTCCATGAAAAGCAACTCCTCCCACTTCCAAGTATGCCACTCACCTCCCCATTGCTTCCTGTGCAGAAACCCATCACCCACAGTATTTTTTCCTTTTTTTAACACCTTGTAAAAAAAATGTCCCGTTGATGTCTGTTGCCATATCTGCCCCCGCAGCTGTTACCCTCCCTCACCTGACCCCCTGCCCAGCATCCACCATCCCACACCTCTCACCATTACTAACCTACCTGGGGCCAGTGCGGTAATCTTCTGTGGACAGGAGACACATCTTCACTCTTCAGCGCCGGACTGGGAACTGAGGAAATCAGGTATTGTGCAGTCAATGTATTTCAGTATGTTTTGAACTTTTACTCATAACTTGGTATTTTTTAAATATTTTCCCCCAAATTTTTTACATGGCAATTTTGGGTCCCCACTTCATAAAACAAGGTAGGTAAAATTGTTCAAATCTGGCCAGGAAGGCAATTTTGCAGTCGCTCCCTGAAATCACTTTTTAGGCAGGATTTGAAAATTTGCACCTACCTACTTTATCAGGTGGGGTCACAAGAAGAATATGTTGAAAATTTGGGATCAAAATATTGAAAAACAACAACGTTATTAAGGCATGTTGAACTATTTCAACACTCACTCATAACTTTGGTTGTTTTCAATATTTTGACCTCAAATCTTTAACAGAGACATTATTTCATGCCACCTCATGAAAGTGACATACCATTTTTTTAATCCTGGCTAAAATGTGTTTTCACGCTTGTGGCATTAAATGACGTTTTGACCTGTATTTTGTAAATGACATCTGTCATGTTTAGAAGGAGAGGGTCATAAAAAACTATGCTCAAAATTTGGGGTCAAAATGTCACAAATCACTGAAGTTATGAAGAAACACTGAATTTTTTTAATGTTTAGCTCATAACATTGCGATGTGTGCAGACTGTGGCCCTCAATTTTAAACATAGCCCTCTTGTTACCCCACTTCATGAAAATGACAGGTGTCATTTTTCAAACCTCTTAAAAACCTGTTTTCACATTTGGGCCCAGATATTCAGAAATGTGCCAAAGCCCGGCAGAAGTCCAGTGCAGTGCAAATCCCTTGCGCCATGGTGCAACAGGAGCCATATTCAGAGGTTGCGCCAGCTAAACTGTGCCAGCACAACCTGGCTGAATATGGCATAGTTGTGCCATGGTGCAAACAGAGTTGTGCTATGGCACAAACAGAGCTGCGCCATGGCACAAAAAGAGATGCTCCAGCGCAACTGTGAGAGCAGAGCAGCAGAGCAACTGAGGGGGGGCATGGAACAGAGAACAGATGAGGGACAGAGCTATGGAAGCACAGTGACAGACCTCAGGAGGCCTCATCAACAGGGCACAGCAGGGCACGCATAGGCACCCAGACATGTGACACCAGAACACAACAATGGCACAGATAGCAGGCAACAGGGGGTGCCAACAGCCAATGAAGGGCCATCAAGGGAGCCCCCCACAGTCTGCTGGCCATACCCCCCTCCCAGACCATAGCAGGCCACACCCAGAACCATGCATCCAAGCACACACATGCCACACAGGCAAACAGGAAACCCACACAGTAGGCACTGAACATGCCAGGTGGCAGGTAGTGTGGCAGACCACATGGGACAGGCCACACAATGCCAAGCAGGGGCCCAACACAGTGTGCGGACAGTACCTGACCTATGACCATGGCTGTGTGCCACCACCACACACACAACTGCCACACAGCACTGACAGCTGGCCAATGGGCCCCCCAAGGTACAGCCACCGACCCAGGGGATGGACAACACCACAGTGGGACACACCACAGCACACAGCAGTGACCCATGGAAGCACAACACATGCCCATCACATGCACACCACATGGACAGACACTGGGCCACTGCAGCATGGCTCCTCATGCCACCTGTAAAGCAGATACAGACACAGGCAGGTAAGTCAGAAAAATATATATTGTTACAAACTATTTACAAGGAACCAGGGGCTGGGAAAGGGTAGGTATAGTGAGGGAAGGGGACAGGGAACAGGGACTGTACAGAGGGAGGGGGGACTGTAGGGGGAGGTACAGCAGGAGAAACAGGGGAAAACAGGGTCAAAACTAATGGTGGCTGCCCTGGCGAGCTAACGCACCATCCCATCAGCTAGCAGCATCTTGCAAACCTGTATCATTGCCTCCATGGTCACCGATGCCACAAGCAGAGTCTGGTGCAGCAGGAGGCTTAACAATACCCGTAGTGGTCTTCGCCGCTGGACACCTATAGCAAGGGACAAGACAGATGATCAATGCAATGTCCCAAGGAACCATGACCACCAACAGTGCACAATGGGCAGTGCACAATGGGCACACCCCTGGAGTGCCCTTAATGGCCACCCACAGGGGGGTGGGCCAGCGCCAGCCAGCAACTCGGCACACCACGACAGTGCACAGAGGTGGTCCCTGCTGTACAATGGCCACACAACTGCACAATGACAGTCACATAGTACAGTGCACTGGCTGCACCACAGCAACAACAGTGGCAGCAGGGTGCACGCCCACCCCACCAACAGCTGGCACACATGTCCAATGGACATGCCACAGTGGCATGCACCACACACAGTGTGACACACACAGCTGCCAAAGCACATGGCACAGGCAGCCATGCCTGCACCCACTCCCCCTGCCAACCCTATGTACAGTACGAAGGATCATGATAGTGACTACCTGCCCTCTGTGGCCCTGCTGGTGCCGGTCCCACACCATCATGGCCTGCTGCGCTGCTGCAGCCTGGGCCCTCCAGTGGTCCTCCAGTTCTGGGAATGGAAAGAAGACAGGTGCACATCAGGAACCAACCATAGCAGCTGCCCCCCAACCCCACCCCTGTGCACAGGGCATGCCCCTGCCTGCCTGGCATGTCCCGCATGCTTGCACGGCTGCATTGCAACACAAGTGGAAGCTGGCAATGCCACTCTGTGATGCACCCAATGACAGTGTACCCCTCTGCAAGGTATGCCAGGCAGCCAAGCCAACACTACAGTACAGCACCAGGGCAGACATGCAGCATGGGATGACTTACCTGACTGTGGCACAGCCCCATGCCTGGCGCATGCCTGAAGCCTCTGAAGCCTGTCTGGATCCCACTGCAGTACAGCTCCATAGTGGTGCCTGCACTGCTCCCCAGTTCTGGCCACCCCAGTCCTCTGCTGCAACCTGGCAGCAATCCCCTGCCATACAGTGTCCCTGGCCTGCTGCAGGGGCACCTGCCCAAAGAGTTGGGGGGTGTGGGTCTCAACACAGGCCACGAGGTTCACCAACTCGACCTGTGTCCAATTGGAGGCACATCTGACGCATCAGTGCACCATGTTGACAATGCAATATGGGCAGTGTAAATGGCGGAAGGAGGCGCATGAGTCCATGACATGAGCCTGATGCACGATGTGCAGGACCATGCATAGTGCCTGCCCATCACGCAGTGCTGGAGATGTGTGGAATGAGCATGGCTATGTGGGGTCACAGGGTCAGAGGTCTGACCTAGGGGTCAGGGGTCACCCGCCATTGCGCACATGCGTGATATGGCACGGCACCCCATGTGTGACCATGCACATAGCTGACCTTGCACAACATGCACAATGCCACTGCATCGAGCTGTCCATGCACATTGCATGATTGAAACCATGATACAGTGACATGCATGCACACTGCAGACCCGCGCACCGTGCATGCATGCACATTGCGCCGCATTGACTTGCTCCAGTGCAATCTCATTGCGCATGATGCAAATTAGCTCATCAGCCAATGTGTGGCACAGTGTGTGCATTAGCATGTCATTACTGTTGCGCCTGACCTCATTTGCATACGTTGTGCCTTATAAGCGCCACGGAACAGCACAGGCCATGGACCGGTATTGCAACCTTGATAGGTAAGTTGTGCATGCCGCTGCAGCTCACTAGGAGCATACAGCACTGCAAGGTAGGACGGACAAGGGATCTGCTGCCACTGACACACTGTGCTGTCCATGTCCACAGGCAGCAACATGTCAGCACATGAGGAGGGTGAGGAGCAGGGGCCTGCACAGAAGCACAGGCCCAACTTCACAAAGGCTGAGACTGATGCCCTGTTTGAGGCCTACCTGGACAGGGAGCCCCTGTTGAGTGGTGCCACAGGCACACCACAGGCCAGGGCTGGTGCATGGGAGGCGGTGGCAACCTACATGAACCAGCACGAAAGCCACCAGTGGTCGGCGCAGGAGTGCTGAAAGAAGGTGGGAACAGATAAGTGGTGGATCAAGGAGAATGTGGCAGCTATGTGGGCATCCCACACTGCCACCTGAGGAGGACCTGTGGATGCACCCACACTAATGCCGCAGGAGGAGTTGGTGGCAGCCACCATGTGCCACACCACAGTGGAGGGTGTGCCTGAAGGAGGATTCCAGATGGGTGGCAGCCCATCACTGCATGGTATATATGTCAGACATGCACAGCTGGTGGCACAGAGGGTACGTACATGGACATGCTGGCATGCATACGGCCAGCATGCATGCCATGTGCATGTGTGCACACCCACGCACATGCCATGCTGCAGGACACATGCATTGGCAGTGTACAGGGGGCACATGTGGGCATTGCATCACTGACACACCATTTGTCTCTTGCAGCACCAGCACACCTTCATGCAGAAGATGGGGTGCCAGCAGCAGCAGCAGCAGTTGATGCTGGTATGGCCCTGGAGGACCAGCCATCCACATTCACTGGCATCCGGGGGTCCGACAGGCTGCAGGTCAGCACCACGGTGCAGGTGGATGTCCTGGACCTGGTGTAGGATGAGGCCCTGGCTGTGATCCTGCAGGATGCCAGCCTTGGTGTCCTGTGTGTGGAGACACAGATCAGGGTGGGGTCTGACTCCAATGAGGACTACTCTGAGCTCCTGGACAGCATGAGTGGCATTGTGTGTGTATCGTCTCTGTTGGCATCTGACACAGGTAACACGCCAAGCACCCTGCCAGTGGTGGAACACCTGCCTGCCACCTCTGTGGGTGCAGCGGTGTGTGCTGCCACAGCTGTACCCTGCGGTGGTGGTGGTGGAGCTGCTCAGGTGCAGGGCAGTGTACAGCAGCCGGACAGGTGATGGCAGCAGGCTATGGGTGCCACCGGGCAGCCGGACACAGGGTCCACTGCCGGTGCACCTGCTGTGCCCATTCTCCCTGCAGACCCCACTGTGAAGTGTCCACTGGAGAGGGGGGCTGTGCAGCATGGCCTGTCACCACAAGAGGATTGGTGTCCCTCCCGGGAGCCCCAGGATGCCGACTGTCTGGCTGAGCACACCTGGCTGCTGTGGGCGTCCATTCAGCAACAGGTACTGCTTGCTTCTGGGATGTGTGTACTGCATGAGGAGATGAGCCAGTTGGCCGAGCAGCAGAAAAGGGGCACTGCACAGATCCTGGTGGGGATGCAACACATGCAGAAGGTCATGACTGCATCCTTGGATTGCATCACCAGTGCAATCATGAATGGCTTTGTGTTGTTGGCTGCCACATGGTGTGGCTATGCACAGGTGATCCCCCACAGTGCTTTGTCCACCCCACGGACCCGGTGTTGGGTGACCCCAGCACAATTGATGCTGGGCTGTGATGTAGGCATCCCGAACATGCCTGGGGCTGGCCTGTTTGGGCACCTGCATACCCCCATGAGGACACAGTCGCAGTCCCACTGTTCCACCCCTGTGGGGCTGAAGACCCCCCTGGCTGATGCACAGCCTGTGGTTGCCGATTGGACCTGGCATGTCCACCCACGTGACTGTGGTGGCCATGGTACTGTGCAGCAGCCCTGATCTGTGGGCCACCCTGACCGCAGTCTGCAGCTGCTGCCTTGTGCACACATGGGCTGTGTGTGTGCCTACCACTGGTGTCGCACCGCACACTGCCTGTGTGTGTTCTTGCCCAGCTGCTAGCCATGTGGTGTGGGTGTGATGAGGGCAGTCTGGCACCAGTTGCGCCTGTGTACTGGTGCACTGCATCTGATCCATGCCACATACCAATGCCTGGGTGTGTGTGTGTGTGTGTGTGTGTTTGTTGCTGTGTGTGGTTGTGTGCCATTGACTCTGCTACCCCTGCATCATGTCTCTGTGTGTGCATGCCCAGTGCCATGCATGCCTCTGCATGTGTGCTGTACCTGGTTGTGTGGCCCATGCTTGTGTACCACACCACCTACCTGTGTGCACCGTAGTGCTCCTGTGTGATGGTGTCCCAGTGGCGTTGCACCTGCTGGAGCAGCTGGGGGTCCCTCCACCCAAGGGGTGGTTGTCCACCACCCTCCATGCCATTGCACCCATCATCCCCACTAATGTCATCCTCATCAGCCTCAACAGCTATCCCACAGTCAATGGCCATGTTGTGCAGTATGCAGCAGGCCTGGAATAGGCCACAGGCTTTTGAGAGGCTGTACTGTAGGGCACTGCCTGACCTGTCTAGGCAATGGAACCGTGCCTTCAGCATGCTAAAAATCCTCTTGATGATGTTGCACATGCTGGCGTATGCCTCATTGTAGCGGTCCTCTTCTGAGGATGATGGGTGTCTGTAGGGGGTGAGCAGCCAGGGCCTTAGCAGGTATGCGCTGTCACCTGTGTGGAGATTGACATGGTTAGCCCTCTGCTATTCTGTGCTGTGCCCCTTGCCTGTCCCTGGTGCCACGCCACCATGCACTCCCTGCCCACTCCCATCCCCGGGTCTGCTCTGCCCATCGTCCCTTGCCCATACCATATTCACCAAATAGGTGGCCTGTGGGGATGTCCCTACATTCAAACCTGTGGCACAGCACAGAGCAGTGCCAGATGAATGTGTCATGTGCAGTCCCAGGGTGTGTGGCACAGACATTGGTGACGCGCCCCGTGGCATCGCACGTCACCTGGCAGTTGACACTCAGGCTCCCCTTCCTGTTGATGTATGCCACACCCTGGGGGCCAGGTGGCATGCGGATGCCCATGTGGGTGTAGTCAGTGGCCCTAATCATGCCAGGCATGCATGCCACCCTGTGGAAGTCCTGCATGGTTGCTGTACACTCCACCTATGTGCTGGGGAAACGGATATATTCCAAAGCATGTGGTAGCAGTGCATTGAGGAACTGTGAGAGGAGGCAGAATGTGGCTGACTGGGTTATGCCTGTGGTGTCCCCTGTTGGTCTTTGAAAGGTGCCCCTGGTGAGCAGGCACATGACAGCGGTCACCTTCATCTCCACGGACATGGCGTGGCTCCACCTGGTGGGTGCCTTCATCTCCTTACTACACAGCTCACAGAGCTGCCTCAGAATGGCCCTGTTCAGGTGGTACTGGGCCATGATCTCCATGTCACTGTAATTCTCAAAGGTTATGCGGGCATGGTACCACCTGTGTCAGACATACCAGCGATGGGCCCTTCCTCAGCCCCTTCGCTGTTCCTCCCACCCCCCCACACCCCTCATTACAGCCTCCATCATCAAGGGCACACTGTTCATGGCTCTTGCTGTCTTCTGTCTCCCTGGGCAGTTGGCTGCTGACTGTGTGGCACCCTGGCACACAGTGTGTGTGTGTGTGTGTCCCTCTCTCTCTGCCTCTCTCTCCCTCTCCCATGCCACCTTTCTGTCCCTGTCCCTCTGTGTGTGGCATTTGTCTGTCTGTCTGTGCCTCTGTATGTCTCTCTCTGTCTCTTCCTCTCACTCACACCCCTGGCACAAGTGCTGTCTGTGTGTTTGCACCCTGTATTTATAGGAACAAGTCTGCTTGGAGCAACTTCGATTTGCTCCACACTTGCTCCATGGATTCACGGTTGAATATTCCACTGTGCTGGATATTCATGGGAATGCCCCTTGCTCTTGCACCTGCATTCATTATAGTTGTGCATTGGTGCAATGGATTTGGTGCTGTGCGCTGGCTCCTGCTGAATATGGCTCCTTGGCGCACTACCGCACTTGCGCCGGTGCAACTCAGTTGTGCCATGCGCAACTGCTCTGAATATCTGGGCCTTGGTCTGCAAAGTCACCTTTTGAACGGGATTTAAAATATTCCACCTGCTATGATCATGATGTTGGATCATAAAAAGACAATGTTGGAAATTAGGGATCAAAATGTCAGAACAGAACAAAGTTATGAGGAAACATTGAATTTTTTTCAGTGTTTACTCATAAGCCTGTAATTTGTACAGATTTTGGCCCCAAGTGTGCACATAGTGCTTTTGTTACTCATTCTGATGCACGCTACATGTGGCATTTTTCAAATCTCTTTTGAAGCATGTTTTCACAGTCCCTCTGTAAAATCACATTTTAGGTAGGATTTAAAAAATCCACCTGCCTTTATCACAACATGGGGTCATAAAAAGACTATGTTGAAAATTTGGGGGTCAAAATGTAAAAAAAAAACAACTAAGGTATGAAGAAATGTTGAATTGTTTCACCATTTACTCATAATTTTATTTTTGCAGATTTTTGCCACTCAGCATATCCCTTGTGTTAACCCACCTCATGAACATGACAGGTGTTATTTTTCAAATCCCCTCTGAAACATGTTTTTGCAGTTGCATTGGCTGAATCCATCTAAGATGGAGGCGCTACTGTTGGAGCCGGGTTGACATGGTTCTTCCGAGACATTTGGGAGCACTGCCCTCCCTTCATTGGGAGGAGTGACCCTCTGTCCAGTACTGTACTTAGGCTTAAGAATCTGGGAGTCATTGTTGACTCTAAGCTGACACTGGAATCCCAGGTGTCGGCCATTGTCTGCAGTGGGTATTACCATCTTCATAATATTGCCCTGATCAGGCCCTATCTTGAACCATCTGACCTTGCAACACTAGTGCATGCCTTTGTCTCATCTAGACTGCACTATTGCAACTCTCTTTACCTGGGGATTTCTGCAAAGCTGATGTGCCACCTGCAGCTGGTTCAGAACGCAGCAGCCCAGTTAGTTGCAGGGACATCTTGTTCATCCTTGGGACATCCTTGGGATATGCATATGTACTGACACATGCCCAGTATCATGGTGCAGCTTTTCAGAAGTTATTTTTATAGGTTTTCGCCCTCAGTTTTTATTATGGTACACTTTAAAACCTGCAGCATTATCCAAGCAGTGTCTATATGTATATAGTTTAACTTCAAGTACAGGAGGTGTGCATGAGCCTCCTGGTGCTCATGACCACCCCCAGCTCCTAATGTCGTGGGCTCTCCACCTGTGGAAAAGTAGTAAAAATGCCAGAAGAGCCATGAGACCGATGCAGAGCAGTACGTGTAAAAAGAAAAGGTAATGGCGCAGACTGTGTGGAGGAAGTGGATTGAAACCACAACCATCACAGATAGACTGCGTGAAAAATGAGCATATGTGTATGTGATTGGGCATCCATAGGCATGGGTGTTTGTTGGTGTCTAAACATCTGTAAGTGCATTCATGTCTGCCTGCGACTGCTGCCCCAGTTAATGGGCAGGTGTCTGTGTTGTCTGTGCAAGTGCATATGTTTATGTGCAGAGGTTTGTGGTTTTGTGTTTTTCTTTGTTTACTTTTTAATTTGTTTACCTAGGATAATACAGCTGAGATGCACTATCTAATTTTCAGTAGGGTCCTGAATGTAGCTGTTTTAATAGCCTAATGGACTGAAGTACTATGAGTTTAGAAATTTCCTCAAGAGTCACCCAGTAAATGAGTGATTGGGGTTGGGATTTGAATCTAGGTTTCCTCATTTCCAAGCCTGTGCTCTATACTATTCTGATTTATTGGTGCAGAGTATGCAGTGTGTATGCAGAGCTTATGTTAAAGAGCTAGTGTACTGCCTGGAAACTGCCTGCAATTAATTATAACTTTCAGATGTAGTCAGCTATCACTTCTTATATCTCAAGTATTTTTTCTTTTCTGTGTGTTAGTTAGAAGAGTTTCCACCTGGCAGTACTGGGGCGATGTGTGGAGCAGCACTCTATCTGGAGGAAAAAAAAAGTCAGTTCTGTTCCTCCCACTACATCAACTCTGAGACCACACTGACTATGAAATCACTAGTAACTAATGAGAAACCATTTCTCACGGCCAGGTTTCACTTTCACATGAAGCAGCAGGGACTGGCTCTCCCTGGTTACTACTGTCACAATTTCCTGCATTTTGATTGGTAGCTTGTGAGAGTCACTGCTCAGGCTACAAGGATTGTGGTGCCTCAATGTGTTTTGTCTCATTTCTGACGATGCAGTGGGAGGAACAGAACTGACTTTTTTTTCCTCCAGATAGAGTGCTGCTCCACACATTAACCTAGGACTGGCAGGTAGAAAATCTTCTAATTAGCAAACAGAAAAGAAAAAAATACTTGAGATATAAGAAGTGATAGCTGACTGCATCCGAAAATTACTATTAATCCCAAGCAGTACACTAGCTCTTTAACTCATAAGAAGGGTCACAGGACCTTTGAAATTCTCTAAAGACTTTTTCAGTGGAGTAGGGCATCCAGAAATGTACCATTTTTTTCTCATCAATATATTTCCAAGCCACATTCCATACAAATAGGGTATTTTTTAAAGCAAGTCTTCAAAATATGTGTGGGGATTTTGAATATTTGCATGGGGGGTTCTTAGCTGTACAACCTTTTTGTATCTTGAGCAACTGGGTCCTGTGAATTAGATAAAAAATGAGTTTTCGTTCACAAGACCTACTACTCAAAGCAATCAAAAAGACAACCTAGACAGTACTCAACTCAAATACAGTTTTATTATTCTTGCTCACATATTGATTTGTTCATGTACTCCAATATTTTGTTGATGGTTGCAACTTCCTCAAGGAGAATTAAAAACAATGTACAATAAATAAATATACACCTATATACTTAATAACTATTCACATATTAACTCAGTGGACCCTACTGGGTTAAAACATTATTTCAAATACAAGAAACATTAGCTGTGGGAACTTGAGAGTTTCAAGTCTCTAAATTTCTTCAACAATTTTAATTTGCACCTAGAAATAATATAGGCATAAACTTTTAATTAGTATTAACCAAGAATTACTTACCTTAATAGCTCCTAAATATTACTTCACTTAGTATACATAGAGCCAACCTCCTTGTAGTTAATAGTTTTTTAACTGGCCAAGTATTTGGTGCATCTTCCTAATACAGAAAAAGATAGCAACCTGTAATTAATCCAACAGGCACTATAACCAACACTTTCTGTTTTTTATTTAAAACTTACTTCTATGGGATTACTATCCCGCATATCTGTTGTGGGTCTTCTGCATGTTTCTATCAAAAATATGTACTGGTACTTCAGTGAAGACCAAGATATGAACAAAATCTCTCTCCTGTCCATATTTTTAACACTTCAAAACATAAAAATGCCTATTGTTTAGTGCATCTGCTCATGGGGCCTGATTTTCAAAGCCCCATGTCCGACACTAGGTGCTTGCAGCAAACAATTGTGCCACAACTGGCACCTTGCATCAAAAGATGTGGCCAGGAGCTATTCAGGAAAGCAGCCTGCAGCGAACACAGGCTGCTTGCGGCAAAAGGGGTTTGTACCAGCCTTGTGCCACAAAAATGACTGTGGCATGGGGCTAGGGGGCTTGCAGCAGATACAGGCTGCCATATCCCCTTAATCCATATTCAGAGAACCCTCCCAGAGGTCTAAGTACAATATGACAAGCAAAAAGCAGGCGTAACGGTACTTAGACACTGTCTGGGAGGGTTGTCAACTGTGCACCACTGTGTGCACCCCCGTGTACTATATGTACCCTTAAAACATCCCTGGTGATTCAGTGCTTCTCCCCAGTTCCAATCCCCAAGCTAATTACATATGTCAGCCCTCCCAGCCTTGATCCCTGATAGCATGAATAATACAGGATCTCTCAGCCCTCATCCCTAATTGTCAAGGAACAATATTTAAAGAAATACTGAGTACTATGCACGTGGTTTCGAGTTTTCAATTCACAGTGTTGACAGGTCCTGTTCTCTTCTGACTTGTACCCAGCCGTGATTGGAGCCGTCTTCACCACCTTGGCCAGCCACCAACTGAGCTCTTCTATGAGTGTGTATCTGTAGACTAGGCCTGTGAATGACAGCAGCTGTCATTCACTGAGCGAGTACTATTTACTGTATGCACTGAAGCAGACTCAGTTGGCGCATTAACCACGGCAGTGAGAGGAAGAGCTCTGCTCAGTCGCCATCTGGGTACAGGTCGAGGGAAGCAGGGTGGTCTGGCACTGCCAGGTGGGGGGCCACTAGACCACCAGGGCTACATTGCATATGACATAATTATTTTCTTTTTTAATAACTGACATGACAATTTTCGGAGATCAGGGATCGGGGCTGGGGGGTGGGGTCCTAGCCCACAAGGGCTGTATTATTCATAATGTTGGGGAACTGGGCTAAGGGGGATTCATTAGCCCACATGGGCTTCTTTGTTATTACTATGGGGGATTGAGGCTTGGGAGGGCATGACCCACCACCATGCTCCCTCCTGAGGGTGCATCTGCCTCCCGTCTGGCTTGTGGCATTTGTAGTGGCTGCGCCCTCTGTTAGACTGATGCCGCAAGCCACAGGACACAGGCTCAGGGACTTTATCCAATACTGAATCATAGAAACATAGAAACATAGAATTTGATGGCAGATAAGGACCACTTGGCCCACCCAGTCTGCCCATTTCCCTACCTGATGGATAAGCTGCAGATTCTAGTTAATCAACAGCTTACTTCCTCCTAACCCCCACTAGAATTGCCTTATGCCTGTCCCATGCATTCTTGAATTCTCCCTGTACCTGACTCCTACAACCTCCTCAGGAAGGCCATTCCATGCATCCACAACCCTCTCTGTGAAAAAATACTTTCTAACATTACCTCTGAGCCATCCCCTCTATCTTCAAATTGTGCCCCTTGTTCTTGCACATCTCTTCTTCTGAAATATACTACCCTCTTGTACTTTGTTAATTCCCTTGAGATACTTGAAAGTTTCTATCATGTTCCCCCTCTCCCTTCTTTCCTCAAGGGTATACATATTAAGCTGCTTTAGTCTCTCCTCGTATGTCTTCTGGTGCAGACCCTGCACCATTTTGGTTGCCCTCCTCTGAACAGCCTCCACTCTATCTCTGTCTTTGCGGAGATGGGGTCTCCAGAATTGCACGCAGTACTCCAGATGGGGTCTCACTAACTGTCTGTAGAGAGGGATGACAACTTCCTGTTTTCTACAGTTGATGCCTCTCCCTATGCATCCCAGTATCCCCCAGCCCTCCTTACTGCCTTCTCACATTGCTTGCCCACCTTTAGGTCATCTGATATAATTACTCCTAGGTCTCTTTTGATTTTTGTTGTTGTTATTAACTCACCCCCCATTGTGTACTCTTCCCTTGGATTTTTGTTTCCCAGATGCATTACCTTGCACTTCTTGCATTGAATCTGAGCTGCCACATATTTGACCATTCCTCCAACCTTGACAAGTCCTTTTTCATTCTTTCCATCCCCGTTGTGTATCAACCCTGCTGCAGATCTTTGTGTCATCTGCAAAGAGACATACCTTTCCTTCCAGGTGCTCTCCAATGTCACTTATAAAAGACATTAAGAGGACGGTCCCAGTACCGAACCCTGCGGTACCCCACTAGTTACCCTCCTTTCTTCACTGTGAACTCCGTTTACTATTACTCTTTGTGTCCTGTTGTCCAGCCAGGTTTTTATCCAGGTTACCACCTTGGGACTCACTCCAAGGCTGGCTAACTTGTATATTAATCTTTTATGTGAGACTGTGTCAAATGCCTTGCTAAAATCTAAGTAGGCCATATCCACAGCCCCTTCCTGGTCTACTACTTCGGTCATCCAGTCAAAGAAATCTATTAGTTTCGTCTGACATGACCTTCCTGCTGTGAAACCATGATGCCTTGGGTCCTGTGCCCCACTGGCCTCTAGGTACTCAACAATTCTTTCCTTCAGAAGCGATTCCATCATTTTCCCTACCACTGAAGTCAAACTAACTGGTCTGTAATTTCCTGCCTCTGCCCTGCTCCCACTTTTGTGAAGTGGAATCACATTTGCCCTCCTCCAGTCCTCAGGTACCACCCCATCCTCTCATGATTTGTTAAAGAGATTAGTCCGTGGTGTTACTAATTCTACCCTTAGTTCTTTTAGAATTCTTGGGTGAATCCCATCAGGCCCCATTGCTTTGTCCACCCTCAGTTTCAAGAGTTCTTTCAAAACCCTTTTTTCTGTGAATGGACTGGTATCGACTCCCCTATTCAGAGTTTCTCACTTGTTTGGTTTAGGCACCTCTCCCTCCTCTTCCGTTGTGACTACTGAGCAGAAATATTCGTTCAGTATCCCTGCTTTTTCACTGTCACCCTCTACCCACATTTCCTCCCCTTTATTAAGTCTCTGTATCCCTTCCTTGGTCTTTCTTCACTCCCTAATATACCTATAAAAGGTTTTATCCCCCTTCTTAACAGAGTTGGCTATCTTTTCCTCAGTTTGTGCCTTTGCTATTCTGACTGCCTTCCCTAAATCAGGCGCAGGGTCCCTGATACAGGGGCTGCTGGAGCAAGCTGCCATTGTCGCAGCTTGCATCCGACCTTTGAAAATCCAGCCCATAGTGTTTCAAATTATCTGTCCAGCTTTTATTCATTGTTGTTGTACTAAAAATCCACAAAAACAGCATATTTATATATTGTATAATTTACTAGTACTGCTACTACTAATAATAGGAGACAGTATAGTGCTGTGGTTTAGGGCACTGAGCTGCAAACCTGGAGACTTGGGTTTGAATCCCACAGCCCACACTTGTATACTGTGTGACCCTGAGCAAACCACTTAACATTATTGTGCTCCCAGGTCACACCTAGAAACAACCTTCAATGTAGTGTGCCTTTCCTGATTAAACAATTTACCTTCCTCTTATTCATCAACTATAGCTGACTCACTTTAACTTTTGTTTAGAATGTTACAGAAAGTTACATACCACTTTCCTGTTTAGTTTCTGGGTGTTATTCTTTCTAGGCAAGTCACGGCATGGCAATTTTATTTCTATGGCACCCGATCCTGCTGCGATTGCAGCTGTGATTGCCCTGTATAACCATCCTACCAATACTGCCCTTCACCTCTCTGACACTAGCATTATTGTGCCCTCTTAACCGTCTGTCCCAACCACTTTCCTTCCACTTCTCTATCCCATCCCACCCTCTCCTGCCATAGTCTACCTCTTATCTCTGCCTCCACCACCACATTTTTCCTTCCCTTTCTCTCCTCCTCCTATTATGACCTCTCCCTATCTCCTCACTACCCCTGCACACATCTTCCTCCTTCATTCCCTAGCTGGTGCCATACAGTTGTCTCTTTGAGGACAGCTGTGTACCCACATGCACCTCCCACTTACTCTCCCATCAGTTTAAAGTTTCAAGGATGCCACCATTGTCATTTCTATCTTGCTCCATCTCACTTATTTTGTGGCATTAGTGACTGTTTCCATTTACTCTGCTCTGACAAGGGCATCTGATTGTCCACACTCTCTGGCCCTTGGTCCACTAGGTACCCACTGATTGAATCAATTGCACGAATGCCATTGCCTTGAATGTTCATTTTATATTGCTTGCTATGAGATACTTGTGACTGCTTCCAATCTCCTCTGCTTGATGAGGTCATCCTATTGGCTTCTCCTTCTAGCCCTTTAGACCACTGAATCACATGTATTGGTGTGTCTATGGTTCCTGTGGATTGTGTCTTCACTAAAATGTCTCTTACATTATTAACCTTTGTAACAGTAACATGTAAGCAGAGTAGATATGTCAATTAGTTCACTGTTTGTATTGTACAGTTTAATCTGACATGGAACCTCTGTAAAAGAGTCTCTGACTCATAGGTATTGTAATCTGAGAATTTAATAAATAAATAAATCCCTGGGGCTTTGTGTACCTTACATTAAGACAGATAAGGTCAAAACAACACACACATTTCATAAAAACATACACAGAACAGCAAAAATAAAAATATTAACAATAAATACTTCTCAGCATGATTAAAATGAACTCAAGTAACTAGTGCAGGTCAGTTGCCCTCATTAGGAAAGGCCAGATGAAAATGATGAGCCGATAACCCCTTTTTAAATGACTCAACTGTCAGAACCTCACTGACAGAAGCTGGGAAGGTGTTCCACAGGGTCAGTCCAGCGACACTGAAGGCATGGTCATCAGAGGTTTTAAGCTGGACCCTGGGAACATCAAGGAGGCCCCAATCAAGGAGCAGAGTGAATGAACCGAGGTAGCAGGTGTGAGGAAATCAGTCAGATAGCCCAGGCCCAGCCCATATAGGCCTTGTAAGTGAGCAAGCCTTCCTTGAAGAGGATCCTCCACCTGACAGGCAGCCAGTGCAGAGCCTGCAGGACTGCAGTCACATGACTGGACCTAGCCAGGTCCATCAGGAACTCAGCTGTTGCATTCTATGACAGATGCAGCCAGCAGAGGGTCCCTCCAGTGATCCTACAGTAGACAGCATTACAGTAATCAAGCCTTGAAGTAACAAAGGCATGTATCAGTGCTGGCAGGTCTTCGAGCGGAACTAGGGGCTTAATCCTGGTGATATTCCTCAAGTGGTAGAAACCACTTTTGACCACAGATGATACCTGAGCTTCAAGTGTC
Organism: Neoceratodus forsteri; assembly: GCA_016271365.2. Taxonomy (NCBI): domain Eukaryota; kingdom Metazoa; phylum Chordata; order Ceratodontiformes; family Ceratodontidae; genus Neoceratodus; species Neoceratodus forsteri. The sequence continues at coordinate 908,745,719 of CM028131.1, read as the reverse complement.
AATCTGCTATCCAGATCCAACACCACAGGTGAAGCCATCAATGGAGTGGATCCCAGAAATAGCCTGTACCCACTCTGGAAACACCCCCATCATGCCCATAACCTAGCTCAATCACCAGTACATCCATCTTGTCCAGATTCAGTCAAAACCAGCTGAAGGACATCCAGACATTGATCTTGGCCAGGCAGTTTTTAATCACTTCTATGACGTCATGTGTTCCAAGGGCAAAAGACAAATACAGTTGGATGTCATCTGTATAGCAGTGAAACCCCACACTGTAATTCCAAATGAGCTCTCCCAGGGACAGCATGCATGCTGTGAATAACATCGGCAAGAAGATAGAACCCTGAGGTACTCCACATGACAGGGGCTTTGGGGAGGAGGAGAAATTCCCCATCACCACCCATTGCACCCTGCCAGAGAGATAGGACTCAATCCAGTTGAGAACAGTACTGGTGAGTCCACAATACTCCCAAAGGTGATCAAGAAGCACAATGTGATCCACGGTATCAAAAGCTGATGAGAGATCAAGGCAAACAATAATTGATCTGTCTCCTCTATCTCTAGCCTTGAGGAGGTCATTATACACCCTAACTAGCACTGTTTCAGTGCTATGGTTGGCCCTGAAACCTGACTGGAATGGCTCATAGATATCAAAGGACATGAGGTGTTCTTCGAGCTATTGTGCCACTATTTTCTCAATAACCTTGCCCAAGAATGGAAGGTTGGAGATTGGGTGGTAATTCACCAGGACATCAGGGTTAAGAGATGGTTTCTTCAAGAGGGGTCTCACCAAAGCCTCTTTCAAGGCATCTGTAAAAAAGACTCCATCTGACATTGAGTACTGGACAATCCCAGAGAACACTGGGCCAACAGTCCTAACACATCTCATACAGAAATGAGTTGGAGCTGGTTCCAGTTCACAGTAAGTGTGCTTGAGCTTTGAGATCACCTCAATGACCTCGGCCACCTCCACTGAATTAGACTTATCTCAGACAGACGGAGTGCCTCTGCTCATCCCAGGCCGAACACTGTGAGGCAAAACTTGCCTCACTCATGGGATCCCTGATCAGATGGAGGACATCCTGTCAGAGAAAAACAGAGCAAAATCCTCACAGAAAGTGATTGAAAAAGCTTTTTTTGGCTGTAAGCAGACTGGATGGAGCAGTCTATCCACAGTCCAAAATAGCTGAGAAGGTCTGTTTTTCTCCTGTGGCAATCTCCCTGGACAGGAACTCTGCCTTCTTATGGTTTATTGCCCCTTGGTACTCATAATAATGAGTCACAAGGCCATTTTGTCCTCCTGTGACCAGGACCTCCATCTACAATGCTCCAATTTCCAAACCCTGATCTTCATCACCTTGAGATTCCCATCAAACCAAGGGGATCTCAAGTGAGAGGATCTGGGTTGTATGCAGACCGGTGCAATGGTGTCGAGCACCTTGGAGACCACCTTATCATAGGTGGCCACCGCATTGCCCACACCAACTGCACATGCATTGTCTACTCTAGATAGGTCAGCTACCATCAACAGTCCCTCTAGGAACAATCCCCTCAAAGGGCTATAGCTAACCATCTCAACAGGGGAGGGACTTTCAGGGAAGGCTCCAAACAAGAACTTCACCAAACAATGATCAAACCAAGTGACTTGATCAATCTTGAGGTTCGTGACCTCAAGCCCCAGTGTGAACACCAGGTTGAGCATGTGGCCATGGTGATGGGTCACAGAAGTAACCACTTGTGTCAGGCCCAGTGATGACATCAACTGGAGGAGGTCATAACCAAATTGCAAGGATCTGTCATCGACCCAGGCATTGAAGTCCCCCAGAATTAAACATCTAGGGGACTCCAATGCCTCGTTGATGACAAAGTCTGTGACCTCTTGCAGGAAATTCCCCTCCCGACCCTGGAGGGTGGTAAATGAGGAGAATCCTGCAATCTGTACCTGGACCCCCATGCATTGCCACACACTCAAAACACCTGGCCAATCCCACTGGGTGCACGGTGAAGCCAAAGCTGGATCTAAAGCAGATGGCCACACCCCCACCCCTGTGTTCCCTCCTCAGGCAGTGCACTATGGAGTACCCAGAGGGGATGGCCACCTCCAGTACTGGCCTGGCGTTGTCACCCAACCAGGTCTCTGTAATGCAAGCCAGGGTCGATTGAGGAAATCAAGCCTGCCGAGATTAGATCTAGATTACACGAGGATGCCAGAGCCCTTCAAATCCAAAACTGGCTTTTAAAGTGCATATAGTGCTTCATGGAGTGGAGGTGAGCCCTTAGAGTAACATTATCTTTATGGAATTGTTTTAAGGAACCTGCTAAAATGTGGAATTTTATTTTTAACACTGAGATTCCTAATGTCTGTGTTTATTCCTGCCTCAATAGTTGTCACAAATGAAATATTAAATTAATAATAAAAAAAAAAAAGACTTCCAATTTGGGCTCTTTCTTTTAATAAAAAAACATACAAAACCGTCATATAAATTTGATCTGAAGTTTGGCCCTTGCAGGCTTAACTGAGGCCCCCATGTCACTTGCATGACTCCTAATGCTAAGCATATCCTGAGTAAACTGTGTCTTCCATTAACTCCCTATGGGACTTTAAAGGATGATTTGTGAGGCAATGTTGTCCTATGAACTTCATCCATACACTGTTTTAAAGGTGTAATGGCAGTTTTAAAATAATATACTGTAACTATTATATTCATAAGATAAATATTTCTTTTGCCATCTGCCTTCACCAGAATTGGAGAAAATGATGCAATTTACTCAGAAAAGCTGTTTTAGTATGTTTGGCACTGAGGTCGGGAGTCAGGTACATCCTACTCCTCTCCTCTCCTCTCCAAAAATAGCAAAAAAACACAACTGTTCAGAGTCAGCTAGCTTATTTTTGAAGATGATGGCTGAGCCAAAATCCTGTACCACTGAAGAAATAACTACCTAGTCAAGTAGCATTCCCTGATTGGTCCACTCTCTTGCCCGGGATTTTCAATTCAAATCTGCTTCTCCTTCACTGTATAAATTGTGCTTGCTGTTTTAAACACTATAAGGGATTATTATTTGCTCAGGTGGTGGCGCTCCCAACTTAGACTACTGTTTTCCACTGAAGAGTGAGGTCTTGACAGTGCTGTAAGCCATCTGAATTCACGCTGGCACCCCCTGTGCCAAAGTAATTCATGGCTGCAGCTATCTCAAGTCCCCTTACTCCTGGGAAGCGGCGATCCTTGCTCTGACCCCTTACCATCAGCATTGCTAATTTTATTAAGTTGCTTCTCTGACTGTTTGGCCACACACTTAAATTCCTCGGCAAGCCTGCCATTATTCTATTTGGAGTAAAAAAGGCCAGCTTTGCAGACCCTGCCCGCCCCGATATGATTTTGCTTTTCTTCCCTTTTGTTTCACAAACCAAGGCTCTCAGACTTATCTGGCGCCTTGCTGTTGTCTAACCCGCCCCCCCAATCTAACAGCACAATTAAGTGCTCAGCTCTTTAGTGCCCCTTTGTTTCACCTTTTGTTTGTACCGCCCTCCTTTCCTTGGCTTTATTTAATTTCGTGTCTGTTTTCCCTTCAGACCTCCAGTAGCTCCATTGGGCTGTGACCTCAACCCCGGTCGGGTCATCCAGCAAGTGCCCCATGGTGCTTGGAAGCTCCATAAGGCCAGCATTAGGTATGGTGAGCAGCACTTCAGCACCGGTTCCCCCAAGGAGTTTTCTGGCTCATCCCCCCACCCCCACCTAGGCCACCTTAAATGCTCTCTTCTCCCCTCCCATCTTACTAAATCCCTCCTTATTGGCTCTCTCCATCCTGCTAAATCTCTCCTCCTTGGCTCATTACCAAGTCTACCTATATTTTTACTCCTCCTACTCTCTTTGCTACTCTTCCCTATGTTACATACGAACATACGAACAAGCCAGCAGAAGAAGGCCATTTGGTCTATCAAGTCTGCTCATATTGTAGGGCCCACAGCTTGAGCTAATGTCCCTACCCTCCTAGAATGTTGCGATTCTACTGTACCGATCTAGCCTCTCTATAAATCCCTGCCTTACCAGGCGACCTAGCCACTATCATCTCATTTGTCATCTGCTCAGTACACACTGGCCATGGATACAGGCCCGCTACTGAGGAGAGTGTGGGTGTTCTTTTGTCTGTCTCTGCTGTTGCACGTTCACCCCTTATATCCTTATTCCTCACCAGATACGCCACCACCTGTGATATGGGGTCCTGACCATATGCCTGGTCAGGCTGATATCTTAAAGTTGCTCGACTATCTCTTATGTATCCTCGATACTCCGTATTTGCTACTGGACCCCTACTCACCACGGCAAACTGGTGACTTAGATGTGCCCTCATTAAAGATCTTTAATGTGTCTCCTCACCTCGCTTGCCCCATATTGTCCCATGCTGGCAAAGTTCTGTTCTATATAATACTAATGCAGCTTGGTACTAGCCTCAAGGACCCTCCCTGTCATAACCATATCCCCTGCAAATGTAGGTGGACTAAGCTTATAAAAGTGCTCTCAGAAACAATCAAGAAGATCATGCTTCTCTTACTGCTGTGCTCTGGTAATATCAGACTTAACCCTGGCCCTCCAGCACCCATTGGATCACCTGCAGACCTACCAAATCTCAAAGGGGTAAGCTTCAAGCACATTAATGCATGCAGCTTGTTAAAAAAAAATCACACCTTTCCAGGCCTGGATTTGTCACACTACCCCGGATATCTTGGTTGTCACCAAGTCTTGGCTTCGCCCGGCAACAAGCAACAATGAAATAAACCTCCCTTCCTATTTTTTATTCTGAACTGATAGATGGACAGGAGGTGGAGGGGTGGCTATTTATGTTAAGGACAAATTCGCAGTCTCTATCTTAGATTCAACCTCAATTCCACATGAGTTCGAAAGTCTCTCCTTGCTGGTCGAGATTGCACCTGGTGCATCACTTTGTGTGATAGGTTTTTATAGGCCCCTGTCTGCTGGTTTGCAGCTGCTGAACAATTTAAGCATTATCCTAGGACAAACATCCACTGAGACCATACTACTTGGTGACCGCAATCTAGATTGGCTATCTAGTGCATCTTCTCCACTAAAATCACTCTGTGATTTACTTAGGCTGTTCCAACTCATCAATAAAACTGCACGTCCAAATAAAACCAACCCTATTAACAGCACCCTGTTAGACATTATCCTCATGAGCAAACCCCACCTAAATGCTGGTGTCTTCTTCTCAGATATTAGTGATCACTGCTTTATTGCCTGTGTAAGGTCCAACCGCACCGCCTCCCCAGGAGCCAAATTCTCCATTACTAGGTGCTTACGCAACTTCGACCTCTATGCATTCATCTCCGAGTTAAAACATTCTGTATACTGGCCAGACTTTTATCTAGCAAAGTCTGTGACTACTGATTACGATATATTTCAAGACATTATCCTAGCCACTCTCAATAAACATGCACCATTAGTGAAAACTCAGATCAGGAAAAAAACCTGTCCTTGGTTCTCTAACGAGCGGAAGAATGCCTTGCATAATAGAAACCTGCTGTGGAAGAAGGCCCACAAGACAAAATCCGGGAATGGCTGGAATCTATACAGGAGGGCGAGGAACCGGTGCACCAAACTGGTTAGAGAAGCAAAGGCTAGTTTCTATCACTCCCAACTTGATCTTTCATCCACCTGCTCCTCCAAATTCTGGAAACTAATCAAGGATATTGAAGGCCATTCCCCTGGTGTCTCACTGCCGACTAAAATCTCAATTGGCACTACTACATTCACCGATAAATATTCAATCCTTGACTCCTTCAACAACCATTTTGCCACCACAGGGTTAGCATTCTATACCTCCCCAGCTCATACACTACACACTCAGCTTGGACTCAGTGATCAAGGATCCCCATCCCCAAATCCATCTTTCTCCCTTCAACCTATAACTTTGAAGGAGGTCAAAGATCTCTTACTCCAGCTGGATGCTAGAAAAAGCACAGGAGCAAATCACATTGGTCCTTATTTCTTAAAGCTGGGTTATTGTGCCTGGGCAGTGCCCATTACCCACCTGTTTAACCTCTCCCTCTCTCAAGGTGACCTTCCTTCTATCTGGAAAACTGCCATGTTATCCCACTGTTTAAATCTGGAGATCCCAGTGACTTGAACAATTACAGGCTAATCTCCCTTCTGCCAACCCTGTCTAAGATGCTGGAAAAAGTTGTGAACACCAAACTTAGGAACTGTGTGGAATCAGCAAAACTGCTAAACCCTTTACAGTCAGGCTTCAGAGCAAAGCAAAGCACAATATCGGCTCTAGCCAAAGTGACCAATGACTGGCAGCTTGAGTTGGACAACATGAACTTTGTCGGAGCTGTATTCTTGGACCTAAGCAAGGCCTTTGATACCGTCGATCATGGCCTGCTCCTCACATCTCTTCGACAGATTGGCCTAGATGCTTTATCCACCAGATGGTTCAAGAATTACCTCGTAGGCCAATCACAGCAGGTAAAAGCAGAAGGTGAAGTCTCTTCCTTAAAACCTCTCCTGAGAAGAGTTCCTCAACGTTCCATCTTGGGCCCCTGTTATTCGCAATCTACATCAACAAGATAGATGACACCATCAAAAAGGCCCAAATACACCTTTTTGCAGACGATACAGTGCTTTAGTGCAAGGTAATGCATCTGGGAAACAAAAACCCAGGGGAAGAGTACACAATGGGGGGTGAGTTAATAACAACAAACATCGAAAGAGACCTAGGAGTAATTATATCAGATGACCTAAAGGTGGGCAAGCAATGTGAGAAGGCAGTAAGGAGGGCTGGGGGATACTGGGATGCATAGGGAGAGGCCTCAACAGCAGAAAACAGGAAGTTGTTATCCCTCTCTACAGACAGTTAGTGAGACCCCATCTGGAGTACGCATGCAATTCTGCAGACCCCATATCCACAAAGACATAGACAGAGTGGAGGCTGTTCAAAGAAGGGCAACCAAAATGGTGCAATGTCTGCACCAGAAGACATACAAGAAGAGACTAAAGCAGCTTAATATGTATACCCTTGAGGAAAGGAGGGAGAGGGGGGCATGATAAAAACTTTCAAGTATCTCAAGGGAATTAACAAGGTACAAGAGGGTAGTATCTTTCAGAAGAAGAGATGTGCAAGAACAAGGGGGCACAATTTGAAGATAGAAGAGGGACGGCTCAGAGGTAATGTCAGAAAGTAATTTTTCACAGAGAGGGTTGTGGATGCATGGAACAGCCTTCCTGAGGAGGTTGTGGAGTCAGGTACAGTGGGAGAATTCAAGAATGCATGGGACAGGCATAAGGCAATTCTAGTGGGGGGCAGGAGGAAGTAAGCTGTTGATTAACTAGAATCTGTAGCTTATCCATCAGGTAGGGGAATGGGCAGACTGGGTGGGCCAAGCGGTCCTTATCTGCCGTCAAATTCTATGTTTCTATGTTTATGTCAGTGGACCCTCCCCTGACATAATGTACTCTGTCCTCCAGGATGAATTTAATCTTCTGCAACATCAGCTCCTAAACCAGAAGTTGCTTTTGAACGCCACAAAAATGAAAGCAATGTTCTTCTTGCCTTTTCCCAATCTACCTAACCTAGCTTCCGTTGGGACTCTCCTCCTGGTCACTACCATACTTGGTGAGCAGTTGGAATATGCAACCAAATTCAAGTACTTGGGGGTATGGCTCAACAACAGACTCTCCTTCTTGGTTCATATTGAAGAACTGATAAAGAAACTTTACCGGAGGCTTGGACTTTTCTTCAGGATAAAAGACCTCCTTCCCAGGGAAGCCAAGAAGAGGCTAGTTCAAACTACATTTCTTTCTCTGCTAGACTATGCCGACTTCCTGTACAATCGCGGGCTAGCCGGAGCATTTTCAAAACTTGACACACTCTATCACAGTGCCCTAAGGTTTATAAAGAGCCTTCCCTATTCCACCCACCACTGTTTGTTGTACACAGCCGTAGGATGGTCCTTTCTCAACTTCAGGCGACAATGTAATGCCATGATTTGGACATATAAAGTCATCCTAAATAAGCTTCCAAACTACATCTCTGATTGCTTACCACTTTGCACTATCAGTAGGTATGCTCTGAGAAGTGCCTCCTATCTCTCCTTGAAGGTACGTAAGGCCAGTTCTCATTTTGGCTGTGCAGCCATTAGCTATGTGCTGCCTTTAACATGGAATAAACTGCAAAAACCTCTAAAACTAAACTATGTCATCAGCTTAGCAACATTCAAAACACTATACTCCTATCACGTCACAGAACCCTGTGTCTGCCATTCCTGAACACGGATCCCCTTTGTCTGGTGCCCACTATCCACCTCGCTGCAGCCTTCCCTATTTACTGGTCCAGCCACTGCCTGGCCCTCTCTCTCTCTCACCACCTTTTCCCCTTTCTGACCTCTCTCCTCCTCTTTCCTCCCCCGACCTGCTCCGGCACTGCACTTGCTTCACTCATGCCCTGCCCTCCATAATTCTTCCTACTAGAAGATCACATAACACAATCTGCACTGTGCACCCTACTCTTTAATTGACGCCCCTTCCATCTTCCTCCCCTGCTCCCCCCATCTCTCCCCTACCCCTTGTGAGCCTTCTATGTGACCTTATGGTTCCAGTCAGCTCATCCTCCCCTTATGACCCATGCATTTGCACCTTAGTTGTGGAAGCCATCTGCAACACTGGTTGTTTGGACAGTTTGTTTGGCTGTACAATTATTCCTATCAACTCCAGCTCTTGCTAGTATATTGTAACTGTTGTGTATCTCCTTGTTTTCTTTATGTCACAACATTGATGTACTCTCTGCTTGACCCTATATATGTTCTTTCAACTTGTAACACATATTATTATCGCTGTTCATATCCATATGGTTTATGCCATTTGTATTGTAACTATTGTGTATTATTCTTTAATCTGTTTTGTTATATCTGGGTCCACCTTGAAAATGAGCCTTGCTCAATGCTGATCACATGGTTAAATAAAGATTTTGATTGATTGATTGATTGATTGAACTCAGTGGACAAGCAGAATGCAGATATTGACAGTTATGCAATATTTCAGAGTATAGAAGAAGCAGGTCTGAGGGCGGTCAACTTTCCTTCTTCAAGAAATTATTTTCATAGAGCATGGTTAGTGACTGATAGGAAGGTGTTCATTGTTTAATTGGGGGTGGTGTTAAGTACTTTTAAGTACGAGCCTGCTGTGAATGTTCATTTCAATTTAAACTGGGCCTCACACACACAAAGTTTTCAAAGGAGACAATGATTGCTTACTTCCTGATCCTGCATGCTTTAAAGGGCCACTTTCAATGTTTATGAGCAAAAGGAGGGGGAGATGTCACCCCTCTGGTCTATGGTTCCAGCACCTATGGTTTGCACAATGCCATCTGAGCCCTGCACAGAGCTAGACAAAGCTTGTTGGTGGTGCAGCACTGCATATCTTGGCATGAAGCTTATGGTGTGGGCCCTGTGCAAAGCTAGACAGATCTTGTTGGTGGTGCAGGGTCCAAAGGGCCCTGTACATTCTGACATGAAGCTGCAGCTGCAGCCATTGACATGGCCCAATATTTCTTGAAATTCTGTGTCTGCCTGCAGTACCACTGCGGGACACTAGAGAGAATCTCTTTAGGTAACAAATTATTTGGAAATATCTGTAGCTATGGCTGCAGCTTGGGTGGGAATGGTAGTGGGTGTCTCACTTTGCACAGGCCCTGAAGGGCCCTTCCTAAAGTTAAACAGACCTTGTTTGTGACAAAGGGCCCAAATGGACCGGTCTAGTCTGGTATGAAGCTACTGGTGTGGGCCCTGCCAAAGCTATGCAGACATTGCTGGTGGCATGGATCTAAGACAAAGGGCACTGTAAGAAGCAAGTTCAGACTTGTTTCCTATTTCATGGATTTGTGCAGGTCATGAAGGGCCATCTGTAACTCTAATTTGGACTTAGCATTTCATTCATACAAAGCCTGAAGGATCCTACATGTCTTGCTTCACAGAGGGCTTGAAGTGCTCTACATGAAGCAAATTTTAGGGCTTATTGTCTCAAAAAGTAAGGAAATATATTCATAAAAAAATACAAAAACACAAACACTTGATATCAGTACAATCAAGGATGGGGGCGGTTGTTGATTTGAGTCTAATGCAGGCAGAAGCTCTCAGAGATGGAAAGCAGATGGTCTGGGACTAAGATTTTATGTAATACTATCTAGTAAAAAAATTGGAAAAATACCAGCTCTCCATGCACAGTGTGTGCATATGTGTGTGCATGTGTGTATGTATGGGGGGTAGTTGTTGAACAAACAAGGTGCTTTACTGCATTTTCAGCATTTCGGCTGTTGCTGCACTGCAAGATGAGGTGGTTAACCTCCACAGAAGTAATCCAAACAAACAGAGGTGCACAAAGAACCACAGTGCACTCCTACAGATGCTTCAAAGTCAGTTTACTGAATTTTACTGAGTGTACACAACAAAATCACAAAGCAGGAATTCCGGGTAACTGCCAGTTGTTGAACCCCTGCCATGCTCCATCTGTGCTGTTTGGGGAAAAAAACCTCTCAAACCACAGTGCATTCCCAGAGTAAATTACAAGCTGCAACATTCAAACAGTGGCTTGAAAGTAGTTTTACATTGCAGTCTCTTTTTTGGTTACATTGCACCATATCTAGTGCCAAGGTTCATCATTTTCCCTGGCTGTACCATGTACCAGTTTGTGATGCCCTCCACTATATGTTGCATTCCATCTGCATTCTCCAGTTTGAAAAGAAAATAGATTCAATGGGCCTATGCAACTAGAGTAGTGTTATGCTTGTGCAACTGTGATAACTGTTTGGCAATTCACACTCTGTATTCCATGGGGAATTGCCACCCTGTAGGGGTATCAAAGGCAAGGAACCCTCAAAGGGGTCCACCCCTGGAGGTGCCACAGGAAAGACTCCCTTGGCTAAAAGAGCCTCAAAAAGAACATTGAGCAGTAAACGTTAACTACGAGGTAGAGAAGCAGACTGACAGTAATGAGACAGCTTGATGAAACACAAATGAGATGCACGGGTTGTCAGGATTGCACAGATAAAATGGATTACATTGATTACATCAGGTGGTTTCCTAAGGAGAGATGGAAAGGTGTTAAAGGCCACCATCCATCTCCACTCAACAGCGGAAACCAACCTAAGGAAACTAGGGACTATACTATAAACAACTAACTACATATTATGGACTTTGGCATGGAGAAGAGGGAAAACACCTTTTAAAAGGAGGAAACCTCAGGGGAGCCAAGGCCTAGGTCACCTTACCTCCAGGCTAGGGGTAGTTTATTTAGTGACGACTCTGCTGCTGCTGCAATTTAGAAACTCAACCAAAGGGGAGGAAATATTCCAGTTTAGTGGAAAACTGTCATGATCCCTCTAATGGGAATGCCGTGAAGGGTTGCAAGAGGTCTCTGCAACAACAGGTACTTTGAAGGGAGAGCAGACCCCCAAGATGGCAGGAGGAGAGCGACAACTGCTGAGGAACTCAGCCGGCCTACTGACTAAAACAAAATGGATGAACCAGAGGTGGTCATAGGTAGAATAGTTTTTGAAAGTGTCATAGTGATGCCACAGCCAAAGGAGCTTTCTTGGGCTGTAACAGCCCCACCCCTCAGCAGCTGAAGTCTTAATTTCTGCATCAAAAGGTGCACCATATGACTGCACACTAGTGCTCCACCCAGAGTGAGGACATTCCCACTATGGGCCAGATGAGATAGATTGACCAGATGAGAAGGACCCCACCCAGAGGTTCACATACTCAAGATGTGGACTTCATGAGTGAAGAGCAGGACCATCAGCTTACAGGGCAAGCCCTGAGCCAGAAAACATGTTGGACATGATTGGCATGCCTCTGATTTATGAAGAAGAACATGAATCAACTTCAAGTGCTAAATAGGAGGAGGCCAGGTGGAGCCAGTGTCCATAAATTGGATAGCAGATTATTGATGAGAAGGCCAGGTGAAGCAAGTGGCTGTAGATATTGATGAGGAGTTTGGCCTTGAAAGGTTGTGAGCAAACTCTGCAACAACAAGAACTACCAAAGCAGGGCCTGTGTGAGGTAGGAGCTACAGTGCAAGCCAATGTTTGGTGGCTTGACAGTAGCAGCAACCAATGAAAAACAAGCCAACCCATTCCATTATGGAAGCCAAATTAATGGTGACATAGAAGGTAGGTGTTTAGGCAGTGAGAGACTGTGATGCCAGTGATTGTATCAGTGAGATTTAGTTTAATTGAATTGATGAGGTTTAGCAGATGATTGTAATGGTTTCAGCATGAATAGTGAATTGGTATGATTGGCATGAATACCTTAAATGCCAGAAAGGCAGAGTCAGGTTATTCCAGTAGGGAACATTTGCAGACACTAAATATTTGCAATACAGTAATGAAATGCAATGATTATCTGAAAGCCATGTAAGCTGTGAGGTAAATGTAAAGAAACATGATAACTGAAAAGCCATGTAGGCAAAGGAGCAAGGACAATTTATAGCTTACTTAAAAGAATGATCCTGCTACTTGGAGCCACAAGGCCCTTCTGTGACATCACAGTCCCCTGCTGCAGGAATAACAGGGAAGCCACAAGCTGAGCACCATAAGACCAAAAGCAACTGTAATGTTGGTAGGGTAGGAATCCTCAAAAGTAGAGGCATCTGCACAAGCAAGGTCCTAGTGAAGGGCAGAGTCACATGATAGCAAGCTGCTAGAGTAATGCAAATAGCTAAAGCAAAATAATGACAGAAAGGCACAGAATAATGACATTCAGTAATGGACTGCTAAAATGTCTGCAATTGTGCACTGTGTCAGTATAGTAAAACAGCAACATGAATATACTAGAGCAGAGCAAAATTGAAAGTTGGGAGTAGAAGCTGCCTGGCTGAGCAAACACTGAATGAACTGAGCAGAGCTAACTGACTGAATTGAGCAGAGTTGCTGAGAACAACCTAGCACAGCAGGGAATGCTGAGCAACAACATAGCACAGTGATGAGTGGCAGCCAGTGAGGAGCAGAATGAAGCCAGGACCAGTTGCAAATATTTAAGGTGAAAGCAAGGAGATAGCAGAGGCAGGGAAAATAGCAGTTTGAGATGAAACATGCAGATAACAATTGCAGTTGAAATGAGGGTTTGCAAAAATCTGGTGAAGAAATGATAGCCTGAACAACACAGTGCAGGAATAGCACAACACAAACAAAGGGTAACAGGATGCTTGGAAAACTAGAAAGCCCCCAAAAGAAAACAAAAAATGAAAAAGACAAACACAGAAGAACAGGAAAACAAGTACACAAAGAAGCACACAGCAGCTGGAGGCAAAACAAATACTAACCAAATCAGGAGAAACACACAAACAGAAGCCAGCATAAACCAAACAGAGTGGGGTGGGTGGCAAGCCCCAACAGAAGAAAGGAGAAGACAGACCGAGAGAGCCTCAGGCTGGCAACGAGAAGTGTTTCAGAAGGAGGCTGGGAGGAACTGCTTATATAGCTCAAGAATAGGACATGGCTGGTTGCTTAGCCCATTGAACTATAGGCATAACCTTTCAGGAAAAGTTTGCCCTAGATTCTTCAGCTCTTTGTCATAGAACAATTGTATAGTATATACACCAAAGCTGACTTTAATATTTATTTTAATTTTGTATTTCTACATTTAAAAGCAAACAGTGGTGCCGCAAAGGGGGGGGGTGGTTTGGGTCTTACAGTCTTATTCCATACATATTTGAAAAGAAGAAAAAGTGCTAGCTCTCACTGTACTCTGGGATGGGGGCAGTTGTTGGTTTGGGGTACAAATAACATCATTCTGATAGAAAAGTACTGCATGTACTAAATGCAGTATTCATTAACAAAATACTGTCTATTGCTGCACTAATGGATGGTTGGGGGAGGTTGGATTGGAGGTTTGGGTCTGCCACCAAACAATTGCAAAAATGCTCTTTATTCTAACATTAAAAATATATGACAAAGCTGGTAATATTTTTATAATATTTCTTATTTTAGGGAAAACACCGAGAACATCATGCCCTTGCAGGTAAGGGTTGGGGTTATGTTGAAGGTTAGGGACTGCAACTACACAGTGCTCTCAAGCCTTTTATGGTTTGGAAAGATAAGGCTCAGGGTCCAGCTCTTAAGCAGGGAGGCAGCCATAATTAATTTCTTTTGAGAGCTCTCAGTCTCTAAAGTAAACAAGAATTTATCAATGCTGAATGTTTGCTTGCTGGTATTAGCATTGAGAATGCAGGATTTAGACAGATGCAGAATAGGAATGGCAGTGAAGTATTGAACTTCATGCCAACCCCACCTCTACCCTGCAGTGAGGGACAAGCATTGGGGTATGCGTTTGGGTCATTGCCCATAGTGTTCATGCCATTTCACCTCGCCCTATCCTGTAGACACCGACAAGTGTTGAGGTTTGCCTTGGGGTGTTTGGCTTTAAAGTCACCCCATTCCAGAAGGACATATGCTGAAATGGGTGCAGTATAGGAGAATGAGGTGAACTCTGGGGCTGAAGAGTCCAAGGCATACCTTGATGCCTGTCACTGGCTGCAGGGTGGGGGTGGAATACCATGAGCATTACAGTTGGCAATCCAAAGGCACACCACTGATGCTTGTCAGTCTGTACAGGGTGGGATGTTATGGTTACAATAAAACATAGAAACATGGAAGTTGACAGCAGAAAAGGACTGCAAGGCCCATCCAGTCTGCCATTTCTTTTTCTACCTTATGAATGTGCCATCGGACTTTGCTCTGTCTATGGCCTATCTAGTCATGCTCATCTGTATTGCTCCCTTATGCCTATCCCATGCCTGTTTGAAGTCCTGCACTGTATTCATATCCACCACTTCCTGAGGTAGGTTGTTCCATGCATCCACCACCCTTTCTGTGAAAAAGAACTTCCTCACATTACCCCTTAATCAGCCTCCCTCTAATATCATGCTGTGTCCTCTTGTCCAGCTATTTTTCTTATATTGAAACATGTGAGACTCTTTCACCTTGTTAATGTCCTTAAGGTGTATGAATGTTTCGATCATATCACCTCTCTCCCTCCTTTGCTCTAGGGTATACATATTGAGCTCCGTTAATCTGTCCTCATATGTTTTCTGATACAGTCCCTGCATCATTTTGGTTGCCCTTCTCTGGACTGCCTCAATTTGGTTAATGTCCATGTGAAGGTGTGGCCTCCAGTACTGCACACAGTACTCCAGATGGGGCCTAACTAGTATCTTGTAAAGAGGGATTATTGCCTCTCTCTTACAACTTGTGATACCCCTACTAATACACCCCAACATCCCACTAGCCTTACCTATTGTGTAGTGGTCTGCTTGGATGATTTCAGGTAATCGATGATGATGATGTCCAATTCTCTTTCTTCCCATGTGACAGCCAGCAACTGCCCTCCCAGCCTATAGGTGGCTTCAGGGTTTCTCTTCCCTATGTGCATGATCTTGCACTTCTTTGCGTTAAACCCCAGTTGCCACTCTTCCACCATTTTGCTAGTTTATCCAGATCTCTTCTCATTCTGCCCACCCCCATCTGGATCATCTACTCTGATGCAGATCTTGGTGTCATCTGCAAACAGACAAACCTTACTCTCCAGTCCATCTGCAATGTTGTTGATGAACATATTGAAGAGGACTGGCCCCAGGACTGATCCCTGAGGTACTCCACTTGTGACTTGCATCTCTTCTGACTGTATACCGTTTACTACCACTCTCTGTTTTCTGCCCATCAACCAGTTTGCCCCCAGTTGACCAACTTCTGACCCACCCTGAACCTACCCAGTTTATTAATCAATCTTCTGTGTGTAACAGTATCGAAAGCTCTGCTGAAGTCAAGGTAGGTGACATCAACTGCTCCTCCTTTGTCCACCACTCTGGTTACCCAGTCAAAGAAATCTATGAGATTAGTTTGACATGACCTTCCTTTTGTAAACCTATGCTGTCTTGGATCCTGTGCTCCTATGGATTCCAGGTGTTGCACTATCCTTTCCTTAAGGAGTACCTCCATAATCTTGCCCACTACTGAGGTAAGACTAACTGGTCTGTAGTTCCCTGCCTCCTCTCTGCTACCACTCTTGTGGAGCGGGATCACATGAGCACTTCTACAGTCTCCATTTAGGAACCCTAACACCCCAGGCATTTGTTGGTATTTGCACTACACATTTTCAACATGGCCTTTTTGTGACCGACACCTCATGAAAGCATTTGGGACCTCTTCTCATGAACAGTGGCACTGTGATTTTGTTAATGTATCCCGAACTTTGAGTTCCTACTGAAACCGTGCCATTCTATGGCAGATATACGAAACACAGATTGGCCAGGAAGTGAAGAATGACAGCTGTATCACTCATAGAGGGGTATGAAGGCATGGCTATGTTGAAAATCTGTAGTGATAATACTAAAAATGCTCGAACTTCTGAGCTTACATGGAAATTGCACAATGCATGTGATTAACACAGTCATTTAGTGGAATTATTTCACAAAATTTTCAATATAGGCATTTTGTGACCTCTGCTCATGAACACTGTCACTATGATTTTCTTCATCTGTCCTGAACAATAGTTTCCCACAGTGACTGTGCTATTCTGTGCCAGATGTGTAAATGCATATTTCAGGCAAAATATGAAAAATTACACCTGTACTGTTCATAAGGAGGTGTGAAAAATGCCATTGTTGAAAATCTGGAGTGAAAATATTACAAATGCAGAAAATTATGAGGGTGCATGGAAACTGCGTAACGTACGCTCGTAACACAGTCATTTCATGGACTTTTGTCACTAAATTTTCAACATAGGCAGTTTGGCACCTCTACTCATGAACACTGTCACTGTGATTTTCTTAATCTGTCCCAAACACTGACTTCCCACAGTGACCCCACTATTGTGTGCCAGAATTGCGAAAACACATTTTGGCCAGGATATGAAAAATGACAGCTGTACTGTTCATAAGGCGGTGTGAAAAATGCCAATGTTGAAAATTTGGAGTGAAAATACTACAAATTTGTGAAGTTACGAGAGTGTGTGGAAACTGAACAATGCACACTCATAACACAGTCATTTTATGGACGTTTGTCACCAAATTTTCAACATAGGCATTTTAGGACTTCTGCTCATGAACAGAGTCACTGTGATTTTCTTAATCTGTCCCAAACACTTATTTCCCACAGTGACCACGCTATTCTGTGCCAGAAGTGCAGAAACACATTTTGGCCTGGATGTGAAAAATTACAGCTGTACTGTTCATAAGGAGGTGTGGAAAAATGCCAATGTTGAAAATCTGGAGTGAAAATATTGCAAATTTACGAAGTTACAAGGGTGCATGTAAACTGCGCAACGCATGCTTGTAACAGTCATTTTATGGGCTTTTGTCCTCAAATTTTCAACATAGATATTTTAGGACCTCTGCTCACGACCAGTATCACTGTGATTTTTGTAATGTGTCCCAAACACTGATTTCCCACAGCAACTACGCTATTCTGTGCCAGAAGTGTGAAAATACATTTAGGCCAGTATGTGAAAAATGACAGCTGTACTGTTCATAAGGAGGTATGGAATAAAAATGCCAATGTTGAAAATCTGGAGTGAAAATATTGCAAATTCATGAAGTTGTGAGGGAGTGTGGAAACTGTGCAATGCACACTCCTAAGACAGTCATTTTTTGGATTTTTTTCACCAAATTTGCAACATAGGCTTTTTGAGGGCCCACCTCATGAACAGTGGCACTGTTATTTCATTAATTGGTCCTGAAAGGTGATTCTGTGCAGTGACCACAAAATTACTTTTTGGGATCGAATAACGCCATGACAGTGACTGTATCCGTGAGGAGGGGTCCCAATAACCCCATGTTGAAAATTTGGTGGCAAAAGTCCAAAAAATGTCTGAAATATCCACATACGTTGACAAAATCCTATTTATGCCATTATGCAGCTTACTGGCATTTCTTCAGTTTGTGGTCAGCTTTGAAGAGTGCAGATGTGTTCTCGGTCTACCAAAGATCATTGCGCTGGACTCCGGAGGTAAGTATGAGGTGAGGGTGTGTGTGGGGAGGTGGGGTGTGCAGAGGGTGGGCACGGGTTGTGGGAGGGGACAGGACAGACCACGAGGGACTGTTTTCTTTATTTTAAGGGACAAAAATAATAAAAAGGATGTTGCAGGAAGGTTTTTTTTCAGGCTTCATTTGTGCACACTGGGGTGGGCTCCCAGTGTGCCACCTGCATTTTGGAGAAGGCAGAACTTAAGCCAATGGGGTTTGGCCCCCATTGGCAAATAAAGACTGTTTTGGGGGCATGTTGCCAAGGGGGATTGGGCACCCCTTCGGCACACAACAAATTTGGGGGGACATTATGCCAATGGGGAGTGGGCTTCCCCATCGGCTAATTAATTGGGTCCTTGGCATGCCAACAGGGGTATTTGGCACCTCGTTGGCTTACATGGGACTGTGAACTGGTGGCATAGCTTCTGCCATGTTCACAGAAATGTTACACCAGGCACGGTACCACCCTACAATGATGGGTCACTCCCTCATTGCAGCAGAATGGCTGATGCTGCAATGACGAGGTGATCCTCATTGCAGTGGCCAAATCATTTCAAGTCGGTGGCACTTCTGCAGAACCAGTGTCATTAGGACACTGGGCCTGCATTGGGTGCACACCGCCAAGCCCACAAATGCAGTGCTGGCATTGGCCGCCACACTGCCACACCTCTACAACCCACTTCTCTCCTAAGCTCTTGCATAATGTTTCTTGCACATTCCCAAGCAAACATGAAAAGTACAACATGTTTCTGTTGTTATCTGTTGATATCTGTGATGGTGGGGGAGTAGGTGTGCAGCTGGCAGGTTGTGTATGTGTGCAGAGTTGGGCAAGCTAGGCACATGTGTGTGTGTGTGTGTGTGTGTGAGTGTGTGTGTATGTGTGTGAGTGTGTGTATGTGTGTGTGTGTGGGGAGGGAATGGAGCTGGGCAATGACATGGGAAAGCTATGTGTGGCTGTTGGTGGGAGGTATGTTCCCTGTGCATTCCAAAGAAGTCTGCAGGTCCTGGCATGACATTGGTTGGACTCTGGTTTCATGCAGGGCCCACAGAACTCTGTACACATTCAGAGCATGATGATTGCACAGGAACCAAAGGGTCCAGTACATCCTGACATGAAGGTGGACTTGAAATATGCAGGTCTACAACAATTCATTCCTGACTACTTGCTCCCTACAAACTCACTCCCGTGGATACTCTCTGTAGTCAATTCATCCCCATGCTAACACGCTCCAGACCAATTCGCTCCCCAGACTGCAACTACTAGCTCTATGGCCTATCTATTTGCTGGAAGTAGGTGCTTTACTCCTTTTGTATTGCTGGCAGGGGGAGTTAAAAATTCCACTGTTACTGAAAAAAGCAGATACGGTGGTCTGTGACAGCATGAGCATATGAAATTGGGATATCAGTACAGGGTGAGGAGTAATGGGTGACAAAATACAGTGGATATGCTGTACCTAACAAGCCCCCATTTATTGAAAACATATCAGCAGTGAAAGTTGTATTTCATTCCAATACTGATGTGTGATGCTGATCTCAGTATCCGCTGCAGTCGCGTAGCATGGCTGTGCGAATTGCTCCATGGAGTCGCACAGTCACACATTCAAGAGGGCTGACTCAGTAAGAGAACGTAGGTTTGAGACTGACAAAGGCCATTGGTGCTGTGTTGTGAGTGAGATATAGACAGTAATGAAGCACTGTTTCTTGGGCTGGATGACAAGACCAAGAAAAAAAGCCATGTTGGTTTAGTTAGGCAACCCATATCTTAGCAATCAATATAAATGTTCTCACCCACAGCCAGTACACACTAAGTCTTATAGCTGTGGAACTTCAACCCCGGCCACCTTTGACAGATTTTCTCCCATGTTCCTAGGGTATAGGAGGGGAGAGGGTCTGCCAAAGCTACAGTTTCCACCAACGAGGTTGTAGTTTCTGCAGTGGGGAGGCTGCTAAATTGCAAGGTGAACCCTGTACCACCGAAAAAGAGACATTCTTTTTAGAAGAGGTGTCGGTTGCATTTGCTTCTTTCCATTTTTACATTTTTGGAGCTTGGAGCCTGAGGGAGCAAATCAGTCCCACTGGTGAAGTGTCACAGGAGCATATGCGCAGGAGAGAGTTTGTAGGAAGTGAGTAGTCGGGAGTGAATTGTCACACTCCTGAAATATGTCACATATGCTGTTTATTGTATTTCAGGACCTGCACAAAGGAAAATATGATACCACTGTCACAAAAACAAGGACATTTATTACTATATAGAGAATAATAGATAGGCAACTGTGTGTTATGAATTTTTTTTTTTACACACCGGTGTGTGAAAAAATCCCACAGTTGTATTCGTTGCTTATTTTCATTTTATAATTACTGGTGCAGAGTTTGCTTAGTGTCTCAGTATATCTGCTATTAATACACACACACACACTGTCTCACAGACACTGTCTGTCTCTCACACACACACACACTGTCTTTCACACACACACACTTTCTCTTTCTCCCTTGCTCTGTCAGACTAACCTTTTTTTTTTTAAACTGTCAGCTGTGGACTGGTACTGGGGTCCGTCCAGCATTCAGCTTGGAGTCGACGACTGCATCTCCCGATCCGGAGACACGGCGGGATCAACCAGATAGTCATTTTGTATTTGGAAGGTGGGATCAACCAGATAAAATAATACAAAATCAAATAAAGATAGGAGGTGGTAAATAAAAATGGCTCGACGGCAAAGCGGAAAAAACGAGCCACCATTTTTTCAAACTATTCAGCCTGCTCACGCACAGAGCACGAGCCAATGAAAAGGCCAGAATTCAGAAGTGACACACAAAGGAGATAGGCGGTTTTTCAAATGCCATAATAACTCATTTTTGAGTTATTATGGTGTTTTGAAGAGCCTTGAAAACCATTTGATAAAGGGGGTCACCAGTAATTGTATATATATAATGGTAGCACTGTAGTGCTATCATAGTTAGGGTTGAGTACCCCATGTAAGGTTAAATGGTGAAATTTTGCACCTTAATAACTTTGCCACCATTCAACAGATTTGCCTGAAATTTGGCAGGCACTGGGCATAACCATAGATCTTGGGATCTGCCAACTTTTGTACTGGTCAGATATACGGCTGCGGAGTTATTAAGCAACATTCTGTGGTGCATTTACTTTTTTTGCGCATTCTTTGTTCACGCCTACAGGTCGCACAGTTTGTGTGACCAGTCCGAAAACGTCAGGAAACATGCGTCCAGGATCCCCAATGTGCCTTTTGAAGATTTCGTGGAAAAATATTGAACGGTTCAAAAGTTATTCAAAAAACAATTTCCCATTATAGTCAATGGAAAAAGCTAACAAAAATTTGACAGTGTCACAAATACACTTTTTAGTGTTGCAAATGACCCTAGTAGTGTCGTGAATCTGCCATTTTGTTTCAGTTACTGATCACAGAATTGCTTGGCATTTAAAATTGGGACCATCTAGGGAGATCATTCTTTTTTGTGTTTACTTAGTCGAGCCCTGAGGATGCTAACCATGTCTTTATTTTGGGGTTAAACACCCCAGAAATATGTCTTTCAAATTTCTGGGAAAAGTAGTGTCGCAAAGTAGTGTCGCACCTGCGACACTGTCGCACTTTTCTGCGAAAGGTTGCAAATCACGACACTACTTTTCAACACTATGGCCAAAACGACAGGAATTGTTTGCCACCCTGTTGCAAAAGAACAGTTTGGTCTTTTGGGCTGAAATTTGGAGGGAACAGAGCCAACATCGCGTAGATGTGCATTTCATTAGCTTGGTGAAAAAATATTCGACAGCTGAGCTGTTATGGCACTCCAAAGTTGACACTTTTTCCCATAAACTAACATTACGGCGTCCGCCACATGACAGGAATTCTTTGCCACCCTGCTGCCAAATAATGGTTTGGTCTTTTGGGGTGTAATTTGGAGGGAAGAAAGCCAACATCCCACAGATGTGCCTTTTGTTGGTTTGGTGAAAAGATATTACAGGGCGGTATAGTTATGACACTTCAAAGTTCACATTGTTGCGCATAGGATAACATTACAGCGTCTGCCACGCCTTTTGGGGCCCGTATCTCGGAAATGGTGTGAGATATGGACTTTTTGTCAGAAAAATGCTTAGCCCTCTGAATGGAGGCTAAGTGCAGAACTAGCCAGGAAAGTCATAATTCATATGAAATTTGAATTGTTTTTCTATGCCGTACAGTTCCTGAGATATAAGAAATTTAGTGTTCCAACTCCTCACTTTCTGCTCCGAGCCCCATTATTATGCATACATTCTTTGTACACACTGTGTTTCTCTATGCAGCTGTTGGGGAAAACCAGGGTGTGCAATTACGTTACTATTACTCTTACTATTTCCGCTTGTGGTTCCATTCACGTTTGTGTTACCGTTCCCGTGTACGCCACCATGTGCATTACCCTTTGCATTTTCATTTGAGCTTGCGTTTGCGTTACTGTTACTATTTGCATTTCCAATTCTGTTTGTCTTTGCATTTACATTTGCATCACTGTGGCCCGATGACCCCAATGCACACCCCGATGCCGGTTGGGGGGCGGGCTGGGGTGGTGGAAGGGGGGCTTTCAACCTTAACACTGAATTTACTCACTTTTGTCACTGTGGAACAACCCTAACTGATGCATTAAACAGAGTTTTTTGCCATGAATAAATATATATATATATATATATATATATACATGTATGTATATATATATAATTAATATATATATATATATATTATGGTAGTACGGTAGTGCTACCATAGTTAGGGTTGAGGAGCCATTTACATATTAAACCCAAAATTTTGCACCTTAATAACTTTGCAACCATTTGACGGATTTGCCTGAAATTTGGAATATACGATCAATAACCATACCCCTTGGGATCTGCCAAGTTTTGTACCAGTCAGATACACAGCTGTGGAGTTATTAAGCGTGATCTGCGCGTGCGTTTACGCTTTTTCTGGAATTCTACGGTCACGCCTACAGGTCGCACGGTTTGTGCGACCGGCCCAAAATCTTCAGGGAACGTGTGGCCTGGGTCCCCAATGTGCCTTTCAAAGATTTCATGAAAAAATCTTAAATGGTTCAAAAATTATTCAAAAAACAATTTCCCATTATAAGTCAATGGGAAAAGTTAACAAAAAGTTCGACAGTGTCGCAAATACATTTTTACTTTCACAAATGGCCCTCTTACTTTCCCAAATCCGTCATCTTGTTTTCAGTTAGTGATCAGAAAAATGCTTGACATTTAAATTTGGGACCCTCTAGCAGCCTAATTCTTTTTGTATTCAAATAGTCGGAGCCTGAGGATGCTAGCCATGTCTTTATTTGGGGTAAAACACCCCAGAAATATGATTTTCAAATTTCTGGAAAAAGTACTTTCACAAAGTACTTTCGTGCTCACAAAAGTGTCACAAATTTTTGCAAAAGCTTTCGCAAATTGCGACAGTACTTTTCTAGGCTGTGGGGAAATGACAGCAATTCTTTGGCACCCTGCTGCAAAGGAATAGTTTGGAGTTTTGGGCTGACATCTGGAGGGAACACAGCCGACATCTCACAGATGTGCCTTTCAGTGTTGAGTTGAAAAAATATTACATGGCGGCAAAGTTACAGCACTCCAAATTTGACAGTTTTTCTCATAGGCTAACATTACGGCGCCCGACACATTACAGGAATCCTTTGGCACCCTGCTGCAAAATAACAGTTTGGTCTTTTTTCCTGAAATTTGGAGGAAAGACAGCTAACAGCCCACCGATGTGCCTTTCAGTGGTTTGGTGAAAAAATATTATAGGGAGGCAAAGTTATGGCATTCTGAACGTCCATTTTTTTCCCCATAGGATAACATTACGGCGTTCGTCGCGCCTTTCAGGGCCCGTATCTCGGTAACGGTGCGAGATACGGACTTTTCGTCAGAAAAATGCTTAGCCCCACATGGGGCTAAGTACAAAACTAGCCAGGACAGTCGTAAATCATATGACTTTTAAATTTTTTTTCTATGTCGTACGGTTCCTGAGATATAACCTATTTAGTATTCCAAGTCCTCATTTTCTGCACCAATACCCATTATTATGCATACATTCCTTGTACTCACTGTCTTTCTCTATGCAGCTTTTAATTAAAACCAGCCTGTCTTTATTCTATTACCGTTGCCCTTTCATTGCGGTTTCCATACCGTTCACTTACCGTTGACGTCTACGCCACCATGTGCGTTATCCTTTGCATTTTCATTTGCGCTTGCGTTTCTGTTATTTTTTGCCATTTGTGTCTACAGTACTGTTTCTCTTTCTGTTTCACTTTGCGTCATCATGCCCATTGACATTTCCATTTGCAGGCATCATGTTACTATGTGACAACACATCACGTGGCAGACCGTTCCCGTCTACACCACCGTGTGCGTTACCCTTTCTGTTCTCATTCATGCTTGCTTTACCATGTGTGCCACTGTTAGCGCTTCTGTTTGCATTGCTGTTCCTGTTACTATGCCACAAGACATCATGTGGTGGGCCCCGCACTTCTGCCGCCGCATTACATTCACTATTTCTCGTTATCATTCTCAAAAAGAAGGGAAATTAGAGGCAAAAAACTCCATTTAATGCATTAGTTAGGGTTGTTTCACAGTGACAAAAGTGAGGAAATTCGGTGTTAGGGTTGAAAACCCCCCTTGGACCCCCCTGCCCACCCTCCAACCGGCATTGGGGTGTACATTGGGGTCGTTGGTCTTAACTCTCACCCGATTCTCCTATACTTCTGCTGCTTTACACATGTGACAGGGTGAGAGTTAGGGCTGATGACCCCAATGCGCACCCCAATGCCCGGTTGGGGGTGGTGAGGGGGTCAGGGGGTTTTCAACCCTAACACCAATTTCCTCACTTTTGTCGCTATGGAACAACCCTAACTAATGCATTAAATGGAGTTTTTTGCCATATATATATATATATATATATATATATATATATATAAAACTGCAGTCATGCCAAAGTGCACTTCTGTGTTAAAGTTCAAACTTTGAGGGTTAATAACTTTGGAGCTTTTCAATGAATTTGGCATGCACAATCTCTAGGGGTAGGTCTCATGAGTTGCCAAATGTGGTATGGATCTGTTGAGTGGTTTCTGAAATATAAAGTGTTGAAAAAAACAGAAAGATCAGGATTCTTTGAAATTTTTTTGTCATCCTGAAATCCCAGAAATGGCTTTATGTTGTGAGCTGAAATTTTCAGGGTAGGAAGGATTTGGGTCACATATGTGCCTTTTGAAGGTTTGGTGAAAAAATATTAATTTGTTCAAAAGTTATTAAACTTTTAATTTCCCATTATTTTCTATGGGAAAAGTTAAGTGCTCAACATGAAAATGGAATTTTTTCAAAAATGTTATTTTTTCAAACATTGGGCATTTTTGTTCAAAAATGGGGCATTTGTATTCAAAAATGGGGCATTTTCTTGAAAATGGGGCATTTTTGCTTGAAAATTCAACATTTCTTTGCAAAAATAGGGAATTATTTTGAAAATGTGGCATTTTTTGTGAAAATGGGTCATTTTTGTATGAAAATGGGTAATTTTTTGTGAAAATGGGGCATTGTTTTCTGAAAATGAAGTACTGTTTGAGGAAATGGAAGCATCCCATTTTTGGAAGCAAGGGAGCGTTTTCATGTTGTTTTGGGGAAAAGAGGTGCTTTTTCAACCATTTTCTCCAGCTTTTGCATGTTATCAAGTACTGTCTATGGAAATGGAAGTGTTCCATTTTCATAAGTGAGGGAAGGTTTTCAAACATTTTTGTGTTGTTTTTGTAAAGAAAGGTGCTTTTTCGACAATTTTCTTCAGTAGTTACACTTTCCAAAGATGTGGTGTTGCTTACGAAAATTGTCCGGTCCGCTTTCAAAACCATTCTGTTTATTTTGAACATTTCTCTGCTTCCACGGTGACAGATACTAATATATAGAAAAGCAGAAATCAATGACAGTGCTGCAGTGGTGTGGTGGGTAGCACACAGAGCTGCAATTTGAAACATCCCGGGGTTTGAATCTAATGAGTTACACTTGTTTTCCCAATTTGAACATCGGCAAAATTCCTGTTTTTTAGCTAATTTCTTCCAATTTTTATGTCAGTGGGCATAGACTACAGCCATCTTGCTGTCTGTAGCTTGAAAATGGAATATTGTGGAACAAAATTTTTTGATTTTTCTAAGTATCCTTCCACATCTATAAATCACTATGTCAATTGAAATAAAATACATCCTTCTTTCTGTTTAGAATGTTGGAGACATAACTCCAAGCTGCTTATCAGATGGCCATTAGGAAACTGAAACAGCTTGTTAAATATTGGTTGCTTATTAAACTGGAGATTTGTTTACCTCCTTCAAAATGCAACAACTTGCACATTTAAAGACCTTCCATTTAAACATGTTTTACTACCAACTTCAGTTGGTATGTATTGATTTTCAAGAAAGATTAATACTTCATAAATGTCACCCTTTCCCAGCAAATCTATAATGATTTACATTGTTTTTTAACCTTTTAAGAAACTATCCGATAAGAACTGTCTCAGACATATACCAGGTCTTCAGTGAACTGCTTTCCAAATATAACAGATAAGAGCCTGCCAAGTACTGAGGTAGGGGTGTGTGTGTGTGTGTTGGAGAAACAGCCAAACTCCTGGCAAGGGAGACCTCATCTAATGAATTAACTGCTGACAAACTGGAAGAGTGAGAAATTCATCTGTATAATTATCTGATTCATTATGTTCCCATATAGCGTTATAAAAAGAGTCAAAATAACTGAGAAAGAAATTTGTAGGGGACAACAGTCAAGTTTTTCTTGTGTTTCAGACCTCCAACTCTAGGCTGTGGAACATCAATGTATTGTTTGTGGTTGGAAGGTCCAGATCAAACAACTGGAAACAGAACAGTTTATAATACGATGTACTGAGTGTGTATTTACTGAGTTGCTGGATCAGGGCCTTGAAGAAAATAATAACATGTATTTAACTCATTCAAGGTTGGGCTGGCAGTATAGCCTAGAGGTTAAAGGAACAAGGTGTGAATGAGCTTGATACATCTAATAGACCAGACCTGAGTTTGATTGTCACAACCTCCACTTGCATGCTGTGTGACTCTAAGCAAGTCACTTAACCACTCAGTGCTCCCAGGTCACCCCTGAAAACAGGCACTTGTGCCTAGTGGGCCTTACCTGGTTACCAAAGACTAAAAACAAACAAACAAACAAAAAAAAAGATTCCATCAGGTGGTCAGAAACAAAGTCTATGAGAATTTGTCTGAAAACTAACAAATATAAGATGCAAAAAAATAGCATATATGTATATGGAGAAATGTCTCTAATTTATTTGCAATAGATTTGTTTACAAGCATTATTAGTAACTTTTGAAAGACTTGCCAACTTGTGATTATTAATTTTGAGTACAGTTCATGAAATAATGAGTGTGATATTTGTTATTTCATATAGTCCCCCATTATGCCTTATGCATACCATGTAAATCCAAATCATTCCAAGGCCATCTTGACATACAATATTAACAGAGAACAGCAAATCAGAGCTCTTTTCCTGATAGAAGGCTGCTGATATAATAAATAAAGAACAAAGTCATAAATAAGGAACCAGTGGCTTATGGAAAAATCTACAGGATTTATACAGGGTTTTGATTCTGCCTATGTGGGGAAAATAAAGGAAAAATGAGGGCTTGTTACAGGGAAATGGTTATTTGGATCTGGGAGCACTGAATATTTCATATCCTATATTTTGTATCCTGGATAGCACAGGGGAGATGCTGCACCTCATTGTCATAGGGATGTTCATTTACACATTTTTGCACTGTATTTACTCAGGCTGTCCCAGATTAGATGCAACATCTTGTTTTCAGTGGGGGTCAGGATTTTACAATTTTTATAATGTATATGTTCAGGGTACCTAGTCCAGGGCCCCCATATCCATAGGAAATGTGCAGCGCATCCTGGCAGAAAAGGGAGATGTGCCGAGCAACTCCAATAATGAACTGCAGTGTGATACTCAAACATGTGGGATGCACGGCCACAAGGGAATGGGCCAGGATGCACACAAATGGTATGCCGTGTGTAACCCCCCAGTCCCCTGGGGTTACTAGCATTCCATCAGTGTCAGTGCTAGATAGGGAAGACAGCTGGTGAATAACTAGGTAAATGGATTTTTACCTGCTCTCTCTCTGTTTACTTGGTCTCAGCTGAGAGGAGAGAGGTGATGTCATTTAGAACTCTTGCAGCAACATAAGCCACAGTACCTAGCTGTGAGTGGGGAGTTTTAGAATTTTCAGTTAGTCTTATTTCTGAGTCAGCAGCTGAAGTGAGCAGTGGAGGAGTGAAGAGCTGCAGTGTGGGCTCTGAGGAGAGCCTATTTTTCTCACCCTAGTGCTGGGAAACATCTACCTGCCTTGTAGAAGTGGTGGAAACTGTCTAGCAGGAGTTCCTCATTTCCTCATTTCCTCATCCCTGGTGAGATGAGGAGGAGTGCAGAATAGATCCGAGGGGCAATCCCCTGACTTTGATCCAGGACACTGAAGTTGCCTTTTCTGTGTACAATGGTGAGTAATCTGACTTTAGGTATCCCAGGAGGAATGTTCAGGCCTTGTTCAAGCCGTTCCTAAATTTGGCTGACATTCGTGCAGTCCCCAATGAGACTTGACATATTGTTCAGGACTTTAACCTGCACTCAGAAGTAGTGTATTTCTAATGCTGAATGTGAAACCATTCCAAGATGCATAGTTCTACAGTTTTGCTTAAAGTTTGAGGTGTAACTCTGAAAGAATGGCTGGGTATGGACTAGGAAGCAAAAGGTGGGCAACCCCCCATCTGGAGTGACCAGTTTAGCACTTCAGATTGTGTAAGGGCGCCTATTTTTTAGGTCATATGGCCAATGCCTGAAGAGAAAGTTTACCCCTTGGTGTGGGTTCTGCTAGTTTTGAGCACCAGTGTGCTTCATTGTGGCCAGTACCACATTGCCAAATGTTTAATCCTATGCCACATGGGAACTGTTCCAAGTCGTGACCCTTGCCACTAGAAGAGATGTGTGTTTCAGCTGAGGCTATGCTGCTGAAAGGATTTGAAGTCTTATGCAATATGGGAAGTAAGAGTTTCTGTCTGCTACATAGGTTGTTGTTCTGCATTGTCTTGTACCATGAAGTGTAAACCCTTGGGGGTCCACCTTTGCTTTTGTGTACCAATGTTGGAATAAAGCGATACTCTAGAACCCCAACCTGGTATGGACAATCTTGTTGCTGCTTTCTGTGTGGAATTACTGGGTACCCCTCTAGAAGTTCAGTCCTAGCATAGCCCCTAGCAAAAATTCTCTCCTCAGGACCTGGGTGTAGTAATGGTCATTTTGTGTTTCAGTATTTACTTAATTCTTTATACCCCCACCCTTCTCTTTCCCCTAGACAGAAAAATATGGGAGGTGTGCTTACTAGTTAAACAAGTGGCTGTGGGGGGCTACCAAAATTGGGGCTCATCCAAGGAGGTTGTTTAATTTGTGGAGAGAAGAAAATATTTTTGCTGAGGGTATGGCTAGTGTTTTGTCTTTCTGGTAGTACGGTAGCCCAAAACAGGAAAGGAAGCTTTGCACAAAAGGATTTTGTCCAGGAGAGTGCCATCCAAATGTGCTGCTTGTGTGCCTGCTAGTACAGAAACATCAGAGTGCTTCTGTGTGTGTGTGTGTGTGTGTGTGTGTGTGTGTGTGTGTGTGTGTGTGTGTGTATGTGTGTGTGTGCCAACTTACAATGGACTGTAAAGCCAGAGAGTGTAAGTCCTTGTCTCTGCATCCAGAACATTTGACAGAACTTTTTAACTTGCAATTTTAATGCCAAAAAGTAGTGTGGACATTAGGAAACAGAGAGAGAGAAATGTGCCCTGCAAGTTTCATGTGCTTTCTGTGCAAATTGGGGGAAACATTAAAGAAATTGCCAAAATCTGTGGAGAAAATGGTCAAAATGGCACTCCCACTGCTGAAATTGCAGCTGAGAAAAAAATTACAGTTTGCAGTTTAAATTTGCCCTGCTTGACGATCACCGTTAAGGAACAGCAAGCAAGAGAGAGAGGCTCATTTGCATGGCGTTGAGTCATTGGTGTGACTGCAATCAGTCCCACCCTCTAGCCAACTTCTGTGTGCAGCTGAGTGTTCGAGGAGGAGTGAACGAGTGGCGTGAGAGCTGGTCAGACCAGGATCAGCCACCGAGGGGCTTGTGAACATTCTAATCTGTGCAAATTCGGGCTCAACCCATTGTCTGACCATCTGGAAAGTTAGCGTGGTGTTCGTGTCTATGATCAGTGGGACCCCCAGCCTATTTCACTTTAGATGCCTTCCAGGATCGGCACCAGGATGAACATTTCTACCGGAGAAAGCCAGCTACTAATTTCAGTGAGTAAAACCAAACTACTGAGCATCAAACTGTGTGTGATTTTCAAGCCAGCTGAATCTGTGTGCAAGCAGTGTGATTGTTTTGCAAAGAAGGACTGTGAGTTGTAAGAGCGAGGCAACAAACAAAAATTCTGAGCATAGCCTGTGAGCATTTATGATGGGTTCGGCAACAGTAAATGGTTCTAGGCAAACAAGAGACTGTGATTTGTATATTAGGCTACAACAAACAGGGAATCCTGTGCATTAGAAATACTGTGGCTTGCAAGTGACTTTGAGCATGTGTAAATAGTCTTTGATTTGATGCTGATTGCAAAATCAGAGTTAGAATCATATGAATGTGCTGAGAGATATAAGCAGTGCAATCGACTACAGTTTTGAGCAAAATCAGTAGCCAGAAAAGGTCAGACACACCATTTTGAGTCAGAAACAGATTTGATGCATGAGGAGAGCTACCATCACCATTACAGGTGGGGTTAGCAAATGTAAACACAGCAACAGGGAACCATTTTGTGAGACATAATGGGACTAGTGAACAAATGAGTAACAATGAACTTTTATGTGTTTTGATTGTAGACATGGCTTCAGGAACTTTCCGCTATCCAGATTATCCCCAAGCTATGATCACAGAGGAGGTGGCCACACTAAGAGAAACAGAGATAACTGTCTATGGTGAAGGGTTGTCTCCAGATGTAGCAATCCCTACTATCCAGTGAAACTGTGCATTATGTGCCTCAGGGCTGGAAGGGATGTGTTTCTGATACCCCACTGTTCAGATTGCCTTGTGAAGTATGGTATGAGCAGGGGAGAGGGTATCACAAATTCATTTGGATCCCACATGGACCAGAGTGGGAAACTCTGCAAGTGGCAGCATGCAGCACCAGGTTGAACCTGTTGGGGAGGCCCCATGGAGTATAGCAAAGAGAGAGAGAGAGAGAGCATGGATCTACTGCAAGGGCAGGAACATGGAAGGGTTTCTACACCCATGTGCCAGGTGGGCAGTACATTGGGAGGATCTTTGAACCCATGGAAGGAGGTCTAAGTCCTAGCCTAGTAGGGGAGGACAAACTGCCAGAGACACTGAACCGGGAGGTGTCTACCTCCACACCCAGTGAGGTGTGGACTATCTTGGGAGTGAGGATGTCTGCTCACTCCTGGGCTCAGATCCTGTGTGAGGAAGAGGAGGAGGAGGAGGATGAAGAAATGTATCTTCATGTTGAGTGTCCCCATGAGTCACCTCAAGCTCCTACCTCAGAGGAGCCAGAGAGAGGAGAAGAAGAAGGCTCCAGTACCCTGCCCACAGAGATGGTTGGGGACAAGTCCTTTCATTCTTTAAGTATGCGGCACTGACTCAACCAGGACTTGCCACCCCCAAGCCGAGCCATGGGCCGTAAACTTGTGAAGAGTAGTAAGGAGGAGAGACTGGTATGTGGGAAGGCTGACACCATATATGGGAAGTCCTTTCCTACCTTTCCTCATAAAGTCTGGGAAGAAATTGAACAGAACAGGAAGTACTAGCTGTTGGAAGAGGCAAGCAAGAATTTGTACTCTGGTGCAACAGAATGTGTCAGGGACAGAGTTATAAATGATTGACTGAAATTCTGGAAATTGTGCACAACTTTGTTTATGGACATTGTGCGAACTGTGGAGAAGGCAGGGAATGAGACATTCCACAACATCAACTTTGAATGCCCAGATAGTGTTATAGTTCTTGCACCTCACCCCGAGTGGTATTACCCTTAATGGTGCCACTCCCTGTGAATATGCGCAGCATGCCCAGAGGGAAGCGAGCAGTGGTAGCCTGGTATCTGTCATCCAGCAGCAGCAGTATCTAAAGAGGAAGATGCAGCTCTACTGGTATTCCAGAATTCTTCAGATGCATCCAGATTCATCACCCAGCAGTGTTTCTCATTTTCGTTGCCTGGGTTTCCAGCTGATATCACCCCAGCTGTTTTCCTGTTTCATCGCCTGGTTTTCCAGAGGACATTTTTTCCCAGCTGTATCCAAAGATGCCACCTGGTGGGAGAGGGTCCTCAGCTTGGAGAAATAAGGTGATCCTTTGTTTTCAGTCTTCAAGGAACTGGTAAGACCAAATTTTCTATTTTCTAACTGAGTTTGCACAACACATCTTACACTGGCAGACTGATCGCAAACTGTTTGAGTTGTCCTTAAAGACTCTCCCCATGGATTGCAGTGCTTTTCAGGCACTGCCCAGGACTGTTCTTCAGTGGGCTCTGGCCTAGGAGAGTCTCTTTTATGAACCTTGCCTTTGGGCAACAGCATTCTGTCACTAGTGTGGGCATTTGGGGGCATTCCACCCCCCCCAAAATGTGCTGTATAAATATCTGTTTTCTATTTTCTACTTTTTTACTTTTCTTGAAAAATATTTTTGGGATTCTCTAGTGTTGAGGTGAGGTTTAGACACTGTGTGGTATGCAGAATGTGGTATTTTGTTTTTATTCTCTTGCAGGTGTTCCTGAAGAAGAAAAGAAGAGAAGAAAAGAACAGGATGTGGGAGCTCAGCCAAGTTCCCCTTTTTTCTTAGAGTTTTAGGATTGTTTGTGGTTAACAGGGTGTTAATATGCTTTTTTCTTCACAGGTGTGAGATTGTGGGGAAGGTTTTGGGAAATGTAATGCATTGCAATGTGTTGTTTCCTTGTTGTTTTGGTTTGCAGGTGCCCTGGGAGCTTGGGGGAAGGTTCCCCAAGGGGCAGCCTTGTCAGATAGATTTTCCATAGAGGGCTAGGGGGTTAGCCAGGCTGTGGTCCTGATCTGCAGTAGGGACCTCAGTTCTGGCCTATTAGGACATGCTTCAGGCAGTTTCTTGGAGCCACTGAATATCCATAGATAGATCGTAGGATAGTGGCTGAAGTTTCATCAGCCGGCCTCTGGGCCTTTAGTGTTGCCTGCATGTGGCTGGCACATGGTAGGGGAGAAGTAGCGCTATCTCCCCATTGGTAACACAGAGGGTAGGATGGCCCGGTGCTGGGTAGAGAAATGACTGCGGAGAGTCATTTATCGGGCTTGGGGTGAGTGTAACCCCCCTGGTTCCATGGGATTGCTAGAATCCCATCAGTGTCAGTGCTAGGTAGGGAAGACAGCTGGTGAATAACTAGTTAAATGGATTTTCACCAGCTCCCTCTCTGTTTACTGGTCTCAGCTGAGAGGAGAGAGGCGATGTCATTTTGAACTCTTGCAGCAACATAAGCCACAGTAGCTAGCTGTGAGTGGGGAGTTTTAGAACTTTCAATTAGTCTTAGTTCTGAGTCAACAGCTGAAGTGAGCAGTGGAGAAGTGAAGAGCTGCAGTGTGGGCTCTGAGGAGAGCCTGTTTTTCTCACCCTAGTACTGAGAAACATCTACCTGCCTTGTAGAAGTGGTGTAAACCGTCTAGCAGGATTTCCTCATTTCCTCATCCCCAGTGAGAGGAGGTGGACTGAAGAATGGATCTGAGGGGAAATCCTCTGACTTTGATCCAGGAGATTGAAACTGCCTTTTCTGTGTGCAACTGTGAGTAATCTGACTTTGGGTATCCCAGGAGGAATTTACCTGCCTTTCTTTTTTTGGGTGTTACTCTGACAAATAGACCTATGCACCCAGTTCTGTTTGAAACTGTTCTCAAGCCTTTCCTAAAGTTGGCTGATAATCGTGGATTCCCCAGTGAGACTTGACACATTGTTCAGGACTTTAACCTGCACTCAGAAGTAGTGTATTTCTAATGCTGAATGTGAAACCATTCCAAGATGCATAGTTCTATAGTTTTGCTTTAAGTTTGAGATGTAACTCTGAAAGAATGGCTGGGTATGGACTAGGAAGCAAAAAGTGGGCAACCCCCCATCTTGAGTGACCAGTTCAGCACTTCAGGTTCTGTAATGGTGCCTATTTTTCAGGTCATATGACCAATACCTGAAGAGAAGCTTTACCCCTTGGTGTGGGTTCTGCTAGATTTGAGCACCAGTGTGCTGCATTGTGGCCAGTGCCATATTGCCAAATGTTTAATCCTATGCCATATGGGAACTGTTCTGAGTTGTAGCCCTTGCCACTAGAAGAGATGGGTGTTTCAGCTTAGGCTATGCACTGAAAGGATTCAAAGTCCTATGCAATATAGGAAGTAAGAATTTCTGTCTGCTACAGATGTTGTTGTTCTGCATTGCCTTGTGCCATGAAGTGTAAACCCTTGGGGGTCCACCTTTACTATTCTGTACCAATGTTGGAATAAAGCCACACTCTATAACCCCAACCTGGTATGGACAATCTTGTTACTGCTTTCTGTGTGGAATTACTGGGTACCCCTCTAGAAGTTCAGACCTAGCATAGCCCCTAGCAAAAGTTATCTCCTCAGGACCTGGGTTTAGTAATGGTCATTTTGTGTTTCAGTTTTTACTTAATTCTTTGTACCCCCAACCCTCTCTTTCCCCTAGACAGAAAAATATAGGAGGTGTGCCTATTAGTTAAACAAGTGGCTGGTGGGGGGTTACACATGCAAGTTGAGGGGGCGTTCCCATGCATATGCCATGCTGTGGCATATTCAGTGGGAATATGCCCCTCACAGTCCAGAGCACTGCAGCCCACAGTTAGACCATGACTAGCTGGCCTAACCCATCCAGCCATCCACAGGTGGGCTGCAGAAATGCACCCAGGTGCACAGCAGCCTGGCAGCCCTGATGGACTAGAGGTACCCCTTCCCATCCCTAATCAATCCAATTCCATCCCCAAAGAGTTCCATAGTGTAGGGCCCCCCATACTTGATCACACCAGAGGAAACCATGGTCCATATCCATAGCATAGAGGGCCCCCACCCACCACCCCGGTGTGCAGACATCCTCACTCCTTCCCATACCCAACCTGTTGCAGAGACTAGCACTGCCCTCCACACCCTACCACAGCCAGATGCTGACTGCACTGGACTTGGGCTGGGGACCTTCACTCTGGAATGACTCAAGTGGCTGTACTGTACATTGGGGCACTATGCACGCAGCAGATCCACACTGTATGCAGCCATGTGTACATCCCTGCAAACCATAAGAGGGAATTGACATACCTCCAATGCATGCCTTGTCAATGCTGTATCTTTTTTCTGTCATACACTGCTGCAAGTCCATACTTTCCCCAGTTCTCCTTTGTAACATACCACCCTCTGGACTGCTGAGGTATTCCGGGTGCCATGGGGTACAGTATCCTGCAATACCATTTGCAGTGTACACTCCAGGCTATGGATAGTTCATCCGTGGTTCCCCAATTGTACGAATGAATGGGAGGCTGACTGTAACATGCTGTACTGGGACCTGTGTGACTGGGTACAGCATCGGCCATCACTTGCACTGAGAAGTGCAATGGCATCAGGAAGATGGCTCCACATGTGAACGCCTGAGGTGCATGGCCAGTGAGTGTTATCACCCACACACAGCTCATGCCTACGTATGACACATTCCAGCATCCTACTTCCAGTGTTCCACCACTCACTGATACAGTGGTACAATCCCATTACAGTGCCAGTCATTGCAATGGGATGGTTTGGGGGCAAGGATGGAGGTGTCTGTGCACCTTTGAGGTGAGGCGGGGGCCACTACACTATGAACATAAACTGTAGGTGTATTCTGGTACTATCAGGGATGGGAGTGGGGTCCCTACAGTATGGAACTGATAGAGCCTGGACTCCGGTATGATCAGGGTTGGTGGAATGGGTTGGGGGGTGCCACTTTACCTCCAGAGACTTAAGGGCGTGTCCCACATGGTAGTGATCTGGGTCATGGCTTGGGGTTAGAACTGCTCCAGAGCATTCATCCCCATGCCAAAATGCAAATGGTCTGGTAATGAGCATGCATAAATCTCTTTGCACCCTGCTTGTTCAATTAGCTTATTTGCATTCCTGGGCTGAATATTGCCCATGGGAGCTGTGGTGCATACCAATATGTGCCATTCATTCCCCTGGGAGGTATTCAGTCGGGGGTGTCCTGGATGCACCTGTCTTAGCTGCTGCCTGCACTGTGACTCCTGTCAAAGTTCACATTTTAAACAGATACAATGACATCCACCAGGATGAAGTGCAGTGTCACAGGTTTACTGCATGACAAAAGGGATTAACTCCCATTGAAACTGCATTGTTTGCTGCAGTAACTCTACTGCAGAATTTTACAGTGCTGCGCTTCATCCTGGTGGGCTTCACTGTATGTGCGCCCTATACAGGTGGCACATTCTCTTTGAATATTGTAATGGTGTTGACTGCCACACATTCTTTGCACAATGCATCTTTCTGCTCGTGCATCGATCCAGCACTTAATATGTCCCCCAGATGTAAAATATTTTTTTCAGTAAGTTCTGATTTTATGCAATGCAGCATAATATTGTGTAGATGTAGAGCCCCACTGAAAATAAGATGCCATTTCTTCTGTGAACTATCCAGGCTAAATATATAGCAATCAGTAGGCATATTCTAAGAAAACATTGCAAAAATGTGTAAAAGGAAGACCAAATTGAAACTGCCTCTCCACCGATCTGCATTGTGCAAATTCATTAGAAATAATTGGTAAAAGCATCCCCATTGCTCTCCACAGCCATATCGTCTCTGACCAGTTTGTTTTTTATTGATGTGACTGTTACCAATATTATTAATAATAAATGATGTTTATATAACAGAAAGAAGGTACAAAATTATACTATCTTGATGGGCAGATGGGAGCACAGGGTCCAAAGGACCCCGCACTCCCACTGTGACATATGGATACTGTTCTACTATCTGGATGTACAGATGGGAGTGCAGGGTCCTGTTTGCTCCCACAGCAAAATGAAGATACAATTATACTATCTGAAAAAGAAGGGAAATTCTTTGCAAAAAGCTTCATTCATGCAGCAGTTAGGGTGAATACCACATTGTACTATCTCAATGGTGGGATGGAAGGGCAGGGTCCATAGGACCCTGCACTCCCAACATGACATATGGACAGCATTGTACTATCTTGATGGAGGGCTTGGACCCTGTGCTCTCACCATGACATATGGATACTATTGTACTATCTCAATGGAGGGATAGGAGCACAGGGAAATGAGGATGCAATTATACTATCTAAAAAAAGGGAAATTCTTTGTAAAAAGCTTCATTAATGCATCAGTTAGGGTGACTACTAAAGTGACAAATGCAGGGAAATGAGGCATTTTGGTTTCCAACCCTAACATCCCACCCCCAGGATTCCTACCCTTACCACCTCACCCACATCCCCCCACCCTGCACACACCAACAGGTGTTGGGGTGTACCATTGGGTCATCAGGCCTAACTCTCACCCCATTGTCCTATACTGAAAGACAAAGGACCTTAGTGTGCTAGCACTGAGGCAAGAGTTACCCTAAAGGGCATTGGCTGGGAAGCCAAGTTTCAAAGAAATACAAAATCACACATACCCCTGTAATGTAAAGCATCATGGGTATATGCAAATCACTACAAAATATTATTCTGGTTCAACTTTAAGCAGAAATGCAAGGTGCTGAAAGGCCTGTCACACAGTCTGCAAAGGGTGCCAACAGAAGACACAGACACATGTTTCATCCTATCAGGACTCATCAGTGTGCCTCATTTCTTATGACACCACAGTGGAATGAACTAGCTACCCTAAGTTGGTTTATCAGGCTTGGGTTGTGGTGAGCCCAATAAAAACAAAAAACAAGCCAAAAGACAAAGACCCTTATTGCTCAAGCACTGAGGCAAGGGTTACCCCAAATGGCAATGGCTGGGAAGCCAAGTTTCAAAGAAATACAAAATCACACATACCCCCATAGTGCAAAGCATCATGGGTTGTATATGCAAATCACCACAAAATATTATGCTGGTTCAACTTTAAGCAAAAATGCATGGTGCTGAAATAGAGTTGTGTTTTTATTGGGCTCAGAACAACCCAAACCCGATAAACCAACTTAGGGTAGCTGGTTCATTCCACTGGGGTGTCATACAGACGAGGCACACTGATGAGTCCTAGTAGGATGAAACATGTTCCTGTGTCTTCTGTTGGCATCCTTTGCAGACTGTGTGAGAGGCCTTTTGGCACCATGCATTTCTGCTTAAAGTTGAGCCAGCATAATATTTTGTGGTGATTTGCATATACAGCACATGATGCTTTGCATTATGGGGGTATGTGTGATTTTGTATTGTCCTATAATGTAGCGGATACGCTTGTTTACATGTGGAATGGGGTGAGAGTTGGGCCTAATGATCCAATGGCACACCCAAAGCCTGTTGGTGTGTGGAGGGTGGGGGATGGGGTGGGGTGAAAGAGGTAGGAACCCTGGAGGTGGGGTGTTATGTTGGAAACCCTAATACCACATTTCCCTGCTTTTGTCACTGTGGTAGTCACCCTAACTGATGCAGTAACAAAGTTTTTGCAAAGAATATATATATATATATATATATATATATATACACACACACATATAGACAAAGAACCTCTGTGTGCAAGCACTGAGGCAATAGTTACCCCAAAGGACATTTGGCTGGGAAGCCAAGTTTCAAAGAAATACAAAATCACACATGCCACCACAATGCAAAGCATCATGGGCTGCATATGCAAATCACCACAGAATATTATGCTGGTTCAACTCTAAGCAGAAATGCATGGTGCCAAAAGGCCTCTCACACAGTTTGCAAAGGGTGCCAACAGAAGACATAGACATGTGTTTCATCCTACCAGGACTCATCAGTATGCCTCATCTGTTTGGCACCCCAGTGGAATGAACCAGCTACCCTAAGATGGCCGACTTGGGTTATGTTGTGGTGAGCCCAATTAAAACAAAAAACAGTTTAAAAGACAAACAACCTCTGTGTGCAAGCACTGAGGCAATGGTTACCCCAAAGGGCATTTGGCTGGGAAGCCAAGTTTCAAAGAAACACAAAATCACACATGCCTCCACAATGTGAAGCATCATGGGCTGCATATGCAAATCACCACAGAATATTATGCTGGTTCAACTTTAAGCAGAAATTCATGGTGCCGAAAAACCTCTCACACAGTTTGCAAAGGGTGCCAATATATATATATATATATATATATATAGATACACAAACACACACACATATAGTATGTTAATGCATACATTAGAGATGAATAATGAAAAGCACACAGAGTAAGGAAATAAAAAAAATTGGGTTGAGTCACAAGATTCTTGGCAAGTAAGTGGTGTTTCTTGTGGTTTCAACCCTAATGCTTACTCTTCCCCCAGCCCTCAGTCTCATGACACAAGGACAATCCACAGGTCCAGGCCATGCGGTTATTGCATGAAGGAAGTCATGAATGATCTTATGCTTTCAGGCTCTATACAAAGAAAATTATGAATGATCTTGATCTCATGCTTTATAGAGGGTGGCTAACACAGGTCCTTCAGGGCCCTGCCTGAAGAAACTCATGACTGATTCTGTGGGGCCCATGCGGACAGCCATAATTGTGTAGCTCCAGGCATTAGACCTATGGTGCATGGGTTGGACCTGTAGCTTGGGACTGGGTCACAAGGCTAGGAGCTGGGGGAAGGGAGTAGGCATTAGGGTTGAAAATCTCAAGGAACACAACACCACCAGTTTGTCAAGATTTCTGAGACTTCAAAACCTAGTTTTTTTATTTCCTTACTTTCTGCAGTTTGCATTCCAAAACCCTAATGTCTGCATTTATATAGGTGTGTGCTATGAATTTATAGTATACAGGTGTGGTAATGCCTTTATATTAGGGCTATGTATGCAGTTTAAAGTTAAACCACAATTTGTGAACATTAACAACCTAGCCATCATTCAACTGATTCACCAAAATGTTGCACTTGAGAGGTATGGAATTAAGCTGGTGTCATTTCTCTGGATCCTGTAAAGTTAATACTGATTGGTTCAGTGGGTGCCACATTCTAGAAGACTGTAAATACATAAACCCCTCAAATTAACACTTTTAGTGCACATCAACAGCAGAAAAACAGTTAGGATTTGAAATGTGAAACAATCAGATTCATAGAGTTTGGCCCAAGGATGAGTCTGAGCTATTTCATGTTTTTGGAAGTTTCATTCATTTTGAAGTTATTAACAAAAATTGTTTCTTTTTTTGTGAACATTATAAGGATAAGCACATGTTCGCAAATTTGGTTCATTCATTTTGAAGTTATTAACAAAACGTGTTTCTTTTTTGTGAATATTCTAAGGATAAGCACATTTTTTCAAATTTTTACAAAACC
This sequence comes from Neoceratodus forsteri, assembly GCA_016271365.2. Lineage (NCBI taxonomy): Eukaryota > Metazoa > Chordata > Ceratodontiformes > Ceratodontidae > Neoceratodus > Neoceratodus forsteri. The sequence continues at coordinate 908,705,114 of CM028131.1, read as the reverse complement.
ATTTTAATGTGGCTTTGTCATTGAAAACTTGTTTTGTGAAGTAGTAATTCAGGTTTTGTGAGAGTTAGTAGGTATTTTAACATTAAACTCTGGCTTTTGCAGATTAATAGCTTGGCTGCCTAAAATTTGCCTTGTGTGGAGCTGGTGCAGGATCTCTGGATTCACTAAATTTGTAATGATTAATACAGTGGTTGCCAAGTTCTGAACATGGATAGCACAAACATGGTTTGGAGTTTTATGAAGTATAGCTGTGCAAACCTCCTAGAGTTCAACCATGTGAATTTTGACTATCAGACTAGGTAAAGTTTGCCAGAGTTCTCTTACTGGCAGGAGAGTTTGCACTGGTTCAACCATTAAAAAACATTAGGAAATAGGTTAAAAATGAGATAACATAATGTAGTAGGCTAATGGAACACCAAAAACAGCAGGGTGATGCAGTGGCCCACATTGAGTGCTACTGGTTCCAAAAATTTGATCCGTTCAGTATATACCAAACATGGACAAGGGTAGGAAACAAAAGTACATGACTAACAATGCTCAAAATAAAATGGTTTGTTTGACCTATGTATGCCTACAAAATATAAGTATAGAATCTCACAGCATAGGCTGCTAGTTCCAAAAAGTTTGCGTCCATTCAGATAGTGCTTCAAATAGACAAGGCTTCTGGTTTTGCCATGGATATTTGGATATATTGTACACACTGGTTTCATGGACAATGTTGCCACCAAAAGTATTTACAGTATTCAGGCTGTGTAGACCTAGCAAAAATTCACAAAATATTAATCTGAAGAAGACTAAGTGAAGACAAAAGTGCAGCATCCCACAGTGTGGGCTACTAGTTCTAAAAATTGTGTGCCCATTGGGACAGTGCCACATGTGGACAGTGCGTCTGGTTCTGCCATGGATCAGTGTTGTACACACTGGTTTCATGGGCAATATTTCCTTAAAAAATATTTATTTGGCCTGTTTAGGCCTGCCAAAAATTAATGAAACATTAATCTGAAGAACACTGAGTAAAGACAACAGAGCAGCATTCCACAGATTAAGGAGTCACTGGGCTGAAGCACTGATGAATGGAAGATGTTGGAGGTGTCCATCAGCTACCACTTGAATGATTTTCTTCCTCTTTGTCTCCACATGGTCTCTTAATGTTCTCCCCCCCGCCCTTCATCATCATCATCATCATTAACTTAACTGCCAGAAATTCACAAAAGCTTAATCTAAGGATGACTGAGTGAGCACAGCTGTGCAGCATCTCATGTGGGCTACTGGTTCAAAAAATTGTGTGCCCATTTTGACAGTGCCACACATGGATGAGGCTTTTCATTATTCAATGGAAAAGTGTTGTACACACACTGGTATCATGGGCAGTGTTGCCCCCCAAATTATTGATTCAGCCTATGTAGACCTGGAAAAATTCTGAAAACATTAATCTGAGAAAGGCTGAATGAAGACAACAGTGCAACATCCTACAGTGTGGGCTACTGGTTTCAAAACTTGTATTCCCATTGGGACACTGCCACATATAGACAACAGTTCCCATTATGCCATGGATAAATATTGTACACACTGGTTGTATGGACAATGTTGCCCCCAAAATTATTGATTCAGTCTGTGTAGTCCTGGCAAAAATTCACAAAACATTAATCTGAAGACAACGGTGCAGCATCTCACTGTGTGGGCTACTGGTTCCAAAAATAGTGTGCCCATTGGGACAGTGCCACACATGGACAAAGTTTCCCATTATGCCACCGAAAATTGTTGTACACCCTGGTATCATGGGCAATATTGCACCAAAAATTATTTATTTGGCCTGTGTAGACCTGGCAAAAATTCACAAAAGATTAATCTGAGGAAAACTGAGTGAAGACAACAGTGCAGAATCCCACAGAGTGTGTGTGTGTGTGTGTGTGTGTGTGTGTGTGTAGGCTACTGGTTCCAAAAAACACTAAGAGACACAGAAGCCCTCCCAATCCATTTCATCATTCTCTGTCTTTAGCCCAGCTAAAAGGGAGATTCATCATCCATGAACCAGGTGGGCCATTTCAGCTTTCAATGGGGGGGCAACAATTGGTCAGAGAAGCTGTGGAGGTGGATCCAGGGGGTGAAAAACATAAAAAACAACAATGGGCTTCAGTGCGGGGGGCGACTGCCCCCCCAAATGGCACCCCTGCATGAACCATGGCAAAAAGAGCTTTGGAAAAAAGGGGAAAGTAAATTTTTAAGAAATTAGCATCTCTCCATTTTGGGTTGAAAGGCATGTCCTCCTGTTCATGACAATTTTGCCTGCAGCACTGAAAATTCTCTATGAGTATGTAATTATAGGTGGACAACTGATATGTTCTATAGTTACCTGTGTCAAAGAGGGCCACATAGTCTTTTCCGTACCAGTACAATAGAGGCTCATCTCCTGCTACTGGCACACTTTTATCCAAGTAATCTTGCACCATTTTGTTTGCTAGCATTTCAGGCACCACTGTGTCAGAAAGTGACTTGCTATGCTTTTTCATCAACCATAGTCAGACAGCTGTCCCCAGAGTGGTTTGTCATCAATGGCTGTGTGTGTGTGTGTGTGTGTGTGTGTGTGTGTGTGTGTGTGTGTGTGTGTGTGTGTGTGTGTGTGTGTGTGCAGCAATAGTAGCAGGTTAACTTTGAGACAAAAATGAGCGTTGTTGTTCTGGTCTATTTGTGTTCCAGGTCTTGTTTTGTGTCATATGTATGAGCCCAGATGGATAAGCCAGGCTCTACAGGACTGCTGATCCTTACCTCATTCTTGTGCATCAAAGAAAGTCTCAAACATGTCTTTAATCTGAGGGTCCAAGATAATGGCCACAATGTAGTGGTAAGCTGTATGCATTTATGAAATGTGGGTGTCATTCCAGAAATGTGATCGTATCCTTTCTACTAGATTGACAACAGTGGTATCCTGCTTGTTCTCATATTAAATTTTCATATGAAGAAATGGCAGGTTAATGAGTGCAATGAAGGGGAGTCCCTGGCTGAGACCAGCTCTATCAGCACTTACCACCTGCCTGGCCTCCTGAAAGGGCTTCAGCACAGTGCAGAGGGTCTCCATCAGGCACCACTGATTTGGGTTGATGTTTATCTCTCCTTTGCCAGTACCATGCTCAGTGGCATACTGGTAGATAGCCTTCTGCTTTTCTAGAAGCTGTTGCATCATGTAATATATAAAATTCCACCTTGTTGCCAGATCTTGTTCCAGGTGGTGTAGGGAAAGATGGTACCACTACAGAATGGCTAACACATCAGTATTGGTGCCTTCCTCATCTGGGAATCCCTGAACTACCAGATTTATGCAAAAAGCAAAATATGGAACATGTGTATTATCCTCATTGTCAATTTCCTTTACAACAATCTTTGCATTATCTGATACAATACAACCTTGTGTGAATAAGTGTGCTGTCAGACACTCATCAACTTCTGCTGAAGGAAGTGTAACAAGTTTCCTGCACTATGGTCATTGTCAAAGCCAGCAATACATAAAGCAGCCTGCTTGCAGAGGTTGGAGGTCCCCAGTGACTTGTGGCTACTGCTACTGGTGCTGCTGCCACATAACCCAGAGGAAGAGGAACAGAGGAAGAGGAGAAGAAAGAAGATGGGAAACTGACCCAATGGGCAGCCACTGCCATGTAATCAGTAGTCTGACCACTGGTCCACATGTCAGTGGTGACATGAACCACTGGAACAAATTATGCTTTCAGGGCATGCAACACAGTCTTGTAGACACTTTGATACAAATCAGGAAGAGCCACTATGAAAAGCAGGTACAGCTGGACTCTTGATACTTTGCCACTGCAGCTTGCATTAGTGATAGAAAATCTGCATTGTTCACACAGGAGAATGACAGCTAGTTGGTGGCTAGCATTTCCACAATTGCTCTTGTTAACTTTTTTGCCTCTGGTTTGTTGGGTTTATATTTCTGGCCCATTTCTAGACACTCAACCAGCGAGAGTTGAGTACATTTTTTCCCTGGACATGAGTGTTGGCTCCTATTTTTGACATCACTGGGATGGAAGTGGCTGGGGATTTGCAGCCTCCGTGAGGTGTGGGAGCCAATGGTCTAAGGAACTGGAGAATGAAAAATGTTAGAGTTGTGCATCAGCTACCACTTCAAAGAATTTCTTCCTTTTCCTCTCTATCTAGTCCCCTAATGTTCTGCTCCTCTGCCCATCATTATCATTAGCCCCTCAGTGAAGATGGGGGAGGACTGGAGATGGGCTGATGCAGTCCCTCTGCAAAAATGTAGCAGTAGGGAGGATGCTGGCAACTATAGGCCAGTCTCACATCAGTGGTGGGGAAGTTAATGGAAACCCTATTGAAGGAGAAGTTCATGGAGCACCAGGTGGCAAAAGGCCTGGTGGACCACCAGCAACATGATTTCACATGGGGGAAGTCATGTAAAACTAATCTCATTGACTTCTTTGACTGGGTTACCAGGCAGGTGGATCAAGGGAGAGCAGTGGACATCACATATCTGGACTTCAGTAAGGCTTTCAACACTGTGCCACACAGGAAGCTAGTTAAGAAATTTAGCAGCCTGGGGGGTTGGGGAGAACGTGACACGCTGGACATACAACTGGTTAAGGGATAGGAGACAACACTCAGGTGATAGGAAAGTGACTAGTGGGGTGAGACAGGGCTCAGTGATGTGACCGGTCCTCTTCAATGTCTTCATAAGAGACATTGTGGAGGAACTTGAGGGAAAGGTGTATCTGGTTGTGGATGATACAAAAATCTGCATCAGTGTTGACACTCTGGAAGAGGTGGAGAGAATGCAAAGGGATATGAGGAAACTAGAGGAATGATCTAGGGGGTGGCAGCTGGATTTCAATGCCAAAAAGTGCAAGGTCATGCACTTAGAGCTGCAGAACCCAGGGGCAGTGAAGATGGGGGAATGGGGCTTACAGTCATCAAGCAAGAAAGAGACCTGAGGTCATCATATCTGATAACTTCAAGGTGACTAGGCAGTGTAACAAAGCAGTAGGAAAGGCTAGCAGGATGCTGGGGTGCATTGGGAGAGAGATTTTCCAGCAAGAGGAGGGAGGTAGTGGTGCTGCTATTGTATCACTCACTGGTGAGTCCCCACCTGGGGTACTGTGTCCAATTCTGGAGGCTGCACCTTAGCAAGGACATTGAAAGTATGGTGGTGGTACAGAGAAGGGCAACCACAATGGTGAGAAGGTTGCATGAGAATACATACGAGGAAAGACTGCAGGAAATCAAGATATAATCCCTAAAATAGAGGAGAGCAAGATGGGACATAACTGAAACCTACAACTACCTCACAAGAGTGAACAAGGTGCAATTGGAGTGTGTATTTCAGAGAAAGGAAGGCACTAGAACAACGGGACTTCCAAGGAAGCTAAAAGAGGGAAGTTTAAGAGAGATGTATGGAAATACTTCTTCATGGAAAGGGCAGTGGATGACTGGAACAGCCTGCAAGAAGTGGTAGTGGGGACAAAGACTGTGGGGAGCTTCAAACATGCATGGGATAGGCACAGGGGTACTGTATATTAGGTTAAGGAATGGGGGGAAGGAGTGACACCTATGTAGCCCCCTCATTGGGAGGGGGCCTTACTTGGATGGTGCCTGTACCACCCCCCTAACTCTGCCACCTGTCTCTTCTGCTGGCTCTGGCCTGAGGACTGCAGCTGGGAAGGGGACAAGAGGAACTGCTGCAAGGGAATGCTGCACATCCTTACTTCTCCAGCTACCTACTCCTGTGTTAGTAAATAAAAAACTTAATTGTTTGGATTTCTGTGACTACCTTCAGTTTGTACAATCTGATTGAATTATTGTTTGGTAAAGGTAACAGCTGTTGGTGGTCCCCAGGGGGTGATCTTTTCCAGTGTAGGGAGGTGGGTAGGTACTGCATCCCAGAGGGTGGTATTATGCACAACATCTGACTCATTTATTCTCTCTCTGGGTGGCGGCACTGTGTTATTTATTATTTTGGGACAACCCCCCACTATAGGAGAATGAATGAACCCAACCCCCTCAACCAGGTGTGCCCCATTACAGTCACCAGGTGGGGGGGGTGAACCCAGTCAGTGTGCCAGGTGGGGGGGGGGCACTTATTGGATGCACTGCTGGGATTGCCTGTTGAGGATCTTTATACCCCTGTTTTTTTCAAAGACCTTTGCTGCTGAGCGCCCCCCCCCCAGAAGTCTACAAAAGAAAAATGGGTTTTCAAGAGGTAGAGGACTGGTGCATGTTCAGGGGCTGGATCCTCAGAAAGTGATCTTGGTGAAGAATGTGGCTGAGGAGCGGGATAAGGAGTCTATTTTGGTGGTGTTGGAGGGGGCCCTGAAAGACTCTGGGAGCATGAAAATTCAGAGTGACTAGATAACCAGGTACCCATTTTAGAAACTTGACTGCAGAAACTAAGAAGGACATACGAACTGTAACTTTACCTGTCACAGTGACACCTGAGTGGTCCCAAGACATCTGGGTGGTGATAAGCAAAGGGAGTCCTGTCAGCCCAAAACCTCTTTCCCCCCACTTAAACTCTGGGAGGATTTCAAGACTAATCTAGAACTTTTGCTGGCCTGGAAGAAAAGACTTTTCAGTATGTGCAGGCCTTCTTGCCTCTGGGCTATCCCTGAGGAACTAAGGCTAACTCACCCTGCTGGTTTAGACTATTACAGATGCCTGAAAGTCTTTGGATCCATACCTCCGCAGCAAGACACAATATTTCTCAGTCAGGAACAAAGTCTCATAGTGGGCTCTCAAATTTCAGTATCCAGTTGTTACAAGGTTCTGTACAATACAGCCTACCCTACTTGCTTTGCACTGATGACCCTCTGGACCCCCCATTTCCCTACTCATGTATTAGATTGGAATACCCTATGGCAAAATTGTCATATATGCATCACCCAAGATAGACTTCGGCTTACCCAGTTCCATATTTTACAAAACATATATTATTCCCCACAGAAATTATTTAAATTTGGTCTCCTGCCTGTACTCATCTGTACCAGATGCATGAAAGAAGAGGTCTCTCTGTTTCATATTTTCTGGACCTGCTCCAAAGTTACCCCACATTAGACTAGCATCCAACTAAAGGCAGACCCCTTACTAGGCCTGCAAGACCTATTCATGCCAGAAATATGTCTATTAGGTGACCATATAGAGATCTTAGTCCCCATCAGAAGATACCACATGGCCCTTATTTCCATATCGGTTAAAAAAGTAGTTCTATGTCACTGGAAGGACAGTGAAGACATATCTTATTCTGAGTGGCTCAATGAACTCTTGGTCAATCTCAGGATGGAAAAAGCAATAACGAGTCTTAATAATAAACCTGAGAAATATGTTACAATTTGGGGTCCCTTACATACTCTGTTTTCTATGTAGTATGCACACCAGAAGATTCAACACCCTAATATACTATTGCATCCTATCGAGTTATCAGTGTTGAAGATTCAAGGTGGGGGGGTGGTGGGGAAGGGATTTTAGTAGTGGTGGGGGGTTGGGGGGAGGAAGGAGGACGGAGGACGGATCCTATATTTTGTACACTTCATGTCAAATGTAGTTTGTTTTCTTGGAACTGTTCTATTTTGTATTAAAAGTTAATAAACTTTAAATTGAAAAAAAAAAGACTATTACAGATGCCAAAGACTTTTTTCAGGAATCCTCCCCACTCCTGCTGGAAAAGATGATGATGAAACTTGGATTGATTATGCTGTTCCCAAGCTACAGGAATGGCAATGTTCCAAGGCAGAAAAACATTAGAGGCTGGTAGAGAGTTTGAAGGGGCCTACTTTGGATGTGATTTGATCCTTGAGTGCCACAGACCCAGAGGCCAAATTAGATGAATACGTTGCTGCCCTAGACAGCGTATTTGGGAGTACAGAATCCTGTGATGATTTCTACTGGAAGTTTAAGACCATCAAACAGTGCTGTTTGGAGTCCCTCTCGGCTTACTTACATAGACTGGACAGAGCCTTGCAGAAAATATATCAGAAAGGTGGGATGCAGTCCAAAGGCTTGAACAAAGTTTGACCAGAACAAGTGTTGAAGGCTGCCTGATTTTCAGAGTTACTGTTGTTAAAGTTACACTTAAAAGAGAGTTTGACTGATCCCCCTCCCACTGAGCCCTGCTGCAGGAGGTTAGAGAAACAGAGGAACAAGATGAACAATGGGGATCCTTGCCTGCTGCTACTGCCAGTGCTCAAGTGCTAGACAGTTGGGGCTCCCTTGAGGTCAAAGAGCTTCAGAGACTGATTGAAGAAATGAAAAGTGTGATGGATTAGTCAGGCAAGCCCAACCTAACCCCCAGGGAATCTGAGCCCTCAGTCTCCAGCATGCTTGTGTCAAGTAATGTTGTGTCAATGCCCCCGGGCCCTGGCGGTGAGCCTCAAATGCAATTTCACTGGAGGAAGTCCATACTCAGCTGATGGTAGGAGATTCCATGAATCAACAAACCCTGCAATCATCTCTGACCCATATGTGGGAGAGGGGTCCATGGAACTCCCCAGCCGGAACCCTTGACAGCTAGCACATCAGACTGATGTTTATTGTTACTGGTGTGAGAAGGATGGGCATGTCCAATGTCAGTGTCAGTCTGAAAGCAATGTTTAGAGGGTTTCAGATTGATTAATCCAAGAGAAACTGGCCACAAGCACCCCTAAACTGTTATAACTTCAGTGGGCCCCAGCAGAGGAGCACTCTGAAGTATTGGGAACAAGTCACTCATCAACCGCCAGTGTTAAAGCTACTGTTAGTGTCAAAGCCAAAGCATCAAACACTAAAGCTCAAGTGTCAAGGGATTAGGGTGAGATTGTGGGTCCTACTGCAGATGTGTAAGCCTGGGTAGATGGACGGCCCACCCAGGTGCTGCTGAATAGTTTATTTTATTTATTTATTTGTTCTAGGATTACAAATACCTGGACTTTGGATTTCAAGTAACTATAGTGTTCAGTGATAAGTACCTCTCTCATAAAGAATTGGAGCCTTTGGAAGGTTTGGATATGTGTGGTATCACTGAAGCTTCATACCCTCATTTGGAGTTGATTCTTGTTTGGATTTCTTCCCAGTGAACATTGCTGGAGACCCTGTTGCTGTGGGTAAATGTGCCCAGGTATGCCCATGGACAAGCACGTATGAAGAGATTCTGATTATTGTAGGAACAAATGCTTATATGTTCCATCACCTAGGTCAGCTATGCAAAGAGTTTGAGGTGCAACAAGAAAAAGCATCAATGTCACTCCATGGACTTCTTAGACAAGCCTACAATACCAAAGTCACTGTCCCACCTGAGGATGAGGCTGTAGGGACTGTGTGGTGTCAAGAACATTTGAAAGTGGTGTTACCCCTCAAAGCTGAATGTGCTGTCACTGAAATAGTGTGACTCAAGAGGCCTTAACACAATCAGCTGCTGATGTTGGACAGCCTGGAGGAAACCAGTTTGCTAGAGGGACTTGCAGTCAAACCCAGTATACTGCCAGCTAAAGCTCATGCTTATGTCAGATGAGTAACTATACATGTGACTAATGTGACCAACCAACCAATGACAATCCAAAGGGGGTGGACACTTGCCCAGGTCTATTGTGCTGACCTGGTGGTACATCCATACAAGAAAGAGGACCAAGCTCAAAACCTGACTCCAAGACCCTTAGAGCCCACTTTATTTGAGACTGGAGATCCCTCTTTACCCATAGAGTGGTGGAAGAGAATCCAAAAGAAGTTGGCACAGTGAACAAAAGTTTTCTCATTGAAAGAATGGTATGTGGGGTGTGCCACGGGTGTAGATCACCATTTGCAGGTCATGGATGAGCGGCCTTTTCGGGAAAGGTCTAGGCAGCTGTCCCTGGCCAATATAGAAGATGTCCAGAAGCACTTGAGGAACATGCTTGCAGCATGCATCATTCAAGAGTCTGGGAGCCTCTATGCCTCTGCAATTGTAGTTATCATAAGGAAGAGTGGGACTGTCAGGATGTGTGTGGACTACCTAATGCTAAACAATACACAGTGCCATGTGTCCAAAATGCTTTTGATTGTCTGAACGAAAGTCAACATCTCAGTGTGATGTACTTGAGATCCGGCTACTAGCAGATTTCCATGGTGGAGCAAGATTGAGAAAAGTCTGCATTCATTTGCCCCTGGGGTTCTATGAGTTACTAAGAATGCCCCAAGGGATCTCAGGGGTGCCTGCCACTTTTCAATGACTAATGGAGAGAGCCATGGGTGACATGAATTTAGTACAGTGCATAGTGTATTTCGATGATAGTATCATGTTTGAAAATACCCTGGAAGAGCATGAGGCCTGGTTGTTTAAAGTGCTTGATAGACTAGAGGAGTATGGTCTCAAGCTATCTGCTGACAAGGTCCAGTTCTTCAGGACCTTGATCAAGTATGTGGGCTACATGGTGTCCCAAGATGGCATCAGTGCTAATCCTGAATATGTCCAGGTCATCACTACAGTACCTTGCCTAAACTCACCCAGCTAATTGAATTGAAGAGTTTATTATGATTTGCCAGTTATTACTGCATGTTTATTAAAGATTACACTAAGATTGTCAAGTCTTTGCAAGATCTAACCCGAGGGTATCCACCTGCCAATCAGAAGATCAAGCAGGCACCACAGTCCACTCCTGGAAAAGTTTACTTTAGAGTGCATGAACCATCTGGGCCCAGATGTACTAGAGCTTGTGATGGCGCTTTTGAAGAGATAATCAGACAATTGAACAACATCCCCAAGTTGACCTATGCAGATTCCAGTAAACCATATGTGTTGCATATTGATGCCAGTCTTAGTGGGTTGGGAGCAGTGTCATATCAAGAACGTCCACAAAGCCTGCACTCAAATGGGCAACTGTCGATCAGTTCCATGAATACCTGTATGGGGCCCACACCAGGGTCCACACTAATAACAACCCTCTCACATATGTGCAAACAACAGCAAAATTGGATGTTGCAGGTATTCACTGGTTGTCAGCCCTTTCAACCTATGATTACTCATGGAGTATCATTCAGGGAAGAACAACATTGATATGGACATGCTTTCCAGATGGCCATATTCAGAGGTGACAGGACAAGAATGGATCTAGATCCCTGAGACTGCCATCAGAGTTTTATGTAAATGAGATGACCCAGAAGAGGTGCTCAGCTTCAGTGCTACACTTTGCCTGGTAGACAGTTTGAGCACCCCAACAGACTGCATACCAGTGGCCTATTGCAATGTTGTGTCTCTTAGTAGATCCCCTTTGCCACAGATGAGTCCTCAGGACTGGAGGAAACAGCAGATGGAAGACCATGTAATCTGGGATATTGTCCATCCTCTCCAATGAGTGGGGTGCCCAGAACTCATCAAAGTAAATCATCCCGACACCTCCCTGTTACTGCAAGAATGGAATAAATTGAAAGTGCATGATGGCTTGGTTTACAGAGAACCACAGAGCAATGATGGATCAACCCTAAAACAGTTGTTACTACCAGTAAAGTTCAGAGAGATGGCTCTCAAAGCCCTGAAAGATGAGATGGGGCATTTGGGGATGGATAGAACACCGGACCAAGTTAGGAGGTGAGTCTATTTGCCCAGGATGTGTACAGAGGTGGAGAACTATTGTAAGCAGTGAAGGAGATGCATCCAGCGAAAAATGCTGCCCACTCAAGTGGCACCTTTGGTGAATCTTTCCAGAAGTTCCCCCATGAACTTAGTTTGCATTGATTTTTTGAGTTTCGAACCAGATAGAAAGAATATTGCTAACATTCTGGTGGTGACTGACCACTACTCCTGGTATGCCCAAGCCATTTCAGCAAAAGACCAAAGGGCCACCACTCTAGCTAAGATTCTGATTTAAAAATACTTTGTTCATTAAGGACTTCCCAAGAGAATCCATTCTGACCAGGGTTGGAATTTCAAAAGCTGACTGATCAAAGAATTGCTGTCTCTGTTGGGGATTATAAAGTCCCAAACCATTCCCTGCCACCCCCAGGGTGACCATCAACCTGAAAGATTCAACAGGACTTTGTTAGATATGTTGGGCATGTTGAATCCTCCCAAAATAGCAAACTGCAGTCAACAAGTGAGCATGCAGGTTCATACCTACAATTGCACTAGCAGTGATGCCACGGAGAAATCTCCACATTTGCTTAAATTTGGTAGAGAGGCCAGATTTCCAGTAGACTTTGCATTTGGAGTGTCATCCGATGGGGACAACTTGGAGCCTTACACCAAATACGTCCAAAAACTGAAAGAGCAGTTGAACGATGCTTACTGTCTGTCTGAAGAGTTTTCTAATAAATGAAACTCAGCAAATAAAACCCAATATGACAAACCTGTCACAGCTTATGAGTTATTCCCTGGGGATAGAGTTCTGGTCCAAAACTTGGGGTTCCCTGAAAAGCATAAAATTGCAGCTGGTGGGGCAACATCCCCTATGTGGTTACCAAAAAGCTCGTTGATTTGCCGGTGTACAGGGTTTGCCCAGAAGGGGAGTCTCAGAGAAGTTAAGACTTTGCACTGCAGCCATTTGATTCCCATTGGACAAATAGATATAACAGAGCTAGAAAATTGCCCAGTACGCTTTCAAAGAACAAAAACCAAAAACAGAGGTTCTCATTAACACAACAACCAGACTACTCAGCCTGATTCCAAATGAGATAACTGTCCATCCAGACCTCCCAAAAGGCCCACATTAGACTCGGCACCAAATGAAATAGACCCCTCTGATGAGGAAGATTCCTTAGCTGTTGAATGTTTCTAGTGAATGGTGGATGCCAAATACTCCACCCACGTAGTTAAACCCAGAGGCAGAACCTTTTGAACCCTCACCTGAGCTACAGCATGTGGATGATCCTGTAGAGTTTGACCAGGACCCAGATAGTGTACTTGAACCAATTCATTCTGAAGAACCCCATTCACTTCCCAGAAAGGAGGGTTGTACACCCTTAGTAACCCATGAACCTGAAAAAGTCAAATTGAGGTGATCAGAAAAGCTTATAAATCCCCTCTTGAAACTCAGTTATAATTCCCCTGGTGCCCCCACAGACCTGCCTCTTACATGGTGCACCATGGAATCTATGTCACTTCCCACTCGGCTGCCCCATATTGTACTCAGTAACCCTGAGGTGTAATGTGGGGATTCAAAGTACTGGGCATGTTGGTTAGATAGGAACCAATTATCTATGTAGAACTGCTGATGGAAATGTTGTTCATTTTGTTGTTATTATTATGATGATGACTGGACTTTGAAGCTAGTCTAGCTAGCAAGCATTCGACTAGACAGAACTGTTAGTGTTGTTGTTGCCTGTTTATGTATTTTCAAATATTAAACTTGTGGAATTTCTGGGATGACAATTTGTGATCTGTGGGAGAGTGTAGCCCCCTCCGTCGGAGGAGAGCTTACCTGGATGCTGCCTGTGCTGCCCCTGAACTCTACCACTGGTTTCTTTTCCTCACTCTGGCACTAGGACTGCAGCTAGGAAGGGGACTGGAGGAGCTTCTGCAAGAGAACAACATGCAACTATGCAGAGGGTGTGCACACGTTCAAGCGGCCGCCTGTTCGAATGTGCAAGCTGTCTTTGCAGCTCAAATGTTTTCGGGCACTGGAAGCGTCTGCTGCCAGGAGTCCTGAAAGTCACATTGGCAGCCAGCTAGCACCTCCACTGATGTGTTCTGGCCCCAGGGACACCAGTGGGCTTTGAGGGGCTTGGAGGCACTAGGAGGAACAAAAGGGAGGAAAAAGGACTGGGACATTTGGCATGCTGCACCTTTAAGAGACAGAGTGGCACCCTGCCACCCAGAGACCGTCTGCAAAAAGTGGTTGGGAGCAGAAACTGGAACTCCCAGCAGGGAGCACAAGAGCCATACCACCTCCACACCACCACCAGATAGTAGCACAGGGGGGCTGCAACCAAACCAGGGACAGCACAATTAAAGGGGGGGCACAATAAAACAAAATAAAGAAAGACATTGCACCACAGGGCTCCATTCAAGCAGAGGTGCTGCCATCTTTGTGACCCCTCACCTGGACAGTCACCATTCAGAGGGCAGCAAGCCAAAGCAAGGGACTGTGGGAGGATGATGCATGAGGACCCACCCAAATGGACTGGCAGGCTTTTTGAGCCAATCAGAGGCAGGATAGGGCAGAAGGAGTGACAGCCCTGTCTGCCCAATTACAGACTGACTAGAGGAAAAGAGACTGCTGGGCTTTGGAGGAGCACAGGGCAGTCTGAGAGAGAGAGAGAGAGTGAAAAGGGTGCAGGCCTGCTGCTAGTGAGAGAGACAGATGCCTAGCTGGGCTAATAATTCTGGCAATCCTTCCCCAGGGTTCAGTCTGAAAACTACTTACGAACTTTTCCCTGGATTCACTAAAGTCAGAGACTATTCCAGAGAGCTTGGTGTGAAAGAAATTGCTGAAAGTGTGAACCAGTGGGACACTGTTATTTCCAAAAGTTCTAAGTTGCTCTGAATGGATAGAGGTACCTGCACTCCTTCCTAGCCTGCTTTGGAGGCAGGTAAAGGGCCTGCTAGCCTTTACCCACTGGGGTGGATCAGGGAATAGGGAGTCAGAGGGGCGTGCTCAAGTACAGGTGTACTCTTGACCCATTGGAGGAGTTAGACTGTGGGGTTGCTCTCGGGGGTCTGGGCTCATTGAAAAACAGGAAGCCACTGCGTACTTTTCCTGCTTCATGTTTGGTGAGCCAGAAGGACTGTTTCCCAAGAAGCTGAGCCAGAAGGGCTGTTACCAGAAAAGTGTGAACCAGAAGGGCCTAGCTGTTGTCACCTGTTCAAAAGAGTCCAAAGTTTCTGGGCTGTGACCCTGTTCCTCTGTGCTGCTCCCTGCATCTTCTGAACTGCTATGCTGCTCCTGTGTGCTGCTCTCTGCTTTTTTTGGTCTGCTGCATCCAAGGGTCACATGAGTGCTGGCATTGCTGGCTGGAATTTCTATTCTTCCTGGTTGGATTACATTTGGGGTTCAAGCTTTTCTTGAAAGTTCAAATAATTCTGTTGGAGTTTCATTTCAAATGATCAGTTTGTGCTAGCACACCATGGCCTGTTGGTGGGTTAAAATGCAAGCTTGCTAAGTTTCCTCATGTGCACCACTGAAAGGTCCTGGACAATGCAACCACCTGGCCTGCCTAGGGACTCTTATCTAACTCTTGGGTACCCAGAGTATATTTGATAGCTGTTTTATACTTAGAACTACAGTTCTACTACTGGTACCAATCACAGAATATTTTGCACCCTTTGTAATATAGTCTATCTGTGTGGGCACCTTGCTTGGTGGATGTGCTTACTGTTCGGTGTACTGATATACGAGGGAGGTTTTTATTTTGAACTTGTAAGTGCTTAACCCATTCTTCCTTCTTCAGCTACCCAGGCCAGTGTTAATAAATAAAACAATGTTAATTGTTTGGATTTCTGTGTGTAAGGCCCCCTCCTGATGGTCTAGGGGTATGTCTAATGTTGCTTGGCGGGAGGGGAGGCACTGAACACAGTCCAGAACTTGCTCCTTATCTGGATCAGTGATGAATGGTCCAGGGGTGCAGACAGTCTCCAAGGGGTGCTGCAGCTTTGAGGGCTTAAACTTGGTTAGGACAATCAAAAACAAAACTGAAATTAAATCTATTGTTCACCACTGATTAAAAGGTCCAGAACTGATTTAATTGTATAAAAAAAATTAACAACCTCTCCATGGAGTGTAGAGGCGTCACTGTATAGTGGTCAGTCCATAAATATTCCTGGCCAAAACTAAGATGCAGCTTACTGATCCAGAGATCTGACAGAGGCACTCCAGGGACCCGAATCAGGCTCCTATAAGACAATGGTGGAAAGTCTGTTCCTATGGCCAAACAAGCCTATAACAGGCAGCTCCTGAACTCCCCCCAGCGGTATCCCGTGAGAAGGGCAACAGCTATTGAGCGCTTACAGAAAGGGCAACTCAATAGTGACTCCTGTTTTCAGTGCTACTAGATGGGGGGGGGGGGGAATGTGGGTACAGTGACATCCTGTCACTATGTGTACATGTGCGGGGGGGGATGCACAGCATGCCGATCACGGGTGGAAGGGAGTGGAGGTTTGTGAGGGATAGTGCGGTGGTCAGTTGCCGAGCTGGCTGTGTGGTGTGGTGGGTGGGTGGCAAGTTAGGGCTTTGAGGGTGCGGGTTTGGTTCTGGGCACCGTTCATTTTGTCACCACCGGCTAAACATTTTTGTTTGGGTTTGCACTCCCCGACATGCAACCCCTGGAGTTGAGAATCCTTTAGTAGAGGTGGGGGAGTGAAGCCCCCAGAGAATACGGGGAACACCGGGCTTTATAAACAACTAAAAATGTAAGTCCCCTGCACTAGTTTCATCTGGCTGGGAGTGTACATCGGTGAAATTGCCAATGCAGATTCTCCAACGGTGATCGCCTTTGAGCGATCGCCATTATTACATAAATTCTCCTCCAGCACTGACTTTACACTGCTCTCAATAATGAGAACATCTCTCTCCAAATGAATGTCACCCTTCATTGTTTCCAGTTCACACCACCCTGCAATGAGCACCCCATGGCTGTCTTCCTCCAGGCTGTCTTGAACCCACAGCACTTGGACTCTGACGGGCTTCAACTGGACAAACAGGTGGACACAGGAATAATGCCATGGTGACAGGACACAGGTTGCCACCACTGCATCCCGAACAGGTTGGGCTGCCACCACCAGTACATGCACCCATCCACTGTGGCAACCACCGGGTCCTAAATTGCGGAGACCCCTCCACATTTTCCTGCACCAGTGCCAGGGGGGACATTGCAGGCTTTAATTCTCCCCAGGACCTGGCTCACATAAAGTGGTGTGGCAGTCCCTAACTCAGGCTGTGCTACAGAAACCCCATTCTGGTCCAGATGACTCCAGGCACTAATCTTTGAGGGCGGTGGACAGGGGTGGCAATCGCCCAACCCTGGCCCTGAACCTCAGCCCTCTGGCCAAACCTGTCTGAGAACCAGACTCCTTACTCTGCCTGCCTGCTCTCTCCCTAAAGGCACCAAAACCCTCCCTTATATAACCCCTGGACTCCCACTCCCTCATCAGCAGGGGACCCTGGAGACCAGGCGAGCAAAACCCATGGGACCGACTAGGAGTAAGCTCCCAGAGGTGGCTTACACTTCCCCCCACACAAAATGTACACCCCCTGGTAAACGCTTAGGCAGTTAGCATAAGACTCACTGGAAGGAGATATGTGCATTCTCTCCACCCAGCTGTCCCATTGCAGAGCTGCAACCCCGCTGTAATGGTAGGAACCCCCAAAACTCAAGGACATTACTGTACCCACCTTATCTATCTGAGGGCCCAGGTGACCCACCCACCAGTTCCCAAGGACGGATTGCCTGGTACTAAGGTGGTGGTGTTCCTCCCCACACACCAGCTGCCTAAACTTCCATAACCTGCTGCCACCATAGGTTAGGCCATGTGGATACCACCCACTCAATTATTAGCACAAACTTTAAAACATAGAAGGAATATGGGGCACCCAAGCAAAGGGCACACAGAATCAAATAACATGGCAACAATAACAAGTTGAAAAGCCTCAACAAGCGGGAAACATGTGTTCCCCCAATTTTTTCTAACAACAATTTCTAAACTACTGACCCACTCACACAGGCACACTTACACACAGCCACCCACACACCACTCATACTAGAATTTGCATTACCAGGGTACCACCACTGAAACAACCATTTGAGTCCCATTGATAGTCTCTGAAAATCCAAAAGGAGATGCATTCTTTTCAACAGAACTGAAGACATACAGGCAAGGCAAACTCTTTTAACTATTACAGCCTTTAGACATTGCTAAACATTAGAAGCAAGATTTTTTTTCAAAGAAACACAAAAGAGCTGATCGCACCCAATGAAACAGTCCAACTTTGATGAAGACCACCAATGAAACTGGGGGTTGGGGGTCGCAACTGCATTTCAGTCCTACAAGATCAGTGAGTCACAAATGCAATGCCAGGTCATGTCTCCTGGGAGCGGTCTCAAGGGAAATAATACTTCAGATCTGGTTTAGTGACCTCCTCCCCAAACAGATCTTGGCTTATGATGTAATGCTTGGTGCAAAGTACTTCCACATCCTGTATCATTGCAAATGTTTTCCATAGTGTGATACCAGTTCACACTGTGGAAGCATACATCGACTTGGCCTGCTTGATGACTTTTTTGTTGGTTCACTGATTGGTCTGATGGGCTGATCTTCCAATGGATCCTCACCTTGTCCAGGGCTCCCTGGTAAACCATCATTGGCCAAGCCCTCACTTATTTTAAAGATAAATTTCTAACTACATGGAACTCCTATGCTTCTTTCAAATGCACTAGAGTTCATAGCAACCATCATCCCTGGGTCTCTCCTGAGTTACTGACCTGCCTCAGGGAATGGGACAAAGCTTGTAGGAAACATAAGGCCTCCCAGGTTCCCCTGGACCATGCCAGGTATGGCATGTTAAGAAATGTCTGCACAAAAGCTACCAGACTTGCCAAGTCTGAATATTTTAAATAATCTTTTCTCAAAAACATCAATTCCCCCCCTCCAAATTCTGGAAAGTGGTCCATGCCCTATTCTCACCGTCTTCACATTCACATCACCCTGTGCTTAAAATAAACAACTCATTGGTCTCTGAACCATGTGCAGTGGCTCAAGAGTTTAACTCCTATTATACCTCCTGTGCCACAGCACTTCTAAAGTCACTCCCCTCTAACCTCCCCCCTCCTCATCGTCCCACACCCAGTACTCAACCCGTCCATGCCCATCCTTTCTTCTCTTTTTCTGTGGTCTCCCCAGAAGAAACACTAATGACCCTTCTCTCTCTTAATCCTTCCAAAGGCTCATTGCCAGATGATCTTGACCCTAAACTCCTCTACTTTTCAGTTTCTGTTACAGCTTACCCTCTCTCCTTGATCTTAAATCTTTCCTTCTTGTCTTCATCTGTCCCCTCATCCTGGAAACATGCTGTGGTCCTCCCTCCCTCTCCCAAAGTGTGGGGACCCTGCCTTCCTTGCAAATTTTCACCCAGTCTCCCTACTCACTGCCCTTGCTAAACTCCAAGAATACCTGATCCTCTCTCAGTTAACCTCCTTCCTAGATGACTCTTCCTTTTTTACCCCATTCCAATCTGGTTTTCAGAAGAACCACTCCACTACCACCTCCGTACTCAAGCTCACTGACTCCATCCTCACTGGGATGGATAATGGCCTCATTACCTCTGCCATCTTTGTCAACCTCGCTAAGGCATTCGATAGTCTCCCATGCTCTACTTCTTGACTTCCTTATAGCTGCTGGGTTGTCTACTTCTGCCCAAAACTAGTTTCGAGTTTGCCTTTTAGGCAGAACACAATCAGTCAAGATCCAAGATCCTCCCCCTCTCTGTTTCCACTGGAGTCCCGCAGGGCTCAGTGCTTGGGCCCATTCTCTTCTCCATCTTCCTAAATAACTTTCCCTCAGTATGCTCCCCCTCCACCTCTATCCATATGTATGCCGACGACATTATCCTGTTCTCATCTGGCAAATGCCCTGCTGATGTTGCAACCACCCTTCAGCTTGACTTCCACCAGGTTCAGTTATGGTTTGCCTCACATCAGCTATTCCTAAATCCCAAAAAGACTGTCTCCATGACCTTTGGCACTACGCAGAGACTCTCTAGGCTCCAGTCTTTACCGTCTTTCCTTACCCTTGATGGGACAATATTAGAGGACACCTCCTCATTCAGATACCTTGGGGTTCAGTTGGACCAACATCTCAACTTCTCTGGCCACATTGACGCCATCCTGAAAAAATTGAGCCCCAAGCTTGGTGCCTTATTCAGAAACCGTAGTTGCATCCCTCCTGCAGTGAGACATGAACTAGTCCAGAAGATGATCCTCCTCATTTTCAACTACTGTAATGTAGTCTATGGTGCCACTCCCAAATCCTCCCTAACCAGACTGGACACTCTATTTAACTCCTTCTGTCAATTTGCCCTTGATACTCCATCACACACTCTTCACTGTGATCTCTACCACACCATTTCCCTTCCCTCAGTTGCCAACAGACGTCTCACTCATTGTGCCACACTCACTTCTAAATTTTGGTCAGGAGAACTTCCCTCCTATCTCTCATGTTTGCCCTCTTCCCCACCTCTCCCCTCCCATTCCCTCAGATCCTCTGTCATTCACACTTTTTTGGTCCACTGTCGTACCACTCTCATTGGTCAGTCAGGCTTTACCCACCATTTCCCACAAACCTGGAACTCCATCTCCCCCAAATATGGCACTTCTCATCCTCCTCCCACTCCCTTGCCTCTACCTTACATAACTTTCTCTCATCTAACTTCTCCTGCTTTAACCCTCCTTAACTGACTTATGCCTCTTCTCCTCTCCATGACTCACATCACCTATTAAACCTTCCACCCCCCAGCCTGAATCTCAGCACGCTCTCCTCCCCCTTTGCCACTATGTACTATGTTCCTCAGATATGCCACTTGTAATTAAATGCATATTTCAAGGTTTGATATATTTAATTGTATGTTATGTTACAAATGCGACTGAATGATTATTTATGTTTTTTATTTACCTTTCTTGTTACAAATGTAATTGAATGTTTCATTTCTTGTATGTTTTAAATGTTAAACTGTATGTCTAATTCTTCATCCAATAGTACCCCTCCACCCCCAGGTCGTACTGGGCGACTAGCAACTTCTTGTTCAGTGTGTCTTCCTGGTGAAACATTTCAATAAATAAATCAACCCAATCCTCTTGCTGCTCCTCAATGACATCCCATCATCTTTCACACAAATATGGATATTCCTCTCCAGGGTACTCTTTGCAGATCCTCTGGTGGACCCACCGCTCCATCTGGGACCAATCAGGGATGCTGCAGACACTGGTTCTGGGGGCTGTCCCTTCCTGCAGCCAACTCCCCAAAGTGTATTTCAACACCCTGGCATCAGAGGGTCTTAGGTTGTCCAAGTTCTTATGCCAGTTTTTACAGGCCACAACCAACAGGGGGACGATATCTGGATACCGAATGAGGGGACCCAGTATGGTTGATGGATGTCCTGTTCCCAAACTGGATCCTTATAAATAAAAGAGGTCAGAGTGACACCTGGGGCCTCTTGTACGGCTTCTGGAATGGCTAACATCTCTGTCTCATCACTGGAACCTCTCTTTGAGATGACTTCCTCCATCTCCACATCAAGCCTCTCACTTTTTTCAGGGCAGACCAAGCCTCCATTGTCTGAGAAGGAATACCTGCCACTGCGGGGCCTTTCACGGGCCCTGTCCATGGGTGAAGATGCCTGACTATGGCATCTCCCTCTGCTACTGGGAGGGACAGGATCCTTGGGGAGTGAAGGGCTGGGCAGATGTCTAGCACCCTTCTCCTCCGATGTCACCTCACTCACAGCCTTGTTCATTTCCTCCCAGGTGTCCTGGCTTGTCGGTGTGGAGGTAACCATTGTAAGAGATGTGGGCCTCCCACAAGATGGCACATTGGGTTGAAGCAGTGGGCGATATGGTGGGGCTGCATATTGGCAACACTGAAGGCATACAGACAGCCTTCTCATATCTGCTCCTGTGGTGCCACAAATGGCATAAGGGTCCCGTGAGCTGCTCTTTTCTAACACACTCCGCAACCAGGATAGCAACGATGATGGTACTGTCACTTTCTTCCTAGATGGTACAGGGGCTTCCGCCATAGCTTCTGTCCAAATGTGCACTATCCAAAAGGCAGAAATCTCCCTTTCTCCTTTTGTTATTTTATTTATTTATTTATTTATTTAGTTAAACATCCGTTTAGAAACCTTTGAGCCAGAGGCTCATTTACAAAGGTACCTCGTCACAAAGAGGACATCAGAACAGTAGTACAAGGGACACAGTACTTACAAACAAAAAAGTTACAGTTCAATTACAATTTTGTTTCAATAGAATACAATCTCCAACGAAGCAAAAGATAACAAAAGGTGCAAAACTTATGGTCGGGGGAGAGCTGGTGGGAGTAGAAGGGAGGGAGATAGGGGAGGAGGAATTAGTAGGGAAAGGAAGGGGAGGGAGCCGCTCAGTGAGCATTGTCAAACAGAGTATATGTATATATTTTTTTTTTTACACTAGGCTAGCGGCAGTTGCATTTGCGAGAGCTAAGCAGGAAGTTTCTGAGCCTGGGCTTAAAGCAAGCTAAGGTTAGTGAGTTTGAGACACTGGCAGGGAGGGAGTTATACCAGTGGGGCGCACGGTAGGGGAATGCCCTCTGACCTTGAGAGGTCCTGGCTCTCGGAATAACTAGGGTAGCTCTTGACGAGCTGCGCGTGATCAGGGTCGGTGCAGTACGGCGAATGGAGTTGGATAGGCCTATGGGGGATAGGCCACACAGGGCTTTAAAGGTGAGCTGGCATGTCTGATACATGAGTCGCTCTTCCAGGTTGAGTAGGGTAGCCAGGGTGTACAGCTCACATGTGTGAGTGAGTCTGGGAGCACCAGTGATAAGTCTGCAGGCCTTATTAACTGTGAGGTGAACCTTGTTGAGGGCAGTCTGATCTGCTGAGCCATAGACCGGAAGGCCATAGTCAATGAGAGACATGACAGAGGAGGTGACAGCCAGGCGGAGGGCATCAGGAGGGAGGCATTTCTTGTGCCGGTAAAGAATGCCTAGCCGTGAGTTGGCGACAGAATTTAGGGCAGATATATGTCCATGGAATGAAAGTGCAGGGTCAAAGGTTATACCAAAATATTTATAGGACTGCACCTGGTCAATGACGAGATTGGGTGTGGAGTGGACAGCTAAGGGAAACTTGCTGTACTTATTTTGGGGGTGGGAGAAGAGCATCGTTTTTGTTTTCTTAAGGTTGATAACAAGTCGGTGCTCAGTGAACCAGGTAGCTGCAGAGTCAAAGACTAGTTGGAGGGAGTTCTGTAGCAGCATGGGGTCATTGTGGGAGGCAACGAGAACAGCATCATCAGCATAGAGAAGCATCTTACCCGTACAACTGCTGGGTAGGGAGTTAAGAAAGAGTGAGAATAGTAGGGGTCCAAGAATTGAGCCCTGCGGCACCCCAGAGTGAATGGGGCATGTTTCAGAGAGAGTACCGTTGACTTTCACACATTGGGAGCGGGCGGAGAGATAGCTGGTGCACCAGGAAACAGGTCCTGAGGCAAAGCCTATTAGGTCGAGGGTGGAGAGCAAAAGAGGATGCGAAACGGTATCGAATGCTTTAGACAGGTCAATGAATATAGCACCAGCCAGGGCACCAGAGTCCAAGGAGGCATGGAGGAAGTTGGAAAATTCCAGGAGTGCTGTATTGGTACTATGACCTGCTCTGAACCCGTGTTGTTCAGGGCAGAGAACATTGTACTTACAGAGGTAGTCAGAGACTTGGGACGCCACAATTTTCTCTAACGCCTTAGAGAGGGGGGAGAGGATTGAGATGGGTCGGTAGTTACCCGGAAGAGTCCTGTCACCACCTTTATGGACAGGGGTAACTGTGGCAATCTTCCAGGCAGAGGGGAATTGTCCGAGACAGAGTGATTTGTTGAAAATGCACGTAATAGGTAAGAGGACCTGATCCAGGACCTGACGTAAAAGGCAGGGATCAAGTGAGTCATTACTGATGGTGTTACCTTTTAGGGCTTTTAGCAAGTAAGGCCTAGCTTCTTGCATGGTGACATGACGCAGGTGGAAAGAGGGGCGGGCAATGGGTGGTGGTACAGATGGACTGAAAAAGTTACCAGGAAGTACTGAGCTAAGGTAGGTAAAGGAGTTATTGAGGTGGGTGGCAATGAGGGCAGGGTCAGAGGAGACGGTACCATTGATGTTGAGAAGAGAAGGAGAGGGGGACTGGGAGTGACCATTCAATTGCTTGATGTTGTCCCAGAAGCACCTGGGTTCCCCAGGAGGAGGTAAGAGAGGCTTGGTAGTATTCCGCTTTGCTTTATGGATGGCCCAGGTGCACTGGTGTGGCGGCAGCATAGGACTGCCTGTCAGCTGAACGGCCAGTAGCAACAGCAAGGTGCCAAAGATTGTCGCTTGTTAAGTTGCACAGTAGGGCAGGGTGATCCAAGGGGCATGTTTCACTTGGACCTCCTAGCAGTTATGGGAGCAAAGATATCACAGGCAAGTTGAAAGTGCTTACAAAGAAGGCCAGGGCCAAGTCAATGTTGGTTGCCCTCGTCAGAGGGGACCAATCAGTGTGGGCAAGGAAGCTTAAGGCCTATGAGTCCCCAGGCCTAAGCCGCTTTGAGAGGTGGTTTTGACCGGGATGATGGCCGAGGGTTTCCCAGTTGAAAAGCACAGGGGAGTGGTCACTGAGGCAGTCAGGGAGGATTTGGATGTTGTGGATGCGGATTGGCCTGTTGGTGAGGACCACATCCAGGAGGGTGCTTGTCCCCTAGGGTTTTTTCTAGTAGGCTGTGTGACCAGTTGAGTTAGGTCAATTGAATCGAAAGCCTCACGGTGGGAGGAGGACGAGGGGCAGAGCCAGTTTATATTCAAGTCGCCCACCAAGATTTGGTCCGACGAGTTGGGTAGGGAGGTGAGGTAGTCAATTAGTGGGCCCAGGGCCTGGGATTGGTTCTTGGGGGGTATGTAGGCTATGGTTAGGAATAATGGGCCTCTAGCTGGGTCAGGGGACAGCTTTAGATTAAGTGCCTGGGCCTCATGGTCGAGGTCAGGCGGGGGGAGTGGTAGCCCCATGAGAGAATCCTTCAAATAGAAGACACAGCCCCCACCTCTCCTGCCGACACGGTCCAACCGGTGGAGAGTGTAGCCGGGGAGAGAGACATGAGAGTTAGGAGTGGAGGGAGACAGCCAGGTTTCAACCAGGGCAACAACATCAGGTTTATGAGAAGTCCACCCAGCAGTGTAGAGAGTCCAGTTTTTTAGGAGGCTACAGATGTTCATAGAAGCAATGCGCAGCCCAGGAGATTTCAGGGGAGGACCAGTGCTGCCAGGCCCGGGATTGGGGTGACATTGCCTGACAGGAGCAGGAGGAGGAGGGCTGATCTGGGGAGTGCACAATGGCGGGATAGCTTTCGACGATTGGAGAGGGGGTGATGAGGGGGTGATCACCAAGTGAAAACAGCTACTAGAGAGCAGTAAAATGTGACAAGTGAGGTATTGGGAGCAAATTGTTCAAACTTAATCAGGCTCCCTCTAGTGGCAAAACAATATAAGGAGCTAATGGAGAAGTTGGGAAATTACCTGGTGTGTCTCGGGTTCGGAGCTTCTGCTGGCAGGGAGGGCTTCAGAGCAGGCCCTCACGACCTCCGGTATCCTCAGGGGAAGGGGATGGTCTCTGCAGGAGAATGAAGAGAGAGGGGGGATTAAATATGCAGCACAGGCAAAAGATTAACTTGCTGGGGCGGGCTGGTAGTGGGTGTGGGGAGAAGAGCAAATGGGCTGTGGGCTATCAGGTACTATTGTGATTCAAAAAAGAAGGTGATTACTAGCAGGGCAAACTGAAATTCTGCACACAGGAAAAGCACTTAGAAGTTAAACAGTTCCCAAATGAGTTTTTCACATGGGGGTAATTCAGTTACAACTGGAAATGCACTTTACAAATTAACAAACAGTCCCAGTGAGATTTGCACAGGGGGGGATTTCAGATAGAACACAGGTCCTGGGCTTGCAGTGACTCTAAGCTTTTAAATACAGTTACAGGCAAATGCAAATAGTTTTAGCTGGTTCGTTTTAAAAGTTTCAAAATCAGGCACAAAAGTAACAGTTCTGCTCCGTTTGAGCCTGGACAGCAACTCGAGGTGCTACTCTGGCCAGGATTCATGCGCTGAGCAGGGGAGCTTGTGGCCGTTTCAGAAAAGCAGTATGGCCAACGATGGTGGCAGCAGCCTGGATCAAGGTAGAAATTACCTGGTGTGTCTCGGGTTTGGGGCTTCTGCTGGCAGGGAGGGCTTCAGAGCAGGCCCTCGACCTCCGGTCTCCTCAGGGAGGGGGTGGTCTCTGCAGGAGAATGAAGAGAGAGGGGGGATTAAATATGCAGCACAGGTAAAAGATTAACTTGCTGGGGCGGGCTGGAAGTGGGTGTGGGGAGAAGAGCAAATGGGCTGTGGGCTATTAGGTACTATTGTGATTCAAAAAAGAAGGTGATTACTAGCAGGGCAAACTGAAATTCTGCACACAGGAAAAGCACTTAGAAGTTAAACAGTCCCCAAATGAGTTTTTCACAGGGGGGTAATTCAGTTACAACTGGAAATGCACTTTACAAATTAACAAACAGTCCCCAGTGAGATTTTTAACAACTGCTGTCCTGAAAATAACTTCTCTGTCCTTGCACCCACTGCAAACTGGCACCCACTCCACGAGCACTCTGACCTCTCTCCTTGACTGTCACACTGCCCAACCAATCACAGCAGAGCTGCAGCAAATCTGCTTGCCTAAATTATGCAGGCTCCAAGGTCCACATGAATACACATGGCTCCACTTCCCAAAAGCCACAAAGACTCATAGTTCAAGATGGTGGGCTCACGAAACACAGAATCCTGCCTCAAAATTAAAACAGTCTCTCACTGCTGCAACACCCTGATTCTCAGTCCATGTAAACTCATGCACCCCAAAATCAAATCCTGGATGAGCCCCCATGTTGTAAAGACCCCCTCCCAATGATCTAGGGGGATGTCTGATGTTGCTGGGGGGCACTGTACAACCAGAAACACAGTCCAGAACTTGCTCCTTACCTGGGTCAGTGATGGATTGTCTAGGGGTACAGACAGTCTCTGAGGGGTGCTGCAGCTGTGTTGGCTTAAACATGGTTAGGACAATCATAAACAAAGCTGAAATTAAATCCATTGTTCACCACTGATTAAAAGGTCCACAACTGAATTAACTGTATAAAACAACCACTCCATGGAGTGTAGGGGCATCACTGTATGGTGGGCTGTCCATAAATATGCCTGGTTGAAACAAAGATGCAGCTTACTGATCCAGAACTCTGATAGAGGCACTCCAGGGAGTTGAATCAGGTTCCTATAACATGATGGCATCCAGTTTGTAACTACGGCCATACAGGTCTTTAACAGGCAGCTCCTGAACTCCCTCCAGCACTAACTTTACAGCGCTCTCAATAATGGGGACATCTCCATCCAAATGAATGTCTCCCTCCATTGCTTCCAGTTTGAACCATGCTGCAATGAGCACCCCATGGCCGTCTTCCTCTGGGCAGTCTCGAACCCAGAGTGCTAGGACTCTGAGGGCCCTTCAACCAGCCACACAGATGGACATAGGAACAATCCTATGGTGATGGGACACAGGCTGCCATCACTGCATCCCCAATGAGCTGAGCTGCCACCACTGACCCATGCACCCTGACCCTGTGGCAACTGCTGGGCCTTAATTGAGGGGACACCTCCACACCTTCCTGTCCCAGTGCCAGGGGGGCATGTTGTAGACCCCAATTCTTCCCAGGCCCCAGCTCCCATAAAGTGGTGTGGTGGTCCCCAACTCAGGCCATGCTACAGAAGCCCCATTCTAGTCCCAGCAACTCCAGGTGCTAATATTTGAGGGTGGTGGACCAGAGTGGCAGTCACCTCACCCCGTCCCTGCACCTGGGCCTGCTGCCTAAAACTGGCCGAGACCTCGACTCCTTCCTCTTCCCACCTGCTCTCTCCCTAAAGACACCAAAACCCTCCCTTATATAGCCCCTGGCCTCCCACTCCCCAGCCAGCAGTGGGCCCCAGAGACCAGGCAAGCAAAACCCATGGGACTGACTAGAAGTAAGCTCCCAGAGGGGGTTTATATGTGTGTGCCTTCAGTTTGTATAATCTGATTGAAAATATTGTTTGGTAAAGGTAACAGCTGCTGGTGGTCCCCAGGGGGTGGTCTTGTCCAGTGTAGGAAGGTAGGTAGATACTGCATCCCAGAGGATGGTACTACACACATCTGGCCCTTATTCTCTCTGGGTGGAGGCACCATGCTATTCATTTTTTTGGGATGAACCCCACTACTGCAGGAAAATGAATGAACCCAACCCCCTCAACCAGGTGTGCCATATTACAGTCACCAGGCAGGATGTGAACCCGGTCACTGGACCAACAGGGGGGTCACACCTATGACTAAATAGAGTCAGTGGTGATGTAATATGCAATGACACGGTGCAGACTGGATGAGCTTATGGGTCCTTTTCTGCTGACAGAATCTATGTTGCTGTGTTTCTATTATCATCATCAGCTTCACTGCCTGTTGGTGTTTCTGCTAATGCCATGTGTTACCATGCCTTCTCATACTGAGATATGTAGGTCTTCAGTAAATGCCTTTTCATGGTAGATGTTCCCAGCCTTGTTCCCTCCTTATCCCAACTCAGCATGTCTTTACATAAAAGTTGCACTACATATGTCAGTGATTCTTTGTCCCGAAAAAGAAATTCCATATCACCAGTGTCACTGGCCTGGTCTTTCTTCCTGGCACTCTCTGTCGTTGCTTAATTTGCAGGCTACTGTGGCCAGCTTCCACATCATCACCCTCCTTCTCTTTCTCCACCAGTTCTTCAGGGTCAGGGAATGGTTCTTCTTCCTCTACCATGTGTCTTGTGCCACCAGTCTCACCTGCGTCTTTATCTGCTTTATTTTGAGATGCTTGTTATTGCGTTTCCCCTTGTCATTTTGTGGCCTTTCTATTTTTTTTTTGACCACCACTTTTGATCTTTTTTGATCTGCTATGTGCACCTGCCCCAGGTTGAACTTTCACCTGCTCCAACTCCTCCTCCCTGGAACTGCTGCTTCTGTTGTTACTTTTATCAGGTGTATAATCACAATTTGTATTTCTGTCCCCAAAGCTCCACCAAATCACTTAGCTCTCCCTCCTCTGCCTGTGTCACTACCTGATGCACTCTTTTCTTAGTCCTTTTTTGTACAATGATTGCTGATGTTGCAACCCTTGTAGCGCCTCTGCGAGTGGTTCCTACCATGTGGGTTACTTTATGAACTGTTTGACTACTGTCTTCTTCTTCTACACTTGTAGTTCCCACTGAGGCAGAGGGTCTATGACCAAGCCTACGGCACTTTGGATTTTCTTTGAAGTTACTGGATGATTCCATGCCACCATCTGCTTGGTCTCTGTTGGTCTATTTCCAAATGCTTGCTACAAGACTCAGCCACTTGGGCGATGAAGACTTTATTTCATTTTTTGATGTTAATTTTTTTTTATTTTTATTTTATGGGATGTAACCAAGGACTTCCAGAGGCCAGGTGCCGACTCGCTCTTAGGTGGCACACACTTGCTGCCCACTGCCCAGATCACACTGCAACAGCTCAGGATGACACATGCACAGGCTGTGTCAGGACTCAGTAGGAGGAAGAAGGAACTGCTGCAAGCCTGCAACTCAGGTGAATGTAAAGAGTTTGAATGATGAAAACTGCCACAAAAAGAAAAAAATATATATTTTTTTAATTTTTTATGGGATGCCACCAAAGTGCCAACTACCAGTGATCAGGCACTGGGACACTACCAGTTGGCGTACACTTTCTACCCACTACCCAGATCACACTGTAGAAGTATAGTTCAGGACGACACACACACAGGCTGCTTCAGGACTCAGGAGGAGGAAGAAGAAACTGCTGCAAAACCTGCAACTTGTGCAAATGTAGAGTTTGAATTTGTAAACTGCCACAAAAAGAATTTTTAAAAACAATTTTTCTGAGATATCACCAAGTTACCAGCTACTAGTGGCCAGGCACTGTCACAGGGGCCATGGCACAAGCTTGCTGCCTAGTAATACTTCCCCCCCCCAAAAAAATCTCATCTCTGTCATCAGGCTGGGGCTTAATCCAGTCTGTCTGTATGCCCTACTAAAATGCTAGTTCTGCAATGATGAGAAAATTATGTGCTGCACTGCTAATGAGATTAGACAAGTGGGTACTGGCAGACTGTTATCTCATGCCCCATCTTCCCACTGCTCAACCCCGAGCATACTCCTCCAGTCCAGATTCCAGTGTCTCTCCCCTCTCAGTTCCCAGTCTCAGGCAAACTCCTGGTCCCAGAAGCTTGCTGCTTTGCAAACAATATTTATTCTGATTATAATTTTTCCCTTAAAATATCCTCACTTCAGTAGCCCTGCTGTTTGCAGGACTATAGGTCAAACTTTTGAAGAAACTGTTTTCCTTTTTTGTTTTTTTTGCATTATATGTTTATACCGCCTCCCATGCTTCACTGGCCCCTACTCTTTCAGGCTCCACAAGTTCCCCCTGACCCCACTGACCATAGCCAGCCCTCCTCAGGTCCTCAGATCACAGCTGATCCCCGGGACATCCCGGCGTATCCCTATCGCCTGGCGGGTTCCCCTCCTCCGAGGGGGAAGGGCACCGGGGCAACAGGGGAAGACCCTAGAACGCACTTCATTAGGGCCCGGGGATGCTGCTGAAGAACAGGAGGCCCTGGGCAGGTACTGGAGGTGCTCAGGGAATGGAGAGCCATCATCTTGGCAGCCAGCAAGCAGTTTTTCCCGTTTTCTGTGGGGGCAGCGTGGTGACATCATGACATACGCCGACGTCCGCTCCTCCCCCAGTTAACTTTGGGCTGTGCTTCCTGTGATACTCCCAGCCTCTGCTAGGAGCCAGCAGGTGCCGGACCAATCCCCTGCCCTCCCCCTGGAGAAGGAGAGCTGTCGTAGGAAGCTCGATCCTTCTCCCCCCGGCCGACCCTCCAGTGACCGGGCTCGTTCGAACCCGGTCACTGGCGTGGCAATCCAACTGCTGCGCCCGGCGGGCCTGGCGTTTTCTTTTTTTGAAGAATTTCCTAGCTATATAGCTAGAAGTAAAATCCCAGCCTTGCCTGAGCTACCTAACAGCCCAACCATGAGTGCACAAGTGAGTTTTCACTCTGGCTCACATAGTCAAGCTGAGTCTAGCACCAAAACGAGGCTGTGACACACTCTGCCTAGATAACTGTTTCAAGTGTGAACCACAATTTGCAATTCAACTGATTCACCTGATCCACACCATTCAGACCAGGGCAAACCAGTCCAACCAATAGTCCACCTATTTGCCGCAAAAGTTCACTGCAGTTTGAAAGAATCAAACACGAGAAGCTGAGGGGTTTGTTTATTTTGTAGAAACACATTTGCAGCTTTAGTTCTAAAGATAAGAGAATTTCAGCAAAACTTTCTATGGGGTTTCATCATTCATAACTGGTTTTGTCAGATAGTTTAGGTTTTGAGAGACTTACTGTTATACCTTGATTTTTGCACATTAATAACTTGGCTCATGAATAGCACAAAAACATTCAGAATTTGAAATGTGATACTGTCAAGTTTGATAAGAGTTTTTCCCAAAGATAATTCTTAGCTAATTACTGTTTTGGTATTTTTTCATTTTTTATTTTCGCGTCACTAACAAAAATTGTGGACCAGATTCTCAAAACGTTGTGGGACTAAGCCCCACTCCACAACTCCAGTTGCAGACTGAAATCTCCACAACTGCAGAGATTGGTATTCTCATCCATCATAGCTGCAGCAGATTGACATGGGTGCCTCTGCTGCTGCAAGCAGCCGGGTGGACCCCTTCTGTCTGCCGGCTACCTTCCTTGCTGCACTGCCCACCGATCACCAGACCGAAGCTTCACCCTTGACACGGGTGCCTCTGCTGCTGCAAGCAGCCGGGCGGACCCCTTCTGTCTGCCGGCTGCCTTCCTCGCTGTACTGCCCGGCGATCACCAGACTGAAGCTTCAGCCTTGACATGGGTGCCTCTGCTGCTGCAAGCAGTCGGGCGGACCCCTTCTGTCTGCCGGCTGCCTTCCTCGCTGTACTGCCAGCCGATCACCAGACCAAAAGTACGCTGCAGAAACTGGACTGTCCAGAACCATTGACTCAGCCCACTGATGGGCTGCTGCAGTTCTTTAATTCTTTGCTACTGCTGTTTCCTCTGGACCTTAAGTTAATGTTATATTCTGATTATGGTACTTGGTAAGTCTCTCCAAATTGTCATGTAAATCCTAACTTAAACGCGAACCTAAGCATGTTTACAGCAATTTTGCACTCCAAGGGTAGTTTGAAGTGTAAGTTCATTTAGGCTGCTGGTTTGTAGATTGTAAAATATTACAGCTGTCTTTGTTTTAAGGTCCAGTGGTAAGCTACCCTGGATCAGAAACTAAGTTTAAAGTGATACAGTTTTTTCTGTTTAGACCAGATTCCATTTGGGTCACAGTTGTAAGCTTTGCCCTGAAAATAATTCAATTTCTCTTTCACTTTCTGTCCTTCTGTCTCCTTGCTGCTTGAATTTTTGTGCCCACCCTGCCATCCCCCACCTCTAGCCTTTATTAAATACTCTCCCTCCCCCCTCGGCACCACCCCTAGCAATGTTCATCCTCCCCTCTCACTAATATTGCAACTCCTCTTAAAGATACATAGTGCAGCTATTAGGCTTAAGACTTGTCCTGTCTTCCCTTTAAAGACATCTTCCTATTTTCACCATCTGCTTGCCTATCAGCTTTGCTTAGCACCTGCTCTGCTATCTACTGTGCAGTTCCATACCTGGGCTTCCTCCTTTGCAACCCTGAGTAATTTTCAAGTTGCCTTGGTACCACCTGCCCTAGCTAATAACATCCTGTCTTAACCTACATTTTATATCTTAAAATAGATCCACTGCTTCTGATCGTGCTCCCAGTGAGCGGTGCGGCTAATCCTGCCAGCTGCCCATATCTCCATCCTCCTGATGAACAGGACACCTTCAGATCCGCTTAAGTGTCTGGGCTGCTCCGGGATAGCACTGTGCGGTTTTGATAGGTGGCCACCTGCTGCCACCCTCCTCTAATTGGACTGCTGTTCTCTGCTTGGCCACTGTTTGACCCTGCCTTTTCTCTGTCAGATTATCAGTCTCTGGGCTTTGGAGCCCTCTGTTTTGCATTGACTTTTGTTGAACATTACTGCTGTCTGTCTAGTCTCCCATTGGTTCCTTATAAACTTCCGCCACTAGGGGTGCCTTCTAACATATCTTGAATAGGTCTTCATTTCCTCACTGTAATCTTTACCAGAAGTAGAGCCTCCAGCTGGTCTGCTTTCCTAATTAACCTTTGTGGGACTTTACTTTCTGCTTCTCTGATCCACTTTTTCTAAATAATTGCTAAGCTAGCAGGAAATACTTCATTGTTTTTGCTCTATCTCTAATTTCAGCCAAGGGTTAAAATGGTGTAACACGGTCACCCTTGGCAGTCTTAATTTTACACACACTATCTCTTTATCCCTAAGAGCTAATCCTCTGTCTCAGTATACAACTAATCTTCCTACCCAAGTCAAATAGTAACATTATGGTGAAGTATACTTTGCTATGGGCACTTGTCATTTGTCCTTTTACTCAGCCTGGACACTGCTACATGGGCTCTCCCATGTAACCAAATGGCAAAAGACTCCTCAGAGGCTTACCGCAACTATAGTTTCTCTAACTTGATTGCAGAGACAAAGCCTGATCTTCAACCTAACCCTATCCTCCTTGTTAGAGGCAGCATCTATTACCCTCTACATTCCAGGAGGAAGCTGCCATGGAGATGTGCTTTCACCCTAACCTGCCACTGTGCAAGGCTTTGGTTCCTAGCCATGATCATTATTCTGCTATCTGGGGATGTCAAACTAAATCCAGATCCACCTACCTGTTTCTTTTCCCCAAATGAGTTCTCTGGCATGTCCAAGAAAGGATTATTAATTGCCCATATCAGTATCAGAAATCTGACCTGTCACCATGCGGAACTGGAGGCCTGGGTGAAACTCTACAATCCTGATATACTCTGTCTCACAGAAACTTGGCTAAAACCCGGTATACTTGATGATGTATGTTCCTTGCCTAACTATTCCCTGTTCCGGCGGGATAGATCCTCATCCAAGCGTGGAGGTGGAGTTGCCCTATTCTTCAAAAAACACCTCAACATCTCTATTGTCCTGGCATCTGCCTCTCCTGCAGTGTGCGAATTCATACAGGCAACTATTGTATTGGGGGAGAAGAAGCTTCATATTATCTGTGCCTATAATCCACCTGCTGGGGAATAGTAGGTCTTCAAGAACTCCTTGACATCACCTCCCAGACTGTAAATCATAATGAGGCTGTCATCCTAGGTGATCTTAACCTCAGTTGGTTAGGGTCAGCTCAAATATCCTTGCAATCACTCACGCTTAGTTATAATTTTCACCAGTTGATCTCTGAAGCAACTAGAGCCACACTATCCCATCAAACGGGTACACTCCTAGACTGGGTGATGGTTAACCATATGGAACATGTGTCGAAAGCAGGAATCCTTGCAGATGCACTAACAGACCACTCACCCACTTTTTGTATCCTATGTATGGCTGCGCCTCCATCTCCTCCATCAAGACTAATCACATTTACAAATCTAGCTCATATTGACCAGGATGCATTTCTCTATGATGTCTCCAATATCGACTGGGCAGGTATCTATCAAACAAAGGATATGGAGGTTGCTCTACAGATATTCCTAACTGAATTTCTTACCATTCAATATAAACATGCCCCAAGACTACTAGGAAGGTCAGAGGAAAACAGACGAGGTGGCTGCATAAAGACCTCCTTGCTAATCTGTACCAGAGGGACAAGCTCTGGATTCACTACAAACTAACTGGACTACAGTCAGATCTTATTGTCTATCGTGAACTAAGGAACAGATGTAAGAGACAAGTTAGAGCTGCTAAAAGCAAATACTGCAAGGACCTTCTACAAAGCTTAGCCTGCGACCCGAGGAAATTCTGGGCCCATGTCAAAACATTTCTGGGTACCTCGCAGTCGGTCACTCCTGATGAAATGATCATAAATGGGGCACATTGTAATGACCCTAGAACCATCTCAAACAGTTTTAACAATCTTTTCTCTGATCTATCACAATATACCTTGGCTTTACAACCTAGTGGATTGCATTCCAATCTACCTAACACACTACCATCAGACAACCATACTGCCCTATCGTATGATGCTCCTCCAGTGCCACCATTCTATTTCAAGGCTATATCAAAAGCGGAAGTTCTGAAATTACTGAGATCCATACAGTATCTTCCAATACCAGCTCTGGTTCTGACTCACTGGAACCTCGTCTTCTTAAGCTGGCTGCTCCACTCATTGCCTCTTCGATTGCCAGAATCTACACTTTATCCCTTATCCATAGCACTGTGTCAGACCTATGGAAATCTGCAAGAGTAACGCCTGTCTTTAAAAAAAAAGGTGACCCAAAGGACATGGCCAATTACAGACCTATAGCAATCCTCTCTGTCCTTAGCAAGATCCTAGAGAAAATAGTTGCATCACAGACCATTGACTACCTTACACGCTACATTCTTCTCTCTGACACCCAGCATGGTTTCAGAAAAGGTCATAGCACCACCACGGCTCTTCTTCAACTAACTACTGATATTCTGTCCAACATGGATTCTGGAAAACTCACAGGTGCCATCTTCATTGACCTCACTAAGGCTTTTGACCTTGTAGACCATCCCCTGCTTCTCTTCACTCTCCATGAATTCCATTTCTCTACTCCTGTTGTGGACTGGTTCTGTAGCTACCTGTCAAACAGGTTGCAAGCTGTCAAATTTAACTCCTCCCTGTCCAACACATCTACTATCAACCTTGGGGTCCCCCAGGGCTCTATCCTTGGGTCCTTCTGTTCTCAATTTTTATCAACAATGCAGCTGAGGTCCTGGAATCCTGCTCAGCTATTCTCTACGCTGATGACCTGATCATCTATACTAGTTTTCTAGTATTGCCTGCATAAACACATCACTTCATGACTTCAATAAGGTCTTAGACTGGCTACTAGACCGTAGCTTGTACTAAATGAAAAGAAAATGAAAGCCATGCTCTCAGGTTCTGTACCAAGATTAAGGCCTGTTCTAGTTTGCTGGAGGTTCTTCACCCAGGAGGATTTCCACTTGAAAATGTTCCTTCCTTCAAGTACCTTGGGATCCTGCTGGACCAGTCCTGGTTTAATCTTCACTTCAGTCCTCGTGCAAAGCTGTAAGCTTCCGAAACTGGCAGTAGCTTACAAATGAGCTACATGCTTACACCCTCGGCCAAATTAGCAATTGCCCGAGGTATTCTGCTCCCAACCCTTACTTATGGTGCCTCTATTCTTACCTCTGCCCATAAAACCTCCCTACTAAAATGGGACGTAACTTATAACAATATATCCCGATTTGCTTCTTCGTCGCTGTAGTGATAGTATAATATGTTGATTATTGTCACTCCATTTTGTATGCTATTTCATGTAATGTATGTCATTTTATACTCCATTTTGTATTGTGTGACTCCATTTTACATGCTGCTTCATTTAATTGGTGTTTTGCTCTTTAGATAGCCTCATTATTATGTTTTGCTTCAGGCTGACTTGAAGGTTGCATATTATCAGGCAACCTGTTTTTGTAGTTTTGTTTAAACTTCTGCTTAGCTCATAGTGTTCTAGGCACCCGGCCAGTGTTTGGAGCACAGTGACCTAGCAGGTGTAGGAATTCTGAGCAGTCCTTATGGTGTGAATTTGCAGCATCCTGGGAGCCCGGCCAGCTTCTAGAATGTGGCAAAACAACACTATGAAGAGCTGCGGTTATTTTAGCATAGAATAAGATATAAATGTAGCTTCTCAATGCCTGGTTGGAAGCCTCATCTGCAGGTGGACGCATCGCTGTGGAACTTTCTCTGGTTCAAGACTCCTGGCCAGGCTGTGAGATGATTAGGGCTTCCCCAGCTACTGGGAAAAGGCTTGGATGTAGCATAGAATCGGTGATGTATCATGTTTTGCTTAATTGAAGTATATATTAATGCTGATAGTAATATTGCTAATGAATGAATGCTAAAGTGTAATCATTAATGCTGATAGTGACATTGCTGCTAAATGAAGTGTAATTATCTTTTGCTTGCAATAAATTGTGCTGATGTGTGAATGCCAAGTGTGATTATTCCTTTGTGACTCTTCGATTAGGCAAGACAGTCGACTCGACTCAAACATCACTGCCTTCTTTATAAGAATCTGACTTGGCTCTCACCCTCTGCCAGTAGACAATACTACCTTGGATCACTAATGGACTCGATCATCCGGGAAAAAAAAAATCCCAGCCGGCAGCGTTGCTGGTCCCTCAACCATCCTCCCATGGCCTGCTATCAGCTGACAAATCCTTGCTCTATGTTCCGAGATGTCAGATGACTAAAGGCACAGGGGCCTTCCAATTCTCTGCTCCCAGGCTATGGAATGCTCTTCCACTCAACCTCTGGCTGTCTCAGTCTCACTTTGGATTTAAAAGTGAATATCGTCATTATCTATACTTAGCTGATGCTTTGTACATGACCCAACCTGAAGCTCCTGAGACTTACCAGTAATGTCACTCCAGCTCTAATCCAGCTCCAAGACTGTCTCCTCTTCCCCTTCCCATATTTTTCCTTCTCTTTGTAAATAACTTCTTGACTACTAGCTCTCTTCCTTCTCGAACCTTGTTGCTGACCATCCACTGTTGTTTTGCCAATTACCACCCCGACCTTCCTTCTGTCAGTCTTTCTTGTTATGTTTGAACATTCCTCACATTTCTCTCTATATAACCTTACTATCTTATTAACCTTTCACTCCACAGGTCGGGTCTGTGGTTTCTGCACTTATTATATATCTTACTGCCATTATCTGTATAATGCTTGCCATTATTTTTTGTTGTTTCTACCCATTGTATTTTTGTAGCACTACTGTACTGTTCCTCTATTTGTATTATTGTACTCATGTTGCTGTTGTTCAACTGTTCTCTTTTTGTTGTATTCTCCCGGGTCATGCCTGAAAATAGTCATTTTATGGCTAGTGCACCTACCCAGTTAACAAAAACTAAATAAATAAATAAATATGCATGGTCCCACCGGCCGTAACATTTTTCCACAACTGCGGGGAAAAACAGCTGCAAGCTGCCATAAATCATGGAGTCACTTGTGAAGTGGCTCCACTTTTGAGAAGGCTATAGCTGTGGAAGAAACTGTGGTTACAGAAGTGGCAACCCACTTGTGGCAAGTTTTTCAGCAGACATGGGATTTGCATAGGCTTTGAGAATCTGGCCCTGTGTCTTTTCACATGAACATTCTAAGGATAAGCAAACTTTTACAAAACTGTTTTTATGTGGTTTTGTCATTCAAAACTTGTTTTGTGTGATGATATTTTAGGTGCTGTGAGAGTTCATAGACAATTTAATGTTAAAATCTGATATTTACACATTAGTAACTCCCCCATGACAGGGGGACGGATTCTCAAAGCCTCTGCAATCCCACAGCTGTGGGAAAAACTCAGTGTAAGTGAGTTGCCACTTGCAGAACTACAATTTTTCAAGCAGCTATGGGGTATTCTCAAAAGTGGAACCAGTTTATGATTGGCTCAAGTAATTTAAGGCAGCTTGCAGATAATTTTCCCTTGCAGCTATAAGAAATATGTTATAGCCGGTGGGACCAGGCATAACGTCTTCCACAGCTGCAGTGGATGAGAATATCAGTCTCCATAGCTGTGGAGACTTTGGTCCACAACTGGTCTTGCAGAGTGGGACTTAGCCCCATGACATTTTGAGAATCCAGCCCAGGATTTCTAGACCCTGCAAATTTTGTTAAGGTTGGTTCTGTGGTTGCAAAGCTCTAGAAGACTGAAAATGCATAATCTCCAAATGTGAAGGCCTTCTTTTTGCTCATCAATGGCACAAAAATGGTTGCTGTTTTAAATGTGAAACTCTCAGATTTGGAAGAGTTTGACCAAAGGATGACTCTTAACTAATTATGTTTTTTGCAGTTTTTTTTGTTCTTGAGTTATAAACCACAATGTATATGTTTTATTTTTTTATTTATAAACTAGTGAGAAAGAAAGGCACAGTAAGTCAAGGTTCCTTTCCAGGTGCAGCCCATAGGAAAAGGAACATGGGAGACAGAATACAAAAGTTACAATAGTAAAAAGAGGAGAGCAGAATGCTTAAAATACAGATAGGTAAAGTCATAGTCCAAAGTGCCAATGGTACAAAAGGAATACATAATCTCTGGGACACTGTCTTACCCCCTTCTGTCTGGTTCCCCCAGTCCCCTTGCAGGGTTCCTCACATCCTGAAGGGGTGTCCAGGGGCATGACTCTTCCCCCTTCCCCACCTTTCCCCTCCATCCCCTTCCCCCTTTTTACAGCTGCAGTGGGTGGAGCCTGCTGATGTTTTGCATGTACAAAAGGAGTGATTTCATGTTTTCTGTCCGTGGAACTGACTGAAGGTGTAAATAGTCTCCTCCACCTTACCCTCCTCCAAGAAATGTCTTCCGCCTGCAAATAAATTCACTTTCATGTTAGTCAATGGTTGCAGGACATAATTTCCTTTCTTAAATGGGAGGTACAAGAACTGAAACCTGAGTAGTGGGAGGCAGCATTAGTTTTTTTGGGGGAGTAAGGTCACCCCCACCTCCACCTGAGAAGCTCCTAAAGATCCACCCCCACCTTTTTTTTGGTTCATGTGGGAGAGACATGAGGTGGATCTATCATGTTGGAACAACTGACTATCAGAGCTGCCTGGGGAAGTAATTAAGGAGTTCCTGAAACTGCAACTAGGCATATCCCTCCCAAAACACACACACACACACACATATCATGATTTTTTTTATCTCTAAACATGTTAATAGTTGGCTCTTACAGTATGGGCAAGTTGGGCAAAAAAATAAAATAGAAAAAAAAGGATCAAGCAGGTGCCTTTTCCTTTGTCAGATACATGCAGACAGAAGGTCACAAATCCAGTATGACAAGTTTATTATATGGATGTTTTCCATGTAAAACAGGAATTTTGTTAATGTTATGTCTGTAACATCATTTGCAGCCAGTATACTATTATTTACATAGGTACTGTAAATGACAGGTTTTTATTCAGAAATACAGTCCTGATAATTTTTTTTTAGCAGTTCTGTAAGATTTATGTCTCTCTGATGTAAGAGTGCATAGCATAGAAATGAAAGGGTTTCTGTAATTGATTGTTGTTTGCATGAGAAGTGGGCATGACAGTGGCATGCAAGAGTGAAGTCTAAATTGTTTCTTGGTCATTCTGGAATCTAAAGTTTGACAGTAATGTGTGAAGAGAATAAATTCTTGTGTTTTTCTGCATTTGCATAGGTTTTGTGCTTTGAAGTTAAAAGATATAAATATATAAATATATATACATAGTGTCATGGGCACCTAAAAAGGAAGGAGATGCAACTAAGATAAATGTTTTTCTGATGATTTATTTATTTATGCATAAGATTTTAAGTGTAGTTTTGCCTAGGTCACAGACACATAAGCTATAAATATGGATGGATGTATTAGTCAAAGCTTGTAGTAGCAAAATAAAGCAAGAAAAATAATATATTGCGCTTTTTTTCTTTCAATTGTTTAACCAGGAGTGGCACACTAAGCTGAACACTTATTTACAGGGGCAACCTGGGAGCACATGGAAGTTAAGTGACTTGCTCAGGGTCACCCAGTTTGCAAGTGGGGGCTGTGGGATTCAAACCCAGATTTGCAGCTCAGAGCCTTAAACTACTGTGCTATACTGACTCCCTGCCTCCCTAGTTATGGCAGTCATCTGTTTTATGGTTCATGATGTTGTGTAGTAAGCATAATAACATACTAACATACTAAAATGCCAGCAGAATAGGCCTAGTGGTCTTTCATGCCTGATCGTTTGGTCAACCCCCACCCTGGGAGCTGACTTTGCTGCCCCCCACCCTTTCAGGCTTCTCCCTTCCCAGTCCAGGGTATTCCCACTTCATTGGACTTTGCTTCCACAACCCTTCTCCTGTACCTATCCTACCCCTTCTTGAACCCCTTCACAGTCTCTGCCTCCAACAGACCCCCTAGGCAGTACATTCCATGGTTCTACCACCCTCTCAGTGAAGTAGCACTTCATCCTTTCTCCCCTGAGTCTCCACCCCTCCAGCTTCCACCCATGCCCTCTAGTTGCCCCCCTCCTTCCTTTGCAGCACTGTGGCTGTGACTCCCCTATTTACCCCTTCATGTACTTGAAGACTTCTATCATGTCCCCCATCCCTTCTCTTTTCCAGTGTGTGTGTATATTTAGCTCTTCAAGCCTCTCCCCATAATTCCTTTCCCCAAGCCCCAGATCATTTTTGTTGCCCTCCTCTGGACCCTCTCCAGGAGTTCAATGTCTCTGTTTAAGTGTGACCTCCAAAACTGCACACAGTACTCCAGGTGTGGCCTCGCCAAGCAGTTATACAGAGGGAGTACCACTTCCCTCCTTCTGGAGTGATCCCCCCAGTTATGCATCCCAGCATTCTGTTGGTCTTGGCTGCTGCCCTCCTACAAGTCTCTATATTGTTCATCTTGACATCCACTACCACCCTCAGGTCACTCTCAGTCATACAGCCATAGCAGCAGTACCTTGCATAGCAGATGTAAAATGTCAATAAGCAGGTCATGCAACAGATGTGCTGAGCAGTTACTGAAGCAAGAAATGTACAGCTGTCATTTTTTACATCCTGTTCAAAATGTATGTTTGCACCTGTGGTGCTAAATGGCACAGTCGCTGTGCAAAATCAGCTTTCTGCTAATGAACTGATAGTGTCACTGTTCATGCAGTGGGGTCACAAAAAGCCCATGCTGAAAACTTGGAATGAAAATATCAAGAAACACCCAGGGCATTAGGGTTTCTGACCATAACAGCCTGCCATGTAGGGACTGACAGGCATCAGGGGTGTGACATGGGATTGTCAATAGTAATGCTCACACCATTCCACCCCATCCCCACCCTGCAGCCAGTGACAGGTATTGAGGTGTGTCTTTGACTATTCAGCCCCAAAGTTCACTCCATTCTCTTATACTGTACCCATTTCAGCGCATTTCCTTATGGAATGGGGTGAGTGTAAAGTCTGACTTTTGATTTGTCTGAAGCTGAGAGCCTTGCAACACTGCAAAGAACAAACTGTAACTTCATTTAGGAGCTGGAAACTTGGTAAGCCATAATATTGTAAAACAGGGGAGCTACGCTTTCTACAAAGAGTTTCATTTTTTTTTCTCCTTATTGGCATTAAGCAGAGAATTGCAGGATTCCATTAAAAGTGTAGTAATTTTATAACCAGAGGGAGTGAGATACAACTGAATTTGCTTGATGGTTGGGGTTGAGGCTTAGGATTTAGAGGGATATTTTTGCAACATTTTAACAGTGTCCTGCTGGCTGAGTAGTTAAGTTTATATCCCTGGTTTCACTGAAAGATTTTGTGTATTGGAATCAGACAGCAGCCTGCCTACAGTGAAAGGCCTGCTTACATCACAGGTGTCACTAGTCAATCAGTTGGCTTAATACTTAAGATTTTCAGTGCAGGAAGAGTGTAAAGCACAGCTGACTTATTTTGGGGCTGACCGCTTTCAGAGCACAAACCACCAGGCTGTTTTGGGGCTGGGGAGGGTTACCTGTGTCTGAGTTGGATGTCTGGATTTTTCTCTGTTTGATTAGCAGGTTATTTTCTCTGTCAAATTGTTGTGTAGGGCATCTTGCTGACAGGAAGGCACTCATCACAGTGCTGGGTCAGAGCTTTTAGCTGATTGTTTTGCGAGGGCACAGTTTAGGCCCAACCCCTTCCACCCCTCACCCCACCCACCCCTGGAAATAGTTCCTTTATACCTGGGGTTCTGACATCATTTCCTCAAGAGTGCAAGGTGCATATCACTGTCATATCCTCTCTAGCACACTGCACTGACAATATAAGCATACACATTGTATAATATATATATTTCTATATAACAAACCAATCACACACACACACACACACACACACACAGAAAAAAGTAGATAAACATGTGGGGAGTAGTACAATGTAATGGCTGTGGGGCAGCAGTCTTCCGGGAGTCTTTCTGGAGGCTGAGATGCTGCCCTATTTGCAGACAACTCTCTGCCCTGAGGGAGGAAGTTGCCCATCTTCAGGCCATGCTGGACAGTAGTAAGGGAACCTTCCCCCAGGCCACACTGGGTGGTAGGAAGGGAACCTCCCCCATCCAGGGAGCACCAGAGCCACCACCACTACCTCAGAGGTTGTAAAGAAAATACAGCAGTTGGACCACAGTGGGCTCAGGAAGGGTGAGGATGGTGGAGCAGAGGGCACACCCAGTCAGTTGTTCCACTCCACAATCCATACACCATTCTGGGGGAGCATAGCTCCCCTATGGATGCACCCACAGAGGAGACTAAGGAGGCTGAGGACAGCTGTCACAAGGGAGGCCCACAGAAAGGAGACAGAGGACATCACAAGGAAAGGAAGAAGCTCCTGGTGGAGGACTCAATTATTAGGGGGATAGAACTGGGGGGAGCAGGGAAAACTGAAGTAAGGTGCCTGTCTGGTGCCATGGCTTGGAGGGACAGGAAGCGCATCCTCAGGATCACGGGAACAGCTGCACGGGAGTCTGAGTTGGACGTCATTGTCCACCTAGGGACAAATGACTTGGCTCATCATGAGATTAGAGCAGTGCAGAAGGACTTTGTAGAATTGGGGAGGGGCCTAAGACAAGTAGCACACACAGTATCCTTCTCAGAGGTGCTGCCTGTCAATGGCATGAGTGAGGTGAGGGGTACTTTGGACCATGCAGTTTAATGAATGGTTGAAAAAATGGTGTGGAGCACAGGGGTTTGGCTTCATTGGGGGACTGGGGTACCACCTGGAGGGACACCAGCCTATATTGGCAGGATGGTCTGCATCTGTCCAGGAAGGGAACAAGTCTTGTGAGCAATCAGTTTAAATGCTTCATTGGCAAGCTTTTAAACTAGTCAAGGGGGGAGGCACTGATAAGCAGCAGGAAAACCCCAGTCTCCCCCTACAAAACAGGGTACTAAATGAGAAAAAGACCAAGGTAGAAAGGTCAGTGGGGGATGCTGCAACAGGTAAAGCCATCAAAAAATGGAGAGCAATGAGTACCAATGCCCATAGTCTGAGCAACAAGCTTCCTGAATTAGTGGCCTTGATGGAGGAGGAACATCTGGATATCGTGGCAGTCACAGAAACATGGTACACACAAAACCATGACTGGGATGTAAACATACCAGGATACACTATCTACAGGAGGGACAGGGAGGGTAAAGAGGAGGAGGAGTAGCTCTTACATAAGGGAAGGAATCAAAGCAACAGAACAAAAGGGTAAACAGGGAGGAGAAGAAGCACTGTGGGTAAATTTGGAGACCGCAATGGCACCACATCGCACAGGGGTTGTACTGAACCCCTTCTCAGGGGAGAAATGCACAAGAAAATGATAGAAAGTATACTTAGAATGGCAGAAAAAGGGGAGATATTGCTGATGGGTGATCTGAATATGCCAGATGTTAACTGGAGTGTAGTTGCAGCAGCCACTTCTAAGAGTGGGGCTATTCTAGATGCCCTACAGGGGGCATGCCTTAGACAACTAGTATTGGAGCCCACTCGAGAGGGAGCAACCTTAGACTTGGTTCTCTCAAATGGAGATGAAGAAAAGATCACAGATGTAGAAGTGGGTAGCCATCTGGGAACTAGCGACCATCGAACAGTATGGTTCAATAAACACAG
The DNA here is from genome assembly GCA_016271365.2 of Neoceratodus forsteri. Taxonomy (NCBI): domain Eukaryota; kingdom Metazoa; phylum Chordata; order Ceratodontiformes; family Ceratodontidae; genus Neoceratodus; species Neoceratodus forsteri. Next base: position 908,660,659 of record CM028131.1, on the reverse strand, counting down.
CAATAGAGTCAAGCCATACAAAGACAAAGGTACTGGATTTTAGGAGGGCTGACTTTGTCAAAATGGTGAGTGCCAAGGAATGCACTAGCAAATGGGCAGGAAGGAGGGGTGGAAGAACAATGGGGAATAATAAAAGCTGCCATCACAGAGGTATCAAGCCTTTGTGTAAAGCAAGTAAACAAAATGAAACGAGGTAAGAAACCACTATGGTTCTCAAAGGAAGTGGCAGTGAAGGTTCAAGAAAAAGAAAGCATTCAGGAAGTACAAGGAATCACAGAAGGAACAGGACAGAGACTATATCAGTTAAAGCAAAAGGAAGCTGGGAAGGCAGTCAGATCAGCAAAGGCCCAAACTGAGGAAAAGATAGCCAACTCAGTTAAGAAGGGGATAAAACCTTTATAGGTACTCTAGGGAGCAAAGGAAGACAAGGGAGGGATAGTGAGGCTTAATAAAGGGAGGGAGGGTGGGCAGAGGGTGACTGTGAAATGCAGAGATACTAAACAAATATTTTTGCTCAGTATTTACAAAGGAAGAGGGAGGTACCTAAAACAAACAATAGAAACACTCTGGATACAGAAGTTGATACCAGCCCATTTACAGAAGAAAGGGTTCTGAAAGAACTCTTAAAACTGAAGGTGGACAAAGCAATGGGGCCTGATGGGATTCATCCCAGAATTCTAAAAGAACTAAGGGTAGAACTAGTGACACCACTGACTACCCTGTTTAACAAATCATGGGAGGATGGGGTGGTACCCGAGGACTGGAGGAGGGCAGATGTGATTCCCCTTCACAAAAGTGGGAGCAAGGCAGAAGCAGGAAACTACAGACCTGTTAGTTTAACCTCAGTGGTAGGGAAAATGATGGAATCACTTCTGAAGGAAAGAATTGTTAAATATCTAGAGGCCAGAGGGGCACAGGACCCAAGGCAGCATGGATTCACAGCGGGAAGGTCATGCCAGACAAATCTGATAGATTTCTTTGACTGGGTGACCAAAGTAGTTGATCAGGGAGGGGCTGTGGACATGGCCTACCTAGACTTTAGCAAGGCATTTGACACAGTCCCACACAAAAGATTAATATACAAGTTAGCCAGCCTGGGAGTGGGTCCCAAGATGACAGCCTGGGTAAAGAATTGGCTGGAGAATAGGACACAGAGAGTAATAGTAAATGGAGTCCACTCTGAAAAAGGGGGTTAGTAGTGGGGTACCAGGGGTTCAGTATGGACCAGTCCTCTCAATGTCTTTATAAGTGACATTGCAGAGGGACTGGAAGGAAAAGTATGTCTCTTTGCAGATGACACAAAGATCTGCAACAGAGTTGATGCACAGGGTGGGGTGGAAAGGATGAGAAGGGACTTGGCAAGGTTAGAGGAATGGTCAAATGTATGGCAGCTTAGATTCAATGCTAAGAAGTGCAAGGTAATGCACCTGGGAAACAAAAACCCCAGGAGAAGAGTACACAATGGGGGGTGAGATACTAACAACAACAAAAATGGAAAGGGACCTGGGGCTAGTCATATCAGATGACCTAAAGGTGGGCAAGCAATGTGAGAGGGCAGCAAGGAGGGCTGGGGGGATACTGGGATGCATAGGAAGAGGCATCACCAGTAGAAAACAGGAAGTTATTATAACTCTGTACAGACAGCTAGTGAGACCCCATCTGGAGTACTGCATGCAGTTCTGGAGACCCAGTCTCTGCAAAGACATAGACAGGATGGAAGCTGTCCAGAAGAGGGCAACTAAAATGGTGCAGGGTCTGTACCGGAAGACATATGAAGAGAGACTTAAGGAGCTTAATATGTATAGCCTCGAGGAAAGGAGGGAGAGGGGGGACATGATAGAAACTTTCAAGTACCTCAAGGGAATCAACAAAGTCCAAGAGGGTAGCATCTTTCAAAAAAAGAGGTGTGCAAGAACAAGGGGGCACAATTTGAAGATAGAAGGGGCGGCTCAGAGGTAATTTAAGGAAGTATTTTTTCAGAGAGGGTGATGGATGTATGAACAGCCTTCAGAGGAGGTTGTGGAGTCACAAACAGTGGTGGAATTCAAGCATGCATGGGACAGTCATAAGGCAATTCTAGGGGGTGGGAGTAGGAAGAAGTAGGCTGCTGGTTAACTAGGATCTGCAGCTTATCCATCAGGTAGGGAAATAGGCAGACTGGGTGGGCCAATCGGTCCTTATCTGCCGTCAAATTCTATGTTTCTACGTTTCTATGTTTCTATGGCACACCTCAGCTCTTGTCTGTGTCTGCAGGGTGGGGTGAGGTGAAATGGCATGAGTGTTATGGGCAATGACCCAAAGGCACACTCCAATGCCTGTCCATGTCTGTGGGGTGGGGGTGGAGTTTGCATCACTTCAGCACTTCCCTGCCATTCCTATTCTGCCTGTTTGTCTGTCTGTCTCTCTCTCTCTCTATCTATATGTCTATGTAATTATCTTTCTATCAATTGCATGTATCGCTATTTTTACCTATTTCTAAAACAAACCTGCATATCACATTTGCCTGTATTCTGAGCACATACTTATGAAACTGCATATTTGTACTCCACTTCTGAGTAGACCTCATACTTTCCTAATATTCCCATTATCACAAACATAACTACCTTGCCCTTATCAAAAGTGACCCCCTCTGAAAGTTAACATCACATTTTCTCTAACAGTCCATCATCATTACACCTGACTTCCTGACATCAACACATTGCTTAAATATAACTTATATCACCTCATGGACAAAAAACCCTGTTTCTCTAAAAAACAAAAACAAACAAAAAAAAACTGTGTAAATAATCCCAAGGCTGAACATATGCCAGCCATTACTTTTTCATGTACTGCCACCTTCTGTACCATCATGGGGATTTGCATGCATTTCCCTTGATGCTTTGCATTCATGGGGTATGTGCAATTGTGTTTTCTTTAAAATTTGGCTGTCTGGCCAATATTATCCAGGATAACACATACATCAGTGGCATTTGCTCTGGGGTTCTTTTGTAAGCTTCCTATTCTTTCCATTAAAAATGTATACCTCCATATGTTTTCCTAATAATATGTATGCCTTCCTTAGAACAGAAACTAAAACAAATCTTACTACTTACAAATCATTATGTTGTTTCTCCATACCTCCTTAACAATTCCACACAACTTCACTAACTTCATTATGCAGCCGTGGTGGATCTGACCAGTATTTGTCTTTCATGTAAGCACCTGTTTACTTATTAACTGGGCACTTATTTTTGTTCACTCTTTCTCCTGTATGTTAGTGTTGATCTTGTACAGTAACTTGAATGTTTAATGTCTCATTCCAGTTGTACCCCTTCCCCCCCAGGTCACACCGGGAGATGAGCAACTTGTTGCTCAGTGTGCCTTCCTGGTGAAATATTTCAATAAAATAAAATAAAATAATGAAATAATAGGAAGATAAAATAAAGCACAAAATACAGTATGCTATGAAGGCAAAAGATAAGATAACAACAGGGGAAGACAGCTGGGGACAAGGGGTGAAGTTATGTAAGACCACTACATGGAGAATACCAGTGGAGGAGAATCAAGTACTGTGCTGTTTTAAACTGGTAAAGGGAAGCCTTTAAAGTGGCAGCAGAAAAGAGACATCAGGAAATCAACAAAGAAAGGAAATTCCATCTGCATTGGAGGGGAAGAGAAGGGGAGGTGGATGTAATGATTTTAAGAAGGTAGAAACAGAGGTGGGAAGGACAACAGCAGGAGGTGAGGTACAAACACAGGAAGGAGCAAAGTGGTCCTCTAGGAACTGCTTAAAAGAGAGGTAGGAGGGCAAGAGATAGAAGTGAACAGGAAAGTTATTCCAGAGTGTAGAAAGATAGATGGAAAAAGAAGTTTGACCAATGGAGGTTCTGCAGTGGGGTATGTGATAGGTATAAGAGTCAGTGGACCAGACCACTTAGGAAGAAGTGACAGATAAGGAGAAGAAGTTAGAGATTTAGAGTAGAGGGAATAGAAGAGTTGGAGAGGAACGAGAAACAGTTGGATAGTCACAGGAATTCAAGACAGGACAGTGACAGGTTTAAGTAGAGGGAGCAGTGGTAGATAAGGGGAGGAGAGTTGGAAGTGAAGTAGCAGAAAGAATGAAAGACACTCAAGCCTAGGTAGGGAGAACTTTAGAGCAGTGTCATAAAAATCACACTGGCATTTACAAACACCAGCAGAGGAGGACCTCACCGTGGACTGTGAGGAAAGGCAAGGTTTGCTGTGATAAGCAAGCAAGTCGGGGGAAGGGGTGGTTTCATATCGTTTCTGTTTTTGTTAACATTCTAAGGATGGGGAATTTTTATGATATCATTTTATGAGGTTTCATCATTTGAAATTGGTTTTGTGAGATAACATTTTAGGTTTCATGAGACTTAGACATCATGAAAGCAAAAATAAATAAATATTTTTTTTCACACAGACCATCGTGAGTGGAAGTGGAGGAGAGTTTTCAAACTTATATAATCACAAGTTTAGGATGAAATGAAGGTTACTTCTTAGTTTTCCAAGATTGATTATCAGTGTGGGTAGAAGTAAAGATTGTAAAGAATTACAAGTGACAAAACCAGGAATGAAATACTGGGTCTGGATTTTGAAAGGGCCCTGAGACCAACACAAGGTGCTTCGAACTTCCACCTTGCATCAAATCCAGGTGCACCATATTTTGCAGGAAAAGTGTTCTCTAATGGCAAAGTCCCCCCAAATAATGCAAGAGGTCCACCACATCAAAAATATAATGCATGGGAGAAGAATGATGGAAGCTGAGTCAAAAATATGATGCAAGGGAGAAGAATGATGGAAGCTGAGTCAAAAATATGATGCATGGGAGAAGAATGATGGAAGCCGAGTCAAAAATATGATGCATGAGGAGAGAATGATGGAAGTTGGGCTGGCAGTATAGCCTAGAGGTTAGAGTAATGAGCTGTGATCGAGCTTGGTATATCCAGCAGACAAGACCTGGGTTTGTTTCTCACAATCTCCACTTGCATACTGTGTGACTCTGAGCAAATCACTTAACTGCCCAGTGCTCCCAGGTTGCCCCCCAAAACAGGCACTTGTGCCTAGTGGGCCTTACCCTTTTACGAAAGGCTGAAAAAAAAAAAACTACAGTGGATGAAATGGCCTAGACAATGACATTTTAAGGCCCCCCCCAAAAAACTCTAAGCTAGTCCCACAGGGGAATATTGGCTCTATAACCAAATTTACACATACTTAATCCTATCTGTTCCAATCACAGCACTCTCATGGCATACTGAGGTGTACTATGTGGGCTTGTCTCTGGAAGCAATATTTTACATGCTATAGTACATGAGACAGCACTACACTGTCGACATTGGAGGACTCTTCAGCAGGCCATTAATAGTAAACAGTCAGGTCCACCTGCCTGCTGGGGGGCTCTTTTATATGCTCTTGTGTCAGACCAGCTCTGGCTGGCTTAATCACTGACAAGACCGTCATGGTTTGAAAATCTCAAATAAGGGGATGGTGCCTTATTTTCATGATGCTGACTCCCTTTCTATCATGGTGCAGCCATTGTTTTGATGCAAGCATTGAAGCCAGTCTGGCACATGCAGACCTGTTTCTGATTCAAGCACTATTGTAAAATCAGAGTCGATGCAATTCTTGACGCAGCTTGCTTCTTGCAAAATGTTTTTGATACAGGTTGCTACTTGGGTCTTTTTTTTTTCCTTTTTATGCAAGCACCGTGTGTGATTCTCTGACTTTGGAAAATCCGGCCCCTCGTTTCTTGATGCGCACGCTCAATTTTAAAAATTTTTGGGGATGTTGTGACTGTTTAAAATACTGAAGCTTGATTGCACATTTAGAATTTGAAAGCAAGGTGTTTTTCACTGTTGAAGCTTGTGTTTTGTACAAAGTAGGGTATGATGGAGATCCTTTTTGCGGTTTTACTTTGTAAAATGTTGAATGCCACATATGACTAAGACATGATAGTTTTGTGGGATGGAAGTGACAGAACCAGAACTGGTTTCATGATATGTTTTCATAAATTGTGAAAAAGTTTTTTGTGTGCATGGCATGAAGCTAGTTAGTACTGATTTTGTTTGATATAGGGCATGAATAGTAACAGGTGTCTGACTCTGGACCCTGTACCAGCTTAGGCAGGACTTAGCTTCTGATTTGTGCAGGGCACAAAGGACCCAGTATGAAACAAGATAGGACTTACCTCCTATTTTGTGGCTTTGTGCAGGACTCATAGGCCCCTGCAAACTAAGACTTACTTTCTCAAAAGGTATTAAAATTAATTACAAAAAACTATGGTAATGCAAACTGTACATTAGGATTGCAAAAACACAAAGAAGACACAAATTAAGGAGATGAAAAAAATTAGGGGTCAAGTCACGAGACTCTTGTCAAATCAATAATGTAGTGTCCTTTGGATTTTCAGCCCTAATGCCCATTCTTCCACTCAGTCCCTAGCCTCATAACCCAAGGACAAGCTACAGATCTGGACCATGTACCAAAAAAGAAGTTATGAATAATCTTGATCTCTAGGTCTTGTACTAAGAAAGTTACTGTATCTAAAGGATAACTATAACTGTCTAAAATACCTCTTGACCCCACTTAACTCTGTCTGCCCTCTCTGCTCCACCGAGGCTGGCTTTCTGCTGGTTCAGTGATTGAGGCTGAAACTTTCTGGTGACAGACCATTTATGGTGGATGTGTCAGTCTTATGGAATACTCTGCCTGCCCATATGTGATCTGCCAGCATGGCAGAGGCCTTTAATGGGGCACTGAAATAGCATCTTTTTAATCTGACCTACTTCCTGACTTAAACAGTTTGCAAGACTTGTGTTTTATCACATTTGTTGGAGGATTTCTTATTTATATAGTATGTTTGTTTATTTTATTTGTGTTGTTTGTTGTATTTATGCTTTGCTTTGTAAGATGCCTTGAGCCTCAGGGAAAGGGCGCTTTAAAAATAAAATTGCTTTGCCTTGCCTTATAAATGATTACTCTGCAGGGCCCTGCATGAAAAAATAAAATAATGAATGCTTTCCTGCAAAAGAAACTGTGAATTATCTGCTTTTTGTAGGGCTCTGCATGAAGAAAGTTATGGCTAATTTTTTGGGCCATGAGTTGAGAGCCAGAGTTATGCAGACAAGACAAGAAATATACAATTTTATTTCTAAGCACCCATTCCCTGAGGCTCAGGGTGCCATACAACTTAGGAAACATGTAGTCAAATGAATAAACCAAAGCAAGAATGAATTAAATATATAAATAAATCTGACATGTAAAATAATTCAAACCAAACCAATCAATCAAAATTTCCAAAACACAGAACATCTTATAAGCAGCCAATTCAGGGACATCAGTTTTTAGCTTCAAGCACCAGATCTATGAGGTATGGGCCAGGATCTGTAGCTTGTCCTAGGGTCATGAGGCTAGGGATGGGTAGGGGTGGACATTAAGGTTGAAAACTCTGAGGAACACCACATCACTGATTTACAAAACCTAAACTTAATTTCTCATGTCTGTCTTTTTGCAGCCCTAATGTATACATATATTTTTTTGCAGTACATACTGTATGTCTATAGTTAGGGCTGAGTAGGAAGTTTAATGTTAAACTCCAATTATTGCAGTTCAATACTTTTGAAATCATTCAATGTATTTGAATGAAATTTTGCAAGCACAGTCTTGAGTGATAGATCTGTAGATGTGCCTAATTTTGTTCTGGTCTCATTTGCAGAGTCTGCATTCTGAATAGTGCAAAAAGTGAATTTTCTGGTGTGTTTTCCCATTGGTTTTGCTGTGTTTTTTTGGTGACACCTGTAGCACCCAGGTAATTTTGAATTTTGGTCTAAAATTTTCAGGGTACAAAGTGGTTGACCCACAGAATTGCCTTTTGCTTGTTTGGTGAAAAACATATTAATTTGTTCCAAAGTTGTTTAAGTTTGAAATTTTCAAAAATTTGGTTCTGAGCATGCTCAGGAAGCACTTCAAAATAGCTGTATGAAACAAGAAAAGAATCAATTTGCATTTGGGGCCAATCATTTTTTGTAAAGGGAAAAATCCTTTTTCATTTTCCACCATCGTGTTTTCTGTTTTTGCGTAAAAAAAAAATTTCAGAACCCACAAAAATGACATCCTGAGAGACACCAACACATGTATCTTGCTCATTGGGAGTCCGTTAGGTGGATTCTGCACTTAACTGTTGGAGATATGCCACCAACATGTCTTTTCTTTCTATTTAAATCCTTTTTTGTGACTCACTTCTGCTTTTTTCATAATTTTTTTTTTGCCATTCATACAAAGATTTTCATAGTCCTGGTATCTAGTGGAGCCCCCCCCCCCGAGCGTCCGATCACCATCCATGTTAATAGTCTTTCCCTGGTGTCTGGCACCCCCACTCTCAATTGCCATTCCCTGTTTCCATGTTTCCCTGGTGTCTAGAGGCCCCCCTTTCAATTGCCATCCCCATATTCCTTTAGGTTTCATTGGTGTCTAGTGGCACCATCCACCCTCCGATTGTTGTTTGCCTATGTTTCAATGTTTCCCTGACATTTAGGGGCACCCCCCCTGCACTTGCCATCCCTGCATTCCTTTAGGTTTTCTTGGTGTTTAGTGGCACACCCCACCCCTCCAATCGCTGCCCCCATATTTTACATTGTTTCTCTGGTGTCTAGTGGCATCCCTCACCCCTCCGATCACCACACCCCGTATTTTTAATTCTTTCCCTGCACCCCATTCTGATCATTGTCCTGCCTGTAATAATGAAAATGGTCCCTCAATGTCTTTTTTTAACCTGTAAAAAAGAAAACTGTCCCTCGCTGATCCAGCATGCCCCACCCAGATCTCCCACTGAGCACTGAACACCCTGCACCCCCCAAACACCCTCACTCCCCTGAACAGGTCCCAGGGTGAAGATCCACTCTCCAATCAAAGATGTCTTGCTGCTGGAACTGCCAACTGCAATATTTATTTTATTAATTTACAGTCTAGGAGTACAAGTACCTTTGAACCAAGGCTCTTTTACAAAGGTTTCATGTCAATTGAGGTACAATATAAACATTACATAGAATTGAGTAACAATGCAGAAATGGTGTACAGACATTTTTAGCAGCTGAAATAGATCACATTTAGGGAAAGTGGGTACCAGATGGGGCAGAGTAGACAGAGGTAGCTGAGGCTTGGAATGGGCACAAAAACAGTGGTGCAGCTGTGGGCATTTGTCAGGCTTCAAAAAAGTGCTTGGGGTAGGGGCAAAAATGGGAGGGTAGGCTGTAGGATGAGGGAGAGGGGGTAGGAGTAGAAGTGCTGGGGGAGATCAGACTATGAGGGACAGTCACAGGAGCTAGAGGCAGCTAGGTGGAGGTGAAGGTTGGCTTTGAATGGGTCTAGCTTTTGCAGAGAGGAGATGTCTTTGTTCAGTCTATTAATCCAGCTAGGAGCTCGGTTCACAAAGGATCTTTGGCCCAGTGTGGTGCAGCACTGAGGAATGTGCAGCATTTGATTTTCTGAATCCCTGGTGAGGTGGGGTAGTATGCTGTATGGAGAAGAATTTAGACTCTAGGGGAGCAAGATGTAGCATAATTTTCTTAGCCATTAGACAAGTTTGTTACTTGATATGGTTTGACAATTGAAGCCACCCTGTCTGGGCATAGAGGTCACACGTATGGGTAAGATGGTGGGATCCTGGGATGAGTCAGCAGGCTTTGTTTAGGGCCAAGGATGTGTGTCTGAGGGCTGTGTCAGTTGCAGAGCCATAAATAATCAGACCATAGTCAATTAGCGAGACCACCAAGCTCTGAACTACTATCCTTAAGACATCCAAGATAAGGCATTGCCTGTGCCTGTAGAGGAGACCAATGCATGTGTTTGCAGCTTTGACAACACTATCTATGTGGATGCTGTAGGATAGGTTGCTGTCTATGGTGATTCCCAGATATTTAAAGGAGTGAACCTGTTCGAGAATAGCACTAAGGCAGTTTGTAATATTAAGGGGGTAAAGCCTATGTTTGTTGTAGAAGTCACAGAAAAGCATTGACTTGGTTTTCTTATAGTTGAAAACCATCTTTTGACTACTAAACCATGATTCAAAGGAGGTGAAGCACTTCTGAAGCTTGTTATGGAGTAGGTGGGAGTCCTGTCAGGTGGTGTGAATGACAGCATCGTCAGCATAGAGTAGGATTTGTTCTACACAGAATTGTGGAAAATTTTTCAAAAACAGGCTGAAGAGGAGTGGCCCAAGAATGGATCCCTGGGAGACTCCTGAGTGTACGGGTCTAGCATCTGAGAGGACATCAACAATTTTCATTCTTTGGGAATGGTTTTCCAGGTAGCTCTTAAACCAAGTTGTAGACTCAGGGGAAAGTCCAGCTTTTAACAGTTCTGTGAGGAGTATTCAATGACGGACAGTTTCAAAAGCCTTGGTCAGGTCTATGAAAACTGAAACAGTGAGGTAATTATTGTCCAGGGAGTTGTGAATTGCTCCTGTGAATTCAAGGAGGGCAGATGTGGAGCTGTAGCCTTTTCTGAAGCTATGCTGTTGTTTACCAAGGATGTCATACCTGTCCAGATATTCTGTTAGCTTGTCAGATACCAGTCTTTCAATGGCCTTGGGGGAGGTAGTATGGATATAGGCCTATAGTTTCCATGAAGGGCCTTGTCCCCAATCTTGTGGACTGGTGTCATGGTGGCGGATTTCCATCTTTCGGGGAACTGGAATAGGGTGAGGGAGAGATTGAAAATCCAAGTTAGAGGAGATAGCACTTCATCAAGAGTAAAGGACAGCAGTTTGAGGTTGAGTGAGTCGTCACTTATTCTAGATCCAGCAATTGCTTTACTGACGTATCTATGGACTTCATGTGTCCTGACTGCTCTGAAGTAAAAGGGGACAATTTGATAAATGTGGTGGGGGTGGAGGAGGGTACAGGAGGGAGGGAGGTCTTTATCGAAGAAGTCTGGAGGAAGAACACTACTGAGGTCATTGAACGCATTATTGAATGTGTTAGCTATAGTGGAAGGGTCAAGAGTTATAGTCCCATCCAAGTCCAACATTGAAGGTGATGTTTTGGGAAGTTTTCCTGTAACTTCCTTGAGATTATTCCAGAAGGCCTTCCCCTTTCCCCAGGTGTTTGTGAGGGCATCTTTGTAATAGTTACTTTTCTTCAGGCATACTGTATTTCTTTGGTGCAGTCATTTCGGGCATGTTTGTAGTTTTGTATATCTTCTTGCCTACCAGTGGCCCAAGCCTAAAACCAGAGGTGGTCTCTAGCTTTCAGCAATGTTAGGAGATCAGCAGTGAGCCATGGATTGCTAAGGCCTTTTACTTTCCTCTTTTTGAAGGGGGCGTAGACGTCACAGGCAGCATTAAAGGAGCTGATGAAGAAGTCAAGCGCAGAGTTGACATCCGATGCATGGAAGATAGGTGACCAGTCTTGTTGTCTAAAGTGTAATGTGAGGTGCTTCAATTGACCATGAGGAAGGATTCTGCTGTTTATTAGTTTGGGTGGTGGTGGTAGGCTGAATTTGTTAGACCATTCACAGGTAACTGGGGAATGGTCACTTAGCATATCTAGGAGAATGGAGACTTTTGAGATGCAGGATGGGTGGCTGGTCAGTATCCAGTGTAGGAGGGTGCTTGTCCCAGTCTTATAGTTGAGTCTAGTGGGGGAGATGACCAGCTGGGTGAGGTTGGCAGCTGAGATGGCATCTTTATAGCCACCCATATCTGATCCAAGTCAATTTATGTTAAAATAGCCCATTAGGATTATCTCGGTGCCTGGTGGTTGGGGACAGAAGAATGAAGTTGAGACCTTTACCTTGATCCTTGGGAGTGATGTAGACAGCAGCAATAGTCAGTGCCTTGTTGTGAGCCCTGAGTAGAATTCTGATTTGTAGTATCTGGGCAGTAGAGACCGAGGTTGGGGGTTGAACATGGTACCCCAGGAGACAGTCTTTGAGGTAAACAGCACATCTACCACCTTTTTTAGTGGTCCTGTCAATTCTGAATATGTTATATCCTGGTAGGGTAATTGCACTATCAGGTATTTTTGGAGTGAGCCAGGTTTTGACAATCACAAGAACATCAGGTTTGTGTTAGTCTGCAAATAATTGCAGGACATCAAGTTTGGGTAGAAGGCTACAGATGTTAAGTGTTACAAAGGTGAGTCCCCCAGAGTGACTCTACTGGAGGTCAGAGCTTGAGATTGTGGGGCCAGGATTAGGGTGAATATTGACAGACAGAAGTAGTAGTGGAAGCAAGAGTTTCAGGGTGCACCAGTGTAACTGTTTGAGGGAGATTATATTCAACCATTTCTTACTGGAGAGAAAGCTACTCTGTAACTATGATCCCAGTAAGTGGTGATGTAGGCCAGAAGTGAGAGTGGGAATATGAGAAACTAAGGTAAGTGTGGTTCAATGTACTTCAATGTGGTTTTCAACTTTGATGCATAACTTTTCATTTTTTCATATTTTGACACCAAATTGTCAACATGGCCTTTTTGAGACCCCATATAATGAACAATGTTGGTGGAATTACGCAAATCCAGTCTGAAAGGTGATTTCATGGTTGCTTGGTATAATCACCTTTCGGGTGGGATTTGAAAATTTTCACCACACTGGTTCATGAGGTAAGGTCATAAGAAGGCTATGTTGAAAATTTGAGGATAAATATGTAAAAATGGCAAAGTTATATGCATACATTGAAATTTTGCTATGCTCACTCGTAACTTTGGACATTTTAAATATTTTGACTCCAAATATTCAACATAACCATCTTTTTACACCACCTCATGAACATGACAGATGTCATTGTTCAAACCTTGGCTAGCCTGTGTTTTCACACCTGTGGCACACAATGGTGTTGTGGTGGTGTGGAATCACATTTTGGCAAGGATTTCAAAATTTTCATTACCAGGTTCATGAGGTGGGGTAATAAGAAAGCTATGCTGACAATTTAATTCCTGTGCTCCCACAGACAAATGAGGATACAATTATACTGCCTCAAAAAGTAAAGAAATTATTTGCATAAACTTCATTAATGCACTCATTAGGGTTAAAGTGACACAAGTAGGGAAATGTGGCATTAGAGTTTCCAACCTTAGCAACCCCACCCCACCCCCATTCACCAGGCAGCAACAGGAAAAACCATTACAGTTTCACTTGTCCTGTGTCTTCTGTAATCAGGCATGGGGACATGGGGAGTACTTTGGGGTTGTCAGCATAACACTTGTCCCATTCTCATATAGTCCACACATTTCATCTTCTTTCATGATCAAAAGGGGTGAGTATTAAGGCTGACAACCCCAAGGCACTCTCTATGCCGATTTGCGAAGGCACAGAAGAGGTGAAACTGTAATGGTTTTTCCTGTTCCTTCCTGGTGGGTGGTGGTGGCGAGTTAGGGTTGGAAACCCTAATGCCAAATTTCCCTACTTTTGTTGCTTTAGCCCTAATGAGTGCACTAACAATGTTTTTTTCAAAGAATATAAATATATATATATATATATATATATATATATTGGTATATATTATAGCACAGTAGTGTCACTATATTTAGGGTCAAACTGGGGGTTCTATGTTAAACTTGAAATTTTGCACTTTAACATCTTCACAACTGTTCAATGGATTTGCATGAAATTATGCATGCATGGCTTTCTTTGGTAGATTTCTGGATGTGCCAAGTTTTGTTTTGGTTGGATGTGCAGTTTCCAAAATCTGAATAGTGAAAAAAAGTGATTTTTTTGTAGGTTTTTTCCCATTGGTTTGAATGTGATTTTCTTTGAACTTGACTACAGCCAAACAGTTTGGAATTTTGGTCTGATTGTTCAGGGTAGAAAGATGCTGATCCACAGATGTGCCTTTGTTGGTTTGGTAAAAAATAATTATCCATTTCAATGTTATTTAATTTTAAAATGTTCAGTAAAATGGTTCTGAGCATGCTCAGAAAGCTCCTCAAGAAGCAGGTTGATATGAAAAATAAGTCTTTTTTGGATGACATCATTCTTTCTTTTTGTTTGAGGAAAATCCTTTTCATATAGCTGCCATCTTGTTTTCAGTTTTGCTTGAGAAATTCAGATTTGGAAAACCCAAAAAATGATTTGCTTGGGAGGAACCAACACATGTAGCTTGCTTATTGGGACCCCCTTAGCTGCATTCTATACTTTGATGTCCAAGAAATGTCCTTAAAATGTGTTTTTCTTAACATTGAAATTATTTTTTTGTAACAGTATCATACGAATAAAGATCTTGTTTCGTACCATGACACGAGAAAAGATCATTTTTCATAATTAAAACCTATGTATTTCACTGGAATTTTCAACTTTGGTGCTTAACTTTGCCATTTTCACATATTTTGACACAAAATTTTCAACATACCCTTTTGAGACCCCTCCCCATGAACAATGGGGGTGTCATTTTGCAAATCCTGCCCATAAGGTGATTTTGCGGTCAGTTGATGAAATCACCTTTTGGGTGGGATTTCAAAATTTGCACCATACTGGTTCATGAAGTGGAGGCATAAATAGAGATGGTGAAGTTGCTCAACTTCACTACACAGAGTATTTCGCATAGAACTCAAATTTTGTGAAATTCTCTGATTGCGAAGTGAATAACTTTCACCTTTTTGAGGAACATGAAGTTGCTATTGGATCATATGGACTTCATGTTACTTCAACTTTTTTGGGGCTCCTAAGGGCAAATTTTGCAATGATTTGTGGGATGGAAGGTCAAATGGGCTCTATATTGGTTTGCACAGCCTCGGTTTAGAATAGTGTGTGTAGTGGAAAGCTGGAGTTAGTTCTCAGAACTATGAGATTCAAACCTTCAAAAAACTGTTTAAAAACCAGTAGCTCATAAATACAGTGAGGAAATAACACCAAAGCATTAATGGCAAAGGCAGAATGGCGAACGCTGAAATGGCAACTGACAAGTTACGGTGACCTTGCCGGAACAGCAAATCCAGTGGTTTAGCCTACCCCAGTGTCAAGGAGCACCATGGAGCAGTATATTTAGAGATAGGGGGATTTGGAGGTACAGCACCCTGTGGAGAGTGTGGGGGGCAGAGCCCCACATGTAGATAAAAGTTGGAAAGGTGCACAGGTGTGTAGTTCAGTAAAGATGTCCGCTAGGTTTAGTATGTGTGCCTGTAGCCAATATTTGCAGTGAAAATCAGTGGGAAAATCGCTATATATGACAGTCGCCGTTATTTTAGGGCATCGTTTATGCAGTTGCTTTTTCAGATTCCCCATTTTGACATTCACCATTATTTAGTAGCCATTATAACATGGAGCCCAAAAAAACAATTTATCTTTGGACTTTTGAGTCCAAATTTAGTACAGCAAGTGTAACAAATCCTTCTATGTTTCTACAATAGATCATTTATTGATTTGGTGTGAATTTTGCATCTTAAGTTAGTAGTTTCAGTGTCTGCACTGACAGACAGTGCAGAAGTGTGCTTTGGGGAGGGGCAGATCTGTGGCATAGAAGGGAGATTCACAGAGCACAGTGTGAAAGGCAGTCTTGCCAACTGTTGCTGGCTATTGTTTAGTATTGGTGTGTTCAGTTTCGTACACAAACCGTAATACTTCTAGTAATTTTTGATAATTTTTTTCTGTTCACTGTGCATTTTTCTGTCAGTTTAGAATGCTGGGTTTTATTTTATTGAACATTAGGGCTGAGCCCTAACCCCCACAACCTACCACCACCCCATCCTCCACATATAAGCTGAGGTGTGCCATGGGGTAGTTGGGCCTAACTCACCCCATTCCATGTGTAAAAAGGCTGACATGGAACAGCATAGGAGAATGGGTGAGAATTAGGCCCACGATCCCCATGGCACACCCCGATGCCTGGTGGTGTGTGGAGGATGGTGGAATGGTGTGGTAGAGTGGGGGGGTGAAGGGGCTCAAACCTAATGTCTCATTTCCCTACTTTTGTCACTTCAACCCTAACTGATGCATTAACAAAGTTTTTTACAATGAATTTCCTTACATTTTGAGAAAGTGTAATGTAACTGGTAAGTGGTATGTGTTGGTGGTAGTGTGGGCCCCTGGGCCCCATGCTCCCACCAAGCTGTCCATTTGTGCATAATGATATGCATCTGTGGGAGCAGAGACCCTCCAGGCCCTGCACTCCCAGTTACACATAACAACGTACTGTAGCCATACAGTAGCCGTATAGGGCTGAAAAGGAACCCTTGTAACACTAATTTGCTAATATCTCAGTAACCGTACAAGCTATGAAAGAAATTTCACTGCAGTTGTAATCATGACTTTGAAATCTCCATGTGTGGTTAGTCCACAGCTGTGGGTAGCCAAAAATCTGTATCTCACATCGTTTCCGAGAAACGGGCACTGAAGTTTGCTATGGGCCCCACAATGTTGTACTACGGGGAAAATCTCAACTTTGTGATGGTATATCTATGGAGCTGATTAACTTCTTTACAACTTAACAGCATAATTCACATCTCTGGGACATCCCCTTTATGCCCTGCAATGTTCAAGCCAAAAGCCTAAACCGTTTATTTACAGTGTGCTGGCAAAGTTTTTACATTCCTAGTTCGTAAATGTGGCAAAATCCCTGTTCACGAGGTCAATCCCCATTCGCGAGCTGTCGAAATTGCCATTTCTGAAATCCTTCATCATCAGATTTTGACCATCTGGTCTGGAAATCGTGATCAAGGATTTTGTCAGCTAGCAAAAGGAATTGGCTTGCGAGTGGATTTTGACAACACATAAATGGGATTTTTCACCCGCTAATGAGGAATTAAAAAATCCCTTTATGAGCTGTCAAACTCCTTTGCAAGTCGATCACCTTCATGAGTGTCAAAATCCTTTTGCAAGCTAATCCTTGTTCATGAGAAGGGCCATCTGGTCAGGAAATGATGATCAAGGATTTTGTCAGCTTGTGAAAGGATTGGCTCCTCGCTAAGGGGGTTTTGTAAGATGGCAAAAGGGGATTCATATACCCAGGGGTGTAGGCAACTTGTCCCCCCCAGAGGGTAATGTTGCTCTGCCCATAGGTGTGTACAGAGTCAATGAACAAAGAGGGCAAAACAACTCTAAAAGCTAGGGCGGTCTGGGGGCATGCTCCCACAGGAAATTTTTTAAAACATCAATGTAAATGGTGCATTTTCCTGCATTTTAGAGCTAATTAACAGACTCTTACTTATCTTAAAAATAATGTACCATGCCCTATACTTTGTAACATCTGATAAGGTTAGATTGCCTTGCATCTGCAGCAGCATGTAAATGGACAGGGAAAGTAACAGAAAAGAATACTTAAGCAATATTCCATGAGAGGGTGTTGGTGATGTCAGGATTTGCCCATGACCTGGGGTGTTGTCCGGTCATGAGGCGCAGCCGAGTGACCAACAACACACCAGAAGTGGGTAAATCCTGGCATCACCAAGATCCTCGAGGGGTATATTGTGATTATACAATGGGTCCATTTTTTAGCTAGAAAAAAGTAAAATAGAGTGGATTTTATTATCTTAGGAACATTGCCCAGATCCAAGCCCTGATTCCACCTGAGGACCTGACCACACTGAAGCATGCATGCTTTTGTCACATCAAGACTGGACTATTGCAATGCCCTGTGCCTATGGTTATATGGAAGCAGCCTCCACCAGCTGTAGCTGGTGCAGAATGTGGCAGCAAGATTGCTGACAGGAGTGAAAAGAAGTGATCATATCACCCTGGTTCTCTACAAACTGTACTGGCTGCCAGTCAGGTGGAGGACTGTTTTCAAGGTATGGCTCCTGACCTTTAAGATCCTACATGGGGGGGCATTCTTTCTGCAAGATCTCCTTGTTCCTCATCACCCCTCCTGGGCTCTCCATTCTGTTGAGGGAGGTCTCCTTCGAGTTCCTAGGGCTAGGTTGTGATATTCTGGAGATCGGATGTTTTCAGTGGCCGCACCTGCCCTGTGGAACTCACTGCCTAGACATCTAAGGGAGGCCTCCTCAGTAGAAACCTTCAAAAAGGGACTAAAGACTTTTTTGTTTCAGCAGGCTTTTAATATTTGAATTTGTTTTTTTTTTCTGCATTACCATGAGATAGACAGTTTTAATTTGATGAATGACTCGCAGCTGTTGCTATGTTGTTATGATGTTTTTATGTTTGTTTTTATTGTACAGCGCTCTGAGTCCCTGAAAAGGGGTGCTTTATAAATAAAGTATCTACCTATCTATCTATCTATCTATCTATCTATCTATCTATCTATCTATCTATCTATCTTACTACTGTACTTTTCTAAAGAAAAAGACCTTGTTGGTAGAAGTTTGACTCTCTACCCCCCCAACCCTTATTGAAGTACTTTGATGTAATTTCTTTCATGGATTCAGGGGCATCCCATTGTTATTCCATTGATAAAGGGCACCATGAATGTGGTGGAGCAATGACCGGCAATCAAAAGAATACTATACCTCCACTAATTCATTTTGGCCCTCCCTGTCTCCATGATACCGTTTTAATGTTATTTTCTATGCCATTTCCTTCTGTAGGAGTTGCACTATCCAGGGTCTTAGTATTCTAAATATTGATTTCTCTAGGAATGTGGATATTGTTGATATTGTGGAATTGTGGGGGGTTCAGATCTTGTACATTTAGTGCATTCTGCACTACATTGGAATACCCTAATAGGAAAGGTGTGTTGCAGATCAGCTTGTTGTTGCCTATTATCTGCAATTTCTGCTTGCCAGATAGGTTCTGATCTATTTATTTATTCTATCTATCTCTATCCTTTATTCTATCTATTATTAACCTGTTGACCTCATTATCCATGCGTGTTGATAATAAAATTCTTGACATAGGTAGGAGGCCTTGGTGTTAATGTGGTGCCTACCCTTGTCTGCCTGATACAATTTATGTCTCTATGCAACTGTGTACCCTATTATTTGTCCTCCTACCCTTAGCATCAACAACTATTTAATCCAGGTGCCTCCCTCACGCCATGCTCCCAAAATGGTGTGCCCCTCTTTGTTGCTGTTTACTTTTTACAACCCACTCTCTACATTTTTGCCTGTGCTGTTTGATTTTTTGTTGTTGTTTGATTTCAGGTTTCCTTGTACCTTATTCCACCTTCTCAACTACCCCCCTTCCCCTGAGGAAGCAGTTCCCAGGTTGTTTTTTTTATAGCTGTTCTTATGGATGTCAGTCTGGTTACTCCTGACCTGCCCCTTGCAAGTTTTTAAATATTTTTTGTGATAAATGCAAATGCCAATGCAAATGCTCCATCTGGCCCTGGAGGGTTCTATCCATGCTTGTGGGTGAGAGCTTTGCATTTGATGGTGTACTCTTCTTCACTCACCTTAATACCTCTGCAACAAGGTGAGGAGGATTCATGATGCTAAAGGGGGAAGAGTAGAACCGCTGGTGCTTGTTGCTGATTAGAACTTAAAATATCCGAGGGAAGGCTAATCCCAACCCATTGTGACTCTATTAATTCATCAAGCAAGCCCCAGTCTAGTGATGTCCTGTCACAATCTGTGTTGGAATTCAGGATTTACATCAAGTACATGACTGAGGTCTATTCCTTAACTGATTGGCTGATTCATTAACTGATTCATTAATTGATCTGCTCACAGATTTGCTTATGTGAATAGAAGAATATGCTTTACCATTCGACCATTATAGTACTATTATATATTTTTCATATCTTTTTTTCAGTTACAACTTTTTAGTTGGAGCCCCCCACAAAGTCTTGTCTCGCCATGAGGTGTAACCCGCCTTACTGTGTAGGCCATAAAGCCATTGCATGGCATTCCATGATGGTGCAATTATCTGTATCACTGGCTCTGCTCGTGTGTTAAGGCCATACCCCCCCCCGATGATCAGTACACTCCAGACAAATTATTCTTTTCTTATAGATTTTTTACTTTTCACATTACTACTGGCTACTAGAAACATAGGGATCCCAAGGCATTACTAAGGCAGTACTAAGAATACCCCAACTAACACAAGGCTATAGGGTGGCTATCACAAAGGGAGACCTGTACCTCAATGTTGAAAGGCCTTCAAAATTATTCTTAGGTGACCTATCCTTGGGCATTATCAACTGAGGAGCCTCTTTTAACTCATTATCATATAAAAGCAATGAGTAACATTGAATCACGTTGAGCAAAAGACACATTAGAAGATTGCTGCTTAAAACACTGCTTGAATTGTATTCACTTCAAGAAGTAAGTAATAATTAACTGTATTGCTGTCAGGTAACTGTTTAACTGTAGAAATCTTAAGAGCTCTTTAAGTAAATCTAAGTGACCCTATCTTAATGGCTTAGATAATTAAACTTTAATATCGAGAATTGGCACTACAACATTTACTCCCCTTATCAGGCACCACTCTGTCATGTCAGACCAGGACGATCGCAGGGTAAACTTTTAATTAAACACAACACAACTGAAGTCACCCTGCGATCAAAATGAAAATGTTACCTTCTCCTTTCTTGTTCTGAAAAATTAAACATAAAACTCCCTAGTAGAGTTGAGGCAGTTCACAGAGCATTTTGGATTAACAGCGCTTTCTTTGGGTCCTGCTGTGGCTCTTCCAGCTTTTCAGGATCCTCAGTGATGGGTGGTATCACAGCAAAACTGGCAGTCAAGGGGTAGTTGATTTCAGTGTCAGTTACAATTATTGCCAGATTTAATGTCCGTTGGTCTGGTGCTGTCAATGGGTCTTCCACGTCTATTCCTTGTGGTGTGTTCCAAGTCCGACTGACCTGAAGGCTGCTGAGATGACTTGGGGAACTCTGGAAGAGGGGAGATTTGTCTTCACTCTGCTCAATTACTTGGCACTGTGAGAAAGGGAGGATTTTTCCAAAAGCCTGCCGGATCCACACCTCAGTACCTGCCCTCCACCACTCAACCAGTCCATCATTTATTATAACACCAACACATAATAAACTGACTGTCTTGCAGGTGCTACCCTGCTTGCTTGTGAGTGACTGAAATTGTGTAAGCTAACAGTCTTTCTCACCTTAGCCCCCCTCACTTCATTCTGCTGCTGCACCATGCCTGTTTTCTTGATCGGACAGTGAACACTGCTCCACTTAAAGTTGGTCATCAGATGAATAAATCTGTTTCTGTTGGAGGTCTGTGCTAGCCAGTCACTCGATGATGATCTACGATGATCCACCACCTGCACCCACTGACTAAGGTAGTGTGCCACTGTTGACAAGTTGGACAATCACTTGTCCTTCACACACTGAATACGATCCTGCCTCACAAGAAATAGATGGCAGTTTAAAGTCATGTGCTGATCGGCTTGCTGAAAATGGAAAATCAGCACTATCAGCTGCAAAGGCATAATGACAGAAGATGTCCTGAATTGCTGACTTGTATCCGACTCACAGGTCCGACTGTGTAGCCCCACCATCTCGGACTGGTCTCAGCCTCGAACAACTTACAGTAAAAAACATTTTTAAAGAGTCAGATACAAAAGTGCTTTAATTAACCACAGCTCTTTTTGATGCCCCCCCTTAGTTTTTTTCTGTATGGTCAGGCATACTGAGCATATGTCTGCTGACGGCCTTGCATAAACCCAATCCCCTTTCGCGAGCTGACAAAATCCCCTTTCGGGAGCTGATCCCCTTTCATGAGCTGATAAAATCCTCTTTTGCAAAAGCTGATCCTCGTTTGTGAGATAGGGCCATCTGGTCCCTAAGTCTTGATCAAGGATTTTGTTACCTCACGAAAGGGGATTGACTCACAAAAGGGGATTTTGTTACCTCATGAATGAGGATTGGAAGCGAGTCACAAACGAAGACTTTCAAAGTTTAAAATGGCCATTTTTTGGCCAAAGTGAAGGAAACCAAAGGCATGGGTTTGTAGAGGGTGTCACCCTGAACAAAACCCATGCTTCATTTGCAAAAGAAGTCAGCTGAGCGGCAAGCTACAACATTTTGTTTGGGGGGAAAAATGAAAACAAGATGACTGTTCATGAAAGAGGAATTTTTCCACATGAACAGGTATTTTATAAATCCCCTTTTGTGAGATGACAAAATCCTTGATCACAAGCCCGGTACCCTTTTGCAAAACATACATATAAATTTTAAACTGAACTGAGCATGCTCAGAACCCCAAAATTCAAAATTAAATAACTTTATAATAGATTAATAATTTTTCACTAAACCAATTCTGAATTGTTCTTTTACCAAACCTCTTTCAACTCTGAAATTTTCAGACCAAACTACCAAATGGTGTGCACGATGTGCAAAAATCAGCAAAAAAGTACAAAAAAAGGCAAAAAATTAGTTTTTTTGGCACTTGGCTGCATGAAAACTGCAAGTCCAATTGAAATGCAACTTGGCAAATCAAGAGACTACCATACAAGTCCTTGCATTCCAAATTTCATGCAAATCTGTTGAACCATGGCAAAGTTATTAAGGTGCAAAATTTGAGGTTTAACATTAAACTGCCTACTCAACCCTAACTATACATATACTGGCACAGTAGTGTCACTACGTTAGGGTTGAGTGCAAGTTTCTATGTTAAACCTGAAACGTTGAACCACAATAACTTTGGAACCATTCAAAGCACTTGCACGAAATTTGGCTTGCTTATTTTCCAAGGGTAGTTCCCTTAAGGTGCAGAATTTCGTGCAAATCCATTGTGTGGCTTGTGAGGTGGAAATTGTCAGAAAAACCTAAATTTACTGTTTTTTCACATTTCTTTGTACACCTGTATCTCAGAAATGCCTTTATGTTGTGCTCTGAAATTTTCAGAGTAGAAGTTGTTGGATCACAGATATGCCTTTTGAAGGTTTGGTGAAAAAATATTAATCTGTTCTAAAGTTATTACATTTTTAATTTCCTATTATTTCCTATGGGAAAATGTATATGTATAATGAAAGTGAAAGTACTTTTTGCACACTGTCATTTAGTTATGCATACTTTGCACTTTAAGAACTTTGCAACCCTTCAATGGATTTGCATGACATTTGGCATAATCTCTGTATATAGGTCTCCTGATGTGCCAAACTGCTTGTGAATCAGATTTGTGTTTTTTGAGATACAGAGCATCAAAAAATCCTAAATTTAACAGGTGTTTTTTACATATCTTTGTCCACCTCTATCTAAGAAATGGCTTTAGGTAGTGACCTGCAATTTTTAGGGTAGAAAGTCGTTGTCTCACAGATGTGCCTTTTGAAGGTTTAGTGAACAAATATTAATCCATTCAAAAGTTAATAAACTTTTAATTTCCCCTTATTTCCTATGGTAAAATTTATATGTCAGGCACAAAAGTTGTGATTTGCGCAAGTTACGTAACTTTCACAAGATACTGTTGTATTTTGTGGAAATTACCTTATTTTTCACAAAATACAACAGTATCTTGTGCAAGTTATGTAATTTGTGCAAATGGGAGTGCAGGGTCTGAAGGGCCCTGTGCTCCCACCATAACATAAGGATGCTGTTATACAGTCTCAATGGAGGCATGGGAGCGCAGTGTCCAAATGACCCTGCGGTCCCACTGTAACATAGGGATAATGTTGTACTGTCTCAATGGAGAGATGGTAGTGCAGGGTCCAAAGGATCTTGCTCTCTCACTGTAAAATACGGATACTGTTATAGTGTCTCAAGGATACTAATGTACTATCTCAATGGAGGAAACACTGTAAAATAAGGATACTATTATACTATCTGAAGAGTAAGAAAATTCACTGCAAAAAACTTTGTTAATGCACCATTAGGGTTGAAGCATAAAAAGTAGGGCAATGTAATCCTAGGGTTCCCAAGCATAAGACCATGCCCCCACCCTTGGCTTCCAATCTGAACACCCCACCCTCATCCTTGACTTCCAATCCTAAGGCCCACCTCCACCCTGCATGCAGGAACAGGTGTGAGGGATGTGCCTTGTGGTTGAGAACCCTAATGCACACCAACAAAAGCCTGGAAATTCAATGTTAGGGTTACCAGTTCTACCCCCATACCCCCACCCTCCACATACCAACAGAGTGTGCTTTGGGGTCATCAGGACTAATTCTCACTCCATTCCATGTGTAAACAAGCTGAGATGGTACAGTATAAGAAAATGGGTTGAGAGTTAGGCCCAATGACCCCAAGGCCGACCCCAGTGCATGTTGGTCTGTGGAGGGTGGGGTGGAGGTTTGGGGGTAAGATTAGTTACCTTATCATTGAATTTCCAGACTTTTTTGTTGGTGAGCAATCAACCCTAACTGATGCATTAATGGAGGTTTTTTTGCAATGAATTTCCCTTCTTTTTTTATTATTTAGTATGCTTTTTGTTGCCTAGACTCGCCGTTACTTTCAGCCCTTAGGCACAGCCCCTCTCATCCCCCACCTCCAGCAATCACCTGATTCCTCCACTGTCACCTCTGGCTTACCCCCCAGAGGGTGGGGTTGTGGAGCTGCCTCTCCCAGGCCCGCACTACAAATTACTGGTCGGGGGGAACACTGACACCGGAGGCTAATTGGGGTTTAGAGGGAAGGGTACCATGGAGGCAATCCTGCATCAATTTTTCTCCCCTGTAAGCAGGGTGGGGATGTGCAATGACATCCAGCATCCACCCTGCCCCAAAGACTTGCTGACGTTGGTGAATTGCGGCAAATTCAGCCTCCGCTGGGAGCCACTCGTGTTCCAGGTGTACTACCCCCCTCTCCCTCCCAGAGAAGGAGAGCAGTCCTATGGACGCTCAATCCTTCTCTCCCTGGCTGGCCCTCTGATGACCTGAGTCCATTCCTGAACCCAGATCGCCAGTGTCACAAGCGGAATTCCAACCACTGTTCCGATGGGCCAGGAATTTCCCTTCTTTTTGAGAAAGTGAAATGTTGCTCATATGGTATCCATAGGTGGGAGCACAGGCCCACTGGGCCTGCACTCCCACCCACGCATAAGTGTAGAGGCATAGCACAGAAGGGCCCTGTGCTTCAAATTTTGCATAATGGGATGCACATTTGGGAGCACAGGCCCTCTGGGCCCTGTGCCCTATCCACCCATAAGTGTAGAGACATAGCACAGGAGGGACCTGTGCTCCCAGTATTGCAAGATAGTTTCTATGAGTGGAAGCATGGGCCCTCTGGGCCCTGCACTCCCACCTATCTATAAGCATAGAGACATAGTGCAGGAGGGCCATTTGCTTTTAGTTGTGCATAATGGTATCCATAGTTGGGAGCGTGGGACCTCTGGGCCCTGTGCTCCCCCACACCCATGAATGTAAAGACATAGTGTAGGAGGGCCCAGTGCTCCCACTTTAGCATAAATGGTATGCAGAGGTGGGAGCATGGGCCCTCTAGGCCCTTTGCTACCACCTACCCAAAAGCAAAGACCCATAGTGCAGGCCTAGAGGCATTCCAAGTAACCTTTGTACTGCAAATATGGCAATATCTCAATAACCATAGCAGCTTTCGAAAAAAATTCTTCACAGTTGTATTCATGACCTGGCCACCTCCACACAGGCTTAGTATACCTGAAACCTATGCTTAGCAAAAAATCCATATCTCGAACCATTTTTGATATTTAGCCGCTGAAAGGTGCCATGACTGTCACAATGTTATCCTATGAGAAAATCCACCACTTTGGAGTGCTGTAACTATGGAACCAGTGTATATTTGTTCATCAAACCAGAAAAAGGCACATCTGTGGGAAAGGGCTTGCCACCCTGCAAATTTAAGCTCAAAGGCCCTAAACTTTTTCTTCTTTGAAGTGGCAAAGAAACTGTTTTTTGGGGCTGTTTATTTGCTTTCACTTTCCGATCATATATTTTTCCCCATAGGCTATAATGGGAAAATTTAAAGTTTAATAACTTTGGAACAAATTAATATTTTTTCACGAAACCTTCAAAAGACACACCTGTGAGACAGAGGCTTCCTATCCTGAAAATGTGAGACCACAACCTAAAGCCATTTCTGAGATCCAGGTGGATAAGGAAATTAAAAAAAAACACTGATTTTTCTGTGTTTTCAACACTTAGTGTCTCAGAAACTACACTGGACAAAGGTTGGCACGTCAAGAGACCTAAACCTAGGGATAATGCATGCAACATTTCATGCAAATCCATTGAACAGTTCCAAAGTAATTAAGGTTCTCTGCCTGCAAAAGAAAACACTCTGTTTCTTTAAAACATGTCCACAAATAGTATCGCACAAAATGTGGCCTGCTAAACATCTTTCTCCCTTAGAAAATAATGGCAAAAAATACATTTTAATATCTTTTGAATGGATTCATATTTTTCACTAAACCTTCAAAAGGCACATATGTGACCCAAAGGCTTTCTACCCTGAAATGTTCGGAACAGAACATAAAGCTGTTTCTGAGATACAGGTGGACAATGAAACGTCATAAAACTGGTAAATTTAGGATTTTTTGATGCACTGTTTCTCAAACACCAGAAAACCAATTCACACAAAATCTGGCACGTCAAGAGACCTACCCCTAGAGATTATGCATGCCAAACTTTGTGCAAATCCATTGAATGGTTTCAATGTCATTAAGGTTCAAGATTATGGGTTAAACATAGAAATGTGCACCCAACCCTAATTATGCTGGTGGTACGGCACCAGTATAATATATATAGTATATTGGCACAGTAGCAGTAGTATATTAGGGTTTAGTGCAAACTTCTAAGTTAAAACCAAAACTTTGAACCTTAATAACTTTAGAACCACTGAATGGAATTGTACACAATTTGGCATGCATAATCTTCAAGGGGTAGGTCCCTTAACGTGTAGAATTTCGTGTGAAACTGTTGTGCGATGTGTGAAAGAGAAACTGTCACAAAATCCTAAATTTACCAGTTTTGTTACATTTCCTTGTCCACCTGTATCTCAGAAATGTCTTTATGTTGTGTCCTGAAATGTTCTGGGTAGAAAACCTTTGGGTCAAAGATGTGCCTTTTGAAGGTTTGGTGAAAAATTATTGATCCGTTCCAAAGTTATCAAATTTTAAACTTCCATTATTTCCTATGGAAAATGTATGTATAATGAAAGTGAAAGTACTTTTCCCTCTGCAAAAAAAACGTTGTTAATGCACCGTGAGGGATGAAGCATAAAAATAAGGAAATGTGATCTTGGGTTTCGAGCACAAGACTATGCCCCCACCTTGGCTACTCGAACACTTCACCCTCACCCTGGTCAACCTAAGTGCCCACCTCCACCCTGCATGCAGGAACAGGTGTGAGGGTGTGCCTTGGGTTGCAAACCTTAATACTCACCCCATTGTTTTATTCTGTACCCATGTCAGGTTATTAACTGTTGAAATATGGTGAGCATTAGGGTTTGCATCCCCAAGGCACACCCCTCACACTTGTTCCTATATGTATGGTGGAGGTGGGACTTAGGGTTGGAAGCTGAGGGTGAGAGTGGGGTGTTTGGGTTGGAAGCTGAGGGTGGGGGCAGGGTCTTATGCTTGGGAACCCTAAGATTGCATTTCCCTACTTTTTATACTTCAACCCTAATGGCGCATTAACAAAGTTTTTTGCAATGAATTTTCTTACTTTTTCAGATAGTATAATAGTATCCTTATTTTATGATGTGAGTGCAGGGTTCTTTTATGGGCTCCCATTCCTCCATTCAGATAGTACCATCAAATGGAACAAACAATTGCAAGCACCAAGAAGGTGGCCACACTGGGCTAGCCTCTACAAGCTCTTTTGTTTGTTCATTTGTTAATCTGTTTGAGCTATTTCGATACTATCTGGTGCCGTCCTGTGCATCTTATTGTTTATTTGTCACATTTTAAAGTTTTGCTGATTTTCCCGACTTTAGAGATCATTGTGGTTTGTCTGGTTGACTGTCTGCAATCTGTTCGGAGATTTCATAGTTTGTGCAGCTCGTATACTACCTGTGCATATTGCTGAAAGGGCTGTGGAATTACCTGAACTGAGTCTGGTGCTGGAATTGCCAGAGTTGAATTTGATGTAGAGCTGGGTCCGACGCTGTGGTGGAGGGATTGTCTTTGGCTCTGGAGACTGTGGAGACTACCATAGTTTGTGCATCTGTGTGTATGGGTGTATTTGGGTCTTTTTGAGAGTTTCCAATGATTCTTCAGTGTATGGATGAACTGACTATGCAGCATGTCTCTTGCAGTCTGCGTATTTGCTTTGGAACTGCCTGAGCCGAAATTTGTTTCTGTGCTGAAATAGATTTGCTGGTCCAGTGAGTATTGCACATAACTATGCTGCGACTTGATGTTTTGTTTGGAAAATATCTGCTTGTCTGTGAGGATTAAGAAGACCTGCTGCTCCTCGGCTGAATTTGTGTGGAGAGGTCTATTGGTATTATGGTTCTGGAGCCTGACTGCTGTAGAGAAGTCGGTTGGAGTGTTGGGGAACTAAAATCCTAACTTTTTGATGCAGTGTCGTGAGCTCTGAATCTGTGGGGAGTTTATACTACTGAACTCTTAGCCTGCATATTTGTACTGGTTTACTTATCACTGCATTTTATCCTGTGTTATTTGGATTTTGGGCAACTGAAGATGTTCATTGCAAGGTGAGCTACCTGGGGTATGCATTACTCCAGCTGGGCTTGGGAAGGGTGATACTGGTTCTGGGCCTGCCGAAGGGCGGGCATGAAACAAACAGTGCCTCCTAGGCCTACCAAGGGATTCTGCTGATGGGTGGTTTTTTTGGGGGGGGCCGTAGTCCTGATCTCAGCTGGGGTGACATTCTCCTGTACAATAGCTATTTCCCCCTGGCAAATACTTACACTGGACTTTTTACCTCTGCAAGCCTGAAAAGGCTATTATATTGAACTGGTTATGATCTAATAATATTTTAAAGATTCTTGGTGAGAGCAGAATCTTGAAATAAAATTTGATGGGCTGGGGAAGTGAGAGTTCCTTTGGCCCACAATAACAAGACATTTAAAATGGTCATTTTTAAATAATGAGGTTTATTGTTGTGACTTGCTGATCTCTTTACAGGACTTTCAGGACTTAATCAGACTATTAGTATAAGTAATTTGTTATTTATTCTATTTTTGTGGCAATAAGTGTTTGTTTAATTTAAACTGATTTGTAGTGTTGATTTGTGTATTGAATATTGTTGTAGTGAGATAGTTAATTTGATTAGTTTTAATTTTCTCATTATTTATTGATTGTTTTTTAAGATGTGCTGGGAGGGGTCTAAGATGGTCAGGTGCTATTCTCCCACTCTGCTTCGGGACTTCTGCCCTTTCCACTGCCCCCCTTTATCTGCTGGTGTCTATAGTAGATGTCGTGCATTGGGGATAGTGAGAAGGTGTTTGAGGGGTGGATGGACTGCACAGAGTGGGAGAATGGAAAGGGGTGGGCAGATAGAGATAGTGGGGACTAGTAGACACCTGGGCGAAATGGAATCAGGAGAGGGGTCCTCCCTGCCTGATCTCCATACCCAAGGGTTCTGCAAATTGTGGGCAGGTACTGCGATCCTCCTTGAAAACCCATCCAACCTGGGCGGTGTTATGTAATGCCAGGTCAGTTAGAAACAAGACCACTATTATTGCGGATCTTGTTGTAACATCTGACCTGACATGTATCACCGAGACCTGGCTTGATGAGAATGCAGGCCCTATATTGGCTTCTGCTGCTCTGGCTGAGTTCTCTGTGATACACCGTCCAAGATTGGATCATAGGGGCGGGGGAGTAACCATCTTTTTAGAATGGAGCTGGGTCTTGTAGATGTACCAGTGGGTTGCACTTGATCCTTTGAGTGTATCCTGGGAGCAGGTATAGGGTTCAGGATTCTCCTCGTCTACTGTCCAACCGGTGATGGTGGAGAATTCCTGAAGGAGTCTGGGGACTTCATCGTCAATGTGGCATTGGAGTCACCCAGGTGGTTAATACTGGGCGACTTCAGTACCTGGGTTGACGATGAACTCTCACATTTTGGGATTAATCACCTCCAACTTATGACTATGTTGAGCCTTACACAAGTGGTTACCTCTGCTACCCATTTAGGAGGTCACTCATTGGATCTAGTGTTTCTACTGGAGTTGGAGGTCATGCATTTGGGGGTGGAACCAAATGTGTGGATGGACCATCATACCATAAGATTCAGCTTCAGGGCACCCCCAAATAGGAAAGGAAGGAAGGGAAGGGAACATTGTTTAACCAGAAGTAGCACACTAAGCTGAAGCTTGTTTCTAGATGCGACCTGGGAGCACAAGGAAGTTAAGTGACTTGCTCAGGATCACACAGTATGGACCTAGGTGGCTGTGGGATTCAAACCCAGGTCTCCAGATCTGTAGCTCAGAGCCTTAAACCACTGCACTATACTGCCTCCTCAGGCCTGCCCCTACAGAGATGGTCCAGTATTGCCCTTTAAGGGGAGTTACCCCAGAGCGTCTATTGGCGGTACTGGACCTATCAGGTATTTCAACTGAGTGCATGGGTCCAGGGGATCTTGTTCTTGCCTATAATAAGGTGGTGGGTGAGGCCCTGGATGTAATTGCTCTTGTCTGCATTTGCCCAGTCACTCAGCACCCAAGGACCCCATGGTTTGATGGGTCCTTAAAGGAGCTGAGGAGAGGGCTTGGTGGAAATCCAGCCTGGATGCTGACAGTTTTAGATTGATGGACCATTATGGTATCTATCAATCAGCAATCACCCGTAAGAAGGCAGAATTCCTTTCTAGGGAGATTGCTGCTAGGTGGAACCGACCAGCTCAACTCTTCCAGACTGTGGGCAGATTGTGCAATCCACTCTGTCTACAGTCTGGAAGAGATTTTTCACAAATAAAGTGTGATGAGCTTGCTCGGTTTTTCACAGATAAGATTACCAGCATTAGGTGGGG
This sequence comes from Neoceratodus forsteri, assembly GCA_016271365.2. Lineage (NCBI taxonomy): Eukaryota > Metazoa > Chordata > Ceratodontiformes > Ceratodontidae > Neoceratodus > Neoceratodus forsteri. The sequence goes on along the minus strand of CM028131.1, from coordinate 908,629,969 downwards.
GCATCGACCCAGCTCCCTCTTTAAGGGATTGCGGTGATTGGTGGGAGGAAACAACACTCGTGCTAGCTGGCTTGACTTTAGTAGGCCGGAGTTCATGGATATTGTAAGGGTTGTTCTGACTGTATGACCAACCATCTGTAGTTTGGATCTGGGCCCTATGCCACTATTGTTCGGTTGCGCAGATGTTATCTGCCCGATCCTTGCTGAAATGGTCTGGAAGTATTTGGAGCAGAGGGGGTCTTTCCTGATCCCCTAAAGGAGGCAGTCGTTAGACCACTCCTTAAAAAACCTTCACTGAACCCAGACTGTTTAGCTAACTTCAGACCTATCTCTAACCTGCCCTTTGTGGGTAAGGTTATTGAAAAGGTGGTTGCGCTACAGCAGGATGACCATCTTACAAATCACAATATCTATGATACTCTCCAGTCAGGGTTTAGGAAAAGACATAGCACTGAGTCCGCCCTTGTCTGGGTTTTAAATGATGTCCTAATTGCGAGAGATCGAAAGGCTAGTACTATTCTAGTCCTTCTTGATCTCTCTGTGGCGTTTGATACTGTGGACCATGGTGTGCTTTTGGAGCACCTGCAGCTTTTTTGTGGACAGTCTGGTACAGTTCTACATTGGTTTCAATCTTTCCTCACAGGCCAGATGCAGAGGGTTGTCACTGGAATTTATTCCTCTGACGCCATCTCTCTGTCCTGTGGGGTGCCGCAGGGTTCCATTTTGGCGCCCATGTTGTTCGTAGTCTATATGCTGCCATTAGGAGATATCATTAGGTGATATGGTCTGGGTTTTCACTGCTATGTAGATGATACCCAGCTGTATTTGTCCTTTAATCCAAGACAGGATGATGCGATCTCTATGCTTAACAGCTGTCTATCCGAAAACAAAGAGTGGATGAGTGCCAGCTGGCTGAGGTTAAACCCAGATAAGACCAAGGTGTTGGTTGTGGACCCGGGTAAACTTGATGTGGGTCATAGGGCTGGGGTTCCATCAGGCCTATGGCTTGATGGTGTCCAGCTCTCGACCTCAGACCAGGTACGTAATCTGGGCGTTATCATTGATGATGGTTTGACCCTGAAATCTCAGGTGTCAGCCATTGTCAAGTCCTCTTTTTACCATCTCAGAAATAGCTCCAGGGTGGAACACCTGGTTCCTCTGCCTGACCTTCCTACCTTGGTCCACGCCTTCGTGACCACCCACCTTGATTACTGCAATGCCCTGTACCTAGGGCTACTGGGGGTTGATATCCGCTGCTTGCAGCTAGTGCAGAATGTAGCAGCCAGGCTTTTGACTGGGACATCTAGAAGTAGTCATATTACGCCTGTGCTGCGTAGACTGCACTGGCTGCTGGTTCACTGGCGGATCACCTTCAATGTTGGGTTACTGACCTATAAAGCCCTACATGACCAGGGACTGCAGTATCTGTAAGATCTCCTTACTCCCTACTGTCCCTCTCGTTCACTCCGATACACCGATGAGGAATTGATAGAGATTCCCAGGGTTCATTTAAAGACATCCGGGGCATGTGCATTCTCCTACGCTGCCCCTGCCCTGTGGAATTCTCTACCTCACCGGATACGAGGCTGCCTGACCGTCGAGAGCTTCAAGTCAGAATTCGAAACCTTTTTGGTTTTAAAATCTCATGGAGAATGATTTTATTACTGTTTTATGTTTGTGTTTTAAATGTTGCTTTATTTGTACAGCACTCTGGTTTTTGAAAAGCGCTTGAAAAATAAATTTTACTTACTTACTTACAGAATTCTGGAGACATTATAACAGTATCCTTATTTTACGGTGGGACTACCATGTCTCCAATAAGACAGTATAACATTATCCTTATGTTATGGTGGGACTGCAAGGTCCTTTGGGCCCTGCACTCCCATCTCTACATTGAGAAAATATACTGTAACAGTATCCTTATGTTACAGTGGGAGCATAGGGCCCTTTAGACCCTGCACTCCCATTTGAGCAAATTACATAACTTATGCACGATACTGTTGTATTTTGTGCAAATTACATAATTTACACAAAATACAACAGTATCTTGTGAAAGTTATGTAACTTGTGTAAATTACAACTTTTGTACCTGACAGTATCTTGCGTAAGTTATGTAACTTGCGCAAATTACAACTTTCCTGCCTGACATATACATTTTCCCATAGGAAATAATGGGAAACTACAAGTTTAATATCTTTTGAATGGATTACAGTTTTTTCACCAAACCTTGAAAAGGCAAATCTGTGTGGCAAAAGCTTTCAACTCTGAAAATTTCAGACGACTACATCAAGCCATTTCTGAGATACAGGTGGACAAAGAAATGTAAAAAAAACTGGTACATTTAGGATTTTTTGATGCTCTGTTTCTCAACCACCACAAAACCAATTCACACAAAACTTAGCATGTCAGGTGACCTTCCCATAGAGATTGTGCATGCCAAATGTCATGCAAATCCATAAAACAGTTCCAGTTATTAAGGTTCAAAAATTCAGGTTTAACGTGTTGTATTGTACTCAAATTACATAACGCACAAGATACTGTTGTATTTTGTGCAAATTATGTAATTTGTACAAAATACAAAAGTATATTGTGCAAGTTATGTAACTTGTGCAACTTACAGCTTTTGTGTATGACATATAAATTTTCCCTTAGGAAATAATGGGAAATTAAAAGTTTAATAACTTGTGAATGGAATAATGTTTTTTTCATCAAACATTCAAAAGGCACATCTGCGAGGCAAAGGCTTTCTACCCTGAACCATTCAGATCACTACTTCAAGTTGTTTCTGAGATACAGGTGGACAAAGAAATGTAAAAAAAACTGGTAAATCTAGGATTTTGTGATGCTCTATATCTCAAAAACCACACATTCAATTCACACGAAGTTTGGCACATCAGGTGACCTACAACAAAAGATTGAGTATGACAAATATTATATAAATCCATTGATGGGTTGAAAAGTTATTAAGGTGCAAAGTATGCATAACTGGATGACTGTGTGAAAAGTACTTTCACTTTTATTATACATAAATATTTCCCCATATGACATAATGGGAAATTCAAAATTTAATAACTTTAGAATGGATTCATATTTTTTCACCAAACCTTCAAAATGCACATCTGTGACCAAAAAGCGTTCTACCCTGAAAATGTCAGACCACAACATAAAGGCATTTCTGAGATACCGGTGGACAAAAACATGAAAAAACTGGTAAATCTAGGATTTTTTGACAGTTTCCATCTCACAAACCACGCAATGGATTTGCACACAATTCTGCATGTCAAGGGACCTAAACCTGGAGGGTATGTATGCCAAATGTAATGCAAATCCATTGAGTGGTTCCATAGTTATTATGTTTCAAAGGTTTGGATATTACATTGAAGTTTGCATTCAACCCAAATACACTGGCGCTTCCGCACCAGTATTATAAATAGATAGATAGATAGATAGATAGATAGATAGATAGATAGATAGATAGATAGATAGATAGATAGATATAGATAGATATAGATATGGATATATATATGTTTATTGGGCTCCTCCATAACCTGTTTGGACCAGCACTCCCCCTCTCCATCCATATTTTATTGGCTTGTGTCCCTGCACTGCAGGGTCCTTGTTAGAGATATACAGTAGTTGTGAATAGATTGCACTCTGAACCTGCATTGATCCAATAACTCAGGATGGTATCTCTTTCATTGGTCAGGTTCCCTCTGAGGTGTTGCAATAATATCCCCATATTAGAAAGCAATGAAGCTTGGCTACATTATCCAAATCATCAGGGGCTTGTACAACCTTGTGTACAAATACACCATAACAATTAAATCATTATGTACATATGTCAAGTATCTTGGTAGTCTAGCACCCCCTCTAAACCCGATCACCAATCACCGACTCAAGTTGCACATTTCTGCCCACACAATAACAAGTCGGCAACTCCCACGCCAGCCATGATCTCACAAGGGATTTATGTATGTATCCCTTGTGGTCCAGCAGACTGCTGCAGCTCTGATCCCTTGTATATTGCAACCCCCCACATACCTGGTGGTCTAGTGGACCCCCCACCTCGCAGTGCCTACCACCTCGCTCTCCCCTCCCATAAACAAGCTGATGACTGGCACAGCCCACTGCATACCTCTGTGGCCAGCCACCAACTGAGCAATGAATGAGCATGTACTGAATACACGCTCATTCATAGCTCAGTCAGCACCTGGCCGCAGAGGTGTGTGGTGGGTTGAGCCAGTCACTGTCTCATTTATGGGAGGAGGTGTGGGGTGGTGGACACTGCTGGGTGGGGGCCTGGGGGGCCACTAGATCACCAGGTAGTTTGATGAAGACTTTTTGGGGGGGATCAGGGCTGTGTCTGACCAAGGGACCATCGGGGCTGCTACCATTCTTAGTGATGGTGATCGAGGCTCGGGGGGTGGCAATACACTACATGGCGGTGGTGGTACTATGTTCCTCATGTGTTGGAGATCGGGGCTTTTGGGGAGCACTAGACTACTAGGGATTATAGTGCTGCTTATGTACACTGCATGTGAGATTGGGGTTTGGGGGGGCACTGGACTACCAAGGATATTGACAGTTTGACCACCTGACTGTGTCCATGATCAAAGATCAGGGAGGATCTCTTGGACAAGTTTGCCCAAGGTTATTGCCACCAATTCATAGGTGGTAATTCATGCAGTGCTACATCTGGTACTATCACCTGTTGTGCAGCACTATAAATTTCAGTATAGCACTGTATCCCTATGCATGTCCCCACCCCTCCCTTTTCCTCATACATTATTTTGTAGTGCTGGTGCTAACACATTTGCCAGTGCTAATTACATGTAGGCTTTTGAATATTGCAGCTGGGTGCAAATTCAGCACAAATCCGACACTACCTCTTTGAGCCTGGTGCAAAGCTTTGAATATATAGCCCCAGAGGTGGTAGAAACACAGGAGCAGGTAATTGTTTTCTCTTAGGAAATACCAAGAGCTAGATATTCAAAGCTTAGCACTGGGGCAAAGTAGCACTGCACAGTGTGCAAAAATAGCCCAGATCCATTTGCACACTGTATTCAAAAGAATGGTCCAGGGGCTAAATCAGTTGAATACAGTGTGCAAACGAAGGCATGCAAACAGGGCTGAGAGTTCAGTGCAGAAATAGCTCAGCAAATAAGATAGCTCTGAATATAACAACTGGCAGTGCTAACTGCAACAGCATCCCAGTGCACACAGAGGTGGAGGAAGGCAGTGTTGCAGCATGTGTAAATGTGTGTGAGATCCCCGAAGTGGTGCAGAACAACTGCAAACAACATTGCAGGCCACACATTGCAGAACTGTGCTATGGTGTTGAGAGATTTGCCCGGGGCTAACTCATTTGCATGGTGCTAACACATTATCCCTGTGCAAACACATTAGTCCAGAGCAAACTTTTGCTATATTTAAAGCTCCTATGCAAATGAGCCTACTCAGGCAATCTGTGAGCAACAGCCACATTAGCATCTCATTATTGCCTGCTTTGCATGCACTCCAATGTAATTTGCCCAGCGCTGTTGCATGGAGCACACAGCTCCACCTGTTGGTCAGACTGGAACTACAGGTCGGTAGCTGCAAGCTTGGATGTGCACACAGCTCCACTTGTATATCAGACTGGAACTGCAAGACAGTAGCCGCAGGCTGGGTTGTGCGCACAGCTCCACCTGTATGCCAGACCTCAGCAACAGTTTTGTAGTTGCAGGCAATGGGTGTTGGCAGGCATACTCAGTGTACTCTGCTGAGTACAGTAAAATCTGGACAATCCAGGGGCAACATGAGCTACAGGCCAGGGCAAAAAACTCAAATAGCGCCTGCTGTACTTGATGGTCTGTTGTCCCCTCCATAGATACTTATGTGTGAGTTTGTGGATGGTGTTTGGAACATGTGTTGGTGCTACACATAGAGGATATGACTGCATGGGTGACCTGATCAGGTCTGCATGCACTAATGCTGGTGTGAATGGACTTCTGTAAGGTGGCCTAGTGGCCCCCAAACCTCGATCCTCCATACGTATTGTGAGCTATAATATATATATATATATATATATATATATATATTATGTATATATATATATATATATATAATATCATAATATCATTGTCCGTGGAAGTCCATTGCCCTCCACCCCAATCCTCCATACATGTTGTGATATAAATATATATAAAAATGCATTAATGCTCTAGTTAGGGAGAAAGCCACAAAAGCAGGAAATGTGGCGTTAGGGTTTTCAAAGCTAACACGCACACCCACACACAAACAGGCAGAGGGTGTGCCATAGGGTCATCGGCTAACATGTACTATAAAGAGAGATTGAGAAAACGTAATGTGTACACCATGGAAGTGAGAAGGGAAAGGAGGATATGATAAAAACTGGGTAGAGGGTGACAGTGAAAAAGCAGGGATACTGAATGAATATTTCTGCTCAGTATTCGCCAAGGAAGAGGAGGGGGAGATACCTAAACCAAACAAGAGAAACACTCTGAAGATGGGGGGTCGATACCAGTCCATTTACAGAAGAAAGGGTTCTGAAAGAACTAATAAAATTGAAGGTGGACAAAGCAATGGGGCCTGATGCGATTCACCCAAGAATTCTAAAGGAACTAAGGGTAGAACTAGTGACACTGCTGACTGTTCTCTTTTTCATGGGAGGATGGGGTGGTACCTGAGGACTGGAGGAGGGCAGATGTGATTCCTCTTCACAAAAGTGGGAGCAGGACAGAGGCAGGAAACTACAGACCAGTTAGTTTGACCTCAGTGGTAGGGAAAGTGATGTAATCATTTCTGAAGGAAAGAATTGTTGATTACCTAGAGGCCAGTGGGGCACAGGACTCAAGACAGCATGGATTCACAATGGGAAGGTCATGTCAGACAAATCTAATAGATTTCTTTGACTGAGTGACCAAAGTAGTAGACCAGGGAGGGGCTGTGGACATGGTCTACCTAGATTTTAGCAAGGCATTTGATACAGTTCCACATAAAAGATTAATACACAAGTTAGCCAGCCTTGGAGTGGGTCCCAAGGTGGTAACCTGGATAAAAAATTGGCTAGACAACAGGACGCATAGGGTAGTAGTAAATGAAATCCACAGTGAAGAAAGGAGGGTTACTAGTGGGGTACCGCAGGGTTCAGTCCTAGGACCGGTCCATTTTAATGTCTTTATAAGTGACATTGCAGAGGAACTGGAAGGAAAAGTATGTCTCTTTGCAGACGACACAAAGATCTGCAACAGGGTTGATACACAAGATGGAGTGGAAAGGATGAGAAGGGACTTGGCAAGGTTGAAGGAATGGTCAAATGTATGGCAGCTCAGAGTCAATACAAAGAAGTGCAAGATAATGCACCTGGGAAACAAAAACCCAGGGAAAGAGTACACAGTGGGGGTGAGATACTGACAACAGTAAAAATGGAAAGGGATCTGGGGCTAATTATATCAGATGACCTAAAGGTGGGCAAGCAATGTGAGAAGGCAGTAAGGAAGGCTGGGAGGATACTGGGATGCATAGGGAGAGGCATCAATAGTAGAAAACAGGAAGTTGTTATCCCTCTGTACAGACAGTTGGTGAGACCCCATCTGGAGTACTGTGAGCAGTTCTGGAGACCCCATCTCTGCAAAAACATAGACAGAGTGGAGGCTGTCCAGAGGAGGGCAACCAAAATGGTGCAGGGTCTGCACCAGAAGACATATGAAGAAAGACTAAAGGAGCTTAATATGTATACCCTTGAGGAAAGAAGGGAGAGAGGGACATGTTAGAAACTTTCAAGTACCTCAAGGGAATCAACAAAGTCCAAGAGAATAGCATCTTTCAGAAAAAGAGATGTGCAAGAATAAGGGGACACAATTTGAAGATAAAGGGGGGACGGCTCAGAGGTAATGTGAGGAAGTATTTTTTCACAGAGAGGGTTGTGGATGCATGGAACAGCCTCCCTGAGGAGATCATGGAGTCAAGAACAGTGGGAATTCAAAATGTGTGGGACAGACATAAGGCAGTCCTAGTGGGGGGGGGTAGGAGGAAGTAAGCTGTTAGTTAACTAGGATCTGCAGCTTTATCTGTTGAGTAGGAAAATGGGCAGACTAGGTGGGCCAAGCAGTTCTTATCTGCCGTCACATTCTATGTTTCTATGTTAACACCTTACATGGGTGAATAAGGTACAGGAAGGAAGTAATATCAGAAAAAAGATGTATAAGAACAACAGGACATGCTGTGAAGCTAGAAGGGGGTAGGATTAGGAAGAATGTGAGGAAGTACTTCTTCACAGAAAGAAACATAGAAACATAGAGGTTGATGGCAGATAAGGATCGAAAGGCCCATCCAGGGATTTGTGGAATAGCCTACCAGCCAAGGTGATGGGGGAAAAACAGTGATGGATACAAGAATGCATGGGATATGCATAAGTCGGTCTTGGTGAAAAGAAATGGGGGGATGAAAGAAGAACCACAGATCAAACAGGTTGTACGGTGGCACTGTAGGTAGGGAAAAATGGACAGACTACGTGGGCCAAGTAGTCCTTCTCTGCAAACAAATTCTATGTTTCTATATTTCTCTGTTTGCTTATATGGGCAGTGCTCAGCTATTGTGTTTTAATGTCATCAGCTTGCAGAATTTGTATTGCATTAGTTTTCTTTCCTTTAATGTATTGATTATCCTGGTAGATATTTGATGATGTTAGAATATCATAAATTCCTGCTTTAAAGATTGAATTCATTGCAGCTTGTCTGTGTGTGCAGCACCTTTTCTATGATGGCAGGGGAGGGACAGAGCCATTTTGTGGGCTCAAATGAGGGAGGTCTCACAAATCAAGGACAGCTGAGAGGTATGCCATGAATCTGATCTAACCAGTAGGCAACACTGCTGCAGGGGACCTCCTGTAGGCATCTGTGTTGATGGACTGATAGGCAAGGCACTGTATCACCAGTTATGCAATACATATTGAATTCCATGGGAATTGCAAGTCCATTTCAAGGACCTCCATTCTCCACACTGCCACTAAAAAGCAGTGGCAGAGGATAAGGCTGTGGTATCTAGTTTCACCCTTTGCAAATTCCTTTTCTAACAAGCTATTATTTCTTTCTTTCTCTCCCTACTGTATATTTGATTTTATAATAGAGAATGCATGAGAACTATGAGAGCACACAACCTTTTTATTCACAGCCAGAACCTGTTTTGAATCACTTGTTAATATCTGTCAGTAGGTACTGAAGAAGCCTTATAATAATAGAAATGCAGCCGCAGAGAGCAACATTTTTGTAACTTGCAGTCTATTAATCTGTTCCAGCCCGACCTGAAATGATTTCCTGTTTGAGTGTGATGGATCTGGGATTGATTTGACTACATCCCTTCAATGTTGCCTTGATTGGGGATATTTCATAGAATTCATGGTTTGGGGTGCCCCTTTCCTGTGCTGAGCATTTTGACCCCTGTGTCAATGCCGGATAAGGTGATTTTTAGATGGTACCCATAACAATGGAATCCGCACCCCCCCCCCCAGCCAGGCAGAGCCATAGATGAGAAGGACCCATCCATAATATCTGATTGTCATTTTGTTTCCAAATTTAAATAACATTATGTTCATATCCCTTACTTTTGGTATGTGTTGGGGGTGGGTAGGGGCAGAATGGAATCTGGTTTGCCTGGAGGTGAGGATGCACATGTTCTAGTTTTACTCTTTGTACATCAATAACACCCCCCTCTCCCACCGCTGACAAAAACACACAATATGTAGCATGCAAAATGGCAGATATGAGCTGCAGTTTGCATGGTGAGCAGCCACAGTATTCTGCAACAGCCAGGAAGGAACCTTGTCTCCCATTTGCAAATCATGCTGTATGCATTAAACCAATCATTGGCATCGGTTGGCATCGTATTCCAGGACTCTTACTATAAGAGCAAGCTAACAGTTCCTGAGAAATGTGAGTCAGTTGTGTTGCTGGGGATGTGTCCCCCTTGAACCACCACTCACCATGCTTCTCAACCCCCCTGCCTCACAAATCGAGACACTTAGATAAGTAGATAGGCAGACAGATATACAGATATAGCTATAGATATATAAACATAGCTGTAGCTGGGACAAATCTAAAAAGCTGCTGTGAAGCTGCTACAATGCCTGGGTTAACAAATTTTCTGCAGGAGAACTTGACTGTATCAATAATCATTACCCTTATTTGATGCTTAAAATCTCTTCTCAGTGACAGAAATGCCAAATCAAGGGCTATTATGAGAGGGACTGTGTGCCATAAACTCACTGAGTCACCCATTCAACATCCCCGATATGCTACTGAGTTTCAGGTTTTAGAGGGTTTAAACAGACCATATACACTACTGATGCTCCCTTGCCAAGGAGGATGCGCTGGGCATGTTGCACTGAGGGAGGCAGAGTCCTTCTGGTAACTATGGCTAGCTGCCCAGAACAATTTGTGCATATAAGTGAAATTGCATACAACCAGAATTACCATTGTTGTCATCTGATGTGCAGCCATTCTGTTATAAGCCCACATAGATGAGTTTTTCTGTGTGTTATTAACTTTTGTGTCTCTGTTTGATAGTTTTTTTTTAAATCCACAAACCAGTTCAAATCAGATGACTCTGCTGTTCTGTTATTACCCCACATAGACACGCTTTTCTATGTACAATTAGCTTTTGTGGCTCTGCTTGACAGTGTTTTGATTTCTTTTCTACACAAAATCAGTTAACATCAGACAACTCTCTGCTGTTCTGTTATTAGACCACATAAATGTGCTTTTCTGAGTGATATTAACTTTTGTGGCTGTTTGATAGTGTTTGTTTTTTAGCCACAAAATCTGTTAAAATAACAACAGAATCCACCCCCCCAGCTAGTTCAAATAATATGTACTAATTTTTTGAGACATAAAATTACATTTAAAGAGAAGGGAAGAGTACAAGGAGTTGGGCAGGAATTGGTGGTGGTGGTGTTGGTGGGGGGTTACTGCATGTGATATGCTGAATGTCTGCAACTTTTTATTCACTAACACTTTTAAGGATCACAATTAGGCATAATGGTAACTGTGGATTTACACCCCCCCCCTTCTGTTACAAGTGTCCTGTTAGCTGTAGCACTGTTCCATAAATGTAGCCTCTTGGACCAGCAGATTTATTGTACAACCTGGACAGTCAGGCATTTTTTATTATTATTGTCATAGCAGACACTGACAGTTTATAACAGTGTACTAATAACAATATCTATTTTTTGTCTTGCCGAAATGTGACTTTGGGGAAAGAAACAAGCCATGCTAGTCCAGTCCCCTTGATTTTCTGTTTTCTCTGTCAGTAGCAGCTGGGTTTCCAAATCCCACACTTTTATTGCATAACAAAGAAAAGCAGTACCTCACAATTACACTAAGCCCTGGGAGGACCCACATTTAGCTGTTATTCAATGCCTGATACAGACATCCTTTTGAGGACCCCCCACACACACACACATACACATGGAGCTGTATTTCTATGATGGATTTGTCTGGCAGTTTGGAGCTGCATGACAAACATGCACTACCCAGGAGTCTTTGCTGTGAGCTAATTGATTTTTTTATATTTATTTGCTTCCTACCTACCCAAAATAGGATTTGATAATGAATATGTTTAGGAGTTTGGGTGGGAGTACATCACTACACATGACTGCAACCTCAAGGGAAGGAAAGATCCTGCCTTTATTAAATTAAGTTAATCAAGTCAAATTAAATGGTCTGGCACTTTGAAGGACATAGTGTTGCAGAGATAGCTTTTTGTGTTTAAATTTTCACCTTTACTCAGTAAGTCAGGACTGCAGTGCTTTTTTTTCTTTTTCTTTTTTAGATCAGCGTACTAGCAAAAGGGAAACTGTTAGGGTCTGCCCTTTATCTACATTTTAAGCTGTGACCTTTGGGGATGACTAGTTCTTTAGATGCAGAATTGGAAAATTGGACATAAAAGTCGCATAGCAGCTTGACAGCAGAACCCATCCCCTGTATAGCTTTAATTCTGTCGTGTGGACCCAGTCAAGGCAATAAGCTTGATGGTAACAGGCTGATCTATATCCTCCCCCACCTCCCCCACCAACTCTTATAAATGGAGGTGCATGCTGTTCTATGAGCTTCATTTTTTTATTATTTTGTTTAGTACATGTATATTTCTTGACAGTACTGCTCTTCATACTCATTGACTTTTCTAGCTGTGGCACTTCCCTATGGTGCTGTCCTCCATCTTAAAATGTTTACCTTGCAGTTGACAGGCCTTACACAAGGTTTTCTTTTACTGAGCCCTAATCAGCTTGTGAGAAAAGTTATTTGTTATTTGAATCCTTAGGTAACTTTAACTTTGCAAACCAATGCTATTAATTAAATGTCCCCGATTGATGACTACAATAAAAACAACTATCAGCTCATTATAGTGGCTTCTGCAACAGATGTACCCTTGTAAAATGAAAGATATAAGAAACCATATGATCATTTGAACAGGCATATAACCATCACAAAAACACAGATAAACAGTAGTGAGTCAGTAAACAGTGTCTCTTCAGTGTGCAAGGCTTTTCTCTCCAACCGGCATCTGTTTCAGAGACCTGTTGGGATTTTGTGAATATTTCAAAAATAGATAGACGGATGGATGATAAAAGACAGATGCAGACAGACAGAGATCTTTTAATTGTCCTCTTATCTGAGGATTTTGATTGTTTTAATAATATGTACTAATCTTTTGAGACATAAAATTTACATATAAAGAGATGAGAAGAGTGCGAGTTGTTGGGCAAGAATTGTTGGGCGGTTACTGCGTGTAATATGCTGAATGTCCACAACTTGTTAAAACATTCCACTAATATATTAAAGGATCACAATTAAGTATAATGGTAACTGTGGATGTATGCCAACCCTCCTTCTGTTACAAGTGTCCTGTTAGTTGTAGCACTGTTCCATAAATGTAGCCTCTTGGCTGAGCAGATGTATTTTTAAATTTGTATAGTCAGGCATATTTTATTTTTATTTGTCATATTCTTACATGCTCATTCAGACCGAGCGCAGTTGGTGGCTGGTGGTGGTCTGAGCCAGCCACCGGCTTGGTTATGGGATAGGAGAAGGCACTGCCAAGTGGGGGTGGGGTCCTCTAGACCACCAGGTATATGGGAGGTGACAATTATGGGGGATTGGAGCTGGAACGGTCTACTGGACCACCAGGGATTAATTAATGTGCGTTATGGGTGATCGGGGATGGGGGGGCTAGACTGCCAGGGATATTGCTGTGCTATATCTATGCATTTACTAGGAATCAGGGATCAGGGCAACATTCACAGGCAGTGAGCGGTGATACTGCATCTGTTAGTTAAGCCATTCCACTGCTATGGGTGGTGAGGCATACATTGTTGAATCTGCAGCCTAGCCTTGATGTGGCTGGAGATAGATCAAGCTGTGCATTACTTAAACACATGATTACAATCTTCTACAGATATAGACACATTGCTACCATTGAGCAATCTCCAGAATCTGGAATAGCCGTAATGCTGGACCCACACTACAAATGTGGCATTACATCCACACTGGAGTGCGGAAATAATCAGGTTCAAAATCTCACTGGACAGCTGGTCAGATTGGTTCATGGGGCATAGATGTCACATGCAAAGTTTTATAACCCACAGCATAACGAGACTGAAGGTCATTGTGGCCACAGTGCCTCTAGTAAGGTGGCTGCACAACAAGGGCTGGTGTCAGCTTTACAGTTCCCCATTAACCCACTGTGGGGGGCCTTGTCCCAAGTTGGAATTTGTGACCGATAGAAAGGGGTGAATAGGTGGACAACTCATCAGTATTGCATACATCACAAAGTATTGTTGAGGCATATTTGGCAGAAAACAGGCATCTGACAATACTGGATGATCTTCTGGTGTACTGTAGTGGCAAAGTGAATGAATGGCCAGCACTGACATCAATAACACTGAAGTACCTGACCTGCCCACCCTCTAGTGTAAGTGTGGAGAGGGTATTCAGTTCTGTGGGGGCCATTGTGCATTACCATTGTACTAAGCTATCACCTACAAATGTAAGCATGCTGACATTTATCAAATGAATGAAGGTCACATTCCAAGTAGGACAAACACATCTATGTTTGTACCCAGTCACGATGATGGTGTTGATGATGGTGGTGCTGATGAGGGTGAAGCAGACCATCTTGGTGGCAGCGTCAAATGGTGTTCCATTGAGGTTGATAATGTGCTCATGGAAAAATAATTTCCAAGTGGGGACAACTGCAGCATTGAGGATTGTGAGGGCTGCTTCCTCATTGATGAGGATGAGGATGTTAGTGGAAGTGCATAAAGAAAAAAATGGCATTAAAGTACTTCTTCCTGTTCTAAGTTTCATAATGACATGTCATTAGAGTTTGCCTTTACCTTCCTTGACTTTGTCAGTACAGTTCCCAGAATGTGTGCAGTCATAATTACCTGCAGTAATCTAAATACATGTCAGCTTGTAGCCAATTACATCATGCTGATTGAATGACAGATATCCGGACACTGAAATACATAAGATCCCAATCAGCCACTCTACTTCTTGAGAGAAAGAGAAAGACAGACAGACCTTGTGCTTTGCCCAATATAAGAACCCGCAGTCAACCACAGCCACCATGCTTCTTGAGAGAGAGAGAGCAACAGACAGACCTTGTACCTTTGACCAATATAAGAACTCACAGCCAGCCACAGCCACCCTGCTTCTTGAGAGAGAGGGAGAGACCTTGTGCCTTGCTTGTAAAGCACTTTGGGCTACACTGTGTATGAAAAGTGCTATATAAATGCTGATTCTTCTTCTTCTTTTTCTTGAGAGAGAGAGAGAGAGAGAGAGAGAGAGAGAGGCCTTGTACCTTAGCCCAATATAAAACCCACAGCCAGCCACAGCCACAGCCACCCTGCTTCTTGAGAGAGAGAGAGGCAGACCTTGTGCCTTAGCCCAATTTAAGAACCCACAGTCAGCCATAGCCAAGATGCTTCTTCAGAGAGAGAGAGAGAGAGAGAGAGAGAGACAGACTGTGTGCCTTAGCCCAATATAAATACTCACAGCCAGCCACAGTCACCCTGCTGAGAGAGAGAGAGAGAGAGAGAGAGAGAGAGAGATAGACAAACTTTGTGCCTTTGCCCAATGTAAGAACCCACAGCCAGCAAGCAAGCATGACTGGACATCAACTGTGCATGCAACAAGTGACATCCATCCAAAAAGTACCATCTGGCTTGTCCAGCTCATGCCACATACAGTACTGGCTGCCAAGATAATATTTGTTTTGTGATGCCATGGTGAGTTCATTTCCTATAAATATGCATTAATTTATTTCTTCTTGTCCCACTTTAGTACCATAGTCATTTTTGCAGAAATTTGGTTTATATTGTCACCATCATTAGCCAGAATATCTGCATGTTTCAGAAATAAAATCTCCAAATTTAGCACCGTTGTTTTAAATTTGGTAATTACAATAATTTATTCTGAATTTATAGGCATTCCAGCATTCAGTAATGGTGGTCTATTCTTTTAAAAAAGTTAATTTGTTGTGTTAGATAATTGTTTTCAAATATATCCACATGATCGCTAAAAGATTTTATGAGAACAAGTAACATCAAAATACTTGTGCCACAGTGAGCAATAATTTCTAATGTTGGTTGTTATCTCTGGTTATTTCCCTGAAGGTGTTGCACTACAAGCCTGGCTGCAGCCAGCAAAGCATCATCACACAGTTAACATTACACTTGTCAAGAACATCAGTAATTTACAGTATGTATGAATCTTATTTACTATGTTTTTCACTTGAATTGTGTTGTTAATCCTTTTTTTCACTGTTTTATACAGGTACTCACTATGCCACTATGGCCAAATACAGGCAAGTGATTTTCAATTTTTCTTCTCAGATAACTGTTTCAGTTTGCAATCGTACTGTCCAAACAAAACCCAGATGGAGCCACGTCTTGAAATATATGAGCAAGTGCTAGCTGAGAATAGGAACAAGTGGCGAACACAGAAGGCAGAACTCAAGAAGCCAAACCAGCAAAATTTAAACTCAGTGCTCCATACATACTAGAGCAAAACTGAATAAATGAAACAAAGCAAGTAAGGTGTGCAACAAAAGCTCCTGAGTCCACAGCACTAACCACAGTGCTTCGGGTCTTGTCATGACCCTTCGTCAGGAGGTGTGGCCAGAGATGTTCAGACTCTCATTTTATTCGGTGAAATTAAAGTGGAACATACATACATACTCAGTGTTTTTTCATTACATTTCTCAGTGCACTGCTGGCACACTGGTAAGACACAATACTTTAACAACATTTGAAACTTTACTTTACCCTGTTATTTAAAATAACTTATTTCTGACAAACACTGGTAATCAAATAGTTATTTGAAATAATAAAATGAGAGACTGTGCACCTCTGGCCACACCACTGATGAAGGGTCATGAGAAGACCCTAAGTGCTGGGGTTAGTGCTGTGGATTCAGACACTTTTGCTATGCACCTTACTTGCTTTGTTTCATTTATTAAATTTTGCTCTGGTACATGTGGAGCAGTGAGTTTAAATGTTGCTGGTTTTGTTTCCTGAGTGCTGCGATCTGTGTCTGCCAATCGTACAGTCCTAGGATCAAAATGATACAAAGTACTATAAATGCACCAACGACGCCATTGCAGTGTTGCCAAGTAAATTATTTAATGTGAAGGTACGTATCAGTCTGATTTCCTCTTGACTTTATTTTTCCTTTCTTTTTCTTTTTTTTCCTTGTTTTTTGCAGAGGTGAAGTATTCAATTGTGGTCAAATACAGGCCAGATAATATCTCTTTTTCTACACAGATGAGACAGGTGTACTTCAGTATGCAAGGAGTCTACAACGTGTATTCCTGGTCAGGACTGTAAGACACTGGTCTAGTGCATGTTACTAAGCTTGATTATTTTATTCACAGGCATTTAGTAATAGCTGTGTATTTGAAGCTGGATACAACAAAAGGCAGGACAAGCACCCTTGGGTACTGAATACAGTACAGGATGAACTTTAATTAATTTCTGCTTCATCTGTTTGCAGGTAACATCAAGGTGCTGCAGACCTGTGGTATGTTCCAGTCTCAAAATGCACTTAAGACCTAGAAAGAAGACAAAAATATAAGGAAAATTTTTTTCCGATGAGGCAACTCCTCCACCTCAAAAAACAAAAATATTTACATTTCATGGCTTGCAACTGTAATACTACCAAAGACAACAATCAGACACATGCAGAACCCATCTACGGTGGCAGCATGGTTTTATCAATACAGTTATGAATCTGTGTGATATGACCTGAAAATGTAAAAGAAAAGAACAGTAATGAGAAATGGTTATAACTTACTCAACCACAACAGTAACCACCAACCCCCCAAAATTGAATTTCACAGTACCCCATTAGATGGCGGCACATATGTACGCCTTGTGAATGTGATCATGGCCAACACACTGGTAAAGGGGAAACATTCAATATGTATGATGATGATTCCCTGCAAAGGAATAACAAGATGGACTGTTTACAACAAACAACAAGGTTCAATATAAATTAAACGGCAGTGTCTCTCAACAAACATGACAGTGGCACATTCAATAAACTACCATTGGTGGTATGAATACACACACATCAGGCAGCATGTTTCAGTCAACGCAGCAGAAGACATTTCAGAACATCAAATTATACTTTAACCCATGGTCATCTGTGGCTATCATCATTCAGCAACACACTGTACATCATCATCATCAGCAGCAGCAGTCATGAAATTATACCAGCAGGACAACAGCAGCAGCAGGTGTCAGCAAGCAATTTTCTGACTCGGGACACTTATACACAGTTCTGTCTCTCTTTGTACATTTTAAGCAGTGCATCAAGAAATACTTATGACTTTTCTGAAGACTTTTTCATGTGCTTATTTTTCATCGGGACTTTTCATGAAATTAAAATAGCAGGACAACAGCAGCAACAGGTGTCAGCAAGCAATTTTCTGACTTGGGACACTGATACTCAATTCTGGCTCTCTGTACATTTTAAGCAGTGCATTAAGAAATATTTGTGACTTTTCTGAAGACTTTTTCTTGTGCTTATTCTTAATCGGGACTTTTCCTGAAATTTAAACAGCAGCACAACAGCAGCAGCAGCAGGTGTCGGCAAGCAATTTTCTCACTTGGGACACTGATACACAGTTCTGGCTCTCTGTACATTTAAAGCAGTATGTCAAGAAATACTTGTGACTTTTCTGAACACTTTTTTATGTGCTTATTCTTAATCATGGCACTAATACTGCATGTTGAATGATGTAGCAAGATAGCAATATAAGCCTGCTACATTGACATAAGATAGGACATTTTGGGGGGGTTGACTGTCATTGTATGATTTTTAATAAATAGAGTGCTCCTTTTAATCTGGCTTGCATCAGGTTTTCATCAGTATTCTCACCTATTTTTATATATCAGTTATTTTAAATAATTTCTGTTGTGACTAAAATGACCTAGCATGCAGCAAGCAGTGGAACAGTAGGTGTTCAAAAACAGCTGGGAATAGCGACGAAAATCAGGTCTGAGCAATATTAAAAGGAGCACTACTTTTATTATTTCACATGTGAAAAGGGAGCAATGCAGAATCAAATAAACTGTAGAAATAAGTGTATCATACAAGTCAGTAGATAAGGCCATTTAAAAATAGAATACAAAAGTATAGGTCAAAATTGTCACCAGATTATTGCACTGCTGCTTTAACATACAACAGGAAGAAAACATCAGTAGAAAAAAAATGATATACTTATTCAGTACGTAAAAAGATTATTAAGAAGGAAAAGAAGTAAAAACAGAGGACAGGAATTTTTTGGGGTTTTGGTTTACATTTTATAACTTTTTTGTGTGTTTTTCATATTTTTTAATGTTTCTTTGGGGGATGGGAGGACAGTGAGGAAAAATAAAGATAGAACACACACTACATGTTAAGACAGAAAACAAAGAAAATGATATAAGGCTACTGGACCTGGGCTGACCAATAAGCATGCATAGCATACTAATCATTTACAATTGGTGAGCCTACATTCTGTCCAACTGCTGGCGAGTTTGGTTGACAACGTTATTCAGGTAGTTGACCTCACTCCACAGGATGGCCAGGTCCGCTTGTGTGGCTGTCATTTCAGCTAGGTTGGCTGCAGCTGTGAGAGCTGCCACTTGCTCAGCCCTCTACCTTCTGCTGCATTTTGTATGATGTGCAGGTTGTCACCATACTGCCCCCTCTTCCACTGCACCCTCCACTGCAGGAACGGTTGCTAATTCCTGCACCTTGGCCTCCCACTGGGCATGGTGGTGCAGTAACTGGTGGGTTCTTTGGCCACTCATGCACAAGTGGCTGCCCTTGTGACTGTGACACACCAGCATGCTGCAGATGTTGCATTTCACCACAGTTGGGTTGCTTGACAGTGTAGTGAAAAACAGCTACACTGGCAAGCTATGGAGAGGACCAGGCACAAGCAGTGGGATGGGGGGCCCAGATGTTGTAGGCTACTCTGAAGTTGGGGGGCAACAAGCTGCTGCTGCTGTTGTTCTTGTTCCTTCTGCTGCTCTTGTTCCTGCTGTTGCAGCTCAGCCTGCTGTGGTGGGTCGGTAGCCACCGGTGCTGCAGGTTGACACCACCATCCGAAGAAGCAGCTGCTGCTGCTGCTGCTTCTGGCACCACACTTCTACTTGTAGTGAAACAACATTTTGAAGGGGGGCACTGGATTTCAAAACACTGCCATAGTTGAGATGAGTAGTTCATCCAAGGCACCCATACATCCTTGGGCTATGAGGAACCCTACTTGCTCCACCTCTCTCTATTTTTAAACAAAAATTACTAAAAGTAGTACTAAGTACAAAAAAAGTGTAAAACAGAGAAACAGAATCAGATAAAAAAAGGTGGACTAGGGATGAAAGTGGTTTAAAATAAACTCAGGAATATGGAAAAAAAGGATCAAAAGCAGAAAACTATTTCTTTTAATAGTTTTGACTAGCACACTAGATACTAAGCTCCACAGCTCCTTATGTAACAAAGTGAAAGTCAAAGTGAAACTAGTTTACTGACTTCATGTCTGATTCACTTCCTGCCTGCATCATGTGACCTGCAGACAGTCAGACATATGTGATCTGTGGCCTATTTCTCATAAACTTCGCCTTCTCTAGCGTAACCTGAATTAATGCATAGTTTGGAATGAGAAGTCCATTAAAGGTGAATTTTGACCTTTGAATGGAAACTTTGCTATAATGATATGGATGCAAAGTTCATCACCGCATTATATATGTGGGTGTAGTAAAACTTTGCTGCATCTTTAGTCAAAAGAAGGGTATGTTGAATATTAGGGGTGTAACCTATCAGCCCACTTTCCCATTTGCAGGTCCTCAGCTGTCTCCACTAGTGGTAGCATCTCACTTTCTCTGTCCGTTCTAGCCTCATCAGCTGGCTGAAAGGAAGGACCTTGTTCCTTCATAATCTGGCAGCAGCTTGCCTCATCAGAGCAGGCAGAGGAAAAAGCCTGCAAAACAATTTCCAAAACAAGCTCAGCTTGTCACGGCCCCATGCCCTGTCCCAATTGGGGACCTGTGGTATTAATTTGCTCTGAACTAAAATAATACTGTGTTCAGCCTGCTCCACTCTCCACTGACCTCCCTATGGTGGCCAAACAAATTGCATATACCTAGCCTCATTTTTAACCTGATCCCTGCCTGTAGTGCCCCAGTCCAAATCTTACCAAATCAGTTACAGCAAAATTGCTGTTTGATTCTCAATTACTATTTCTGCTTCCTAACCCAGCTGACTGGTGCTTGTGATTCAGCCTTAAACCAACTACCAACCCCCTCTCAACTCATCATGTTGCCTCCTCTGTGGCAGGAGGTAAAGGGTCTAAAGATTGCTCACCTCAATATTCGTAGCATCCTTGCCAGTCACTCAGATCTAATGGCGTGGGTCACCTACTACAAACCAGACATCCTCTGGGTCTCTGAAACCTAGCTCAAACCTGTGCACCCTGACTCTACCTGTGCTCTCCTTGGCTACCTTATGATCAGACAGGACAGGCAGGTATAAAACGTGGGGTGGGTTGTTGCTGTATTACAAATCTCATCTAAAAGTGACTGACATACCTCACCTCCCTTCCCTCTTGTGAGTTTATACATGCCCTCCTCCTATTAGGAAACACTAAGAAGCTTCACCTGGCCTGTGTATATAATCCACCAAGAGGTGGTGTTTGTGGCCTCTCCTTTCTCCTTGACTGCCTCAGCCCCAAGGTGAGGACTAGTGAACTCCTAATGTTTGGGGACTTCAACCTCAACTGGCTGTGTGGGAATGCTAAAATCTACGAACTCCTTCTACCTGGCCTTGACCTCAGCCAACTCATCACCAAACCCACCAGACCCTCTTCCTCCAGGGAAAATTGCTCTCTGCTTGACTGGATGCTGTGTAATAGGCCAGACAGAATATCAGCCTCTGGCTTCCTCCCAGATTTGATCTCAGACCATTCCCCTACATACTGTATCTGGAAGGTTCTTAATTCCAGGGTCCCACCAAACGTCATACAGATGAGAGATTACTCAAACTTTGACTTAAACAACTTCCATACCAACCTCAACCTGATGGACTGGTTCCCAGTATATGCAGATCCGGACCCTTCGGTTGCTCTGGACAGCTTCCTAACTATTTTTAATCCCATTACAAGATAGACATGCCCCACTTATCAAAAGAAGAGTGAGGGGTACACTCACAAAATTGTTACAAGGGGAACTGTTTGCCCTGATGAAGCTTAGGGACTGAAGTTGGCTAAAATATAAGGCCTCTGGGAACAGATCTGACTTCGAGGTCTACAGGCAACTTAGGAATTCATGCAAATGGGCGATTCACTTGGCAAAGAGTGATTTCTACAAATCATCCCTCAAAGTGTCCGCCAAGAATGCAAGGAGCTTCTTGCACACTATAAACACATCAAATGGTCCTGCCTGACAGCAGGTTCCTGACTTGCTAATAAATGGAGTTAGTTGCAATAATGCCCACACGATGGCAAATGCTTTCAATGGCCTGTTCTTGGACCTGTCTAATTATACCTCTATGCGTTTTTGAAAATTTGGGGTCAGAATATGCTAAAATGGCCAAGTTGTGAAAATCTGTTGACATTTTGCTACACTCACTTGTAATTTTAATTCAGTTTCAAATGATCTGGGTCCTACTCCTGGTGCTTCACCCTATCCTCCTCTCCCTTCCTTCTACTTTAAGTCTGTCTCCTTCAAAAAAAAACAGAAGCTTCTAGTAGGTCTCTCCCCTTATTCTAGTGCTGGGCACGACAACCTTGTGCTCAAATTGCTAAACCTTGGGGCCCCCTTCTTGGCCCGTCTGATCTCCCACATTCTTAACTCCTCACTCATATCGGGGTCTGTCCCTGCCATTTGAAAGGTGGCCCATGTGATCCCTGTCCTCAAGCATGGCAATCCCAAATTACTTAAGAACTATCGACCCATAGCGATTCTATCTGCAGTTAATAAACTGCTTGAAAAAGTAGTGGCCTCCCAGATTGTCATCTACCTCCAAACCTTTGGCCTTCTCTCCCCTGAGGAGCATGGGTTCCAAAAAAGAGACAGCACCTCCACTGCCCTCGCACAGGTCACCTCCAAAATCAGAACTGCGATTGATCAAGGCAAACTCACAGGGGCTGTCTTCATTGACCTGTCCAAGGCCTTCTATTTGGTTGGTCACACTCTCCTGGGCTCTGCTCTCCAGTCTTTTGGCCTCTCCCCCTGTCCTAGCCTGGTTCTCTAATTATCTCTCGGGTAGGAAACAATACACTAGGTTTCAAAATGCCACTTCTGGCCTATCACCAGTAGCCTGTGGAGTACCTCAGGGGTCGTCCTTGGCCCCTATTGTTCTCCCTCTTATCAACCAGCTGCCTTCAAGCCCAACCTTTGGACATGTTGCTCTATATGCTGATGATATGGTGCTCCTCACCAGTTCATAATATTGATGACATAAACACTAGACTCAACTCAGATTGTGGTCGCATTCAATCCTGGCTCAAGGCAAGCAAGCTTGTCATCAACCTTCAGAAGACGTAGGTGTTATTCAGCTCCCATCCCAAGGTGAGAGTGTGCCGGCTGAGCTCAGAGTCATTGGCACTGATGGCACCCTGTGATGGTGGTGGAATCATTCAAGTACTTGGGGGTGACTCTTGACCCCCAACTGGATCTTTCCCTGCACGTACTTAACTCTTGCCAGGCCACTAACTGCAAACTGGGACTTGCGTACAGAGTAAAAAGTTGTCTCACCTCAGCTGCCAGACTTGCCCTGGCAAAAGGGGTCTTCCTCCCCTCGCTTTGCTATGGACTCACCTCCTTCATGAATGCCCCCAAAGCCTAGTTCTCCAAATGGGACACCTCGTACAACAATATGTGTCGCTTCACCTTATCAGCCCCTTGTCTCACCCATCATTCTCTACTTTACTCTAGACTGGGTTGGCTCTCCCCTAGTAACCATTGATCATTCATTATGGGCAACTTTACGGATAACATCATCCAGTCATCTACTCCTCTGGCACTTGCTGACCTCCTCCAGCCTGCCCCCTCTGGCTATCAGCTGAGGTCCACTGAATCCCAGGCACTTATGGACCCTAAGACTCACTCCCTTGTGGGAAATTGAGCATTTGCGGCTCTTGCCCCTATAAGCTGGAACCTCCTTCCTCCTCATGTAAGAACTGCTCCCTCCCACAGCTGCTTCAGGTCCTCCCTCTGGGGTTACCTAAAACAAGCATCAGGCTGCCTCTGTCTCCCATTAGTCCTACCCTCCATGAAGTGCCTGTGAAAAATCCTGGCTGCTGGTGCTCTTATTCCAAAAATAACAAATAAACAAATATCACAAATGTTGTTGCTGCTGACACTGGTCGAATTCCTGGCTGCCCTCCCTGGTTGTTATGCCTCATACCAATTGTTCACTGCCTATTATCTGACTGTAGTTGTTTGCTTGTACCTGTCTGTACCATGCCTGACAGTTGAACCCAAGTCTCTGTACCTTTTTCTGCTGGTCCTTCCTGCTTGTATTCTGACTGTACCTTGAGTAATTTGTTGCTATCTCTGTACTGTTATTGCCTGTTTCTTTGTAACTCTCCCAGGTCGCACCTGAAAATAGGCACTTGACTGTCTAGTGTGCTTACCTGGTAAACAAAACTAAATAAATAAATAAATAAAATATGCTCAAATGGCCAAGTTGTAGTCATATGAAAAAAGATCTTGTTTCAAATCACAACTCATGAAAAAATATTTTTTTTTATATGGCAAATCAATGTATTTCGAAGGGATTTTCAACTTTGCTGCATAACTTTGCCATTTTTGTATATTTTGACACCAAATTTTCAACATACCCATTTTGAGACTCCTCCTCATGAATAATGGGGGGTGTCATTTTGTAGATCCTGCCCATAAGGCAATTTTGTGGTTAGTTGGTGAAATCACCTTTCAGGTGGGATTTCAACATTTTCACCATACTTGTTCATGAGCCGGGGTCATTAGAAGGGCATGTTGAAAATTTGGGGTTAGAATATGCTAAAATGGCCAAGTTGTGAAAATCTGTTGACATTTTGCTATGCTCACTTGTAATTGTTAACTTTTAAATATTTTAACCACAAATTATCAACATAGCCATATATTTACACCACCTCATGACTATGGCAGCTGTCATTTCTCAAATTCTATGCAAAATATCTTTTCACGTCTCTGCCGTGGAATTATGCTGCGGTGGCACAGACTGATGTTTTGGTGAGGATTTCATCATTTTTACTATGGGGTTGATGAGGTGGGGTAACTGAAATGCAATGTTGATAATTTGGTGGCTGTTGTCCTACGCATCTATGGAGGGGCCCTGTGCTCAGTCACACAAATAAGGATATGATTACACTATCTCAAAAGCTAAGGATGCATTGTAGAGCAGGGCCCAGAGGACACTGCACTCCAAAAGGAAAAAAAAAGAATACCATTATACTATCTCAAAAAGTAAGGACATTCTTTGTAGAAAACTGTTAATGCAACATTTAGGGTTGAGGCTAAACTGACAAAAGTATGGAAATGTGACTTTAGGGTTCCCAACCCTAAAACCCCAACACCATCTCTAAAGTAAATTGGGGTGAGTCTTCCTGGAGTTGTCAACCCTAAAGCTCACACAATTCAATACACTTCAGAACACACACATAATAGGATGAGCTTTAGGATGACAACCCCTAGGAAGACTCCATTCCAATTTTGCTTTAGGAGTGGCATTGGGGTTTTAGGGTTGGGAACCTAAAGTCACATTTCCTACTTTTGTCAGTTTAGCCTTAATCCTAAATGTTGCATTAACACAGTGTTTTTGCAAAGAATATATATATATATATATATATATATATATATATATATACAGTATATATATTAGTGTTGCACAGCCACTTCTATGTTAAACCCCAAATCTTGCACTTTCATAACTTTGCAACTGTTTGTCATATTTGCCTGACATTTTGCATGCGCCATCTGGTAACTATAGATCTCTAGATCTGGCAAGTTTCATTCTGGTTGGATGTGCAGTTGCGGAGCAGCAGAGGGCCAAAAAAGGTGAACAATTGTCACTTTTTGGCAAATTCTTTGCTCAGGGCTACAGCCCAATTGGTTTAGGGGTGTGGTCTGAAATTTTCAGGGTATATGGAGACTGATGTGCCTCTTGAAGGTTTGGTAAAAATATCAATCCTTTCAAAAGTTATTAAAGTTTAAAGTTTCCCATTATAGCCTATGGGAAAAATACATGACCTGCTTGAAAGCACTTTTTACTTTCGTGAAAGCACATTTTACTGCCGCAAATGGGTTTTGTACTTTCATGCTGCCACCATCTTGTTTTCAGCTAGCATTGGCTAAAAAAATGCTGTCATTCAAAAATAGTGCTCCTTGGTAAGCACCTACAATTGTGTTTACCTAATTGGGGGCAGAGGAATACAATTCTGACATTAATTTAAAAAAAATAATGCCTGGAAATATGTTCTTTTCAATTTCTCATCTGGACTTTCACAAATTTGCGAAATAACTTTTGTGAAACTTTTGCAATTTGTGAAACTTTCACAAATGTACTTTTGCAAATTTTCAAAAGCTTTGATGAAATGTTCACAAATTTTGTGAAACTTTCACAAATTTGTGAAAGTACCCCCCCCAAAAAAAACAATTTCTTTACCACTTCATAGCAAAAAAAAAAATAGTTAGGACTTCTGGGCTGAAATTAGCAGGGTAGGAAGAACTTGCACCACAGATGTGCCTTTTGCTGATTTGGTGAAAAATTTACATCGGTTCCATAGTTATAACTTGAGGTGTGCAAAAAACTTTTGTTGGTGGAATTTCTTAGTAAGATTTTCGCTTCCGTGAAAGTGTGGAAATCATATTAACAACTTTTTCAGAAATTCTGACTTAGAACAGTGCAATAAATGTATAAATTGTGAATTATTCTCATGAACTGTGGAGAAAAAGTCCACAGATCTGATCACTGAACTCTTGAATAATTACATGTATTGCAGAATAATTTATGAAATGTGAAAAAAATACCTCAACACTATTATTCCACAATTCATGTATTTTCCACAATTAAGCCAAAACATTCTGTGGAACACAGAGAAAATCTACCAAAAACATTCTGAAGATTCTGCTCTCACCAATGGTGGAAATTTGGAAATTCCTTGAAATTTCTGAATTTTCATGGAAATCCTGTAACAGTGGAATTCGCAACTTTTGCCCATCTCTAGTCATAACATTTCAAAGTTTCAAAATTTCCCATAGGATAACATTGAGGTGGCTGCGGTACCTTTTGGTGGCTATATCTTGAAAATGGTTTGCAATACAGATTTTTCGTTAAGCGTAGCTTAGGTGTACTAAGGACATGTTCAGGTTGCCAGGTCATGATTTCAACTGAGTTGGAATTTTTTCCAAATTTCCTATGGTTTCTGAGATATTGCCACATTTTCAGCACAAGGGTTACTTGGAATGTCTCTAGACCTGCACCAAGTCTCTATATTTATGGGTAGATGTGAGCTCAGGGCCCAGAGGGCACTGCACTCCCACTTATGGATACCATTATGCAATCATGGGAGTGTAGGGCCCTCCATTATGACAGTACATTGGGCCTGAGCTCCCTGCAAAAATGAGAGTCTATTACAATGTCTCTACACTTATGTATAGATAGTGGGGTGCAGTGCCCTCACAATAACAATATGTATGTGTGATGGGCCCTGAACTCCATTAACCACATATGGGAAACATTACACTTTCTCAAAAAGTAGGAAATTCATTGTAAAAACTCTGCTGATGCTTCAGTTAGGATTTCTATTACAGCAACAAAAGTTTGGAAATTTCATGTTATGGTTACCAACCCTACTACCCCCACTCTCCACACACCAAAAGGCATCAGGGTGTGCCTTGGGGTCATCAGGCCCAACTGTCACCCCAATCTCCTATACTGTACCATTTCAGCTTCCTTACAAATGGAATGGGGTGAGAGTTAGGCTTGATGACCCCAGTGTACACCCTGATGCCTGTTGGTGTGTGGAGAGTGGGGGTGTAGGGTTGGTAACTATTGTGGTAATTGGTTGGTAATTATTATTTGAAGTTTACAGAGATGTGTATAGTTCTACCAAATGTTGCTAATTTTTAATACATACACAATATTAACAGTACCTATTTATCTCAAATCATCAATAGCATAGGCCTACATAGCAGTATCTTGTTCTCACAATAACGTAATGTTGGCAGAAAATATGCCACCTCAATTAGACAGTATATAGGTATTAGTGAGAGACATGCTGTAGACCTAGAATATCAGGCATGCCCTTCCTATGCTCACAAAGTATTGCACAATGATATGTGTGCAAACACATGCAAAGCTGCAGTGGCACTTTGTTGCACAATCTGTCCTTGTGCATTACTAGGAAGATGTGAGGCATGTACATAGTGCATACAATGAACACGGAACATTGCCAACCAACAAGCATAGTCATGTTTCTCAATGTATGTAATGTGCACAGTATTGCCATACAATGGTGTGACAGCAGTCTAACCACATTCTGTGTCAAATGGTGCAGCAATGCAGAAATGAGCAGATTAGTGCATCAGAAATGCATAATCCTGAAATATCAATATACGGGTAATAAGACTGCTCCACAGTCAAATCAATTGTTTATGTAATGTGACCATGCACACAGGCCGCACCGATTAAGGCCCACTTAGGCTGCATTGAAGCAAAAATCACAGCAACATCTACCTTGACTCTTGGCATCATTAATGCCTGCATCTACATAATCTGTTACTGCAACAATTCATAAACTGATATGAAAAGAGCTCAGATTTCAGGAAGGTTATGATTACACTGTTATGACTACTATAGTGTGTCAAACAGAGTTAAATGACTTTTACATGTACTACTCTTCTGCCCAGTGAAGGTCATTGTAATTTTTGAGAACCAGGACATAAGTAAGTTTTAGATTACCAGACAATCTCTGTTTAAAAGTGCCCATGTAGTCATTGCATTCTATCCATCCATTGCTATACCTGAGCCATGTAACATAATGTCCTGAATGAACAGGTGCTCCATGGTGGAATATCACAGCC
The DNA here is from genome assembly GCA_016271365.2 of Neoceratodus forsteri. Taxonomy (NCBI): domain Eukaryota; kingdom Metazoa; phylum Chordata; order Ceratodontiformes; family Ceratodontidae; genus Neoceratodus; species Neoceratodus forsteri. The sequence goes on along the minus strand of CM028131.1, from coordinate 908,601,336 downwards.
TGAGTATCAAAGCATGCTTCCATGAATTGTACTCTTCCAGGTACAAAATCAGTGATTTGTGTGTCAACTCATAGTTCATTTGCATCAAATCTCTACAAGACTAAAAGAAGATATTGAGAAGAGGTTCTAAGTCATATGGACTGAAGACACTCTCCTTCACACCGACTACACCTCCAGCCACACTCTGCATTCCTGAGCAGTTATCTGAATTTAACAGAACATGCCAGTGAAACATACAATGAAATCCACAGCATGTTTTCTGTTACTTTGTGTGGTTTTCGATAAGACAGGCAAGTGTACTTTGTCACATAGGTGACAGTAATGTACTGTCACATTGAAATCTGATTCAATTCCAAGCAGTTAAAGATAGCCATCATAAACTCAGTCACATCTTGCAGAATACTATTAGAGAATGCTTGATGTCCGTCATATCCCCCCAACACAATCTGTAAGGGTGTCAGAGTCTGTATACTATTGTCATGCTTATCACTATCATTCACAATCTTCTTTAGTGACTGAGATAGTGGTGTGTCATGTGAAGATTTGATAGTGGCAACAAAGTGAGACATGGAGAAATGCTTGCATTGCTGAGTTTGCATAGCAGTTTACTGCTGTGCTATTCTCAAATGCTGACACAACAGCCATCCCAAGTGCCTTCTTCCATGGAGGAGAGCTTGTCTGTTGTTGAGTTGTGGATTCCTTCTTTGTGCTGTCTGCATTCAGTGCTGGTCTATCTGTCTGGTACCTTTTTTTCATGCCAGAAACTATCACTGTAGCATTGGGTCTGCCACATTCATGGGTAGCCGAATAAGAAGCAATGTCAGCTGGTGCAGAGTACGTAGTCTGTTGTACTTAGCAGTGCATCATCTATCAGCATGTATTTTATGTGATGCTATGCAGATATATACAAGCCAGCCAAGGTTTGTACACATGAAAGTGCAACATACCTCATGCCATCTTTGAAGATGCCAGTGCCTATGTCAACCATTGCTGAGTCCAAACTTAAGCCTTGTGACTTGTGTATGGACACAGCACATGCCACACACTCAGGAAACTGTTTCTAGTGACATATATGTCTTTCATGATCTGAAACTTTACAGTCATCCTGGAAATAGGTAAAGACTGTTCAATGTTGTCAAACTTGATGAGTCCCTCTATGAATGTCTTCTGTATATTGTACTGAAAGTCAATTATATGTCCTATTGCATCATTCACCATGCCATGCTCTACATCAAGTTTTCAACGTAGCATGATGCATGCATTCATGCACACATTTAGAATGTTATTTATGTATTTATTTATTTTATTTATTAATTTTTTATTTATTTAGTTTTTGTTGCCCAGGTAAGTGCACTAGACAAATCATGCCAATTTTCAGGCACGACCTGGGGGAAGGGGATACAGATGAATGCCAGTTGACCTTGAACCAGATTAAGCTGTTGGTGGTATTTTAGTGAATGAAGGAAATTTAGCCAGGACACCAGGGATATTTCCTACTTCTAGCAGGGGCTTGACTTCCTAAGAACAGAGTGGAGGAGCACAGTTTGGAGCCGGACAGCAGAGAAGGAGGAAGTGCTGATGTGGCAGGGGAGAGGGCCTCCTCCCCTGTCTTGTATACCACTAGAGGCCAGAAAATGAGTTCAGACATTTTTATGGATCAAGAAGACTGAAGTGAGGATCTGGAAAGGAAAAAGAAGGAATTAAGAGAGAAAACTTCTTTCATGGAGATGGAGAGAGATGTTGCAAGTGGGGCTACTGCTATGGAGGCTGATGTGATGGAAGTTCATTCTGCTGGTGAACCTGTGGGTGAGCAGATCTCCCAGCCCACAGGTCCAGTTCAGGAGACCACATCTTTAATAAATGCTTTGCTGGAATTCGAGAATGCTGAAATTGCTCAGGCACAGGGTGTAGTTACTGCTCTTCAGGGGCTGTTTGCATCTAATGAAGAATGGCTTGACCACATATTTAAGCAAAACAAATCGTTGCGGTATGGAGGTTCTGATAACGCTACTAAGGAATTGTGTAAAGATGTATTACAAGTATCTGATACATTACAGCCTGACTCAATAGACCCTGAGCTCATGAAAGATGTTGTGCAAGTCATGCAGGCCATACTTGCAGAAGAAACTTCCAGTATACTTAAAGCGGAGAGTTGGGTGACTCAGCCCTGTGATGTGCAAGTATCAAAGACATTCCATTGGCCTGAGTCAATTTCAGCAGAGGAGTCACTGAGAGCTGCAATGGGCCTTTACTGCTGGATGCACGGCCCCTGTGTGTTGAAACAGCAGAAACTGTGAGTATTATGTTTACTATTGAGCAGCAAAACCACTGTGCTTCTGTTTGTGATCTTGGCCACGGAAGGAAAGAGAAGGGAAACTGTTACTGAACGTGGGAATCCCGACTTCATTTGAGAGATCTTTGCTTAACTCTGGCTGGAAATGGGAGACAATGGTATTTGGATCCCAGACTTGGAGCATAGCCCGATTCTGGGACATTCTGTCCTGATTGTAGCTGAACAGTCCTGTCCTACACTGATAAATTGCATACAGCAGCCAAATGGAACCTTTCAATGGTCTGATGTTAGTGAAGCAGGGTAGCCTAGTGAACACAAACCACCTCAGTGTATGGAGTCATCCTCCTCAGAGATGGAGGGAGAAATTACAAACCTGCTAACTGGGGAGATACTGGGGAGGAAGAGAGTGAACCACCTGGTGAAAAGCCTACTTTTCAAAAATGTTCAAAATCAGCATGGGAATCATTCAGGAAGAAGGACCCTTTTTTGGGCTCCCCCCTCTCTTGCAGAGATGCAATGCAGTCCAATTAGAGTATCTAGGGGGCTTAGATATTGCCCCAGATGGCATATGTGTTGGACATAGTTTATTGAAGGGTCATTAGGTTTTTATACAGAAATTCATGCCTTAATCCATGTTTCAGGGACTGCATATATATGACTTCAGTTTTTCTTTTCCACAGGGACTGGATCATTTTTGGACAAAATATGACTCCTTAAAATTTACTGAATAGTGGTTACCTTTTAAGGCTATTTTGTTAACTAAACCTTCTATCAGAAATATGATGGTCTTATTTCGAATGAATCAGTATCAATCCATGATATTATTTATTGGTTGCAAAAGAAAAGTGATGTGCTTAATGTTCCACAGCCCTTATTTGATGAAGAATGTATTTGGAATGGGGTTGGAAATTCAAAGTCCATTTAAGGAATAACAGTCTAGCCCTGTACACCTCCCCAACAGTTTGTTTTAGGCAGTGAGAGGGGTCATTGTTTTACCCAGGACAGCCACAGGCCTGTTTTAAATGTGGGGCCTATACACACTTAGGCTCAGCCTGTGATCACTTGAAGTTCAATCTTTGTTTGGCCTTTGGACACCATAGTTCAGATTGCAAGGAAGAGTTAAGGTGCAATGTATGTGAAGAGACAGGCCATACCTATAGGTCCTGTCCCTGGGCCACTCATAATCGCACTGACCGCAGGAATCAGGACACAATACTTCAGGAGGCTCAAAGGAAAGAAATAGTGAAAAGGAGAACTTTTACTGATAGACCTCCTCCTGATAAAACTAATGCCCCATCCTTTTCACCCAGGACAAAGAACACAATTATTGCTACAGATGAAACTCCTTACCAACCCCTGAACCAACCATGTATTCAGAGCCTGAAACACTGTTACATGAGACAATGTAAATTCCTGTGCCAGAAGTATTGGTAGTTGAAATGCCCTCCCTCCAAGACAGTGAAGAATGTAGCTAAAAAGAGGGGTATGAAATAAACTAGGCCCTAGGCCTAAAGTAGCAAAGGCTTGTGTTCTGAGGAGGATGAGATATCTTTGACAAATAAATTTACTGTGTTAGCAAACACCACATTGGATTCGGAACATAGAGGTGATTCAGAAGCCTCTTCCATAGCCCACCACCTTCAGATTCTGAAGGGAACAGCAAGTGTGTAGAGAAGTTAAAGACAGGAAAAAAACAGATAGAAGCTAGAGTTTGGAGAAGTTCTAGGTTACGGAAACCCCTTTAAATAATCCTTTCCCCTTATTCATCACATTTAAGTATTGCTACTATAAATGCTAATAGTATCAGGAATTCAAAACAGAGACTATTAACATTTACAGCTTTAAAATATTTGGGAAATTGTATTTGCCTACTGCAAGACAATAGGTTAAACACTTTTTCATTAGTAAAAGCAGCATGGCAATTATGGTGTTGAGGTCCTTCTTTTTTTTCCTTTGGCACTGCAGTTTGTGAAGGGGTACGTATTGTATTTAAAGGGGATGGGTTTAGAGTGACGAAATTGGTAGATATATGTTTGGGCAGGGCATTAATGTTGGATTTTCCATATAAGGGGGAAGGATGGAGATTAATAAATATTTGCCCCCTCTTACAAAAAATATAGAATTTTATTATATCAGGATGTCAAACCTTATTTAATTACAACAAAGAAAATTCTTTAGGGAGGGGATTTTAACTGTGTGGTGGACAGGAGGGATAGAGGTGCTAATACTAGGAAAATGTACTGTGATTTGAACTGTCTTAATGACATTATTAAACAGAGTGGTCTGCAGGATACATTTCGGACTGTACATAAGGAGGGAGGATACACATATTTTAGGGGAGCTCTATCTACCATGATAGATTTCCTCTTTTCAAAGAAAGGTGCTAATATTTATAGGGCAGAAACAATTCCTTTAGAAACCTTGGATCATGTCATACTACATGTCACACTAGGGGTATGGTAGGGCTGCACTATGGAAGGATATTGGAAACTGAATACTGCAGTATTACAAGAAGCAAAGTAAAAGTGAAAGTGACCGACTTTCTTAATGCTAGAATGTCAGTGGCAGTACTGGCAGACAACATCAGCACTTGGTGGGAGGGGATGAAACAGGGTTTAAAAGTGCTGTTTCAAAAGTATTCAACAATGACTAGACAGAATAAGTATAAAGACTATCTCAAACTACGACTGCAATTGAGTACACTTTATTCAGTAATTAACAAGCAGCATATTAGTTTGACACCTCAAATATTAAACCTTAAAAAAGCTATGTCAGAAACACAATATTATAGAGCTACAGCTATGTTGCATGAACACAGGATTTGTTCACTGGGAAAAATTGAGTTTGGGGATGCCTTCAAATGTTGTACTCAGAGGGCATCAGATAGGTTAATGGAGTCAATCATTAATGCCGCTGGTATTACAGTAACTACTGGACCCCATATCTTGCAAACAGTAACACATTACTTGTCAGATATGTATAAGACTTCTCCTATTGATGAGAAGGTAGTAACCAAGTTCTTGTCTTCATTTGAAATACCCAGTATACCGTTTGTCCTTCTCAGAGATTTAATGAAGCCTTTTACAATGATGGAAATTGAGTTGGTTATCCAGAAGCTTAAAAATAATATTCTCCAGGGTATTGATGGCTTACCATCAGAATTTTATGTTTCCTTTGTGAATCAGTTAAATATGTTTTGATGGTGGTGTTTAATTGGGTGTTAGATAATTTGAAGATAGATATGCATTTCTGTATTGCCATTCAAATATTAATATTTAAACAAGGGATAGGTCTGACCTTGATAACTGGAGATCATTAAGCCTTTTAAATACTGATTACAAGAGTCTAAGGAAAATTTTGCATAATCTTTTAATCAATATAGCTACGGTGCTTATTTCAGCAGCTCAGACCTGTACTGTACCAGAATGCTCAATAAAACATTATTTATTATTACTTTGAGAAATTGTGGAACAGGGTAAAGAGAGGGAGTTATAGGGTTATATTATGTCGTTAGATCAAGAAAAGGCTTTTGATCAGGTACTACATAAATTTATTTCCTGCATATTGCCTTATTATGGAATACCATCCTTTTTTGTGGACTGGATCACATTACTATATGAAAATGCAAGGGTGACTCCTTTGGTGAATGAATATTTAGGAACTTACTAGAGATTTCATGGGGAGTCAGGAGGTGTTCACTAAGCCCATTGCTTTATGTGTTTTGTCTTGACCCCTAATATGGTTACTACAACAGGATATTGGAATAAGAGGTATTGCACCAATATGAGGTGGTGTGGAGGCAAGAGTTACAGCTTATGCAGATGATGTATGTGTTATAGTTGCAGATCGAAAGTCAGGAGAATGAGTACTAGACCTCATTGAGAAATATTCTACACCAACAGGTGCTCACCTTAATAAAGGGAAAAGTATTATCTATTCTCTGTGTGATACTGAAACATCACAAGAAACACGGCGAGGTATAAAGATAGCCACAGACCTATTTCAATATTTAGGTGTATGGTTTGGGAGAGGTGACAATTGTATTTTGAACTGGAAAAATAAACTAGATTTAGCCTCCACTAATGTTGCTATTTGGAAAACATGGAATCAGACAGAGAAGAAGAAGGTGACAGTAGTTGGAACGTTCCTGATTCCAATATTTTTATTTATCAGTGCAGTCTATCCTTTGCCTGGGACCTTAGAATCTTCACTTTTAAGTTTAGTTTTTCAGATAATGTGGGAAGTCAGTTGCATTCCATTAAGAAGGAGGTTTTATATTTACCTGTGGAAAAGGAGGATTAAATCTATAAACCCAGTAGTTTTCTTTTATATTATCTTTTTCATACTAATTTGTATAAACTATGCTTAGCTCTTTGGACCCTCTATGCCAGCCATTGGTTATGACCCTTTATTATATATGGGAGATTCAGGGCTTTTGAAGGCCCAGGTTAAGACCAACTGTGTGTTTTTTAGGCCAGCACTTAAGAAATTAAAACAATGGAAATTACAGCTAAATGTTTTGACTTTGACCACAAATAAAGTAGTTTATACCTTTATATGTCTTCACATTAGTCAACCAATGGTGCAATTTAAGGATATAGAGCCACAGTTTTATGTTGACATTTTGGAATCCTTATGAGACCCTTGTATTCCACCAAGGATCTGGGATATCTCCTGGTTAAGTGTCCATGGATGTCTATTTGTAAAGGGTAATGCCAAGCACAAAATCTTGAAGAACGTATGTGCCCTAGGATGTGTTGTATTGGCCAGGTGGAAACTATGTCTCATTTTCTTATTCATTGTCCTTTCATGAGAGAACTGTGGGAGACATTGGCACATGCATGGCACAATCCTTATTGGACACAACTGACTATATAGAAGTGGTAGAGGGATTTAGTCTGGGAGATCTGGGTTTGACAAAGGAGATGGTACGTTTGGTTCTTTCATTTATTAAATTTACACTATGGCAAGCGAGATGTAAATTTGTCTTGCAACAATTTTATCAAGATCCAGGGAAGCTAGTAACTATTGTGGAAAAAGAACTTTGTAATCAATGCATGTATGAAAAGAAGCATATGTTTTCCTGCAAATGGACTAAACGTTGGAACGATGTACCTTTCATGAAAAATAAAATTGGATTTCTTTTATTTTTTACAGTTTATATATTTTGTTTTGTTATGTCACAGTAATTTGTATACTGCATTATTGTTCTGTTTTGTTCAGTTTTCTTTAATGAAATTTTCCTCTACTCTTTTCAATAAGTGCTATGGGATCTTTAACATCCACCTTACCTGCCACCAATCCAGGCAGATGGGACCTCAGTTTAATGTCTCATCCAAAAGACGGCACCTCAGAAGTGCAACACCCCTCTCATGCTGCACTACAGTGTCAGTACTGGTATATTAACCCAAGTGCCAGATGTGGGAACTGAACCCACAGCCCTCTGATCTCCCAGCCTCAGAGGCGAGTGTGCTACCTACTGAGCCACTGACACTGCTTCTAATCCAGCTGTGTGAAACATATCTGACTTTAGCTCAGACAATCATTCAGTCAGCTTTGCTACCACATTCCGACTCAAGACTGCACCATCAATGGTGTCAACTGCATGCAGAGTTATGATTTCCTGACCCTTTCTCTGCAACATAATGCTGTTAAATTCAGCACACTGCTTGAGTCAAGGCATGAGACACACAATCTGAGCAGAGTCTGAGTACGCAATACTGAGAACATCACATGCTGCAGTAAAAGAACTGCACTCACTGCTGATAGAGTGTGTGTTCAACAGAGAAATATTCTGTTGTGACAATGACACAATGCAAGCCTTATCCAAAAGTATCTTGTACACAAGATCACGGCTCTTTCATTTGTTTTTATACAGCTCAATGTAAAGGAACAATTCCCAAAGATGTATTCCTCCAGTGCTTCCTATTGTGTTTTTTGCTTGCTTCACAGTGAGTACTTATAGTGCAAGTTGCAGAAGGTCCCCAAACACAACAACACTCTTCCCACCAAATGGCTCACCATGATCAGTTCCAAGTATCTCTTGGAGACATAGATAGATACATGCAAGCATGACATTTGAGACCATACTAATCTCATCGATGATCAGAAGTTTCATCTTGACAAACATTGATAGCAGTTCAGATGCCACCTCATGGGAAAGTTTTCAGTACTCTCCTGTTTTACCATGCTCTACAGGTAGCATAAACAACCAATGTAGAGTTACACTGCCAATGTTGTATGCTGCCAAACCTGTAGGAGCAGTCACAGCTACAGACATAATTTCTCCTGTATATCTCCTTATCTCCGCTGTGATAACTTCGATAACAAAACTCTTTCCTGTGCCAGCAGAAATACTAACAAACATTAGCAATGGTTCATACTTTCTGCATGCACTGTTTCTTCTCATGAAGGATGCCATGTCTTACAGCTTCAGTGACAGCATCATAAGCAGCAAACTGCTGCCTATTCAACTGGTCCATCAGTACACTAGGATCCTAAGTCACATGAGAAGAATGTTCCATGGCACTTTTGACTTCACTCATCAGAACCACAGGATTATTCATTGGTAGAGCAGCCAAGAGCACCCTCTCCTTCAGGATCTATGTTTTCCTGAGAATTTCCTAGAGTATCTTCCTCAAGCTGTTTCTTAGCTTGTTCCATCTGCTCCTTCTCTAATTCCAGTCTATGAATGTATGTTTCAGACTGTTCACTCTTGAAGGTCTCATATGTAAGGTAGAACTGTTCCTCATATGTTTCACATTCTCCTTTCAGTGTCCTCTCATCCCTCCATGGCTTAAAGAGGGCATTAGAGCAAAGTAGTAATGTTCCTTGCTGTCAGTTGTGGAGAGACTGAATTTACAATGGTCAATCAGCCATGGTTTCTTTTTAGCAAGGCACCCTCAAAGCCTCTGACTTTGTAAATCTCGAGTTTCATCAGGTGCTACATCAGTCTTGTAATCATACCACTTAGCAACATGGTACAGGCACATGTCCTCCATCGCAGTAGCCCACTTTGGGTAGTACATGCCAATCAGGTTATTCTTTAAAATATTTTTGATGAGGGTGGTTTATAGCCAGTTCTTCAATTTAAACATGAGACTTCAAAACAAACTTTTGTTTCTCTTTGTAGTTAACACTAAGAAATCATACAGCATCATATTTGCCATACAAATGTGTTCCAGTCAAACAATCATTGGCCTCATATGCTCCGCAGTCCCTTTGAGACAGTGTCTTTAATCCCAGTGACCAGAGCTGTGAGCTCAGTGATCGCCTGGAAGAAGCTGTATCTTCCCAAAGCTCAAGCAAACTGGTCTGCTCGTGTTTTGTGATGTACAATGTAATGTATCGCACAAGAGACAGAGAATTATCTGCAACAAACTGCACATCAATGTTTGCCTGCCACATCAGGAGAAAAGTAGGGTTGTAATCATTGATGAACACCTCATTCTCCTGTCCGTGTAACTCATACACCCATTTAGTAGACTTTGCCTTGAGATGGTGATGCATGGCTGAGAACAAGTCATTCATATGTCCTTACTGGCAGACATGTCTGGGGAAACCAAATTGACACTTGGTGTACCACGTATTATGACTCTTGACTGGTCAGCAACAGTACTTCCCCCAAAGATGTCATTGAAACTTTTGCATCAACTTCCACAGTGTTGGACCGTTATACTTGTCAAGGATGTGGCGAGTAACATAATGTTGAATGAACTTCAGCACTTCAGCTGCTTCATTCTCGCCAATATGAGGAACAACTTTAATCCACAACAGTATATGTATGTGTGGTGCACCTCGTGCCTGGTACTCCATCCTCTAAAAGTAGTGCTCGACTAATCCAAGAGGAGATAGTTCTTTGACAAAATGAATGTCAATGTCTCATGGAAACAATGGTGAAAATGTCAGGATACAGAAACTGGATCAAGTGAACACATCTCACCAAGTGTCCATGATGAAATGTCATCAACATCAGCACTTGCCCACTTCAATAGTTTCAAGTAACTCATCCCAGCTGTGCTCTGCACAGCTCAGAGTTACATGTAACCAAGTAGCTGCACCATACTACACAGCATAGTCATGACCTCTGAATGTCTATGATACCAGTAATCTTTTTGTGCCAAGAAAACCGAGAGTATAGATGTCAAATTCACCTGTGGCATTTTGTCCTTTTATCTCAGTCTTTGCAGAAACTCAACTGCTGTAATCCCTTTTAATGGGCTAGTCAATCACAATGCATGTGCAATGGATGCAGAGAGGATACTAAGCTCACTCTCCCACAGCAGGTGGAACAAATATTGTATGTTCCTATGTAATTTGTAATCCTTGTTTAACCCTCATGATGTACAATATTCAGCACTTTGAACATGCACATCATGTGTATCCAGATGGCCTCCTGTACCTTTAGGGAATAAATCTGGAAAGCAATGTGCTTCAAATTTTTCCTCCCATATGCTGACAGGACTCCCTTTGACCTGTTTCATCTGGTACAGGTCAATGTTATCACCAATCGGATCTCTGTCATCTAGATGGTGAACTGTGTACTGCTCATACACATCTTCATGAGTTGCAACATCGACCTTCTCAATCATTGGCTTCCTAGTGTCCACTAGTCCAAGCTGAGCACTCATATCTGGCAGTTCATCTATGTCAAGATCATGAAGGATTATTGCTCTTCAGATAGTGAAGAGCATTTTTCACTTTCTGCACATTGACATCTTGCCAATTGACCTTGGACTTTGTAGGTACACTGTTTACAGAATATCAGCACTGTTTTCCTTTGAGATTGTCTCCACATTCTCTTTCAGAGGAAGTAGTAAATACATCACAGCCCCTTTCAGAGACTTGACACACTCTTTTTTGGGTACATTACATGTTTTTGTATTCAGGTGTAGAACAGTCTGAAACAGTTTCATGGTTCGTATGAGTATCCATTCAAACATATTTAATGCAGCAATCTCAATAGGTGTGACATCTGCCCCCATATTGTTCAAAACAGATCTTGGTGGCAGAGTGTTATTTTTCACCTTTGTCAAACAGTAGTGACACATTATGACCACTGAGTCCAAGTCAAAGTCATTCTTTGCCAGTAGGTAGGCCAAGAGTCATGCCCACATGTCATTAAAAGATCTAATCTTTTCTAGATCAACTGTAACAGCCTGCAGCCTATAAAGTAGTTTGTGACATGAGACACACACAGAGTCAAACGTCTCTCTCTCTTAGCCAGTTCAAACTAGGCAATGGGTTTCCCAAATGTTTTCAGTATGCTGGATTCCTGAAGAGTGAGACTACATGATACAGTGGCAGATGTATCATCACAGGGTGCATCATAACATTTACTGTTACGTTGCACATCCTGTACCACAGTTTTTGCAGCTTCCATGTCTCCTGCTGTCAATGACTCATCAAGCTGTTTGTATACTGACACAGCATTTCTCGCCTCATATATTTTATGCAGCTGAGCATCGCGGGATTGTGTACAGCAATCATACGATGTCATGAAATACACTCTTGCACACACCGCTATCTAAGCAAGCCAAGGAAAGCCCCAATAGCCCTTTATGCTTGTAAATTTCACAGAGATCAATCTTATATAATAAGCTGTATATCTGTTTCTTCTTCGTTGCAAGAAAGTTATTCACAAACTGTGCAATAGCATCAAATGATGCTTACTTCAGATTGCAGGTCTCATCACATCTCCATGATGCACAACGTTTGGTCAGTGTCTCAGTTGTTGAGTCTGTTTCATCATCTTTGACACTTAGTTCTTCACCATGTGTCACACTCAATAGATTACAAGCCTTGCCAACTTCGTCAACAGAAATAACAAGTTCCTTAGAAACTGGTTTGTAAGACTCCTGCCAAAAAAAGCCTCCATGTGCTGTTTATGTAGCCATATGCCTTGAAAGACTTCACAAATGTTGTCTCTGTTCAGAGTGTCAACATGTTGGAGCCTACTATGACCAGACTGCACTGTAGCAGTGAAATGTTCAATCTCTCTCATCATTTTGTTCCACAAATGTAAAAGAACAGCAAGCGCCATATTCACAAATTTATGAACTCTAAGTCATGGTTTAATCAAGGACAGCTGACTCTTTAGTCATTTGCTTTGATGTCTCATTATGGCAGAAATAATCTGATCAACCTCAGCCTTTGAAGCTAACTTTCAGAAAAATGCTAACTTGCTATGATGTACACAAATAGTGGAACTGTGTTTCAGTTTATGGGCTGCAATAGAAATGTTTGCAACCTGAGCAGCTTTGCTGTGCTCTGCAATCCCAACATCAGGATGAAGAAGTGGGTACTGTACAGTTGTTTCTAAACAAGAAACTGAGGCAGGCATCTCACAATCACCAGTCAGCCTTTTCCTCTTAATAGACCTAACACTGTCCTTGACTTTCCTTGTGGCATTTTTACTGCCTACATTACTCTTCATCAATTTAACATCACTATAATACTTATCCCTTCTACACTTATTCTGTTGTCTATGTCTTGTATGCATTGTCTCTACAAAAAAACACAGGTTTCAGGCAATATAACGATACAGGATTACACACCTATAAAAGAAAAGAAAAATGTTTTATCAGTTTACTGTAACCATAAATATTTCCCAATAAACATTTAAAATAAATAACAATACAGTAATATTTTACTGTGCACATTAAGTTCATAAGAAAAAATACAATCTCTAAGTTCTCAACCAACATGAACAAGCCCTATTGAAATGCATAATGTTCTCAAAGCTTTAAAATGTAACTACAAAAGTTTCCAAGCTGTGTAAACAAGCCATCATTGAAATACATTATGTTGTTGTGACAAAAATGTTTTCACAGAAGTTTTGAGTTCGTGAATGAGGCCCATTGAAACTACTATGTTGTTAAAGTCAAAAAATGTAACCATGAAAGTTTTTGAGCTACGTGAATGAGCCCCATTGAAATGTATCATGTTATTGAGATTGAAAATGTAACTATAAAAGGTTTCAAGCTCTGTGAATGAGGTACATTGAAAACATGATGTCGAGGTAAAAATATAACTGCAAAAGTTTTCAAGCTCTGTGAATGAGGGCCATTCAAATACACTATGTTGTTGAGGTCAAAAATGTAACCATGAAAGTTTTTGAGCTCCGTGAATGAGCCCCACTGAAATGCATTATGTAATCTATCGAGGTCAAAAATGTAACTGTGAAAGGTTTTGAGCTCTGTGAACAAGGTACATTGAAACACACTATGTTGTTGAGGTAAAAAATGTAACTGAGGAAGTTTTCAAGCCTGTGAATGAGCCCCATTTAAATGCATTATGTTCTCGAGGTACAAAAATGTTATCATGAAAGTTTTCAAGCTCAACTAGCAAGCCCCATTGAAAAACACCATTTTGCCTAGGCTGAAAAATTTAACCATGAAAGTTTTCAAGCTCTACAACAATAGCAATAGAAAAGAAGTAACCTCGGGGTTAAAAAAATGTTAACGCGCATAAACATATTTTTGTCGAGCTACTGTGACCTTCTACCTTTGCCTAACATGATGCTTTGCAACCAGGATGTTGGTTAAATCTGTTTGTAGAAACGCTAATGACCAGAACACAGTGAAAAAATGATACATTAAAGTAACAAACCTGTGACATATTGGTAAAAGCACATAAATCCACCATACTAATTAAGAAAATGGAGATAATGAGAACAATTCATGAACTAGCTCCACTAAGAGTAGCCATGTTTTTTTCTGAAAAAAATGCTAACATACCACATCTAGCCAATCACACACCACTGAGAGAAGATTGACACTCCACAATAACAAATGATACCACACCACTAATTTATTCAAATATTGCATATTGCAAAAATAAATTTGATGTGCCACAGGAAACAGTTTAACACAGCCAATCATACTTTAATAAAAACCAAGAAGAAGAAAGAAATAGCACCATTTTGATAAAAACTGCTGTACAACAGAGGATTAACAGTAAGTACATCATCTCAAAAGTAATTTCAGAAGTGAACTTTCAGATATTGTAACCTGCTTAAAATACTACTGTTTTAAAGATATCTTCCTATCTACATTAGTGTAAGTCTCATAATGTTCAATGATTCAGTTTATTCTTAATTTTAACAGTTTAAGACAGACCTTGAAACAATACTCACCACCACATGCCTCAGTTCAAAAGGGAGTCCTAGCATAGAAGCACGGTGTATCTAGCTAGTAAGCAGCAAATCAGAAAGCATTTTCTGCTGTGTTCTTTCAAATAATCCAATCAGAAAGGCATTAATTTCCACCAACACAAAACTGTGTTTTATTCTTCCCACAGCCAATAACAAAATATCTTCTTGCACGTATGAAAATAATGTTTCTTTTGGCACCCTAGAACTAATAACAGCCAATAAATATTTAGTTTGCCCACTTTTGCTATCTCTCTCAGGAAAAATAAAAAAAAAAAATTAGAAAATTGCTGCTACAGTTGTTTAGATGCCACTAGCCACCAACAGACTCAGACTGTCTTATTGAGCTCTCTGTCACTCTGTTTTGCAAGAAACTGTAAGCATGGCAGAAAACTCCAGAATCACGGTGTGAATGGTAGGCAGCAGTTTAATTAATCAAGGTAGAGAATATGCCAGGAGAAGTCACTTTGGTAGTAACTTGAACCTTCCCAATTGCAAGGTTCACTGGTTTGGCAAGGGAGGGATGAGATGGGAGCAGCTCATGCCAACCATGTCACACCTCTTGAGCAACCACTCTGTTCCAGTCATACTGCTGATCCATCTAGGAGGGAATGATTTAGGTGACAGAAGGTGGATAGATTTAGTAACTGAAGTTAAATTGGACCTAGCTTCACTTATAGAGATGTTACCCACTTGTAAAATCATCTATTCAGATATTACAGAGTGTATGGTCTGTCATGCAGATTAAGTCATGTATCCACTTGACAGGGCAAGGAAAAATAAATATACACATCTCTGCATTTTACATGATCTGGGCATGCACACAATCCGTCATCCTGAAATCAAGTATTTTAAAGACTGGCTGTATCTAAGAGATGGTGTGCACTGCTCAGATGCTGGCAATTGCCTGTTTTGGGGAGTCTTCCAACATGGCATCCTCTCTGTGATCTGCAGAACAGTGCGCCTTGGAAAAGTGGTCAAAGCCAACAGAAGACTCTTTTAAGAGCCAATTTTCGTTGTCAAAAAATAGAATAAAAAATACACACAAAAAACATTTGAATTCAACTAAGCAATACTGCATGACAGGGTATGTGTCGCATTGGCATAACATCACTCCTCACCTGGTTGGGCACAATACCATCACCCACACCTAGCCATGGGGTGTGGAGGGGTTGGGGTGTAGAGGGATGTGGGGGGGGCAGGTTCTGAGTGGATGTTCGAGCAATAACACCAGTCATGTTATGTGTGGGGTGTACGGAGCCTTAAGCCTTACCTATCAAGAATGTACTTTTTTGCTATGTTTTTGAACAGAAAAGTCTACCTCATCCATCATGCTATGCAACAGTGTGTGTTTGTCATTCTCAGGGCTTTATCTGCTCACCTGGACTTTGATCGACTTGTCGACCTGTATGCCGATGTGTGCACTGAGCACATATAGCAGTAATGGTACAGTACTCCCTGTCAAACATTCTGCCCCATGCACACCACTACAAACAGCACCACTTATTGTGTCACATGACACATACTACTAACCTACCTATTGCTCACCAACATTTGATTAGTCTTTCTTCAGTGGGAAGAATTTGACACAAATGTCCTGCACAACTCCATATTCAAAATACCAACTAGGAAGGGACAGGCCACAGGGCATAGAATGTAGACTAGTAAAAAAAGTCATGTTATCTTCAAAAGTGTTGTACCAGAATCATTCTAAGAAACTGTCCTACTAAGCGTGCCAATATCATAATACCATGAAACAGATACCACCATAACAGGACACATATACCCAGCTACATCTACTATGAATACCACTTATGATTTTCTCCTATAGGCGTACACATATCACCATAGTAAATTATTGTTTTTCTTATCTCTACTTATCTTGCAGAAATGAGCAAGTACTGGATGACAGAATAGCTGCCTCTGCTGCTGGAGACTATGAGTAAAATGTATGATC
The DNA here is from genome assembly GCA_016271365.2 of Neoceratodus forsteri. Classification (NCBI taxonomy): domain Eukaryota; kingdom Metazoa; phylum Chordata; order Ceratodontiformes; family Ceratodontidae; genus Neoceratodus; species Neoceratodus forsteri. Next base: position 908,584,935 of record CM028131.1, on the reverse strand, counting down.
CTAAGATAGTCATGAGGGGCACCAACATGCCTCTAGAGGAGACATGGAAGGTAGTGGCCAAGTATCTCAGGCATGAGAAGGGCCTGGAAAACAGGAGGTGGAGGAAGTGCAGGGAGAAATGGAAGCTACTCCGCCAAAAGTTTTATAAAATGAAAGAGATGGGGCAGGTGCCAAAAAAGGACCAGGCACAGTACGAACCAACTTTCCAGCTGTTGCTCCAAGAAGGAAAGCCAAAGTTTGGAGAAAGAGTGCTTCATTGTAAGTACAAATGATTTTTACATTAAAAACATTGTAATGTTAAAATTACACAAGAGAACAACATAAGAAATGAACATGTGAACATACAAACATACAAAGAAGCCAGCAGAAGAAGGCTATTTGGTCTATAAAGTTTGCTACTGTTGAAGAGTCCACATCTTGAGCTACTCTCCCTACCCCCTCTCCCCACTCCTCCCATCCTCCCTACCCATGACTCTTACCCTCCCCTTGCACCTGTCCCACCCTCTCTTAAAACTACCCACTGTCTTCAACAAGATTACCTCATCATAGAATATCTTATGGTAATTCTGTTATAAGCATTTGCAGAAAGAAAAAAAATATCGAGTATCATAAATTGACATAATATTGCAAAGCTCAACATGAAGTCACATGAATTTCTTTGTCTTTAATATTTTTTTTTTCGACAGCTGCTGGAGCCACAGCTGAGCAAACACCAACTCTCCCAGTCCTTGCAGAGAAGGGGGCAGAAGATTGTGAGGATGAAGAAGAGGAAGACATTTACTCATTAGCACAGAATGTGAGTACTAGCAGCTGTACAGATACAATACAAGACTCGCATATTAAAATAAGACATTCTCATCATACTCCATTAGAAAACTATTGAATCAACAAAATATAAAGAAATAAAAATATAGTTTAAGACTTAGAGTCATAGATACAATCACTGACATTGCTTTTATTTAGAACATTTCCCATATAGATAAGTATGTGCAATGGAGCCCACATACACAACCACACTATTCAATTACCTTGTGCTTTCCATGACAACAAGGACCTCTTGAGCTTCACTCGCAAGTTCTGTTTTTCCATGGAAACCACTGTGTAACAGTATATTGTAGTTGTATATGAGTGCCCACACAATATCCTATATGGTTTGCTGCCTCAGGTTTTGACTCCCATGGACCTCTCAGACTTCACTGTCAAGTTCAGAGGCAATCAGAGCCCCTGAGTGGCACAACACACTGGTTCTGCATAGTTGCCCATCAGCTATCCTCTATGTGACAGCATGTGATGGCTTCAATCTTGTAAGAATTATTTTTTCTTCCTTTCCCATGTTATCCCTCTGTTTATGATTACTGTGCTTGATTTGCTTAGTTACTGTACTGAAAAAAAAAAACAGTAAATTTTTTTTGCAACAGTATTTTCATTACAAATGTCTCTCTTTTTTGGGGGGGCAGGGAAACAAGGACATGTCATTTGTTAATGGTGTATATTTTTATGGCTATTAGGAGCTGTAATATTTTTTCATACTAAACTGTACCATGTTTATCTGGAAGTTAAACTGCGTAGCAACGCTGCAGAACAGTCAGTGTTCATGGTAGCTTGAGATGCAGTCACAATGTAAATAAATGAGTAACGGCATCATAACTATATTTATAAAGAAAGTTATCCACATAATAATACCATCACCATATACATAATCTTTGTGGATAAAAAATATTTTAATGAAATAAATGTAGCAAACATTATGCCCAGTTCAACTACTAGAATGTCAGTCCACTACCATACCATGCAGACACACAACAATGCCTCTGTCACACCTATAATCTAAATTATATAACTAGTATAACACAAAGAATACATCTCCTTTAACAGTGCACACACATAGAAGGTTATTTTAATTGTAATAACACATTAAGTTGTCACAAGCAATACTTCAGAGCTGACAACAATTAACAGCAACAGACAACCAAAAACATACAATTGTTTTTTCCATATCATTAAAACTTATGAATGGTTTTCTTTTGATTTTTTTCTTACAGAACAACTGGAGACCAGGGCATTGCCAGATGTAAAACAGGAAGCACCAGAGTCCATAACATCTGAATGTATGTACACTATACAGTATATAAAAGTTCCACAGTATGTTAAGGTTTCACAACTAAATAAAGCAAACTGAATAACAGTAACAGAGTAAATCAGTATGGTTCTCATTGTAAATGCATAAGAAGGGAGTATAAACAAGTCCAAGAGTCTTGTACTTCAGGAGGACCAACTTTAGGAGGATGGTGGAGGTAGTTAAGTGTATCTAACCAGAATCCAAAGTAATATGGACACTAACCAGAGTTGGGAGGTTATCAAACTGGAATTGACAAGGCAACCAAAACCTGCATCAACGTCCAGAGTAAAATACCTAGGGCCAAGAAACCTAGCTGGTTCTTGTAACAGTAATTATCTAATACCTCAACAACTGTAACTGATGCAGTAGCAATTTTATTTTTCAAAGAATTTCCTTACTTTTTGAAAAAGTGAAATATAAATAGTACATGGTATGTAATGGTAGGAGCATGGGGCCTAAAGCCAAGCTGCCCATTTGTGCATAATGATATGTGTCTGTGGGAGCATGGGCCCTCTGGGCCTGTGCTCCATTTCACATAACTACAAACAATACAGCAGCAGTATAGGACAAGTAACCCTTGTAACAGTAATATATATATATATATATATATATATATATATATATGTGTATATGTTAGAAGCAAGAACTCCATTTAATGCATCAGTTAGGGTTGTTCCACAGTGACAAAAACAAGGAAATTCCATGTTAGGTTGAAAGCCCCTTTGGACCCCCAAGCCCACCCCAACCAGCATAGTGCGCTTTGGGGTCGTTAGCCTTAACTCTCACAGCATCACATGTGTAAAGAAGATGAGGTATAGGAGAATGGGGTGAGAGTTAGGACCAATGACCCCAAAGCACACCCCAATGCCAGTTGGGGGGTGGGCTGGGGGGTCCAAGGGGGGCCTTCAACCCTAACACAGAATTTCCTCGCTTTTGTCACTGTGGAACAACCCTAACTGATGCATTTAATGGAGTTTTTGCCTCTAATTTCCCTTCTTTTCGAGAATGATGACGAGAAATAGTGAAAGTAATGACACGTGATGTGTGCAGAGGCACAGTACCACAACTGTAAAGGCAAATGGTAATGGTAACAGCAACAATAGCAGCAAAGGAAGCAAGAACGCAAAAGGAAACACAAGCGCATATGGAAACACAAACCATAATGTGCACGGGCACAGTAATGCAATTGCAAATGCAAATGGTAGCAGTAACAGCAGCGAAGATGCAAAATGAAAGAGAAACAGTAAAGCAAATGAAAGGGCTGCCATAAACACAAATGGCAATGCAGATGGGGATGCGAACTGAAATGCAAACAGAAACAGTTGGGGAAATGCAAATGTTAACAATAATGCAAACGCAAGCACAAACGAGAACACAAAAGGTATCTGACATGGTGGTGAACAAGGGAAGAGAAACACCAACGGGTATGTAAAAGCAAGTGGAAACAGTAACTGTAACATGAACAGAAGCACATACTCTGTTTTTCCCCAACAGCTGCATAGAGAAACACAGTGTGAACAAAGAATGTATGCATAGCAATGGGCCTCGGAGCAGAAAATGAGCTGTTGGAATACTAAATTGCTTATATCTCAGGAACCGTACGACGTAGAAATAAAATTTAAATGTCACATGAATCATGCACTTCCTGGACTATGTTTTTGTTTATGCAAAGCCATAGTCATGACAAAAATTCCATATCTCCCACCGTTTTTGAGATACGAGTCCCGAAAGGCGCGGCGTACGCCACCATGTTAGTCTAGGGGAAGAAAAGTCAATTTTGGACTACCGTAACTTGGCAGACATGCAATATTTTTTGACCCAACCACCGAAATGCACACCTGTGAGATGTTGGCTGCTTTCCCTCCAAATTTTAGCCCAAAAGACCAAACGATTCTTTTGCAGTAGGGTGACAAAGAACTCCTGTCATTTTGGCCATAGTCTTGAAAAGTACTGCCGAACTTTGCAAAAGCTTTCACAAATTCATTCGAAAGTGTTGCAGGTGTGAAAGTACTTGCAAAAGTACTTTTTCCAGAAATTTGAAAAACATATTTCTGGGGTGTTTTACCCCAAAATAAAGACATGCCTAGCATCCTCAGGGTCCGACTAGGTGAATATAAAAATAATTAGTTGCTAGAGGGTCCCAAATTTAAATGGCAAGCATTTTTCTGATCACCAACTGAAAACAAAATGGCAGATTTGAGAAAGTAAAAGGGCCATTTGCGAAAGTAAAAACTGCATTTGCAACACTTTCGAACTTTTTGTTAACTTTTCCCATTGACTTATAATGGAAACTTGTTTTTTGAATAAATTTTGAACCGTTTAATATTTTTTCATGAAATCTTCAAAAGGCACATTGGGGACCCTGTCTGCATATTCCCTGAAGTTTTTGGACTGGTCACAGAACTGTGTGACCTGTAGGCCAGAGCAAAGAAATCGCAAAAGCATAATTGTGCAATTCATTGTTGCTTAATAACTCCGCAGCTGTATATCTGACCAGTGCAAAACTTGGCAGATCCCAAGATCTACCATGCCTTATGGTGCATACTAAATTTCTGGCAGATCTGTTGAATGGTGGCAAAGTTATTAAGGTGCAAAATTTGACCCTTTAACCTTAAAAGTGCTACTCAACCTTAACTATGGTAGCACTACTGTGCTACTACATAATAAATATGTACTGTGCACACATATATATATATATATATATATATATATATATATACACACACACACACACATACACATATATATATCTATAGTGATGCAGCAAATTTAAATTTTTCACCAGCGAAGTGGTGGCGAAGTTGTCAAATTCGCTTTGCAAAGCACTTCGCAAAATGTTCCCGTGGAAGGCAGAATTTTGCCTAGGTGAAATTTTGCCATCCACAGGTAATTAAATCCCTTTTGGCCAGAGGTCTCTTCCCCCACCAGTTCACCCGCCGGCCACCCGACATAAAAAAAAAATTATAAATAGCACCCCACTGCCCGACAGTGCCCACACATCATTCCAATCCAAATGCTCTTATTATTATTATGCCTTGGTGGTTAGTGGTCCCACTCCCTCCCCTGCAGTGGGCAGACCAGGATATCCCTCCTCTCCTCCTGGCCGGCCACCACCGACAGCTGCAGGGTTTAGGGCCGGATGGAAGGAAGCAGGGTGGTTGGTTAGACTTGTCTGCAGATGAGGTGGGTGGAGGTACTAGACCACCAGGGACTGGATGAAGGGATTTTTTCTGAGAAAATTGTGACTAGGAAAGGGATCGGATGGGAATTTGGAACTGGGAGTCAGGACAGGGAGGGCAGCCTAATTATTATGGAAACCACTAGACCACCAGAGAATTTTTTCATGACTGTGGGTGCGATGTAGGAGGGAGTGGGATGGACTGGACATGAAAGATGAGGGGGTACCTATAAATTTATATACTTGGGCTTGGGTGTAAAGGAGGAAGTGGGACCACTAGCCACCAGGTCATAATAATAGTAAGGGCATTTGGACTGGAATGATGTGTGGGCACTGTTGGGTAGGGGGGTGCTATTTATAATTTTTGTTTTTACGTCGGGTGGCCGAAGGGTGAACTGGTGGTGGGAAGGACTGCTAGCCACCAGGGAATCGGAATTTACTGTGTGTAGCTGTGGGGCAGGTTGGGGAGGGACCACTAGCCACCAGGGTTTGTTTCTTTAGCTATACAGTAGGTGAATTTTCGACCATCAAATTGCACTTTCACCCCCATCTGAGGGCGAAATTTTGCCTCTGTGAGTGGAATTTCACCACAAAAGGTAAAATTTCACTGTTCTGCCAGGTGAAATGTCACCACTCCACCAGGTGAAATTTCTCATTCGCCCGCAAATGGGTGGAATTTTGCGGATTACTCTGTGAAGCAAATTTTGCCCACTTAGCCCACCACTATATAAATATACGATATAGATATATATATACACACACATACTGTATATATATACATGCATATATATTTATATATATATATATATATATATATATATATATATATATATATGTATAAAATATATATATATATTAAAGGGTTGCAGATGCACCCCTATAGTTTGGTCTGAGTAAGCACTTTAATGTTAAACCCCAATTTTTGCACATTAATAACTTTGCAGCCATTCAACGGATTTGCACGAAATTTGGAATGCGTGGTCTGGTATGATAGGTCTCTTGATTTGCCAATTTGCATTTTGGTCGGACTTACAGTTTCTGTGCAGTGAAGTGCTGAACAATGCATTTTCACCACTCTTGATGCATTTTTTGCCCATCGCACTGCAACCACACCATTTGGTGTTTTGGTCTGTAATTTGGAATGTAGAAAGAGTTTGGGTCAAATAACACTCCAGCATTGGTTTGGTGAAAAAATATTAATTTCAAAAGTTATTTAATTTTTAATTTTTGGATTCTAAGCATGCTTAGTTCACTCCAAGATTTATATGTATGTTTTGCAAAGGAGGATTGAGCTCATGGTCAAGGAGTTTGTCAGCTCACGAAAGGGGATTTAAAAAAATCCTAGTCTGTGAGGAAAAATTCCTTGTCCTTAAACCAGCATCTTGTTTTAATTTGTTCCCCCAAACAGAATGTCATAACGTCCTCTACAGGTGACTTCTTATTGCATTAAGGCATGGGTTTTGTTCGGGGTGGTGCCCACTACAAACCTATACCTTTGGTTTGCCTCACTTTAGCCAAAAAACAGCCATTTCAAATTTTGACATTCTTCTTTCACGACTCGCTTCCTATCCTATTTTGTGAGCTGACAAAATCCCATTCCACGAGCAGATCCTCTTTCTTGAGGCAACAAAATCCTTGACCGTCACTTTATAACAAGATGACCCTTCTCGAGGACGAGGATTGACTCACGGTCAAGGATTTTGCTGCCTCACGAATGAGAATTGGTTCGCAGACTGGGATTTTGTCAGCTCACAAAAGGGGAGTGGGTTTTTGAATCTCCATTCGTGAACTGACAAAATCCTACTCCGCAAGTTGATAGAATTCCACTACGTGCGCAATCCCCTTTCATAAGGTAGCAAAATCCTTGACCATCACTTTGTGACCAGATGGCCAAAATCTGACTGTCAAGGATTTCTCACAGAAGGGGATTTTGACAGCTCACGAAAGGGGACTGATCTCACTTTCTTGGATGTTGCTACCTCGAGAACTAGAATTTTAAAAATGTTGCCACTGCACTATAAATAAATGGTTTGGTCTTTTGACTTGAAATTTGCAGAGTATTTAGGGGATGCCCAAGAGATGTCAATTATTCTATTTAGGAGTTGAAAAGTTAATTGGTTCTGTAGATATGGTATCATGAAGCTTTTATTTTTCCCGTAGGATAACAATGCAGCGCCCATAGCAGCTTTCAGCACCCGTATCTTGAAAACAAAGTGAGATATGGATTGTTTGCTACCTGTGGCAGAAACAAGTTTGGAAATCATATATTACACCAGCAATTTTCTTCTTACTTGCTATGGTTATGGAGATATTGGCAAAAACATGCCACAAGGGTTCCAAGGGTGCCTTTTCTATGCTTTTTGGTGCCGCGTATCTTGTAAATGATGTGAGATTTGGATTTCATTGACTCACCTCACGTAGATATCTCGATGTTATGATTACAATGACACTTGAATTTTTTTCCAAGCTGCTACCATTCCTGAGATATTGGCAAATTAGTGTTACAAGTGTTCCTTGCACTATGGGGCTGCTTTATGGCTCTGTAGCAATGTGTAAGTGGGAGTGCAGGGCTCAGAGGGCCTGTGCTCCCACAGACGCATATCATTGTGCAGAAATGGGCAGCTTGGTGGGAGCGTGGGTCCCACCAACATATTCTATTTACTAGTTATATTACACTTTTTCAAAAAGTAAGGAAATTCATTGCAAAAAACTTTCTTTAATGCATCAGGTAAGGTTAAAGTGACAAAAGTGGGGAAATGAGATGTTAGAGTTGAGCCCCTAATCCTCCACCACCCCATCCTCCATCTTCCACACACCAAGAGATGCCGTGGTTTGCCATGGAGTCATAAGGACTAACTCTCACCCCATTCTCCTTTACTGTAGCATGTCAACCTGATTATATATGGAATGGGGTGAGAGTTGGGCCTTGTGACCCCATGGCACACCCCAGCATCTGTCAGTCTGTGGAGGATGGGGTAGTGGGTGGGGTTAGGGGTTCATCCCTAACATCACATTTCCCCACTTTTGTTGCTTTAACCCTAACTGATGCATTAAACAAAGTTTTTTGCAATAAATATATATATATATATATATATATATATATATATATATTTATACAATGGGGTGACAGCTATTCCAATGAAATAAATGGAGATATCCTCACTGCAGTGAGATAAATGCTGATGACATCAGTGGAGTAAGATATATTCCATTTATCCATACTCTGCTGATGTCACCACTCACTAACTAAAGCCTGCATTCTAAATGAAACTCCTAGTCCTTCACAAAGCAGTTTCTCTTGCTCAGTGCTACCTGCAACAGTTTTTCTTTCTCACTGAAGCCTGCAACATACTCAGTTAGCATTGCAAAACACACCCACTGTGTGCCATTGTGTTTCTCATACTCCCAATCCATTCAAAAAAACTCACACACACTCACACCACACACAGAAAGAGCAGAAAACACACAGAAACAGAAAAAGAACACAGAAAAAATATTTGTAAACCTCATAGCCCCATTGTATAAATCTCACACTTGATGCACAGATCGTGGGATATGGAAAATATTCTCAGTCCTGCAGAGTGAGCTGTGCATTCTCACTCTGCAGCAATGAGAGTATTTTCCATATCTCACTCCTGCCCATCATGTATCCTATATATATATATATATATATATATATATATATATATATATATATATTTATATATTATAGTAGCACGGTAGTGCTACCATAGTTAGGGTTGAGGAGCCATTTCTATGTTAAACCCCAACATTTTGCATCTTAATAAATTTGCAACCGCTTGATGGATTTTGCTGAAATTTGGAATATCATGATCAAGAACCATAGGCCTTGGCATCTGCCAAGTTTTGTACTGGTCGGATACACGGCTGTGGAGTTATTAAGCGTGATTTGCACACATTTACGCTTTTTCTGGAATTATACGGTCGCGCGTACAGGTTGCACGGTTTGCGCGACCAGCCTGAAATCTTCAGGGAATGTGCAGCCAGGGTCCCCAATGTGCCTTTCAAAGATTTGGTGAAAAAATATTAAACGGTTCAAAAGTTATTCAAAAAACTATTTCCCATTATAAGTCAATGGGAAAAGTTAACAAAAAGTTCAACACTTTCGCAAATGCACTGTTACTTTCGCAAATGGGCCTGTTACTTTCACAAATCGGCCATTTTGTTTTCAGTTAGTGATCATAAAAATGCTTGGCATTCAAAATTGAGACCCTCTAGCAACCTAATTATTTTTGTATTCACCTAGTCGGACCCTGAGGATGCTAGCCATGTCTTTATTTTGGGGTAAAACACCCCAGAAATATGTTTTTCAAATTTCTGGAAAAAGTGCTTTCACAAAGTACTTTCGTGCTCACGAAAGTGTCGAAAATCTTTGAGAAAGCTTTCGCAAATTGCGACAGTAGTTTTCTAGTCTGTGGGAAAATGACAGCAATTCTTTGGCACTGCACTGCAAAAGAAAGGGTTGGGAGTTTTGGGCTGAAATTTGGAGGGAACGCAGCCGACATCTCACAGATGTGCCTTTCAGTGTTTTGTTGAAAAAATATTACACGGCAGCAATGTTACGGCACTCCAAAGTTGACAGTTTTTCCCATAGGATAACATTATGGCGCCCGACGCATTACAGGAATCATTTGGCACCCTGCTGCAAAATAACGGTTTGGTCTTTTTTTCTGAAATTTGGAGGGAAAACAGCCAACATCCCACAGATGTGCCTTTCAGTGGTTTGGTGAAAACATATTACAGGGAGGCAAAGTTATGGTGCTCCGAACTTCTCTTTTTTCCCATAGGATAACATTACGGCGTTCACCGCGCCTTTCAGAGCCCGTATCTCGGAAATGGTGCGAGATACGGACTTTTCTACAAAACTAGCCAGGACAGTCATAAATCATATGACTTTTAAATTTTTTTTCTACGTCATACAGTTCCTGAGATATAACCTATTTAATATTCCAAGTCCTCATTTTCTGCACCGATACCCATCATTATGCATACATTCTTTGTACTCACTGTCTTTCTCTATTCAGCTTTTGGGGAAAACCAGCCTGTGCACTTACATTACTGTTACCGTTGCCCTTTCCGCTTGTGGTTCCGTGCCGTTTCACTTACCGTTGGCGTCTCGCCACCATATGCGTTATCGCTACGTTTTCATTTGCGCTTGCGTTTCTGCTATTTTTTGCCATTTGTGTTTACAGTACTGTTTCTCTTTCTGTTTCACTTTGCGTCACCATGCCCATTGACATTTCCGTTTGCAGGCCCCATGTTCCTATGTGACAAGACATCACATGGCACACCGTTCCCGTCTACGCCACAGTGTGCGTAACCCTTTCTGTTCTCATTCATGCTTGCGTTACCTTGTGCGCCACTGTTAGCGCTTCTGTTTGCGTTGCTGTTCCTGTTACTATGCCACAAAACATCATGTGGTGGGAGCGCGGGGCCCTATGTGCGTTATCCTTTGCGTTTTCATTTGCGCTTGCGTTTCTGTTATTTTTTGCCATTTGTGTCTACAGTACTGTTTCTCTTTCTGTTTCACTTTGCTTCACCATGCCCATTGACATTTCCATTTGCAGGCACCATTTTACTATGTGACAACACATCACGTGGCAGACCGTTCCCGTCTATGCCACCGTGTGTGTTACCCTTTCTGTTCTCATTCGCGCATGCATTACCATGTGCGCCACTGTTAGCACTTCTGTTTGCGTTGCTGTTCCTGTTACTATGCCACAAGACATCATGTGGTGGGAGACCCCGTGCTCCTGCCACTGCATTACATTCACTATTTCTCATTATCATTCTCAAAAAGAAGGGAAATTAGAGGCAAAAAACTCTGTTTAATGCATTAGTTAGGGTTGTTCCAAAGCGACAAAAGTGAGGAAATTCGCTGTTAGGGTTGAAAACCCTAACTCTGAATCACCCCCAGCACCACACACACACAGACAGACACACACACACACATGCAAGTATGGGGGAGGACCAAGTCAACACAACCAATGACAGACATCCAGCAGCAGGTGACAGAAATAACAAACAATTGTCTAAATGTAGTATGAGACATCCCCACCCACCTGACCAGGTACTGCATGCTCAGTGGAGATCAACAGCAAAACTGAGGCCATGTACACCAAACGTACACATCCCTGATTGCAGCTGCACACAACGTACCACACTTAGTAGTTGCATGGCCTTACCTACCGATGCCCCACACCAGACCACACCACATGTGGTGGGCCACCTGAGCAATAGAGTTGAGCAAAACCAAGGAGTTGTACAGGTATAATATCTCTGATTATAACAAGGGTTTGAGAAATGCAGCTTTCTAATTGACTGTAAACACTGTAACAGCCTTATGTTTAGTTTTTATTAAGATACATGTAGAGCCTGACCATATGATGAACATGGTTTAATGTTGTTTAAAAAAGCAGTTTTATTATGATAGCAATAAGCTACTCCCAGGTGTTATGTTAATGGTCAGTTTATCACTGTCTAGCGACATGTGGCACTCGGCTACGCCTCATTCAACATTAAACCCCTACAGGGTGATTAACAGACCATTTAACATAACTGTTGGTCATGCCTTATTGCTTAATTGTCTTTATGAGTAGATACTCTCCCTCTGATAGGCACTGCAGCAGCTTTGCAACACAATGTCCCACCCAGTTACACCATACACTGTCTAGTTACTGGAGAATGGCTGAATATGAACTCATGAAGATGAACAGTGTAACTTGATCATTACAGTCATCGAAACCTTGAGTGTGATTATAACTGACAGAGTCAGTGATGGAGAATAACCCCTGCTGTCCTAGTACACTTACCCCATTGTGGGTTAAATCAATACTAAAAGACATTCTGTTTATATCTACACTATACCTACTTGATTCTTGTTGTACCACAAATAACATAGTTATCACTTTGATAGCATCAGTGACAGAAGTGTGGCAAACCCAAACACTAGGCATACAGCCTGAGTATGAAACAACTGTTAAAAAAATTACACTGTGTCCATAAGTGGCATAGATCACTCATTGCAACAATAGTAAATGTATCATTATTTGAATAAGTTAGTCATCACAGATGCAATGAGATTGTCTTTCTCAGGTACAACATATTCAGTAAGTGCCTACAGGAAAATCTATCCTATAGACATCTCCGATACAGGTATGTCATTGTTGGCTCAGTAGTGCTATGATATTTAGAAGTTGCTTGGCCTGATCCATGCAATTACACTGTTTATTACAAAGAATACTTACTGCATCTTTAGTATTGAAACACACTGAAGGTCTATGTATGTACATCAGCAGTACACCTTCATCAGTAAGAATGCATCTGATACTGGAAGTACGAATTTCACAGCGTTGAACAGGCAATGCTTTTCCATATGTTTACATCAGCCTCCCTATCTTGAGTAAACCATTGCAGTAAATGTACTGCTATGTAAATCACATACTAAATGTAACACTACTTTTATCTTCAGCATGCTAGTGTCTTGTAGTTAATTTATGTACTTCTCTTAATTAATGTATACTCACTAGTGTTAAAACCTTTCTACAACTGTTATCATGCACCTTCAGCATTTATATTGACTAACGGCGCAGTACCAGTTGTGGTGTGGTGTGGGGCATCGGTAGGTAAGGCCATGCAACTACTATGTGGTAATGCTGTGTGCAGCTGCAATCAGGGATGTGTACATTTGGTGTACATGGCCTCAGTTTTGCTGTTGATCTCCACTGAGCATGCAGTACCTGGTCAGGTGGGTGGGGATGTCTCATACTACATTTAGACAATTGTTTGTTATTTCTGTCACCTGCTGCTGGATGTCTGTCATTGGTTGTGTTGACTTGGTCCTCCCCATACTCGTGTGTGTGTGTCTGTGTGTGCGTGGTGCTGGGGTGATTCAGAGTTAGGGTTTCAACCCTAACAGCAAATTTCCTCACTTTTGTCACTGTGGAACAATCCTAACTAATGCATTAAGCGGAGTTTTTGCCTGTAATATATATATATATATATATATATATATATACACACATTAGAGGCAAAAACTCCATTTAATGCATCAGTTAGGTTGTTCCACAGTGACAAAAAGTGACAATATTAGGGTTGAAACCCCTTTACCCTCAGCCCACCCCCAACTGTAATCGGGTGCGCATTGGGATCATCAGCCTGTCACCCCATCACATGTGAAGAAGCTGAGGAATAGGAGAATGGGGTGACAGTTGGGACCGATGACCCCAATGCACACCCGATTCCAGTTGGGGGTGGGCTGGAGGGTGCAAGGGGTTTCAACCCTAACATCGAATTTCCTCGCTTTTGTTGCTGTGGAACAATCCTAACTGATACATTAAACAGAGTTTTGGCCTCTAATTTTCCTTCTTTTTGAGAATGATACTGAGAAAGAGTGAATGTAATGCAGTGGCGGGAGTGCAGGGCCCTGTGGGCCCCGCGATCCCACCACGTGATGTCTTATACATAGATACATAGACAGTGTCGGCAGATAAGGGCCTATAGCCCACCCAGTCTGCCCATTTGAGCTTGTAAGTTCAGTTTGTTTTCCTAGAAGTCTGTTTCCCCTTATCCCTGACCTGCAGAATTCCTTTATGTCTAGCCCATGCATTCTTAAATCCCGTGACTGTTTCAGCCCCCACCACTTCTCCGGCAGGGTGTTCCACTTGTCCACCACCCGTTCTGTGAAGAAATTCTTTCTCATGTTTCCTCTGAATCGTCCTCCTCCAACTTCATCCCATGCCTCTAGTCCTGGAACATCTTTTTCCTTAAAATAGTGTTTTGCTGCACCCTGTTTCTCCCTGTAAGATACTTGTATGTCTCTATCATATCCCTCTCTCCTCCTCTCCTCCAGGAGTACATGTTCAGTTCCTTCAACCTGTCTTCATAGGACTTGTGATGCAATCCATGCACCATCTTTGTTGCCCTCCTCTGAACCTTCTCTACCCTGTCTATGTCCTTTCATAGGTATGGTCTCCAGAACTGTACACTGTACTCAGGTGGGGCCTCACTAGTGTCTTGTATAGCTGAATTATGACCTCCCTTTTCCTGCTGGTGATGCCCTGCCTATACATCCCAGCATCCTATTTGCTTTACCTGATGCCTTGTCACACTGTTTCCTACTTGAGATCATCAGGATGACAACCCCAAGATCCCTTTCCTGCTTGGTGCATGCTATATCCTCACCCCCAACTGATATATTGTGCCAGGGTTTTGTGCCCCATATGCATTATCTTGCACTTCTTTGCATTGAATTTCAACTGCCAAACCCTTGACCATTCTTCAAGTTTCTGCAGGTCCTTCTCATTCTGTCTACACCCTCTGGTGTGTCCACTCTGTTACAGAGCTTTGTGTCATCAGCGAACAGTGAAATTCTGCCTTCTAGATCCTGCAATGTCACTGATGAAGATGTTGAATAGGACCGGTCCCAGCACTGATCCTGTGGTACCCACTGGTCACTCTTCCCTCTGTGGAGTGACAACCATTTACCACCACCCTCTGGGTCCTGCCACCCAGCCAGTTACCTATCCACCACACTACTGTCCTGCCCACACCATATTCCCCAGTTTGTGTAATAGTCTTCTATGTGGCACAGTGTCAAAGGCCTTGCTGAAGTCCAGATCGGCCATGTCCACTGCCCTCCCTGATCCACCTCCCTAGTCACCCAGTCAAAAAATTCAATGAGGTTGGTCTGACAGGACCTCCCCTGGTGAAACCAGCTGCCTTGAGTCCTGTAGTCCACTGACAACCAGATGTTCCACCAATCTCTCCTTCAGTAGTGCTTCCATGATCTTTCCCACTACCGAGGTGAGGCTGACTGGTCTGTAGTTCCCTGCTTCCTCTTTGTTCCGCTTTTGTATAAGGGGACTACATCTGCTGTCCTCCAGTCTTTGGGTACCTCCTCTGTTTCCAGTGATTGGCTAAACAGGATAGCCAGAGGTTCAGCCACCACCTCTCTTAGTTCTTTAAGTACCCTGGGTGCACCTCATCTGGCCCCATTGCTTTGTCAACTCTTATTACTTCCAGTTTCTTCAGGACCCTTTCTCGTGTAAAGGGACTTGTGTCCATTCTGCACCATTCTCACCTTGTACTCCCTTCAGACCCATTACCCCCTCTTCCTCAGTAAAGACTGAGCAGAAATACCTGTTCAATATGTCAGCTTTACTGTTGTCATCCTCCACGATGACTCCCATCCTCCCCTTCAGTCTCACTATCCCTCCCTTTGTCTTTCTTTTTCCTTATGTACCTGTAAAGGTTTGTCCCTTTAACCACTGATTTTGCAATGTGTTCTTCTGTCTGAGCTTTGGCTTCCTTACTGACTTCCCTGCCTCCTTGTTTCTCCTGGTACTTCTCCCTATCCCCTTCTGCCTGTGTCTTTTGTATTGCCTGAATGCAATCTTTTTGGCTTTCACTTTCTTTGCTACCTCTTTGGAAAACATAATGGTCTCCTCTTCCTTTTCCTCTTGCTAACCTGTTTAATGCATAATTCTGTTGTTCTTATAATCCCCATTTTAAATACTGACCACTGTTCCTCAACCCTGATTCCTGTCCCATTCCCTTAATGCCTCTTTCAAGTATCTCCCCATCTTCCCAAAGTCTTCCCCTAAAATCCAGGATCGTGTTTTGTGTGGTTTGGTTCTGCTCTTTCTGTGATTTCAAACCACAATGACTGAGTAGGTCACTGTTACCCAGGTGCTCCCCCTGTTACCCCCATCACACTGTCCCTGTTTGCGAGCAGAAGGTCAGTATTGCCTTCTGCTGAGTTGATTCCATGACCAGTTGCTTGAGGAAGGCACCCTGAAGGGAGTTCAGGATAAATCTGCTCCTAGTTGATGCTGCTGCTGGGATGCTCCAGTCCACGTCTGGAATATTGAAGTCTCCAACCAGTACTACCTCACCCTTGTCTACTATCCTTTGCATGGCTAGCATCAGCTCCCTATCTGTTTCTTCCTCCTGGGCTGGTGGTCTATAGACCACACCTGTGCAGATGGCTGGCCCCATTTTCCTTTCCAGCTTAACCCACAGTATCTCTCCCCCTATCTCTCCCCCATTTTGTTCCTCCTGGATCTCTGTGGCCCTTATGTCATTTTTCACATACAGTGCCACTCCTCCTCCCTTCCTGCCTGCTCTGTCTCTTCTGAATATGTTGTAGCCAGGTATGGCCATTTCCCAGTCATGGTTATCATTACACCAGGTTTCAGTGATGGCCACAATGTCCAGGTCTGACTGTACCATGACAGCCTCCAGATCTTCCATCTTGTTGCTAAGGCTCCTGGCATTTGCACACATGACTTTCCATGATTTGACCTCCCTAGACTGCTTCACTGTTCTACTCCAGCCCCTTCCTTGGTTGTCATTTATCCCTGGTTCTCCTTGCTGTCTGCCCTTCTGCTGAATTTTGCCCCTTTTGTCCACCTTTTGGACACTAATCTCCATCTTTTGCACACTGCATTGCAGTGATAGCCACTCCTCTGGTTCACTGGTTCCACTGCTAGCTGTGGGGGTGAGCAAGTGGGTACCCTCCTTGCTGGCCTGCCACCCCTTTGCTAGTTTAAATGCTTGTCAATGTAGCATTTAAACTATCATTGAGTCTTGGATTCCCCTCCAGGATGGATGCAGGCCGTCAGGCTTGAACAAACCTCCATCCCTCCAGGTGAGTCCCCAGTCACCAATGAATCCAAACCCTTCCTCACAGCACCAGTTCTTCAACCATGAGTTAAAGTTCCTGGTGCATGCACTCTATGCTCTCCCTTGCCTCTCACAGGTAGTACTTCTGAGAAAGTGACAGAAGTAGCTACTTGATTGAGACCCCTCCCCAGTTTCCTAAACTCTTCCTGAACTTCCTTTGGCTCCCCATTTGCCAGGTCATTAGTACCTAGGTGGATAATGACATCCAGCTCACCCTCCCATCTTGCCTTCCCAGTGATCCCCAGGATCTTCCTTCCATCCTCCATGCCGTGGCACCTGGTGAGCACCTCACCTCACTGTCCTCCCCCTCCTGTGTTCCTAGCTGGATCCCTCTTATGATGGAGTCCCCCACCAGGATTCACTTCCTCCTCCTCTGGGGTCCACTGCTTTCCCCACTGAGGTCACCTCCTTGGCTAACCTCCACATCCTTTCCTTCCACTTCTCTGGGTACCTCTATTTGGTTGTCCTCATTTGCCAGTGTGGCATATGAGTTCTTGAGAGGAATAGGATCTGGGATGTGCCTCTGTCTGACTGCTCTAACCCTCCCTGAGCCCACTGTCATCCAAGCGCTCCTCGTTCTTGGCATCCTTTGAGGCAGCTGCATTGGACTGGGTGGCCCCTGGATAGGGGTGATGGTACTCCTGACCCAGTTTACTTCCGCTCTGAGTCTGGTTACCTCATCCCACAGTCCAGAGAGATGCATGCAGATAGGGCAGCACCTCAGTGTCCAGAAGGTCTGCCTGAATATGGCTGCCCCACAGCCACTGCATTGCACCACTCCCCACATGATACTGCAATTCCACTACTTGTCAGCTACTGAAACTCTCTTAGTTCTCTTTTTATCAATTTACAGTACTAAAAATCCTGTAACTGATCCTCAGATATTTTTTGGAAAAAGAAACCAATAAATAAATAAATGAGTCAAAACACTTGTGCTGAGGTGGGCTTCTTCCCCTTATGCCCTCCTACTTCACACCTCTTACTATACCCTGTGTTTAGCTCCTGTCAATCAGATTTAACAGGGTATATAATTAAAGTTGGGGAAGGGAGGGAGGAGAGGGGTGAAAATGCAGCAATTAAAGACAGCACAGAATTACACCACCACTATGTTTTAAATTTTCAACAGCCCAAAAACAATTATAAGTAAAGACAACAAAGAAAGAAAGTATAGTGTCACTACTAGCCCACAATCTAAGTTTAAAAGAAAAATACCAATTACCAGTTACTCTAAAGCACTGAATTGAATATGTTTCCTTCCTTCTCCTTCTGGCTTCTTCTGAGAAAATCAACCTCTGTTTGCTACTTTAACTCTGACTAAGCCCCACCTCCAGTTATCACGTAGCTGAGGTAAGAGGCCAGACAATTAACACCCTTCACCCAGCTACAGGACACATAGTCTTGTCTTGTCTTGTCACATAGTAACATTGTGCCCGAAAACGCAAATCGTAATGCGCATGGTGATGCAAAGTGAAACAGAAAGAGAAACAGTACTGTAGACAGAAATGTTAAAAACAATGGAAACGCAACTGCAAATGAAAATGCAAAGGGTAACGCACATGGTGTCACAAACGTGAACGGTAAGTGAAACGGGTACAGAACCGCAAGCAGAAATGGTAATGGTAAAGTAATGTAAGTGCACAGGCTGGTTTTCCCCAAAAGCAGTATAGAGAAAGACAGTGAGTAGAAAGAATGTATGCAAAATATTGACTCTCAGAACACAAAAATCAGGAGTTGGACTAGTAAATTGCTTATATCTCAGTAACTGTATGACATAGAAAAAAAATTTAAATGTAATATGTATTATCACTTTCCTGGCTAGTTTTTTACTTAGCCCCCATGAGGGGGCTAAGAATTGTTGTAACAAAACTCCGTATCTCACCATTTTCGAGATACGGGCCCTCAAATAATCGTGAAATGCCATAATGTTATCCTATGGGAAAAAAAACAAAGTTCGGAGTGCCATAACTTTTCCTCCCTGTAATATTTTTTTCACCAAACCACTTAAAGGCACATCTGTGGGATGTTGGCTGTATCCCCTGCAAATTTCAGCGCAAAAGACCAAACCGTTATTTTGCAGCAGGGTGCCAAACGATTGTTGCAATGTGTAGGCTGCCGTAATGTTATCCTATGGGAAAAAGCATCAACTTTGGAGTGCTGTAACTTTGTCACCGTGTAATATTTTTTCAACACAACACTGAAAGGCACATTTCTGAGATGTTGGCTGTGTTCCCTCCAAATTTCAGCCCTACACTCCAAACCATTCTTTTGCAGCAGGGTGCCAATGAATTGCTGTCATTTCCCCACACCTAGGAAAGTACTGTCGCAATTTGCGGAAGCTTTCACAAAAATTTGCGACACTTTCATGAGCACGAAAGTACTTTGTGAAAGTAATTTTTCCAGAAATTTGAAAAACATATTTTTGGGGTGTTTTACCCCAAAATAAAGACATGGCTAGCATCCTCAGGCTCCGACTAGGTGTATACAAAAATAATTAGGTTGCTAGAGGGTCTCAATTTTAAATGCCAAGCATTTTTCTGATCACTAACTGAAAACAAAATAGCGGATTTGCGAAAGTAAGAGGGCCATTTGTGAAAGTAAAAATGCATTTGCGACACTGTCAAACTTTTTGTTAACTTTTCCCATTGACTTATAATGGGAAATAGTTTTTTGAATAACTCTTGAACCGTTTAATATTTTTTCACAAACTCTTTGAAAGGCATATTGGGGACCCTGGCTGCACGTTCCCTGAAGATTTTGGGTCAGTTACGCAAACCGTGCAAACTGTAGGCGTGACCGTAGAATTCCAGAAAAAGCGTAAATGCATCTGCAGATCATGCTTAATAACCCCGCAGCCGTGTATCCAACTGGTACAAAACTTGGCAAATTCCAAGGTGTATGGGTCTTGATCGTGTATTCCAAATTTCAGGCAAATCTGTAAAACGGTTGCAAAGTTATTAAGGTGCAAAATTTGGGGTTTAACATGTAAATGACTCCTCAACCCTAACTATGGTAGCTCTACCGTGCTACCATAATATATTTAACTTTTTCCATTGACTTATAATGGGAACTTGTTTTTTAATAACTTTTGAACTGTTCAATATTTTTTCATGAAATCTTCAAAAGGCACATTGGACACCCTGACCACATGTTCCCTGAAGTTTTTGGACCAGTCGCCCAAACCATGTAACCTGTAGGCACGAGCAAAGAATGCACAAGAAAACATAAATGCGCACACAGATGTTGCTTAATAACTTGGCAACTGTATATCTGACTGGTATAAAACTTGGCAGATCCCCAGATCTAAGGTTATTCCCCCAGCCTACCAAATTTCAGACAAATCCGTTGAACAGTTGCAAAGTTATTAAGGTGTAAAATTTGACCCTTTAACATTAAAAGGGCTCCTCAACCCTAGCTATGGTAGCACTACCATGCTACCATAATATATAAATATATATATATATATATATATATATATATATATATATATATATATTATAGTGGCATGGTCGTGCCATTATAGTTAGGGTTAAGCGGCCAGTTACATACTAAAGTCAAAAGTTTGGACATTAATAACTTTGGACCCGTTCAATGGATAGCCTGAAATTTGGTACACACGTTGGGGTGCACTAGATCTCTTGATTTGCAAAATTGCATTTTTGTCGGCATGCTGGTCTTCGTGTAGGAAAGTGCTGACAAATGCAAAATTATCCATTTTTAGAGGCACCTTTTGGCATTCTTAATGTGGTCCTGCATGACCACTGTATGGTGTGCTGCTCTGCACAGTGGCTTGTTTGAAAGAGCTTTGGTGGCCGAACGTGACGCTTCTTGTTTGGTGAAAAAATATTAAGGCATTCAAAAGTTATGGCACTCTTAAGTTCCCATTATAAGTCAATGGGAAAATTTATATGTAGAGCTTGCGATCGAAGAATGGGGGTTCTAGCCATCTGGTCTCACCTGGAGATCAAAGAATTTGCAGCCTCACAGTTCAAGAATCTTTGTTCCCGAGAAATTTTCAAAATTCTTTGACTGCGAGGTCCGCCATCTTGTTTTCAGTTTTCTAATCACACAAACACAAATATCTCAGTTCAGGGGTCACTTCTGAAGTAAAACTTTGATGGGTTTTATTCAAGGGACCATGATCTATCAAGCCATGGCTTTGGTTCCATCCAAATTGGTCAAAAAATAGAGTTATAAGCTTTTAAAATCTTAATTCAGGCTCGCAAACAATCTTTGATCGCAAGCCTGCAGATTCTTTGATTGTGACATTCTTTGATCTCGATCTTGCATCATGACCTAAAACACTAATATCTCAGCTCAGGGGTGGGCTAGGGATACAAATGAGGACTTGGTTTGCTCAGTAGGGTCCATTCTGTTGAACCATGCCATTGGTTTGGTTCAAATCGGTGAATAAATCACGTTTCACCTTTTTTCATTTTTTGATCGTGAGCCAGCAAATTCTTTGATCGTGAGGCTGCAAATTCTTTGATCGTGAGATTCTTTGATCGTGATCTTGTATCATGAGCGAGGGATGAGATGGCTGAATTTAAAAATCATTTTTCTCAGCTCATGGGTGCCCTAGGAAGTCAAATGAGGGTGGGTTTTACTCAGGGGGCTTCGTTCTGTCAAACCATGGTGGTAGTTTACTGCAATTCTTCCAATTTTTTTATTTATTACATGTTTTATTCTTTGTTCATGAGCCTGCAAATTCTTTGCTCATGAGGCTGCAAATTCTTTGATCATGAGATTCTTTGATCGCGATCTTGCATCGCAAGTGAGGGACAAGATGGCCTAATTTAAAATTCAATTTTCTTAGCCCAGGGGTGTCCTAGGAAGTCAAATGAGGATGGGTTTTACTCAGGGGGCTTCATTCTGTTGAATCATGGTGGTGGTTTACTGCAATTGCTTCTATTTTTTGAATTATTAAATTTTTTATTCTTTGTTCATGAGCCTGCAAATTCTTTGATCATGAGGCTGCAAATTCTTTGATCGTGAGATTCTTTGATTGTAAAGTTTGATTGCAAAATAGAGACAAGATGGCCAGATTCTTTATAATGGAATAGATAGGGACATTTTGCCAATTTTTGACATTGAATATCTCAGAAATGGTTTGGTCTTTTTATTTGCAGTTTGGATGGAAGAAAGGCAACATCCCACAGATGTGCCTTTTAGTAGATTGGTCAAAAATATTACAGGGCAAAGTTATGGCACTAGGAAGCTGGCGCTTTTTCCCATAGGATAACATTACGGCGTCCGCCATATTACAGGAATTCTTTGCCGCTCTGCTGGAAAATAATGGTTTGGTCTTTTGGGCTGAAATGCGGAGGGAAGAAAGCCAGCATCCTACAAATGTGCCTTTCGGTGGTTTGGAGAAAAATATTACAGGGTGGCAAAGTGACAGCACTCCGAAGTTGATGATTTTTCCCATAGGATAACATTATGGCGTCCGTCGCATCTTTCAGGGCCTGTATCTCAGAAACAGTGCGAGATGCAGACTTATTGTCCAGAAAATGCTTAGCCCCTCAACGGGGGCTAAGCACAAATCTAGCCAGGAAAGTAATAATTCATACAAAATTTTAATTTTTTTCCTACGTCATACATTTCCTGAGATATAATCAATTTAGTATTCCAAGTTGTACTTTTCTGCTCCGAAGTCAATTATGATGCATACATTCTTTGTTTTCAATTTGATTTTCCAATGCAGTTTTTGGGGAAAAGAAGGGTGTGCCCTTTTGTTACTGTGACAGTTAGCATTTGCAGTTGTGCTTCTGTTACCATTCGAATCAACATTCTAGTCTATGCCACCGTGTGCGTAATGGTTTGTGTTTTCGTATGCACTTGCATTTCTCTTTCTGTTGTCTTTACTGTTGCTGTTATTGTTACCATTTATGTTTACTATTGCGGTACCATAACCTTACGTGTAACAGTTTGCGTTTCCATATGCGCTTGTGTTTCTGTTTTTATTGGCTTTATTGTTGTTGTAACCATAACCATTTGCATTTACAATTGTGGTTCCGTGAGTGTGTGTTTACGATTTGCGTTTTCGTACGTGCTTGCATTTCTGTTTACTTTGATGTTATTGTTGGTGTTACTGTTACCATTTGCATTTACAATTGTGGTACCATGAATTTTTGTGTGTTACCAGTTGCGTTCCCTATGCACTTCTGTTTGATGTCTCCGTTTATGTAACTGTTAGCTTCGGTGTCACTTTACTCTTGTGTTTCTATTAACATTTGCTTTGCCATGTACTTTTGCTTTGCCATGTGCATTACCATTGCCTCTTGTGTTTGCTTTGCAATTCCTATTACTGGGTAACAAGACATTATGTGGTGGGAGCGTGGGGCCCAAAGGGGCCCATGCTGCTGCCACTGCATTCCTTTCATTATTTATCATCCTCATTCTCAAAAAGAAGGGAAATTAGAGGCAAAAAACTCAGTTTAATGCATCAGTTAGGGTTGTTCTACAGCAAAAAAAAGCTAGGAAATTCGGGGTTAGGGTTGAAAGCGCCCCCTTGGACCCCCAAGCCCTTCCCCCAACTGGCATCAGGGTGCACGTTGGGGTCGTTGATCTAACTCTCACCCCATTCTTCTATTCCTCAGCATCTTTACATGTAAGAAGTGAGAGTTAGGGCCGATGACCCCAACACGCACCCTGATGCCAGATGGAAGAACTGAAGTCAGAGACTTTCAGCTAACCTAATTCCTTTATTTTGAAACCTAACTGATCATTAAATAATTTTGCCTCTAATATATATATATATATTAAATAGATAACCCACTCTAAGGTGTGCGGGTGGGCATGCTCTGATATCACGCATGCCTTGGTGTGCATTGTTACAATCAAGGCTGCAGGCCAAGTGCATCAACCACCCAAGGCATGTGTATATCAGAGCATGACTGCACACCCTAGAGTGGGTTATCTTTTTTATAAAATGGCAAAATTGTTTTGGAGGGGGGTGACAGTGCAGGTGTGTGGTCATGGCCTGATATACACGTGGTCATATGATGTGTTTCAAACAACCAGCAGAGATAATTTTTCCTATCCATTTAAAAAATATATATATACATACATATATATATATATATATATATATATATATATATTCATGTAAAAACTCCATTTAATGCATCAGTTAGAGTTGTTCCATAGCGACAAAAGCGAAATTCGGTGTTAGGTTTACCACCCCTTGCACCCCATGCCCACACTGGCCCCACAAATAGGCATCAGGGTGTGCATTGGGGTCATCGATCCTAACTCTCACATCATTCCATGTGTAAATAAGCTGAGGTGGTGCATTTTCGTTACCATTTGCACTACCATTTGTGTTTGCATTTCCATTACCGTTAGCATTTGCACTTGCATTTTCATTGTTGCTTGTGTTACTGTTTCCTTGTGCATCGCCGTTGCCATTACCATTATCGTTTGCATTTGTGTTTGCATTTCCATTTGCATTACCATTACCATTTGCGTTTCTGTTACCGTTTGCATTACCATTTCTGTTTGCTTGTACATTTCCACATACCATTCACTATTTATAGTGCACATTCTCAAAAAGAAGAGACATTTATGGCAAAAAATTCTGTTTAATGCATCAGTTAGGGTTGTTCCACACTGACAAAAGTGAAGAAATTCAGTGTTAAGGTTACCATCCCTTGCACCCCACGCCCACTCCACCCCCCAACAGGCATCAGGGTGTGCGTTGGGGTCGTCGGGCCTAACTCTCACCCCATTCTCCTATTCTACACCAATCGCACACAACCAGCAGCAGGTAACAGAAATAACATATAACTATCTAAACCACAAAACCACACCCCCATGCTCCCATCTTCCACACACCAACAGATGTCGGGGTGTGGCATGGGGTCGTCACTGCTAACTCTGATCCCAGAAGTTCCATGCTCTGCCAAACACATATCACTATGAACAACTGGACATCTTGGGTCCCATGCTGCCACCAGCACATAACACAGAGTACACATATGCTTTTTGGGTGTTTAAAAGCCCCCAAACAGGATTTTGGACATTTCCTGGTAATAGTTTTGCAAATCACTTTTGCAAATGCGACAGTGTCATGCTATGCATTTGCAACACTTTTGTGTTTGCAACAGTATTTTGCAAAAGTGTTTTACATGCTTTCACAAATGCAAAACTGTTGTGTTTCCTGTTGGTGACACTTTCATGTTTGTGAAGCATTTTGCAAAACTATGCTCCTTATTATGGCACATTTTTGTTATCCTCCTGCAAGCAAATGGTTAGGTCCTTTGGGCTGAAATTTGCAGGGTGGCAAGCCCTGGTCCTACAGATGTGCCTTTTGCTGCTTTGGTACAAAAATAGTTAAGGATGACAAAGTTACAGTGCTCTGAAATTTCCAATTTCCCATAGGCTACCATTGAGGCACCCCTTAAGCTTTTCAGCACCCATATGTCGAAAATGAAGCGAGGTACACAATTTTTGCTACTGGCACCTTGGTTCACCTTTAGGTGAACTAACCTAGTGGAAAAAAGTTTCGAAATACTGTATGATACCTAAAGTTTAATTTTTTCCCAAGTTGCTATGGTAACACAGGTATACACCTCTTGCTGCTTGTCTGTGATTCGTTGAGTTTCCTTGGTCCTTCCCCTACTTGCATATATGTGTGTGTGTGGTGGTGGTGGTGGTGTGGGGGAATGCAGAGTTAGGGTTTTGAACCCTAACACTGAATTTCCTTGCTTTTGTTAATGTGGAACAACCCTAACTGATGCATTAATGGAGTTTTTTTTGCCATGAATATACACACACACACACACACACACATATACACACACACACATATATATATATATATATATATATATATATATATATATACTTTGCAAAAAACTGTGTTAATGCACCAGCTAGGGTAACTTAACACCACAAAGTAGGAAATGTGGCATTAGAGTTTGCCAACCTAATGCCACCACCACAAAAATGTAAAGTGATGCATCTTGGTAAATGAAACAAATGTTTTTCTTACACTTTTAACAACACAATATTACAGACAACTGATAATGAAAAAGATTTAGGGGTTACCTTTTTTAAGATTTCTCTTTTGAAACTCATACTACTAATATAGCTAAGAAGAGCAATCAGATTTTGGGCTGCATTAAAAAAAACACTAAAAGTAGAAGTGAAAAGGTAATAATCCCTCTTTTTACAAGTTTGGTTAGGCCACATCTTGAGTATTGTTCATCAGCATGTAGTCCATCTTCAGTTAGAGGTAATAAATTAATAGAAGGTGTGCAGCACAGAGTTACTAAGAACATCAAAGAAGTCAAGGAGCAGAATTATGGTTGTAGATTAATCTGGGGCTTCTTTCTATGTAGTATAGGAAACTAAGAGGGGATTTGATTTTAGTTTATAATGCTTTTAATAATAATAGGATATTTGAAACTATGGGATTATGTCCAAATCCATCTATGACATCTACAAGGTCTCATAAAAAAAAATTAAGTGGAACTCAAAATAAGACAAGTAAAATATGTCAGTGGTTTACTCAAAGGGTCATATTAACATGGAATGCATTACCTGAGGATGTTGTTGAAAGTAATTCTTTAAGTATTTTTAAAAGAAAACAAGATTTACAGATGGGTCAAAGAAAATATCTTTTCCACCAATGAGAGGTGGCAAGCTCATAAAAGGCATCACTGCCTACTGAGCTTGTAAACTACCTATGAACCCCTTCAAGCAGCAAAAGGGAAAAAAAATAGGGTTTTGGGTCTCCAGAGTCTTGGCAAATATGTGGTGCAGTCTTCCATGGGGGTTGTCAACACTAATGCCCACACCATTCCATGAGCAAACAACATCACATATGATTTCCTATCTTCATGCAGGGCCCACGAGGGGGAGGGGGAGCATTAGGGTTGACAACCCCCAAGAAAGACTCCACCACTGATTCTCTAAGACTTTGGAGACACAAAACCCTAATGTTTTTCCCTTTTGCTGCTTGGAGGTGGGGTGTGGGGAGGCATAAGGGTGGGAAACCCTAACACCGCATTTCCATACTTTTGGGGTGTTCAGTTACCCTAGATGATGCATTAACACAGTTTTTTGCAAAGAATATATATATAGATATATAGATATATATGTGTATAATCTATCTATATATATATTAGAGGCCAAAAACTCTGTTTAATGCATTAGTTAGGGTTGTTCCATAGCGACAAAAGTGAGGAAATTCGCTGTTAGGGTTGAAAACCCTAACTCAGAATTCACCCCCCAGCACCACACACACACAGACACACACACACACATATGCAAGTATGGGGGAGGACCAAGTCAACACAACCAATGACAGACATCCAGCAGCAGGTGACAGAAATAACAAACAATTGTCTAAATGTAGTATGAGACATCCCCACCCACCCGACCAGGTACTGCATGCTCAGTGGAGATCAACAGCAAAACTGAGGCCATGTACACCAAACATACACATCCCTGATTGCAGCTGCACACAATGTACCACACTTAGTAGTTGCATGGCCTTACCTACCGATGCCCTACACCACACCACAACTGATACTGTGCCGTTAGTCAATATAAATGCTGAAGGTGCATGATGACAGTTGTAGAAAGGTTTTAACACTAGTGAGTATACATTAATTAAGATAAGTACATAAATTAACTACAAGACACTAGCATGCTGAAGATAAAAGTAGTGTTACATTTAGTATGTGATTTACATAGTAGTACATTTACTGCAACTGTTTACTCAAGACAGAGAAGCTGATGTAAACGTATGGAAAAGCATTGCCTGTTCAACGCTGTGAAATTCGTACTGCCAGTATCAGATGCATTCTTACTGATGAAGGTGTACTACTGATGTACATACATAGACCTTCAGTGTGTTTCAATACTAAAGATGCAGTAAGTATTCTTTGTAAGAAACAGTTTAATTGCATGGATCAGGCCAAGCAACTTCTAAATATCATAGCACTACTGAGCCAACAATGACATACCTGTATTGGAGATGTCTATAGGATAGATTTTCCTGTAAGCACTTACTGAGTATGTTGTACCTGAGAAAGACAATCTCATTGCATCTGTGATGACTAACTTATTCAAATAGTGATACTTTTACTATTGTTGCAATGAGTGATCTATGCCACTTATGGACACAGTGTAATTTTTTTAACAGTTGTTTCATACTCAGGCTGTATGCCTAGTGTTTGGGTTTGCTACACTTCTGTCACTGATGCTATCAAAGTGATAACTATGTTAATTGTGGTACAACAGGAATCAAGTAGGTATAGTGTAGATATAAACAGAATGTCTTTTAGTATTGATTTAACTCACAATGAGATAAGTGTACTAGGACAGCAGGGGTTATTCTCTATCACTGACTCTTTCAGTTATAATCACACTAAGGTTTCAATGACTGCAATGATCAAGTTACACTGTTCATCTTCATGAGTTCATATTCACAGCCATTCTGCAGTAACTAGACAGTGTATGGTGTAACTGGGTGGGACACTGTGTTGCAAAGCTGCTGCAGTGCCTATCAGAGGGAAAGTATCTACTCATAAAGACAATAAAGCAATAAGGCATGACCAACAGTTATGTTAAATGGTCTGTTAATCACCCTGTAGGGTTTTAATGTTGAATGAGGCGTAGCCGAGTGCCACATGTCGCTAGACAGTGATAAACTGACCATTAACATAATACCTGGGAGTGGTTTATTGCTATCATAATAAAACTGTTTTTTTAAACAACATTAAACCATGTTCATCATATGGTTAGGATCTACATGTATCTTAATAAAAACTAAACACAAGGCTGTTACAATGTTTACAGTCAATTAGAAAGCTGCATTTCTCAAACCCTTGTTATAATCAGAGATATTATACCTGTACAACTCCTTGGTTTTGCTCAACTCTATTGCTCAGGTGGCCCACCACATGTGGTGTGGTCTGGTGTGGGACATTGGTAGGTAAGGCCATGCAACTACTAAGTGTGGTACATTGTGTGCAGCTGCAATCAGGGATTTGTATGTTTGGTGTACATGGCCTCAGTTTTGCTGTTGATCTCCACTGAGCATGCAGTACCTGGTTAGGTGGGTGGGGATGTCTCGTAATACATTTAGACAATTGTTTGTTATTTCTGTCATCTGCTGCTGGATGTCTGTCATTGGTTGTGTTGACTTGGTCCTCCCCCATACTTGCATGTGTGTGTGTGTGTCTGTGTGTGTGTGGTGCTGGGGGGGTGAATTTGGAGTTAGGGTTTTCAACCCTAACAGCGAATTTCCTCACTTTTGTCACTGTGGAACAACCCTAACTAATGCATTAAATGGAGTTTTTTGCCTCTAATTTCCCTTCTTTTGAGAATAATAACGAAATAGTGAGATATAATGCAATGGCCCGAGTTGTGGCGCCCGCTATCTCAATGGGTGGGCACGCTCCCGCCTATGATGTCTTGTGGCATAGTAACAGGAACAGCAATGCAAACAGAAGTGCTAACAGTGGCGCACATAGTAGCATAGCATGATATGATGAAAGTATAATGCACACGGTGGCGTAGATGGAGCGGTCTGCCGCGTGATGTGTTGTCACATAGTAACATGGTGCCTGCAAGCGGAAATGTCAATCGTCATGGTGACGCAAAGTGAAACAGAAAGATAAACAGTACTGTAGACACAAATGGCAAAAAATAACAGAAACGCAAGCGCAAATGAAAACGCAAAGGATAACGCACATGGTGGCATAGACGGCAACGGTAAGTGAAACAGGCACGGAACCGCAAGCGAAAGGGCAACGCTAACAGTAATGTAAGCGCACAGGCTGGTTTTCCCCAAAAGCTGCATAGAGAAAGACAGTGAGTACAAAGAATGTATGCATAATAATGGTATCAGAGCAGAAAATGAGGACTTGGAATACTAAATAGGTTATATCTCAGGAACCGTACGACGTAGAAAAACAATTTAAAAGTCATATGATTTATGACTGTCCTGGCTAGTTATATACTTAGCCCCCAATAGGGGGCTAAGTATTTTTCTGATGAAAAGTCCATATCTCACACCGTTTCCGCGGTACGGGCCTTGAAAGGCGCGGTGAACACGATAATGTTATCCTATGGGAAAAAAAGAGAAGTTCGGAGTGCCATAACTTTGCCTCCCTGTAATATTTTTTCACCAAACCACTGAAAGGCACATCTGTGGGCTGTTGGCTGTCTTCCCTCTAAATTTCAGGAAAAAAGACCAAACCGTTATTTTGCAGCAGGGTGCCAAAGGATTCCTGTAAGGCGTCGGGTGCCGCAATGTTATCCTATGAGAAAAACCGTCAACTTTGGAGTGCCGTAACTTTTCCGCCGTGTAATATGTTTTCAGTACAACACTTAAAGGCACATTTGTGAGATGTCGGCTGCATTCCTTCCAAATTTCAGCCCAAAACTCCCAACCGTTCTTTTGCAGTGCAGTGCCAAATAATTGCTGTCATTTTCCCACAGACCAGAAAACTACTGTCGCAATTTGTGAAAGCTTTCACAAAAATTTGCGACACTTTCATGAGCACGAAAGTAATTTGCGAAGGTACTCTTTCCAGAAATTTGAAAAACATATTTCTGGGGTGTTTTACCCCAAAATAAAGACATGGCTAGCATCCTCAGGGTCCGACTAGGTGAATACAAAAATTAGGTTGCTAGAGGTCCCAAATTTAAATGCCAAGCATTTTTCTGATCACCAACTGAAAACAAAATGGTGGATTTGCGAAAGTAACAGGCCCATTTGCGAAAGTAAAAATGCATTTGCGAAAGTGTTGAACTTTTTGTTAACTTTTCCCTTTGACTTATAATGGGAAATTGTTTTTTGACTAACTTTTGAACCATTTAATATTTTTTCACAAAATCTTTGAAAGGCACATCGGGGACCCTGGCTGCACGTTCCCTGAAGATTTTGGGTCAGTCGCGCAAACCGTGCGACCTGTATGCGCGACCGTAGAATCCCAGAAAAAGTGTAAACTCGCATGCAAATCATGCTTAATAACTCCGCAGCTGTGTATCTGACCAGCACGAAACTTGGCAGATGCCAGGGCCTATGGTTCTTGATCATGTATTCCAAATTTCAGGCAAATCCGTCAAACAGTTGCAAAGTTATTAAGGTGCAAAATTTTGGGGTTTAACATAGAAATGGCTCCTCAACTCTAACTATGGTAGCACTACTGTGCTACCATAATATATACATATATATATATATATATATATATATATACATATATATATATGGCAAAAAACTGTGTTAATGAACATTAGGGTTGCTATTGCACAAACTGCAAACACCACAAAGTTTGGACTATCATGTCCCCTACCTTCAGAAGTAAAGATCAGTATACAGCTAAAAGGCTGTGTATCAATTATCTGCTATCTCATACAAGGCCAATATATTAACAAGCATTTGTCAATGCTGAATGTTCACCTATGATATTGCTGTTCTACCCGGTGTTGCTTGTAAACATTTTAACTATATATTTACCCAGGACACAGCAGATGAGTTGCAATATTTAATTTTCAGTGGTGTCCTACTTTGACACATTGTTAGATTGTAATTACCCAGGATAGGGCAAATGAGAGGCAACATCTACTTTGCTCTCACATTTTGACTCCAAAGCCCTGAGTCTCAAAACCCAGAATTTTACAAAAGGTGCTGGCATTAAACAGGATTGACACAAGAGGCACCTTGTGTCAAAACTTGTGAAATTCTTGATTCTGAAAGCTTGATTGTGGCCAACCAGGCAGTCGTTGCACCCAATTGGCCATGCAGCAGGCCTGCATCTAGCATAGGTGTGTGCCAGGGTGCTAGGAGGCCTGCAGCAGATGCAAGTTGCACCACCCATGTAAACAGGATTCTGGAAGTTGGACAGACCTGCTAAGTCTAAGACCAGCAACAAGCTGGTCCAACAGTCCTTGCGCCACTCCCACAGATTGTGCTGGGTAGGAGCATTGGACATGTCCAGTGCCTGGTGAAGTGGGCAAATGTGGCACACATAAGGGCCAAGGGCAGAGTGCACATACCATTTCACAAACATCACTTCTGTGTCCAGTCACATGCCTTGGGTGTGTCATACCTATGAATGCTTCCACACAGATGTAATGTCCAAGCTGCTTCCCTGTCATCCCTCAGTTGTAGTAGTGGTAGTACCAGACACTTCACTTTTTCAGGTGCCAGACAGTTCACACATTCAAGGGTCAGCCCCTCTTACTGCAGCCAGATGCCCACATGCAGCACCCTCCACCAAACTCATCCCATGCACCATTTGTGTGGTGCACAGGAACAGCTGCTGCAGCCTGTGGATGTTTGGCACCAGGACCCATCCTGTACTGGAATTGGGCACAGGGTCCCTGGAACACCAGGGATCAGCGCAAGCTGCCATTTGCTGCAGCTTGCACTGATTTTTGATAATTGGGCCCCAAATGTCCAACAATCTTTTTATGATCTGACGTTATGATCAAGAAAGGTGGAATTTTTAAAATCCCATCCAAAAGGTGATATTGTTGTGTGATTGAGGAATCAAATTTTGGAGGTGATCTGAAGAAAATGACACCTGCCATATTCAGGAGGTGTAGTAACACAAGGAATGTATTGAACATTCGGGGCCAAAATCTGCAAAAAATAAAGTTATGAGTAAATGTTGGAACAATTTGCTTCCTCATAACTTAGTTTTTTTTTACATTTTTACCCAGAATTTTCAACATAATCTTTTTATGACCACTCCTTCTGAGCATGACAGGCATCCTTTATAAAACAATGGCTAAAATGTCATTTTGCACCACAAGTGTTAAAACACATTTTGGGTAGGATATGAGAAATGACAGTTGTCACATTCATGAGGTGGTGTCAGAAAATGGCTATGTTTAAAAACTGAGGTCAAAATATTGAAAATTACCACAATTATGAGTGTGTATTGAACATTTGAAACGTAGACTCATAACTTTGTTGTTTTCTCGTATTTTGACCCATAATTTTCAACATAGCCTTCTTATAATCCCACATAGCCTTCTTGAGAATCTACATGAAAAAGGGAGGAGAACATTTTCAAATCCTGCCCAAAAGGTGATTTTGCACCACAAGTGCGAAAACACATTTTGAGCAGGATTGGAAAAATGACAGCTGTGACATTCATGATGTGCTGTGAAGAAATGGCTATGTTTAAAATTTGGGGTAAAAATATTGAAAATTACCAATGATATGAGCCTGCATTTGTAAATGTCAACATAGGCTCATAACATTGTTGTTTGTTAATATTTTGGCCCCAGATTTTCAACATAGCTTTCTTATGACCCCACCTCGTGAACAAGTGTAGAGAAAAATTTCAACTGCTGCCTGAAAGGTGATTTTATGCAGGGACTTCAAAATCAATTTATGGGACACAAAAACACATTTTGAGCAGGACTTGAAAATGACAGCTGTCACATTCATGAGGTGCTATGAAGAAATGGCTATGTTGAAAATTTGGGGTCAAAATATTGAAAATTACCAAAGTTATGAGCCTGCCTTCACAAATTTCAATGTAGACATGTAACTTTGTTGTTTTTTAATATTTTTATGCCAAAATTTCAACATAGCCTTCTTATGAGACTGCCTCATGAACAAGGGCAGAGAAAATGTTCAACTCCTGACCAAAACTTTATTTCATGCAGTGACCATGAAATTATATTTTGGAATAGATTTGCCTAATTTTACTGCAATTGTTCATGAGGTGGGGTGCCATAAAGGCATGTTGAAAATTTGGGGCAAAAATATTCAAAAATGACCAGGTTATAACACTAAGTTCAAAACCCCTTTGAAATATATTGAACAGCACACCTGATTTCCTTAGCTTGTTGTCCAGTTTTGAAGAGTGAAGATATGTCTGTGGTCCACAGAAGATTATGGCATTGTACCCCCTGTGAGTATGTTAGAGCTTGGGGGCTGTGGGGTGGTGGGTGCTGAGTGGGAGAGTTGGGTGGGGGGACTAAAGGTGCAACAGACAACAATGGATAGTTTTCTTTTTTACGGGGTTAAAAAAATGACAAGGGATGCTTTTCTTTATTTCAGATGGTGACAGAGATATGGGGGGATTGGGCACCGCCAGTGTCAGTATTATGTTTGTGGTGTGTGGAGTGGAGTGGTGGGTGCCGAGAGAGAGGATCAGGGTGGGGGGGGGCAGTTACAGGGATCGCAGCAACAGATGAAGTGGTTACACTGGAGAGTTGGGCACCCCCAGTGTCAGTGTTATGTTTTTCTGGGGGGGGTGCTGAGAGGGAGGGTTGGGCATGGGGACGTTACAGGGGCATCAGCAACATACATTGATGAACAGTTTTCTTTGCTCCAGCTGGCATCTGGAAGAGTGTGGGGCTCTTCCTGGATGTCTGAAATTCCTCAGCAGACTGATCACGACAGATCAGCTATGCTTATTGTGCAGCGTAGATGAAAGGAAAGAGCTGACTCATTGGGTTGGCTTTTTGGGTCAGCTTTTTCTTTTCAAATACACAAAGTTTCCTTTAGCAAGCCAAAACTGTGTCATGATCAGCCTGGTTGATGATTGGTGTGGCACTGATTTGGCTCTTGCAGACCACTCTGCATTGGACTGACAGTGTCACACCCCTCAAAAGGCACTCTCACAGCAAGATGTTCACTTGTGTGTGTGCACATGGCAAACAAAAACTGGTGAATAGCAACCCTAATCACCACCTCCTCCCCTTGTAAACCAACAGAATGCAGTATGTTCAGACTCATGATACACAGATGTGATATTACCATGAACAGTATTTTGATAATTATGGTACTTCTGGAAGCACAGCCACAGAAGTTTACATGCATTTATAACATTTGTGTTACAGATTAGGTAGAGAATACTTGTAATTTCAATAGCAGGTTAGAAACAATTGTATTTATACAATTGCATTTTAGGGATTATGACAATATTTTACCAGTGTACATGTACCACTACTGACTCACTAGAAATACCACCAATGGATACAAATCAAAAAATGAAGTTTCAACCACCACAGAAGAGACAGATTTCATGATAATATATCCACTGTATACCGCTGTACATGATGTTTTCCATTATGTCGGAGGAAAGTGTGATTATTTTGTGAAACTGCTGCTCTCTAATTTTAAATTATATTGTATTGCTTATATTGCTGTACATACTATGTAAATACACTGAACTTTAAATAATGTGTAGTAAATTTGCCTCTGCATAATTTTTATATTGTCACATTACTGTATACCTTATGATGTTATATATAATTTTCAAATCAATAAAACTTTGAACCAATTCTATTATTACTGTAACATAAGGAAAACATTGACCCAGTATGTACTGTTACTTTGCAAGTTAACTTTGAACATTTACAGTTTCATAACCTTACCCATTCTTATACCACAGTTTTGAACCTCCAGGATAACCTTTAATCAAAATCATAATAACACTAACAAATTTGTAAAGTAAGTAAGTAAGTAAATTTATTTATTCGGTGTCCAATCCTGGAGGCTCTGGGCATCTTACAATAAGATTCAACAGGATGGTGCAAACATTCAAGCTACATAAATAATACAATAAATAAACAAATACATTAACAAATTAAAATCAATAACTTTTGTTGAATTAAAATATCTCAGCAGGAAAGGCTTTGTTAAAAAGTTGAGTATTCAAGCATGACTTGAAAGCCTCCATTGTAGGGGCCTCCCTCAAAGATCTTGGCAGTGAGTTCTAAAGGACTGGGCTAGACACTCTGAATGAGCAATCACCCAGGGTTTTCAGCCTAGTCCTAGGAACCCCCAGGAGGCCCTTGGTGGAGGAAAGGAGGAAGTGAGCTGGGATGGCAGAAGTAAGAATGTCTGACAGGTAGGCAGGGCCCGATCCATATAGGGCCTTACAGGTGAACAAGCCCACCTTGAAGAGAATCATCCACCTGACCAGCAGCCAATGCAGACCCCACAGGACCACGGTCACATGACAGGAACTTGACATCCCTGTCAGTAGCCTGGCTACTGCATTTTGCACTAGCTGCAGTCAGTGGAGGTTCCCTCCATTTACCCTGAGGCAGAGAGCATTACAGTAGTCAAGCCTGGATGTCACAAAGGCATAGTCTAGTGATGGCAGGCCTTTGGTCAGAATTAGGGGTTTAATCTGATGTTGATGTTCCTCAAGTGATAGAAACAACCTTCAATGACAGCTGACACCTGAGATTCAAATGTCAGCTTGTCATCCAGGACAATGGCCAGATTTCTCACCCTAGGGGATGCCATCAATAGGGTGGACCCCAAGATCAGGCCTGTTGTCATCCCAGAGGTACCCTCATCATGCCCACTTCTCGGATCAATCACTAGTACCTCTGTCTTGTCTGGGTTAAGTCTCAGCCAGTTAGAGTTCATCCAATCCTGGATCTTAGCAAGGCATTTGTTCAGCACTTCGATGGCACCATTTGTTCCTCCTGGACCAAAAGACATATACAGCTGCATATCATCTGCATAGCAGTGAAAACCAAGACTGTACCATTTGATGAGTCTTCCCAGGGGCAGCATGTATACTGTGAACAATATCGGCAACAGGATCATGCCTGAGGAACTCCACTGGTCAGGGGCATTGGAGAGGAGGAGAAATTCCCCATCACTTCCCTCTGCCTCCTGCCTGAGACAAAGGACTCAAACCAGTTGATGACAGTACCGGTGAGTCCACAATACTCTCTAATGTGATCCAACAGCAGGATGTGGTCCACAGTATTGAATGCTGATAACAGATAGAGGAGAATGAGAACTGACTGCTCCCTTGCCCTGAGGAGGTTATTATGTACCCAAACTAGTGCCATCTCTGTGCTGTGCCTCTCTCTGAATCCTGACTGGAATGGCTTATACAATAGATGGCAAAGATTTCCAGGTGCACCTTGAGCTGCAGAGCCACTATCTTCATGGCAAACTTCCCAAAAAATGGGAAGTTGGAGATAGGTCTATAATTTGCCACGACGTCAGGGTCAAGAGATGGTTTCTTCAGAAGGGGATTCACCAATTCCTCCTTCAAGGCATTGGGGAAGACCCCCCCCAAGAGCAAACACTGGACTATCCTGGCAAACCCTGGATCAATAGCCTTGACGCATCCCACTAGGAGATGAGTCGGGCCAAGGTCCAGTTCACAACAAGTGGGCCACAACTTTGAGATCACCTTGGAGACTTCGACCACCTCCACTGGCTGAAACCCCACCCAGACAATGGGAGTGCCCCTGATCCAACCAGACCCTACTGTGCAGGATGGATATAGATCCACTGGCAAAATCCCAGCCTGAACAGAGGCTATCCTGTCAGAGAAGAACAGAGCAAACTCTTCACAAAGTGCTACTGAGAAAACTTTTTTCTGCTGTAGACAGACTGGATGAAGAAGCCTGTCCACAGTCCAAAACAGCTGAGCTGGTCTGCTCTTCCCTGCAGCAATCTCCTTGGTCAGGAACTCTGCTTTCTTATGGTTGATTGCCCTTTGATAATCAGCACAGTGATCCCTCAAAGTCAGTTTATTCTCCACTGACTGAGTCCTACACCAGCAACGCTCTAACCTCTGACCTATGGTCTTCATCACCTTGAAAGTCCCATCATTCCATGGGGGTCTCAGGTGAGAGGACCTGGGTAATATACAAACTGGTGCAATGGCATTGAGTGCCTCAGAGACAGCCCTGTTATAGGTTGCCACTGCTTCACCAATACAGTTGCACAAACAGCGCCAACACAGGAAAAATTAAC
The DNA here is from genome assembly GCA_016271365.2 of Neoceratodus forsteri. Lineage (NCBI taxonomy): Eukaryota > Metazoa > Chordata > Ceratodontiformes > Ceratodontidae > Neoceratodus > Neoceratodus forsteri. Next base: position 908,547,213 of record CM028131.1, on the reverse strand, counting down.
TACCGCCAGCAGTCCCTCTGGAGACAATCTCCTCAAAGGGCAGTAGCTGATCATCTCAACAGGGAAAGAACCATCTGGGGGGCCCAAATGAGAATTTCACTGTACAATGATCCAATCAAGTGACCCAATCAATCCTGAGGCCAGTGACTTCAAGACCCAGTGAGACTAGCAGGTCCAAGGTGTAGCCATGATGGTGGGTTGCAGAGGCAACTGCCTGTGCAAGTCCCAGCGATGTCATCAGCTGGAGGAGGTCAGATCCAAACTGTGAAGATTCTTCATTGACCCAGGCATTGAAGTCTCCCATAATCAGCCATCTGGGTGACTCCAATACCCTGTCGGCGATGAAGTCCATGACTTCCTGCAGAAATTCTCCTCCCAACCCAGGAGGGTGGTAGACTAGGAGAATTCTGCAACCCGCACCTGGACCCCCATGCACTGCCACACATTCAAGTGATGAGGTAGAACCCACTGGGTGTACGAAGAAATTCAGGCCAGATCTAAAACAGATGGCCACACCCCGCCCCTTGGGATCCCTCCTTGGGCAGTGTACCACAGAGCACCCCATGGGGACCAATGCCTCCAACACTGGACCTGCATCGTCTCCCAACCAGGTCTCTATAATGCATGCCAGGTCAACTGAAGAAATCAAGTCCGACATAATTGCAGTCTTGTTTCTCATTGACCTGCCGTTGCATAACACTGCCCAAAGGGGATCAGTGTAGGCCATAGGTCCTCTTGCTGCCTGCCCACAAGGTCTGATGGGAACCCTAGGAACACATGGTACATTTGGCTAGTAGCGCACAAAATATAGAAGCCACATGAATATTTTGGATAACCATCATTACTGTATTAAGAACTTAAAACTTACTTCATGAAAATAAATCAATTGATTGGTAACTTTCTAAATCAAGTGGCCAGACAAATTCTTTCAAAAGCCATTGGCCAACTGGACCAAGATATTCAAAGCTTTGTGTTGGGTGCAAAGTGTTTGTCCCCGCATTGCGATTGGTTTGAACCAAATTCCCATATTCAAAGAAGATCTTTGCACATGCTAAACCCATTTGCACTGTTGTGCAGAGACAATGTATGCAGAGTGTAAAGGTGGGGTGGCACCATGCATATCGGTGCAGCATGATATTTAGTGTATTAGTACTGCACAAAGGGGTTAGTATGGGTCACTTAGCATCATGCAATTACCATCTATAAAAATACCATCTTAAACTGGGGCAAACACCAGAGGAAGGCAAAGACACTGCAGGCCACAGTTCAGGATGGTGCTTGGGGTGGGTCCCACAGGATAAGGAGAGTGCCAATGCCCACCCTTGGCCCTCACATAGGCCACGGAAGGGCTATGCTGCACACAGACAGTACCATCCATGAGTCACAGATGAGGTCCTCTGTGCCAACCAGATCATTGACCGGTACAGGCTTAACAGGCCCATGCTCAGGAAGCTGTTTGAGCTGCTGCATAACCAGCTCCAGATAGACACCCAGCACAGCCATACATTGTCCATAGAGCTGAAGTTATTGCTGCAATATGTTTCACTGCTACTAGAACATTCTGGACACCAGTTGGGGACACCATTGGTATCTCACAGTCAGCCATCTCTTGCCTAGTGAAACAGTTCCCAGATGCTCTGCATGACCATGCTGACGAGTTCATCGTATTCCCTAGAACACCAGCAGAGTGAACAGTAACCATACAGCAATTTCATCGAGTTGCACACCCACCATCTGTACTTGGTGCCATTTATTGCACCCATGTTGCCATCCAGGCTCCCATTGGAGATGGAGTGGAGGCCTATCTCAATAGGAGGTGGCACCACTCTGCCAATTGCCAGGTGGTGTGTAATGCAACATGGCACATCATCAGTGTCCTGGCATGAAACATAGAAACATAGAAAGTGACAGAAGAAGGGGACTATATAGCCCACCTAGTCTGCTCTTCTACCTACCCCCCTCCCTTAACTGCTATTCAATGCCCTGTTGCCCTAGTACCTATCCCAGTGTTTTTGCAAATTCCCACCAATTTCTCCTCTACCACTCCCCATGGAAGGCCATTCTATGCATCTACCACCCTCTCTGTAAAGAAAAACTTGTGGCTGTTGACTTTGCCTTCCTCCAGCTTCATATTGTGCCCCCTGGTTCTGGTTTGATTCTTGATCTGAAACAGGTCCTGAACCTGTACCTTGTTATTCCAATTAGGGACTTGAAAGTCTCTGTCATGTGTCCCCTCTCCCTTCGCTGCTCCAGGAAATACATGTTTAGGACCCACAGCCATTCATCATATGTTTTGCTGTGCATTCCCTGTATCATTTTTGTTGCTCTCCTTTGCACTGTTTCCAGTCTGTGCATATCCTTTTTAAGATGTGACTTCCAGAACTGGACGCTATACTCCAGGTGTGGCCTCACCAGTGATCTACAGAGTGGCAGGATGACTTCTTTTTTTGCTGATAATCCCCCTTACTATGCAGCCCAGCATGCCATCTACCCTTAGTGCTGCTTTTTCACATTGCTTGGACATTTTCAGGTCATCAGTTATAATTATTCATAGATCTGTTTCTTGCTTAGTGGATTCCAGTTTTATTCCTGCTAGGTAGTATTCTTCTCCTGAGTTTCCTCTTCCAAGGTGCATGATATTGCATTTTTTTGCATTCAAGTTTAAGTTGTCATATTTTTGACCATAGTTCCAGAGTCCTTAGGTCAGCCTTCATCTTTTCTGCTCCTCCTGGAGCACCTACTCTGTTGCCCATGTTTATATTATCTGTAAACAAACTCACCTTACCTTCCAGGCCTTCAGACATGTCACTAATACAAATATTAATGAGTATCAGACCTAGCACCAAAACCTGTGGCACTTTGCTATCTGCCCCCCTTTCTTCTGATGGGTAGCCATTTAGTAGTACCCTCTGGGTACTACTTCTGCTAAGCCAGCTCTGTATCCAGTTTACCACTTGTTGCCCTACCCCCATGCTGTCTAACTTATTTAATAGCCTTCTACATGGGACTGAGTTAAATGCTTTGCAGAAGTCCAGACATACTACATCTACTGCACCACCCTGATCCACTATTTTGGTTACTCAGTTGAAAAAGTCTGTTAGATTAATTTGGCATGATCTACCCATGGTAAAGCCAGCTGTTTTGTGTAAAGCCATGCTGTTTTGTGTTTTATGTCGCTTGGGCTATGTCACAGGGGCAGATGGCATGGAATCCTGGCAGTGCCCCGATGCCTTCATATGGCAAATTTCTATCCTGTGCTGGAGGTTCAAATGTCTGTACATTCCTAGTGGGTACTTCATCTGTGAGTATATCCCACAGTCCCCCCACTGTACCATATGGTATGTGATGGGTTAGAACCCTGTATGGACAATAGGTCCCAGGTTTGTTAGGATTAATGGGCAGACTAGATGGACTGGTGGTCTTTTTCTGGCATCATTATGTGAGTTTCCATGTTTTTATGACACTAACCTATGCCCTTTGCCTTCATAGGGTTCTGTGCCTATTTTCTTCATCTCTGGCTCCTCACACCTGTCCTCCACCATGCATACACTGCAGAGGAAGGTACAATGTGGCAAACACTGCCGCATGCAACATCACTGAGCATGTGTTTGGAATGCTTATGATGCGGTGACAGTGCTTTGACCATTCCAGTGGTGCCCTACAGTATACCACTCAGTAGGCTGGTGCCATATTCCTTGCCTGTTGTATACTACACAGCATGGCACTCAAACATGGGATATGCACACTGGCCACAGAGGAACAACCTGCTTCAAATTTGGAGCCAGTGGATCAGGGAGTACTGGAGCAGCTTGACATTGTGATCCCAGAATGGCCGGGAGAGCCCAGGAGTACAGAGCCCAAATCACAAGAGACATCTTTGGACAATGGTGGATGAGTATAGACCACACAGGAGGCCATAACATGGTTAAGCAATGCATTATCAAACAACAACAAAAGTGCATAAAGTGCATCATGCTAGGCAGTGGGTAAAAAATGGGTTATACAGAAATGAATTGCTATCAGGTGGGGGGGTTACAAAGAGAGCACACACAAACAGAAGTCTATGTTAGCAGGGAATCCTAAATGGGTGTCTACAGAGGTACATGCTATCTAGGAGGGGTGGAGGGGGACGCATGGCATAAGAGGCCTGCCATGCATGGTGGTAGCACATGGGGTACACAAGAACACAGGCCATGTGGGGGAGGAAACAGAGCTGTACACAAGAGATACCAGCCAGCCAGGTGGAGTGGGGACTGTAGTACAGGCCATCCATGTTGGGGTTAGGACGGTTTGGGCTATGTCACAGGGGAAGATGGCAATGTTGTAGGGGTACAGCAGGGGAGCATGGGGAAACATGTTGGTTGGGGGTGGCCAAGTGCAAGTGTCCCGTACCACCTCCCCATACAGGGACGATATATCTGTGCTGTCCAGTATGGTATAAACTCCATCTACAATAATGTATGTCCATACATTATTGTAGATGGAGTCTAGACCATACCAGAAAGAAAACAATGTATATCATATGGACATTACACAGTATGTCAAAAATGAAAGATATTAAAAGAGGGGTACCAAAAGGCTCCATTTTGGGTCCTTTGCTTTTCAATATATATGTGAATAACTTGGCAAAGAGTACAAATAATAGTGAGGTGCAGCTGTATGTGGATGACATTGTGTTGGTGGCGTCTATCAACAGCTGTACCTCACTGGAACAAAAATTACAAAAGGATGTGTCTTCAGAGGAGAAATGGTTCCAAGAATCAGGTTTATTAATGAACAGGAAAAAAAACTCAATACATCCACTTCCAGTCTGGAAACAAGAGAAATCAAAAAAGAGAACTGGACATCAAATTTTGAAATGGGAGAAAAATTCATAATGTGAAGAACTATAAACACCCAGGGGTTTTGACTGATGAGAAATTTAACTATAAAGATCATATAAACCAAACTGTTAAACTACTGAATCAAAAGTTGGGTGCATTAAGACATGTCTCAAACTGTCTTACCAAAGACTCAAGAGGAAAAATAGTAAAACAATTATTACTCCCAGTCTTGAAGTATGGAATGGTGGTACATAGGAATGCTGAAAAAAATTAGTTTATATAAAATAGACCAAATGTACTATAAACTTACAAGATTTGCTACAGGAAGCCCACATGGGACCATCACTGTAAAGTTTATCAACTTTTAAATTGGTTAGGGTTAGAGGAGAAAAGGTCTTATTTATGGTTGACCCGGTGCCATAATTTTATAAACAAAAAAGAATCTCATCCTCTGAGACACCTGATGAAATATGGAGTAGTGGAAGATCATGGTTATAATTTGAGAGGTAACAACTTAAATTTGCCTTTATGCAGATCATATAACAATTTTGGGGATGCAACTCTTCAACATACTATGGCTAAGGGCTGGAATAATTTGCTGAACCATATCAAATCAATAAATCATGGCCTGGATATTCAGAAATGTGCCAAACGCCAGCGCAAGTCTAGCACAGTGCAAATCCGATGTGTCATGGCACAACAGGAGCCATACTCAGAGGTTGTGCAGGCCCAATTGTGCCAGCTCAACCCAGCTGAATATAGCAGAGTTGCACCATGGTGCAAACAGAATTGTGCCATGGTGCAAACAGAGTTGTGCCATGGTGCCAAAAGAGATGCTCCAGCGCAACTGTGGGAGCACAGCAGCACAGCAACAGAGGGGGGCATGGCACAGAAAACAAACCCAGGGACAGAGCCATGGAAGCACAGTGACAGGCAACTGGAGGCCTCCACCAGCAGGGCACACAGAGGCACCCAGGCACTTGACCCCAGAACACAACAGTTGCACAGATAGCAGGTGACAGGAGGTGCCAATGGCCAATGGAGGGCCACTAAGGGAGCCCCCACTACAGGCTGCTGGCCATGCCCCCCTCCCAGACCATAGCAGGCAACACCCTGGACCATGCAGCCAAGCACACACAAATGCCACACAGACACACAGGAAGCTCACACTGTATGCACTGAATGTGGCAGGTGGCAGATAGCATGGCAGACCACATGGGACAGGCTACACAACACCATGCAGGGGTCCCAACACAGCATGTGGACAGTACCTGACCAATGACCATGGCTGTGTGCCACCACCACACACACAACTGCCGCACACCCCTGACAGTTGCCCCATGGGCACCCCAAGGCACAGCCACTGACCCAGGGGATGGACACCACCACAGTGGGACACCCCACAGCACACAGCAGTGAACCATGAAAACACAACATGCACCCCTTCTTAGGCACACCACACAGACAGACACTGGGCCGCTGCAGCATGGCTCCTCATGCCACCTACAAAGCAGACACAGACATAGGCAGGTAAGTCAGAAAAAGATATTTTGAAGCAAACTATTTACATAAAACCATGGGCTGGGAAAGCATAGGTACAGCGAGGGAAGGGGACAGGGAACAGGGACTGGACAGTGGGAGGGGGGACTGTAGGTGGATGGTACATTGGGGAGACAAGATAAAACAGGGGCAAAACTAATGGTGGCCCCGTCTGACCACCCTGGCAAGCAGATGCTCCCTCCTCTTGGCTTGCAGCATCCTCCTAATCTGCACCACCACCTCCAGGGTTGATGAAGCCACAAGTAATGCCTGGCACATCAGTCAGCTCAGTATCACCCTTGGCGGTCTTCGCAGTTGGATACCTATAACAAGGGACAGGACAGGTGATCAGTGTAATGTCCCAAGGAACCATGCCCACCCACAGTGTGCAATGGGCAGTGGGAACACCCCCCTGGAGGGCCCATAATGGCCACCCGCAGGGGGGTAGGGAAATGCTAGCCAGCAACTCAGCACACCATGACATTGCACAGAGGAGAGCCCCACTGCACAATGGCCAAACGACTGCACAATGACAGTCACATGGCACAGTGCACTGACAGCACCACAGCAACAACAGTGACAGCTGGGCGCATGCCCACTTCACCAACAGCCAGCACACGTGTCCAATGGATGCATCACAGTAGCATGCACCACATACAGTGTGACACACACAGCTGCCATGGCACCTAGCACAGGTGGCCATGCCCTCACCCACTCCCCCAGCCACCCCCCCATGTACAGTGCAAAGTACCATGACAGTGCTTACCTGCCCTCTGTGGTGCTGCTGGTGCCAGTCCAGCACCATCATGGCCCACTGTGTCCTGTTGCACTGCTGCAGCCCTGGCTCACCATTAGTCCTCCAGTCCTGGGAATAGAAAGAAGACAGGTGTACATCAGTAACTGACAACAGCAGCTGCCCCCTGACCCCTGTGCACAGGGTGTACCCCTGCCTGACACATCCCGCACGCATGCACGGCTGCATCACAATGCAAGCAGAAGCTGGCAATGTCACTCCACAATGTGCACATTGACAGTGTACTCCTTTGCAGGGCATGCCAGGCAGCCATGCCAACACCACAGTTCAGTACCAGGGCAGACATGAAACATGGGATGACTTACCTGGCTGAGGCACAGCCCTATGCCTGGCACATGCCTGAAGCCTCCTCAGCCTCTCCAGATCCCGCCGCATAAGGTCACCATAACACTGCTGGCATTGCTCCCCAGTTCTGGCCACCCCAGCCCACCACTCTAGGTTGGCAGCAATCCCCTACCACACAGTGCCCCTGGCCTGCTGCAGGGGCACCAGCCCAAAGAGTTGAGGGGCATGGGGCTCTACACAGGCCACTAGATTGGCCAGCTCAACCTGTGTCCAGTTAGGGACATGTCTGTCTCTTCCTTGTGCCATGTTCACTGTAGCAAATTCGGTGGTGAAAATGGTGGAAGAAGACACACGTGTCCACAACATGCACCTGATGCATGATGTGTGGGAGCATGCACAGTGCCCATCAATAACACAGTGCTGGAATGCGCAGAGTGGGCATGGTTAAGTGGTGTCACAGGGTCAGAGGTCTGACCCAGGGGTCAGTGGTCACCCACCATTGGGCAGTGCACATGTCCGCGATAGGGCACGATACCCCATGCGTGTCCATGTGCGTAGCTGGCCATGTGCATCATGCTCATTGTCACTGCATCACACTGTCCACGCACAGTGCATGATTGACACCATGATACCATGATGCGCATGCACACTGCAGGCCTGAGCACTGCACATGCGTGCGCATTGCACCACAGTGATGTGCTCTGGCCCAATCTCATTGTGCATGGTGCAGTATCTCAATATTCAGACACCACAAGCAAATGAGCTCATCAGCCAATGTGTGGTGCAGTGGGTGCATTAGCATGTCATTACTGTTGCACTCAACCTCATTTGCATGCATTGCGCCTTATAAATGCCACAGAACAGCACAGGCCATGGGCCGGTATTGTAACCTTGATAGGTAAGTTGTGCATGCCGCTGCAGTTGACTGGGAGCAGACAGCACTGCAGGGTGGGACGGACCAGGGAGATGCTGCCACTGACACACTGTGCTGTCCATATCCACAGGCAGCAACATGTTGGCACATGAGGAGTGGGGTCCTGCATGGAACCGCAGGCCCAACTTCACAAAGGCCGAGACTGATGCCCTTTTGGAGGCCTACCTGGACAGGGAGCCCCTGTTGAGTGGTGCCATGGGCATACCACAGACCAGGGCCGGTGCATGGGAGGAGGTGGCAACCTTCATGTGCCAGCATGGCAGCTACCAGCGGTCAGCTCAGGAGTGCCAAAAGAAGGTGGGAACAGACAAGCGGTGGATTAAGGAAAAGGTGGCAGCCATCCAAGTGTCCCATACTGCCACCAGAGGAGGGCCTGCAGATGCACCCACACTAACACTGCAGGAGGAGTTGGTGGCAGCCACCATGCACTGTACCATGGTGGAGGGTGTGCCTGGAGGAGGATTCTAAATGGGTGGCAGGTGGCAGCCCATCACTGCATGGTATGTATGTCAGACATGCAAAGTTGGTGGCATGGAGTGTGTGTACACCGGCATGCTGGCATGCATGTAGCCAGCATGCATGTCATGTGCATATGTGCACACCCACATGCATGCCATGCAGCAGGACACGTGCAGTGGCAGTGTACAGGGGGGCAGATGTGGGCATTGCATCACTGATACGCCATTTGTCTCTTGGAGCACCAACATACATCCGTGCAGATGATGGAGTGCCAGCTGCAGCAGCAGCAACAGTGGACGCTGGTACAGCCCCGGAGGACCAGCCGTCCACATCCACCAGCATACAGTTGCCCGACAGGTTGCAGCTCAGCATCATGGTGCAGGCGGATGTCCTGGACCTGGGGTTAGACAAGTCCCTGGATACGATCCTGCAGGATGCCAGACTTGGTGTCCTGTGTGTGGAGACACAGGCCAGGGCAGGGTCTAACTCCTATGAGGACTACTCTCAGCTCCTGGACAGCATGGGTGACATTGTGGGTGTGTCACCCCTGCTGGCATCTGACACAGGCACCATGCCCAGTGCTCTGCCAGCGGCAGAACAGCTGCCTCCCACCACTGCAGGTTTAGCGGTGTGCGCTGCCATGGCTGTGCCCTGCGGTGGTGGTGGTGCAGCCACCCAGGTACAGGGCAGCATACAGCAGCCGGACAGGTGATGCAGCAGGCTGCATGTGCCACCAGGCAGCTGGACACAAGGTTCACTGCTGGTGCACCTGCTGTGCCCATTACCCCCTGCAGACCCCACTGTGCAGCATCCACCACAGAGAGGGCTGTGCAGCATGGTCAGTCACCACAAGAGGATCAGTGTCCCACCCGGGAGCCCCAGGACTTCGATCATCTGGCTGAGCACACCTGACTGCTGCAGGTGTCCATGCAGCAACAAGTACTGCTTACACTGGGATGCATGCACTGCATGCGGAGGTGCGCCAGATAGCTGAGCAGCAGGAAAGAGGCACTGTGCAGATCCTGGTGGGGATGTAATGCATGCAGGAGGCCATGACTGCATCCTTGGATCTCATTGCCAGTGTGATCATGGTGGCTGTGCATAGGTGACCCCCCGCAGTGCACTTTCTATCCCCACGAACCCGGCATCAGGTGACCCCAACACAGTCGATGCTGGGCTCTGATGTAGGCATCCCAGGCATGCCTGGGGCTGGCCTATTTTGGCACCTGCACACCACTGTGAGGACACAGTTGCAGTCCCGCAGTTCCACCCCTAGGGGGCTGTTGCACCCCCCTGGCTGATGTGCAGCCTGTGGCAGCTGATCGGCCTTGGTGCAGCAGCCCATGTGGCTGTGGTGGCCATGGTACCATGCAGCAGCCCGGATCTGTGGGCCACCTTGACTGCAGTCTGCAGTTGCTGCCCTGTGCACACATGGGCGGTGTGTGTGTGTCTACCACTGGTGTAGCACCTGTATGTCACTCCGCATGCTGCCTGTTTGTGTGCTTGCCAGGCCACAGGACGGTGTGGCATGGGCATGATGAGGGCAGTCTCACACCGGTTGTGCCTGTGCATCGGTGCACTGCGTCTGATCCACACCATATACCAATGCCTGGGTGGGTGCGTGTGTGTGTGTGTGTGTCTGTGTTGCTGTGTGTGGATGTGTGCCACTGACTCCCCTACCCCTGTATCACACCTCTGTGTGTGCATGCCCATTGCCTTGCATGCTCCTGCACATGTGCTGTACCTGTTTGTGTGCCCATGTATGTGTACTACACCACCTACCTGTGTGCACCATAGTGCTCCTGTGTGATGGTGTCCCAGTGGCGTCAAGTCTGCTGGAGCAGCCAGGGGTCCCTCCACCCAGGGGGTGGATGTCCACCACCCTCCAGCCCATTGCATCCGTTGTCCCCACTACTGTCACCCTCATCAGACTAGATAGCTATCCCACGGTCAATTGTCATGTTGTGCAGTATGCAGCAGGCCAGGAATAGGCCATTGGCTTTTGTTGGGTTGTACTGTAGGGCACTGCCCGACCTGTCTAGGCAGCAGAACTGTGCCTTCAGCATGCCAAAGACACACTCGATGATATTGCGCATGTTGGCGTGTGCCTTGTTTTACCATTCCTCTGCTGGGGACGACAGGCACTGGTACGGGGTGAGCAGCCAGGGTCTCAGCAAGTATGCGCCCATCACCTGTGTGCAGAATGACATGGTTAGCCCTCTGCTATTCTGTGCTGCACCCCTTGCCTGTCCCTGGCACCCACACCACCATGCACAACCTGCCCTCCCTCATCCCCAGGTCTCGTCTGCCCATCACCCCTTGCCCATGTCATACTCACCCACTAGGTGGCCCGTGGGGATGTCCCCACATTCAAATCTGTGGTGCAATGTAAAGCTGTGCCAGATGAATGCATCATGTGCACTCCCAGAGTGTGTGGTGCAGACAGTGGTGATGCGCCCCGTGGCACTGCACACCACCTGACAGTTGATACTCAGACTCCCCTTCCTGTTGATATATGCAATACCCTCTGGGTCAGGTGGCATGCGGATGTCCATGTGGGTGCAGTCAATGGCCCCAATAATGCCAGGCATGCGTGCCATGCTGTAGAAGTCCTGCATGGTTGCTGTCCGCTCTGCCTGTGTGCTGGGGGAAATGGATATATTCGGAAGCACGTTGCAGCAGAGCATTGATGAACTATGTGAGCAGGCAGGATGTGGCCAACTGGGTGATGCTTGGGGTGTCCCCGTTGGTCCTTGGAAGGTGCCCGTGGTGAGCAAGCACATGATGGCGGTCACCTTCGTCTCCACGGACATGGCGTGGCTCCGTCTGGTGGGTGCCTGCTTCTTCTCACTGCACAGCTCACAGAGCTGCCTCAGAATGGCCTTGTTCAGTACTGGCCCATAATCTCAGTGTCACTGTAGTTCTCAAAGGTGATGTGGGCATGGTACCACCTGTGTCAGGCATACCACTGACAGGCCCTTCCTCAGCCACATTGCTGTTCCTCCTGCCCCCTCACACCCCTCATTACTGCCTCCATCAAGAAGGGCACACTGTCCATGGCCCTTGCTGTCCACTGTCCTCCTGGGTGGTTGGCTGCTGGCTGTGTGCCTCCCTGGTGCATTGGTTGTGTGTGTGTGTGTGTCTCTCTCTCTCTGCCCCTCTCTCCCTCTCCCATGCCACCTCTCTCCCTCTCCCTCTCCCTCTGTGTGTGAACTTCTGTTTATCTGTCTGTCTGTCTGTCTCTCTCTCTCTATCTCTCCCTCTCACTCTCTCCCCCGGCGCAACTGCTGTCTGTGTGTTTGCACCCTGTATTTATAGGAACAAGTTTGCTCCATGCAACTTCATTTTGCTCCACACTTGCGCCATGGTTTCATGGTTGAATATGCCTTTGTGCTAGATATTCATGGGAACGCCCCCTGCACTTGCACAGCATACATTATAGTTGCACATTAGTGCAATGGATTTTGTGCTGTGCACTGGCTCCTGCTGAATATGGCTCCTTGGCGCCATATGCAACTGCTCTGAATATCTGGGCCCACATACATAAGTTTTAGAAGGAAGTAAGCAATTTCTTAAATCATGTGTGTGACTGCTATTATAATCCCTAAGTGATTTTGAATATTTGTAGTTTTTACTGTAAGTGTCTGCAAGTGTCTGTATGGTGTTTGTATATGTTATTGTACAGGACTTTTTGTTGAAAATAGGGCTTGCCGTAACAAAATGTATTCCTGTATAAAAATTAATACTTTTATATCAATTGTACTTCCAGCACCCTACTCTATGCACCACTGTAGCCTTTACCAAGGGCTAGGGTGGCTCCCTCTGTCTGGCCATTTTGAATACACACTGGGCTGTATCATTGACAACACCATTAAGAGATGGTGGTGTTTCACCTTATGCATCCTTCCTGAAGGCTAGAGCTGCTGCTAGAATCCTGTGTGTATCATCAATGCCCCCTATAGAAGTCCCTAAAGTTTCGATGGTAATGGGTGCCAAAGTTATGTCAGTTGCTGCTCCCTTTCTCTGGAACAGACTCCCTGCCCCCACTCTGGTCTGCAGACACTCAGCTCTTTCAACCACTGTTTCAAAGCCTGGCTACTGAAAGGGGCAAAATGCCTGTGCTCTCCAGGGTGAGCTTCTTCAACTTACTTCCTATCCTACCTACTGTACCTTAGCTGCCAACCCAGGTCTTACAGTTGCCTTGCCTAACATAGCACTCTGTGACTACCCTCTCTTGTGCTAGTCCGGTTGTTATTGCCTGTTACCTTTGATTGTGACTCCAATGATTTGGTCTCTGAATTTCTGCTCAGAATGTAATTGTATACCGTATACTGTCACCCTTTCCCCCAATTCTTTGTAATATGTAGTGCATTATGTTAATTTCCCCAGACACTTTGTACACTGTGCTGTTTATACTGTTATACTGTTCTGTTTACTTTCTGTATAATTTGTTTTCTGACATGTATTTTATTGTGCTATACTACTGGCCCAGGTCATGGCTGAAAATGCTCCCATGGATCAGTACACTTACCAGTAATCAAAGACTTGAATAAATAAATGGCTGGGTGAACCTCATTCACTGTACAGGGGATGAGCGTGGCAATGGTGTTACATCTGGACAGTCTGGAAAATTCCTGCTCGGACCCACAATAGTGATGATCAATGTCAAAAGTAAAGAAATGGCAAATCTGCCATTTGTGGAACATCCTACAACTACACATCTTATTAACATTAAACATAGAACAGAATATTAATTGAAACAGTTTTATACTATATTTTGAACACCCAAACTGGACTGTAATACTTAACATAATTTTTAGAAATCTGTACATCACATACAAATTGCATTTGTCTTCAGAACCCCTCACTGGAATGATGGAAACCACAATTTGGTAACTTTTGAATGCTCACTGGCAATATTTATTTTTGGCACAACAGTACTATTTTATATTCTACATTTGCCATACTTCAATCATGATACATAATACACAATTGTAATTTTAACAAGGCCACCCTGTCACAATAAATTCCTCTCTCCAGCCTCCTCCTTCTTCTGGCTGCTTGACCTTCTCGTGCTTCAGGGTCTGGACACTGTGAATCCATCCCCTTCCTCCATCAATGGAACCAGGACAGTTCTCCACTTCTCAAAGGCCTTGGCCCTCCAGGCCCAGACACTATGAATCTGGCACCTGTACCTACCCCCCTTCCCGCATTAACACCATGCCTGGGTTCCTTGTTCCCAGCCCATGTCGCCTCCGCTATTCAGGCCTCCCTTCCCCCCCTCTCCTCCCTTCCCTTCTTCCACTGCCCCACCTCCAGCTTGCGATAGACAGCAGGACTCCCCCTTGTGGGTTAGAATCTAAGCCCTTTCTTGGCTACTTCCCCCACTAGGTCTCCAAATGGCTTCAAGAATAGGCGCATCCCAAATTCTGACAAATGCACCCTATCTGATCTGTACACCATTGCTTAATCAAATGAGATACCCTTGCGCTGATTATACACCCCCCATTTCAATTACTGCCCTTAATACCCTCCTGTTGAGGCACTTCCTCACCCTTTCAATCACCCTGATATCCCTGGCTCCCTGCCAGACCCTCGGGGAGGTGATCTCGGCCCAGTCAATGGTCACCCCCGGCCACCACCCCTTGATCTTCTCTAGGTCCCCCATGATGGTCTGCCTCAGCACTCCTCAAGGTACCCCCCTAAATCATTGCCCCCCCAGATGGATAAGAATACAATCCAGCCTTCCCCACTGTACCCTTAGTTCATCCAGCTAGGGCAGCAGCTGGGCCCACCTCATGTCCCTGATGCCTTTCCATTGCATCCTGGTGTGCTCATGCTGCTGCATAACTGTTTCTCTCTAGATGTGGTAGCCACAAACCTCTCCACCCAGTAGATGAAGGAATGCCCCACTATCCAGATTTTCCTTTTGGAACCTGCCAACAGGAACAAGAAAAACATTGTGAGTTGTAGTGATCAAGACCTGACATATTTTCTGTAGCAGCTGGACCTTCAGCACCCCACCCTTTTCAACTCCTCCACTGGAACCCCTTTCTCAGCTGCCTCCAAGGCTGCTCCAATCCAAAAGGAGTGGGGGGCAAAATCGCCCCCTCCTTGTCTAAGAATGCTATGTCCTTTCTGAGCAATGCTCCAACCTGAAAATTGGGGATCAGGGAGCCATTCCCGTGGTGAAACAACACATCCCCAGCCACTCCCCGAATGCTCTCATATGCCTCCAACATGGTCACTGTGGAGCTGGTGACCTGTGACTGCCATACCAGTGTCCCCCTGGTCCTCCTCCCTCTTTGGTCCATTTTTGACCTGGCCAATGTGATGACCAGACTCTCCCTGCCCCATACCACGCTATCATGTTGTAGTGCCAACTCGGCTGCCACATTTTGTGGGTCCACCACCTCCCCCAGCCAAAAGGCCCCCGCTCCCATGACTGTGAAAATGGCCCAGAACAGGAGAGCCTCCTGGACAGAAGAGCACATATGCCGTGTTGCATCCAGGACCCCAACTGGCAGCTGACCCTTAATGCGGCATCTCCTATCCTTCCTAATGCCTTATCCCCTCTATCAGCCTGGTACCATCCTCTTTGCTGTCCTGCTGACCACGGCATCCTGCCACCCCCTGTCCTGGCACACCTAGCTGATCCCCACCAGTTGCACCACCACTGTGGCATGGGCCAGTCCCTCTTCCCACTTCTCCACTATGAACCTCCTTACCTGCTCGTTCTGGGCTGGTTTGTCCTTGTCCCACTCATGGTTCCTCCTAAACTCTTGGAACCTTGCCCACCCACCTTCATAGGCCTTCAGGGTGTTGGCTGACCAGGACCCATGATACAATGCCCTGGCTATATTCCTCCAATCTCCCACAACTGGCCCAGGACCCTGGTCCTGTTCATTGCTGCCTGTGGCACCAGCTCCCAAAACCTTCCAAGCTCTAAACAAGAAAGACTGTCAGCCATTTCATTCTTAAGCCCTTCCACATGTTGTGTTTTAAAAGACAAGTTCATTTGCAGCCCCAGTAACACCATGTACCATAGGATCTTGCTTATGCTCTCCATCTTTCTGCCCTATCTATTAATGACCTCCACCACCCCTTTATTATCACACCAGAAAAGGATGTGCTTTCCCTTCATCCTGGTGCCCCAAAACCTCCAATGCTGCCCATATTGGGAATATCTCAAGGAATGTGATATCCTTTAGTACTCCACTTGCTCTCCGCTGCTCTGGCCATGCTTCCAACATCCACTCACCTTGAAAGTATGCTTCCATTGCTCGTGAGCCCGAGGCATCAGTGTATAATTCCTGATCTGAGTTCCGGTCCCACTCATCTTGCCAGAAAGTTACCCCATTATATCTGTCCAAAAACTCCTCCCACACCTTAAAATCTTTCTGCACCCCTTTCGACAAGTCCACCCAGTGGTGTGGCTGCTTTGCCTTTCCTGTTGCCCTACCCAGTCTTCTAGTAAATGCCCTGCCTAGGGTAATGGCCTTACATGCAAAATTAAGGTGTCCCAGCAGTTGCTGTACCTGTACCAGTGGCACCCACCTCCTCCCTGTTACCTGCGCCAGTAACCCCCTGAGCTGGGCCACCTTGGCGGAAGCATCACTGCTCCATGTCCACCTCTGTTCCCAGGAATTCTAATCTATGGGCCAGGCCCTCCATCTTCCCCTGTGCCAACAGTATTCCAATATGCTGGCATATCTCCTTGAATTCCTGCAACATTCTTTGAGCCTCCACCCACGTTTCACATATGAGGAAGTTGTCCAGGTAGTGGACAACTGTCTTGTGCCCATATCTGGCCACAAATACCCACTGCACCCAGGAACTGAATGCCTCAAAGGTGGAACAGGCCACTGAGCAGCCCACTGGCATGGCCTTGTCAAAGTAAAGCTTGCCCTCGAATTGGAAGCCAAGAAGATCCCAATCACCTGGATTGACTGGCAGTAGCTGGAATGCCAACTCTATGTTCATTTTTGCTAGCCATGCACACTTGACTGCCCTGATCAGGATTATGGCATGTTCCAATGAGGTATAGGACACTGCCCTGAGGTGTTCTGGCATGCTCTTGTTTACTGATAAGCCCTCTGAGTACTACAGGTGGTGGACTTAGTGGAACTCTCCCATCTGCTTCTTTGGTACCACTCCAATTGGGGACACTCGAAAGTCACTGCATGGGGGCCTCCAAAGGCCCCTCCACCCACCCTGTCTCTATTTCCTTTTGTATCTTAGCCCAAACTACTTCCTCCTTCCACCTCACTGACCCAAGGTTCTTGGCCCTCATCCCTGCCCACCCAGTGGGAAACCTTTCCAGAAACCTTCCTGAAGTAGTGCCCTTCCTTTTTCACTAGGGTAATCCCTAGTCCACTCCTCCATTACTTCTAAGGAGATGGGCATGCATGCCAGCACACAGCCCCACCGCTCTGCTGTTTCTGGGCCTCTAATTCCACCCATAGTGATAGCTATTGCCACCCCCACTCTGTCTCCCATCCCCTGCCCTCCTCCCCTGCCCCACGAATGGGCTGTTTATGGTAATGTCCCCTGCTCTGCCCCCCCTTTTTTCCCTCATTGTCTACAACTGGACACGGGGTGTCCTCCCCCACACTTCACACAGACGTATCACAATTTACAGTTATTCCAGGTGCAGGAGGCCCTGTTGAAACCCCCAGCAGGTCTTAACTCCCAAAGCAGGTAGGCTCTTCTTTCCTTGTTCCCCCCAGCCGCACCTCCGTCTTCTGACAGAGTTCGTACCCACAACTTCCAAAATGCCTTGTCATGCTTTAGCCACCCACAGCCCACCTTCGCCTTGTAGGTGTCCCTGATGTTGGACATGTACCTGAGCAGGGGTATGGTGAGGTCCGACTGCTTCTTCAGTACCAATGTGCTGAAGATGATGAACCCCTCTTGCCAGTTATCAATGGTCTTCCCCTTGTACTTGACCTCTTCTGTCTTATGCCCCACGACTGCCAGTGCCACTGCCAACTCTGACTTCCCCACCTATTCTTTCTGCTCATACTTCTTGGCCATGTCCTTGTCCACCGTGGAGAAGATGTCGACATACTCCCCATTCCATATCCTTTCTTTTAGTGAGGCTGGTATGTGGTCCTCCAGTGTGAAACCTGGGGGGCCCTTGTATAGTTTCTTGACTCCTGGTTTGTCCACCGCTCCCCAAGCCCTGCCCCATCCCATTTTCCTTTTATGGCCTACAGGGCCCACTCCATCTTCCCTATCCCCTCCTCCTCCATGTCACCCAGGAGCCCCTCTAGCTACTCCTTCAATTCACCCTCATCATTTATATCAATGTCATCCTTACCCCCACCTAGAGTTACCCCATCTGGCTCTGGTTCGGGTGTGGGTGCAGGGGCAGCTGCCAGGCTTGGTTCCACCCTTCTGGACCTCTTCCCGGTCTTGCCCCTTCCCAGATGTTCATCCCTCTTCTTGCATTTCTTAAGCACCTCCTCCTCTGCCTCTCTCCTCTTGCCACCTCCACCAGCTTGGGCATTTGGCTCATCAGCTTTGCTGCCTCCTCCATCATCTTTTTTGCTGGAAATCAGTGTCCCTTTGGGTGCCATTGTTGTGACATGTAAATGATATGGCCGGGGAGAAAACATACTGTGAGCATACTTGCCTGCTGCTCAGGCTGTACCTGAGCCTTAGTACCCCTGGAGAAGTTTAGCGAGGCACACAAGTTTTACCACCTTTCATCCTTGGGCCCCATTTGCCCTGATGTTCTGGGGCTCCAATAAGCCAGCCCACTGGAAATCTTTGTGCTGGAAGAGAGGACTGAAACTGCTCCATGTGCCCGTGGAGCCAGGGTGCCATGGGCCTGTGCTTTTAGCCCCTAACCTTCTGTCTTTCCCCTCCTTTTTTTGTTGCCTTCCCCCCGATGCCAGGGCTTACTTGTCTCCACAGCCCCAACATAGGCCTCGCCTTTGTGCCACAGGATGGTTTACTGCTAACGATAATGCTGCTGGGCTGCCAGACTACTCCCCCCCAAGGAGGTCTCCTGTCTCTCAAACAATGCAGGAAGGAATGTGCCAAGCTCCCACCTCTTGCACCTCTGTATAGCGAGAGACATCAGGCAACCAGCCCTCCTTCGTAAAACACAGGGAAAATTTGCCTAAACCCACTGCTGCTCGTTGGTCTTACTTACCAACTGGATTCTGTCCCCCACTACCCAGCCAACCAGGTAAATCCCTTTCACATTCATACTGCAGGTATAACCGTAGTGCTGTATCTCATGGGGGAATCCAGTTGCAAATAGGTCTGTCCCAATATGGTGGATGTCTTATCAGTTCAAACCCTTAACCACCTTGGTGTGGCACGGGGCCTAGTCCATTTTGCTGAAGTGGATTGTACCACTAAGGACTGTGACCAAGATCCAGACCTCCATCCTCCCCAGCCATATCATCCCCCAATCGTAACCCTTTGGGCCATGTGGAAGGCCCTTGCTCCACCACTCGCCACGTTCCACCCTTGGTCAGGCCACCCTGCCCATAAAAACATGTTCCCCCAGCATCTCCCATGCTCTCCCAGGGCTCACTCCTTGAAAAGTCAATGCTTAGAAGCTGCCACACCAAGCGAGCAAAAGGGGGGACTTCCTTACCACTTGTGGCTACACGCTGTCCGCTCATCGCTTGCTTGCCACTACCATTGGGGACCACCAGAAAATGAGCATGCATGCCTGCCTCTTGCAGTACTTTGCTCACTGCACCTAATCGCACCATCCACAAGCTTGCTGTGGCCCCATCTGGGCCCTTCCTGGCTGCCAGCCACCATCTTGTCCTCGATGCCTACCCACATGGGCCACTCCCTGGGCCTCTTGACTAGCCACTCCTTTCACTCCCCACACTCCCCCACACAGGAGTGGCACCACATCTGCTTTCTCTTTCCCACCTGCCAGAACAGGCACCTCTTTGCCAGCTCCCATTACTAGCCACACCAAATGAGCGGCAGCCTGTTACCTCGCAGTCGCACCAATCGACAGCAGTCAGAACCTACTGAGGGACAACAAGCTTTCTCGCAGCTCTGCCTCATAGGCACCCCACTTTACTACCAAATTGCCCACCACCAGCATTGCCAAACTCTAACGCCTTCAATAATTAAACAAGCAAAAAACACCGCAATCTTTCTGAGCAGTGCCAACTTTCCACAGTGCAGTTATTAAAAAGGAAAAATGCTGCATCCTTTCTTAGCATCACTGACTTTTGACAATAAAACCTAGACAGAAGCTGGGAGCCCCCAGTGATTCCCTATCTCATACTACCCTTCAATACCAGGAGTATATCTTTACCCATGCTGATCCACTTGCCTAAATTCAAAATACAATTAAACTACACTTTTTTTTGTGTGTTGTTGGCCACTGAATTCTTTCTCACATGAGTCTTTTCAAGTACCAAATTCCTATTCCAGTTCCTTATTAATGAACGCTTGGTAGCATGACCTGCAAGGCCTAGCTGCCCCTTTGTGCCTTACCTGTATATTTGCCAGACAATGTGCTGAGGTGAAACCTCAAGGAAATTTCTCAGCAAAAGAGGGCTGGCTGAGGGTGACTAGGCCTGATATACCCCCTCAGAACTCCAGATCAAGACACCTGGTGGCTCTGCACTGCAGCCAATCCCCTGGGACCTAGCCCCTATTTTGTCATATTACTCATGTCTTCATCATAGATGATGTCAGCATCCCCCCCCTCCTGCTTCCATCCCCCATTGCTCCTTTCTGGCAGGGGCAGTGGAACAACCTGGCTTGCCCTTTAGTGGCAAGCCCCATTATAAATGTATAGAAGTATAAATATACATTTTTACATATTGCAATATTTACAAATTTGAAAACTATGAAATTAAATTATTAACTAAACTAAAACTATCATGCAAAGTACAAGACTTTCAAAAAGCTTTAGTACAATAAATCAGACATTAAATTTATATATCTTTTTATATAAATTTACATATAACACCCTAAAACAGATAACATTTCATATTATAATACATTTATTTGGGGGAACCCATCCTTTCTTTTATTTTTAAAAAATGTACATATTTTGTTTGTATTTTTGAAAATGTTCTCCACATTGTTTTTTGATTTATGGATATGTTCTCCACCAATTTTTTTTTATTATTATTATAAAGTATTATTTCAAAATCATATAACATTGTATCAGTTGTCCTTTCAATTATTCAAACATTATACAACTTAAACGTGCAATACATTCTTAAGTATTAAGCTGTAGTTGAAGAGATCAATTAAAATAAAGTTTTCTAAACATGAAAGTCAAGTTTACTAAAAGAATTTGCAACACATGAACACATTCACAAAGTGCGTACATTTTCTAAAGTAATAAGCAGTGTTCATCATTTAAGCACAAAAACATCCTGCAGGACAAACATTTTCACAAATACCTTTTCTGCAAGAAGATCTTTTATAAATTGCTGTAAAGTATGAAAACCATTGTGCAGTACAAATATTATAAAAAATACCTTATAATCTCATAAAGAGTTTTAAAATCATTGCACAGGACAAATACCTCCATTCAGCATGAATATTTTAAAAACTGAGTTTTAATATTTATGTTACACATAGATTTTACAGCTAAAAATAAAATTCATGAAGGCTTGTTTTGCAAAGACTTTCATTTTTAATCAAAAATAACTAATTATTGTTTATTGAGTGTTTGAAAAAAATATATATATGTTGCGTAACTCATACTAACCCTCTCTCACAAACACTACACTGCCACCCTTAACTTTTCACAAATTAAAAATGTACCTTACCTTAATGTTTTTTTTTTGTTGTTGATCTTTAACATGAAAAAAGTCTACATGTAATTCAAGCTATTTATCTCACAGAATCTTTTTGAATGTGCACATATGACCAATTAATCATAATTAACTTAAAACTAAATGGATATTTTTTTTTTACCAAAATCCCCAAAGAACCTATTCCCATATGATACCTACAAAAAAGTTTCATATCTCATCTCTTTGCCAAATTTTAGCTATCTGAGCACAAATATTTAGGTAGCAAATCAGGAAAAAAATTGTAATTTCAGCCCTTGATATCGTGAAAAACTACAAAACTAATCTTCATAATTTTTTTGGGGGGGAGGAGGGGAGTTAAGCCATCCTAGAACTGAGAAGTTGCATACCAAATGATGTAGTCCTAGGGTCTAAGATGGCTGAGACACAGGGCTCTGAAATGACCATTTTTAATGAAACCCCAATACAACCAAAATACACTGGCACTACCATGCCAGTATTTGTATTATAGTGGTGTGGTAACAGCAGAATAGTTAGGGTTGAGTGGGCTTTTTTATCTTCTTTTTTTCCCTCCAGTTGCCAGATCAAGGGCATCCCTCAGATGGCACCAGCTTGTCCCACCCAGCCTGAGACCCCCCCTACCCTGAGTCCCCCTGGAACTCTGACCTGAGACCTCAGTTCCACTGGTGACCCCCTGGCTTGTACCCCTGCAGGGCTGGGCCACCCACCACTTAATTTGGCTGCACCTTGCTATCTAGCTCTGTGTGGGCAGGGTTGAGGCCAGAGGATGTTGGGACCAGGGAGGGCAAGATCTGCTGGTGGAGGTGGGGCTGGCACCTTATTGTCTCCACTTGGATCTGGGATGTTTCCTTATTTAAGAGCTTCAACATGAGACCCTCTTCAGAGATTCAGATACCCAATGATGTCCAGTATGCAATGGGTGTGCTTCCACCCCTGACCCACAGATGTCAGCCACAGCCTCCCCATTGCCTAATGTGCCCCTGGCTGTTGCACTCCTAGTCTCCACTGGAAGTCACTGGTAGCCAAGAGCCACAACCCACCCCACCTCAGGAGAGGAAAATTGTCATCAGACACTCAATCTTCTCCCTCACCAGCCAACACCTGGTAACCCTAGCTCATTCCCAACCCTAGGTCACTGGCATGGTAAGAGGTAAGGCACAAGGTGCCTTAGCCATCTACACCACTGGGTCAGCCTGGGGTTGTTTAATGTTAAACCCCTAACTTTGAAGTTTAATAGCTTTGTCCCCCTTCAACAGATTTGCATGAAATTTTTCATGCACTGTCTCAGGAGAAAGGTAGCTTGATCTGCTTAGCTTTGTTCTGGTCAGCTGTGCAGATTCTGTGATCCAGATACTGAAAAAAGTGAAAAGAAAAAGGTTTTTTGCTGCTTATTTGTCATCACCTAACACCCAGACAGTTTGGCATTTTGCTCTGAAGTTTTCAGGGAAGAACACTCTTGTGCCAGAATAATGCCTTTTGTGTGTTTTGGCAAAACAATATTAATCCATTCCAGAGTTATAAGCATTTGAAATTTCAGTTCAGAGCATGCTTAGTATGCTCTTTTGGATAGCTGTTTCATAAGAAACAAGAGTTTAACCATGCAAAACAGGATTCTGTTTCGTGAAGGCATAATTCTGTTTTATGAGAAACAATTCTTGTTTAATATGGCAGCCATCTTGTTTCTGTTATTTTCAAAGAAACATTTTTTTGAAAACCCATAAAAGTCATATCCTGCAGAGACACCAACACATGTATCTTGCTAAATGGGACTACATTAGCTGGATTCTGCAGTTACTGTTCTGAAAAATGACCCAGAAGAGTGTTTTAAAACATTTAAAAAATATTTTTTCATGAGACAATTTTATTGTTTCGTATAACCTTATGAAACAGAAATAATGCCTTTACCACAAAAAGAGAATTGCTTCATATGAAACAAGAATATGAAAAAAAAAACTAAGTCTTCCTTGGGGTTCTCAACCCTAACACCCAATTCCATCACCAAATAAGGTCAGATGTGATCTGGTTTCTTCATCCAGGACCTACAGGTTCCTGGCAACATGTGGGAGAGACAGTTATGTACATTTGAAGGCTACTGTATATCACAATGGGGTGAGCGTTAGGGTTGAGAACCCCAAGGAAGATTTGCCAAGACTCAGGACAGTGAAAATCATATTTTTTTTCCTTTTGCTCTTTTGGGGTGGAGGAAGGGAGATAGGGTTGGAAACCCTCATCCTGTATTTCTCTGCTTTTGTTGTTTTAATCTGAACCCTAACTGGTGTATTAATGCAGTTTTTTGGAAAGAATATCTATGTATCTATCTATCTATCTATCTATCTATCTATCTATCTATCTGTCTGTCTGTCTGTCTGTCTGTCTGTCTGTCTGTCTGTCTATCTATCTATCCATATGTATAGATATACAGATATATAGATACAGTATATATGTTCTTTACAAAAAACTGCATCACTATATCAGTTAGGGTTTAATTTAACACCACAAAAGTAGGGTAATGTGGCATTAGGATTTCCATCTGTAACCCCCCCCAGCAGCAAAAGGACAAGATCACACATGCAACCACAGACAGCCATGATCAGGTAAGACAAATTACATACAACTGTTTCTGTATCTACTACCCACTTAGGCTAGCAAACAAAGTAACTGTTTTAACCTAATCCAAGTTTTTACAGATAACATTTTACTTTTTCAGGAAATGCACTACCCCTTAAAATAGCTGCTACCCTCTTGAAATATTTCTAGATCTGCTGCTGAAACCATGATACCCACCATTGCAATTACACTTATATCTTCAGAAGTGTAGGCCCTAAATCTACAAAGGTAGCACATCAGTGGTACTGCATTTGTATCATCTGGAAACAGTTGTATGTTGTTTGTCTTACCTGATGATGGCTGCTTGTGGTTGCTTGTGTGGTGTTGTCCTTTTACTGCTTGGGAGGTTGTGAGCTAAGTTTGGAACCCTAACACCACATTTAACTACTGTGTGTCTTTAGGTTGATCCCTAACTGGTGGATTAATGCAGTTTTTGCAAAGAATTTACTTTCTTTTTGAGATAGTGGAATCATATCCTCATATACGCAGGTCCAAAGTTGCAGGGCTCTCTGGGCCCTGCACCAGTGTCCTGCACCTCTGTGAAGCAATAGATGTCAAAAACTCATGGGCTGTCTGATTAGATGTAGAAACACAGGGCTATTTGGGTCTATGCTTCCATGTGGCCACAGATACAGATACAGAGGGCAAAGAGTTGATGTGTCAGCCAAAGTGCAGGGTCCTCTGGTGCCCATGGGTGCACATGTGCAGGGCCCTATGCCAAGAGAAGAGTTCTCTTCATTATATGGTACTTAGTCCCATGAGGGCAACTCTGCACCCTTCCTCTTTAGGCTAGAGGGTGGTGTTGCATAACAGTACTGTCCCCCCAACCCTTGTCCCATCCACCTAGCTCACTGAGCTCACCCTCAAACTCAGTTCACCAGCACAGGATCACTAAGCACTACCCACTGGGGTAAAGGCTGGCACTATAGACAACATTTCTTAAGGATTATAGTGTATTTTTAGTTCTGATCCCACATGTTCAAGATAGTCATTTTATAACTTACCACTTATGAACATGACATATGGCATTTATAGAATACTGGCTGAAATGTCATTTTGCACTACAAGTGTAAAAACATGCCTCATCCAGAATTTGAAAACGAACACCATTCATGTTTATGAGTTGGGAGGATAAATATGTTGAAAGATTGGAGTCAACGGCCTGGATATTCAAAAAGGTTGCACATGGCGCAACAGTGTTGCACCATCATGACACTAATGTCGGTGCAATATTCAAAAGGAAAAGTGCTCCACACAAATCCTGATGCGCTGGAGTGCATCAGTAATGTATGCAGGCACAGGTAGGGGGGGCGTTTCCATGCATAACCTGCACAGCCTGATATTCAGCCCGGGATATGCAGAGCAATGCATGCACAACCCCTACTTGCACCAGCACAAAGTTAAGCCCCAAAAAAAGGAACAACTGATGGCCACCCACAGGTGAGCTGTCACATTGCAGGGTGCAACATGGCAGCTGCCACATGTGGGTGGCCACCCGAGTTCTGGCTGCACCTGGCGGTGCCCCCCCATGCCCAATCATGGGCATATGTTTAAAAAAAGTCCCTGTCCAATATCCCTGGTGGTCCAGTGGACCAAATGCTGCCCGATCATGGGCACCTGTTTAAATGAAACCCCCTGTCCAATATCCCTGGTGGCCCAGTGGACTGAATGCTGCCCAATCATGGGCATCTGTTTAATGATTCATTCACATATCTGGAATGTGTAGTATGGTAGGGGCTGCATGCCCATTGGCTCATGCTGTGAACCAATGGGTGTACAGCCCTACCGAGGTGTCAGTCGGCAGGTGGCGGGGCGGCAGGTGGGAGGAGTGCTACTGCCCGCTGGCTGACCGGGGGGGAGTGGGGTGGTGGGACTCAATGGATGGGTGGGGAGGGGGGTGCCCTAGACCACCAGGGTAATAGGACATTTTCTGTAAAACAGATGCCCGTGATTGGGCAGCATTTGGTCCACTGGACCACCAAGGATATTGGACGGGGGCATTTCATTTAAACAGATGCCCATGATTGGGCAGCATTCAGTCCACTGGACCACCAGTGATATTGGATGGGGGATTTATTATAACAGATGCCCATGATCGGGCACATAGCGGTCCACTGGACCACCAGGGATATTGGATGGGGACTTTATTTTTTCACAAATGCCCACTATTGGGCTGCAGGGGGTGTCAGTCCCCAACAGCTGCTGCCTGGCAGGGCACCAGGTGCAAGTCGTCGGGGATCGGTGCACCTGCATGCTAGTGGGATGCAAATGGGGCCATAATGACATGCAAATGGCCCCATGTGTGCCTTGCATAAATTATGGCCCCATTTGCATGTCCCCTTTTGAATATTGCAGGTGCTGTGAATGGCACAATGGCACTTGCGCTAGCACATCTCCATACTCCACTCTGGCCATTTGCACTGGCACAGTGCCACTGTGCCATGCACAGTGGGGTGGCCAGGGTACGATATTCAAAGCTGCTGGGCCATAGCACAGCTCCTTTGAATATCACCCAGGCCACACCCCTGTGCAGCCAAGTTGAGCTGCAGCCAAGCCTGTGCCACAGCTTGGCACAGTTTGAATATCTGGGCCAAAATATTTAAAATTTGTGAAGATCTGAGTGGACATTGAAATGTTTCAATGTTCACTCATAAGTTTTTTATTTTACCATATTTTTCTACCAACTCTTTAACATACTCTTCTTGTGACAGCACCTCATGAACCTAGTAGGTGAACAATTTCAAATCCCACCTCAAACATGATTTTGTTGAGTGCCTGCCAAATCTCTTTTGGCATGGATTTGAAAAATGTGGTTGGCAGTATAGCCTAGAGGTTAGAGTAATGAGCTGTGAAAGATCTTGTTATTACCATCAGACCTTGGTCTGATTCCCATAACCTCCACTTGCATACTAAACAACTCTGAATGAGTCATTTAGCCACCCCCATGCTCCTGGGTTACCACTGATAACAGACATGTGTGCCTAGTGGGCCTTACTTGGTTACCAAAGAATAAAAAAAATCACCTGCATTGTTCATGAGGTGGGATTCCAAAAGGCCATGTTGAATGTTTGGTGGAAAAATATTGAAAATCAGCCAAGGTATTAGTGAACATTTAAATATTTCAATGTTCACTGATAACTTGTTCATTTGACCATATTTGTCCAGCAAATTTTAAACAAACTCTGCTTATGATGACACCTCATGAGCCCAGTAGGTTAAATTTTTCAAAATGAAATGTGATTTTGTCGAGTGACTGTGAAATCTCCTTTTGGCACAGATTTAAAAAATTTCACCTGCACTGCTCATGAGGTGGGATCCCAAAAAGACCATGTTGAAAGTTTTGGGGAAAAGTATTGAAACTTCAGTGAAGTTATCAGTGAATATTGAGATATTTTTGAACAGTCACTCATAACTTGGTAATTTTACCACATTTTTCCACCAAATTTTTGGCACAGTCTCCTTATGACCCTACTCCATGAACCCAGTAGGAAACAATATTCAAATTGCACCCAAAAGGAAATTCTGTAGAATGACCACAACATGATATTTTGGTAAGGATTTGAAAAACTGCCACTTACCTTGTTCATGAGGTGGGGTCCTCAAACAAGCAATGTTGACAATTTTGGTGTAAAACTATAAAAAAAATGACAAACTTATGAGTAAAATCTTAAAACACGTTAAATGGACTTACCTTGTTTTCTCATATTGCAGTAAGTTCCAGCAGCAGGACTTTTTTTTGGATCGGAGAGTGAATCTAAACCATGAGACACTTTAAGGTGTGTGTGTGTGTGTGTGTGTGTGTGTATGTGTGTGTTTGTGTGTGTGTGGGATGGGTAGGTGGGTGGTGTAAGTGGGGTCAGATTGGTGAGGGACCATTTTCCTATTTACAGGTTATAAAAACAAGGATTGTTTTCTTTATTTCAGCTTTACTAATGTACTGGATCTGACACTGGGTATTGGGCAGTCCAGTGCCAGCTTTTACTGTATGTTGGCACTGGGAGGGGGCACCCCATTGTCAATCTTTGCATTGGGGAAGGCAACTAGTGAGGAGGGGGTTGGGAAAGCAATACTGGGGTGGGCATCCTGGTCTGCTTTTATAGTATATCAGGGAAGGATGAGGAAGGGCTGTCTGATTTGGGAGGGGGAGTGAATTATAAAAAAGTAGATAGATAGATGGATGGATAGACAGAGTGACAGACAGAGAAAGAAAGAAAGAAAGAAAGAAAGAAAGAAAGAAAGAAAGATTAAGTGCCTGATGGATAACTGCTGCCACTCAGACTGGCATCAGCACTCCATGTGTGGCTGCAGAAGTCAAGGAAGTCGAAGTCCTACTGTTTTCATATAGAGAATGCAGGTGAACTGCTTCTCTTGCTTAGCTAGGCACCCAGGATTTTGGGTGCTCAAAAACATTATTTCCAGCATCATATTAATGAAAAAAACTCCAGAGTCTAGTTAAATGGGTCCTATTTAGTTATGTTCAGGTGTTTTTTAAAGCACATTTTTGGTATTTTCCACATTTTATATTAAAAAATAAATTAAAACAAAACAAGATGGCAGCTATCACAAACTGGAAAAAAATGTTGGTTTGTGAGAGTTGTTTGTGGTTTATGACAACTTAATGATGTGAACTGAAAATGGTCTATCAAACTGAACATTTATGGTTCATATCAGAGGCTTATTCAAAAACCATTCTGAGCATGCTCAGAAAAGAAAGTAAACTCCTTATAACTGTGGAACCATTTAATATTTTTTCATGAAATCTTTGAAAGGTACTATATTGACACAGGTTACTTCTACCCTGAAAGTTTTGTGAATTAATTCTGTACTGTCTGGGCTGTATGTGAGACCCCCGCCCAAAATAAAATGTGTATTAAATACACAAAAAAAACTTACTTCATTAAAAATCGATGTTCCATATCTTGGAACTGCACAAAATACCATCATGTAACTTTTCACATTTTGAGACCCTCCCAGCGAGACTGCACATGAAAAATTTTGGGCTACTTCCTCAAACGCTGCCAAAGTTATTAAGGTGCAATAATTAGGGTTTAATATTAAACTCCTTACTCAACCTTAACTATACTGGCTCTACTGCACCCTATATTCATTGAAAAAAAACTACATAAATTGTATTTTTTTTTGTTTGGAAAAATACCTTTGTGCAAAAGCTCATTTACAAAGGTTCCACATCAAGAAACACATTACAGACATTTGAAACATGCAGGGTACACCCTGCTTTGTACAAAACAATGGAGCTAATCCAATGCCAACTGTCAGTAAATTAGCATGAACTAATCAACAGGGTTATTGGTGTAACAGGTAGCAGCCAAGTGGATGGCCTTGTCAAATGCAGTCATTAAAGATGAGGAACGCAAAGCGGACAAAGTAGAGAAATGAAAAATTTTAGGATTTTGAGTCTCTGGAGACTTGTTGAATCAGTGGTGAGGTCTTCCTTAGGGTTGTCAACCCTAATGCTCGCCCCCTCCCTGAGCAAACATGGTCAGATGTGACACAGGGTACAGTATGAAGAAAACTACAATTGATTCTATTGGCAAAATATGACAAGCCAAAATTCTCTACCTCTGAAGAGTACATCATTAAGAGGCACTGGCTTGGAGCTGTATCTTGTGCTATGGACAGGATGCTTAGGGTAGGGGGAGGGGTGGGCTATGTGTCAGTGAGTAGCCCTGCCCTTGCTGAGTGGAGCTGTGTGTCCTTGATTTTAAAAGGCCCTTTGGTGGCATTTAACCACATGCACAGCCTAATTAGTGTAAATTGGACACTGAGGGCATGATACCAAGCCAGCGGTGAGAGCAGGGCGCAAAGTATGCCAGTGCATAAAGTTACACCAAAAACCATACGACATGCGAGCTCCACCATATTCCAAGAGCTCACCAGATATGATGGAAAATGCCAAAATACGCATGTCACAACTTATGCCTGCATGCCATGTCATAGCCTGCAACAGCGGTGTATCACTACATGTCATAACCCTACAACCATATAAAAGTGCACAAGATGCAGACATGTCATAGGGGCTACAAGATGTCAGATAGCGGGGAGAAGCGGCAAGCAGTGGTGAGAGGAGGAAATGTAATTTCACCTTTGAAGAAACAGATGTCCTCCTAGAGGAACTGGAGGCCCAATGAGACCTCCTCATGGGCAAGGGAGGGGAACAGGAGCAGTGTGTCTGGAGGAAGGTGGCAGGAGAGGAGGTGGCAGCAAAGGTAAATGCTGTCACAAATGCAAGGCACACCATGCGCGACCTGCAAAAGTGCATTAGTGACCTCAAATGCCATGCCAAGGCCAAGGAGGCACAAAACAAGTGGCAGGCAGTGGCCACAGGAGGTAAGACTCCTCAGCACCCATAAGAAAAGGGTTCTGGCAATCATCAGCCAGCACAGCATCCACTGGGACACAGACCATGACATGTTCCAGATGGACGCAGGGACAGCAGGTGGAAGTGTGATGCATGGCATAGTGACTGTTATGCATGAATGTAACAAGGGGCAACAGGGAGGGTGATATGCTGGGACCACAGGCAGTGTTGCACAGTACAGTCAGAACAGTGATGGTGGGGCATGGCCACACAATGGGGAACAGTGAACAGATGGGAGGGAATGTGTGGGACTGGACCCTGGAATATGGCACAGCCAGGAGGAATGCAGGCAGTGTAGGCAACACATGGGGAGGCAGCACTGATGCACTGTTGTACTCTCCCTCAGGTGCAGATGCAGCAGACACAGGGGCAGATAACATGAATGCCGGTGCAGCCTGCAGTGCATTGTACAGTGACACAGGGGTGGGGAATGGTGGTACACATGGTGGACATGTAATGGTGTGCTAGCACTGATGTACTGTTGTTCCCTCACAGGTGCAGTGCCAGCGGAGACAGGGGCAGGTAAGCCAGCGGCCAACATGGCCCCAACACCATGGGACAGCGTGACAGTGGTGAGGATGGAGACATGCATGATTGGCATGTAATGGTGGTGCAGCACTGATGACAGACAGAGAGGCAGATAGGCAGACAGCACACATCATCCCCAGTGTGTGTGGGACAGCAATTCAGGGGTTGGGATAGTAGCAGACATGATAGGCATGACATGGGAGGTAACTCTGATGCACCGATGTCTCCCCACAGGTGCAGCAGCAGTGGACACTGGACTGGTGGACAGTGCCAACACCAGCTCAGAGTGGGCACAACAGGACACAGCCAGGACATCAGTGGTAGGGGAGTGCAAGGAGGTGGAGGAACATCAGCAGGAGGAGGAGGGCCTGGACCTCAGTGTCTTCCTATGCTGTCGGAGCCTGGGGGTCGAGATCACCCCAGACATGAGTCCTGCATTGTACTGTAGGCTGAAGGAGGCCCTGGCCGGGACAACACCATCCCCAGAAGAGAACTGGCTGCAGACCCCCAGTGGACTATGCAGAGTTCTGCCACACTTTGGTCATCATGCATGTGGAACAATGTGAGATGCTGGGCTGCATAAGGCTCAACATGGACACCCACCATGCAGCGATGGAGGAGCAGATGGGCACACAGATAGGGGTGCTTGAGACTGGGACATGCACAACACAGTCGGCCAGTGAACATCTGGTGGAGGCCATGGCCACCAAGCACAGGCATGTGCCATCACCTGCCTGGCTATGGCTGTCGAGGAGTTGGTGGTCCAGCAGATGAGGCAGACAGATGCACTGTTGGCTCTGCTATGGGCCATGCATGCAGGCCTGCACCCACGAGGCTCCACAGCCTGGGACACCACTACACAGGCACCACAGGAGATACAGCTGTCCCAGCACCACACAGGCACCACAGGAGAGGCAGCTGTCCCTAGGACCAACACAGGTGCCGCCAACAGCAGCGGCGACAACACTGCCACCACCAGGTGCAGTGGACCCAGCAGCAGCACCCTCCCCAACACCGCCACCACCATCACTGGCACCAATGGTGCAGCAGCACCCACCACTATCACCATCACCACTGGATGCACCACTACAGGTGGCCCCACCACTGCCACCACTGGCACCACCGGCAGAACATGCACCACAGGCACCACAGCTCCCTGTGCCACTGACACACGCTGCACCAGGGAAACATCTGCCACCAACAACCACCAGACGAGCACCGGTGGCACCACAGGTGGTCAGAGTGGCAGGGCCGAGGGCAGCAGCAACACCTACCAGGGGACTGGGGAGGAAGGCACTGGGCACAGGGTGCAGGACCAGTGCCAGATGACTGAAAGCAGTACAGGTGGTGTCACAGCAGCCAGCTGTGGATGGTGGTGTGCCTGGGGGGATGAAACTGGCAACAGAGCCACAGCAAACATTGACACTGGTGGCTCAGTGGACATGCGCCAGGGGCAAGGTGGGCCCAGTGCTACCACTGCAGCTGCAAAGTGCAAAAGGACTGGGCGGTAGCAGCAGGCGATGGGCAGACGTGCCACCTTGGAGCCTCACTGCTATGGAGGGCAGGCAGCGGGTGGTGTGGCAGCCCTGGTGGGCATGGGGTCCTGATGTGTGGTGTCTGTGAGGAGTGTGCTTTAGCATGTCTGTGTGTGGGAGTGGGTGCACTTGGGGGGGCACTGTTGTGAGGCATATATGTGTGTCTGTGTGCATTGCACAGTCACTGGTTGTGGGTATGTATGAGGACCTGTCACTTCTACACTGTTGTACTGTCACCTATATCATGTCACCTGCATCAAGTAAACATATATGCATGAAACGTCCATGAGGCCTCCCTCATTACCACTGCTGTGACAGGTAATCTGGCATGTCACACATGGCAGATGCCTGTGTGAGAGGCATACTGCATATGCACAACATACGCTCCGGCAGCAAGTGCATACAGGCAGCTCGTGCATCTGTAGTTGCATATCTGTGGTTTGCAGGACCACATAATGCAGTTGTGCAGTAGCAACCTGCAATGCACGTGTGATCTGTATATGCGATATGTGCGAGGAGAGGTGTGTAGGCAGAAGCTAGGCCACAGACCATACATGTAGGGTGCGAGTGGTGGTTCTGGTAGCAGTGGATACCAGCAACAGCAACAGTGGACAGTAGGACCAGGTGGTACACTCCCTGCAAACTGGTAAGTACTGGGACACTGCACTCCCAGGCCTTATGCTACAGTCAGTACAGCAGTCACGTGCTAATGATGTATGCCATTCTGTTGCACCAGGGTAGACACATCCTGACCATAGATGAGTACTGAACAGTGCACGACCTGCACATATTCACTTGCCTGTACTACTTAATGTTCCTAATATTGTTTTACCAATCCTTTTGTCTAGGAGAAGCCCACCCTGAATGGAGGAAGGTGGTTTGACAGTGCAATACCACCACATGTGCTGCAGTCAATGTTTATACTGATTGCTAATGCTGTGTTGCCAATTGTCCATCGAGGTGAGCCACAGTAGGCTGCAGGGCCACCCAGGAGTGCAAACAGGGAGCACAGTGAAGGTAGGTGCATTGCACGGAGTAACACCATCTGCATGTGGCAGCTGCAGGACTGCACTCTGGGCACAGGTGTATAGGCGCAGCACTGTATACCCCTGTGTCTGCAGCTGCACATCGTTATGACAGGGTGGTGGGTAGTGTTATTGGCTGCCATCCACATTGTACACAGTTGTGCTGTGGTGTGCTATGTGGCACATGGACAGCAGGTGCCATGCCATGTAGCACCACATGCCAGTGCCATGCCGTGTGGCACCACATGCCACCCTGGCATTGAGCAGCTGGATTAGGCCACTGCGCATGGACACAGTGTAGGCCGCAGACTCGTGGTGAATGTCCATGTGCCTGGCCATGCCTGTGTGTGGGAATGGCAGCATGGCAGTACACGGCTGGGTCTGGTGTGTGGAAGTGTGGGGAGGTGCAGTGTAGACAGCTGCCGTGAGGCTGCCCACTGTGCACTGTATGCGCATGGCAGCACACAGCCCTGACATGCTGCCTGCAGTGAGTGGTGGCGGCATGTACACCTTCAGTAGGAGGGCATGACAGGCAGGGGCATGCATGTGCAGGACATCCCTGCCATGACACACCCTAGGAGTGGCATGCATGGTGCAGTGCTGTACCCATTGCCACTGTACCCCAGCCCTGTACACCATGCTGGCCACCGCTGAACATGACAGGCAGCATGGGGGGATGGCATGGATGCCTCACTACTGTGCACTGATGCATGTGCTATGCCTTGTTTCCTTGCAGATCTGTACCACACATTTCCAACACCCCCATGCCAGCTCAATGACATCAGCCAGAATGCTGCAGAGTGCAAGCCTCAGGCTAAGCAGGCAGGCACCCAACTTTACTCCTATGGAGACCGCCATGCTAGTCAACATGGTGCAGCAGTGGGGGAGGACACTCTACCCATCTGAGTGAAGGAGGCACACCCCTGAAGAGTATGACAGGGCATGGAGAGCCATAGGGGCACATCTGAGTGCCAGCTACGCTGTGCCCTGCACCATCCACCAACTTCACCACCACTGTCCTGACCTGGCATGGTAGGTCTCTGGGCTCCTGCAGTGGCTCTTTGACATGGCATGAATGAGGGATGCCGAGATGAGAATGGGCCAGGATGCAGGTGTAGGTGGGTATATCAATGTCTAGCCACACAGTGGTACTACACTTCCAAACAGGCCATAGCCTGCAGTGGTGCACACATGTAACTGTGTTCCCCTTCCCCACAGTTGCAGCACACAGTGACCAGGGACAGAAGGGTCATCAGGACGATGATCAGCAGCATGACACAGGCCTACAACAGGAGGCATTGCACTGGAAGTCTGGTAGGTGCATGCACTGTGTGCTATGTGCTGTGACCATGCCACAGTGGTCCATGGGAGTGGGTGCGGTGGCTGTGTGTTGCATGTGTGTGCATGCTGCATGTCCCAAACCAGTACTGATCTCAGCCTTTGTGTCATTACAGGGGTGTGTAGCAGACTGACACCCCACCAGAGGCCCTGCTGTGGACCATGGCAGCCATCAAGGCAGCGGATGCTGAGCCTACCACCACTGTACCCAGTGTTGCCTATGGAGGGTAAGGCTCAACCCTCCCTAGTCATTGGAGGAGGAGGAGGCAGAGGTGGTTGAGGTGCTGGACCCCACAGACGGTGAGCAACAGGAGCTGGAGGATCAGCCAGTGGCAGTGGACATGGCCATGCAGGATGCTGAGGGGCCTGTGGCAGAAGATGTGCCTGCTGTGGGGCTGCTGGTGGAGGAGGCAGTGGAGGGCCACAGGAGACAGCAATGCCCCATCTGTCGAGCAGCCCAAGGACATGGCTGTGCAGGCTGCTGATGACCATGTTCACCAGGAGGATTGCGGTAGCCTGTCCCAGCCACTGATAGGTGGGCCAGATAGCAGTGTTGGGGCACCTGGGGGTCAGCCTGGCCGGGGGGTGCACTGAACCCCGGTCAGCCACCAGCAGTCAACCAGAATCTAGTGGAGCTGGTGTCTGCAATCATGGATGACATGGCCAGACTGCAGGGCTCCGTGGGTGCCTTCCTGGATGAGCTACAGCAGTGCTAGTGCCCAACACATTGGACAGTGTTGTTGTACAGTTGGTTGGGGCAGAGCTGTATATTTGGGGTGGGGGGCCTCATATATAGGAGAGTGCCATGTTCAGGGGGGCCACCTGGACTGATGTGGGTGGGCTGTGTTGATGGGGTGTATTGTGGGGGGCATCTGCTGTTGCATGTATTGCTGTTACCTGTGTTGTTGCTGTTGTTCATGTTACTGTTTTATACTGCTTATTAAATGTTATTTGTACACAACTAACTCCTCGCATCTGTCTCTGGTGTGCCTGGGCTTGTGCATGTGTGTGTTGCTGTGCAAGAGGGGGCACACATGTGGCAGTCCTGTGTCATCCCCTGTGCATCCTCACTGTGCACCTGGTTTATGTGCGCCAACTGTGCAGCTCACAGCCATGGACGCGCACAGGTGCCCGCATCTGCATGGAGTCCTGTGTGCTGCAGCACACTGTGCCTGGTCCAGGCCACATGCCATGACACCATGCATCTCCTGGCTGTGTGGTGGCCTTGGGCCTGTATGGCTTCCTTCTATCTGGGGCACCAGAGATCCCTGTGGGTGGCACCAGTGGTGCAGGCAATGGTGAGTCTCACTGCCATACGTCAGCAGGTCTGTGCCACCTGGTGCTGTGTCCCTGTTGTGGTTGCACTATTTACATGTATCAGTGGCCATGGTAGGGGCATTGTGCCTGGTGGTGCCATTGTCATGGCATTGTTTCTGTGGCCTGCGTGTGACCTTTGTCTCCTGTGCCCCACATGCCCATCACCCGTGCATGCTGTGGTCCCCCGTGTGTGACTGTGTTGCCATCCCATGGTTGCTGTCCTGTCTCATGGCTGCTGAATGGCATGCATGGGCACTGTTTCTGCTCCAGTGCAGCCACTTGTGTCACATTACACCTGGTGGCTGATTTCACCTCCCCTTGTAGCACGGTGGCATTGGCATGGGTGCCATGCCATTGCCAGTGCTGCATTGTGCCACAGTGTGTCCCCTGTAGTGCTGCTGGTGCCACCATGCTGCTGCTGGGGGGCAGTGGTGGTGCCTGTGCTCATAGGCTTCAGCCAGCCCTGTTCTACTCCTCTTGCCACCTGTGCTGTGTGCCCTACTGCATGGCTGTCTGCAGTGCTTACCTCCAGACTGTCCCATATATCATGGCACTGTTCCTCATTGTACATCCCATTGTGTCTCTGTTCCACATGGCAATGCCTTGCCCCACATTTAGTGTTGGGCTCTTGTTGCTGCTTGCTGTAGTCCATGTTGCACCTCGTCTGGTATTTGCTTTCTACTGGCCTGTCTGACCATGCTGCTGCCCATTTCACTCTGTCCTGGGCACACTTGCTTGGGTGTTCCACTGTTTGCCTTTGGTCCACATTCGGGGCCTATTGATTGTGTGGTGTGCTGCAGTCTTCCTTGGGGGGGGGTGTTTCTCTGGCCTGTGTGCTATTTAGGACAGCTATTCCCTGTTCTAACTTATGTTACCTTCCTCTGCCATATTTCTTTATGCCAACTGTTCTGGAATAGCAGTTCTGCGGTGCTGGTGTGTTACACCTATGGTAGGCCACGTTATGCAACAGTGTAGACATTCTTTGGCATAACTGCATCATATCTTGCATTTGTCATAGCAGTTGCAGGTTGTGGCGTAAGTGTTCTTTTGGAATCGCATGTCTCGCAACTCACTGGTGCAACTTGCAATTTGCGCTAGCAGGACTGGTGTACTGCTTTTACACCTGGTGTAACTGTCTTGGAATCAGGCCCTGAGTTACCAAATCCTCAATGCTGGCTAAATAATGCATGTTTCTGACACTGTGGCATCCGCCCCCAAGCCCCTCCCTCCATTATCTTGAATTACCCACTTGGCTGCCCTTGCAATAAAGATGCTGACATGGGGTGCTAAATCTCTGGTGTTGCTTAAGTACCCCCCCCATTAGTATGAATTATCTGCCTGCCCAATGAAAATGCTGACACCATGGTGCCCAAACATCAGTGCTGATTAAGTCTCCCCCCTCTGTTAACATAAATTAGACACCCAGCCACCTGATGAAGATGCCAACACTGGGATGCCAAAGCCCCAGTGTTGGTTATGTCCCCCCCATGCTAGAACATATTGCCCACCTGCCCAATGAAGATGCAGACACCAGGGTGCCCAATCACCAGTGTTGGTTAAGTCCCCTCTCACCATTAGCATGAATACCTACTCTCCCACCCAATAAACATGCTGACACCAGGGTGCCTAATCCCCAGTGCCGCTCAGACCTCCTTCCCCTGCCCCAATAACATGCAACACCTGGGTGTGCACCACTGGTGCTGCAAAACATGTCGCTAACACTAGGGTGCCCAGTACCCAGTGTTGGAACCTGTAAAATAAAAACAGTTCTTCAACACCTTTTTACTATTTTTTTTACAACCTGATAGACAAAAAAAAATCCATCAATGTTTTTTGTGGATTGCAGCTGCTCCTGCTCTCACCCCCACTGCCACATGAGCCCTCATTCAACACCCACCACCCCACACAACTCACTCACCTAAAGAATGTCCACCACCTTAGATTCAGTCTCCTGCAAGAAATGTGTCCTCCTCCTGCTTTTGGTTGTCTGTGAATTGAGGAAACAAGATAAGTTCAGTTAATGTATTTCCAATGCATTTTAAACTTTTACTCAGACCTTTTTTTAATATTTTTTCCCAAATTTTCAATATGGAATTTTTACGACCCCACCTGATGCACAAGATAGATGAAACTTTTTAAATCTGCCCCAAAAGGTGATTTCACATTCACTCTATGAAATCACCTTTCAAGCAAGTCTATGTTGAAAATTTGAGGTCAAAATATCGAAAAACCACAAAGATATTAAGGCATGTTGAAAATTTTCAGCGCTTGCTCATAACTTTGGTAATTTGTAGTATTTTGACCCTAAATTTTCAAAATAGCCATTTTTTAACCACACCTCATAAATTGGACAGCTGTCATTTTTCAAATTCAGCCCAAATTGTGTTTTTGCACTTGTGCAAAATGATATTTCAACCACAATGTTATAGATGTCACCTGTCATGTTCAGCAGGAGGGGTCATAAAAAAGAATATGGGCCAGATTTTCAAATGTTGCCGAATGCCACAAGTCGAACATGTGGCACACAAAGCTTTCAGCATTCTCCCAGTTAGCGATTGGGATTTTCTATCCTGTGCACTGATTACCACAAGTTAGATCAACTTTTTGCTGGTCTGGCTTTTAGCAATCCCAGGTACCCTTTTTACAGGGCTTGCACCAAATATTTGGTGCAAGCTGGCATAAATCAGGTAAACTGTTGCAACTGCACCTGACCTGCTAACATTGGGTGCATTTGCAGCAAATGTGTTTGGCACAGCTGCACCAAAAAGGGGTTGGACACAGGGCTTGATGCAAGCTCTGTATCCTCCTTTGAACATATGGCCCAATATTTAAAATGTGGGGTCAATATGACAAAAAAGAAGTTGCAAAGAAATGTATGCAGTGCTGGCCACTGGCCCTGTGGGTTGCATGTTGTGTTTTCCATGCTGGTGACTTGAAATGGTGACAAGCTCATGGAGCTGACTGGGCAGCAAGAAGATGGCAACAGCTGCTGTCACATGCCACCTCTCCTATTCAGGGAACAGACTGCACAGTGTTCTGCTGCACAGATGACTCCTTGTGACAGGCTGGGGGGGGGCGTTTCCTCAGAGGGGATTGACATGCATTTCAAGGCCTGGTGAGGCAGCATACTGTATTGTGAGATGTGGTTTGACGTGAAACAGTGGGGTTTTATATCTCCACAATTCTGTTTATTCCATTTGAATGAGGGTACAAATCAGCTAACACAAAAAGAAGGGAAATTCATTGCAAAAATCTATGTTAATGCTGACATTAGGGCTGAAGAACGCAAAGTGTACAAAGTAGAGAAATAAAACACAAGGAGGTTTTCAACCCTAATGCCTTCCCCCTCCCTTCAGCAAACAAGGTCAGACAGGTTTCTTTCATCATGCAGGGCCTACAGGGCCCTGCATGAAGAAAGCTACAACTGATTCTGATGCTAAAGGTTGGGGGAAGGCGGTGATCATTATGGTTAACAACCAAGGAACACCTCACTATTGATTTGCAAAGACTCGTAGACCCAAAACCCTAATGTTGTTTCATTTCCCTACTTTGTGTGATTTGCATTTGATCACTAGCTGCCCTTCAGGTTCATTACATAATTCTGCTACGAACACTACCGCCTCCTGTCAATGTTTTTGCTTGTTTATTCTGTTTTTGCTTATTTATTCTGTTGTACAGTCATAACCATTGCATTGTCTAATTACTGTCATGTGTTTGTTTTTGATTTATTGTAAACTGTCCCATTTCTTCATTTTGTTCCCATGGAAAACCTTACTTTTTATTTACCCTACTGATTTTTGTTGTTGACTAATGTATTGACTACTGTGTGTAATTAAATCTGGATCAGCCTTGAAAAAGGGACTCCTAGTTTCAGTGGGCCCACAAAATCCAAATAAATAAATAATTAAAAACCTTAAAGTCTGCATTAATGTGGTTTGTTTGCAAAAAATAGATATTATACAGGCATGATTGCTCCTGTATATTAGAGTTGAGTAAGCATTGTAATATTAAACCCTGAGTTTTGCACCTTAATAACTCTGCCATGTTCAATTGACTAGCCTGACGCTTAGCAGGCATGGAGTCTGGGTGCAAATGACTAAAATTTAAGCAAATTAAGATAACTAAAACATGTTTTTTTTTTTTTAAACTTAAAACTTACAAGTTTGGTAGAGTCTGACTCAGGGTATATGCTTTAGTAATTGTCACCTTTGTGCCAGATGTAGTTTTTAAAATACAGGTTAAAAACTGTGCTGTTTACTGAACATCCTTACAGTAGTTCAAAAATGAACATTCTAAGGATATGGGGCCCGATTCCAAGTTGAATGTCACAGTTCACTGGCGTACGCAATTGTGACATTCGTCACTATGCCAGGGACCCTATGCCACATTCCAAGAGCAGCAGGGTCCCAGCACTTGTGACATGAGGATTATGTCATGCAAAGGCATATGCCACGGGCATGGTATAGATGGCCTGCATGTCACAAGAAGTGACCAGCTACTGGCAGGCCCCCAAAGCCCCCCACCCTGGAACAACGTGACACAAACCAGGGGCATGGGGGGCAGGACTGGTGGCACAGGAGTCTGAGGGGCACACCAGTGAATGGACCCCTGGGGGTACCTGACATCTGGGGGTGGGGGGCATGGGTATGCCTGTAGGGGCATGAGGGACTCAACAGTGCCATTGTCATGATGCCACAGGGATAGCACTGGTGGATACCCCTTAGAGCAGCACCATGCTGCTCCAACTTAGTGCTACCAGTGCGGCTCTTGGAATTGCACTTGTGGGTTGCAGCAGCCGCCCTCTTGGAATAGGGCACAGTTGCTGCCATAACCTGCACTTGCACCATAGTGTTGAAGGCTGCAGCATAGTGGGTGGTGTAACCCACTGTTGTCATAGCCCACAGCCACCATGGCACAAGGTGCCACTTGGAATACTGGCTGGCATACTGCTTGTCGTAAGTCATGAGATACGCCAAGGGGTTTGGCGTATCTTGGCTTATGCCGGCATACCTGGTGTTGGAATTGGGCCCATTTTTTTTTGTGTATTAGTTTGATTAAAGTGATTTCCTTTATACTGCTCTTGTTAGCCATGGCTGATGAAAACATTGTGAAAGAAATCACATAAGATCACACTGCTTACCCAGCAAAACCACCTGACCTTAGACCCCCCCTCCAGACCCATGTTTAATGTAACCAGATAGTGGGTGCTGAACCACATTTTAATTAACTAAAAACAGTTGTTGGGTCTCCAATGCCTCCTGCCCTTACACATTTGTTAAAACCTACACCCCAGTGCCCACTCACAGTGCCAACTGAGATCACCCCCTCTGAATTATTGATTTATTTTATTTATTTGTTTTTGATAATCAGACAGGTGTGCTAGACATTCTTGTTATTGTTGCTTATTAGGAATAACCATTGAGCATGAGCTTATTTACAATGGCAACCTAGTCTGCACAATACATACACACATCCACATATGAGCCTATCCACAGTAATAGGGGACATATGTGGGACATCACTGTAGAAAAACATTTTTTTATCATTTCTTTCTTCTTTCACCATCAATATTTTACCCTTAAGGTCCTTTACTTAAACTTTAAATAGGAAGATAATATCACTTGTGGTTTTCCCAGTACAGCCCCCAATGTTTGGAAACAGTAACCATGTAACGTATGTAACAGGGACAGAGAATACGCAAAAAAATAAAAAATATGCGTAAGTATTTTTTTGGTCTTCACATGAATTTGCAGTACTTTACTTCATTTAGTTAATTCACTAAGCAATGCCAAAATATCTGCATGCCACTTTGTGTGATGACCTTCAATCTAACGCATGGTGCAGTTCTATGAGGCGAAGCAATTTAAACGTTTTTCTTTACCCAGAATTCCTGGGTATTCATAGATTAAAATGCATTTGTGTGTAAATGGGGATAAGAGTAGTTAACATTTAACATTTTTTTTGATTATTTTACAAATGAACCCCCCCAAAAACCAGTGAAAGAGCATTACATTAATGTATGTAATAGGATGGAGAAAAATCCAGAAAGTGCACGTTGTCATTGAAAACATTGTAGAAAACAGAAAATTAGGCTACTGAAGTCATTCATTTTTTCCAATTAATATTTTTACTGTTTAAGGTCATATTAATAATGAATTAATTAGAGGAAAAGTTATAATATTGCATACCACCACCACAAAGGAAATTCATCATACAACAGATCAACACCATTGCTAAATAAAATAGTAGATATAAACGATACATTGCTACTAAAACCTTAACCAAAACTCTACACTGTACACAAACCACACTAAACACACTATATACATTGATTACTACAGCCTTAATCACATCAATACATGTTCATACTGCCCAATTTCTTTACTGCTTCATTATTTTGAAGGCTTTGTTTAGAGTTTCTATGTCTTCTACCACATAAGGCCCATCTCCCACAATGGTTGTGGTCCACATATTATGTAGTTTGCATCTAATTTGTCAATATCCTGCAGTGCTCCTCATGTAGACCCACCAGGGCCCTAATGAAAACAGATCAGGGACTTGGAAGACCACAGGTGATGGTGTAGCTGAATCCACCAGATGAGAACATGGGTACTGGCCTACAATGACATATCTGAGCAAATGTGTGTGGTACTTCTCATGCAGACCCACCAGGACCCTGAAGAAAATGGACCAGGGACCTGGAAGACCACTGGTGACAACATGCACAGCCCTCCAAACCCTTCCTGCTGTCTCTGGGGACGTGCTGGCACCTGCTTCCATTTACCCAACCCTGTCAGCCTTTCCTGAGACCTGGTGGCATTCATCCCCTCTCCACACCCTGCCTGCTGTCCTGGGGGGCCTGGTGGTGCTTGCTTCCCTCTCCCCAACCCTGTCAGCTTTATTTGAGTCCTGGTGGCACCCATCTGACCCTCCACACCCTGCTTGCTGTCCAAGAGGACCTTTTGATGCCTGCTTCCCTCTCCCCAACCCTGTCAGCCTTTCCTGAGGCCTGGTGGCACCTGTCTACCCTTCCACACCCTGCTTCCTATCCCAAAGGACCTGGTGGTGCCTGTTTCCCTCTTCCAAACACTTTCTGCCTTTCCCAGGGCCTGATGTCTCCAGTCTCCCACCCCACACCCTGCCAAGCTGTCCCTGGTCACCTGTTGGCATTGGCTTCCCTCTCCCTAACTTTGACAGCCTTTCCTGGGGCCTGTAGGCTTGTGTCTCCACCCTACACCCTTCCAGCTGTCCCTGGGGACCTGGTGGCACCTGCTTCCCTCTCCCTAACCC
Source organism: Neoceratodus forsteri (assembly GCA_016271365.2). NCBI lineage: Eukaryota > Metazoa > Chordata > Ceratodontiformes > Ceratodontidae > Neoceratodus > Neoceratodus forsteri. The sequence continues at coordinate 908,503,555 of CM028131.1, read as the reverse complement.
TGACAGCCTTTCCTGGGGCCTAGTGTCTCCCGTCTCCCACCCCATACCCTGTCAGCTATACCTGGGGACCTGGTGGCACCTGCTTCTCTCTCTTTAACCCTTCCAACCTTTCCCAGGGCCTGGTGTCTCCCATCTCCAACCCCATACCCTGCCAGCTATCCCTGGGAACCTGGTGACACCTGCTTCCCTCTTCTAAATCCTTCAAGTGTTTCCCAGGGCCTGGAGGCTCCTGTCTCCCACCCCACACCCTTCCTGCTGTCCCAGAGGACCTGGTGGTGTCTGCTTCCCTCTTCTCAACCCTGTCAGCCTTTCCTGAGGTCTAAGGAAACCTGTCTTACCCTTCACACCCTGCTTGCTGTCCCAGAGGACCTGGTGGTGCCTGCTTCCCTCTTTCCAACCCTGTCAATCTTTCCTTAGGCTTGGTGGCACCCATCTGCCCCTCCACACCCTGCTTGCTGTTCCAGTGGACCTGGTAGCACCTGCTTCCCTCTCCTCAACCCTTTCAGCCTTTCCTGTGGCCTGGTGGCACCCATCTGCACCTCCACAGCCTGCTTGCTGTCCCAGTGGACCTGGTAGCACCTGCTTTCCTCTCCTCAACCCTGCCAGCCTTTTCTGAGGCCTGGTGTCTCCTGTCCCCCACCCCACACCCTGCCAAGCTGTCCCTAGTAACCTGTTGGCACTGGCTTCACTCTCCCCAACCCTGTCAGCCTTGAGGCTCCTGTCTCTCACCCTACACCCTGCCATCTGTCCCTGGGGACCTGGTGGCACCTGTTTCCCTCTGTCTAACCCTGGTAGCATTTCCCAGAGCCTGGTGTCACCTGTCTTCTGTCTCCCACCCCATACCCTGCCAGCTATCTCTGAGGACATGGCAGCACCTCCTTCCCTCTCATTAACCCTTACAGGCTTTCCCAGAGCCTGATGTCTCCCATCTCCAACCCCCATACCCTGCCAGCTATCCCTGGGGACCTGGTGGCACCTGCATCCCTCTCCTTAACCATTCTAGTCTTTCCTGGAGCATGACAGCTCCTGTCACCCACCCCACACCCTGCCAAGCTGTCCCTGGTGACCTGCTGGCACTGGCTTCCCTCTCCCTAACCCTTTCAGCCTTTTCCTGTGCCTGGTGTCTCCTGTCACCCACCCTGCACCCTGCTGGCTGTCCCTGGGGACCTGTTGGCACCAGCATCCCTCTCCTTAACCCATCAGCCTTTTCTGGGGCCAGGCATCTCCCATCTCCCACCCCACACCCTGCCAGCTGTCCATGGGAACCTGGTTGCACCTTCTTACCTCTCCCTATCAGGACAACCTTTCCTGAGGCCTGGTGGCACACTTCCTCCCTCTCCTCAAAACAGTCAGCCTTTTATGTGCCCATGTGGCACCCACTTTCAACTCACAAACCACCACAATGTCATTTTAATTTTCATTGTTAATAAATATCTTGTTTGTAACAGGGACAGATATTTACATTTCTTTCCCTGTTACAAACACGATTGAACTGGGGAGGGGGACTTTTAAGATAACTTTTCAAAGGCAAAAAAGACAAACAGCTTTCTGCAGCTTAAATATATTAGGAAATTGTTGTAACAGTGTATATTGCTTGAGTTTAATAAAATGTTTACAGTCAAAAGTACATTTTATATTTTTCATTGCAGTACCAGCCAGCCCCTCCACACCCCAGACCAAGCCAGTGGCCATTTTAAAACCAAAGGCAGTCTGTTACACCACTGAAATAAATTCATACTAAAATAAACACCAAATACTGTAATAATCACCACAAAAAAGGGAAGTGCTAAATGTTTGATTTGTAACAGGGAGAGAGATTCACAACATGTCTCCAGTTACAAACCCTAATATGAAAACTCTGTCCCTGTTGCAAACATGATTGAACTGGGGAGGGGATTTATAAGCTAACTTTTCAAAGCAAGCAAGACATGAATAGTTTTCTGCAGCTTAAACATATTAGGAAATTGTTGTAGCAGTGTATGTTTCATGAGTTTAATAACATTTTTGCAGTACACGTAACATTTTTTATTTTTTTACTACACCAGCTAAGCTCCCCCACCCACCCACAGCAAGCCAGTGGCCATTTTGATACCAAGGGTACTTTGTTACAACCACCGAAAAAAATGTTCCTAAAATGGGCCCCACGTACTATAATAATTGGACAAAAAAAGGAAAAGCACTAAAAGTTGGTTTGTAACAGGGACAGACATTGATAACATGTCCCCAATTACAAACCTTAATAAGAAAAATATGTTCCTGTTACAAACAGGATTGCACTGGAGATGGAGCTTTTAAAACAACTTTTGGACATTAAAGCAAGGTTTGAAAGATGAACTGACTTTAAACTCACTGCCAGATCACAGCAGCACCACATCTTTACAGTGCTTACACCACTAAATGTTAGTTTTCCATACTTTGCCTGGGATAGTTATTGCCACTTTTGCCATTTTTATCAAAAGATACAATTTTCTGACTTTATATTATTTATTTCAAAGGCAGTTATTCATTACATTGAAATAAATAATATAATGCTGAGTTGTAACCCCCAAAATAATTGCCCAATGTTTAAATCCCATTGTAACAGGGACAGATACTGCCACTGCTGTCCCTATTTCAAGTAGGATTACTCTTTAAATTCGGATCATTGCATTCAACCCTCTTAGCATTGGCTGAATGGGCTGAACATGAACTTCCCTTGTTCAAGAATAGAGCCCTAAGCAACCTCGCTCTGTAAAAATAACCATACTTCCCAAGAATGTGCTACAATTTAAATGAAAAAAGTACCTCAATGTAAATCATCCTCAACGCAATTAATCTGGCTTGCAAGAGATGGAGAACCTTTCGCTGTTGCTACTGAGAACAAAATGGACCAGGTCCATGGACAAACACACTTAAAAAGCTTCAGGATCCTTGGATGACTGGCTACAAGCCAATTCTTTCTGCTGCAATGATCACACTCCCAGGCATGAAAGGGGACCATGATATACAGGAATGGGAGAGGGACAGAATCGGAGATGCCCAATTTGAAAATGGGACTGCTTGGGAAGCTTGGCACTCCAGGGGAACAAACAGCAGCAATCTTCTGGTAAGCCCTTGAGTTTTTCCAAGTAGGCATTGGAACACTAAAATATCTCTCACCAAGAGGAATTTACATTGCAATTATGTGTGTAACCAAGGGGGAAGAGTAGGTTACATATGTGATTGTCATTTTTGGTGACATTTAATTTAAAAATTAAAGGCAGCAAACAGACAAACACACATTATGTTTGGAAGTGTGTGTCTTGCCAGTTTACACGCAGTCTTTAATGTTTGGCAGTGCAGACTGGATGACAGAAATAGTGTGCACAAGACACGCTACATTTAAATGTCCCACTCAGAGCATGAAAAAAGAAGACATTTATACAATTTTTTTTAAACAAAACAGATTGGCTAGTGTTGCCACTCCAAGGTTATAAATCCTATCTAAGTTTGCTATGTGGCACAGTGCAGTGCAGTTTTTCAGACTGGAATTGCTAGATTATGTGACTTAATGGCATGTAAAGAGGGTATGGCATAAATGAACCCAATTTAGTGTGGACAGACCCATATGCATACATAATACAATATATACATATTAAATACAGACAGTAGTTAAAACATTTACAAATCTGAACACTTAACAGCAGGTGTTTCTTTAGTGCAGATACAGCTGGTGGTTTAGTAGTGGGAACCCTAAAACAATGTGGTAGCCTATTCCAAAACATTAGGATCAGTTGACTAAAGTATTGCATAGACCTTTTAGTATAAAACTTTGGAATAGTTAACTAAGAAATTTGGAAGTTTCTTATAGATGGACCAATATCCTGGAATGTTAAACTATCACTCAGGTACATAGGATTTAAACCCAAATCAGATTTATACACAAACAAACTCATATGCCTATTTTTCAGGCACGACCTGGGAGAGTACAAAACAGGTACAGTCAGTACAGAGAAAGCAGTACAATAAAATACATGGATAGTACATCATGAGATAACAAAGGAACATTGTAGACAATAAAATACATCAGTAAGGTACCATACATTGGGATGAGTATTAAACAGCAGTAACGTGCAGTATAGAACAATAACAATATATTGGGACTAACTACAAGATAACAACATACAATGGAGGGAGCTTATAGAGAGTAAAGTGCTAATCTGTAGTCAGATAACACCCCAAGGAGGGGAACAGGGGAGAAGGTTAGGTAACAGTGGGTGGGTGGGAGGTAAGTAGAGAAGTGGGGGGGTGAAGAAGTAGGGTAGAGAACGATATAGGCTATGACAGCAAGCAGTAAGTGCTGGTAGAAAAGATATGATCATAAGATAGAGAAGTTATTGCTTCAGGGAATGAAGGGAAGTTCAGGGGGGAATGAAGCAGGAGCAGGGGTCAGATTGAAAGAGGTGACTTTTTAGTTGAAAATTAAAGCTGGTGTTGGTAGGAACTAGTCATATAATAATAAGTAAGTAAGGAGTTTCAGAGAGCTGGAGCTATGTGTGTTAAACCCTGAGCACCCATAGCTGTTTTACATCTGGGCACAGTAAGGAGCTGCTGATCTCCAGAGTGGAGGGCATATGAGGGGCATTGAGGAATCAGCAACTGAGCTAAGGCAGAGGGGGACACCAGTGCCCAAGATACTATCCATCAGTGAGCCAATGGCATAAAGGCAGTTAGCTGTAGGGGAGAGCCAGTTTAGGCTGCTGTAAAGGAGGCAGTGATTGGTACACCTATGTAAACACTGTATTGGTTTAGGTTGCCCATTCTCTTTTTTATACACACAATTGTGTCACCCTATTTGGCAATATATAGTATCAACATCATTGTATAGGATGAACTCCACTGCTCACACAGTTCTTGATTGAAAAAATACAGCTCTTTTTATTTTTTAAAAGTCAACACCAAATTCCGGGCAACAGTTTCATAGCCAAAATGCCACTTCTTCAAGCCCCCAAACACAGTGTTGTTATTTCTAAACAAAGAACATATAAAAACATATCAGAATACAAAACGTACATATATTCATCATTTCAAGACTCCAGTTCCAATCCCGCCACCATATTCTAAATCTCTTAAATACAGTACACATCTCTTAACAAAGTATTAGCATATCCATCACATCTTACAGTATATAAATACTCATTTAAATATTCCCCTTAAAACCAATTATTCATATACCACAACTTCGTAGGATGAACTGTAAAGTACAGCATACCTTGTTCTTATTTTTATTTACACATTGCTTTACTCAAGTGCATCTTGCAAATCCATTCGGAAAACATCCTGAAAAAATCAGAGTAAAACAATCAGTATAGTTTTCTTTCTGCAGAAACAGCATTTCACTTGGCCTGAACCCAATGTTCTACTTTAAGTCTCTCACCAATTAAAAAAAAACTCATTATCATGTTGTTAGTACCTATTTTCCTTTCTTTCCCCTCATTTAGCTCTCAAGATAACCAAGCCACCATTACTTTAGACAGCCTCTCTGTCCCATTCTGCTTATCTTTTTACTTATCTCATTCCATTTCATTCTCAGAATTACATTTTCCCCAAAACAAGAATTATTTCTCAGTTCTCCCCACAGTTTCTAGTTTTTACAACATCTCCTTCTAATTTGCAACTGATTCTCAGGACATAAAACATCCCTACCTTCTTTTATTTAATGTTTTGTTCACCACAAGTAAACTTTTTGTCTTTCTTCAGAGCTTTGTTTCTTTATTTTTAGCGTCCTCCTAAACAATGAAAATGGAGCCCAAATCAATATTCCTTCTAAAAGCTGCAGTGGCAAACAACATTTATTTAAACCCTTAGCAAAAAAAGGTTTTTTTGAAGCTTACCTCACTACACGGTTGCAACCATTCTTTTCTAGATTTAGCAATCAGCCAAGTGCATTCACATGGACAATTTTATAGTCGTGATAATGGTGAGGAAAGAAGACATCATCATGAAGCTAGAATCCCTACTACTAGGGGATTTATCAGTACTTAAAGTATCACAATCTGTATTATTTATTCCTCATAGCTCAATGGAACCCTGCGTTGACAGGCACATACATGCCCTATTGGAGAACTTGTGGTTCACTTCCCAACCTCGGCTATATGCTGATCAAGTTTCTCATAATTTTAAATTTACAGGCTTCCACAATAGTGTTTACCTGTATTCAAAAACTTCATATAGAATTTCCTTCCCAACGCATGGCTCAAAAGAACCATGCATGAACAGGTACTTTAGAAGATAGCTAGAGACCCTGCAGTTCACCCCTCCATCCTCAGCTATACACCATTCCATTTCTTTATTTTTTTATAAAAATCTGCCTCCACTATAGCTTTATTGGATCCCACTTTTAGGTTCCTAATCATTCTTATTAAATCCTAAGCCTGTGAAAGACAGGATTAACACCAGCTCCAGATTTAAAAGAACCCTAGATCTAACTGTTGTGTCCAAAGGAAATTGTCTGCTGAAAGAAAATGTTTACCCATATAATGTTGCTATTATTATCACTTCATCATTTATTTATTCTATACATATAAATCACAAAAAATCACAAACACATATAAGTTTACATACATATTTAGTTATTCTATGTCTACTCTTTTACAATTTTATACATAGTCCATAAAAACTCTTCCTTTTTTTAAGGCTTTTCATAACTTTAGTCTTCAAAGACCCTCCTGTGACTGAGTCAGATATCTGATAAAATGTTTTTTTCTCAAACTTTTAGAATTCTTCAGAGACTAAGACAGATTCCAGTTTCAGGGCTCATTCATTTGCAGTATAAATTCAAATCACAAGTTTCATTTAAACCAATCCTAGAGTTCAGACAATCCATAGTGTAAATCCAAAATACCTCCATTTTAAGGAGCAGATCATCCCATGTGGTACTGCCCCCTATAGGTTCATCTACTAATTCTAAACCCCCAAACCTTAAAGAGGCTGCTGTATGTCCCATTTGATTGAAATGTTTTGCCACTGATGAATTTTGATTTTTCACTCTTATATCACTTTTGTGTTCACTTATACATACTCATAATTCCCTCTTTGTTTTTCCTATGTAGAGTTTATCACATGGGCACCTTAGAATATACACCACATGGTGAGATTTGCATGTTATATGTTGTTTAATGACAGATCTTTTATTTGTATAGGAGTGCTCAAACTCTTGTTTGCTTGATGTATTACTACACTGGAAACACTGCCCACAGGGAAAATTCCTTTGCTTAAGAGAACCCAGCAACAATTGTTTACCTTGTGGTCTAGAACCATGCAGTACTGTATGCATTAACTTGCCCTTTATGGTCTTATTCTTTTTTGATGTTATCAAGGGTCTTTCTATGACTCTTCTGTTCTGTATGTCTCCTGCCTGTAAAATGTACCAATTCTCTTTTATAATCTTCTCTGTCCTTTTACCCAAATGACTGTAAGCTGCTGAAAATACTATTCTGTTCTTTATATCTGATTCCTCTTTAGTTAGCAGTGCTTCCCTTTGTGGCATTCTTGCCACTTCTGTTTTGGCTTTTTCTATAGTCTCAGTCTTATAGCCCCACCCCAGAACCTCTCTGTCATTCTTTCTACTTCTTGTTCATACTCATCATTCCTACTATTATTTCTCCTTGCTGTCATAAACTGTGACTTTGGTTTATTCTGCTTGAGTTTGGGGTCATGATAACTCTGATAATGTAAAATTGTATTTCTATCAGTCTTTTTATGAAAAAGTTTTGTTTCCAACCTATTATTGCCCTTATAAATTAGTAAATCCAAGAACACTATTTGATCTATACTGGCTTCCATGGAGAATACTAGATTTTGATTTCTACTATTCAAGTACTGTTGGAACTGGTCCAGTTCTTCCCTTGTACCTTTCCATAATAGTAACACATTATCTATAAAGTGTTTCCACCCCTATACAGCAAATGCTTACCTAGGGTGGGAGGGTGGGCAGCTATCATAATAACAGTGGTGGGCCAACACTGTGATTCACAGTCCTCTCAATACCTGCAGCACTGTGAGCAGGCTCCGCAGCATCTGAGGGAGGGGAGAGCAGCTAGCCCTCTTGAATATCTCTGGCAGGGGCTGAAATAATGCTGTAGTAGCCTAAAATATAGAAGTGGACTGGGATGCACACCCCTGGAACTAGTGTTGTGATGGCCCTCTCCCTTTCAGTTTGACACACAACCCCCCCAATAAATGGAGACACTGGGGTGTCCACCCCTCCTGCCACCAAAGTCTATGGACACTGGGGTGTCCAATCCCCAGTGCCAATCCCCTAAAAAAGAGAAAAATATCACTTAGATACCTTTTTTAACTTTGGAACCTACAAAAGAAGAAAATAATCCCTCACTGATGTCTGACACCCCCCATGCACCCCACCATGACCACCCACTTAGCACCCAGCACCCCACATCCCCCACACCTCCATTTGCCTACAGAAGGTCTTCTGCTATGACAGTCATCCTCCTCCTCCTGAAACTGTGACAGGGAACTAAAAGAAACAAGGTAAGTGAGGTAAATGTATTTGCAATGCATTTAGAACTTTTACTCATAGCTTGATCATTTTTTAATATTTTTTCAACATAATTTCAACATGACATTTTCAGAATACCACCTCATGAACAAAGCAGGAAACATTTTCAAATTTTTACTGAAAGGTGAATTTTCAGTTGGTACTGGGAATCACCTTTTGAGGTGGATTTGAAAGAATTGACTTACCACAGTTCAACAGGAGGTGTTATAAGAAAACTATGTTGAACATTGGATGAGAAATTATGTTACAATGACCAAGTTATGAGTAAATATTGGAATGTTTCAATGTTCACTCATAACTCAGGTAATTTTAACTATTTTGACTCAAAATGTTTAGCAAACCCATTTTTACACACCACCTCAGGAATGTAACAGGTGCCATTTTTCAAATCCTGCCCAAAATGTGTTTTCACACTTTTGACATGAAATATCATTTTAGCCAGTATTTTATAAATTCCACATGCCATTAATAAGAGGGGGTTGTAAAATGACTATTTTGAAAATTTGGGGTCAAAAATGTCAAAAACAAGTTGTGAAGAAATGTTGTGTGACTGGCCATCCATTGGCTCAGCAGGTAGTGCATTGTGATCTGATACTGGTTAGCTGAATTTTGGAGTGAGATCAGTAAGCTAGCTGGATGTGCCAAAGCTGGGGGGACAGTGCTGCCATGTGGCAACACTTCCAGCCTGGGAAGGACAGTGCAGTGTTGGCTGCCACAAGTAACCATATCATGAAGACAACTCTTCACTTAGCATAGGGTCCTGTCCCTCTGCATCCATAACTGCATGGAAACACAGGGCACAGAGGGCCCTGCACTTTCACAGCCAGATGGATTCTTGGCCCTTTGCATCTGCATCTGTAAACAAGTGGAAGTGCAGAGGGCCCTGTGCCCCACAGACAGCCCTATGGATTCTTTGCATACATAGTAACAAATGCATGCATTAGGGTTGAAGAATATAAAGATAACAAAGTCAAGCAATAAGAAAAAATAGAGTTTGAAATATCAGGAGTCTTGGCAAATTCTTGGTAAATACTTGGTGTTTTCAGCTCTAATACTCACTTACTCCCCTGAGAAAAAAAAAATATGATCCTTGGCTTCATGCTGCATTAAGAAAGCTACAATTGATTCTGTTGGCCACTTGTGGTGAAACATGCAGTACTTCTCTGTCTCCAAAGAATATATGCCTATGAGACACTGCACTGGAGCTTTACCTTGTACTTTGGATTAGAGGTTGTGGGCTGGGGGGGGTGGGCACTAGAAATCAGATGAGATTTGAAAAATTTTTCAGTGTTCACTCATAACGCTGCTATTTTTCAATATTTTACCCAAATGTTCAATGCAGCCCTTTTTCCCCACCTCAGGAACATGACAGGTGTTTTTCAAATCCTTCCCAAAATGTGTTATCACACTTGTGCCACAAAATCATATTTTAGCCAGCATGCCAGTATTTTATTAACAAGACCTGTCATGTTTGGGGATGGGGGGCATAAAAAGGCTATGTTAAACATTTGTGGTCAAAATCTCCCCAAACAATGGAGTTGTAAGGAAAGTTTTGTTAAGTGCTGCCACTGGCCCAACAGGTAGCATGCTGTGTTCCAGTGACAGTGATCCAAGTTTGGGGACAAGCTCAGGGATCCTGTTAAGCAATATAAAGATAGGGCCCAGGACTGTCTTGCACCAATGCTCCTTGCCTGGTAAGGTATGGTGCAGTGTTCTGCTGCACTGGCAACGTCTTGTGTCAGGCTGGGGAGCCTTCCCTCACAAGGGGTTGATGTACATATCAAGACCTGATTGAGCTACACACTGCATCATGATAACTCTGGGTTGGCATGAATACTAGGAAAACAGCAGCTGGAAGGATGAAGGTTCAGTAGCTGCAGGACCCACGCCATTGACAGGCCCCCTACTGCTGCTAACCACCCACCATCTAGGGGACTTACTTCATACCATTTGTACCCACCACAGATTCCCCCATGGTGGAGCCAGGATAAGGTGGTTTTCCACACTCCCTTGACTCTCAGCCAGATTGGCAGTTTGATGATCTATTGGTGTTACAGGGCATGAAACAGCTGGTGGTTTCATCCTGCTCTGTTTGTGGTCAGTGACCAGAGTAATATGCCCCTCAGGAGAGGAGAGGAGAGTGGTCCTAGAGATGCTAAATTCTGTCCAGCTCCACAATGCTGGCTTTCATGACTGAACTGAGTCAGTTCCCAAACCTAGGCCACTTCCATGGAACTGGTATCTCCTCTTATTACCAACCCTCTTTAGAAAAACAATCTCTGCAAGCCCTTCCTACCTAACCCAACTGATCAGTATTTTTATTACTCATATAAATCCATGTTCCCCTTTATGTGTACAGGTATGATGGAACAATGACCATGCTGTGGCAGGACACTAACCATGGTGTGGTAGGATACTGACCATGTGTATCAGACAAGTATTGTTTTATGCTTGTAATACTTTGTCCTAGTTATTTACTAAAGAAGTGCAGATTCTTTATGACTCCATCACTATTCTTATTTTACTGGTATGACTGGATGTTCTCTTGAAGCCCTCTATCCCATGATCCCAGGACCCAGATAAGAGATATCTTACTTATCTACACTTGGATTGTAAGGTGTCATGGTGCAATTCCAAATATTAAGGCACCCATGGAGTTAACCTTTTAGGAGGGGTTGCGATTCAGGATTTGTTATATCTCCACTACTCAATTTATTCCATTTTGTGCAGGTTACAAAGAGGCCTGCTCAAATGAGGATCTGATTCCACTATGCTAGAAAGAACAATTCATTTAAAAACTACAGTAATGCAGACATAAAGGTTGAAGAATGCAAAGTGCATGAAACAAGGAAATTAAAAATATTAGGATTTTGAATCTCAGGAGTCTTTCTGAATCAGTGGTGTGGTGTTTCTTGGGGTTGTCAACCATGATGCTCACTTCCTTTCCTGAGCAAACAGGATTATACATGATCTCTTGCTTCATGTAGGCCTGCCAGGCCCTGTATTAAGAAAGGTATGCCTCATTCTGTTGGCCACATGTGATGAACCATACTTCTCTACCTCAAATCAGCATATACCTATGAGGCACTGGCTTGAAGTTGTACCATAGGTGGCTAAGGGCTGGAGGGAGGGTGTGGGCATTAGAACTGATAACACCAAGGAATGCCACACCATTGATTCACCAAGACTTCTGAGACTCAAAAACCTAATATTTTCAATTTCCATCCTTTGTGTGCTTTGCAGTCTTCAGCACTAATGGCTGCATTAGCATAGTTTTTTTGCAATGAATACATATATATATATATAGTATATAAATATATATATATATATATATATATATATATATATAGTTTATAGTGGATCGCGCACCACTAGATTTAGGGTTGAGATGTCATTTCTATGTTAAAGTCAAAATTTTGTGTGTTAATAACTTTGTACCCATTCAACAGATTTGCCTGAAATTTGATATGTGCAGTGGGGCATGGTAGATCGCTTGATTTGCCAGATTTCATTTCAGTCAGACTTACAGTCTTTGCACATGAAAATGCTGAAAAATGCAAAATTATCCAGTTTTGGAGGCAGTTTTGGGGATATTGTCCATGGTGCTGTGAAACTGTTGTGTAGTGTTCCACTCTGTGACATGGCTCATTTGAAAGAGCTTCAACGGCCGGACATGTGGCTTTTTGTTTGGTGAAAAAATATTGAGGCATTCAAAAGTTATAGCACTTTTAAGTTCCTATTATAAGTCAATGGGAAAATTTATATGGTTATTTTGAGAACAAAGAATGGGGTTTTGGCCATCTGGTCCCTCCTCACAATCAAAGAATTTGCAGGCTCACAATCAAAGATTCTTTGATCCTGAGGGAGGGACTAGATGGCCAGATTTTTTTTGCGCATTCTTTGCTCATGCCTACAGGTCACACAGTTTGTGTGACCAGTAAGATATCTTCAAGGAACATGCAGCCAGGGTCCCAGATGTGACTTTTGAAGATTTTGTGAAAAAAAATTTAATGGTTCAAAAGTTATTCAAAAAACAAGTTTTCCATTATAGTCAATGGGAAAAGTTAACAACAAGTTTGACAGTGTCGCAAATGCAGTTTTTAGTGTTGCAAATGACCCCTTTGGTGTCATGAGTCAGCCATGTTTTTTTACTTACTGGTCACAGAAATGCTTGGCATTTAAATTTGGGACCATCTAGGGACACAGTTCTTTTTTGTGTTCACCTAGTCGAGCCCCGAGGATGCTAGCCATGTCTTTTTTGGGCATTAAACACCTCAGAAATATGTTTATGAAATTTTTGTAAACTGTAGTGTCACAAAATAGTGTCACACTTGCAACACTTTTTGATTTTTTTGCGAAATTGTCATGATTAGCAACACTACTTTGTGACACTATGCCCAAAAGAATAGGAAATCTTTGCCACTCTGCTGCAAAAGAATGGTTTGGTCTTTTGGGCTGGAATTTGGAGGGAAGAAAGCCAAGACCCCACAGATGTGCCTTTTTGTGGTATGGTGACAAAATATTACAAAGCTGCAAAGTTACGGTACTCCAAAGTTGACAGTTTTTCCCATAGGCTAACATGGCACTTGCTGCGCCTTTCGGGGCCCGTATCTTGGAAATGCTTCGAGATACGGACTTTTCGTCAGAAAAATGCTTAGTCCCCCACTAGGTGGCTAACTGCAAAACTAGCCAGAAAGGTCATAAATTATATGAAATTTAATTTTTTTTTCTACATTGTATAGTTTCTGAGATATAAGCAATTTAATATTCCAAGTGTTCATTTTCTGCTCCAAGGCCAATTATTATGCATACATTCTTTGTATTCACTGTGTTTCTGAATGCAGCTTTTGGGGAAAAAAGGGTGTGCTTTTTTGTTACTGTTATACTTAACGTTTCCACTTGCGTTTCCATAACTGTTTGCATTAGCACTCTTGTCTATGCCACCGCGTGTGCATTTCACTTTGCATTTTCATTTGCGTTTGTGTTACTGTTAACATTTGCATTTCCATTACTGTTTTTATTTGTGTTTCCTTTTGCGTCACCATGTGCAGTTACATTTGCATTTGCGTACATGCTTCTGTTTGTGTTTGCGTTTCTGTTTCCTTTGGCATCATCATTGCTGTTACTGTAATTGTTTGCATTTCCAATTGTGTTACCGTGACCGTGCATGTTATGATTTGTGCTTCCTTACGTGCTTGTGTTTGAGTTTCTGTTTTCATTAACATTTGCGCTTGTGTTTCTATTACCATTTACGTTATCATTTACGTTTGTGTCACCATGTGCATTATCATTTGCACTTGCATTTGCGTTACCATTACTTCACTATTTATAGTGCACCTTCTCAAAAAGAAGGATGGATTTTTTTCCCATGAAAAAACATATATATATATATATATATATATATACACACACACACCCACATAGCAAAAAACTGCATTAGGGTTCCCAAAAAGTCAAAGTGTACAAAGTGAGAAAATGAAAACATAAGGGTTTGGATTCTTGAGACTTGCTGAATTTATAGCATGGCATTCATTGGGATTGTCAACCCTAATGCCCACCCCCTCTCTCCAATACCTAGCCTCCTACCCGATCTCAAGTTACAGCTCCAAGCCAATGCCTCATAGTCATATATTGTTTGGAACTACAGCAGTATGGCTCACCACATGTGGCCAACAGAATAAGTCTTTAATTTCTTCTTGCAGAGCCTTCTGGGCCCTAAGTAAAGCAAGAGATCATGTATAACTTCTCTCAGAGGAGGGGGTGGTTATTAGAGTTAACCCCAAGGAACACCACACCACTGATTCACTAAGACTCCCGAGACTCCAGATCCTATTTTTATTTCTTTAGTTTATGTGCTTTGACTTTCTGGGAACCCTAATTTCTGCGTTAATGCAGTTGTTTTTTTTTCTGAGGAATTTCCCTTCTTTTTGTTATAGTGGCATTGTATACAGATTCTGTGGAAGCGCATGGCCCTTAGGGCCCTGCTCTTCCATGCAGTTACAGTTGCAGATGCACAGGGCCCTCTGGGTCATATGCCATGGGAAGATTTCATCTGGCTGTGAAACACTGAGTCTCCAGTCCTTGCACTTTTGTGTGGCTACAGACGTAGATGTGCAGGGACCTCTGGTCCCTGTGTTAAGGAAAGAGTCCATTTGGCTGTGATAGTTTATGACTCTCTGGGCCCTACAGTTCAGTATGGCTATGGATGCCAAGAATTTGTGTGGTTATCAGGGGACTTTGGAAGTACAGGCCCTTGGTTTTGTAGAGTTGTAGAAACACAGGGCCAAGAGTTTTCCTGGCTGTGGAAGCACAGGGATCCCAAGAATTCCATTTTTGGAGTGCATGGAAAATTCTTGAGTTGCACTTCAATCTGCAACCCAATACTCTTGTGGCTTGCAACAGAAGAATTGGCCATATTGATAAGCTGACTGCTAAAGAACTTAACAAAGTTCACAAAAGGTATTTCTGACCCATTTTTTTTGAAAAACAAACATCAGAATGAAGCTTAACAGTTCTTGTTTTGCAAAAGTTACGTGTTTATTTTATTTAAATAACTAATTTTTATGTATTTTCACTTTTGTTTTGCCCAGAAAAAAACACAAAATGGTGACCGTCACTGCCTAAAAGATTTTATTTGCCACCCAAAAACACAATTAACCATGAGCTAAAAACACTTGAAAAAGAAGAATTTGGGGATCCTATCAGAAGGTTATCTCAAAAGCTTTACTCAGCATGCTCAGAAGCTAAATTTCAGAACCTTATAACCTTGGCAAGGCATACCCTTGTCACAACACCTTCAATTCTAAAAGTTTCAGAATAAAATTCCATACCATCTTGCCTGTAGGTGAGAGCAAAAATGGCCACAAACTGTGCTTTTTATGTATTTTTTACATTTCTGTATCACAGAATCTATTTAAGCGTCCATCACAAATCTTCCCATGTGGCAAAAACTTGCCACCCAGCCCATGCATGTCAAATCTGCATGATTTTGTCAAATGCCAACATAGTTCTTAAGGTGAAAAGATAAAGATTTAATGCTGAACACTCTGCTCAACCTTAATATACATGCACTACTGTACATACATAATATTCCTAACCATTTTGCTCCACAGGTGAGTAAAAAAATGGGTGAAAAGTAAGATTTTACAGACTGCTGGTACTGTCATGGGATAATTGGCAGCAGACTTTGACAGCTGTTATGACCTACTCAGCATAAATAGAGAATTTTGAGATTTTCACCTCCAATTCAAAGAAAGAATACATTTTGGGAGGCAGCAGAATGTCCAGCCATAAACCTAAAGGGAGGTTTAGGGATCCCAGCCAGCAAATTTAAGCAATTAATGACTGAAGAAAAGGTGACCACAAAGGCATCCTGGCCTTGGACATTCCACTCTCATTCAAATTCTTCCTTGGAACCAGACAGGGATTATAATGAAGAAATAGAATCTATCTCGGCCACGTATGCTACAATTCAAAAAGTTATCAACACTGTACAAACTATTGAGTCTGCACTAGCAGACTTAAAAATGCACCTCAAATCAATTGACAAGAAAATAGGTACTGCACAAAGGCAAGCCAGTGATTTAATGAATGCTCCAGGAGTGCATGGCAGGGTACCCTTGTACTTACAAAAACAGAGATTGACTACTCCAAGCCAGAATGGAAGATGCTGAAAACAGCCCACCTCAATAACTTTTGGATCCATGTGTTTAGGGAAGGGGCAGAGGACAGTTATAGATCCATGCTGGAATTTGTGGAACACCTTTTAAAATCAGTACTGAAGCTGCCACCGGAGATCCCACTGATGATGAAGAGAGCACACAGATCCCTAGGCCTGAAGCCAAAAGAAGCAGGCACAAGACCCCAGTCAATAATAGTGAGGATGCTGCTTTTCCAATCTAAAGAAGCAATCTTATCAGCTTCCTGGAAACAGCAAAAGGTGCAGCTAGACCACCAGCAGATTTACTTTGATCAGGACTTCTCCCCCACCTTGCAGGTGAAATGACAGAGGGCCAGATGGATCATGAAACAACTTAAAGAAAAGAATAACACAAGCACCCAAGTCCTCTATCCAGCAAGACTGAAAATCTTTATGGACAATGGCACTAAGGTTTCTGAAAATATACTGACAGCAACAAAACTGTTAAAAGAGTAGGGCAAGTGTCCAGATACCTGAATGGACGAGATGGAAGAGCAGTTGAAGATGACCTTGTGGCAGCTGGCAGGGGGTACTAGTAGAAAATGGAAAAGATTAGATGAAGACTTTCTACAACAGATTGAAAAAGATGTAGGTGCCCTCATACAAGACTGCTCAGAACAAGCCGGTAAAGGGATAGTAGAGGAAATAAAGAAGAAAGGCAGATGGGCTCTTTTTCTATGATCTTTTGGTGGACATTTTTTGTGTCTTGTACAGAGGCACGTGCGACTAGAGGTTGCGGTGAGGAGGTTGTGAAGCATGTAGTGGAAATAACAAGTACTCTCTACAGTATGTATGTTAACAGGAGAAAAGCAGAGGGAAGAGGGAGATTTTCCAGCAAATTGATAGCCACTTAAACCCTTGGGAGAGAAGGGGGGAGTCACAGGGGAAGGAGTAACTGGTTCAATAGTGTAGAAGAGGGGAGGGGGAGAAATTACATCAGTCAACAGTCAACCATGCTGTTGGGGGAATGTGAAACTGACAAACAAGACAAAAAATATACTGCTTGAATGCATGCTTTACCCAGTGAAACATGCATGTTGAGAACTAAGGGGGGAGAGGGATATGGCAGAACAAGCAATAGAGGGAAATGGGAATTGGTATGATATTATAAATACCATGGGAAGGTAGAAGGAGCCACAATAGAGAATGTGGGATGTGAGGTATGCTAAAGAAATTATTCAGATAATGAAGTAGGCAGAGGACTGATAAGGAGGGAAGGTAGAGCCCATGGAGACCTGACTGGAAACAAATAGAAGACCTTGACAACCAATAGAGGTTGTTAGAAAAACAAAACAGAAAGAGGAAATCATTGCATTCATGTCTGAGACAAGAAAACAGTTTTATCATGGTGGTGAATAAAGTAGAAAGGTTCAATATGTGTTATTTAAGCTGCATGGAGGAGGGGGTCTGAAATAGTAGGAATAGCAGGAAGGGTGTAAAAAAATGATGGGGGAAGCAAGAGGTAATAGCAGTTAAAGAATTAGCAACAGGTAATTGAGTAAATGAAGGGATTGGAGAAGTAGGGGAGGAAGGCAGAGGAGGGAGATTGATGGAGAAGCATCACAAGCAGGGACACAAAAGGGTAGTTTTAAAAAAGAACAATACATAAATTAATGAAGATAAACAGAACTTAACAACATAAATTTAAGAAACACTAAACAGTTTACAAGGGTGCCCTCTGAAGTGGGGGAGGGAGGGAGGGTATCTGGGTGAGTTAACTAGGGGATGAACTTGGATGACCCCTCCACAAAAAGAAATCCTATCTAAAAACAGGACAACAGACTCTCAATGTTGAGAATAGGGGTGATAACTCATTCCTGTTAAAAGGGGGGGTGGGGTGTTGTGTTGGGAAAGGTATAACCAGTGGGGGATGGGGAGAATGGTGACAACCTATAATGTTAAAGTACCTTTTCCCCTGAAAAGGAAAGCATCCATAAGGGGGTAGGGTTAGGACTATCTACATCTCGACTGCCAGTAAACCTGTTAGAAGGACACTGACTTTCTTCACAGTGGAAGAGTCACCCCTCACATAACCATCATGAGGGAATCCCAGGCTGGGAAAGCCTATACCGTGGGGCACAAAAATCAGCAGAGAGTGTAACCAGAGCTGGTTAAAGTCACTTTGAAGCACTTTCAGAAGAGCGTACAGAGAAGGAGAGGAAGAGAATTCAACATGCTTCTAGAGAATGTTATTTTTTTTGTAAATAGTTTGTTTTATTAAAAATGTATTTTTAAATGTTGAAAAGATAGGAAAAGGTATCTTAACTACAAGTACAGTAATAGAAATAAGGCCATATGCAGGGAGGAGGAGTGGAAAGGCAACAACTTGGCTCCCCCAGATAAAAATGGGAAGATTAACATTACATCTTTTAAAGTGAAGAGGATTAATTTGGTAGTTGAAAAGGTGAAAGTTCTAGCTGAACTTAAAAAGTATAACAGTGTTATTGCTTTCCTGCAGGAGACACACCTCTGTGAGGAAGAACATAAAAAACTGAGAAGAAAGTGGGTGGGTTAGGTTTATACTTCCTCACACCCTACAGATAAGAGAAATGGAACAGTGATCTTAATTAAATAAGGCCTGGGATTTAAGGCTCAAAACATTAAGAGGGATTTTGAAGGACAGTAGCTCTTCATCTCAGGCCAGATACAATGCATAGCAATACACTTTATGAACTATTTTTAAATAAATTACAGGTGACTGAGGAGTAAATAAGGAGGTTGCAAACTCTGCTTATCTTGGCAGTAACTTCACTAGGGTTTGAATACTGCATTTTGGTTGTCCCTTGGGAGTAGCTGGATTGACTACTAGGATTTTGGGACAAACTATTTTTAAATAATTTACTGGTGCGTAGGATTTTGTGATAGTTAAACTATTTTTAAATAAGTTACTGGAGGTTAGTTGAATTACTATAAAGGGCAATACTCACCAGGGTGGTGGAGCAGTGGTATATTTGATTTTTTTCTAACAGTCACCTGTGGTTGAGGTCTACCCAACCCCCTTCCCCACACCCCACACCCCCAGGTGTGGCATTTCCTTTATAGCCAAAGTTCTGACATCACTTCCTCAACAGGTCTTGGGGCAGAACTGTCATATTCTTAATAACCCATCATAGTCCATAAAGAGTAAGTACACACCACCAAAAAAAAAACTTTATATATATTACATATTGTATATTAGAAGGAAGAGAGACATGTGGGAGTGATGCAATGCACTGGCTGTGGGGAAGCAGTTTTCTTGGAGACATTCTGGAAACTGAGTTGCTGTCCTATTTGCAGGCAACTGTCAGCTCTGAGAGAGGAGATTGCCCACCTCCAGTCTGAACTGGCAAGGACTAAGGAAGCCTCCCCCACCCAAAGAGCACTACTGCCACAACCACTGCCTCAGAGGTTGCCAAGTATGAAGAGCAGTTTGACCACAGTGGGTTCTGGGAGGGTGCGGGTGGTGGAACAGAGGCGAAGACCCCTAGTTGTACCTCTACACAAATCATACACCAGTCTGGCAGAGCAAGGTTCCTGTATGATGGCACCCTCAGTGGAGACCAAGAAAAATGCTGAGGACATCCACAAGGCAGACACACAAAAGGGTAGCAAGGGACACCACAGGGGAAGGAAACAGCTACTGATAGGGAACTCAATTGTTAGGGGGTAGAACTGGGGAAGGGAGAGGAGATGGAAGTAAGGTGCCTGCCTGGTGCCATGGCTTGGAGGGACAAGAAGTGAATCCTCATGATTGCAGAAGCAGCACCACAGGAGAGGGAACTAGATATCATTGTCCGCCTTGGGACAAATGACCTAGCTAGGCATGGAATCAGTTCAGTGCAGGATGAATTTGTGGAGTTGGGGAGGGGCCTCAGACAAGTAGCAAGCATGGTTACCTTCTCAGAGGTGCTGCCAGTCCATGGCAGGGGTGGGGCTAGGGTACTGCACACCATACAGTTTAATGAATGGTTGCAAAACTGG
Source organism: Neoceratodus forsteri (assembly GCA_016271365.2). Classification (NCBI taxonomy): domain Eukaryota; kingdom Metazoa; phylum Chordata; order Ceratodontiformes; family Ceratodontidae; genus Neoceratodus; species Neoceratodus forsteri. The sequence goes on along the minus strand of CM028131.1, from coordinate 908,483,360 downwards.
TGCAGAGCACAGGGCTTTGACTTCACTGGGGACTGGGATACACCTGGAGAGATGAAGGTCTGTACTGGCACGATGGTCTGCATCTGTCCACGAAGGGAACCAAGCTCCTAAGTGACAGGTTTAAATGCTTCCTTGGCAAGCTTTTAAACTAGCCAAGAGGGGAGGTGCTGATAAGAGGCAGGAAATTTCAAGCCTCCCCCCACAAAACACGGCAGGCAGTAAGGTAAACACTGAGGTACAGAGCTCAACAGAGGGCAGAACAGGGGTAAATGGAAAAATAGACAAGGGCAATAAGAGCAGGGATGGGGAAAAAAGGATAAAGCCAACAATAAATGGAGTGCAATGAGTACCAATGCCCGTAGTCTGGGAAACAAGCTTCCTGAGCTAGTAGCCCTGATGGAAGATGAAAAATTGTATATTGTGGCAGTCACGGAAACATGGTACATGGAGAACCATGACTGGGATGTCAACATACCGGGGTACACAGTCTACAGAAGGGACAGGGAGAGTAAAAGAGGAAGTGGAGTAGCTCTATACATAAGGGAAGGGATCAAAGCTACAGAACTAAAAAGTAAAGGGGGAGGACAAGAGGCACTCTGGGTCACCTTGGAGACAGGGAATGGCATCACAGTCTGCACAGGGGTTGTATACAGACCTCATCTCAAGGGGAGGAAATGGACAAGAAAATGATAGAGGACATTCTCAAAATGGCTGAAAAAGGGGAGATACTGTTGATGGGGGACCTGAATATGCCAGATGTTAACTGGATGACATGTACTGTGGCCACATCGAAAAGCAGGGTCATTCTCATTGCCCTGCAGGGGGCAGGCCTTAGACAGCTAGTGTTGGAACCCACTCGGGAGGGAGAAATGCTAGACCTGGTACTCTCAAATGGAGAGAGGATCACAAATTTAGAAATCAGTAGACATCTGGGAACAAGTGACCACTGCACAGTGTGCTTCACAATAAGCACAACCATGGAGACAAGCCATACAAAAACAAGGATACTGAACTTTAGAAGGGCTGACTTTGGCAAAATGGATGAATACCTGAGGAATGCACTACCAAATGGCCAAAAAGGAGGGGTGGAAGAACAATGCAGAAAAATCAAAACTGCTATCATAGAGGCAACAAACCTTTGTGTGGGACAAATAAAGAAAACAAAGTGGAGTAAAAAACCACTATGGTTCTCAAAAGAGGTGGCAGGGAAGGTTAAGGAGAAAAATGCTGCATTCAGAAAGTATAAAGAATCACAGAAGGAGCATGACAGGGAACTGTATCAATTAAAGCAGAAAGAAGAGGGAAGGCAGTCAGAATAGCAAAGGCCCAAACCGAGGAAAAAATAGCCAACTCAGTTAAGAAGGGGGATAAAACCTTTTATAGGTACATTAGGGAGCTTAGAAAGGTTAAGGGAGGAATAGTGAAGATTAATAAAGGAGAGGGGAGGTGGACAGAGGGAGACAGTGAAAAGGCAGAGATACTGAATGAATACTTTTGCTCAGTATTCACAAAAGAAGATGAGGAGGAGTCACCTAAACCAAACAATAGAAGCACTCTGGGTAGAGGGGTTGACACCAGGCCATTTACAGAAGAAAGAGTCCTGAAAGAACTCCTAAAACTCAAGGTGGACAAAGCAAAGGGGCCTGATGGGATTCACCCCAGAATCCTAAAAGAACTAAGGGAGGATCTAGTGACACCACTGTCCACACTTTTTAACAAATCATGGGAGGATGGGGTGGTACCTGAGGACTGGAGGAGGGCAGATGTGATTCCCATTCACAAAAGTGGGAGCAAGGCAGAAGCAGGAAACTACAGACCTGTAAGTTTGACCTCAGTGGTAGGGAAAATGATGGAATCACTTCTGAAAAGAAAGAATTGTTGAGTACCTAGAGGCCAGCGGGCACAGGACCCAAAGCAGCATGGATTTACAGCAGGAAGATCATGTCAGATGAATCTAATTGATTTCTTTGACTTGGTGACCAAAGTAATAGACCAGGAGGGCTGTGGATATGGCCTACCTAGACTTTAGCAAGGCATTTGATACAGTCCCGCACAAAAGACTAATAATCAAGTTAGCCAGCCTGGGAGGGGGTTCCAGGGTGGTAGCCTGGGTAGAAAACTGGCTGCACAACAGGACATAGAAGGTAATAGTGAATGGAACACGTTCTGAAGAAAGGGAGGTTACTAGTGGAGTACCTCAGGGCTCAGTACTGGGTCCAGTCCTCTTTAACAAATTTATAGGTGACATTGCAGAGGGTCTGGAGGGAAAGGTATGCCTCTTTGCAGATGACACAAAAATATGTAACAGAGTTGATACACAAGGGGGGGTAGAAAGGATGAGAAGGGACTTGTCAAGGTTGGAGGAATGGTCAGACATATGGCAACTTAGATTCAATGCAAAGAAGTGCAAAGTAATGCACCTGGGAAACAAAAACCCAGGAGAAGAGTGCACAATAGCAGGGGAGGTACTAACAACAACAAAAATGGAAAGGGACTTGGGGGTAGTCATATCAAATGACTTGAAGGTGGGTAAGCAATGTGAGAAGTCAGTAAGGAGAGCCAGGGGGATACTGGGATGCATAGGAAAGGGCATCACAAGTAGAAAAAGGGAAGTGGTTTTCTCTCTGTACAGACAGTTGGTGAGACCCCATCTGGAATACTGTGTGCAGTTTTGGAGACCCCATCTACGCAAGAACATAGACAGGATGGAAGCAGTCCAGAGGAGGGTGAATGAAATGGTGCAGGGTCTGCATCAGAAACCATATGAAGAGAGACTGAGACAGCTTAATATGTATACCCTTGATGAACGGAGAGACAGGGGGACATGATAGAAACTTTCAAGTACCTCAAGGGAATCTACAAAGTCCAGGAGGGTAGCATCTTTCAGAAAAAGAGATGTGTAAGAACAAGGTGCCACAATTTAAAGATAAAGGGGAGACGGCTCAGGGGTAATGTGAGGAATATTTTTTTCATGGAGAGAGTGGTGGATGCATGGAACCACCTTCCTGGGGAGGTTTTTGGGTCTAAAATAGTGAGGGAATTCAAACATGCATGGGACAGAAATAAGGCAATTGTAGTGGGGGGTTGCAGGAAGTAGGCTGTTGGTTAACTAGAATCTGCAGTTTATCTAACAGTAAGGGAAATGGGCAAACTGGGTCGGTCAAGTGGTCCTTATCTGCCATCAAAGTCTATGTTTCTATGTTTCTATGAATGTTTATGATTTGAATAGTGAGACAGCAGTCTTCCTGAAGAAAGCACTTCTTGAAGTAGCTCAGTTACACATGGAATGTGTTATTCTTGGAGGAGACTTCAACTGTGTGATTAACCCACAGCAAGACAGGACCTCTCAAAATAAATATACCAATAGGGGAGCTTCTGAAACCTTAAAGGACAAACTAAGGGAGAAGGGATTAGTAGACATCTGTAGAGTGCAACACTGAGGGGAAAAACATTGTACTTTTTTCTCCCAATCCTAGAAGGAGTACACCCGTATTGCTATGTTTTTTTACACATGAAACAGAGACGCATAGAGTGATGCAAAATAAGATTTACCAAATAATTACTTCAGATCATGTCCCCATCTCAGTTGAACTCCAGCTAAATCAAACTCAAAAACAAGCCATCTGGAGATTTAATATGTCTTTATTGAATGATAAAATGTTTATGGAAAAAATCACAGAGCACATTAAAACATACAGTACAGACAATTTAATGAGGGGGGAAAAGTGGAATAGCCAGTGTTATGGGATGCCATGAAGGCTGTCCTGCAGGGCCAGATCATCTGTTGGTCCTCCATGTGCAGGCGACAATGACAATTTAGACTGCAAAACCTGGAAAGAAAATTACTAGAATTAGAACAGACACATAAAAATCAGATAAGCAGGAAAGTACTTAGAGAAATTACAAACATTAGGAAAGAAATACAGGATTTGTACAGTAGAAAAATTGAAGCAAAACTGAGATACACAAATCAAAGGTACTATGAGGTAAAAGGAAGCACAGCAGCACTGTTAGCATTCAGACTATGTAAGGAAGCAGCAAGAAGAACAGAAGCTAAAATTAAGAAAAGCGCAGATTCACAACACAGGGCGACAAGCCCGGAAAAAACAGTGCAAGCCTTTGCAAGGTTATATACTACACTGTATAGGGAAGAACCTGTACCTCAACAGTCAGAAAAAAAACAGGCCTTTTTGCACAATCTGCACCTTTCCACACTGTCTAGGGAAGACTGCAAATTTCTGGAGGCACTGATCAGTGACTTCCAAACTAGTAGAACCATTACTGATCTCCCTTCAAACAAATCACTGTGCACTGATGGATTTAATACAGAATTTTACAAGTTATTTAATAAACAATTAACTCTGTTACTGGGTAAGCTGTTTAGGCATTGTCAAAAAGAGGGTGTGATCCCAAAACCTGGGATGATGTTTTTATCACAGTAATACCTAAGCCAGGTAAAAGTAAAGAACTCTGTGAATTATATAGACCCATCTCCCTTTTAAACTAGGATTAAAAATAATTCACAAAGATCCTGGCCTCAAGGATGCAAACCTTGGTGCTAAAATTGATACACACAGATCAAACTGGCTTCATCCCTGGGAGACATCTAAGAGATAATATGAGGAGGTTACTAAACATCCTGGAAGGAGACAGGTCCTGCAGAGAGGCCCAGATAGCTATTTAAATTGATGCTGAAAAAGCTTTTGGCAGGCCAGACTGGGCATTTCTGCAGGCTATCATGCAACATATGGGGTTCTCAGCAGAATTTCTCAAGTCCATAGAAATGTCATACAAAACACCTCAGACCAGAATGAAGTGAATGGGACAATATCCCAGAATGTTTGCATCAAAAGAAGCACCAGGAACCTTGTCACCTCGTCTGTTTGCACTTAGTATACAGCCCCTGGCAGAGGCCATCAGAGTCAACAACACAGTACAAGGAATAAGGGTCGGGGGTATAGAGAACAAAATTTCACTGTACGCAGATGACAAGGCCATCTATTTAAGAAACCCACAAACTAGTCTGAAATGACTTCTAAAAATATTGAATCAATACAGAGAAATCACAGGATTTAAAATGAATATAGCCAAAACTGAAATAATTTAAGTAAGGGGTCGAGTCTCAGAGGAGGTGAAAAGATTACCATGTAGGTGGGGAACAGATCTGGTCAGATATCTGGGAATTAATATTCCCAGAAACATAAACCAATTATTCCAAAAGAACTATGGGAAATGTAAACATGAGATGTTCACAGATGTAAAGAGATGGGCAATGTTACCAATGTCCTTTACTAAAAGAGTTGAAACGTGCAAAGCGAATATACTCCCCAGATTTTCATTTTTGTTCCAGAATTTACCACTTCAAGTGCCAAACAAAAATTAGAAAGAAATTACAGAGGTAATGAAAAGGTTCGTATGGCAAGGAAGGAAACCAAGATTAAAATGGCAGCTAATAATGAGACATAAAACAAAGGGCTGGGGGGGCCAGCACACCCAACCTCAAAGAATATTATGTAGGGGCACAACTGGGGGATATGCTGGATTTAACAAATACACATGAGATAATATGGAAGTCGAATGGAGCAGGGACTAACCGGGAGGGACATTTAGAGTGTATAGATTGGAATGTACAATCAATGAAAAATCTATCCACATTGTCAAACAGGTGGATGAGACAAAGTTACAAAACATAGATATTAACCAAAACAGATTAAAAATTATAACACAACTGCAGTGGATCCCACTTTGGAAAAATAAGACATTTACCCCATCAACCATGGATAGCACTTTTAAGGGATAGGGAGGCAGGGGCCTGCCTTATATTTCCCTGCTTTTCTAGGGTCAGACCATGAAATACCAGCTTCAACTGGAATTCCATCTCCCAAACTCAGACCTATTTAGATACCTTCAGCTGTGGATGTACATACATAAGCATAACATTAACCATCAGGTGGGGGGTGCAACAATATCCTTTAATAGAAAAACTTTATGCTATATCTCAATAACACACTATAGCACATGTGCTCTCTAATCACTATAATATACTTAATCCAGATACAGGGAAAGTGGAGGTGGACAGGGTACAGACCCAGTGGGAAGAAGAATTGCACCAGCCAATATCCCCTAAGGACTGGAGGCAAATATGGCAATCCATACATAAAACCACACTATAGGGCAGTTTGAGAAAATTCAGGTGGAAAACGGTAAGCAGATACTTTCTAACCCCAAATAGAACAAAATATTTTAAGGAAGGGGCTTCTGACAAGTGCTGGAGGGGATGTGATGAAATAGGGACACCCACACATATGTACTGGTCCTGCAGGGTGCTGGACCAGTTCTGGCAAGATTTATAGGAGTGGGTGAGTAAGATCATGGAAATCCCGCAGGGAATAGAAGGTCGACATCTAATAGAAGGGTTATATCCCATACAATTAAAAGGCAATGCTAAGAAATATCTTTTTTAATTTTCTAATAGCAGCAGCACTAAAGTGATCACTCAGAAATGGTGTTTAAATACCCCCACAACTAAAGAAGATTGGATTAAAAACTTAAAAAAAATTAAATAAAGGAATCAATAACAGCCAGGCTCAATATTAAAACAGAGTGATTTAAAGAGCAGCTGATGCATTCATGATAACTTAAGCAAAACATAATATTTAGACACAGTTCAGTTTACATTTCACATTAGTTCTGTACTTTTCCTCCTCATTATTTATTACTGAGGCCATCTGCATGAACACAGGATCTCTACTCCTGAAGAGTTAATCTATTCTTGTTGCTTTCTCCCCACCTGAGGTTATAATGCCCTGATCATGACATCGCAGTTACTCTCATGGCAACAGATTGTGATGTCACAACAGAGGATTATGACTTGAAGTAGGGAGTAAGCTATAGAGGAAGATGAACTCTAACAGATAAAGATCGTGTATTCATTCAAATTTCTTCTGTAATAAAAGACAGGGAAAAGAAATCCATAGAATATATTTGGAATGCAAGCTTAATTATGCCTATTGTTTTTCAAAGGTTTTTATGAGGAGTCAGCAGCTCTTTAATACCAGATGGCCCACCTTCACACATATAGAGGAAATAGAAGGGAAGCCAGCAACTAATCTATGATTAAGTATTTATTTATTTATTTGCTTTTTCTAACCAGGTATGTGCGCTAGGCAACATAAGAGAATAGATAGAACAGAAGCCTTGGATTTCAAAAAAAATGTACAATGCCTTATGCCTTTTGTTTTGTTAAGGTATTATAATTACACCTAAATTGTTGTTAGGTTAATAAAAGAAGTAGTGGAATAAGACCCAGATATTATGCTAGGTAAAACGTAAGACATAAACTCAACAGAGTAGGCAGCTGTCACAAAACTTCCCAAGTCTTAAGAACTTGGCTCCTGGGCCGTGCATGCAAAATGTCATGCAATTTTGTGAAACAGAACTAAAGTTATTAAGATGCAAATATCAGGGTTTAAAATGATGCTCAGAAGCCACATTTTTAAAACCTTATAGCTCAGGAATGAATTAATATTTTTTCATGAACTATTCAAAAGGCATCTCCTCAGGATGAGCTGCTTCAGCCTGAAAGGTTTGGGGCTCAATTCCAAACCATTTTTGGCCTACACACGAGCAAATAATTGTCTGGAAGTGTGTTTTTTTAATGTTTCACACTCCCTGGATCTCAGAATCTGGACAAGTGGCAATTACAAAACTTGTCAAATTCAAACAACATGGCACCCTGACGGTGACTGTAACATTTCATGCAATTTTGTCAAATGACACCAAAGTTCTTAAGGTGCAAAAATCGGGGTTTAACATTAAAATGACAACTAACACTCAAGCTCAGAAGCCACACTTTTAAAACCTTATAACTTAAGAACTAATAAATATTTCTTAATGATATCTTTGAAAGGCATCTCCTTGGGCCAAGCAAATTTGACCCTGAAAATGTAAAAAAAAAATTCCAAACCATTTTTGCTTTGGATGCAAGAGGCACAATGACTAAAAAAGAGTTTTTTTTAAAAATGTAAACATTTCCTGGACAAATGACAGCCACAGGCTTGCCACAACATATGAACCTGGCACCCTGACTGTGTATGCAACATTTAATGCAAGTTTGTCAAACAGTGCCAAAGTTATTAGGGCTCAATCTCAAGGCAGTAAAATATTTTCTTGCAAAAGTAAAACATTTCCTCACAAAGATAAAGTAGCTCATGAAAGTAAAATTCCTCTTTCGTATCAGAGGGTTATCTCAAAAACCCTAATGAGCATGCTTGGAAGTCGAATTCCAAAACCTTGTAATTCTAGAACTGATTAATAATATTTTCATGAAACCTTCAGTAGGTGCACCTTCAAGCCAAGCCCCTTCAGTCCTGAAAGTTTCATAACAAAATTCTGTATTGTCTTGACAGTAGTTGACAGCAACAAAAATGTCCAAAAACAGTGCTTTACTGTGCATGTATAATATTTATTAATTGCAAAAAATTATGTTAAGGTAGACAGGGTTGAAGAACACAAAGCAGGGATATAAGAAACATTAGGGTTTTGGATCTCTGGATTATTAGCAAATCAGTGGTGGGGTCTTCTTTAGCATTGTCAAACCCAATGTCCATTTTTTGGGTTTTCAAAACATTTTTTTGAAACAATGGAAACAAGATGGCTGCCATACAAAAGAAGAATGTTCTCTCATGAAAGAGGATTACCCACTCATGAAGGAGAAATCCTCTTTAGTATGGCCAAATTCTTCTTTTGTATTAAACATCTATCCAAAAGACCATATTGAGCATGCTCAGAACTGAAATGTCAAATTCGTGTAACTTGGGAACGGAGTCGTATTTTTTCACCAGACCAATGAAAAGCACTATTAGCTCTTTCTACCCTGAGAATTTCAGACTGAAATATTTTTAAAAAGGCAAAAAAAGCTGGCCACTAGGGGCACTAAATAGGATGGCAGCTTAAAGATCAGCTCCACAACCCAGAGGGAAATATCCTTTAAAATCCTTTTTATACCAGCTGGTATTATATCCTCACTCTACTGTAACTTGTAGGGTAATAAGCTACACTAATTTAGCTTCATTGATGCAAAAAGCCTTCATTTGCTGTGTGGAAATTACTATTTTACTGAAGATCCTCTTGGATGAGGTAGGCCTGAAAATATGGCTGAAGGCCACTTGCAACAAACCTGGGAGCAACCGTCAGTTGAGGCGATGTTTGTCCAACTTATGGCCCAGATGGCACAAGTCACTGTTTCAACTAATTGAAACACCCAAGGGGTTAAAAATTTAGAAGCCAGGATGCTGCATACAGAACAGTGGGTCTCGGCGATGGAGGGGCATGTTCAGGACTTAAGGGCAGAATTAAGAGATCAACAATGGACCATACAGATGCTGCGCAGTTAGATGGATGACCTCGAGAATTGAGGTTGCCATAATAACCTTCACTTCCCGGGCTTCCCTGAGTATGTAGAAGGCAAAGATACTGAGGGATTTCTACAATTAGCCATCACTGAAATGCTGCAGTTCGACCCATTGATACCGCTCCAGGTGGAACGTGCACACCGTATGTTAGCCCCCATGTCTCAGGCCGAGGACAGACCACGACCTATCATAGCCCAATTTATTGATTTTAGGGACAAATAGAAGGTCCTAACTAGAGCTCATGAGTTACAGAATGTAGCGTGAAGATTGAATAGGATCCAAATCTTTCAGAACTTCTCTAAGGATCTGTCAGACAAATGCTGAGCATTCTTTGAGGCAAGGCATAAAATGCACAGTATTGGACTGTCCTTTTCCTTGCATTACCCAGCCACAATGTGGGTTATGCATAGTGGGGTCCCAAACAGTTTTAAATCTCCTGATGCGCTCATGGATTTTTTACGGCGCAACTGGCCAGAAAGTCGCCACTACTACCACAGGGCCTTAAATAAAAAAACTGCTACCGACGGGTTGGATTGCTGCTCCTCTCCATCAGTGAGCAGGCCTGCAGTTTGGCAAGATCTCAGGGAGCAACACTGTGAACTCCCCTGAAAAACACACCAAAAGAGGCAATCCACAAAGAAACATGGCCACTGGGAGCATCCTTTTGAGAGAGGGCAAGACGACACAGAGGAGGCCACAAGCATGGACACTGTTGCTCCAGATCCATTACAGGCCTACCACACCACTAATAGATATGAAGCTTTACACCCCAGCTCTCTGGATCAACACCCAGGCATTGTGGATTTGACTGTGGAAGGCAGGCCTACTCCTATGTTGCAGCCCAGCTACCTGTCCCCATCAGCAACTCCTCACCAGCCGCAGAACGGAGCTACAGATAGCAGAGGGCAGCATCCACCAAAGGCTACAATGGAGGCCTCCTCTACCAGTGGAGTTCTTATCTTCAGTGTGGACCATCCTGAGCACTCTACTTCTCCAGGGCAATCGATCAGAGAAAACCCACCAGCATGGTCAGATAAGTAGTCATCCTTCTATTTTCTTTCCATTGCTGTTCTTTTAATACCCCGGGGAGTTGTAGGTATGGGGCGAGTTTGGGGTGTCTAAATTGATCGTCAGTGGACAATCTCCTTAGCTGACCTATCTGCTACCCTTTCTCCATTTTACCCATGTAAGGGATCTTTCGAGCCCCTTTTCACCTCAACCTTGACCCATGACTTGCACTGCAATGTGGCAGAGAAGATGCCTCACTCCTGTACTGGGAGGGATTCAATGAGGCCTACCAACAAGCTCTCAGTGGATGTCCTGATCAAAGGTCTAGACATGTCTACATGGCAAAGAAGGCCTTTATTGTACCATCTGATTAAACAGCAGAATGTTTGTGGGTTCTACCTCACTTACTTGTGTGTGGGGGGGTGAGGTCTGCTGGGAAGCTGTGTCATATAATATGAAAGTATTTGTTGGCATGCGTAAACTGTTGTGTTGAATGGATAGCCAGGATGTGTTTTACATGAGGCCCTAAGTGGTGAATGGCACAGGCCTGTGCCCCTCTGGTATGTTTTTTTTTTTATTATTATTTTTTTTATATCAAGGGGAGATCTCCCAGCCCCCACATTGGGTGGCTTACAGTACACTCTTTATAGGTGTGATGAATCTGACCTCACCAGGATTTTTGTTGTGACAGCATGTTGGCACCCATCAGCAATAACCCTAGGCTCACTGACATAGTGAGCAGTCCTCCCCCACTTTCTTTCCTGCAAACCCCCACCTCATTAGAAGCATTGTGTAGTCCCACTTTAATTACCCCTGCTTCTGAGCTACACCACTGGAGCAGCTGTCTCTACCCTCTGGGGTTGCAATGAGCCACGTGGTCCAACCTTCCTATTGGGTTGCTTGATTCTCTCAGGAGGGAACCTCCCCCCCTGCACTCACTATAGTGCTAAGGAAGGATGGCTACCACTTGATAATGCCCTGGGAATAGGGGCTGGCCTACAGCAGGGCTCTGCAGCCGAAGAGATGCCTCTATAGCACCAAATTGCATGGTACACTGTGCAAAATGTATATAGTTTGTTAATGTGTTTATGTATGTTTGTTTCACAAGAGACACACACAGATGTTTCATTATCTGTTAGTATAAGGTAATCTGGTAGGGGCAGGGTATATGGGCTTTACCCACTCGCTCCATATCTGGTGCCGCTCTATAGAAATTTGCCTCTTCTGGTCGGGCTGCCCTCACCCCCTATCTGCTGGTTGTTCTTGATATATCTCTTAATTAAATATTTGCTCCCTATTATTAACAGGTGACATCACTTGTCTGACATGGAAAGTCAGAGGGCTTAACATCCCAAACAAGAGGAAGCAAGTTTTGGGCCACCTTAAGAGACTGGGAGCGAGGGTCACCTTCCTTCAAGAGACCAAACTTACCGGGGGGGGGATCCTGAGAGACTGAAGAGGGAGTGGTTAGGTCAGGGTCATTCATGCCTCAGCCTCCTCTAGAAGAGAGGGCTGGCAATTCTGCTTCATAAGTAACTACAATGGAAATTGCAGAGACAAGTGAGAGACCCTGAGGGTAGATGGGTGGTGGTACTCATGGATACTGGGGAAGGCCCTTTGATCCTGGGTAACATATACACTCCGAATGAGGACTCACCCTCCTTCTTTCACAAGTTGGCCAAGGTGCTGGGATCCATAGCTCCAGAAGACACCCCTATTTTATTAGTGGGCAATTTTAATCTTACTCTGGACCCTTTCCTGGATAGATCCTCTTCCTATACTGAGCCCCACTCCAGGGCTGTAATGGCAGTTGCTCAATTACAACAAGATTTGGCCCTTACGGACATCTGGAGAATATTTGAGGGGGCTTGAGCGATAACTCTGAGAAGTGGAGCTTGCTCTTAAGGCCCTTCGTGTCCCTTCCCTTAGGTCAGAGGCAAGTCAAAAGATCACCTCTCTGAAGATGCAAGTGAACGAGCTGGTCTCTAGAAAGGCAGAGATTTCAATCATTAGACTCAAGCATAAATATTGGGAAGGGGGAGAAAAGGGGGGTAAGCTGCTGGCATACCGTCTCAAAAAGCAGCAAGCCGAAAGGCATACTGCAGCTTTAGAGGATGCAGGGGTTAGGACCCAGACCTTGGCACATGGTATTCATCAAATAATGATGGATTGTTACTCCTCGTTATATAACTCCTCCAGAGCTCCAGAACCCCAAGGGGTCCACCCATTTCTGGAGTCCCTACATCTCCCCAAATTCTCAGAAGCCCAAGCTAATGCCCTAGATGCCCTGATCTCAACCCAGGAGGTGGCAGACGCTATCCTCTCCCTTAAAAAGGGAAAGGGCCCGGGGGCGGACAGTTTCCCTGTTGAAGTGTGACAGATGTTGCATCCCATAATCACTCTGGTATTGTAACAAGTATTTACTGAGTCATTGCAAACAGGGTCTCTCCCTTCATCCCTTAGGGAGGCGACTATTACTAGCCTACCAAAAAAAGGTAAAGACCTTCTTAAAGCATCCAGCTACTACCCTATTTCATTGTTGAATGCTGATAGCAAGGTGCTAGCTAAGATACTAGCTAATAGACTTAATCCTGTCCTTCCCAGTTTGATCCACCCATCCCAAGTAGGCTTTGTTAAGGGCCGCTTTAGCATGGACCATATTAGATCGTTGGTAAATTTAATCCACAATGCCCAAATGTTATCTTCCCCCACTGCTGCCATTGCAATAGATTTCGAAGGGGCTTGGGGTGGGGTTTCGGGCCTGGATTTGGGCAATATATTCATCCCCAGCTGCACGGATACTCACCAATACGATGCTGTCTCCCCCATTCATACTGGGTAGAGGTACCTGTCAGGGCTGCCCACTTTCCCCACTATTTTTTGTATTGGCAGTAGAACCCCTAGTGGCGGCTATTAGGCAAAATCCTCTAATTTCCGGAGTCCAGGTGGGAACAAGGGCATACCCTACTCTTATGTATGCGGATGACCTGTTGCTCCCTATAGCCAATATCGTCACCTCCCTCCCTCCCATACTGTCCACCTTGTCAGATTTCTCTACATTTTCAGGGCTCAAGATTAACCAGGCCAAGACGGAGATCCTACCTTTAAACTCTAAGTGTACCTCTCAAATGGTTACTCAGCATGGGCTCCAATGGGCCCCGTAGGGGATTACCTACTTGGGCATTACTATCTCTCCTAATCTGCATAAAATCTGGGACCTCAATATGAAACCACTTTTTGCATCCATTTGTACAGAACTGGACAGATGGGAATCTCTTCGACTGTCACTTGTAGGTAAAATATCCGCAATTGAAATGGTCACAGCACCAAAAATGATGTATCTTCTCCCCCACATCCCTTTGAAAATACCTCATTGTTGGTTTACTAAGTTAGACTCCCTGCTGGGATCTTTTTTGTGGGAGGGTAAGAAACCTAGGTACAGTAGAAATAAGCTCAGTGCTCATTGGTCAGAAGGGGCTGGGGTCTTCCTTGGTTAGAGGGGTATATATGGGCCTTTCAACTGGCTCAGATGTTAAAATGGTTCCTTTTAACTGAACACAATGCTCCCCAGTGGCTGGATATGGACAGGGAGAGGTATGTCAGTGTACTCACTTGGTACTATTTTTATTTAACCATCCCCCTAAGGGCACTCGCTCTCATCCTACTATAGGTCCCTCCCTGGAATATTGGGCCAAGGTGCATAAGAAGTTGGGAACCTCCCCATCTCCCCTAAGACTTACCCTATGATGGGGCAATAATGAGATTACCATCAATAAACAACCAATTGCATGGCCCTCATGGGAACATGGTGGTATCTCATTGCTTCGAGATATGCTCATTCCTGGTACAGATACCCTTAACTCCTTTGAGGACCTGCAGAGCTCTTATGAGATTTCTCCCAAAGACTTCTGGTGATTCCTTCAAATAAGAAGTGCCATCCTTACATACAGGCATAAGCAGCTCCAAGAGCAACACATCTCCCAGATAGAGTCATGGCTGGCCCTAGAAAGAGGACAGTCAAGCTGGGTATATGCAGCCATTTGGAGCACCATCCCGTCCCAAGCAGAGGAATCCAAGCATAAATGGGAGAAAGCGCTGCTTGCCCCTATTACGAACCTGGAGTGGAAGTCTTGTCTAAAATTAGGTCACAGGACATATCCTGATGCCAGTAGTCAGTTAATACAGAACAAGATAATTCACCCCTGGTACAGGACTCCTGTATTCCTTGCTAAGGCAAAGCTGGCTCAGCCTCACCTGTGTTGGAGGTGTCAGGAACTCCCAGGTGACCTGTTCCATATACTTTGGTCCTGCAGGCTGATCCAGTCCCTATGGCAGGCTACCTGTGAGATGGGGTCCAAAATACTTAGGAAGCCTGTGCCTCAGTCCCCTGAGTTGCTGTTATTAGGACTCCGGACCCCGGACCCTCACCTTCATCTCTCTGAGTTGAAACTACTACTGGCACTCAGTATGCAGGTTAAAAGACTCCTACTGAGTAAATGGTGGTCCCAGATAATCCCTCTGGGGGAGGTACTCACCTCCATGGCTCAAGTTGCCAACTGGGCCAGAATATCACATACTGTGACCAATACCCTCTTTAAATATACTGCCCTCTGGACTCCCTTCCTTCTGTTTTTGAAACCTAGGGAGGGAATTGGCTGAATAGGCAAAACCATGCTACTATAATGGTCTCCTCCCATGGTGCATTTAGGGGCAAGTGCTGGAGAGATTGTTACTGAGCTATAGGGGACCCTGCTCTATGGATGACATGGTATAATATCAGTAAAGGATAGTATCTTCTCTGACAATGAAGACCTGTTTGCTTTGTGTGTGTGATCTCTTGTATGTTGTAGTTGTAAAGTAGAGGACAGTGGCCCTGGACCTCTCATAATTTCTGATGATTTGTCAAATACTGCATAAACTAGCAGGATGGGGCCAGGTAAGATATGTTTGTATGAGTTAGCCATAATGCAGTGCGCCAACTGCTAATACTTTCAAAGTTAATCTCCAGCTGGATAGGTGTTGTACATCCAGGCACAGAGTATTATCCTACTGCTTACCTGGCTAGTAGATGCAGATGTGATTCCCCTTCACAAAAGTGGGAGCAGGGCAGAAGCAGGAAACTACAGACCTGTTAGTTTAACCTCAGTGATATGGAAAATGATGGAATCACTTCTGAAAGAAAAATTGTTGAGTACCTAGAGACCAAAGGGACACAGGACACAAGGCAGCATGGGTTCACAGCAGGAAGGTCATGCCAGATGAATCTAATAGATTTCTTTGACTGGGTGACCAAAGTAGTAGATCAGGGAAGGACTGTCGACATGGCCTACCTAGACTTTAGCAACTCATTTGACTCAGTCCCACACAAAAGATTAATATACAAGTTAGCCAGCCTGGGAGTGGGTCCCAAGATGATAGCCTGGGTAAAGAATTGGCTGGAGAATAGGACACAGAGGGTAATAGTAAATGGAGTCCACTCTGAAGAAAGGGGGGTTACTAGTGGGGTGCCGCAGGGTTCAGTATTAGGACCAGTCCTATTCAATGTCTATATAAGTGACATTGCAGAGGGACTGGAAGGAAAAGTATGTCTCTTTGCAGATGACACAAAGATCTGCAACAGAGTTGATGCACAAGGTAGGGTGGAAAGGATGAGAAGGGACTTGGCAAGGTTAGAGAAATGGTCAAATGTATGGCAGCTTAGGTTTAATGTTAAGAAGTGCAAGGTAATGCATATGGGAAACAAAAACCCAGGGGAAGAGTACACAATGGGGGGTGAGATACTGACAACAACAAAAATGGAAAGGGACCTGGGGGTAGTCATATCAGATGACTTAAAGTTGGGCAAGTAATGTGAGAGGGTAGTAAGGAGGGCCGGGGGGATACTGGGATGCATTGGGAAAGGCATCACCAGTAGAAAACAGGAACTTGTTATCCCTCTGTACAGACAGCTGGTGAGACCCCATCTGGGAGCACTCTGTGCAGTTCTGGAGACCCAATCTCCACAAGGACATAGACAAGATGGAAGCTGTCCAGAGGAGGGCAACTAAAATGGTGCAGGGTCTGCAGCAGAAGACATATGAAGAGAGACTAAAGGAGCTTAATAGGTATAGCCTCAAGGAAAGGAGGGAGAGGGAGGACATGATAGAAACTTTGAAGTACCTCAAGGGAATCAACAAAGTCCAAGAGGGTAGCATCTTTCAAAAAAAGAGGTGTGCAAGAACAAGGGGGCACAATTTGAAGATGGGGGGATGGCTCAGAAGTAATGTAAGGAAGTATTTTTTCACAGAGAGGGTTGTGGATGCATGGAACGGCCTTCCTGAGGAGGTTATGGAGTCAAAAACAGTGGTTGAATTCAAGCATGCATGGGACTGTCATAAGGCAATTATAGGGGGTGGGGGTAGAAAGAAGTAGGCTGCTGGTTAACTAGGATCTGCAGCTTATCCATTAGGTAGGGAAATGGGCAGACTGGGTGGGCCAAGCAGTCCTTATCTGCCATCAAATTCTATGTTTCTATGTTTCTCCTCACTTTCTCAAAAAAGCTTATAAAATTTGTCTGACATGATCTACTATTTCTGAAGCCATGCTGGTTTTTATCCCACAAATCCATGAGGGTCAGGTGTTGTTTAATAGGGTTTCCTAGTAATGCCTCCATAACTTTGCAAACCACAGATGTGAAGCTAACCAGCCTATAGTTCTCCCTTTGTTCCCTGCTCTTTCTTGAAAACAGGAACCACAATGGCTTTCCTCCAATCATCTGGAACCTCTCCCAGATCCAAAGATTTTATAAAAATTAAAATTATCTGATTGGTTAATTCCACAGCCAACTTTTGCAGAAACACAAGATACAAGTTGTCTAGCCTGTGGGATTTCCTTATATTCAGACTTTTCAGGGCATCATACACATCTCTCACTGAAATTTCTAGTGAACCTTTCCTTGTGGCATCACTGATCTGAATATTAATTGTATCTAGTTTGGATTCCTGGTATACTGTTGTAAAGTAATGATTTAAATATTCTGCTGGTTGTCCTCTCATCTCTGATGATTGGATTTCCCTCTTTAAGTGGTCCAACTCTCCTATTTGTCCCTCTCTTTTCCTTATACTGTATATGGCCAAAACATTTTAGGGTCTGATCCTGACTTCCTGGCTATATACTTTTCTACCTCCCTCTTGGTTGACCTAATACGCAATTTACATTCATTTGCTTGCTTAATATATTCTTCCCAGTACTCATGGACTCAAGACACCTTAGCTCTCCTAAATAACTTTCTTATCGTTCTTACTGCCCTCAGCACCCTCCTGAAGCCAGATCAGTTTGAAATCTTTTTTCGTATATTTTTTCCTTTTAGGCATCCATCTTTTCTCCAGATCTTAAATTTTCCTGACCAGTACTTTCCTCATAGTGTTCACATCAGAACTACCAAATTCCTCTTTTCAATTCCAGTCTCTCAGTTGCTCCCTAATTCTGTTAATCTTAGCCCTGTCATGACACTTGATAGTTGAGGATTTACTGATTTTCATGATTTGTCTCTCAATGCTGAAAGAGACCATATAATGGTCACTGTCCCCTTATGTCTCAATAGTGTGACAGTTTCCAAAGGTGCCATTCATGTCACTAAGGATAATATCCAAAATATGTTTTCCCATAGTAGGTTCCCTTACATATTGCTATATGTTTAGATTTTTAATACTAGTAGCCACTTTGTTGTCCCTAGGACTGCCTCCCCCCATATCCCAGTTGATCCTGGGCATATTTATGTCATCCTAGAGAACTTTATTACATATTTCCATAACATTCTCAATAGCTTCAATGAGTTCATTGTTCACCTCCTCTGCCTGGTTCAGGGGTCTTTAGCATATGCTGATAATAAAAGCACCCTGATTACTCTCCCTAATCTGACTCAAAGGGCCTCAGTTACTTCCTCAGCCCAAATATCTTTACTATATAGAGGGCTACATCACTTTCTAAATGTCCCTTTTGGTTCTTTCAGAATAAATTGCATCCCTTGAACTCTTTACAGCATGTGTCGTCCCTCTCCCACCAAGTTTCCATTATTCCAGTACAAGTGATGTTGTTAAACTCTACTAATCCCTCTAATTTTTTAGATTTATTGTTTGAACTCCAGCACTGACTAAAAGGCAATTCCATCTACTGATATTTGTTTCAAAAGTAGGACTCCCTATGGGTGTGCCAAGGTACTGTTCCTTATTATATGAAGTATTTACTTATGTGTATGCTCAGATACCCCACCCCGTACCCCTGGAAACCTAGTTTAAATAGTTCTCAAGGCTTTTTTTCAGTCTCTCCCCTAGCAATCTTGCCCCCCATTCAATTTAGGTGAAGGCAGTTCCTCCTGTATTTTCGTGGGATAAAAATAAGCAATCTAATAGGCAATCTGGCCCTCAAGTATTAAAAAATGATAGTATTTAGCACTAGTTTGTCAGCTTCACCCCACTGTGTTCCCAAGATGCCATGGCGTTGTAGATCCTCAAACAGCTCCCTAAACTACAGATCCCAGCAGCCATTTTTCAGTATGGTGCCTGTTTATACAGTGTTGCCCCAGTGACTACAAAACTTGCAAAAACACAATAAATAAATGATTTCAGACACTCTGCACTTCCACACAGATCAGAGCTCACCTAATCTGCCTCCATTTCTCCTCCACCACCAGCTCCTGTGTTACAGACTCCACAGTAGCAGAACTGTAGTTCCCCAAATAGCTGCCTGAACTACAGATCTCAGCAGCCCTTGGTCAATATGGCACCTGGTTATATAGTGCTGCCCCAGTGACTATAAAAATTGCAAAAATGCACTAAATTAATGTTTTCAGATGCTCTGCACTTCCAGATAGACCAGATCTCATCTAGTCTGCCTCTGTTTCTCCTCCAGCCACATTAGGATTGTGGCACAGACCATATCTGTAAGTGTTTTCTCTAAAAAAATGTTTAGAATTGGCACATACATTTTAGGAGAAGATGTTTGTGTTTTATTTTGAATATGCATAGAAATCAATGTTAAGTAGTGCCCTTGTGCTTGTTGAATAATCCAATCATTTTTATTAGGAATGTAAGCAGAGTCTACAACACTATTGCTATTGCTCAGTAGATCTAAAAAATGGCTGATCATGGAACCTTCCGTTGGGCTTTTGGAAGTATCCTTCTGAAAGCCAACAGAGTTTGAACCCCTCCACCACATTCGGCCACTACAGAATAGCAGCCACACTATTTCAGCTGTTACTTCTGCATTATGGTGCATGAACTGCACATGTGCATGACTTGTGTGCATGCACAATTCTGCAGGTGTGGCCATGTTGTGAATGGCAAAATGCCATTCACCGTAAAGATGCTCTTGATATTGCCCACCAGCTCTGTGGCATTCTGTGCCCCCCACCAACTTAACTGGCACACTGGGAGCCCACCCCAGTGTGCCCAAAGATGCTCCCAACATTGGGTTGCCCAATTCTCATATCAGCATCCTGTACAACCCCCCCAATTGTGTGGCACACTAGGAGCCCACCCCAGTGTGCTGAAATGTTTATTTTCTTTGTTTTTCTGTAAAATAGAAAACAGTCTGTTGTCATTGTGTTTTTTCCTCTGTAAAATAGAAAATGGCCCCTCATCATCGCTGCAGTTCCCTCCCCCCTCCCCATCCACACTCCCACACTCCCCCCACCCCATACTAACCTCCGGAGGTCAGCGCTGTCATCTTCTCTGGACTGGGACATATCTGCACTCTTCAAAGCCCAACCGTGAACTGAAGAATCAAAGATAAGCATGCTATAGTGCCATTCAATGGGGGTTTCAACTTATGCTGATATTGCAGCCATTTTTTGGAATTTGTGTCACAGATTTTCAGCATTGGGTTCGTGGGACCCCAGCTCATGAAAACTGTCACTGTCATTTTGTTACTGCGTCCCAAAAGGTGATTTCACAGTCATTGCACAGAATCACCTTTTGGGACCAATTCATGAAATGACAGTACCACTGTTCATGAGGTGGGTCTCAAAAAACCCATGTTGCAAATTTGGTGAAACAAATTCCAAAAAAATTTCTGCTTTACAAGTGTGCACTGCTCAGTTTCTACGTAAACTCCTAAAGTCACCAATTTTTAATATTTTCATTCCACATTTTTAACATTGCCATTTTTGCACACCTTCTTCAAAGCAGTATAGCTGTAATTTTCCACAACCTGCCCAAAACATGTTTTCACACCTGTGGCACAGAATAACATGTTTGCTCTGTGAAATCACCTTTTGGGACAAGTGAACAAAATGAACAAAATGACACTGGCACTGTTCATGCGGAGGGGTCCAAAAAAGTCCATGTTGAAAATGTGGTGCAACACCTCCAAAAAATGGCCAAGTTACACCCAAGCATTGAATAATTTCCATGCACATGTGTAACTTTGGTCACATGGCAGCTTTTCACATCCCTATCAGCTCAGGCTAAATCTTGTTATAGCTATTATCAGTTCAATGAATCATGGAACTCTTATGCTATGTAAAATTTATGTTTGAATATATATTACTCTGTCGGATAAAATAGAGTAAAAAATAGATTTTACACTGTGACATTAGTGAGTACATGTATTTACTTTTTGTAAATTTTCACTTTTGCCTATTTAAACTTGCCCCATGTAAACAGACATAAACTGTATCACTACATCTTTTTACATTTTATAGACATATACCAATTTCCCTTATGATGGATATTTAATTCTTTGAAATATTGGATATATCTGATATTGATTTTGTTGCTAAAAATAAAATCATTTATTTATGTGGTGAGGGACAGTTTTTCCAGTCTCATTTGGCATAGTAGTTTAGCCATTACTGGTGTTGTCCTCTCCCTTTCATTGATGTTTTCAACATTCTCTCAGATGTTGTCTCTTGTTTTGAAGCACTTGGGCAGGTGCTTTCCCCTGAGGGCCATCCATTCAACATTGGCAAGCTCATGAGATATTGTGATGGAAGACTATATATATATATATATATATATATATATAATATATATTGCAAAAACTACTTTAATGCAGACATTAGGGTTATAGAATGCAAATCACACAAAGAAGTGAAATGAAAAACATTAGGGATTTGGATCTCCAGATTATTGGTGAATCAGTGGTGGGGTCTTACTTGGAGTTGTCAACCCTAATACCCATCCCCTTCCCTCAGCCCATAGTCTCCTGTTTGAAGCACAAGATACACCTCCAACCTAATGCCTCATAGTGATACAGTATGGCCAACATAATGTGTCAGATCTTTGTTTATGCAGGGCCCATAAGACATAACATTTGAACTCATCTGATCAGGGGAAGGGGTGGGCATTAGGGTTGACAACCAAGTAAGACCCCACCACTAATTCACCAATACTCCAGAGACACAAATCCCTAATGTTTTTCTTTTCCCTTCTTTGTGCGCTTTGTATTCTACAACCCTAATGTCTGCATTAACGTAATGTTTTGCATTGAGGGTCCCTTCTTTTTTTGTTAGTGAAATTGTATTCTTATTTGTGAAAGTCCCTTCAGAACCTGTGCAAAATGAGATAAATACAATTTTGGAGACAGTTCTGATCCAGTGTATTGGCTCAGCAGGCCCTGCACACATGTCGATACCTTGTGGGTGAGGTTCCTTTATCCACCACAGGGTGTGGCATCTGCACCAAAACATTGCTCTGTCCCTATCCAGGCCTGGTGTGGTGCTGCATGCTACAGCATCTTCCCCATTAGCCTTGTCCCATTAAACCAGATCACTGAGTTTATGCCTGAACTCAGTTGACTGGCACGGTTAGGCAGCGTGTTCCACAGTGGTGCAATGGACATCCCTATAAACAATGTTATTTAATAAAATCTTCATTTTTTAATATTTTGACCCCAGACTTTCAACATAGTCTTCTTATGACCCCACCTCATTCACCCCATAGGTGAAAGTTTTCAAATTCTTGCCGAAATGCCATTCCATGGCACAGGTGCAGAAACATGTTTCAGACAGAATCTGAACAATTACAGCTGTACTGTTCATGAGGTGGTGTGGAAAAATGGCTATGTTGAAAATATGGAGTAAAAATATAACAAATTACCAAAGTTATGTGTGTGTGTAGAAAGATTTCAATGAACATGTGTAACTCAGCCATTTTAGGATTTTTTTCACCCAATGTTCAACATAGCCTTTTTGGGGCACCACCTCATGAACACTGGTGGTAAAATGTCATCATTCAGACTTGAAAGGTGATTTCACACAGCAATTGTGAAATCACCTTCTGGGCCCCACTAATTAAATGACAGTTGCAGTGTTCATGATGTGGGGTCCCAAAAAGGCCATGTTGAAAATTTGGTGAAAAAGATTCCAAACAAGCATTTGTCAATGCCGGACGTTCGCTTGCAGGTATTTGCAGTGGTGTTTGGCACGTATGGTGCTTTACCCTAATGCCCTGTGCGATTGCTGATATTTGCACTAGAAATTTTCAGCATGACCTTTTTGTTACCCCCACCTCATAAAAGCATTTGAGACCTCTGCTTATCAACAGTACCACTGTTATTTTGTTAATCTGTCCTGAATGTTGATTTCCCACAGCGGCCACACCATTCTGCTCCACATGTGCAAAAACACAGTTCAGGCAGGATGTGAAAAATGACAGCTGTAGCATTCATAGGGAGGTGTGAAGGGATGGCAATGTTGAACATCTGGAGTGAAAATACAACAATTTCTCGAACTTAAGGCGTATATGGAAACTGCACAATGAGCGCTCATGACACAGTCATTTTGTGGACTTTTGTCACCAAATTTTCAACATAGGCATTTGGGACCTCTGCTCATGAACAGTGTCACTGTGATTTTCATAATCTGTCCTGAGCATTGATTTCTCACTGTGACCACACCATTGTGCGCTGGATGTGCAAAAACACATTTCAGCCAGGATGTGAAAAATGTCAGCTGCACTGTTCGTAAGGAGGTGTGAAAAAATGGCAGTGTTGAAAATCTGGAGTGAAAATATTTCAAATTCTCGAAGTTATGAGTGTGCCTAGAAACTGTGCAACGCACGCTCATAACACAGTCATTTTTTGACATTTTTTCACCAAATTTGCAACATAGGCTTTTGGGAGCCCACCTCATTAACAGTGACACTGTTGTTTTGTTAATCAATCCCAAAAGGTGATTTTGTGCAGTGACCATGAAATCACCTTTGGGGACCGAATAACTCACATGACAGTAACTGAATTCATGATGTGGGGTCCCAAGAATCCCCTGTTGAAAATGTGGTGCCATAATTTGCAAAAATGCCCGAGATAGCCACCTAAGTTGAAAAAAAAAAACAATTATGCCATTATACAGCTTACCGTCATTTCTTCAGTTTGCATTCGGCTTTCAAGAGTGCAGACGTGTTCCCGCTCCACTGAAGATCATTGCGTCAGGCTCCGGAGGTAAGTATGGGGTGAGGGGGAGGTGGGGTATGCAGAGGTGGGTGTGGGTTCGGGGAGGGCACAAGACACAGCGAGGGACAGTTTTCTGTTTTCACAGATTTTAAAAAAACAAAAGATGTTGCAGGACAGTTTTCCCATTTACAGGGACAATGGGCATGCTGGGGTGGGCTCCCAGCATGCCACCTGGGTGTTTGTTGGGGGGGTCTGGACAATGGGGACTGGGCACTCCATCTGCACATACAATGTGTTTGGTGGGGGCAATAACAAGGGAGCAGGGTAGATGGCAGCAGAGGGAGGAAGTGGGAGGGATTTTATTAGCAGCTAGAGGGAAAAGGGTGACGTCAATATGTTAAATACACACACGTTACCACCGCTGATTGCAGTGATGCTTTTCTTTTAACTGAAGACCACTGCAGCCAAACTGCTGTCATAGACAGCTCATGCATCCATTGTGCAGTAGGGTTGCACATGTTACACTGAGCACTGCATTGGACAGGAGGGTCATACACCTTCAAAAAGTCGTACTGTCCCAAAACATTCCTTGCACATGCATGCAAGCGAATGCAAAAATAAACAAGCATTTGTCAATGCTGAATGTTGCTTGCTTCTATGTGCTGTTTAGGTATTTGGAAGTCATTGGAGTGCAAATATTGAAAATTCGCGAACTTACGAGCGTGCGTAGGAACTGCGCAACGCACACTCGTAAAACAGTCATTTTTAGGAATTTTTTCACCAAATTTTCAACATAGCCATTTTAAGACCTCTGCTCATGAACAGTGTCACTGTGATTTTCTTAATGTGTCCCATACATTGAGTTCGCACACCGACTGTGCCATTGTGTGCTACATGGGCGGAAACACATTTTGGGCAGGATGTGAAAAATGACAGCTGTACTGCTCATAAGGAGGTGTGGTATAATGGCAATGTTGAAAATCTGGAGTGAAAATATTGAAAATTCGCAAACTTACGGCGTGCATAGGGCTGCCTTAGCACACTCGTCAAAACAGTCATTTTAGGAATTTTTCACCAAATTTTTCAACACAGCCATTTTAAGACCTCTGCTCATGAACAGTGTCACTGTGATTTTCTTAATGTGTCCATACATTGAGTTCGCACACCGACTGCACCATTGTCGCTATGGGCAGAAACACATTTTGGGCAGGATGTGAAAATGACAGCTGTACTGCTCATGAGGAGGTGTGGTAAAATGGCAATGTTGAAAATCTGAGTCAAAATATTGAAAATTAAGAACTTACACGAGCGAGGAACTGCCAACGCACACTCATAAACAGTCATTTTAGGAATTTTTCACCAAATTTTCAACATAGCCATTTAGGACCTCTGCTAATGAACAGTATCACTGTTATTTTCTTTAATGTGTCTCATACATTGATTTTGCACACCGATCAAGCGCCATTGTGCGCTACATGGGCGGAAGCACATTTTGGGTGAGATGTGAAAAATGACAGCTATAGTACTCATAAGAAGGTGTGGTAAAATGGCAATGTTGAAAATCTGGAGTGAAAATATTGAAAATTCGGGAACTTATGAACCTGCATAGGAACTGCACAACGCATGCTCATAAAACGGTCATTTTTAGGAATTTTTCCACCAAATTTTCAAAATAGGCTTTTTGAGAGCCCACCTTATGAACGCTGGCAGTGTCATTTTGTTAATCAGGCCCAAAAGGTGATTTCATGCAGTGACTGCGAAATCACCCTTTGGGCCCAAATAATGCCATGACAGTGACATCATTCATGAGAAGGGGTCCCAAAAACCCCATATTGAAAATTTGGTGCAAAAATTCCAAAAAATGCCTGAGATATACAACAAAGTTGAAAAAACCCCATCTAGCCCATTATACAGCTTGACGGCATTTTCTCAGTTCGCGGTCGGCTTTGAAGAGTGTAGATGTGTTCCCGGTCCAGCGAAGATCGTCGCGCCGAGCTCCAGAGGTAAGTATGGGGTGAGGGGGGTGTTTGGAGGCAGGGTGCGCAGTGCATGGGTGCGGGTTGTGGGAGGGGGGTGGGGAGACAGCGATGGAACGTTTTCTTATTTACAGGTTTTTTTTTGTATTCAGACGATGCGGGACATTTGCCATGCTGGGGTGAGCTCCCAGCGTGGCAGCAGGGAAAGCTGTTTGGGGGGACATGGAGCCAACGGAGGATTGGGCACCCCCATCAGCCAAAACAAGATTTTCCACGCTGGGGTAGGCTCCCAGCGTGGCACCAAAGCTTTGGGGGGGGGTGTGAGGCGCTGACAGCACACAGCGGTGGTTTTCTTTGAAGTGAAGACCACCGCTGTCATACACAGCACCCGCATCCATTGGTGCAGGACCGTCATGCCTGCTCAATGGAGCAGTGGATTGCACAGGACAGTCACACCTCCAGACTGTCCTATTCTCCCAAGACGTTCCTTGTGCATGCGTGCAAACGAACGTAACAAATGACAAACTTATAAGCATGAGTTCAAAATGTGACTGAAATGCATTATATGACACTTACGTTTATTCCTCAGTTCACGGCTAGGCTTTGAAGAGTGCAGATGTGTTTCATTCCACAGAAGATGACAGCATATAACCTCCAATGGTAAGTATAGGGTAAGGGGAATGTGCTGTGGTGGGCACTCAGTGGAAGGGTTGGGATGGGGAGGAGTGGGATGGCAGGGACGACAAGAGACTATTTTTTTCAGGTAAAAAAAGACATCAGGGACTGTTTTCTTTTTTACAAGTTGAATAAATCTGTCTTGGGACACTGGGATGGGCTTCCCAGTGTCCCACACTGTTGGGGGGCTTGAAAATGTCAACATGGGGATTTGGCCTCCTCAATGTCAGCACAGTTAATTGAACAAAGGCTGCATGGGGGGAGCATCCAACACCAGCGGCGGGCATCCCAGTGTTGGATTAAACAAAATAAAAAAATAAATGAATGAATACTCTGCCACCATGGATTGGCGCCCCTGATGTGCAGATAACTGTTAATTCAAGTGCAGCACAGTCAGGATGGCAGGGCTATAATGCCAGTATCCCTGTCCCTGACATGCATGAGTCATGACATAGTAGGGATTTGCACTGTATGGCACAGCTGTTATTTGCTAAGACAGGTGTGTCAGATAGTGCAACCTGCTGTTGCCCAATATCAGAGGGGCGGTTTTCTTTTTTGCAGGTACCTATTTATTGTATAAGTCTATTTTGGGACACTGGGGGTGGGCTCCCCAGTGTTACACACTGCTGGGGGGACTTGTAAATACCAACATGGGGATTGGGGCCCCCATGTCAGCACAATTAATAGAACAACAGACTGTACATGGGGGGGGGATCTGACATCATGGGTGGGCATCCTGGTGTCAGATTAAACAAAATAAAAAATAAATGAATGAATACACTGCCACCAGGGATTGGGGCCCCCAATGTGATCATAACAGTTAATTCAAGAGCAGGACTGTCATGATGGTGGGGCTATAATGCCAGTAGCCCTGTCCCTGACATGCACAAGTCATGGCACAGTAGGGGTTTTGCACAATATGACACAGCTGTCATTTGCTAGGACGGCTGTGTCATATAGTGCAACCTGCTGTTGTCGCCTGATGTCGGGGGTAGTTTTCTTTTTTGCAGGTACCTATTTATTGA
Source organism: Neoceratodus forsteri (assembly GCA_016271365.2). Lineage (NCBI taxonomy): Eukaryota > Metazoa > Chordata > Ceratodontiformes > Ceratodontidae > Neoceratodus > Neoceratodus forsteri. The sequence continues at coordinate 908,455,892 of CM028131.1, read as the reverse complement.
AGAAGCCTATTTTGGGACACTGGGGGCGGGCTTTCCAGTGTCCCACAATGCTGGGGGGTCTTGTAAATGCCAACATGGAGATTGGGCCCCTTGATGTTGGCTCAATTAACAGGATAACAGGCTGCACATGGGGGTGAATCTGACACTGTAGGTGGGCATCCTGGTGTCAGATTAAACAAAATAAAAACATAAATGAATGAATGCACTGCCACAGTGGATTGTGGCCCCCGGTGTGCAGATAACAGTTTAATCAAGGACAGCACAGTCAGGATGTCGGGACATAATGACAGTAGCCCTGTCCCTGATATGCACAAGTCATGACACAGCAGGGGTTCTGCACTAGTTGACACAGCTGTCATTTGTTAAGACAGCTGTTTCGTATAGTGCAACCTGCTGTTGTCACCAAAAAAACAGCTATCCATAGAACACTGATTTTTTTGAAACTGCACATTCTCACAAACTGAACTATTTTCTTAAATACTTTAAAAACTAATGATCTGTGTGAGGTGAAAGGCACAAAAGCATGTACCTTGGGTCAAACTGAATCAAACCCAAAAGTTTCAGGTTTCAAATCTTTATATTTTTTTCAGTTCTTGGAGAGGAAAACAAATGTCTTAAATTCTGAGACCTTTATGTTTTCCGCACCTCTGTAACTTTGCTCCAACAGAACCAGTCTACATTAAATTTACAGGATCAAGAGATCCTGGCAGAAAGGCTGCACTTATCAAATTTCATGTAAATCAGTTGAAGGGGGGCAAAGTTATTAAGGTGCAAAAACTGAAGGATTAGCATTAAAGTGCCTCTTCAACCCTAATATACAGGCGTGACTGCACCTGTGTAATTCTTCGTAAAAAAACTATGTTAATGCATAAGTTAGGGTTCAGGATAAAGTGACAAAAGTAGGGAACTATGATGTTATGGTTTCCAACCCTAAAACCCCTGCCACACCCTTGAAGCAAATGAGGGGTGGAGTCTTCCTTGGGATTGACAACTGTAATGCTCACTCCATTGCAGTAACAGAAAAGCTGAGATGTGATGGAGGCAGGTGTGTATGCTTCATGAGTGCATACAATGGGGTGAGTATTCAGGTTGACAACCCCAAAGAAGACTCCACCTCTCATTCCCTTTAGGGTTGAGTTAGTTTTAGGTTAAAACCCAACATCATATTTCCTACTTTTGTCACTTTATCTTGAACCCTAACTGATGCATTAATGTAGTTTTTTGAAAAGAATGTCCTTACTTTTTAAGTTAGCATAATTGTAACCTCATTTTCCTGTGGGAGTACAGGGCTCCTTGGGCTATGTGCTCCCACCCATCTATAGTTTTTGAGAGAGAGAGCAGTCATATCCTTATTTGCCTATGGGAGCACAGAGCCCAAAGGCCTTTGCACTCCCACACCTCTGTACATATATATCACTGTGGAAGGGTCCTGTACTTCCATTTATAGGACTACAGTGAACAAATTGTCAGCATAGCCATCTTATTACCACACCTAATGTACCCTGTGAAGAACATTTTTGAATCTCCACTAAAAAGTAATTCCATGCAATGGCAATGCCATTCTGCGTCACAAGTATGAAAACACATTTTGGCCAGGATTTGAAAAATGGCAGCTGTGACTTACAGTACATGAGGTGGTGTAATAAGAAGGCTCTGTTGAAAATTTGGGGTCAAAATATTTTAAATTTCCAAAGTTACGAGTGTGCATAGTGAAATTGTAATGAATGTGCATAACTTATTTTGACCCTAAATTTTCAGAATAGTCTTCTTATGACCACACCTCATGAACAAGGGGAGGAAAATTGTACAAATGCCACCCAAAAGGTGAATTCACCAGTTGACCGTGAAATCACCTTGCAGGCAGGAGTTGCATTATGGCAGTCATATTGTTCATGAGGCGAGGTCCTCAAAAGACCTTATTAAAAATGTGGTGTCAAAATGTCAAAAATTGACTAAGATATGCATAAAAGTTGAAACCCCCATTGAAATACATTGAACCACATTTACCTTAGTTTCTCATATTGCAGTCACTGGTTCCAGCAGCAAGACGTGTCTTTGATCAGAGAGTGGATCTTGAACCTGAGACCTGTTCAAGTGAGTGAGGATGTGTAGGAGTGTACTGGGAGGTATGGGGCAGTGGGTGCTGAGTGGGAGGCTGGGATGGGGAGGCTGATTGGTGAGAGATCTTTTTTATTAGCAGGAAAAAACATCAAGATGTTTTTTTTCTTTATTGCAGGCACATAAAGGGCAGAATGGGGAGGGTGACTGGAGAATGGTGGAATGGGAAGGAACCACTGGACTACCAGGGAATATGTTTTAACATTTGGGGATGGTGATTGGAGAATGGGGAATGAGGGAGGGACCACTGGACTACCAGGGAAAATTATTTTACCCCTGGGGATGGTGACTGGAGAATGGGCAAGGGGCAAGGGACCACTTGACTACCAGGGAATATAATTTAACACATGTGGATGGTGATTGGAAAATGGGGAAGGGGGATGGACCACTGAACTACCAGGGAAAAGTATAATTTTTACATAAGGATGGCAACTGGAGAATGGGGGAGGGGGATGGACCACTAGACCACCAGGGACATATTTTTTTATTCAGGGTACAGAAATCAGCAAGTGGGGTGCCGCTAGATACCAGGGAGATATAACAGTTCCAACAGTCATGGATCTTTACTATTCACAGTCTTTACAATTAAATCAGTAAATTTTGAACTGTACAGAACTGTGAATGGTTATTTTCCAATTGAACAATCCTTACCTAAGTGAGTGATGGGCGAAATAATTCTCGCCACACTAACTGATATTTGCTGTGTTGATTTTAAAATACTAATGAAAGAATCCAACAAAGTATATAAAGGAGACCTAATACAGATCTTGTTCATTAGTAACAAGGCAGTACTTGGGTAGAAAAACTTTGTTAAAACAGGAAAAAAAACAAGATGACAAGCAGCACAAATAGTATTTCTCTGAGCAAAAACAGTAAATCCTTAATGATTACTCATTTGAATTTTTTTCATTTACCTGCCTTTCTAGCTGCTTTCACAAAAACAGTTGACATTTAAAAATTGTGAGATATCTTTTCACCAAACTATCCAAAGGCATACCCTTGGCACAGACCCTGTCATCCCTGAAAATTTCAGAAAAAAATTTAATTTCGTCTGTGCTGTAGATGAGAGAAAAAAAATCATATTAAGTACAGAAAAAAAGTGGCAACTTTTTACCACTCCATGTCAAAAACCATACACGATTCTGTTACAAAACTTTCCACATTTTGAAACACTGGCAGAATGACTGTGCATGCCAAAGTTTGAGCTTTTTTGTCAATTAATGCCAACATTTTTAAAGGTACACTGTCAACCCCCTTAGGTCTCAAAGTGTCCCTTGTTTAAAATACATAATTTATCATTGCTAACAATCTATAAGGATTGCTAATGTAGCTGGTAGCTTGATTTTGACTCTTTTTTTCCTTTAAAAAGTAAATATCTGACTGCCCACCATACTAGTGTTACCACACAAACACAGGTTTGTTTACATTCCTTGATCAGCTCCAGCTGCATCTTTCCTAGACTTGGGAACATCCACATCACAGTCTAACCCTTCATGATGCAGTGGGAATTTAGGGGGCTAATGCCTCATGAGTGACTGCACTGTTTGGGTGTGTTTCTAATGCTCAGGAAGCATGCAGTAAGAACAGATACAGGATTGTAAATAAAACAAAGGTTGTTTATAAATATACATTAGCATGCATTTCATTTCTACTAAGCAATGTGACAGACAAAACAAACAGCAACATCAATGAATTTTAGACAAGGTAAGACTTTATAAAATGTAGGTTTTTAACTAGAAATAATATGATGAAAAACAGGTTGACAGTGTCCTGTTAAGGTGCAAAAGTTGGAGTTTAATATAGAAGTCCTGGTATAACCCGACACAAACTTATATATTTTTGGGACTATAACACCTATTTACCTGAAGAGTTGGGTTGCCCCACTTCTCCAGGTGAACCTTTTTGACATGACCACTTATTTATTAGATATTTGGAAGAATGTACACTATTCCTATACAGTAGCTTTGATTGTAGGTCTGTATTTCCAAATATGATTACAGTAACTTTGACAAACAGGATTAAATTAATGAAAATAGATCTCCCTCTAGTGTTATCACTGAGAGTGATGAACAGCATATTTAAAATAACTTTAAGACCAACCGGGAGTTTTCTGGCCTCACCATAACAAGGTCAGTAACAAATCAGTTTGAATGTTAAAAACAGAAACAAGTATGTTTAGAATGGCATGTTCTTATATTAACCCAATACGTAAAACAAAGGCATATCACCAGAGGATTATGTATTAATTTTAAACCTAATTTGGGCTTTGCTAATCAGGACCTTGTTACTGACTGAGGTGGGGCCAGAAATAATTGTTCCTGTGATTTGATGCTGTTAATAATAGGGTCAATTACAACTGAATTACAGAAAAAGGAGGAGGAACTAAAAATTATTGAAAGTGAAATTAAATAAAAATTTTCAGTTGAAGAATTAAATGAATTTCTGTACAAAGTTAATACACAATTGGAAATATATGAGGAGGAACTGGGGGCAACTAAAACTAACAAATTTAAAAGAGACTTAAATGATTACAAAAAGAATAAAATATATAATTGGATAAAGGAGAAAAACATTTTAACAACAGTAGTTTTGTATATAACCCCGACTGATTCCACTTTATTTGCATCAGGTAGTGATACTGAGGGAACACATGGTGCAACTAAGGGGTGGGACCCTTTTTAGCAAACGGGTCCTTTCATGGGAGAAGACCATACAGATTTCACAGAAGAAAGGGATACCAATATCCTCAACAAACTCAAGACATACAAGACAAAGACCCAGGAGAAGGAGGCTCAGCAATAAAAGGGGCTACAGGGAGTGGAGAAAAGAAAAAAAGAGAAAAAACAATGAGAAAGAAGTCAGGAGAAAATAAGCAGCTCACAAACTGAAGCTCAGAAACAAAATAGATTTTCAATGTATCTGATAGGAGTCTCACAGATGTAGAGGAAGGAGTTCTTACTAAGGGATTATCTTTCTGCCACCATAAGAAAAACAATGAATTTCATTTAAAATTAGACCCTAACAAGTTTTATTGAAAAAATAAATTTTTTTGAGACTCCTTCTGATCATGATGTAACTAATACAGCTGAAAAGGAGAAAAATAGAATGTTAAGCCAAAGGTTAAATTCAAAATCAGCATTTTCTCCTCCAGGCAACATACCTTTTATAGGTTGATACCTACATAGACATGGTCACTAGAGATAGTAAACAATTACTTTCTGTTATACAGAAAGCTGGATAGACAGAAGAACCAGATATAATCTTTCAGCTGCAGAATTTGAAGCCTTGAGAAATCTAGAAAATGAAAGTAAGATTATCATAAAAATGCTGACAAGGGTTGGGAAATAGTTGTACAGAATTATGGACAATATAAAACACAGTGTTTAACTTTGCTGTCAAATGTTTCTAACTATTTACCAATCCCAACAGACCCCACAAAAGCAGTTCAAGATTTGGTCAGGGGAGTTTTACAATGTGCCTCTGGCAACAAATTGATAAATGAATAGGAAAAAGAGGCATTATATAAAATGACATCCTCTATTTCTATATGTTATACATTACCACAGATTTACAAAGACCTATCAGACCACCTGGAAGACCTAGAGACTCAGAGATTAATTATGTTCTAGATCCCCATTCTGTCTATATTGATCATCACACTAGACCTATTGTGAAAAATACAGAATAATATCTGAAAGATAGCCCTTTTTATATATTATAGGAAATAAATATAACTAATAGATATTTGTCTTCCTGGACTTTAGTAACCTGGAATCTTAAAAATGTATATACATGAATCCCTTATGATAAGGGATGTGAAGCCCTAAAATACCTTTAATTAGAGAAAGAAGTGAAAGCTATCCTCCAAATCACCTTTTTGGTGAAATTGGCAGAAATTATACTTTCACAAAATCATTTAAAATTTGAACAAAACTATCAGCAAATCAAAGGTACAGTGATGGGGTCCAGTATAGCCCCATCCCAAGCTAACATCTGTACAGATACCTTGAAAGGAAATGGATTTACACAGATCTTAACTCTTATAGAATGAAACTTATTATTGGGAAATGCTTTATTGTTGATATCTTTGTCATATGGGATGGTACAAATGAGGAAGTGGAATTCTTCCATGAATATCTTTATAAGAGAATGGACCATTTTATTTTTAATAGTTAATGTGCAGTGGAACTACCATTTTTGGATATTGATATTTATAAGAAAGAAGGAAAATTTGGAACAAGGCTACATAAAAAGATTACTGATAGAAATTCTATATTATATGCTAGTAGTTTTCATCCCAGGAATCTCATTTCCTCAATCCAATATGGCTAATTTATTAGCGCCAAAAGAAACAGTATCACAATATAAGACTTTAACCCAAGTCATGATGAATAGATTTAAAGAATGAAGATACAATGAGAACATTATAGAAACCTCATCAAATAAAACTAATTTAAGGAATAGGTGCCAACTATTACAGAAAAAAATGCAGGGGAGAATAGTGAGGGAAAATTCTGTTCACCACCACTTTTAATGTTTTCTATTGCATTAAAATGTGGTTCTTAAACACTGGAATATAATTAAATCTAATGAGACAGGCAACAGAGTTTTCAATGATCCACTACTTGTAGTACCCAAGAAATGTAGGTCACTCAGGGATAGACTGATGCATACTGAACACAGTATACCACTAATAGAAGATGGTCATTTTTGACCAGATATGACATTACTGGGAACTATCCCTGTGGCCACTGTACACATTGTCATAACACTTATTTCCTCAAAAAGGTTACCAAGACACACAGATTAGGTGATCTGATACCTTTTATTGGGACCGGCAGAGATTACAGAAAAACCTTTAGCTTTTGCCCTCCAACAGAGGTCTTCAGAATAAGAAATGGCATATATTTAAGAAAGCTCACTTTTTAGAAAAGCCCAGAGGAAAAAAAACACATTTTAAACATGAGTGTGACACAGAGATAAGCAAGCATCCCTGAGACTAGTAAGTCAAAGGTCACAGAATGAAATGTTATTTAGTGACTCCTCTGATGTTCCTCTGTGTGTGTGTGTGTGTGTGTGAGTGTGCGCGCACGCGTGCTAAAGCATATTAATTAGAAATATGTAAAACACATAAGTCTGTGTGTTCATTTGTCAATATTATTTGTGACTGTTTATACTGGCACTGTAATCTCTGTTGGTCCAATACAAGGTATCAAAACATCCCATTTGTGCATCTTGTGCAAAGACCAATAAAGCAACTAACATTTTTTTAACTCAAAAAGATTTGAAATTTGTTTAGAAATGAGAACATTGTGAAAAAAAGATTTCATTAACTGTCAAACTGACAATGTTATTTATATATGGTGTTAATTGTCCCTGTGATAAAATTTACATAGGAAAAACAAAAAGTCAGTTGAAATTTAGGACAGGAGAACATAAAGGATATATTCATAAAAAAGATTTGACATCACCAGTAGCTAGACATTTTACTGCAGAAAATCATCAGTTACCTAGGTTAAGGTTCTTTGGTATTGAAAACGTTGAACAAAAAAACATGAGGTGTGGCAACTATTATTGAAAACTTATCTTAAGAGAGGCTTATTTTATAGAGTTAGATCAACTGACATTAGATATGGCTTGAATGACAACATTGATTGGGCACCTTTTTTATAGTAATTAAATGAGGTGTGTGTTCTAATAGGTAAGTAATTTGAATAGCCATTTCTCAGCGACTATTCTTCTCCCATGTGCCATTCGTGCCCCAAAACAGTGCCATAATTTGATAGTCTTTTAGATATATTAAAGAGACTTGTTACATCAGTAACCTTCCCCTTTAGTCAATTGGTGGTGGTGGAATTTGTACAATGAGTGGGCAGAAACAGTGGTAAATGATGTATTGTTACTTGACTACACATTTGCCACACTAACCAATCACATTCAGTATATTTGAACAGAAAATCACCAGTAAGATGGTAAAGATGTGAGAGGCAGTAATAATGTTTAAAATGTTAAAGTCATTTTACTGGTGGGATCCTTAAGCCATTCCTTCTTTCACTAGCATTGTATTTATAATTTATGTAATTACTTCTTCAAACAGATAGTTGTGGTGAAATTTGAAGAATGTGTTAGTAGAACTAGTAGCAAGTCATAGGATGTCATTAAACTTTTATTTGCATCTTTAAAAATTCCAGCAACTGTTGTAATATATTTGAACCAGGATAAACAATGAAATTCTGATTAGAGGTCAGCAACTAGTAGTGGTGGGATTCAAACCTGAATAGGCAGAGGTAATTTTAAAATAAATAGTTGATTAAACTTTTCAGTTAGTATACTTTTCAAGTCTTCCTTCCAATAACCAGCAGTATTTTATTAATTTGTTATTTCGAATACAGAAACATGTTGCAAAAAAAAAAAAATGGTATTAAAATCATAGGACTTATTTTCTCTACTGCTCGTACTTTGCCAGGACACCTGGGGCCCAATATTCAGAAGTTTGTGTGGGCACTAACCAGTGTGTACCTGCACAAACTGGGCTTTGCGCTGAAGCCCAATATTGAAAAGGCTATGTTTGCAGGGTAATGTTTTGGCTATGGGAGGATGGTTTGATGACCTGGATATAGGTAAGGAAACATTTCCAAAGTATCTCTCCTATAGTTTTGTGATGCTAGTTATCCTTTTTCTGCTGCTCAGCTGCATTTGTTTTCTCAGTCTAGTACCTCATGCCATTGAATGGTTTGTCAGCTTGCCTTTGGAACCCAAATTCCTAAATTATTCCCACGTTTCCCTGCTGTCTTAGATATTATGACTGATTACTCTTTGATTACTTGGAATGTAAAGGTGCCAATTATCATCAAAAATGTTCCCATATCTTGACTCACTTCCATTTCTATAGCCCCTCCATTGCTTTCCTACAGGAAATACACCTTTTTTTTCCAACTATGTTTCCCTCCCGTCACCACTGGCTCGGGCCCCATCAGCCGACCTACCTGATCCCCTCCTGTCAGGGACCCTCCAAGCTGCACCTCAATCCACCATCACCCGTGACACACTCATGGAGCAACTCCCCCAGAATCTACCCCCGGGGTGGGGCTGCCTTCTGCTACTTGACACTTTATCTGGTGCTTCTATGGGCAGAGGTGAATGGGGAGACAAGGTCCCAGTGGGTAGAGCCCGACATTGGAGGTGGTGGAAGGTGACATCTTCCCCCCAGCCAACAGGGTTTTTCCAGTGTTCATGAGCTTGATCCCTAGAGCCTGGATGTGCAATGATGTCCAGAGCAACTGGGCATGCTCCTGCACCCTTACTGCAGATGTCTGCCAAGGCTCCTCCCAGCACCTGTGTGATACCCAGGCTGTCGTGCTCCCAGCCTCCACTGGGAGTCGCTACTGCCGGGGAATCAACCACCCACCCTCCCCGGGAGAGGAGAGCAGTCCATTGGATGCTCAATTCTCTCCTCCCCTGCTGACCTGTGCTCGTTCCTGAACATGGGTCACTGGCATGGTGCAAGGTGTGGTGTCCAGTGCCTCAACCCTCAGCACCACCGGGCTGGCTTGGAAACCCATCTTCTTTCAGCTGATCTTTTGCTACTTTGCTGCAATTGGGTGGGCCAAGTTTACAGCACAAGGGTGGACAATAAAATGGGTGTAGGTGCTAATTCTCATAGGCAGAATGGTTGCTTTCCAAATGCATCAGGTGGTGACAGACCCACAGGGCAGATAAATTGTGGTAAAGGGCACCTTGGACTGGACAGATTTACTTTTATTTTCCTTTTATGGGCCTACTGTGGATCAACCTCAAACTTGCATTAACCTCTCATTGCAATTGCCCAAATGGTCGAATTTGTCCTTGATTTTAGCTAGTGATTGGAATGTCCCCTTAGATAGGGACCTGGACAGGTCCAGCACATCTACCCATCTGTTGACTTCTAATCAAAGGGCTCTCCAAGAAGTAATCAATATGTACACCCTGATAGAACCTTGGAGGACCCTTCATCCCACCTCCAAGGACTATGTTTTTTTTTTCCCTCACAGGACCTACTCTAGAATAAATTACTTCCTACTTACCTGAACGTTTCTGCCATGGTTAGTGTCAGCTGATATTCCCCCTAGGGTAATTTCTGATCACTCCCCCATTCAGGTTAATTTGTCATTGGAGCCCCTCGAGATGATGGATAACATCTGAAGGATGAATGACTCTTTGCTCCAGGATCATCAGTTCATCAGCCCTTTGTGGGAGTTTATATCCTTCTTCCTAGAAAACCAGGTAACAGTCTCACAGGGGGTTACCCTCTGGGAGTCTTTCAAATGCACCATTCACAGGGAAATAATTTGAATGGCTATGACTATTAAGCATTGAAAACAGGCTAATGTCACCAAGTTCCTGCAAGAAATATGATCCTTGGAACTGCAGCTGACATTGGCTGGCTCTCAGCATCTCACTTTACAGCTTAATTCTGTCAGGGATCTATAGCAGAACAGATCTAGAACAGGCAGAGAACAGCAAGAGGAAGGAGCTGCTGTTATAACTATACTTCTATACTGGGACTATATTGCCCCTCCTTCGCTTCCCTCCCCTCCATCCCCCACCCTTAGCCAGTTCTATTTTGATAGGCACAGGATTTGACTGATAACAGGAACTTCCTGTTTGGGAGCAGAAAGTGAGTGATCACAGAGCCACAAAAGACTCACCATCCTAGAAGGAAAAGATTAGCTCTTCATCCCCCGCTAGCTGCTGGAGGTCTGACTCTGAGCAAGTCAAGAGACTACTGAGAAATATAAGAACTTCTTGTCTCAGAACGGGAAGATCAGAAGCTTAAAGGGAGCAGAGGCAGCAAGTAAGTAGGAATAAAAAAATAAACATAAATTAGTAAACAGACGAAAGAGTAAGTATTCAAAACAACAGTTAAGCGGCAAGAAACAAGACATGGTGGGAGAGAGGTGCAGTGCAGTGGCTGTGGAGCAGCAGTCTTCCATGAGACGTTCTGGAGGATGTGGTGTTGTCCCATCTGCAGTCACCTCTCTGGACTGAGGGAGGAGGTTGCTCATCTCCAGGATGAGTTGGCCAGGATTTAGGGGACCTCCTCTCCCACCCAGGGATCACCAGGACCACTGCCATTGCCTCAGAGGTTGCCAAGAATGAGGAGCGGTTGGACCACAGTGAGCTCAGGGAGGGTAAGGGTGGTGGAATAGAGATGCATCCTTCCAGTTTTACCTCTCCATAATTCATATGCCATTCTGGCAAAATGTGGTTCCTCTATGGAGGCACTCGCATTGGAGACCAAGGAGGATGCTGAGAACCTCCACAAAGGAGACCCAGAAGATGGTGAAACGGGACCCCACAGCGGGAAGCAAACAACTACTGGTGGGGGTCTCCATTCTTAGGAGGGTAGAACTGGGGGAGGAAGTGGAGAAGGAGGTAAGTTGCCTGCCTGGTTCCATGGCTTGGAGGGACAGAGAGCAAATCCTCAGGATTGCAGAAGCAGCTGCATGGGGGAAGGAACTGGATGTCATTGTCCACCTAAGGACAAATGGCCTGCCTGGGAAAGGGATCAGAGCAGTGCAGGAAGAGTTTGTGGAGTTGGGGAGGGCCTTAGACAAGTAGCATGCATGGTGACCTTCTCAGAGGTGCTGCCTGTGTATGGCATGGGTGAGACTAGGGTGCTCCACACCATGGGATTCAATCAGTGGTTGAAAAACTGGTGCAGAGCTCAGGGGTTACATAGAATATGATGGCAGATGAGGACCACTTGGCCCACTAGTCTTCCCATTTCCCTACCTAATGGATAAGTTGCAGATCCTAGTTAACTGACAGCGTACTTCCTCCTATTCACCACTAGAACTGCCTTATGTCTGTCCCATGCATTCTTGAATTCCCCCACTGTTTTTGACTCCACTACCTCCTCAGAAAGGCTGTTCCATGTATTCACAACCCTCTCCATGAAAAAAATACTTCCTCACATTGCCTCTGAGCCATCTGCCCTCTACCTTCACACTGTGGCCCCTTGTTCTTGTACATCTCTTTTTCTGAAAGATGCTACCCTCTTGGACTTTGTTGATTCCCTTGAGGCTTCATTGGGGACTGGGGGTCCACCTGGAGTGATGCAGGCCTTAACTGGCATGATGGTCTGCATCTGTCCAAGAGGGGAACCAGGATCCTAGGTGATAGGTTTACATGCTTCATTGGCAAGCATTTAAACTAGCCAAGGGTGGAGACACTAGAAAGGAGCAGGGAAATCCTAGGTCCCCCAAAAAATCAGGGTAGTAAGTGTGGTAAATACTAAGATAGAGGTGTCAATAAGGAGAAGGGCAGGGGTAAATGGAGAAAATGACAAAGGCAATAAGGACAGGGATGGGGCCAAAAGGGGTAAGACCATTAAGAAATAGAGGGTAATGAGTACCAATGCCCGTAGTCTGGGCAACAAGCTCCCTGAACTGGTGGCCTTGATGGAAGAGGGATGCCTGGATATCATGACAGTCACAGAAACATGGTACAGAGAACCATGATGGGGATGTTAACATACCAGGGTACACAACCTACAGGAGAGACAGGGAGGGGAGAAGAGGGGGCGGAGAAGCTCTCCATGTAAGGGAAGGGATAAATGCAATGGAACAGAAGAGTAAACAGGGAGTTGAGGAGGCACTGTGGGTCACCTTAGAGACTGGAAATGGCTCCACAATCTGCTCAGGGGTTGTATACAGACCCCCATGTCAGGGAGAGGGAATGGACAAGGATATGATAGAAGGCATCCTTAGGATGGCAGAGAAAGGGGAGATACTGTTGATGGGGAACCTGAATATGCCAGATGTTAACTGGAGCACCTTTGCTGCTGCCACATCTAAGAGCAGGGCCATTCTCAATGTCCTACAGGGGGCATGCCTCAGACAGCTAGTGTTGGAACCCACTCAAGAGGGAACAATCTTGGACCTCATACTCTTAAATGGGGACAGTGAGAGGATCTCAGATCTAGAAGTTGGTAGCCATCTGGGAACAAGTGACCACCAAATAGTGTGGTTTACGATAAACTCAGCTGCAGAGTCAAGCCATACAAAAGTGAGGGTATTGGACTTCAGGACAGCTGACTTTGGCAAGATGGAAAAGTGCCTTAGAAAAGCAGTAGCAAACAGGCAAGAAGGAGGGGGGAAGCAGCAATGGGAAAACATCAAAACTGCCTTCACAGAGGCAACAAGTCTTTGTGTGAGGCAAATAAATAAATCAAAATGACAGAAAAAGCCACTATGGTTCTCAAAAGAGGTGGTGGGGAAGGTTAGGGAGGAAAAGATGGCATTTCAGAAGTTTAAGGAAACACATAAGGAGCAGGACAGAGAACTGTACCAGTTAAGGCAGAAGGAAGCAGGGAAGGCAGCCAGAATAGCAAAAGCCCAAACTGAGGAAAAGATAGCCAACTCAATTAAGAAGGGATATAAAACCTTTTATAGGTACATTAGGGAGCATAGAAAGACAAAGGGAGGGATGTGAGGCTGAATAGAATGAACAATGGGTGGACAGAGAGGGACAGTGAAAAAGCAGGGATACTGAATGAATACTTCTGCTCAGTATTCACAAAAGAGGAGGAGGGGGAGGTACCTAATTCAATTAACAGGAGCACTCTGGATGGGGGGGGGTCAATACCAGTCCCTTCACAAAAGAAAGGTTTCTGAAAGAACTCCTAAAACTGAAGGTGGAAAAAGCAATGGGGCCTGATGGGGATTCACCCCAGAATTCTAAAAGAGTTAAGGGGAGAACTAGTGACACCACTGACTACCCTTTTTAGCAAATCATGGGGGGGGGTGGTATCTGAGGACTGGAGGAGAGTGGATGTGATTCCCCTTCACAAAAGTGGGAGCAAGACAGAGGCAGGAACCTACAGACCTGTCAGTTTGACCTCTGTGGTAGGGAAAGTGATGTAATCACTTCTGAAGGAAAGAATTGTTGAGTACCTAGAGGCCAGTGGGTCACAGGACTCAAGGCAGCATGGATTCACAGTGAGAAGCTCAGGTCAGGTCAGATGAAACTAATCTATTTCTTTGCCTGGGTGGCCAAAGTAGTAGACCAGGGAAGGGCTGTAGACATGGCCTACCTAGACTTTAGCAAGGCATTTAACACAGTCCCACAAAAAAGATTAATAAACAAGTTAGTTAGCCTGGGAGTGGGTCCCAGGGTGGTAGCCTGGGTAAAACACTGGCTGAACAACAGGACACAGAAGGTAATAGTAAATAGAGTCCACTCTGAAGAAAGGGGAGTTACTAGTGGGGTACCACAGGGTTCAGTACTGTGTCCATTCACTTTTAATGTATTTATAAGTGACATTGCAGAGGGACTGGAAGGAAAAGTAGCCTCTTTGCAGATGACACAAAGATCTGCAACAGGGTTGATACACAAGGAGGCATGGAAAGGATGAGAAGGGACTTGGCAAGGTTGGAGGAATGGTCAAAAATATGGCAGCTGGATTCAATGGAAAGAAATGCAAAATAATGCACCTGGGAAACAAAAACCCAGGGGAAGAGTACACAATGGGGGGGGTAGTAACAACAACAAAAATGGAAAGGGACCTGGGGGTAATCATATCAGATGACCTTAAGTTTGGCAAGCAATGTGAGAAGGCAGCAGTGAGGGCTGGGGGGGGATACTGGGATGTATAGGGAGAGGCATCACCTGCAGAAAACAGGAAGTTGCTATCCCTCTGTACAGACAGTTGGTGAGACCCCATCTGGAGTAGTGTATCCAGTTCTGGAGACCCCATCTCAGCAAGGACATAGACAGGATGGAGGCAGTCCACAGGATGGCAACTAAAATGGAGCAGGGTCTGCAAAAGAAGCCATATGAGGAGAGACTAAAGGAGCTTAATATGTATACCCTTGAGGAAAGGAGGGAGAAGGAGGACATGATAGAAACTTTTAAGTACCTCAGTGGAATCAATGAAGTCCAAGAGGGTAGCATCTTTCAGAAAAAGAGATGTGCAAGAACAAGGGGACACAATTTGAAGATAGAGGGAAGACAGCTCAGGGGCAATGTGAGGAAGTATTTTTTCACAGAGAGGGTGGTGGATGTATGGAGCAGCGTTCCTAAGGAGGTTGTGGGTTCTAAAACTGTGGGTTAATTCAAGAATACATGGGACAGACAAAAGGCAATTCTTGTGGGGGGTCAGAAGAAATAGGCTGTTGGTTAATTAGGATCTGCAGATTATCCAGTAGGTAGTGAAAAGGGGCAGACTAGATGGGCCAAGTTGTCCTTATCTGGCATCAAAGTCTATGTTTCTATGTTTCTGTGTTTACCATGAACTGAACAGGACTCAGGCTGAGTTAGTCTTAATTAAGGCCAGGGCTTCTTATATTTCCACAGGTGAGTGCGCAGGGAAACTACTACTTCTTTATCTTAAACACCAGGAGGCAGCCCATTTGATCAAATATTTGAGTTAACCTGGGAGTCAGGAAATTGTTGCACAACCCTGGCAGATTGCCAAAGAATTTTGGCTTTATTACAATACACTTTACGTTCATGGGGACCTTGGAATTAATCTGGAGGTCATAGCTGCTTACCTGGCTCAGACACCATTGCTCCATCTGTCAGAGGACTCCGATACCCTTCTATAGCAACCCCTTTCCGTCACAGAGCTTCAGGCAGTCTTAACCACCTTGGCCTCAGACAAGACCCCTGGCCTGACATTTTTTCTTTTTCATTTTACAAGGCCCTTTCTTTTTTTTTTTTTTCCATTAAATCTTTATTATGGTTTCCAACATACAGTACATCATAGTTACGGTACATTCAATGTGTTCATGTACTCTCAGTATAAAAAACAAACAAAACCCACAAAACAAAACAAAAAAAAAAACCCTTTCTCTACCCTCACCCAATATCTCTCCCCCTTATTCTCCCCCCCCCCAAATGTATGCCCATCCCAGTGATGATTATCTTAAGTTATTAATTATATAGATTCTCTACTTCTCCTCTATTGTTGCGATTGTGGCATTCACTGGGTATACAAAGTTAAAAGTGGGGCCCAGATTTTATTGAATTTACCTAATCTGTTTTGCAAACTAGCAATCATCCTTTCTAGTCTGATATTGCTTAATAGCTCTGCCAACCATTCAGTATATGACATAGCTTTGTTATCTTTCCAATGCCAAAGCACTAGTTTTTTAACTGACATTGATATTAAGGGCTATGTGATATTTCCGTGTTTTGACTGGGACCTCAGAGTAGTTTCCTAGCAGGCAAACATCAACTGTGCACAACTCATCGAGTCCCAGTAGGGGATCTGCCCTTTGCTTGATCTGCGCCCACGGGGGAGCTACTTTGGCACATTGCATTAAATTGCCCTCACCTTGGCTGCATCTCAAGCAAGTGGCTGAACATTCCTTATCAAATTTTGATATCTTCTGATGGGTATAATATAGGTTGTGCAGAATGCGGAATTGCATAAGTCGCAGCCTATCTTGAGTAATAAAATTATGACATCCCCTCCAGAGTATCTCCCAGTTAATGGATGCCTCCGGTAAAAGCTTCTCCCAGTAGTCCGTAGGTCTGAAAGGCCCAGGATGTAGTCTATCATACAGAACTTTAAATATTTTAGAGACTGCATGAGGGAGGCCTACAAATTGGATAAATTCTCCCCAAAAGGGGGTAGTCACAGGCATCAGGGGGTTGATCCCCATAGTTTTCACTAGGATGTGTCGCAGTTGGAATAATTTGAATATTTTGGATGTTGGCAGCTTTAATTTTCCTAGTATCTCTGCAGAGGAAGCCTATTTTCGTTCTGCTTCCACCCATAAATAATTGAGCTTAGCTTCTCGGAGTTGCGGTACCCAGAGGGGGGAGAGAACTTTCCCCTCTAATTTAATGTTTGGGTTGCCCACCAGAGGTTGCTCTAGGTCTATACATTGATTATATTTGATGACTGAACAAAGCTGGGCATGGACCTTAACTGAGATGGCTATCGGTGTCTCCAGCAAAGGCTTGGGAAGGTTCTTGGGTTGCACAGGGCCGCGGGGGTCAGATTATGATCGCGCATTTGTGCAGATTCAATTTGGACCCAAAGGGGAATGTATTCTTCGGGACACCTGGGATCACTTGGAGCGAGCCACTTAGATATTTGCTTGCGTGGCTGGCCCAGTAGTAGATACCAATATGCGGCACTCGGAGGCCCCCTTTGAGCTTTGGGGCAGCTAATTTGTGAAATGCTAGTCTGTGCCCTTTGCCGGCCCATATAAAATTAGAAAAAATATTGTGTACTTTTTTGAACCACGATTGGGGTAGCCAGACATTTAGAAGATTGAGTGGATAAAACAGCCATGGGAAGATATTCATTTTGATGAGGTTGATCCTACCCCACATCGTCAAGGGCAGGAGGGTCCATCTATTTAGGTCTTGGACAATAGTGCTTAACAGGGAATCTAGATTATATTTGCCCCAATAGGTAGCATTCCTCGAGAGAATAATACCTAAATATTTCAATGCCTTCTTCTCCCAGGATAGGCCTAGTATTTCGATCTCTTTCCTCGTCACTCTGTGATTAAGTGGAAATACCACCATTTTCCCCAGGTTTAGTTTATAATTAGATAAAAGACTATATTCTTTAATTACCTCAAGAAGACGTGGGATAGCTTTGTTGGGATGTGATGTGCATAGAAGTAGATCATCAGCATAAGCCAAGACCTTAATTTCAATGCCCTGCACCGATATTCCTAGAATCCCGGGGTCAGTCTTTAGTCTTCAGATGAGAGGTTCTAAGTATAAATTGAAAAGCAGAGGGGAAAGGGAACATCTATGCCTCGTGCCTGCTAATATGGGGAACGTATCAGAGCTACATCCGTTGCATGAAATTCTGGCTATTGGCGATTTATAGAGGGCCTGAATCCAGTTCTGAAATTCTAAGGGGATGCCGAAGGCGTGTAACATTTGGAAAAGGAAGCACCAATCTACTCTATCGATTGCTTTCTGGGCATCCAGAGAAACCAGGGCCATTGGACGTTCCGCATCTCTGGATGCCGAGAAAGCATGGTATAACGTTCGGATATGGTCACTGGACAACCTGCCTTTCATGAATCCCACCTGTTCACTTCCTATCAGACCTGGAAGAACTCTGCTCAGGTGATTCGCCAGTAGCTTGCTCAGGATTTTAATGCCCTGATTGAGTAACGAGATCGGTCTGTAGCTTGCCATGTCCTCCGGATCTTTACCTGGTTTCAGAATAAGAACAATTATAGCTTCGAATAACGAGGCATCTGTACTCTTTCCATCTAGGATCTGTTGGAACACTGGGAGAAGTAAGGGGGTTAGGTTTTTCGCAAATATTTTGTAAAAATTTGGGGAGAATCCATCTGGTCCTGGTGATTTGTCATTTGGGAGGCTGTCTATTACTCCTAGGATCTCCGCTTCCATTAAAGGAGCACATAAAGCCGCACTCTGCTCTGTTATGAGAGTGGGAAGATGCGATTCCTTTAAGTTGCGGTCTAAGTCTTCACAGGGGAGGGGGCTTGCCATTGGTGAATATAAGGCTTGGTAAAATTTTTGAAATTCTGATGCAATTTTTTCGGGGTTGACCACTAAGGGTCCATTACGTGGTCAGATCATGGGAATGAATCTGGTGGATTCCTGTTGTTTAACATGAGCAGCCAGAAGATGCCCTGCCTTCTCCCCCTGATCAGTGTAAGTGGCATTTGTTTTCAGAATCAGGTATTCTGCCCTCTCTCTGAGAAGCTCCATATAGGAACCTTTAAGTTTGACTAGTTCTAATAAAGTCTGTTCTGACGTAGAAGGGGAGAGTTTTTTCTCTATCTCTCTAATCTGCCTGAGGAGCTGTATTAATTTGTTTTCTCTCGACTTCTTCCTTCTTGAAGCCACTCCAATTAATAAGCCCCTCAGGTATGCTTTAAGGGCTCCCCACTCCATATCTGGTTTACTCATGGATTTAACATTGAACAGCTTATATTGGGAGATATGAGTATTTATATATTCTAACGTAGTTGGGTCTTTCAAAAGTTGGTTATTGATTTTCCAATGGCTATTTCTTTTAGGGATTACAAGGCCCTTTCTGATGAGCTGCTCCCCCATTTGCTTCAGGTTTTTAAGGATGCTTATGAAGTGGAGGAGCTGGATGCCTCCTTTCAGGAAGTTTTTTTTTCACAGTTCTTCTAAAACCTGGGTGTGACCCCACAATGGTCATTAACTATTGACCAATTTCTTTATTGAATGTTGACTTAAAGAATCTCACTAAAGCTCTTGCCCTTCATCTGAAGCAAGTCTGGTCTGATCTAATTGGCCCTGAGCAGGTGGGGTCCATGATGGGACACCTGTCCTTGGACCATCTATGAAAGCTACAACATCTAATTTCCACATCTAGGGAAAGCAGAGATCCTGTGGCTCTGGTTTCCCTGGATATGGAAAAAGCTTCTGACAGGGTCTCTTGGCAATATCTTTTTTGAGTTTTGACTAAATTCAATATTCTGGAGGCCTTCACTTAATGGGTCCATTTGTTATACTCAGAGGCCACCACACGGGTCCATTGTAATAGAGTTCTGTCTTCATGCTTTCCTCTTAAAAATGGGATTTATCAAGTCTGCCCCCTCTGTCTGTTTTTATTTAACCTCTATTTGGGTCCTCTGGTCTATTGTACGCAGTCCCATCCATCCATAACAGGTGTCACCTTGTGATCCAGCCAGTACAAGATTTTGGTATACGCAGATGATATACTTTTACACTTATCTGACTCTGTGAATTCACTCAAGTCAGCCTTGCAAGAACTCCAGCATTTTGCTCCCCTCTCCCTCTACAAATTAAACCTTGAGAAAACTCAAGTACTTCCCTTAAATGCCTTTGTTCACAAGGCCAATTTTGTGTCTACGGGGTTTGGTTGGGTGACCAAGGACATCGCCTACTTGGGCATAAAATTAACCACCTCCTTGACACAGTTAATCCAACAGAATTTTATGGACTTGTTGCACACAATTGGGGCCAACTTAGATTGCTGGGATGGGTTTCCTCTGACATTATGTGGTAGAGTGAGTATACTCAAGATGAATATCCTCCCTTGTCTTCTTTACTCCATGAATATACTAACTGTCCAACTGCCTCTGAAATGTTTCCAAGACCTCCATGCACTGGTCTCTACTTTTGTAAGGAAAGGCTGCAGGCCAAGGCTTCAGTATCTTAAACTTGCTGCTTCTAAATCTGCTGTGGGTTTGAGTGCACCTGATTTCTTGGATTATTATTGCATCACTCAAGGAGCCAAATATTTTTGGTGGGTAATCCCAATGAATGTAAATCCTTCTTCCTATAGTCCACAATGGTGGATTATTGAGGATGACCTTTATCACCAACACGGTCTCAGTCTGCAAGCGTTCCTTTATACCACCTTGAAATATTTACCCAAGTCCTTAAAGGATACTCTGGTAGGTACCTCTATTTTTATTTACAATTAGCTGGAACAACTGAAATTTCCTCTGAGTAACCCAGTAGACCAACCTTTCTAGGTGAACCCAAATTTTATTTTTTAGGTAAACTCTTTCACAAAGTTGCTTGGTGAACCTGGGGTATAGACCAGATCCCCACCTGCATCAGGGACAAACATGGACCCCTTTTACTGTCCTCCAGCAGCTCCATTGTTTGGACTCCAAGGACTATTTCTTTTGTTGTTAACTGCATCACTTATTACAGGGGGTATTAGGGTCAGTATCTCTTTCAGGGTCATCGGTTCTCAGTTTCAACATGCAATTTCTACAATATATAGAGCTTTCCAACAAGCGTGGCCTCTTAGATATGACTCACCCTCTAGATACTTGCCTGAGCCCTTGGCTTGAGGATCAGATGTGCAGCAATGGCATGAGGTGTGGCAGAACCTGCATCATTATCTTAAATATGATGCTCATTGGTTTATTCAATTTAAGATTGCTCATGCTATTTACAATACTCCTGTTAATCTATGTAAGTGGGGTCTGAGGACCTCGTCTTTCTGTACTAGATCTAATAGATGAGAGGACTTCCTTTTTCACATTCTTTGAGATTGTCCAAAAGCCCAACCTTTGTGGCATCACATACATGCCACTTTGGACCCAACACTGGGCTTAACTGTGGCATTTCACTGCAGCAGGGTATTTTGGGAGTGGACATCCATGTGCTCATGCAGGCCAAAAGCTATCATTGTTCATTAAATAATATGGCCACAGAAAAAATCATCATTTGGCACTGGATGGATCAGTTTGTTCCATACTTTGCCAAATGACATCAGGAAGTTTTGGACATTTTAAGAGTCAAATGTGTGCTAGCCCCTATGAGACAATGCTTCTCAGCCTTCCTTAAGTACTGGGTCCCTTTGGACACATGGCAGTCCACTCTAGGGTGCCAAACCTCTCCTTAGCATCTTGACCTTCCCTTAACCTGCATGTCAATCTGTTTCTCTCCCTGTTCCAGGGCCAAACATGTGGGATGCTGGGATTGGTGTGGGTGATTGAGTAGGAGGGGTGGTACATTTATTTGTATTGGTTTGTTCTCAGTGTTTTTTCTGCTTGTGATTGCTTGTTTTCTTACAGAAACCTAATAAAGCTTATTAAAATAAAAAAAGAAGAAAGAGCTCTGTTGAGCTGGCATATAAGGGTAGGGCCCACACAAAACAAAAATGGGGGGTATGCAAATATTTGGACAGCGACAGGAATATCAGCGTAAGCTGATATTCAACACATCTGCATTGTGTAAAAGGGTTTTGCATGGTCCTTTTGTAATACGCAAATACTGATGATGAAAACCTTCTCTTGTTCTGTACAACCCTGATGACTGCTGGAGCTAATGCAGCCAACCAGCTGGTTGGACACTGGGGAAACACACTGCCCCTGAGTCCCTCAGTGAAAAAAACAATCCCTGGTGCCAGTGGTCCCCCACTTCTGATTGCCAACTCTCGAGTAAAAACAGTAATCCCTGGTGCTGGTGGTTCCTCTCTCCCTCTGACTGCCAGCCCTGGTGTATACATCATATTCCCTGGTGTTAGTGCCCCCCCCGATCACCAACCCCGATGACAAAATCATATTCCCTAGTGGCAGTGTTCCCTTCCAATCATTAACCCAAACTGAAAGTAATAATCCCTGGTGCTGGTGGTCCCCCCTCCTTATGATCACCAACCCCCAGTGTAAGGAAATAAGCTCTGGTGACAGTGGTCCCCTCTGATTGCTAGTCCCTCAATGACAAAAAGAATCCCTGGTGCCAGTGGTTCCCCCTCCCACTGAACACCATTCCGGAAGTACAACAACAATACCACCTGGCATCCACCGGTTCCCATGCATGGCATCGTGGGTACCCCCTATGTGTCGATCACCAGCCCCCAATGGAAAGTAATAAGGTGAGAGGGATTAATACTGTATGTTGGGGGTTGGTGACTGGAGAGTGGGTAGACCACTATCACTATAGATTATTACTGTACATTGGAGGCTGGCAATTGGGGGGACCAGTATCACCAAGGATGGCTGGTGATGCCATGGATGGCAGGGGGTGGTGCCACGCTACCTGCCTCTACTACCCATGCAAATGGGCCCATAGTGGACATGCAAACAGCATCTTAGCTCCCTGCATGCCCAATGGGCTCATTTGCATGGGTTCCTTTGAAAATTGCTGATAGCACTCCAGTGCTCTCAGCTCTTGAGACCCACTTCAAAAGTCATGTCGGTTAGGGCTGCCCTGACAAGACCCTTTATTCAGGTGGGTAGCACCTGACTGACTATACCATCCTGGGACCCCTGGGAAATTACAAAACATAGTGCAAACATTTGCACTGTGCTTTGTACCCAACTGGATATCATGCCATGTATTTTTCTACAAGTTACACCAGGTGATGCTTTAGCAGAGCAGGCACCCCTCTCGCAAGCACTGTTGTGCTTGAGGACTTGTTCTTGTTATCTGACATTGAATGGCTACATTGGTAGGGGCATGAGCACAAAGATTCCCATTTCCTGACCTGCTCACTTTATAAATAGTTGACAGATGGAGTGGCATTTCTGCTTCTAAATATTGAAGTCACACCTGAGATTTAAATGAGGAGCTAAGGTAATTGTTTTCAACAATGCCATTTTTTCACTTGAATGCTGTTTCACAAACTGTTAAAACAAAACAAGAGGGAGTGAATTTTTTATTTGACCTATTTTATAGGTAGTGAGTCCTTTACAAAATATGTAAAACACAACCAAAGCAAGCAGAGCATATATATGACTGGTGAGAGAAACTGCACATACTAAATTGAGGATTTAATACTAAAAAAGCTTGAAAGTAAATGATAAATTAGAGCTCTTTGGGCTAGATATTCAAAATTTTGCGCTGGACGCAAACCATTTCTGCAGGTTTGGCGCGGGATTAGCTCAGGTCTGCTATATTCAAAAGGCCAAATAGCATGTGCAAAGTGCATTAGCACTGGGCAGAATCATAATGTATGCAAGAAACAAACTGAGGGGGCGTGTTAACACAATGCTACTGTATATTCAGTGAATAGCACCACGCAAAGTGGTTTTGCATGACTTAGTGCAATACTTTGCGTGGTACAAATTACTGCCCAGGAAAAGGTAGTCTTAACCCTGGGCAAACCAGCTTTGTGGGACATTGTGGCTTTGCACAGCATTTGCATGGCTTTGCGTGACCCTAACCAATAAGTATGACACACAGAAATAGCCATACATAGATGAAGCATGCTGCCTACTGATGGCATCACAATGCAGATGCCAGCACACACATGCAGTACTGTGGGCATGGAGGGTGTTGAGGGGAGGGTGTACAAGTGGCCAGGCTGCACCATAGACTGGGTGTGGCCACAAAGATGTGACAAGCCATGCTGTGCACATGAACCAGTTTTGGGAATACTCCTACACCAGTGTGCCTGTCTGATCGTATGTGCCCCCCTAGCCACATACTGCACATCTATACAGATACCACAGCACACACAGCCACCTTGTATGTCACTGTGAGCATCCCATGCCAGTGTTGCAGCATCTGTGGGTCACACAACAGCAGAACAGTAATGTTCATTGTTAGTAAACACCTGCAAGCTGGGCCTATCACTCAGTACAGTGCAGTGATCATCATTGCCCTGCACACCATAGGCATTGCTGTGTCCCTCACATTACTGGCCACCTTGCTACTGTAGTGTCTGCTGGGCACTGTAGCGTAACCTACAGTTTGACAATTGCATGCAGTACCACCACCTGTGCCTGTGCCGTGTAGTCTCCTGGGGCACAATATGCTATGCTGTACTGTACAAATGTAGCCTGCAGCTACCACCATGCACTCCCAGACAAACCTACAGTTGGAGCTGTGGAAGACCCAGCCAGCCCCGTACTTCCAGACAGATTTACAAGTGGAGTTGTGGGACCCTGCAGTAACACTGGGCAAACTGCATGCAAATCAGATCATAATGAGATGCTAATCTGGATGTTTGCCCAGAGACTACCTAAGGCTCATTTGCATGCCACTTTTGAATATAGCAAAGTTTAGCCCCAGGAAAATGTGTTTGCACCAGGCAAATGGCTCAGCTCCATGCTAAACCCACGCAAACATGTTAGCGCTGCGCAAACATTTAGGAACTATTGTACAGTTGTGCACAATGTAATTTTACCTGCACTGCTGCTTGCAGCTGTACTGAGTCGATGCATGTGCTGACACACATTGCCACATAGTTCAACTCCACCTTCATTCATGTCGCTGTGCACTTGGTTGCTGTTGTTGTGTGCATTTCCTGATTGCTATATTCAGATCTGTCTTGTTCCCGGGCTATGTTTGCACTGCACTTCCAGCCCAGATTGCCCAGCTTCCTTAGCATGCTATATTCAGCAGGTTTAGTCCTGGGGCTCTCTCTTTTGAATATAGCTGGCTATTGGATTTGGGCTAAGTTAGCATGCCAGGCAGTGCTAATTTAGCCCCGAGGCAAAGTTTTGAATATCTGGCCCTTTGTCTCCTTGTCAGGCATTTTTGTATGGAATTCTAGGCAGTGCTAACCACATTAGGATCCTGGCACAGAGCATATCTGTAAGTGATTTTTTTTTTAATTTAAAGAATTGCATATATATTTTATTAGAAGATGTTTGTGTTTTATTTTAAACATGCATAGAAGCAATGTTAAGTAATGCCCTTGTGCTTGTTGAATATTCCATTTATTTTTATTATATATGTTATCAGTTCTATGAATTATGGAAGTCTTACACTATGTGAAATTTATGTTTGAATATAGATTACTCTGCAGGGCAGAATACAGCAAAATGTGATACCTCTATGGTATTTTACACTGCAACATTAGTTAGTACATGTAGTTACTTTTTGTGAGTTTTCACCTTTTCCTATTTAAACTTGTCCCATGTAAACAGATATAAACTGTATATTTTTAAATTTTATAGCATATACCAGTTTCTCTGAGGTAGCAGATTTAATTCTCTGAAACACTGGATATATCTGGTATTGTTTTTGTTGCTAAAAATAAAAGAATTGCACTTGTATTGTGGTGAGGGGCTGTTTTTCCAATCTCATTTGGTATAGTCCTTTTACCTTGATTGGAGTTGGCCCCTCCTTTTAATTGATCTTTTCTACATTCTTTTTGAGGCTGGCCAAGCTGTTGTCTGTTTTTCTGCATTGTTTGGTAGATAAGATCTAAATATGTGGAAGTTTTGTGATAGCAGCTTGTGCAGTTTCTGAGATCCGTATATGTCTTTTTCCTGTAGGCATCTATTTTTTCCCTATACTTATCATGGGTATTGGTTTTCTTCTCACATACAGAACACACAGAATATAATTTTTTTCCTGAAACTTTCAGGGTGGAAGTGTGCTGTGCCAAGGTAGTGCCGTAGGAAGGTTTCATGAAAAAATATTAAGCGGTTGCATAGTTATAAGGATATGTTTTTTTTCTTTTCTCAGTATGCTCAGTAGGGTTTTTGGATAATATTCTGATAAGTATGAAAAATGTCATGTTGCAGATAATTTTTGTTTTGTTGCCATTTGCTTCTCATGACATGAAAAAAAATTCATGTTATGGTGGCCGCCATCTTGTTCCATCAAAGTAAAAAACATGGAAAATACTTTAAAATTCTGTCATTTTAAAGAACAAACACTTGAACCTAGGTAAATGGGACACATTTAGCTAGATGCTGGTGTTTGTTTTTAAAACAATAGACAGAAATACATTTTCTGATCACCACAAAATGGAAGATGCCAAGCTTAGTGAGAGGAGCCATTGACCCACTTTCTCTGTATGAGAACAGTTGGACTTTGAATGCTGAAGCCCCAGCTGGACTTGTGCTACCAGATTCAGTTTAAGCATCACAATCCCTTCTTCTCTCTGTCTCTGATTATCTCTCTCTCTCTGTCACTCTACCAGTCTCAGTCCATCTAGCTACCTATCTATCTGCCTGTCTGTCTAGCTAGCTAGCTGCCTACCTATCTAGCTAATTTACATTTTTATTAAACAAACTGGGGTACCCATCCCTGGTACCACTTCTTTCTCCCCTCTCTCCTACTGTGTGCCCATCACCCCTTCCCAACATTAATGTTAGCAGACCAGGGTGCCCACCCTAGTACCACTTATGTTAATTACCCTTCCCTCCAGGTCACCCATCCCCATTCAAGCTCAAGTTCATTTGTTCAACATTAAAGTCATTACAAATTGAAAAAACCTTAAATGAGAGTAAAAAGTTCTTAGTTGACAATTTTAAATAAAGCAAACAAAAAACATGTGTAAATTACATAATTCAGTAGAAATTTAAATTTAATCTTTCACTTTCACGGATCATTCTATAAAAAGAAATTTCATGATATGTTAAGGTGAAGGGTCCACCCTATTCACATTTTTTCAAAACATTCATGTACAATAAATAAGTGAAAATGAGATGTTGTGAGCTACTTAGAAAATTCTAATAAACTTAGAATGCAATTAGGACACTATAGGGTTCGGGTCTGGGTACCTATATTCCTTTAACACTGTAGTGTAGCCTATATTCCCTAATTCCCAATCTGGAAAAAAAATTCCCAAGGGACAAAAAAAAGTAATCGCAGAATCTATCTCCAAAAAAATGTATTCTTCTCTTAAGGTTAAAACAATTGGTATTCATAAACAGATTTAGTTGAAAGAGATTTTAAATGTATATCCTTAGGATCTTAACTATCTAACCAGTAAATCAAAGACTGTTAGAGCTGGGGATGAAAACAAGGCTGAAAGAATCTGAGATGGAGAATCATAACATCTAGCTAGGTTACCTTGTAAATATAGCTTCCTTTGTGGGCCATAAAAGGAAGGAAAAGTACTATAGATTCTAAATCATCTAAATCCCCAGAACCTCAATTACAAAATGGAGACTGGACATTATTTCTATATAATTAATGGTCTTCCCTTTTTCCCATAGGGAAACCATGGCATAATTTGCCATTATAAAGGAGCGTTTATAACGGCAAACACGCACATGGTTTTCCCCACATTTCGCATGCTCGAACTTTATGTAGCACCAAACCCCTCAAGTGAGTGTAAATTCTCGTTACTCACCGAGACCCATACTTTATCCTATATTTTGTTTATAAAAGAAGTGTTTACTTTTATATAACTCAAGTCTAAATCTTGTGAACAGAATGTGGGACTCAATCCACAATTTTACTTGAACATCCCTCTCTGTTAAAGATTTTTTTTAATGTTGTTACGTGCTTTATGAATTTTAGATGTAGAGAACTTTTCCATATCCTTCTGGGTTGAAATATCTCTGCAACTCCATTTAATGTTGTCAACCAATAATCATTTAGGTAAAATATATAGGTCAGTCAAAATATGTCCTAGGCTTGCTGGAGATCATTTGTTTTTATTAAATTTCACATGCTGCAATTTAAATCCTTTTCAAGAACAACTTGCTCTTTCCAGCAATGTCTTGGAAGTCTGCTTTCTGTCAGTGTTAGAAGGTCAATGACAGATTGTATAATTCTAGTCAATGCAAGATATTCTAATGAAATCTGACCAGGTGTATTTCTTAATATATAAGCAGGTACAAAGTTAAGAACACCCAACAAATAAGGATATAATCCATTCACAATTGTCTCCAGAGATGATAGACCACCTAAGCCCCAAATCTCTACTGTGTATAATATTGCTGTTCATATCTTGACATTAATGACTGAAATGCAACCTTCCACCAAGTGTCCATCACAGAATCTAGTAAACCTTTTGATTCATGGGATTAGTGTTGTGTGAAATTGGAATATTTAGCCGAGTGAAATATTTTGTGTAATTAATGCATTACGTGAAATGTTTCACTTGGTGAAATGCAAAATTTCACCCACAGTTGTGAGCAAAATGTTGCCCCCAAGGAGGCAAAATTTCACCTGTGGGTGAAATTTCACCACTGCAGGTGAAATTTTGCCACTGCTGGTGGAATTATGCCACTCGTGGGTGAAATTTCACCTCCCATGGGTGAAATTTCACCATCTATGAGGGATTGGTGGTCTGCTGAAATTGTGGGTGAAATTGCAAAATGTTGCCACAGTTATGCAAAACATTCCACATGGTGAAATTGGTGATTTTGCCAGTGAAATTTAAGTTTGCTGCATACCTACCTGTGATACAGATGGATAATTTACTTTTAACACAGTTCATATGATGCTTCCATGTATAGGCATAGGTATTTGAAAATTGTACTCCACATAATCATAACTTTCTCCCATAACAAGTGAAATATTTTTATAATAAAGATGATATATGTTTCTTCTTGAAGCCCCAGATACTACCATTTGTGTTTTCTGAGTATTCATTTCAAGATAGCTTTCTTTGCATGATTGACAGAATTAAGCCATCTTTCTTTGCAGCCCAAGCAAAGAGGTTGAAAATAAAACTACACCATCTTCATATGCCTATGATGATATATGTTTACTAAAAAAAAAAACTTTGGTGAATGGAAATCTGGGTCATAGAAATTCTCAATGAAGGTGTTAATATATAAATTAAACAGCAGGGGTGCTATTATGCATCCCTATCTAACTCCAAAATGTGTTGAAATGTTGTTCATGAAGGCACTAGAAAGTGAATATTGTATCTTGCACCATGTATTCTCCTGTAATCTAATTAATATATCCAGAATAAATCTATCCTTACTATATTTACATAAAACAGACCAAAGTGTTCTGTGACTAATATGATCAAAGGCCATTCAGAGATCAACAAAGTGTGCAAATAATTTGCCCTTTTTATTTTCACATATTTGTCTGTTAGATGAGATAAGACAAAACAGTGTTGTATTGTTGATCTTGTATGTCTAAATCCCTTTTGTGATTCATCTAGAATATTACCCCTTTCTATTTAATCTTCCAACCTTTTGAGTAGAATTCTCACATAAATCTTTTTTGTGGTATCTATTAAAATTCTTGGTCTATACATTTGCAGATCTGATAAATAACCATTCTTACGAATAGGGAAAATTATAGTCCCCACCCATGACATTGGAAAATCAGAATTTTTAATTATGTAGTTATAAATTAAGTGTAATAGTGGCAAACACCAATCATAAAAATGTTTAATAATATCAGCAGTAACTCTATCAGGACCAGGTGCATTATTTAACTTAATTTGAGAAATAACTTTGAGAATTTCTGCTTTGGAAAAATTGGAATTGATTTATAATATAATCCTATTTCACCACATAACTGTTCTATAATAGAGTTTTGTGAGTATTCTGTTTCTGGTAATAAACTCTAGAGAAATGTTTTTCCCATACTTTAGGCTGAATGAAGACATCCCAAATGTTAGCATATCTATCACTTCCTTTAGCAACCAGTAACCAAAATTCTGTATTGTTCTTTTTTTTTGGTGCCTAGACCTTAGCTTCCCTGGTTCAGGCTCACCCCTGGGATTTTCCTCAGGTGATCCTCCCGGATTTACCCAACAGGGTGAGGCCACTGAGTTAGCACTTCCCCAACAGAGACGGACATCAAGGTTACTGGTAGGCCTCTCAACTGCCAATGTTCCACCCTGGCTTACCACCCAGGGTGGGGCCATGGGTTAAGGCCATTCTTGACAGAGAACTGAACTCAGTCTCCAATTGAGTATAGCAGCAGGAGTAGCAGGACCAGGAAGTGGGGTGTCATCAGAGGGGCCAGCATTTTCCATGCTTTTGTCCCCCAAGAGGAGTGGCATGTAATGATGTAAGCTGCTGAAGTTCTGATGTCTGGCATTCCTCCCCAACAGTTCAGCTTCAGTCACTGCTCCTTCTGGCCTCCACTAGGTGTTGATAAAGTGAAAATTGCTAACCCACCCACCCCCCAGAGGAGGAGGAGAGCAGTCCACAGGATGCTCAATCCTTTTCCCCCAGGCTGGCACTCCAACTCCTTGAGTCTGTTTCTAAACCCGGACATCAGCATCATAGGCGGAAGCCCTACTGCTGTGCTGGTGGGCTGGCTCTTCTTTATTGTTCTTATCAATGACTGCATTTTACATTTGGGACCAAAGTGATTTTTGGAATTTTAATTTTTCCTCTGCTAATAATGGATTATACAGCTTCCTCTTTTGTTTTAATGCTCACATTCCTTATTAATACTTGTATATCTTATCAGTTTCATCATTGCCATTTTTCCTGTCTGCACCTATGATTAAACCATCATTTGTCTACATATATTCTACCATATATAATATATAAAAGTGGAGTAAGACTATTTAATATGTTGTTCCATCTTTCTATCAGGTCAGTTTGATCTCCAGAAGAAATAATTGACTCTTGATAAAAGGTCAAATAAAAGTGCCACAGTATATCATTAAAATTATGTAATATTTCAGTTGTCCACTTAATTCTTTTCCCATTAATTACATACAAAAGTAGTGGACATCCTGTAAAAGCAGCAAGCACAAAAAGGCAATGAACACAAACAGCAAGGAAAAAAATGGCACTTGCCATTTCGGTGATTTACAGCTTCCCCCTTCTCGAGTTGCACCCCCCCAAAAGTTGGCTATCCATAGTAAGGAGGTTACATAGCCCCCCTAAAAAGCATGCTTGCTATATTGGCTTCACTGTTTTGTCCTTGCTGTTTCTGTGTCACCGTTTTGTGATTGCTGTTATCACATGGCACCAGGTGGTGTATCAATCAAGAGAGTCTTATCAAAATAGACAGTTTGGGTGGGATATTCAGAAGGGTTGTGCATGGTGCAACACAGTTGCACCATGCGCAACCCACTCATGTGCCCTGGCATGATATTCAAAAGGAGAAAGTGCATGGCACAAATCCTGATGTGCTGGGGCAGATCAGTAATGTATGCAGTGCAAGTAGGGGGGCGTGCCCATGCATACCCCCGCACATCCTGATATTCAGTCTGGGATGTGCAGAGCCCATGCAGGTGCAACCCCTACATGCACCACATACAGTTGTTCCAAAAAATAAAGGAGCAACAGCCGACCACCTACAGGTGAGCTGCCATATTGCAGGGCACAACACGGCAGCTGCCAGCTGTGGGTGGCCACCAGAGCTCCAGCGGCACCCTCCATCAGGTAGCGCCCCCCATGCCCGATCATGGGCAGAAGTAGGACATAAACAGTCCCATATCCCTGGTGGTCCAGTGGACCATTTGCAGCCCGATCGCGGGCCGATGTATAAAACTTAAAACGCACTGACAAGCAGCAGGAAAATCCCAGCCTCTCCCTACAAAACGGGGTACTAAATGAGAAAAAGACCGAGATAGAACAGTCAGTGGGGGATGCTGCAACAGAAGGTAAAGCCATCAAAAAATGGAGATCAATGAGTACCAATGCCTGTAGTCTGGGTAACAAGCTTCCTGAATTAGTGACCTTGATGGAGGAGGAACATCTGGATATCGTGGCAGTCACAGAAACATGGTACACACAAAACCATGACTGGGATGTAAACATACCAGGATACACTATCTACAGGAGGGACAGGGAGGGTAAAGAGGAGGAGGAGTAGCTCTTTACAAGGGAAGGAATAAAAGCAACAGAACAAAGGGTAAACAGGGAGGAGAAGAAGCACTGTGGGTAAATTTGGAGACCGCAATGGCACAACCACAATCCACACAGGGGTTGTATACAGACCCCTTCTCAGGGAGGAAATGGACAAGGAAATGATAGAAAGTATACTTAGAATGTCAGAAAAGGGGGATATATTGCTGATGGGTGATCTGAATATGCCAGATGTTAACTGGAGTGCAGTTGCAGCTGCCACTTCGAAGAGTGGAGTTATTCTAGATGCCCTACAGGGGGCATGCCTTAGACAACTAGTATTGGAGACACTCAGAGGGAGAAATATTAGACTTGCTTCTCTCAAATGGAGATGGAGAGAGGATCACAGATGTAAGTGGGTAGCCATCTGGGAACTAGCGACCATCGAACAGTATGGTTCACAATAAACACAGCAATAGAGTCAAAGCCATGCAAAGACAAAAGTACTGGACTTTAGGAGGGCTGACTTTGCCAAAATAGGTGAGTGCCTAAGGAATGCACTAGCAAATGGGCAGGAAGGAGGTGGAAGAACAATGGGGAATAATAAAAACTGCCATCACAGAGGTAATGAGCCTTTGTGTGAAGCAAATAAACAAAACAAATGATGTAAGAAACCACTATGGTTCTCAAAGGAAGTGGCAGTGAAGGTTCAAGAGAAAAAGAAAGCATTCAGGAAGTACAAGGAATCGCAGAAGGAGCAGGACAGAGAACTGTATCAGTTAAAGCAAAAGGAGGCTGGGAAGGCAGTCAGAACAGCAAAGGCCCAAACCGAGGAAAAGATAGCCAACTCAGTTAAGAAGGGGGATAAAACCTTTTATAGGTACATCAGGGAGCAAAGGAAGACCAAGGGAGGGATAGTGAGGCTTAATAAAGGGAGGAGGGTGGGCAGAGGGAGACTGTGAAAAGGCAGAGATACTAAACAAATATTTTGCTTAGTATTTACAAAGGAAGAGGAGGTGCACTAAAACAAACAGTAGAAACACTCTGGATACAGAAGTTGATACCAGCCCATTTACAGAAGAAAGGGTTCTGAAAGAACTCTTAAAACTGAAGGTGGACAAAGCAATGGGGCCTGATGGGATTCATCCCAGAATTCTAAAAGAACTAAGGGTAGAACTAGTGACACCACTGACTACCCTCTTTAACAAATCATGGGAGGATGGGGTGGTACCGAGGACTGGAGGAGGGCAGATGTGATTCCCTTCACAAAAGTGGGAGCAAGGCAGAAGCAGGAAACTACAGACCTGTTAGTTTAACCTCAGTGATAGGAAAATGATGGAATCACTTCTGAAGGAAAGAATTGTTGAGTATCTAGAGGCCAGAGGGGCACAGGACCCTAGGCAGCATGGATTCACAGTGGAAAGTCATGCCAGATGAATCTGATAGATTTCTTTGACTGGGTGACCAAAGTAGTAGATCAGGGAGGGCTGTGGACATGGCCTACCTAGACTTTAGCAAGGCATTTGACACAGTCCCACACAAAGATTAATATACAAGTTAGCCAGCCTGGGAGTGGGTCCCAAGATGACAGCCTGGGTAAGAATTGGCTGGAGAATAGGACACAGAGTAATAGTAAATGGAGTCCACTCAGAAGAAAGGAAGGTTACTAGTGGGGTACCGCAGGGTTCAGTATTAGGACTGGTCCTCTTCAATGTCTTTATAAGCGACATTGCAGAAGGACTGGAAGGAAAAGTATGTCTCTTTGCAGATGACACAAAGATCTGCAACAGAGTTGATGCACAGGGTGGGGTGGAAAGGATGAGAAGGGACTTGGCAAGGTTAGAGGAATGGTCAAATATATGGCAGCTTAGATTCAATGCTAAGAAGTGCAAGGTAATGCACCAGGGAAACAAAAACCCAGGGGAAGAGTACACATTGGGGGTGAGATACTAACAACAACAAAAATGGAAAGGGACCTGGGGGTAGTCATATCAGATGACCTAAAGGTGGGCAAGCAATGTGAGAGGGCAGCAAGAAGGGCTGGGGGGATACTGGAATGCATAGGGAGAGGCATCACCAGTAGAAAACAGGAAGTAATTATCCCTCTGTACAGACAGCTGGTGAGACCCCATCTTGAGTACTGTGTGCAGTTCTGGAGACCCAATCTCCGCAAAGACATAGACAGGATGGAAGCTCTCCAGAGGAGGGCAACTAAAATGGTGCAGGGTCTGCACAGGAAGCCATATGAAGAGAGACGAAAGGAGTTTAATATGTATAGCCTCGAGGAAAGGAGGGAGAGGGGGGACATGATAGAAACGTTCAAGTACCTCAAGGGAATCAACAAAGTCCAAGAGGGTAGCATCTTTCAAAAAAAATAGGTGTACAAGAACAAGAGGGCACAATTTGAAGATAGGGGGGCGGCTCAGAGGTAATTTAAGGAAGTATTTTTTCACAGAGAGGGTTGTGGATGCATGGAACGGCCTTCTGGAGGAGGTTGTGGAGTCAAAATCAGTGGTGGAATTCAAGCATGCATGGGACAGTCATAAGGCAATTCTAGGGGGTGGGGGTAGGAAGAAGTAGGCTGCTGGTTAACTAGGATCTGCAGCTTATCCAGTAGGGAGGGAAATGGGCAGACTGGCTGGGCCAAGCGGTCCTTATCTGCCATCAAATTCTATGTTTCTATGTTTCTATCTCCCTGGTGGTCCAGTGGACCGCTCACAGCCCGATCACAGGCAGAAATCTAAAGAAAGATTAAATCCCATCCCTGGTGGTCCAGCAGCACCCTCCCCACCTCCCACTGAGCCCCGCCACCCTGTGAATCCATTCACATATCTGGACTGTGTAGTACAGTACAGTCTGCATGCCACTGGCTTACGCTTAAGGACCAATGAGTGTACAGCTATACTGCATGCAATCAGTCGGCGGGTGGCTGGGTGGCTGGGTGGGGAGCTGCCACCAGCCGCTGACCGGGGGGAGCGGGATGGTGGGGCTCAGTGGGAGGGTGGGGAGGGGGGTACCGTGGACCACCAGGGATGGGAATTAATCTTTCTGCGAGCAGTCCACTGGACCACCGGGGATATAGAACATTTTAAGTTTTATACATCTGTCCACGATCGGGCTGCGAGCAGTCCACTGGACCACCAGGAATATAGGACATTTTAATTTTTATACATCTGCCCATGATAGGGCTGTGAGCAGTCCACTGGACCACCCGGGATATACAGCATTTTAATTTTATACATATGCCTGTGTTCAGGCTGCCAGTGGTCCACTGGACCACCAGAGATATTGGAGTGTATTGATTTTATACTTTTTGCCCGTGATCGGGCAGTGGGGCATTTTGCCATTTGTGTATGGGACGTTGGTCCCCGATGGCTGCAGCCTGGCAGGGTGCCAGGCACAAGTTGCCGGGGATGGGTGCACCTGCATGCAAATGGGGCCATAATGACATGCAAATGGCCCCATTTGTGCCTTGCATGCATTATGGCCCCATTTGCATGTGCGCCTTTGAATATCGCAGTAGATGCACCTAGCAAAATGGCGCTTGCGCTAGCGCATCCCCCTGCCCCTCTCTGGCCACTTATGTTGGTGCAGTGCCACTGCTCCATGCACAATGTGGGATGGCCACAGAACGATATTCAATGGTGCTGACCCATGGCACAGCACCGTTGAATATCATTCTGTCAGCGCCCTGGCACATCCCAGTTGCGCTGTGCCCAGGCTTGTGCCATGGCCTGGTGCAGTCTGAATATCCCACCCTTTGTGTCAGTTTCACATGCTGTATATAGAAGAAATAGGGGACTTTAGCTTATTAAAAATTTGAAGATCCAAAATTTTATCTAAGGCATTAAGATTTGTTACAAAAAATTCAATTGTTGATGAGCCATTAGCAGAGGAAAAGGTATAGAGATCCTCAGGATCACTTTTAGACCTTTCATTCATTATAACTAGCATATGTTCCATTAAGAGAAAAGCTGAAAACTGACCTTCCTCATTTTGTTTTTTGTCACCTGATTTTCTAAGATTATCTAAATTTGAATTAATTATAATTATTTGCTGGTCATCATAACACATATGTTGAAGCTTTGGAGGGCATCTAACATTCAAGTCACCTACAAGAAAAATATAATCCTGACAACATTCTAGAATAGATTGTATCTCATTTCCAAACTTTCTGCAGGTATCAGCAAGATTAATATGTGAGTTTTTAGGTGGGAGAAAAACATTTACAATAATAAAAGTTCCCCTTTTAACTTTAATTACAAGTATGTTATCAACATTAATGTCAGTTTTTTCTGTGAAAAGATTTTCTTGTAATTTGATAGCAGAAAGAAGCCCTATTTCTGATGTATCGTAAACTGAATAGCTTTTTGCCTTTAGATGTTGAACAGTAGCCTGACACTGGGGTGCTGAATCCCCAGGGTCAGAATATGTCTGTTGCCTGGCCTGAAAAAAAAAAATCTCTCAATGATTTTCTTTAAACATGTAAAAAAAAAAAACAGTCCCTCACTGATCTGAACCTCCACTCTGACTGCCTACTTAGCACCCACAACCCCACGTCTGCCACACACCCTCCCTCATAAGAACATGTCCCATGGCACAGATCTACTCTGTGATCAAATACTTGACTTGCTACTGGAACCTGCAACTGCAATATAAGAAAATCAGACAAGTGCAGTTTCATGTATTTCAAAGAGGTTTGAATTTTGATTCATAACTTAGCCATTTTTAACTATTTTGACCCCCAATTTTCTATGACCTTTTTTGGACAACACCTAATGACCATTGATAGTGGTGATTTTGCAATCACTTTATTAAATTGCTTTTTGGGTTGATTTGAAAGTTCTCACCACCCTTGTTCATGAGGTAGGGTCATAAGAAGGCTATGATGAATATTTGGGGTCAAAA
The DNA here is from genome assembly GCA_016271365.2 of Neoceratodus forsteri. Lineage (NCBI taxonomy): Eukaryota > Metazoa > Chordata > Ceratodontiformes > Ceratodontidae > Neoceratodus > Neoceratodus forsteri. The sequence continues at coordinate 908,419,005 of CM028131.1, read as the reverse complement.
TATGTACAAAGGAAAATGTTATGAGCATATATTAAAATGTTTATATCCTTGTTTATAACTTTGGTTATTTTAAATATTTTGATGACAAATGTTCAACATAGCCATTTTTTCACACCACATCATGAATGTGACAGCTGTCATTTTTCAAATCCTGACCAAAATGTGTTTTCACACCTATGGTGCAGAATGACATTTTGGCAGGGTTTTGAAAATTTTCACCTACTGTATTCATGTGGAGGGGTAATAGGAGGGTGATGCTGAAAATGTGGTGTACAAATGTAGTAAAATGGCCAAGTTATTACTGAACATTGCAATATTTCAATGTTCACTCATAAGTTTGCTAATTTACAATATTTTGACCCCAAACTTTCAGTATAGACATTTTTTTCATACCATCTCATAAATGTGACAAGTTTCACTTTTTAAATCCTAGATTACACATGTTTACACACTTCTGGTGCAAAATGACATTTCAGCCAATATCCTATAAATACCACATGTCATGTTTATAAGGGGAGTCATAAAACAACTACCTTTAAAATGTGGGGTCAAGAATGAAAAAAATGCATATAATTATTAAGAAACTGTGTGTAGTGCCAGTCTTGACCCCAGTGGTATGCTTTCATATTCCATCCTGCTGAACTGGGTTTGGGAGCAAGCTCAGTGACCCAACTGGATGGGGTGAGGGTGGGGGCATGGCACTGTTATGCAACCCCTCCAGCCAGGGAATGAAAATTGTACGGTTGTCCACACTGGCCCAAATACTATATAGTGAAGGCAACTCTTCTCTCATCATAGGCCCTGGATGTCTGCACCCATGGGTGGCAAAGTACCCCATGCACTGACTGACAGATGGACTCTTTGCCCCGTGTGTTTGTGTCTGGGCAACATGGGAGCACAGGGAATGGAGGGCACTGCACTTCTGCAGCCCACCAGACAGACCCATATTTCTTGGCATCCACTGCTGCACATAAGTGCAAGGCCCACAAGGACCCTGCGTTTCTGTAGGCAGATGGAGTTTTCCCTTTTTTCCCTTGAGCCCTGCACATCCACATCAGTTCATGCAGGTATCAAAGGGACCTGTGTGAATGATGATACAATTCCACTATCTCAAAAAGAAAATACATTATTTGCAAAAAAATGTGTTAATGCACCAGTTAGGGTTCAAGTTAAAGCAACAAAGGTAAGGGAATGTGGCGTTAGGGTTTCCAACTCTATCTCCCAACCCTCACCCCACAAGCAGTAAAAGGAAAAAAAATTAGGGTTTTGGGGTTCTGGAGTCTTGGCGAATCAGTGGTGGAGTTTTCCTTGGGGTTGTGAGTCCTAATGCCAGCCTCATTCCCTGAGCAAACAACATCAGATGTGATCTCATTTCTTCATGCAGGGTTGTAGCAGCTGCCATCTTGCATTTTTTTTCTCAAACAAACAAAAATGGAAAATACCTTAAAATTATGTCTTTTTTTAAACCAGACACTTGAACCTAGCTAAACAGGACCCATTTTGGTAGATACTCATTTTTTTTTAAATAAGCCCAGAAATACATTTTCTGGGCACCCCATAATCCTGGGTGTCCAGCATAGTTAGAGTAGCCATTTTTCTTGTTGTGACTTGACAATTCTCATCACACACAAGGTGGTATGACATGGGCCTGTGCTTCTGCAGCCATACCTGTGTGTGTATGTCATACAGGCATGCTTAGGGAGAATGCCACTGTCAGTGCAACTGCAATTGAGGTGGACTGAGGTGCAGCCAGGTATTTTGCTTGCTGGAGATGTGAGTTCACCTGTTTATGTTGAGAACTGTCTCCCAGTGCCATCAGGAGTTGGTGTGGTTGGTGGGGGACTGGAATATTTTCCTATAGCTAAAAGGCTGTTGTGGTCAGCCCAAGAGTGGTGACTGGGGTTCTTTCTCCTCATTACTCATCCTGGTGGGTGGCAAGCGCACCCCCTGGGATTGGACTTTTGTTTTCTTATTGTCTGGTTTAAAGTATTAACTCTTCTGGAAAAAGAAGAGGAGAACATAGTTGTTGCAAGGACTATTCTGGACTTAATGCTACTTATCATTTGGAACTTTTTAGTACATCATGAAGTGAACTGTGGATTCTTCCTGCTAATTTGTTTAATATTTGAGTAATTGTAAATTTTTATTTGGAGTTCAGTTTGAAGTTATTTTAGGGGAGCGGGTGTTGTATGTGATAGGTTAGGTATGATAGAGTGGGAATTGTGTGTAGGATAAAATGTTATATTAGGAACGAATGTGTGTGTAGTTGTGTGGCCAGGGACTAGGCGTGTGTGTGGGGGTTATTGTGGATTGTTGTTGGGTATAGGAGATTATTATTGTGGGTGTTTGTAGATAGTATTATTATTAGTGAGGTCTGGGATGTATCACCTGCAGCTGACCCCGAGGTTCAGCTACTCCTCGCTCCAGCTCCTGGACCTGTGCCCCTTCTGTGACCCCCCCTTTCTGAGTGCAGTCAACCACTGGTGCAGGGAGAGAGGGAGTGGGTGACTTGGGGAGGGCTGAGGGAGAGGATGCCATTAGGGTTGCGAGGACCAGGAGACACCCTGGGGTAAAACGGGGATTGACAGAGGCCAGATGCATTTAGTCCCCATAGCCAGGGATTGCACCAGACTGAGTGGACAAGTAGCTGAGGGGTCAGCTATCACTATTCGTCCTCTTTGTGCCATGCTATGCAATGCAAGATTGGTGAGGAAAAAATCTGCTACTATGGCAGATCATGCTTCCTCTGTCAGTCTGGCTTACATTACTGAAACCTGGCTGGATAATGATGCATTCCCAGTCCTGGAGTCATCTGTCCTGGCCAAGTTTTCCATAGTACACTGCCTGAGGAAGGATCGCAGAGGGGATGGTCATCTGAGCAGAATCTGGTGGTGCACCTAGTGGATAATATGTCATTGCTTGAATGCATGGCTATGTGCAGGGTCTGGCTACAGGTAGCAGAATCCTTCTCATGTACCATAAGTTGATGGTGGTTATGATTAGTCCTGTATTCGGAGAAATTTTTACAGATATGTCACATTTGACACATATAGGTTAATGCAACTAAAAGTACTGCATAACATGTACCTTGCAACAGGGAGATCCTGCCACTCTTGAGGACCAACCTTTTCTTAAATCTGTTGCAACAGTTCTGTTTATTAGCCTAATCTATCCTTTACAATTTCTAGTCCAGAAGGTTGGCCTTATACGGGTGTCCCCTCCCCTTTCCTGACTATGCTATGGTGTCCTCTTTAATTTTTATTTTCCCTCTCAGGTCCTCATACAGAGGGGCTATAGTGGTGACCTCTGAGCTGATGTAAAACAACGAGCTGTGTTCCTCGTTGTTGGATTTAGTATGCAATGGAACTATGTCATAAGATACCTTGATGTATATGCCTTATGTGTATGAAACTTGTAAATGTTGAAAATACCACTGCACTAGGTGTTTTTGATAAAGGTAAAAAAATACTAGGGGACTATTATAAAAATTAAGTTAGTTGTGTTATTTAAAATGCATGTAAATTACAGATTGTTTGAGAGTCCGTTTGTCACCATGCATTCCTGCTTTAAGCAGAACAAGCCTAAAATTTCATAGTAATTTGCATATAGATCCCATTGCACTATGGGGGCATGTGTGATGATGTGTTTCATTGAAACTTAGCTTTATTGGGAATACCCTTTGGGGTAGCCCTTGCTTCACTGCTTCTGTACTGAGGTTCTTTGTCTTTAGCTTGTTTCTGAGTTTTTTTTTTCCTTTTTGAGCTCCCCATCACCAAAACTCACAAGATCAACATAAGGGCACAGTTGGTTTTCACTACAGAGAAAGATCAGTAATCAGTGGCTCAGTATGTGCTGACTAAGTACAGAGGAAGGACATGCAAAATCTCTTGCTGCAGACTGATGTATTGAAGAAGGGATATGCCACTCCTTAAGGTTATCCACTGTGTTTTAAATAAACATTATACAGAGACTGTGTGTTGAACTTGAAGTTCTGCATCTGGTCCATCTGTTGTCCCGCAGCCCCTCCACATACTTTACTCCCATCAAGCTGCACACATTGTAAAGACTCCCCAGTGACCACTGTACTAGATGTAATCCAGTGTCTGGCACCATTTTGCACATACTTTGGCACTGCCCTCTAGTTCACGCTTTCTAGGCCTCTAGTAAGTCTATCTTGGATCCACTCCTTGGTTTGGAAGAGGCTTTTATGCCAGAAATCTGTATAATTGGCAATTACTCTCAGTGCATAGTTGGCACTCAAAAATATTATATAGCAATAATATCTGCCTGGGCCAAAAAGGTGATATTCCGACACTGGAGAGGTAACTCATCTCCTACTTATTGTGAAATGTATGCAGAGGTAATGTCTGCCTTACATGCAGAAAAATCAATTGCTAGTCTTACCAGTAAGCTTGCTAGTTTTCATAAGTGTTGGAATTATTTTTGCATTGTTATACAACTTGACCAAGCACTCTCTTAGCATTACCTTAGCAACAGGTGCCCAATGCTATACTTTATCAGTTATGCTGATATTCCCTCATTTTGCTCATGGGGTGAATTCAGTAGCTGCCCCACCCTGGACTGGTTGCATTATACTATTTATACAATATCTATGCTCTGCCACATATTCTCAATTCTGTAATTATGACTGAACCTGATACTGCTGCGATAGAGGGTTTTGTTTGTTTGTTTGAATATTTACTTGTTCATTTGTTTGTTAAGCTTTTTGTTGATTGTTTTATTGCATTGTCTGCTTCATTTAAAAAATCTGCAATAAAGTGCATTTAGATTAAAAAAAAAAGAATCCTCCTCATGTACCAGCCTCCAGGGCACAAATGGGAATTTCTTCAGGAAATCACAGACTCCATCACCAAAAGGGCATTAGAGTTACACAGATGGCTTATTCTGGATGACTTCAGTGCTTGGGTTAATGACAAATTCTCATAGTGTGGTCAAGATTTCTTCCAGAGTATGGTATTCCTGGGCCTTGCACATGCTGTTGCCTCCATAGCCCACCAATATGACCATGACTTGAACTTGATTCTGAGGCTCAAGATTGGTAATCTCCAGATTGATCTGGTCAGCTGGTCAGATCACTGTGCCATTGGGGGGGCAGGAGGGAGGGGCAGCTGCAGAATACAGCTGCTAGCTGCATAATCAAACAGACTTGATAGACCAAATTGCCTTTTTTTGCTGGTAAATTCTATATGTTCATATGTAAGTTCACGTATAGGGACCCCATCTAATCCACCCCTGTGGAGATGACCCAGTTTCACCCTTTGTGAGGACTTCTGCCAGAGGGAGTCTTGGTGGTACTGGAAACCTTGGATGTGTTGACAGTTTGTGTTAGGGGTTCAGAGGAAGCAATGGCAGCCTTTAACAGGGCTGTCACTGTGGTATTCAGTCTCATGCCACCAGTTTGTGCATGCCTTCTAGTTTTATACCTGGGCTCTCCATGGTTTGATGGTGAGCTGAGGAAGATGAAAACAAAGGTGGGGGGTTGGAGCATTGTTAGAGGAGATCCAGGGCCCAGGAGGACAGAATGGCTTTGATGTATCACTATGGTTAGTCTCAAAGGCAATCACCACATAAAAGGGCAGTGTTTCTGTCTAGGGAGACTGCTGCAGGGAGGAACCAACTGGCTCTTCTGTTTCACACTGTGGACAGGCTTCTTCATCTGGCCTGTCTGGAGCCCATAACAGCTGTTTCACACACCAAATGTAAGGAGTTTGCTCAGTTTTTCTCAGACAGGGTGTCCTCTGTTAGAAACATAGAAACATACAAGCTGTTGGCAGAAAAGGACCCCTTGGCCCACCTAGTCTGCCCTAAGGTCCCTACCTACTCTGCTACCATAGACCCTAATTGATTTCTGGCCTTAACCCCCCAGCCCTGTTACTAAGGTCCCCCTGTGTCTATCCCATGCATGTTTGAAACCTGTTATCATTTCAGTACCCACCATCCCTCCTGGGAGGCTGTTACAGGCATCCACCACCCTTGTCATGAAGAAATATTCCTCACATTCCCTCTAAGTCTCCCCCCTTCCAGCTTCATATCATGCTCCCTCATTCTTGAGTATCTCTTTCTGTGCAATATGCCACCATCCTGTACCTTACTGATACTCTTGAGGTATCTGAATGTTTCTATCATGTCTCCCCTTTCTCCCCTTTCCTCCAGTGAGAACATATTTAATTAGTCATAGATATCATAGATGGGAATATGAGTCTATTAGCTATGGCCAATTGTGACTTGCCACCTATCAGAGGAATTTCATAGTGATGGCGTTACCCAAGTAGGCATCTAGTAATTTCTTAAAACCACCCATAGTTTCACTAGAGACAATATGCATTGGGATGGTGTTCCAAGTAATGATTACTCTTTGATTACTCCAATCACTTCTTTTCTTTGTTTTAGCAGTCTCTCCTCTAAGTTGCATATTATGGTGCCTGGAATTCCTTTCCTCCAATATATATTTTTTTTTTATTTAGTCCAACAACTTCCTAGGGTTCTTCAACATGAAACCTCTATAAATCAAGCAAAGGTCCCCCCTCATTCACCTGTATTCTATTGAGTATAGTCCCAATGTTTACAGACATTCACTATACAATATGTTTCTTAGATTATATACATTTCTGGTAACTCTTCGCTATACTCTTTTTCATAGCTTAATACAAGTTATTTTTTTAGATGACCAAAAGGGACCACAGTATTCAAGATGAGGTCTAACCATAGCAACGTAAAGTGCCACAATAACCTCAGGATCTCTGCCTTTAATATGTTTGAAAATGCAGCCAATTATTTTATTGCATTTCCTTGCTGTGTCTCTAGTGTGACAGTCAAAATTAAGTTATTCGTTAAAATAATTCCCAAATCTTTTTCTGTGTCTGTAATTAGTAATTCTTTACCATTTAGCAGATATTTGGCCTGTATATTTTTGTGGCTAAAATGCATAACCTTACACTTATTATCATTAAATCTTAGTTTGTGAGATTGAGCCCAGTTTCCTAGTAGGTCCAGATCTTTTTGTAGTAATACGGCATCCTGTTCATTTCTAACAATTGCCCCAAGTTTGCTGTCATCAGCAAACATACTCAGCCATGAATTTGATGTGGTCTGCATAGATGATATAAAAATGTTTAACAAAGTGGGTTCAAAGACTAAACCCAGTGGAACTCTGCTAGTCACTTGTTTCCACTCTGAATGAAACCCTCTTATCAAAACTTGTTGCTTCCTGACAACTATGACTTTGTCCAATTCATTATAACAGGGTGAAATTGCATTTCTATCATTTTTGCTATAAGTTCATCATGGGGGACTGACCGGAATGCTTTTTTGAAATCTAAGTAAATTACATCCACCAGGAGTCCATTGTCCAAAGCACAACTTATGGTTGTGAAGTGCATCAGATTTGTAAGACATGATCTATTTGATTTCTTCTTGTTTACTATTAGTTGTGTACTTGTCAATCAGTTCCTTGATGTATTCTTCCATTATTTTTACTTAGAACTGATGTTAGACTAATCAGTCTATAATTAGTCACCTCATTCCTAGAACCCTTTTTAAAAGTTGGTGTAACATTTGCCTTTTGCCATTCCAGAAGTTCAACACCTTTTCTAAGGGATATATTTAGAAGACACAATATTGGTCCAGCTAGTTCATCTGCCAGTTCCATGAGAAAAAGTGGATATAACATATCTGGTCCAGAGGATTTATTAACTTTTAGTTTCTGCAATTTACTTTGAACTGAGTCTTCGGTTATTGTCGAAGATAGTGCTGATACATTTGTATTGCTAATTATAAAAGGAGCAGGATTTTCAGTATCTATATTACTGATAAAATATTCATTAAAGAGTGTTGTCAATTCTGATGCATCTTCAGTCAGAGATGATTCTGTTTTTATAGGGCTGTTTTTTGGTTTCCCTTTAAGTTACCAATGTAGTCAAAGAAAGCTTTTTTATTGTTTTATGATGTATTTGCTAATCTTACTTCCTCTTTCCTTTTGGCTGACTTAATTTTCTTTTTACATGTATTTGCCATATCCTTGTACTTGGCCCATGGTGTGGGGCTTGGAATTTTTTTATATTTTTATACACCTTTTTTTCTGATGTTAATTAATTTCTCAATTTGTTTTACTATACCACTTCGGTATTTTACCTTGTTATATTTTTGTATTTCAGGGATATGTGTTTTAATACAATAATCTATATGATGTTTCAAGATACCCCATTGTTTTACTAGTGTCTGTTCTTCCATCTCATCCCTCTACTTCCAGTTTTTAAAGCATGACTACTAAAGTATCAAATCTTGGTCATACCCTTAGGTTTTAAATTTTTGATTTCTAACTGTAAATAGAACCATATTGTGGTCACTATCTACTAAAGATCTGATTACTTTACATTCTGTGGTACCATGATCCATGTTTTTCAGTACCAAATCCAATGTATTATGTCCCCTAGTTTTTTACAATGCAATCTGATCTACATTATTTTCTGTTGTAATGCCAAAAAATCTGTAATCTAAAGTATTAGATCCAGTGAAGTTTTTTCAATTAATGTGTGGTAAATTAAAGTCAACCATAATGATTATACCCTTATGTGTCCATAAACCTATTATTTTCTTCTAGTTGTAAATTGTGGGATCTGCAACAAACTCCTAATATCACAGGTCTGTTATTAATACTTATGTCAACCTATAATTGTTCTACATCTGTATCACCATGCATATTCATCTCCACTACTTGTATTGTATTTTTAATATACAGTGTTACTCTTCCCCCTTTTTATGATGTCTATCTTTTAAAAAAAGGGTGTAGCCTTCTATATTAGTATCCCAGTCTCATTCTTTCCACTGCCTCTTGGTGATTGCTATATATATATATATATATATATATATATATATATATATATATATATATATATATATATATATATATATATATATATTTGTTGTATAATTATTTAGCTCGCTTTTTTATTTCTGAGACTTTTGCATTTAACAATAAGGTTTTATTTTCTGTGACTCTAGCACTTTTTGATTTTGTTATAGTAGTGGGGCATATATTTTTAGGGTAGTTCCAGCTTTTGTTGAATATTTGAGAGTTTGGTTAGATTACTGTTCCCATCTCCCCCTGATGTCTAGTTTAAAGCCCTAGACTTTATGAATTGGTTTTCCCTGAGCAGTTTGCTACCCTTCCTTTTCAGATGTAAGTTGTCTCTTCAGTTGTATTCCATTCTTCTGTAAAATGTTTCCCAAGTTTTAATGCATTGAATTTGTTTAAAAAGGCACCACTGGCATAGCCAATTGTTCAATTTCACAATATTTTTGCTTTTTGTAAAGTCTACCATTGGTACAGGAAGGATTTCAGACAGAATTACTTCACAATTATGTTCCTCCAATAAAGTATACATAGCCTTAAAGTTGTTAAAAATGTCATATTCGGGCATTTTGTTAATGTCATTCATTCCTGCATGAACTGCTATTATTTTTTTTTATCTGTTTTCTTTATTATGTTTGGTATCATGGATTTAATGTCATGTAATCCTGCTCCAGGAAAACAATTGCTGGTAACATTTTCCTTTCTATTCTTGGTAGTGTAATGATCGGTGTATTTTATGATAGATCTCCCAGAATGAAGACATGATTTGGTGGGTTTTTAGTTTTAAAAATGCTGTCAGTTTCCATGTTTAGTATCACCTTGTTTTGTTGTAGGTTTTCTGTGGATTCACAAGCTATGTGTCTAGTTCTTTCATTTTCAACTGTAATGTGTTCTCCCTGGTTGTTGTTAGGGGAAATAGGTGGAACACTACCTTTTTTCTGAATTCCTATATTTTTAGACTATTCCTGCTGCTCATTGAGGTTGTGCTAACATTACCCTCTCTTATTGTTCCCTCTTCTGTATCAATGCTTTTAACTAATTCTAATATTTCATTTGTTTCTGTTTTCAAGTAATTAATTCTGACATTAGTGGGGCATACAGTACCTGTTTTCAGTATGTACTGAGAAATTCATGGCCCTCCTACCCTTTTTTGCTTTACCCATTGCCAACAACCAATCTCCCCTATCCTCAGCCTCCTTCTGTTTTTTGGGGGGGCCAATTCTCTGTTAGTATCTTCATTTAAGACATCCATGTTTTTTAAACTTTTCAATTCTAATTCTTGTCCCAGTAGTTTAATTCTCAGATTCTTTAGTTAGTTACATTGGGTACATACCTATGTAGTAAAGTCTGCACTAAATTTGATGCTAAATTTGTTACAAATTTTACATTTAATACCTGTTTCTTTACTAACCAGGTAACATAACTATTGTCCATGATTATAGGCCAACTGAAGGATTGGGAGATGTAACTTAATCGAATATGTGTGCACTTTATAAATTGCTGTCAATCCCTGACAGATCTTCTAGCAGATCTGGTGAACTGGTTGACACTGGTAGACATGCTTGCCTCTACCAGGGTCATCTCCACCCAGCACTCATTTCTGCTTGCTAAGACACTGTGTTTATAGCCCCAGGACTGGAAGTGATTTCAGCCCACTTCCAGTTTTCACTTAGAAATTAAAACTAAAATTTGGCTACTAATTCTCCAAGTCTTTCCTCATAGGTCTTCTGATGCAGGCCATGCACCATTTTGGTTGCCCTTCTATGTACTACCTCCACCCGGTCTATGTCCTTCCTGAGATGGGGCATCCAGAACTGGACACAGTACTCCAGGTGTGGCCTCACCATTGATCTACATAGGGGTAACACTACCTCACTTTTTCTGCTGGTGATACTCCTTCCTATGCACCCCAACATCCTACTAGACTTTCCTACCTCCTTATCACACTGCTTTGCTACCATCATGTCATCAGATATGATAAACCCCAGATCCCTTTCATGTTTTGTTGTTGTTAACACCTCAACCCCCCAAATGATACATTGTTCTTGGGTTTCTGTGCTCCATGTGCATAATTTTACATTGTTTGGTGCTGAAGCCAGGTTTTATTTATTTATTAGATCATCAGTTTACAGACCTTTGAGTCATAGACTCATTTACAAAGGCACCTTGTCAAGAGAGTAATACATCACAGCAAACAAAACAGTACAGTACATAACACTTAGATTAAAAAAGCAACCAGTGTTACACACATTCACTGGTGGTATATGCTTGGTAATAGATAGATCACAGTAGTCATAATATAGGTACATGTGTACCACGTCAGGTAGCAACCAGAGATATATTATTACAATAGTCAGCAGATGTTGCCTGAGACCCCAGGTATATACAGCAAAAGTAGACAGGGCAGACCCAGCCTTGGGGTGAAGGTAAGGGGCAGGTGGGGTATTATGTGCAGTTGCAGCAGCAAGTGCTTGTCAGATGGCTTCTGAGGGAGACCTTGAAAGGACCAAGCTTAGTGGAGTCAGCTATGTTGGCTGGGAGGTAACTGAACCAGGAGGGAGCCCAACAGCAAAAGGATCTCTGGACCATAGAGGTCCTCACACTGGGGACAATAAGGGAGGTTTTGACAGTGCTGCAGGTGGAGACTGAGGGGGAGGCACCCTGCAAGGAGGTGGAAACCCCAGGGGAGGAGAGCCCTAGCAGGTTCTTTTTTACAAGAAGGCAGGTTTGGAAGTGGAGTCTTTCTTCAAGGTTGAGCAAGTTGATGGTGGCGTACAGCAAGCACATATGGGTGCACCTAGGGGATCCCAGCATTAGCCTGCAGGCCTTGTTTATAGAGAGCTGGATTCTTGCAAGTGCAGTGTTGTTGGCAGCAGCATACATGGGCAGCCCATAGTCGATTAGCGACAGGACAGAGGAGGTGATTGCTAATCTAAGGGCCTCTTATGGTAGGCAGTCCCTATGGTGGTATAATAGTCCAATCCTGACATTGGTGGCAGCAGAAAGAGCTTTGATATGGGAATGGAATGAGAGTGCCGTATCAAAGGTAATGCCCAGGTACTTGTAGGTGGAAACCTGCTCAATGGGGTTTAGTGTGCTAGGCAGTATCACGAGAGGGGTACCACTGGCTTTGCTTTGGCGATGCGAGAAGAGCATGACTTTGGTCTTTTTTAGGTTCAGAACTAGCCTTTGTGATGTGAACCAATGCTCAGCTCCATCAAAAGCCTGTTGGAGGGTGGCCTGGAGTGTGTTGGGGTTGGGGTCAGCAGCGAAGAGCACAGCGTCATCTGCGTAGAGGAGGATCTTACTTGGGCAGGTCAAGGGGAGGGAATTGAGGTAGAGACCGAAGAGGAGTGGGCCTAAAATGGAGCCCTGGGGAATCCCAGAGCAGACAGGTCTTGTGTCAGATAGGGTGCTATTGATTTTTACACACTGAGTTCTGGCAGAGAGGTAGCTGGTGAACCATACAAGGGGGCTGGGGGAGAAACCAAGGCATCTGAGGGAGTAAAGCAGGAGAGGATGGCAAACCATGTCAAAGGCCTTGGAGAGGTCAATGAACACAGCACCTGCAGGACTTCTGGCATCAAGAGAAGAGTGCAGGAAGTTGGAGAATTTAAATAGTGCAGTTGTGGTGCTGTGATCTGCATGAAAGCCATGCTGTTCAGGGCACAGGATATTGTGCATGGCCAGGTATTCAGCAAGCTGGTTGGAAACTACTTTTTCAAGGGCCTAGAGAGTGGAGGGAGGATGGAGATAGGTCGATAGTTTCCTGGGATGCGCAATCGCTGCTTTTTAGGATGGGAGTGATAATGGCAGTTTTCCATGTACTGGGGAACTGCCCCAGGCACCAGGCACAGTTGAGCAGCTCAGTAAGTGGGACCAGGATAGCATCCAATGTCAGATGAAGTGGTCTAGTGTCCAGTAGGTCAGTGCCAGGGTTGTTATTACTAACGGCTTTTTGCAGAAGGGGTCTAGCCTCCAATGGGTAGATGGTACATAGGTAGAAAGGAGGTCTCTGGAGAGTGGGCAGGGGTGCTACTGGGATGGTGTCAAAGAAGTTACTGGGCAGGACTGAACTCAGGTCTGAGAAAGTGTGGTTTAGGCAGTCTGCAGTGCCAAGGGGGTGAGAGCAGACAGTGCCATTAAAAGAGAGTTGAGAGGGGGTGGAGAGCGGGATTTCCCATTCAGCTCCTTTACATTATCCCTAAAGTTTCTAGCCAACCCCCAGGAGGTTACCAAACCCTTCACCAGTCTTACAGATTTTTTGATCTTCTTTCATTTTCTCCACCTCCCTGGTGTGTCCACGCTGTTGCAGATTTGTGTGTCATCTGTGAACAGGCATACCTTTCCTTCTAGCCCCTCTGTGATGTCACTTATAAAGACATTGAAGAGGACTGGTCTAAGTACTGATCACTGTGGCACCCCACTGGTTACCTTACCTTCCTCCAAGTGAACTCAATTTACCACCACCCTCTGAGTTATGTTATTCAGCCAACTTTGTATCCATTTTACTACCTTTGGAACCACTCCCATGCTGCTTAGCTTGTTTATTGGTCTTCTGTGTGGAGCAGTGTCAAAGGACTTACTGAAATTCAGTTAGGCCACATCCACCGCTCGTCCTTGATCTACCTCCCTTGTAACTCAGTCAAAAAACTCCATCAGGTTTGTTTGGCAAGATCTAACCCCTGTGAACCCATGCTGCCTCAGATCCTGCACTCTGCTGGTGTTAAGGTATTCCCCAATCCTTTCTTTAAGTAGAGTTTCCATAACATTGCTGGGATCTTGCCAAGTGGGCCGTCACAATCCAGCAGTGTTGCGCCTCTGAATCTAAGACTCATTCAGTGGTCTTGGGAAGTGTTTTGACTGGTGACAATGGAAGAGGTTAGTGGGGTAATCATGGGGATTAGGTCAACCTTTTGTGATCTGGAACAAGGCCTAACACGTCTACTCATGTGCTATGTAGGGCAGGTTGATCTAGTGTTCACTGGGATTGTCCAGCGTTCCTTGTCAGAAGGAATGTTCATGGTGTACCTGAAAAGTGTGCTGGTGAAACCCCTACTGAAAAAAAACATCTTTGGACGTGGATGTTTCAGGGAAGTACCGACCTATCTCTAACCTGCCCTTTTTGGGCAAGGTTATTAAAAAGGTAGTTGTGCTGCAACTTGAGGCACAGCTCACAGCCGTTGACATCTATGAGCCTCTCCAGTATAATTTTAGGTCTAGGCACAGCACAGAAATTGTAGTTAGTTAAGGCCTAATCAGTGGCCCACCATTCACTGCCCTCCACTTCAGTCTTGAAAGCTATCTCTCCCCTCTTGCCTCCTTCTACCTGCCTACCCCCTTGCCCCCTCTCTCTTTTCTCCCCGGGGCATTTCCTGACTTCTATCCCTCCTCTCCCTTCCCTTTAGAGCTCTACCCTCACCCTTTACCCTCCGACAATGGCCTTCCTGCCTGCATACCCCCTTCCCTCTCACCTGCTGTGCTTATTTCCAATATTGCCCTTGGCTGGTTATGTCATGCTACCTAACATTTGGCACATTTTGAATTACTGGAATTTCCTAAGCCTCAGTCTCTTACTTCTTTTTATTGTGTAACTATGTATTATTATGTTGACCTTTGTATGTATGTATACCCCCCATTCCTTTGACGTAAAACCTTTGTAAACGAGCAGTTCCTGCTCAAAGGTATTTGTAATCCTAGATTTCAATAAAATAAAAAAATAAAATAAAAGGTGTAATAATGACTTGCATAAGCTGAGAGTTAGAGGAGAAGATCAAGTCATGTTCTCTTTGATCTGTCCTCAGTGTTTAACACCATGGACCATGAGTTGTTATTGGATCAGCTTAGGGAGTATGTAGGACTCACTGGTTAAGATATCTGCTGGTTTGAGTCTTATCTCAATCGCAGGTCTCAGAGGGTTATGGTAGGAGGGTTCTCCTCACTCCCAGTGGTTCTGTCCTGTGGCATGCCCAAGGGCTCTGTCCTTTTGCCCATTTTGTTTGTGGTGTATATGCGTCCCCTGAGAAACATAGAAACACAGAAACATAGACTTTGACAGCAGATAAGGACCACCTGGCCCACCTAGTCTGCCCATTTCCCTACCTACAGGATAAGCTGCAGATCCTAGTTAACCAACAGCCTATTTCTTCTTACCCCCTACAATAATTGCCTTATGTCTGTCCCATATATTCTTGAATTCTCCCACAGTTTTAGACCCCACAGCCTCCTCAGGAAGGCTGTTCCATGCTTCCACCCTCTTTGTGAAAAAATACTTCCTCACATTGCCCCTGAGCCCCCCCATCTTTAAATTGTGTCCCCTTGTTATTGCACATCTCTTTTTCTGAAAGATGCTACCCTCTTGGACTTCGTTGAGTCCACTGAGGTACTTAAAAGTTTCTGTCATGTCCCCCCTCTACCTCCTTTCCTCAAAGGTATACATATTAAGTTCCTTTAGTCTCTCCTTGTATGGCTTCTCTTGCAGACCATGCACCATTTTAGATGCCCTCCTCTGGACTGCCTCTATCCTGTTAGTGTCCTTGTGGAGATGGGGTCTTCCTGAGCAAGATCATTACACAACATGTGCTTGGGTTTCATTGCTATGCAGATGATACACAGCTCTGTACGTCTTTTGCACTCTGGACAGGGGGGGGCAGTTAATGTGCTAAATAGGTGACTGATCAAAATCCAAAACTGGATGTCATAGAGCTGGCTGAGATTGAACCAGGACAAAACTAAAGTACTGGTGGTGGAGCAGGGTCATAGGAGGGGAGTGGTAGCAACCAAGAGGGAAACTGGGGCTTTGGCTTGGTCCTTCTGGGCTTTTGGATGCCACAAAGGTGAGAAATATGGGAGTCATTCTGGATGAGGGGTTGACATTTGAGACTCAGTTGTTGGCAGTAATCCGCAGTGGCTTTTACCATCTATGGAACATCAGCCAGATTAAATCCCTTGTTCCCCTGGTGATCTGGCCATACTGGTGCACATGCTTGTCACTTAAAGGATTGATTACTGCAATGCTCTGAATCTCATGGTAGCTAGACGTGCACTGTGGCATCTACATCTGGTGCAGAATGCAGCTACTAGGTTGCTGATTGGCCTTCTGAGGATGTGTCATGTCTGCCCAGTGCTGTGTGGTCTGTACTGGCTACAGGTTAAGTGGCATATCTCCTTTAAAGTGAGCTTGCTCACTTACAGGGCCCTGCACAGTCTGGGCATGGGTTACATGACTGACCTCTTGACTCCCTACTCACTCATGTGTTTCCCCTCCGCTTCATTGAAGAGGGCCTCCTGGTAGTTTCCAGGGCAAGGTTAAAAACCTCAGGGGACCTGGCCTTTGAAGTGGTTGGCCAACTCTTGTGGAACTCTCTCCTGAAAGCCCTAAGGGAGGCCCCCTCTATGGAGGCCTATAAGAGTGGTCTGAAAACCCATCTGTTTTTACAGGCATTTGTGGATTGACTTTCCCTGTTTTGCCATCATCCCTGTCTGCTATTTTTTAATGATTTAATTTAAGAAATGTTTCATGCAACTGGACTGTATTATTTACATTTATTATCTGTTTTAATTTATTTCTTGATTCTGCTGTACTATGTTTGTAATGCCACCCTGAGCCTCCAGATAAGGGTGCCAGCTAAAAATAGACTACTACTGTAGCATGCATGAGTACCTGTGGCTGCAGAAGTGCAGGCCTCATGGGGACCTATGCTTCTGCATACAGAAGTACAGTTGCAATGTTGGTATCATGGTTTCAGTGGGGAATCTAGACATTTTTCAAGAGGATTAGCAGTTTTGCATAAGGGGTAGCACTTTCCCTGAAAAGGTAAATTGGATGTATAGCCTAGAGTTTAGAATAATGAGCTGTGAATGAGCTTAGTACATCCAGCAGACCTGGGTTTGATCCCCACAACCTCCACTTGCATACTGTGTGACTCTGAGCAAGTCACCTAACCTCTCCAGTGCTCCCAGGCCACCCCTGAAAACAGGCATTTGTGTGTAATGGGCCTTACCTGGTTACCAAAAAAATAAAAAGAAAAAAATGTTCTCTTTTAAAGTTCAGATGATGTTAAAGCAGCTGGTTTTTGCTGACATAAGGGGCAGCAAGTGTTACCTCACTACATAGCCGAATGCACTACTGCATGGTTTCACATATGTAGCTGCATGAGTGCAGGCCCCACAGAGACCTACACTTTTGAAGCCAGAAGCCAGACAGTATGGGTCTTGCACCTCTGGCTGAAGAGGCACAGGCCCCTCAGGGTCCTGCACTTCTACAGACAGTACTTTTGCAATTTTGGTACCATGGATTTTGTTGCACCTGCACTTCTTCAGTCAGAGATTAGTCTCTATATCTTACACCTGCAGCTGTAGAAGTGCAGGTCCCTCAGGAACCTGTGCTTCTGCAAACAGAACTGTGTATGTCTTACAGTGTGTATGACTATCTTGACTACAGAAGCACTGGCACCATTGGGCACTGCGTTTCTGCAGTCAAAAGAACTCTTGTAATTTGGGTATTGTGGATTTGTATCTGTGGTTTCAGGGGCCTGTGCTACTGCACCCAGAATTAGTTTTGTGATTTTAGTATTGTGGATTTCTATTATTTGTTCATTAGAGCCTATCCTATGATCCCTTAAGATGGTTTGTTAGTTAAATATGTTCTATTTGCTGCTGTTTATTTAATTATATGTTTGTTATGTAAGGTACCCTGAGTCTGTGGGATTGGGCACCTAAGAAATACATATACTGCTATTACCTGGAGCCATAAATGAGTGTATATGCTTTGCAGTGTGCATATCACAGATACAAATCCATGAAGGTAGCACATCAGTGCTACTGCATTAGTGTTATCTGGAAACACTTATAAGTTGTCTTACCAGATGATGGCTGTCTTGCTTGTGTGGTCCTGTCCAATTGCTGCTGGGGGAGAGTTAGGGTTGGAAACCCTAACACTACATTCCTCTACTTTTCTGGAGTTAAGCTGAACTCTAACTGGTGCATTAACACAGTTTTTTGCACAGAATGTATAGAAGATATGCGATGGGCTGACTCCAAATATGCAATTTATCTTTAAGTGTGAGGGGCAGGACTATAACTCATGAGTGGCAGAGCCATGAGTGAGTTATGAAAGTCCTGCTCACCCACAAGTGATGATAAAGTGCCTATTTTGAGTCAGGCAAATGTCCATTTGATATATACAATAATTTACAAGTTATAGCTTTTTAATCTACAGTTTGAAGATTTTGCCATTTTTCTTTGATTTTGATGACTTGCTTTAGTGCTGCAGTGGGCACTGTGATGTCATCATCATAGAGATAGCTGCTCTCTGGTGCAGTATTCCACTGTGATGACAATAACCTTAAAAATATATACAGTTGTCTCTCCTTTATCCACCCCCCATCTGCCCTCCTTGCTTAATGCCAGTGTGAGCTCCTGTCCTGTTTTACAGAAATGCTATTTCCCCGTTTAACTGCCACCCTCTGTTATCCACTACCTTTTTTTATCCATCAAAATTTAGGATGTACAGAGGTTGGCAGATAAAAGAGGGAGCACTGTATTGTACCAACAGTAATAACAGTATGTTTTGTTATGTTGCTGTTACTGATGTCCCTATCTAAGATATATTTTGTATCTTGTCATTTTTACCCCACTCACTAGTTTCCTCTGCCAGCTGGTTACCTTCAGGTGTCACAGTGAGCAAATCAAAAGTCAGGATATTGGTGATTGGATCCTTGTAGAAAAAAAAAACAGCTCTGCCTGAGCTTTCCTTGCTACAGAAGTAATGGTAACACTAACCTCTGCCTGCCAGCCCTGCCTCTCAAAGGACCTGACCTACAAATTGAAGTAAATCAGCAGTCAACTTGATTACTATCGCTGGAGTCCAGGACTGAACACTAGGCCAGAAAAGGTAATCCACTATATGTAGCTGCAGCAAAATCCAGATCAAAGCACCCTGATAGAAATTATGTTATAGTTTACAGTTGTGTCCAAAATGAACCTATGGTGGTGTTTTCAACCACAGCATGACTAATATAAAGCCATTCTTCTCCATAGTAAATGAGCATCATACACAGAACTCAAGATAAAAGTGTTTATAGTATATTGAGAAAATGAGTGTCTCGACCAGGGCATAATCACATTTACCCAATAACATTTTCCTGAGCTATTATCACTAAGGTTCACATTAAGTTAAATAAACAGGCTGAATGCTAGTTGTGGTTTTCCGAATTCAAGGGAATTGTTTAGGTTCAAACAGACGATGTATATGCTTCAAAAAAAATATTTGTTCTTTTTGTAACAACAAAGTTGACCCAATGAAAGGTAGCAAACTATTTGCTTCTGGATCTGTTCTTACAAGGACCAATACGGCAACTAAACTAAATCTGTTTGAAAAAAATATATAGTAATTTGGTTCCGGATCCCCAAAATCTTTAATCATTGCGCCGGAAGCTTGTTCAGGGGACAGTAAATCAGTCGTCTGCTCTACAATGCAAATCAATCTCTCGACAGTAATGTAGTCCCTTGGAGCTGCTCTCCCCCTCCCCACCTCCACCCTAGTCCAAACTCCCAACAGGCAAGACTGGTTGTCCAATAGATCAGCACTGGGGCGTTGTCCTGGCACCGTCACGGTAGGATGACAGTTGTTTCCTTTTTTCAATCATATAGGTTACCTTGATCATAAATTCCCTACAATTATAATTACCATTCACAAGCACTGCCCATTCGTGAGTTGCCCAGATGCATTTTGTTTCATGCTAACGGCCTCACACTAATGGTCTCAGAATCGGGTCACTCTCATGCATACATCCATTTATCATCTCAGTAAATCCGTCTATATAAAGCAGGTGTGGTATTATTTATTTCATACAGATGCTCAAATTCTTGCTGTTGTCGCCATGAATAACACGTCTATCCATTCAAAACAAAACTGATTAATGTAGATGTATGTAATCCTTATGAAAACACATTAAATACACACACGCGGGTACACACACAACACAAAAACATAGTGGCGCACTGCATATGCACACCCCAGACACAAATACACTACAGGCAGCAGGCACACTATTCACATACTCTAATGCACTGAACAACACATAGCATAAATTCAACAGGGGGATAGTGCGTGCTCCTAAACACTCAAGAACGCAGAGTACACACACTACAGCCCCTACACCCACACAGTCATACCTTACACAAAACACACTGCACAAAAACACAACAAACGCTTCAGAAACGCATGCATACTTCACAGACTAACAGAAACTTGCACACACTGCACAGTATACTGTAAAGGAAAACACACACACACACACACACACACACACACACACACCACACTTCTTAATACAAACACGACGCACAGTCCCACATTGCGCTCGGCAGCATTATCCACAAGTAACTTTTCTTCCTGTCTCCTTTCCCATTCCCGAGAGCAATGGGTGTTTGCAATCGTCACTTTTCGCCCAGAGGCTCTGCTGTTGTGGTTGTTTGGAATGACAGCCTGCCGGCGGGCGTCCACTCTAGGTGACAGCGACAGCAACTCATCGCATACTATAGCGCTGCTCCTCCTCCTGTTAGTGGGTTTCAGGTGGCCGTGGGGAGGGGCTGCAAGACGAGGTTTCGGGCAGTAACTCCAGAGGGAGAGAGAAGAGAGAGACATCACTAGGGGATCATGCAGCATCTGGTCCTGATCGAACTTGTTTCCTAACAACATTACCCGCTGTCTGCTGGATAGGCTGCGGAGAAAAGAACCCTTCTACACTCTGCCTCCTGAGGATCAATTTATTCTCTCTCTCTCTCTCTCTTTCCCTTTCGCTAGCTCTCTTATCCAAACGTGATCTTCATTGTCTGACGCCGGCAGATCTGGGCAGCTGTTTGTATATGCCATGCGCCCAGATTTATGTTTCTACAAGAGATCATTACTTCTTGGTACGTTTTCTGACGCGTGATCCAGTCTAGTTATATCAGCTCCTGTGGATTATTATCAGTACTGTTATTATGTGTGCGTTGGGGAGTCTTAAGTTGGCTGGTTTTAAGGATTTCGCGAGCCTTTTGGTAAAGCAGTGTCGGTAAAATTCTCAGAGGAACATTACGGGAAGAATATGGACTAAGGGTCTGTCACTATGGAAGCAGCGATCTTTCATACTTTCTGCTACACATTTTGCATCAGATCAGGTAAGAGTCTTGTACTAAAGGTTATTTTTAACCGTATATGAGGATTATAAACGAAAAAAATGAGTTGATCTCTATAGGGGTAACAAACAAACAAAAAACACTCCCCCTACAATTTCGGGAGATATTTGGGGAGGGTGTGGGTGTGGGGAGGCTTCCTTAAAGCGCAGTGTAGCACGCATTAAGATGTGTATGCACACGTATCATGTTGTCTCAAGCTACTTGTGAGCAGATAATGTTATCTGCAAAATGTATCTTTTACTTTGCTTCACTTCATAGTCGCTTGCATTTCCAGTTAAGCAAGCTACTGAATTAGAAAGAGTTGAGTGTTTTACCACAACCAGTGTCCCATCAGATTTTAAGCGCAGTTACTGTACTTACCGTACTTTAAGCAACTTTTACATACGTATTGTTATGCGTGTCTGTGTTAGTTCTAGGGTTTGGCGTGGATCCATCCTTGCGAACTGATCTGTTTGATGAATTACAACTGGGGGGATTCTACGACCGGAGTCGTGCAGGTGCAGGGATTCCATAACGGGAGCAAAGCCTTTCTCTTCCAAGGTACTGCATGTGTAAATATACTCTGTGTATTCCTGGCATTGTGTTTTACTGTACTGTAATATGTCAGCTAGCTCCTGTTATTGCATGCTCATCATGATCGGGCAGCAGGACACAACAACTGCAAGGTTATTCTTTGTCTCCCATTCTTTTCCACTGAGTGTCCTTCTGGCTGAATTAAGCACAAGTTCGATTTTTTTAATTGATCTTTTTATCGATACACTAGGATATCCCTATATGCAGGATCCCAGCTTGCTATAAGGGCCTGTTTGGGAGAAACACGGATAAAGTAGTGAGGAATAAATTCATCCAGAAGGGAACAGGGTTATTGAATTTTAAATTATTTATTACAGTACTTGGGAACGCACGTAATGAAGAGCCTCGATATTTTTTTTTCTTCTTCTGCAAGCAGTCCTGTGCAAATAAAAATGTGTCGGTAGATAATACAACAGGGGGCAAACCCCAACAACGGTAGTAACATATAACTAACGTGATCCAGGATAATTACTCCCACATAAAATGTGCAATTGAAAAGAAGTCCGTGTAATGTAGAATAAAATGCTGGATCATTGCTTGGGAACCTGTAAATTACTCTTGTGCCACAAAGCAGTTACAAGTCAGTATTTGACCTGTAGACATGAGGATTGAATGTGATTTGGGGGCGGAGACCTGTAAATCCTTGCAATAATCTAAATGTTCACCGCTCACTCCAGAACCATTAAATTGCTGGTTGTGGGGGAAGGGACCATCTGTACAGAACGCTGAGACACAGTAGCAGCTTTGCAGGGGATCATGTAAGAATTTATTCCCTTTACCTGATGTAGAGAATTCATTCAGAGCTGCGGGCACTGCAGTTTAATATGAAATGGAACGCACCTTGCAACTGGAATCGGTTTAGAAATTCATGGCTATCTGATATAGCCATAATGAACACATTGTATTATACTGCTATAAGATAACACACGCGGAGCGCACTTTATGTGAAGCTGTAAGGCTGTAAGGTGCTAAGAGTGATGAAGAAATAAATTCAGGGGGAGAGAATAAAGGAAGGGATCCTTGCTGTTGCGTCTGCTGATCCAACAAAAGCAGCAGGATTTTCTGTTGTTATTTCATTTAAATGTTCTTGGACAGACTAAAAATTACAAATAGTTTGGCATGATATAGTATTAGCTCATGTTGAAGCTATTTAGTGTACTGTAGCTGATGTAAAGTCATCAAGTGCAGCTCCACTTTACAGAGCAATTTAGTG
This sequence comes from Neoceratodus forsteri, assembly GCA_016271365.2. Classification (NCBI taxonomy): domain Eukaryota; kingdom Metazoa; phylum Chordata; order Ceratodontiformes; family Ceratodontidae; genus Neoceratodus; species Neoceratodus forsteri. The sequence goes on along the minus strand of CM028131.1, from coordinate 908,396,164 downwards.
ATGTGCTGTAGGTGTAATACCATCTATTTATGGAAAGGCAGATGAAATAGAAACTATACTTAAAATAAGTATGACCTCAGATGGTATGCACTGGTATTTCAATTTTATATACCTATCAAGAATTATACTGAAATTAGTCAAAATGAAACTTGAAAGAAGTTAATCAAAATAATAGAAGACAACATGTTATTACTGGCTCCACATTTTGGTCATTGATCAATAGTATATTTATCAGAGCAAAGTTATTTTCAGTTACAGTATGTACTTATTGTGCAGTTCATTTAAGAATATTGTTAATAATAACTCAAACAGTTTGCATAGTAAGTAAGTAAGTTAATATTGGTTGTGTACTATACCTTTTAGAATGTTTACATTGACTGAGGTGTTGCATGGCATAATTAAAAATGTAGGAACAGCAGGGAAGAGTTTATATTATACCCTTTTTTACATACAGTAGGAAAAGTCTGTTATTCATGGTAATGCTTATGATTCATTCTGATTCCAGAATAATTGGAGTGGCATAATTACAAATGAGTCATAGCCAAGATAAACCCACCTGTGGGTTATGAATTAAAATAGCCAACATGATTTTTTATATATATAATTTTCTTCTGTATTTAATAAAATGGTTGGAATATTGAGTTTGACTGGCAGATGGAGTACAAACTAATAATCAAATCATGCTAGCCAGTATTCATTGTGAGGTGACTGCAACCTTGTTTGGTGTTTGTTTCAGAGTTTAACCTCAAATGTGAAAAGGAGTGAAGGCATTGTGAAAAGAAACCATAAATTTGTTCACAGAAAAGATATAATGCCTCTTCCAAATGAACAGCCTCTCTTTAGTGACAGTTTATGTTCCTAGTCATTCTGTCTGGGACTTACTTTAGGCCAGGTCTGTCAATTGAGCAATGTTTTAGCAGTTGATGTTGGTGGATTTTGTGATGTTAACTGCTGTCAATTGGGTGCTAAGATGAAGACTCCAATCTCATGTCACTTGAGTGGCAATTTAGATCTCAGATCACCACAGAACTCCAGAATTGAGGTGTAAGTGAATTATCTATGAAGTGACCCAATCTTCAGGCTTTGGTTTCATTTTTAGGGAAAGGGGTAATATTTGTACAATAACCACATATTCAAAATCATCTTCACGTGTGCTATTGTTTGCACTACCCACAAAACAAGATTATGTTGTCAAAGAAGTCATGCAGTACATTGAAGAATGAAGCAGCAGAGCTTATCAATGACATTTTGTAAAGTCACCATTTTTGTTAACATTTTCTGTATTGGGTAGACTCCTCTTTTTTAGTACATATGATTATAATCCCACATTACTACACAATGAAATAGTATTAAGCAAATGCTGATAAAAATGTCCACTCCATTTATTAGATCTGCCATCCCTGTCCCTTACTACCACCACTGCATGCATGCCACTGCTTTAATCATCATAAGAGTGCATGTGCACATGGGTGAATGTGCTGACTCTGCACTCTTGCTTTTAAAGGTACAGTATCCTATTAATGTCATTTGCACATTAAGGATCTTTCTTCAGCTGTAAAATACCTGTTATGAATGTGAATGGTTTTTTGGTCATACACAGCAGGCAACAGACCCTGAAACAACAACTGACAGGAAGATACTAGTGACATTGGTTGGAAGATGAGGCTCACTGAAACACATAAGATGGCAGATCGGGTGAGGGAAAGAAGGTGACATTCACTAAACCAAATTGTAGGAACACATTTAATGCATACTGTACTGTATATCATTGTGTGGGCAGATGTGAGTGTGATGAAGTATGTTGTAGATAAGTATGACAGAAGTTAGCCATTTGCAAATTTGGGTCGTCATCAGTTCAGGTCCCATGAATTTGATTCACTGTTTATAATTTAACTGACTAGCTTTTGGTCCCAAATACAGTCACTGGAATGAAGGAAGCAGACTACAAAAATGAGTAATAAAAGCCTTGATGTCAGTAATTAATATTTATTATATGACAAGTATTTGTTCATATATATATATATGTATGTCTATATATATATAATATATATCTATGTGCTGTATATATTTAGCTTTTTGCCCTCCACTGCCACTTGCACCCGTTGTCAGGCTCATTCACTCAGTCATTCTCAGCTTTATCTGCCACTCGTCTCTAGTGGGGATTTGCACAGAGCAGGACCTGAGAGCACTGGGGGCCATCACGCATGGCAGCAGAGAGATATAGGTCTGTTTCTACATTTTCACCTGACCCTAGAAATGTGACAGCACGGCTGGCACATGCACATGAAGGTGTACATGCTCTCCTGGAACCATAACCCATTCCACCCATCCAATTGTACATCAGCCCCCCAGACTGCTTCCCTGACACCCAGCTTCCACCAGGTGTCAGCCAAGAGCAAGGAAACTTGCCATCCCAGGAGATGACAGCTGCCTATTGGCTGCTCAATCATCGCTCAGCCCCCCTTCCCCAGCCAACCCCCAGCACCCAGAGCTCATTCCTGAACTCTGGTCACTGGTGTGATGTGAGATAAGGTACTTGAACAACACCTCAGCCGTTAGCATCTCTGGGCTGCCTGAAAAGTATCTGTTCTAAGCCAATCAGCTCACAGGAAAACTATCAGTTATTATCCCGCAAACTATACTTTAAAAACCCAGACTCGATTGTTCACCTAAACCACTCCCACAGTTAGTTAATCTTTATGTAAGCATGCCCACAATCAGTTATTCACATGTTGAACTGCAAAAAAAAAAAAAATAAGAGACCATCCACTTCAGCTGCTTCACAACACATACATATGCTACATCTCACAAAATAAAGTAACCCTCATGTACCTCTCATGGAATGGCACTCTCAAAAACACAATATTTTTTCAAATCATAAGTCCATTTAATGCACTTTTTAACATTTTCTTTAAACACAGTACCTGTTCCTTTTTACTTTTTCTCACTGGTATGCTGCTGAACACTATTCCCCCAGCTATCACAATGACCATAGAAAGAGCACTAAATAAAAAAAAAGATATACAGTGATTTTTCGCTTATTCTACTTAATTTCTAAAGATAAGATACACAACATTTTTTCACATTCTACTTAATTTCTAATCTAACATTAGTCAAAATCATTACCCAGGACACCCTCCCTTTGCAATGCTCCAACTAACACTTTTTCAACCATTTTCTATTCTGTGCCTGATGAGTGCTGACCCATATGGTTTCTCAATCAGACCAGCAGTGTTTCTCACCCACACAGCACATTTTAAATATAGCCACCTGCAGTGTTGGAATTACAGGGGGGCATGCCAGGGCTTGGCCCTAGGTAGCTCTGAAGTGAGCCCCAATAGGTCACACATCACTGCCATTGACTTATAATGGGAAAGGGGGCTCAGTTTACAAATAGGACCCTTATGGGTCCTCCCTAGTTCCCAAAGCTCATAAAGTATAATTCCAGCACTGGCCATCTGTAACCCAGTCCAACTTGTATAATAGGAGTAACATTCAAATAGTTGGAGTATACTTGCTATAACTGGCTAGTGTGGGAGTTTAATGATACAAACAAGCTGGTTATTGCTTCATGTACTCCAACTAAGTGAATGTTGTCATGTAATTATTCTAATATTCTTGAGGCAGGTGCTGCTGGTGTTCCACTACTGGGGATTGCCATATATGTGATAGTGTGATTGAGTCTGCAACCACTAAGGCCACTCATTGCCTTACCACCATGTTAATTACTATGTTCTCCCTTGCCCCATAGATTTTCAAATTATATAATGATATCCACAAACAAAAATAATACAGCAATAAATGTACACAAAGCAAATGTAAAATCAAATTTAGGGCATTACATGTTCTTCACAGTAGTTTAGCAGTCATTGATGAGACTGTGTTTCATTATTTTTTATAGTGTGCATATGTCTGGGATATGCTATGGGCTGACTAAAAATGTCATGTTGATTTTTATCTGCAGATTTTCATCTCTTTGACCTCCCAAGTGGCAGAGCCATGTGTGAGGTCTGTAGTGGTCAAACCTAGCAGATAAAATACATGTGATATTTTTAGCCAGTCCATGCCATATATCATTTATACAATGACAGTACTTGCCTGGCAAGATTTTTTTCCTTTAAAGAAGATTTAACTGTTTCTGTTTGATTTCACTGCTCTGTTTTTAATTGAAGCAGATGTCATTGTGATATCAACAGGCATTGTGCAAGCTTTTCTCCCATTGGTTAAGAGCTCTTTTGTAACTAGTCTAAATTGGAAATATAGGGAATACATAAAGGATTACAGTAGAATAACACATTTATCTCCAGTAGCTAGTGGTAAGAGTCATAACTCATGAGTGGTGAAGCCATGAGTTCGTTATAAAAGTCTTACCACTCATGTGTGGAGATAAATGTGCTATTCTACTGCAGCCCATTATGTATTTGATATATACCACACCATTTGTAATGTTTTTACTGATATTTTACCTTGTTTCAACTCAAAACTGCCTTTCTTTCCATTGCAAACTCTTCATCTGGCCCATTGTCCTCTGTGTTCTATTTCCAGATTCTAAGTGGAAATAATATGTTTTAAGTTAAATAAATTGTGTTCTAAGTTAAATAAATGGTGTTCTAAGTGAAAATAAATATTTATCCCTGAATAACATGATTTATTTACTCAATTATCCACCACTAGTGTGGTATATAAATGCTGATGACCCATCTTTCTTTGAAATAAATTGTTTCCACTTCAAGTCTGTTCAACATGGAAATAAATAGGGGATACATGATGGGCAGGAGTGGGATATGGAAACTATTCTCACTCCTACAGAGTGAGCTGTGTATTCTCATGAATGCCGAAGGCATGAGTGAAAATACACAGCTAACTTTGCAGGAGTGACAATATTTTCCATATCCCATGATCTGCCCATCATGTGTGCGATTTATACCACAGGGGTGAGAGCTTTAGGAATATTTTTCTGATTCTGTGTGTTTCCTACTCATTCTGTGTGTGCTGTCAGCATGTGTGTGTGTGTGTGTGTGTGTGTGTGTGTGTGTGTGTTCTGAATGGACTGGGAGTCAGAAACACAGAGGAGTGTGTTTTGCAAAGCTAATTGAGTGAATCAGAGGCTCAGTGAGAAAGATAAACTGCTGCAGGTAGCAATGAGAAACACATTGCTTTGTAAAAGAGTTTCATTTAGAATTCAGGTTGTTTTGAAGCTGAGATTAGCACAGTAATGGTCTAGGAATGTTAGAAACACAATGGGACATAGGTGAGAGTCTTTTGCAAAGCTAATTGAGTAGGTTGCAGCTTCAGTAAGAAAGAGAAACTGTTTTCTGAAGCAGTTTCCTTTAGAATGCAAGCTGCAGTGCATTTATCCTCACGCTGATGACATCAGCAGAGTATGGATAAATGTTGATATCCTCACTCTGCTGATGTCATCAGGATTTATCCTCACTGCAGTGGAAATAACACAGGATATCCTACTGAGAAAGCTCTCAACCCCGTGGTGTAAATGTATTTATTTATAACATGTTATTCTCACAGTCTTTTTGTGTGTGTGTGTGTGTGTGTGTGTGAGTTTATACTGTGTGTGTGTGTATATATATATATATATACACACACACACACACACACACACAATACAATGTTTTAAAGGATGATAATGATGGTGATGAGGAGGAAGATGAGTTAAAGTAGAAGTAAACTGACTAGTGAAGGGCTGTGAATAGTGGGGTCACTCATCCTTTTTAATCTTGTCTTTCTGATAATGGCTCTGTGTGATACACAAACACATACAACAGTCAATAATGGCAATATCATAATCATAGTCTCATCATGAGGTATTGTGGTGGTGGTGAGTGTCCTATGAGTTGTTAGTTGCTGCTGGGAGTGGCGAGCCAGATTGTGTCAGTGCCAATAGGAGTCCAAGAACATTTGCCATTAACTGGTGTGGGAGTGTAATAGTTGATTTTACTCACTGGACATTTTAATAACTAAATGAATAGTTAAAGGTTATATTAAGAAGTCAAGACTCTCTGTTCTAGCCTTCAGTGATGTGGTGAGGCAATTTTTCCAGTTGTTTCTTGGGGTCAAACATTTGATTGCTTTTTTTTAATCTGTCTTTCTGAAACAACACATACAGAAAGGTATCCAAAAACAAAGCCATTTTGTCAGTGCAGGACAAATGACTTCCCTGTCTTGCCAGGAGTAAATTGGATCAGTATGTCTGCTAAACATGAGCTCTGCTAGATAAGCCTGCATCATGTACTGTACTATACTCTGGTGACAAGTCTGGATCTTCCTCCAAGAATGTCTGAGTGACTCTGGCATGTATTATCCTAAAACTCTTAAATGTACTTAGGCATCTCTGGATTATCACTTTCAAAGCATTCAGTGTACCACTCATGCACTGGCACCACAAGAAGACAGAAGAGGAAGAGGAAGAGTACACGACCAGAAGGTTTTGTATGCACATTGCACATTCTTGCTGGTTCCTTCAAGCTGTTTCTGCTGCTGTGACATAAGTGTGTGCAAAATATTCTGTTTAATATACTCCATCTATCTAGTGGGATTAAACATGTCTTTATATTGGGGATCTAGCAGTAGTGTTAGGCAAACTGTGTGCTCAATTTAATGTTGTCAAACCTGTCAGCAAACTATGTCTGTGCAGCATTTTCCATGATTATTTCATACTGCAGCTGCTGATGCTGCAGTAATGAATCTGGGGCCAGATTCACAAAACCTTGCCCTGATGCATATCCAGTTTGCATGGCATAAACTGGGTTTTACATCAAGCTGGTGTTCAAAAAAGCTCGCTTTGTGCTTACAAACCAGGTTTACACCCATGAAAAGTGTGGAGCCACAGCTCAATTGAGTGGGAGAGGACCTGCATATTGGTGCTGTCCAATTCACAAAGCATTTCCTATGTGCAAGGACCTCTTGCTGGGCCCCTTTGTGCAGAGCAAATACTGCCGACCGAAACCTTGCATTAAACCTGAACAACCCTAGTGGTTGGCAGAAGTAATATGATGCCCCCCCCCTTGCTGTTTACCAGCCCGATATGAAGATAGATATTCTGTGGCAGTCTAGTGATCCCTTCCCTTGCTGATCGTCAGCCTGATAAGAAAATAGATATTCTCTAGTGGTCTAGTGGTCCCCCTGCCAGTTGCTGATCACACCTGATTTCAAAATGTATGATTTCCTTGGTGTCTAGTGGTATTCCCCCCACCTGATGCCCTGCCTGAAATAGACATAAGATTCCCTGGTGGCTAGTGGTCCCTCCCCCCACCTAATCACTCAACCAAGATATAAAACAGATGTCCCTGGTGGGTAGCAGTCCCTCCCCACACCTGATCATCCACTTGATGTTGACATCATAGAATTCCCTGGTGTCCAGTGTAACCCCACACCAATCCTGATACCCCATATAGTCATTAGAAACATTTCCCTGGTGGTCTAGTGACCCCCGTCCATGATCCCCAGTAAGTGACTTCACATCTATTCCTTGGAGGTCTAGTGCACCTCCCACCCCACGGGTAGTGTTCCATAACCCTGCTCCCGCCCATCCTAAACCCAAGCTCACAACCAACACAACCCTTCTCTCTCCACCATGACTGGCTGATGACTGAACTCTCAATGAATGTGTACTGTATACAGTACATGCTCTTTGAAATTGATTGACAGCTCAGAGTGAGCTGTCTTGCAATGAGCACACACTGTATACAGTACATGCTCATTGAGAGTTCAGTTAGCAGCCAGCTATAGTAGAAAGAGGAGGGCTGTGTTGGTCACTGGCTCGTGTTCGGCATGGTGGGAGCAGGGTGGTGGAACACTGCCTGCTGGGGTGGGAGGTGTACTAGACCATGAGGGAATAGATAGAAGTCATTTACTGAGGATCGTGATTGGGGGGGTCACTAGACCACCAAAGAAATGTTTCTAATGACTAAACAAGGGATTGGGATGGGAGGGTTACACTGGACACCAGTAAATCCTATGATGTTAATGTCAGGTGGGTGACTGGGTGGGAGGAGGGACTGCAAGCCACGAGGGAATCTTATGTCCCTTTTGGTAAGGGCATCGGGTGGGTAGGAACCACTGGACACCAGAGAACACACATTTTGAAATCGGGTGGCTTATCGTGACCAGCTGGGGACTTCTACACAACCAGGAAATATCTATCTATCTTCATATTGGCTGCCAATTGACAAGGGGGGGCCACTATACCACCATGTACTATCTTCATATCAGGCCGGCGATCAGTGAAGGGGGTCCACTAGACCACCACAGAATATCTATTGTTATATTGTACTGGTGATCAGTGGGGGCATGTTAAAGTGTTGCAGCCCTTGTAAGTGGGCTCATAATGGGCAAGCAAATGGGCTCATTTGCATGGCTGCTTTTGTGAAAACCAAATAGTGCCTCTGGGCTGTTCATTGCCAGGCCAATCCCCAGGATACAGGTCAGGGTGGCATTAGTGGGGCTAGAGGTAGTGGTAATGGGGTCACCGCTGACTCTACCTAGCCTTATTCACAGCTGGATGCGTGGTATGCTATCTGCCTGTGAATAGCATTTTCATTTTTTAACACCTGGGCAATGACAAAGTGCAATGCAAAATTTTGCATTGCCATTGCAATTTTTTGTGAATCTACCCCCAGTCTGTCATTTCATCATGCCACCACCCTTTCTGTAAAGAAGTGCCTACTGGCAACCTTCGTGTACCTCCCCCTGATAATTTGTAGTTGTGCCAATGGTGTTTCTGTTTTCACTTTTGCAAAACAGATCCCCTATGTTAATCTTGTTATTGCCTTTAAGGTACAGTATTTGAAGATCTCAACCATGTCCCCACTCTCTTTTTTCTCCTCCAGTGAGTACATGTGCAGTTTCACCAACCTCTGTTCATATAGGATATCCTGCTGACCCTGAATCATCTTGGTAGCCATCCTCTTTATTGCCCCCATCTGGTTTATGTCTTTCTTAAGGCAGGGTTCTCAGTACTGCACTCAGTACTCCAGATGCAGATGCACCATGGATCTGTACAAGGGCAGAATGACATCTTTCCTCCTGCTGGAGATCCACCTTGAAATGCATCCCAGCATCCCATTTGCCCATCATCTTTTTGTATTGTACTGACAATTTCAGGTCACTTGTAACTGCTACCTCCAGGTCTTTCTCCTTCTCCTTCTTCTCCAAGACTGTGACTTTCATCCCCACAAGACTGTACTTGTCCATGAGGTTCTTACACCCTGGCCCGGATATTCAAAAGGGTTGCACATGGTGCAACAGTGTTGCACCATGCACAACCCACTGATGCACCCTGGCACGATATTCAAATGGGGACTGTGCCTGGCACAAATCCCAATGTGCTGGAGCGCATCAGTAATGTATGTGGCGCAGGTAGAGGGGACGTGCCCATGCATACTCTGCACATCCTGATATTCAGCCTGGGATGTGCTGAGTCCATGCATGCGTAATCCCTACTTGCGCTGCATGCAAGTGAGCCCCCCCAAAAAAGGAACAATGGCTGGCCACCTACAGGTGAGCTGCCGTATTGCAGGGCACAACATGGCAGCTGCCACCTATGGGTGGCCACCCGAGCTCCGGCTGCACCTCCATGGCGGTGCTCCCCCATGCCCGATCTTGGGCATCTGTGTAAATAAATAACGTCCTATATTCCTGGTGGCCCAGTGGACCACTCGCAGCCTGATCACGGGCTTAAGTATAAATAAATTCAAGTCCTAAATCCCTGGTGGTCCAGTGGACCACTCGCAGCCTGATCGCAGGCTTAAGTATATATAAAAGCATGTCCTATATCCCTATATCCCTGGTGGTCCAGTGGACTGCTCACAGCCCAATTGCAGGCATTTGTATTAAAGAAATGAAGTCCAATATCCCTGGTGGTCCAGTAGTACCCCCCTTCCCACCCACCCACTGAGCCCCACCACCCCGCTCCCCCCTCGGTCAGTGGCGGGTGGCAGCACCCCTCCAGCCTGCTGCCCCACCACCTTCCGACTGACACTATAGGTAGGGCTGTATGCCCATTGGTCCACAGCGTGAGCCAATGGGCGTGCAGCCTATACCATACTACACAGTCCAGATATGTGAATGGATCCTCTTTAAGCAACAGTGAATTCCTTCTCTTCCTCCTTTTATCATTCTGCTTGAGGCAGTATGCGGTGACTGCTTTAACCCTCTCCCTAATTACATCCCATGTATTCTCCACACCTGTGTCTTATCTAGCATCATCCCCATGTGCACAAAATGATGTCTGAAGTCAAGAACACGTTTTCATGTTCAGCACTTCACATCCCATGTCCACCTGAAACCACACTGATTGGCGGTCACTCTCTTCCAGGGGCTTAGTGACCCTGATGCATTTGACGTGATTCCTGTTCATCAAAACTAGGACCAGATGGCATGATACCTAATTAGCTTCATCACCCCCTTGTGTCTGAAAACCAGCCTGGAATGCATCTAGAATTACTTGGCTCCTGCTGCTGATGGCCTGTAGGATGTTGCAGTCCACACCGGACATGCTAAAATCTCCCACTGTTACTACTTTTCCAATTAAATAGCCTTTTTGTCTCATCCTGCAGCTCCCTGCTTGTGTTTTCTTTTCTGATTTGGTTGATACACAATCCCTACTCTTATTTTCTTCTCCACCCCTGGCTGCAGCTGTACCCATTGTCTCTCTATACTCTCCCCCAATGTTCTTCCTTGTGACCTTTATCCCCTTCCTAACATAGATTGCCACCCTCCCCATCCCTACCTTTTGTTCTGTCCTTATAGAGGCTGTATCCAGGAATAGACCAATCCCAGTCATGGTTTGGTTTTCCCAGGTGTTGGTGACTGACACAAGATCTGCTTAGTCCTCCATCATCATGACCCAGGGGTCATTCATTTTGTTTACCAAACTCCTGGCATTAATGGATGTCACTCTCCACATCCCATGTTTTTCACCTCCCTCTCACTTACTGGCCCCCTTTCCTCTGGTTGCCCTACTAGCTTTGCCCCCACCCTTCTTTTTTCCTCCCTTTCCTCCTATTCCTCCTCCACTGTATTCACTCTTTCCCTATCCCCTCCTCCTCCTTTCCCATTTTACTTACTGTCCCCTCTACTTGGGAGAAGTCTTCCTGCTGCCTCCTGCTGTGAAACCTGTGTTCTGCACCCCCAAGTTGTCTTCCCTCCACTCAGTTTAAATTCAGGCTGTCTCTGATGTACTCCTCTGGCCTGTTACATAGTATTCTAGTTCCCCCACCCTCCTCTGAGGTGTAGCCTATCTGGGAAGTACAAGGCTGTTGCAGAACACACCACTTCACCCATGATAAATATCACCCCCTGCAGTCGCAGTCCACGTTGTTGAACTGTGTTGCTCAGAATACAGCTTTCTGAGCCATGAGTCTCTCCTCCATATAAAAGCCAAAGCTCCAACATATGGAAATGTCTATGATTAAGCAATCTGAGGAACATTTTGCTTCTGCTGGTAGTGTCAATGGAGCTCAGTGCATTTGGATGATTGATGGAACATTGAATAATATGCTATTCAGTATCAAAAGTTTCTTTTAACTGTGCATGTCTGCCATGCACATGACTCACCACCAGATTCAGTGCATATGCAAAACAAGATGCATGATTACAATCACTGTCATTCATCACCTTCAGCATATCAGCACTATTGTCCATTATAAAGATGACCACATTCAGATCATGAGGGTATTATATCCAAATGTCAAGCAGTGAATGGAAGAACTGAATATTGTTTTGTCACTGTGCATCCCCCTCTATTACTGTCACATTAACTAAGGTGCTTCCTAAATTGCTGTGCCTCTGTGAGGCTTTTTGCTTTATTAAAACTAATAGTGGGTGGTAGTGGAACATGAATGGTAGTGGTGCTTGATGCAAAGAAAACTAAATAAGAAATGACACTCAGGAAGCTTTGAGTTGCACTATTGCTTCACATATCACAAGTGTAATGCACATGGCCCCCTCTGCCTCCTTCAGAAGTGCTTCTATTTGAATGCATACTTCCTCATACATAGTATGGATAACATGCAGAGAAAACATGAATCATGAAGGTGGGTTGTACTGGGCAATTCTTCCTCCTAGAGTTTTTAAAAGTCAGTGTCTAAAACCATAGGAAACAGCTTACAGTCAAAGGGCCACCATCTCATCGATGAGTTGTGTGATTCGTATAAAACTGGAGTGATTATGGAACAGATTGATGTGGGCCTTGTATGTCTCTGGCAATGTAATTTATTTCATTACACATACAGCTAGTGTTGGTGGGGCAGCTGCTGTGCTGGACTCTGGCGGGACTGGGATGAACTCCTTCTGAAGCACTGGCAGTTGAGGATGCATCTGTTTGGGGCTGCCACTGTGGCTTGATTACTTGAATAAATCATTCTAACCCCTCTCCCATACCTGACTGTCCCTGCTAGCCCTCGGTCTGAGTAGGGAATGAGTTTAACTGTTTGGAGGATTTCATGATTATATTTTAAATGATTGGCCAGAGAACTTGTTCCAAAGTTCAGGTAGACTGTCTCCAATAGATCTTTTCAACACATTGTTTGCATTCCGTGAGCTTGTGGTGCTATCTGAAAAATATTCCCACACTGAAGAAAATTTATTGTGCTTTTTAGTGACAACAGTCTGGGGTACTTCAGAAGGAATTGGAAAAAGGGTAGCCACTGTGAGATTTTTAGGGCCCTGTGGAATGATGTTACTGGGGATAAGCAGCAGCAGGTGGTACAGTATGGCGCTGAGGAGGCTGGGGCTTGACTTTAGATTTACCTAACAGAGAAGCTTTCTTACTTTTCTCCTCTGTGTTATCTTTTTAAATTTTGTCATCTGCTCCCATGATGGCCCCCACTCCTTGGTATAACACTTATCACAATTAGTCAATGTTGTAACCAATATCACACTTTCAAACTCCTCTTGTTCTTATCCTCCTCTTGTTTATGTGCTTCCCTATGCCTCTCTTCCTCTAATGCTGCTTCCTCCTGCTTCTCCTAATCCTCTCACTGTTTTTTGGTAAGGAACTAGGTAGTAACTGGGCAGACTAGATGGACCAAGAGTCTTTTTCTAGCCATAAACATCTATGTTTCTACTTCTACATCTCCTCTCCTCTCCTCTCTCTCTCTCTCTCTCTCTCTCTCATGCTTCTTCCACCTGATTCTGCTCTCTTACTTCTCCCTGCTCTTTCTCCTTCTCCTTCTCCTCTCATGGAATTGCTTCCCCAAACCCTTCCCAAGTTCCTCTCATGCTGAACCCCTCTACCTTCTCTGCTTCAACTTCTGTCCCCTGCCCCTCTGACAGTTCCGTTTCTATATTCTCCACCTAAGTGGTGTGTTTCCTTAAAAGCAGTTTTGGTGCTACCTGCTTAATTTTGTACAACTGTGGTATTTCTATACTTCATTTTCCTCTCTTGAAGAATGATAATTGTTCCTCTGCTGATAGGAATACAGTAGTGTCTGTACCAGAGCTAGACTCAGAGTTAACTTCCTCATGCACAGAATGAATGAGCAGCACTGGGATATTGCATGATAAGGGGGTGGCACGTTATGGTGGTTCACAATGAACCAGCAATTATCATCACCCATGCACAGGTGACTCTGGCAGGTATTGTCATGTTGTTCATATGAGACCAATGAGGGAGTGCTTGGTTTTACATTCATGGATGGATATTTTCTATCTCATTCTCATGTAGGGAAAATGGAACTGGAACTGGCAGCACTTGGTGTAGGAGAAGGAACCCAGTGTGCTCTAAATTGCTCAAAGTGGTGTCATAAGATCCACTCAAAGACCTGGAAAGGTTGCTTGAACTGGGAGTGGAATCAGTGGACTTCTGTGGACAACTGAACTGAGTCTTCTTTGATCATACTGTTACACACCCAACCAAGTGCTGACAACACCATGACTCCAAGTTCTACCATGTCTACCTCCACTACCACCAGTTGAAGAAGTTGTACTTGGAACTGGCATGGCAGAGCCTTCATCTGGATCTTTCCATTCCTAGTATCTCTTTCACTTCCTGTTTTTTCTTCATGTTTTCAATATGACACAGCAGACAGCACTACTATGCAGCATGACACATGCAAACTATGATGACACACTGTAATAATATGTATGCTGAAGATTAGAGAACCAAATGACATGGGGCATAAGGGAGACAATGAGTGAGAGGGAGACCACTCACCCATTCTGACAGACTCTACTGAGTGACATTAAGTCAAGGGCCTAATGCACTCTCCAGTCTCACATAGCAGCCTACTTCACTATTACTCATGGTTCGCTTCACTATCTCACACATACAGGGAAAAATAAAGACAAAAATAAAGATAAAAGTTAAATGTAAACTAAACTTCCCTCACTTCCCCTGATGTGTCCTTTTCATCATCTTGACTGACCCTGAGTCCTTGCCCTGCTACAGGCTGCATCTACAGCAAGCACAAACTGTACTGTACTCTACCCTGTATAGCCGCATGTGAATTACTGGCCATCTCTGAGGAGAAATTTCATTTAACTGCTATTTACTAGCTAACTATAATACTAATAAATAATTCTCTGATGATAACAAAGATTTTTGGATCACAAATAAGTCTTTCTCCAATTAACTGAAGAGGTGTCAGTAACGACATCCTTCTTTGCCAAGAGAGATCTGGAAATGGGCCTCAGGCATGTGCAGCATAAGTAGATCATGATCTTCAGTGTCGCTCATTGGCTACGCTAGGCCATGTGGCAGGTATGAGCTCCGTATGTGATCCCTGTAAAACATACTATGTCATGGCGCTGAAGTGCTGAAGGGAACTGCAGAAACTTTGGACCCCTTATCAGAGTCAAAAGTGTAAGATTTCACTAGGTCTGCTGTGCTCAACTTTATTACTGGCTCACCCACAGCTGAAGATGAAAAATAAACAAACATATAAGTACTGCTGCTTTAAAAAAAACTAAATATAGTGTATTCTTTCCTTTTTCCTAAAATTTCACATTATTATCATTCCATGATTGGGAGACTTGGGCTTCTCATTCCCTCTAGCCAGCTGGGTGGAGTGTCATGTTGCCTTGAAAGCCAACCCCAGTGTTGCTCCTTTATCACTCAACATAGATTGCTCACTTATGTACTGAACAGAAAGCACCTTCTCCCTGGACAGTACCCACTTGCCATGTATGACATCAGTAGTTTTCCCAGTCTGATGAACAAGGACCTTACATTCTCTCTCAAGTTCATCACTCTTTAATCAGTCACATATCCTCTTACTTGAGAAAAGTAGGACACTAGGATATCAATTTTCCCCCACTTTAGTGTTTTGTAAATTGGTAAAGAAAGACATTGAGCATGTAGTCTGTGTGATGTGCTCTTATAAAAATTCTGCTTTTGATTTTCAACACATTATTACATATGTGCTAGGTATAAACTGGCAAGCGTTTAGGTCTATCACACCTTTGCAATATGTTGCAAGATTAGAGATGTGTGGAATTGGCAAACTTTGCTAAGTGAAATCATTTGCAAAGTTCATCAAATTCACAAAGTGCCAAGTGCCAACTTCACAAAGCTTCTCACAAGGGAAGTGGCACTTTTTCAGAAGTTATACAAATTCATTGGCAAAGTTGCAACCTCACCTTAACTTCGCCTGAAAACGTGTCCTTTCCCAAGGAAAACGCAATGCAAAGTTGACAGTTTATAATGTTATTTGTTAAGGCAAATTTCAAAACTTTACCAGAACTTCACTTGTAAATAAAAATTTCACAACATCTCTAGACAAGATTCAATAATGGGATACTGCTGTATTTTATTTCTACTTATAAGAATGAATGAAAGTATCACAGACAAATTGGGTGTGACAATTAAATGTTCCTATTCCTCTACAGGGTATGTGGTATTTATTGCAGCACTCAAATCCACCTGACCAGACTAGACCCCTTCCATTCACTCTGCCACTTAGCTGTGGACTTCTCCCTGTACACTGCAGCATGTATCTCAGCTTATTGCATGACAAGAGGGATTAACAACAAATGAAATTGCCTTGTCTCCAATATTAATTTGGCGTAGAATGCTGCAGTATTGTGTTTGCATCATGGTAAGCTCCACTGTACCTATTACATTTCCCTTTATTCTAACCTCTCTCCTTTCTCTTGAGAAAGACACCTCCCTCACTCAGTATACCTCATTTGAAGACTGTAGTTTGATTCCTTTCATGTCTGCCTCAGCTCCTACTCTACAGAACCTTCTCATTACCCTCAGCTTGGTCTCTTCATCATTCTAACCCCTGCTGTCTCTGTCTCTCTCTCTCTCTCTCTTCTGCTCCAAAATGTCTTCTGGGTGGGTACTATCTCCTACAGGCTCCCTTGTCAATGGTCTAATCCCCTACTTTCTCTAGTACTTCTCCCCCTCTTCCCTAAAGCTATAATCTATCTCAGTGTAACTGCAGGTTAATGGAGTAGTCTGTGTCAGGTACATTTAATACACATTGCTAATTTAAAGTTTAAATCCATATCTGTGCTCTGTGCTTTAGCTAGTGTAGCTTTAATTTGCAGGGTTGTTTTGTATTATGCCTAAATCTTACAGCTACACCCTACCTGGGTGACCTCTACAAGGTAGTTTTTTTTTCTCCCTGTTTTTTGTGCTTCTTCCAGATACCCCTTATCTGGGTGAGCACTATTAGTTAAATTAATCATCTGTTCAGTGCAGGTCTCTATGGGTATGGGGTTCAAAAGGGAGGCAGTCAGCTTTGGCAGCTGTAGGGAGTTCTTCTCTAGAGAAATGCTCCGGGAGGGGTACTGCCCCATCTGCTGAACCATGGCAAAGAGCCATACTCAGCTGGTGGCTGCAAGGGTGGAAATGTCTCAGATGTGTCACCAGCACAGCGGGAGCTCAACCCCCACTACCCAAGGGACCCATTGGTCCAAGGTGGAAAGTGACAGGGAAGGGGAGGAAGCAGGGGTAGCCATAAGAAGGTTGCCTAGCTCCTCACCATCCAAATTGGGAATCACTTTGTACCCCTAGAGAAGGTTCAAACACCTGACTCCACTTGGGGAGATGCTAAGTTAGTTGATGGGAAAGGGCAGAATAGCATGATATCACCCAAGGGGAACAAGTTTACCAGGAGAATATTAGTGGTTGGAGACTCAGTGATTAAAGGGATAGAGAGAGTGGTGGAGGGGGTTTGGATGGGAGGGGGATGGTCCAGTGCCTTCCTGGGGCATCTTACATCAGAGATTTAGACAGGATAGGAACAATGGTGTAGAAGGAGCAGGGGGTGGAGGTCCACCTCGGTACCAATAAGCTGGTGAATCAGTCAATGGAGATGGTGAAGCAGATCTTCTGTAGACTGGGGATAGATTGGTGATATACTCAGCCTCCCTGGCCCTTTATGAAGTCCTCTATGTGTGGGGGAAGGAGGGGAAGCAGGATAAAATAAGGAGTTATGTACTAGAGGAGTTTAATCAATGGCTTAAGGTGTGGTGTCATGAAAAAGGTTCTACTGTGTGGGGATTTCAGGGACTTTTTGGTGCAGGAGGCTCTTCGAGGGTGATGGACTTCAACTTTCAAGAGAAAGGGCCTGCACCCTGGGACAAAAGTGTGATGTCTATATCAGACATTTAAATTCACTGCATGGAAGACTGGGTCTAGGGGAACCATGATGGCAGGTGAGAGGAAGAGGATCTAACTAGTACTCCCCCACATCTGAGAGCTTGTAGCAGCACAGTGGGTACAAACAGAGCTGTTACCCTAACTGGACTACATGAAGGGACATTAAAGAGGGTGAATGAAAAGGCTGCAAGTACCAAGAAAAACAAGGGGATGAGGGACAAGAAAAGCACAAGGGTAGTGGGAAAGTACTATCAGGAGTTAGATGGAAGAGGGTATGCCTTAATGTCAGAAACTTAGGTAACAAAATCAGTGAGCTCCAGGTGCTGATGGCAGTCACTGAGGTGGATCTTGTGGCTATCATGGAAACTGGAAACTGACAGTCTCTGGGTACTCAGTGTTCAAGAGGGATGGAGGAACAGTTATAGGGTGAAGAGTAGTCCTTTTTGTCAAAGATGGCATTGAGGTGGCAGATGATGGGTGCATCAGGGGGTAGTAATTGGGAGACAGAGTTGCTGTGGGTGCAACTCACAGCAGCCTCAGGCAAGAAACTGTGCTTGGAGGTAATCTACAGACTTCTGGGGAAGGGTGATGAAAGGGACAGAGAGCACAGGGATGAATGTAAAAGAGGGATAGCAAAGGGGGAAGCAATGATGATGGGTGATCTGAACCTGCCAGACATCGACTGGGATTTTCTAGTGGTCATGAGCACCAGAAGTAAAGCCTTGCTAAACATGGTCCAAAACTGTCCACTGGTATAGCTGGTTAAAGAACCCAGCAGGCAGACCACAATTCTCTATGTAGTGCTCACCAACATGGAGGCAGTAGGAGTTGCAGGAGTAAGAGAGCCACTGCACAACAATGACTATAACTCCATTTGGTTTTACCTGGCCCTTGGGTCTGGTAAACTGCAGTTAAGAGCCAAAAGTCCTTGATTTTAGATGGGTGGAGTTCAATAAGCTCTGGAAGTTGGTCAGGGATAAGTTAATATGGGTGGATGATATAAGTGGGGTGGAAGAGAGATGGGGCAATTAAGGGGGGACATTCTTGAGGTGCCTAAGGTATATAGAAGAATGGTAACCAAAAAGAACAGGTTCAAGAGACTGGTATGGTTCTTGGCAAGAGTCAGGGAAGCAGTGAAGGCCAAGAAAAAGGCCTTCTACTGTACAAGTATAAAGAAAAACGGGGAAAATGAATGGGGAGAATACATATTAAAAGATAGGGAGGCAAACAGTGAGGTTAGGGAGGCAAAAGCAGATACAGGAGCTATGTATTATTGAGGGGATTAAGAATGGAGAAAAACAATTCTTCAGATATACTATTAGAGAAAAAAGGAAGAAAGGAAGGGGGATTATAAAGTTAGTTGAGTGGGGTAGAGTGATAAGGGAAGACAGGCAAAAGGCTGCCATCCTTAATCATTGCTTTTGCTCACTTTTGACTAGGGAGGATGATTGGCCCTTACTGGAGAGTAGCATCAAAGTGGCAACAGAGGGGTCCTGGAGATGAGGCAGACAAAACAGTATTTATAAGCAAAAGAGTCCTAAAAGGGCTGGCAGCCCTAAAGATAGATAAGGTCTCAGGACCAGACAGGTTGCATCCCAAGATACTCAGGGAATTGGTAGTAGAACTAGCTTTAGTCCTGGTATTCAACAACACATTGAAAATGGGGTAGTTCAAAAGGATTACAGGATGGTGGAAGTAGTTCAGTGCCATGGAGGGCTGGGGGGCAAAGGAACAAACAAGAAACTACAGATCTGATAGTCTTACCTCTATTGTAGGCAAGGATAACAACATGAATGGAGATTTTAAGAAGTGGAACTAGTGCAGTTATATGTTAAGGAAAACTGTAAACAAACAGTGGAGTTTACTGAAATCAAAATTGCTAAAACTGAGAGAAAACCACATATTAAAAAAGGCCATGTACAACAAGAAGTTTATGAAACCAGTATGGCTAACAGATACAAAAAGAAATAAAGGAAAAAAATTAAAGCCTACAGGCAGTAGAACATGGAAGGCATAAGGGAAGCTGGAACAGGTACAGGGGGAGGGAAAAAAGTGTAAGAAACATAATGAGTGAAAGGAAAGGATAAGAAAAGCATTTCACAACAGGAAATAATGAAAATTCAAAATAATTTTATTTGGAAGGCAAAAAACTAACAATGCAGTAGGTACACTAAAAGTGGAAGGGTGTGAGAAATAATCAGAGACCAACAGAAGATGGGGGCAGAGGTGTTGAATAAGTACTTCTGTCCAGTTTATGGAGCAAAGGACACAGCTGAGGATGGTATTAGAGAGCCAAGAAAAGAACAATGGAATCAGGGGGAATGTTCACCAGTACAAAGTTACTTGATAAACTGTTGGATATAATGGTAAACACATCAGCAGGACCTAATGATATTCACCAGAGAGTTGTAAAAGAACTGGCAGAAGAATTAGAAGAACCATTAAATAACTTCTATATAAGTTCAGTAGAGACAGGGAAAGTACAAGGTGACTGAAGGGAGGCTTCAGTTTGAGATGGGGTAAAGAGACAGCCAGATAATTATAGAAGAGCAAGCCTGACTGCTGTCTTATGCAAGAGTATGGAATCTTTCATATGAGAAAAGCAGCAGAGGAGCTAAACGCAGGTACAAAGCTGAAACAATATGGCTTCAAAAAAGGAAATTCATGCCTAACTACCTCATCAGTAAGCTTCCTATCCTACGTACTTTAGTGCTTTGCTGCTCATTTCACTGGAGACTGAGTTTATATCTTTTTTGCAAATGTAAATTCTATCTTGACAGTGTCACTATGATTATTACCTCTGCGGTTTATAAGTGAATGTAAATTTCTGTATTTATTGTGTATTGCTATGTTTATTACCTCTGCTGTTCCCTGTTCCATTCCCCCCCAGGCCTCAAATGGAAAGAAGTCCTCCTGGTAAAATATGTTTAAAATAAAAAAGAAAATAAAATTATCTTTTTATGACCCAGATATAAAAAACTTGGATGGGGCATACCAGTAAATATTATTTTCTTATATTTCAAGCAGAGTGTTTAATACGATATCACACAGAATGTTGATTAATAAGCTTAACAGACTGGGGATTAGGAAGAAGTTAATACACTAGATCAGCAGTTGGTTAACCACTATAGAAAGAAACAGGGTGAGAATAAATGATTTTGAATCTGAAGAGGGTGATGAAACATGCATAATGCCCCAGGGACTGGTGCTGGTTCCACTGTTGAGATGAATGAAACAGCAGCAAATTGAGTTACCAAAATTGTGGATGGCACCAAACTAGGTGGAGTAGCAGGTAAAGACGAAAGTATTGGAAGCATCTAGGGGGCCTAAATGATACAGCAGAGTGGGCAAACAGGTGGGATACTATGTTTAATTATGGGAAGTGTACAGTGCTACATTTAGGAAAGAAAAATAGGAGAGTGAGATACAGTACTATTTAAATGATGTTGAAGTAAGGCAGACTGATGAAGAGAGGCTTGGGTATTATAATTAGGGGACTGGGAAAGGGGAAATTGTTTAACCAGGAAAAGCACACTAAGCCAGAGCTTGTTTCCAGGTGCAGCCTGGAATCACACGGATGTTAAGTGCTTTGCTTAGGGTAACACAGTATTTAAGTGGGGGTTGATGGGATTCAAATCCATGTATACAGGTTTACAGCTCAGTAGCCTTAACCTCTTTGCTATACTGCTTCCTAATTATAGCAGATTTCAAAGATGAGCTCCAATGTGCAATAGCTTCAAAAAAGGCAGCTCAAATAGTAGGCTGCATAAAGAAACACTTTGAAAGCAGATCCAGGGAAGATCTGGCACCACAGTCTAAAGCATATTTGAGTCTACAGTTGGACTTGAGTACTGCTGCCCATTCTGGAATCCATATCACAAGAAGCATATACAGTAGATACTGTAGATAAGAAAGAGTCCAAAGAGGAACCATTAGATTACTGATAGGAAGAGACACTGCAGAAAACAGTTATCTTCAACATGTTTAGCTTCAAGCATAAATAGATAAGAGGAGATTTACTGCAATATGCTGTACAGTTTTTTTACATCATGATGTAGGCTCCCCCTCAGCCCCAGCTTGTTTCCTCAGCTGGAAACTGCCTCCCCCAAGACTTACAGGCCATGAAGACCCCAACAGATAACTCCATTTTGTGGGTGCCAGGGGAGTGTAATCCTCCCCTGGTGTCTATATCCAGAGTTTGTCCTTGCTTGGTTGGCAGAACAGGCCAGAGCTAGTGAGCTAGGCATCATATTGCCTGCTCCATTTTCCATTTTCTGTCTCCTTACCTAACTGCAAGTAATGACGCAGATGATTGTGTAAGTGGAGGTGTACATATGCTGGCCACCAGCCACCGCAGTTGTTGTCACACCACTGCCTTTCCACTACACCTCTACATGGTGGCTGTGTAGCAGTGGTTTGAGTACTCCCTTCCCAGGAGAGGAAAGCAGTCATCGTCTCTCCTCCTAGCTGAGTTCTGTGTGACCTGAGTCCATTTTTAAACCTGGAACAGCAGCATAGTGGACAGTAGATCCACTGATCAGCCAATGAGTATGCCTGCTGTATAGTTTTTTTATAAGATCCCAAATTATGTGAGGATCTGGGGCTGAAAACAAGACAAAATGAAGTATCACAAAGGGCATAGTAAGCCTCTGCAAAGGAAAATATTCAGAGGGGCAGGAGGAAATACTACTTCTCACAAACTGCGGTAGGTGTATGAAATTCATTCCTTAGTCATGTAGTAAAGTCAGAATGGTAGGCAAAAGTTTAAGATAAGATTGAATACAGATGTACAGGATGTGAAAATAAACATACTACCACAGAGAAATGGGAGGATGGTCTCAACAGGTGACTAGTCTTTCTTCGTCCTACCAATCCTATGTTCACATGTTTCTCAAGGCCACAATTAAACATTTCTCACAGGTTTCATATATCAGTCCACAGCACAACAAGGGTTAAATGCAATGCTGTGTAGGTTTGCCATGCCATTTTAGAACAAAAATGCAACCTTCACATATTTTTTATTAAACTCTAGGGTTACAAATACGTTTGAGCAGGAACTGCTCATTTACAAAGGTTCCACGTCAAAGGGTGTAAGGTAACATATATACAAAGGTCAACAATGGTTACAGTCTTAAAAACACAAATATGTCTAAGCATTTATTATACAGGCAAAAATGGAGAGAGACAACATAAGCCAGCCTCAGACAAGTTTCAGAGTGAACAGTATATAGTTAGTATAGGGTAGGAGGGAATCAGGAAGAAGTAGGCTGGCTAAAGGGCCATTGTCAGTGGGTAGAGGTGGGTGGCAAAAGTACAAGGTGGATGAGCTGGAGGTCCCCATATCTGAAAGTGAAATTAGAGAGGGAGGGGTGGGTGGGTGAGGCAGTGTGGTGTGGGGGGTAAGGGGTGAGAGTGGGGAAACTGGTGCCAAAAAAGTGGAGCTCTAAGGGAGGTTACAGGTCACCTTCGACTAGGGTAAAATGAGGAGGCAGTTACTAAGGAGAGGCAGTCATATTGAGTGGTAGAGGCAAGGAATAGTCAGAGTTGCCTTTTAAAGGGACCAAGCATCGCAGTTGTAAGTGTTTCTTTGTTAAGGGTATTGTACCATTGAGGAGCCCTGTGCATGAATGACCTCTGACCCATTGTGGTCCGGCATCTGGGGACCTGGAAGGTTTGATATAGAGCACTGCGTGTAAGCTAGGTACCGCTGTAGGCAGTAAGGAGCTTTGCTGCTCCTGATGGCATGAGCGTGAGGAGAACTTTTTTGTTTAAAAATATAGGGATGCCAGTTATAAATGAATTAATAGATAATATATTTTTTGTAAAATTTGTTTTCAGATTATTCCTCTTCCTCCTTCTCTTCCCAATCATGATTAGTCACAGTACTTGTGGATAAGATTTTTTCCATTTTTTGGAACCCCCTTGTTATTTTATTACCAATAGAACTCTGGCTTTCTACCTGACCTTTACATACCCAGGCCCCTAGCTATATTCACTCTTGTTAATATTGAAACTACCTGCTCTACAAGCCCACTTTGGCAGAGCAAGTTTAATTGATCCTACAGTAGCTTTAGTAGTCGTCGTCTGTCTAGATTATCGACCTGAACATTATCAGGTACAACTTTTAACAAAATTCAGTGTATTCATGTAGTCTTATGTTTGTGCCCTGTAGCCCACCCTGGTACTCTTGCATATTTGTATTCGTTTTCATTTGCTTTGGTTTGGCAGTGCAGTTCCACAGCATGTTATGATAGTTAATATGAAAGAGGAAAGCATGACTTTTAAAAATAGACCCATAAGTAAGTTGACTTTCTTGCTTCCCTCTTTTGGGCATATCCAGTACATGGTAAAGACATTTTGAAGGATGTTACCACAAGAGCATGCAGACACAGATACAATGCATGCATACATAACAGTCTGTTCTACACTGGCCCCTTTACCTTATGCACCCCCTGTCTGAGGACATAGCTCATATACAACTGGTTTGACAAGGAAATCTGAGCTTTGGTGTAAAGAAATTGGAAATAATGCCCAAACACCATGAGAACTGCAGGTATTGATGAGAAGTCTGTATTGTACCATAAGGCACCATAAAGCAGATGTAACCTGTCAGCATGGTGCACAGAAGAATTTCATTATAGCTGGCATGTAAATTGGGTCCTGCTGGCACTTACTGCTGCTAGGAAGTACAACTAAAAGCAACTGATTTGTACTTGCATGACATTGCTGTCTAGACAGCAACATGCACTCATGTTAAAATTAGATCAAGGGATTCTTAGTTTTATGAACTAGTGTTATTATCCCCTTTACCCATTTTCCCACCAGCTACCTTGATTGTCCAGGCCACTGTGGCTTCACTTTTAGCACAAACTGGGAAGGCTGTCAAGTGGCTGACTTTGCAGTTCATATAAATGCCACTCTGGGGTTGGCTCTTTTCCACCTATGCAATATGATTAGCCATCTCCAAAATGAATGGCACAGTGTGCTTATGCATATGTAAGCAATAATCCACAACAAGGGGTACAGTAGGACAGAACTTACAACACACCTTAAGTGGGTTGTGATGCATGAGGTGCTACTGCCACTTTTCAACCACCTTGGAAGTGTGCTAAGGTCTAAATTACTACACACACACGCGCGCGAGCGCACACACACACACACACACACACAAACACAAACACAAACACACTGAAGTGGGTTATTACACTTATAAAAATGGCTTATTTAGGCAGAAATGGCTGATTAAGATGCTTTATAAGTAAACAAAACAAACTGATTTGATTGATAGCTAGCCATGCAGTAAGGCAAATCTTAATTCACGTTTATTTAAAGTGGTTCAGCCAGTCAAGGCCTTCCTTGTCTCCCTGCCATTTTATGTTACAATAATAAAATGGGTTTTAAAAATTAAGAAACCTTATTAGCTTAGGACAATCTTTACCCACACTGTTATATCAGCAGAACAGCATAGGGTAAAGATCTATCAGACTCTTCACAATAAAATCAATACTAACCACACATTCCTGATTGCTGTGATAAACATGGCTACAACATAACTACTAGAGTTTTAATTGCTGGTGCTTCTTTGATGATCATGAAAAATCCCCCTCCTAGCCTAACCTGATTACTAGGCCTCCATATCTGCATTTTGATGTGTGTGTGTGTGCATGTGTGTAAAACATTCTTTCAGTAGAACTGAGCAGTGATTTAAATTCATGTGTTCTACCAATAGTTAACTTTTCATCTATTGAATGTAGGAACAAAAAGAAAAAGGGTGGGGAAAAGAGGAAGTAATAAAGAAGGAGGAAAGGTAGGGAAGCAGATTAATGTGGTAGGCTAGGGAAAATAGAGGGTTTATGAACTAATTTAAAATAATTGCATTTATGGGTCATAGTATTTGAAACTAAGACATCATGCCAATATTAGGCTGTGCTAGGACTGAGTTGGTGGGGTGGATGTACCTTTTAAAAAAATGAAAATGTTTAAAATGATTTATTTTGTTCATATTGTCATACC
Organism: Neoceratodus forsteri; assembly: GCA_016271365.2. Taxonomy (NCBI): domain Eukaryota; kingdom Metazoa; phylum Chordata; order Ceratodontiformes; family Ceratodontidae; genus Neoceratodus; species Neoceratodus forsteri. The sequence goes on along the minus strand of CM028131.1, from coordinate 908,370,582 downwards.
CAACACCATTGGACACATTTTATTGTCTCAATAAGTCTATCCAGGCTGTGCATTGTGGTGGGATAATGGCACTTTTTAAGTAATTGAAGGCACTCAGTGATGTCTCACATTTCACATACTACATTAGGTGTGCTGTTATCTCACCAAAATGCACCCCCTGCCACTCAGTGCCAGTGGAGAAGAGGAGCAGGGCTAGGTAAACCCGAAACTACTGAAGAGGTAGTTCTTTTTTTCTCTTTTTATTAAGAAGTCAATTTCAAATAATTGTATACTGTGCTGTGGGAATTGTGCAGGTTTAAGGGGTGAGAGATGGCTTCAAGTGGTGCCATCTAGAGGAGCATCATGTGACTGCTAGCACCAATCAGATGCTAGCAACCCTGTATTTAAATTCCATAGAGCCAGTAACTATGGTGCATGAAAGCTCCCAGAGCATGAGGACCAAACGCAGGATGGTCTTCAGGGGTCACCACAGGGAGTCCGCAGGTCCCCTGAACATCACTTGTTTTGTCATAGAAACAGAAACATAGACTTTGATGGCAGATAAGGACCACTTGGCCCACCCAGTCTTCCCATTTCCCTACGTGATGGATAAGCTTCAGATTCTAATCAACAGCTTACTTCCTCCCAACCCCCACTAGAATTGCCTTATGTCTGTCTCATGCATTCTTGAATTCTCCCACTGTTCCTGACTCCACAACCTCCTCAGGAAGGCTGTTCCATGCATCCAAAACCCTCTTTGTGAAAAAATACTTTCTAACATTACCTCTGAGCCACCCCCCTCTATCTTCAAATTGTGTCCCCTTGTTCTTGCACATCTCTTTTTCTGAAAGATACTACCCTCTTGTACTTTGATAATTCCCTTGAGATACTTAAGAGTTTCTATCATGTCCTCCCTCCCTCTCCTTCCTTTCCTCAAGGTATACATATTAAGATGCTTTAGTCTCTCCTCATATGTCTTCTGGTGCAGACCCTGCACCATTTTGGTTGTCCTCCTCTGAACAGCCTCCACTCTGTCTGTGTCTTTGCAGAGATGGGGTCTCCAGAATTGCATGCAGTACTCTAGATGGGGTGTCACCAACTGTCTGTACAAAGGATAACAGCTTCCTGCTTTCTACTGTCGATGCCTCTCCCTATGTATCCCAGTATCCCCCCAGCCCTCCTTACTGCCTTCTCACATTGCTTGCCCACCTTTAGGTCATCTGATATAATTACTTCTAGGTCTTTTTTGATTTTTGTTGTTATTATCTCACCTCCCCATCTACTCAAAGTGAGGTACCAGTTCCTCACCTGGGGGAGTTCTTGTGGGATTCTTTATTGTTATGATTTGATAGAGGGTCAGTCCTATCCAGAGCATGCTGTAGGTGACTGCTGGCTGTGGGTGGTTGAACTGAGGGCATTTGGGAGGGTAAGTTTAGCAATGTATGACTCAACCAGTATCCTAAATTATTAGTCCCTCTTTGTAAACCCTATCAAGTGCACCCTGAAAGAGGTGTTCCAAGTGAGGGGCTTATGGGTAAGTACTACTATCTGAGGTAAATGAGGGTACTGTTTAAAGAAGAGGAGATTTACTGAAATATGCTGTACAGTTTTTTTTTTGCATCATGATGTAGGCTCCCCCTCAGCCCCAGTGACAAACTGTTTAGTGTTTACAACTTCAGGATTGGGGACGGTAATGGAACTGTATTAGGACCATGGTTTCTAGAGTTACTAAGGGAGGAGTATGATGAATCAAGGCAAGTTTGTGTAGTACAGTATCAAATGCATTTTTGAAATCAAGGAAAGTGACATAGTGCATTGTTGTCCAAAGCAATACTTTAATACCTATACCTATACTGCAATCCTAGTTTATAACTCCAGCTTTTTACTCACTTACCAATATGAACATCCCATTTACACTGAAGACTGAGCCATGAACCTAGATATTTTTAGGACTGGACTGATTGTACTGCCAGTTATTTGGACAAAATTCAGCAAATACAGAGCTTGTATGACCTTTATAGCTAAATGGAATAATATTATTTGTGACTTAGAAGTATTAAGTTCCAACCACTGTTCTGAACACAGCCAGAGGCCCTCTGTAGCACAGTTTGTACTGTATGTGAGTAATCAAATGCACTGATGCATAAAAAAGTGCCATCTGCATAAAGATGATATGAAATTCAAGAATCATTAAAATAAGAAGAGGAAATATTGTTCAAGTAGAATTGAACAAAAGTAGGCTGAACATTGAATACTGAGGTACACCAGAAATAATTGGGGACAACCCTAACTTAATATCTTTTTATATCAACCAACTGCTGTTGTTCTTTGGCAAAATATGTAAACCATCACAAAGCACTAGAGTCCATCCCCAAAGAATTTAATTTGTACAAAAGAACACCATGATCCAATAAGTCAAAAACTTTCAACGAATCAATAAAAATAGCATGAACATGAGTTTTTTTAGTGCTTCTTGTATGTCTCAATTAACTTTGAGTAACACTGTTGTAGTGCTATGCTTTGTCCTAAACCTTACTTTCAATTTATTTAAGATATTTTTATCTAAGAAACCTTTGGATTGTTCACTTACCAGATTTTCAGGTATTTGTGATAAAATTAGTAAAAAGGATATTGGTCTTTAATAATTGGTGATCCACCATATCAACCGGTGTTTGGTTGCTTTCAAAAGCCGTAATAACTGGGTATGAAATCATACCCAGTTATTATACCTTTTCTTGACTCAGGCTTTCCCCACTCTTTCCAAACCACTGCATTGAGAAAGCAACAAGCTGCATGTTGCTCTCAAACTCTCTACTGTACACTGCTTCTCACACTAACCTCTGTTGCAATGAACATTGGGTTATCAGCATACCGGCAGTGGGTAAATTCTGTTGTAAAGTAACCTAAAAACTGGTCATTTTGACCCTGTTCATTACTGTCTTGTTACTTAACTAAACAGCTCCCATAGCAATCTGATAGCCTTCCATGAATGCTGTCAGTCACAACCAAAAGAAAAGACTTTTTCAGAACTAAAATAATCAGGTTCTTCAACTTTGTTTTCTTATAGTGATTTTGAAAGATTTACACATTTAGTTACTCAGCAATGGCAATGAATGCAATCCCCATTCTACTTTCTAATGTTCAAACCATAAAATAAGATAAGCATACATCAGTAGACCAACATATAATCAACAGAAGGGCCCCCACGACAAGCAAGATCTGTACATGTTAGACATATTTTACAATACGCAAACCCACATTGTAGGAAACAAAGTAGGGAAGGAAAATATAAAATAAAACAAGATAAACTACTACTAGCAAATAATATAAAAATAATGATTCAGCAATATTACATAAAAAATAAAATAAGTATACTAAAATAAACCTTAAAAAAAAACAAGAAAAAAACAAAGGTCTTCCATCTGGCCTCCCATGATGGACTCCTACAAGTGAGTCCTAACACTCCTGTGGGAGACACTCACATGTGTGTCACTAGAAGCGGCCCTGCTTTTATATGAAGGCCCAGCCCCTTCTGATGAACCAGACTCCTTTGATTGTGACAGCTGTGGCATTTTGTGTTTTACAGAAACATCTGGAGGGAGACAGGCAATCCTACAGTAGCTCAAGATAGAGCAAAAGACAGTCTTGGCAAATGTAATACAGAACTGACATATCTTATAGTCTGTTTATAGGACGTCACAGGTGGCCCCATTTCTAAGCAGAACTACAGCCCCACACCCTCTGGTGAACTGAGTACCTTTGATCTTGGTGACAGCTGTATTCTAGTCATCACAGGTACAGCTGGGTGGGGGATGTGGGGGACAGGCACTCCCAAAGCAGCACAAGGTGCAAAAGAATATAGTTTTGGCAGATGTAATGCAGGGCTGACATGCCTAACAGTATGTTCACAGGATTTCACAGGTGGGTCCACATTTAAGCAGAACTACAACCCTGCCACACACAGCCAACTGTATGGCTTTGATCTTGGCAGCAGTCCCATTCTGGTCATCACAGGCACAGTTGAGGGGTGGGGGGCAAACAATCCCCGGGAAGTGCAAGGTGCAACAAAAGACAATCTTTGCAGAGATACTACATACATAACTGACATGTGATAGTCTAGTCACAAGGTTTCACATGAGGCACATCTTTTAAGAAAATCTATGCACCTGGCCCCCATGATACACCAGGAGCCTTTGATGTTCGCAGCAGCAGGATACCAATCATTCAGAAACTGCTAGTGTGGAGGGGAGACAGGCACTCCCAGAGTGGCTCAAGGCATAGCAAGAGGCAGTTTCGGCAGATGTAATGCAGGGCTGACACATTTGGTAGTCTGTTTACCAGTAGGGTTCAGTGTGAAGCTAGGCTTTGCTTGATCACTTGCTTCAACTCCTGGTTGAAGGAGTGATGCAGAGAGCATGGATTTAGAGTAGTGGGGGAGTGGAGGCAGTTCCAGAGGGAGAGACGATTATACCAGCAGGGTGGTCACCATCCTACAGCTCAGAGAACTAAGACACTGGGCAAAATGTTTGATGCCTTAATACTGTAGTGGACCATTTAAATTTATTGTGTCGGGATGCTGCAGCTGGAGGAAAATAGGGCATAACTCTAGCCATGGGAGGCCAGGCAAGCATGCCCCCATTCAGAAAAAACATGTAGGTTTCTTGTAGGAAAGAGGGAGTAGGGGCTGGTGGTGTGGCATTAGAATGGAGGCTCTGTTAGCAGGTAAGGTGTACAGACAGTGTGGGAACACTGACACCTTTTATTGGCAGGTGACTAGAATAAATGCCAGGAATCTGAAAAGCAAGAAGGGAGATATAGGGTTCATAGGTTGGTGTATGAGTCAATAGCATTTGCCAATATGACTAGTTATTTTTCAATGGAAGGTTCCACCTAAATATGTATCTAGTTTCCTTTTAAAGGTGTTGATTGTATTGCTATCCACTGTTTCCTCAGGTAATCCATTCCAGTGAGCAACAACCCTCTGCCTTATCCAGGACCCTCTTTTATTTGTTTTATAATTACCACCCTTTAACTGGAGACTGTGAGCTCTAGTATTTCTATTTGTGACCTTTTGATTTAAACCTACACACTCCCATAGATCCTCATTCCCAAAAGATGCATACACAAGACAAAGATCTCCTCTAAGTTTTAGTATTCCAGTGTATACAATCCCAGCTCTTGAAACCTTTCCTCATAGGTCAGGTGTTTCAATGTAGTCACCCTTTTAGTCTCTTGTCTTCCAGACCCTCTCCAAAAGTGCACTGTCCCCTCTATGGTATGGGCTCTAGAACTGGGTACCATACTCCATCAATGGCCTAACCAGGGATCCATATAGTGGCATCAGTATAGAGCTTTCCCGACTGCAAGTATTTCTTAGGATGCAGTTCATCATCCAATTTGCTCTCTTTGTAATCTCTACACTGTGTTGTTTGAATAATAGGTTGTTTGCCACAAGTATTCCCAGATTGTTTTCATATTCAGTGCAGTGTAGTGCATTTCCATTTAATGTGTATTTTGCATGCATGTTTTTCTTTCCAAAGTGCATGACACTGCACTTATCAATATTGAAGGTCATTTTATGGTCAGCTGCCCACTTACCTATTCTGTCTAAGTCTTCCTGAAGTTTTTGTACATTATATATAATATTTACAATAATGCCTATCTTGCTATCACCAGCAAACTTCGCTAACCATGATTTTTTTGATGCTTGTAATGATGATACAAATAGGTTAAATAATGTGGGTCCCAAGACGGAGACCTGTGGCACCCCACTAGTGACCTCACCTCATTTGGACATAAATCTCTTTATACACATACACGTTGTTTTCTTTCATGTAACCTTGTGGCAATCCATCGTATTATGGGTGCTTCTACTTGCAGTCCTTCATGTCTCATTATCAGTTCTTTGTGGGATACCAGATCAAATGCCTTTGTGAGATCCAAATAAACAACATTGACTGGCAACCACTCCCCCAATGCCCTGTTAACTTGTCCAAAGAATTGGATGAGATTTGTCAGGCAAAAGTTGCAAAGGGACATCTGGATATTATAGTGACCACTGAAACACAGGTAACAACCAACCACGATTGGGGCCTCTCAATTCCAGGATACACCATCTTATAAGACAGACAGAGTCATGCGGGGGGGGGTGGAGTGGCTGTGTACATCAATGAGAGTATCAAGGCAGCAGAGGAAATGTCAGTAGGGGTGGATGGAGGGGTTCAAACAATTTAGGTGCAGCCAATAATGGATAGAGGTAAGAACTTCAGATTTCGGGTGGTATAAATACCCCCAAACCAAACAAAAGAAGGAGACAATGTCATCAAGAGAGAAGTTAAGAAAGCGATAGCACTGGGGAATAAGATGCTGACTGGGGATCTGAATCTACCAGATGTACTTAATATATGATCAATATGTTCATTAGCAACATTGGCAAGTTCATCCAGGGCAAGCTGTGTCTCCTAGCAGATGACAAAGCTCTGCAGTAGGTAGATTGTGACAAGCAGATCGGGGAGATGTAGAGGGTTCTACAAAGGCTAGAGTGGAGGTCTAAAGACTGGCAGTTGAAATTTAATGCCAAAAAATCCAAGGTTATGCACCCAGGGGAAAAAAAATAACAGGACAGAGTACTGGATTTGGGGGTTAAACTGAGCACTAAGAATCATCATTAGTGACTCCCTCAAATAATCAAGCCAGTATAGCAAGGCCTATAGTAAGGCTAGTAGGATGCTGGGGTGTATCGGAAGGGGTATTGATAGCAGGAAAAAGGAAGTACTACTTCCTCTATATAGGTCGCAGATGAGGGCACACCTGGAATATTGTGCTCAGTTCTTGAGTCCTCACCTAAGGAATGACTGGGACATGCTGGAAACAGTGCATTGCAGAGTGACCAAGATGATTTAGGGTTAAAAGGGCAGATCTTATAAAGATCATCTGAAGGCACTGAACGTGTGCTCGCTGGAGATAAGGCAAGAGAGGGGAGATATGATAGAGATCTTCAAGTTCCTCAGTGGAATAAATAAGGTGAACTGTGAGGAGCAATTTAGCATGAATATAGAGTCAAGAACCCAAGGTTATGTGTAGAAACTGGCAAGGGGAGTGTTTAAGAGGGATGCAAGGAAGTAGTATTTTACAGAAAGGGTGGTGGAGCTGAGAAATAGTCTGCCAGAAGAGGTAGTGAGTGCCAAAGCCATAAATGGTTTCAAGTATGGCTTAGACAGAATAAAGGATTTGGTGGTTGCTCAGGTTGGTAGCAGTAGGGAGGGGAGCAAGGGTGTGGGCCAGGAGGGATAAAACCCTGCATGGACAATGCATTCTGGGGAAGATAGGGAACTCTAGGCAGACTGCATTGACCTGTGATCTTTATTGTCATCTTTGTCTATGTTTCTGTGTGGACTGGAGTATACAACCCATCATTGTGGTCTTTACTGCTCCCCCAACTTCCTTCCCCTCCACAATCAGCGAGTTTTACACGGTGCCAAGTTCATCTCTAAATTCTGGCTTGGTTCGCTCCCCTCATACATCTCCTCCTCTATTGGTACCCCTTCCCCCTCTCTCTGTTCCCTGAGATCCCTTGCTGACACTCGTACCCTTTCTATACCTGGCAGAACCACATCCTCTGGCCAGGAAGTCTTCTCGTATCACCTGCTTAAACTGTGGAATTCTCTGCCTCCTCAAATCCACTTTTCCTCCTCCCTTTTTTCTCTTACCTCTGCACTACACAACTATCTCACTCCTTGCTGCACCTGCTTCTGACCCCTTCTTACCTAACTCCTTTCTTACTTTCTCTCCTGCCCCGTTACCTCATGCACTTACCTTACCCTTCATGGGCTAGCACTTAACCTCGAGACATGCTCACTTATGTGGAAGGCTACTGCCACTGCTGCAGTGTACCACCCACATAATACTGTTGCACTCCACCTAGGCCCATGGCTCAGCACTGCTCTTAATTATTCGTATGTATTATACATTGTATACCTGTATCATCTATGCTCCTCATGTATTGTAAATGGATGCCTCCCCACATGGATGTACTTTTTACTATGTTACATATTCCTTGACCATGCCTGAAAGTATGTATTATATTGTATTTTATTGTACCTCTTTATTACTGCATTTAATCACACCTCTGTATTGCTGTATGATTTGTCATATATACTACTGTACATCCCACTACCCCTTCCCCAAGACGTACCGTGAGATAAGCATTAAGTTGCTCAGTGTATCTTTACTGGTGAAACAATTCAATAAATAAATAAATACATGTGGTGAGACGTTCCAGAAGTGAGGCCCTGGTAGACACCCTCAAGGTTGGTTTCTTCTGTCAGTATACAAGGGAACCAGCTGGTGAGGGGGCACTATCCTACAGTAAACCTGATACTTACAAACCAAAAAACTCATAGATAGGGTGGCTGTGAAGGCTCCCTTCAGAGCAAGGGATCACAAAGCTGTGTGATTCGTAATCCTCTTTAAGGGCAGGCACAAGAAGTCCAAAACAATGGTTCTAGACTTCAGTAGGGCTCATTTTAGGAAGACTACATTTTTCAGGCTCTGACCAACTTCAGGTAACAGACTGAGGTGTATAAATCAATGTGCTTGAAAACAAGCTGGTGAGACAGCACCACCTAAACCTCAAGTCTGCAACATACCGTATGTGGTCAAAAATGAAAAACAGGGAGAACTCACTGTTTATAGATGCTGTCTTGCCAGAGTTATCCATCTTGCTTCTAATCTCTCTTCCATTTTGCAGTTCAGACCTCCATTAGCTCCTGTGTGCTCCAACTCATATTTCTGCTAAATAATTAAGGCCACTGGTTCCAAATCTTGCAGAAAAAATTATAATTCATCTACAGAAAGGCATAGCAGTTCAGTGCTGCGCTGATGCACAAAGTACAATTTTCTCACTCAGAAGTAGATGTGCTCTTGTGACTGTGAGAAAGGTGTAATGACACAGAAATGTCAGTCATGACACACAGGCAATGGCAGCACATTAACTATGAAGTCAGGAACAAGATAAGAGCATAGCTGCCTCTGAGTAAGAAAACTGCACTTTGTGCATCAGCACGGCATTTAACAGGCATGCCTTTATGTGGATACAACTGGTGACACTTACTAGGTAAAAACAGGGATGTCCCTGAAAATCTGGGACAGTTGAGAGATATGCCCCTAAATATTAGAGGAGGGGGTACTATTCTGCCAAAAATCAGAACCCCCTCCCCAATTCTGGGCTTAGCTACAGAGTCGGATAAATACAGACTCAGTTGCTTGAGTCCAGTTCTTAGTCTGTGAACAAGCTAAATGCAAAAAATGCAGCCAGCCAGCTGCCTTTCACCTTGAGCATGTGTGTGAGATGCCTCCCCCTACTTCCAATTGTGCTTCTGGCTCCTTTTCTGCATGACTAGGCAGTTATGGGCTACACAGCAGCGGTGGGGTCACAGACTACAAGACGTTCAGTGTCAGGGTGGGTAAGCAGCATGAACTGCAGCACATCAGCTGCTCAGCTAAGACTCATAGTAAAGATTGTTTGCAAGATTTAACAGCAACCAATCTATTCAGAGTGCAGGAAGTGTTGTCATGTGACACAGCTTTCAGCGGTTATGCTAATTCACATTCTGGCAGACAGATGAGACATTGTAAGCAGGGCAGCCATGTCATTCTGTGACAGAGAAGGAGAGAGAGAGTGGACTGGTGCCAAGCAAGGGAAGATAACACTAAAAAAAGGCTTAAATTAAAACTTACTAATCTCTCTATCTCTCTCTCTCTCCACTGGAGTCACAGAGCACAGCGTTTGATATTAATATGCAGTGCTGCTGGCTAAAGGGGAAGGAGGGAAGGCAGTAAGCCATCGCCTGCAGCTGTACATGTGCATGTGGCTGGTCTGTGCCGCACAGAATTGAGGCACAAGTACTGGCAGGCAGCAAAAGGGGTTTAGGAAATGGGCTGGGGAAATTCTTTAACCTTATTGGCCAAGACCACCAACCACCCGGTATCAGGCAACAGAGACCAGAAAATCACGAGTCCAAGTCTCTGCATACCTGTTTACCTTGGAAATCAGTGGGCTCTAAGAGCATTCGGTTTTAAACTGCCACCATGTTTATTTTTCTGTCAGTTAGTGAGAGTGAGCCCTTCCCCTTTAAAGTATAGGCTAGCCTGCTTAATATACAAACATCTTTTCAAAGTCATGTGGTACACAGTCTCTAAATATTCTGAGTTTATTTATGGTATTAAACAATTTTACTATTTTAAAGTAACAGTTCCAGCACATCGTGTACTCAGTGCTACTGTGAGGCAGCTGTTCTGGCTCACCCTGGCTGCACTCCTACTCTGCACACAACACCTCCATCGGTGCCCGATACAGTTAAGTGTGTGAAGTGTGTCATTCTTAGCTGAGGGAACATTCAGAAAGCACTCCCACTTTACTGCAGACACATATTTCTGAATAACAGCACATCCCAGATTGTGCATTTTTTTATCCAGAACTGCACTGTTGGAACTCATTGTGGACTGCAGACTAGCACCAACTCGCTGGTGAACCAAGATGCTGGTAGTCAGTCTAGACTGCACTTGATCTCAGTCCTGCACTGACAGAAAAGTAAAAAATAAAAACAATAGAAAAACAAACTATATGTGTATGGCATGGGGGGGATGTTTAGCAGAAGGCACTGTGTCAGTGTCAAGAGTGGGTGGGCAACAGGATATGTAACACCAAACAAACAGCAGTGCCCTCTACTGGCAAATGTACCAATGGAGGGAGTACTTTAACCCAATTTTTTTTTATTTATTTTAAATGGTTATTTAAAAAAATAGGTTAATATTTAATTTAAATGTATACAAATAACCCATTTTCTGAGTGCAATAATACCCTCCAGGGTTTGATGGATTGGGCTATACTGGACTTTCCAGGGACTATAAGACCCTCCTTCTGAGGCATCAGGCCTCATTAAGCACCTGGGCTGTCTGGTATAGCCCAATACTGCCCACCCTGTTGGGTATTATTTACTTAAGAAAATTAAGAGGCAGACTACAGAGAGGAATTGTGTAAGAGAGTGAGAAACAGAGCAGACCATAGGTGTGGTAGCTACCTGTGCCTCTACTTGACTGGCTGTGGCTGCAAAAAAGGTGAGAGAACACTCCAAAAAAAAAAAGTTTAAAACCTTCATGCCTCTTCACTGAAGTGACACTGCTCTTAGCGATCATGTTAGTTCACATCCTGGCAGAGAGATGAGACAGTGTGAGCTGGGTGGCCTTGGCATTCTCTGGCAGAGAAAGAGAGAGAGATTGGACAGATGCTGAGCAAGGGGAGATAACATTTTAAAAGAAGCTTAAATTAAAACTTACTAATCTTGCTTTCTTCACTAGAGTCACAGAGTGCAGCATTTGATTTTAATATGCAGCAGTGCAGCTATCTAGAAGGGAAGGTGAGAAGGCAGTAAACCTTAATGTGCAACCGCCTATGTGTGTGTGGCTGCTCTGTGCTGCATAGAACTGAGACAGAAGCACACAACAGTACTGGCAGGCAGCAAAAGGGGATTAAACATTTAAGAAGCAGATTATAGAGAGCAACTGTGTAAGAGAGAGGAAAAGAAAGTCAGATAATAGGTGTGGTGGCTTCCTGTGCCTGTACCTGGCTGGCTGCAGGCTGCAAAAAAAAATACAGAAACAAAATGGATTAAAAAAGGAACTGATTAGAGACAGGGAGAGAAAAAGAAAGATCAAACGTTGTGCTGGATGCCCACGTCTGCCTACAGGCTGCTGTGTGCTACATGTGTCAACATTCCCACTCCTAGAGGGTGTCTGTTCTGTTTGCTTACCCCCCTTCCAATTTTGCAATTCTATCATATTTCTCATGCACATTATAATTAAAAGTGTTCCCTTTGCCCAACAGTATTTAATACTACAGAGTTTGCCCCTTAAATGTATTTTAACACATTTTTTGAAATATTTATAAATAATCAGATCAAATCAAAATTATTCAGGAGTAATTAGAACCCCCTTCCCCAGGTTCTGCTTCTTATTTAATGTGTTAGAACTTTACTGAGCTCTTCCAGCCCCACTAAAGATTTAACAGACTAGTGATGGAGCTCCTAGGTCTTTTTAAATTCCCACCAAATGTGCTCGGGCACAAAATACATTAGGGTCCTTTTTAAAGACCCTCAGATACCACAGGAACAATTTTAAGAAAATGTAAAAAGATGACCGAACCTAGCTTGTTATACAGTAGTTGTAGTGCCACTATAGGCAGGAAAGGTGGAGTAGTCATTACTGTGTTAAATCACAATTTTTGTCTTATCTAAACTCAGCCATAATTTGGGTTGAAAATTAGCATGCACACCATTCGTGGCAGGATCTCTCAACTTGCCATGTTTGGAAAAATCGATTCAGTAGTCTTCAAAATGTAGGGATCAAAATAGCAAAATGAAGGTTTTTAAAAACACATTTTTGTTGGTCTGAAAGAGAAGAATAGTACAAGATTTGAAACCTGAAATATTCAGGTTTGTTGGATACTGTTAAAATGGAGTGGCTGTTGAGATTTTAGGAATGACCAAATGTTAAATCACTACAGGATGTAATAATAAATTTAGGAGCTGCAAACTACAAATGTGTGGTTCCATTTTCCACTGCTTTTTCATAAATTGTAATTGAATGATGTACAACTATGGTTGTGACAACAATGTAGTCACAAGCATACATGTACTGTATATTTCTGACTACACTATTGTACCATCTGTAGCTCTCTCCCAAATAAAACAGGGCCACTGAGATCCCATCCACAGTGGTACACATCTGTTTCTGAACCTGCCTCCAGTTATATGCAGCTAACAGAAGCCCTTCATGGTAACCCATTACTGCTCCTTCCACCCTCAAATAGTAAATACAGTATGGGCACTGTAAGGTTTTATTTGTACCCACACCTGAAGTACATCCATGGTATTGGCACCTTTTTAAAAATGTTTTCCTGGTGCTGCGGATGGGCTTCCAGAGTCAACAAAAATATAGCCTCATTGTGGCCATATTTTCCTTTCTTGTTCAAGTGTTTTTTCTGATATCAGAAACATAGCCCTACTGTCTGCATGTTAGGTTTACGTTTTTCTGACACTGGGGATCATCCCTTGTGTTGGCATCTTTTGTTTTACTTTCTCTGGCACCAGGGGTCTGTCTTTAATGTCAGAATCCTTACAAAATCTTTTTCTAATAATGGGAGCCCATTCCTGGTGTCAACATAATTGTCTTGACTGTTTTCTGACCCCAGAAGCCCATTCCGTGTCCACATCTTTTGTCTTACTTTTTCCTACAACAGGAGCTTATCCCTCATGTCAGAATCCCCCATGTTCCTTTCTAGACACCAAATTCTTTAATTCTGCTAACTCAGAGCCCATTCCCAGTGGTGCAGTTATGATCTGAACCCCCTCCAGCAATAATACAACTTCTCCCATAGCACCATCAAAACACCTCTACTCACCTTCTCAACTAACATCCATCGACACTTAGTACTGTGAGCTGAGTGTGATTTATATAATATATGTATATATATATATATACTGTATGTATATATATATATATATATATATATATATATATGTATTATATGGAGATGGCCTAATAATACCATCTCATCCCATACAAAAATTTTCTTGTAATAGCACAGTACTGAAAGTGATAATACCATCATTCCAAACTGATAATACTATCGTTCAGAGCTGATAATACTACAGTTTCAGCTCTCAACAATAGTATTATCACTACAATCACAGAGCGCATGTCCAGATCTTCCTGCCAACAAACCCAGTTGCCATGGTCACACGTCCCTTCCTGCACAACCGTACTGACGCCGTGCATCTCCATTGGCGGCTTTTGTTTAGTAGGCGGGCATAACAGCATGAAAAACATGGTGTCTTTTTCCTCTCGCTTAGCGAAAGGAATCTGTTCAATTTGTACTTTCATTTTTTTGAACAAATAATGACTATGTCACTCATCCTGGGTTTCCTGAATGACAAAAAAGCTGAAAGGTAGGACTGCTTACTAAATTAAGGGAAACCAAATTTTTTTTGAAACGAGCGATGGGACACTCGTTAGTGCTGTGGGCAGTTCAGAGACAGAGCGTGCTGAGTGTGGTGGCGGGCCAGCCCGTTTAACAAAAAGCACATGAGAAAAAGAAATCTCCGCAATGGGGTCCATATATTACAAAAAATAACAAATTAAGGACTATGTATTATAAGGTAGTCAGACCATCTTGAGGTTTTGGGGACTTTAGGAACCTCTCAAGCTTCGCTCTCGAGGTTCCAAGTCCCCAAAACCTCTCGATGGTCTTACTGCCTTATAATACATAGTCCTCTATCTATTATTCTATTTGTAATCCCCCTGTTGCCCCAGGTTACTAGAATCCCAGTAAGACCTAGTGGTAGGCAGGGAAGGCAGCTTGTGAAACTCCAGTTAAATGGATTTCACATTGTCTCACTCTGTTCTCAGTCTCAGCTGAGACTGAGGGATGACATCATTTTAGAACCATCGCAGCTGCATGAGCCACACTGGAATGTTGCAGTTGGAGGTTAGAGTAGAACGTTGGAGAATTTGAAGTCAGTCTGAGAGAGAGAGAGAGTCTGTAGAGTGCAGCAGAGGTGCTCTGCTGAGTGCAGGCCCTCAGAGCTCTAAGCTCTGTTAAGAGCTACTTCTATTTTTTTAGGTGTGTGTTTCCACCTGAAGAGGAACACAATAACTGCAGGGATGGGGAAAGGTATCAGCCTGTGTCCAGGGGCAACCCCCCCCGGTCCGGCTAAGGAAATAAGATGCCTGTTTAAGTTTGGGCTGAAGCACCAGAAGCTCTGGAAGAGAGTTCCTTGAGGAGGAAACGCCTGTGGGGCACCTGCAACCGAAGAGTGAGTTCACTCTGCTAAAGGGCCATGTGTTTTCACCTGAATCATGATGAAACTAAAGGGACTGTTACTGTGGGGTCAGGAAAAGACAGCCAAGTACAGTTTGGAAGATGTGGGGATTGGACTGCTTGGCTCTGTGGGAGGTCTAGAGTAATGGGCAAAGCCACTTAATAAGTATGCTCAAGTCCAGCACAATTGGGAAGTAAAGGCAGTAGACTGAATGTGAAATACATTTAAAAAGAATCTACACAGCAAAGTGTTTTAAAGGATGAGGTGTTACAGTCCAGAGAAATGGCCGGGTATGAATAGTGGGAGCGAGAGGTTGGAGACCCCCCCCCATCAGTAGTGACCAAATTCACCTCTACAGATTTGCTCTGGGACACCTGTTGCCTTCTCTCAGGTACTTGGCCAGTGCCTGAGGAAAGTACCCAGATGTAGGATTGATGAGGAGGATTCCCTTATGGAGCAGAAGTGCTCTTAGGTGGTTTGGGAAGCTACCAGTAAATGTTTCCATGCTATATGGAAAGTGTCCAAGTGTCTGGCAAGGGAGCAGAGCCAGGGAAAACCCAGAGCCACGTAAAGTTTGGGCAGTGTGCCCAGTATGTTTCAGAGCCTGAGGGCAAAATTGATGAGGATGTGTTCTGCTCTCCTTAAACGTGCATCACCAGGAGTGTAGCCCCGTGGGGGTCCGTCTATGCTTTGTTTATTCTGTTTGGATATGAATAAAAGCCAC